>OX439473.1:17979405-22779405 GCA_949320105.2 Crepidodera aurea | reverse complement strand
TATTGTGTCCATTCTGCTGCTCATTCGTTAAGGATGTCTCAACTATAAGAGCAGTTCCTCCAGTCCTCCAGCCCTCCAGTTCCTTGATGTGATTACTTTTCACTTCAAAACCAGTTAAGAATGCTCTTCTAGCATTGCCATAGACCGAACAAATTGTATCTGTATCTGTAAATCTAGAAGGGTCGGTCACCCCACAGCACGTAGGCCACATTTGGCCCATTGTACGTCCTTCTGAGGTTGAGCCTTCCTTCTAGCTCGTCAGCCAGTCTACTTGTTTAAAGTAGGTGATGACGTCGCCTTAAGGTAGCTTCCTCATATTGGCATGTGTTAGCCACTGCTCGCCGAAAAGAAAATGTCTTATTTGTGAGAGTGTCGGGCATTCGCAAAGAATGTGTTCGACAGTCTCGTCTTCCTGTTCACATCCTCTACACAGTGGAGTGAGTGTCAGATAACCCCATCCTGTAGAAGTGCTTTCGCAGATGACAGTGGCCAGTCACGATTCCTGTGGCTGTGCGCAGGTTTTGTCTGTTCACAGTCATGTATTTTTTGGCCGTTTCGCTGTTCGGATACTGTAATAGTTCCTTGGCTAGCTTGCAGCCTGTTTCGTCGTCCCATCTACCCTTAAACTTGTCAAGGGAGTGCTTCTTTAGTAGGTCAGCCACAGCTGATGCCGATAAGCTTATGAAAGTGCCAGGTCCCAAAAGTTTTTGGGAGTCGAACAAATTGTAATGAAAGTATTAATACAATTTTAAATTGACAGTTCTTATTGTAATCAACACAGCCACAGTCTACTAACTTTTTCCAAAATCGTCATTCACTATTTGTCTACTTTAAATTCAATGTCATTTTAAACTTCAAAATTTTTATACTTTGGACCCCATTTTGAAGGTGTTCTCGAAGAGGTACGGAAGGGCACATCAAACCCTAAGCTTACTTTTTGATGCTCCATCAAAATCTGAAGTCAGAATTTTAAAATTCATAAACACAAAAAGCTACACACAGATCGAATTCAGATACCGAACAATTTGTTCGGTGAAAATTGTATGTGATATTTAGGTATACACAAAGAAAGTTGTTCAACTAATTTTCCAAATATTGAATGGTTTGTAAAATACCTACATAAGCGAGGTTTCCCTAATGATTTGTTAACATGTCTGATACGCAAATTTCATCCAGGATGACAGAACCATTTGTAGTTGGGTAGTCCACCCTTTTTGGTCCGCATTTTTCAGAACCTACTTTTTAACGAAACATTTCGATATAGTATAGTTTATTTTAATAAAACAGATAATCTTGAGAAGCTTATTGACCTTTGGAAATAAAAATCTATCTGCATTTCGAATAAGTGAAAATTTCATACTTTATCAACAGGCGTGATCTACTTATCTGCTATAGAAAAAACAAATACCAGAACTTCACCATTTTTTGCAAACGCTAATTTTGTCCGTTGAAATGAACTTCCCGTCTCACAGTGCCATATGGGGCCAAGCACGCCCTCTCTCGGCCCCTCCGCCTACTATGATATGCCTTATTAGAGAGCTTTGGTTCACTAAATTATTTAGAGGACCGCCGCCCCATGCCGCTCTGCGCCCCTCGGCGATGCCGCCAACTTCGCAGGGGTGGAAATTACAGAAATTCATTTGTCTTGTTATTACTTCATTTTGTTTGTGTTCATTTTTTTTGCTTCTTTCGTCCCGGATTATGGGGTTTTCTAAGATCGTTTGATGGAAGCTGATTTGGTGTCACAGGAGCACCGTCGCGTCAGCGGGGATGATGGAGATGTTATCTTAATTAATATAAAAAAATGTTTTAAGAAATAAGGATCTATTTTCACGCTCTCTTTCTCACTCATTTACTTATTTCCATAAATCTGAACCGTCTGGGGCATGACTAGGTTCACATTGGGTGGTTAAAACTGTGAATCATGTTTTGCAGGTGGTTTTTTTGGGTTATTAATAGTCCAGTATCTCCTACACCTCTTGAAATATCAAAAGAACTTAACAATTTAAAATTAGAATATAGCACTGGTCCCAGTAAGCTTTCTTGTGTTACGCCTAATAGGATTGGCCATTTTTAAGTCTAGAATGACGAAATTGCTTTTTAGGTAGTGACATAGTTTGTCAAAGACCTACGATACATCGAGAGAGCCGACGGAACAATATATCTCCCTTTCTAGGTCTCAGTTGATTTTTTATATTATTTTATGAACTTGTTCGGTCGTTTTATAGTGGCTTTTGAAACCAAAATGTTGATTCAGGATGAATTGCCCTCCTTCCAAAGTTGACTGCATCAGTATTGCGAATAACAATAGTCAAATACCTTTAATATTATTATTGTTAGTATCAAAGGAACCGCGTTTTAAAGTTGATAATTTGTGATAACTCGGAAAAATCTGTATTAATTATACAAAAAAATATATATTTGTCTTTGTGAACTGTTCGTCAATAATAAAACCCCCTTCCTCGGTGTATTGAGGAAAATTTGCAAAAACCAATGAATTCCAATGAATGCTGAGCTCTGTTTCCCAGTGGATATCAATGCATTCGCAATATCGAAAGAAAAAAAAAGCATATTGGTATATTTCCATAAGTAAATTAAAATTTAAATATCAAAGAAATTCGTTCGATTGATATTCCACTTTTAATATCGGAGGATATTAGTTCGCTATCAATTATGGAATTTGGAATAGAAAGGGAAATTAAAACAACATTTGCATTTGAGTTTGATTTCAGAAGAATGAGGAATTTTTATTCATGGTGTTATATGCCAAATACACCATATATTAATTTAATGAAAAAAAAATTATATAAATATAAATGACTTTTTTTTTAAATTATGAAATGTAAATACCAATAAATTAAAAATAAATTACATTTAGGGTCAGTTGTTCAACAGTGAACCATCCTTTTTTCTTATCGTTATTGTGTCCTTCCGACTGAAGCTAAAATTATGAGTGGGTCTGGAAAGTGCGGCTTAAATTCTTCAATTAGTGTGGTTAAATAAAAAATTATTTGTACTATGAATAACTAAAAAAAATTACCCTTGGTTCACTGTGGAACTCTAGCGGTACACAATGAACCAGGACATAGGTTACCAAGGATAAACTATATAAACAACATCTAAGAAGCTTGATCAACATTTAATACAAAAATAAACAACATAGAAAAAAAATATAGAATACAAAACTTTTGGTAACTAATTGCATCTTTAATTAAAATCTATGGAACGCCATTGTCTAACGCAGTAGGTAAGATTGTTGTCGAATTGTTCCGTACGCATATTTACAAACCCTCCTATATGACGGCACCAGCGTGCTGAAATCTGTGAGCCTTCGTGGTCAATAGTTGCGCTACAAAGGCTCACTGATTTAGGCACCTATGCATACATGCCCTCCCATATGACGACATCAGGGTGCTGAAATCTGTGAGTCTTTGTGACCAATAATACTACAAAAGCTCATTGGTTTAGGCACCTAATAAGCGAATTGTTTAACCTATTTTAACACTTAAACATACAGAGTAAAATAATATAACCACAATCATGTTGAAATCATTATTTATTTAAAAAAACGTATTACTGCGGTCATATGGTATATATACGATTATGTACTCGTATACATAGTATATACCATACACCATACAACAAAATACAAAATAATTTTAAAGTCCATGGCCTTTCTTGTTTCTACTGAAATGTTGACACACGAAATCTTTGCGAAAATGAAGTTTTTTTATATTTCGATATGTGTAAGGTACTATCTATCCACTCAGTACTTGTTTCTACCTAGTATTTTTTTATCCAATTTCTGCATTCGTTTTCATAATCATCGGAAAATTTTGTTTTTACTTCGGCAGTATATTTATCTTCATTGATAACTGTACTCAACACAATTTTACACGCTGGACCAACACACTTTAAAAGAAACTTTATATTTTTTTCATATTCCTCCTCCATTACGACGTATAAATAACAAACACGTGCTTCACTGTGACAGTAGCGCAAAGATTGGCATAACAAAAGCGCGCGGAAATACCGAACATAGGTTAAACAATTCGCGTATTAGGTGCCTAAATCAATGAGCTCTTGTAGTCTAATTATTAGTCACAAAGACTCACAGATTTCAGCACCCCGATGTCGTCGTATGGGATGGCATGCATGCATAGGTGCCTAAATCATTGAGCCTTTGTAGCGTAACTATTGGCCACAAAGGCTCACAGGTTTCAGCACGCTGGTGCCGTCATATAGGAGGGTTTGTAAATATGCGTTCCGTACACTGCTTCAGTGTAAGACATCCATAAGTGGTTCAATGTGTACCACTCCGACTTTTTGATAAGAAAAAAATTATCAAACCAAAATGTTCATTAATATCATTAGTTCTTATACTCAAATGCCGAACCCATTCATCATTACTAATGACAAATTAGAAACAATAGCCGCTGTGATGTTAACAGGGAAATTATGAAAAATATAACTTAACTTAAAAATTTTAGTTTGGTACGAGGGGTAAACCACGAGGTCCATTTTGGTTTACAGACCTCGTCCATTAGTAGCCATTACTCAGTCATTACTAGCCATTAGTAGCCATTACTCGGCCATTAGTAGCCAGTAGTAGCCATTACTAGCCATTAGTAAACATTACTATCCAATAGTGAAGAGCCATTACTAGCCATTACCAGCCATTAGTGTACAAAAATTTAACTCGCGGTTTACCCCTCAGTTTGGTATCAAAGAATCACGTAAACCTCTTTACTGCAACAACACGTTATCGCTGCCAATTGCAAACTGAGGAATGATGAGGAATTGGGATTAGTGTCTTATGTCACGTACGTTTTCAACTGTAATATTTTAAATTTGGTTAATGGAGAGGGTGGTTCACTGTTCCTGCATGGTTCACTGTTGAACAAGTGACCCTATTATGCATAACATATGTAGGAATCGTCATACGCAGGTTTACAAAATAAAACATCAATCTAAAAACCAAGTTGCCAAGAAGCGTTGATAAAAGTAATAGACATCTAAGTATTTCACCCTAAGCCTGGCACCTTTTAATATGTAAAAATGTAGAAAAAATACCTTATTTTAGGGAACACCTAGAAACGAAGAAGAAGAGCAATACTTGGAAAGTAGTGTGGTAAATTTATAGCTTATTATTCGAAAAAATACTAGAGTTATAAATTTTTAAGTAACAGTTGCGTTTTTGCTTCAAAATTCATCTACACGAGCAAGTATTTTATCAAATTGATCCAGTTCTCGATCGGGCTAGTCCGATACTGTAAATTTAGATAGGAGAAAAATTTAGAGATAAATGTTTAACACGCCCTCGTATGACCGACAATATTATCAGTAACATTGTAGCACTGGACTTATCTTCAAGAAAACTCGATTTTTTCAAAATTTTACATATTCATGTACTTTCATCAATTCGCATCCCATTCATTCGATAAACGAAGCGCAACAAAGTGGATCCAGACAAGTGCTATTCACCGAAAACTGCGAAGCCGAACGCCTTTCTGCATCGAACGTTGTTTTCCGCATTGAAAGCACCGCGTCAAAGGCGCAATTTTGCTACTAAGAAGTAAATACCATAAGGGGCACTCCACAAAAGTAATCAACCTGAACAATTAACTCATTTTGTCTATTTTTACGTGATCGATAATTCACTTTGTTTGAAAACCCCGCTCACGGTTACCGAACTCCTACACCCGAACTATTCCGAGCGTGGACGTGAACGGAGTGCATTCGGTGCGACGACGTTGCCGATACCAAAATTAAAGTCGGAGATTTACTACATAAAATGCATTGTTTTCTTTATTACAATTTTCTTGTAGTGATCAAAATGTATTACAGAATAGAAACATATACCAATAGAAAAAGAACTAAATGCGCTATTACTTAAAAATATCGTACGTAAAATACTAGATGATTAGAAAATATTTTAGAAAATTTTAAATTTATATTAAAAAAATGGTAAAGTAATTTATTTTTTTCTTTTTAAGATACTTTAAAAATGAGTTATGCTAATTCACAATTCAATGATTTAATGATAAAAGACTTTAAAAGATAGACGACCCTGAATTGATAAATATTATTGCATTTTGTTGATTAACTATATAACTATTGATTAAAAAAATAGTTAATAAGAATAATTATTATATTTTTTTATAAACCTTTGTGATTCTATAAAATTTTACTAGTTTTCATGATAAACGCTAAAAAATGCAAATTTAAATTTGAAACGCTCCTAAAAAATATTTTTTAAATAAATCACTTGTACATAGACTTGTTAAATCATTGTACCTAACAAAAATTTGTCTATTATACTCATATCAAATGGTCTAACAATATCTGCCGACCTTATAAATTATAAGAAACAGTTTTTATCAAGTCTTTTTTGATTTTGTAAATAAAACATAGGCGTGCTGGCAGATTGGTTCAAATACATATTTTAAAATCATATATTTTTTTAATTTTGCTTTGAAATAAATTTACCTAAGTGATTGTTTACAAAAAAAAATCAATTCATAGAAAAACGTATGTAACTCTTATCTCCTCCTGGAAGCCCCTATCCTTTTTTATACCCTCTGTTGTTATAAAAGCCAAAAGATAATTAACAGGGATAATTTTTTCTACCTGTTCAATTTTGAAGTTACATCAACAAAAAACCAAAAAGAACAATAGAAAGAACCGGCAACGCTGCACCATACTTTCTGTCAGCTGCTTGCTTCAACAGCGGTGCAACGTTGTGCTTGCTTAGTGTAAACTTTAAGTTTGAAATTTTTAATTTGTTTATGTGTATCGCAAATCGTGTGCTGTGTGATTTTAAACTCACTGTAATGTGCTGTTTCTAGTCCTCGATGTCCCAATTGTGTACTATTTAGAGGTGAGTAAGCAAATTTGTACGGCAACTAAAAGCAGGTTAGGTTAGTGGGGTTAATACACCCTGCTGGCACGCCTATTTCTATTGTGTACGTCTAGGACAGGTATTTTGGGTGTAGTTTTTGCACGTGGCTTTTTCTATGTATTGCGATCATCTAATATGAATCATTGGTTTTGTCTACCGGAGATCGGGGACCCTATCCAATGCGTCGGGTGCCCGAGTATCGACGATTGCCACTCGACTCCCGATTGATAGCAGACGTGCTTCAAAATTTGATTTATTCTTTTAAATATTCATATTAAAGTGGTGCTGTATTGAAAAATAAATGTAAAGCTTTAAAGAAACACAAATTTTAATGTACTCAGTCATTTTGACACCTTCAAATTTATTATACATAGATTATTGTCAAAAATTGTTATACAGGGTGTTTAACTGAAACAAGGGCGGCCAGCCCAGAAATTTGGGGCTGTTAGGGTTATATATACATAAAAGTTTAATATTTTGGGTTTGTTGATATAAATGGACCTAGAATCTACACAACAAAATTAAAATTTGGTTTACGTAGAATGATTTTTGTATAAGAAACGATATCAAAATTACCGAAAAAAAATGTTTGGGCCATTTTTGAGGTAAAAAGTGAGTTTTTAGGATATAAATGGACCTAGAATCTACAAAAAAATTCAAAAAAATTAAAATTTGGTTTACGCAGAATGAATTTTGTATAAGAAACGATTGACAATATCAAAATTACCGAAAAAAATGTTTGGACCATTTTTCGAGGAAAAAAAAAGAGTTTTTTGTGATATAAATGCACCTAGAAGCTACAAAAAAAATTCAAAAAAATTAAAATTTGGTTTTCGCAGAATGAATTTTGTATAAGAAACGACTGGCAATATGAAAATCACCGAAAAAAATGTTTGGGCCATTTTTCGAGGGAAAATAGTAGTTTTCCTATTCAGTGCGCAAAGTTATGTTTTCCCGCATGACGAAAGCTGTTAGACCAGGCATGTCAAACTCATTTGATATTGCGGGCCACATGATCTATTTTGTACTAAGTTGGGGGGTTGGGGGCCGCATGTTTTACTGTTCAAAAAAATTAATGCATTAAATTGAACTGCATACAAATAAAAACAAAATTTACTTTTGGATAATAAATTTATATATTTATCACAAAAAATTTCAAACGTCTCGGCGGGCCGCAATCTAAGTATTGGCGGGCCGCGGGTTTGACATACCTGTGTTAGACGAACGACGCGAAGCCCCTACTGCCCCCCCCCCCCCTCGGAACCGCCGTTGAACTGAAGTCGGAACAATCTTTCAATAAAATATTTTTTATACAGGGTGACTCATAAAGAATAGTAAATATATTAACCAAGGCTTTATCTCCCTAATGGGATAAAAATTTTCGCGACATTTTTGGATACACCAGTTTAAAAATTCAATTCTTAAAATCGGAAAATCTTTGGGTTCGATCTCTTGGTTTCTGGTGAATTTATATGCTTTGCAACATTCTCTATTTGGACAACCTTTATTCGAACAGATAACCTGTCATTCCACTGTTTTTTCGAGTTGCCCCGTAGATCATCAATCGGTTTCTCGAATAAAAATTTAATATCGTCAACTCTACGAACGTGCCCAACGGCCGCCTTGGAGGTAATCCTAAACCTTACACCCCTCCATATAGTAGTGGAGAGTATAGCGATAAGGACAACCTACAGAATGACCAGAGAAGGATCAACCAAACGCAAGTTTCGACTCCTTCCTGGAAATCATCAAGCCTGGGACATGCCCCAAGATGAGATGACAAAGAAGTTTAGCTTTGTGAAAGAATTCAACACAAAGCTAAGTAACAAAAGCGAATGGGACAAAGATACCATCCCAAAACTCAAGAGAAGGCCATTAGATGGTACACAGATGGTTCTAGAACAACAGAAGGAACAGGAATAGGAGTATATGGGCCTGGAACCAAATATTATGAAAGTTTAGGCAAATCTTCGAGCATTTTCCAAGTTGAAATAAACGCCATCGGAAAATGTGTCCAGTTCAACATAGAAAGAAATTTTCGCAGACAAGAGATCATCATCATGGAAGACAGCCAAGCAGCCATTAATGCTTTGAACTCCCACGTAATCAACTCCCAGATGGTTTGGGAGCGCCTAGAGAATCTAAACGAACTATGCAAGAACAACACTGTTACCCTCCTATGGGTTCCGGGACACACTGGAGTGGAGGGTAATGAAATAGCAGACGTACTCGCAAAAAAGGGGCTGAAACACCACTTCCGGGACCTGAACCCTTCTGCGGAATAAGCACCAGTACAATACTTGATGAACTTGGAAAAGAAGTAAATAACAAAAGATCCCAATACTGGGTAGGACTACAAGGAATGAGGCAGGCCAAGACACTACTGGGAAACTATAACCAGAAGAGATCTGACGACTGCGCCAGTAAAAGTAAAAATAAGCTCGGAATACTAACAGGTATCCTAACAGGGCACTGCCGGCTGAGAGGCTACCTAAAGAAACTCGGATTAGTAGACAAAGAAGAATGCAGATTCTGCGAGGAAGAGGAGGAAACCTCTATCCACATTCTCTCAGAACCCAAAGGTACGATACCTCGGAGAATATCAAATAGAAGAGGAAGATCTACCTAACCTGAAGCCTCCCGACATCCTGAACTTAATAGGGCTTAATAGGACTGGAGGAACTGCTCTAATCGTTGAGACATCCTTAACGATTGGGCAGTAGTAGGGGGCACAATAGATCTTAAATTAAAACTTTCAACAAAATAAGTGGTTTTATTCCATGAAAAGAGAAATTGAACTAACAAGGAAACCACTATGAGCTTCAGAAATGAATTCTCAAGCGCTTTCTTCATGGCAAATATAGCAACACGGTGTATTTAATTAAATTCATTATTATTATTATTAAAAAAAAAATACTTGAACAAGTTCGTCTAGGATCATAAATAATATAGAAAAAAATATACTTTCTCAATTTTTTAAGGTTCAGAAAAATCACCATATTTACGCCACTGTCGAATCTTATTATCCTGTATAATAGATTATGCTAATACTGTTTAGTAAAATGAACTGAAAACATTTTGATTTATTCCAGAGAATTTAAATGTTGGTTTGTGTTTTATTGCTCCCGAAAATAATTCACCTCGGTCCATAAGCAGTGGCGTATCATAGGAAAGAGCCTAATTAGAATTTAAAAAATTCAGAAAAATTAATCAAATTAAAAATGACAGTTTTTGAGGTACTTGTTAATATTTTTTCATTATAACTATAAAAAATTGGTGAAAATATAGCAACGGCTATCTTTTTGGGGAGCTCAGGACACCCATGAGCCCATATATTTTTTTGTGAATCCTAACCAAATAAATTTTTTTGTTTTAAAGACTACTTTAAACAAACACTTCACCAATATTTAAATAAGCAAAAAACCGAAACGTTCCGCCTCTGTGAACATCGTAGGTAGGCCATCATGGCTTTTATAAATATAGGTGGGTTCAAAATCTACCGGCTTTAAAAATAGGTACTAGCTCACGAAATTAAATATACACGCAAGTTCGTTTCTCATTCGTACAAGATTATTTTGTTTTGTTTTATGGTTGTCTTTTTTTATTATTAGGGGAAAAGGATTATATTTGTTTCGTGATAAAGGAGTTTTTATAGCAGAAGTTTCATTATTGAAATTAAATAGAGCAAACTTATAGTACAGTAAACCGGAGCGATAATTTAGAGGGGATCTAATTCCAAAATGTGTAATTTTTGAATTGGTCAGGTCAGTGCCATTTTTTCAATGGGGACCATTCAGTTGGGCATAAATACCTGCTGTAATTCGTTGCTGAAAAAGGGTCAACGTAATCCTATAGATCAGTTGGGCAAATGTCGGAACAGGAAAAAAATATTTTATAACTATATCATCATTAAAAGGCCTTTTTTTCGTATATCCTTCGAGTTTGTTAATTTTAGATGTACTGACTGTCTTAATTTTTATATACATAAGTCTGAATTTGCATATTGTTTAAAAAGTTAATAAAGTTAAAAATATCGGGATATGCCGAATAAAAATTTGAGTTAAATTGGGAGTGGAATGGCTCACTTGTAATGGTCAAAAAAAAATTTTAGGCTGTAAGTTAACTAATTCATCGAGCACTTCGCTTTGCAAAAAATAAAATAAGGAATACTGATGTCTAAACTAGAAGTAAATATTCTCAATTCATTAAAACAGGTACCTACAGGTACATTAAAAGGACATTATAGGTTGATTTCATATTTTTTGCCCAACTGAATGGTAGGATTAGGAACTACCTGATCTTGACATATTACGTTTTCAATCATTTAACGCAATTATAAAACTGCTTGTCGCAAATAGGTCAGGGCCAAACCAATTTTAAATACCCGAATGAAAAAATGATATTGTTCGTATGGAAAAATATGGACAAATTAGGCTTTTCACCGTCTTACTCGGCTAGAGCGTTTGAAATGGTAAATTTAGTAAATTTTTTTATTTTCATTATTTACTGTATTATGTTTTGTATCGATTACTAAATTTTATTACTACCAATTCAAAACTAATATACTTAAGAAATTGTTAAAAATAAATATGATAAATAAAAAGTCTTTTTAACTATTAAAATTGACGACTTTAATATCGGATAATAATTCTATAATTTTTAATGTTTTCTACTGATTTATTTTTACACCACAATAAATAATTTGTAATTATCTCATTACCCATAAAATAGAAGCAAACAATTTAATTACAAAGGTGTCAGAATTACACGACATACCTGCCTACGTACAGCTAAAATAATAATAATTATTTACGTACGAGGTTAATTCAAATACAAACATTTTTGCAACTACATACATAGCAAATTATTGACCTTTTCGTCTACTGAATCAACAACAATTACCTATATTTAGTTTCTATACGATCTAGACGTCGGATTAACTTTCACAATTTATCAATAATTGCGAGCCGAATGAAATCCGCGAAAGGAATTTGATAGATACAAAAAAAAGTCTCGAAGATGAACATGTAATAGGTTAAAATATTAACGTAACTAGGAGAAAGGCTCGTATTGTGATTAAAAGTTCATATATGCATCTGTTGTCGGTTATATGGTGATAATTATGATTATATTGTAATCGGTGCTGCTGAAAATGGGGTTACACCTCAAGCAAATGAATTAGGGAGTTTAAATTATTCGAATCGGGATCCTAAGATCGGTTTCTGCCTTTCTGCATCGTCAGTTGGGCTTTCTAATCCACTAAATCAAATTCCAAATACGCGTAAGTCATTAGCTACATCCGCTATAAGATAAAATTCGCAAATGTGCTAACATCTTTGGGAAATGGTGGGAAACGAGGGGAAGGGCATTTTCGAAAATATATCGCTCGTGAGTGAATCCCGCTAATTTCAAAATTTTCGAGTAGGATTTTAAGTAAAAGCATTTGTTTGTGGGGAAAACCCATTTTATGTAATTATGTAATTTTGTTCTCACCTACATTTTATTAAAAAAAATTATTTTTTTTTCAGATAGTTTAAGTTTTGTGCACTTTGTAATCACGTGTAGGCTTGCTGTAAGTATTTGCACTTAATTTTTATAATTATCGCGGCCATTTGAAAATGACGTTATGTTAGTTTCAGTAATAATTAATACATTTGGTTTTATTGAAACAAGAAGAAAAAATCTCAATAATTTAGTTTTTTACTCGATGTTTTTAAATTTATTTGGGTTTATATGGTCAAAAATAAAAACAAGTTTAAAATTTTGACTACTGAGACGTTCTGATATACTTCTTAGCATTCACAAGTTAAATGGATATCGCTATGATACTTTTTTTTTAATAAAAATTTGCGCGAAATACATACTTTATTTTTTGGCCACACATGAATGCAGCCATTTTTTTTGAGGTTTATGCTGAAATTTCAGTCTGTACAATTTTCCTCTACACATCTGTTTTTGCGAAAAAAATTCAATCACCTCGCTATTCTCAAAAAGAGCGGAAAAAGACGTTAATTCTCTCACTTATACTGCAGACGTATAAAATGAAATTAAGTCGGAACCAGGTGGCGTTGAGTGACGCCTAATTTTTACCGAACTACGCCACTGTCTGCATTGCCGAAAAGCGTTCGAGATATTACGTGACCTCCCCTAGGGGCCGATTAAACTCAATAGTCCTATCGACGGGTAATTTTTCTTTCAAAAAGCCCAGGAATATTTGTTATTTTACAGTATACTATATGTTGCATAATTCCTTATTTTAAGTGATTATAGCGTCATTTTCAAACAGAGAATATACTAATGTGATTCTGGTTTATGGATCAGAAACTCAAAATATATTTTTTACTGTTTATTTATCACCTATCATTTTATCATTCTGCTTTTGTCACAGCGGCTCAGCATTTAACAGACAACGGGAATTTTACTTCACACTGATAATTTTAGTCCGGAAATATTTTTAGCCTCCATTGACCGGACTATAAGAACGTGACCTCCCCTCGGGGCAGAATAACTTTAACAAAAGCTTCAACTGTTTTTCTGCCAATTTGGCAACGGAAAGGCCTCACAGTACTTTTTTCGCACTCAAATGGGTTTTTCGGTAATTCGAAAGAAATTTTTGTGATTCTGCCAAAAATAATATTTCAAATAAATACGGTCTTGTCATTTGACCCGCGAACGGTTTTCATTTTTTTTAGTTTACACCGATATCGAAGTAGAAGTCAAAAATAAAGAGGTTTGTGGGTTGACATGTGCAATCGTTCTATTAGCCAATAAAGGTTGCCGGAAAACTTAGGGCATTATCGAGTAAACTTAAGAATGTACCCTGTATGTTATATGAAGAACCAGCAGTTGTCAATAGATTTCAATTTGGGCATTCCGGAAGGTCAACGGCACGTTTCTACTATATGGCCGCATAATATTCCTCACTCGGGTTGGGAGTTTATATTTAACGACGAAACGGCTATTTAGAGACATTTGACGGGGCGGAGTGATGCGTCGGTATGAGAGGAATGTTTCCTGGTTTCAGGCTCACCGACTTTTCTCTTTGTTTTTGTTTTTTCTGCTTCGTTTATTTCCAATACCGAACGCGTGTTTGTATATGTTTAAACTATATATTTACTAATCATTAAAGTGTCAAGATCACGGTTGAGTTTGTCAAAATAAATTTATCTTTGAAAATATAAATATTTGTCTCTACAGGGTGATCCTGAAAGAAACCAATCATACTTTCTTTCTCAATTAACGTTAAAGTTATACTTTTGTGAAAACACGCATATTTGCGGTCAGGGTTTTTGAGAATAAAATTCATCAGACGAAAGTTGTGTCTGATATTTTTTCCAAGAAAATTCTCGCATGAAAATTGTCCGTAAATATGCCAATTTTCGTGTTTTTTTAAAAGTATAAATTTTAAAAGAAATAAATCAAAGAAATTTCATCAACTGCAACTTTCCTTATTTTTTTGTAGAGTTCAAAAGTACCATTCAGTTTGGTGTCTGGATATTGTTCAAAATTAAAATGAATCCAGAGGTTATCTCCATATTTCTACCATCTTTTCTTTCTTTTTTAAATTTCTTTATCTTTTCTGTTTTGTTGACAATCAAAGTGTTAGTAATCGACGTTCTAGTAACATGCCTATTTTCTCCTTCAGCATTTTCCGTTGTATTTTCTAAGAAGATAAAATCCGTTATACGTGACATTTAGTCACTATGGAGGTTTTAAAAAACACTTCTATCGAGGTATTTCTAGCGTGTATGTATATGTGTGTGTCAGTATTTACCATGTAATCCTTTTCCTAGCGCAATTGTCGCAACCGAACACCGCCACCGACCGAATATCCCGCACAGCGCCATCGCGAGCACCGCGGCGCTCTAGAACGTCGTCCAGACGCCAGCCATCCAGACGCCACATGCCTCCTCGCAACCGACCGGATTTATCCTTATCGCCTGCTTTTATGTATGCCCTTTTTATTCTTTATTAACGACCTTAGAACAACCTTGTCTATTATTGTCATCGTAGTTGTTAGCTGAAGTTGCCGTTATCCAGGGGAGATTTGCCGCAAATTGTCACCAAATAAATGTGTTGTTATTGTGCGAAAATTGTAAAAATTTTAATTTTTAATGGTACAGATACTCCACAAATAACGTAAATTAAAGTTGGTGTTACACTGAGATCCTGGAACACTCTGTAATTTATCACAGTTTTGATTTGCTTTCTAAGTGCACTAAAAAAATACCACGAGTACTCAAAATTTTATCGATTACATTTTTCAAACTGATTGATAAAATCACGAGTCCGCAGGAGTGTGTAAAACCTAAAATTTAATCTATATTTGAGAATACGAGTGGTATTTTGAAACATTATTTTTTGAATCATTTTGTATTCAAAACAAAGAATATAATCATTTATACAAAAGACACTTACATATAAATGTTCAATATTTTCTTTATCAATCTATAAATCTATTCGCCTCCAATTTTTAAATTGAAAAGTCAAATATTGTGCTGTTATATATTTAAATACAGGGCCACCAAGGCAAGCGCGATTGCGTTTGGCTTAATTCGTTCAGACTGACATTTGTCAGTTTTAATGTAATTTTAAGTGTTTAGGACGTATTCTAAAAATGATGTTGTGTTGATTATGTGTGTTAAAGGCGTTAAAGCGATTTGAAATAAACAAATAAACATGTTAGTTTACAAATACATTTTGAAATTTGGGTATTAACATAGGTTTGCAATACATTTTAGTATAATAATAATTGATAATACTAAATAAAAGTTGTTAAATGTTTATATTTGACATTTCAAAAAAGGTAAACACAGTTTAATCAAAAAACAATTACGAAGAAGCGGTTTTTCAAAGGTAATACCACGAGTCCTCCAAATTTTATCGATTAAATTTTTGGTTTTCACGAAAACGGCTTTATTTGGAAAAACCACGAAAACAAACTGATTGATAAAATCAGTTTGTTTGAGTGGTTTTGCCTAAAATAAATGCGTTTGAGTATGAAGATCAAAAATTTAATCTATAAAATTTCAGAGGACGAGTCGTATTTGAAAGGATTATTTATTGAATCATTTTGTATTAAAAATATGTTCTCTGTTTTTATGCAAAAGACACTTTACACACAAAGATTGAAAATTTTCTTTACCAATTTAAATTGAAACCTCATGATGAGCTGTTATAGTTTTACATACAGGGCCACCAAGGCGATTTTTTGATTGGCTACCCCGCGGAACGGCGCCGTAAATAAAAGCGAAGAAGAAGAATGAAATGAAGTTTTTCTTAATTTAATTAATTTTAAGTGTTTAAGTATTCAAAAACTGATATTTAATGAACAAAAAGTTTAGTGCTGAAGTGAGGTATGTAAAAATGTTAAAGGCGATTTGAAATAAACTAATAAAGACAGGTTAGTTTACAAATACATTTTGAAATTTGGTTATTAACATAGATTTGCAATACATTTTAGTATAATAAAAATTGTTAAATGTTTACATTTGACATTTCAAAAAAGGTAAACATAGTTTAATCAAAAAACAAAAACGACGAAGCTGTTTTATCAGTATAAAACACAATGATTGGTTAGGATCCTGAGCTCTGATTGGCTGAAACCACAAAATCTGACTGTTTTGACAGATGAAAAAAATAATCAGTATAAAACTCAATGATTGGGTAGGATTGTGAGCTCTTATTGGCTGAAACCACAAAATCTGACTGTTTTTTCAGATGAAAAATCATATTTAAAAGGGTCGTCAGGATAATATCGGCACTGGAAAAATGGTCCCAAATCTCACACGGGAGTTGTAAAGTAGTGCCAGTCTTAAACTACACCCCAAATTCAATATAGTAAACTGGTCCCAGCTTCAATCCGGTTAATTTTACCTGTTATTACTTCGTATATGTATAGGTAGTGAGGATAAATATTAAAATTAATACTCTTGCATTTTATAAAGAATTTATTTATTTTTTGAACTATACAAGTGAGAAACTAACGTTACAAAATCCATTTTGGTTATTTCACCACGTTTATCGTTTAAGAGAATTTGTAGAATATTTTGAATATGTACTATTGCATTTAATATAGTTATCCAATTGTATTTTTAAAAGAACATCTATAAAACATTTAATGTTTTGGTGAGTTTAGTAACATGAATATTTTAAATGGCTATCAAAAGATTCACAAGCGTTGGTTGTCATGTTAAGAGTGGCGGAAAAATAGCTTCTTCAGCTATATAATTTTCCACAAGATAGTCCGCAAAACTTAATAATTTCTCGCTCTCTTGTTTGGTTTCTAATAATTCGAACACAAAAAATCACTCGCATCTTCTTAATTTAAAAACATCAAATATTTACGATCAACCAATCAAATTTAATTAATTAATATATCATTAGAGTTAGAAGGTTGTTAATCCCTGCTTTTATCTTAATCTGCTAGGTTCCTAATGAGGGTCTTTGGGACCAGTTTGCCACCTTATGGTGATAAAGGGAAATGTCGGTTATAGAGTCAAACAAAATCAGAAACTTCAAACAGAATCAATTTTTTTGACCGATTATTTTTTCATTTGTCAAAACAGTCAGATTTTGTGGTTTCAGCCAATAACAGCTCACGATCCTAACCAATCATTGTGTTTTATACTGATAAAACAGCTTCGTCGTTTTTGTTTTTTGATTAAACTATGTTTACCTTTTTTGAAATGTCAAATGTAAACATTTAACAATTTTTATTATACTAAAATGTATTGCAAATCTATGTTAATAACCAAATTTCAAAATGTATTTGTAAACTAACCTGTTTTTATTCGTTTATTTCAAATCGCCTTTAACATTTTTACATACCTCACTTCAACACTAAACTTTTTGTTCATTAAATATCAGTTTTTGAATGCCTAAACACTTAAAATTAATTAAATAAAGCAAGACTTCATTTCATTCTTCTTCTTCGCTTTTATTTACGGCGCCGTTCCGCGGGGTAGTCAATCAAAAAATCGCCTTGGTGGCCCTGTATGTAAAACTATAACAGCTCATCACGAGGTTTCAATTTAAATTGGTAAAGAAAATTTTCAATATTTGTGTGTAAAGTGTCTTTTGCATAAATGACTATGTTCTCTGTTTTTAATACAAAATGATTCAAAAAATAATCCTTTCAAATATGACTCGTCCTCTGAAATTTTATAGATTAAATTTTTGATCTTCATACTCAAACGCCTTTATTTTAGGCAAAACCACTCAAACAAACTGATTTTATCAATCAGTTTGATTTCGTGGTTTTTCCAAATAAAGCCGTTTTCGTGAAAACCAAAAATTTAATCGATACAATTTGGAGGACCCGTGGTATTACCTTTGATAAAACCGCTTCTTCGTAATTGTTTTTTGATAAAACTGTGTTTTTTTTTGAAATGTCAAATATAAACATTTAACAACTTTTATTCAGTGTTATCAATTATTATTATACTAAAATGTATTGCAAATCTATGCTTACCAAATTTCAAAATGTGTTTGTAAACTAACCTATTTATTTGTTTATTTCAAATCGCTTTTACGCCTTTAACACATACATAATCAACACGGTGCACCTGAACAGCGGACACGGTAATCTGATCCTATAATCCTACACCCGAACTGCGGACAACAAAATATTTGGAAAGGAAAAGAAAACATGACCAGATGAAATTTAAAATTTAATTTTATTTAATAACGCTTACAATGAAACAATACTTCTAAAGTACGAGACACACTTGACAAAGTCATACTAATTCCCGATGAATTAATTTAGAATGTCTTTCTGACAACTCATCTACTGTTTTTTCACTTTACGGTGTTGTTCATTTTTTGTTTTTGCCAAAGACCTTCACTTAAAACATGACTATGAGCACTACTTTGTCCTGAAAAAACCAGGTTTTCACCTATGGAATTTACTTTTGCAACGCATTTTTTACCAGTTGTTTCACTTAACATTTGCGTAAACTGCAATTTTTATTTTACACATATAATATGAATAACAAGAATTGATAGTCCCGCTTTGGATAAAGGCACGAATTAAACTAAAACTTTGCAAATATTTTAACTCTAATTAGGAATTTTTGCAATTTAAGAATCTTCTTAGAATAACGTTAGATACTTAGGAAGTAACAATTTTTAAGTTAATTTTATATTAGTTTAAAGACTGACACAAAACACTTTTGATTTTTTCCAAAATATTTTTATTTTTATAATAAATTGCCCAAATCAATAAACTCAACATTTCCGCAGTTCGGGTTGGGGATTATATCCCTTTTTAATTACCCTTATACCTGTTACAAGCGTGTCCGCAGTTGAGTGCGCCCAATCAACACAATATCAGTTTTAGAATACACGTATTCTAAAACACTTAAAATTACATTAAAACTGACAAATGTCAGTCTGAACGAAATACGAATTAAGCCAAACGCAATCGCGCTTGCCTTGGTGGCCCTGTATTTAAATATATAAAAGCTCAATATTTGACTTTTCAATTTAAAAATTGGAGGCGAAATTGAAAAAGAAAATATTGAACATTTGTGTGTAAAGTGTCTTTTGTATAAATTACTATATTCTTTGTTTTCAATACAAAATGATTAAAAAAATAATCTTTCAAAATACCACTCGTGCTCTCAAATTTTATAGATCTGATTAAATTTTAGGTTCCACACTTAAACGCCTTTATTTCAGGCAAAACCACTGAAACTCAAATCAGTTTGTTTTCGTAGTTTTTCCAAATAAAGCAGTTTTCGTGAAAACAAAAATTTAATCGATAAAATTTGGAGGACTCATTACCTTTGATAAAAATTAAAAACGAAAAAAAAAACCGTTTTTAGCGGTTTTCTCGATATTTTTGATGTTATGTAGAAAAATGAGCAAAACAAAATTTTTAGATTTTTTAATCATCTACAAACCTTTTTCGATAGGATGCATATTTCAGCCACAAATCGTAACTCAGTAGTCTTGATTTTTCTTAATTTACCCTAAATTCCCTGCTAAGAATTTTTCAAGAATTAGAGTATTTGGCCCTGGTCTACTACGACAATCGATCGTATTATTTTCAGAATTAAAAGTAAAACAAAACACAACGTATGTACATAACATCTAATAGACATTGATAGGCCCCCCCGAACGTATAGAATTAGGTGGATGCGCTGGTTACCGGCTGCCGGTAATGCCTTGTCACACTATGACCGAACGGCCTTTGTCATATCAAGATATACCGCTCTTTGTCTAATCCAATTACTGTAATTTGCTAACTTCAGCGTATTCGGTAAGTAGAGCTCTGATGGCTGTTGGCATTTGAATGTGGACATATCGTAAACTCACCTGGATTCTATCCCGAATCTGCTTCGCTGCTTTGAAAGTCGATTGATTTATGGTATCGCTGAATTATTCGATAAAGTGTGTGGTTAAAAAAATTAAAATTAAATAATAACACTGGATCACCAAATGATTCAGTTATTAGTTAGTTAGTCAGTTAGTATACAGTGTCATCCCCAAAGTACGCACCATATGGGAAACTTTTTTATTAAGGGTTTCTCGACAATAAGTTATTCTTGATAGAACTTTGTGCATCCCCTAAAACTAAACATGCACCAACAAAATATAGTAAAACACTCGTAATATACCTTGAAAAATTTGATTTTGAGACAAGAGTAAAGTACCCTTATTTTGAAAAATCTCGGAAATATTATTTAGAAAAGTTGTTCAGCATTAAAAAATACATCTAGATTTGGATTTTTTTAAAACGGGGACTAAGAAAAAAAATGTTGGTAAAACGAGTATACAACATCCTGTATACGACGGTTTATTTAAAAAGCCTGTAATATTACAAATTACACAACTATTGTGTTAACCACGGTCAATTTTTTTGAAGAGTAAAATAATTTTCAAACTTTTTGGTGCAGTTATTTTTATTTTTTGGTAACACCGAAAATTGCTCAAAATTATACGGTATTGTAACATGAACTTAATATTCAAATAATATCAAATCATAAAACATCCAAATAAAATAAGTATTTTCTTGTTTAAAGGGTAAAAAAATAAAACTTCACTTATAAGGTCATGACTTCAAATCTAGATGTATTTTTTAATGCTAAACAACTTTTCTAAATAATATTTCCCGAAATTTTTCAAAATAAGGGTACTTTACTCTTGTCTCAAAATCAAATTTTTAAAGATATATTACGAGTGTTTTACTATATTTTGTTGGTGCATGTTTAGTTTTAGGGGATGCACAAACTTTTATCAAGAATAACTTTTTGTCGAAAAACCCTTAATAAGAAAGTTCCCCTCTGTATATTCTGACACCAATTTTTTTAATTACACGTTTTCTGCATTCATATATTTGTTAATGATTTATTTTTGGCACCTTGTTAAGGCACGGAGTCAAATCTCTTCCATTAAACGGACATTGGACAATGCTTCCATTCTGTGGTAAATCCTCCAATTTTTTGCTGTTTTTCAGTCTCTTTGATATATTAAAGTTTCAAATATGTCGCCGTCCAGACGACTCGTCCATACCGTGTTTCATATTTCCGTATCTATGAGAGTTTTTTCGTTATCCACAAAACAGGATACGCATATATATATCTACCTCTATAATATCGCAATACAAACAAAAGAAAAAAAATGAATTCCGTGAAAACCAACTACAAGGGATCGTTCCATCGAAAGCCTGTTTAAGTATTTAGTTGGCCGTGCATACGATGCGCCAATTCAGCAAAAAGAGCGCGCGTTCTTTTGTTCGCGAGAAAAACGGTGACAATGTCGAAGTGCCGCGTTGCCAAATCGCCTTGAATACTTTTCTGTAGTGGTAACGCAAAATAACCGTATAATAAATTCACAAAATAATTTGCATTAGTACGTGGGGCTTTTTACAGGTGTTTAATTGGTAAATTAATATTTGAAATATATATTGGCTAAAAAATTAAAAAAATTCTGATACATATTTACAAAGTTTTGTCCCAAATTAACTTCAGTTTTTTTAAAAACAGTATTGCCAAGCGTCGTAACTATGACCTACAGTCAAAAATAACAGAAGAAGTCTCTAGAAGATATTAAAAAAAGGCTTTTATTTCACCTCTTACTATTGAGTTTTGGAAAAAAAAGTACAATGCATATTTGTAGACCATCCCTTATATATTAAAAAAATATATATATGTATGTTTGTTGTTCCGTATTAGTCGGACAATTTTGTAATTCCGGCATTTAAAATCGGTTTGGCTCTGGTCTATACGTTTGTAAAAATCTGTTAAGGCATATGGAAGTTACAGTCTGTTTTTGTAACGAACAAACACTATAATAATCTCCCCAAATAATGCAGAATCTGTGATATATGCACATGTGGTGCTTGACCTTTGAATTCAAGTTTATTATATGATGAATAACCTCTTAATAATAACATATTTTCATAGCAAACCCGCAAACTAGTCCAACTGGTCCAAAGAATATAAAAATTCGATTAATTCTATTTGATATAATAAAGTCAGAATGTCAAGAATGCCAAAACCCAAACTAGCTAAACTAGAGCTACAAATCTATAATGGTCCATTCAAATCACGTGAAGAAATCGCGCACACAAATTTTTGATTCGGCGAATTTGCGATTCTTTTCAATTCGTTCTTCTCTGGCAGAATAAGAAGCAGGAAAAAAGTTGGTAAACCAGTTTTGAGAGTGAGCGTATGAATCGCATGATCTTTGGCAGTCTTTCACTTTTCGTATGGGACAAGGTACGAGATTTATGGATTTGGTTTTGGTCATGTTTTAAAAGAAAGAGAGAAAGACGCAACAAGAAAAATACATTGAGAAAAGTTAATCAGTAATTTTGCATATTTTGAATACATATTTTATATTTATTTGTTTACAATTTTCTATATTGTTTGTTTTAGAATTTTTTTTTGTGATTTTTTAAAATAAATTTTTATCATTTGTTCAATTTTTGCATAATTTCAACTTTTTTAATTTTTTTTGGCGATTTAAAATTTTTTTCCAGTAACATCAGTCAGATTTTGAACTTCTCAATCGTTTTTTCCATTTTATTAACCCTTTTTTACAGAATTTCAACTTTCCAGATTATTTTTTTTGGCGATTTAAGAAAATTTTTCCAGTAACATCAGTCAAATTTTTTTGTATTAATTTTGAACTTCTTAATTGTTTTTTTTCATTTTTGCACAATTTTAGCTTTTCCAGATTTCTTTTTGAAGTTTTAGATTTTTTTGGCGATTTAAAAAATGTTTCGTGTAACATCAGTCAAATTTTTTTGTATTAATTTTGAACTTCTTAATTGTTTTTTTTTTCATTTTGTTTATCATTTTTGCACAATTTCAGCTTTTCCAGATTTCTTTTTGATCTTTTAGATTTTTTTAGCGACTTAAGAAAATGTTTCGAATAACATCAGTCAAATTTTTTTGTATTAATTTTGAACTTCTTAATCGTTTTTTTCATTTTGTTTATCCTTTTTGTACAATTTCAGCTTTTCCAGATTTCTTTTGAAGTTTTAGATTTTTTTTTGGCTATTTAAAAAATGTTTCGTGTAACATCAGTCAAATTTTTTTGTATTAATTTTGAACTTCTCAATCGTTTTTTTCCATTTTATTAACCCTTTTTACACAATTTCAATTTTTCCAGATTTTTTTGTTTTTAATTTTTTTTGGCGATTTAAGAAATTTTTCCAGTAACTTCAGTCAGTTTTTTGGATTAATTTTGAACTTCTTAATCGTTTTTTTTTTCATTTTCTTTACCCTTTTGCACAATTTCAACTTTTCCAGATTATTTTTTTTTTAAGTTGTAGTTTTTTTTTGGTGATTGAAGAAAATGTTTCCAGTAACTTCAGTCTAATTTTTTTGGATTAATTTTGAACTTCTCAATCGTTTTTTTCATTTTCCTTACCCTTTTGCACAATTTCAACTTTTCCAGATTATTTTTTTTAAGTTGTAGATTTTTTTTGGTGATTGAAGAAAATTTTTCCAGTAACTTCAGTCTAATTTTTTTGGATTAATTTTGAACTTCTCAATCGTTTTTTTTCATTTTCCTTACCCTTTTGCACAATTTCAACTTTTTCAGATTATTTTTTTTTTACGTTTTAGATTTTTTTTGGCGATTTAAGAAAATTTTTCCAGTAACATCAAATTTTTTTGTATTAATTTTGAACTTCTCATTCGTTTTTTTTTTTTTCATTTTGTTTACCGTTTTGCACATTTTCAACTTTTCCAGATTTCTTTTGAAGTTTTAGATTTTTTTTTGGCGATTTAAGAAATTTTTCCAGTAACTTCAGTCAAATTTTTTTGTATTAATTTTGAACTTCTAATCTAAAACGCATTTTGTTTTGTTTGCAATCGTGAGCTTCAATTTTTTTGAGTGTACATTTTTAGTTTTGTTCTTATTTTAAGAAAGAGAAAGAATGTATAGAAAGATCAAGAGTTCTCGGGCGTCTAGATGTGTGATCGTAAATTCGCACACACGTTGTATAACCGGTTCGTAATCTGCACATGGACCAGTCTGTCGAACGAGAGTGGCCGCTTTTCGAGATGCAACGTTGTCAAAATGTCTAATTTTTCTATAGATTTGACGAATTTTTTGATTTTGTAGAAGTGAAGAAGTGTAAATGAATTGTTACAAAATATATAGCTAAATAATAAAAGACACATTCTGCTGAATTTTCCCGGAGTTATTCAATGAGAAAACGTTGTTTGCAAGTGAAGAAAAATTTGGAAAATACTTCTTAAATTTTATCCACCACTGTACGCTGAGAATATCTTCATCAGTTTTATAAAAATAAACAGCTTGCAACGAACATCAGAGACATTATTAAACTCAACGCCATGTGTTTTCGACTAAACTAAAATTAAAAATATAAGTTAATAAATCAGCGGTGAAATATATCCCATGCTGAAACATAAATTAATGTTTGGACATTCGAATATTGAGGTGTGAAATAAAATAAATATTAAAATCCGTACATTACCGATGGTTATCGATATTATTTGTGGGAATGGAGTTATTATTTACCTGATTATTGTGGAAATATTCATTTTGTTTTGTGTGAACGAGGTACTCGTAATTTCGATATTGTGGATTTTTTTATTACGATTTTAACAACCATATTTTTGTGTTAACGACTTGAAATCATAAAACTAAGGACTATTTTTTTTTTAATATTCCGCGTAACTTGAATTATATTGAACATGAATTGCCAAAGTGTGAAAAACTAATTATTAAGAGGTGTATTTACGTCCTTCGTAACATGAATATTTTTATCTGGATGTTTGGCAACTTCATGCTTTCTTTTGACAAGATTTCTTAACAAACAAGACACTTTGACTTGTTAGAAATAATTACAAAATGTAAAAATAGTCCAAATAGAGAGACAGGGCTCCTATACCTTTCATTTCCTTTGATCGACTGACCGCGCGCCAAATCTTCAAGCGATCTTACAGTCAGCGTGTGACAGGTTCGAATGCTTCCTGATATTATCATCCTAAATTGCGAAGTAGAACGTTGTTTTAAATGTCATTGGCACTCACTGAATGAAGAATGAATGGGATTAGTGGAGTCGATCTGTCGAAAAAAAACCCGATAAACGAAGTCGCTCTTTTCGAATTTTTTTTTGTGATTTCGTAGATTCGAGGTCCCTCTTTCACGTGATCACTATATGAAAGCTAAGGGAGGTGTGGAGGGCGGTAAATTAATATATATGCGAAAACGCATAAACTGAATTTTAACCCGTCCAAATCGGTCTAGCGGTTCTCGAGATATTGCAATTTGAAAGAATATGGATTTTTGCCGCGGCGAGAACACACCTAGAGCCGTGTTCGCGTTTTTCGCAATGGAAGAAAGTGACTGCGAGACTTGATTGTTTTTCCTCCGATAGTCATGACCCAAGCATTGTGTCCAAATTTCAACCCGCTAGTTTAATTTGGGGGGATAGGGAGGGCAAACACCGATTAATCTTTGAACCGAGGTAACTTTTAATTCTTGACCAATCCGGGTCAGCAAAATGGCAAACTCTTTCATGAGGACCACTGCTACAGGATGAATTAAGGAGATGATGGTTTTCGCGAAAACTGAAAAATGGCGACCGAATTTCGGATTTCGCAAATTTTATTTTTCGATTTTAGCAACGAAAGAGTGAAGTGAGGAAAATTTTTTATTCGCCATCGGTTGCGGAATTTTTTTCTCTTTGATTTGAGCCCTACAAGAACTCGATCCCATAATCAGGAACAGAGTGTGGGTTGAACGCTTTTTGCCCTATAGACGGGCAATGGATAGGGTTAGTGACTTCGTGCTAGGCTTATTTTCAAGGGCAATCAGTTCTCTTTCAAGTCTTGAAGTCACTTTTTACCATGCGAAAAACCCGAAAATCCATATACTTTTCAAATCGCAATATCTCAAGAACCTCTAGACCGATTTGGACGGGTTATAATTCAGTTTAAGCGTTTTCGCTAACACTTTATTTTATATATAGAAGTCGTTTCGATCCGAATATGTTAATTTACCCCCCCTCCACACCTCCCTTTGCTTTCATATAGTGATCACGTGAAAGAGGGACCTCGAATCTATGAAATCACAAAAAAAAATTTCGAAAAGAGCGACTTTGTTTTCAAAACCAGATCTACTCCACTAGATGACATTATAAAATTTGATTTAATTTTTTATAATATAAATACGATTTTATTTAGTCATAATCCAACCTACAGGTTTTGATTTGATCTCTTCGATATTATAGCGACATTTATATTTATGAATCATATCAGTACGCTTTCATTTTTATTAGATTGTAGGAAAAAAAATAACTAGCTAAGTAAATAAGAAAAGCAATATCTGCAATGAATCTGATACACATATCGGTGGACAATAATCTAAATCGATAGCCACCATAGTCTAAGGGGAAATTATTGTTGTCCCTAAAGACGAAGAACGCGACAAGCCACTTCTTCTTCGGTCAGCTATTTTCTAGATAGTTTCTTTCGTTCCTTTGGCTCCGTACTCGACTAATTTATTTTTCGCACGAAATTGTTTGATGCAGGAACGGATTCGAAACCCAATCAAGAATTTAGGGTACATTTAAAAACTTTATAGTTCCACGGATCATTTTTTTACTGATACTTCATTTAAAATATATTTTTTAGTTAGTTAAGGATATTGTGGGTTGATTTCAAATAGGAATGATAAACAATCTCTAAAATTTTGTCACTATCGCACTGAATAATTTTTCAAAATATGTTTCTCCACTATTTCAAACGACTTCAGTTAAAAGTTCTCCTGCCCACGCAGGCCCCTACCAACACACACAAAACATAACACACCAGCGCGCACAGAAACCTTAGGAAAAATTAGCTAGCTAGGTTACTAATATCGTAATCAGGGCCTCACCCTGAAAAGGAGGAAAACTCCTATAGCAGGGAATTAGAAAAATGAAATGTCCTAGAAAATGTAATATATAAATGAAACTGAAAATAAATAATAAACTAAAAAAAAAAAAAAACTGTATCCTTCAGACTTTGTGCTGAGGGGTAGCGGTGAGGTAGACATTTTATTGCACTCTCCAGCCACAACACGCAGAGCTGGCTTAAAATATTTGTGAATGCTTCCGCTATTTGCTAACTTCTGTACTTGATGTAGAAGTTTAAAAATTGGAAGATACGTGAAGAAATAATGTACAAATATTTTTATATCTTAACGGGTTTTTATTATTAGGAATATTTACGGTGCATAAAACTTTAAACAAACCACAAACCCCGATCAATTGTAGAATGTAAAAACGTTTCAAATGTTTCGAAAAATGAAAGATCGTGTGATTAAATACCTTTTCTCCGAACCGGTCCTGCGCGATTTATAAGCAGATAAAAAGATTGCGTTTTTATCATAAAAGTTAAGAAGTGATTCTTGAAAACTAATTTCGTCGAATGAAAAAGTTATTTTACTATATGAATTTCTCGAGTCACCAAGGTCTGTATTCGTCTAACGCGATGCGGTTGTTTTAGCAAAACGTTCTCGTCACGAAGTATTGTTATAGCGTGAAAACGAACTAAAAAAAAGTTTCACAATGTATACGATGTTTAATTTAGTCTGTTTTACGGTTTTTTAGCTTATTTAAAACACTAAAAAGAACGTTCTCACCAAGTTTCATAAGATGAAGAAAATCTCAATATTTGACGTTTAAATTAAAAAAAATGGAGGCGAATAGATTTAGTGAATGTGATAAAAAAAATATTGAACATTTATGTCTTTTGATATGACTATATTCTCTGTTTTTAATACAAAATGATTCAAAAAATAAACTTTCCAAATACCACTCGTCCTCTTAAATTTTAAATTTTATAAATTAATGAGGTAATAGGATGGTAATAGAACTAAGGGCGGCTATTATTTTTATCATTTTGATTAAACTCTATGCCTACCTCCTTGTAAAAGAAAAAATTTAAGCAAAGTAATTAACCAGTTTCGCATTTAACTTTCAAGAAGTATACAAACCATTAAGAAATCCTCCTTGCTGAAGCCATCAAATTTAATAGCTTCACGAAAATAAAAAAACCTTCATTTCGCAACGGGACCACGTACACCGTCCTCTTTCTGTACCCATCGGCCGTTACCAAAATCTGCGTTATACTTAATTTCAGAGTTAAAATTTCAAATCGGACATTAATATTCTCGAGCTGTTGGACTTGAGAAAAAAAAGGACGAGGAATTTGGAAACTGCACAAGCCTTGTTTTTATATTCTTTAATACAAATGCAAAGAGCCGCTTTCGTTTCTGTGTCGTTTAATTTTTTTTTACTACAGAATACGATGGTTCTTCATACTTACCTTTTTACCTTCATAGTTTAAGACCCGAAGACATACTGAACCAATTAGGGGAATGGATAAATATTTATACTGAAGAAAGACTAATAGAATGAACGGTATATTACGGAAAAAGGGCTGATTCAATAATTAAAAGACAATTTAAAAGTTAACGTGTCTCAAACGCGCTTACCTGATGTATAATCCGTCTCTGAGACAGTGGACAGTGGATAGTAGCAGCGTCCAAAAATAAGCGATTTAAGACTAGGCGCGAAATATTTAAAACAAAAGAAACACAAAATCATTTATTCTGAAACAAAGACGTAGTAGATATTATTTGAGAGTAACCCGCGCAGAAACTATATTTTTATTTTTAATGTTTCAATTTTAAATATCAAATCAAATACTATTAAACGAGCAAGGTTTGTATATGTGTATGTATGTGTGTCCGGAGGATCTCAAAATCCACTCGTCAGAATTGAATGAAACTTTCAGGGTAAACTAATTGCTATCTAAATCCGCAAAAAATGCAGGTCTCATGTCTGTGAAAATTCGAACTTCCAAGATATTTACAAGAAAAGTTAAGCTTTTAGTTTATTTCTTGCAACGGCAGACAACACAGAGATAATATAACCTGTTTCTATAGTGAAACTGATAAATATAAGTTTAATTTGTCAGTTTTTGGCATTGTCAAAAGTAGTTAATTGTCAATCATCGATCAGCGATGGAAATCACATCATATTTTTGTGCGAGGGGTGTTCCAAAGCAACGTTCAGTTACGTAGCCGCGATACATAATGTTGGTCTAACAGTGGCCGGCAAAAACGTTGGTGGAGTGGTGATGGAAAATCGTCATAAGAAGATAACCTATTTTTGTAAATATCAACGTCAAGGTTTGACTTTATTTAATTTCGCCATAATAACCTACAAATTTTCACAATTACTGACACGCACATCGCTGGGTAAACGTTAAGAAGATGGGGCGGGCTGGGATTTTTATGAAATTTTCACAGATGTTATAAAACATGATAAAATCAATATAGCAATAGAAATTTTGGCGCGGAAAAATATTTTTCACATTTTTTTTGAAAAAATATGTATTGTGATACTCACTCCCAAAACAAACAAATCAGTGCGTTGAAACGACTATTTCACTCATCTTCGACTTTTCACAAAATCTGACCAATCACAAACCAAAGACAGCTGGTATTATCGCGATAATACTAGCTGTCTTTCAATCCTGATTGGTCTATCAGCGTGGTATTTTCACGGCGTAATCATGGATACGAATTGCAAAACAAAACTTGACATTTTGAAAAAAAATAATTACATCTACAGACGTCAAAATGAGACCTTTTACTTTGTATAATTACAGCTACAGACGTCAAAATGAGACCTTTTACTTTGTTTGTGAAATAGTCTAATAAAATTCCACTCGTGATTGAATTCATCTCATAAGTCTGTCTCTTATTTCATAACTCAACTGAGTTGCTTGAAGAAAGCAACTCAGTTTCATTATGAAATGAAACGACAGACTTATCGCGAAAATTCAATCACTTGTGGTATTACTATTGATTATTTAACATATTTTTCCAATACAAAGGCATAGGTACATAACTTTTCTACAAGTGCCCAAGTAGCAACTTATAACCAGAATAATCCTGAAAAGTATTAAAACGGAAAAAATGTTCATTTGACGGACATAAATAATTTGCTTGTCAAATGACAGCCATCTCATAAATTCAAAGTTGAAAATACAACGTTGCCAATTCAATTTCAGAAATCATGGATTTAGGTAAATATTTAAGGGAACGTTGAGTAACACTGTTAAAATGGAATGAAAAATGTAAATGTTTCTTATCGTTATACAAAATGCATGGTAGAATCGAAAAATTTTGTACGTCCAGGCATTGTATTTTATCACTTCAAGTTTTATATTTTCAATTTTGTATTTTTATTAATTTAATCCTTAAAATGTGGATTTAATTTAAATTCGTAATTAAAAAAACTTGCTTTGTGCAATTGACACGCTCCCTCGTAAAATGTTTTCTTGCGTTACGTTGGTTAAAATCAAACGACGACGATACGCAGCCACTTCCAAATTAGAAAGTTTTCCTGTGTAATATAGAAAAAAAGGGGTCATGAAAATTCATGAGGCATTTCCTCTCCGATCGAGGAGGTCCTTAGAAAAATGTGAAGGATTTTAATATTCTTGGGGGTGGACGTAACATTTTTTTTTTCGGTTTTCGAGAGATGGAATGTCGAAACTTTTGGCTTGATGAAAGTGTAATTTGTTAGATAACTTGCCACGAGGTCTTTTAGGTGGAATAAAAAGAAGTGGAAGTTCGGAGGAATTGGGGTTTGTGTATTTTTATTAAAAGGTCAAGAAAAACAAAGTTTCGTCTCGTTAAGCCTTCCCTTCCATCGACTTCGGGTTGATTGCTTAACTGGTATTATAAGCCAGATAAAACATCGGGAAGTTATCGAAAAAGTTTACCACATTGTTTTTTTCTTAGAATTGAATCAATGGTATTAAAATTGGAATAAGAATATTAAATAGATATTTGTTAGTGCAATTAACTGCTAATTAATGGTTTTAATTAAAAATTTAATCGTATCCTTTGCAAGCTTAAAATAGGCATAAAAATATTAAATAAATAGTTTTTTGTTCTAAGAGTAAGAAAGTAATTGACTAAAATATAGAAAGTAACTAGCTTTTTGTTAGTGCAATTAAATGCTAATGGCCTTAATTAAAAATTTAATTGTATGCTCTGCAAGCTTAAAAGAAAGTTAACATAATTAAAATTGGTATAAAAATATGAAATAATAGTTTTTTGTTCATTTAATTAAGTAATAATTAAATGGCCTAATTAAAAATTTAAAAAGTATTTTATTTTTCTGCTAGATTAAGAAAGTAATTGACTAAAATATAGATTTTTTTTAAAAATAATTAGCTTTTTGTTTGTTCAATTAAATGCTAATGAATGCTTCAATTTAAAATTTAATCGTATGCTCTGCAAGCTTAAAAGAAAGTTAACATCATTAAAATCGGGATAAAAATATTAAATATAAATAGTTTTTTGTTCATTTAATTACATAATAATTAAATGCCCTAATTAAAAATTTAAAAGTATTTTATTTTTCTGCTAGATTAAGAAAGTAATTGACTAAAATATAGAAATTATTCAAAAATAATTAGCTTTTTGTTAGTTCCATGAAATGCTAATTGATGCCTCAATTTAAAATTTAATCGTATGCTCTGTAAGCTTAAAAGAAAGTTAACATCATTAAAATCGGGATCAAAATATTAAATAAATAGTTTTTGTCCATTTAATTACATAATAATTAAATGCCCCAATTAAAAATTTAAAAAGTATTTTATTTTTCTGCTAGATTAAGAAAGTAATTGACTAAAATATAGACATTTTTTAAAAAAAATTAGCTATTTGTTAATTCGATTAAATGCTAATTAATACTCAATTAATAATTTAATTGTATGCTCTGCAAGCTTAAGAAAAAGTTAACATCATTAAAATTGGGATAAAAATATTAAATAAAATAGTTTGTTGTTCATTTAATTACGTAATAATTAAATGCCCCAATTGAAAATTTAAAATGTATTTTATTTTTTTGCTAGATTAAGTAGTAATTGACTAAAATATAGAAATTTTTTAAAAGTAATTAGCTTTTTGTGACTTCAATTAAATGCTAACTAAAAGAAAGTTAACATCATTAAAATTACTATAAAAATATGAAATAAATAGCTTTTTGTTCATTTAATTAAGTAATTATTAAATGGCCTAATTAAAAATCTAAGTGGCATTTCCTTTTTGTAAGACTAAAAATTGGAATTTTTTAAAAAATAATTAGCTTTTTGTTAGTGAAAAGAAGAGGTAATTAATGGTCTTAATTAGAAGTAGCTTTAATTTCTAATTAGGACATTTAATTATCAATTAATTAAACTATCTATTTATTATTAATAATATTACTCTAAAATTTATTTGCAGCTAGCAGATCATAGGTTTTAAAGGAAACAAAATTAGCATTAAATTCCTAATTAGGGCATTTAATTAGCACTTATTTTCACTATTAAAAAGCTGTCTATTTAATATTTTTATCACAATTTTAATGACATTACTTTACTAATTTTATTTTAAGCTAGTAGACCGTAGGACTAAAAAAAACTAAAAGGTCATTAAATTTCTAATTAGAGTACTTAATTAGGAGACGTGGATGTGAACCACTGGGGCATTGGACACCGCCAGCTGCGTTTATAATATACCCAGTCCATTGTATAAGTTGAACCTGACAATATGTGTGCTCTTACACACACACAGACTCCGTATTCCGACTTTTAAATAAAAAAACCACTCCGTAATGAATCAGCAAACTTTCCTAATAATACGAATTTATATATGAAAAGGGAAAAGAGAAAGAAAACATTTCGCAGCGAGATAACGAACTTTCCTCTATCAAATTTATAATAACACCGAAAAGGAGCATCTAATTTTAGATTTTTTTTCTTTATTATTGCGCCTTTTGGCACATGTCATAAGGTACATATTTCACGATAATCCGACGACAGACAGCCAAAAGAAAAACTTTTATTCTCCGATCTGTTTTCCGCTCCTCTTCTTCTTTTTTTTATATGCTTAAAGTTGCCATTTCAAGTAAATCTAGATGAATTTAATTGCGTTTCGTTGAAAATATTTTTCTTTCCGGAGATAAATTCTTGTTTTTAAAATGTTGTATATATATTTTTTTTACATAAACTGTTTACATTTTAAACAACTTTAAAAAAACTCTAATTGTAAGTTGTAAATCAACTGCCTTCCTGTATACATCCCAGTAATAAAACGGACAAATCGATATCCTCCAAAATCCCTTATGATTTCCATACTAAAAAAAATCTAATAAAAATCAAGACCCTAACAAACCAAATATGCCTACAAACTCGCCCATATGGGTCGTATCAAAGAGACTACTTTCCTTTTTCATTTTCCAAAGATGATGCATGTATAGGTTGGCCGGGGTACCCCAGGGACGGCGGAAGACATTGAAAGGGGACCTAGAAAGTGCGTACGAACGTCTTTGGGGATTGGTCAGGGCGCTAATGAAAAACTTGTTTGTTTATAGTGGACTTTTCTTCTCTGGGGAGATTTTTTTCTGATGGTATATATATGAAAATGCGGAATTATGATACAGGAAATTATTTCGCTTGGTGATATCCTTGCGTGTATTTTTTTATAATCAACCGGTATCTTAATGTTTTAATTTTAGAATATTAAATTAAAGATGCTGTTTTAAAAATTACAGGTTTAGTCCCTTAAGGGATGTATACAGTACATATGTGTAAGTTATTTAAAGAAAAACTACACCTTAAACCCTATTGTACTTCCCAAAACCGGCCGGTTCTCTATTATACCTCCGCTCTATTCCTATTAATATTTAATTCTACGAGCGGGCCGGCTCATATTCACAAAATAACAGCTTTCGAAACTTTGCAAAATTGATAAACGCCATTATTAATAACTTCTCTTGTATAAATGATTTTAATAATTTAATCAGTATCAAACTACGATGTACCAGTTGCGAAAATCCGTAGGCAAATTATAAAACTAAAAAAGATATCGAGGTAATTTGTTACGAGAGAGAGAGAGAGAGATAGCGAAACACTGATCAGAATCGGTCGACACCTTGGCAACCCCCAATGCAAATTGCTTTGTTAGGTTAGCGAAACTTGGCTTTATTTATCAGTTTTGCGGATAGATTTTAGCTCGGTTTTGTACATTTTCGTGTTGTTATTCCTTGCAAGAATTCTTGATCTGTGTTTCTTCTTCTATCTTGCACTTCTTACCCCATTTTCTGTTCGTCAGTTTCTATTATTTTCTTTTCTATTTCTTATTTTATCTTCTATTCTTGGATTCTTTCATGGTAATTTTCTTTTGCATATTCTTTTTGCCAATGCATGTTTTTGTTTACAGAAATAAGATTAAGTCTAAATTTCAAATAGAAATGATATATAACTCTAACCAGGTCACAAAAGGAAAATAAAATGATATATTAACACGCACAAAGGATGTGAAATAAAATCACACAAGCTCCCAAGAACAAGGACATTAAAAATGGATAGAGATATAGAACAAAGAACCAAGCACCAAATTTTAAAATTCGCAGTCTTTTAGAGGAACACACTAATTTTTGAAAAAACAATATCAAAAAATCTCGAAAATAATGCTTTTTATTTTCCTTAAGAGTTCTATGTACCATTTATTTTTTTTGATATTTATTATTTTATTTTTAAAATGATTTATTAAATTTTAAAAAAGCCGAAACTATGATTTTTATAAATGGTTCTTGGTTCTTTGTTCTATATCTCCATCCAAATGTTCTACACTGCACCGGCGTCTGGACAACTACTCCTTGGGCTATATGCCCCACCAGGTATTGAATTACGAAAGTCCAGACGTGGTTTGGTGCCCGACCAAAGGAGCTTGCCATTCTTAGACCGGTTTCGGCATTATTGTGCCTCATCAGTAAGAAGCAGACAAGCTCGACATCCTATCACTAAAGGATGTCTGAAAATGAATTCGGCTCACCTCGCTCTTGATAATCTTACTTGCGTTATAACAAGTATATCATGAACGAGGAGAGTCCAACGCCATCTTCACTTTAATAACAAAATCATGGTTTGCAAAACTGTCCTTGTCCTTGTTCTTGGGAGCTTGTGTGATTTTATTTCACATCCTTTGTGCAGTTTTGTCACTCCCATGGTCCTTTTTTGGAATTTTCATGGTTCAAAAAATTCCACCTTCGTGTAGTTTTCTATAGTTTTGCAAACCTTGATTTTGTTATTGGACTCTACTCGTTCGTGATATACTTGCTATAACGCAAGTAATATTATCAAGAGCGAGGTGAGTCGAATTCATTTTCAGACATCCTTTAGTGATAGGATGTCGAGCTTGTCTGCTTCTTACTGATGAGGCACAATAATGCCGAAACCGGTCTAAGAATGGCAAGCACTTTTGGTCGGGCACCAAACCACGTCTGGACTTTCGTAATTCAATACCTGGTGGGGCATATAGCCCAAGGAGTAGTTGTTGAAGTCCAGACGCTGGTGCAGTGTAGGACATTTTTAATGTCCTTGTTCTTGAGGGCTTGTGTGATTTTATTTCACATCCTTTGTGCAGTTTTGTCACTCCCATGGTCCTTTTTTGGAATTTTTATGGTTCAAAACATTCCACCTTCGTGTGGATATATTAACCTGTCAAAACTGTTGTTTCAAAGATATTTCGATTTTAAATAATAACCTTGGGTTACATCATTGAAGAGTAATAAATGAAAAAATAAGAGCCTGTTACATTTGTGAATATAACTGTAGAAGGATTTGTATTTTTTACAAATCCTTTACATCTAACACCCTATAACTATCCGTTTGATTCGTCGGGCGCCGAATATCTGATCAACTTGTTGATCGAGGATAGCCAAAAGCCAGGCAACATTTCGTGCGACCCTATTTTCACTCATGATGGCACACTTTGCGTTTTAAACAACTGACAACAAGAGCATTTTCAGGGACTACTCGACTATTCTCATTCGAGTCGCTATGAAGTAGAGAAAAGGAAAACGATGTTGAAAAAAAGTCTTTGTTTGCGGAAAATGTTTAAGAGAGCTGGGATGGAGCGAGAACGCTGATGGGCGCCCGGCCCGGGAGATTTTCTGATGGTTTTTTTCGTCTTTTTTTTTAATGTTTTTGTAAGATGGCCTGTCAGTTTTTCTTACTGAAAGATTTGTTTTAGCAGTGCGGAATGTCGAACAAGTGATATATTTATTTGCTTAAAAAAGGGATGGAAGTGTTTTGATGGTTTTCTACTAAAAAATGTGGACCTTAAGTCGTCACTCGAAAAAAAAACTGAAGCTTTTGGAAATATGAAATGTAGAAAATGTAATAAAATAAAATGAATAACAAATGGTTAAAAGTTAGATGAACTAGCAGAAGGAGAAATATTAGAAGTGAAAGAAGAAGAAATAAGGAAAGTGGTCTGCATGATAGAGCGTTTAGCTAATAACACTCAATATAATTATAAAACATTTGTATCAGTTAATAAATGAATGAAATCGAAATGATTCGAGACATAAATGTCATTTACATTTTAGTGGAGTGAAATTAGACGAAAATATTCTGAAAAATGATGTAAGAGGTGTCAAATTTTTTAAATTTTTTCGATTTTATACATAAAGAGAAGCTTGTAAAAAAATTGTCAATAAATTTGGGCTGGAGCTTCGCGAGAAATGCGCAAAAAAGGGCATTTTTGGTCTTTTTCGAGTGGATTGGTTCACTATTTTTTGAATATATCCGGCTCTAAGAGTCGTGGAAAAATAACAAAAAAATTAAAATGACCGTGATGAAGTAGAGTATCGATCCGTAACGTAGGTTTTTTTAAAAATGCATCCTAACTTCAAAAAACGAATTCGCGCACATCATTTTTTTTACTGAATTGGCAATCAATAACCAACGAATCCTCGAATTTTCTTAAATATGTATTTTTATGTCGGGAAGACATGGTAAAAATTAAAAAAAAATGTATTTGTCCAGTCAAAATCGGCATTTTTCGAAAAAATTGAATTGCTGCCATTTTTGGAAAAACAATGGTAGAGAAAATTTTGTATCTTAAAAAGAAGGATTTTGTGTGTACTTTTGTCTACAAAACTCCAACATTTTATTTCTTTATTTAAAGTGCCCAATTTAGGTAATAATAAAAAAAAATTCGATTTCCATTTTTTTCAAATTTTTTTGTATATCGCGATATTTATGCTTCATTCTCTTAGAAAAACTATATTTCAGTCCAAAAAATGTTTAAAAATTATTTATAACCTCAAAAACTGAAAAGGACAAAAGTTATGCCCCGTTTTACTTAAAGTCTAATAAATAACGGAAACATTGCCAGACTTTATTAAAAATGGGAGAAAAAGTGGATTTTAATGAAGTGAAGAATGTGCAATATGCAATTTTTATTATCTATACTTCGTTCTGTGTTTGAAGCCATTATTACCTGAAAAATATTAAAAATTTAATTTAAAATTGTAAATGAAAAAATACCTTGATATGAGTAATTTTCAAGAAGTAATATTTTGAGAAAAAAATAAGCAAATCAATAACTTAAAATAAATAAAAATTAAAATAAATTTCAAAAACAATAAAATTTTTTGCAATAAAACAGCGTTTCACCTTCAGTATTTTGTAAGCTTTTATTTATTTAGTTTTTGAGGTTATAAATAATTTTTAACGGCATCCTAAACCTAACCCATTTTACACAGGATTACCGACTGAGTTTTAAATCTTATATTGATTCATTCCCTCACAAAAATCTAAGGTATTTTAGAACCTGAAATTTTTTATTTTTTTAAACATTTTTTGGACTATAAGCTATATTTCAGCTTTTCTAAGAGAATCAAGCATAAATATCGCGATAAACATAAAAAATTGGAAAAAAATGAAAATCGATTTATTATTTCCTAAATTGGGCACTTCTTTTTAAGATAAATTTTTTTTTCTATACTATTGTTTTTTCAAAAATAGCAGCCAGTTCAATTTTTTTCGAAAAATGCCGATTTTGGCTGGACAAATACATTTTTTTTTAAATTTTACCATTTTTAGATGTGCTACCAAAGAAGAGAGTATTGACATTAAATTTTGACTGAATCTAGTCAAGATGTCACTCTCTTCTTTTTTATCCCTTTCAGAGATTAATACAAAGTGAGTAAACCAGTAAGGAATTTTAATTTATTAGATTCGACATCCTAAGACCGGTTTCTGTCTTTCGACTTTATCAGTTAGGCTTTTCGAATCCAATAAATAAAATTCCAAACTCGTACAAGTCAATAGCTATATCCGCTATAAGATAACATTTTTAGATGTGCTACCATCTATGGTAAGAAGAGAGTATTGACATTAAATTTTGACTGAATCTAGTCAAGATGTCACTCTCTTCTTAGGATGTCGAATCTAATAAATTAAAATTCCTTACTGGTTTACTCACTTTGTATTAATCTCTGAAAGGGATAAAAAAGAAGAGAGTGACATCTTGACTAGATTCAGTCAAAATTTAATGTCAATACTCTCTTCTTACCATAGATGGTAGCACATCTAAAAATGTTATCTTATAGCGGATATAGCTATTGACTTGTACGAGTTTGGAATTTTATTTATTGGATTCGAAAAGCCTAACTGATGAAGTCGAAAGACAGAAACCGGTCTTAGGATGTCGAATCTAATAAATTAAAATTCCTTACTGGTTTGCTCACTTTGTATTAATCTCTGAAAGGGATAAAAAAGAAGAGAGTGACATCTTGACTAGATTCAGTCAAAATTTAATGTCAATACTCTCTTCTTACCATAGATGGTAGCACATCTAAAAATGTTATCTTATAGCGGATATAGCTATTGACTTGTACGAGTTTGGAATTTTATTTATTGGATTCGAAAAGCCTAACTGATGAAGTCGAAAGACAGAAACCGGTCTTAGGATGTCGAATCTAATAAATTAAAATTCCTTACTGGTTTACTCAAATTTTACCATGTCTTCCCGACGTAAAAATATATATTTTCTCCAATTTTTAAGAAAATTCGAGGATACGTTGGTTATTTATTGCCAATTCAGTAAAAAAAAATAATGTGCGCGAATTCGTTTTTTGACGTTAAGATGAATTTTTAAAAAACCCTACTATACATTTTAATTTTTTTTTATTTTTCCACGACTCTTAGAGCCGGAGATATTTAAAAAATAGTGAAGCAATCCACTCGAAAAATACCAAAAATGCCGTTTTTGGCACATATCTCGCGAAGCTCCAGCCCAAATTTATTGACACATTTTTTACAAGCTTCTCTTTACGTATAAATTCGAAAAAAATTTAAAAAAATTGGCTTAGCTCTTACATCCATATAAAATTCTAATTTCACTCCACTTTTTGCAAAAACCCTTACATCTAACGGGGCGCACAAATTTTATACTTTACAATTGATCTAAAACTTCGATAACGTGGTTTTAAAATGAAATAAACTAAAAATTATAATAAATTAAACACAGTATACAATTTCTAGTTATCTGTCTTAATTATACGTTATACTTAATCTAAAAATACATAAACATCATTGTTATCTTTCTCAACCAATTCCAGACCAGGTAATAAATTTATTGTTATAAATAATGTTAATCTCATGAATAACATTATTTACTGTTGTTAAGAAGAATTAGCTGGTATAATTATCGGCTAAGATAAATTATTGTTGTGAATGAGTGATCTTTTAAATAAAGTCATAATGAAAATTCCACCAAAAGAATAACTTTTGGTTGGTGTCCGCCTTAATTGGAAGTGGTAATTATGCTAAAATTGAGATGAATAAAATTATATGATAGTTAAATTATAGAAAATTATATGGTATGAGATTATAGGTATACTTTTAAGTGGTGTATTTGAAATAATGAAATACCATGACACTTGCCGTAAAAAAAATTTTCTTTTCGTGTGATATATTTCGCTTTATTTGACTGTAGTTTTTTCATTTTTTGGTACTTAAAATTTAAAAAATTGCTATACTCTTTTTTTTCCGAAGAAAATAAGCTCAAGATCGTTATTCTACGATCACTCCTCAAGTAAGAGTAGCCGATTTTCTCAAGCGCCTTTTTTTTTTTCGAAAAATCGAAATATCTCGAAAGCTAATAAATATTTTTAAAAATTTGAAATACGTACCTATTCTACATGACACGAGCTATATTTTTGTCAAGTATCAAATAAATTTAGTTAAAAGACCCCGCATGTGGTATGTGGTAGTACTTGATGTCCTGATTAATAGTGTCCATGGGCCCAATCCTATCCTATGGCTAGATTTCGATATACAGTGCGTTAAAGTTCAAGATCCCGAAATTTTAAAATGTGTACCAAAAAGTCCCTGCAAAATATTTTAAAAAGTTTCTGGCGGATATATGTAGTCAAAATACATACGTAATAAATAAAATCAAAATATATTTCCTTTCAGGGCGATTCATGTTTCCACAGGCCTTTTTGTTCAAAATATGTATTTTTAACATGCAGAAATAGCCTGAAATATCGATAAAAAAAGTCAAAGTTTCTGAATATTGGATATAATGTAGATCTTGAAGTCCTCATTCAAAATTGTAATAGGTTAAATTGGGATCCTATGGCTTGTTTTCGAGAAATTAAACGATTAAACTGTAAAAATATCAATTTTTGCCAATAGCAACTTTTAGTAATAAAAAATAAACGAAATATTGTAAACTAAATATTTTTACACACTGTATTAGATTATATTGCACCGTTATATTAATTGGAGGCAGGCTAAAAATTCATACTTACAGGGTGATCTCACTTGAGCTTGTAAGGTGACAAAATCAACAAATCTAAAACAGCTGCCAAACAAAAGGTTTATTGTTCCAATAAATAAAAAAATAGGTGGGTATATTTGAGTTTTTTTATCGAACCCATAATTCATAATTTAAGCTCGTTTCTACAACACCAACTCGTTAGAGCCCTAGCGTTTTGGTTTACTTGTTATCCCTTTTTAGGAATATTTCACTGATATTTTTGGAGAATCATATGCAATTGTGGAAAATCGATTATTCCATCGAGCTCATACACCACCCTATACATTTATTTAATAGCGTTTCTTAATTTTTACGAGAGATTCTTCACATAAAAATTTATATTTTTCCTATGTAGTTTATTAAATTCAATAAATAAATGAATAATCTGAAAAAAATACAATGTAAATAATTAAAAATACAATGTAAATAATTAAACAATCCACTATGTATGCGATATGAGTTTAAAGCTTTATTATGATATTAAAGCTGTTTCTAAGACCATTATTTCATTTTTTTTAATTATCAAAGTATCAAAAAAAGTATACTGAGCAACTCTGTATATGTACAGGGTGATTGATTATTGTGACAAAGCTCAGTAGATCTGTTATAATAAAAGATACGTCCTATTTATTTTAAAATTTTTAAAATCTCCCCAATGAGCTGATTTCAACGATATATCACACTTACTACCTAAGGTAAATAGTAAAGGATCTGCAGCTATTCAAAAATCACATTTTTGTAAATTCTGGTGGCTGTTGTAAGATTAACTTATTAAAAAATAAGTAAAAGATAACAATTAATTATTAATTGTTTGGCAGCTGTTTTAGATTTGTTGATTTTGTCATCTCACTAGCTCAAGTGAGATCACACTATAATTATAAATGTTTAGCCTGCCTCCAATTAATATAACGGTGTGTGTAAAAATATTTAATTTACAATATTTCGTTTATTTTTTATTACTAAAAGTTGCTATTGGTAAAAATTGATATTTTTACAGTTTAATCGTTTAATTTCTCGAAAACATCGATATTTCAAGCTATTTCTGCATATTAAAAATACATACTTTGAACAAAAAGGCCTGTAGTTATTACGTATGTATTTTGACTACATATATCCGCCAGCAACTTTTAAAAATATTTTACAGGGACTTTTTGGTTCACATTTTAAAAGTTCGGGATCTTGAACTTTAACCCTGTATATCGAAATCTAGCCATAGGATAGGATTGGTCCCATGGACACTATTGATCAGGACATTAAGTACTATCAGGTTTGATTTAAGTATCATAATTTTAAAATTTAATTAAACTAATTTTAGTTAGTGAAAAATGTACTAATTTTGTATATATTTTAAATTTTAGATGTTTTCATGTTTTTAAATTTAAAAAAAAAGGATTTTATAATTTATAGTCGCGCACAAGCCATTTGTGTGGTTTCTGAGACTTATTTTGTTTATTATGTGTTTATATAAGTATTATTATGTTAAATTATTGTATTTGGAATTCTATCTCATATCAAAAATTCAGACAATTTGACGGTGCTCCCGTTTCCATAAGAATGGTGCGGGGTCCTTTGATAAAGTTATAGCAAAAACAATAAATGCGATTTTGGACGGTTTTTTCGATATTATAAATATTTGACGACATAACACTTTTACCCGGACAAACAACTAGCGTGAAAAACACTAGTGTTTAATATCTCATACATTTCCGTCTACCTACCAGTAGCAACCACAGTGGCCGTATCAGTAGCAAGATAATTCATATATGAAATACATCGTCGGTGCCAAATTGGGTATAAACCGAACCTTTCATAAATAACAACCCCAAAAGCCGGCTAATTTTCCTGGAGTAGGAAATGCGGGTACGCGAAAGACCGTCGGATATGTAGTAATGGCGGTATACAACAAAAAAATTGGTAATAAAAAACTCCTACCAATAAAGTTACCGACACAAATCTATTTATTCTTCATAAAACCGACTGTAGTATAGTTTTTCCATTTTGAATTGCAAAAATATAAAAACAAAATTCCCAGATGTGCCGACAAATTGCTTTCATGTGCCGACAAGCTGCTTTGATGTGCCGACAAGCTGCTTTGATGTACCGACAAGTTGTTTTATCAGTATTGGTGGCTTGTATAAAGCTGGATGATGTTATTCTTCAATTGAAAATAGATCAACTATACCGACGTACCCTTTTTTACATTACATGGCATATAAGCAGGTTTCTGTAATACAGTTGACGCTTTTTAAGCAACGTCTATGATCTCATCGAGAACTTTCCCTTAGTCATTGTTAGCACAGCTTAAGTTAGTGTGGTGACTCACGTCATTCAAGAGCTACAGTCTCTAATTATTTTGTATAGTTTAAAGAACACCATACGGGTCTTACGTCTGAAAATGTAGAATAAATGATTATGTTGGCGTTGATTTAAAGCAGCACAAACAATCGGACATGAAAAGTTTAAAAATAAAAACATTTTTTTGCATACCGCCGCGAGTAAATCGTAGCGGGACCCGGGGGGTGGGCGCCGTCTCCGCCGAGCCGTATGCAACGGAACTGCAAATGTTGCAGTTGTCAGGGTGTATGCGGTCACAGTTATACGAAGGAGAGAATCCTCTTATTAGAATAGTGAATTAGGCGCTTGAAATGAGTTTTAATTGATAAAGGTTATTCATTAGGGGGTTGAGAAGGTTTCGACCGGCGTCAAGAGGGTACGAGAAGGATCAGTACGGAAGAGAACGACGGAGGTGAAGAAGGTGGTAGTTATGAAAAATTCAGATTTGGAGTTTCGTAACTAGATGGCATTCCCCATGATAATAATCTGGAAATAAATCTTAACACGTTCAAAAATGTTTGCAAATGTACTAGAATCACAAAACTTTGGTTAGATTGATTTTGGTCAGTTTGAAAGTATCGGTTATATTGATTTTTGTCAGGTTTGGGCTTGTAACGGTTAAATTTTGCTTAAATTATTTTTTGGTCAGGATTCAACTTTGTTTAGATTGATTTTGGTACGGTTTCAACTTCGATTTTGGTCATAAAATTTTATCAGATCGATTTTGGTCAGATTTAAACTTCGTTTAGCTTGATTTTTGTCGCAAACTTCTGTTAGATTGATTTTAGTAAGGTTTAAACTCCGTTTAGATTGATTTGGGTGAAGTTTCAACTTCCTTTTTGGTCATAAAATTTTGTCAGATTGATTTTTATGACGTTTAACTTCATTTTTGACCATAGAATTTTGTTGGGTTGATTTTGGTCAGATTTAAACTTCGTTTAGCTTGATTTTGGTAACAAACTTCTGTTAAATTGATTTTAGTAAGGTTTAAACTTTATTTAGATTGATTTTGGTAATGTTTCAATTTTGTTTTTCCTCACAAAATTTTGTCAGATTGATTTTGGTGGTTTTAACTTCATTATTGGTTATAAAATTTTTTTGGATTGATTTTGGTCACATTTAGACTTTGTTTAGCTTGATTTTGGTCACAAATTTCTGTTAGATTGGTTATAGTCAGGTTTAAATTTTGTTTAGATTGATTTTGGTGAAGTTTCAACTTCGTTTTTGGTTATAAAGTTTTGTTTAGATTGATTTTAGTCAGATTTAAAATTCGCTTTTGGTCATAAAACTTTGTCAGATTGATTTTGGTCAGATTTAAAACTTTGTTTAGATTGATTTTGGTCATAAACTTCAGTTTGATTGATTTTAGTCAGGTTTAACTTTCGGTTTGGTCGATTTGACAATGTTTGCGTAGAAGGTAATACAATAGTGCTCATGTCTTTTAAAACCATCTATTATAAAAACAGTGAGAACTAGAAGAATTTAAAAATGCAATAATATACAGTGTTGGTTCAAATTATGTCTTTTATATGCCTCAACTTTTGTCTTAAAAACATTTTTTCCTATGATGTGTAATTGGACTTTTTCACACCTACGCTTCACCCTGTATGTAGTAGATAAAAATAATAATTTTATTTATGAATTCTGCTGAAGTTTCTGCACCCTTTATAAAAAAAACAGCTACATCCTTGGACCGCATAATACTCTCGTTGCGATTTTTGTCCATAGCAGATGATCATTCGGTCCGCCCACATCGAATGATATATTTTAGCATTTTCAGAAGTCCTGTAGGTGTACCGACTATAATAAATATCTTCGAGATGGTTAATGCGCTAATAAAACTTAATCTTTGAACGTATTTTGATTTTTTTTCGACGGTGCCAACGTCCCACGTTTTAATGAACAAAAGAAAAAAGAATCGTCTCGTGATTGATGTGTGAGAAACCGTTTTTTGTTTTGTTAATTTACTTTTTGTGTTATGGGGCCACTTTGAGGGCATAAATAATTATTTTGAATAATTTGTTTGTTGCTAAATCTAGAGGATTGTACGGAAATGTGTGGGGAGGAAGAAAATTTCATTCTAATACGGAAAATGGTCTGGTTCTGTAAGCCAGTATGATGGTGTAACTTTGTAATTTTGGCATTATGGTTGGCTCCTATAATAGTCCTTTTTTAAACGTAAATAAAGAATCAGTTCACTAAATATATATCTAAGTAAAGACTCCGTTGTCAATAAAACGGTAATTTTATTCATTTATTGAATCGTCCTGCCGTTATCTGAACCATTTACATTTTCTTGTTTATCCGGAAAGGAAGAACGAAGAGACTTAAAAACGTCGACTTAATGTGAATGTGACAAAAGTGACGTCCGACTTCCAGCACCCGAATGAGATACACGTCGCGATAACGAACCATTTCCATATGTAAACTGTTTAGCGGTCCTCTAGATAAGAAATATTTATACAGGAAAACGCATAGCTTCAGCTGTTGATAAGAAAAACCGACCGATTCGGCCTGTAATAATATTCAATTTTTTCGGTCTATCGACCGACGACGCTGCGCGCAAGCGAGATATTTTTTACTGGGTTTTCACTTATTAGTTATGGAGTAAATAATAATTTTTACTGAACATCCTTTGTTCTTACCGAACATTATATATGTCTACTTTACTGGACATTCATAGTATAAAATACTGAACAATCATTAGTTTTACTGAACATCCTATAATCTTACCGAACATCCTGTAATCTTACTGAACAACCAATATTTCTACCTTTCAATAACTAACGTAATTTTTTCACATTTTCAAGTTTTTTCGCCATTTTCCACAACTTTTTGAGTTTTTCTTGCACTAAAACATGTTTTCATACAAAACTACCCCTTTCTATAGATTTTAAGGTTTAAAACCGCCTACTGATTGTAAAACAATCTCGAAAATTACTTAAATGGAATAAAACCCTTCTCTCAGTGTATATAGATCGTATTAGCGAACGCTCGTAGTTACGCGATCCGGAATTTATTGCGGACCATTTAGAGACGTTCTTTTCCCGATGTAAGCTTTAAATAATTAATGTGAAAGGTGAAAATAAGGTCCAGAGATGAGGATAATCCTGGCGGGCAGGCCGCGTAGGCCCACCGGTGAACTTTTATGGTACAAGTCGTAAAAGTTTACGAGTTCGGGATGGTTTTTCTTATTTTTGCGGTAGAGGGCGCGATGGGTTCCCGCGGGAATAGTTGACGATCGTCCGCCCTTCACTATGAACACGAAGAATTCCGTGCGACTCGAAGATATCGAGCTCTAGCCCGAACCGCTAAATAATTCCAATTGAATTAGTTTGGTCTTTAAGACTGCGTTGAAAAAATTATGAGCTTAGAATATCCGATTGGCACAAAAGGTAGCCTGGATCTTGTTAATTTGGGCTTGTCGATGTAAAAAATTGCGGTGATAAAGTAGCGTGAAGCTCCAAGGTTAAGTACGCTCTAAAAAAAATATAAAACATACTTGATGACATTTTTGTAAAAAAAAAAACTGTTGGTTCTATAAAAAAATACACCTAAACGATATGACAAACAAAAAGGCAGCACATAATGCCCAAAAATGATGAAGGGGTTTGATTTTATGAATGAACTTCTAATCCGAAAAATGAAATCCCGATCATATAATTCGAATCACAATTGATCCAGATCTTTTTCTAGCTCATCCGTCCCAGAACTATTTCTCGTTTTTCAGTTAATCTTCTAGAAGAAATTGGAAATATTCGTACTGAACAATTCAATTTCATTGAATTTAATTCTGCGTTCAACGATAATGCAATTCTGGCATTAGAGAGACTCTACTTTAATTAAAAATATTATTGAAATAATGGGAAATTGTCAAGAGACGAGTTAAGATGAAAAACTCATTCCAAATTGATTTGTAATAATAAAGATACGAAAGCTGTTTTTGTTTTTCATTAAATAAAAAAAAATCAGTTTCAGTGGCTGCGAACAGAATTTGTTCGAAAGGCAACATTTGTTTTTTGCGCTTTTTTATTGATTTAATATAATTTTTAATTGTTTACCAAACACCCAGTAATTTTTAAGTCATCATTATTGTATAAATTCTAATGAATTTCCACTATTTTTATGGCGTAAATAACAATTTTTACATCTATATTTTACTGAACAAACACAATTAGTACATATATTTGATTCAACTGTCATTATTTTTACTGAACACTCATACTATAAAATACTGAACAGCCATTAGTTTTACCGAACATCCAATATTTTTACCTTTCGTTTAAAATTGCTTAATTCTTTACTAACTTAATATGTTTGCCTATTAAATTCTGCTAAATTACATTATCGCTTGTTTGAACGATTTTTATTGTCTCCCTCCAACCTTATATATGTATTAAATTGCTAATTAAAGATACCTTAAATCTTTTTTCCCTATTTTTTGGTAAAAATAATAACTTATCCCTGAATAGTAACAGTGACTACATAAATTTGACTGAACTGTCATTATTTTTACTGAACACTCATTCATATTATAAAATATTGAACTTTTGCTGAACATTCTATTTTCTTTGTAGCCATTCTTTGTTATTTATTTTATACAAAAGAAAATGTTACTTATGTTACCTAATTTTACGTAACAGATATAAATATGTGTGTCATGGATGAGATTTTAGAAAAATAATTTATGCGTGGAGTCTGTGTCATTTAGTACTAAAAATAATATAAATGTGTGTAAAACAGTGATAATTTGTTTGTAAATGTATTGTCTATTTATTCTTTAATTATTTGAAGTAATAAAACACTGTCATAACAATTAGTTTTACCTGTGAAAGAATATGAAATGGAAAATACTGTGATTGTCGATGATTGTTTAATCAGAAATAGGCGCAAATGGAGTGAATGGTCTGTAAATTATTGAATCAGGACTACTATATTTTCTTTTAAAACGCTCTATTATCATTCGGTTTTCTTTTAACAAAAAAAAACGAATTTATTAGTAAATAATTTGATTCTGATATATTTCTAGGTCCCCCAAATAAAACTGGACAGTTACCCAGTCGATTATTTATAGTCTTACAACACGAAACCAGTAATTATCTGACTAATTATATTACAAACTGTTCGGGATTCATTAATCATTAATGATAGAATAGAAATAAACTTATCGAACAGATGCCTAGGGAATTGTGAACTCATCTCTTTTGTTTTTCTATTTAATTCGCTGCCTTTTAATTCAAACTCTTTAAATGAATGTTATCTATAATTTTTTTTGTTGTTAATTATCTGGATACGTTTGATATAATCCAAGTATCCACGAACGCGTCGTTCAAATAATTAAAGGTTTGTATCCTGAGCCAGTAATGTGTCACATTAGCTTCTGACTAAGGTCCTTGGGGACTTATATGACCTATTTATGCATAATCGACCTGGTCTCGTTAGCCCAATACAGTTGGATTAGATTATAGCCACTTTAGTTTCCACTATTAAGCCCCGTTTGCGTTATGCGGCTTTTGGATGGCATTAAACAGGGAAAAAAAGTAGAACGGTACACATATGTAATCTTATATTGTTCTCATAGACCAACTCACTTTTTTACCGCATAGACAATGATCTACGACTCGTCTATTTACCACTTCTTTCTCTGTAGCTTTTCTTATGTCTTCTAAATTATTTCCTTTTATTCATGTCAGCGTTTAATACATCCATCCATCATCTTTTTGGTCTTCTTCTACCTCCCGACATAATTGCTAGCATGACAACTTGTTTGTATATCCTTCGTTTCTTCTTGTACTGATTTTTCCATCACAGTCCTCCAGTTCCAGTTTCTTCATCACGCTTCCTCTAGCAAGGTGCAACCTTCTCAACAGGCTGTCTTTGAACTTTTTGGAGGCTTCTTTCAGTACTACTTTTTCAATTGTGAGTTCAACATTAATATCGCGAACCTTCCCTTAAAATTTCACCCATTTTTACGAAGTATCCTGTATACAGCAATTTCTTTTGACACTTTTCGAAACCGTTCGCCATTGTTTATCATTAAATTTTGCATATTTATTCCATAATGTTAATAAGATCCTTCGAATTATACAGAGACCAGTTATAAATTTGTATTCAATGTTTATGTTAATGCATGAGGTACACGATTTATTGACAGTTCATCCAAAGCTATCATTACGTCGTAGATGAGATGTGTCAGACAGGTCGGAATGGCATAATGTGATTTTTTTTTATAATTAACTGTTTACTAACTTCGTTACAGATTAGAATTATTTGTGCAATAATACGTTCACTCTAGCAATTTTGGTCCTCTTCTAAACCACGCGTGGATTCGGCGTTAACATCTGGGGGAGAGGTAGCTGAGTAAGTAGTAACGTTTTTTCATGCTTGACGCATGTTTTTTAACGTTGTTGACGCAGAAAATAGGTAGAAATATTCTTTTATAGGCCATGTTGTAATACGTTGGTTAGTTTGGAAATGAAAAGGTAACAAAAAAGTTTTGATTTTCGTCTGTTGGATATGTTCATCTTCGTCGTTTTACCATTTCATAAATAACTGCTGTAGCCTCTTAATTTTTGGAGAAATTGTGTAGACAAATCTAGAAATGTTGTTTTGAAGACCACGTCGTCCAATTGAGTAGTTCCAAAATGATGAGGCGACAAAGTTAAAGGAATGGGAAAACGAAAAGGAAGACCAAGAAGGAAATCGCTATATTAGAAGAAAGAGGAAGTATATATAAATAGCCCAAGTTCTGTACCCCCAAAAAATGTAGGTCCACCTCAACTTCGTTCTTCCATCCTTCCTTCGGTCTTCCTCTTCTTTTTTTTCTTCCTATATTTCGGTAGATTACCGATTTTGGAATCCTACTCTGAGCCATCCTTCCCACATGTCCTGTAATGCTGGGATCTCGATACATATCTCTGAGTTTTTGGTTTGTTCTTCTTTCCCACAATTCATTGACTCGTTTCCCCCCAAAAATTTTCCTTAGAGCCTTTCTTTCCCAAATCTTTAACGCATTGATGTCTGTTTTTCTCAAGATCCACGGTTCACATACAAATGTAACTATAGATCTAATCAGAAGAGGAAGTAGTAAAGGAACAAGGGCGGATTTAACTTTTTTATGGGGGGGGGGGGGGTACTTACCAAGTAGTCCAAGAAAGGTAGTAATTGTTTTTGTAATATCGAGCAGAAACTAGTAACTGATCAGATCCACTTAAAATTTTTTGCAAATTGCTGGAAAAGGAGTCCAGATCAGAAGTAGAAAAATTTCGTTAGTGTCGTTTTGGGTAGGGGTGGTATCAAAAAGTGAGGGTAAAAAAGAAAAGAAAATAACTTGCTCAATCGATAAATTATCCTTTTTTAATGTTTAATACAATTTTTCTTGAAAATAAACCCCTCCCAAGTTATAGGGCGTAGAAAATGACGATGATAATATCGAGATGTACAATAATAGTATATTATTAAATGAGTTTGTGTGAGTGCTGTAATCATCCTAGTGTAATAAAATAACCACACAACGAGTTGAATATAATACTTTATCTACTAATGTCGACAAATAATATACCTTAAAAATATCTATTAAATCAAATCAAGAACAAAACATTTTTAAATGCTAAAGAAACTATTATACCAATATAAATACTTATTTATATTAAATTAATTCTTACTTGTTATTAAAATTTAAAGTTATGTTGCTGCAATTCGAGAAATTAATCTGCAACACCAAATTCATATTGTGATCTGTATTTGATATGAAATTACTAGAACTAGCATTGTTGGATTATTAGTATTATTTTTATGGATTTGATGTAAAATTCTATCAATAAAATATCCATTTCAACAAGTTTTTAGTGAATGACTTTTACTGGCTTTAATTTAATTTGACATTGACGTATAAATTAAAGGTGGTGCTACATAGTAAATGTAAATGCGTTCTTGATCTTGATTGGTTAAATTTAGTTGCCTTATTGGTTATTAAAGTGTTGAATTTTCATTATTCGACGCTTTTTAACCAATCAAATCAATTTTACAAACACACTATTGAATAATGAAGGTCAAATTCCGGTTTGATTTTTGGTTTATTATTTGATATTAGTAGATAAACCATTTTAAAGCTTAGGATATCGACCGTTTTTTCAATATTTGATCGGAAAAAATGACGGTTATAAATGCAATTGTATGCAATTTCAAACGGCCATATCTCGTTACAGACAAAAGATAAAAAAAAAGAAAATTATTCGGAAGAATATTTGCTCAAAGTCTTGTCTCTTTAATTTTTTTCAAAAATCAATACTTTTCACGCTATTGACCAAAAATTGAAAATGTCTTATAAAAAACAAAAATTTAGCTCAACTTTAACAGATCAACACTTAAAGAATAATTATCCCATAGGCCTGAAGATTACTGGACAATTGTAGAAACATATGTTACGACTTTCTGCAAAATGATTTTTTTTTTAAATACCACAGTCTAGATGGCACTAAAAAAATGGCGTAAAAAAATTGAAATTTTTTTTTATTTTGTCCATAACGTTTTTCTGCTTATGTTAAACGGTTCTGGATGGTCTTAAAATGTTCCCAATGTTGTTCTCTCGTTAGGATGTTATATATATTTTTTGTGGAAGTCATATTTTTCCAGATATTTACGCTAGAACGATCCAGTTTCTTTAAACACCCATTTTTGAATTGCCATATCTTCCTTCGTATTAATCGTAGAAAAATATTTTATAAATTATAATCAAGTGGGGGATAATTACGCCCTCTACCCCCCGTAAATCTGTCCTTGTAAAGGAAAAACAATAGAGGGGAAAAGCTTAATAACGGATAGAAGAAATGGGTAAAAAAGGACCAGAACCCCCAATCCCAAGCCTAAAAAGGCATTAGGATTCCAAAAGAAAAAGTTTACTTCTATTATTTATTTGATTTTTTATTTCCAACTCGAGTAATCCAAGCAATGTTGAGCAAAACGATTGCAATTTCCTCGAATCAATTCCGCCTAAAACCAAAATATTTGTAAACAATGGTCGCAAAATGTCGAGAAAAAAAAAAACAATTAGGATGTCGTCGAGGTATCCATCGAAGCGGCTTCGAAGGACCACTAAGAGGAAATTCCGGTTGCGTGTCTCGCGAAGTCTCGAGGCCGAGGAGACGGACCGGCTAGAGCTTTACGTAATTAGATGAACCCGCGCTACTCCGTGCACTAGCGAAACGCCGTCGACGTCGAAGGGGGTAAGGGGAGCAGCGGAGCGCGGCGCGGGCGGGTGGACGGGCGGGCGAACGGCGTTTCGGTTGGAGGGGAGCGGCAGGAGGGGAAATTGCGCAACCTGCGCGGCACTCGACCGCGAATCGCGAAACTACGAGCGAACACGACAGTCCCTCGCTGTTGCCTGATCGCTTAGCTTGCCGCCGAAAAGCTTCTCAGAATCAGTGTGTACTGTGTTCCGAGGCGTACATTGTATAGTATACATACATTATTGTATATGCACTATCTGAAAACTACTATTCTCTTGTTGTTTAATAAGGCCTACTAGTTCTCTATAAAAATTTTCCCGAAGTGTTTAAAAAAAAATTAACTCTTTGCCGAAATTCTTTTGGACGAAAAGCGACGCACAATCTCTTGACTAAACTATAGTTCCTCGCTCTCGTTTCCCAGTTTTTTCTCTGTGAAATTGACTGTGCTTTTGTGACTTTTCGTTGGATCGTTTTTGGGTTTGTTCTGCCATTCATACCGATTAAAGAAATTCATTCGTACGGATATCATTCTCAAGTAAGTATCGAAAAAAAAAAATTTCATCTCCATCTAGAGTACTACAAGGTTCATACACAAGGCCCGTCTTTATAACTCATTTATACAAGTTAGAAAATTAAACTCAACATACGGCTTTTTGACTTGAACGTTCAATTATTTAATATGTCGCAATAGTTGTGTATTAATTTTGTATCTCACGAGATTAAAATGCGAAAAACAAAATTTTTTGGCGCCCAACGTGGAGCCCGAAAGAATTCTTCTTCAGATAAATTTTCTCAAAACTTTGGGTAGATTTGGAATAATAACAATATGGAATGATTCAATATTTTACTGTCTATTAAAATTTATGTCTATTACGTAAGTTCTCAGACAAGAATGTTAAGAGTCCAAAAAAATTATTTTGTTTTGATGAAATCATAAATAATAAATAATATTTACACAATGCTTATTGTTATGACTGTTTTTTTTTACGTAATAATCGACATTTTTAACAATAAATTATTTTAGCTTAATGGTAATATTATATCATTGTTGTCATCGTTTCTACTTGACATTAAGCTGCAGGGTATACATTTTTTAAAATACCCACAAGAAAAGACGCTATTGTTAAAATTTACTTAAACTAATAACATGTTTTAAGATTAATATCAAAGTACGTAATTTTTACACTAGAATTTAATCGAGAATTGAAAATAACAATATGAAAGCTAATAAAAAAATAGTTTTATTGATATTTATCATTTACATAAGCTATAACATTTGTTTATTTAAAAATTTAGCCTTTTACCAGAGAACAAAAAAACGATCCCGAAAAGGAGGAAAACTCCTATAATATGGTATTAGGAAAATGAAATGTCCTAGAAAATGTAACACAAAGTTAATAAATAAAAAAGGAAAAAACGCCCTGAAAGCGCGATAGCACTCCGTCTGCACTCATGACGACTTAATTTTTTATTTTACAATTTAGTTGTGAAATATCAAATACTTGCAATGTTGGACTATGTGCTGCACCTTGCAATAAAAAATAAAAATTTTGATTAATTTTGTATTTTTATGCCAAAACAAAATTCTAAAATGTGTTTCCTTAAATAATAAAAATTGATTTTTTTGCCAATTTTTTTCAAAACTTGTTAAGCGGTTAATTACAAAATATTCTGAGGTTCTGATGTCAAAATATGACTCTAGAACTGATTTTTTAAATGATACGAATTATTTCTAGAAAAACATACATTTTTATAAAATTTTTGTAACCTCGCGCTTCTTAAAGCATCTGCACATATTAAAGGAAAAAAATCGGTTTATTGATCTACGATACCGATAACATTTATCTTAATCTTTGTCGGTACTTTTTAGACGATTATTTTTGGGCTATAATTGCGGTCGTATTTTCATTTTCTCTGACAGAATAATACTGGGGAAACTGAATATTAATCTCCGCTTTAATGGCAGCACTTCAATTACGCAAACGATAGCAAATTAATGTAAATATCCATAGTAGTGAATTCATTATCTTACAACATAAAAGTATCTACAAATAGAAATAGTAGATGATTATTTTTTTCTTGCTGTAAGTCAATAGAGTAAAATAAATTTCAAACTAAAACAAATCACATATTGACGGGTCTACGCTATAATATGTTTTAACATAAATGGATTTCAACCAATCACCGAATAGTAGAATACAAACAACACAGGAATTGATTTAAAAATGTAAGGAATTTTCTAACCAGAAGAAAGTTGTGGAAAGGGATTCAAAGCACTTTTTAAATCTATATCCAGATAATGATCTAGAAACTGGTTTTTTTTTAAGACCTACGAGAAAATATCCCAAATAGCATTTTTCGTTACCGGAACGTGGCGGCCACGACATTAGAATTCTAACGTACAAAAATGTAAGTGAAGAAGTCGTTTTGACATGTTTTACTGAAAAATCCCATCATTATGGAGTAGTAGGATTGTATTCTGTGGAAAAAGCCCCTAGCAAAATCGCCTCCTATCTTAAAAACAGGTCACTCCTTTCTTCGAAGTTCTGCTAGTAGATGGAGGGAGTAATATGAGGCTACCTTGAAGAATCAATAAAAAACAAAGTTATAGCAAACAAAATCTATGCGGGATGTTCTAAAAACAATATGCAGGAAACTAATTACAGACTAATTACCACTACAAAAAATGTAATAATTCATTTCATACACATCTTCCCTTTATATATTTAACGCCCACAATTGTATATACATTTAACATAAATATTCAACAATAATACAGGGTGTAACAAAAAGGTAGGTCATAAATTGAACCACATATACTGGGGTCAAAAATAACTCGATTGAACGTAACTTACCTTAATGCAAATGTGCACACAAAATGAAAATCGATTTTTTCCAATATTTCATGAACTGTTTAACATTTCGTAATGAAAATGGATACATGGCTTTCATATCGTAAGAGCATCTTTTTCATATAAAACCACGAAATCTGTACTTCCCATAAAAATTTTAGGTGGGTTTGAACCCCTAAAACACCCCAAACTTTTCTATGCATTACAATTAAATTATTATTATGGTAGCACATCTAAAAATGTTATCTTATAGCAGATATAGGTGCTTGTACGAGTTTGGAATTTTATTTATTGGATTTGAAAAGCCTAACTGATGAAGCCGAAAGGCAGAAACCGGTCTTAGGATGTCGAATCTAATAAATTAAAATTCCTTACTGGTTTATTAAATTAGTATTGTGACACCATTGGTTTAATACATCATTTTTGAAATTTTTTTGTCTCATTAATCATATTTTGTTTACCGATGAAGCTACCTTCAATAGAAATGGCATTACGAATCTACCGGACACTGTGTCCTAGTTGGTTAAGGCCTCGGTCTTTATACTAGGCCAGTGTTCGGTCGTAGGTTCGATCCCTGCGAAACTCAAGTGGAATTAAAAGTCAGATAAGACTTTGGCAAGTGCAAAAAGGTATTTGTGTCATACGCAGTTTCATTCACGCCGGTAAACAGGCCGAATGAGATCGGATATCTCGTGGAACTGATAGGGGTTGGTGGCACATTTATACACTTGTTAGTTGGTAGATCACCTGCATGACAAACGCATAGTCCTGGGTTTAAGGTGATTGAGGACCGTGGTTCGGAGCCCACGATAAGCTGTAGGTCCCGTCCAGATTAGCCCTAGTTACAGAAAGGAGACGTTAAAATTAAGCAAGCAAGGCATTACGAATCACCATGGGCCGAAAGAAAATCCTCATTACCAAAGGACTTTTAAAGTGAATTTATTATAGTAAATACTACACCTTTGTACACATTTTTTATACCTGCGATTCCTGCGAATGACGTGAATAATAACTTACTTTTTGTTACTTAAAATTTTTGAAGGATAATGAAAAAGAGGCCGCATCTCGATAAAAACTAGCTTTTCGAAAAAGTGATAAGAGGCAAAAAAATTTCAGAAATGATGTATTAAACCAATGGTGTTACAATACTAATTTAATTGTAACACAGAAAAGTTTGGGGGGTTTTAGGGGTTCATGCCCCCCTAAAATTTTTATGGGCTGTACAGATTTCGTGGTTTTATATGAAATAGATGCTCTTACGATAAGAAAGCCATCTATCCATTTTCATTACAAATGTTAAACAGTTCATGAAATATTTTGTACTTTCCAAGGGCTCTAACTTTTTTTGTGTGCACATTTGCATTAAGGTAAGTTATGTTCAATCGAGTTATTTTTGACCCCAGAATATGTGGTTCAATTTATGACCTACCTTTTTGTTACACCCTGTATATTTGGTCAGTTTATACAGTTGTATCCATTATCTAGTTTTAGTATTTGTTAGTCAGTTTATTATATAAAATAAAATAAATAACTAAGTTTACATCAAAGTATTTGTCTTAAAAAAATATTGTACGTCTCGCTACCGAAAATTAGTGTTTAGCAGGTCTCTCCAAGCTTCCATGACTTCTAAATTATTATTTAAAAGCAGAAACATCGAAACTAATATACTCTCTCAATAAAACTATTCGCTAATGATTTATAAAAATGAATTAAAAATCTTTCATCGATTAAAACAGTAATGCAATTTACGCGGTTGTCGATTACATCTAAATAAAAAAATTATCTTTAATTTCTTCATTAGACAAGGAAAAAAATCGGTACTCGGAACAGACATCCAGTCATCTCTTTTTATTGCTCCAGATCCAAACAAGGTAATAAAAATTATCTCAACGCAATTGCATGACGTTAGACAAATTCCAAAGTGGAAAATATGCTGATAAATTTAATAATAGAAATCGTTCAATAATTATGTGTAATAAAGGTGGTAAATGATAATTAAAATTGCTTAAAATTTAATCATCAAATAATGTAAAAAAATATGTTAAAAAAATAAAACAAATAACCACTAGAAACTTTGTTTATTCAAACAGACAGCAGACCAGTGTTTCTGACCAGCAGGCTTCATCAGCTGGGTTAATGAGCAGTATTATTAAATTCTTGATATATTTAAGATTAATTAAAAGCATTGTTAACTAGATGGATTTCTACGCCACTGGATTTATAATAAAATAACATTGATAAAATGTCGCAAGCGATAATTTCTTGGTTACGTAGGGAACGGTAAACATGCAAGACAGGAAAATAGTGGTAAAAAAAATAATTGTATTTGATAAATATTTTTATCGCATCCCTGAAATGTATTTTTGGCATCTACAGCCGATATAAAACAAACATTCTAGTTGATAAGGCTTTTAACAATTTTTATAACGAATACAAATCAAAAGTTTTTGGATTTTCGAAAACTTCTGTCTGTCGTCCAATCAGCACCGCCCATCGACTTGACTTTGGAGCGAACGTTGAACCTTCCCGGTGTTCAGTCATAGATTTTTCTCTAAATCCTACTCTGAATTTCTTCAGATACTTCTTATCGTTGGGGTTCCGCCATTTCCAATAATTTTCTTTCGCATCCGTCTACAGTCGACCGTTTTGATCTTGTCCAAATCTTTCCGTTCTCAACTGATTTGACTCGCAGGCCCATAGATTTATTTCTATTTTTCAAGGCGAACCGAAAGATTTGGACATGGTCAAGGTGGCCAGAATTAACAATAGACGAACGCGAAAGAAAATTATTGGTGATTATTTTTTTCATCTGTCAAAACAGTCAAATTTTGTGGTTTCAGCCAATAACAGCTCAGGATCCTAACCAATCATTGTGTTTTGTACTGATAAATTAACTCCAATGTTAAAACGTCATATACTTGGAATTGCTTGTCACTTTGACATCGATAAAAAAGGTGCATCCTTTTTTATCGCTATAAAAACTTCTCTTCCTCAATATCTAGTAAGCGGACGTCACTTTATTTGTCAACTTTAGTTATAATTTCATAGCAATTAAGTGTAAGAGTTGGCAAAACTGCAAAAAAATATCAATGAATAGTCCGTCAAATTTTTGAATTTTAATACATTGTTAGTGATTATTATCACGAAAATCTTGTTAGTAATTTAAGAGAAAATGAAAATACGACATATATAGAGACCCGAGAAGAAAATATTAAAATAAGTATACCAATCCAACCAACCTATAATAATTGTATTTTTAATAACTGTTCCTTTAATTAATTGTTCTGCTAAATTATTAATTGTTCAACAAAAATAAAGTTTCTGTTTTTTATTCTTATATTCTGTCGTTAATTTATCTTATCAAAAAACACGCGAACTTTTCTTTTATGGATAAATTTCTTTTTATCTCAACATTTTTCCATCAGTAATTTTACTCTAAAAACTGACATTTGATAAAATCATGTCAGTTTTTCTCGTAAAATTACTGATTGGCAAAATGTTTCGATACAAAGAGAAATTTATCCGATAAAAAAAAGCCCTTGTGTTTTTACTGTTGATAAAACCGCTTCTCCGAAATTGTTTTTTGATTAAACTTTGTTTACCTTTTTTGAAATGTCAAATATAAACATTTAACAACTTTTATTTAGCATTATCAATTATTATTATACTAAAATCTATGTTAATATACAAATTTCAAAATTTATTTGTAAACTAACCTGTTTATTCGTTTATTCACACACACAACATCAGTTTTTGAATACCCAAATACTTAAAAATCCATAAATCTCTTTAAAACTGACAAATGTCAAACTCTATATCCGAATTAAGCCAAACGCAATCACGTATGCCTTGGTGGCCCTGTATTTAAAACTATAACAGCTCAATATTTGATGTTTCAATTTAATTTGATAAAGAAAATAATGAACATTTGTGTGTAAAGTATCTTTTGCATAAATGACTATATTCTCTGTTTTTAATACAAAATGATTCAAAAAATAAGCTTTCCAAATTCCACACGTCCTCTCAAATTTTATAGATTAAATTTTTGGTCTCCATACTCAAACGCCTTTATTTCATGCAAAACCACTCAATCAGTTTGTTTTTGTGGTTTTTCCAAATAAAGCCGTTTTCGTGAAAACCAAAAATTTAATCGATAAAATTTGGAGGACTCGTGGTATTACCTTTGAATATTATAAAGACGAAAAACAAATTATGAAACTGCGGGAAAGTCCAAAACGGTTGTATTAAAATTTATCTTTATTCTTAAATTTGCTCGTTTTTATGTGTCGTTAATTAATTTTTTATCCAATTATATTTTCTCTTCCTTCCTCATAGGCTAAATATCCGATAATAAACTACGTTTTTTGAAGTTTCATATGACATTTTTTACATATGAGTAGAATTGTCGCTAAAATATAAATTTTCAATTACTGCTACATGAATAGTAGCGATAATAATTTTATAGTATAAAATTTATTTGAAATAATTGATTCAGTTTTGATTAAAATGCAGTTTCATTTTAAATTCTTTCAACCCAATCATTTATTGTTATTAACGCAACACTTTGCGTGATAACTTTACTGCTAACTAATTATTATCCGATATCAAAATGTAGATTATTTGGATTAGAAGTCATTAGGCAAAATCAATACAGCATTGATTTCTCGAAACTTTAGAAAATTATTGTTATAAAAAGTAGGTCATAGAGGTTTCGTAAACGAATACAATTTATTTAAAAGTAAAAACCTTAATTATCTTAACCCCTTAACGTATGCGCTCGAGTTAATTCGAGCGCTGCTGTTGTAATTTTCACAACAGAAAGGAAAAAAAAGAAAATATCGCAGTCTTCCACATACTAATATGATAAATTATATTATTTTATACGGAGCTTGAACCGAAAACAACTAACTACTCCTGGGGCGAATCTTTTAAAATTCAAATTTGAATTAATACAATTAGAAATATTTTTGTATTTTTGTTTTTCTAATTTTAATAAACCAATCGTTCATTTTTATGTTAACAGTTACACGAATGCAATATCGCGCGCGAACATTTGGAATTTGAAAATAACCAGGTGCATTTTGTACGTAGCAAAATGAAATTTACGGCTTATTTAAAGCAGTAAAAATGACGCTGTTTCGAACAATGAAAGCGTGGTTAAATATAAATAAAACAATTCGTTTCATAATCCTGAAAGAAACAAAGTGTGAAAAACCATCAGAATTTAATATTTCGAAATTCACAGCATTTGTTTTTTTTTTATTGTAAGGCTAAACATTTTCGATTAAATTTTTTTGTATACCATGTGTTCCATGACGTTTTTAACAGCCTGTAACTCAGGAACTAGCGAATATTTTTTTTTTGAAAATTGGACCTACATTACTATCATTTGAGGTATATTTCAGATCCGTGACGTCATCTGAGGCGCTGTGACGTCATCGATATGAAAAAAATTAAATTGGAAGGGGGTAAAAATTAGCCCAAATGAAAGAGATTTTTATCCCAAATTCAATGGTGTACCATAATGTGGGTATTAATATAAAGAATTATACTAATCAAATTAATGTTTATTTTCGACAATAATATAACGTGTTTAAAGTGTGAAATAACGTTAAAATAGGTGAAGGGGGTGAAGTTTTTTAGTGAGTATGCTTTGAAAGGAGAGTCTCACAGTAGACCTTGAGATTTTAGGCTCATAACTTCCCCATGAAGGGTTTTCCTTCACCTCCGCAAAAAAAAAACATCAATACCCACATTATGATACACCGTTGAATTTGGGATAAAAATCTCTTTCATTTGAGCTAACTTTTACCCCCTTGACCAATTTCATTTTTTTCATATCGATGACGTCACAGCGCCTCAGATGACGTCACAGATCTGAAATATACCTCAAATGATAGTAATGTAGGTCCAATTGATATGTCCCAATTTTCAAAAAAAAATATTCGCTAGTTCCTGAGTTGCAGGCTGTTAAAAACGTCATGGAACACCCGGTATAAATCAGGGTCCCCACAGACCTGGACAACCTGGAAAACAGGGAAAAGTCAAGGAATTCAAAAAGTGTTGACAAAGTCAGGGAAAAGTCCAGTGTGTATGGAAAACCAAATGACTGCACAAAAAATACATCAATGGTTTTTTTTTTTTTACATTTCATTTGTGAATTCAAAGATATTTTATCACACTGGTTATATGTAACTCACGAATTCGAATTCTTTTTAGATATTTCTTGCAAGGAATTAGATTTTTCATTTACTTAAATGTATTACTCTATAAAAGCTGGATTCTTGTCCTGAAAAAAGTTTGTGCATGGTCAAGGAAAAGCTGGAAAAGTCAGGGAAAATTTTCTCGCTTCCATTGTGGGAACCCTGTAAATATAGGGTTGGTCAATTATATTCCCACTGAGTATAGCGTAGAAATGAATTGATATATCGCTAAGAATTTTTTTCGTTTAAAAATGATTGGCCCTGGTCTATATGCCAAAAAAAGCTTTAGAAACATCCTGTAAATTCGCATAATAAATATAATAACATTAGTTTATGACCACTGAAACGCTTGTCGGTAGATATTTATCGCTTCTTTGGAATGTACATACGCTAGAGTGTAATATTTTTTTAATTAACTTTAGTTTTATGTCTACAACTATTAAACAAAGACGGTTCGTAAATTCAAACGGTTACGGTCGAGCTTATAGTATATACGATTATCGTCGGGTTATGACTAAATTGTAAATAACCGTTAAAAACCGATATTTTTAAATGAAAATTTATGAATCAAACTTCCAAAGACTCGAGGTTTTTATTGGTCAAGATTTTGGCACGCTAATTTGAGGTAATAGCGTTTGGGATACATGCATATAACGATCAGTACGGATTGAAATTGAAAAATAGTTAATCCAAAGTCCAACTGAAGGTGGCCGAATTAGATTCTTCGACTGTCCTATTTAAATTTTTCAGTTTTTACATAGATTTCAAGTGGTTAAATTAGCTTTCCAAATACCACTCGTCCTCTTAAATTTTGAGGGCACGTGGTATTACCTTTGATTAAACGATGCTTCAAAAAAAATTGCTACTCCATTTAATTATGCAAGAGTAGTTTTATGAAAAACGACTTCGTCCGTCACAACAGTCGCGATGTGGTTGGTCGTTAATCGTACCGCTTATCGTGCACGTATCATTTCGCGAAATGATATACAATTATTCGGATTCCACGGTTAAACAAGTAGTAGTACCGGTACCATAACAATAACGATTCATCATTTAATTGTTTCAACAAAATGTATAATTATTTACTGACTGGCACAAGAGTTGTGAATGAAGCTCTAAGTTCATAAAAATAAAATTGCGTTTATTTATAGTTATGCAGCGATATTATGAGGTCTAATTTATTATTTTTTTATGGAAATATATTCAGACTTGACTTTGAGATGAATTAATTTTGTTCAGTTTTAATTAATAGTAATTTGTAAGATTTTTTTGTTTGATAAAATTTATTACAGCTTGTTTGTTGGATACTACGATTTTGTTTGGTGAGTTAATAGCAATTTTATCGTAAGTAATATCATAAGGGTATCTAATTTTTCCGAAAAAAATCGAAAAAACACGTTTCTAATTAATATTTTAAGTGCTGGTGGCAACAAAAATCCGAGTCGAAGACGAGGATTTTTGCACCAGCACGAATGCATTTTGTTAAAAAAATATTACTTTGCATTGTGTTTTTTCGATTTTTTCACAGGAAAAATTAAATTCCCGAATGGTATTTGACACATAGCTTACGAAACATACTACCTATTATATATGCGTAGATACATAATAAATATGTAGGTATTAACTGAAAACTGAAAAACAGGTAATTTATTTAATCACAAAATACTACAAACTTAATTATTTATGGTACAATTAAAATATAAATTGCAATTTTGGTACACAGTAGGAGTATTGTTTGAGATCTTTATTAATCATTGATAACGTTGGGTGTAGGTAAATCATTCATGTTGTTGATGGGTCCAACTGTAGAGTGAGAAGCTCGAGGAGTGGCTGCAGGATCTCCTGTTTTCTGTTTTTTAGCTGAAGGTTCTGAGGTGTCACTTCTAAGGGTGTTTATGATGTTGGAATAATGCTCATTATCCATTTGCAGATAAGGCTTAATTGAGATGGCTGTGGCCAGTAATTTTAATTAATTAGTGTTCACCTAACCCTCCTTTAGCCAGGTCACTGACTGCTGTCGACCGCATAGAGTGGTTTGTTATTTTTATTTCTTTTGTATTTAATCCTGCCTTCTCTGCTGCTTCTTTAGTTCATTTCGAAAGTTCGTTTTTTTCCCACTGGAGTGTTTTTGTACCATCCACTTGATTGTTCTTTGTTCCATGATGGGTTTACTGTTAAGAATAATCTATCAGTTGTTATTCTAGGTGAACGTTTAACCATTAGAATTTTAAAAAGACGAACTGAGCAAAAGGTAGGGTTCTTCGTGTTGGAGACCGGTCATTTACTATCGGCCATTTTTTCTCCACCCTGGGCCGTTTTATTGAAGAAAGTATTATATTCTACTCTTCCTAAAAAGTAGGATTTTCAATCCCAGAATTATCCACTTCCTCTTTAAAATAATGAACTCTGCAATTGACGGCTTCTCCACCTCTCCAGGCAAGTTCTACTGAAGCGATATGGTAAAATTTTCAAATTTTCACTGGAGTCCCTCCCACCGGAGTGTCTTCGTCCCATAATAAAACCATTGCGTAAGTATTCTTCCAATTTTAATGAAGCAGAGCTCGATTTCCTTTTATTGGCGCACATCTGCAAATTCCTTCGTTTCGCATTACGAGCTTCCCTACTAGACTTGAAGATAATATCTTTAAATGGATCAAAAATTATTTTCCACTTCATAAAATACATCTCTTTCATTTTTTTGCAACGGTGTTCCACATTGTCTTCACGACAAGTTCTTTGTACTTTTCACCGTTTTCTTTCTTCATATTCCACGCCCAATCTTTCAGGATTAGGTTTAGTTGCTCTAAACTTGTAGTTTCCAAAAGCTCGTATTTCTTTGCCTTGCAGAATTCCGTAACTGTTCCATATTGACGTATTGGTTTTAACGGTATTGTACGGTACAATTTTCTCAATCGCCAGATCAATATTAGTCATAGAATCACTTCCAAAGCGACTCATTTTCACTACATAAGCTGACTAGCACTGTTTAAAAACAATATTACAAAATGTATTGACAATAAAATCAGAAAAATTGTTTAGCGTCGTTTTCTGGTGTCCTAGGAGACCAGAATTACTTGTTATCAAATGTATTGTAATTTTTGGTGACAACGGCTGTCAAGTTTTGCCGCGAGTAAACTCGAAAAAACTGCGCGTTTGTGATTGATGGAAATTAAGACGAGGGAAATAGTCAAAGGTAATACCACCGAGTCCTCCAAATTTAATCTATAAATATAACATAATATCTTGAAAATCAAGTATGAAAAGGGAAAATAATGAACGAATAGAAGATCTGCAGAAACACAAGAAGAAAATCCGAAACGTCCCAAAACATATCCAGATTGTACGAACTGTACCAGATTAGTAAACAATTGGATCCATAAAATTGAGTACAGATTTGGAAAATCCAAGTTTTTTGTTATATCAGACAGACAGAAAAAAATAATTTCCTCAGATATGGAAAGCGAAATGATTCTGGAAAATATTCAACCAGTTAATTTTTCTTTGTTCTATTTTTTTGTCATTTTATGAAGTTTTGTACGACGCTGTTACTTGTCATATAATTTTTTAGGCCCCGTTGTACTACTAATTTTAAAAATGTATTGGAATTATTGTTAGTAGGAATTACCAGAATTTACGTGGTATTTATAAATTTAGAACTTAAAATGTAAACACATGCATAATTTTAAATAAGTATGGTTCTTGACATGACTGGCGTCTTTTTAGTCTATGGAACGTGTTTACGTCATCATAAATATTTGATAGTAACTTTAACAGTAAATGTTTTTACTGCAAATATTTCCGTAGGTAATAAAATTTCAAATAATTTAAAATAATACAACTATTTAAAGAACAGCAATAATGTCACTGCAATTTAAATACACCGTTTTACAATATAATGGTTACTTGCGATGCAAGATCGATTTTTTAACGATTCCCGGGATTCGATTTATATCGAAAATCGATTCCTTACCAGTGACATCGTTTTTTTTTTTTTCGACCGATTCCGGTCAATATGTCACTCTGTGATTATTTTTATACATAAACAATAATATGAAAATGACGAATTTCGATGATATGAGATCACCGAGAAAAATATTATGCTAGTTTATTGTAAACATTACACCGTCATAAATCAAAACTTTCATAATTAAAATAAATCAAAATTATTTCCAAATGTTTTCAATGAAATTAAATTTAATAGCGTTCCATTAAACGATTGCAACGATTGTTGTTGTTCCATTAGCCGCAGATGTTTGTTTAAAAAGTCAATCATGGCAAATTGTTGATATTTTTTTTATGTGAAAAATATTCCTAGTTTGGAGTTTTATTGTACTGTAAATTTCAAATCGATTCGAAAACTTTTTTTTATTAAAATCATGTAGGTTTTAATCCTGTAGTGTCAAATTTTGGAACAACGTTTCATCTTTTCAGGGACAACATCAATAATTTTTATTTGAATACGGCAAAATTAATATGAAAACTGTATTGAAAATCTGAGAAATAAATGAGGATTTTCGAGGAATTTGGAGCATAAAAAATTTAAACCCTCAAATGGGTAATCCAGGTAGAAAAAACGATTGATAGTAATAGAATGAGAGAAAAAATGTTTTTCTCTGATTTTGTAAAAAAGTACTTTTTGGAAAAAATTCGAGTAATATTTTATAAAATTATCACTTCTTTAATGAACAATTAGTTGTTTTAAATGTAACATTTTTAATAACCGAATCCTTTTTTTTAGGTAAGTCAGCAAAACACTCCGAAAAAAAAACCACCCTTATATGTAAGTACTATACTCACCCTTTTCCTAAAAATTTTTACCGATTTATCTTTCTGCAATTTCCAATCGTTACGAAACAATAAATATAAAGCACGTTGTAGAGGAAACCTTTGCTAGTATGTTAATGAAATTATTTTATTAACCAGTAAAGCGGTAATTTGACGGTGACAAATGTAATTTTAATTTAAAATTTCACACCTTATGACACAGAATGATGTATATTATTATCACGTTACGTACGTGCATGAGGCAATTTTCTATAATGCTCGATCTCAACAATTCATAATTGAAGTAAATATTAAAAAAAAAATTGTACAAGATTTTTTTGTCATTCTTAGATCAGGATTTAGGATACAATCTTGCGTAAACACTGGAGATAGGTACTTGTATCAAATTGTGAACATATACTAAAATATCTATCCTCTGGACCAACTATTTTTTCTTCTTTTACGTTAAATATATCACGAGAAAACTAGCTCATGCTATTACAATACTTTTATCCGCATTTTTTGAAACGCGTTTATTCGTACAAATGGACCAGTGCTAAGTGCGCCCACCGAATAAGGATGCGGTTACATTAGCGTTTTTTCACGCAGCGCTTCAGCTTGTTTTCCCGTCGCCAAATCGCGCGTGAAAAAGTGCAGTTCTTCTCTAGATTTGCTTGTGTATAGATTCAGTTTGATAATTTTCTTAACCTGTTTCATTGGAGCCCGCGGCGGGAGACCTTGGGAATACGCCACATTAGCGGGAAAAAACGCTGTGTGTGGCCAGCCACGTGCTCTTATATTATGCCTAAAACGCATAATGTGGCCGCAGCCTAAGAAGGGATCCAATAGCACATTTTTGTTCATTTGGTGCTTGTACGAAACAAATGCTTTAATGAATACCTTCATTAACTCACTGGTATATTTGCCTTATGCGCAAACGACCAACTTTGACACGCACTTAAAGGTGACGTAATTACCGGTTGCATAAGTTTCAAACTTGTTTTAAGTACACGAAAAAAAAAACACAACGGCAACAAATTGAGACCATTATATAATTAAACAAGTTAACACCGTAGAACTCCGCTGCATCAATAAATGTCTATTTATAGTGGTGATTTTTTTACAAATGGCGATCTCGGTTACAGTTTTAGCCTCGGCGATTTATCTCATTACATCACCAACCTCCATACGCCGGTATATTTTTTGATTAATAGTTCAAAATATCTCGGACAGGTAATTAATAAATAATTAGGCTGGGAGAGCGTTCAGAAATAATTGATTCTAAAAGATTTATAGAGGTGCTGTATGTACAAAATGTAAATCAGTCTGTAAACATTTCTTTTAAATAATTGAAATGTACTTTTTCACCGAACAAATTTGTTCGGTATCTGAATTCGTTGTGTTGAGTTTTTGTCTTTATGAATTTTAAAATTCTGACTTCAGATTTTGATAGAGCATCAAAAAGTAAGCTAAGGGTTTGATGTGCCACTCTGTACCTCTTCGGGAACACCCTCAAAATGGCGTCATGACCTGACCTGACCTAATGATTTTGTGTTGGTTTACAAATTTTCAATTTTTTAATTTTATTAGTGCTCATTTTCTTCGTGAAACCTCGACTTTAAGATGATATGAAAAAATATATTGTTCATATGGAAAAATATCGAAAAATTAGGCTGTTGGCTGGGTGCTCATCCATATCCCGTCCTTATAGCATCTTTTTATACATTTAACGCTTAGTTTACTGCTTACTAATACCGGCATATAAACTACTTATTTTAGCGACTATGGTTTATCTAATTACATCATAGAGACGACCTTGGCTGCCACAGAATACAAATAATGCTAATTGGTGATTCATTTGCCAGTTCATAACCTTAATTCAATTATGTTTTGTTACCTCTGGAATGTTGTTAATGTTTATGTTTTGTCTTTTTTTCTTCTCAAACTCAATAATATTATTTTCTAAATATTTCATTCTATTATGTTCATTAATTCTTGTTCCCACAATTTATTTTGTTTGCCCTATATAAATCTACGTATGAATTTCAGCTCTGTATTGATTTTGTATACTTTTTAAAAAAATTCATAACTTTCTTCAACTGAACCGTTCCTGCAATGATTTTCTGTATGTTCTTTAATTCTATTTTTTATAACTTGCTCTATTCGATCCATGTAAATATCCGTAAGATTTTTTTATAACAGTTCTTTTGGTAACTTTGTTTTATGATAAACAATTAGAAAAACAATATACTAAACATAATTTTATTTTATTTCTCTCGTTTAACTACATTTTTTACTTAATAACTGCTATATAAAACACACGATAATAATACTGCGTTATATTTTTTTTGCGTGCTTACACGACATCGTTTTGAAAACAAAAGTTCTTAGCTATTGACATGTGATAGATAAAATCAAATATTACTTACTTTGATGGGAGTTGTGAGTAATTTCTAGCGTGTGCCTTCCAATTTTTTTCCCCTCCTCAGCCTGTAATCTAACGAAACTTATCGCAAAAATTGCGAAAAAAAATAAAAATCGTGATGTGTAATGGGTTAGGGGGGCGGGTCGTGTCATGACAAGGGTGCATTTCTAACGATCGTCTATTCCTGTAATTGCAAAACGAAATGTTATTCCCGCGTAACAAGGTTGGACAGGGGTGGATGGGGAAAAGTTTTTTACTCGGGGGAAAATCTCCGAGTATAGATTTTTATCTTTAGTTTCTTTTCTTTGAATTTTTCTATTAGGGAAATCTAATAAAATTCATCCCAAAAGAGCGAAAATATGTTTAGGGGTTCGTTCTACCGTGTGAGTTGAGAAAAAATGGAAGTGACGGGCGAATTTGGAGCTAAAAGAACTTTTTTAAGAAGTGGATTCAGGAGAATGTGAGATGTGGATACGGGACCAAATAAAATCGTATTGTCACTGACAGATTCAAGCGAGTTTAAAATTACTGTCAAAATCTTATTTTTTTAAGTTGAAATGACTACGTTTTGGCTGGATGTAATCAATTTGAAAAAAATTTTTCAGTGGAAAATCTTTTACAAGAAAAACGAGGAAAATAGTGTAGTATTCTCCTCTTCTTTATTTATAAATAAAACTTATACACATATAAATCATCTTTGGGCAAATCAATCTATACGCTACGGGGAGCTGAGATATTGCAGTTGAAAGCTTTTTTTTCGTAGCAAAACACTCTGTGGGAATGTTTTCTATAATTACAATCTGATCATGAAGATCAATAAGCAATTTTGTTCCAACCAACTTAACTAGAATTCTTAAATACTAAGGTCCTACTCACTAGTATACCTTAGGATCTGATAATTTTAGTAACGCTACCGGTAACGTGTAACACAAATCAGCACAATACTCTGTTTGTAACTAGCACTGTCACTGAACTGGTTCAAAAGGTTTGGTCCTCTTGAGTCTTCTTACTAAATTGGTATTATGGAGGAGCTGGATGACCTCAACGTTCTCATGTTGGAGCAGCCGTTGTTTATGGCTGCTGGCAGATTTAGATATAGTCATGTCAACAGTTTCTACATCCAGGTCCCTATGAAGATCACTGTTGCGACAGTACCAGGGTGCATCGACGATGTTCCTTAATACTTTATTTTGAAAACGTTGGATAACTTGAATGTTACTTTTACTGGCGCAGCCCCAAAGCTGGCTACCATACGTCCAAACGGGTTTCAATATCTGCTTGTAGAGGAGCAGTTTGTTATGTGTGGAGTTTCTTCCTAATAACCAATACATCTTTTTATATTTTATACCAAGCACTTCACGTTTCTTTTTAATATGGACTTTCCAGCGAAGTCTAGCGTCGAGTGTCATTCAAAGATATTTTGCTGTATTAGCATAGGGAATCTGAGCGTTATTTATTCTTATAAGAATGTCTTGGTTTCGTTTATTAGTAAAGTTAACATGAACAGATTTATTTTCATTTAACTTAATACGCTATTTTTTAGTCCAGGTGTTAATCTGGTCTACAGATGTTTGTAATTTTCGGTTAGCTTCTTCATAGGCTTTTCCAACAGCCAGAATGGCAGTGTCATCAGCAAATGTTGCAATAGTATGGTGCTCAAGGTTAGGATCACTGGTATACAGTAAGTAGAGAACTGGACCTAGTACACTACCTTGGGGTACTCCTGCTTTAATTTCTCTTAGATCAGAATATACGTCTTCCTGTTTTATTCTGAAATATCTGTTTGATAAATAGGATTTTACGAGTTCTGAATACTGCCGTGATAGTAACAAATTTAACTTGTGCTTATGCCAGACTTTATCAAAAGCCTGGGCCACGTCTAGGAAGACGGTGGAGCAGACTTTCTTTTCCTCTAAAGACTTTTTCGTTGAGTGTTTGTCTCTAAAACCAAATTGATGGGAGGGAATCAGGTCCTTTTCTTCTATTGTAGGTTTTAATCTCTTAAGAAGCAATTTTTCGTAGAGTTTCGAAATAACAGTCAACAAAGAGATGGTTCGGTATGACGTTACTTCTTGGGGAGGTTTACCAGGCATTATAACCTCTGCTACTTTCCATAGCTGAGGTACGTATCTCATCCTAAATAATGCATTGATAAGGTTGGTCAGTTTGACAACAGCTTTACGTGGTAGTTGTTTCAAGATTTCCCCGGTAATGAGATCAAATCCAGGGGCTTTTTTAGGATTTATATTTGTTTCGATTTCCACATAAACTTCTTTTGGAGAAGTAGGTCTAACGACTGAATCTTCCTGTTCTGCTTCATTCCAGTCTTGGGTCTCTTCACCATCGTTGGTCTGGAAAGTCTTTTCTAAGTGTTCTGCGAATCTGGTTGCTTTTTGTATATTATTTCGTGCCCAACTCCCGTCTTCCTTTCTAATTGGTGGGTTATGTGTAATAGGACTTTTTAATCGTTTGGTTGCTTTCCAGAGTGAATAATCAGTACTGCTGTCATTAGTTAATTCACTCAAGTACTCACCAATCGATTCATTTTTAATACGCTGAATTTCGCGTTTTATCTGTTTTATTAGCTGGTGCTCTGGACTGTTGCCATTTTCTTCTGATTTTTCTTTTTTCTAGTATAAGGTCTCTTTTGGATAATTATTTCCTTTTGTTTTGTATTTAAAATCAGGGGTGTTCTTCCAAGCTGCTTGTTGAATATCTTTGACAAAACGTTCGACTTCCTGATCTAGTTGTTCTTCTGTTCTCAACGGAACCCAAAAAAATTTGAGAAAATATGTATTTTTATTTCGAGAAGACATGGTAAAAATTTTAAAAAAAATGTATTTGTCCAGCCAAAATCGGCATTTTTCGAAAAAAAATTGAATTGGCCACCATTTTTGGAAAAACAGTAGTAGTGAAAAATGTTTTATCTTAAAAAGAAGGATTTTGTGTACTTTTGTCTAAGAAAATCTAACATTTTATTTCTTTATTTAAAGTACCCAATTTAGGGAATAATAAGAAAAATTCGATTTTCATTTTTATATTGATTTACATTGATGTGTTCCCTCACAAAAATCTTACTTTAGAACCTGAAATATTTTTTAAAACATTTTTTGGACTGAAATACAGTTTTTCTAAGAGAATTAAGCATGAATATCGCGATAAAAAAATTGGAAAAAAATGAAAATCGAATTTTTATTTTTTTGGTCATTTTAATTTTTTTTTATTTTTTCACGACTCTTAGAGCAGGAGATATTTAAAAAATAGTGAAGCAATCCACTCGAAAAACACCAAAATTGCCGTTTTTGACACATATCTCTTGAAGCGCCAGCCCAAATTTATTGAAATTTTTTTTACAAGCTTCTCTTTATGTATAAAATCGAAAAAATTTGACTTAGTACATCCATTTTCAGAATATTTTCGTCTAATTTCACTCCACTAATATACAATGGGTCTCTTGGCTTCCATAACGAAGTTACAGGGTGTTTTATCAATTATGCATAATTATTCATTTGGCCAGTACTTTTGAATCACTTTATATTTTTCCATTTTTGGCATACAGCTTACACTTCTCACGAATAATGTACTGAATAATTGAAAGATATGAAAATCCTGGTTTAGGTTTAGTAAAAATTGAAAGAATAAAAATATCAAAAAACACCCTGTATATCACAATTTTAATATTTACATTTTAGATTTGAATAGACGGGAAAAAACTGAATTGAAACAATTTGTTGTTTCTATCCCGCCACCGATTCGAATTGGATAATTTTATAACTGAAAGTACCTACCTCCGTTCTTAGAATCGGCTGAATTAAAAATAATCGTCCGATTTTTGTTTGGACAAAAGAATCATTTTTCGCGTCAGAAAAATCAACCAACGCTTCATTTGTCAACTTGATCTATCTATGTATCGAAAATTCCCCCATGGTACATACATTATTTTTAATATATTCGCTGCCTTTCTAGTATGACGACTCGGTATGAATAATCGTCCTCAAAACTGAAAGTAATTAGATTTTCTAAACCGTGATGTAGGGGAAAACGCGCCACTCCAGCCGGCACATCGTCACGTCTGTCCGTCCATCTAGTCACTCCTATCTGCTTCCACCATGTCACTAGAGGGGCTTATATCATTTTTAAATGTCACCCGTTTTAGGTCCTCTTGTTGTGAACGAACCAGCCATCTTTAACTCCACGACATCCCGTAATTAATGAACACCGAAATACTCGAAATTATTAAGAGCCGATATGGAAAAGGAATTTTCTCAAATGTCCACTTCCACCGCGGTCCTATTTAAAATACATTCCTTTCGGTTCGCATGCATATTAAGCGCATATCTAAAAATAAATGATTCATTTCCTCATCAAATAAAACAGTTAAGATTGGGTAAACTACCGTACGCCTTTCAGAAGTCCGACGGATACTTTTCCAGATTTTAAAGATTTGTATACCGGCAGGAATAAATCCATTAGAATTTTTATAAATCACAAAAAAATAAGTTGAATACGATGCCGGGCATATTTTTAAGTTTACTTGCACGCGGCATATGACGTAATAACCCGAACATCATACATATTCGATATACTTTCATGACACACTCGAATATTTTCCCTCTGGAAAAGTTTTTGTGGGAAAATATTTGCACGGAGTTTTATGTTGGAATCGCATGCCCGAACCCCGTTTGATATTAATTATGCATTTTGGAAATTATTTGTAGGGGACAGACCGTATGGACTATGCGACGGTGCAATAAGTTTTTCGAAATAATATTGCAAAACACGCGAAAATGCATGCACGTGATGACATGGTTTGCCATTACGGACCGTATGAATCATCCAGGAAGCAGTTGCGACCCTAAAGAGTTTACAGAAAATGCGGCAGTACGTAAAAGGGTTGATAGAACAAAATAATCGACACTAGTCTTTTATGTACTGAAGAAAATCTTGTAGTGTTGTTTTCAGAGACCGATTTGCTGATTCGATGAAAGTCTGATATAGTTTGTCCATTTTCAATTTCAGACATATTATCGACCAGGGCCAAACCGATTTTAAATACCCGAATTGATAAAAAATTCTTAGCACTATGTGGATGGTCGGAAAATTTAGGGTAAATTATAAGTAACTTGAAAAAAATAAATTAGACAAATATACAACAAATATATTTGTGGCTGTAATATGCATCCTATCGAAAAAACTTTCATGTAAAACTTTTATTTTGATTATTTTTCAACCTCAAAATTATCGAGAAAAACGATAAAAACCAGTTTTTTGGTTTTTAATTTGTATTTCCCACAAAAAAAATTTTTTTTATGAAACTTTGTGAAAACATTCTTTTTTCAAAGCAAAAAAAGTATTTATTTTTCGATTTTATACGAATTTAAATAAAAAAAAGCCTAATTTTTAATTGAAAAAGTTCACTAACAAATCTTCAATTTTTTAACTTTATCAGTACTCATTTTTCTCGTTGAAACCTCGACTTTAAGATGGTGTCAATAAATATATTGTTCGTATTGAAAAATATCGTTAAAAACGCCGAAAACCAAAAAACAACTTTTTTATAATCGATTTTTCAATTAATCTAGACAATTTTTTATTTCTTATTGCAACTAAGCATTGAAATTGATAAAAAAGGTTAATTTTCATGTAATATAATGTCATTTATATTCAATTAACTATTAATGGTTCTGAAATTACCGAAAACATTGTTTAAACAATAATCGAATTCCATAATAATTCGCAATTCTTAAGTTTGCTTTTAAAATTTTTCTAGTAGAATGAAATATGCAGTCTCAAAAACTTTTTATTCCCTTTAAACTTTTTCCGTTCTTTTCGAATATGTAACCCAATTTTTAAAATTTTGATATACAAGGTGTTGTTTAAGAGCAAAATCATTTCGATAACTTTTTTTGAAGACGGACCTGGATATTAATTTTGATCACTATGCTTCTTGATTGTTTTAATGAAGTAGAACAAGCTTGCCAAATATCAAATAAATATACAAGGTGGTTCCAAAAATACGGGGGATAAAAGAAATGAGCAAAATTGATAAAACACCCTGTAACTCAGTAATGAAGCGAGTTAGATATATCAAATATGGGTTTTTCTTATTCGTCTAAATGTCCTTTATCCACAGAGTGAAATTTTAAGAAGTTTTTAAGTAATAGATTATTGTTTAAAGAATGTTTTCGGTAATTTAAAAACCATTAACAGTTAATTGAATGTAAATGACTACTTGAAAATTAATCTTTTTCATCAATTTCAGTGCTTATTTGCAATAAAAAATTGTCTAGATTAACTGAAAAATCGATTATGAAAATGTCGTTTTTTGGTTTTCTGCATTTTTAACGATATTTTTCCATACGAACAATATATTTTTTTTATACCATTTCAAAGTCGAGGTTTCAACGAGGAAAATGAGTACTGATAAAGTTAAAAAATTGAAAATTTGTTCGTGAACCTTTTCGATTGAAATTTAGGCTTTTTTTAAAATTTTAATTCTTATAAAATCGAAAAATAAATATTTTGCGTTGAAAAAATTAAAGCCTATTTAAAACTCAAAGAAGAAAGTTTCATAAAAAAAAAATATTTTTGCGGGAGATAAAAATTAAAAACGAAAAAAAATTGGTTTTATCTTTTTTCTCGATAATTTTTGAGATTATGTTGAAAACTAATCAATATAAATGTTTTACATTTTTTAATTATCTATATAGGATGCATATTTCAGCCACAAATCGTAAAAAACCATTATCCAACCCTCAAGTTGTATATTTAGCTACCCCCACCCCCTTCCGGAACTTTTAATTTGTCTAATTTATTTTTTTAAATTTACTTATATCCTTAAAGTACCCCGCACGTTTTTATGCAAAATGGGTCCCAGTCGAATTGGCTGAAAATTTAGTATAATGTAGTTTATGATGTCCTGATCAAATCTCTCCTGGGCACAGTTTTTGAGATACAGGGTGTTAAACATGCGGATGCAGGGTTGTTACTAACCTTTAGAAAATCAATAATGTGTCGATTATTTTGTTACAAAGTTAAGGATAATAATTACAATCTTAATATTGTCGACACGAGTTGTAATAAGAAGTTCTAAGACTCCGTATACAGGGATATTCTTTTTCTACTAGCCAATGTTAAGATTTTTATGCTATTCTTTGAACAAACTCATTCAAACGCAAAAGCTCGTAGACTTGCAGAATAAGTAAATACCTTTTGATTTTAATATTGGGTGATCTGAGGTTACTATTACACAGGGTCATTCAAAATTTTCAGTTTTAGTTGTATTTATTTTAAATTTTAGAAACATATATACAAATTAAACATAAAGTAGAAAACTAAATATAATATGATCAATATTTTGTGACTCTTGTCTATTTGTTGCATCTTGTACGAATCCTGGCCAAAGGCATGATGGTGCATCAATCAAATGGGAGACTACTGCATTAAAAATCTTTCTGTTAAGACATTGCAATTACGATTATGTACGGATTCTATTTGTTGATGGTTTAAAATCAAATGGTAGTTACTTATTCTGCAAATCTTCGAGCATTTGCGTTTGAATGAGTTTGTTCAAAGAATTACATAAAAATCTTAACATTGGCGAGTATATAAAGAATATCCCTGTATACGGAGTCTTAGAACATCTTATTACAATTCGTGTCGACAATATTAAGATTGTAATTATTATCTATCCTTAACTTTTTGTAACAAAATAATCGACACATTATTGATTTTCTAAAGGTTAGTAACAACCCTGCATCCGCATGTTTAACACCCTGTATCTCAAAAACTGTGCATTAGATCTCGTTGGGCACATGGAGACATTTGATAAGGTGATTATAAACTACATTATACTACATTTTCGGTCAATTCGACTGGGACCCATTTTGCATAAGAAACGTGCGGGGTAATTTTCCGACCATCCACATACTGATAAGAATTTTTTTTGTTTCAAAAATGATCGGCCCTGGTCTAATATGACAAGTTGCTTTGATCCGCATTTGCCTGCTATATATTTTTAAAATTACGTTAAAAAATATAATGTAGAGGCAATCGATGCATTAATAGACCAAACGCAATTTTCGTTAATGAGATAGCTGAAATTTAAATAAATATGGAATAGAAAACTAATTTCAATAATTAATATACCATCTAAGAATTGAAATTTATAGCACTTAGACCGTTTAACTAGGACCTTGCTAAAGTACAAACTGAAATGATACAAGACGAGAACTCGCCCCAAGGAAAACCTTGTGGAGCTTCCGGTGGTTTACCTACATTTTGTGGCTTCAGTATTCAATACGGCTCCCCTTCGGTGTTCCTACTAGTCGAGAATTATTTGATACCGATTTCACCGAAGTTTTGTTTACGTAAATATTTCCGATAATATCCCGCAGTCGTGTATTAAAGGATTATTAATTTTAAGATACGGGTTTAGCTCGGGATCATTTTCTTATTAGCATTCTTGGAAAATTAATTGAGATAAAGTCAGTAAAAATATTTTTTCGTTATAAACAGAAAATATTCACCGTTCGTTAAAGTTGTGCGATAATGTATTTGGTATTTTTATTCATTATTAGTTAAATAATAAACTATGACCTCCTCTATGTTCGAATTGACAAATGTGCGTATTTTAAAGGAATCCATTCGTATACAATAAACTTGGTAAACGATAAATCAGAACGGTTAATTAAGGGACCATACGTAACAGATAAAATTTATAATTAAAATGACAAAATCCAATTTCACACAACAAAGATTCGGAAATCTATAGCCGAGTAGAGCGACCGGCGTGTACCGATCGGTGAAACTCGGACCTTTTCGCTGAATTCCAGATTCGGCTCGAACAAGTTTTAGAGTTATTCCACCAAAATAGAAGTCTTAGGAGTGAGGTGAGATAAGAAACAATTTAAGCAAAGTCAGATTCTATTCAAACACAATATGTGGACCGCAAAAGTAATTTTCAAAATTTGGCTCCAAAAATAGTAGGACTTTAATCTTATACCTTATATTATAAAGGAGTAATGCCGCACCCTGTATAAACAATGAGAATAAACCACAATACCATATTTCAAATAGCAAATTTTATTTTAATTCAGTTTCAGTCTCGGCAAATTTTACATTTAGAACCGAAATTGGACGAAAATATTTTCAGGTGCGATTTTTGGTGGAATGTACCGGCCAGAAGTTCGAGTTGGGCGGATAGCGGGAGAGATTTAGGATTAGGAAATAGACAAACTTTGGAGCACTTATCAAATTACATGGGGCGAACTCTAACTGGAAAGAATAACTTTTAACTGGAAGAAAAACGACGCAATTTTCGGTTCCGAGAAAATTTGTCTCGTTAAATTTCATCATTTTAAATTATTATAGTTTGTCTCTGAGAATACAACTTTTTATACTTTTTTAGATGTGCTACCATCTATGGTAAGAAGAGAGTATTGACATTAAATTTTGACTGAATCTAGTCAAGATGTCACTCTCTTCTTTTTTATCCCTTTCAGAGATTAACACAAAGTGAGTAAACCAGTAAGGAATTTTAATTTATTAGATTCGACATCCTAAGACCGGTTTCTGTCTTTCGACTTCATCAGTTAGGCTTTTCGAATCCAATAAATAAAATTCCAAACTCGTACAAGTCAATAGCTATATCCGCTATAAGATAACATTTTTAGATGTGCTACCATCTATGGTAAGAAGAGAGTATTGACATTAAATTTTGACTGAATCTAGTCAAGATGTCACTCTCTTCTTTTTTATCCCTTTCTAATAAAAAAGAAGAGAGTGACATCTTGACTAGATTCAGTCAAAATTTAATGTCAATACTCTCTTCTTACCATAGATGGCATCACATCTAAAAAATGTTATCTTATAGCGGATATAGCTATTGACTTGTACGAGTTTGGAATTTTATTTATTGGATTCGAAAAGCCTAACTGATGAAGTCGAAAGACAGAAACCGGTCTTAGGATGTCGAATCTAATAAATTAAAATTCCTTACTGGTTTACTAAGTTTTTATACGTTTGAAACAACATTATTCTCATAATATCTTTACAAAAAAATATTCTCGAACGGTTTTTGCTTAAAACAAACTTATTTTTAAATTTTTAAGTCCACATAAAATATTCTATACTTAAACTTCATTATAACTTTTCAATTTTTTCCTTAATCCATTCACCTGTTCACTTTTCCAGTCGGTCATAATTAATTATTCTTTAAAACTAACAACAATTTTTGTAAAGTGACATAATTAACTTAAAAAAAACCCGAACATAATGAAAATATCACACTGCGTCACAGGCCCAGTTGCACATCCTTTTTGGAAGGGCGTAGTTTCCTTAACAACCGCACGTTTTTCGACATGAATAGGCGGGCGCGTTCATTTTGTTTTGTATTGTTGACTTCACCTGTGTGTATTATTTTATAAAAAGATTTTTAACAAGGTAAGCAATTTTAATATATGATTTTCTAGAGTTTTTAGTATCTAGTTCAATAGTAATATCAGGATATTGTTCATATAACCAGTGGCGTAACTAGAGCTGAGTCATGGGGGGGTTACCCCCACCAGTCAACCAACATATTACTCCCTTCAAATTTTTAAGTTCAAAAAAAGATATCTCATAATATAGGTATAATATACAGTGTCATACCCAAAGTACGCCCCATATGGGAAACTTTTTATTAAGGGTTTTTCGACGAAAAGTTATTCTTGATGAAAATTTGTGCATCCCCTAAAACTAAACATGCACCAACAAAATATAGTAAAACACTCGTAATCTACGAGGAGCTTTCTAAAATTTGATTTTGAGACAAGAGTAAAGTACCATTATTTTGAAAAACCTCGGGTAATGTTATTTAGAAAAGTTGTTCAGCATTAACAAATACATCTAAATTTGAAGTCATGGCCATCTAAGTGAAGTTTTATTTTTTTACCATTTTTTTTTAAATGGGGACTACGATAAGAAAAATTTGCTAAAACGATAAATAGACTACATCCTGTATACGACGGTTTATTTAAAAAGCCTGTAATACTACAAATTACATAACTACTGTGTTAACCCTTTCGGTCACGACTTTTTGTCTCTTATGGTAAAATTTTGAAATTCGGCAGGCCAAAAACTTAATTTTTTTAAAAATTTTTGACACAGAAAAAAAAGAAAATATCCCCTCCCGTTTTCGAAAAAAAAAATGTCCTGTACAGAGGACAATGTGACTTAGTGGTTGAAACTTAAAAAATATGATTTCTTTGCTCTTACTTTGCAGGGTTACATTCAAGTAAGTTAATACAAAAAAACAATTTAAAACAAATATTTAATAGCTGTGATATGACAAAAAACGATTTTGATTTTTTTTTTAAACATAAATGCACATTACATTTAGTACAATAAATGTGTGTTATACTTCCGCAACGTGGTAATTTGCAACTTGTAGTGAAAGGTTTCTCATCAAAATTTGGAAAATGTGCCACATTATTTCTTTTTTTTGGTAGCCCTAAGAGTTTCATTTTTTCCGAATATTCCAGCCACGCATTAGTACAACATAAGTCAATTCCATGAATAAACATTCGTAGTGTCCACTTCTTAGATCGAATAAAGGTTCTATAAATTTTTAATAAAAAATCTAATTTGTCTACCCCACCCATATTTTCGTTAATGGTTTGCTTTTGGGCATTTTTATTATCAAACAGTTACGATAAATATTATTAATTAATTAAGTGTGGTAATCAATAAGAACCAATAAAATACCGGTGGATCACAGCGTCCTCTCTAGAGGACACACTTTTAATCGTCAAAAACAAATTTTTCAATAGTCTAAACTTGAAACACAAACACGTAAACTTTATATCAGACCTTCAACTAACACCTACAAAATTGAAATAAACATTGGAACATCGTGACTTCCCAGAAGAAAAATATTTTGGTTTGGGTGTGACAGTTATCTGTATTTTACAAATTCACTCACATTCTAATACATTTTAGTCTGGCCCCTTAAACAGGGATGGCAGAACAGGTACTAAAAAGTAATATTTAGGACAAGACAGTAGGGTACAATTTAATGTTACTTTCATCCAATGTTGCCAAATCATTAAAAAAAATTTGTACATTTGATGTCCCCTACAGGAGACACTGTGACTGAAAGGGTTAACCACGGTCAATTTTTTTGAAGAGTAAAATAATTTTCAAAGTTTTTGGTGCAAAATTATTTTTATTTTTTTGTGAACACTGAAAATTGCTCAAAATTATACAGTAGTATAACATGAACTTAATATTCAATAATATCAAGTCACAAAACATCCAAATAAAATAAGTATTTCGGTACAAAGTCATAGATTTTCTGGATATTTTCTAGTCGTAGTCTCCAATTTTAAAAAAATGGGTAAAAAAATAAAACTTCACTTAGATAGCCATCAAATCCAGATGTATTTTTTAATGCTGAACAATTTTTCTAAATAAATTTAAAATTTTTCAAAATAACGGTACTTTATTCTTGTCTCAAAATGAAATTTTTGGGGGCTCCTCGTATATTACGAGTGTTTTACTATATTTTGTTGGTGCATGTTTAGTTTTAGGGGATGCACAAACTTTCATCAAGAATACCTTTTTGTCGAAAAAACCCTTAATAAAAAAATTTCCCATATGGTGCGTACTTTGGAGATGACACTGCATATTGTACTATAATCATGTAGTTTCAAATTAAATAAATAGATTATAATTTTTTATAAATGTTATTTTGGTTATACCAGATGTTATTTTTGGAAGGGCAATCAAGAAATAGCTTCTAAATACAAGTAACTCCGAGGGGTAAACCGCGAGTTAAATTTTTGTACACTAATGGCTAGTAATGTCCCCTCACTATTGGCTAGTAATGGCCGGTAATCGCTCACTAATGGCTAGTAATGGCTGAGTAATGGCTACTAATGGACGAGGTATGTACACCAAAATGGACCTCGCGGTTTACCCCTCGAGTAACTCTATTTATAAAACAAGAAAAAAATATTCTTAAATACAAAATATGTAGGTAAAAAATTGCGAAAGTTCCCCACTCTACAAAAGTTTATACACAAGCACTCAGGACAATCTAAATTTAAGTCGGCGAGATGTTTTTGCTAACTCGTCCAACACTTCACTAGCAGTGATATTTAGCTCTCTGCGGATGTTAAGTATAGCATATTAAAATTTGAAAAAATGATGAAAGAAGAATTCACTAGCCCAGTAAACACCGCAGTTCACTTGACCGCGGAAATGCACAAACTTTGAAAAAGGTTTGAACAGGGCAGCACAAGTGTAACGAAAAGAACTGACTAACTGTATTCCGTTTTGATTTGTCATTTTAGTGTACCTTTTAATCATTAAAATAACTGTGTTTGCACTGTCTTTTTTATCTTGTGTTTTTGGCATTATCGACCCTTACTTCTGTAATCCCACAATAATAAGTTTGAAAAAGGGAAATTTTTCAAATTTTTATTTTTCTAAAATTGTTAAGTACTTACAATTTTTTGTTAATTTCTTCTAAGCAATGGGGGGGGGGGGTTTACAACGCCTATGCATATAACAAATAAAAACTAAATTTCAGTTAATACAAACTATTGAATATTGAGTAGGTGGAGACCAAGAACGGTGTCATCATACAGCTTTGACGCGACCAAATGCATTTCACGGTGCGACAACTTATCTTTGCGATCCTATTCGATATTAGCCATAGACTGGAGCTCGGTTCAGCGATATGTATGTTAGCTATAGAGTCCGGTTTCTCAAAAAAAATCTATATTTGTCTTAGAACTAAAACAGAAGATAATTATTATATTTTTTCCCTAATAGATTGACAAAGCTTCTGTGTAAATATTAGCAACAAAATTGATAACGAAGGTAATCGTTTATTTTTAAGCAAACTTTGCTAAAAAATTTATCCTAAGATAAATAAGTTTACACTCACTTCATTACCACTCCTATTACAATGTATGTATAAAGTAGATGCGAAACATCTGTTAAATATACCGTGACCGTATACAAAGAGAAAAATAATCTTATCTTTCATTGGGAGCGATTATTATCGTTAGAAAAACCTTGGCCGATTCAGCGGATTGATTATTTTAAAAGTCACAAAACCTTTCAAATCGATGTTTTATTACAGATTGTACGGCGGTCATGCAGCGTTAATCTCAAATCGCCTGTAATTACATGCTGCGGCCAGCGGGTTTTTGTAAAAGTGGTCAAAATAAAATACAGGGTCGAAATTAAGCAAATTGCGACTAAAGTATTCAATTGTTGAGAAGGTAGAACTGCTGTTGGCTGTCTGGCTGTACAGTTTGAAGTTAAATAAATAAAAATAATGTTCATTTATTTAATAAACAGGCTACATCGAGAATTGAAGCAATGTCAAGGAATTCTACAAAGGGTTTCTTCCAGAATGAATGAGTTATTTTAATTATTTTAAATATTTCGCGCCTATTTTAGTCTCAAATCGCTTATTTCCGCTGAGATTACCACAAACCATCAAACCGACATTGAAACGGATTATGTAATAACAGGTAAGCGTGTTTGAGACTCGTTAACTTGGATTTTCCTTTAATTGTTTTAAAACCAGCCCTTTTGGTGGTATAACATTCATTCTACTACAGGTTTTTTTCACAGAAATGACTTCTTTTCCAGCTTTCTTTCCCTTCTCATCAGGATGTTTCTAAAATTCTGTGTTGCTATTATCCTCTCAGATAGTTCTTTAGTCCATCATATTACTCTGATTTTTTGACATTTATTATACAAACCATTTCTAATATGAATAAAAATACTTCTCGGCAATTTACATTTTCCTTCTTCCCTGAAGTTGGTCTTCAACCGATTCGAGGGTATTGTGGAACATAATTCATCGCTTACATGTTTAATGCGGCCATTTTGCTCCGGCATTCAACCACAATGGACATAATAGATGACTGTTAGTGTACTAATTTGCGCACTAGTATACTCCGCGGGCATTTTCTGAAAAATTAAATTGAATAAACGGCCCTGCATAGGCACCAACGCCTCCAGGGGGCAGTTATATGTCGGCTCAGGCGCCCCGGGCCGCTACCCTCTATACCCTCTGCTGACTCCATAGGGTCGGTTCAACCGTTAAGTTGTCAGTAAGTCAGGCATTTTACTTCTGAAACAAATCTTTGAAAGGTAAACTATTTTTCTAAACAAAAACTAGTACCGGCATCCGCTAGAGAGCGGGAACAATAAACTTTTAAACAAATCTGATTGCATATACGGAGTCAGCGTCCAATTTTACATAGGAATCCATTTTTACAAAACCGAAAATATCACTTCCGGTTAAAGTTTTTAAAACCATTTTTGAAACCGGAAGTCGTAAAAAGCTGAAATTTAGGCGTGCACACATTCAAGGGATCCTGAGTTCATATCCGTTGTCCGTTAGTCTCTATCGGTTCGGGAAGCTCAGTTATAAATGCGTACAGACAGACGGACAGGCAGAAAGACAGAAGCGTTCCATAAGACTTTTCTAAACTTTATGGTTTAAAACGAGCGATTAATTAAAATGCCATAGTGCCATAGTCATTAATCAAAATGGCTGGTTGTATCTGATGTCCACGTAGATGTTCTACTTTACGAATTACAAAAAACTTTCTTTTTATTATTGCAGCTCTCGTTAAAAATCTAATTATAATTGTGATTTGAAATGTTGGCACATTTATTCAATACGGTAATCCATAATGTATATCAAGACATTCGATTGTGGTGTAATATTTAAAAAAATATATTAAGTAATACGCTTTTATGATATCAAAATACATTTATTGATATTATCAACGGACTATTTTTAAATGTTAGTAATAAATGATTGTGCATTAACAAGATATAAAAAACGAATGAAAGTAAAGACATAAAAATTAAAAAGTTTATGCAAACGAGTTGGATCAGCTTTTGTCTTCTTCTTTCTTCTTCAATTTATATTGGGTGTTTTACGAAATGTATATGCATTTCAGAACTTTTTTTTTACAACTTTAGAACTGAAATATTCAAGACTGTCTTTCACATATCAAATTTTCAAATTATACAACTGCTTACAACAAAACTTCAAAGCTCTTCATTCAAGTAAATACAAATTAATTACTAAAAACTATTTGTTCAATTCTCAGAGGTGAATACTTGATCTCGCATTGCACTTAACAGAACAGAATAATGTAAATTTCATAAATAACATGTTGAATTTTAAATGATAGGTTGTTTGTTTTTTATATTTTCTTGTTCATTTCTCTCTTTTAGGGGTGGAAAAACATTTTCTACAAATGCTTGATTTGCTGAAAATGGATTTCGCACTTTATTTCCTAAGATTTCATATTTGTGACTATTGCATACATATGGAAATAATAAAGACGATATTATTATTACTATTATTATATTAATCGCATAGTTTCAATGATTATTTCAAATTCAATCATATCAGGTACAAAACCAACAAAAAAAGTTTTAAAATGTCTGACAATTTTTCTTCCTGCAAATCGAGGATATCAATATGTGAAGGTTGTCTATATTTTTTTAATGTAGACACCATTTCACGCCTGTAAAAAATCTGATTGATCTCTCCATCTTCTAACTTGTATGTTTAGAAATTATCCAATTAGTAGTACTAATTTGATTGATATGTAAACACATTCTTCTGGAAGTGATCCAAATAATTAATTTTTAAATACTTCTTCCCGCTTAAATATTTATCAATCACACCTCATGCAGGGATACCACTGCAATTAGGGCAACTATGGCAACCGAAATAAATAAGGTAAATCGGCCTATGCGCATGGTGACGTAATGCGTTCTTCTCTATCTCTTTTTTTCACTCTACTTTTAAATGGAAACACTTTACCATGAATATGAATCAATGTTTAATGTTTTTAGTAGATAAATATCCACCTAGCAGATAACAACATAGATGATCGATGATAACCTCCTAATCTAATGCACGACACGACTCCGTAACCCGAAACTACTCTTAATGATTTTTACACTCCTTTTTTTTCTGCCTGCAAACCTTAATAGCTTTGTGTTGTTTTGTTCTACTCACCGTAAAAGGTTTTGCTTTTGTTTGATATATTATTGTGAACCATTCGACGCTCTTATACCACAAAATAAAGAACCGAAGACGATGGAGTGGTTACAGGGTCAGGCCGGTTTCGGTTTTTGAGTAGGAGACGTACAGGGGCGGATTGATCGTGCTGGCGGGTCAGAAACAGGAGCAAATGGTAGCAGGAACAAGCAAACGTGGGCAGAGACTTTGTTCATTTAGACCAGAGCCAAATTCTTGAACAATTCTTAGCAGTATGTGGTCGGAAAATTTATGAAAGCAAGAAAATATAATAATGTTTCATAGCGCACTAAATGTAAATGATTTTTTATTATAAGTTTCGTTGGTTGTAAGAAAGAAACTTCAGGATATTCATTTTTAAAGATAAACAAAGTAAGTAGGCTTTGAGATCTATAATTAGAACAAGAGTGCAGATGGAGAGAGTGATCGAATAGCTGCTAATGCACCTGGTGCTCCGTTTGGCACTTGATGTCGATGATTGCCATCCCAGGAATTTGACCTCTAATCCCATCGATAGGGTATTCGACCCTGTACATGCTTCGAGTATCTTGCCAGGTGCATAGAGAACGTTCTTCGAATCGTTACGAAATTCTGAGTACGTTTATCCAAATTGTCGATATTTATGATGCATAATTAAATATAAAAAGTTAATTTTATTCCAGCTAGACAAAACAAAGTCGGAATTTAGAATTGTTATTCGCTTCACAGACCAAATATTTTGTAACACTATATATCCACCGGAATTCGGTTTTAATCAACAATTTTCTTCCTGTTTAAATATTCTGTGTGTATTTTTAGGTATCGCCGGTAGTGACCTCCAATTTTAGGAATATTAAATTACCAGGAAAAAAAACACGTGCTCCTATTATTTTGTTATCAATCTAGTTAGGTAGGTAATTACCTGTAATTACGTTATTACACCTGTACAATTACCGAATCGAGTATTTCCTTTCAATAAAAATAACTCTTTTACGATACAAGCTTTGTCTTCGTTTTTTGTTTTCCCATCTTCATCTTCTGTTTCCTTGTCTTCGTTTTTTGTTTCCTCATTTTCATCTTCTGTTTGCTTGTTTTCGTTTTTTGTTTTCCCATTTTCATCTTGTTTCCTTGCCTTCGTTTTCTATTTACCCAGCTTCATCTTCTGTTTCCTTGTCTTCGTTTTTTATTTCCCCATTTTCATCTTCTGTTTCCTTATCTTCATCTTCTGTTTGCGTGTTTCCGTTTTTTGTTTCCCCATCTTCATCTTCTGTTTTCTTGTCTTCGTTTTTTGTTTCCCCATTTTCATCTTCTGTTTCCTTGCCTTCGTTTTCTGTTTTCCCATCTTCATCTTCTGTTTCCTTGTTTCCTCCATTTTCATTTTCTGTTTTCTTGTCTTCGTTTTCTGTTTCCCCATCTTCATCTTCTGTTTCCTTGTCTACGTTTTTTGTTTCCTCCATTTTCATTTTCTGTTCCCTTGTCTTCGTTTTTTGTTTCCCCATCTTCATCTTCTGTTTCCTTATCTTCGTTTTTTGATTCATTGTCTTTTACGTCCTCTATTTCTGTTTTTTCGTGCTCTTTCTTTCTTTTTACCTTCTTCGTCTGCTTTGACTGATTGATTGATTAAGACAATTAACGTGACTGAGTTTTATGAATGCCTCAATACTGCAGCCTTAAAACTTACTGTACTGTCAGTTACATCGTTATGTTCAGGTGAAGAGGTTTGTTACCCTTATCAGGCTGAGTAGCCTTTTGGAAAGTCCTCCTGTGGGTTTACCCGCCCAAATAGGTTATACCTCCAGTGCGTGAGTGCCTGACACTCTAGTATGATATGAGAGGCTGTTTCATCCTCCTCATTGCATAGTCTACATATGGATTCATCTTGAAAGATGCCCATTTTATGTAGGTGTTCCCGAAGGTTACAATGTCCGGTTATTAGTCCCGTGACATGCCTTATTTGATTTCTGCTTAGATTCAGAATATCACCTGTCAGTACTTTTGGTGGCGCTTTAACCATTCGTTTACTGTTTTGTTGGCCCGGCACGAAATCCCATCGTGACCGGTGTTCTTTTAACATCCACCTAGTCAGCGAGAGTCGTACCGAGGATTTAAGAATGCCAAACGCCGGTTCAGGACCAGTAAAAACGGTCGCTGAGGCTTTCCTTGCCAGGGCGTCTGCTTCCTCGTTGCCTTTTATCCCTTTATGCCCTGGGACCCATCTAAGTGTTACCTTATTTTGGTTGGCCAGAACGAGCAGGGTTTGTAGGCAGTTCCAGACCAATTTTGATATGATTTTGTTACATGATAAGGCCTGTATGGCAACTTGACTGTCAGAGTCAATGAGGATGGTTTTCACTCTATACCCCCTGTCAATATTCTCCCTCAGACAAAGCTCTTTAGCATGCACTTCTGCTGGAAATACTGATGCGTAATTCCCCAATGGTGCGTTTATGTTGCATCTGTGTGTTTCACCATATATTCCAGCTCCAGTTCCACTTGCGGTTTTTGACCCATCAGTATACCAAACCATTGTTCCTTTCCGAAAGTTGTTTGTTTCTTCACATTCCCAACTCAGCTGAACGCTGAAGGGCTTTGTGAAGTTGTTTTTTGGTGCTGTTTCGTCTTTTTTTTTTCTCCGTCATATTTTTCATCTGGTTAGTTTCCTAGAAAATATGCAAAATTAAAAATGTTTCTTTTAGAAAAGTCAATAGTTTTGAAATATTTTATAAAATTTCTTGCTCGAAGCGGGTGTTTAATAGATTGAAATCATTATCAGCAATCGTTTGGCATTGAGTGAATTCGAAATTGGCATTGGCATTCTGAGACATCGATAATATGAAGTCAGTGACCAACGAGTTTGGTGTTCAATATTCGCTATCCAAGATGAACTTTTTATTTTCACTTACGTCAATGTATTTTTTTTTTCGAAAAAATGATGAATTTGATTTCAAAATTTTGGTTAGATCGTATTTAAATATCTTCAAAAAAATGACTCTGTGACCATTTTCTTAAAATTGTACTTCCAAAGTCAATGTTTTGTTTAATTTTAAGTTTTATTTAATTTATCAAAAATATAAACGTTTTAAAAACAATTTTTTTGCTGATTTTTTTAAATTATCTAATTTAGTTTAATGACCCCGGGGTCACTAATTGGTTTAAATAAACTAATTACATATTTACTTATCAAAAGTTGACCTTGTACTGATTATTATTATGCATAGTTCTAAAAGGTTAAAATTATTTATAATTATAATTGTTTTTATAAATTTTCTTTAATTGTTCCAGTTTAGAAGTATTTAGATATATGAAACCAAATACCCTTATAAAACAAAGTCCGCATAGCCCTCGACTCCTTCAAATCGTCAAAATTACCGCAGATGCAAATAACAGACCTCCGATCGCTCTGAGTGCATTGTCAAAATAGTTACTTTGTACAAACCGTCCGCACTCATTAACCGGCCAATTTCTGTTAACAACCTCCATTCGTTTTCATGCAGTAGGAAAATTCTTGCGGCACGCAACTGTTTCGAAATTAGTAATGAAAATGCTGCATTGGAAATTATTACTGTAATTTGTTTTCAACACTATATGTTCCGCAGTGATATACGTAACGCTCGGCGCCTGGTTTTTCCGTCCGTATGCCGTTAGACGTATACCGAAATCGTAAAGGAACGAATTAGAGCAGGTTCGATTATTCGCACGCGTATAAATGACGCCGTTGAGATTTATATCGCGGTTTATTTGGCCTGCGATCATTATTGTAGCATGTTCGTAGAAACTGGTGATATAAGTCTTATCTGTTTCTCCTATATATATCCAAGGTTCAAAGCAGGACAGGAATCTGATTCAGCTCTGTTAATCTACTGATTGTTGAATTAGTTTAGGAAATTTATTTGAATGGCAGTGTGTCCATAAAGTCACTTAACATTTTAAAATTTTAACTTTGTGGCTTTGTAATTTGGAACACTCTTCTGCAATTCTTAATACGCTATTTTTCCTAGTCGGCGTAATTTTTTCTGGAGCTGTGTTGAATCGTTGTTTTGGCTGGTCCAAGTTGTTGAGTTTCAATACACTCTAGACTTTATGAAGCAATAGTTAAAACAAATCAGGCTCTGTTTTCCAAGTTGTTCAATTTCCAATTACAAATTGAACATATTCTTCATTTCATCTTATTTCATTATTTAACCCTACCATTGGAATGGAAAAGGGCTATTGAAAAAATACAAATAATAATTTAATAAAATTTATCTCGCAGACCGCCGGCACTGCACCACAAACTCATATGAAAGCAAGATGCAGCTAAGACCTGCGAAATAGGAGAAGTTGGACAATATTAGGACAAGATGTATTTATTACGAGGGTTTTAGAAAGCAAGTAGTTCGGGCCAAAAATGCCTACCCTAAGGCTAGGCGCAAGTTGAAACGCAGCTTGGAGAGAAGGGGTGAGGTGACTCACCGTGAGATTGTGTGCCGCAGTTTGGCCAAGATGGAGTTCGAGGGATAATTCCTTCTTGAGAATGAGTTTTCCATGCGTGTTTCTTTTCTTTAAATAATTTCTTTTTGGAAACTTTTGACGAAGTAATAATGACATTCGTATTTTTTTACCCTTTTAAGCAAAAAATAGAAATCCCCCCTTAACCAATTTCATTTTCATGTCAGCAACACTCTAAACTAGTATCATAGAAATAAATAAAAATTGAACATCGTTCCATGACACTCCTTTATCATAAAACGTTGTGCTAAAAAAAATTCTCCGAACATGTTCGACCACCTCTACATTCCCATTCCCCTTGCAATATCACAGCCAACTCCAATCTAATCAACAACGACCCGTGTAGGGCAATCGATCAATTAAATGACAACACAATCAACTCCTCCTCCCCCTGACCACCCCCCAGCCAGGTCCGCACAATCCACGGCTCCATCGACTGAATGACTGACGTACATCTATGAGCAGAAGAAGAAATTTATATACGACGATTATGGCTTCTGGAATATTTGTTTGTAATAGAGGATGGACGATTTAGTATCCTTTTCATACATTTTTTTAGGCATAATACGTATAGGATGCATGAAAAAATAAAACTTTATTTATTTAAGATTTATTTGATAAATTAATTTACTATCACTATTTTTGTTTTTATTACCTATAATAAATCATTATTGGCGTCAAATTTCCTTTTAAATTCATTAATATATGCACGTATATGGCTAAAAGTATGGTTAATATTCTCAAATAACTGTTTTTAATAGGTTCATAAAACGCACACGCCAATAATAAGCATACAGAGAGAAAATTGTTGCGTTTATCAAATTATTACAATTAGGAATAATGTACTCCCACCAGCTATAAATAACAGAATATTTATTGAACGGTGGGTTTAAATGTATGTTTCCTTCCTTGTTCAATTTTGTTATTAACGTTTTCTCGGCAAACAATGTAACTAATAACATTTTTTTTGTTTCCAGATTTCAATTCACCTTAAAAAGAAAATAGGTAAGTTGATTTTATCATCATCATATTCGGTAATAAATCATTGTGTAGTTGATAACACCGCTAACAGATGACAGCTGTACAAGGTCAAAGTGGAAGTGGTGGGGTATCAAAAGTGCCCTCCTTTTATATTTTCATTTGTCAGTTTTCTTGAATCTATAATTTTCTGTTGTTATTTGACGGTTTGGCCCAAACTGGTGTTTTTATCAAAACTACAAAAACAAATATTGAATAAAAGTTTTCTCATGCCAAGAAGGCACTATCCTGCAATCCAAATTCAGAACTTAATCCCCCTCCAGTTTATTTAGAGACTCCTTAGAGGATGTATATATTTATCGGCAAAAAAAAGTTAATTCCTCGATTCCGTTTGATTTAATTAATGTAATAATTAATCGAATCCCGATTAAACATCGATTCCGTTCATCTTGTTCCCAAATCCGCCGTCTACATCAATACGATTAATTTAACAAGGCAAACAAAACGTTATTACTCGGCAATTTAATCAATTTAATTTCGATAGAAATTTAATTGGCGATCGTTGCCGAATAATCAAAAAAGCGCTCGAAAGCTCATCCCTCAAATTCAAATAACGCTTAAATATAACCTTCCATTTCCGCTTCCTTTCTAAGTTATTACACGGCTGATTTTGAATATTTATCGCTCGCCCCTTTGGATGTGCCACGGATATTCTCTCCATTTCTCCATTTGGATATTTTTGGGGTCCTTGGATGGATGGTTGACTCACGAAATGACTGCAGATCACGAATCGGTTTATCCCACGTTGCCATATCCACCGGTCTCGATAGAGTAAAAACGGATAGAGAAGAACACATTATATCAACATGCACAAAGACCCATTTTCGTTGTTGATATAAGTTGACGTAGTTGACATCCAGTTGTTTCCATAAAATTTCGTGTTTCCAAAAAAATTTCGAGTTTCCAAAAAAATTGTGTTTCCTAAAAATTTCGTGTTTTTATAAAATTTCGTCTTTCCATAAAATTTTGTGTTTCCATAAAATTTGGGGTTTCCAAAAGAATTTCGGGTTTTCAAAAAAATTCGCCTTTCCAAAAAATTACGTGTTTTTATAAAATTTCGTGTTTCCATAAAATTTCGTGTTCCCAAAAAATTTCGCGTTATCAAAAAAAAATTCGTGTTTCATAAAAATTTCGAGCTTCCTAAAAATTTCGTGTTTCCAATAAATTTCGTCTTTCCATAAAATTTCGAGTTTTCAAAAAAATGTAGTAATTTCATAGTAGAGGAAAATTGGGCAGAACATGAAATTGATAATTAAATAATTGGGAAAATGATCAAAATTGACTGCTCCACTATATATAATCAAAGAAAATGAACGCACTGTGAGGAATAAAATGAAAATAGAGCCCCTTATACGAAGTTTCTGATTGATTTTGCAAAAAAATCTTATCTTCAAGACAAATTATGATTGGACGAACACGTATAAATTTTTTATGTTGAAAAAACTAACCCTGATGAATTTTTTTAATCTTTTTTCACCCCTTCGATCTGACAACGTCGCTTCTTTCTCCCTAATGACTGCTAGGTGAAGAGTAAAACAAAGGAATAAAAGCCAATATTGGAAAATTTAATTTCTTGTTTCGGTATATGAAAGTGATTAATGGAGTTTCTTGAGCTCGACTTCTTTTTCTCGCGCCGCGATACGATAAAAAGTCGGCAATAACGTCCGATAAAAAGGGTTTTGACTACTTCGTTCCTAATTGTTTTTCTCGCCCTTTACTAACGGAATGAGGACAGGAAGTTATTACTTGAGTTATTGCGCGGTAATTTTAGTTTTTGCAGGCAAAGAAAATTATTCAGTTCAAGTGGACTTTGTTTTTTCTTTTTCTCATCAACTACAAAAATGTTACTCTTTTTTTTATACTTACAAAAAGTAACCGACATTTTAAACATATAACTAGCGAGCTTTACTGACCTGGGAGATCTTCGCCTTCGAGGGTTTAAAGCAATCTGAATCTTTTCTTGTCTGAGCTTGCAAAAGTTTACATTACAGGAAAACAAGCCTCTAATATGGCCAGTATGACAGAGCTTGTTATTTGACTGACTTTATCGTATCGACCAAACATTCGAAAAAAAAAAGAAATTCTTTTCTTTCAGCAAATCGTCATCCTATCACTGACTAGCGACCATCATCTGTCCAATTTCATTCACTGCCCAACGAAACGCTAACGGCGAAAATCGTTTGGTTTTCACTCGTTTACATGGTAGACAGTGAAAACTATGTAACTTGTAATAACTTCTATAATGGATATTATCCACTTTCGGGATAAAAATAAAGTTTTTCTTTATGGTTCTTGGTAAACTTTGTTATTCAAAACAGAATGAACGCGCCCGCCTATGCATGTCGAAAAACGTGCGGTTGTTGCAAGCTACGCCGTTGCTAAGAGAAGGAGTAACTGGGTCTATGACGCGGTGCGATATTTTTATCGTGTTTGGGCTAGTTCGCATTCACTTAAGACACATGTGGTATTTCAATTGCCACAAAAGAACTAACTAGAGAAGGAATTTCTGGCAAAAACATAATAATCTGCACTGACAGCAGACAAGCTTTGAATAGAGACCGTGTTACATCAGGGCTAGTATTAGAGGTGCCATCAAGCTTTAGCTAATGCCTCGGTAGATAACAATATTATCCGGAGGTGGGTTAAAGGGCACGACAGGAGTAAAGGTAAGCACATTGCCGATTCTTTAGTCAGGGAAGCGGCTGGACTAAGACTTTTAGGACCTAGCGACATCTACGGCTTGACGACTTTGGCAATCGCGGAACTAGCCAAACGTTACACCCATGCTCAATCTCTAGGACAAGATGGACGATGACCTAGGAGGACAACTCCTCGAGAGGATGTACAATTGGTCAAATGTGGCCTAAGTGCTGTGGGACTAACTCTCCCTCCCTACTCTACAGATGCAGATACAGAAGACACATGTGAGGATTCTTAGATTCTAAAGCAGAATAAATTCGACTCTCACTTTTTTGTCACTACGCTAATAAACCACTTAAAAATCTGTGCCACTCTATATACGTTCGAATACCAATCTCGTCTACATTCCAGGAACGTCAATCAAAATGATTGGTAAATATCGCCTGTGCGGACATTGGAAGTTATTGACTGACCACGTTAACTGATTCACAGACAAAAAAAAACAGACGAGGTTAAAAACGTTCCACGTGCGTCGTGCCAATTGCCTGCTTTGAGTTTTTTTCTCTTTCACAAAAAAATATAAATCGAAGAACGAGTTCAACAATCCAAATTCGATCCATTAAAAAAAGTTGCTAGCTTTTAGACAGGCAGCAAAAAAATATTTCATTTAGTACAAACGTATGTATTTGACGAGTTAAACGAATATTCTTAGTTGACACCTGTCAGAATATTCAATTCAATTCAATCTAGTGGCTATAGATCCAGCGAACGTACTGGCTATTCAGTGGGACCTCTATTTTGTTATTTTCTACTAAAAAAAATTGGCTCAAATTAATTTGCGATAGCAAACAACTTGTGGTGCACCTTCAATCAAATTTTAGAAAGCCAACAGGCAACAACTACGAATTTGTCTCGGATCGGATCACAGCCGGGTTGTGGGGCTATTACGTAACATTTTCAATATTATCAGCAACAATACAAATTATCTGTCATGGTCACTGATTTTATCATAATTAAATCAACTCAATCCGATTGTTTGGCCTTTCAAAACATCATCATTCCGTATATATTGCGCAAAACCGTCGCGGGCCAATAACCTCGTTGATATTTGGATGATTTCAGCGGATAGTGTGTTATTTATTAAATTTTGTTTTGTTGCAATTTTAGTTGTTTTACTTTTTTTTTGTATTCTGAGGTCTTATTTCAAATGTTTTCAATAGGTATGAATGTTTGACATTGTACAATGTAGATTAACTCCGCTTTTGGCACATTTGCACTACAAGAGAAAAAGGCCTGTGGTCTAAGTTCAGATGAACGTTGCTTTTACTGCCCACCAACTATACAAAAAAAAATGCCATGGAAGGGTCGTCAAATAATCTTTTGACAGTCTGTTCATTGTCAGCGTGTGGTTCAAGGGCGATTAAAACTTTTTGTTTGTACCCCTATCACTGTTCTACATCGACTTATTTGCCAGCTTAATGAATATCTGAAGTTTGAGGTTATTTGATACTCTAAGAGTTTTAGGCACTAGACACGCCGCAAAGGATTTTTTTTTCAGCGTTAGCTTAAAAACTTTCATAGTTTTTTTTTTCCCTACAATTATATCTAAAAACTGATTAGTTCTTTCTAATAATCAAACACGCTTGACACCATCCAACTCTCACTTTCGAATCAATCTAAATTTCTTCATTTAATTAACCGACTATAAAAGTTATTGCGAGCGCAAAAAAGCCTTTAACGACCTTTTAAGTGAAACATTTTTATCTTACGTTCTTTTCGGAATAATCGGAGGAGAGTGAGAGAGATCGAGGATTTTGCCAAAGGTGTCCAGTCATGTTGTATAATTAGTTTCTTGGATGGTTTTAGTTTACAGTGTTGGTTCTTATAATTTAAGTTAAAAGCGTAAGAAACTAGGAAATTAGAGTTTGCGGCAAGATTGTAGGACTCGTACAGGATGTACTCTAAACTAAAAAAACTGCGTAATAACCTTTCAGCGATATTTGTGTTAAAAGAAATAATTACAAATGCCAACAAATGTTTAGAATTAGTGAAAAAATGTGTGGAGAAAATATTTTACTGCTGGTGTTAAATATTGAGGTGAATCATAGAAACTAAGTGAGAATTGAAGTATAAACATGAAAGGTACTGAAGAAAATATATCGAAAGGAAAATATAAGAGGACGTCCTGGGAGACCAAAAGAGTTGAACTGAGCTTGTAAGGCTTTTTCTTGCCACAAAGAAATTATGCCTTACGAGTGATGCCTTGTGGAGATTGCTCGGGCGCCAGATTATTTAATGTGGTTTACTCCACAACCCTTAGAAACTTTAGATGGCCATACGGAATCTCCAGAGGTCTTGTTGATTTCAGACTAGTTTATTATATATTTTTTTAAAACTCTGAAAAGAGGTAAGGTCTGTGATTATAAACCTGACAATAACGTTGAGACATATATTGAATTCTAATATTTACAAAAATAAAAGTATGTATATTTCAAGCCCATCAAGGTTCGGCTTGGAGTCTTATATTTACAATACAGGGTGATATAGCTATGGAATCGAATATTTAATTTAGTTTTTCAATAAATTTGATCTTTTAAATTAAATTGTAATTTTCTTTGAGGAAGAAAATTAGGTTCATTACAGCCTGGACATCAGGGTATAGATGGTAATGAGAAAACTGACCAATAGACCCCCGGAGTACCGAAATGCGCGGTCCAAGGGGCCATAAAAACTGGATCACGGATAGACACTTGCACTACTGGCAAAATAAGCACTTTTCTTTAGTTTTTTTTTTTAATTTTGAGGGCAAAATACTAATAAATCGAACATTTAATACACACGTATTTTAGATGTTTTTCTTGCAATCAGTCAAACTTGTTTCAATTTTGTTTTATTTTTTCAGTTAAGTGTTTTTGTGTTGTTCAATAAAAACATCTGACGGCATTATTCAAATATCAGTTTTGACGGCTGGTCTGATATCGGTAAAGTCGTTTCACCTTGAAGTTAGAGATCACATAGAGATTTTTAAGCGCGTGAGGACAATTACCTCATTTTTTTTATAAGAACCTCTTACAATACAACAAACTTTCGATTGATGAGATTAAAAAAAATTCAATATTTCTACGAAGTTTCTAAAAACCTGTATACTCAATACTTGTGATGTTATAAAACCTCTTCAAGCGTTTTAATAATGATAATTGTTAATGTTAACATCGATCGCGTACTTCCTTTCGTCAGACGTTTTTTTGGTTGTTAAGAGGATTCATCTGTCTGGCTATATAACTATAAGTTTTTTTTTTGCTTATTTTTAGCTTGAAAAACAAAATATCTAGGCTACATTGTTTGTACTAGCTCTTATACATCTTTAACGAAAAAAGTCAAGTGATATAAAGTCAGGCAAATGTGTTGGCCAACGAACTATTTCATTTTGCTCATGTTTCGGTAATACCAATTTAATTACGCGGCAACAGCTCGACTAAAATGAGGAGTGACCCCATCTAGAGAACATTTAATGTTTCTCCATAAAAATATTGACCAAAAAGTTTCCCATGATCTATTGGAATTTTTATATTATTAACATGACTACCATTTCTTATAGTTTATCCATTTTCAATTGCATAAATATAAAAACAAAATTCCCAGATCTGCCGACAGGTTGCTTTGATCGACATTGGCATTTGTTCTGCAATTGAAAATAGATAAATACCGCACCATGTGCCAGCTAAAATCCAATCCTCTTAAGACCTAATCGTTATTTTTTAACAATGTCTGATAAAGTATACAAGTTTACTTCCTCTCCCATCTACATCCATCTTTTATTGGGCGTTTTTCGTTACCCAAGTCTGGCGCATAAATATGTATGGTCATGGTGTCTGTCTTTTCGGATCCTTGAAATTTTAAAACCGAACAATTTGCAATTTAGATTGCCTCCTGAGTTGTGCTCACGAAGCAGATCGCTACTTGTTCTTTCTAATTGTTCTTCGTTATAAGGAGTGATTCAACGATTCAACTAAATGTTGGCGATGAGACGTGAAACTCCAACAATATTGCCGATAGGTGATTTTGTTGAAATTATGAACGTTTTTAAGAATCATTTTATCTTTTATATTTCCTAATACTTGGCGGAGGCTATAAACTATCTTAGAGGCTACTACCCAGTTTTGGAGAATAGTATTTGTGTCAATTTAAATGTTTAATCATTTAATCGATGCATTTTCAGCCGAAAAAAGCAATTTCCTAAAGTTTCGTTTATTTCAATGACTTATATTACGTATTCTTCAATTTTTTTCTCGTATACAATGATTGATGATTAATGAATGACCCTGTATTTGAAAAACCGAATACAGACAAGATGCTGCCACTCAGGCGTTGGCTGTTTATTTTGAAAACAATATCCATTACCGCTCGGGCTAAGTGGAGGACGATAGATGAGAATAATAGATAGGTAATGGAATATTTTTGTCTTTCTAAATTTCGTCTTTGTCTTTTTAATTGATATGTAAAAGCGTTTTAAGGTTAAATCGTTGACTCGTTTGTAAGTGGGATAATGAGTTCTTCAAAGAGTATCGAAAATAACTTTGTAGAGAGTGAACTAAAAATATCAGTATGTGTTGAAGTTAAGAACAATTCTCTTTCGTCAGTGTCCTGGCAATAGCCAGGACGCTGCCGAATCTATAAAAACGCAAGTTTATAGGAGTGACAAAAAACTTTTGCTTAAAATTTTCCACACAAACCTAGGATACTCTATAACCTCAAAACTACCATATAGTACAAAATTTTGTTTGAACTGATTGGCAATGGAGGCAATTTTTTGTGTGTTACCAAATTCGCCAAAAATGTAGTTACCAGGACACTGACGCTTTTCTTTTTCTAGTATTAGGCAAATATTTTCACCCTGTACGGTTCTTTCTTACGTTTCAGTGTCCATATTTATAATATACTATTCTATTAGATGGAAGCAAAATTCCCTTTGGAGTCGACACCGTTCTGTCGATCCTCGTCCACATTATCGTCAGGGTAGTCCAAATTTTTTCAAAATTCATACACGTTTATGAATGTTTTACGTAAGAGACATGCCTGTTATTCGGAATCAACACAACATACATATTTATACCGGTTTATAACATTGCTATTTTTAGAAAATGCATTCGAAATTTAAAAAAGCCATGATGTATTATTTATGGTAATCTTCTCGAAATAGTATTCTTAATCTTTTATGCAGGAGCGGATTCCATTTTTTTCGTTGATCCAATTGTGTTTCCAAGTTCTAGCTAACTTCAAACGTCATCTTGAAAAAACGAAAGTGTCCAAATTTTCTCGGAAAAGGGGTGAAAATGTGTTTAAAATTCAAAAATTTAGGGAAAGAAAAATTAAAAAAAACTTGCGCAATCGATAAATTATCCTTTTTTAATGAATTAATGTTAAATACAATTTTTCATGAAAATAAACCCCTCGCGAGTTATAGGGCGTCGAAAATTACGCTTTTCACCAAAATCTGATAGTATTACGTAAAAATTGATATGAACTAATTTTATGGCCTTGAGCTAACAATTAAATTGATTTTTTTTTTATTTTTCTACAATTAATACGAAAGAAGATATGGCAATTCAAAAATGGGTGTTTAAAGAAACTGGATCGTTCTAGCATGAATATCTGGAAAAATATGACTTCCACAAAAAAAATGTATATTACATCCTAATGAGAGAACAACATTGGGTACATCTTAAGACCATCCAAAACCGTTTAACATAAGCAAATTTTTTTACGTCATTTTCTAGCGCCATCTAGATGGTATTTGAAAAAAATCCTTTTGCAGAAAGTCGTAACATATGTTTCTACAATTGTCCAGTAATTTTTATCCCTATGGGGTAATTATTTTTTAAGTTTTGGTCTGTTAAAATTGTAGCTAAATTTTTGTTTTTTATAAGACATTTACGCTATTGTGAAAAGTATTGATTTTTGAAAAAAAATTAAAGAGACAAGACTTTCAGCAAATGTTCTTCCGAATTTTTTAATCTTTTGTCTGTAACGAGATATGGCCATTTGAAATTGCATACAATTGCATTTGTAACCATCAATGTCATTTTTTAGAAAACAGATTTTGACATCTTCAATTTAAAAATCTTTCTCCGTGTCCTATGTTGCTGTCATATTTTTTGTAAGATTATCAAGTGTTCTGTTTCTATAGTAAATTTTTATTATATATTTTGTTATGTCATTTTGAAAACGACTTCCTTCTTTTCTAAATTTGCCTTTAATAAATATTTACCAACCCCAAAAGCATAAATAATGATATTTTTTCATCAATATAATTAAAATTATTGCAGTTACTTTTGATTAATCATTAATTTAAAATCATTTTCGGAATTTTGCAATAAACTATTAAATAAACAAAGATCTAAAATTGATGACAAAACAAATCAACTTTTTTCTACTAGATAATAAAAAATCCCAGAGTGTAGAATAAAAGATTATTTTGTTGTCTACAGCAAAAATAAAATCATGAATAATTTGGTGAAATTGAAAAATTGAAATTATGATCTTTTTTACCGTGTCAAATTAAAACGAATATTTCCAATTTATCATCGACGCGAAAAAGGAACCTGATCGTGTGCGCGTGGGCAGGGCTTTATTAGAACCCGACTCGGGTTGCGCAACCTTACAAATGGCTTTTTGATTGTTTAATTCGGAGCTCGCACACCTCCTCCAAATTTTGCTCACTTGCCATTGTTGTAGGTGGTCGGACATTATTTTCGTTGGCATATACTCGGATGATTTACGCGTTTTTTTTACAATATGTATGTGGGTTGTTTACATACGATGCTATTCGTCGTGTTTTGTGAGAGCAAAGCAAGTGGTCGTGTTTACTTGCAGTAAATAAAATCGGGATTTCGGTAACGTTGGTATCGAATTAAAATCACGCGAATTTTTGGTACAATAACCGGCTGTAAGGGAAAAATAAAAATCATTTGTTACATCAAAGGGATTAATGATGTGTGTTGAATGAAAATATGGGATTTACAAAGTAAATAGTCATGATATATTGCAAATAAATTACCTAATAGACCATGAGATTGGACAAATCATCGTATTTTTAGACCACCAATTTTTTTATACCAATTTTTTTTTCCAATTTTATTGACCATCGGGGTAAAATCACCGGATAAATCCTAAAACAAGTGTAACCTGTACCCGCAGTTGTGCGAAGACCATAACAGAGGTGCAGCAAGCTGTAAAAGTATAGTTGGACAATGACTCAGAACACTCTAAGTAGTTCATTGAGCTGGATCAGGCGCGCGTTATATTTAGCGTAGATTTTTAAAATTTAAGTTTATGTATTTAACACTCTGTATATCCACCATCGACTTCATTTATATAAACAAATATATAATGAATAAGTACTTTTCAACGTTGAAACCAAACAATATATGGTATGTTAGTTAGTGTTTATTCAACAAAATATCGATGATACAATCGATAAAAGCACATTATATGATAGCTCAGTTGTCAGGTGGTTTATACAGGGTGTTTCATTGGGAGAGGGGAATATTTTAACAGTGGATAGGAGTCACTGGTGTGATTCCAAGTAACCCATATTTTATGGGTCTACAGTGTCTTATAGCCGAGATGCAGAGTGTTTTGTACATTTTGGTCATTTCTTCGTTGCCTCCTGTACTTTTAACCACTCTGTATAATTCTATAATATTTGGTACACATACTCTTTGTATCTTAGCAAATTAATTGAGATATTATTAATATTGAAACTCCAGGCCCGGCTTCACTAGAAGTTGACAAATTCGTTCCGCTCATAAACAACAATCTGTATGTTAAGTCTTCTAAAATATTTTAACATATCTAAAAAGAAGACAAAAAATTGAATTTTTCGATATATTTTTTATTTTTGCACATATGATTTTACTACTCATAGATAGTTAAGTTTTCTTACATTTTTGGGACATCAACGTGCTTAATTAATCCTATTAAGTTGTAGTCAATATTATTTGGCATAATTAACTATTTGGTTTAAAAGTATATTATACTAACTTTTTTATAGTCATGTAGGCCTATGAAAAGAGATTTACAGGACCGTACTAGGAACTAAATGTTTCATTAGATTTACCTATACCCATTTTATTTATTTTTTTTAACCTTCCTTATGAAAAATTGTGTAGCTTGGAATAGAAGAGTAAAAAAACTAAAAATCAAATTGCTAAAAGCACATAAAAAGCATTGTAAAAATGACGCGTTATTTATTTAAAGTTGGGAATACCCTATACTATTTGTGAAATTAAATAGTTACATAAATAACATATGAGTCAACTAAATAAAAATAACTTTTAGTTAAATAATATCTAATTAAATTAAAAACAAAAATCAAAAATTACACAACACTTAAAAGACTAGAAAAAACACATAATCCATTTGCTACCAGGGAAGCTCATTCCCAATATAAATTTTCGGTAAATAAGTTAATTGGACGTTGGACCCGATATCCTTCCTCAAAGATTCACTGGAGGGGTTTACTTAGATCTTCTTCAGAATATTTTACCAATTTTGTTAGAGGGTAAAGATGTAGACAGCTGGAATTTATTTCCTCTCCTCATTTTAGGCTAATTGTACGGGATTTTTCATATGAAAATTTTCCTAATAGATGGATAGGCACAGGTGGTCCTTTACATTGGCCTTCAAGATCACCTGACGTTAATTCCGTGGATTACCATATTATTTGGGAACATTTAAAGTTCAAAGTTTATTCAGCTCAAATAAATATCGGGGAAGAACTAATTGAAAGAATAGTAAACGCCTGCCAAGAGAATAAAAATAACGAAAACATCATTCGAAAATCTGTAATCCAAATTATTAAGCGATTATTAAGGACTTTTCATCCCCCTTCTCTTAATTATTATAATTTTTTTAAACCCTAGTGTTTTTTTCTAGTCTTTTAAGTGTTGTGTAATTTTTGAATTTTGTTTATAATTTAATTAGATATTAATTAACTAAAAATATGCTTTTATGTTCTTTTATCCTTTAAAAAAATTTAATTTTTTTTACTTTTCTACTCCAAACTACACAATTTTTCATAAGGAAGGTTAAATATAAATAAATAAAAATGGTGTTTTGTATAGGTAAATCTAATGTGACATTTAGTTCCTGGTACAGTCCTGTAAATCTGTTTTCATAGGGATATAAGACTATAAAAATTTTTGGAATAACATACCTTTAAACCAAATAGTTAATTAGGCCAAATAATATTGATTACAACTTAATGGGATTAATTAAGCAAGTTGGAGCCCCAAAAATGTAAGAAAACTGAACTATTTATGAGTAGTAAAATCATATGTGTAAAAATAAAAAGTATATCGTTAAATTCAATTTTTTGTCCTCTTTTTAGATATGGTAAAATATTTTTGAAAATTTAACATACAGTGTGTTGTTTATTAGCCGAACGAATTTGTCATCTTTTAGTGAAGCCGGGCCTGGATTTTCAATATTAATAATATTTCAATTAATTGGTTAAGATACAGAGAGTATGTGTACCAAATATTACAAAATTATACAGAGTAGTTAAAAGCACAGGAGGCAACGAAGAAATGACCAAAATGTACAAAACACTCTGTATCTCAGCTATAAGGGACTGTAGACCCAGAAAATATGGGTTATTTGTAATCACCTCAGTGACTCCTATTCACTGTTAAAATATTCCCCTCTCCCAATTAGATTTTCGAATTTTTTTTTTTTTTTTCGAGATATAATGAAAAAACCAAATTTTTGATTTTGTTTTCGAAATTGTGAACTTAGCATACACTTTAGAACAGCAAATATTTTTTATCGTTTTCTACACCCTTTCAAGTACCTACTTAAGTGCCAAATTTCATCGATATCACATTTTGTGCGAGCTTTTGGTCAATATCCTTTTCTGGCAACTGGGCTATTAATCAAACCCTGTAAAACAATGTGAATTTCTTACTCATAATTTCACGACATATTTAATGTTTCAAATTAATAAAGAGTAAACGAGAATTTCAGCTAAAAATTATAGTATTGTTTACTAAATTTCACACAAATAAATCAAGAACGCCCACACGTAGGTAAACGTCCAAAAACTTTGTGTTAAATAATATAAAGTGAGCTGTCATCCGATGTCGACATTTGTACTTCGGTTAATTTTTTTTGTTTCGTGACAGCTAATCCATTATTAATAACAAATAATTAGTTGTTTCTACAGTTTTAACCACCCACATAAAATATGCCACTAATTAAAAAATCTGATTGCTATGTATATTGATTCAAATCTAGAAAGTGGAATTTCTGAATGAATAATTACGAGAGACACTATTTTTTTTTTAGTGTTTGGATTCTATATTTTTTTCCGCAGGATCTCTTATCGGTACTTTTAGAAAACAGGATCGTTGTGTTGCTGGACCTTGTAGTCCTAGCGACTGCTCATGTAACTTATTGGAAGGCATTGCAGGAGTCAATAGATTTTCTTCTCTATAGGTTATTTAGTTAGTATTCAAATCATTTCTATTTTTAACTATTGTTTACATTGTTATAAGATATTGTATTTAGGATATCATGTGCATTTGTTTCTTAATCCATCTCCAGCGAAGTTGTCCAGTCTTCCGTCCGACTCGGGTATCTCTGTTTAATCGTCGGTTCGACCGGTGAAAGAGCGAGATGGCTTCTGTGACAAGTGACAACGCATTTGCCTCTTATTCAAAAAGAGATTTCTTTCGCTCAGTTCTAATCTCCAACTCCTTCTAGTATGGCTGAAAAGGCGACGTATTAGATTTTATCAGTTTTCCCATATCTCCTGTTGACTAAACATTATTTACAGATTTTTGACTTGGCAGCAAAATAGAATGTTCATTGAAAACGTGTTCAACAGATAGATAGAATGTTTCTCTTCGAAGACTATTCCTTTAGACCGTGAACAGTAAATTTTTCTTTTGCCAATACGCTTATTTCGACTCGTCGACGCGCAATAAGAGTCCCAAAACGCTCGCTAGAGGTCTCTTTTCATCTCCCTGTTCGCGTTCAGTCTCTCCCATTCTACACCTGAAATTTCCATGCATACACCTCCACAATTACACAATCTTCTTTCCCGAGATTAACTCGAAAATGAAACGCTCACAAAAGAAATATTCCCGCTATAAAAACACCTATTATGCTAAATTAAGGCTTTCCCGATACAATCACCGGTTCCTTTTGCAGGCTTTCGTCATCGCAGGACCGGTTTTAGTCTCCTAAATTGTAGATTTTTGCTTTCTCCCATTTTTAAATATATCAAAATATATCGAAAAGGCACTGCAGCTGAACCTAAAACTACTCTTCCTTGGACTACTTGCCCCTGCGGGTATTGAATGACATCGGTCCAGATGCGTGTTGGAACCCAAACTTTAACTTTGTCGGAACATTCCAACCTTTGTCATTTCTAAACCAGTTTCGATATCGTTCTTGCCTCATCAGTAGAAAGTATGGAATCTCTAATCCATGTCGGAATACGTATTCAGCGTATTCACAGAATCAAAATTGGAGAATTTATTACCCGCATAGTTATAGTTTCGATCTATGCAGATCAACAGCAGAACTAGTGTGGACATCTAGTTGTGAAAATTATTTAAAAACGGATCTGTGCTTGCACACTGAAGAGAGGGTAAAATCCGGTATGCGCTTTTTCGTCTTCCCCTTTTCTTTTTCTTTATTGTTTTTACCTGTGCGGATTTTTACGTAAATGGGACTCGGTTCATTTGCTTTCGTCTCTAATATGAAGTGAAAACGTTTCTCTTTGAGTATAAAATGCGATCATGACTATTTTGTTACCGAATTATACCCATTTGTAGTATTTTACATAAAATTGTCTTTCTGGGAAATTACAATAACTCAAATAAGTTGTTTTCTAGTCTAAATAATTGACAAGTTGGTAGTAAGAATAATTAAAGTCTACGTTGAAAAAAGTACCCAGAACTGGGGAATTCTTAACCGAAACGAATTAAATTAGCCAATCACGGAGTCGTATTTTGGTCACGTGTTATAAAATTTCCGTAGATCTTGGGACTTTCTATTTTCACCTCAGTCTCGAATACAATTAATCGCCTACATCGAAACCATCCTATTAAAAAAGTTAGCTGTAAGTAAATTGAAATAATATTGAAAGCGGAAAAACATTAAAAAAAATCGGACCAGCGGAAGTGGATAAATAAAAAAATTGCATGTGTTAAACAAAAAGCTTTACAAATCAACGTAGCTGCAAACGTGCTTTCCCGTCAAAATCCCAAAATAATAAAAACACGGCCCTCAACGCTGTTGGACAAACATTGATTTTGTTTTATCTGCAATCAATGGGAACATACATCGGTGAAAAAAAAATCCATCTGTAAATTACATGCACTTGCCAGATTCCCTAGAACAAATCTGGAAGTGTTTAAATCTAGTGGCGGGGAGAACACTTGTAACAGATTCAATTCTTCAACTCTTTTTCTCGCATAATGGAGTAGATCTGGCGAAAAAAACGGCTTGAAAACAGACTGATGAAATCAAGAAATTCTTTTCCCCAATCGATGAAATCAGATCCCCCATCATTCCTGCATGAAATGTTTGAACCAGGCGGCGGTGGAGGAGGAGGAAATCCTCTATCTGAAGAATTTGAAAACGGTTTTTCCGACAAATGTCGGCCGGGTTTGATCCCACAAAAAGAATGTTCTTACCAAAATTGAAGAGCTTGACAAAACACGTAACCAGAACCCGATAACTCAATTAGTTTCTTTTGAGAATTTGAATTTTTTTATTGAAAAATAAAAAATTTAGCAACACTGTCGTATGTAATTTGAGCCATAGAATCCAACAATTATCAATATATAGGGTGTTCCATTTAAAAAATCGAAGTTGGTGACATTTCTGGTGAAACCGGAAATCGGCCATTTTGTTTTTATATGTCTGTCAATCCAAAATAGTGTCTCATATCTATGTACCAAATTTTATTCAAATCGGTTGAAAAGTGAAGGAGATATAGGCATGGCCCTAGTCTCATTGTCACCCGGTATAGCAAAGACTTTTCCGGTCGGTAGCGTCCTTTCTAATTATCGCATCGAGTTACCCCCTTCCTCATGCCTAAAATCGCGAGCAAAAAAATTATCCATTTTTTATTTTGCGCTCCAAGCGCGCGTTTGTATTGAAAAAGTAAACAATTTGAACCCCGGCTGGTTGCGCTAGCTCAATTAATACACAAGTTACAAGCGTTTCAATAATATTTGTTTTCCTTCATATCCCCCCCCCCCCCCCCCCCATCATACTTGTCCCACGACCCCCATCCTCCTGCACTTAAAAGTACTCGTTATTACCCTTTTATTCACAAAAAATTAAGGCCCTATCTCCACTGCCTCTAGAGAAATAATTAATTAATTTTTTTCATTTTTGCAATTTCAAAAACCGTTTTCAAGTTCTTTAGATAGAGTATTTCCCCCTCCTCCACCGCCGCCTGGGTCGAACATTTCATGCAGGAATGATGGGGGGGAACTGATTTTATCGATTGGGAAAAAAAATTACTCGATTTCATCAGTATGTTTTCGAAAGCCGGATCGACTTCACCATCGAGCATTTTTTTCAAATAATACCTTCTGAATTTTAATGAACGCACTTATGTATTAACTATTCGAATCCCACCTTTAGTTGCGCCAATTTCGATCACAGAAAACATTGTTGGTTTATACTTTTGTTTACCATTCATTGTAGCCGTACATTGTGTTAGACATTTACGAGACTCATTACTGTCTTTTACAGAAAAATAATAGAGAAAACGACTGGAACCGAGTATATTTTAGAACAGGGGCGGCGCGTGTATACCGGATAAAAAAATTGGGAAACATTCATTTTAATTTATTGTATTTCAATTTTCGAAAGATTAATTATTTAAGTACAATGTATTTTTAGCAGATCTGTCTCTCTCAAAATCGATTTCGTAGTTCTCTCTAAATGTATCTAGTTGCCTACTTCAGTTGAAAATAAAATTCAGTAAGCTCTATTGACACTGCACTTCTATATTATTTATTTCGTACCAGCTGAGCTTTTATTTAATTTCTGTAAATAAATATGAAATCATAATTTGGACTATAAACTCTCATTGCCAATGAATTTTTCAAAATTCGGTATTTTTCATGGCAGCAGAGTTCGAGCTGCTACATGCGGTAAAACCATGTATCCGAGGTATTAGTGCTTGACGGTTTTATGTGACATTTGTAAAAATACTTTATGGTCTTTGTGCATCGCCGCTGCCAGAGAATAATGCAATATTGTGGGCTACGTTTGCCCCCAGCACCTTGGATATACCGGTGGAAAAATATATATTTTGTGGAACGTCCAAGAAGTAAACTTAGCGATAAATCGCATGGGATTAAGTCCGATGGATTGTTTGAAAATGTCATGAAAAAGTAGCGCGACTGATGCTGAAAATTAAGTATTGAATCGTATAAACAAAACTGTGCTTCATCGTACAAAATTTTGCCCGCATCGCCATTTATTTCATTGTTTAATTTAATTAATTAATACTTTATTAACGCCATCGCGTATAATGCGACTGTTACCTATCATTTAAAATTTAATTTATGGTCGGTTGTTATCGCGAGGCTCGTATCGATATATTGTGTTACAAATATTTCTAGTTTTTGCCGGCGTGCTTTAAATAAATAACCTACCTGATAAATAAATTTTATCGATACGAAATAAAGTTATGGCCGTTAAAACAAACTGATACGCGTTATAAATGTTATAGCCGCGATTTTATCGGCTGCATTTATCTTTACAAGGATTAGCTTGTGTTTAGTTTTTGTATAATGAAATAAGAGTATTGTATCTGCATTGATCTCAACCTCTTCTGTATCCTGAAAACTGAATATTGAAATAGCAACCAAAGGTGCAGATAAACTCGGTCCCTATTTAATACCGCCCTGGTTTCAGAATATGTTTGTAGATGAATATCTTGTAATACGGTGACATCTTGGAATTCTAATGTTTCTATCCAATTAAATGACGTATTTTTTATGCAAATGTTGTGCTTTAAAAAAATGTTTTCAATTCCGAATTTTCTACACCACCCAATAAACACATCTTTAAACGTCCTTGCCTTATCAGATATCCAAAATCATATGTTTTATTACTTTTAACCATTTCGAGCCGAATTTACGACTTCCTATTCCAAAACGGGGTTACATAGGCATGACTAATAGGTGTAGGCATGTCAAGAATTAATTTGATGAACCGGTAATGTTCTAGTGTTAGTAAATTGTTTTGCCTTCTCGGTTGGACTGTATAAGGTCCTAACCCAAGTAACTATTATTATTTTAATGATAATATTCTCACTTAAAAATCACTTAAAACGTGGTCGCGTAGGAGAGAGTACATGCGGTGTTTACAAAAAAGTAGAATAACCTTGTAAAGATCGTGAATTATTATGGGATGTCCCAAAAATATGTTATATAAGTCGTTGATATTTTTTTTTTCAAAGAATTTAAAAGTTCTAAATAGGTGAACTGCATTATTTATTAACCACAGTCACAACATTTTTGGATATTGTATACCACCTTTTACTTTACAGCAATTCTAAGTCATTTAAATCAATTTGAGGAAATCTTATTCATTAGAATGTAATGTATTTTTACTTTGTATGGCATCTTTTGTGCTTATACTACTTTATTACTTTAATTAACTGGATTTTTATCACCTGAAATAAATACAAGAACTAACCTCATGCTAGTCTTCTGTTTGCTACACAAATGATATAATTTAAATTTAACTGCCGCTCGGCAAAAAATGGTAAATTAAATATTTGTTTTTATTTATTCAGTTTCACATCCAATTCTTTTAACCCTGAAACATCTGCCTCATCTTCTTACAAAATTAAAATATTTCAAGAAACCAACTAGTCCACATTTCTTTCTCATAGATCTACCCAAAAAAAAGAATCCAAAATTTAGGGGTGACTTTCTTAGGTGCATAATTTATAAAACTTATTTCATCGACTAAGCTAAAAATTGTGTAGAAATCGCCTTATTTACAATTCAAATTTTCTTAGAATTGTTTTTTTAATAAGGGTGACCTCTGGTCAACGAAGGGTTGGAAATTTATCTTGACCGGTCCAGATGACCGGCATCTGTTATATCTCTTTCGATCAACCCTTTTTCTCTGTTTTTTCTCAGACGTGTGGGGGGGGGTTTAGGCGGTGTTGTCAGATGCTTCGAATGTTACAGGAGTTGCCGAAATAAAAAATATATTTTGTGTGAACTGTCCGGAAAAGTTAAATATAGGTATTTGGCTTACCTTTTTCTCGGCAAACTCCATAATCGTCCGAAACAGTAACACTTCTCGTCCTTGCATCATACACTACTATTTTAAAGATTAAGATGTTTTTTGGGTTCCTTATTTAAAACAATTTTTTCAATAAAATTTTGATTTATTTATTGTTCTCTTAAGATTTTTGTTTTTAGGCAATTTGTGTTATTTGAAAACTATCATCGACCACTCAACCAAAACACAATTTTCACACACTCTACGCGCGTTTCGCCAACTATGTTGGCATCATCAGGAGTTGATGATGTGCGTAGAGTGTGTGAAAATTGTGTTTTGGTTAAATGGTCGACGATAGTTTTCAACTTAGTTGATAAACCAAAGGTTCCAATTTCCCAATTTAACTGTTTTTTATTTTACGATTTTTTTCCTCAAAAAAATTTAATCAAAATAAACTGTTTGGGTCATGCTAAGATTTTTAAAGTAAAGTTAGATTTTTCGTTATTAAAATCTTAAAAATTCGACAATTAAGTAACTTATTTTTGAACCGATTTTAAATCTGAAAATTTGTTTGGGTAGAGAATTAATGTCTTCATCTAAACAAAGCAAAATATATACAAGGTGCTATTTAAAACTTTTGGAGTGGGGGTGGTAAATCTGGGTTGGTACAAGTTGGGATTATTTTTGAAACAAAACAATCTTGTTTTTTTGGTCAATTAAGTCTGTTACACCTTGTATATTGAAGTGGTTATTTTCAACGACTGAACGATTCTGTTCACGCACCACGTAAGGTTTTAATGATGATTTATTTACTTTTATTTTTTACATTATTAATTGTATTTTTTAATATAAACTTGTTTTACATAAAAATCCATTTGCTCCTCTCCCCTATTAGAGCCGGCAACGCTGCAAAAGCGTAGCTCTGGGAGGGGCGCTATATCGACACCGGTCAATCCTAATTGTTGCTTTTGCTTGCAGAAACCGAAGACTCGAAGTCGTCGTCGCAGCATCCACGACACAACACAGTAGACCATGCGCTAGAACCCTTCTCTACTTATCAAAAAAAAAACTTAAAAGAAAAACCATTCAATACAAAACCATCGTCGACAATCCGCTTCGCTTTGCCTACCCGCTTGTGCAAGAGAAGTTTAATATAAAATTACTCTAGTCCAAGTTAACAACAAAGAAGGAAAAGTGTTTATTTTTATACGGAACAATGGACAATAATTCTACCTGATCTGAAGCCTATTGAATTTTTTAAAAGTCGCGTCCTACGTCCATACTAAATCGCGTCCGCACTTCGGTGAAACAAAATATTGTCGCTCTCGTGTGATAACTTGATTTTTTCGATACAAAAACCAAAAGAAACGATTAAATATATACGATCAAGATGGCTATGGTCAACATGAACAATCTTTTGAACGGCAAGGATTCCAGATGGCTGCAGCTGGAGGTGTGTAGAGAGTTCCAGAGAAACAAGTGCTCCAGGCCGGATACGGAATGCAAGTTCGCACATCCTCCGGCCAATGTCGAGGTCCAGAACGGAAGAGTCACCGCTTGCTACGATAGTATTAAGGTAAGTTTATTTTTTTTTAGATGTGCTACCAAATTGTTCCCTATCTCTATTTGCGTTAAATCACCAAAGTCCAAGAACAGCAACAAATATTTAAAAATAACGTTTATAGGCAAAAGAAAAATTACATTTTGAGTCCAGTATTATTTACTATTTATTTATTTCTGATCATTTTACGTTAGAAATAGAGAACTAACGATATTTTTATAATGAAAGAATTTTCAAATCGACGTCTTTCATTTTTATAAACGTTTTAATTTATCTAAGTACGTATGGATTTCCAAAAACTATTTGACACGAATTTTTTAAAGGTATTTAACTGCTAAATTTCAAAAATAGAAATTAAAAATATCCATTATAAGGTAGTGTTTTTAGACCAGTATTAATTACGCTTTATTTAAATTATACTTTTATAAAAATAGCATTATAAAATAAGAGACTACATACATTATCCAACTAATTGTTACAAAGCAACAACAAATTTATTTATAATCATAAGTCGTGTGTCTAACCACCCAACGTAGTTTTTTACTTCGTAATAAAGCTATATTTTGGTAATAATCGGGTATTCTAATGACTATTTTGATTGCGTAAGTAGAATAAAAACCTTGTGCTGCAATTTGGGTTTTCCTCTAAAGAAAAAACATAATAATTTGTTATATTCTTGTTTCGATTATGGTATTATTCAATACAGTTTGAGGGGAAATGAGGCTTTACAAACTGAAACACCTGTGGGGCAGAGGTATACAATTCGCTACTGGTGAGTGGAGCCTAAATATTATCCATATCGAACACTTACGAGGGGGAGTCTAAATTCTGTACGGCGGTGCTGACTTGGCATTGCGAAAAAGGCTCTTAAACGTTGGACTGTCTACTAACCGTTATAAACTTGAATATGATGGAAAACATATTTTAATAAGTCATAAAGTTTGAGAAAAATATTTATTATTTTAAAACTCCCTAAATTACGAAAGAGCTGTAGAAATATTTTATTAAAGGCCCAATTTCAATATACGAATTGACCTCAAATTGACAGGATCAATGTCACAAATTGTATTTTCAGGAATTTGACATAGTTGCCTTTATAACCTGACAATTTTGAAAATAACAGACCCAAATTTAAAAATGGGCAAAATTATGTAAACATATTGTGAAAATAGTTGTTTAAATACAGAATTTCAATATCTTGATTTCCCTTTAGTTGACAGGATCGTAAAGTTAGAAATTGTACTTTTATGAATTTTTACATATTTGCTTATATTACGTCGCCATTTTAAAAGTAACTGTGTTACAAATTTTTTAATTAGGAAAAAATGTATAAAAATATTCTGAAAATGTTTTTTTAAACATCGAATTTCAACATCTGGATTGATCTCAAATTGACAGGATCGCGAAGTTAAAAATTAGATTTTCTAGAATTTGACATAGTTGCCCTTATTCCCCTACAGTTTTAAAAGTAACCGCGATATAAATTTCAAATTCGGCAAAAATATGTAAGAAGATTCTGAGAATGTTTTTTTGAAGACCAAATTTCAATATCTGAATTGGGTTTGAATTGACGGAGTCGTAAAATAAAAAATGCATGCATAATTGACATAATTGTTTTTACCTAGCATTCTATAAAAATGTATAAAATGGATAAAATTTAAAAATTCATATACTCCATAATTTGATATTTTCAATTCGACTTATAAAACAAAATATTACAGCCATTAGGAATTTTTACATATCTTACGTGTAGCTGCATCAGTATTCAAAATGTGATATAAATGTTGATGTTTAGGTAGATGTAGAGAGAGACCGTCTGGCAAAGTAAATATTTGCTCGAACATAACAGGATATTTTTATGTATGTATCTCTCGCGTTACGTCGTAAAAGAAATATGTCGTCTAAATATTTTAAATTGAACTCCTCGTACGAATTCGGCGTTACCGATAACACGGACAATTTATTCGAAAACAAGAATTTCTATTTTCGGAGGTGTGTAGGCTGGAGCTCGTTCCGAAAAATTAAATTAGGAGCGTATATAAAGAGAATCTCATATTCGCCGAGAATAATATTATTTTGTTAGTGACACTTACGTTTTATTGACATAAAATTTAATTTTATAAATTTTATTTTTTCGTTAATGTAATTTACATCATCAGCAAAAATGAAATTTTCCACTTTGTAACCGTTTGAATTCAGATATTAAGAGAAGTATAGACCCAGCCGTAATTTTCGCAGACTCGTATCTTTTAAACTACGTTATATTAAGAGTTCAAATTTGGACACCAACAGCGGCAATTCCAAGAGATGAGACGCGCCGATTCAATTTTCTTTTCAAAAAAGTATACAGCCCAAACTAAACGTAATATAAAAGAAAGTTTAAGTAAAAAAGTTTCCTTGCTCTATTGGCAACATTTTTCTCGCCTATACTTATTATCTATCTCCAAAAATAAGAAAGTTTCCTCGACTCACCATTTTACGCTGCAAATTGACGATATTTTGTGTATTCTAGTGAAAAAAAATTACGTAGCTTTTATGTGACGTCCTATATTTTTTATTGTTATGAAACTAGGTCAGGAAAGTACTGAAAAATATCATATCCAAAATTCATAACGATCGGACATCAATTAACAAAGTTTAGCACTGGTTTGCAAAAAATATTATTTTAATGAAAATTTTCAGTTTTTTCAAAAAATGTTATGTTTTGACACATTTCGCAATTTCGGATCAAAAGGCAAACAAAAAATTCGAATCCGGCAGGTCATTTTACATAGGATTTCGTGTTTTTTCGCGAGCATCTTTAAAACGGAGGCGTCAGATTTCCAACTATATGTGATGTGAAACTTACCGTTCCTCGAACGATACTGATAACAATTGAAACAAAAGATTTCGCAGTGAGTGTACCTTCTATATCGTAAACAATACGGTGGTTTGTCTGTCTCTTTTTGAACTTTGCTGTATTCACCAACCAAGATATTTGTTAAAAGGTACATAATCCTCTTAAGAGACCATTTAAAAAAATACATTTTTACATATCTTGGAGTATATAAACAATTTAAAGGTCGGTCCTGGAGCCGATAAACCAATTGTGTTATAGATTTACTATTTGTACAAATCAATTTGTGATTCCGAGAAAGCATAAACGCGCAATCAAGCGTATCGCAAACATTTGCACGAGCTTATTAATTAAGGTAAATTAATAACCATGTTACGTCAAGTATTTACAATACTAATTTTGACCAATATCTGCTTGAGCTAATATCACATCAAAGCTTCATAATACGATAGAACGCATTCCTAATGGATACGTTTATCTAATCCTCAAATCTACTTCTGATTTGGCTTTCTATTTTTCTTCCTACTTTTGTCTTTATTCCCAGATATTTTTTTACTACATTTAACTATTTTGTTCTCTGTCTTCCACGCATTATTTATCCAGTTATTCCCTGTTTAGCAGCTGTTTCATTGGAATATCTTCTGACAGTCTGGCTACATGTCTTACCATCACACTCATTCCGCTTTTGTATCACCAAACTCTCGAAAACTAGATTTGTCTGGAATCTGGAAGAGTATATTGCTAATAAAATATTTGGACCTACTACGGGAGCTCCAACTCTTTTGAGGAATTGCCGGTTTCGTCTTGAGATTATCCGACAAAATTTCCTTCCAATTATCCCAAATTACCAATTTAAACAGATCCATTTACAAGAAATTCGTACTCTTAAAGTTTCTCTAAAGGAAACAACTCCATTTAAACGAACTCCGTGGAAGTGCATCCTTGGTAAATTCTCTCTTAGTCTTACTCGCGCTTTCATAAAAAAATCCGTCTTCTCTCTTCTCCTGGAGAAATTGCATTTTCTAATTACAAGGAGATTAGCCGAGATAACGTTCCTTAAAACAATTGAGAGACGCCGTCATATCGACCTAAACGTCGGTGTTCCTTGGCAAGAACGACAAATATTGCATAGGTGTTTCAGGAAGGAAGGCGAAGGGTTGCCAGACGTTTTGTGGGGGAAACTTTTCGTTCGTTAGTTACTTCGGAGATCATCTTGTTTCACTTCAAAGATGGAACTTCCTCCTCGACAATCAGAACACATCTCATGCAAGTAACATTGGACAGATGATACTCTGTAGACTGTATGTAAAGAGATTGATTACTGGCAAGAAAGTACGCAGGAAGGATCAGCAGTAGCATGGATAATCTTCCTCAAAACTTGTCAAAAAGGTAGAGATGCTAGAAGATAAGTTGGAAGCATAATTTTTACCTAATTTTAATTATGTCAAATGTATACAGTTCTATTTATTTCACAGGAAATTTCGTGTGTTAATTTAAAGTTTCTCTCCAAATGCAGCTCTTCACTGAAGCTGCTTTGGAGACAGTCTCGTTTCATTGTTGGACAGATGATACTCTGTAGGCTATGGGGAAGATCTTAAATACTCTACTGTTATGCTGGAGAATAAGATGGAAGCATAATTATTACTGTCACCGCAGTCTACTATAACATGAAACCATCTTGTTGATGCAACGCTTTTGTTTTGTTAGGGATACGCCAATGAACCGTATTCGTCGTCACGTATGGCAAATAATATATAAATTAATAGTTTGCCTGGAGTTTCGAGGTAAACTGCCACTTTTGTCAATTTCGCCCTCGAGGGGGTGGCTGTAAAGGCGACGCCTTGCATCTGGATTTGTGCAACTGGATGTTTGTTATTGGAGAAGTTAGATGGAAGCGGCATTTTGTCCGCCCGTTATTGCCGACACAGAGCCGCCGGCTGGATATATTAAAGTGCACCGAGTACCGTTTTGTGTCAACAACGACGAATGTGTCCGATTTCTCTTCCAGACACTGGACCCACGAAGGTTTTAAGTACAGAAAATTTGATCGTATAACTCATACTCATTTTGAAATAGCAAATTTTAACTTCATTAAGTAAACCATTTTGTTTCAGGACAGATATATTTTCAGTTTTAATGGTTTCTTATCTCATATTGACGAATAGGCATTTCTGTTATGGTCTAGAGTTAAATTGACGGGAGTTTGACATCCAGCAAGTCCATTACACAAGCTGAATGTACATTCGAAAATACCTAGATAGCTAGCTGATATTTAACTCGGTCGTAACGCGAATGGGACGTAACATCTAACTTAGAAGAGCTGTGAAGGATGAACAATTTTAACAGTTTCTCCCTTGTTTAATTAAATTTTAAATTAGAAGCAACTTTTACCTGTGATACGTCAAAATACAGTCTTGCGGAACGCTGCATTTGATAAAGTCTATTATACGAAAAGCCACAAATCCTCCTCTTTACGTATATAAATGTTTTATAAAAAAAAATATAAATCGTGATGTTAATACATTTACCGAACCCGCCAACCAATCGATCCAACCAATTGGATTTAGTTTGCATTCTGGCAGATATTATTGACCTTTGGCGCAAATATCAGACCGGTCTTTATCCATTTCGCTTTTCCCTCTAGCCTATCGGACAGGTACGATCTGTCTGTCTCGCTCTTTCTCTAGTTCATTATATTGAAACACCTCCGGGCCATTGCGGACGTCCGAGAGTCCGATCTCAAGGTTACGTCTACCTACTCCCGCGCGCTAGCGACCAACTTACGTTTTGCTCTTCTTCGTTTTTTTAGTCTTTTGCTGTTCTTGTTGTCGGGCAGATATCTACATATTACTGGCCATTATTGTATTAGAAGAAAATTATTATTGGAACCCTACGTTGGGCGCCCCTTTTAGGGAAGTCTATTGTAATGTTCAACGATTAACTATTCATAAGTCACACTTCGAAGAACATTCACTTTAATCCTTTAAAAGTTTTTAGAATGGGTAAGCAACTGACTGACATATTCTGATGCGACATAACGTCGAATTCAGTTACGCCTATAAGAAAACGTCGTTCGCGTCTGGAGAGGTTGAATTTCCGCGGGCGCCACTTTTGATAAATCGTTTAATAAAACAATGATCCGACTCGGTGTGCATCTGTTCCACTCTAACGAGAACCACTATTACACACAAATTGCGCAACATAAATATTCCCTAGGGTATACAAGGTGTCTCAAGAAATTCAATTCTTGTGTGGTTATAAGTTCTTTATTAAAAAGGGCTGTTAGTTCAGATGAAGATATTGATGACGTAGAGAGACTTGGCTGAATTCCCTGCAGTGTAACTAAAAATAGAATCGGTCTCTGCAAAGGTTCTAAACTGACTTTACCTTTTTTTTTTTTTTTTTTTTTTTTTTTTAGTTTATTATTTATTTTCATTTGGTATATATTACATTTTCTAGGACATTTCATTTTCCTAATTCCCTGCTATAGGAGTTTTCCTCCTTTTCAGGGTGAGGCCCTGATTACAATATTTGTAACCTAGCTAGCTAATTTTTCCTAAGGTTTCTGTGCGCGTTGGTGTGTTATGTTTTATGTGTGTTGGTTGGGGCCTGTGTGGGCAGGAACTGTTTCCCAGTTATTTATCTAAGAATCGCCAATTTTGCTATTTCCACCCTTATGTTTGGGGAAAACGGTGCCCAATTGACTTTACCAAACGGTGATAAGACCTACCCAAGATCTGTATTTGTATACATACATAAACAATGGTAAGATTCAAAAAAACAGTTAACAAGTTAGACATTGAATTTAAAAAGCAAGTAGACCAAAAACGTGTTCAAAGTTGAGGTTGAGCGTAAAACTAACTGTATACCTTTCAGTTTTTCCTTCTTAATAGCCCATTGATTTCGTTTTTTTTTTTGTAAAATTCACTTGGTTTCAACGTTTTTCTAATGGATGAGACCCCGTATACAATCTCTCGCTGGGTCAAGATCATTAACCTTCGCCCCCTCGCGCATCAGCTTTTTTCTAGTCGATCCCGTCCCGTCCGTCTTCATGAATAAACATAAATTGCAGCCATCAATAAGATAGATATATACACAACACGGGTCCGTAGGAGTCTACTCATTAAGACGAACAATAGACTTTTTGCATCGCCAATCAAGGCTGTCATGATATATCGTTGTAATTATAGGCCTTTCAGTATTTATTTTTCGAAAAAGATACGGACGGAGAGTGAACGTATAGCATAAAAAATATTTTACACCGGTCGTTAACAATATGCTAGCTGATCGATCGTCTAGAAAGTTTCCCCCTAAACCTACTTGGTCCCACGTTGGGCGCCATTAATGTACACTTTTTATTAACATTCGATGTAGGTCCAATTAACATCGTATATAACATTTTGGCGACCCAGCCAATTTAACAAACTGGTATTGCAACAAAAAAATACTTTCTCCATACTTTTTTTATCTCTTGATCTCGAGGTAAATGAACTGACCAATTTTTTTATTATTGACACAATAAGGTCAGCATTGTGACTGCTGGATATTTCTATCGATTTTATTTAGCAAAGTTTCTGTGAAAAAAAAATTCCACATCGTCAATTTAATTCTCGTCTTATTTTTTTAATTAAACTGGTTTCGTTTAGTAACTGACTTGAATTTTATTTGCAAACACACATCGACAACATACAAACTACACTAGCTTACAAGTGATCTTATCGAATTAATTACAGATGCCGATATATTTATATGGTCGTGTATTACATACACTAACTCAAAATCTTCCATGTTTATTAATTCAGGCACAGCTATTCTTAAGAAACCAGATATTTCCTTATCCTTTTCCTTATCGATACTAAACTACAGGAAGTCGATAAACGCGACAACTTAAGACTCTTTGTTTATTGTTTATTTCCTACATATTTACTTTTTATTTAATATTACAGCTTATTATCTCCTATCTAATAAAAAAGAAAATGCAAATGGGTCAATAGATGTCGGTATTTGCAGAGTAACTTCCAATGAAAATTCTCTAGTCTAAATTAGATTTGATTGATAACTGTGTTAGTAAATCGTTTGATCATTGTCTGCCTAATAGTATTGGGAATATATGGTACATTGTTCAGTTCTAGAATATAGTAATACGATCCCGTCTGTAAACTCTAGAGGGTGAGGTATACAGATGTGGTAAAATTTTAACGGAACATACGATTTTCAATGTATTTTGGTCGAGAGCTCATGTAGAAGTCGACCAGTACAAAATATAAGAAATGTGGGCGACGGCGTACCAACTATTCAATTGAACCACTGTTCCCCTTCCTGCTTCGTGCAACAGACACGTGATACTTGCCACTCAGTCTACAGGTTGCAGCTCAATGCTTTTGCTGGTAAGCTAACGCAGACACACGCTCTGCTAGTGGAAAGTAGGGGCACAATGTAGAGTGGTTCAATTGAATAGTTGATACGTTGTCGCGCAGATTTCTTGTCCAAAATACATTGAATATCGTATGTTCCGTTAAAATTTTCAGGATAGTTAATTCTGAATTTGCCTATTCCAACTTGTTTTCCAATTATAATTTTATTCTGATACTCACGACCCAAGACAGTTCACATCTAAAATTTAGTTGTGTAAATAAATGATGCTGTAACTATTTGATTTATCATTTTTTTTAAATAGTTTGGATGGTAATTACTGAATAAGTTTATTTCATTAAATAAAGTGAGTCGAATTGAAGTGTTTAGCAGTAAAACATATGTTTAAGCAAGCGCCCTACGTCGGAGTGCGATAAATTTACAGTGCTCCTAAATAGCTGTTGTGTGTGAACCTTAAAGACGAAATAAAACTGCTCGACCCTAAGGAACTACTCGGATTTTCAAATTAACTTTTGCCGTGGAAGAGAGAACAACGTGTGGCCTCTAAACGTTATTAAAAAGATAAATTGAGACAGATGACTGAGAAAAGCCGTTTCCCTCGAAAAGACAAAACCAACTTTTGAACAAGTTGGGAGAGAAGCGGCCTGATGTTTCGCGTCGAAATCCAGCCGGCAAAATTCTCCACTACGTTAACAATCATCCAGATAGTCGTTTGAATCTTTAATTAAAATTGTAATTGAAACAATGTTATCGCTCGGAATGGGCGCCAGCGATGGGAATGACGGCCTTCCGACGATACAGCGTCATCTACAAATTACCCGGCGATGTTTTGGACCGCAATGAAGGAAAATGGAACGTCCTGATCGATTTTACTTTTTAAACTAATAACTAAAATCTATTGGCGCCCAACGTGGGGCCTAGCGATATTATCTACTGACTCCTCCGTAAGAACGAAATAACTACTATATCTGCTTTATTTTACCTATAATGAAATATGCATTACGTGGCAAACTCGAAGTATTTATTTCCAAAGGGCACGCTAAAAGCCCTCCGCCTGCTTTATCATTAAAGAAAGAGAGGGTATGCAAATCGAATGCATCTTCGAACGAACATAAATCTCTTTCATTGTCATTATTCTAAAAGTTGATATCTCGCAGCCGTAGAGAGAGAGCAAAGAAGCAACAAGAAACCGATATATAAAATCGTGTACCATACAGGAGGATTCATGCCATTTTACCGGCCTCTTCTCTTTTTGCTAACTAACAAGCCGCAATTTTTTGTTGAAGTGGGTGATGAGTAAGTCAAAATTCCGCTTTATCTCGTAAAGCGATGAAAAAAGTTTTGATGAGAGATATATGATAAATAAGCCCAAATCTATGAGTTTAATATACAGATTTAAATGACCCTGTATGAAACCGTGTAATATATTTTTAGAAACCGCCTTTTCTGCTTCCATAATCCGTCGAGTGGGAGGAGAAAGAGAATACCAGAAGAAAAAAATGAAGTGCCGTTATCGCGAAGAATGTGGAGGCAGACTAAATGCGGCGTTGAAATATGTATGAGTCTAATTTCTGTCTGTGAGGACTTTGAAATGTAATGAACAAATGGAGTACTTCCTTAATCTTCTTAAAATGAATGCGTATGTGTGAGGCGAATAAACGAAAAGCTACTATTTGCCAGCGCGTTTCAAAATACGTTTTTAGGATAGGAGTGACGTAATCTTTATTCAAGAGCATTTGCTATCGTAAAACAAAAAGGGGTGAAGTATATGAAATATGAAGACACCAAAAAAATAATACAAATTAAAGATCTGAAAGGAGGAATTAACAATATTGAAAATGAAATAGAAGAAAATGAATTTGTTGAAAACAGGCAAGATGATTCAGAAATTACTAGTTCAGAAGAATAAGAAGAAGAATTTGACAATCAAAAATTAACCTCAACCGACGACTGTCAAACTGATCCAATCATTTTTAGGTTTGTCGGGATATATTCGCTAGTTCATTCCTTCGTATTTAATAATAGAGGAACAAGAGAAAGCCTTTAGAATACTTAAAGAACTTTTATCTAGTAAACCAGTGGTTTCTTGGTTTATATGCTAGGAAAGAAGGTACAATCATAAAGGAAATTTTTAAAATTTTTAAAATTTCTTAAACGTAAACTTTTTAATTTTAAAAATCTCTGGCCGTTCGCTGCCATTGTCTATTTATAAGAGTTAACATGACACCTTTCCATTAAAAAGCAGTAATTTTATTTTACTAATAAAAATTAGTTCCATCCTTACACATTAAAAAAATTGTAAAAACTGGAGGGTGAAAATAGAAATAGACCTTTAAAAATTATTGGTTCAACATCCTTGATAATTATCTTTTGTACGAACATAGAAAACGGTCAGTATTAGTCTGTCTGACATACTTCCCAAAAAATCACATTAAAATTATGCAAAATTTTATTTGTCTGCGGTTTAACGACAGTGACAATAATAAAGGTAAATATATTTATGTTCTAACTTCAAATTTATGCGCTATGAATATTTTAAAATGTTATTTTTTTCCTATAAGTGATTAAAAATGTTGCCAAATATTTCAGTTATGTTCTTTGAATAGAAATATGCGTCAAATGTTATAAAGATGAATTTGCAAATATTTAAATTGGTTTTTTAAGTGAACACATCGTACTTAATTCATCATCGCGTTTGTTACCACATAACTCAATCGTCATTATTACGAATTATAGATTAACGAAAAAAATTGAGTTTTACGCAATCGCCATTATACACTGATAAAAAAGTTTATGTAAAATCATGTGAAAATACAGATATTTATGTACTAATCCTATTACCTTATGAATTATGTAAAAATACGAGAATACTGAAAATATCACAGAAGTAATGCGACGGATGAAGAAAGAACCAGAACTGTTAGATACCGTAAAATGTCGGACACTTCAGTGTTTCGGCCACATAATGAGGAACCCAAATAGATACGGGCTGCTACAGGAAATCGTACAAGGCAAAATTAACAGCAGGAGAGCACCTGGCCGAAGGAGAATATCTTGGTTGGCAAATGTTAGAACGTGGTTTGACAAATCATCAACAGAACTTTTACGAATCGCCATCAACAAAGTAAAAATAGCCAACATCCGGAACGGATAGGCACTTGAAGAAGAAGATACAGCTAAGGTTTAACGCTGTGGTTGTCTGGAGGGTATCTGTCTTGAAGAAGCTTCAAGATGGAAGGAATGTTTGGGGGTTTGAATCTTGTCCAGGTCAACTTTTTTTTTTTTAATTTTAATGCTTCAGACTTTTCTATCTTTAGCAATAAAAAAGCATTAAAAATCCTAATAAAAATTGAGGAAATAAAACATCAAACAAATGCGCAATAAAATGGTAAACACTACTAACTCCTGAGCCAATAGAGAATAGCTCTATGTCTTGTCGAAATACGTTAAAATTAGACCGCGAAAAAAAAAATGAATCGTTTCTTTTTGCCAACGACTCACCATGGATTCCGTTACGTCATTGTTTATCAACCCTTTCCTTTTGACGACACAGAGCCGCGTGCGTATTTCCTTTCCGTTTCCCTATCCACAATGGAAACGTTGTCGACGACATTACAGAATGACCCCCAGAGGCCGATCGGGTTACGTTTGGTCATACGACAGATGGCTTGTAAGAAGAGGAAGTAACGATATAATGACGGGTTTGATGCCAGCTTGAATTTGATTATGTTACAGTTGCGACTCTGTGATTTCAGTGGATAATAATTACAGTAACTTGCTCTATACTTTGGGATTGATTTAAAATGGTCTTACGGATTGTACAAGAAACTTAGAATTATACGGAAGGAAAGTTTGATTTCTTGGGTTAAGAATGTATTAAATTTTGCGAGAAACTGTTTGGTAAGTTCCGATTTGGCCTAAAAAAAGGCTTAAACACATAAGTCAGTGTCCCAAGTATCTTCAAATAAATTCCAGTCGCACTAATCATTTTGTAAACAGAAACGATGCGGTGATTATTTTACGAGCTGGTAATTAAAATGCTTCTAAGTACATAGTATTTATTCGACTATTAACGTCATTAACAAAGCAACAGCGGCGATGTGTAACCGCGCGTATTTGCAGTAATGATCTTATAGTGGCAGGAAACATCATGTGAATGGCAGGAATGGGCATGTTAAAGGAAACTCCAGCAAGTGCAGGAACACAGAAATCGCAATCCGTTGTATGATGACATCATACAACAATACTTGTCACTGTCAGTCCTTTGCGTTTCCTGCTCTCCTTTTCCTTGAATTTGATGTATCGCGGTATGGAGCCACGCTGCTCCAGTCTCAGCGGGTGAGGGCGTTGTGCCCTTTTCTGACATCATTGCTGTCTCCCAAGTCGGACGACTTGATTGAATGTAGTAACAATTGTTCGTATCAAAAAATTCCGGTTAGTGAAAAATTGATTTCATCACGCTCTCAGGTAATAAATATGGTTTGCAGAAATATAAAAACAAAACTCCCAGATGTGCCGACAAGCTGCTTTGTTCGGCTTGTAGATGAGCCGACAAGTTGCTTTGTCGGCATGTATAAAGCGGGATTATTTTGTTCTGCAATAAATAGATAAACTCGAAGCTGCAACATACGTTCTTTGCGTTAATTAATCTTGAAAGAACGATTTGTTTTTATTTTGTTTACTCCAGATGTTAGTTCTTGACTAAAACTTATCTCCGTAATTACAGTCGAAGCCGAGTTAGGTGATTCCTAAGATTTGGCGGAGACTTCATCGCATTTTGTGTATTCTGACATTATCTTAATTTATTCCGTCGTGTAATGCTCAAAATTCGCTCATGTTAATGTCAACGATCCAATTCCGTCGAGTCGAGATGTTGTTTGGTGTTACAAGAAAATATTAGAATATATGTGAATATTATATATGCCTTAAACGGTGGTGGGCGAGGTACACACAAAAAAAGTTGCCTTCAAATAGTTCGTTCGCTTCGTGGGTTAATAAAGGTTATCGAGATATACCTTGGTTTTTTTTGTAATTAATTGGATACGATTGGGTGTGGGAACTATAACAGATTTGAATTTTTTATTAGACTTATTTTATATATAACTATGTCAAATTGAAAACGATATTCAAATTCGTCTATCATAAATCATAAATTATGTCTAAATTTCTCTCTCTCCTTCAGAATAAAACAGAGAGATGCACCACAAGGTAGTGAACAAGGTCCAGTATTCTATCTGCTATATGCAAGTGAAAACAATATGATTCCTACTTTCGCACCGACGTTACTGCGGTTATGGCCATAGAAAAGGATCATTAAGCCGCTGCTATAAGGTTCCAAATATCTATTAACCGGATTAATGCCTCGACTAAAAAAATTACGTATCAAGTTAAATGAATGAGCGCAAATCAATTCATATCGTCAAAAATAAATTAAACCAACATCTACTTGTAAAAATAAACAACTCTAAGCAAAATATCTGGGTATATCATTTGATGCTGGGCGTTGCTGGAGAATCTTTATCAAAAAACTTAAAAAATTTATATTACTAGACGCTACAAACTTTATAAGTAGAACTGGTGTCAAGCTCTGGAGCTGTATCAGTAAAAGTAATCCAACGTTTTCAAATAAACTATTAAGAAACATCGTCGATGTATTGCAGGAATAACAATGTCCATAGAAACCCTTCTGTTGGCCAAATTATCACTAAATTTTCCAGTAGCCATGAAGAAAGGCTACTCCAACACGTTAACGTTTGAGTTATCCTGGACAACACGGATTCTAAATTTATTTAGGGATGAGGATTACTCTCTTTCATACAATTAGGTGTTTGTTTTTTTTTATTTTCAATCCTTTAAATACATTTTATTTCGAAACGTGTTGCCTTTAATGCTTTTTATACCCTTCTTTTACTTTTCGTACCACTTAGACTAATAAACATCATTCTATCTGTAAACTAAATAAGTCGAGAGCCGAAAGAGAAACTTCTTTAATCTAGTTTCTTATTCAGGGCGGTTCGTTTATCCCCGGCAAAAACCCCTGGGCTTTTCTTTCGTGTCATGTCTCCGACCTTTTTATTTGCACGCCACCCACTCCCAAGGATTTTTCCTTCTTCTACTTCTATTGCCGCTCACCAGACATGTAAAGCAGAAAATATGACATTTACCCTTCGCATTTACACTTTACTCGTTGCCTGCTGTGTGTGGGTGTATATATCGTACTTGAGCGCAGGGCTGCACCAACATTCATTTTTGATTGGGAGAAAAATTTTAACGGGACGAAAATTTAATCATCTAAGACCGGCTATTAACGAAGAAATACTGCTGCAGTTAATCTGTTCATTTATTCAGAAGCTGTTAGAGAGGGCTACTGTCCAGTCTCAGCAGCTTCAGTATGTACAAAGTTATACCACTTCTTCTTCTAGCCACCGGCACCGTGTAAAGCTGGGATTCAACGACGCGTGGAGTGGCAATCCTGGGTTGAGGGTTGCCCTATCCGACGACTGGTGTTTGGCGTAAAGAGTGCCACTCCACGCGCCGTCGAATCCCACCTTCAGAGGGACTTAATCGATCACAATGTTGATAAGTCATTAGTTGTGCTGTGTTAGAAAAAACATCAGCAAGTATTTGACGCATAACAGATTGTCGCTAGTGAATTTTTTGTTTCACGAGTTCGGCCCTGTGGAAAAATGTATTTTGGAATATTTTCCGCGTGAAATTCCTTATATTATTTGTTCGTTGAAGGTAAAAACGAGGCACCGAAACCGTCGGGTTCATGTGAAATTTGAACCGGCGTGGAATTAGAGATACAGCTATTCATATCGTTCGGTGCTTTGTGGGAAATTTGATCATAGCGAGGCAATGGCGACTAGCGCCAAGTGTTATGTTTTTGAAATCTATTTCGAATACGGACGCCGTTATCGATTGCTTTTTACCGGATTTGCATGCCGTGGAAATATAATCGAGTTGACCTGTTTAAAGGTTTCCAACGGGCATCATTTTTGTTAGTTTCTAGGGAGTGCTCATTTGACCATATAGACTGCATCATATATTAACATTTTCCTAAATGAAACAAGTAAAACTATTTCAAGTTTTCTGTTAAGAATGTTGGTTATAGAAAATGCGTATTGAAAACTATGGCATTATTACCGGACACCGTGGCCTAGTTGGTTAAGGCCTCGGTCTTTATACTAGGCCAGTGTTCGGTCGTAGGTTCGATCCCTGCGAAATTCAAGTGGAATTAAAAGTCAGATAAGACTTTGGCAAGTGCAAAAAGGTATTTGTGTCATACGCAGTTTCATTTACGCCGGTAAACAGGCCGGATGAGGTCGGATATCTCGTAGAACTGATAGGGGTTGGTGGCACATTTACACACTTGTTAGTCGGTAGATCACCTGCATGACAAAGGCATAGTCCTGGGTTTAAGGTTATTGAGGACCGTGGTTCGGAGCCCACGATAAGCTGTAAGTCCCGTCCAGATTAGCCCTAGTTGCAGAAAGGAGACGTTAAAATTGAGCAAGCAAGAAGTAACCACGGCATTATCGAAAAATAAAATTGATACTGTTGTTACTGATCGAGAAACATCAAACGCCCATGTTGATGAGCTTGCGTAATCCCATTTTCATAAGAAATCAAAGTCCTTCAATTTAAATTGATTTTTATAAAAAAAATTATATGATTAAAATGTTTCGGATGAGTGGATATGCTTTGGAGTCAGTGCTGACCCATACCTATGAACATTTTCTATCCATTATAAAATATCGAAACTTTACTTCGAACAAATAATTAAAATGATTAATTATAAGCGAGAATAATGAATGACCTAAATAAATGCTTTCTACGCATCAGATCAAGAAAGACCCTTTCTTGTCCCTCGAACTGACGCGGTCGGACGAATTTCTTTACACCACTTTGCGTTATGGAATCTACATTCCGATTCAACGCACTCGATTAAATTGAAAGTGAGGCTCCAATTAAAACGGGATAACCAATGTCGACGCTATAACATCGCCATCTGACGACGTTGCCCCACGTTATGTCTTTTCGGCTTCAGAACATCCCTCCACGTCAATCATCCGCCCGCGATAAATGTACGGAATGTGTTGGTAAAACAATTAGGAGCATCCGCACTGTAGCCTGTTTTAACTATATCAGTAGACGAAGTTTTTGATTGACGCTTTAATGATAATTGTTACGAAAAATGTGTCCAATTGTAATGGAGAACTAACCCACTGGGAAACGTAAGGTCCAACTAGAGGATTTAACTACTTATTGCATAAAGCTTCGTTTTTGGAACAGACTTGCCCCTTGACGGGACCAGTTTCTGTCTAGTAAACTTTGGGGATTTAGGAATACGTGTATGTTCTCTATGTACGTGTTTTTGTTGGTGTGAGCTTGGGTTTTGTTGAGTGTAGGCAGAATAAACAGTGGGAGATTAGTCCTATACTATGTATACCATTTCTAGCTATAAGTAAAATTTAATTATTAGTGTGATTTTGTCCGTAATCTACGACTGAAATAAAATTATTAATTTTCTAGACTTGACGCTTACAAAAAAATATAAAAGAGATCTCATATAGCCCCAGGTATCAACGAAATAAACCCAGTAGGTAGAACTTTCTCGTAAGCGAAGTTCTGCAACTTCAAGCCAGGCCCTGCCGCTTCTTAATTAGAACGTATTGCCCATCAGACTCGGAGAAAGACCAAGCAAAAAAAAAAACGAAAAGATTTAAAGGAATTATAAAGCGCAAAGGGCAAAAATCACATAAGAACTTTTTTTAGAATGACTCCCGCTAAAGATAAAACCGCCTGTGGTTATATCTTATGTTAAAACTTTTTGCTAGGCTGTATGTTATACAGGGGCTAAAAGTGTATTGCAGGGAAATACAGCAACAGTTGGAAATGGATGCATACTAAGTCTATTTGCTTTTTCCACGAATTAAAATCCATATTTAAAGCTATTATAACCGGATTTCGTTTTTACTGGACCTAATTTATTCGGAGAATCCATAACGTCCGATGTGCCAGTCTAATAACCAATTTTAAACATCGAGAGGAATTTGTTTTAATCTCTAAATAAACCTCTGTATCAAAACACCTGTCACGTCATTTTATTTGGATTTACGTTCATACTTATTAGAGCGGAAACTATTTACACTGTATGTCAGGTATTAGTCGGAGTTCTATTAACTACTAGCTTATTTGTTTGTTCGTCCTGATGGATAGGTCAACAAGATTTAAAAGGCTATTTACGTTTTAAGTTATTTTATTTATAATCTATATTTTACCACGTAAAATATGAGCGTAACTGGATGTATCGTTGAGGTAGACTAAAGTAAAAACATTACCAAAACTCGATTTCATGAAATGTACTCGCGTATTAAGAAAATTTAAACAGCCTATTAATTCATTCAAATGTAGTAAAAATTCCTTGTATTTTCAAACAAATAATACATTAAAATCTTTAATAGTAAATATAAAAACCTTTTAATGAAATCCAGATTACAAAAAATTGTATTTACAAAATTCCATGCGAATGTAATAAATTTTATATAGAAGAAATATCTAGACCTTTTCGTATGAGACTTAATAAACACCAATCATACATTAAAAATAAAAAATTGTACATAGTCTCCCAAAACAATTTTGAGGATATACTTTGAGATTTTGTCTTCATTATGGATATATAAAATTCCTCCTACACTACCTCATTTTTATTTTTGTCTTCCGAATACTGAAAAAACAATAAAATCATTTTAAATATTCATTGTAGCTACCAAAAAAACGTCGCGTTTTGAAATCCCCAATAATATCGCTGACTATTAAAAATTAAAATAAAAATTCAGGGTAACTTACAAAAAATTTATAAATATCGAATATCTGTGTATTTGGGAAAAAATCGATAGCAGTTCATCTAAAAACGAAACACAATCACAAATGGCGTTAAAGTTAATTAAGCATAAAATTACTTTTGCCGCGATCGAAGCAACCGATTTCATTGACGTGCAAAGTCAATTATTGTGTGTCTCTACAAACAGCGAATATACCGTGGTGGGAACTCACGGTCAAGGTCTCGAGAAATTAGTTATGTGGACCGCGCTTTTGGTACACCAGTTGACAATTTGCGATAATGAATCCTCAGAGCCGTCCTAATGGGATATTTTTTCATTTATCTTGACAAATATTTTTTTCGAGCGTATCAAAATATTCATAATATTTATGAAGAAGGAATCTATTATATCACGCGTAAAAACTTCTGAATTTTGTACTCCATATACAATAATGAAAGTCCACTTAATTTACATTGTCAAGGTGTCTCCATCTATCGCATTCCAGCGAAAACATATTGACTTACCCATCGAGTCGCCTTATGCTTTCATTGTTTGACAGTTTAACCTATCTATAGATACACTGCGACATATAAGATCTAATTTGCCCCCTTCTACTGCCCATTCGTTAAGGATGTCTCAATGATTAGAGCAGTTCCTCCAGTCCTATTGCTTTCAAAAAGTTCACGTTGTCGGTAGGCTTCAGGTTAGGTCTTCTATTTGATATTCTCCGAGGTATCGTACCCTTGTATTTTGCAGGGTTGTGCATTCTGACAGATTGTGGATAGAGGTTTCCTCCTCTTCTTCTTGCTCTACTAATCCGAGTTTCTTTAGGTGCCCTCTCAACCGGCAGTGCACGGTTAGGATACCCGTCAGTATTCTGAGCTTGTTTTTAATTTTGCTGATGCAGTCGTCTGATTATAGTTTCCCAGTTGTGCCTTGGCCTGCCTCATTCCTTGTAGTCATATCCAGTATTGGGATCTTTTGATATTTACTTCTTCTTCAAGTTCATCAAGTATTGTGCTCGTGCTTATTCCGCAGAAGGATTCAAGTCCCAGAAATGGTGTTTCAACCCCTTTTTGGCGAGTACGTCTGATATTTCATTATCCTCCACTCCAGTGTGTCCCAGAACCCATAGGAGGGTAACAGTGTTGTTCTTGCCTAGTTCGTTTAGATTTTCTCCCAAACCATCTTGGAGTCGATTACGTGGGAGTTCAAAGCATTAATGGCTGCTTGGATGTCTGACATGATTATGATCTCTTGTCTACGAAAATGTCTTTCTATGTTGAACTGGACACATTTTCCGATGGAGTTAACCTAAAAGTATCTTTCTAATGAAATTGTTTACGCTTAAAAAATAGTATATATCATTGTTCGCAGCCGAGGCGAATGGCCGAAGTAGAATGATATATATATATATATATTATGCTATAATAAGAGATTTCTCAACTGTTAGATAATATAAAAATTAAATAAATGCAATTTTATTTTCGTTTCAACTTTTAACAACCGCTAAAACTCCGAAAGAATCCCTAAAATGAGAAACAAACGATCTCCTGAAGTGTAGACCCGCAGGAAAACGCGACGTTTAACGCAATATTTCCGTACTAAAAGGCAAACAAGCATTAACCGACAAAGAGATTAATATTACCAGTACACTTTACGAATTTATCCGCCTTCTCGCTGCGTTGCGACTGGAAAATAAAATGGAATTTGTTTTAAAATTATTAGCCGACCCCGACACAACATTCCGAAACAACAAAACGGCATAATCCAATTGGGTGTACGTCGTCTTCCATAAAAGAAAAAAAAAAAGAAAAGCTCCAGGGGTGGATTAAAAGAAATCATAGTCCGGAACTTATTTTTTTATTCATAAAAAGCAACTTACTCATACAAGGAGATGGATAGATAAAAATCGCTACTAATGAATACAACTTGTTGGTGCTAATTATTTCAAACGACATAGTTTATGAATACTTTCAAATCGACATGGCATTAAAAATCAGTTGGTAACATTTTTTGAATATTGTAATTTTAATCCTGCCCTGGAGGACAGGACGACTGGAAAAAAGAGAGAAAGAAGATCGTGTGGTTCCGCGATAAAAGTAGTTTGTTAGGGAAGAGCAATCTATCTAATTAGTTTATTTTCTTTGTGTTTTTATTTCGTTTTGGATTTAACGTATGTATGTGCAGATTTTTTCGGTTTTTCTATTTCTCCTTGTATACGTATACAAATACAAATTTACAGTCTGCTGAGAATTAACAAAGAGTGCAACAGTCAGGCGTTCGGTGTGTGAATATGTTTTTTGTTTAGGGTATGTATGTAGAGAATTTGTAACGAAAAGCCTAATTTTATTTTTAATATTATATTACTACACTTTGATCATTTAAATTATATATGCAATGTATATGGGAGAGGTCCGGATTTAGGTAGCAAAAATATAACAGAAAATAGAAAGCACAGTCGTAAGAGTTACGTGTTAATTCTTATCAGAAACAATTGTATTTCGTCAAGTACAGTTTTTTATATATTTTATACGCTGGACACTTGATTGAATGCGGGAAAAAAATTAATGAAAGTGACAGTGAATGTGTGGACGTAGTGGCTTTCTGTTTGTCAACGTCGAAATTGCAGGAGATGGACAAGTGATGAGTGTTGTTTGTTCCTGCAGGTACTTCTTCCTTGCTTTGCTCACTGGATTCATCAAGTTTGATTTTCTTTGTTTCAATATTCTGCTTGGTTTTTTTCTACATCTTATTCTTATTATTTTATGTTCGATTAGTCGGTTTGATAAATTCCTATCACTCTGCCCTATATAAACAGCTTTCAAGTAAATTTCATTCACTTTAAATTTTATATTTCTCCCCGCTCCGTTTTTTCTTTATTAATATACTTTATTTTAAACCTAAAAAATAAGAATCCGTTACAATTCTCGATCCTTCAATAAAAATGTTTCAAAGCAATATAGGAAGCGTTTCAAATACCACATGAAATCTTTTCCAATCATATGTCGATCGAGATATATTAAACAAGACAACTATAAAATACGCTTTTTATCTTTTCGTCGAGTGCTTACATAAGAAAACAACAAAAAAAATCCCGGTTGGATGGAAGGAAAATATTAATACCGAAACCAAGTCATGCGTTAGAAAATACGAATAGAGGATGATGCAACGAATAAAAAAAAACAAAAATTCGGAGTGGAACGCCTTCATCCTCGGCATCTTCAAAACAAAAACAAAACTAGGCAATAAACTTGAATCTTCTTATGTAATACGAAACTACAAAAATTGGATGGGGGTCCTTGCTGTCGCTCTACGGCAGATTGGCTTGTCATATTTGCGTTTCTGTGAGAAAAAGCAAGAGACTGTACACAATAAAATAGGACGAGGATGAAAAAAATCCGTTGTTTTGTCTCATTGTTCGGAAGCGAACTCGAATAATGCACCAGTCGTCCTCGGAATGTAATTTTGCACGTATTGGGTAACGGGAAAATTCAACTAAGAAAATCTATATTTTAGCTCAAAAAGAAAACAACGTTGAAAGCAACTGTTCACATTTTTTGGTCCTTGAAATGAGTTTATTAGGTTTCTTACTTCTCAAAAATTAACAAACATTTTTATGAACTTGGTGTACCTCATGGTTCAATTATTGGACCTTTACTTTCTTCATTATATACTTTCGAACTATATAACTTCTTTAGACTATAATTTCTAGTTACTTTAATAATTTTATTACCTATAATCTAACAGACATTTAGTTTTTTTTTCTGTTAACCAACAACGTAATGCCAGTTCATTTTCCTCTTATCATTTCAGGTCCCTTTCGAGGATTATCATACAAAAAACAAAATTTAGAATGTAAAACAGCGACCGACATTACCGACAAGGTGTCGACTGCCCGATTCCTTTTTATTTCAGCGTTGATCCGAAAAAACGTACGACCCAAAGAATTTGCATATCTGTGATAAGGGTCCACGCGGAGAGATTATAAAAACTGATTTATAAGCGCTAATTGCTAGAAAGGCTTTACGTACATGAAATCGTTTTTAGTCAAGAGATTAGGCGAAAAGTACAGATTACGTTTTTCGTTTTAAATTGTGCGACAATTGAGCTCACTGGCGCAGCGGGTGGTAATTTCTTACTAGAATAACAAACTGTAGTCGACTATAAAAGTGCTATAATTGCAATTAGAATAATTTTAATAGGTTTAGAAGTGCTTTAATTGCAATTATAACGATTTTAATTACTTTAGAAGTGCTTTAGTTGGAATTAGAATAATTTTAATTACTTTAGAAGTGATTTAATTGCAATTAGAAGAATTTTAATTACTTTAGAAATGCTGTAATTGCCATTAGAAGACTTTGAATTACTTTAGAAGTGCTGTAGTTGCAATTAGAAGAATTTTAATAGGTTTAGAAGTGCTTTAATTGCAATTAGAACGACTTTAATTACTTTAGAAGTGCTTTAGTTGGAATTCGAATAATTTTAATTACTTTAGAAGTGATTTAATTGCAATTAGAAGAATTTTAATTACTTTAGAAGTGCTGTAATTGCAATTAGCAGAATTTTAATTACTTTATAACTGCCTTAATTGCAATTAGAAAACTTTAATTACTTGCAATTAGAACTATTTTAATTATTGTAGAAGTGCATTAAATGTAATTAGAGGAATTTTAATTACTTTAGAAGTGATTTAATTACTAAAAGTAACGATGCGAAGTATTTTTAATTAGTTTAGAAGTATTTTAATTAGTTAAGATATATTGTAATGACTTATTACCTTAAAAGTAACCAAATATACTACTAAACTAATTCTTGTTTTAAATGGCAATTGGTGTGAAAACTGTATATTAAAAACTACCGTAATAACGTTTGAACCATGTGATCAGTTTAAAGTTTATAAAAAAACATTCGTTACGCCTTTGGCAGAGTTCGCGAACCACTTTTTAAATTGTCCCTAATTAGCAGTTTTGCTTATTTTATTGCAGCGGCTATAAAAATGTCGAAGAGTTTTCAAGATAAAAATACCAATTACCAGGTTACTATTAACAATCCCCAATTGACAACCGATAATGCTTAACCAAATGGGACGTTATCCTTTTTTTTTGCTATAAAAAAGAACCTTTTAGACATTCGTGCGGTATTCAACATGGCTACTAATACGGATTCTTTATATTATTGGTTTTCGATTTTTTTTATGGGTTTTTTTATTCAAAATAAAAAAGTCTTGTCGGATTAAGTCTGGTCTGAGTAGTAGACGATTAATGCTTATCTTCTAAAGTTTGAGTAAAAATTAAATATTAAGATGACTTTAGACTGTCTTAAAAAATTCATATGACTTTGGTGATGATCCAAAATTAAGATTTGTGAGAAAAGCATCTAAATTTTTTATTTATTTGACGAGTATTTTAAATGATTCCTTTTTTCTTTCAGGTATGTTGTTGCTTTGGCTGTAACTTTATTGGTGAGTAAGGGGCATTTATATTTTTATAATATTTTGATTTATATTTAAATAAATTATTATCAATATAAATACCGATAATAAATTCATTTATAAAAGTAAATTAATTCATAATCAAACCCAAATTTATTTTGATAAAAAGCGTGAACAATTTCATAAATATTCAATACATAAAACCGTATTTTATAGCAAATATGGCAACAATATTTTTTAAATAAAATTATAAATTCATGATAAATGTACGAAAAATAGGTTAATACCGATCTGCCTCTATTCATAAATTTTTTATAGCAGTCCAACGAATATTATGTTTAAACTGTGTCACCACATAAAATACAATTTCGGAAAATATTAAATCATACGTTGACTCTTTTACGATTAGGTACAATCCAATTTTTTTTTTATTTTTAAATTCGTATTTAGGCTACCCACGATAACCGAGGTATCATCCACTGACACTCTTAATATCAAACAGCTGTTGCAAAATTATTGACCTATAAATCCGGATGGTTGTCAGGAGATTCAAAATTATAATTTTTATAAAAGTGAATCTTAGCCTTGAGCGCTCAACGACTCGCCTACTCGATTTAAATTTTTTAGCAGGACTGGCTCGACCAATTTTATACAAATTACTTAATAACTTTATTTTATTAGTATTTTTGAGGAATGGGTAATTAAAATCATTTTGCAGCATCTACTTTTGGTTGTTTTTGATACGTTCAATTATATGTGGTGTTAATTAAATATATTTAATTGATCAGAAACGTTAATGTTCTTGGATCTTCCACACTTTCTTCTCTTTTGTTTATTGAGTTCAGCTATGCTTTGATCACCAAACTAATGACCCATCAGTAAACTTCGATGGTTTGTTAGTGCATTAATGAAAACAAACAATAAAATTTTGCAGAAGTCTACGACTAATATTTTACGTGACGCAAGAGATTTGCAACCGTCTTTTTTCAACGGAACATTTTTTGTTCAATTGTTTTTTTTTCGGAATAAATCGGAAAATATTAGCAAATAGATTTAAGATTACCCATTAATTTGGCAATCTAGCTGAATAAATTAGCGCAACACTACAAAGGGCGACAGTGGTCCAGTTAAATAATTGATTTTCCATAGAGTGTCCATAGCAGCCATTACTCCAACGTAATCAACTCCAAGATGGTTTGGGAGTGCCTAGATAATCTAAACTAACTAGGCAAGAACACTGTTACCCTCCTATGGGTTCCTGGACACACTGGAGTAGAGGGTAATGGAATAGCAGACGTACTCGCAAAAAAGTGGCTGAAACACCATTTCTGGGACCTGAACCCTTCTGCGGAATAACCACCAGTACAATACTTGATGAATTGGAAAAGAATTAAATAACAAAAGATCCCAATGCTGGATAGGACTACAAGGAATGAGGCAGGCCAAGACACTACTGGGAAACTATAACCAGAAGAGATCTGACGACTGCATCAGTAAAAGTAAAAATAAGCTCAGAATACAAACGGGTATCCTAACAGGGCACTGCCGGCTGAGAGGCCACCTAAAGAAACTCGAAACTCGGATAAGTAGACAAAGAAGAATGCAGATTCTGCGAGGAAGAGGAGTAAAGCTCTATTCACATTCTCTCAGAATGCATTACCCTGCAAAATCCAAGGGTACGATACCTCGGAGAATATCAAATAGGAGAGGAAGGTCTACCTAACCTAACCTACCGGCATCCTGAACTTTTTGAAAGCAATAGGACTGGAGGAACTGTTCTAATCGTTGAGACATCCTTAACGATTGGGCAGCAGTAGGGGGCACAATAGATCTTATAGGTCGCAATGTATCGACACCCCCATCACAGATAGATAGATAGATCCATAGATTATATTTCTTATACGCAACAATGAAGTAATTCCACAAGGTTTCACTTTGTTGACCTGGCTCAGAAAATTGCGTAACAAATGCCATTTTTTGGGTCCCTTTCCTGGCCTAATTGCCTCTACAAGCAAATGTAATTTTTTACCACAATGTTGATTATCCTTATTTTTTTATACGGATATTCGATCCCAGTTGTTCTCTCATCAGGGACCCGCGCATAGTATTAGACCCGTAAATAATTTTCACCAAAAATATGTATTTAATTTAGGCAGATAGCGAACATCTGCTGTGCTATTTACTAAAGCTATAGAACGCGAGCAAAAACGAAATATAAATTCGAACACTCGATGGTATATAAAAACAAATTTATCACAACTTACTTTTTTTTATAACTATATTTAATACTTTCAAATAAAGAATCGTCTTAGAAAATATTCTCCGAAGTAAAATATCGATACCAGCAGTTTTCTTCCATTGTAATGTTCGATTTTGAACGGCTGGATTATTATAAAAGATTCCCTGTCGGCCTTGATCCGCATTATCCTCAAATATTCTAACAGTTTACAAACTTTTCAATCTTGTGGTGCCGTTCCACATTTTCAGGAAATTGAAACTTTCAGCTCGAACGTATGACATTGATTTATATCCTCGGAACTTTCACTCTCCCGCATCAAGAAGCTCGCGAGATCCCTCCATAGACAGCGACACAAAAAACATGTAAAAATATTGTCAACTTTATAAAAAATAGTAATAGTGGTTTATCCTCGAAGTCATAGTTTATTTTTGTGCTAACTCATCTCCTTCTCAATAATATTAGCAAAGCTGACAGTTCCTAATAATTCGATGAACATGAGTGAACATTTTATTTTGTTGGTTTTTACGCCCTAGCTATGTTTTAAAAAGGAAAAGACAACCCGAATGTCCTTGTTTTAAAATTCCGGCTCGAAGGACCATGTTTCACTAAGCACTCACACGATCACAAACTCAAGTGGAATGGACTATGGAGCGTTTTAAGCGTTGACGTAAACATTATGGCGATTTTGAATAAATAAGGCAGACGCTGAAAGAGGTTAGGTTGCAGTTTTTAAGTCTCTACAATAAAATAATTGATAATTAATATGAATGGCTCTCGAATATCAACTAAAATTAATTTTATTAAACTCATTTAACATAATTATATTTACCTGTGGCCGCACGCTGAGCTTCTGCAGGAGAAATATCTGCTTCTAGTATTATGTCTCTTTCAGAATCATACAGCATGATCTTTTCAGTCGCCATCTTCGTTTTAAAAATCGCGCTAAATTCCTCAACGTCCACTTTAACCCACCTAAGCAGATGAGTCGTTGTGAGCTTGATGTGAGCGAAATTAATGACGTCATGAGTGACGTTTTCGCCGCATCCACAAGGACCGTGATCGTCATGTGGAACGGCTGAAGGAGTATTTTGAGCGTTGTGAACGCTTAGTGGAACGTAGCGTATGTTTTAAAAAGCTGGCTCGAAGGACCATGTTTTAAAAATCCGGCTCGAAGGACCATGTTTGGAAAACACGACTAGAATGATCATGTTCTAAGAGATATTTGTGTAGACCCATACAACTTTTATTATCATGTGAAATTAAAATTGAGTCACGAATATTTTTGTACGCGTTTTGAGGAAGAAAAAGAAATGTGGACGTCCCTGTAACTATTCAATTCGAAGCATCTACAAACCTTCCGTCTTACATACATAAAGGAAAATGTACAAATACGCGAAAACAAAATGACAGAAGTTCCTCACCATAAATTCGATATGTGTGGCAGCAGATCGTGCAACGAAAAGAAAATGATCAATTCGATTTTGTGTTCTTAAACGTTTACTTTGAATTCCAGGAAATATTCCGACTTCGCTGGTAAAGTAATGCATGTATTGGCAATGGCATATCTAGATAAGAAAAATTTCCAGTCTGGCTGTTTGTATTATGTAGCGTCGCGAATATCTAAAATGCAAAAAATGGGAAAATAAAGTTTGCTATGTGGAATTTAAATTTGTTTCTAACAGAAGAGTATTTCAAAAAATATCACTCCAAAGGTTGCTTAATTAATAAAGCTTAAATTGAGTAGCACCCAAAGCGCCACGAATATTCATTAACCTCCTTTTTGGCGTTAAAAACTTAAGGAAATAAGGAAATTTCACAGGCCGGCTTTAGTAGGAGAATCAAGAGTGTATATAAATTGAGAAAATTAAAAAAAGTAGTAATAAACACAATCAGGGGTTAGGGTGGGTGACATGACAAGTGACAGGTGACATGACAAGTGACAGGTGACATGACAAGTGACAGGTGACATGACAAGTGACATGTGACATGACAAGTGACAGGTGACATGACAGGAGATTGCAAGGATAAGTTAACGCACCGTGAAATGCATTTGGTCGCGTGGCCGACGCATTATTCGACTACGGTTTATATTCTTTCTACTCTGGCTTCCTAAGCTATAACCACTTCTTTGGGGTCGGATAGACCCTGCACTATTTCGTTGACTTTACTATAGTAATAGCGACTTTGCAATAAATCTGAATATCGCATTTAAGTTATTGTTGGTTTGGGGTACGTTCGATTTTTGTATGTATGTATCAGAAGAGCTTCTTGATATCGGCAACGTATCATAAATTCGCGTGAATTCAACGTTGCCAATTTACACCGAGGGAAAAATTTTAATGGGGCCATAAATGTGAATTGTTACAAGGAACGTGCCGTGTCTATTCCGGGAGAATTTTCATTTTGCATGTTTCGATACAGTTCGCGTTGTCGAATACACCTGCCGCCCCGTCGAAACGGCCGAAACGGTGATTTGTTGTTGCAAATATTGCCAACTTTCAGCCAACAAGAAAACGACGGTAACGATATTGAGAGTAGCAGGTCGGATCTTCGAAAGTCACGTCCTTTACAGCCGATGGATTTTTTCTTGACGGTTTTTTGTATGAAAAAATATTTACAGCTACGCCAAATGTTGTCATTTTTGTCAGCCGAATACGCGAAACATCTCCATTTATTGGAGCCGAAAGACGTTTTTTATATATCGATCTGGTTTTGACAGTTACATCAGATCTATCGTTCGGAATTTTAAACAGATGTGTATATTAAAGGCGTCGTCAAATTGTGGTATAATATGAAGTACAAACAGACTCTTCATGTTCACAATAAGGGCACAAACCCTGCACTCGTAAAAATTACGAGAACAAGAAAAATACCGCCGGAAAACAATTGAATTTGTAACGCTCTCTTACTCGTTAATTTTAACAATGGCCAACAATTACGGTTTTCAATTATCTTTCGGGAAATAATTAAATTCAAGACTCTCTCAAAAATCTCTTTGAAAACTTGGTAAACGAATCTTCTAAAATTTATCATCGTCTACTATCCAAAACTACGTTAAATTTCAGACCATAAACACTATGAATCCGGATCAAACGACTTTTTTGTTGATACTGAAAAGCGTTTTGATGTTTAGGATTAAATTGAAATAGTAGTTTTCCTACGGCCACATAGGAAAGTAACACATATCGCACTCTCTACTCCGACGTAAAGTTCATAGTTATTGTTTTGTATTTGTATTTATTCTACTACAAAAGTGATTGTAAATAAAACAGCATTATAATAATAATAATCGTCTTTACTATTTCCAAATTTTGTATATACATAATCATAAAAAGACATAGATTTGCTTGAAAATGAAGGGCGAAGTTTATTTTTGGTTGGGTTCTGGCGCAACAAAAATATTCTTCCACTTAACCCAAAAACAGAGACGTGTTTCATTTAGATATCTACAAAAGTATAAAGTTTAAGTTATTGCAAATGCATCCCTCACAAAATTATTATAATTATAATTATTCTTATTCTTTTATAATATAAACTAAATACAAACAGACATAGAACCTGTCACAAATAAAACCATCGTGAGACAATATTTCGCACTCGTGTGAAAAGTGTCACTTTCCGCACTCGTTATGTAATATTCTTTTATGATGCAAGGACGAGAAGTGTTACTTTTTCGGACGATTATGGAGTCCGAAAAAGAAACTTCTCGTCAGCGTTATCATACAATATTTTTTATTGGAATATAAAAAATATTAATAAAATAAAGAAAAATACTAGTTCTACTTACAGTTTTATAGTTTGCTAATGTCAATGAAGCTTGTGTTAGAAACCGTAGTACGGAGTTACACAATTTAAAAACAAACGCTTTTCATTGCATTTGTATAGTATAAGAAGTACTAAAATAAATAAAATATACACATACTTTTCGAAGCAAAATAGCATGTAGAATTTATAAACACAAAGTTATGATTTTTAGATGTGCTACCATCTATGGTTAGAAGAGAGTATTGACCCTAAAATTTGACTGATTCTAGTCAAGATGTCACTCTCTTCTTTTTATCTCTTTTAGAGATTAATACAAAGTTAGCAAACCAGTAAGGAATTTTAATTTAGCAGATTCGACATCCTAAGACCGGTTTCTGCCTTTCGGCTTCGTCAGTTAGGCTTTTCGAATCCAATAAATAAAATTCCAAACTCGTACAAGTCAATAGCTGATAAATTAAAATTCCTTACTCGTTTGCTAACTTTGTATTAATCTCTTAAATGGATAAAAAGAAGAGAGTGACATCTTGACAAGAATCAGTCAAATTTTAGTGTCAATACTTTCTTCTAACCATAGATGATAGCACATCTAAAAATGTTATCTTATACGGGATAAAGCTATTGACTTGTACGAGTTTGGAATTTTATTTATTGGATTCGAAAAGCCTAACTGACGAAGCCGAAAGGCAGAAACCGGTCTTAGGATGTCGAATCTGATAAATTAAAATTCCTTACTGGTTTGCTAACAAAGTTATGAGTTATGATAAACTAAACCAGTGTTATTCATTGAATTTGAGGGTTGCGAATAGTGTTCTGTCAGTGTAATATAGACTATACTAAAAATCAACCGAACACAAGTGTAAGAAATGTCCAATTTCAACAAAAAATTTTTGACATTGTAACATAACCTACAAATGTCACTTGGTTTTTTTTAAAAACTCATATCACAGCAAGTTAATATGCTATTCCGATAAGAAAATACACCAAATATTATTGAACCAACTATTAATTTAAAGCTAAAAGAAAAAAGTAAGCCAAATCTATTTTACTTTTTCAGACAGTTCGCAGTCAGAAAAAGGATTGGGACAGGTTCTTCTTCTTGTTATTGTGTACTATATCGAGTTTTATTATTATTATTATTTACTTAAGTTGAATTACCTTTTTTATTTTTCATACACCAGTTTCTTCCATTTGTTTATTTTCAATTGCATTTTCTACAGCTGTCCCAATATTTTCTACTCGTGTTTCTTAACTCAAAATATACAAGTATGCAAAATCAGGTAGAAATTTAGAAAATTCAAATCTGTCAATGGCATTCAAGGACGAAATAAAAAAAAATCCATAGATTCTGGCAGCAAAAATGAGTTTTTCTCTAAATCAGCGTTTTATTCGAAATATAAATTTTATCGTGACTACTAAAAAAGTTTCTTAGCACTTTTATTTTGTTTTGTGGCCTTTTAGGTCCCAAATTAATAATAACCTTCCTAAATTACCAAGTCAACGACAATAAAGACACCCATTTTGTTAGCATATCTTAATCTAGACCGCCGACGTCACCTCATCTCGTCCTTCTTGACCTTACCTTACGATCGTAAACGCGAGAAAAATTTTCGTGGCCATTTTCCGCGACAAAGACATTTATATCATTCGAAAATCTTTCCGCCACTTTTTCCTTACGAATCGTCTACGTTGAAATACATTCCCCGAACTTTTTTTCCCTGTTATCTAACCGAGTGGGTGTCGCGACTCTTTCAGACAGTGTTATGTTTATTGTGCTTCTTGGTCCTTCGAGCCGGATTAACGTTTTTTGTACCTTTTTCTTTTTTGCCTGCGAACTGAATGAGGGAAAGAAATTGAGAAACGTTTTGTACATAAATATTGGGAAATGTTGTCAGCTTTCGGTAGCTTTAATTGGGTCAATTAGGGTTTCAAAGAAATTTCATTTAAATGTACAGTGAAAAAAAAGTAACATTGTATTCGTTATTAATCAGTTTATTGAACCAAGTATTGTAGGAACACAAAAGTAGCAGTTATTTCCAGTATTCAACTTTGGGTAATAAAATTTTCACTAAAGAGCAATTAAACATGGTATAAATCAAATAAACAATCCACAATAATCTACTTAAAAGTGTCTGAGACTTAGACATAAACATTCTCTTCGGGATAATGCCGACTAATATAAACTTGTCAACTGTTTCTGTAATTCTTTGTAACAATTTAATGTTGCATTTTATTGAATTATGTGGTAGAGCGACGCTGGGTATCAAAGCAATTGTTATTTTTAGCGGTATCCCTAAAATAAAACAGTAAAACTTTCGCTTCCCTCTAATGTCATCGACACTCCAAAAGTTTACGAGTCATTCTCGACGAGGAAACCTCAACATGATTTTCAATGAAAACGATTTATGACTATATTTTATGCATGAAGTGAAAATATTACAGTACACGCTCTCAGATATACACTTTAATATTTTTATCGAATCAATGACTAATGCCGATTTGATACGTGTATTGATCATTTGTTTTTCATCCGCTTCGTATCGATTATACTTGAAATTTGACGTGACGTCAGCACATCTTCCTGAACTTTTGAAAAAAAAATAATACGACTTTGGAATCATTATTATTCAATTTTTCAATAAAGTAGGTATAGCGTCGCGTCACTTGTCAACAGGGTTGCCAACAATCTGTCGAACAGGGTTGCCAGCACTCTGTCGAACAGGGTTTGCCAGTAATCTGTCAAAGAGGGTTGTCAGCAATCTGACATCACAGGGTTGTCAACTTCAAAAGGTTTTAAGATTACTCAATTTTTTTTTAATTAAACTCAGTTTTAAATAAGACATTGTCGAATAACAAAGCATATTGTAAATTCGATATTCGGCAGATATATTTTGTATTTATTTCGAAATGCCATCCTAATTTGAAATCGCGAATTCGGCAACATTATTGACGAATACAGTTAGAGCAAATTTGCATTTATCCATGGCCGCTTATTCGCAAATTAGTGCCTCTGGCGTTGACCGTTCTGGTTTATTGTTTTCCAACTGAAACAAGGGAATTTATCACAACGCGATCCGAGCAGTGCGATATTGCAACACATTTAATAATGTTATATCTTTTCCACTAAAACAGTATACGAATATATTATGGATGTATTGTCTGAAATTTGCACGCATTATTTATGCTAATCCGAAATGGAACCGGGCTGGTATTATAAATTAAAAAAATATTATTGCAATATAGAAAACATAGAGTAAACGCATATACTTTATTCTGAAAATATTACTTCCTGTTATATCCATTAATTTTTCCGGTAAAATGTTTTATCAATCCATGGTTTTAACTCTCAAATACTCTTTTATCTATCTAAGGGTAAAAACATAGTGAAGCATCGCACGTTAATCGTTCATAGTAAAGAATCGAGCATCGACTAAAGCATCGCATCGAGCATCGCCATTTCCGAGGAATCAAATCAATTTGATTGTCAAGACTCTTCTCAGGGCTGATGCCCGAAATGTGATGTATGATTGGTGCGCTCAAGGTCGTGTTAACACTAGCCACTAGCCGTATTTTGTCAGTATGGTTTTATAGATGCCCCTCTGATGCCTGGCTTGAGTCGATGCTTAAAGTAAGGATTGATGCGATACTTCAATATGTTTTTACCCTAACAATTTTTCACACATTTAGTAAAAATGACCTGGGAAACAGGGAAAAGTCAGGGAATTCAAAAAGTTTTGACAAATTCAGGGAATTTTGCATTTTTCAGCAGAAGTCAGGGAATTCAATCAGTGTATATGGAAAACCTGCACAAAAATACATCAATGGTTTTTTTCCTTTTACATTTCATTTGTGAATTCAAAGATATCTTGGTATAATTTATCACATCCACAAATATTCACACACTGGTTATATGTAACTCACAAATTCTAATTATTTTTAGATATTCCTTGCAAGGAATTAGATTTTCAAGGAAAACCTGGAATAGTCAGGGTAAATTTTCTCGCTTCCATTGTGGCAACCCTGTTCAATAATTGTAGGTCTCTACCGTATACTTTTTCTATAATTTTTGTTTTTCGGTCCACCCAGTATACGTAAATTCGTGTATCCGACGACGAAATGCAATGTTGGTATCTCGTCTTCGGATCGCACTCATTCTTATTCTAAAAATGTTCCGTACAGTCGTTTGGACCAGCCGGGATGGCTTATACTTTTTCCGAAGATCTTCCTCGTCCCTTTTTCCGCACCCGTCCGTCTAGGCGAGATCTGATGGCGGGTGATAGATGCCCGACGCTGTGTGTGTTCAAAATTGCTAAAATGCAGCACTCAGCACTTGGAAATGATCGGACGACGGCATCAGCATAAGAAATGCTTTAGTTTAGAGGCGTTTTGCATGCCCTCATTTGTTTTCGTTAGTGTTTTCCATCCGGATATGCATAATGTTACGGATTTGGAAATTGTTCCTTCGAGCTAAAGTATTAATTTGTTTTATGCCCATACCAAAAATTATATATATATATATATATATATATATATATATATATATATATATATATATATATATATATGAATTTGTTCAATAGATCGAAACGAAGCTTGAAAATATCAAATAATCAATAATATTTCTCTATAACCTGACATTTTAAGTACGTTTTATGAATTCTTTTGGGAGCATAGATAAAACTTTGACATTATCGTTGTTTTTTGTAGTCGACAGTAATTTTAAACATGATTTTTTATTGAAAAGGTCAAAATAAAAAAAGCGAGACTAAATCACAAATATAAATTGGAATATAATCTGAAATATGTCCCTTAATTCTTACTTTCAAATGACTACGCGTTTGTCCTACATATTCCATTTATAGTCAGAGCTAAATAAGTATTTTTTACAAATAATTCTTGCACATTGCGTCCAATCTTTCTACTGGCTAATTTATATTGCAAAAATACTTATTTGGTAGGCCATTAATCTCCGATATCCCCCGACCGGTGGGTCGAACTCGTATTTTTTTAACCGATGATTGCTTTCGGATTAAGATGTTACCCTTGCGTGACCGCAATTCTTAGGGTTTCGGAAGCATTTGGGGCTTATGGGGTCGGCCTTTATGGGTTTTGGAAGTGGTGCTTACATTTCCGATTTAAATTTATTAACGAGCTATGCTAGGTTTCGGAATTATATAACTCTCGTTCGGGGTAGACGTAGGCATAAATGTTAACAGCCTTAGACGGATCCCGAAAAATATTCCCTCAATATGGCGTTGGGGGATATTGTCAGAGTTAATTGGTTTACTCAAGGATCCTATTTGAGGGCTTCAAGTCACAATCTCTACTTCAAAATTTAGATAAGTTGAAAGTTTTTTAACTTCTAATAATTTAACAGAAACAATTATTAACCACTTAACGCACCCATTAAAAAAAACTACAAAAAAAAACAATTTTGTTTTATTTAAGAAAAGACGACGTCGATGACGACGTACAAGATATCAATTAATTCACATTTAACGTAGCAAACTATTTCTATAAATCCTCCAGAGTCGAAACACGGGTTAAAAGCTCACATAGGCCACCACGCAACCAATAAAATTTCAGCATAACACATTTCTCTGCTCCCGCGCAAAGCGTAAAGCTGTCGCCTGATTCGTCAGAACGAATTAATTTCTAGAACATTCCACCCCCCAAAAAGCGAACATAGAGAGACGAAATAAGTTTTGTAACCGCTTCCTCAGGTAAAGTCAAGTTGTAATTTAAAAAAAACAAATATTTTCTTGAAGCTGTACTATAATTTAATTTACTGCATATTTATACAGGATAAATATTTCAAATATTTTTGTTTCAAATTGGCATATCCTGCATATTTTTTAACGATACGAAGGTAATTTGCAAAATTTGCTACGTAACTAATTCCTTTTAACCTATCATAAATTCTGATGACAATGTATAAACATCGAAACTATTGCTTAATGTAATTTTGGTCGGAATTTATACAATGTGTTTATCTTTATTATGTTTTTTTTATTACAGTGACTACGTAATAAAAAAAACTGAGGTACTTATGAATTCGTAATATTTATAAACATGTTTAATTCATATTTAAAAACAGCAAATTTTGATCTTTAACCTTATGTTGCAAATAAACTTATTGGATAAAAAGTTATAAGAAGAAAAAATTGTTTAAGAAACAAAATATCTAAATTATTTAAAAAACTGAACTGATATTGCAGAACAGAATATATACAAAATCATTTCATCGGATGTTCTTTAAATCTTATTTTAATTTCACTTCTTGTTTGTCCAATATAACTTGGATACAGGGTCACAAACGACCAGTTACTTTTAACGTCCAATCGTTTTGTCCCACCTCCACATTACGTTGATAATTGTCCTTTATACCTCAAAAATTAAGTTCAGCTTCGTTGTTTTTTATTACCGCACCCAAAAATAAAAAAAAACATTAGAGTCTACCACACTTGTTTACTTTAAACTGATTCATCAAAGAGGGAATTGGCTCGTGGTTTCAAATTACGCATAACGAATGAATACAGAAACAGATTTCGTTTCATCCCCCCAAATACAGGGTGTGCCAATGCTAATGAAGTGATTCATGCGAGCTATATAATAAAAATGAAGGGTTGGGGATAATTTTCATCGGATATTATTTTTTGATAATGAAGATTCTCCAATGCAAATTGCGTATTCATATTGAAAGGACGTTTTGTTTTTTTGTAGCCATAATGACTTGTCAGCTTCTATTTTCTAGTTTGACGTTTGATTTGGGTAATTTTTCTTTATTTATTTAATGTATATTTTGTTTTAAGGTCTATCTTGTCCCAAAATTAAAATTTGCTCACCTCATAATTTGTTTAATTACTGAAAAATTCATTACTTATTGCAAAATCATTTTTGTGATTTTTTTTCATTTTTGAGCATGTTTTTAAATGGGGACTATTTTTTTTATTGAATCAAAAAGTTCACGTGAAAACAAAAAAAAATGGGCACCTAAAGAACCATGTACGATGATTTTTTGGCAACCAACTTTATTTTTGAAAAAAAAAAATGTTTTTAACCTAAAAACTTTAATATCTTGAAAGCTGTTAGATTTTTTAATCTGAAAAAATTTGTGGTTATCTGAGATCTAAAAAGGTATACGTCCACGAAGTTTCATCAAAATTAAATTATTTTTGTGGAAATTAATAGTATATTACGTAACAAGTGTTGTAAAAAGCATTTTACGCACGAATGGAAAAGTGAATCCATGAGTGCGTAATTGCTTTACAACACGCATTACGTACTATATTTTACCTACGGCCATATACAGTGTGCCAAAAAGTCTGAGCTTATGACAGGGTACTTAATTTCTTCAAATGGGATACCCTGTATTTTATTGCATCTTTAGATTTTTTGAACAATTTTATTTCGAACAATTTTACAAAATTCTCTTCAAATCCAATATATTCCCGTCTTACTATCACTTGACATATTGAAAATGTAGCTATTCTTTTTTAAACAGTATGTATCTTATAATCATTAATTAGAACTTATTTGTCTTTCAAAAAAGTTTGTATTATTTTGATTTTGACAGTTGCTATGACTACGCTCATGACGGGCTATTACGCGATCACTACCTACTTGCGAATTATTAAATGTTCCGCTTACTTTTACGTATAAACTGTGCGGTTTGTTTACCAAAACCGAGCGATTTGTTTACCGTGTGTAATTAGCTACATACTGAGGCTGTGTGTCGTGTGTTTTTGCCTGTTTTCTATAGTGTTCGTAGGTAAAAATAAAAAACTAAAAAAAATTTTTTTTTAATAATTTTTTGCATTTTCCGCGACAATTTTGAGGTTATGGATAAAAATGACTCACAGAAGTTGTACATTTTTTCCAGATCTACAACTTTGCCACCGGATATTTTTTAGCACCCCTCTTTTTGGACGATTTTTTTTTACGTTCATTGTAGGCCTTTTACCACTTCTAATCATAAAAACCCTGCAGAAAATTATTATTGACTCTAAATCTAATTTGCCTGATCTATACCATACGTAATAAATTTTTAAATTTAGTTACAAAAAATCTTAATAGACCTAAAACTCATCAATTTTAATCGTCGAATCCGATTCACAACCAAATCGCCCTGTATACCGATTTAACGGCTATTAAACATTCACCCCAAAGGCCGCCGAATTTTATTGTATTTAATTAAAAATTTTGTTTTGTTTCAGGTGAGTTGTGAGACCCTATAGCCGAACGAATCCCGTCGGTCGTGCCGTTTCGGGTAGGCCGCAAGGCGTTAAGATAAGAGGTAAAGTCTTGAATTTATTAAAGCTAAATTCGGCCAATTTTCTCCAAATGGCCGATTAAATTGTACGTAATTTGTTTCGCGAGTGAACGAAGTGAGACGCTAGGGCGGGATGGCTTATATTAAAACTCCTTCTTCGACTACATTTCTATTGCCGCGAGATCATCTTGCTTTTAGGCAGGATTGGGTGCAGGTATTTTTCAATCTACCTTGATTTTTTTGATATAAACCGCTAAGCTGTTTAAATTTATTTCTTAAATGTGTTTATCTATATCTAAAATCCCCAACTATATTCACCACACAATTTGAGAGACGGCGTGAAAGGGTAAGGAGGGGAAAATGCGTCTCGATAGCGATATTTGAGTGTATTGTCAAGTTTCCAAGGAAAACAGAACTTATTACCGAACATAATAGAGCAATTCACAGAGATGAGTGGTTGGTACAAATTCCGTTTGTTCCCGGATCGCTTTTCTTTCAGAATTTAGTTTTAAATTGGCCGGAACAATTGGCTTGCCGATAAGAATCTGTGACTGGCTGCCAGTAGCGTCGTACTAAACAAAATCAACGAATTTTTAATTATACTCCGGTAATTTTCGAGAAATTATAAGCCACACCGATGGGTCTACAAACAAATGAGGCACCAGGCTGTGGAATTTATTCCAGATCCCTGAATCTTAATATAAAATGGGCAATGGGTTCAAATGCCAGTGTAGCTCAAACAGAGCTCACTGCTATCTCCATCGCCGCAAAAGAGACTACCAGAAGAAACATTACTGGTAATAATATTTACATCCTTACGGATAGCAGACAGGCACTACTAGCTCTGAATAGACCACGTATTACATCAGGTCTAGTATTAAAACGTCACCAGGCCCTGATCGAAGCTTGCAACATAACAACAACGTAGCTGGGATCAAAGGCCATGGAAAATCAAAAGGAAACCGTATAGCTGACTCGTTAGTTAAGAAAGCATCCTCCCAAAAACTCTTGGGACCTGGCACTTTCATTGGCTTATCGGCATCAGCTGTGACGGACCTACTAAAGAAGCACTCCCTTGAAAAATTTAAGGGTAGATGGGACGACGAAACAGGCTGCAAACTAGCCAAGGAACTTCTACAGTATCCGAACAGCGAAACAGCCAAAAAATACTTGACTATTGTCACGTATCCCAAATATAGTTAAAATATTTGCGAAAAGTCAAAATCTCCTTAGAACAGTTTATTTATCAAAACTATAATAATACAAGTTTATTTATATAATTAATCGAAAACCCAAACATCTAACCAAACCAGGTCGCGCCGCTAAATTTCGCTGATGTGCAGAATCACGAAAGTCAAGGTTGGGTGGCTCAAGCACGAGCCTAACCTAGACAGAAAAGTAGAGCAATTTTACCAAAATAATAATTCTGCACATTCAGCTATCTTTGGTTTTAAAAACGTTCCAAGGGGAAAGAAGAGGGTTAGTCGGTAGTCAGTTAGTCGGTAGTCGGTTAGTCGGTAGTCAGGTAGTCGGTTAGTCGGTCCTTAGCTACGAAGGGGGTCTCCTACCGAAAAGGTGACCGCCAGAAGGAAATTAGGCTAGAATAAAGAAATTCACGTTAAAATTAATTACATACATAAAGTAAGAAGTAATAGTCCGCGAGTTACGGTCCTGGTTTGGGAGCGAGAACCTTCAGCACGATAGGGCAAATTGGGAGAAGCGTGACCAGCCCTTTACCCGACATGCTTAGGTAAGAGATAATTGTTAGCATTTTGTCATTTATTAATTTATGTTTATCTGAAGGGTGACCCAATAAAGTTGTATTTGTTTTGTACTTCTTGTTTTATTTCTCAGAGTGAGTGGTGGTACTAAAGAGTAATAACTGCTAAGTGTTCAGGGAGAGATCCCCATAACTTCGAAAAGGTCGAAAAGGCGTTTCGCCCTGGATACGTAGCAGCGACACGTAGGCCAAAACCGGACCTCGTGACACTATGAACCGACAGAACCTGCGCATAGCCACTGGTATCCTGACTGGCCACTGTCATCTACGAAAACACCTCCACAGGATGGGGTTATCTGACACTCCTCTAGAGTAGAGGATGTGAACAGGAAGACGAGACTGTCGAACACATTCTTTGCGAATGCCCGACACTCTCACAAATAAGACATTTTTTTTCGGCGAGCAGAGGTTAACACAAGCCAACATGAGGGAGCTACAAGCTAGAAGGAAGGCTCAACCTCAGAAGGCTGCACAATGGGCCAAATGTGGCCTACGTGCTGTGTGGTGACCCACCCTTCTAGCTTTACAGATACAGATATAGAAGCCACACAACGTCAGGTGATTAGATACGCTAGATTGTGCTTAAGTAAGAAGTCTTAGCGTATTTAATTACCTCCGCTCTTAGTTCTAGATATTAGACGTTGGATCGAGTATGGGTTACTGGATTAGTTTGTTCAGACTGGTCTGGAATAATGGAAAAAATCCCAGAAGAAATAAGAGGAAATCTCCAACTATATGCCATTAACTTATAGTAGATTAGTCATCGGAAAGTTACATAATATTATTTTTTTGATAGTACGCCACTGCTTGGACCAATTAGAGTCGGTCCAACTTCTCCCCGATTCTAGGAACACTACAGAACGACTGCTAAAAGTTTGAACCGCTTCGGAATGCATAAACATCTATTACATAAAGCCAAACCAAATTGGTAATAACTTTCAACAATGGTCTATTAAGTTTAAGAAACTTGCACAAAGGAGACTTTCGAATTTATCCACTAGATAAAATTCGTGAAAAAAAATATTATACGGTCCGAAGACAACAAATTATTTTAAATTAAACAAAAAAAAACGTTACGTATGTGCTCGATAGATAATCGTGACACGATCTCTTCAGATCAGCTTCTTGAAGAGTTTTTTTATATCGATTTAAATTTCGTAAACGAAAATATTTCAATTTATATTACTTGATTATACTAGTTTTTTTTAAATACTATAAAATTAATAGCACATTTGCGCATTGTAAATAATGTTCAGTTTGAAATTTAGTCTAAATAAAGCTCAAAAAACGATGGATTGACTGTTAAACTAACAAATGACGTTAATTATAAGAGCTGTAATAAGCTGGCAGCAATTTCAAACAGTCAGATAATCATTCTTGGCACAGTGACAATATCACGTGAGAAAATGTCATATCGTTATAGACGATTCAAATATTTTACTGGTCAATATATCTTTCATAGTTTTTTACGATACGAATATTTCGTAGTACTAGATGTTTCGAGGTTGTATAGTATCTAGCCAAAAGATTTTAATAAAATAATCCTTTGGAAAAATACGCTTGAAATATAATTCTTAAATCAGGGATATATAACTGCCCAATGATAAAATTCAACTTCATAGGAAAAAAACGTAAAGAATATATAAAAACGCTTCTACAAAGACTGAATTTTAATATCTTAATTAGTGTTGAATAGACCAGGTTACAACCACACCAGTTATTAAAATCAAATTCATAGAAAATATGTAATAAAGATGTAGAAATGCTTCCTTGAAGATATAATTGTAATATGTCATTTTTTTTTCATTCGGTGAAGTGCCAAAGTAAAACAAGAAAATTTAAAATTCTGAGGAAATATGTATATATAAATAAATATTTTAAAGTCAAAATTTACATTTGTAACCACTTGATTTTTACTTTTTTTTTTCTTTATTATTTATTAACTTTGAGATATGTCATATACTTGCTATAACGCAATAACGCGAGTCGAATGCATTCTTCAGACATCCTTTGGAGCTACGCAGTTGAGCTGTCTGCTTCTTACTGATGAGGCACAACAATTCCGAAACCGGTTTGGGAATGACACGCTCCTTTAATAACAAAATTAAAGTTATTGGGTTTAAGTCCAGAGGGGTTCGGGTTTCACACGCTTCTGGACCAATGTAATTCAATACCTGTTGGGGCATGTAGTCCAAGAAGTAGTTGTTTGAAGTCCAGACGCGGTGCAGTGTTTTAATGTTGTGCTGTGAGAGCGCAAATTTGTGAATTAATTTTATTCTACAGTGAATGAAGGTAAAAATCAACTATTACCTCCGATTTCGGTGAACCTCCATCGATTTGCATGAAAATTTGGGATTGAGTATATTTTACCCTCAACTTCAAAAATGACATATGCTCTACTTGCGCTTTTTGCATTTTAGGGGTGAAATGCAGCACTTTTGTTAAAAATGGTAAAAAATGCAGATTTAAGCATTCCGGCGTAAGTAATCTCGTTTAATTACATAAAATAAATATTTTTTAACATTTATAGGCATGATATGATTTTAATTAATTTCTCAACCCTTTTAGCAACCACCCCTTAAATCGAAAATCATGAAAAAATCATTTTTTATATTTCTGAAATATGAAATCGCATATTAACATTACACAAACAGTTTGTTTAATGTTTATGATATAATTTTTGGTTGACTGTGAAATTTCAACCCTTAAAAACCACCCCCTTAAAGCAGAATCATTGAAAAAATTGGTTTCAAGAAACTTTAATCATTTGAATAATACATTACTGAACTGAAATCTCATTTACGGAGTATTAAAGTCTTTATTTATTTATTGCGAAATTTTCCACCCTTAAAAACTACCCCTTGTCATAAAAATAATGGAATTTTTTTTTATCAGCTTTAATAGCTTTAATTATTTAGAATCTTTTTTATTTGTTATGATAAACTTTATTAATATATTTCAAACTTCATTAATATTATTCTTCTTACTATCTATCTTTTTCCTATATATACATACAAAATCTCTGCTCCAAAAATTTTTACAAATAAATGTTTAGGCTTTAAACGTTTCTATCTGGTTATTTTTTATCCTACAAAAATAAAAAAAAAGTAAAATCTTTGTTAAAAAAACTCAAATTTCGTTCTCTATTATTTTTTACGTATATCGAGCATTTGAGAAGTTATTATCAAAAGAAAATGAAATTTACGAAAATTTGAAAAATTCTGATTTTTTTAAATCATATTTTTTTCAAAAATATGCATTCTAAACCGGTCAAAATTTTTGAGGTCATTACTTATGCTAAAATAAAGAAAGTCTATAGGGATTACTATAAATTTTAATTTTTGTGGAAATGGCGTATGTTTTATTTTTCACTTTTTCCTAAAAAATTCGAAAGGGTCCTCCTATTTTCATCATAACTTGCTTACTTTTGATGCTATCAACTTCTTCTAGAGCTCATTTGAAAGGTATTTCTGAGTACTTTGAAAAGTGTTCAGTAAGTATATTTTATAAAATGCATGGAATTTATTCTATTTTTTATTAGCTTCAATTTTGGTAATGACAACTTTTTTTGTAAAAACTTATAGTTTTTGAGTTATTTATGAAAAACCACTTTAAAACATGCATTTGTTTCACGAAAAATCAAAATCTTTGATCTTTAATAACTGAAAAAGTATTGATTTATTTTAATAACTTTGTATAACAAATTTTGCTTCTCTCTCTATCGATTCCTGTTGTTATTTTTAATAAAATAATTTCCACCCCCGAGAAGGGGTGGAATTCACCCCCAGGGTAAAAGCGCAAGTTGGCACTATGTCACTTTTGTGTCTCGAGGTATCCTCTAACTACTCACCAATTTTCATGAAAATCGATGGGGTTCAACGATATCGGAGGTGAAAACCTTCAGTGACTGTACTATTATATCATTTTAGATATGTGTTACATTTTTCTAGGAGTTTTGCTCCTTTGCCGAGTAGATAATTGATTTTTTTGCCGGTTTTTTCAATAAATGCGTGTAGGGTTTAAGGGATTCGGTCGCCTTTGCAATGACGCAATTTTGCAAATTTGATTACGTTGTTTATCCAAAATTCCATTTTCGTTATTTACCATAATGGATTAAACGCAACTTTTTAAGCGAAAAGAAAAAAAAATCCCCTCTTTATTATCCATTTAGCAAATTGTAGCAATTCGGTCGATATCGATAGTTTCGCTTTTTCTATTACGTTTGGGCAACAAAAATTTTCATAGCTACTAACGCCGATGCCCAATACCCCGAAGGGCGAAATGTTTACCCGAAACGATAGTCATTATCTTTTATGTTTCTATCGAATAGAAGAGTTTTATGTTGCAAACTCGGGTATGCATGAGTCATACACGGCGCGACTGTAAATATCGAAATGTCAAATCGAGCAAATGAGCCATTGGAATTCTTCGGGGTGGAACTAAAAATTGTACGCAACAATAAATTAAGGTTTAGTGCGGCTCTATCTTATATCTTCGAGAGGAGGAGTTTAACGGCCAATAACAACTGCTCAGGAATATTACGATATAAAATATTTACTATCTGCGTAATTTTCTATCATGATTATGGCATTTCAGAAGTGGGACTAAATTTCGATGGAAATAATCTCTACAACTAGTCAATAAAAAACGAATCAAGGTTTTGAAATGCTAAAAGACAAAGGACAAGAAAAAAAAAGTAAAATTACAGAAATAATCTGAGAAAGTTGAAATTCATCAAAGCAATGTTAATCGAGATTAAAAGAGCAATTTACAAAGTGAAAATTAAAGAAAACAATTATTTGAATGATATTGGTGGAAAAGAAATCGTTAAATCTCGATAAAAAATGTGTAAATATACAGAAAAAATCTGGTAAAGTTGAAAAACTTTAAAATATAATAATCTATATAGACAAATCGATTGACAATGTATATTTGCTGTCTTGGTACTGTGTCTATAAAGTGCATTTCTTTGCTCTTTCTTTCTATTTTTCTCCTAATATCTTTTCTAACATTCTTTCGCACGTTTTTCTGCTTTGCAAGTTAACGTCATTTCTCTACTTTTGATACTTCTTTTGTGATGTCTGTTCAGTTCATTACTTATGTTTAGTGTTTCTGTTTCCTCTTTTTTTATTTTGGTTGTTACCAATACCCTTTGAAAGTGTTTTTACATATTTTATTGGGGACAAAAATTCAAATACAAGGAAATTTCTTCTCAACAAAAAAAATTAGTTGGTTCTGATAAACGTTAACAGTTACTCGCCTGAAGTAGAAATTAAACGTTAAGTCCATCGAGATTCATCTCCATTGTTAGCAACATTTTCAACTACTTACACTACAGCCCATTACGTCACAATATGATTCCGAAACCATTAACAATGATTTATTTATCTCGAATGGTCTTGTACCGATTATTATCCGTTTATAACTCTTCGATGCGCAATTCTTCTTCATCTTATTATTATTCCACTTCTTCTGGTTATCGCATGTAGTCGTGTGATCGCGAATCACGACCACGTTTTTCCGTTTGACAGCCACCACGATGATTACAACATAAAGCGAAAACCGTTTTCGTATTAAATCTTTATAAATCGATCAGGTTTGGAGCACATCGCCCTCTTTGGGTTTTTAGAGAGTTCCATTTCAATTTTTACAGGAGGAGGAAGCCTCAAAATAGATATACATACATAACCAATATTCGTTCCACTCCCAACCTTCCACACCTAATCCCCAGATCCTTTCAATATGGCTAAAGAAGCACGGACAATCCTTCCCGAGGGTGTATGTGATCTATCTATCTATCTGTTGATGGGAGTATCTATACACTGCGACCTATAAGATCTATTGTGCCCTCTTCTGCTGTCCATTCGTTAAGGCTCTCTCAACGATTAGAGCAGTTCCTCCGGTCCTATTGCATTCATAAAGTTCAGGGTTACGCATTCTGAGAGAATGTGGATAGAAGTTTCCTCCTCTTCCTCGCAAAATATGCATTCTTCCTCCTCCACTAATCCGAGTTTCTTTAGGTGCCCTCTCAACCGGTAGTGCCCTGTTAGGATACCCGTTAGTATTCTGAGCTTGTTTTTTATTCTGATTATAGTTTCCCAGTAATGTCTTGGCCTGCCTCCTTCCTTGTAGTCCTATCCAGTATTTACTTTTATTCCAAGTTCATCAAATATTGTACTGGTGCTTATTCCGCAGAAGGGTTCAGGTCCCAGAAATGGTGTTCCAATCCAGTGTGTCCCGGAACCCATAGGAGGGTAACCGTGTTGTTCTTGCCTAGTTCGTTTAGATTCTCTAGAATCTCCCAAACCATCTTGGAGTTGATTACATGGCTGCTTGACTGGCTGATATGATGATGATGATCTCTTGTTTACGTAAAATTTCTTTCTATGTTGAACTGGACACATTTTCCGATGGCGTAGATTTCAGCTTGGAAAATGCTCGGAGATTTGCCTAGACTTTCGGGATATTTGTTTCCCAGTAAGTATGGGATACTTTTACTTATCTTATTGCATTTGAATAAATGAAATTTTCACTTTATTCTTCATACGAATAACTACGGAGATTGTAATATCGCGTAAACGTAGCCCCGATATTTTGCATACCGGTCAAACCGCAAAATAAATATACAATGGGAGATGTTGTATACATCCCAACCGAGACGAAGATGCAAGCGAGGCCCTTAGCAACAAGATCTCTTCGTTTCTCGCCAACGCACAACGGCGCGTAACCGATTCTTCGTGTTCTTTTTTTTGTGCTCTCCTCCATTGCATCTTTGTAAGCGAGTCAGCGAACAAGGTACACGTATTCTCGAAACAATTTAATACTAAACATAAATGTTTTATTTTTGATTATAAGACTTGTCTTGATAGTATTGATCTAGGGACCAAAGACATTTTTTTTGGGGAGTTTCGAGTACATTTTTGGTCTCTAGATAATGAATAAGTTAAAAACAGGGTCTATAGGAGTTTTAAGATTTAATATTAGGACCAACTCTATGTGCTTTGATTAATAGAAACTAAAACTTTGAAAATGATCTTGCATTCCTAGACGATGAAAAATACCTCATCCACAGGGTCACCTAATCACTTCCAAAAAAACAGCGAATTATTCCCGATTTTTAGTAAGAACCTGCCATAACCCGTAGAAAATCATTAAAAATAGAGACTCTGTGGATATAAACGCCTACTTTGTGCACATATACGCGAAATTAATGCGAAAATAAAAGCCGGTAGCGGATATCATAAACGTTGAAATGATCCAATAAAAAACTGACCGCGCCACAAAAATTGCTAAAGAGTGGATGGACTCTTCGGCTGTCTGCCCGTAAGAAATTTTATTTCGCCGAGCGAGAAATATCGTCTGCAACTGAAACATCTCCTACATTTTGGATGGGGCCGAACGAGCAGGCGGCGGACAATTCCTAGAGGTAAAGTATTTCGTATGAATTGGCGGTATGCCCCAGAGGATCCAGATATAGGCGAAGGAGTCGGAGATACGGGTTCTATCTCTCGACTAGTGCCCCAATTGTGCGATATAAATTTTGTGCTTCACCTTAATTGCGAAATGTATTCCTAAAATTGGGCTGCTCCTCTGTTCTACGGACGCTCGAGAACCGCGCCGAAACGCTAAAACGTAAAAGGCACACGTATATTAGCCTATAGTTACAGAACAGTGACGGAATTAAGGATGATTTACTAGGATGAAAAGATTTTACAATATTCATTTCACACCGAAAAAGAACGTCTGGATTTAATCATAAAGGAACAAAACATTCAAAAAACTAAGAAACAACCTACTAGACATATAAAGCAGACGGAAAGTAACAAATAGGCGAAAACCGAATATGAACAACCCTAACTCATCGTAATGCTAAGTTAGGTAATTTCCCATATAATATTCCATACAGGTCAGAATATATGGCGTACATTTAACAAAAATACGCTGCAGAATAAAACTCTATTAAATAGTAACGTTTCATTCGGAGAACGGTTGAAATGAGAAGGATATTCTTGTCTTCCTCACTGACTCTCCGCATTGGGATTAAATATACACCAACGAAAATTTAATCGGAGAAGTCTAAATATGAAAGAAATATTTATTACAGACTGAATTTTTTTTTTTTAATTAGTGAGGCTTCAAAGTTAAAAATGCATTTTTGTGGATTGATCACAGTTGTTTCTATAACCTTATAGCCCACATGTCAGAGACTTTGACCTGGCACAAAATGTGATAATCCATCTAGAAAACATGTAAAATAGTTCTATTAATTTAATTTTTTTAACTTATGTATTTCAACGGAAAGACCTCAATTGTATACAATACATATTACAATAGAATATATTAAAAAGTTGTAATATTAAAATATATATAAAAATACATTAAAATAGTATTAAAATAAAACATCACAAAGTAAAAAAATATATAAATAACGACAAAACAACAATAAAATAAAATTAGGCTATAGGCTATACATACATAAGGATTACAAAGCACGGTGTAGTGACTTCTTGAAGTTTGCATATAAGTTTGAGAAAATAGATCTACCGAAACCTGTACATCAAAAAAGTTTCTTTACAATCTGGTCAAGGGACTGTTAATTCCGTAGTTTGTAGTATGGAATGGAATACTGAACAAAGGAGGATTACGGGTTCTAGATATAACATTCAGATTCAACTGACTCACTAATTGTGGGCAATCAATATTTCCATTAATAAGTTTAAAGAGAAACATCAGGTCCAAAATTCTCCTGCGGTTACTGAGGCTCGATAGATTGAGATTTGAGGACAAGTCAGAAATAGTATAGAACACTGTCGAGCGATATTTACGATATGCATAAATTCTCAAAAACTTATTTTGAACCCTTTCTATTGAATTGATGTGTACAGCGTAACTTGGTGCCCAAACGATAGATCCATATTCCAAAATTGGCCGAACTAATTTGTTTACCATATTATTGATGTGTGATCTAAAGTTTAGGGAGGAGTCTAGCAAAATGCCCAGATTTTTAGCATTCTCTTTCCTCGTTAATCTGAGGTCTTCAATCGAGTATTCACTGTTCTCGTGGGTATTTCGTCGCGAAAAAGTAATATAGAAACATTTTTCAACATTAACGTACAACATGTTGAGCGATGTCCAATGAATGAAACCATTTAAGTCATTCGGTAAAAGGAGAGTATCAGTATTGATTTCACGGAAGAGTTTCAGGTCGTCGGCATACAGAAGAAAATGAGAATGAACAATATACTTATTTAGGTCGTTTATAAAGATATTAAAAAGTAATGGCCCGCAATGGGATCCTTGGGGAACACCCGATAGTACAGGAAATGCAAATTAGAGATTATCATTGATGCGTACACACTGAAACCGATTGGTGAGGAAACTCTGTAACCATGTAATTACTGAGATATTCATATCCAGGAATTTTTGTATTAACACATTATGACTGACCCTATCAAATGCTTTCGAAAAGTCCGTATATACAGGGTGACATTAAATGGGACCTTATGGCCTCATTTTAGTCATTTTGTTTCACTTTTACTACTTCCGGTTTTACCGGAAGTGATACCAACTTTTGAATTTTAAACGGGACGCCCTGTAGATTATTACATTTTTGGAATCTACATGACAACCTGATTTCATCGATGTATCATACTTGCTATCTCAAGTGAATAGTTAAGGAGCTACACACAAAAATCAAAATTGGCTTAAATAACATACCAAAGAAATAAACAACGGGAAAAAACGGCACTAACTTAAATATTACATTAAATTATTTAATGTAATTCAAAAAATTTATAAATTTAATACAACATAACTGAATTGTACGATTTTTTATTTTTTTTTTAATTTAACCCATTTTCCCCCCTGTTTTCATACCTTATTTAAATTGCAACCTTTGTTTTTTTCTTCCTAAAACAATAAACGCATTCTAATCTAATTAAGTGCATAATTTTAAATTACATTTTTTGTACATTTCTTAGTTAATGTTCTCAAATGAGAAAACTATCATACTTTAAAGCAATACATAAATAAGTCAAAATAATGTCATAGTCACCGCTGCCTTGATAATATTAAAAAATTATTTAATGTATTGCTTTAAAGTATGATAATTTTCTCATTTGAGAACATTAATTAAGAAATGTACAAAAAATGTAATTTAAAATTATGCACTTAATTAGAATAGAATGCGTTTATTGTTTTAGGAAGAAAAAAAACAAGGGTTGCAATTTAAATATGGTATGAAAACAGGGGGGAAAATGGGTTAAATTAAAAAAAAAAATAATCGTACAATTCAGTTATGTTGTATTAAATTTATAAATTTTTTGAATTACATTAAATAATTTAATGTAATATTTAAGTTAGTGCCGTTTTTTCCCGTTGTTTATTTCTTTGGTATGTTATTTAAGCCAATTTTGATTTTTGGTATTTTTGTGTGTAGCTCCTTAACTATACACTTGAGATACCAAGTATGAGACATCGATGAAATCAGGTTGTCATGTAGATTCCGAAAATGTAATAATCTACAAACTATAAACAAACTGACTAAAATGAGGCCACTAAGGAACCACTTTAATGCCCTAAAATTTTATAATTTTATCTTGAGAAACACAGATACACACAGATACACAGATACATGGTTGCTGTGTCACCCTGTATACTATCCACTTGGGATTTTCCTTCAAAGGCGTTTAGTGTATGAAACCATGCTATTCTGGAATTATCAAATTTCTTAGCTGATATGACAAATATGTGGATACCAGGTTGTCTAACATTTTAGGTAAAATTGATTGAATACATACATAGAGACTAGATTTCAAAAGACTAATCCGTTTTTAATAGGCGAGGTTTCAAAGTTAAAGTTTTCATTTTATTGAATTTGACGTATTTGTTTTCATATCTTCACTATTTTAGAATTAATAAAGATTATAATTTGAAATAGATAAGCAGAAAGGATTCACAAATATTGACTTAAAGACATCGTTTTTGTAAATTGATTGTTTTTTAATTGACGGTGAGTTGGAAGTTAAATTTATTTATAATTTAGGAACTTTGCTTAGTGGAAGTAAACGGTGGAAATTGAAACTTAATGCGGTTCTGTAACCCTGTTCGAAAAGAAAATGTTTTCCTTTCTGGAGAGACATTTTCGCGTTCAATTACCTTTCCTCCTTACTACTGCCACTTATTTACGGTCCGCCCTTATTTCGGTTTTTAATCTATGCTTTAATTTCAGCACCCAATTTTCGGTTGTATCTAAACGACGGTTTTCAGCATAAATGAAGCCGTAAAAATATTTCTTTTAAGTCTGTCGACTGTTCGGCGCGCGATGTTTTTGGCAATTGGGCGCGAGTTTCACTTGTTATAAGTATCCTCGAGTCGTTAAAGACTTCTTGGAAATGCGTTTTTGGGAACGTTAATCGCACTGAGACTCGTATCGGTCGGTTTATGGGGATATTTAAAGACGTTTTTCTTGTCTAATTGGAGAGTCTCAGAAGTGGTTTTTTGGAGAAACGGTTCCATATTTTCGTTGCTCGACTGTTTACGACAAATTGAATTGTCAAATAAAATTTGTTTTACCTTTTAGCAATCTTTTATTTGTCTGTTTATTACACTAAATGATTTTCACGTCTACGTATAAGCATAACAATATTTAACTCTAAACTCGAACATCTCCGTAAATTTATCAGTTTTCGGTCTTGGCATGTTACAGACCATCTGAAACCGACCCAATTCCTTCCCTGGAGGAAAGAGAACGAGAGAACGTAGTATATAGGGTTATGTAATAATGGTACATCGATACCACCTTATTAATCTCGTGCAACAACCCTTTTGTCACTTGTCAGTTATTATCAGATTATGTCTGTGATGATATATATGTGTTGTTACACTGCGAAGCTCCTTTATTAGAATGTAGCGAATTGAGAGAGGGGAAGAAAGGGAACGCGGTGTTAGGGAGTGAGGAATTTGACTGTTACAAGGTATGGAGAAGATTGATCAGATGGGGCCAATTAATTAACTAATTAATTTCGATAGAATAAATCGAAAGCTATCAAAAAGGAAAAGTCTTTCCAAAACTCTGTTTTTTTTTTCATAAATCCAAATAGCTACGGGACCTGTCAGAATCCTATAAAAGAAAAGCTCTTTAAGATACATCCTGAGGAAATTGGGATGCTCTATTGCCATCACCGTTTGAATTGCGGCATGACAGTTTTACAAACTTAGATGGACAAAGTTTACAGGAAGAAACAAAAATATAATCGACTGTAATTTTTGCACAATTTTAGGCGTCGATAACACAAAACGCTGTTATAATAAATTTCATTTTGGCCACAAATCTCTAAAGGACGCAGACAAAGAAAAGATGCGTGGAAATTGACTTTGAAACTTTTGTCCGGTCAATAGTCATAAAATGTCCTCTGTGAAGTTTCCCCGACCCCTCTCCCGGAGTTCCTATCTTTTGGACACGCTCGCAAACCAAATCCCAACGTTTCGGAATAAGGCACGAATGAGGGTTTATGTAACGTCCTCGACGCCGAAGATCAAAGTACAAAGTTGGAAGCCTTCAAGGGCTCAGGGGGCAGTCAGTCAATTCTGTTCGTCGTCATAAGAAAAGATATGATAGATAGATTCAGGGGATGAATCGTTCTTTGTTCGATTTAGCTAATAATGACTTTTTCAGGGACTATGAAGTTGTAAGAAATTTTCTAATGTCTTCATTTTAATAGTAAGTGTAGAGGAATTAATTGCTAACGTATTGTTAATCCTAGAAACTGCAATATAGTTTAAAAAATCACTTTGCGTTTCAATCAATCAACTTTTTGTCTTCCCCTTCTTTTGACTTTTTAATTACAAACTTCGCTGTTAATCCCTACCAAGTTCGATCATTTTTAAACAAACACAAACCCGATGGAAAGGAAGCAATCATCTATCGAATGACAGTTCCTTAGTTCCGGACTTACCTACTTTTCTTTTTATTTTTTAATTGAAATCGAATATCAAACGGAGTGGAAGCTGTTTACAGAGCGTAAATAATAACCGATGAAAATTACGGGCGGTGTGTTGTAATTTGATATAGTGCAAAAATGGATTATAACGCCTTTATCATCTACCATTTCGTTTTATATTTTCGTTCTTAATTCACCCGAATGACGTTTAAACAAAGAAATTAAATTCGTGCTTACGTATACGAATGATAATGGAACAATAAAATGAATATGAATTGTGAGGAAGTTTAATGTTATTTTGTAAGTATTTTTGGTGTCTAAGTTGGTTGATTCCACTAAAATTTTCGTCATCTTACCCAACTAGTAGAGCCTGGAATTTCTTTTTATCACACCGTAGAATTTAAAACCAAAAAAACACTAAACAGTAGGGATTCACCACGCCAAGTAGTTTGGCTTACACTTGAAAGTCAAGCTTTTTAAAAAGAAAAGGTTGGCTTGCCTTGTTTTTTACGAATACAGGCTTGTCTTGGTTTTCAAGCTTTTCGAAGCTTTATCAAGCTCAAGGAATCAATTTATCATTAGAAAAATGAGCAAGTGACTTAGACAACAAAATTGACAGAAACAATGTTGACGAAACGTTAATATTGTCGCTTCAAGCATCACGTGATAAAATATTAAAATCTCTACTAAACATGTTTATAACCAAAATTATCAAAACGTTCCTTTATTCGGACGTCAACATAACGCTCAGCCGACGGTCACTAAACTGGTGAAACTATTCTAATATTAATTAAACCTCCATCCTGAATATAATATTCCGGTCATGGAACGCCGTTGAGCTCTTAAAGCGCGAATTTGAATTTCGGAACAGAGTGTCAAATAAAATTGCATTACGAATGTCTAATTTGACATGGTGCAAAAGTGGGAATTAATATAATGCAACATAACATTTGGTCTCACGGCTCCGAACTCGCTGCTCTTAGGAAATGAGTTTATTTTGCATTCGATTCAGTGGATTTCTGGTTGAGAAATGTCACAAATTTGATTTAATAAGATGAGTAAACAATGAACGTATACACTTAACGCGGTATTGTGAAAGTTTGTAGCGGTACAGACGCTCTACAACACGGATTCTGTCTGTTGTTGTAGCGATAAGTCAACTTTGGATATTAGAAGTAACGTTGCAGATGGCAGTTGTTTTTTTTGTGTGAGAAATCTCAGTCAACATTTTAGCAGGCGTTAGGCGGAGTACACATGGAGCTACTCAAAAGAAACGTGATTCTGACGCAAATCACTAACCAGTCCTCGATGAGTCGCAGCCATTGTAATTGAATGGGACACCGCAGACGACGCTACTTGTCACTAACCAATTAGTAACGCGTTAGTAATCAGTTGTAGGCAACTCGACATGGTGACAATTTTGGCTTGAACCACCCAGTTTCTAATGTTCAGCTGTGTGAAATAGCAAAATAATAATAATAAAAGAGTAATAAAGTAAGATGGAATCATCATCACTCGAATCGGTATCCATTTTTAGTCAGATTGTGAATAATAGATGTTTTAGACCACAGCTGTAATCAGAGACTACTGATTTCGTTCACTATTGAGTAGACCGTGTATGCGGATATAGCATCACTAATCAGTTAGTAACTGGTTAGTAATTTTAGTTTCCTAAGACTGAAAGTCTCACAAACACACCTCCTTTCCTAACATTTTCATACTGGTGTCAGTGCTATTAAGCTAACGCAGACACGCGCTCTGCTAGCGAAGAGTAGGGACACAACAATGCAGATTTATTATATATTCGGCTGGTCGACTTCTACGTGAGCTCTTGTCCAAAATACATTGAAAATCCTATGTCCCGTTGAATTTTTGTCAGATCTGTATATAAGCCAGAGCGATAGAATTATAAAAAGCTGCCTCATATAACATAAAGAAACATTTAAAATTAAGTAATTACGGGGTAACCTGTTGCGAATATATTTTCCTGAATAAGTGTATCGCATTTTCCAGTAAATCTTTGCATTAGCCTCCATTCATACATGCATAACAACATTCGGCGACTTTTCATTCGCTGGCCTGAGTATAATGGAGCACGCAGCCAGACTGCCTTTTGATATATCGATGCGTGTCGAGATACCATCAAGAATTTACATGTGAAAAATTGTATTTTCACCATTTGAATAACTCTTAAGAGTTTCTCGTATGCCATTTCTGTCTTTCTCTCTTTCGTTCCCCTGGCCCTCCAACTCCTGATCAAATGTGTGCTAGGAATACCGATGCGGACAATTTGAATTTGATGTGATGTGTTCGCTTTTCTCACATGTATGCATAGTACGTGTATTCTTTGCCTCTTGCTTGCCAAATATTGCACCATAAATACAAGGGATTGACAATAAATAGTGTTACACGGCATTAGTAGGGACTTGAGGTCAATGCGATTGATCCCGGGATAAAACAGTTACAAAACCAAATGCAATGGACTTTTAGAATTTTTTTAACGTTCACAGAATTTTATTTTGGTCGATACGTTTACCTCATTTTACGTAATGAGATTGGTTTCAAACCCGATTTTGATGAAGAATGTTATAGACGATTCTATGAAGTAATTTTCTTGGTTCAATTTTTTGCGGGTTTTCAGATAGAAATAAATAGATGTAAATTAAAGAATAAAGTTTCCTTTGAACTGCGTTATTACTTATAGAACCAGAAATATTTTACAGTCTCGGAATAGCTGAACACAAAGATAATAATTTGATTCTGGCGTGGAAGAATCGTTTTTGCTTTTTTGGAGCCCGTTCCTTTCTTTCTCCGTTGTTTTGACTAACACCATGATTTCTAGTGTATAGTAATGGATCCTGATGTACATATCGACAGTACTTCAAAAATTTTACATTGGTAACTCTATTTATACTCCGGATGCTTCGCCAAACCATCTTCTTACGTCTCGGTAAGATTCACGCTTCATAAATTTTCATAACGCAGCATAATATCCAATAATATTTCCACTCCTTATTGTAAGTCCCCCGTATATGAAGTACGTTTATTCTTTGGCTTCTTACGAAATATAGCGCTATAAATAAAGTGCTGCGTTGTTTCCAGTCGGATATTTTAGCTTCCCGAACACCAGATGCATCAGCGAAACGCAAAATGGAACAGGAAGAGCAAGCAAATCCAAATTCCAACGTATTATCTCCAGACTTATTTATTGTTGAGAAAGCACACATGATGCCGCCCAACTCTTTATAGTTTGAGTATCTGCAGTAGTTCTAATTGTGTTTATTTTTTAAACAAATCTACTTCCTTAAAAATGCTAAATCACTCCTACTGGTATTTTTTAAATTTTCTAACTATAATTAGTTTAAATTGATGACGTGATTTTTAGTGGGTGGTAAATAAATAGAATTTTTATAATTACCAGACGAACTGATGAGACAATAATTAATAATAAAATGTTTTTCTGTCATTTTAAACCTCGTTTTACATGAATTATTCAGAAGGTAGAAGGTTGTGGCCGTCGACCATCGATTTATAATTATAGATCGAGAGAAATTTTATTTAAAATTGTTTGAAAAATACGCTACTCGAAAATAAACCTAAAAAAACTTAAATTTCAGTCGGATTTTAAACTAACAATTTAATTGAAAATAAAAATTCAATAAGCATTAAAAGCTTCGTTAATTCTATTGCTTTTTCCTCAAACACAAAACGAGAGAACCACTCAACAGGCAATAATTGCCAATAATTCAAAAAAATCCAGCAAATAATACACAAATGAACGGGAGTGAAACATGTCTATTAAAAGAACGTTTTAAATTTTTAACATCATATTTCGTATATGAATGCACCGATCATGATCAAAATTCTCACCACAACTGTCGAAACACGTATGAAAAGAATCAGGTCCATATTCGAAAAATTCGCGATACGTAAAAATTAAATATGACAAAAGAAAGTCCGCTCAGCTCGAAGGACCATGATGTGGTTCACATAGTCAAAGTAAAAAAGAAGATATTTCTATACATTTATATAAAACATTTAAAGGAATACTTATAAAAAACTCAGCGAATCATAAATTACTGCTTATTTGAAATTACCAATTGATTTAAATATGCAAATTAAAAGAAATCATTTTGCATTTGTTAATAATTTCAATAAAAAAGTTTTGTTTTGAAAAACTTATCAAACGATGACGTGCTCTGAAATTTTTATACGAAATTATTAACATTTTTATGACCATCGTGAGAATTATATTCTTGGTGTAGGAATTTTATCGCTTCACTAGTTAAATTCAGCTATAAAAATATTTAATAATGATTCATTAAATGTGCCTCATAACTGAATAATAGTATTTATGCATATTTAGTTTGTTGCTAATTTTAAAAATTACAGCATATCCGCATGGGATTACAATTTATATTTCAAATTTTTCTGACCTACCTTACCACTTTGTCCATCCTTTTTATGTTCGCGTAGAAGCGGTTGAGATGTCTTCAGGTAGCTGGTATAGCTCGTCGCCTGATTCGGTAGCTTTCTAGGCGGGTACAGTTGAAGAGGCTGCACTTGTTACTTGACTTTAAAAGAGCCTTTCACCATATTTGTGATCTTGTAGCTTAGGCGTCTGGAAGTCTGGCTAACCATGTCGTTCTTTATGTGTTTATTTAAAGACCTTGTTCTTCGAAAACTTGCTAGGTATTCTGCATTAGATTATAATTCATTTATTTATAGGATAGGATAGTAGCGTTGGAGTTCATTCACTTCTTCGGGATACATTTGAGGATGATGCGGTAGTCCTTGTCCCACGCGCTCTCAGAGAATATACTTCGGAACTTGGCTTTGAAGGTAGTCTTGTTGCTTAGGCTTGGTCCTCGTTGGATCTGGAAGAGAAATTATGGAAGAAAATCTACCAGGATTGAATTCTGCCTGTAAGGGAATATAACTGCTACATCTAGATCTTGTCTATGCGGGGTTAATTTAACAATATATCTCTTAAAATGTATTCTTAAATTCCCTTCGAGTTCGGTCCTGCACGCTTGTAATTTTTGGCACTAAAAATATCCGATAAAGAATATTTTGCATATTTGTATCGAATTCGAGAATAAATATCATTGTTCATATTTGCCACAATGTTTGTGTGGTTGCAAATAAAAAATTCGAATAAATACTAGCCAAGTTTTGTGTATTTTCGTGATTTTGATTAAACACAAAGCTCGGATTTTCGTTTTTTAAAATGAATATCAACATTTTCATTTATTTTTTCATTGGTATACGTTTGTATTACGTGCTGTCTGTTAATTTCACAATCATCCAAACTGTAAAGATTCTTTTTTTATACCTATTAAAACTAACCTTGCAATATCACTAATTTTTGTCGTGTGTGTATAATAAATAAAGGATGGAAACAGGAATAGTGCCCTAAGGTACACCAGATTGTATTTGTTTAATCTCCGAATACTTATCTACGTACTTTCTTGAAATATATTAACGAAAATTAAAATTGTTACGTTGGACAAATCAATCTTACATTCCAAGCAAGTTTCGAGGAGCATAAAGTTTACGTTAGAGGTGAATCTTATAAAAAATGCGTTTCTTCTTCTTCTTCTTCTTCTTCTGACGCTTATAAGAGTTCCTGCAGAAAGAAATTCCCCACACAAATATCGAATATGTGTTTATCCGACGGAAAACAGAACAAATGAATAATACAATGGCTGCGAAAACAATCACACTATAAATATACCGACTGGCAAGGGAGATTTATGACCTTTATTATTTGTTCAGGATGAAGTAATATAATACTCGAGTGAAAAGGTCATTTTTTATGGCCATTGTAACATTACTAGACGTTTTGTGTTACGAAGTTTTTCTTTATTATTAGAATGGAGTCGAGTTGGATATGATGCCGAGACCCGGGCCCATTTTCGTAATATAAATGATGTTGACGTGTTCATTATTTCTCTGATAAGATATTCGAATAATGAGAGGTGGATAGAATACTATTTTGTTGATTATCATCTATTAAAGTAAAGAAGTAAAAATTTCATTGATAATATGATTAAATACGTCTATCATCCACGGATCATATTAAAAATTTCCTCTATTTTACACACAACAAAAATATGTGCAATAACCATTCCAAAATCCAACCGGAAGTTATAATAACTATGATAGCATATGGGTTAGTTTTAGGATGGATAAAGATTCAGCAAGCTGAAGTCCAGTTATTGTAGCGATGACAAGACAAAATATTCCTGCTATGTATCAGTCATGCACGCCTCTAAAGGTTCCGATAAACGTTGTTTTTAATCGTGAGTCATAAAAATTTCCTCTATTCCACACACATCAACAAAATTATGTGCAGTGAAGAAGACAACTAGAGTTGAACCTACTTATACATTCCTTACTGAAGACAACCCCAATAGTAGCGATAGAAGTTTTATTTAACTTACAGTCTCTACATATGTATTTGATTGGCAGTAATAATAATATAGTTCTATGTATATCTACAAGTGGTGTGTGTTAACGACCGCTCTGAATAGATAAATCTCTGAAGGGGCGTTAAGTCGCCCAGACAATAAAAAGGGATATGAATTTTATAAAAGGGAGTTTTCGCTAATGTATACGCTAGTTTTTCGTCTAATTTGAATAGATATTGGAGTCCATTATTCTGCCATCAGCACTGGATAGCTGATTCACCGTCTGAATTTATTTTTTTCTCCTCTCCTTCGGCTTGGTTGCGATTCATTAAACGCGCATAAAAGCGGCTCCGGCGTATCAGAACGGAGAGCGGTTTTCTCTTTTTCGATTCATTCGATTCGGAAGACTATGACTGCTTTTGCATTTACATATTTTGTTTTTGGTTGATGTGCGAGAGGTAAAAACGCGTTTCGAAGGGACTGGAAATGTTTTCCGTTATCAAAGGTAATGATACCGATACGTTTATGAACCCGCAGGAAAACACAAAAGAAAAAGGAACGCTTTTTTTTTCGTACTCGATTAATAAACTCCACTCATTTTTGTTCCGATACAAAAACGCAATTATAGAAATTAAACCAACTGAAAACAGATAGGTGTTTTACATGATATAAAGTTGTGACTTTTTATGTCATGACAGTGAATGACCCGACATTTTATTTCTCGAAAACTGAAAAAGTCACAATGTCGCGACATTCTTTGAAGCTTCGTTCATTCTCGTGCGATGTCGTGGTATTTCAGGACTATCGGGACGTGCGGTGTAATCAAATAAATAGCAGGTTATGTTTTACAATAGTCGCAATGGAAAATTTGAATATTGAGGAATTATTGAATCATTAAGAAAAACAGCCGTGTCTGTGGAATAAAACAGACTCGAAATTTCACGGCAGGCAAAAAGCAATAGATACCTAAAGTTTTCCTTTTGTCAATGCATTTCCTAACCCAGACCGTTTTCTACCATTTTTTTTTCATTTTTTAAAATTTCGCACATGATAATTTCACTTACAACACGTGTAGCAGTCAAAATAGATTCACTTGACGCCATCTTAAACTGCATAGAATGCCATGGCATTAAAATTACATGACATAAAAAGTCATGACTTTATGTCACGTGAGAACGAATCTTTAGAAACATTGATTCTTATAACATTTATAATTCATACGAAACTCAAAATAACCGAAACGAGGAATTGTTTTTCTATAAACTAAAACCGCCCCATCCTTGCTCAGTCGGTAGAAGAAGAAAAAATGTGACCTTTCTGGAAGAAATTCCGCTGATAGCTATTGCTTTCTGAGCCGACCAGTAAGCGGCATGTGAGTAAAGGTATTGTTTCCGACCTTCGAAAGTATAGAATGGCCATTTACCGAATCCCGGACGGGGTAATCAGAGCAAGGCAGAGAAAATTTAAAAAGCAAATACCACCGCACCGGAAAAGATCCGTATCCTCCGTTCTAGAATAGAAAAAGATATTTAGGGGGACGGTTGGGGTGTGTAACCTTTCCGCGAAGGTGATGGTAAAGCATTTTAATACGATTTTTTGAGCCGGGGCGAATTTCCCCTGGGTAGAGGCCATAGGCGCGCCCCTATCGGATTGTTATTACCGATTGATGTGATTATAGATACCCGGAATCAATTACAAGAATCATGGCACGGTTGAATGGAAAAATGTTTTACAATGAATCAGCGATTTTCCAGTATGTCATCGCGGCAGATTTATCTATTGGAAATATTCTGAACGCATATGCTTTCAATTGCTAGTATATTTTGTGAATAATCTTGAATTACAATTTTATCTCAATTTTGATCTTCCTCATAATGTTTAATTTTCTTATATCTTCTATTTTTTTTCAGCGATGTTCGTCTTCCTAATCTCTATAATAATAAATTTTACAAAAAAACATACAGAGTTTATACAATCATTTACAATCATTTTATTTAACTAAAAGGCATAATGTACCTAGACCTATGTGAAAATATAACATTTTAACATTAAAAATATCAGCGTCATACAAATCAGCAGTGTGATATACCCTAATTTTATTAAAAACAATTTTTAAAATGTAATTTTGGATAAAATTTAACGGAATTAATGCGATGGTGTACAAACCACCCCAAACAATGATCCCATACTTTAATACCGATTCCACAAGTGCCTTGTAAACCATTATCAAAGTATTTTTTTTTTCATCATAAATTTCCGTAAGTATTGTATAAAATTTGGGGATTACCCTTCTAACTCTGTTACACAAGTATAATATATGGTCATACCACTTCAGATTTTTGTCTATTATGACACCTAGATATCTTGTGGAAAAACTTTCTTGAGTTCTGGTCTGTTTGCGTCACTAAGAGAAAATGCGATGTATGTCGTTTTCTTTACATTTAATGATAATTTATTTTGATCAAACCACTTTTTAGCAATACTCATGCCGTTTTCAGATCTCTATTTCACATCTTCCTATGTTGTATCATTAAAAATAAGTACTGTATCATCAGCATAGGATATGATATTACCACCTACATCAGTTTGTATGTAATAAAAAGCAACGGTCCAAGTACTGTACCTTGAGGAACACCAATTTCGATGGTTTTGGGATGACTGTATACATTTTGTTATGATCTAGGTATTGGACAAATAGCTCTTAAAGACTTTCAACAACTACGGGCACCTCACTCCATAATGTCTAAGGACATCAAGCAGTCGATCATGCGGCACTATGTCGAAAGCCTTTGCCAGGTCAATAAATACCCCTATACATTTTTTATTGTTATCTAGGAAACATTGCGTTGATGAATATGAATGAATAGCCCCGTACAACTTTCTTTTTGAAAACCAAACTGATTACTACTTAGAATGTTGACACTCTCGAGATAATCCTTTAATCTGTTCGTTAAACATTTTTCCAATAATTTGGCAAAAGTACTAATTATGCTACCCGATTTATAAATGGGTATTACTATAGATTTTTTAAATCATCAGGAATATTTCCCGCTGTAAAAATTAAATTAAAAACACGAATCAGCAGATCAAGAATATACACATGACATATTTTAACCAGTTTAGAGGTGACACCATCAAAACCTGGGGCACTGCCATTTTTTAAGCTACCAACAAGCATTACTAGTTCATGTCTGCTAAGAGGTTTCAGGAACATGGAATTTTTCAGGTTAGGATAATATCTCATCATTATTTGATATCTGTGGCTTTTTTGAATCTACGTCCTCTTTTAAAATTCTTTTTAGCTCTTTTACACATTTCCTCCTTTATTATCAGCTATTCTTTGAATATTGTACCATGAAAATAAAAATATAACGATATATACATTTTAATTTTCACCATGATACATGAAAGATATGTTATGGCCTTAAAATAAGACCTTGTAGCCTTTTCATTATTCTCCAGATGAATGTAATTAGTAAAGTAATACAAAAAAACCAAGTTGACTTAAGCAATAATGTTGCTAATAACCTAGAAAATGTTTTTGTTAATTGGATATATTTCTTGTGCGCCTATGGAGGATATCGGCTTTCGCTTTACGCGGACAAGGTGAGTGCGATGGGGGTTTCAACTCCCCGGGTAACAAAGAAAACTTGGAAAAAGAAAAGAAAGAATCGTTCTCTAATGAAAACGAATGGAAGCCTAGCGTTAGTTTCAAAGACAATATTGCCACCGAAAAGTTAATATCTCCATAGCTTTATCTGGTCCAATGTAGGAAGTGGAGAAAAAAGTGAAATATAAAAAAAAATAACTCGTGGTTTATGGTCGGGGTTAATCGGAAATTGATAGAATTTTTTGTTAATTTTTTAAAGCAAATATTAAATCAATAAATATTTTTCTTACTTTCTTTTCCTACATATTAATTTTTTTTGGGATATTGGAAACCTTGTAGCAAGTTTTTAATCTGCAATAAAAACACCCTTACATTAGAAAATCCCTTTAATTTCTTTGTGTCTCACTAAACGATTATAAACGATAATGATCGGATAATTTTTATTGCGATAATGCCGCTCATAAACAACTGTTCTAATTTAATAAAATCTTATTTATAGCGAAGGAGTTTTAGGAGGTAATTTCAACTCCTTTATCCTACACACCGATGGAAATTCCGACGTTAAAATGCATTAGTAGCAGCAGTAGGCGAAAATAATTTGAGAAATCAAATGGTATGAAGTTGTGGGGTCCCTCGCAGCTTTAATCCCTAGATCTCCGTGTTATAATAATTATAGAAGCTTACATGGTCGAAACCCTTTATGTCACCTCGTACTAATATTTATACATATTTTTTTTAGAATCGTATTTATTCTTTAACTAGTTTATATTGAAGACTCGACTTTTTATAAAGTGTCTAAAGAGTATAAAATTGTTGCTGATTTGTGCACTTTTTATTTTTCCTATAAATTATGCGTTCACACAAACATTATCGTATTCTAACACCAAATAAACGTACTTTCTAAAAAAAAAACATCAAGTGTCATCATAAATATCAAAATATAGTTTAGGAGAGCTTTGACTGGTCCGAATTTTCTCAGTCTACCGCTTCCCCTAATGAAAATCCCTCGTTAAATTATATTGGAGGTATACGTTTGCGTCAAAACCTAATTTACCTCAACGTAATTTGATTCCTTTCACCAGCATCGCCCAAAATATTGTGTGTTTGGTGCACAAACCTACATTTATATGAACAAAAATATAAGAACCGTGTTACTGGGTATCAGATTAAGGGATTATAACACTGAAATGAGTTAAAACATTAACTGCTAGTTGGAAATGTACGTAATTATTTATTAGTATGATTTTATTAGTTATTAAAGAAATATTGTTTGGTTTCCTTATCCTAATCCTAATCCTTATTTTTAAAAATCTAAAATTTATGATTATGGTTTGTAAGATAGGAATAATTTATAGTTTTACTTTTAGTTCCCAAAACCAAGTTCGCAGCTTTGCGTAGAAAGTTTTTATTGATTTTGCATCTTAAATAACATTTGTAACACTCTACACTGTACAAAATTCTGAGATCTCCTGGGATCATAACTATGACATTCACATGCGTATTTGGAATATACACACTCAACACTCTTCTAAACATACAATATAGAACATTTAGAACAATTTCTTTATATGAAAGTGATTTACAGAACTTCAACATTATCATCCATTAAACCGTTTTGAAATCGGCAGCGTGGAACAGACAATTTATCACTGGACGCGAGTCGAATATTTTGGAGCACGAAATCACTTCGAACCTCCCTCAAGAAAAGTTAGGTTCAGACTGTCGTCATCTGAATACCTGGGGGCTACAAACCGGTTTTAGTGTCGCATGGGATGTAGAGACATCTATTATATTGCCGTTTTTTGGCATCCAGCCCACTGTGCATCGCGTAGAACTGTCAAACATGAAATTCATGGCTATCTAGGATGCGGGTGTGATATTTACAGCTAGGTGTTACAGAATGAACATTCTGATACTAGAGTAAGAATGAAATACATAAGAGACAAGTGTTTCAGAATTTTCTTTCAATCTTAAGAGCGAGAATGTTATTATCAGTGGTTTCAGAACAACTACATTCAGTAGTGGCGTGCAGAAAATATTTTCACATCCAATATTTCAATATCGATTAACGAATAAAAAATTATTCCAATACTTTTTGTCAAAAAGACACCATCATTGTCTATTTTAGATACATAGAAACTTTTGCGGATTACAGAACTCAAAATTGGGTCGCAAGGAAGTTGGAATGATAAATCAGTTTCACTTCTACAATAGAAACTTTGCCGTAAAAATATTTTCAGTTGGCTTATAATCCTTTAAATTGAGTCTATCGATTAAAACAGTACAAGATCTAATTATCGTCATTTTGTCCTGTTCTGACTATTCTTTCACATAGCTATGAACAAAGCGCAGAAAGAAATGAAATATGTAATCATCTCTAGCAATAATTGGACTTCTAATCCTTTAGGAATTTTTATATTAGTAGGAATACTAACATAATGAAACTTTTAATGAATACAATAGATTTTATTATCGGTATTACATATATATTACAAAACAAAAACTACCACAGTACAAAATATAATCGGCAAAAAAATCTTCTAACACAAAACATCAAAAATACCAATTATTTCAAAATGGTGCTAATAAAAAACTCATCGCTTATACAGTCAGAATTATCCTCGATTCGCGAGCTTCATCCCACCAGCTCCGACTCATTCCTCTTTCGAGCCAATTAGGAAGGAGATTGGGAAGATCTTAATCTTCAAGTTGTTCAAAGCTCAAAACAAATATTTACTGAAATAGTTCGGATTGCTCTATTAATATACCTGTTAGTGCAGAATCCTTCAATTTGAAATCTGCTCGTGCGTTGACAACTACAGAACCGTCTTAACGGCGTGCTAGATGCCAGAGATTCGTTTTATCAGTAAAACATAACAATTGCGGGGAGGGATTCCATTTGTTATTAAACTTATTGTGAGGATGATTTATTACTAAAATGTCTGTATGATGATTTTTTTAATTATTAATCAGCAGGATATCTTTTATAAGTAAAAGAATTAATCGCAAACGAATTCTGTAAGATGATTAAATGATTCCTTATATCATCAGTACAATTATTGCCATCCAAATAAAAAATCAACGAGGAGTTCCTAAAGGCGATTGATTAATCGGCGACAACTTCTTGAAGACGGTCATTGGTCTTCCAACTAATGTTTTGAATTTTTAAAATATATTTAGCGAAAAATGAGTCCATAATTGAACAATTTTGGGCACAAATGAAATTTAAAAGCGTGTCGTTATGGGCCTAAATTCGCCTTGAAGCGGCTCTGACGCTGTAATACACCTCTGGAGACGTAGAAGTTGATGGAGAGATGTAAAACGTTTAATCACTCCCTTCGAGTTAAACGCCATCTTTTGAGTTATTTATTATTCTTGTTTCTCGTCGTCGTTTTGAGAAAATGATAACTTTGTATAAAGTTTATGCAATTCTGTGGCGCGAACAAGAACGTTTTTAGACGTTTATGAATATCTTTCGTAAAGTTTTCCTTGATTTTACCAAAAATAACACTACATTAATGGGTTATACTGCGAGTGAAGGTGAAGTAATGCTTGGAGTGGGTCGTAAAACAATACTTTCTAGACACCGTGATGGAAAAATATCTTCTGCGAGCATCCCATTTATAGTAGTTGACTGTACAATAAAAAATACCGAGAATAGTGTTAAAATTAAAACCTCTCATATGTGTCTGCTTCGTACAGATAAATCTCATTATTTATGCTAAAAAAGTAACGTTTTTATGTTTCACCATATTGTACCGCAATACGTAATCACCTGCAAATATGATACGGTATATTTCTCAATAACACTTATAACGCGTTACCAATATTTGCGGTCGCACATGATCAGTGATTCAAATATTAACACAATATATTATTTGCTGTACGATAAAAATAATATTTAATAAGATAGCTATACATAGACCATGAGCAAAAAAAATAAAGAGTCTCATATTTCTTTCCTGGAAACATTAACCCATGAAATACGAGACTTAATGTCACTTTTACGATGTTGATTCATTTTATCCGATAGTTTACCTAGTTACAGAAATTGTTTCGAAAACAGGGCAGGGCAGCTTATTGCAGGAGCGTACCAAGCCCTCATCATAAATGTCAATTTATAATGACCTTTTTTATTCGATATAATCAATACATTGGATGATTTCTGCTTTTAGTTTATTGCTGGGATTTGGCACAATGATTTCAACGTTATTGAAGATTTTCATTCCCTCATCAATTTTGAAATGATTCAACTATCTATCTATCTGTTGATGGGGTGTCGATACATTGCGACCTATAAGATCTATTGTGCCCCCTTCTGTTGCCCATTCGTTAAGGATGTCTCAACGATTAGAGCAGTTCCTCCAGTCCTATTGCTTTTAAAAAGTTCAGGATGTCGGTAGGCTTCAGGTTAGGTAGATCTCCCTCTTCTATTTGATATTTTCCGAGGTATCGTACCCTTGGATTTTGCAGGGTAATGCATTCTGAAAGAATGTGGATAGAGGTTTCCTCCTCTTCCTCGCAAAATCTGCATTCTTCTTCCTCTACTAATCTGAGGTGCCCACTCAACCGGCAATGCCCTGTTAGGATACTCTGAGCTTGTTTTTACTTTTGCTGATGCAGTCGTCCGATCTCTTCTGGTTATAGTTTCCCAGTAGTGTCTTGGCTTGCCTCATTCCTTGTAATCCTATCCAGTATTGGGATTTTTTGTTATTTACTTCTTTTACAAGTTCATCAAGTATTGTACAGATACGCTTATTCCGCAGAAGGGTTTAGGTCCCAGAAATGGTGTTTCAGCCCCTTTTTTGCGAGTACGTCTGCTATTTTATTACCCTCCACTCCAATATGTCCCGGAACCTATGGGAGGGTAACAGTGTTGTTCTTGTCTAGCTCGCTTAGATTCTCTAGGCACTCCCAAACCATCTTGGAGTCGATTACGTGGGAGTTCAAAGCATTAATGGCTGACATGATAATGATCTCTTGTCTACGAAAATTTCTTTCTATGTTGAACTGGACACATTTTCCGATGGCGTAGATTTCAGCTGGGAAAATGCTAGGAGATTTGCCTAGACTTTCGGAATATTTGGTTTCAGGCCCATATACTCATATTCCTGTTCCTTCTGTTGTACCCTTTAATGACACTTCTCTTAAGTTTTGAGATTGTGTCTTTGTCCCATTCGCTTTTGTTTCTTAGCTTTGTGTTGAATTCTTTCACAAAGCTAATCTTCTTTGTCGTCTCATCTTGGAGCATGTCCCAGGTTTGGTGATTTTCAGGAAGGAGTCGAAATGCACCCAGTATTCTACGGCTCGAAGGAACATGTTTCTAAATCTATAACTTCTTAATTCGTTTTACTTTTTTTTCGTCCTCCATGTTTGTTTAAACTTTTTATCATCTGTTTTTTGTTCTAAAACTAACTTTAAACAAAATCTAAACTACACCACTGGATAAGCCGAGGATAGTGTATACAAATTTTGCTAATTATGTAGGTTTATACGATCGTTGCTACCAAAACGACTAACACGAAATTGTTTGTTTTAACAGGAGCTGCGGCTAATTTGCGACCCTTTACTGGAAATTTAATTTTTCTCATATTCAGGTCGTGGTTAATTGTACACGTTAAGCTAATATATTAAATTTGAATATCATATTTTTATGATTAAATGGTGAATGTAGTGGGATGGTCTTCTAAAAAGGTGTGTTATATAGACAAAATGGCTCGTACGTAAAACAGTCATTTATGACAACATTAATAAAAATGTTTTATTTTGAAATTATTATGATTATAATTGACATGGAAGTCCCGTAAAAAATAATCTAAATGACTCAAATCAGAATGTATAAAAAAATGTATATTTATCTATGAGTATAAAAAACTAAATATCGATTGTATCTAATGTATTATTTCTATTCGAGTACAACAGAAGTATTGAGATTAAAATGAGTATCACAAAAGAAACAAAGTTTGATATTCACAAGTACACAACATATTGATTCTCCTTATTTTATTCGTTTTTAACTTCTAATATCATTTCCGTTCATGATTAACAATAAACTGAAATTTTCTGAAATGCGAAGAAACATGTGTCTGAAAAATACAGAAGAAATATTGATTATAGAATTTACTGATACAACATTTGTTGTGGACACTAGAAGAACTACAATTTCATACAATTGAATACTCACCTACTTCAACAATTGTTGGCAACTACATCCTGGAAGAAAAAATAAACTTCACAATTTACATACAAACATGTAACCACCACAAAACTGCTTGGAATACAAATAAATATTAACTTAAGGTTAGGGAGAAAAACAATATTAACCCTCAACTAATTTAGTAATTTACCTAACATCAGCGTTCTTCTGAGACACCTAGTTCTAAAAATAGAAATCCGATAGTGCACAGTCCAGGCGGTGGGGTATTCACATAACTAAACCTGTGCAATTTCACTCACAGAATGAATTCTGTAAACCAGTAATTTTCACAATGTATTTTCATATTTTACAATGTACTTTTGAGACATATATAATGGAAAATCTTGGTCACATAGTACATTTTGTGAAAATTACCATACTTATTAAGTTCTTTACCAACCATTTTTTAGAGGGCACTCTCAATCGAACATTAGGGAAAATTTTTCATTTAAATAAATACTGACCCACTTCTATAGGAAGAAGTAGCAAATCTAATTGTATATCGTTCAATAGTTCCTGCAAATCGTTTAGCAAAAAATTTAAATACAATTTGATGGAAAGTGTCTTTCTGTTGTGAAAAAAAACTCACTTGATCGGTGATTATTATCTTATTATCTATAACAACGTTTTGTTTACCACGGGACCAAATTAAAATCTTTTTATAAATGTTGATCATTTTATTTGTAGCATCAAAAAATTACACTGCAAATTAAACTTGGATTAGCCTATTTCGCCACAACAAATTGCATTAAACAAGAGATCAATTTAAATATGACGCTCGATTAAAAAAACTTAATGTTACACGTACACCGGAATTTAATTAATATATTGACCCGATATTCCAACCAAACATTCTAGGCATAATGCCAAATTAACATTTTTAATTTTATATATCAATTAAGCATTTTTTTTATTGTTACAGGTACGTTACACTCCGTCTACAAATTTGCATAATGATGTATGTAGTTTCATTAATTGGTGAGTTAATTAGTTATTAAATATATATGACTATTAAGCTGAGAGCATCGCATAATTGCCATTTTTTAAACAGTATAAATATCAGGTGGCTTACACTTAATGCGATAGAATCTTGGAATTACAATTTCACCCTCTATTATTTTTTGTTGTATTTGTTGACAATTCCAAGGGGTGTATTTCCTAACCAATATTTCCTCAACTCAATTTAATTCAATTCTACGCTCAACCAATTTAACTGGCGCGGTAGGTAGGATAATTGAGTTAGACGGACCAAACTACTTTCTACTTTCGCCATTCTGTCTTATTAAAAATGGCGACCGGAATATATTTACTAAAGATATATCGATTATCCATCAACGATGCGAGACTGCGATCCACAGTACGGCCGACTGACAGTCACAATAGTTCCACTCGCAGTGGTTTTATTTTCAGTGAATGCACTTTCAGACACACCTGCTAATCCATCGAAATTCCTTTAATAAGATTGTGCACTGTAGACCGGACATAAAATAAGTACACTGGAAGAAATTGGTGTGTCAAAAACAGGATTTTGTATTAAGAAATAGATAGACTTAAAGCCGAAAATAAAAATCGGATTTCGATTAAATTTTTACAGTATAATTCATTACTTATATTTTTATTGATTTTTATATACAAATAACACTGGGTTTACAGGTCCAAAATTTTCTTTTTCCAGGTAAAATGCCTATTAAGTAATCCATCCCTGTCATTTACCTAGCTTATAAGTAAATACTGTTATCAATTTTCGGCATACCTTGTGTAACAGGAAAACTATTTTATAAAATTAAGTTCATATGATGTATTTATAAACAAACTACCATTTTTGTATAAATATAATTTACAAAGTAGTTCCATCAATCATTCCATTAGGGAGAGACGTCCTCAAATAGAGTGGATATTTATTTATATCTAGGCAACAATCATAGTGAGAAAAATGATACATATGAAACCATGTCTTGCTCGCTGTTTAATGTCTTAGTCAATTTCTCTCAGTATATCAACCATGCACGAGTCGGTATATAGCTTCTTTTCCTTTTTCCTTACGTTTATTACACATTCTGTGTCCCGTAATATACAGACGAGACTCTGGCTCTAAAACCGAAATCGCTTCTGACCGTCTGTATCCCTGCTAGCTAGGAATCCTGCTCCTTTAGGAGAGCGAACTATATCGAGCGACTATACTCTGAACAATGGATTTCTTTCACGAAACGACGAGTTTTATGCCGAAAGTACGACAAATTCCAGACGTATACCGCGAACAAATGGTCTGCTCACTTTTCAATTTGGTCTAGGAATGTACCGCGTGTTGTTGCTGAGCGTTCGTAAAGGTTATATGGAAATGGAAAATAAAACATTGTTTCGTGCAAAGTATGATATTAAACTTTGTTATCATTTTTTCGGGGAAAACTGAATAAAGGGTACCCTTAACTACATCAAATCTAAAGGTATAGTAACAGTAAATTTGAGTACGAGCAAGACTTGTTAGTGTTTATCTAAAAAATTCTACCGACTGCGCCAGTTCGTATTTTGTTTTTAAAGCTTTATGTAATTATATACTCCTGTCGTCGCTTTACGATATCGTTATCGTAACAGGAAACGTAGTACGTGATGGTTACAGCCAACGCCACCATCCACCCTTTCAGAAGTATAAAAAAAAAACAGATAATTACGTGATTTTAGTTTGCAAGCCTTCTCAGCGCGATGCAACACCAAAGTAAATGGGGGTCGTAATAATTTAAATTTTAATGCTCTTTCGTCGGGATATTCAAATTTTTAAAACATCTGCAAGTTTGTTCTCACTTTGCCAAACATTATTCTGAAACTTAGATAATTAGGAACGGGGGGTTTTCTTCTTCCTACCTTGACGCCTAAAAACAACTCTGTTGGGAATTTTAATAGTCAGGTAAATTTATGTAAATATCTTGAGGTATTAAATTTACGTTTGGAGTAACGCAAAGAAGCACGCGAAAACTAGTTAGCATGGGTGCCCGAAATATTAATTTCTATAGGCACAAAATAGCTGTCGTATACTTTTTTAAACTTAAAAAAAATACGCAATCCATTTATTGGTTCCCTAAACTCAGTTAACTATAAATAACTTAAAATATATATATAGTAATGTTTTTTCAACCAATGCCGCAGACCGCGCCAATTTTTGAAACTATTCTGCAGACCGCGCCAATTTTTGAAACTACTCTGCAGACCGCGCCAATTTTTGAAACTATTCTGCAGACCGCGCCAATTTTATAAACTATGTCGCAGACCGCGCTAATTTTTTAAACTATGTCGCAGACCGCGCCAACTTTTTAAAATATTTAGCAGACCGCGCTAATTTTTTAAATTATTTTACAGACCGCGCTATTTTTTTAAATTATTCTGCAGACCGCGCCATTTTTTATTCGAAATAATCAAAATATCGCTCCTCTGTAAATAAATAAAAACATTCTCCCGGAACATCTTTTGAGAGCTGCCATGTTTGGGTACCAAGAAAACCTATCGAGTTATCATAATGCTGCAGGAAATCAAAGTTTGTGAAGAGAGCGTAGGAAATCAAAGTTTCACGAGGAGATTTACTACTTTGAAAGCCGCCCGTCTGCTGCTTATATAACATCGAATGCAGGTAGAAACGAGACATCGCGGCGGATCACGTCAGCCTAGTTAATAATTTAGCGTATTGCGTTGAGACTCCTTTTCCATTGTAACGTCACTTTGTGCAAAATTATATCTATAAATTTCAAAGTAAATACTGTTTACGGCGAAACTTGTAAGAAGGAGATACGGACACGAATGAAGAAATTACAACCTTGCACTAGTAAGATTAAAACTAATGATGATTTAAGTAGACTTAGTAAATGTCTCTTGTATTAATTTGTTTACTGACTTTTAAATAAATTCATTAGTATTTGTGTACCAATTTGCATCATAATTTGCGCATCGTACAAAAACTATACGAAAATTATTTTTGTTTTCTGGTGACGTAAATTGCTTCAAAATTTAACAAAAATATTTATCAATGAATTTGTTATTATAAAGTCTAAGTAATGCCCGTTTAGTGATGTCAATGTCCCAAAAAATTTCTTGTGAACATTAGAAGATTCCAAAGACAAAGTTTGATCAAAATTTCAAGTGGAAAATTTTGACTCGATTTCACAAAATCATTTATAACTTTCTTTAAAAAAATCACACGGCTTTTGGACTACTCTCATTCGATTTCTAATGAAATGTTCCATCTAGTGATGCAAATTAAGTAGAAAATTTTGACTCGGCTTCATAAAATCATTCATAACTTTCTTTAAAAAAATCATACGGCTTTTGGACTACTCTCATTCGATTTCTAATGAATTGTTCCATCTGGTGATGTAAATGGTTTCTTGTGAACATTAGAAGATTCCAAAAACAAAGTTTAAAAAAGTTTTAACAGAACTTCAGATAATCGTCCATATCTGTTTTAAAAGAAAATCATATAGCTTTTGTTCTCATTTGATTTCTAAATTAGTGCAGTAAACAAAATAAAAATTATGTTGACAATATCAGTGGTATTTTTGCAACAAAAAACAAACCTTATTGCCTTTCGCCGTAGGAATTTTATATTTTCGTTATTTTTAATTGAAATAAATTACCAGTCCATATATAGCAAGTCGTCCTATACGTTTTAATTAGAATCCTTCCATTTGGTGTCTTTCGATCGTTGTACCTTAATAATTTCCTATTAGGCAGCAGTGAAAACGCAAAATTGTAAATTTTCATTAAGCCCTGCTTCCATGTCGAAACCGAATGGGAAGCCATTAGCAGCCTAAGCAGCTGTATCCGTCCATCGTGGTTCGAGAATCGACCCTGAAGAAGGTATAACTCACAATTACGTTTTAAAAAACGTTGACCTCAACATCGAAAGCCACTTTTTACCATCTGCATTTACTGTGATATCGACAGTCTTTGTAGCTCCAAGTTTATTATTAGCCTCAGACAAAATATTTTTGTCACAATTCATGTGAAAAACAAACTGACCCTTCTCTCAATAAAAAAAAGGGTTTTGTTTTCTTAAAGCCACCGTTAGAAAGGGTATCAAATGTTCCGATAGAAGATTGGGGTGGAAAATATGACAGCAGCGTTCTATATCGCTCTAAAGCCCCGACTAGTTCGAAGTGAACAGGTGCCTCGGGGCGCCAGACGTGTATACTTTGACGGAAGGAGCTTCCATCGCCCTTTTCGAGGGCCCCTTTTTTTCCAAAGAGTTTTCCAAAGAAAGTTGGAGTTGCCATATCGTGACACCAATATCTATACGCTCCGAGCGCCCTTCATCTTTTATTCAATATTTCTATAGGTTATATATTGAATAAGAGCGTCGTTCGGAAAATATTTATCGGTTTAGGACCGAAATACGAGGTTATAAATCTTGGGAAGAGATTTCTGTAGCCGCGTGTCAGTAATTACTGCAGGCGAGTAACGGAAAAGTTCTTTTGTGGACGGGGAAAAATTGCAATCGACTTCATTGAAATGTTTTAAAGGTTTTTCCGTTTCAGCGGCATCGAGATTTATTTCATTTGAAAATAGAACTGGCTCTTTAGAAATTCCATTTAGTATGTTGTTTGCTTCGGTAATTTGCACTTTAACATTTCACTGCGTTCTCGTTTCATATTTGCATCTCTAGATTAAATTCGCTAAAGTTAAGAGGACAAGAGGACATTTTATTTATTCTTCCTATCGTTTACCACAGTTTTGATCTTAAAAATGTTGATTTTATTTATATCCAAATTAACCTTTTGTGACTAGAAATAGTACCAATAATTTGCTTCCAACTACTCCTACTATCTAATTAATAATTTATTATTTTGTCTGCATGCCATTTTGTAATTTTTAAGCCTCCGTATAAAAGTAAACACTTCACTATATTTATCTGATGCAGATTTCGGTTCATTACTGAATTTTGATGGAGTCGAGAAGACTTAAAAGGAGAATCGGGTGAGAAGCTCACGCATGAACTACACTGTTAGAGAGCAAAGATTTGCTCTCTCTCCTTTTCTCCGTCCGTCCCGTTCTAACCCGTCGGTGGATCTGTTTCGACGTCTGCCATCGCATCGGTATCTCGTGTTCAATCGACCGAAAACTCCAATTAAAATTGAGAATGCCTCCGGCGAAACGCCGCGCGAATAAAGAATGAATCCAACTGCTCATATCTGGAAAACGCCGATGACGACATCCTACTTGTAAAACCGTGCGGATGACGACAGAAAAAATTTGGTTTTTTAAGCAGTATTACCATTTAGTTAGGTAAAGGTTGATGGTCAGCGATATATAGAATAGCAGTACCATTTCTGAATAACATGCAACTACATGAAGCAAATCTTGAATCTTATTTTTCTTTGGATTAATTTCAGTATTCATTATTTCGTTCTTTGCAAAGCGAAGTGCTCGATGTGGTAGTTAACTCACAGCCTAAAACTTCACGAGATGAGGAGTTCTTGACCATTTTAAATCGAGAAAACAATTTTTGAGATTATTTTTTGGAACCTGATGAAGTGGGTGATTTTTTTCCCAACGAAATTTTTGAAATAATGCCAAATGATGACGCGTGATTGCGTTTTGCGATTACATTGATGTTCAATCAAAATTTCCTCCACGTATATAGGCTTGCATCACAAACATCATGTGTAGAACAACGAATGCATGCGAGTCATTCCACTCCCAATTTAACTCAAATTTTTATTTGACGCATCCCGATATTTTTAACTTTATTAACATTTTAAACAATATGCAAATTCAGACATATATAAAAATTAAGACAGTCAGTACATCTAAAATTAACAAACCCAAAGGGTAGGTATACAAAAAAAGACAAGTTTTTATTGATGATATAATTATAAAATTTGATACTAACTCCGTGAATTTTTCTAAACCGACTGTTTGGGTATAAAATCGTGTCCCTTTCACCTTAAAGTGGACGGTATCTAATTTTAGATTTTTTGCTGACGGCATCCTTGTTATTTACTAATAATTTCGTTGACATCCCCTGCCACAGCCATCAGCTTTGGTAGGCGGGGTTGCCGAACCGCATAAAAACGAGTTATCATTAAGAAAAAGTCAAATGAGGCCAAAGTAAATTATATCAGGACTCACATTGCTATTATAACTAACTAATAAAACTAATTTATTATCCTTAACCCAAATTCCAAATCCAATAACAAATAACCATACTAACCGTTTCATCAAAATAATCCCCAACAAAGGCGAATGCAATAATAGAAATCTGCCTTCGGGCTATTGTAAAATCTGCAGGATAACTCCCTTAATGCAAAATAATAAACCAGATAGGTTATTACTTTGCTGTATTTATATATTAATAGGTATTTTCCCGGTAAAATCCCGTATTAAATGTGTATAATCCCTTGTATTTCGAACGTAGACTACAAAATAGAGTTGGAAAAGGTCAGTCGAACTTTAATGAATTTACAGAGGAATTTTAATTTGTTACAAAAGAAAAATATGGATGAAAATTATCATAGCAAATTAAATTTTTATGTTTTATAAATATTTAATTATAATGGAGTAGACCTGGCGAAAAAACCGACTCGAAAACAGACTGACGAAAGAATTTTTTTTCCCAATCGATGAAGTCAGATCCCCCCATCATTTCTGCATGAAATGTTCGGCCCAGGCGGCGGTGGAGGAAGGGGAAATCCTCTATCTAAAGAACTTGAAAACGGTTTTCGTCCCCGGATGCTTTTCTGTCGACTTCGTACGGTTTCGTTCCGTTTTTTCATTTGTAACTCGCGCGGGCAGGCAAGTTACTGACAGGGCAAAATAATAAAATGAATAAATGCTTAGAAAATTTTCTCGTCTTTCTTTTGAGCTCCGTTAGAACCACTACTTATCTCCACTCTCCCGCTATATAGCAAAGGCTTTTCCGGCCCGTAGCGCCCTTCCTAATTATCAAATGAAAGATTTTTTTTCATCAACCCCTGTTTCTTCATGCCTAAAATCGTGACCAAAAAATTATCCATTTTTTATTTTGCGCACCAAGCGCACATTTGTGAAAAATTTTTCCGTATTGGTATCTTTTAGCAGATGAAAAAGTGAACAATTTGAGCCCCGGCTGGTTGCGCTAGCTCAATTAGTACAGAAGTTACAAGCGTTTCACTAATATTTGTTTTCCCCCCATATACTCGTTATTACCCTTTTATTCACATAAAATTGACGCCTATACTCCACTGCCTCTCGACAAATAATTAATTAATTTATTTCATTTTTGCAATTTCAAATCGCGATATTTCGCGAACTAATTGATTTATCGGGTTCTGGTTGGAACTAGGTTACGTGTTTTGTTAAGCTCTTCAATTTTGGTAAGAACATTTTTTTGTGGGATCAAACCGGGCTGAGACTTGTCGGAAAAACCGTTGTTTATATAGAGGGTCGAACATTTCATGCAGGAATGATGGGGGATCTGACTTCATCGATTGGAAAAAAAAATTTCTTGATTTCATCAGTCTGTTTTCGAGTCGTTTTTTTCGCCAGATCTACTCCATTATAATGTCTAAAGAATTATATCTTCCATTTGTTACTACAACTTTGATTGTTTGGATTGATTTGGGGTCAATAAGGCCATGCGAGCAATACTAGGATGCAATCGATACAGTCGAATACAAGACATGTTAAATACACTAAATTGGCTAAGGGTGGAACATTTTCTATTGTCCAGTTAATGATACTCGTATTTAAGATGGTAAACCATGTACTAACTTCAAATGTTCATTCACATAACACTAGAGCTGCAGATTCATTAAATTTTTATGTTAAAACTACCAACAAGGTCAGTCCGTTGAAAAGTTTGTTTTACAAGGGAATTGTGCAGTTCAATAATCTACCGAGGCATATTAAAAATAGCCATAATGTAAGCGCCTTTAAGAGATCATTAATCCACTTTACAAAAACCAACTTTTAGCACTAAAGTGTCAATTATATCGACCCGAATTTTCTTTTCACATGTTTCTTTCTTTTGTTGTTACTCATTTGTTTAATTTAATAATGTTATCTAATTTTTTTATGTAATTTGGACATTTGTAGGGTAAAATGTGTTTCTTTTTTGTTTGTAAATGATCTATTATGATATTAAATAAATCATTTCATTTCATATATGGATTGTTCATAATTTTGTATGTTTTTTTTAATAATAAATGAATTTTCGCTTCATGCTGCGTCTTGACTGCAGTAATTGCGATGAAAAAACTGAAGGGTCGTCCAGCATGTTGCACCCGACTGTATTTTACTTTTGCATTATTAATTTAATATTAATTGAAATTAAATTCCCTAAATATTAACATGGGCTACTCAAAATATCAAAGTAATTAAATTGTCGGCTGACATGTCCGAAATACTAATTGATAACGATACCATCAGCAGCAAAATCGAGCTCGTCTCGAATCAAAGCGATCGACAGTTCACAAAACACGTCACACTGTGTGTCAACGCGTTTAATCGCTTTTTGTCATAGCTCACCAATTCCAGTCGAACATAACAATCAAATATCTCTACATTAGCCAAAAACCCTTTACCGGTTAATTTTCTGATTTGCGTGCAACGTTGTATCCCTGAGTCGACATCCTAATTGATGTATATACGCAACGAAAATGCGCATTTGGCCAAATTATCAATAGCACAAGACTAATAGTTCGATTAACTGGATACATCGAAACACATTAGGCGGCGAGTAACATCATTTTCGATTTCGAGTGTTAATGTTTTCGGTTACCATCGCTCCATCTAATTAAACATATAAATGAAGCACGTCTGGATATGCTACGGCCCAACACCAATCACTTTCCAACCGAATTTGTTTAGATTCGCATCATTTAATCGAGGGCGTGTCGAATTCTTTTAGCGATCCCCTAAGTTTCAATAGAAGAATTACTCTGGCTCTTTAGACCAAGCCAAGCGATATCAATAGAATGCTGATAATGGCTGATGTTACATTTAAAGCTTTTTACTGTTGCTCCACTTTAAATACCATAAACAAACATCTTTCATTCTTTAACATTTCTATCCTTCAATCTTAGGCTTACTGTCCACGTAGACCGCACGTCATACGCACGCTATCGTCATTTCATTTGATGATTGCTTGCATTTTAGGTATAAACAAGCGAAACTGTGTCCACGGTGCAGCAACGTCGCGTCTGCCTTTCGTCATGCGTTCGTCTTGGGTTGGGAAACGCGTGGGTAGTAACATGCTACAGCACGAGCTGAATTACGAACGCATGACGAAAGGCAGACGCGACGTTGCTGCACCGTGGACACAGTTTTGCTTGTTTATACCTAAAATACAAGCAATCGTCAAATGAAATGACGATAGCGTGCGGTCTACGTGGACAGTAAGTCTTACTCCTTTTCAATATATAACACATCGCTTTATCGAGACTAGAATACAGGAAACGTCATACGTCGCGTGCAAAATGTAAAGGTTGCTTCAAATGCTCTGTTCGGGGTTATATGTGTGTCAGGTTGCGATACCACAAATTGAATACTTATCTCAATTAGAGAACATCAAACATTTTGTACCTGAAAGCTCGAATTAGCCAAGAGTCCTCAAAGCTGCTTAATTGTTGAGTTTCGAAGTTCCCGTAAATGCGTATCAACATTTGTGTTCAATAGAATCTGATCTAATTAAGTGTTGATATACTACATTAAATTGCTTGTATGTACTGGGTAAATTAATAAGTTCAAGTTTGATGTGATTTGTTGATCCTTTCAGAATCATTCGTGTGTGATAAAACAATTTCTGTTTGTTATGAGAAGTGCATTCCTATCCGATTATTGTGCAATAATCTCGGGGCTTTTCCTTCGCTTACCTTTAGGCTGTAGATTTAATACCCGATATGATTGGAGAGTGTACAATCATGTTTCAACGTAAATACTCTCCCCAACAATACAAGCTTAACGTTATTATTGTATTTGGGGTTTATGTATGTATTATATAGTTTCTCATTACCGAATGATTATATATCCCGCCACGGTTCAATGGCGGAATTTAACTTAATACGTTTACGAGGGAAGTGGAATTTGGCGGCCCAGAGATGACGCTCTTCCAACCAGTAGGAGTTAAACCATAACAATTCAGTTCGATTGAATTTAAGTCTATAAATGTAAAACAGGTATTTGCTCATAGGTGGCTCTAGTTGTCAAACGTGTTATTGGCGCCTTTTTCTTGTGTTTATATTCGTCAACCGCCAACGAAAAAGTTTGAAGACGGCGAATTGCAAACATTGTTGAATGTGACACGAGAAACCGTCTTCATAAGTTTGAAAGCCATGGGAAAAATCCAGAAGTTTGGGAAAATACGTTCCATATGAATAGGAGGAAATGCTGTTCGCGATATACTGTTTTTAATGCTATAGAGTCGATGGTGTCTATTTTTATAAATACCTCCAGAGATATATTTTTGTTTTATACTTATAACCCTCGACGTCTATGTCTACTAAAAGCGAATGCCGTGAAGTTTAATTGAACAGTTTGTTATGGTAACCTTAGGACAAGATTTCCGTGCCGCTCTTAATTTCCTAAATATTGGCCTTAATAATGTCACCCCTCTACGTTTCGAGTATGTGATACGGTTCTTTTGGTAAGCTCGTTTAGCTAAAGGATATATGTATTCTTCAGGGCGCTATAATTGGTATATATTGTAACGGTTAACTAAATTGACCAGCTCAAAAAGAGAATACAAAAACTTAATATTCAATACGAAGAGTAAAAAAAGAAACATAATTATATTAATATCAATAAACTAACTATTTATTATACTTAAGTAATCACAGGACAGAATGTGATTTCAAAAATAATGTTTTAAACTAATTTTAACATAGTAATTGTGGAAACTATAAAATTTCATGTGTCAAAATTTTACATGGTAATCCCATAAGAGATTTTCATCTACAGATTTAGGATATTTACAAATAATGTAGCAAAGAACTGAATAGAAAAATTTAAAAGAATATAATCTCAGATAAGTGTGCGATCATAATAACAATGAGAACTTTATTATATTAAGTGTTTGGAGAAAAAAAAATTTTAAACTTAACCTCAAATTTCAATATCATGATACATCAATATAATCAATTCAAATTCAAGGAAAATAGAGTGTTGGGACTTCTAAAATTGAAGAAATACAGTAAAAAAGGCAATAACAATAAAGTTTTATGAGATTTAAGAAATCAATAATAACGAACATAAAAAGTCTTTGTATAAAATTAATATAAGTAATTGTATAAAAATTACATCAAAATTATTCTTTTTGTCTCTAGAACAATTTGGCGCTAATTAAAAATTGTATAAAAATTAATAATTTTTGAATTTTGTAAAAATTTAAGTTAAAAAACTGTCAAATTATAAAAACTATTTCTCGCTGTCAAACGAGGCTTTTTGCTAAAAACTCTTGAACAGTTCACATCGCTCTGCATGACAAAAAACAAACGAAGTTTAAGTCAGAGCAACACTGATAAAAGAATAAAAATCATTACCTGTCAAGAAGTGACACTATTTTCCAAAAAAAGGGAAAAAACTTTTAAATCAAGAGAAGAAGCCACAATTATCCATCCTGTTCTTGCATCCCGATTAAGAAATCCAGAGTATCCTGACTAAATTTATCCAGTTTCCGTTTTGAAAAACATTCCATTTGTATTTCTGAAGAACATCCATTCAACAACAATAACTGTAGGAATAAGGAATACTTAGTCTTAAAATAAAGGTGCCAATTTTTCATTAAATATCGATATTTAAAAACATTTTAAAACAATAAAAGGCCATAGCTAATTTTGGAGGTTAAAAATTACTTAACCTATAAATAACTTAGGTTAGAGTATTGGAGAATAAGGTGAGAAAATAACAATAAATTTCACTTGTAACTGTTAATTTTTCTTTGTAGTAAATAAAAATACAATTCGACCAAACATTTGTTGCACGTTCAATTAAAAGGTTTTTCGTTACTGATTTTTTTTGTTATTAATAAATGTTTATGAATTTATCTCAGTAGTCGTTATTATTGATTTTTAAAATTACAAGCCAATTAGAAACACACACTCTGTATAGTAGATGGCGCCCAATGCATTTTGTCAAATGTAAGAATTTACATTCTGTCTGAGCTTACGGAGGAGGTAAGAATAAAAATATTTCAAATAAATTTTAAATTTAATTAAATCAAATAAAAAAGGAAAAGAGCTGTAGTCGAGGTTAGTTGATTCAAAAATAAAACAACAAAATTTTATAGGTTATGTACTAAAATTTAAAAGTAAGTCAATAAAAATAAAATAAATTAAACAACATTCTATCACAACATAAAGTTTAACAGTACATAACAATATATATCTAAACCTGCTTTGATGATGGCTATTCCATATTTTAGGGAAATTAAAGTATTTTTAAATGGTTTAAAGTCGGCTAGTTTAACAAATCAGAGTTATTAGACAATTATCCTTAATGGAGATAATGTTAAAACGCTTTTGGAAAGTTGCCCCGATTAGTAGTAAGTCTGGAAGCTATGGTTTCCGACAATATTCTAGTACAGAGACGTGTGCCAAGAATAAGCGACTTTAAAATTATGTTATTATACGGATCATATAATTCTGCCGCCCTTTTGCCCATAATTCGAGGTCGCTCTTTACGCCCTAACGAATGGTCGGAACGTTTATGAGCTTTATAGTGAAATATACATGAATTATTTTTTTTACTCACCCAACACAGTGGTTGAGTAATTTGTATACTAATGACTGCGTTAAATATGCAATCACATCAAGGACTATATATATTCCCTTTGATGCAATACCGAATTCGATTTAAGATCTCAAACATTAAACACGTTCCCTACTGAAAGCATCTACCTGGTTACGTTTATGTTCGACCACGATAAACACAAACTTGACCGAACCGTAAGTCATATTTCACTCGGTTGCTGCACAAAGCTGCAACGTTCTCGTGCGACAAAAACCCTTACTCCGCACACTTGCGCTCTCCTCTCGAGCAATTATGAAGACACATCGTAATACCCATGAAAATTAATCGGCCTCGTTTGTAAGGATGACGTATTGGCAATATCTGGAAGAGGAAGCGCGTCTTTAGGGGTGGTTATTGCCTTTAACGCTTTCGCAACGAGTTTGTATACGGTAAGGGAGGCTAATAGTGAAAAATTGAGCAAGTTGGGATGTTGCCTTATTAATATTGAGTACAGTGATAGGTTTATTAACGTTGTGTATGAAATAAATGATGGATATGAGGATTATGTTTTACTGACTGGATTTCTAGCTTTCTTGCGAACTAGTAAACACTCATTCGCGTTTTACAGATTCGTTTGTTGTCTTGAGACAGTTTTTTACTAGCTTAAATGGTATATTCAATAAATAATAATTCCGCAGCTAAACCAATACGGTTACCTTTACTCCTGTCGTGTCCTTTAACCCACCTCAGGATAATATTGTTATCTACCGAGGCGTTAGCTAAAGCTTGATGGCACTCTAATACTAGCCCTGATATAACACGCTGTCTATTCAAGGCTAGTAGAGCTTGTCTGCTGTCAGTGCAGATTATTTTGCCAGAACTACGCTGGTAGTTTTTTCCCATTCCCCACTTAATTCTTAGATCCAGATCAATAGGATCTGGAGTAGACACCACATCCTGAGCCTTCTTTGGTTTTGGAGCCGTCTGTGTATATGCGTATTGCATTTGCAGCATCTGACTCCATGTTCTGTTTTATTTGTATTTTGTAGGGTTTGTTAAACACAAACTTGGGTTCAATTGCATCGCTGAGGATAGATAATTGTGCCGTATTTTATACTAATAAGGGACCATGCGAATATAACCAAAATGGAAGAGCAACTCGTGAATATGCTATACTTAATGTTGGTGCCACAAATACGTTTGGTGCTATAAAATGGACACTTGACGAGCTACGTTGTCAATTAGCGAATTCAGATTTAATATCTTTCGAATATGTATATTATTTCTCTGTGTAAAAAATGAAGTAATAATCAATGCAAAGTTATTTTTGGAATATAGGTCAAATATTAATGTCTTTTATATAATCAAGACAGCAATTTTAATTACAGTTAATTAATGAACTAGAAGTTTCCGTTGTAATCACTTTTGTTGGTATTTCTGAAAATCAACGTAAATCTTATTAAAAGAAGGAAGAATGACGTCGCCATTAATGGATTTTTAAGTCGAGCTTTCCGAACAGAAAATCGTATTAAATGTCTTGATTCTGATTTAAGATATTATCTGGCCCTGGCCCTGTCCCTGGTTGTTCTGGCTGATAAAACTGAGGAGAAAGTAAAAATAGATCCAATAACACCAAGCCAATATTTGGAAATAATTTATCAGGCCATTTCGAAAAGCAACAAAACTAATGGCGACTCGAGGAATAAAACAGTCGTGGTCCGAAATGGGCCGTTGCAGGATGTTTTCTGGCTAGCATTTATGAGGGTCGTTTGAGAGGATAACCGTGTTAGTGCCCCGCTAGGTATGGATCGTATATTTCTAGCTCAAGCTGCTTAACAAAACTTTTACGATTACCGTCTCCGGCACGTAAATATCGGACGGGTGTTTATTTTCACGTAAACCACGAAACGTATGAAGTTTTTAGATACGACGCTGTAATATTAGTCAAGGAAGGTATATAAACGTGTCTAGCACAAAAATAAACATTGGGGGAAAAGTATCGAAAAATATATAAAGTTGATAAGGAATTTTACGTGTTTCGTGACTCATAAGATTCCATTAATTTTCTCAATTTCTGATGACTGTACAAAATGTTCCAGTCTTATTTTTATACAGTGCGAAGATTCTTTTAAGACCCTAAAAACCCCATTATACTAAAAATACTATATACCTAATGGTTTATTCGAAGTACTGTCCATCGTTTGCCAGTACCTTTCCGCATCTCCGTGGCACCATAAGACGGGTACCGCTTCGTCAGAATGCTCCATCTTTTGAGCCTATCCACGAATCCACCTAATTTTTGATATCTTATTATGCCCCTGTAGATGTTGAAGCGTGGCCAGGCGGTATCCACGATTTCTTCCTTTTTGGATTATCATAGAATATCCATTTTTCATCACCAGTGACTCTATCCTTTCGTTTATGCTTCGCAAGAAGCATTTCACATGTGAACAGTCGGCGTTCAACGTTCTCGGCGTCCCAATGATTCCAACCGATGTGTAATTGCTTGTTCACTCCTAAGTGCATTTCTTCTTGCATTTGGCACGAATCTTGATTCAATAATTTTTCCTATTCCGCGTTATACTAATAAAAAAATCACTAATATTTTAAGGTTATGTTGTTGACTGATGTCCAACCTTACGATAATGACGTTTTACATCTGACAACTTTACATGAGGTGCCAACTTCTATCGGACGCCGGAAAGTTATTTGTACACCTGATATTATTAGCGCTGTAACATAATTAACATGCTCGAATGAGGTAACAAAGAATAAAAGGTACCAATAATCGGTTAACTGATTGCAGATATGGTAAACAGATCCATCCCGGTATGCTATTAATAATGATGGAAGTAAAAATAGCTGAAAAGCACTCGTTTCAGGGTCGTATTGATCCAATTACATTATAACAACAGCGGAGAATTATCGAGTTTGTGATTGATTCTGACACACAAAATGGAAGTTTGCGCTTTGAATAGATTAATTGTTCGGTTAATTATAATTTGGATTTTAGGTTAGGTACTATTTTTAACATTATTTCATATCGAAGACAAACTTTTTATATCATCAACAAAGCGTAAGTTGTTGATGAAATACCGTTTATATAATTCACTCCTCCTGTTTTTTTCCTGCCATTTACCAAAAATCAAATCAATTTCGATTACACTCATCGAACTATAAGCTTAAATCTATAGAGCTCAATGATTTTATCGGAATAAAACTGTCGGAGGTATTCTCGTCGCTAGTCAACAGTTCGACCATTTGATTTGGCATTTTGTTTGATTGACTCGAAATTGTCGATGCATCGAATAAACAAGGTACGTGCTCGAAGCAGAGAATTACTTCGTTTAGGTCGCAGTAAAATTCCATAGTGAGAGAGCTTTGTATATATATTTACTTACTTGGTTAGGAGCGTTTTATTGCGTACTCGCTTTATGGTCATCAAGATTTAAGTTTATTGCCTGTGAGGTCGCAGTCGACAACAGGGGTTTAGGTTATATTGAAATTTGAGTTTGTCTGCGCTGGAGTGTAATTTTATGCACCAAGACGAAACTTTTCTATAATAAAATTAACTGTATAGTGAAACTAAAAATTTTTTTTTGCAAAAAAATATTTACTATCTACAATAACTCTATTTAAACCCAAATTTCGCACGTGGTCCTTCGAGCCATGTTATTTATATCCACAAAAAATCTTGGTATACTGAAAGTCGCTAATTTAGCAACACATTTGGAAGTTACCTAATTGGAACTGCAATGAAATTGCCCCATCCAAATTTTAAATAGACACTATTTACTTTGGACGTAAATATCGGAATAAAGCGTCCTCTAAACAGTTGGATCTTTTATATTCTACTCAGTATAGTCCAATAAACGAAGGTATCAACCCGGGCATCAGGTCTGTCCGGCACCATTTTTTTTTTAATTTGCAGGTATTCATGGGTACATTCACCCCCGAAAATCTCAGCTGTCTGAAATTTGTGGAAGGGCGGGAAAATGGCCCATTGGTCTCATAAATGTGTTTTTTTTGCCTATTTTCGCCGATATTTCCGAAACTATGACACTTAGAGAATTTTTGTTTGGACGAAAATGTAGGTCATCATTTTTGTCAAAAATATGATACTTGTCGATATAACCGGCTCCAAAACGCACCCCCATTTTTAGCTCCTGTCCTGCATTTAGAGAGCACGCTCTAAAGGAATGACTCTCCCAAGCGGATTACAAATTTTTTAATAAATCACGTAAAAATTAATATTTTTTCATTCAAAGTTTAGATGAAAGAAAGAACCTGTGGCTATAATATCATGTTACTTTTTCCTTTTATCTATTTCTCTGAATTATTGAAAAACCCGTCCAAAGTTTGTTTTTGCTCGATATTTTGAAGTTTATTCAAGACTAATTTCACCGAATCCTTTAATGGGGCTTTGCAAGGTGTTAAATATATTCAGAAAGATTCAATACATTTTTGTGTATTTTCTTAAACAACATGTTTTTTAGGGCGTTTTTTTGGATTTCCGGAGTTTTCTATCGGGAATTAATAGATAATCAAGGACCATGTCGGTTTTCAACGCACATCATTAGAAAGCTTAGGTTGTCCCCTTTTCGATGGCATTTTTCTTTTTTTTTTCACACTTTTGGGTTCCCAGAAAATTGAGAAAATTCTCATCCCTATGACTTTTTCTTGGGAGGATTATTTTCTTTTCGCGCTAAAATTTTTTGGGCATAGGAGTGGTACTAAATAAAAGATCACATTCTGACCTTTTCATCAATATATATATCAAGTATTTTATTAAGTGCACGAGAAAAAACTCTGCCTTCAAACTTTCTCAAATTGGATTTTTTTATAATAAATTTATTAATAAAGTGCAAAAAGTTAAAAAAAGTTGGTTATTATTGCCTTATCTTTTGTCTTCAGACAAAAACGGGAGGATATTCAAGTTTTGGGAGGATATTCAAATTTCCGTTTTCACTACAATAATTTTGCGAATATTTAGATTCTCAAAATTGCGAATTTTTGAAACGCCGTTTTTGCAAAAATTTATGTGTAGGGAAAAAGTCATAAGGACAACTTTTGTAGGTAATGAACTGCTCTTCATTTTTTGTCTAAACAAAAATGCTCTAAGGGTCATATTTCGGCAGATATCTTCGAAAAATGGATTTTAGGGAACTCGAGGGCCATTTTCCCACCCTTCCACAAATTCCACGTAGCTGAGATTTTCGGAGGTAAATGTACCTATGAATACCTGCAAATTAAAAAAAATTTGACGGACAGACTTGATGCCCAGGTTTGGGGTTTATCTGGGGGTAATTTACTGGACTACTAGTAAAAAGTAAAAGTTTTTCACGTAGGTACTTTCATTTTTCTGTAAACTTTCGAGTCGCCTCTTCTGTTTTTGCTCCAGTTCCAGCTCCAAGTAAAATTTGTATTAATATTTACCAAAGTGACACATAAAAAAATGGTTTATAATTTTTTTCACCTCACTAACACTTAAGGAATTAAAAAAACATTGCCCGCCCACCGATTGTTTAATTTTTAATTTTAATTTGCATGTCTAACCGAAAGCTTGTATTTCTTTCTTCAACTCCCTCATGTATTAATTCTGTTTTTTTTTTCTTTGCAGGTGAGTTAAAACTTTTCGAAACGATGGCTGATACGATAGCACTCGGTGAGTCATGAACGTATTATATCTTTATTAAGAATAATTGTTTTAAATTCGTGACACGACATTTTACAGTCAAATGAAGCATAAGTAGGTTATGTTAAGGTCATTTTTTAAAACATGCGTGCGGGTCAGGACAAAAACGGCGGAATTTATTATTTCTGTTTATTTAGAAGGCCGTTTAGGCTTTTTGTAAATTAAATTATAAAAATGGGTTTCTGAAGATGGAATATCCGGACAAGATGTTACTTTTTCAGTAATTTTGATTTCATCACTGCACTATTTTAATCATTCTATATACCCATTAAATTCATTTGTTTGTAATTTAATCCTTCCGAGATTTTCGTCAATATTTATTCTCGGAGGGACAAAAAGTAACCCTTCAGTCCCTGTCATAATGGAGTGAAGTTGTCACTTTAGTCCCGAAAGTACGAAAAATTCTTTTGTGTGTTTAATAAAAAACAATTTAATGATTGCTTTAGGTTTAATGCAACATACAAAGTTTTATAACTATACAATTTTCAAACTGAACGAGAAAAAAAAACGCCTGTCAGATTAAAATCACACGATTTGTCATCATGATTTAAAGTATTTTTTTCATACTCCGACTCGTCTCATTTATCAAATTCGCGATAATTAGTATTGTTAAAACCTCTTTCTCTTCCTCGACTTTCAAACAACTAAATGACTAAATCCTTTTTTAATGCAACCAACTAACAATCCAACATCCATTCCATGAATTACTCACTAGCATTCATCTCGTTGGAATACGTCATAAATCTCTTGAAAAACTTCATCAACATCTACGGACAGACAATCAAACCGATTGGCCTTAATGTACTTGCTCGTTGCGAGGCGATACAGTTGTAAAAATAGCGAACCACAAGTATACAGGATGTACCTACCAATTACAACAGTACATTATTTTTTTTAAAAGATATATTGATAATAGACCAGGGCTAAACCGATTTTAAATACCCGATGTCATGGAAAATTCTTAGCAGTATGTGCGTGGTCTGAAAATTTAGGGTAAATTATAAGTAGATTAAGAAAAATCAAGATGACTGAGTAAAAGAAGAAAGAAAGAAATTTATTGCATACAACGTACATAGTCAATACAATTTCTTGAACCAAGGGTGTATGGCACATCATATCAGTATAAAAAACATTTTAAAGTTTACTCAAAATGTACCATAATTTTTTTTTTAAACAAAATCAGTATAACCAGTATAAAAAACTTATTAAAGTCTAAAAACAAATTATTCCTGACAGAGATATTATAAGCTTATAACATCATAGTTACGCTATCAATAAAAAAAAACTCATTGGGATATTAGAGGTGACTTAGTTCCCGTTGTTAGGATATTTTGACGTTTGTTGAATATTGCTGTCAGTGTTTCATTATATTTAGTGAATGTCATTGCTGCTTTGTGTTATAAATTTTATTAAAATCGATCAGATATAAAATAATCCTCAGGCAATTGTAGTCCGTTGGGCTAGAGGCCCTCGGGGCGCAAACCTTGCCTTCGGGAATTAAGGCCCTTATAATTCCCTTCATACGTAAATTACTATTACAAACCAAACAAAGAACACATGACACAGCATATCAATACCTATAAAAAAGATATTAAAGTCTGCCAGAAACTCAGCCACAAATCGTAAAAAAAAACAATATTCAACCTTCAAAACGAATATAATTTTTTTAAAAATTCCTACATCGTTATTATGCATTTCTTAAAAACGTCAAAATTTCTACATATTTGCTCGATATCAGAAAGTTTTTTTTAATTTTAAATATTGAAGGCCTCATTTTTATTTGTAGAATTTAAATTAACTTTGACAACACAATTGTAGAATTCCCAAAAATGAATTTTATAATGTGGACCACCCCGTACATCGCGTATGTGTGACAAGTAACCATTACTTGGCGATGTTGCGCAATAAAAATCGCAAACTAAGTGATAATTTTCTAATGCTTTCAATTGACACAATAACATACTGGTTTCCAAGACGTTTCTACCCTAAAAGGCAACTTGGTTCTAGACTTACAAGTTTATGTACAGATGCTTAACGAATATAGGGACAGCTCGGACTGTCATTGAGAATATCGTGTGATCTAAATGCGATTTTATATAGTTATTTCTACAAATGTTTTCAGGTATATCTGATAGAAAATCGTTAAATGGGTCTGAAATATTAGCGATTTTACATTATAATGTGTCGTTGAGGTCTAGCAGGTGTTTTATCTGATTTAGAACATTGGTATATACGTAAATCGAAGAGGGTCCATTTCTCTAGGCGACAGGGAAAGGTGTGTGCGTTTGTAGACGCCCAAAAACCAACCTCAGACGTCAGAAAAAGTACGTCAAATGTCAAAAAAACAACCGTTAAATGTCAAAAACAACCGTCAAATGTCAAAAACAAACATCAAACGTCAAAAACTTACCTGAAAAGTCAAACACTTACGTTCAAATGTCGTAAAATTAATGTCAAACTTCAGTTTTTTCATATTATACGTTTGTTTTTGACATTTGACGGTTGTTTTCTGAAATTTGACATTTTTTTAACAGTTGATGTTGGTTTTTCGACGTTTATATCTACTTAGTGTGCCCGGTAAATTACGATTGCAGCACTTTAATTACTCATAATTTAGGTGAATTTTTCAATAATTTTATCATTATTTAACAAAAAATATTGTTCCTTTTACCCTGATGGAAAAAGCCACAAAATCATTTATTTCTTTAGTGTATTAGTAAACAGTTTTTTTTTGTTCTTAAGAAAAATGCCATATCCTGAGTTATGTGACGTGTTAGGGTTGCCTTCAACTTGGAAGCCATAATAACGTGTCACGTGTCTCTTTTTCCTCCGAAATTATTAGCCACATTTGACGATTCTTACATGAGACGGAAGAGTCTTTTGTTCCGTTAAACATTTCCATCGACAAAACTTTTTCCAATAAATGTCTAAATAAATAAGGCCCATCGTCGTTTTTGTCTTATATACGGGCAACGGTGGTTCTTTCATATGTTAATACGTCGAACTTTCAGACTGATGTGAAAACTTTTCATCGAAACTTTTCAATCCGATGAATTCTCTAATGTCTTTTGTGTCCCAACGAACGAAAAATCTTTCTGCCGAGGAGATTTCGAAGAGTAAATTGTTTTTTGCAGTAAGTAAGAGGAGCAATGCGCCAATGGTCGTTTTGTTTTCATCCATCTTTTTCCCAAAAGTTCTATATATGAGTAGAAGATAAAATATTTACAATGATTATTTTTTTATCTGTCAAAATAGTCAGATTCTAACCACTCATTGAGTTTTATACTGATAAAACCTCTTCGTTTTTGTTTTTTGATAAAACTTTGTTTACCTTTTTTGAAATGTCAACTATTAACATTTAACAACGTTTATTTAGTATTATCAATTATTATTATAATAAAATGTATTGCAAATCTATGTTAATACCCAAATTTTAAAATGTATTTGTAAACTAACCTGTTTTTATTCGTTTATTTCAATTCGCTTTAACACTTTTACATAACTCACTTCAACACTAAACTTTGTTCACTAAACATCAGTTTTTGAATACCTAAACACTTCAAATTAGCTAAATTAACAAAACCTTCATTTCAGTCTATAAACACGGCACAACCCGTTTTTCTTCTTCGCTTTGTTTATGACATGTCAAACTCTAAACATAATCACACATGCCTTGATTACTATATTACATAAATTGTTGGATTTAGAATATGTTAAAAAATTCTGAACACATACACAAATTATACTTTAATTAAATTATATATTTGAACTTTACATACAATAATTACATTATATAAATATTACTTGTAGATAGGCAATTTGCATTACGTTAGTATAAGATCAATAACCGAAATCAAGTGAGCGCTGTATTTAAATCTGTCAATTTGTCGATTACATTGTGTGAAGTGTCTTGTGCACAAATGATGTGAAATAAGTTAAAATCACAGCTTCCAGAATTACGACATTAGAAAATGTCACACACTGCACCAACGTCTGGATTTCAAACAACTACTCCTTGGGATATATGCCCCAACAGGTATTGAATTACAGAAGTCCAGACGCGGTTGGAACTCGAATCGTTTCGGGACTTAAACCAACAACTTTCATTTTGTTACTAAAGGAGCCTGTAATTCTTAGGCCGGTTTCGGCATTATTGTGCCTCATCGCGTTCCGGACTTCTGTAATTCAATACCTGTTGGGGCATATAGTCCAAGGAGTAGTTGTTTGAAGTCCAGACGTTGGTGCAGTGTGTGACATTTTCTAATGTCGTAATTCTTGGGAGCTGTGATTTTAACTTATTTCACATCATTTGTGCAGTTTGATTGCTCCCAGTAAAATATTTTGGTATCCAAAATATTTCTTTTTATCAAAGTGTCTTTTGTATAAATGACTATATTCTCTGTTATTAATACAAAATGATTAAAAAAATAAGCATTCCAAATACAACTCGTCCTCTTAAATTTTATAGATTAAATTTTAGGTTTCCACCCTCAAACGCCTTTATTTCAGGCAAAACGACTCAAACAAACTGATTTGAGATAAAATCAGTTTGTTTGAGATTTGAGATAAAATCAGTTTGTTTTCGTGGATTTTCCAAAATAAAGCCGTTTTTGTGAAAACCAAAAATTTAATCGATAAAATTTGGAGGACTCGCGGTAAATCTACACAGCATGAAAGAACAGAAAAGAAGAAATTTAACTTGATTCTAATAAGTCAAAATAGACGTAAATTTTTATATTCTTAAAAAAACATATTTTTAAGGGTATTTTATACTGAAAAATCCAGAAAAGTATCAGTTGATGCGTAAAATCAATATTATATAGCGAAGTTGATTTTTTTGCGTTTGAATTATTCTCAATTTCGCTAAAAAACTTTAGACACGAATTAAACTTGGTTTCTAATAGTTTCTAATATGAAAATAGACGTACATTTTTGTAAGAAACATTTTTTGTGATAGTATCAAAAATTTCCAACAAAAAATCAATTTCACAATTTTTTTTATTAAAATTAGTTATACCGGATGGCAATTAGACTAGGGCCGTGCAAATTTGAGAATTTTTATTGAAAACTAAAAAATTTGGCAACACTGTCGTAAGTAATTTGAGCCGTAGAATCCAAAAAATATCAAATATATAGGGTGTTCCATTTAAATAATCGAAGTTGGTGGCATTTTTGGCGTAACCGGAAGTCGGTCATTTTGTTTTTATACCTCTGTCAATCCAAAATCCGTTGAGAAGTGAAGGAAATATAGGCATGGCCCTAGTTTCATTGTCACCCGGTATATCAGATTCGTAATCACCGTATTAAAATAAATCGATAAGGGGCGTTCTATTTCTATCTCACAAAATTAAAATTTTTTGGTAATTTTTAGGCCATTTCTTAAAGTTCGATTTTTTTCCCTCCATATCTCGATACATTTTAAAAATATTAAAACAAAACAGACATAGTGTGAAAGAGCAGGAAAAAGTGTATGGACAGGAATTTTTTCATAATTTTTGCTTAATTATTACGGACTTGGCATAAAAATAATTGAAAATGACGAAAAATCGCTCACAAATTTTTGCGAAATTTGACACGTCTCAGACAAAAAAAACATTTTTAGGTGTACTGTATACTCAGAAATCCAAAAAAGTATCAGTTGTTACATAAAATCAATATTTACGGAAATAAAGAGAATTTGCATTTCTTTCTATTAGAAATTTTTATCACCAAATAAATTTAATGCATTTTTTGACAATAAGATAAAAATTAAAAACGAAAAAAAACTGTCTTTAGCGTTTTATTCGATAATTTTGAGGTTATGTTAAAAATGATCGATAAAAAAGTTTTAGGTTTTTTAATCGTCTACAACTTTTTCATTAAACTTTTTTCGATAGGACGCATAGTTCAGCCACAAATCGTAAAAACCCTACAACCGATCCTCAAAACCTATATTTACCTCCCCACCATTCCCCTTCCAGAACTTTTACTCAATCTTGTTGATTTTTCTTAATATATTTATAATTTTCCGACCATCCACATACTACTAAGAATTTTTTTTGTTCCAAAAACGATTGGGCCTGGTCTAGTGATTTATCAATAGATGCGTAGCATCATGTCTACATTTTTTCCATGACCATTACAGTTCCTAAAAGCTTGTTTACAACACTCATCGGTATGTACCAACCAAATAAACAAAAACTGGTAGGCGGTAAACAGGTACCACCGACGCTTATTTTATATCATTTTTATTAGTTACGGTTTATGTGGCTTACAACGCGTGAGATCATTCTTTAATACCATTTTGGATGTGACTAGTGTTTATGATTAATTTGAATACAATGAAAGTTTAACGAACAATGACTATGATGAGAGAAAATATTTGGATTTTATCGATGCGATTGATGTTTGGAGAATTAGGTTAATGTTAATAAGAGAATTACTGAATGTAGATGTTAGTTAATCCCATTTTTTGAGAAATTTGAGAAAAGAAAATATTAGAATTCACAATAAAAATCTAAAGAAATGAGGATTCGTAATGAAATTTTTTTATTGGCCCATTTGAAACGGTATGACCAGTAGAATACATTTCCAAAATTTTTCCGCTGCATTATTAAAGGGGGCCTGGGAAATTAAATTTAAATTTATGAATCGTGACGTATTAGGAACTGTGACGTAGACCAATGAAATAATTCCAGTTGCCACATTTCTATTATTAGTAGCTAACACTAGACTAATTTAATAGGTATCAGAGATAAAAAATAATGTCCATTGCACCCTATTATAAGTATCATAATTAAAGGATTAAAAAAATTAAAAACTGTTAAGTACTTTTGAAACACAAAAGCTAAACCTTCAAAGTACAATTATAAAATTATTTACTTATTCCGAAATACTGTGAATTAAGTTTTTTCGGAAAATTTAAACAAACAATTACACTAAAATCACACAAATAGTCAAGAAATAAAAAAATTACAGAGCAAACAGCAATCCAGAATTGCACGTTCGACAATGACAAATAAGTAATCAACACTTCCTATGACACACTTACGTCGAACTGGTAACTGGTGTAATCACGTGCTAAGAGAATTTAACCCAGAAATGACAACATTGGTTAGATTTACCCGGAAGATTTAATACGAATTATTCTTTAAATTGCAATTTCTCTGGAAACGGGTAATTATATCTTGAGATATTTTTACTTACAATCGCTAAATCCCCTTCTTTATCTTTTCTGTATAAATTAATTTAGAATTTCCGACCTAGTGGTAAGCCTCATTGAAATTTAGCACAGAGTGGTAATAAAGGTAGAAGAAACGTTTGGGGTTATCAAAACGGACAAAAAAAATTGTTGGTCGATTTTGGTGCGAAAGTTTGAGAAATTAATCACAACTTTTTGAGAAATTTGAGCAAAAAAAACATGAAACAAAAACAACGCAAATTAATCTTGCGTGTTAATTTGAAAAGTAGTTTTTGCTTATTTCTATTACTGATAAAACATTTTATTTTTTACAAGAAGGCATTACTGAGGTCAACTTTAAAAAAAAATTAAATGTCCTCGTGCCAAAATATTTTACAAAAAAAAATGAAACCTTAATCTCTAGCGTAATACCAACCACGCTACTATTTTTATTGGCGAGAGTGTGAACGTTGCGCCGCAATTCTTTCTCGTTGTTTATTTGTAAACTAATTAGAAAATGGGTCATGTAATCCCGTAATCCGGTTCAGAGTCTATAGCGTTAATATAATCTGCGGCGAAGAGCAAACTTGGATTTTCTCCTTGTTTAAGTGCTAATCAAGTAGGGTGAGCAGTTCATCAATTAGTCGGGGATTCTTAGGCGGCAGCGGCGAGTAATAGAAGCTGATGCCGTCTCAGCCTCACCGCCATCGCTAATCGTATACACTGATAGAAAAAAAACCGTTATTTCCTACATATTTAACATTTTTTTTATTGTATCTACTGGTGTTTTTCGTCGACGTTCAGTATTTTTCTTCTAATACAATGCTTCTAACCACGTTCCATATTCTCGACTATCCTAGAGCAATTGATTGATCTTTATTACAATTACCAAGCCAGGATCTTCTATACCTTCGATGAACATTTTTAGGGTTAATGGCGGATACATATCAATATACTGGAGTCTACGTTCAGTTGCAGCGTTTAATTTCAAAGAATTCTGGCACCTCTATAGTTCTTATGTCCCCTTTTTGGATGGTTCTACGTTCTCAAACGATCGAATATGTTTATTATGGTTTATTATTTTTATATGACCAGATTTTTCTGCTGCCGCGCCACATGGTTTAATGTAGCGTCCTAAATCCCTCCCAAATAATTTTTATATGGTGTTCATTTGCTGCAATATCTGTCGACACCTTAGGCACTATTTCACACATTTATTATAGTGATTAATAACTTAATCTTGAAGAAATTACGTGCCGTGACTTTTTCTTTCAGTGTATAGGCGTAGAGCCGTACGCGGTATATAAGCTTCCTAACACCAGAAAAGAATTAGATCCAGTGGAGGGAGTAATTGGGCTTCTGGGGGTCGGATGTGTCCGGAATATCTTATTGCGGGGCTTTTTAGAAATGAAGACTTATGTACAGCTAGCTCGGCGGGCTCCGCTGAAAAGAGAAAAAAAAAGGAAGCGAGAAACGGGCGCTGAATATCAACCCGTTGCTTCTCTCGATTTCGACTATGCGCTTCTTTTCGATAGAAAATTCTTAAGGAAAAGTTGAAATTGACAAGGAACCAATTTTGTTTACGAGTGGTGCCTCAAAGGTTATGTGATCCCAAAATAACTTTTCAAGTCATCAATTGATACCTCATTACACCTAGTGGAGTGAAATTAGACAAAAATATTCTGAAAATGGATGTAAGAGCTAAGTCAATTTTTTTTAATTTTTTCGATTTTATACATAAAGAGAAGCTTGTAAAAAAATTGTCAATAAATTTGGGCTCGAGCTTCGCGAGATATGTGCCAAAATCTGCATTTTTGGTATTTTTGGAATGGATTTCTTCACTATTTTTTAAATATCTCCGGCTCTAAGAGTCGTGGAAAAATAAAAAAATTAAAATGACCGTGATGAAGTAGAGTATCGATATGTATAGTAGGTTTTTTTTAAAAATGCATCCTAACCTCAAAAAACGAATTCGCGCACATTATTTTTGTTTTACTGAATTTGCAATAAATAAATCCTCGAATCTTCTTAAAAATTGGAGAAAATACGTATTTTTATGTCGGGAAGACATGGTAAAAATTAAAAATAAAAATGTATTTGTCCAGCCAAAATGGGCATTTTTGGAAAAAAATTGAATTGGCTGCCATTTTTGGAAAAACAATAGTAGAGAAAAATTTTTTATCTTAAAAAGAAGGATTTTGTGTGTACTTTTGTCTAAGAAAATCCAACATTTTATTGCTTTACTTAAAGTGCCCAATTTAGGGAATAATAATAAAAAAAATCGATTTTCATTTTTTTCCAATTTTTTTATGTTTTCGATATCTGAAGATTTTAATTAACTATTCAAAGAGAAAAAGTTTTGATAGCATATTAAATGATATATAGCTTCGGTTTCTACAAAATTTTGAACACCTGATAAACTTTTTGTCCCATTTCATGTTTGGACACAATTTTGGCATGGTCCAAAATGTTGTGTTGTGTTTCTAATTTAGATATATGTAGAATAATAACACGTTTTGATTGAGGCTTTTTTATTTCTTTTTTAATGGCTTCTTCTGAAGCATCCATATCGCAAAATAAGCATAAATTTTTAAATTCAAACTTTCCGGATGATCTTAAAATCTTTGTTGGTGGAACTTCTGCATTTTGTTTTCGCGAAGGGGCTGGACTTTTTAAAGCAGTATATATACGATTATTTTTTTCGTGTAATTTTTAACCAATCAGAACGTTCAATTTAGTTAAGTTACCTCGTATAATTTCGATAATACCTGATTATACATAGAGTAGCTCCACCAATCGAAAATTTTACAATAATTTCATTTCCATAACAACCACATCGACATCAATATACCTACAACAATACACAAACTAATAGAACCGTCATATTTTGACGGTTAACAATAATTTGACAGAACAATACTCCCGCTTCGCGGTCGGATTATTTAAACTGTCAAACTGACACTCTTTGTAATTATGCAACAAGTTATCGATGTATAACCTGATTATTTTGAAGGACTTATAGTATTACTACTGATAACATTTATCATGTCTTTTTGTCTCAACTTTTTTTTCCTATACTGTACAGTCCACTCTTTTTACTATTTGTAATTTTTGACTAGGCAAAATAAAATCTTTGCAAAATATGCAATTTTTATTATCTATACTTTGTTCTGTGTTTGAGGCCATTATTACCAAAATTACCTGAAAAATATTAAAAATTTAATTTAAAATTGTAATATAGAAATTGTCTTTGTAGATAGTAAATGAAATATGAGTAATTTTCAAGAAGTAATTTTTTGAGAAAAAAATAACCAAATCAATAACTTGAAACAAATACAAATTAAAATAAACAATGCAATTTTTTGCAATAAAACAGCATTTCACCTTCAGTATTTTGTAAACTTTTATTTATTTAGTTTTTGAGGTTATAAATAATTTTTAACGGCATCCTAAACCTAACCCGTTTTACACAGGATTACCGACTGAGTTTTAAATCTTAAAAAGATCGCCAAATCGTTCGTAATAATATTTGAGACTTTATGCTGATTTGTTCCCTCACAAAAATCTTACTTTAGAATCTGAAATATTTTTTTTATTTTTTTAAACATTTTTTGGACTGAAATATAGTTTTTCTAAGAGAATGAAGCATAAATATCGCGATAAACATACAAAAATTGGAAAAAATGATAATCGATTTTCTTAGACAAAAGTACACACAAAATCCGTCTTTTTAAGATAAACAATGTTTCTCTACTATTGTTTTTCCAAAAATGGCGGCCAATTAAATTTTTTCGAAAAATCCCGATTTTGGCTGGACAAATGCATTTTTTTTTTTCTCTTACCGACATAAAAATACATATTTTTTCCCATTTTTAAGAAAATTCGAGGATTCTTTGGTTATTTATTGCCAATTCAGTAAAAAAAAAGAATGTGCGCGAATTCGTTTTTTGAGGTTAGGATGCATTTTTAAAAAAAACCTACTATACCGATCGATACTTTTCATCACGGTTATTTTAATTTTTTTTATTTTTCCACGACTCTTAGAGCCGGAGATATTTAATAAATAGTGAAGCAATACACTCGAAAAATATTAAAAATGCCGTTTTTGCACATAACTCGCGAAGCTCCAGTCCAAATTTATTGACAAATTTTTTACAAGCTTCTCTTTATGCATAAATTCGAAAAAATTAAAAAAAATTGACTTAGCTCTTACATCCATATAAAATTCTAATTTCACTCGACTAATCAGTGAAAAATAAATAGCTGGAAGTTTGAAAGAGTAATGCATTAAAATTCCTCCTGCTGAAGAAATACATACTATCAATGTTTTTTGTATCAACTAAAAAGATATTAACCAACTACATTTGCAAGACTCGACCGGTAATACCTATTAATGGAAACATATTGAATATTGGATTTAAAAGAGAAAAAACTCGACATATACCGTTCGCATCGTCATTCACTTTGATCATCTAAATTCCCTTTCGTATATATGAGTAATTTATTTCGACATTTAATATCGCTTATATTCAAATTATTTCCGAGAATAGAAACGGTGTTCACCCTCTTCCTCGGTCCAATTAGTTTCCCTTGTTTCTAATTGAATCGTATCTCGTTTTGGCGTGTTTGTTCTATAAGCCCGAAGAAACGTCACAAGCTATAGAATTATGTAAGCCACTTTGATACCTTGAAATATATATAAATTTTTGTTTTAAAAATATTTATTTTAGAAGTAGAGAGTTATTGTAGATTTTATTTAAATTTGTCCTTAGCAAAAGGTCCTTCGAGCCGAGAAAAACGTTTCTTAAAAATAATTAAAATTTAATTACCCCTCCAGTGAAATTATTCAGAAGGCAGCAAACTTCTATTCGCTGACACGCGGCGCTCCGGTTAGATTTTGCTAAGTACAGAATGATCCAATTTTATTGACTTCTTCCCTTTTTTTTCTGTAGGTTTTTTACAAACGGAAAACGGGAGTTAGGAAGTCTGGGAAGAGCACTAACACAGCTGCTGCCACGATTAATTAAAGCATCCATAAATCATAGCTGTTCTTAGAAGAAAATTAAAAAATTCCGTCATAATTCTACCATTAGTAGGAATACGCGGTTGTAAAAACGTACGAGGGCTTTAAAAGAATAGCAAAATTACAAAGAGGGAAAATTGTAGATCGATTATAATTTTTGTAATTACAGAAAACTATTACAGAAAGATCTCTGAAAGGTTTAGCCATAGAAACTTAGGACTGGGGACTCCGACAAGACGGTGTTCAATTATCTCGTCCTCTAGCATATATAATAATAATAATAATAAATTGCCTTTATTTGCCTGTAAAAATACAAACAATGAGTAGGTACAAGAGGCGAAGTCTAGCTAAAGCTACTCTACTTAACCTCAAGTTTACAGATGATAATAAAACACAAAATTAGTAAAACTCAGACATTACACATTTAAAATATTCACTTAAATTTTACATCACGAATATCAAACAATGATCAAAATTACTGACGCTGTAGTAGAATTTGTTTATAATTTTGTTTTAAAAAACAGAGAATTAACTCTTACACTATGAGAAACACTGTTAAAAACTAAAACTGAATTATAAGTAAATGACCTTTTAAAAATTGATAATCTATATCGTGGTAACATGAGACTATGCGGATATCTCAGAGACAGACTATGAGCTTCTCCACGAAAAAATAATTTGTTCCTCAAATAAATATGATTCGACATCAAAATAATTCGGTATATCAAAGAGGCATACATATAAGTTACTTATATTCAACCTTCCAAGTTGTTTTAGCTTACTTGATACATGGTCATATTTTCTTATGCCAAAGACAAAACGGCAAAAATTATTTTGAATTTTTTGCAATCGAAATTTAGTAAGTTGATCTAAGCAAGGATAAAAAACAAAAGCCTATACTTAAGAATTGACATCACCATGGTTTCACAAAGTAATTTTCGTAATGTAAAGTTTAAAATATCCCGATCTCTATACAATTGACGTATAACTAGATACGATTTTTTTATTAAAAGTGAAAGTGAAATCGAAGGCTACATTCATAAATTATTCCTAAATTTCTACAACTATTAACAATTTTTAATGGTTCATTTTTAATAAATAGTTTTAAGTTTTGTTCAACAATGGCTTGGGAGGTATGAGACCAATATAGCGGAGAATTACATTTTTTAGCATTTAGTTTGAGTTTATGATTACTTAAGTAGGTACAAATAGCTTCTAAGTCCCGATTTATTATTTGAGATGCTAAATTTACAGTTTCAGGTACAAATGAAAAATACAGTTGTGTATCATCTGCAAATGAGTGTAATTTTAAACTATATATATATATATATATATATATATATATATATATATATATATATATATATATATATATTTATAGTTTAAAATTATATAGAGAAAAGAAGGGGTCCAAGGACAGAACCTTGAGGTACCCCTGAAGTGACTAGTGTAAAATCGAATAAGTTGTCGATAATTACTTTTTGATAACGGTTTGATAAATAAAATTTGAAAAATCGTAGGGAAATTTCGTCAAATCCAAAATGTTTAAGTTTAACAGACAGAAGAGCATTATCGATAGTGTCAAAAGCTTTTCCCTCATCTAATGACCGAAGTTAAATCTAGAAGTAGTGTCGTTGTACTAAACTCTTTTATTAAATACATAGTCGTATATTTGTTGATAAATAACTTTTTCTAAGATTTTAAACAGTGCTGGGTGAATGCTTATTTGGCGAAGATCACTAAGGGACTCAGGTTTATTTGATTTAGGCAAAGGTTTTATTAATGCATATTTCCAAATATCTGGAAAATAACCGACCTATAAAAGGAGCAGTAATTAATACCAGATATGAAATTAAATAAAACAAAATTGAGACATAAACCTCCTTCCTCGACGGCTAAGTAGTTCGGTTTCATCATGCCAAACTGCTTTTTAAGAAATACTAGATTCTTTCGCAATGCAATACGAAGCGGTGTTCTCAAATCGCATACCATTATATGACAAATAACAGTATCGCTAGAATTTTTACCGCATTTGAAAAATGAAAAACGAGCTGTATTACGTTTCAAATGCACAATGCGAAATTATATAAGTTGAAGTTCGAAATGAGACATTTTCTTATGGAAATTTTAATATTAAAAGCACAAACACTACGAAAAATAAACGTATTTTAAGGTCGCGCAAGGATATTTTCTGATGCGGATCAGTAATTTAGGATTCTTTTTATTTGCGTAATATTCCCGCATTCTTTTATGTACCATTGAAGGAGTCGGACCATGTAATGCTTTGGTTAGAGCCTCTCCTATGCAGTGCATTCGACTTCTAAGTCCTTTCAATATCCTGTATTCAGGCATCCAAATCAACTTGACTCGACTTGCTTGCCCTAACATACTCAAGGTATTAAAACAATCCAATACCACCTTTAAACGATGCCAAAGCGTTTAAAATTGCTTGTCTTTCAGTGAAAATATATATTTGCTTGTACGAATATCTTTTTAATCTTTTTATACGAGCATAGAAAGCAATTATTTCCGTTTAACCTGATATGAAGCACCTTTTTATAACCTAAATTAATGAGATGTTTTGCAACATCGCAAAATGTTATTTTTACTTCGAGAAACTCGAAAAACATCTGTTAGATAGTAGAACGAAACCAATCCAAAGTTCCGTCGGGACGCTCGTTTCGCACATAACCCACTAGACTAGACAGAATGCCCGGAATTATCCACTTGAAGAAGAAAGTTTGACTTTGTGCGGCCTCATTGAAGGTGTGGCGTGTCTGTTGAATTTCGGTCCTGTTTTTAATTTAGTTAACCGAATAGAGAGGTTTTGTATTAATATATGTAGTGCACGTTGCTAGTTTTTTACCACATATAATTAGCGAATTATGTTGAGCGAAACTATTTTGAGGCTAAAACTCTTCTTCGTAATACATTTAGCAGTTTATTTATACGTTGTTTGCTGCAGTAAACAAGAAGCTGAAACTGTCGATCTACCAAACTTAAGCTTCACTATACCAAGGAGCTGTTAGAAAACATTTAATGTTGCGAAGAGATTTTTCGACTTATTGCATTCACTTTCCACCCTTCTACAAAGCCGTTAATACCAAGTAATTTTAATTTCATTTGGCCACCACTTTTCGAACAAATAATTTGTCTCTTTGATTGATGAGACTGTTCAATCGGGAGTATTGGGTACTGAGTACTGAGAAAACTATGCAAAGGCAAAACACACAATCCAATTCCTAAATTAATACCTTATCCCCGAAATTATTATATATAATGAAAATTGAGAGTTCCTCCTTAGAGACATTTGCTAAATTACTCCAACCCTTTCAATCGATTCCATCCTTTACTAGGAAAATTGTTGTGAATAGTCATCCGCTGTCACAAACAGGCGAATTGTTCCCCTTCGGGCGAAGTATCTCCGGCTCGTTTAAAGCAACACAAAACGACTGGAGAACAGCGGTTTTACAGACAAGTCTAAAAAGCAAACAGCCACCCCTAAGATTCAATTAAGAAAAGGCCTAATTGGATGACGACCAAAATTACACTAGCTGCTCTCGGAATATAATTTGAATATAAGCAATATTAAATAATATTTTGCGTAAGGAACGACGTAAAATGGCTTGCCTTATAAAAGGGATGAAAATTTATTTGACGGTTATGGTGTCAACTTACTGCTTTTATTGTAAAATGGGGCGAGCCAAGGCACTGCATTTTCTGTTGTGCAAACAAAATTACTCTTTTCTCATTATTTAACCTCTTTATTACAACGAGAAGTAGGGATTTATGGACTTCCTCCGAAATGTGGCGCAACCTCAATAATTATTGTGCTTTATTGATATAGCGCTTGGGTTTCTCCGAGTTAGGGATTTCTCAGGACAACCAGCTAGACCTACTTGACTATTAGAATGATTTCTCTTTTGTGACTTTTAAAATAATCAATCCGCTGAATCGGTCAAGGTTTTTCTAACGATAATAATCACTCCCAATGAAAGATAAGATTATTTTTCTCTTTGTATATGGTCACGGTATATTTAACAGATGCTTCGCATCTACTTTATACGTATATTGTAATAGGAGTGGTAATGAAGTGAGTGTGAACTTATTTATCTTACGATAAATTTTTTAGCAAAGTTTGGTTAAAAATAAATTTAAACTTGCGTATGCAGTAGTAAACGATTACCTTCGTTATCAATTTCGTTGCTAATATTTACACAGACGCTTTGTCAATATATTAGGGAAAAAATATAATAATTATCTTGTTTTAGTTCTAAGACAAATATAGAAACAGATACATATCGCTGAACCGAGCTCCAGTCTATGGCTAATATCGAATAGGATCGCAAAGATAAGTTGTCGCACCGTGAAATGCATTTGGTCGCATAGCTGACCCATTATTCAATAAGAGACAAAACACGAAGAGAATATCACACTGCGTCAAAGCTGTATGACGACACCGTTCTTGGTCTCCACCTACTCAATATTCAATAGTTTGTATTTACTGAAATTTAATTTTTATTTGTGTTTATATGAACAATAACCTGACATTACCATTGAACTATAGTCCAGTAAATTAACGCCACAAAAACCCCAAACCTGGGCATCAAGTCTGTCCGTCAAATTTTTTTTTTAATTTGCAGGTATTCATAGGTACATTTACCTCCGAAAATCTCAGCTACGTGGAATTTGTGGAAGGGTGGGAATATGGCTCTAGAGTTCCCGAAAATCCGTTTTTTGACGACATCTGCCGAAATATGACCCTTAGAGCATTTTTGTATAGACAAAAAATAAAGAGCAGTTTATTACCTACAAAAGTTGTCCCTATGATTTTTTTCGCTACACTAATATTTTTTGCAAAAACGGCGTTTCAAAAATTCGCAATTTTGAGAATCTGATAATTCGCAAAATTATTGTGGTGAAAACGGAAAATTTGAATATCCTCCCGTTATTGTCTGAAGACAAAAGATAAGGCAATGATAACTTTTTGCACTTGATTAATAAATTTATTATAAAAAAAAATCCAATTTGAGAAAGTTTGAAGGCAGAGTTTTGTCTCGCGCACTTAATAAAATATTTGATATATATATATTGATGAAAAGGTCAGAATGTGATCTTTTATTTAGTACAATTCATAACCCCAAAAAATTTTAGCACGAAAAGAAAATACTCCTCAAAAAAAAATGGGTGAGAATTTTCTCAATTTTCCGAAAAAACAAAAAATATGAAAAAAAAAAAAAGAAAAATGCCATCGACAAGGGGACAACCTAAAGCTTTCTAATGATGTACGTTGATATGGTCCTTGATCATCTATTAATTCCCGATAAACTCCGGAAATCCAAAAAAAACTTTGTTTATGAAAATACACAAAAATAATTTATTGAATCTTGCAAAGCCTCATTATCCAAAAGGATTTGGTGAAATTAGTCTTGATAAAAAAATATGAATAAATTTATAGGAGGGTCAAAATATCGAGCAAAAACAAACTTTGGTCGGTTTTTCAATAATTCAGAGAAATGGATAAAAGGAAAAATCAATATGATATCTTTCATCTGAACCTTGAATCATGAAAAAATATTAATTTAATTAATAATTTAATTTTAATTAATATAAATTTGTAATCCGCTTGGGAGTGTAGAACTTGCTCTCTAAATGAAGGACAGGAGCTAAAAATGGGGGTGCGTTTTGGAGCCTGTTATATCGAAAAGTATCATATTTTTGACAAAAAAAGATGAGGATCATTTTTGTGGTAATGAACTGATCTTCATTTTCGTCCAAACAAAAATTCTCTAAGCGACATATTTTCGGAAATTACTAAGAAAATAGACGAAAAAAAACACATTTTTGAGACCAATGGGCCATTTTCCCACAAATTTCAGACGGCTGAGATTTTCGGGGGTGAATGTACCCATGAATTAAATTAAAAAAAATGGTGCCGGACAGACCTGATGCCCGGGTTGGCACCTTCGTTTATTGGACCATACAATCACCGAAATATAGACCATACCGTGGATAAGTTTACAGTAAAGTGTCAGTAAATCGTTTATATTAATATTGATATACAGCAAATAAGTTTACGTAATACCCTTCCATCGATATTAAATTTATTCAAACTGTCGCTAGTAATTCCGTTTGATTTACCTTCGTACACAGCGACATTCAAATTTAATCGAAGATTCTTTGACAATCAGCGTGAAAGTGCGTTCCTTAATACGGACGGAGCTTTAAGATGTCTTGCTGTGACATCGTAATTGTTTTTTTTGGCGGAATTTTACAAGCCAACGAATTAAGAATAATGAACATCAAGCAACAAAACGTGACTCGTGATTTTAACGGAATTCATTACGCAAAAGGTGGGGGAGAGAAGAGTGACTTACAATGAATAGTTGTTTGTGGAATTTGATGTGCACATTAGCAATAACTGTTAAGATAATTTTTTCTGGTACTGCAAATTACTCATTAGAATGATAAATGTAAAGCACGAATAATAATAATAAACACTCATTCAGTTTATGACTTTTTTTTAGCAAAATAAATAATGCTAATTACGATTACACAACAAATTAGTCGTTAGAAGACGCAGTCGATATTCAACTGTACCCTAAAGTTATAGTAAAAATAGAGCGAGGTATAGTAAGAACAAGAATAGTATCCCCAATTTATCAGTTTTAAAACGGGGCTCCTTTACTTTTCTATTACCACTTAGCGATTGCACATGTTTTTATTTTTTTGATTTATCCCCTTCCCACTCTCTGACTCCCGGGCTATAAACTAAAGGACAACACCTGATAGACCCTGCACTAATTCGTTTAACTGCACTATACTGTCACTTGTGTATTGCCTGGACAATGTATAACTGGAGATGACAGAACTTTAATAAAGCTGATATTGAGATATCAAATCTTTGCTTCTGTTTCTAACGAAAACAGATCAATGTTTTTACTATTGATTCAGTCAAAACGGCAATCAAAGCAATACAGTGACGTACGGAGAGAAGGTGTTCGAAAATAAACACGTAATTGGTAGAGAACACGAGGTAAACATAACAAGGTGTATACGCCGATCCCCCATTATACAATCATTACCGTATATTCATCTACGTAGTTACCTTCATGCATATGAAACAGATGTGGAAACAATCAGAGAAGACTGGTGTGCATGTATATATATGATAGTTCCTCCCATGAATTTAGATTTGAGCTATCAGGTTAAGGTAATTCAGCCTTAAGTAGTTTTCCCCTAATTGTATTATTTCGGAATAAAACATTAATTTTGCAGTGTAGCTAAAAAAGATAATTTGATCAGTTCCTGCATTTACGCGTCCCCAATGTATGAATATTATACATTTACTTATACCAGATATAATTTAATATCATACCCATCTAGCAATATATTACATAATTTTCATTTCAGCAATGTTGCCTTGATAGGAAAACTTCTTTATAACTTTATTAAACTTCTTAGACGTAATTTATAGCTAAAGTCGCGTATCCTCGTTATCGCAAATATAAAACTTGTGTAATAGTGTTGAAAATCGTTACGAGTATATCGCATAGAGGGTGATTTGACTTCAAACATATAAGATTCCCTATCAGTCTGAACGTATTTTGCTAGAGCCACTTGTTTATGCAATTAATCACTAACTTATCGATCCATTAGTAACAGTAAGAAGTTGCACAACCGGCAGAAAATGACCTTCTCTTGGCGTTTGTGAGGTAAATTTACTATGAGTGGGATAATTTCTATACTTTCTCTGCTGCGATCTTTGCTGGGTCTGTTGTGGCTCATCACTACAGTTACAGTTCCCTGTAAAGCAACTCTTTTTAGTCTATAATTGTTTTGGGTATTCTTGTTCGATTTCAGTTGTTTTAAAGCATCCTTATACTCAAACTAAGGTTATCCTGCTTTGGTTGGTCTTGTGCTGAATACCCTGGCTCCTACATCACTTGCGTGGAACCATCGGTAAACACTTGACGACCTTCTTTTGAAAAGAAAAACCCTCCGTTCGCCTCTCTCAAAAATAAAGACGTTAAAAGCTTTTCTCCACATGAGTTTGAAGGATTAGACTATTTGAGGTCACCCCAAGTATGTAGTTATTTTTTAACTCACTATGTGAGTATATGTAGGAGCTCCATCTGCTTTTTGTCTCTTCCAAATAACGTGAAGAGATATTTGAAATTACCTCTTTAAATTTTTTTTATAAAATTGAAGTATTAAAACATCGAGTTGTGCTGAAAAGAGTTGCTGAATCACCATGTATATAAGTTATCGGTTCAAGTTCGCTCCGGAGTTATTTAGACGAGATAAAGTTTTTGCAGGGGGTGGTACCAACAGCGTTGTAATGTAGCCACTTGATTAAATCTCCACCGAACATCTTGTAAAAGTTACTCGAACTTGTTCAATTATTCCCCTTTTCTAACACTTAATAAAGCCCGAGCAGTTCAATATACAAACTTTGGGATACATGAGAGAAAATTTTGATTCGCGGAAAAGCCACGAATTTTTTCACGGTTCAAAAAAATCAAGATATTTTTAATGAAAACTGGTCGGGATTCTTTAATTAGATTCGGGGCGATTTTGAAGGGGTTAATTTCTTTTTTGGAACTTGAGACTGATATTTTCGATGTCAGGAAATTTGTTAATGAAACTTTACATCAGATTAAATGTCTATTTGATCTAAAAATCTTTCTCTAATCTGCCAGTTTTATTTATACGATAAAGTCGTTGAGTTTATTTCCGATTACTTTTTGTTTTGCTGTGAATAAAAGAGTTAAAACCCGGAAAATATTTTCATTGCGGTAACCTCGTTATCTACTCGAAACAAGTCTTCATATATGTCGAAGCAAGTTCTATCTGCAGTGCGCCGTTCTGCATTTGTATGCCCATCAGTGCCGGCACGTCAAGCCGTATAGCCTCCCGCTTCCCTCCGCCGCCTCATTTCTCTCTTCCGCCTCTCGTCCCCCGCATCCTCCGGGCCGTTTAATTGGATTTCTTTCTTTGTTCCAAACCCTCGTTTGCGAATTAACTTCATTGTCTACGACCACGTAGTCCGAATACCACCCCGCCTAGTCTTATTCTCGCATCTGCTTTATTTCTTCCCTTTTCCTTTAATGTATTCATACAAAAACCTTTCTTAAGTGTAAACTCAACGAAAAGAACGCTCCCCGCAGGTTTAAATAAAGCTAAATAAAATTTAAAATATTGGTCAGTCAGTTAAAAAAATTATCGGCAGGTTTAAGGAACATCGCGTTAAGAATGATCCGGTTTCCATGAAAACAACTGTTTTTTTTTTAATAGTTAATTGTTCTTAAGTTTACTTTTAGCTATAAATACAAAAATTTAAAAGTTAAATTCGTTTAATGAAACGAATTTCAATTAAGTTAAACGCAATAATGTATTTAGCTTTTATATAACTGAAGTTTGTTTTTCGTTGAAACGAATTAAAGAGATAACATTAATTCCGGAAATTTTTCTGCAATCAACGAACAACAAGGCGGCGTTTTAAATTTAGTTGGAGAAAAGTTTTTACCGCATTGGGTACAACGTTAGCGTGCGACGCCATGTGGTCTAGGGGACTCCAGATATCGAGGCGCCCGACCAACGGCCTTTCCACAGTTTTCACTGGAAACTTTTCCACTGACGACAGTGGAAACTTATAACCTTTGGCACGGCTACAACACCGACGACGGCGGCAGCGCTCCGACATTACTATATGGTCGGGCATTAAATGTGTTAAGATGGGCGACAGGTGCCAAAAATTTACTTAAGCTCGTATTTTGCGCTTTGCGAGGTATTTTTGTAACCATTTTACATGAATTGCAAATCATATTGGCCAGCAGGCGCGATTTTATGAGAGTATATCTGTTATAGTTTATTAGATATTTCAATATTTATTTTTCCCAAGAACACTGACTCGTACAATAAGTTTTTGTATGGCCCGTACTGATGTAGTTACAAAAACTTTCTTTATGTTTGATGATTGAACTGTATTTAGGTATCCAGATATCATTATGGTTCTTCTTTCTTCTACATTATCCATCTTGTAGTGCTTTCCTCGTCCAACAAAATTACACTTTCTGGATTAGTAATATAAATATCTACTTGGTGTCCATCTTTCTGAGATTTTTCTGTAATCCGGCTTGGCTCGAAGCACCACTAGTTTCTCGAAAAGCAAAATTCGGTTAGGACTTCCATCATTGAATAATGGCACTCGCGGAGTTCAAGGAGTTGTGAGGTACCTTAAACAACTGCAAAGAAGTATGTGTTTGATAGTATATAGCACAAGATACCCTGTGGAAGAAGCTCTTTCTTCAATATATGCAGGAGGATTAGAGTTGGATTTGGTAGTCTGTTTATTTTTATTTGAAAAAACCCTGCAGTCATTTGTTTGGGACTACAAAGAAGTGTGTTTGATAGTATATAGTACAAGATACCCTGAGGAAGAGGCTTTATCTTCGACATATGCTGGTGGATTATAGTTGGATCTGTAAAGCTAGAAGGGTGGGTCACATTTGGCCCATTGTGCATACTTCTGAAGTGAGCCTTCCTTCTAGCTCGTCAGCCAGCCTACTTGTTTAAAGTAAGTGATGACGTCGCCTGAAGGTAGCTCCCTCATATTGGCATGAGTTAACCTCTGCTCGCCGAAAAGAAAATGTCTTGTTTGTGAGAGTGTCGGGCATTCGCAAAGAATGTCTTCGACAGTCTCGTCTTCCTGTTCACATCCTCTGCACAGTGGAGTGTCAGATAACCCCATCCCGTGGAAGTGTTTTCGTAGATGACAGTGGCCAGTCAGTGGCTGTGCGCAGGTTTCGCTATTCGGATACTGTAGAAGTTCCGTGGCTAGCTTGCAACATGTTTCGTCCTCTCATCTACCCTTAAACTTTTCAAGGGAGTGCTTCTTTAGTAGGTCCGCCACGGCTCATGCCGATAAGCCTATGAAAGTGCCAGGTCCCAAGAGTTTTTGGGAGGCTGCTTTCTTAGCTAACGAGTCAGCTATACGGTTGCCTTTTGATTTTCCATGCACTTTGATCCAAGCTAAAGTGACCACGTTGTTGTTGAAAGCTTCGATCAGGGACTGGTGACATTCTAGTACTAGACCTGATGTAATGCGTGGTCTATTCAGAGCTAGTAGTGCCCGCTGTCATATAACAATCTAAAGGTACTTTTAGACGGTCAGTTCAGTTATCCGTTCAGTCTCAGTTTCAGTCGAACTGTCAGTTAATTGTATGTGTAAATACGAAAAACTGTAACTGATACGGAGACTGAAACGGAGACGTGGCTCGATGGGAATTTATCGTATCACTTGTCAGTTAAACGGATGTCTAAACAAACCTGTCCGTTCAGGTATCAGTTTTACTCCATTTACTTCTCTTTTTTCGTGGTTCGCGACCGCAATTAGGTTATCAACTGATAACTAAACTGATCGTCTAACAACGGCAGAGTTTTCAAACTGAACTGACAACGGAACTGAAACTGAAAGGAGAACTCAACTGACCGCCTAAAATAACCTTTTGATAAATAAATTTTAAATAAATAAATACAAACAAAGCTCCAAAAATTATAGCATATTTCACCGAAAAGAATCTGTAGCTGACATATAGGGTAACTATTTTTAAAATCTCAAAGAACAATCTCGTAATCTCCTAAAAAACTCCAGATAAAACTGTCCTGGCTCGAGTAAATAAAAACCAATTAAATTCCCCAGCTCTCCCGTAAAAAGAAATCATATTTAACCTCTTTTCAATTTGAATTTATACAAAGTTTGTTTTTCGACAACGCGAAATAAAAAAGAAACGACAGAACGAATTAAAGCGAGTAGAGATAACATTAATTCCGAAAAATTTTCCGCGCAATCATTGGACTTTTTAAATTTAGTTTGAGAAAAGTTTTATGCAATCAACGTCAGCTGTGATGCTAGACCACGTGGTAGCTTTTCGGAAGTTGCGATTTTTCATTTTATTCTAAGGATTAGAGGTATGAAAGATTCCTTTGATATCATTATCATTCTTAAATGGGTAAATATTATTTTGGGCATTTTCAGCTACACACACACACAATTAAATTTTGAGGAAACTTCTATAACTTATCGACATATTTATATTATCATTCTGCAGCAGGAATGACAAGTCAGCTTAAACTTAAATACTTGGAGATGATTTTACCGTTGTCAGAATTTAAATTGATCTTTTACTGTAAAATAAGCACAAAAAGGGGTATTTGGTTCCAAGCAAAGTGCTGAGATGCTGGAAAACATTTAATAAAGCCGCTTTATTTTATAATTATTATTTTTGTACGTCATTTCAAACTAGCAGCTTCTTTTGTCCAAATATGAAAAAAAACGGGCGTTGAGAAAGGTCTCATCTACTAAAACAAGTTGCGTAAGTGTTGATGCATACAAAAACATATTTCTAACGTGAGAAAACGGAAGCTTCATCTGAGTTTTTAATCAGTGCCTTACGGACATACTTTATACCGGCTAGGAGCATGCAAATGTTTTTATATACGTAATAAATAAATATTCCCTAGAGCTCTACAAATTATTATCCTTGTATTACTTTATTGTTTTTTATTACTCATATTACCAAATAATTTGAGCAGAACGATATCATCTAGCTACGCGGGTATCTTTCGTAAACAAACACTCCTACTAGGGTAGAGCCACCCCAACATTAAATTAATTTTTTTTTTGAGAAAATTACCAACTGTCATAATGTAATACTCACTTGCCTGGCTGTGGTTACATTAAAAAAGGTACGAAATTCTTTGTTCGAAATAAAACAGACGATTATTTCGAGCCCCTTTTTATAAGCGATCATTTTTCAACGGTAAATTGGGCATCACCCCATCTTCATCCCCCATCATATTGTAATACGAGAAAACAATAAGTGGCGCCTTGTATATTTCACAGAAAAACAACACAGGGTGTGTCAAGTGTCTCGATTTTAAATATGTCAATTGAGCAATAAATTCCATAAGTTAAATTGAAAATATGGATAGTAGTAGTGAACATTCAAGTGAAACATTTACTTCAACTCCTCAAAACATCGTAGAAATAGCCCAAATAGCCTGTATAAATTTACTTCCTCAAAAGACAAAGAAAAATATATAAAGAAATACATAATCGTAGAAAAAGTATAGTGTACAACTCGCGCGAAATAAGCATTTCCCACCCGTAAAGTATTGAAATTTGTAGCGTATCATTTCGCGCTTGTTGTACAATATACTACTTCCTGCAAGCCTATTCGTGCGAAATGGAAAATTAAAACCTGTAATATTTCGTATCCATAAAATAAGGTGATTATTTTAAATGTATGTGAGCACTGCCGGTGCGGGTTATATCATCTTATTCCTGCTTTCCAGGAAAACAATACGGCGCACAAGTTCGTCGTTGCCGCCACATTCGACAGGAGAAGCACATAATAATGGTAGGGTCCTTCGTATCTTGACGGCCTTACTTTTCGTACTTCGGGGAATGTTATTGGGGTGAATTACCCAGAAAATAATACTTAGGGCCTTATTATGCTTTATGTAATGGGCGGAGACCTCGACGGTTGATAATCCAGGCGACAAGATGTTACCAAATGAAGTTACAAAGTGACGGCGAGAGAACGATATTATGGAGATGGAAATTCGAATTTGGAAAATTTCCTTTTAAACGTAATTGTTTTAACTTTTTGTGGTTTCTCACAAATTACCTAAAAAAGTTTTATTTTAACTTTATTTGCAGCGAGAAGGCTATTTTTTGCTGTTATTGCTTTTTACAGTTTGCAGGATTGTAAAAAAATCCGTTACGGCTCGAAGGACCAAGGACCGAATCTAGCTATGCTAAAACAAGATTCTTCTTGCCGCATTCGCTTGAAACCACCATATTTTACTACGAATGTTTATTAATCTACTACAATATTTTGTACTTTTAACCAACAAAATCCACAAACACAAATTTACCTTTTAAGTTATCAAAGTTCGATGACTTCCCGCACGTTCGACTCTACACAAACGGGCATTTGAGGATGATCCTCAAACTTAAACTGGGTTAATCATCAAGTTTAGTTTAGTGATAACTTCTTGATAATACGCACTTGACTACTCGAGTTGATTTTAGCGATAGATTTAGGTGAAACTTTGGTAATTAATAACCAAGCGTTTGGTGTCGGCTTTGCATAAAATAACAATTTCGAAAACGAAGTGTTAACACCAAGATTTTCTACCTGTGAATGCGAATAAAACGGTAACGTAAAGAGTCATTAGTGATTTTTAGATAAAAATTAAAACTTGCATATATTATGTTAAAAGTTCAAACTTTAACGTACTGAAATTTGGCGTGTGGATAAACAGACTAAAGTTTAATAACACAAATTAATTTTTTTTCTAATATTTTTCTTTCTTGTTACAGGTATGTTCCAGTTCTTAATAACTAGTACGTATATTGGTAAGAATTAGAATAATTTAGAAAACATATTTTAAAACGTTTTATTAGTTCTTGTTTTTTAATGAGTTGCAAAAATATTATATATAAAAAGGATGATACTGAAAATAAACCAGAATACAGGCAAAATAAGATTCAAATGCTTTCAAAACACAAATTAGTCTTTAAAAAACTTAATCATTCCTAAATAGTTTCACGAACGGATTCGAACAATCGGCCGTTTTTGTATCCGTCAGAATTTCCGATACGAGAGAGAATAGAGAGGAGAATATGCTTTATTGTCATAGAAAAATTACAAAAATTTTATATTTTATTTTATATCGTCGAGTATGCAGAATTGTGTATCTCATCTTTTATCTCTCTTGTTATATCAATAGTCTCTAGAAGTTGTAAATGAAAAAAAGACGATAAAAGCTGTTTTGTAACAAAATTATAGATTTTTTTTAAGTCAATTTATGTAAGAATGGAACAATTTCTGGTTTTAGTTTCAGTTTACTCAAAAACCTGATCATTTATTTAGTAAAAAAAATTTGTCCAATAAAAATGGCTGGTTTAAACAATTAAAAGGAAATCCAAGTTAACGAGTCTCAAACACGCTTACCTGTTATTCTAAAGTCGTTAGAAGCAAAAGTCGAAACATTAAAATTAAAACTTTTTTTAAATAAATAAGTGGTTTTAATATCCAAAGAGAGGAGTACTTGAAGTACCAAGCTACTATGAATTATAGAAGTGAAAATAATCTAATAATAAGAAATTTTGTCAAAAAAAATTTTAGAAAATATAAAAAAAAATTGTCCAAAATACAAGAAAATGCAGAAAGAAAATTCGGTTAAAAAATGCAAAAGTTTTGTAAAATGAAAATTTTATCGCAAACTCTAGAGAAAAAAGAAATAAAAACCTATTTGTTATAAATAAAATTAATTTATACAAATAAGCATTTATATTTTTTGAATAGTAGCTTTGGGTAGCTCACAAAAAGTGTCACAAAAATTGTCCAAAATACAAGAAAATGCAGAAAGAAAATTCGGTTAAAAAATGCAAAAGTTTTGTAAAATGAAAATTTTATCGCAAACTCTAGAGAAAAAAGAAATAAAAACCTATTTGTTATAAATAAAATTAATTTATACAAATAAGCATTTATATTTTTTGAATAGTAGCTTTGGGTAGCTCACAAAAAGTGTTTATTTTTATTTTCTGCTCCCTTCTATAAACTTAATAAGGATACGTACATGTAACGATTTCTTGTTTGCGATGGAAGCTCTTCATTTTGTTTTTGTGAGCCCGGTCCGACAGCTTTGTTGCTAGAAAACGTGAGCAGTTCATGATTTTGATGTCCTTTGTGGCTTTTAGCACACAATACAGAAAGGTTAACTGGTTGACAATGGACGTCTTTCGAATTATTTAATTCTAAAATAATAATAATAATATTAACACGTTTATTTTCCACAAACTGTACAATATTGCAGACGTAATTATTAATATAAGAATACATTGCTATAATAATAAAAAGAGCATTTAATTAGTTTTTTCTGTACAGTTTCTAAATTATTTAGTATGCTTATATTCTATTGATTGCACAATCGTTTAATTTTTAACATTTTAATATCTAATATACTTCAGCAGGAGTTCTGACACAAATCGAAGTAAAGAGTACATTGGCAACCCTGTACGGTCATCTGTCATATGTCATCTATCAGTTGTCATCTGTCAAAAAGTGGGCGGGGCAGAACTCGGTGGATATTTTCTTCCAAAATATTCCACAAATCAAAAATAAGCAAACCATTTGTGATATATCTCTATTATTGTACGTTTTAATTTGCAACTAGCAACACAGCCTCAATATATAGCTCATAACGCAGGGTAAACAAATCGCACGGTTTTGGTAAACAAAGAACACAGTTTATACATAAAAGTAAGCGGAACATTTAATAATTCGCAAGTACGTAGTGATCGCGTAATCGCTCGTAATCAGCGTAGTCATAGCAACTGTCAAAATCAAAATAATACAAACTTTTTTAAAAAAGAACACCTAAAGTGATAATGAGGCGGGAATCTATTGGATTTGAAGAGAATTTTGTAAAATTGTTCAAAAAATCTAAAGAGGCAATAAAATACAGGGTTTCCTATTTGAAGTACTTAAGTACCCTGTCATAAGTCCAGGCTTTTTGGTACACTGTGTATGGCCGTAGATAAAGTATAGTACGTAATGCATCTTGTAAAGCAATTACGAACTCAAGGAATTACGCCCTCGCCGCTACGCGGTTTTTTACTTGTTACGTAATATATAATTCTTTTGTATTTACATGCTTCTAAATAAATAAATAAGAGCTGTTAACAAAATTTTCCCACGTCGGAACCCCTGCTTACTTCTGAGTACTTTAAATTTGTAGATTAGAATTTTTTTAATGATGTATTGGATATGTTTACGCCATTTCAAATGATTGTCTAAAATTACACCTAAATGGTTGAATTCATTTACCGACGCGATTACTATATTTTTTATTAATGATAGAAAATTGACGTTTGGGTTTTGCATAAATATATAAATAAAGCATATGTAACATTTTCGGCAGCTAAGCCAAATTGTTTAGCTTTTCCTTCCACGCAATCTATACACATATGCTTTTTTTCTGACCAATCACTCAACATAAATATCTTTTTATCGAAATCCCATCAATCATGCTTTTCCCAAAATGGCAGGCGAACGGTAACGGGGAACGTTTTTCGGGGGTAGAAAGCAAAAGACGTAAACATTGCCGACTCGATTTCCGGTTGCGGGATCCCGTAGTCAATCAGTGTCAGTGCGAAAGCTATTCAAGTAGTTCGAGGTTATTCTCCAGATCGACAAACTGCCGAATATAAACCTAATTCGTAAAATGACCCGGCGGATATTTTATATTTTTTTTAAAATAAAGATAATTTCTGAAATATCTGAAAACAAACTTTTTATTAAGTTTACAGGTCAGTGATTTTCGGAATAACAAACTATACATACATCAAAACTCTAGTTTTTTACATTCATCATCGTTGTATTAGTCGAATCGTATTCCTGCGTTTAGCTGCTCTTGTTGCCTATTAGAGAAGTTTCCATAAATCTCTCAGAAGAGCAAACAATACGAAATAATTGCGAGGGAAGTCCGAGCCCCGGATAACAGTGATTTATGTTGATGTAACCTCAACCACTGTCTTTATACATTTCATTGGTGTCCGCCGCTACTAGTTCCGTGAATATCTTAACGCATTTGACATTGACAGATCGGCTCTGGGACCGGAAATCGAGCAGGCATTGTTTACGTATTTCACTCGTCCCCTCTGGAAAATGTCTGATGAATAAAATTGATAGTTTTGGAATGGCTAAAAAATACATTTGATCGTTACACGAACTTTAATTTTCCTTTATGGTCTCGGTTCTATACACAGCGTGACTGTTTCGATGTAGGGAATTAGACTGTATAATTGGGGTATTCCTTATCCAACCAATAGTTGGCATCAAAGTGGACTCTATGAATGTTGGCGCTGAGTTGGAATAAAATTCACCTGTTATTTTAACTTCATATTAACATTAATAAAAAACCAGTTAATAATGAAGAACAGGAACAGTTCACTTGTAACTTAACTAAATATGCATTTGCTCGGGATGAATTAATATTAGGCACTAATAGCCCTTTGAATGAGCACGAATGCCCGAAATAAAATACAGCCTTCTTAGTACTTAAGGCCTAGAAGTAAATTCAGACCGCTCACTTTGTTTATGTTGCTTGTATCTAAGTTGGACGTAGTAGAGTAGGAACCACTCGTAGAATCTGGATAGTTCCAATCTTATTCTCGTAAATGTAAAATCTTTTAACGTCCCGAACGTTGCATCGAACAGCGAAGACAAGACGACACAGCAAAAATTTAATGACGGAATTTTCAAGTAATTTGTACGCGATTTTATTTTCTTCCTGTCGACGACGGCGTCGTCGGTAAGTCTCGAACTTGGAACTTGTCCTATATTCATGGCCTAATTAAAATTCATAAAATGCTAAATATGCGCGCGTTACCCGTATAATACCATAAATATTTCATAGTAACCTCGTGAAGGCGCTCCTTCTGTTAAAACGACCGCGATAAGAGTTACTAATCAAGTGGGATTATAAGAAAAAGTAAGTGGTCTTTTAGGGTTTAAAAGGCTTTTTTACAGTCTACAAACTTTAATTGACCGTATTTATGGAACGGCATTATGATTACAACTTTGCAAACCCGGCGCGACTTTAAGTAGAAGAAAGTCGAGATTGTACGAAGCATCCGACCGTCACTGAAAAGAAAAAATCAACCCAGAATTTATGAATTTGAAAAAAAATGTTCCTTCTGTTACCTTTTGCGTACATTTTTTTAGGAAGATTTGGTGATTTGGCAGGTACACAAATGCGTTGGGTTCCCTGTCACATTCGCTTTTAGATTTTAAGTTGATATTTGAATAAGAAGTTTTAATTACTTGCTTAAATAATCTAATTTTCTTTGAGCAAAAATTCCAGCTCCGGATATTCTTATTCCAAACGAAAATATGCGAAGCTCCAAATAAATTGAAATAAATTGAATTTTCCTTAATCCGAAGAACTTAAATTATGTTGAAGCTACTATTAGAGGAATTAAGCTGACATAATATATTTCTATTTCTTCTCGGAGAACGTTACGACCGAGACAGTATCATTTTCACCTGCAGAGAGAGACCCACGTTTCGACCTTTCCGACTTAATTCTTGCTCACCTTTCCTCCCGACTGCGTTTTCGCTCCCGCGTTAATTTTGTTTCATTAATTTGATACTTTTCCTTTTCAGTGTGCCACTTACAAATCTCTTCTCCCCCTTTAAACGACGTTCCGCCATTTTATTGCATCCCGTCATTTTAATTGCGAGTTTATGCTGTCTACTACAAGATTTACCTTCGCGTTCCTCGAAAACGTACCTCATTTGTTTCGCGCCACATTTACAAACTTCCTTATAATAGCCTTTCTCTGTCTACGCAGCCATTTGATTTTCGCACAACAAATATCAATTCTAACCTTGCAAAACCTAGTATTTCAAATAATATATAAATAATATCATAAGGGCATCTAATTTTTTCGAAAAAAATCGAAAAAACACGTTGCTAAGTAATATTTTAACAAGAAGCATGAGTGCACGAACGCATTTTTCACAGGAAAAATTAGATGCCCGAATGGTATTTGACAAGCCTATTTTATGAGTAACAGATTATTCTGCATACACATAGCTTACAAAACATACTACCTTTTATATATGCATATATAACAAATATGTAGGTATTAGTTTGAAAACTGAAAAACTGGTAATTTATTTAACCACAAAATACTACAAACTTATGGTACGATTAAAATATAAATTGCAATTTTTGGTACACAGTAGGAGTATTGTTTGAAATCTTTGTTAACTCATTGATAACGTTGGGTGTAGGTAAATCATTAATGTTGTTGATGGGTCCAGCTGTAGAGTGAGAAGCTCGAGGAGTGGCTGCAGGATCTTTTGTTTTCTGTTTTTTAGGTGGAGGTTCTGAGACGTCACTTCTAAGGGTGTTTATGATGTTGGAATGATGCTCATTATCCATTTGCAGATAAGGCTTAATTGAGTTGGCTGAACTGTGGCCAGTAATTTTAATTAATTGTTGTTCACCGACCCCTCCTTTAGCCAGGTTACGGACTGCTGTCGACCGCATAGTGATTTGTTATTTTTATTTTTTTTGTATTTAATCCTGCCTTCTCTGCTGCTTCTTTAGTCCATTTCGAAAGTTCGTTTTTTCCCACTGGAGTGTTTTTGTACCATCCTCTTGATTGTTCTTGGTTCCAAGATTGGTTTACTGTTAAGAATAATCTATCAGTTGTTATTTTAGATGAACGTTTAACCATTAGAATTTTAAAAAGGCGGACTGGACACAAGGTAGGGTTCTTCGTGTTGGGGACTAGCCATTTACTATCGGCCATTTTTTTTTCTCCGCCTTAGCCGTTTTATTGAAGAGAGGATTATATTCTACTCTTCCTAAAAAGTAGGATTTTTGAGAATCAGTTATTTAAAAAAATATGTAACTATGTTATCTACCTATTTTTATCCCAGAATTATCCACTTCCTCTTTAAAATAATGAACTCTGTGATTGACCTGCTTCTCCACCTCTCCAGGAAAGTTCTACTGAAGCGATATGGTAATATTTTCGTTGGAGTCCTGCCGGAGTCTCTTCGTCCCATAATAAAACCATTGCGTAGTATTCTTCCAATTTTAATGAAGCAGTCCTCGATTTCCTTTTATTGGCGCACATCTGCAAATTCCTTCGTTTCGCATTACGAGCTTCCCTACTAGACTTGACGATAATATCCTTAAATGGATCAAAAATTATTTTCCACTTCATAAAATACATCTCTTGCATTTTTTTTGCAACGGTGTTCCACATTGTCTTTACTAGTTCTTTCTAATTTTTACCGTTTTCTTTCTTCATATACCACGCCCAATCTTTCAGGATTAGATTTAGTTGCTCTAAACTTGTAGTTTCCTGTTTTCATATTGACATATGGGTTTTAACCGTATTGTACGGTACACTTTTCTCAATCGCCAGATCAATGTTAGTCATAGAATCACTTCCAAAGCGACTCATTTTCACTACATAAGCTGACTAGCACTGTTTAAAAACAATATTACAAAATTTATTGACAATAAAATCAGAAAAATTGTTTAGCGTCGTTTTCTGGTGTCCTAGGAGACCAGAATTACTTGTTATCAAAGGTATTGTAATTTTTGGTGACAACGGCTGTCAAGTTTTGCCGCGAGTAAACTCGAAAAAACTGCGCGTTTGTGATTGATGGAAATTAAGACGAGGGAAATAGTCAAAGGTAATACCACCGAGTCCTCCAAATTTAATCTATAAATATAACATAATATCTTGAAAATCAAGTATGAAAAGGGAAAAGAATGAACTACATGAACGAATTGAAGATCTGCAGAAACACAAGAAGAAAATCCGAAACGTCCCAAAACATATCCAGATTGTACGAACTGTGCCAGATTAGTAAACAATTGGATCCATAAAATTGAGTACAGATTTGGAAAATCCAAGTTTTTTTGTTATATCATTTAAAAACAGTATTACAAAATTTATTGACAATAAAATCAGAAAAATTGTTTAGCGTCGTTTTCTGGTGTTATAGGAGACCATAATTACTTGTTGTCAAAGGTATTGTAATTTTTGTTGACAACAGGAGCTGCAATACAGTTTTTTCGTTTAGAAAAATTGCGCGTTTGTGATTGGTGGAAATTAATTAAGAGGGAAATAGTCGAATATAATAAACTTCCGGGTAAATTTAATTTCCCTGTTCATATAATAGATCTGAAAAAGTTGTTCAAAGCGCTGCTTCATAAACCATAGTGAATATTCAGGGGTGACCTGTTGGAAAATTCAAGAGCCGTTAATTTATAGAAGGTTTTTATCATGACCCTAAAGTGCTCGCTTATTAAACCACCACATGAATATCACATCAAGCGGTCCTCTACTACGAAATGCCCTTCTCGAACCTCTCTCTTCCCCACTACAGCGTTTCTACCGTCCCAGAGTTTATTAATCAATTATTAAGAACACGAATTTATAGTACTCTTGTGGTAGTTTTAATAGTTTATATATTATCAAAGTATTTCTAATCCATCGGAAATGATATTATTTAGTAAGTTTACAATTTGACATCTGGAATAATTTATAACTCAAGAATCTATTAAGGATTGTCTAATTTATTGAAATACCTGAAGTATCACCTAAGACAAGTGGGTTTCCCTTATTATCACCACTTGATGTACTGTTTTCAGTACAGCATTCTATTTTTCTTAACAGTAACAATAAAAGTGCCGAAATTGATGAACATACCTTTAGGAAAACTAAAACATGTGTCCTCTGGTCTTCATCATTGCTAGTAGTTCAGAAAAACAATGACAGCGTTAAAAATATTATTTCAGTTTCTCACAGAAACACTGTGCGAGCTTTATGCTCTTCACCATTTCCATAATTAAATGTATAGGGATGATTTCAATGTTTCAAACAATTCCGACATTAATCTAATAAAGCAAATCAATTTTGAGCGCGTTTTAATTCTATTACATAACTAACGTTCTCCTAGGTTAATTGTATTATTTGGGATACAATACGCCGTATAGCAGGTTGGAGCGGAAACTCTGATATGTACTAAAAGCTTTTAGTTTGTTAAAAAAAATCAATTAAAAAGTATAAAAAAAACGATCAATTTCGTTTGTATTTAATTTAGCATTTAAAGTAACTTTTAATATTGCATGCAAGTTTCAATAATCGATAAATATCCGACATGCAATTCTTAAATTCTTTATAACCTTAAATTGTTAACGTAAAACTGGTATTGATGTTTCTGAAATAACTAATAGACCAGGGACCGATTTTAAATAACAGAATTCTTGAAAAATTCTCAGCGGTGATCGGAAAATTAAGGGTAAATTTTCCGACCATCCACATACTGCTAAGAATTTTTTTCATTTAGAAAATGATTGACCCGTATAATGTTATATTAGTTAAGAGGTTAAGGTAAAATTATTATTATTTCATATAAAATTAATATGAAACTCAAGTTCAATCAATATTTTAAATATTCAGAAGTAAAACTAAACAACTAATTTCATGAATGAAGTATTTCCTTTTAGATAAATATTAATGCTACCGTTACGAAAGGGTTAATATTTATTTCCAGACCTCGAATTACTCTGCAATTGTTTCCTTTTTCTCAGTTTGTTGAAATAGATCCACATTTACATCAAATGCAATCTTGATTTCAAGAGTTGTTCACAAAGTCTTACAGAACTTAATCCCTAAAGTTTTCCTATTAAAACTAAATGGCCCGAAGTTACTAACATGTACTTCTCACTGATTAGGTACATAAAATTTATTCAACGAAAACTACACCGACATTTCTTCTTTTTATTTTCGAAGTTAATGTTAAGGAGCCCATTGAGATGTGTTCAATGACCTTTGAGTTAACGGTGGTTCCATGTATCCGATGTATATAAAAAAAACAGTCTGTTTCATATAAGTCGATTTAAATTGGAAAATAATTTTGATACGTTAATAGGTAATCGTCGAGGAAGCTCTGAGTGCTTACTTAAACCTCCACGTGTTCTGGAATCACCAAAGCAGAAGGCTTCTTCAAGAACTACATGACTTGAACAATGCTTATAGAAGTACAATTTCCAGCCAACTTCTACGAAAAGCCCAATTCATTCCAGTGCGCGACAAATTGGGGAAAAATCACCAGGACAATTAAAGAATTATTAAAATCCCATTGCCGATACGAAGTACCAACAGGTCATAGTAGACTAATCAAACCCATGAATATTATAGGTTTATGTTCATTTCGTCCAATAACCAAAATTTAACTGCTTGATCCTTTCAATTCTCGATTCGTCCAGTAATAGACTTGCCAGAAGATTCTGCCAAATGGTTGTAATGTGTTATAGCGAAAGTATATCAAAAGTAAAAACTATGGCTATTAAATATGAAAGGCACAGCTGAAGAAGGATTTTTTAATCGCTGCTTTCTGCCTGCCATACAAATTTAAATAAAACTTCAAAAGGCGGCTCGGCTCGAAGGACCAAATCTAGCCTGTCATCCTATTGCTCTGAAAAAAGTCAAATGATTATTTTTAATATACTAAAGTGTGAAAAACAATCCTGCCTAGTAAAAACAGAAAAAGATACCTTTAAATTAATATTTAATAAAGTACAAAATTGCAACTCCTACAAACATGTTCAATGTGCAGTAAAGTCATTCAGCAAACGAGTTTTTAAAAACGTACTTCGCTTTTCTTTATTTTCCATTCGCTTCAATGTTGCTTAATTTAAAGTACATATTTTGCAGGTGTTTTTAACAAGGCCTCAAGTGGATTTACATTGTTAGCTAAATAATGGAGCGCTTTAATTCATAACCTAACTTTTTTTCCAGCGGCGCTATAAACTCGAAAACTTTCTGAAGTGGCCATTGTGGCAAAAGTATCTCTCAAAAGTGCATAAATCGTCCACGAAATCAAATTTAACATTTTATTTAGTTTATTCAAATTGCCTAAATATGTTAATGTGTTAATCAGCGCTGTATTTAGTTGGAAATCTCTTCATGTAAATTTTGTCGAAATTATCGTCATCGGCGCCCCCTTAAAAACTTCTTTAAACGAAAGATCAAGATACAACTAAAAATTTATTGTCCATCCAGCTATCTCTAGTATCCTGTTTCTTCTTCCTTCCGACTTGTGGAGAATTCTTATCGTGATATTAAACAAACTGAACTTTTGGAATAGTTCGAGTGACGTTACGTTCTACCGGGTGGCGAAAAACGGGACCCCTCAGCCCGCAATGCGCCTTCAAAGCGCCCCCCGCTTGCCCCAAACGACCGACACGAACTCAAACGGCGTCTCTGCGGGCTTATGGTAATAGACGACGGTACGTCTCGACTCCGCGACATGGTAAATGGAGGACTGCAATGGAGAATTTCCATGTTACACACGCTATATGCGATAGATAACGCGGATACTTTAAAAGACAGTTCGAAGTCGCTGACGTATATCCATCCAGACGAATTGCTACGGTGAAAACTGCGAGCCACGTTGGGCGCCATTGTAGAAAGTATGTGAGAAATATTGGAATTTAAAAACAATTAATATGCCTACGTTACGTTGTCTCTTTGAGCAGAGTATTTTAATGGTGTATGGTGTAAAATACGCTTTGTTAAAAAAAGAAGACCTCCCGGAGGTCTTAGCCACTTTACTGCCACTGCCAATATTTCCAAGTATTCTAGAAGCAAACTGGAAAAGAGCGATCTGGTCACAGCGAAGCACTAACGGTGTAAAACAGTGGTAAATAATAATAATAGTTAATTTTGCGTCATTAAACATCAAAATTCAATGTAATCGAACAGTAAACTTTGCGTTTGAAAACGATCGGATTGAATAGCATAAACAACAAAAAAAATGCAAAACAACTTAATTCATTGCTGGAATTTTCCGCGTGGGATTTGTATTCGATGATCGATGGAATATGTGTGTAAATTTTTTCACTCATTTAGTAATAAAAAAAATCTGACATAATTTATAAAGGCTCAACTGGGATAACCCATTTAAACTTTACCGTATGCAAAAAATTAATTTTAGACCCAAAACATCCGAATTCCCAGATCCACATTATTCATCGTGTTGGTCTAAATAAGGAACCGAAACCGCATCTACAAATTCCTCGAGGGTTATAAACCGAGGCCGAGACCGAGGGAGTAAACTATCTTGGTGACAAGCCGGCGGCGCAACGTCATCAAGCGGGTCGAGGGCTCATTGTAAAGGACCGAAGCAACGATTTGATTAAGCTAATAAGATCAATACTCCGACATCCGGATGTTAGTTGAACTAATCGCGTTTTCCCAATCTGCACACTTGCGGCCACCAGCCCATTTACGACCTACGAGGATCATCGCTACGCTGCGATTTAGCCGTTCCACAAATTTCGAATAGACGCTATGCAACGGGTACGTCAATGCTAACGCTTTATCTAGATCATCCTTACATTAGTACACTGTTAAACTTCTTACTTACTTTTTTCTAGTTAAAGAATTTTTGTATTTGTTATTATGTACAACGATTTGAATCTAAGAGAGTATTCCTGGTTGTTAAAGATGCATTATACTTTTTGTAAAACATCTGCTTAAGAAGATTCTACTCTCAAATTCTTCTAGAGCCCATAAACTTCCTGTACACTATATCCAAATGTTCCGACAAGTTTTGTCAGCATGCAGGTTTCTTTTAGACCATGTCCAGAAACTGTTCTTACATCTACCACATTTTTTCATCCTGTAGACTTCTTGTAAAACATCTGCAGAATAAGATACTACTCTTCAATTCTTCTAGAGCCCATAGAATTCCTACACTATATCCAAATGTTTCGTCAAGTTTTGTCAGCATGTAGATTTCTTTTAGACCATGTCCAGAAGCTGTTCTTACATCTACCACTTTTTTCAACCTGTAGACTTCTTGTAAAACATCTGCAGAATAAGATACTACTCTTCAATTCTTCTAGATTCCATAGATTTCCTACACTATATCCAAATGTTCCGTCATGTTTTGTCAGCATGCAGATTTCTTCTAGACCATGTCCAGAAACTGTTCTTACATCTACCACATTTTTTCAACCTGTAGACTTCTTGTAAAACATCTGCAGAAGAAGATACTCCTCTCCAATTCTTCTAGATTCCATAGATTTCCTACACTATATCCAAATGTTCCGTCATGTTTTGTCAGCATGCAGATTTCTTCTAGACCATGTCCAGAAACTGTTCTTACATCTACCACATTTTTTCAACCTGTAGACTTCTTGTAAAACATCTGCAGAAGAAGATACTCCTCTCCAATTCTTCTAGAGCCCATAGACTTCCTACACTATATACAAATGTTCTGTCAAGTTTTGTCAGCATGCAGATTTCTTTTAGATAATGTCCAGAAACTGTTCTTACATCTACTTTTTTTCAACCTGTAGACTTCTTGTAAAACATCTAGAGAAGAAGATAATATTCTCCAATTCTAGAGCCCATAGACTTCCGATAATATATCCAAATGTTCCGTCAAGCTTTGTCAGCATGCAGATTTCTTTTAGACCATGTCCAGAAGCTGCTTTTACATCTACCACATATTTTCACCCTGTAGTCTTCTTGTAAAATATCTACAGAAGAATATATTACTCTCCAATTTTTCTAGAGCCCATACACTATATCCAGCATGAAGTCGAGTATTTAAAAACTTCTAAAGATCCGGCTCGAAGGGCCATGTTCTATGAAGTTTATTAATTTAAAAGGAAACGTATTAAATAAATATTTTTTAAGTGAATCATAGCTTACGATGCGGTATCAAGAAACGTTAAATATTTTATTAACTTAGCTTATTAACCTAGCGCTTCTATTAATCTTTTTCCAAGAATTTACCGCCCCTTCAACGAGAAACATATCGGTTCCTAGTGTGCAAAAGAGATCGAAAGGACTATGACCTAGTGAAAAAAGAGAAGGGAATACGCGATGATGACCTAGTGGCATGGGAATGGAGGCGCTCCACCCCGGCGTCCTAGAGTCTAGACGCCTGACGTCGCCAGCGTCGTTTACAATATCATATATATGTATTTAGCATTGCCCACGAACACGCGATCGATCCACTTCGCCCCAGGATAACGGTACTGATTATCAAATTGGATTTTCGACCCCGCTGTCTACACTGATAAAAATTCATTGGATGGAAATCCTTTTGTGAATTCTAAAGTTCCTTGGAAGCTATATGTCATTCGGAATCCGTTACGTAAGATTTAAGGTTTCGAAGTAAAAAAAGCTTTCAGAATATCTATGGGTGCATTTGCATGTGCTTTATCTTAAGATATGATAATAATGTCATTCGTTTTTTATTTTTATTTTTTCCAAATTTAATCTATAAAATTTGAGAGGACGCGTGGTATTTGAAAAGAATATTTTTTGAATCATTTTGTATTAAAAACAGAGGAAGACACTGTACACTCAAATGTTGAATATTTTCTTTTTAAATAATGTCAAATATTGATGTAATTGATTGTATACCTACCAACGTAATATATGTTTCCTATCTAGTAGTATTTAAGATTATTTATATAAGGGTAACGTTTAGACTTTGACATTATGTGCCAGTTTTAAGCGGATTTATGGATGGAGCTGTGTTGTGCGTTAAAGCGATTTAAAATAAACGAATAAAAACAGGTTAGTTTACAAATATATTTTGACCACAAAATCTAACTTGATATAAAAAAATAATTTTTCCAGTGTATATTTTTATTCAGCTGGATTAGGACCATTGCGAAGTACGATTATTTTTTTTTCCGTAAGATTGCTTTATATCAATTGCCCCAATAACGGACGTACTTCGTAAATATAAAATTCCAGACGGATACTTCTCTCAGAAAAGGGTTGCGTATTTTATTGAAAAGGGAGGATTTCCGGTAAGGGCAAAAAACACTCTCTCGCATTTTTGAGGATACTTTAGGACGAATTGAACTTCGATGGGAATACAGAATCGGAAAGGATATAAATAAGTGGCTTTTACTTTTTTTTCCGAATTATTCCTTTTTGCGACTTTTGTTTTCATGAATAGTATGTGCGTTTTCTGAAAATTTAGGTTAAAGAACAAGCGTATCGTCTTTTAGCTATTGCCGGTCACAGCGACGGCCCAAAACTGCTCTATTTTGCTGTGCCAAATAGGATAAAACATTTCGTATGAGGAAAGGTCATAATCTTTTCAGATTATAAATATTCTGTGACCCAGATTTTCTGCCAATTCTTTGTATTGCAGTCATGTCTACAAGGCTGCTAACTAGAATAAACCGCATGTATCTCCAGTTCCTTGGGCATATAGCTAGAAGATAAGGAACAATCATAGAAGGGAAAGTAGAAGGCAAACGACCAAGAGGCAGATCTCCAACTAGATGGATAGACCAAACAAAACCCTTAATAAATATGTGATGATGCCGAAGGGATTGCACAAGATAGGCAAGCATGGAATCCAATATAAATGTCACTACATCACTACATCCTTTGGAGGATAATGGAAAGAGGAGGAGTCATGTCTACACAAAAAAAGCAGTCAAACTGAAGATAAAATAATTTGATTACATGAGAGTATATTTACTGAGCCGAGTGGCCACTAAGATCGCCCGATTCGACTTCATTGGATCTCTTCTTACCGGGTTACTCAAAATCTAAAGCGTACGCGACTCAACCGGAGTCTATTTTCCATAAACATCACCATCAAATATTTATAAGCATCGCTGCAGAAGTCATTATACGGTATAACACATTCAAAAAGCATTTGTAAGTTGGCGATAGTGCACAACGGAGCACGGGCGTGTGGGTATAAGTGATAGTTATCTCAAGATCGTTACCGGTTGGAGGTGGAGATGTTCGAAGATGCAATTTAGAAAGGGTCGTGGCCCCACGAACCCGATTGCGACTGCGAATACGATTTCCAGGGGCGGGAGCATATACAATTTTTATATTATTTGAAAAAAAATAAATTCTAATTAAAGCGTTTTTTAAAACAGTTTAAAAATAATCAAAACAAGCTTTCCAACAAAAAAAAATCTCGTAACTCTGTTTTCTTTAAATTCGAAACGAGTTAATCTGCGAACGGCGAAAAAAGCACATAGAAACAGTCGAAAATCGACAATTAATTAAACAAACTCGCGCCGAAATTGTTTTCAAGTGATTATCGAAAGAGTGAATCTGCCGAATAAGCGACTTAGTTTTTAACGAGCTTTTCTCGTAATCCGAACTTCAACTTTCCGTGGTTTCCGATTTCGCCTGTGGCCACCTCCCCTCCGAGCCTCACAAACCCACAAATATTTGAGAAGTTTCTGATGTGATCCTAGGGATACATCATAAAATGCTTCAAAATAATAAATTCAGCATAAAGAGAAAAAAATGGGAAATGGAGAAGTGTAACGTAGAAATTGGCGCAGTCTAGTAGGATAAAGATATGTAACAGAGTATATATTTGTTACAAAATTTTAGTAGAAAGTTAAATACAAATGGGTGAAAGACTGACGTATTGTGAACTTTAGTTTAAATCAGTATGGTCAATAATGTCTTAATTTCACCCTCACAAGAATTTCACGTTCCTCCCGACGTCCTCCTATTACAAATAATGTAGTATTTATCCTACTAGAAACTTACTTCCTTGTATAAATAACGTGGTGCTCCAGTTTAATATTAAAACTTTCAAGGTCACTTAATTGTACCAGTTCTTACATTACATGGTGCAAAATAGAATGAAGGTTATAAAAACGTTGCAGACACATGTTACTCGCTCTTTTTCACTTTCCAAATGTATTCTGTCTGGAACCAGGACCTCAAGATGTGGTTGGCTGTAGAATATAGACTAGTAGTGAATACTAATTATTTTAAGTACCACCTTTACTATCGCTAAATACTCCTGCTAATATTTGAAGAGTTTCTGATATACGTTTTCTGTTTCAGGTCAGTGTAAAGGATAGAAGTAAAACAACTTCAGGGTAGCGTTGGGGGGGTGAGTTTGCATATATCAAATATTAACTTATCCGCGAGCGACTTGTTTGAACGATGAATATCCGGACGGGATGTTATTTTAGTATTCCTGCGGTTATTGGCGAAATTAAATTTTCTTGGATTAAACGAAAATTCCACCTTGAAGACATGCAGATATTAAATATTTTCAAAGACCGTGAATGTTGATTTTTTGGGAAGTGCGGATGGTTAAAAACTAAGAAATATATCTACGGGAAGGGGTTCTAAAATAAAAGTTTAGTTTGTTTGTATTTCAACTTTATCTGATTATAATTCATGTAAAGTGAAACACGTATCAAAAATTTAAATCACCTTGATATGATACACAAATAGAATATTAGAATACATTTACAAGATTTCCGAGAACACTGCGTTCCAATAATCATCGGTAACATATACATATTTAATATTTTTGCTTCTACTATATCGATTTCAAATAAATATTCACATAAGCAAATTATACGTCCGTAAATAAATAAATAAAAGTTTTATACAACTATAAATACTTTTAAATTCAAAATATGACGCCATGTTCTTGCCTGCAGGTGAAACTGCCTTCGATTTAACATATTCCGTAATATATTTTCAAACAGTAAAAGAAATATTTACTGTTCTTCACGAAAACCTGTCAAACATACCATGACAATTTATGTTGCGCGTCACTCCAATCAACCCCTTTGACTATACTACAACAAGTTTGGGTCGCGCCATGAGACCAAGATAAGCGTTTCCATTTGAAAATCAAACCAAACACACGCCTCCTTCACACCTCACAATCAATTAAACATGAATCTTGACGGGACTCCGCGAGAGGAGTGGGTCCTTTTCTCAAAGATTAATTTATGATGTTGAGGTTAGAACAGCTCGCAAGTCAGCGCGAACCCCCTGCTACATTCATTAGTATGTGTCATCTACGGCAAATAAGGAACGAACCGAGACAGGACTGGACTCGATTATTTACCTGCCAATAATAACCGTTATTAAAAAAATAACAATAATTAAAACGGTCGGTTACTTCTAGTTTTTTCTATGAATGTAGGAAAATGCATTATGCACACCTATAACTGCCAGGTAGAGCGGGACTATCCATGTGAACTAATCACTAAAATTCTCCAGTAGGCATTTTACTTCCAAAGTAAACCACTAATATGTTCCATCAAGTCCCAAACGGGCTCGGTCTTTGTATTTGTTCCTGGCGCACACTGGTCCAGAATGCCTCCGCGGGCGCGCGTAGGACGTCCAATATAGTTCTACAATGTGTGTGTGAGTGATTGTGTGACCCTGTGTGACAGTGTCATAAAGGAAGCGGGATCGAAATCGGTATGTTTGTGTGGATGGAATACATTTGCGTGTGGCTGTAGACATGGACATCAGTGTGTGAGTATGTGTTAACATGTGTGAGTCTATGTGTGACTGTTTATTTGCACGTCATATATGTATATGGGTTCATACATGTATGTACGTGTGTGTGAGGGTGTGTGTGGGTATGTGTGTGTGAATTAGAGTGTGTGTGAGTATTGGCGACCGAGTGTGAGTGTTTGTGAATGTACACGCCTTATTTGATGAAAGATTTCACAGTAAATGTTTCGAGAAATCGCCTTTTTACACTTCAAACACAGTTGTCACACCAAGATCAGCCGATACACGCTTTCTAATATATATGGAAAGAAGCGCTGAAAAGTGTAGCGGCGGATATCCGCGGACTTGGAAGTTAAGTCAAGTAAAGCGGAAAATGCTATATAGCTTAATAAAAAGTATCCTCTTCCAGAAATATGCACACAACTGTGTACACACTTTTATGTGCATTCACATAAAAAGCAATAAAACGCATTCAATATATTAATATGTGCTTGAATGTGTGTGAAAGTAGGTGCTGGTTTTATTACACAATAAAGCATTTTCCGGTTTACTTGGATGGATGCCCATAACTTCTAAGTCAGCGGATATCCGCAGCTGATTTTTTTCGCATTATATCTACACTTTTCAGCACTTCTTTCTATGTATATTAGTAAGCGGAGCTCAGTGTGAAAACTGTGTTTTAAGTGTAAAAAGGCGATTTCACACACGGTCGACAATACTCACACACATATACCCACACACACCCCCTCACACACACGTACATACATGTATGAACCCATATACATATATGACGTGCAAATAAACAGTTACACATGAACTCACACATGTTCACACATACTCACACACTCATTTACATGTCTACACCTACACACATTGTATTCCATCAACACAAACATACCGATTTCGGTTCCACTGTCACACAGACACACAATCACTCACACACACATTGTAGAACTATACTGGACCACACAGACCCCACTCATATGACTTACATGTCGGGAAAGTCAGTTAGAAGCCCTATGCGCGCCAACGGAGGCAATCTGGACCAGTGTGTGGCGCTTATAAGATTGTTTAAAGAATCACAATTTTTTGCCACGGTACCAAATTATCTAGCACAGTATTCTAGGTTTTTGATTTTTATCTCTTTAGGTATTTTTCTTTCTGCTAGCTCTCCTTAAAGTTTTGCTGAAGTGATTAATAAGCAACTTGGTCTATAGCTCCTCTTGTATATCTTCGCTGTTGTCCAGTTTTTTGTTTATAAAGTACTCTAATCCTGTCACGTAACTTTTCTGGCTTTAATTGATTTGACTACATTTAGAAAGGTAACACCACAAATGATCATCGTGCAGGCTTAGGGCTTGATGAAAACGACAACTTGCGTGATTATACGTTTTATAAACAGTTGATTTTAATAATTTTTAAGTGCTATCTGTGGTTTTATAAATATTTTAAATTTAAATGATAATATGAAATTCCATTCTTTTATGCTTGACACGAAACTGATTAAGTGGAAACTTCCCTTCGGCATCACGTTCAACGTTTTTCTTCTTAGACTCTTTGTGGAAAAAGGTTAATTACTAATCTTGATATTTTTAAATAGTGCAATCCAAATTAACGGATCTATTTTTTAAAGATTTACATTCTTTAAATTAAAAAATGCCCAATCCGTCACGAAATCGCTGGCAGAAGATACTGCAAAGAACGAGCCACATTTTGCAGAAAATCTTTAAGTGGGAAAACAGCCTGAAGAAATTCTCTCAATAAAAGACTGCTATCTATCGGTAAAACTGATAAATGAAGCTTAGAATTGGGTTTTCACAACTTTAGAAAGCAACAAATTCTAACTTGCATAGCGGATATAGCTATTTACTTTGAATTATTGGATTCGATAGCTCGACTGATGAAGCTGACAGGCAGAAACCGGTATTAGGATGTCGAATCGAATAAATTAAATTCCTAACTCGTGTATTAAATTTTTCAGGCAGTCTTTAAAGTCTTCTCTTCATTAGTATTATGTAGGACTTCCTTTGTATACTTTCCAACCGCTACTATTTTTTTATATTCTATAAAACGCTTCTTTTTTCAATTTCCATCCTTCACTGTAATCCAGCTTGTGCTGTATATTCTAGCTCATTCATCTCCCGACCTGAAATATTCATGTCAGTTAAGACAAGCCTCCTTTGTACCGAAGTTTCTTTGATGAATGAAACAATCTGCAATAATACAGCTCCTCTATTTTATATAAAATACGTTTGACTTTAATTTGGTACGGCACTGTTTCAATTTCCCGATAGATGTTCAGAAATCATGAAGTTTCATCAGTAATATTTTCCTGAGATAGTGACCGGTGGTAAAAGCAGTCGGTAGATCAGCAACATGTGGTACGGTGAGCAGTTTGGTAGTTATATCGGTTGTAAATATCATATTGATGGTTCGCGCGTAGTCATAGAAGTTTATTATTCTATATGCGATGGCCGCGACGACCGTATGGTGACCATTAAACCAACTGTTGCCGTATGCATGGTCCAGAAGCCGAATTACGATTTAAACTAAACGACAAAGAGGAACTTTATAATTTATAAAATAAAAATCTACCAGTATACCTAAAAACTTCCATTATAGCAAATCTCCGAAGATGGCATTTGGCAAATCGAAAAATAAACATCGGACACATAATCCGAGAGCTTTTGAATATCGAATGTAAAATACCAACAATGCACTTTTCAAACAACCGTATCAAACCGATCGTATTAGGTTATTCGTTCGTATAAATTCACCAGATCCTGCTCCAATCATGCTCTCCCGTGACCCTTACCAATAAAAATGACTAAACGAAGTTTGTGTGTGCACTTCGAACGAAGTCGGAACGATGGGAATGCACAAATTATTCATCGCTCTATGGTTTTAATGGTTTTTTAAAATTATTTTCATGGCTTATTTAATTCCTGGAGAGGGAAATACGATACTGTAACGGGCGAAGCAAAAGCATAAAATTTTGTTTGTGTGTCGCGTTTATTAAGCATGTTCTAACATGCAAAATGTGAATTAATACACAGATACCGCGTTTTATTTGATGTCACCACGCCCAATGGATAATATTTCCTGTTTATTTTCAACAAATGGGCGGGCATTTTCTATCTTTAATTGCCACGTTTGAAATGAAATCAGTTTAATTAAATACGGAGGATTTACCTATTTGTTCAGTTAAACGGTAACAAAAAGCATATTTATTTATGTCATATTATACGGAATGATTCATAGAATCAATAAATTTTTGTGGCGCCTCCTTTGTCAGTCACACAGACGAAAAAATCATATATTTAAAGGTAAAAACCCACTACCTGTATGTACTTTGAACTGCCACGATTAATTTTCCAGGAAATGGCCAATTTAACCCCGAAAATAGTCAAGAAAATGTCTTAAAAATACACGTTACGTACGTCTACAATTTTGCTGTACATGGGACATCCTATTTTCGGTTCTAGCGCCTCAGGAACTTACGCAGGTCGTTTGTTTTGGATATCGAAAGGTTTATGCCTCGATAGCTTCTATATTTGGTCTAGATATTTTGTCAAATGATTTCTCTAGATCAGAGGTTCCGCGGCGCCCTTTTTAAAAGCGATTGCCCATTTAACAGCGAAAAATTGAAAATACATACTTACTATTTTAAATATTTCGCGGCTCCCGCTTTGGGAATCACTGCTCTAGATCTATAAAATCTACAACTACGATTTTTCTTTTGCTATTGCCATTCATCACCTATTGGAGTAAAAAAATACCTTTAACATGGTTGACATTTTTATACAAATTACTTTATGTAGAAGCAGTGATAGAATGGCGCCCGTATTACAAGTTTAAAGTTGTAAAAGAAGCTGAACAACACAAATATCTCTATAAAATTTTTCTCGTTTATTAGTCTCGGTAATATTCAGGAGCTTACAAGAACTTCGGCTCTTTCGAAGCACCGAGCAACGTCTGATCGAAAAGTATTCCAGTCGGTCCAATAGCCAGTTACGGAGGTCGATCGTTGCATACAAACTACAGGTTATATCACGGTGTGGTGCCCGGGCAGCTTTTCTCCTTTTTCTTTTCCATTTTTTTCCTCTCTTTTGCCATTCTCTCCTCCTTCATACAGCGCACCATACACACACACCGATGATTTATTTTAAAACCTGAAATGACTCATTTTTTCGGATCATCGGGTAATTTCGCTATCGGATGGAGATTTCGTGGGGCGTTTAAGGTAATTGGAGGGTTAAATGAGGTGTTCTTGTCGTAGACTTGAGCTTCCTAAGGGGCACAGAGTGGTAAATGATGGTTGATAGTTATTGAAAATATATATCGCTACAGTACGGGAATATATTTTGCAGTGAGCTGCATAAATCTACGCTTAACCCCAAAAATTTGGTCTCCAATGATATATGAAGTCGACCATTGTGGAAACAAGAAGATTTAAAAGCGGTAGAGCACATTCAGTCAAATCTGGAATATATGCTTAAAATGCCTTAGCCTTAATTTTGTTCAGTAAAGATATACGTCTTTATACAGATTATACAACTCATTATACATTTATCCAATAGCAGTTGCAATTTCTATATAGTTACCATGTATTGATGCGCGAATATATCCTTGACGACGTGGTATAATCGTTTTTGTGATACGCTCTCGTGGTCCTTCGCGAAATACGTCTCCTGAGTCGGAAGTATAATCGATTATTTTCGATGTTCTTGTGATATTACTACTGAATATCGTAATGGACAGAATTGGGAATATAAAATGATCATTTACGAGTAAGAAAATACCGTGACTATCGATGATGGTTTTACTTTTTAATGCGAAACGGGCGGGCAATAGGAGTGAATGCCCGATACGAAAGCATAAAAACTTTATTTCATTATTTAGTTTCGCTAACCAAAAATTTCAACAATAAAAATAGAGATTGGCATTTTTGTGGCGGTTCTTCAAGCGCAAAAGTGTTCGAATAAAATTTGTTTTTATTGATATACTCGTGGCATTTCGAGAGATGTATGGTGATAATAAAACAAAGGTAGTAATAGTAGTAAAATGATAAAAAAACTTAAAGTTCGTTTATTACGAACCTGGAATGCACTTTTTAAGATTTACAGCATCTTATGATGTCAGGGAAATTAAATCTAAAGGAATAATCTACCAAGAGGTACAAATGTCTAGTCAAAATTGGAAAAATTTGTTTCTTTTTATAATATAATATACTAGGATATATGCAGCCCTTAGAAACAATATTTTGTGGTATTCCAAAAAGCCGCATCGTGAAAGATGTCCAAAAATGGGAAAAAGGAACTCAGGTTAAAGACAGGCAAAAAGATTAGTACGACCTTCTGCTCACTACGCTAAATTACTATTGGAGCTTTAGAAATCTAATCTCAGAGTAATCATAGGAATTCTCATTGGACAGTGGAACATGCAGATTCTGCAAATGAGATGGCGGAACACATTATTTGCAACTGCAGGGTAATTGTTCGCCTTAAATACCTGGAACAGGCCTTCCTAGAGCCTGATAAGGTTACATTCCAAAATGGTTACTAGGCTGTCTCAAACACCTAGATCTCATGGACTAAAACATAGATGTAGGTTATACCGGGCCAATCGACCCCCCTTGTAATCTACGATCTAATATAATACTAGTTTTTTTTAATAGCTTTATAAAAATAAAAATAATATTGAATGTTGTTTAGAAGCTGTAAATCTTTTGAAAGTACTTGAATACAGTAGACTGTTCGGTATCTTACTCGTATAGAAGACTAATACATATATATCAGTCTGGTCTGGCTGCATAGATAATAGACAATTTTCACGGTTCATTTGTTTCTTCGATTGTCCGCGACGGTCGCCCACGTACGCCTTGGAAACAGCGTATATACAGTAGATGCAAATTTATATCAATCGGTGGGCGTTACTAATGTTATTCTTAGATTTACGGCCTCGTATAATTTTTAATTCTTTTTAACGGTTTTTGTGCCATTAAATTGGTTTTAACAGCGCTGAACGTAGAGCGCGATTTCGCTACCATCAAAACCGATAAATGAAGTACACAAGAGAATTTTTACAACTCGATAAAGCAAAAATTCCCGATTTGCATTCGGGGTTGCAAAATTTTTAAATCACTCCCTCCCATCTTCATATTCATTTAACAACAAATTTTTATCCAGTTCTTCTAATTATATGTCGTTCTTGATATATATGATCCCCCACTGGTCTCTTTTTCTATTCGCTCTGGTGGTCAGTCTTCATTCCTTTTCCATATCCATGGAACAAAAAAAATGTTCTTGATTATAGGCATTATAAAGATCTCCTTAACTCCGTTACTAATGCAGTCCGTATGGAGAAGCGTGGGTATTTACGTTATCGATCTAATTTACTAAACAAAAAAGACCTATGGAACGCCATGAAATCACTTAAAGTTGTCCATAAACCAGTCATTGAAATCCCTCAGGACCTAAACAATCCCATCTCTATAAATAAGTATTTTACATCAGTTTTCAGTCCTATTAATTGTTGTCCTATGACAACTCAATGGTATCAGTCAAATTTTTTCAACAACGATATTACTTTCTCCTTTAAACTTGCAACCATTGATCAAATTAAATCACTTGTATTAGTTTTGAAATCGGATGCTATTGGAAGTGACAACATTTCTGCAAAGATGCTACAACTTTCTCTCCCTGTTACTGCTCCTTTTATAACCCATATTATTAATTGCTGTCTGGAGGTCGGTTATTTTCCAGATATGTGGAAATATGGGTTAATAAAACCTTTGCCTAAATCAAATAAACCTGAGTCCCTTAGTGATCTTCGCCCAATAAGCATTCTTCCAGCACTGTCTAAGATCTTAGAAAAAGATTTATCAACAAATATACGACTATGTATTTAATAATAACAGTAACATATATACAGTCAGGCTTTCGAAAGGAGTATATCCAACGACACTACTTCTAGATTTAACCTATTATACAACTCATCATAAATTTAGCCAATAGCAGTTGCAATTTTTACTTAGTTACCATGTATTGATAAGCGAATATACCCTTAACGACGTGGTATAATCGTTTTTGATTTTCGCATCCTTCCATCTTATTTTCGAAGCTCTTGTGATATTACTACTGATAATATACTTCGGTCATTAGATGAGGGAAAAGCTACATCAGTCATTCTGCTAGATTTTTCTAAAGCTTTTGACACTATCAATCATGCTCTTTTGTGTGCTAAACTTAAACATTTTGGATTTGACGAGATTTCCCTACGATTTTTCAAATTTTATTTATCAAACCATTATCAAAAAGTAATTATCGACAACAACTCATCCGATTTTAAACCAGTCACATCAAGGTTCTGTCCTTGGACCCCTTCTTTTCTCAATATATATCTCTGACCTTTATAAATCTTTGGATAGTTTAAAATTACATCCATTTGCAGATGATACACAACTGTATTTTTCATTTGTACCTACCTGAAACTGTAAATTTAGCATCTCAAATAATAAATCGGGATTTAAAAGCTATTTGTACCTACTTAAGTAATCATAACCTCAAACTAAATGCTAAAAAATGTAATTCTCTGCTATATTGTCCTCATACCTCCCAAGCCATTGTTGAACAAAACTTAAAACTATTTATTAAAAATGAACCATTAAAAATTGTTAATAGTTGTAGAAATTCAGGAATAATTTATGACTGTAGCCTTCGATTTGATCATTTTTTGATATTTATGATGTAAAATTTTAGTGAATATTTTAAATGTGTAATGAGTTTTACTAATTTTGTATTTTATTATCATCTGTAAACTTGAGGTTAAGTAGAGTAGCTCTAGCTAGACTTCGCCTCTTGTACTCATTGTTTGTATTTTTACAGGCAAATAAAGGTAATTTATTATTATTATTATATACCATTATAATTGTCTACTTTATATATTGATTTGGGTTTTCTCTGATAAATTATTTAATACAATAAACGTTTTTCACTTTTTTCTATCCTCTCTTTGACATAATTTTTTTAAACCTTCAAAATAAGCAGCAACTTCCTCATTCCTCCGTGCTATTTCTTCAGATTCACAAATTTGTGACATTGTCATGATGGAACAACACTTTTTTCTATCCAAATGGAGACATTTTAAGTTTAATTTCATGTGATACCTTCAGCAGATTAGTCGGTATTGGCTTTCTTTCGGAGGGATTCATCACAAGAAGCTACATAGAACGTTCAAATATCTACTCGTAACGTCCATCTGTGATTTCCCTATCCCACTTCTGATTCCATCCCTGTTCCCCGATATCGAACAGCTCATATTAACACCGTTGGTATTTATATGCCTCTCACGTATAATGCATGTGCAGTCCAGCAGCCCAAATCGAACCGCTATTCTTTTGTGCCCATCAGTTCGAACACGCGGTTCGCTATGGTCCGCTGTCGAAAAGGTTTGCCACGTACCGCGCCTGATGCGGTGTTAATTAAACCCTGTTTATTTTGTCCCGAAATCGAGTACGGAATATTAAAAGAATAAAATCGATTTTGATGGTGGGACGCGACATTCGAATAAGTATATTTATTGAGATGGTTGAGTAATTTCTAAGTTTTAATTTTTAGTTTCTTTATTTTCAAAATTAACACTTTGACATCTATCAATATCAAAATCAACAACTATCAATTTTTTTTAAGTTATCTTTACATAAGTTTTTAAATAAGCAAATTCTCTAAATGTCCTTACACAAACTACAAATTTTTACAATTTACCCTAAAATTTATTCACGTATTATAAATACTTCTGTAATACTGAATACAATTTTATTTTATCTATTATTAGTTCCCTTTTTGAATGTATTTTTTTTACTCTTCCATCTGTGAAAATATTTCTCCATATTTTTTCTTCTTTTCCTATGGTTACTTGCACTCATCATTGATGGTACTCTTTGTAATCCTCCTGCATTTATTTCCGAATTTCTAAATCTCTCCAATAATTGGTTTTCAATCCAAATAACTTCTTTAGTATTAAATTTTATCTTATCCAGCACCTCACTTTGGTCAATTTGCATATCCCTCTTCATATTTTGATGTTCACTTCTGTATTCCTTTCTCACGTCTTCTATATTAGATTCTATTTTTCCCTCAAATATCTTTCATTTTTCTTTGATTTCCTTTCTTGTTTTTAAATTTTCTTCCTCTGCAATAGCAATATTTGTTATTAACCCTTCCTTGACATTTTCTTCTAATTTCATTATTTCATTGGTTATCAAATTATAGTTTGTGTTCCATTTTGTCCCATTCTCTTATCCTGTTCCATTATTTTCTGTTCTGTCAATTTCTGTTTGCTTTCAAATTCTTCAAATTTTCTCTCCATCTTCTCTATACCCTCCTTTAACATGTTAGTATTTTCTTTCATCTCTTGCTTTAATTTTTATTGATTTACTTTCATATTTTTTTTAAATCTTGTTTTAGCTTTTGGTGATTTTGGTCCATCTTTGTGTTCAAATTTTCTTGGTTTTGGTCCATCTTCTTTACCAATAATTCAAACATTTTAACCATATAATTTCCTTCTTCTTTTCTTTGTCCTTGTTCTCCTCCTGCTAATATGTCTGAAATGATTTGGTTCAAAATCACTTTGAAGTTTTATTATTTTTTATTAAATTGAACAAATATACATCTGGGATTATGTACAACGTAGTTATTTAAGTATATGATTATATTTATATAGTAGAATTGTACCCTTCGCACATATATGATGAGTTATTTTGTTGAACGATTATGCTTTTAAAGTTGTGAACGTTCTGTTCGTTTTTTATGCCCAGAACAAGGGACCTGGTCAATATCGACATCTGTTTTTTATATTACTTAGAATTTGGATTTTTTACCTACTTTTAGGTACCTACTGTTGGAAATGAACTAAAGAATTTCCAACAATGTCAATCGATATTACCTCTTGTCTGTGTTCTTCCAGTATTTCCGAGATTTCTTCCTGTCTCAGATTTTCCTCCTTTTCTTTTATAATAACAAAAGTTTCTGGATCTTCTCCTTCCAATGTTAGACTTGCATATAATCTTTTTATTAGATCTTTTTTTAGTCCCTCTACATCTTGTCCTCTTCTTATTAACTCTTCTTTCAATTCTACAACCTTTAAATCGTATAATCTCTTTCCTGTTTCTTCTTCAATTTTTCTTTATATTTCTCATACTGTTAGTTTTCACCTTAAATAAGTAATTTGTGTGGTTTCTAATTTTGAAGCCCCACGTTGGGCGCCATTTGAGATGGTTGAGTAAATTCTAAGTTTTAATTTTTAGTTACTTTATTTTCAAAATTAACACTTTGACATCTATCAATATCAAATTCAACAACTATCAATTTTTTTTAAGTTATCTTTATATAATTTGTTAAATACGCAAATTCTCTAAATGTCATTATACAAACTACAAATTTTTTATCACAACATTCCTAAAATTCCTTCACAATATATTAGTATAGAGTATATAGAGATCGAAGCAAACTTTTTTATATTAATTACAACATTACGACAAAATAAATCTGTTGTCAGATTCTGACAGTATCATGTTCTTTATATGGCTCGACTTGAAAGCTGAAATAATATTTAATTATATATATCCCATCTTTTCCATTTTGAAACGAATAACCATATGCAAATCATATCTTGGTATCCAAATATGGCGTACACTTCACTCCATATATATATATGGAAAATAATTTATTAGTTTATATACGTTAAAGTATAAAATAAGGCTATTTCTAAACGGCTACGATGACCTAACGTTTAAGTGGATAACAATTTAAAAATACACACGTATCAGACTCAAAATTTTGATGGGATCATGTTTTAACTTGTTCACAAAGTTGACATTGACCAGGACTAACAAAAACAACATTTTCCAGCGTACAGAAATAAATCCCGTCAAATTAACGGGAAAGTGCTTACATGTAGACGTATTTCTGAAATTTTCCGCTCTATGTGTCACCTCCGCTTCCCCATTACCATAAATGTCGCAGACAATATTCGCGAATTAAAATTTCAGATCACAACAGGAAAAAAAAACACATCACAAAGAGTTCATTCGGAGGCCATGAATATAAATGCGGTTTATTACGAAGAACAACCGACCACTCGGATGACAGTGGTGCATAAAAAAATTAACAAGAGAATGAACATTTTTCGTCAAAACACGACCGACGTACTCTCGTGTATGGTGGATGAATATTAAGTAACGCAATCGACTGCAAATTGACTGTATTAATCGGTAATGAGGTGTAATTAAGTTTTTAATCAATATTTATTCCGGAGATTAATTTTCTTGAACCATTAACGTCTTTCTTACTTTCTTAAAAGCACACCCACTTACACTTTTATTGACTGCTCTTAATGTAAAATTTATTTTATAAAAAAATTGTATATTTGAAAGCCAATATCTGCACTACAGTTCCATATATACCCTGAAAATGACATGTACATTATTAGTGTAAACTCTACCCAATCACTATCTTAAAGGCTTCTTCCTATTTCTCTATAATCAACCGCTGGCCTGTTCCAAAGCTGTTCAAAAGCTAGTTTAGATCGTTTAACCAAGTTTTGCCAACCACAAGCTGATAACGTTGAGCCAGTGTTAACCTTGAAATGCAGAAAAACGATTTTTATGGGAATTTACATGGCGAAGTAACATTCACAGGATAACAAAGAACTCTTTATTGAAGGAGAGTCATTCTCTGAATCTGGAGAAACCAGACAAGTTCACATGATTTATCATAACGCCTAACAAGTTATGTGTCAATTCAATGGTCCTTCAAGCCGAGACTTTTTTAATTTTTTTTAATTTTCCATTTCTTCTTATTTTTTCGGGTCTAATATAGGATAAACTGTTTAAAGAATATTACTTCTAGCCCGATTCATACGGTTTTGTAGAATTAAAGCTTTAACTGTAGCTAACTTATTTGTGTGTTCTTTAATTCGGTAAATGCCGTTGAATTAATGCGTTTCTATCTCTGAACACGATTCGCAGTTCGTCTGAAAATGCCACTGGAAAAGTTGTTTATAGTTTCCTTTTTTCCTATCTACATCGTTTTCGTTTTTGTTCGTTGATGAAGTGGACAGACTGATATATTGAAAAAGTTTCCGTCTAATTTTACCGATACACGCCCTATTAGTTGAAAATTTGTTTCATTGCTTCGATTCAGTTGTTTTTTTTTATCAACATCTGACTGATATGATTTACAGAAATATCGATGAGAGAAATAGAAGTTTCTGACTACGTCTTATTACATTAAAGCTTTTTGAAAAATTTTTCAGCTCATTCAATTGAGTTTGGGAGAATTATACAAACTATTCAATACTTTACTTGTGGGAAATGCGTATCATTTAGCGCTTGTTGTACAACATAAATAATATAAACTTTTATTTCATACTGTTTTCATTAAATTATGGCATGTATAAAATAGTGGCGTCTGTGAGTCGGAAGGACATGTAACAAAATTTACCCGGATCAAGAGTACCTCGCCCCCCCCCCCCCGTTTGATATAAAAAAATCATCCGTTTCGCGGCTGAATTTTTTTAACAGGGAAATGATGTGTAGCTCGTTTAACCCCATTAGGGCCGTTTTAGGAGGTTGGCCTGGCGAAAAGAGACATTCTGATACCGCCATCGTGTTCAGCATCTTCGAAAAAGGGAGGGGGGGGAGGAGGTACTCTCGATCCGGGTAAATTTTGGTCCATTTTTCATCGTTTTTTCCGACTCGCAGTATGACAATTAAAACTAAACAAAAATCGTTTTGTGTTGCCGTACAGTTTTTATAATTAAACATTTTCCTTTTTCAGGTACGTACATTTCGTTTGATGACGTAATTCGGTGAGTAAACTTCAAATGTTATACCGTGAGATATAAATTCACATAAAACAAAGTTTCTTTTGTGCCAGCGTACGAAAGAAAAATGCATAAAGGCTGTTAAGATATTCAACGCATAGACCTCAAATTTGTCTAAAAATTCTAGTCCCGCTCACCAACAATTTGCTTAAATTTTCGTCTGTAGAAACTTCTGGATGATATTGAAGCGGGCACAATTTTTATCGTCCCGGCATATAATTTGTCCTTCCTTTGATATTCCTCTATTCACATGTAATATACATTCTTCAAGCTTAGAGAAGCTTTTTCTCATGTGGAAATTTATTCGTTCGTGTGCCTTAGGTATAAAACCCTCTATACTTATAAATCTGTCTTATATTTATATGAAATACGCTGACAACGGTATGATATGGCCGAACGCAAACATTTCCTTGAGCATATTATTCGGGCGTACGAGATGGATCCTAGAATCTTTGTATCCTCACTCCTTACTGCGGAACAAGACAGGATAAAACATGGGATGTAACTTTTGAAAATAGCGAACCTGGAATTTAATATTAATTTTGAAACCAGACACTTATCATATGCAATCCAACATATGGCGCAAATCAAATAAGTTCTTCTTCAGTAAATATATAAAATGGGCGCTTCTTTTCCCGCAATATCTACCGACTTCAAACCGTTTCATTAAAAATGACGAGCATCGTACTCCACATTATTGTTTTCGCTATGTAAGCTCGACAACAATACCATGCAATAAAGGCTAAAATAGTGCACCAAGATAATCAGGAATATCCCTCTATATTGGAGGATAAAGTGAGAGATACACTAATGGGTTCAGGCTGGTAGGGCCTAATCACTGTTTCCGATGGGCGGGACAACAAAGCCTAATGCGACATATGGGCGTCATTGTTTCCAAATGTGGGACTTTGGCTGGCCATTACGTCCAGATTACAAAGGCAGGTGTACGGGCGTCGAGTGTATAGAGCACGAAAAGTCGCGTTTACCCGGACATGTGACGTACGAAATATTTGCTTTCATCGTTTTCGACTAAAACGTATACAGACATATACCATGTTTAATGAGCGAACAGCTTTTTAATATATATTGGTTTTTAAAAGAGGAGGCACGTTAAAATTTAGATTTCCCTATTTCGAACATTTCAATTTGTGTTTCTTCACTATTCTTAAAGTAACCGTTCTATAATAGGTCTGTTTCTTTCAATATTTGGTGCAACACCAGTGGTCTAGTTGAGCGTAGAAAGGTTTGTTTACTATTAAGCAAAATGCTCGATTTTTCCCACCAAAAAATTATTTTTCTTTAATTTTGACACCACTTATCGTGATTTCTACCTCGATTAACCCTCTGTCATAACTTTCAACAATCTATCATTTTTGTCACATATTTTATTTTTTTTTATATATATATATAGAATTTATGGAAAATCGTTAAAAATATTATCTAGAGAAATTTTGTGGATAAAAATTTGTTAAAAAAGAGGTTTCGTCTAAAAATTTTGTGAAAAAAATGTCGAGAAAAGATATGATAGCAGCGTTGCCAACTAGCATTGACCGATTTACTCACAAAACTTTTGTGGATTACTCACCTACTCACAACTTAGAAAATATCAATAGCAAGGCATTAAAAAAAACATCGACAGAAAAATGTGGATTACTCACAACTTGAAAACATCAATAGCAAAATAATTTTTGTTTAAATTGTGAATTAACAGAAAAATAAAAAATATGGATTATTCACGTTGAAAATATCAATAGCAAAACAATTTTTTTTAAATCGTAATTTACCAATTTATAAGGACAAACCAATACAGCACGCTGTAAAACTAAAAAGATTAAAAATTATTAGGGCGCGTAAACTTGAAAGATTTTTTAAAATTTCAACGGGTTAAATAAGTTATCATCTTAGAATTTTTCATAATTACCATTATACTACTGACCTCTTGATTACTCACAATTTTACTTAGAATTACCCTTTACTCACAAAATTACTCAGACAAGTAAAATACTCACACATTGGCAACCCTGTAATGATAGTGTCAAACTAGAAAACTTCGCAGAGCGCATGTCTGGTGTACGAAGCACACAGTCTGAAGAGGGTGGAGAAAACGAGCACCGTTGTAGCATCGGTGCAGCACCAAATATTCAAAGAAACACATTAGTGCTGCACTAATTGGACAAAGAAACAAACTGGTGCAGCACTTTATCCTTGGTGCAGCACTTTTAGAGCAAAGAAGCAGACCTATTATGTCCATCTTAAAGAAAAGGAGTGTGGCTAAAACATCTGCACAGCGCGGGATTACGGTCAAAAAGTGAGGGGGAAAAACAAAAAAAAACTTGCTCAATCGATAAATTATCATTTTTTAATGAATTAATGATAAATACAATTTTTCATGACAATAGACCCCTCCCGAGTTATAAGGCATAGAACATTTGCTCAAAGTCTTATCTCGTTAATTTTTTTTTCAAAAATCAATACAGGGCTAAAAATTACTGGACAATTGTAGAAACATATGTTACGACTTTCTGCAAAAGGATTTTTTTTTTCAAATACCATAGTCTATATGGCATAAAAAAAATTTGAAAAAAATTTATTTTGTCCATAACTTTTTTTCTACTTACGTTAAATGGTTCTGGATAGTCTTAAAATGTTGTTCTCTCATTAGGATGTTATATACATTTTTTTTGTCTAAATCATATTTTTCCAGATATTTAAGCTAGATCGATTCAGTTTCTCATTTTTTTATTGCCCATATCTTCCTTCGTATTAATAATAATAATAATAAATACGTTTATTACTCAATACATAAATACAGTACAACTATTACGAGAGAAACAAGTATTGAGTAAAAGGCAATTAGCTCAGATCATTAAAGTCCAGGACTTTAATGTCTGTTTTTCCGCTAAGGCCAAATAAATATATTAATAATAATAATAATAATAATAATAATAATAATAATAATAATAATAATAATAATAAAAATAATAATAATAATAATAATAATAATAATAATACGCACGAAATATTTTCTAATATTTTTTTTTTAAAACTAGGGTACACACATCACAAAGTAAGTAGAAAAATAAAAAAACTCATTTTAATTGTTAGCTCAAGGCCATAAAATTTATTCATATCAATTTTTACGTAATACTAACAGATTTTTGGTTATATTTAAAAAGCTTAACTCGGGAGGAGTTTATTTTCATGAAAAAATGTATTTAAGTGGCAACCGGAGTTCTTGTGAGAAGCAAATTTCACTTCTATTTTATGAGGATTTTCTAACATAAAATTGTATTTATATGCGCGCCACTGGGAACACTTGGTGATGGAATATTTCTCGACAGCTTTAAATGTATGTAACGAGTAACGATGAGGCAGCACTTTACAAAGACATTTAAGAAAAAAAATGGGAAACCATATTATTTAAAAACTACTTGATATTTATTAAAACAAATAGGTGCAAATTTTCATAGATTTAATGCAGAATGGCGCGGATATTTCTTTTTGTGATTTTCCATTTAAAATTAACAAAATAAATACTTTTCGAAGGTTTACAAAAAAATCAAGGTATCTCCACCCTAAGTTTTGTAATTATTAGTATTTCCTGAAAATTTCACAAAAATCAGACTAAAACTAAAGGCATAAAAGGTTATTAAAATTTTTCAAGGGGTTCCGTTTGCTCTTAACATTAATTCATTAAAAAAGGATAATTTATAGATTGCGCAAGTTTTTTATCTACATAAATTATTGAACAGTTACAAAAATATCCACTTGTTTAATTTTTGGTAGAGAAGTTAAGAATTAATTTAAAATCTTTATTGGTACATATTATGAAAGGCGACAATTTTGATACCTTGATTAATTTACAAATGACAACTTTATTATCTGATTTGGTTTTTAATTAGCAAGTGCTCGAATTTGAAGTGTGCATTTTTAGAGATTTAACGTAGTGTCCTTTACCACCTCTAAAACTACTCGATAACGACATTTTGATCATTAATTGTGTTAACCGTTTAACTCTGTTACTCGGAAGTTTCAAATTGAATTGTATTAATTGATAATGGAATAATAATTGTATTTTAATTTCCGTTTGAATTCTCGTAGTTGTTTTAGATTTAAAAGGATCATCAATTGAAAATTTTGAGACAGGCGAAGACGCCGGGTCGTCGAGTCAAGCGCGAAAGGGTATATATAGTTGCAAATCTGAGAGCGCGAAGTGCATTTCGCTGTTGTTATACGAGCATCTCGGGTACGGGGACTAGACGCATAACTTAGCGTTCCCCTAGTCTCGGGCGGCATATTTATGTCCAGTAGTCCCCAACAATCTAATATTTTTTCTTTTTCCATGCCTCATTAAAAATTTCCCGGATAATTTACTGCTTTTCCGAGAACTGTCGGCTTTTTATCGCTCTCTGTCTGAAAGAAAAATCCAAATGAACGGAAAATAAACTCAGTTTAAACAGAAATAATGTATGTGATTGCTTCGGAATGGAATTGCTAAGCTCGAAATGATTTGATCTCTTTTCTTTCATACAAACGCCCAAATCGATAGGAAGTTACTGCATTCCTGGATATATATTTTAACAAAAATAAATTGACTGCTTCGGCTGGATTACATTAAATAACTATTTGGCTTTTATTTTAGACAATTTATTCGATTTCTCAAATTAAATTTCTCTACAGTAATTGCAAATGTTCTATCTATAAAACCAGTTGAGAATGCTCTTCTAGCATTGCCATAGACCGAACAAAATTTTAGATTGACAGTTCTTGTTCTAATCAACACAGCCGCAGTCTACTCACTTTTACCAAAATAGTCATTCACTGTGTGTCTACTTTAAATTCAATATCATTTTAAACTTCAAAATTTTCATATTTTGGACCCCATTTTGAAGGTGTTCCCGAAGAGATACGGAGGGGCACATCAAAGCCTAAGCTTACTTTTTGATGCTCTATCAAAATCTGAAGTCAGAATTTTAAAATTCATAAACACAAAAAAGCTACACACACACAGATCAAATTCAGATACCTAACAAAGTTCGGTGAAAAAATAGTTTGGACGACATTAAACTTTGACATAGAACTAAACTTTTTATGAGCTAGCTTAGGTACAACCAGTCTTAAGTAAACTACTTACTACTAATAGATTTAACCTTTACTTATTTACAATTATGCGGTTCTATAAATCACTCTAAAAGCTTTAAATCAATTAAAACACCGACCAGCCTCACCTGCTCATAAACGTCCGTACACCCATCGAATATAATGAATTAATCACATGAGATCACTTACATGGCCATACACAATATCAATTAATACCTAGAAATGGGAGGTAAACAACCAAACAAAGCGTTAGAGAGAATGGGAAACACGACGAAATGTTCACGTTGAACGGAAGAGCTGTCGACGTTTCAGGTTGTTTGGTTTTCGTGCTATAAGTCAATTTGTGTGTCATTATTTTTTTTATTCAGTAAAAGGTAAGGGAAGATTAAAATTTGTCGATACAAAAAACTTCTTGCTAAACTCCTAGATTAAAACGATTAAATCTTTCAGCTTCGTTGTTTAATTGTAAATGAAATGCAAAGTATCTTCTATAAGTCTCCGTGTTGTAGATAAAAACTTATTTTCAATTCGTGTTAATTACAAAATCCGACGACATTAACTGGTGCCTAAAATATCTTCCGGTATATTACACCCGATCTTCTTATACACCAGCGCCGCGCCGAGCCAGCATATAATATATAAATCCGAACAAATTTGCTAGCTTGTACAGCTTAAATTTCAAAACTAAATGAACCGAGCTGAAATTACAATTCAGCTTATAAACATCTGCTCCAAGCTGATATAATATCTCGAACAATGGTTTTCCTAAATTCACGAGCTAAAGTTGTAGTAATATGCAGTAGTCCGTCGAGAGAGGCGTCGGCAGGAAAGAGCGCGAAAGTGATAAGGAAGTCCCGGGGACCCCGGGACCCTGCCTTGCCGACGTACTGCGTTATTACTGGAATTTAGTAATACAAGAAATTGGGACACACGTTATGTGTTTCTCTCGATTCCGCGCCACCACGTTATGCGTCTCGTTTGCTGGATATTAACCAGATACGGGTTTAATCAAGTCATCAATCCAGAAAGAATTTCTCCAAGTCTCTGAATGGTCGATGATACTACATAATAAACCTTTCGAGTAATTTAATCCACAACTTTCTAAACTGGTGTCTTATTAAAACCACACTATTTTATCATGACCAAAAACAAATAACTAGTACCTGGTGTACTCCTAGACACTTCCTATTCTATTTTCAATTGGTCTTGGAACAGCCTGAGTGTTTGTAATTTTTCTAGGTTACTGCTCGTGATCCGCATTTGGCTTGCTTACTACGATATTATCTGCAGAACCTCTATGACTTTTCAGCCAAAGAAGGTGTGATCAAAATCTTCTTTGATATCTAGGAATTCAACTGGACTATTTCCTTGTTGGTCAGTGAATCTTCTTGTGTATAGCATGTTGGTTTTGTTGCAGATGCCTCCCCTGGAAGCAGGTTTCGCTAATATATTTTTAAACTATTACTTTTAGTATGAAAGAAAAAAGGCTGCTAGGACTGTATGACTTGGCTAGAGATAGATCTCTCCCAGGTTTCGGAAAATAGACCAATTTTACTTCTCTCCAAGTTACTGGTCTATATTCCATAGCCAGAATTGTGGATAGCCTTTTAATTTTACTTAACGCATTATCTATTTCATATTCTGTTATTGTCTGAAGACAAATACGTATCTAATAAACTAATTTTGATATTTTTCTTTAAATTCTTAATTCTTAATTTGTTATTGATGATTACTCGCCTCTTCCTTAATTAATTGCATTTATACTAAAACGTACAATGGCTTTGTGTATCTCGGAGCGTCAAAACGAACAAACGCGTTGCATTCTAGTTCGAATAAGAACAATTCGATCCGGAACTTGGTGAATATCCATTTAATTCGTCTCCGGCTGTGCTAAATTGTAACAACAATTTCTGTCATGCTTGAATTGGCAAGTTCAGCCCTGAATTCATACTTGAAATTCAACGCGAGCTTCTTCTATATTCGCGTCTCTTTCTGTCGCTTTCATTATTTCCGCATCTATCAAACAGCTTGTTAGCATCTGTTCGTGAGGCATTCATAATCATATACACAGTCAGTTTTATGCAAAATGTTATTGGGTTTTGATGAATACGAAACCAGATGAATCAGGATGTTTTTAGACGCGGGAATGCTTCATTTGATTACCCTAGAAAATGTGAAAGGAAGTTATTACAGCGGCTTTTCGAAGGCGAACGTATCAAAAAGCCTAAATTGCGATTAATAGTACTTTCGTTTTTTTTTTAAATGTACGATTAAGTATAAATAACCGTCGATGGAAAATACACTGTCTAATTTAATACCCCTGCAATTATTAAAATATACGAGAATATTTTCACCCTTTGAAGATTAAAGGGAAAAGCGGACTTAACCCGGGGACATTTTATAATTTTTTATTCTAGAAAACCTACTGCGGTTTTCTCCGGACAATTTTTTTTGATTTAATGTGCCGTAGGTGATAAAAAAAGAGAGTTGCGAGCTGGGGAGGTACAATTAGTGTTTTACATGGGATACGATTCGACTTTGATAAAACAAAGAAAGCAGTGATAAAATAAATATTGAGAAGAAAATCAAAATTCTATAGCTTTTTCTTAACTTTTATAATCTTTATTTTAAAATTTCATTTCTGATATTTTATAACTAATAACAATCTAATCTCTATAAACAAACATCCCATAACAACCCTGTCAGTTTTAAAGCCCATCTTACATAATTCCCCCCAACATTTCAAAATTTTAACATCATATCAAATTCCCCTAAATTATTTTCACGTTATAATTACTTAATTATAACGTGAAAATTATTTAAAAACTAATTTTTTTTTAATTTTCTTCCAATATTCAAAAATATTTTTGTAATTTAATCTTCCATCTATGATATTTTTTTTAATTTTATTTCTATTTAAATTCCTTGAATAAATTCTATTTGGTTTTCTGTATTCTTCCTTTTCTTGGTACATTTTCTTTTCTATTTCTTGTATTTTCCATTTTGTCACATTTGTTTCTGATGTGATTATTTCATCCTGTATTTTACAACCTTCTTTAATATGATCTTCTAAATTTTTAATTTCTTTCCCAATCATTTCAATATCTTGTCTCATTATTTTCAAATTCTGTTCTGTATCTTTTCTTGTTTTTAAATTCTCTTCTTCTGCAATTTTCCAATTGTCTTGCATTATTTCTTCCATACGTCTCTATTAAATTAATCTCTTTACTGTTACTGATTACATTTCTTTCAATTATTTTAATTTCTTTTTCTGTTTGTTCTGTCTTTGTTTCTTGTACTGTGATCTTCTGTTCTATTACCACCTGTCTTCTATTTACTTCTTCGAATTTATTTTCTATTTTATTATCCATTTTTTCTATACTACCTTCCATATCCTTTATCATTTTTCTTGTTGTCTTCCCTCCTCTTGTCTTGTCATATTTTCTTCCATATATTTCATCATTTTTTTCAAATCTTCTTTGTCTTGTTGTCTTCCTTCACTTAGTCTTCTGAATTCCATTAATACCATCCTTATTCCCCAATTCCATAATTATCTTCCTTAATCTTTTCAACTCAATTCCGAGCCCCTCGTTGGGCGCCAATTGAGAAGAAAATTCTATAGCTTTTTCTTAACTTCTAAGCTTTATTTTAAAATTTCATTTCTGCTGACATTTTATAACTAATAAAATCTAATCTCTATAAACAAACATCTCATAACAACCCTGTCAATTTTAAAGCCCCTTTTACATAATTCCCCCCAACATTTCAAAATTTTAACATCATAACAATATATATAAAATAATGTAAATAGACACGAGAGAAATGAAATAGGGCTCTAGAAAAAAAAATGAAAGAAAATAGAAAAGAAAGACTGAAATGAACGTGAAATTGTTCAGTTGAAAATATAATAGTAGTTTATTTTATTTTTTTATTTATTTATTTTAACGGATTGACCATTTTTACAATCTTAAATTACCATAATATACAGAGCAAGTGCGATATAACACTAAAAGAAAACTAAAGAAAAAAGAAGAAGCTTAGAATAATAAAATAACATAATTAACATTTACAAATCAGTCACATTTACAATTTTTTTACTGCACGTTTAAATACTGTGGCAGACGTTCCAAATATCTCAAGATCATGTAAGTGTTCATTTGCCTCACGTAATAACATTTTGCCCATAGTTAGTATAATGAAATGGAATACTGAAAACATCTGGATTACGGGTTCTCCGAGTATTAATATTCAAATTAATTAAGCTAAGAATCAACCTGAAATCTAGATTTCATAGCGTTAGTAATGAAATTATTATAGAGTAATAAGTTGGTAGATGTAGACTTTCCTTTTGAAAAACCATGTTGATGATCATTTATTAAATTCCTACAATCCCATACTAAATAATTATTTACCAAACAATCAAAAAGTTTTGGTAAGACTGATTGTATGCAGACGGCACGATAATTGTCAATATTCTGTTTAGAGCCTGATTTATGAATTGGTGTTAAGAAACTATGTTTCCAGTAACTAGGAAATGTTCCTTTGTTGAAAGATAAATTAACAATAAAATGAATTGGTTTCGCTAATGTAAAGTTGCAATGCTTTAAGAAATAAGCTGGTAGGCCATCTGGTCCAACAGTTAATTTCCAGGGCATTTGTAAAATATTTTCAATAATATCATTTATTTCAATATCATATATTTCAATATGGTAACCACTTATGTCAACGGATTTCTCATAATTAAAATGAGGTATCTGATTGATTTTAACATCGGAATAAACACTTGAAAAAAAGTTTTCGAATAGATCTAATGTGTTTTGATTGGTCTCAGCAATGTTATTGCCATAGAAGGTAGATTGTAGCATTTTCTTTTATTGTTAATACATTTCCAGAAAGATCTACGATCAGAGACTATGTTATTTTCTGTTGTATTTAAGTATTTTTGATAACAGTAATTTGTTTAGATTGGGTTCTTAACTGAGAAAACATAAATTAATAATCTTCCAATCTACCAAATTGCTTATACTGTTCGTGCATTCTTTTCTTCTCAATTGTGAGATGTCTAAAATTGGAATTAAACCACTTGGGGAATGAACTGGTTTTAAATTTTTTTATACGAACAAATAGATTAAAACTTGTGTATAAAACATCATAAAATATAAAATATGATGCAAGGACAAGAAGTGTTACTTTTTCGGACGATTATGGTGTTTGCCGGCTGAGACGTTAGAAAAAGGAACTTCTAGTCCGTGTTATCATACAATATTGTTTATTCGAATATAAAAAATATTAATAAAATAAATAAAAATACTAGTTCTACTTATAGTTTTATAGTTTGCCAATGTCAATGGAGCTTGTGTTAGAAAGTGTACACAATTTTTAAAAAATACTTTTCGAAGCAAAGTAGCATGTAGAATTTATAATCCCAAAGTTTTGAGTTATGATAAACTAAACCAGTGTTATTAGAACTTTTTCACTGAATTTGAGTGTTGCGAATAGCTGATCGGTTCTGTCAGTGTAATACAGACTACACTAAAAAGCAACGGAACACAAGTGTAAGAAATTTCAAACAAAAATAATAAATATTTTGACATTATAACATCGAATTTGACGTTTTTTGACATATTCGAATAAAAAAAAATTAAATACAGCTCATAAAACTGCAATTTGTTTGCCATGAACTTTATTTATAGAAGAAAAAAATGAAGTCAAATTTGATTAACCTTGTATAAACATATTTTGTCATGTTCTAAAGAAAATTCAACGCTTATTTCATTGGAACACTGTTATTGAAAGGTAAATATGACGGGAAATTCCAAAACCCTTTTCGGCGTTACTCTATAAGAAACGTTTGACGTCCATAAATAGCTTTAGACTTAAAATCCTCGTCATTAAATTTATTTCAAGTAGAATGACGGTTTATGTGTATGGACAAGATTGATGAAAGTATACAGTTTTTGAGAATAATAATACAGTTATGAATAACAACAAATAAAAATGACTTTTCCGGCTCGAAGGACCATGTTTTAAAACATGCATTTTACTTGGAAAAAATAAAGCAACCAGAATATATATTATAGATATAAAAGAATGAGTTGCATTTTACAAATGTCAGATGATTGCAATGGACGCCGCCTATAGACATCGTGACTGGCAACGTTTAAGCTTGGTCGGGCAGGCCTTTTATAATAATTCTAATAAATACGATATATTATTGCGAAATATTTCTCCGCGCGATGTGACAGGGCAATTACGTTTCTGACAAAAATGGCAAAATCGATTTTCAATTGTTAAATACCAACACGACATCAATTCGTATTTATCGACGTAATAAAACCATATTTTCGAGCCCATGTTGATTTTTAAATCGAGTCATGCTCGATGATATTCATGTTTAAATAACGCAGATACTACAGTTTTTATTGTAGGCGAACTGTAATAAAAATAATGTAATGAGGGCTTAATGATTTGTAATGCGTCGCTTTGATGTTTAAACTTACAGTTAAAGCGACTGTTAAGTCGTATTCGTGCATATCAAAATTAAGACAGAGATGTTACTTTACCTGTATTTAGGTTAAACGTCCTCTTATTCTTAATTAATATTAAAGGTAATTGACTCTGATTCTTGTTTACGAGGATGTGAATAATTCATATTTACTTAAATTAAAGTAATAAAAACGTTTTTATTATCCTTACAACCAGGGTTGGCATGTTTTAAAACAATTGTTCTTTATTGAAAGAAAAAAACATTAGATAATTAACAGAATTTTAATAACAGAAAAATATTCTCCATTCTGTAACAAAATATGACTCGTAAAAATAAATAGGATTCAAAATTTGGAAATAGACATAAACATATAAAATTAAATCATTCTGATTCTGAACCAATATCATCAATACTCTCAATCTCTTCTATTTCTATATTCTTGGATTTGGTGTCATCATCTTTTGTTTTTGTATTGATTGGCTGGAAGGTTGTCAGGAGGGTCACTAACTTGGCAGACTTATCTATCCCAAGGCAATTCCTCAGTTTGATATGAACTAGCCCAAACGCTGAAAAAATCCTCTTAACGCCAGCAGATGAAGCAACTGCTAAATCTATCATTTTACTATTCAGCTGCTTTCCTTTTTGGTTTAACATCTGATTTCGTTTTCGTGGAAAAAGGGTAATCTTTGAATGGTGAACTTTTACCTTGATATGCCATTATGATTGGCATATTGTCGGGATAAAATGTATTCGCATATCCCATGGCTTGTTCGACTTGTTCTTTGCTCAAATGATCTCCTTGAAATCGATGATCCAATATATTCGCCAAATAATGACTTGGGGTCATTGCCATTTCAAAACGTTTTTTACAAAATTGTTATCAGTGGCTGTGAAATTATTAAAATCACTGACCAATTTTAACCAAATTTCTGTTGCTTCTCCTATGGTATAAACATTTCACTGAATTATATCTAAAGCAACTCCTAATAATTTTATTTATTTTTTCATGGTAGTCTACGACATTCATTTTGAGGTTCATGTCATTTATAAGTCTCATTATCTTTGCATCTGTCAGAAGTCTATTTTCTGTGCATACTTTGGACAGTATATGCCAATTGCTTTCATATGAACCTAAACAATCAGCCAGAGTATTACATCTAACGTCTTGAGGTAAAACCAACTTTTTTACACCTGCCTGTATATATTTTGCAGCAAAGAAATGGGTACTTCGTCACTGTTTTAATCTGAGAGTATCCCGAGACTATCATGTTGTTTTAAACATGTTTTTTATGTTTTAAATCATGTTTTTTAAATGTACAAAATTTAATAATTAAATCAAATAAAACAGTTTCAAATAAAAAAAACGCAATGTTTTGTTTTTTTAACCAGTTGAGAATTCTCTTCTAGCATTGCCATAGACCGAATAAATTATAATAAAAGTATTAATAAAATTTTAGATTGACAGTTCTTCTAATCAACACAGCGACAGTCTACTCACTTTTACCAAAATCATCATTCACTGTGTGTCTACTTTAAATTCATTGACATTTTAAACTTCAAAATGTTCATATTTTGAACGCCATTGTGAAGGTGTTCACGAAGAGGTGCGGAGGGGCACATCAAACCCTAAGCTTACTTTTTGATGCTTTATCAAAATCTGAAGTCAGAATTTTAAATTTCATAAACACAAAACATAAACATACACACACATAGAACCAATTCAGATACCGAACAAATGTGTTCGGTGAACATGTTTTTTGGCAACCCTGCTTACAACTAATTTGAAAATAAAATAAAAGATGATAAATAATAATGGCTCAATATCTGCCGTTGGACTTGAGTTGCGATTTTCAATTCAGCGTTTACATTAAGCCCTCTGAGGTTACGTTGTCACTTTTACTCTTTGACGGGGTTGGAAAACGAGGTCCATTTCCGTTTGATGTCACGGTTGTCACTTCAGTGGACGTCCAATCCAGGTTAGTTTTGATCGGTCTAAACGGGGTAGTAACGGTTTGAGGTTTCGAAACACAAAATAACAACAATATTTTTCTCGGATTTCTTTAATAATTTTTTATAACCACTGAACTTTTAATGATTAGAAAATGCAACAGGGCCTTATTTTTTCCATACCATTGTTTTTATTATCAAAACAATTAATGACAATAAAAATAACATACAATTTACAAAATTAAATAATATCCTATGCAAACTTAATTTTATACTAAACAGCCAAAAAATTACAAAAGATGTTCAACATTTCGTCTATTTACATTAATACACTAATACAACGTTTTCTCATTGAAAATCGCATACCTTGAAAAGACTCGCGATTGCCAGAAATAATTTCTGTAGCCGTATAGATTCTCGTTATCAGTTCCTCCTCCGTGCCTACTATGGTATCGTACACAAGGGACTTCATGTAATTCAAATCCGGTGACCTCGCAGGCCACATATTGGGTCCACCTCGCCCAGTTATTTTTTTTTAACTTCAAATCCCTGTATTTCGAAAAGTAATCAGGTTGGACTCACTCATTCTTTATATCATTTTGTCCAATTTTACGAGAGGGCAGGCAGACGTTGTAAGTGTAATTTGGAAACACCCTGTATAAATTAAAATTTTTGTTCGTAGTCCTGCTACTTGCTTTTACTTGATGAAATTTGGGCTACAACCTGAAAAATATCTCTTCCCAAAATTTTAATATCTATTTAAATATTTAAAATGGTATATTTTCCTTATACATCTGGCCTCTATTTTTGATACATACACTTCCCTTTATCTCTTCCTATTGCTACTATAAAATGAAACTCTACAATAATGCAGTTGTAAGAGATTGCGAATAAACTTGATGTTTAACATAAATAATAATAAAGAGAGAGAAAAAGAAAAAAAGAAAATAATAAAATAGTTAAATAAAATAGTTTGAAATGACAAACATTACATCACAAAAATTAACATAGATGTCAGGCAATAGAATTTAAATCAAGAATATAAAGTATATGAAGAGTTCAAAAAATTATTTATTGTCTACAAAGGAGAATGTTTTTAACAGTATGACGAAAATTGTTTACCGAAGAAAGAGCCATAATATGTTGATACGAATTATAAAATTTAACTAAATTATAGGTGAAAGATCGTTCAAACAGAGCAGTAGAATGGTGTGGCATAGTAAGAGTATTAAATCGAATATTAAAACTGTGAACAGAATTTCTAAAAATGATTTTTTCAAACAGATATGCAGGAATTTTATTTTTAAATAAACGGTACAAAAAAATTAGAAAATGTAGCTGAAATAAATTATTAACTATTAACCACTTAAGCTCATTAATTTTAAAAGATATGTAATCATATTTTTTCAGATTAAAAATAAACCTACAAGTGTACACGCTGTAACTGGTTTTGTGAAATTTTATCAAGGCAAGGGTAATAAACTATGATGCAGTAATTTAAAATTGAGAGAACCAAAGATTCACAAAGTTTTTTTCGCGTTTTGAAGTTTAAGATATGTTTGTTGGCATATAGCATACGTATTCTTATATAACATCTTTGAAGTACCATTTTAATATGTTCTTTGAATCTAAGTGATTGGTCTATAATTAATCCTAAATTTTTGGCTTTTTTAGAAAAATTAATTTTTACTCCATCCAACTCGAGCCTTAATGAACCTTCTCACATATATTTCTTCTGGGTTTACTACAAAATAAGGTTGCTGTGGTTTTAGATGGATTGACTGTTAAATTATGTTTTCTGGAAAATTGAAAAATTGCATCTCCGTATTTATAATATTATTGGTATTTAGAATATCAGCAGGGTCAAAATAATGGACAATCTGTGTATCATCAGCATATAACTGTATTTCACTATTATTTACTACTTTTGGTAACTCTGAAGTATATATTAGGAATAGTAGGGGCCCCAGGATGGATCCTTGAGGAACTCCCGATGCAATAAACTTAGAATTTGAAAAGTTACCATTACCGCATACACGTTGACTACGTTTCCATAAATAGGACTTAAAAAATGATAATGCAATGTCATTTAAACCATAGTATTTCAGTTTGGCACAAAGTAAGTCGTGGTCAATTAAATCAAAGGCTTTGGAATAGTCTGTTGTAATAAGTAGAACACCCAACTTTTTATCAATAGATCTTATAATATTGTCAGTTAGATTTGACAAGGCAGAAGTAGTACTATGGTTTTTGCTAAAACCAGACTGCTGTATTGGTATGATATTGTTGTTTGTAGCATAGTCATATAACTGTATACTCGTTCAAGTATCTTGGATAAGACAGGTAAAAGACCTATTGGACGTAATTCACACACCTTATCAGGATGAACTATTTTAGGTAAGTATGGGACAAACTACTGATTCCCGCCACATTTTCAGAAAGTATCCATACTGTAAACAACAACCAATAATGTGGGTAATATGATCAAGGATCGTCGGCATACAAAGCTTGATCATGTAAAGTGATATTTCATCATTACCAGCGGCATTTGATTTAATCGAATTTATAACTTTGAGTATTGTATTCTGATCAACTGGAATTAAAAATAGGTTATTATCATTATATTTATTATTTAAGTAACAATGTATTTTCTGCAAACAATTATCAGATTTCTTAAATACCCTAATAAAATAGTCATTGATATCATTTGGGTTGCGTAAATTAGAAGGTAACTCCTTATTAGTGGTAGAACATTTAATATTCATGTTACTTAAACCCTGCCACAAAGCTTTTTCATTTTGTTGATTTTGAAGTTCATTCAGATAAATAAGTCTGGATAACTGACTGGTCATCTTTGCAGTAAATTTTTCTTCGCACAAGATTTTTTTAGTTATCTGGTTTTCCGACTACGCAATTTTACCTCCATTCACTTGATTTTCCAGCACAAAAACAAGTGACAAATCCACAACGACCTCGATCCATTCTAATTTTCGTGAAGATGACGCACACACGCCGACCACACACCGAATTTGCTTTAAATTTGTCATTTGTCAAGTGCATTAATTGCTAAGGCGAATGGTGGTTATCAACGTCCCAAAAGTGACAATGTGTTGATGACAGTCGGGTTAGGTATTCGGTTGACCTCCTCTAATTTACTACTCTAATTCGTAATATTCACTTTAGAACATAAATCTTTCAAACCGCGTGGAATATATGCAACGCATTTTAAATAATGAAACGGTTTCGTTTGTGGCCGGTATAACGGTCAATAAATTTTAAATGTTGCTAATTAAAATGTTCTATTATTAATAGTAAAAAACCGGCTTTTACAGTTTCATTGAAAATTGTATATAAGCCTGGGGAAAATAGCGTTTAACGGAACTGCCACCCGATTTTTTACTAGCTATGAACGAAGACGAAGGTACAACACGCCCTAGTCTGATTTATGTCTTCTCTACGAAGTTTAATATGATATATACTTTAATAATTCATATACAAAATCTCCCTGGGCAACAGATGACTGTCCAAGCGTAAGAAAATACGATCTCTAAGGGTCCTTATTCGCGTTAACTTGTAATATTTTTGGAAGAACATCTAAATCAGAATAATTTTCAACGAGGGAACTGTTATCCTTCGGAAAGTTTTAGAAATGCCAGAGCTGAGAGACGATATATTTCGCTGAAGAAAACTGTGAAACTGTAATTGGACTATAAATAAAAATAATAGTTTCTGTAATTTTATTTATTAACTAAGTATAAATCGATAATGATGTGTGAGATATCCAAGGACCTTTTACAACATTCCGAATTGAATCAGATCGAATTCTTAATCTTGCACAATTTTTTAAATCGGGCTCGTAGGACCATGTTATAAATCACTTGTTTTACTAGTAAAAATGTGCCAAAAGGCATTGAATTCTTGATCTAGCTTAATGACATAAATTTGGCTTGAAGGTCCTTGATATAAATCATGTATGTATCGAACTTATTCTTCTAGCCGTGCGAACTGATAAAAATCTCATTATTCGATTTGTTCATGATCTAAAAAAATATAAAGCAATCCCCCAGCTCACCACATCGACTACAAGTAATTAAATCCCCACCCTATTTGAAATGAGTTTTTTAAAATTACTTTTTTTCAATCTTAAAATCAAACAAATCCGTTCGTAATAAACGGATAGATACTCGGTAGATTAAACTCCTTTCGGGCGTAATTCGTTAAAGGGTTAAAGGACCAAAAATTACCGTTCACACGCCCATCCTACCGTTACATTTTCATCAAAAAACCGAAGGGTAGGAGATGTAAGATTTACAGATGACCGCAACCCTACCCAGCCACTAACGAATATCGTTCCCAGATTTAATGAACCCTCTAGTACCGAGAGGCCAAGGGTGAGGACCGGTGTACAACGTGCGCGACGAAAAAAAACTACAAGAAAAGAAAAACAAGCGAAGGAGGTGTAAAGGAACATCTGTTCTTTAAAAAACGTTGGCAATACATAATTCGGGCTTACAAGTGCTCTGACAGTCGACGGTATTTATACTAAGGGGGTATATTTAAATGCTAATAAGAGAACAAGACCGGAAAAATTGTCGTTTTATTCTTTTTCACAGATGTGAGAGTTATTAGAATTGTCACGTTCCTTATTTCGTAGACGGTTTATGTGTTTTTCACAAAAATATGGAAATTTATAACAAACATGAGCAAATCTCAGAGATGTGATAAAATGAAAATCAAAACTTCCGAATAAAATATTCATTTACTTACAAGATCTTTCGTGAATATCCTAATATAGTTTGTGCGCGTTTCTCCGAGACATTTGTAAAATTTGAAAAGTTTTCTGCGAGCTAGTTTCACTAGTTCGTTTCCAAAAAGTGTCCTAGTCACTTCATGCGGCATTTCGCTTCATGACTAAAGACTTCTGGTGCTTCGATTTGTGCAATGTCAGGAGTACTCCAGGGGTACTCCAAGGAAACTCTAATGTATTTTAATGAGCATTACCTTCACTAGTTGCATTTATTTTTCCAGTGTCTTTGCCTTTTTTTATCCTCCACCTTATCCACATCGAGGAGATCATATCTCAGAAGGCACAGCTTGAACTTACTGGGTTCTGAGTTACCCCGTAAGGGAGTACAAGAATACTCACTTCAATACTTTATTGCTTAAATTTCCGCTACGAAATGAAGTTTAAACGCTGCAACTTACTGATAAAACTCACAATTATAAAACTCATTAACATACAAGAATCGCGGAAGTGCTAAGAATTCATTCGCGTTGCCCGCCGTCTTTTTGAATTTAAAAGTTTAATTGCAGAAACAGTTTCCAAAACTCTTATATAGTTAAAAAAAGAATGGAGAAGATTGGCGGTTGTTTAAGTGTGACAAGAGATCTATTAAATGACCAATTTTTTATCTGTTCCAATTTTATTTTTTAATTGTGTCTTTTCTTTGCGGTTTATTTTTATTCGGATTATCTGAACCGCAATAATGGGATATTTGGTGACAGGAACGTGATCGATATTGTCGATACAAGGACGAATAAAATTGGCTAATCGTCTAAAAATAACTAGGGTGCGAGTTTTGTAATTGAACATCGTTTTAGAATATGAAACAATTTTTTATGTAACAAATTTCGAGTGTCCTTTAAGGGCATTTGTAAAAACAATATACACAAAATCTATTTAATAGTATATTCTGTAACAAGGTTGGAATGAGAATTCGATACGAGTGGAGGAACCACGAGTGTCGAATTTTCATTCCAACAGAGTAACAGACTGTACTTTCTCCACGGCCACAGAAAGTTGGAATTGAATATAGTAAAATGAAACCTCAAAAATGCAGTTTATCTTTGTTCAGGCAAATTCAAACTTACACTAAGATCCTGACGTGGTATTTACAGCTAGGTGTTACAGAATGAACATTCTGACACTAGAATAAGAATGAAATACGTATAAAATACATAAGGGACAAGTGTTTCAGAATTTTCTTTCAATCTCAAGAGCGAGAATATTTCTTTGCTGTTATTATTAGTGTTTTCAGAATAACTACATTCAGTAATGGCCATGGAGAAAAAAATTTCCATTCTTTATGAATCATCCTGTATACTGATTACACTTTTTTAACCTAATTTGTTGTTTTAGAAACAATACTCCAAAAGTAAACGAACTTAAAGACTAGTAAAATCTTTGACGTGCCATCGGTGGATGTTCGTAGCCAATAAAAATATATAATAATTTCATTGCTGCAATATCTGTAGTAGAATGTTTATTTTAGTGTATTCGAATGTTAGAAAAACACCACGATAAATTTTAGTGTACCATAAAAATGCTGCAAGATGTTTAAAATACCATTCTTGGCAACCGTCCCAGAATTACTATGACAAAAATACTTCTATTTCCATAAAACCGGCTAGGCACATTTTTGTGTGAACAGTTCGCATTCTTTGACGCTGGATAATTTGACACGAAGAAATATTAAAAAAATTATGTAGGTCACTAGCGTAACAACAAAGAATTACTAATTTATTTGATATAGAAACTATTGGGAATATCAAATTCTCGTGTTATTTATAAGGATTATCGAGATCGTGATGAACCCACTGATAATGTCACATGTATCACCTAAAATAAAGCAATGTTTCGACGTTTCGAATTCTAATTTTCCCTCTTTAGGATTACAATTATTTATTTCTGGTAATTATATTTTGCAGGCTTTTAATTGCAGCAGTAAACATATGCTTTATTAACGAATTGCTTCCTTCGTTCACGAAGCTCCTCGTAAAACAACTCATTCTAAAATCCCCATATTTAGGTGTATACTTCTACCAGACTTCGACAAACATAAACTCCAGCGGTTTATTATTTTAACAGCCATAAACCGTATGCTAACATGATGATGGACGTTCATTATCTCAGCACTTTATTTGTCTAGTTTAACCATAACTTTATTCAAAATACTTGCTCGTTTTACTAATCAGTAGTATCAGTATTTACCTACCGGGTCAAATTTAAAACGCACATCATTTGTTTTGTGATTATTCTCACTTGCGAATACGAGGTACTTTTATTTTATCGTTATCTTCTTCTATTTCTTCTGAAAAAATTCTCTTATTCTATCTAAGTGGTTGCGTGATTTTTGCTACCCCTTTTGAAAAAAATCCTGTCAGGGCCATGTCCCTACTATTTCACATATTTAAGTGGTTGTAGTGATGAGATAACCCAGGTCAATCTGTCGAAGAACCGCGTTATTAATGATCAACGCAATCGGTGATTTTAAGTACGCGTTAGATCTAATAAGTTTTTAAGTCGACCCTCCTAATTTTCCATAACCTCTGACACCGACCTTTTCGATGCTAACAGGGTCGACCAAAAGTTGAATAGACCTTTCGGGCACGTGTGTCTCGAAACGGGACCCTTAGATGAGGGTGCTGCGTGCGTTCTTAATTTTGAGGGTTGAAGCACGCGTCAGGTATGTTTTTGCCTTAAGGTGCTATTGAATTACCAGTGGAGGGTTTAACCTTTAAGTGGGTCTTTATCCTTTTATGGGACGGTACAGGTCCTATTTGTGGATGCGTACCTGTTAAGGATGTAATTACATGCATTATTTGTCAAAGATACATAAATAAAGTTGACAGAATACTTAAAAGTGAGTGAATATAATAAATAAAGAAATATATTAATAGTTTTTTCTTTGAAATATCCACGACGGGTTTTTTTTCTTTCTTAGCAAGTCGACTAACGACTGCGTTGACATCATCCTGATCAGTATACTTTTAACTTTGATAGTTCAACTCGATTTCTCTCTTTGAGTTCTCTCTCCAGATAGCATCACGTTAACTTTTTATGTTACCAAAACCGTTATGTAATTTTGTATCCAACAATATGATATTGATTGTGTAAAGTGTTCATCCGAAGATAAACACGACAATAAAGATTCCTCCGAGATAACATAGTTAATTGATTTAAGAGAATTTCAATAGACTCAATTAAGCGGATGACATAAATGTATCTTTAAAGTTAAATTTTTTATAAATCTGATTAAGGACATGATGACTTTGAAGAAATTAATTATTTCGTACGTTAACAAAAAAGCTTATGTCGGAGATGTCTTAAAATATTTTTAAAATGGTTGGAGATTATAAAATATCTCTAAAATTGTTGGAGATTATAAAAATGATATAAAATATTTCTAAAATGGTTGGATGATATAAAAAATATCTGAAAATATCTTTAACATGGTTGAAGATTATAAAACTTATCTTCAAATATCTCTAAAATGGTTGGAGGATATAAAACATGACTTATAATATCTCTAAAGTGGTTGGACATTATTAAACATATCTTAAAATGTCTCTAAAATGGTTGGAGATTATAAAACACGTCTTAAAATATCTCTAAAATGGTTGGAGGATATAAAACATTTCTGAAAATATATTTAAAATGGTTGGAGATTATAAAACATATCTCAAAATGGTTGGAGGATATAAAACATGTCTGAAAATATCTCTAAAGTGGTTGGACATTATTAAACATGTCTTGCAATATCTCTAAAATGGTTGGAAATTGTAAAACATGTCTTAAAATATCTCTAAAAGTGGTTAAACATTATAAAACATATCTTAAAATATCTCTAAAAGACCTTTGTTCCAGATATTAATAAAACCTGAACAGTATTTTTTGTTATTGGAAGCTTTATGATTTTTTTACAGCAATCATTTCCCGGTAATTGGGCTGTACCCTGTACTTGTTTCTTTCATAATTACTTATTTGATCCATAAACAAACAACATATTGATAGATCATAAAATGAACACTGACTGTTAAATTACGAGGAAAAAAATTTGAGTAATGAATTGAAGAATCCTTAATGTCCATTACACCGTGAATTTGATATATAAGATTAAACCCGAATAGTCCCAAATGAGTAGTTCATAATCTAATCTTTTTTCAGCAACGGGAGTTGCACGAGCTACACGTGATAAGTGACATCCTCGCGAAGTGATAGCAAATAACGAGCAGTTATAACAAATGACTCCCTGGGTTGTTCTCCAACGTTTTATATACGGTTTTCCGGGGCAGGGTTGCCAGACTAATAAGCCCCTTCGAGCAAAAACTACACCGCCACCAGGTTTATTAACTCGTTCGCTACTAGAGAACAATCCGTTTTCGGTGATATTTCATCCGGATGCAGCTCGTTTCTCTATAAATGCGGTTCATTTTGTATTGTCTCGTAGTACTGAATGGCGCTCTTTTCGATTTTAATGCTCTTTTCGAGCATAAGCACTTCTAACCGTTCGAATTATTGCTTTTCCACTCACTTGATTTTATTGCTTCCATTTCGTTTTTCTTATGATGATAGGAATACTTAAACAGGTATGAAAGTTTTAAATACTCTCAGTAGCAATATATCTGAGATTTTCTAGTTGATTTACTTTGCAGAAAGAGTAGATTTGATTGAAATAGTGTTTAAAAATGTTACTCTCTTTTACGACCAACATAAAGAATTTTTTTTTAAAGCATAACGTCTTTCAGACGGTGCAGGAAAGATTTCCTGCGATATCATACCCCGCGATACTAAATACCTATGAAAAAAACCTACGCAGCCTCATGTGAAACTCAAAATCTAAAAAAAAAAGGAGGAGAGGACCCAGCGACCACCAAACAACTAACCCGACTTGTCCTGGCTTTATGATTTACTAAACTAACGGCCGGTTTCACATAGAAAATTAAACGGTCCCTTAATAAATAAGTAAAGATGTAAGAAAAATGTTTAACCATTTTAGAGATATTTTAAGACTTGTTTTATAATCTCCAACCATTTTAGAGATATTTTAAGACATGTTCTACATTTTCTATTATTTTAGAGATATTTTAAGACATGTTTAATAATGTCCAACCACTTTAGAGATATTTTAAGACATTTTTTATATCCTCCAACCACTTTAGAGATATTTTAAGACACGTTTTATAATCTCCAACCATTTTAAAGATATTTTCAGACATGTTTTATATCTTCCAACCATTTTAAGGCATGTTTTATAATCTCCAACCATTTTAGAGATATTTTAAGATATGTTTAATAATGTCCAACCACTTTAAAGATAATTTAAAACATGTTTAATAATGTCCATCCACTAGAAATATTTTAAGACATGATTTATATCCTCCAACCACTTTAGAGATAAAGCTAATTTAGGGAAGCGTTTACCAAGCATTCCCTAAATCATAAACGGCGGGTTAAATTTTTATTACTTTCCTAAACAAAGTTTTAAAATAGTTAATTATAAATTCTAAATGAATTAATGGCAACATCCTCATTTCTAATTTTCATCACCTAGTGCTCTATTAGTAATACGCACAATATTAATGAAATGAGATATTTGAGTTATTTAAAACAATGCCTGTAATTAATATAGGAACATATGAAATTGAATTTTGCGGCCGTCCATCACCAACATTATACATTCATAAACAACAATGTTGACATGATAAATATACTATTTGGGTAACATGTTATATAGCAAATTTTAATTAAATTTTACGAATCAAGAATTACACAAATTATTTCCGATTTTACAAAATTTTCCTTTGTTTATTATTATATAAAAAAAGTGAGGTTACAGCCATCCAAAGGAAAATATCGCAAATTTTATCGAGTACCTGAAAAAAGTGCAACAACAAGTGAAAATCAGAAATCCATCATCTTTAATCTAAGACGACAATGGGGAAGGCTCGAAAAATTTAACTCTAAGAGAGAACTAGTTAACTATATAGAAATAAATACGTTTTTGTCCACATTTCAACAGTATTCAGAAGAAAATTTCATATTTTGATTATTAGATATATTGTTCCAATAAAGATTTTATCTTTAAGTTTCCTACAACGTGGGTGTTTCGAACTCGAGAGGTAGTTTTAGAAATTTTAGAAAGTGAACTGCGGTCTTAGGAAACAAAAAACATAGGGCAAGTTCATAGGTAACTTTATTGAAGTATCTCCTTTATGGAATTCTTAAATAAAAGATTTTGGCTTAAATAACGATAGGCCCTTAAAAATTTCCCACCTCTACTTGGTATCGGTTGTGTGTGCATTCCAGGTGAATAATAAACACGCTAAATTAATTCGAGATGTGGGCTACCAATTTTTATGAGCTCATAAATATTCTTTGGATTATATTGCTATAATAATATACATTGTTATCCTCTTTCAAGTATGGCTCCTTACAGAAGTGAGTCGTAACGAAATTTTCAAGACTTTCTCGGTATCGTTTTTGTTTAATTCCATTCTCGTTTCTTTAGTTTCCTCTTTTTTTTTCTTAGTCTGTGCTTTTGTTTTGAACTTGTTTTATTTCGGAGCGCGTCGGAACGCTCGAATGCTCTTAGATTTAAAGGATGATACGTATTTATTTACTCACTTCGGCAAGTATCTGAGGGTTTTGTTTTTCGGATTTCGACTAAACGTCGTTAAGGACTTTTAAATTAATCGTACAATCTGAATAAAAGTATTTTCTTGTCGTTTAAACCGAATTACAAATTCGCTATATCTAAAATGAGTTTCGAAATTCAACTTTCTAGGCGTCCAGGTGGATGATATTCAGCTCGAAACTTATAACTTTAGTAGTTAATTAGGACAAAGAAAGTATTACTAATGGTTTTCATAATTTTATCAAAATGTCGCTCTCTGTCGCTATTAAAACAAAGAAATAAAGGGTAAAAGAAAACGCATTGTTTTTGTAGCTAGCAAACGGTTATAACGTCATGAATTGGGTGCGAGAAGTGGGTCAGGACATTCTCTATCGATATATTATGGGCGAGTCCTAGGTAGAGAGATACACCGAGGCCCACAAGCACACGGCTTGCGTGCCACTGGTAACAGTCACGCGAGCTTTCGGTCTACAAGTTAACTTCGGTAATCAAAACTGAGGTCGATTCGTCAAGTCTCAGAAAAAAAAAGAACGATTCCTTTGTTTACCTCCGAATCGAATGCTTTCAAATTATACGTCAGGGCTAAGAAGTTTTTTTTTTTATTAAATTTCGTTCGTTTTGTTCTTTTATACTTAATTTTATCTATGATTGTTATAACGGTTTAAGTTTTCATTGGATAATTTTCTTGACGATTTGTTTTATATATTATGAGATTCTTAACAAGCCAAAATAACTTTCTGCTTAGTAAAAAAATATCCAGACTGGACAGGTACGCTAGGCAGCAGTAAGGATCTCCCCAGCCATAGCGTAAACACCAGAAAATATAGCGTACAACGGCGAGGAAGAGGTTGATCCTTATTTAGAGGTCGTTTGCTGCTTCTAAACTTAGGGTAAAAACATAGTGAAGCATCGCACCAAGCCTCGCCTCAAGCCAGGCATCAGAGGGCACATAGTGAGGCATCTATAAAAGCAGTTGTAAGAATCATGAATCCACAGTCGTAGTGAGGTGTTGGAAATAGGAAATAGTTGTTTATATAGATAATATGTTTTCTGATAGTGATTGCGATATATATGCAAGTGAATCGTTAAAATGGTGGATAACTGATAACTTTAATGGACGAGAATATAATGTCCAGCCGGTGAACCAATTGCGGAGGCAATTTGGTGAATATCAGACTCTTTACTGAACGAAAACATTTTCCTGGCAAATTTCGAGAATACATGAGAATGTCTTTCAAAACATTTACATATATTTTGAACACAACAATATATTTTACCTCTTTTTACTTTAACAACTACGATACTGACAAAATACGGATAGTGGCTGGGCTTCACACGACCTTGAGCGCACCAATCATACATCACATTTCGGGCATAAGTCCTGAGAAGAGTCTTGAAAATCAAACTGATTTGATTCCCCGAAACGGCGATGCTCGATGCTTTGCTTTAGTCGATGCTCGATTCTTTACTATGAACGGTTACCGTTTAATACATGTATTTCTTTTTGATGCTTGAGGCGAGACTTGGTGCGAGGCTTCACTATGTTTTTACCCTTATTCCTACTCAGAGAAAACACTTCAGGCTTTCTTTTCTGTTCAAATTATCGTAGACATGTCTTCAATTTCACTCTTTTCTGTGCTATCAGACTGGACTTTTGTGTCAAGTTCTAACGGTATAGTTTCCTCTAACCATTTTTTTGCTGGTTTGTCAGCTGTTTCATTTTTAATCCCTTGGTCATTTATCAACCATAACTTTGACGCATTATAACCATGTGTCAAGTACCACTTGACCGTTTAAAAAAATTTGGGCGTTTGCTTTGTAAAATTCAAGCATATTTATGAAGCTTGGCATGGTAGTAAAAGTTTTTTGTTGGTCGGTGGCACATAATAAAACAAAATCCGATAAAAGTACGTTAAAGAGCTGTTACCCAAGAAGGCGAACAAACGAATCGGCTGACTCCCGGCTAGTTCGCATGCTAAAAGGTCGTCCATCAAGGCACGGCGCGGTGGACGAAATAAAAAAGTGTTTAATGTCGTTAGAAATGGCATTAGGTGACCCAGTTAGAGTGCTCCCGTTTTATTTTCGCTAATGAATGGGCGTGTGGGGCCAGAAATGGAATGGTCCGACGACCGACTGCGGAGATTTCTGAACCGGCGATAATTGCCGGGATATTCTCGATGTTTCGGCCCTTCTGCGACGGCAAACTGCCCTCAGGATCTTTGGGATTTCGTTTGTTAGAACAGGAAAGATTTATAACAGTTAATTTTCGAAAGGATTTATCTAAAATCAAACGTTGGAAGAAAAATTACCGACAAGCTATTACAAACAAAATTAATGTTTAGCAGTAACCTTTGATGATTCGAATAATACTAATATATCTTTTCTTTTCCAGGTATGTCCCTTTTTGGATTAAATTATCTGCGATTGGTAAGAAGTATAATTTTCCTATTATTTTTAAATCTTACGTTTGAAATTACACGTTTTCTGATAATATTAAGACCCCACGTTGGGCGCCAAGTGCTTGGGTGTTCTTAAATTGGCAAATTGAACGCGGATAATGACATTACTGCATTATAGAAAAAAAAACATAATTACCGGTATATCGTACATTTATTTAATAGATCGGAGTTACTGTCAGTCACGTTTCAATTATCCATTTACAACTAAGAAATATACAGTAACTTGCTTTTGTATAATTGCATTATTTTAATTGGTTTTATTGGTATAATTTATTTATTATCACTTACATTTTAGAATAATAAATTTATGTTTAAAACGATGTTTATGGATGGTAATTATCCTCATCTAGCATTGCTCGCCAATTGGCCAGTGTCCCGTGTAAACGTAGATTGGACTATGTAAAAGATTTTAAAGTTAAAAAAATAAATCGCGCTCTCATCCCAGTGCCATTTGAATGACTAAAATGCATTTATATCCTAGTATTATTAAAACTTTCGTAAAAAAAGTAATTACGTAAGAAAATAGTCGGCTACCCCTTTGCTGTTAAAAATAAATTACGATGTTACTGGTTGGTCCTTAACGAAAATATAATATTTCGTTAGTAAGAAAAGTTTTTATGAAAAGTCCTCGCAGAGTTGCAGCGCCCGAGCATCACATAACTTCGCAGACGTAAATTTGCTTATAACACCCCGCTAGGGAGCACTCACTACTAATTATACAACCTCTTATACGCTCAAGTACGAAGGGTTGCATACCGAGTCTCTGAAAGCGTGATTGTTATTAAAGGTTTTTGGAGAGGAAAATACTCGTTTAACTCTAAGCTAATATTAGACAAGAATGTCGGGATATTTAAGTGTAACTACGTTTTTAAATATTTGAGTTGTTTTTTTCTAAGTTTTTAACTCGTTCAAAAGTTTTTACATAAAGTTATACCATTTGTATTATTACATTTAGGAAAATAAGAGAAAACTTTTCTACCTTTATTAAGAATTCCAAGTACTTAAAATATTTATAATGCTATACAATGGGCGCCAAAATATTAAGCTAAATTACATCAACAAAAGAGAAAAATATGCTAAAAAGTCACTACCACCCCTTAAAGCCTGCAGCAAAAAGTCTCGCGTGATCCAAAAAACAACTGACTTCTACTCACGCGAACTAAAACATTTGAAAGTGTCCTAACAGATTCTGTCCTTTACAGACGATTCGACACACACATGTACTTCTTTCTAAAAGGCTAGAAGAATCAGTTGGCAGAAAAAGTTCTTCTGGCCTGGAAAAGAATCTGCAAAATGACGTATCTACCAGGTATATCATCTAGATAACTGTCAGATTATTTCTACACAGACAGGATATCACTGAAAATGCACAACAAGCTTTAAGAAGAACAATGGAAATATACAGTAATACTACAAGATTCGCTTTAGCTTGTAACTACAGTGAAAAAGTTATTTAGCCTATATAATCAAGATGTGCAGAAATTTTGCAGGAAAAAACTGGGGATGTAACCCAAAGATCCTGCAGTGGATGTACACGGCCATCACTTATAAAGCAGTAGTCTGGGGCAGCAGAACTAAACTGGTCAGTACAAAGGCAAATCTAGCGAAAATTCAAAGACTAGCCGGCGTATGGATAACAGGTGCAATGAGAACGTGCCCAACGGCCGCCATGGAGGTAATCCTAAGCCTTACACCCCTCCATATAGTAGTAGAGAGTATAGCGATAAGGACAACCTCGAAATCACCAAACCTGGGAAGATGAGATGAGAAAGAAGTTTAGCTTTGTGAAAGAATTCAACACAAAGCTAAGTAACAAAAGCGAATGGGACAAAATACCATCCCAAAACTCAAGAGCACCAGTACAATACTTGATGAACTTGGAAAAGAAGTAAATAACAAAAGATCCGAATACTGGATAGGACTACAAGGAATGAGGCAGGCCAACACACTACTGAAAACTATAATCAGAAGAGATTTGACGACTGCATCAGTAAAAGTAAAAATAAGCTCAGAATACTAACGGGCACTGCCGGCTGAGAGGCCGCCTAAAGAAACTCGGATTAGTAGACAAAGAGGAATGCAGATTCTGCGAGGAAGAGGAGGAAACCTCTATCCACATTCTCTCAGAATGCATGACCCTGCAAAATCCAAGGGTACCATACCTCGGAGAATATAGAAGAGGAAGATCTACCTAACCTGAAGCCTACCGACATCCTGAACTTTTTGAAAGCAACAGGAATGGAGGAACTGCTCGTTGAGATATCCTTAACGATGGGCAGCAGTAGGGGGCACAATAGATCTTATGTGTCGCAGTGTATCGACACCCCCATCAAAGATAGATAGATAGAAACAAGATGTGCTATTTTGAGGTATACTAAATTAGGAGATTCACGTGTTTTGCAGATTTGTCAAAAAGAAAATGTAAAATACACTGAAGATGGACTCGAAGATATCGTATTCACTGCTCAAGGTGACATGAGGCAAGTTCTAAATAACCTCCAATTAGGGCTTTATACGAGCGCGAGACGAGACATTTTTGAGAATTGTTAGAACTTACCGAGACCACATATGGAGCAACGCGAGAGTCTCGTTTCTCATAACATTTTCACCAGAAATATAAAATCTTTGGCTCTCCAACATTTTCTAGGAAAAAAAATTTTCATAGGTAACATTTTACAATATTAGTGGACTGTATATTTTTACTGATTCAACAACAAAAGGAATGTAACATCAAAAAACAGCTTTCAATCGTACCAACAACAAATCGCAAATCAGTCTCTTGTCTTCTAGTTCACTCTCACGTATTCATTTATTGCAACATGAAGAATCACTTTGTTGTGATGTGGATCATTAGAATTAAGTTTTTGACATAACGATATTCGACGAGACTAAACGAGAAACTGTTGACGAGCCGAGACCGAGATTGAAGCAAGATTAATTTTTTTTCAAAACTAACGAGACCGATGCGAGATTTTCATAATTCTCGTCCTATCTCGTCTCGTGTGAAGCCCTACCTCCAATCTACCCACAACGGTTTTAGTGAAGGATATCACTGGTAAAACCCATTTGTTGATGTGAGGCTCAGTTTTCCTACATTATTCAGATCCAGAATCCCACATTTCCGTTTCGCACATCATAACGTGAAGTAAAAGGGTGACAGTAATAGATTTATATTGTGAGCTGTATCAGCAAACAAATTTCATCCCCTAATTTACGCAATCGACAACAAATTATACGAAAAAGCGGGGAAACGATATCTCGCCGAGCGACAATGTGCTCCTATCACATAAACAATGACCTCTGCGGGCTACACAATCAGGCCAGTTTCATTAGCATAGATTTGCATCGTGCCAATATGGTAGACGTCGAGTCGCTCCCGCCATTTCCTAATTCATTGGCTGTTTCGGAATGGATATACAACGGTCCGCACAATGCTTAAGGCACATTCTTCACTTTATGGACCCATTCGTCCTGCAAAAGGATGAAAAGGATGATGGTCCGGGTAAGAACGGAATTTTTCAATGGAAGGAAATTTAATATATGGGTTTAGAACGCTAGAGAGCTTAATATGTTGTTGTGAGTGGTTTGCCGACCGTGAACGAACGTGCACCCGTTACCGGAATATGGAAAAAGGCAAAACCGCTTTGCCTAATTTCATCATTGTAAACATTGTAGAGGATAAAGGGATAATTTCATTTCATTTAAAACATGTGCTGCTCTTTAAACGAAAAAATAAACAAAGTTGTATGTATTACCATTACACAACAAAGGAAATGTCTTTCTTTCCAAACAAGGAAATATTTTAGTCCTTCAGTCCTGAAATGTAGAGAAGGGAAAAACTCCTCAATATCACCGTTATTTTAATCGGGTCGAATAATGGGTCGGCTACGCGACCAAATGCATTGCACGGCGCGTTCAAAGGTGAAAATTGGGTATACTATATCTCCTGTTTCCGATCTATGACGTTTTGTGCATGATTAATATGAGCACACCTAACCTTATCTCTTACCTGACCTCATATTATTTTGTACATTATTAAGACTTAAGACTGGCTAGAATATGTTAAAATGTTGTTCTTATATCTTAGAAATTATTTCGCGCCGAAACGTCCCATTTCGCTCCTGTTTCTACTGCAAAGATAAATTGTTATTTACATTTTAGTATCTTTTATTATATACACTCTCGGACGTAATGCAAGATAGACTGGGGTATTATAAAAATGAAAAAAATGAAAAATGGATGTCAGAAAGAGAGTCGACTTAATAAATAGAGTGCAGTGACAGCAGTAGGGCGAACGGATAATATACGGTGAAATTCTCGGACTGTTATTCGATAGTTTATAAACTTTCTCTTGCTGCTCAAGCCTTTGTGTTTTCCGATGCTCCTTTGTTACCGAGTTTGTAGTGATCGCTACTCTTATTTGTTCATTCAAGTAAAACATCAGTTTCGTTACAAGACGTTGCAAAATCTACTGGGATTTTATTTATCAATCGCTTTTATAGAAAATTACATGATTAATGTATACTCAAAAACAAACTTAAAGGTCGGGGGTAAAATATTTCCGTAAGACATTGTTTAAAAACTTTCTAGAGTTGTGCATCACAATTGTGAGTTTATTATCTATACTGTAGGGTGGTGTACGTAAAACATGACTGTATCATTGGAAACGCATTTCTCAGTTATGGAGGTATTGGTGAAATATCGCATTTCTATTGCATTCAGTTCCATTATAGTGCAACTGTACGTACCACCGTTCGGTTTACCTTCAATTAGAGACAAATTGTCTGTCATTTTTCCATCGTAACCACGTTGCGTTTATCCTTGATCTTATGTCGTCGATTATATCTCTGCTGCTATTCAACAAATCTTCTCCAGAGACGAAAAGGTTGCTTAATAGACGGAGGCCGTATTATGGGGGGCGATCGTTCTACGTTTCAACTTAGTGTTGTAGGTGAGCGCGTCCAATTCCAACGTCATCAGCGTATATAGAAGAGTCTAGGGGACGTCGCGTTGAAGGATTCAGATGATGGTATCCTTAGTGTAAATAATGCAGTTACATCATGTGGAGCTAGTTTAAAGAACCTTCAAAAACTTTCTAGAGGTCAAAAAAAGCGACATATATTGTTTTTATAACCTAATTCCATTGGTTAAAATAAAACAATGTGTTATTAATACTAAATCTGGTGATTTGATATTTTTGAAATGGTACAAATTTAAATCAAAGCTGATACAAATTATTGAGACAGCAAAACCCTCTAAGGACTTAATTCCGAGTAGTTCTGTCGGGACGAACGCGACGTAGTTAAAATTAATAATAAACTTACAAAGAATAAAACAGAAAGTTGAACGAAGACAACCAACTAATCATCAAGTTCAGAAACTACCATTGTATCTAATTTGGCGAAAAATGAGGAAGACAGAACGGCTCATTAATTCCAAAATTCGATTTGAATTCCTAGCGAGTTCATCTTTCACGTGGAGAGATAATGAGAGAATTCCGGCAAGAGAGAAATGTATTACCTAATATAAGGATATTGTCTTTTGGGGAAAATTTAATTGTAGGATTCCGAGCAAGCCGGAATGAATAAGTGATTAGAAAGTGCACAGATGTTGCCGGCGCCTGCATTCAGTTTATACAAACTCCCATTTTGCTCTCTATCTATCTCTCCTCCTATCCGCCGCCTCCTGTTTTACTCGACTTTCGTCCCTTGTCTTGCATACATTTTGTCGAAATGTCACGAAATCGAGATGGTTTATTAGCTTTGACGTTACGCCAACTCGTACGAGACCTTCTGTCAATGTTCGAGCTACGGGGTGCACAATATTTCATGAATAAACTAGTATGCCAAAGATTTTACTTCTAAACTTTGAAATACCCTTCCAGATTTACTTTTCGGCAAATTCTTCGCCTTTAATGGTGATGTTTGTTTCTTCGCCTGCCAGTGCTGCTTTGTTTTTACTGTAAACGGCTATATGGGCCCTACAGTTCAATACCGCATCCGAACGGATAGGTAGAGGAGCCTATTAGTAGTCTCGGTGGCTGGGGATTGAAACAAGCGCCCCCTAATTGAGAAACCTAGTGATTGAAAAAATATTTTAAAAGCAAAAATCAGAACATAAACGTCTGGCTATTCCTGGGAGTTCTACAATCAATACTGTATTCCCCAACGATCTGTTTTGAGCTCAACTTTATTCCTATTTTGACTATTGCGACCTGACCTGTAGCTTTGCACTTGGAAACCCCCAGACCACACATATTTTTGTTCTGTTGGAATTTTGCTGTTTCATAGTTTTTCATTATTTCTTCAGCATTTTGCTTTTTTTTTGTTAATTGCTGTTCAATTTTATACTTACTACCCTTGATTAACTCAATAGATTCTTTGTTCTAAAAATGTTTGTTAATTGATTTATAACGAACTTGTTTGCTTGATATATGTCAAGAGATTTCATCTCCCGGAACAGCGAATTTCCCGATTTCCTATTGATTTCTTCTTCGAAACTTTAAAACTGCTTTTGTAGGGCTCCCAGTTACACAATGATAAGGAACAAACTTTCTATAATAGTTTTCGAGTTACGAAGAAATATTTTCTCGCTTACTTTTGTGATTCGTGAGAACGAGTTGAGGATATTTCCTTGACGTATGGGGGAATTATTCTAGTTTGAATTACAGTCATCCATTTTTGTGCTTCATAACGATATAATGTATTTTTAAGATTTATGTTCTTCTTCAAGCGTACGAACGGTATTTTCATGTGTTATTGGAAAATTGCAAATGTGTCTTGTAATTTTAAGGAATTTGTTGAACAGGTTTATAAAATTCAAAAATCTTTTTCTTAAAATGTAGAAAAAAACTGTGGAAACAAATTTTATGGACAATTTTTTTCCTAAAATTTCTTCTAGTATTTTTTACAATTTTTTTAAAATTTGTTTTCCATTTTTCGACAATCAAATACTATTAAACGAGCAAGGTTTGTATGTGTGTGTGTGTGTGTGTGTGTGTGTGTGTGTGTGTGTGTGTGTGTGTGTGTGTGTGTATGTGTGTCCAGAGGATCTCGAAATCCACTCGTCAGAATTCAATGAAACTTTCAGGGTAGACTAATTCCTATCTAAATCGGCGAAAAATGTAGGTCCCATGTCTGTGAAAATTCGATCTTCCGAGATATTTACAAGAAAAGTTAAGCTTTTAGTTTTATTTCCTAGCAACGGCACATAATAATAATTTGTTTCTATAGTAATATATACTATAAAGGATAGATGAGTACAGTCAAAGTGGGGATATAACGTCACATTCCATAGGCGTACTTTGCAAAATAAGTTTCTATAATATAAATAAGGTGACAGCATATCAAATATATATACGCACTTCGTAGATTAAATTTTGAAGTTATATTATTTACAAAAAATAAAAATAAACTTTATGCATCCGACACTTTAACATTGAACGAATTAAATTTAACCAATAAATAACAAGGAGGATTATATGTTGGGATTAAATTAAATCTCTTGGCATTAAAAGTAACGCTTCAGTACTTACCTAAACTCAAAGATTAAAAAAAAAGTTAGTTCAAGAACTATCTTTAAAAGTCACTGTCTTCACTAAAACTACTGGCATCACTATAATTGTCTTTTCTGATGTTTATTATTATCGGTTCTATTAAATTATCCATTGATATATCCACTTTCCTAAATGAATTTTCCACATTTTTAAACATGATCAATGCATTTTCCCCAATGTTCTCTATTTACATCTGAAACTGCCTTCAAAAACAAATTTCGCACATCAGGAAATTTAAATGTTTTATTGTTTTGAGAAACATAACCTTTTAATAATTGAGACCAGATCAGTTCAATGGAATTTAACTCTGCGTGGTTCGGAGGAAATCTGAGAATTTTAATTCCTTTTTCTCTGGCCATCTCATCCATAATATATTTTTTGAATTTGTTTTTATGTTGCCTTGCTATTACTAATAATTCTGCCTTCAAGGATTTAGGAGGACTGATAATATTTTTAGAATGAAGCCATTTTGAAATATATATTAATACAAAATTCTGAATCAATTAAAATACATACGATACGGCTATGAATAAATAAAGTCTGACTTATCTGTCAAAAGAACAAATTTATTACAGTAAAAACCATGGAAACAAGAATCTAGACAAAAACTATATTAGGCCGATCAGATGTATTAAAATTTAAATTTTAACTACAAATAAGCATTGAAGGATGAGGTAAAAATAAAATTTCTACCTCTTGAACCTGTACTACGTTCTGCAAATTAAATACTGCACTCCTTTCTTCTGTATAGTATAGTAGTAAAAAGGTTTGACTTTATTTAATTTCTGGCGTTTTAATCAGAAAGAATTCAATTTTAAATTTGTCGCTTTATATAAAAAAGGAAAGGTTCATTTGACGGACATAAATAATTTGCTTGTCAAATGACAGCCATCTTATTAATTCAAAGTTGAAAATACAACGTTGCCAATTCAATTTCAGAAATCATGGGTTTAGGTAAATATTTATAGGAACATTGAGTAACACTGTTAAAATGGACACCTGTCTTCCCTTCCCCGATAATGTGAGACTACCCCTTACGGCTACTATTTTATTATGCGGACAGTTTTAATATTTAAGTTTTCATGATCAGAGAGAGAGAGAGAGAGAAAGAATTTTTGAAAAAATATGATATCAATATCTGCCACACCTCGAGAGTCTGGTCACAGGTATTTGTGGAGGTTTTTACCCAAGTATGAATATCAGACCTATAATTTTCCTTCACTGCAGATCAAAAAATAATAAAATCAATTGAACATAGAGTTTTTCTTATATAGTGATAAATAGAGTGAGCTGAGCGATCTTCTGTTGACGGGACGTGTGCCCTACACGCTGCTGTTGCCCGTCCCGGAAACGGGGCCTGTATTAAGAGCGAAGCTCGGTGACCAGATATTTTCATTTGATGAAAGTATTCTCTGAATTTAGAATTTTTTCGTACACTGTGCAAAAACTGAAACTTGCAAACGACGTTTTCCAGATATTAGCGATAATCCACGGAGAACGGAATAAAACGTTACTTCTCCAATATTTTCCAGTTTTTTAATACGTCATATCACTGTTATACCTGTTTTGTGTCAAGTATGAAGCAATAAAGGAAATTGTATTGCTTTTTATTTGGGTTTTAACAGCTTAAATGTCCGATAAAAGTATCGAACCGCATAGTATCGGAAATATACTTGGAAATATATCAAAAAATATCTACCCCAGTAATGGAAGTATAAATATTGGCAGGTAGAATTATGGTTAAAGGTACCTTTTAAACTCTGATAACGATTTATGCTTCCTTAATTATTTCTTGCAATATTATGATTTTTTAAATAATGATATTGATTTTTTAATGTAAATAATAATACATTCAAAATATTAAAACGGATATTTATTACCTTATGAATAATTTTAAAAAACAATAAAATTTAAATACCAATTCCAATAAAATTATTAAAATTTATTCTGCGATTTCTACACAATGGTTTATTATCTTTGAATGAGTAGTTTAAAAATTGTCTATTAAAGATCTTAATTCAATAAAATCTCTATAATAATTTTTGCAGATTTTCTATTTCGTTTTGCTGCCCAATAGTTTTTCTTAATACCATAAAAATTTGGCGCAGTCTGCGAAAAGATCCTACTGAATATGCAAACAAATCACGTAATTCGGTCTTGCCCCGTTTTATTTTCTTCCTCCTCGATTTACATCTTATTTTTTTCCTTTACCAATGAGCTCCCGTTTTATCCTTTTACTGGGAGAAATGTCTTCGAATATCCTGTCGAGTTTATGTATTTTACACTTCGTTAAATGTTGCTCAACACTCCCAGGACTTTTCTGAGACACTTCACTACATCTACTCGTAATCGGATATATGAAACTTTTTTATTTTAATTGAATTTGTGCCCTAATTTAAAGGAGAGAAATTTTCTTTTTATTGGCGATTGCGTAAATCCTTACTGCTCTATAAATTATAGAAATTTTTTCCTGAAAATGGCGTCGTTTTCATACTTGTTAGCCTCCAAATAAAAATGTTCCATCGACCATCCCAACTTCGAAATTTATCATATGACTTGTACGTGTTCGTCCACCTCCCTATAACCTTTTTCTTGTGACCATTACAATAAAAACCTTCTCAGGACCCTTAAGGGACATCATAATGTCTCAGGACAGTCTCACAAGTGCAATACATTTTGCTATTGGCTAGTAAATCAAGATTATCCAGATTACAGGGAATATACCAGTAGATGAGTTTGTGACCAATAAAGGCAAAGGGGTTTATCTTTAGAGTTGATGGTTATAAAAATAAAAAAATATCTTTTGTAGAAAAAAAATATCTGGAGAATAAGTGAATTCCTATAGTTCTGTGGAAAATTCGGGTATATATAAAATCGGTTTGGCCCTGGTCTATTAATCGCATAGAAAATTTAAAATGGATTTTTACAATATTTAAATATTAATGAAGTAAATTACGTGGCAAAATAACCAAAATTGAATTTACAACGAACAATATCGCGCCCGCGGTATCGTGGGAAAACTCCTCACAGTAAAAGAATATTACCTAATACAAGAGGAAGAAATTCGACAAGAAATCGTAAAAAAAAGAAACGTTTTGCATTTAAAAGGATTCCCGGATACAATTTCATGTTTACATTTCCCGAATGTGACGCCGAGGAACACTATTTTCCCCCGAAAAATAAAGAAGGGAGCAAGCAAGCAAGTCTAAGTATGTATGCGTGTAGACTCCATTCATTTTTATAAGTCGAGTGACGGTGTGATGGTGGTGCACTGCAACTTGGTGTTGAATATTTGATTTAGCATCACCTAAGGCGCAATTGCCTTGCCGGGATCATCTGAATATTTCATTTTTCTACATTCCTTATTGTGTTTTTCTCATCGCCTGCAACACAATCTCTTCAATAATTCATTCGCTTTCGCTTGGTATACGTATGGACTTCTTACCGAGACAAGACTCGAAGTGTTCTGGACAGTAAAATATGGTTTTGTGGTTGTGTCGGATCGAGGGGCTTTTCTACGAATCATTTTCTCCCGTCTTTCTAATTTTCTAATCGATCTCGCACAGCGTTGGGGGTAATTTACTAAAATTCAGAGATATTGTAGCAGGAGTACCACAACGCTAAAGTCTTTGGGTCGATACTGTATTAGATATATATTTAATTTCATTAAGTGGATTTATTTTGATCTAAAAATGACGAATTTAATACCGTCGAAGTGGACGGTTAATTTTCTTTGAATCTGGATATTCCTATTTTTTCTAATTAAATGAACCATTCTGTCCCAATTGGAAGTGGTTTGAGTTTCTGATTCCTCTTTACTCGCAATATTACGTTTTTATTGAACAAAAAAAACTTACGTCTCAGGATAATATTTTCAAAAAGCTTCAAACACTTTAAGATTGAATTTCTTTCTAAAGTGGAAAAGCGGCTTGCACATCATTCAACTGCTCTTCAAATTTCCTTTTGCGAATACGCGAGAAAGTTGAAAATCACCGTTACCGAACTATTATTGAAAGTTCGTTCCTTATCAAGCCCATAACGTGGGATCGTACAAAGACAGTTTTAAACAGTATTAAAGTTCGAACCAGCGGATCAGTGAGAAAATATCTCTCAATAAATCCAAGTCGCTGGTGATCAACAAAGACTTCAGGGGTCCTCGCATCGATAGTGTAAAGAGAAGAAGAAGAGCAGTGTATAATTGCAGTATTAATCATCTTCTATAATAACCCGAGATCCAGACACGTAACGCGTCTTGTAATTACGTCAGTACATTATAATTAGGGGACACGGTGACGGCGACGTTCCAGAAGCGGGCGTCGGGACGTCTTACCTCACCCCGTAGCCCGTGACATCGTGTTTGGAATACCGCAGTGGCGAGGCGGCGGCATTTTTCATTAGGTCGAAAGCAACATAAAAAAAGGGAACACCGAATCCCACATGGTTTGTTGTTGAGGTGACTGTAATGAATTTACAGCAAGCGATCTGCAGAATCATTAGCGTTTATTGATGCACGGCAGGGCACTTAAATTGTGAGATAAATTTGTTTTATAACGCATTTAAAGGGTGTTAGATAAATGAAAATTTATCGATAATTGGGTATTTTCTAGCTGAACGTTGGTTCGGAATATGGGTCGAATAATCAATTTGTTTTTAAGATAGGTACATGCAGTTAAAATTTGTCATTGTTAACTACTTAACGTGTGCGAATTAGCGAGTTCAAAAAGATTTGTGATTAGTTACGATTTTTATATTCTTTATTTGCAAATTATTAGAATAAAGTCAAACAATTTTAAACAAAGAATTTTCAATTGTATTATAACAATTAAATCATCCATTCATACCCAACTATACTAATTACACCTACAACTACTTAAAATTATTAAAGTTTCAATTATTTAAAAAAAACACTTACACACGTTCCTCTATTTATTAAACTTATTTGTCCAACCTTTGTGTTTAACCAATGTAAGTCCCTCTTTCTAAATTAAATCCTACTCATATCCTCTTCTTTCTTAATTTATCTATATCATTCAGTGTTTCTTCAATTCCATTTATTTTATTATTTTGAATACCTCACCATTCTTTGTTTAATACATCTTATTATTATATTTACAATTTATAAATTAAAATTTCAAAGTAATTTGTTTAAAATTTGAATTTTTTTTAAATTAATTTTCTTTCTCTTCCGAAATTTTTCAATAATAATTGTTTTCTGCTTTTTCTTTCGTAACTAATCAACAACCACCTTTTATTTTTTTATTTAATTTTTTTAATTTTCTTTTAAAATCTAGTAAGACAATTTCTTATTATATTTTATGTTGGCAATACTGTTTTTTTATTTCTTAAAGTTGAATATAACTTGTACCTTTATAATTTTATATAGGTTATATTTACTTTCTGTGACTATAATATTTTATTTAAGGTATTGTACTGTTTATTTAGTAATTTTATTTTAATTTTGACTATAAATTTTGATAATGTACCTAAATTCTTTAAAATACTTGTGTTAATAAAATTCCATTTCAATATATATATATATATATATTAAATTTCGCTAGCCTTCAGCCTACGTCTATGGTTTTAGAAGGTTGAGCCCTTTAATACCCCGCCAAGTTTTATGTTCTCTATAAAGAACTAAAATTTAAGTAGGAGATTCCAGTGTATGTTGGCAATATATTTACTCTGGCAGTTTCTTGTCTACGTATAACTTTTCCCTAAATTATACATTCATGTCGGCTATGAAGTTGGAACATCATACTTTATAATCAAGGCGTTGAAGTGACTCAGACGTTCTAAGTTCATACGCGTAGAAAATTTTTAATGCGGAATGACAAATATGGAGAGGACGGCGCGTTGGTTTCCTCCGGATGAAGACCTGAAAGTGGCATTAAGGGTTCTCTCTTCTTTGACACCTTTTGAGGTTATAATGTAAAAGACTGCAGTTGAATCTTAATTACTAGGGAGAAGAAATAGCGATGCGCCACCGACATTGAATCCTAATAGGTTTGTAAAGTGTGTGGTTTTTTGAAGGAGATCCTTATTTGATTGTCAATTAAAATGTCAGTTTTAATAGGAATTCTAATCGAGTGTCATCATCTTCTAATGAAACTCAGAGTTAGAAGTATAATAAAGTGCCTATCACACTTCCTTGTGGGACACCTGATTTGATGTAAGAATCGAGTGAATAAAACCTCAAAACGTTGAGTCCATACAGATGATTTCATTGTTGATTCGTGATTTATTTACTTTTTAAGTCAAACATCCGTTTCCAGATGTAACTGCCCCCTAAATAGTTTCCTCAAAGGTACAAAGATTATATCAGCATAAAAAATTCCTGTAATTACCACTTGTCTCACAAAGGAATGATTGTTATTGTACAGGAAATAATACGAAAACTTGAGATCTTCATTCACTACTCCAAACGAATTCAAATCGTTAATCCGATTTATCAAACAAGCCCGCAATTTTTCCACCAAGTCATTCATTAAAGTTTAAGCCCTTGAATTTTCATAATGAGTTTTTTAATTGGCTTTAAGAGATTTTCTTGGATTTCGACATAATCATAAAAAGAAGTAGAGGTAATCATCCTAATGAATGATCTGGCCAGGAAAAAAAAGTTTTTATACCAGGGTCGTAGTCAGAAAAAAATATATTTATTGCAACAAATATATTATCGTCGCCACCAAACCTTTAAAATACCAGATAAAAATACTAAAACAAACACAATATACAAATCAACTTAGAAAAATGCACAAAAAGCGATATTGCAATCAATGAATTCTTTTCACAATATAGAGAGGAATAAATATTATCACGGTTACTTCAGCCATTAAATCAGGCGAAGGGATGTATTGCTGAGCAAGCAAATGATCTCCGCATCGAAGTTCAAAAGCTTGTGACAAAATAATATTTAGTCGTTTTCAAATCCTCCCACTGATAAGTATACTTCTTAGCGTCAGTGGCTTTTAAGTGCAATTTTTTAATTTAACAAAGTTTCAAGTATAAACTTAAACTACAAGCAAATGGTTACGTAGTTAGTTACAAGTGAAATGTTCCTGTTTTTATTTTTAACTTTGCATTTTATTCCAACTCAGCGCCAACATTCATACAGTCCACTTTGATGCCAACCTTTTACTATTAGTTTGATAAGGAATATCCCAATTATACAGGGTAAATCCCAATAATACCCAAATCAACGGTTTGTAATTCTGATTTGAAATTGTTACCATTATCTTATTATTTAATTAAGATACGCTTTGAACTTTGAAATCTACATCCTCCGGCTGTTGTCGAACCAGAGTTTCCAGACGTCTCATCTTACTTAGGGTACGATCCTGTTTTTCAACTGAACAAAAACTCGGAACTATGATAATTGAACACGTTAATTAGACATCCTAATGTTCGCTTTAAACGAGCTTCCAGCTGCCGTTATTTGCTTACAGAAAATCCACTTTTGCATTTGGCTGACTTTCAGTTTCTCCGTCTTGCCGTTGTGGACCCGGCCAATTGCTCGAATCGGAAAAGTATGCAAATTAAATGAACCATGTTTAGGGGATGTTTTGGTATTTGGTTTGTTTAACGATAACCCACGACAACAGGGTGAAAAAATTCGAGAGTCCAGACATTCTCCAAATGGGTTTTTGAAAAGCAAAAAAACATTGAATAATAGTTTTATTACTGGCGTTTTTTCAGTAGAACAAAGAGGGCAGATTAGACATCGAGCCGAAAAATGTTTACAGACTCTATACAACGACTATGAATTGTTTTAGGGACGCATCAATTCTCACAACCGGAAAAGGGATTAAATCGTATGTACAAAATATTTAAAAATACATAAAAGGAGCATAATTTAGTTTTTTAGCAACTGCTTTTATATTAGTTCTTTATTTATGCTTTGTTTTAAAAATATTTATTTTCTCTACAGGCTATTCAATTATCCTGTACTGGCTTAAAAGTGGCTAAAACCCAAAGAATTATACATAAAACAGGGACTCTTCAATGAAACATATTGGCCACCAAAAAAAAAGGGTTCGAATTTATATTTAATTCCACAATCATCAGATAAAACCACAAAAAGCGAACGCGTATTTAAAAAAAAATCTCGTTTCGCTCCATCCACATCCCACCTTTTCCTTTGTCGGGGAAAAGCAGCCTCCACTCCATTTATTCCCTGCGATATTTCGTGACTCATCCGTTCTCACTTTTCCCATTCACGGCCATTTTCTTTACGCGCTTTAGCTTTCATCGTTGATTAATTACCTTCTTGTTTTTTTAAGCTTACATTTATTATAATTAACACAAGCAGCTGCATTTGCGATGATTTAGGGGGGCCGCCAGAGGTCGAAACGTTAAACAAAACACAATCTTATACCCAGAAGAAAATTGCATTTGAAAACAAATTTACGTAAATTGGCATGAGATAATTTTCAACTCGTTGATGAATAAATATATTTATTATCCTTTGATTTCAAGGGTACGAGATTTGTCAAGGTATATAAAAAAATAATTATTATTACTGAAAATAGACTTAATAAAAGTTAATCTGGATTAGAGTTATTCTTACATACATAAACATCATTCCTGTTGCACTAAATCCACTGAGACAAATTTGGAACTTTCTTTTAGTTCTTGACCCTTTCCTTTTTTCAAATTTTTTGGAGCAGTGTCAGGATTTAACGTATTTTGAAAACCTAATAACCAACTTTGGCAAAGTATCATGTTTTACACTCAAAAAAATTTACCAGGCAACAGGAATTCGGCGAATTCTACAGGAAATTCCCCCTATATAAGCGATAGCATGAATATTTGTTAATTTTAAGGAGACGACAAAGAAGTTTAGCTTTGGGAAAGAATTCAACACAAAGCAAAGTAACAAAAGCGAATGGGACAAAGATACCATCCCAAAACTCAAGAGAAGTGCCATTAAATGGTACACAGATGGTTCTAGAACAACAGAAGGAACAGGAATAGGAGTATATGGGCGTGGAACCAAATATTCCGAAAATTTAGGCAAATCTCCGAGCATTTTCCAAGCTAAAATATATGCCATCGGAAAATGTCTCCAGTTCAACATAGAAAGAAATTTTCGCAGACAAGAGATCATCATCATGTCAGACAGCCAAGCAGCCATTAATGCCTTGAACTCCCACGTAATCAACTTCAAGATGGTTTGGGAGTGCCTAGAGAATCTAAACGAACTAGGCAAGAACAACACTGTTACCCTCCTATGGGTTCCGGGACACACTGGAGTGGGGGTAATGAAATAGCTGACGTACTAGCAAAAAAAGGGACTGAAACACCATTTTTGGGACCTGAACCCTCTGCGGAATAAGCACCATTACAATACTTAATGAACTTGGAAAAGAAGTAAATAAGAAAAGATCCCAATACTGGATAGGACTACAAGGAATGAGGCAGGCCAAGACACTACTGGGAAACTATAACCAGAAGAGATCTGACGACTACATCAGTAAAAGTAAAAATAGGCTCAGAATACTAACGGGTATCCTAACAGGGTACTGCTGGCTGAGAGGCCACCTAAAGAAACTCGGATTAGTAGACAAAGAAGAATGCAGATTCTGCGAGGAAGAGGAGTAAAGCTCTATTCACATTCTCTCAGAATGCATTACCCTGCAAAATCCAAGGGTACGATACCTCGGAGAATATCAAATAGGAGAGGAAGGTCTACCTAACCTAACCTACCGACATCCTGAACTTTTCGAAAGCAATAGGACTGGAGGAACTGCTCTTATCGTTGAGACATCCTTAACGATTGGGCAGCACAATAGACCTTATAGGTCGCAGTGTATCGACACCCCCATCACAGATGGATAGATAGATAATTTTTACATGACTATTCCAGCCTTTTAATTTCTGTAGAAACAACCGGAATATACTTTACTATTTACAGAATCGTTAAATTGAATTAACTGGAATTTTCCAGTTATTTTAACGAACTACTTTACTTTTACTGGAACTGTAATTTCGATTTAATAGGAATTTCCTGTTTACTAAACAAATTAAGTAGATAGTTGTATTCGAAGCTTCGAACTTCAGGAATTACCAGTAATTAATCGGAACTGTAATATCGATTTAACAGGAATTTTCCGTTTAATTAAAGATCTTTCGTTCATACATTACAGTACTAGTTAGTTGTATTCGAAGCTTATAACCTGAGCTTTTACAGGAATTTCCTGTAGTTACTTAGTATTTAACTGGTATTATTGTATTTCATATTTAATTTCCAGGGAATTTTACTGGAAGTTTTCGGTTAGTTCTACCGTGGAGCATTGTTGTAATTTAGGGTACCTCAGGTCGGGTATAGAAAATATGAAATTCAGAATGTTCAAGTTTAAATTTCTATACTAAAAAAACAATAATAGTTATAATGTGAACATGATAGAAGAACAATAATTCTTGGAACAAATAAAAAATACCTTCTGCAAGCTTCAGCAGCTTCTTCAAATTGGCCTTCATGTCGGACACTGAGGATGAGTCTATGTGTTTTGTGAGATATTGTTATGTATGGGTTACTTAAATTCGTTTCTTTTTTTTTTTTCAATAAAAATATTCTGAGACGGATTGTTCTTACATTTCTAGTAAATTTCACTGAAATTGGGGCTAATATTTTTCAGCACAAATAAATCTTTTAATAACCGACTTGATTTGTTTATGTTCCATGAATCTAGTTTTTGGCGGTCATCTGGTTTGTCCTATATTTGTTTATTTTTTGTATGTTACATAATTGATTACGTTTACGTATAAACTAATTTTCTCAAAACGCTCACTTACTTTCAAGGCACCAATTTCCATTAAGTACATCATTAAATCCAAGCACCTATTGAGAAAAAAGTATCTCCGGAATTCTAATTGTGTTTTATAAACTAGAAGAACGCTCTTAATGAAGCGCATTCGACTACTTTGTTTAATTTTCAAATTCGAGTCGAATTGTTCGAGGAAATTTGCTATTGATGTTCATTTACGGACGTTTATTTCGAAGAAGTAACTTTAGAGAAATGAAGAATTTTTTTTATTTGTATCTTGCATGACCGATCCTTTCGATCTGTCCTAGATTTGTTTTGAAACGTAAAATAAATAAACGAATACCCACTTCTGGAAAAAGTACTTCATTCTTTTCGCTGCAATATATTGCGAACTCGAAGCTCTTAAAATTTGTTTTAATCGATACAGTAAAAGTTGTTTAAGATTTAAAGTGCCTACTTCAGTTTTACGAGGAGTTTGAACGTCGAAGTTATTACATGCGATGTTTTTCGATTCCTTCCTCAAGAAACTTTCAAACTCGGAGAAATAATTTTTCTCGGTTTCGATTTCCTGATTCACCTTTAAAATTTTTCCCTTCGTCAGAGTTCAGCCTTGAGGAAAGTTAGTTTACAAAAATGTGCTGCCGTCTATCGTCAATTAGGAGATCAAAAAATTAACAAAAAGTGTGATGCCTACAAATTATTTTTCTAAGGATGTGAAGTATTTCCAAAAAGATAATTTTTAAGAATGTCATTTCATTTATAAATTTATATTTTCTGATACAATTTCTTTGATGCACAAATGATGTGAAATAAGTTAAAATCACAGCTCCCAAGAATTACGACATTAGAAAATGTCACACACTGCATCAACGTCTAGACTTCAAACAACTACTCCTTAGACTATATGCCCTAACAGGTATTGAATTACAGAAGTCCAGACGCGGTTAGTTTATCAATTTCTTTGATATTTTAAATTTTAAATATGTCAAAATAATTTATGAACAGAATTTAGAATGACAATTTGTAATATTTTCTACCAGTGTCATTTTAATCATTAAAGAATTTTTGTTTCATTTTTTTAAATTTTCTGTCTAGAAATATTTTCTTTCAGTGTATATTAATGATTTTTTTACTTTCCCAAATTTCTCTGATTATTAAACGAATATTTTCGCGGTCAATATTTTCTGAGCAGAAATTTCTGAACCTATTTTTTAGTCATCTAGAAATATTTTTTTAAACTTTATTTGTTAATCTTAAAAGTCTTAAAATTATTATTTTTAATAACACAGTTTTCTTACTATATGATTTGAACGAGTCATATTTTAGGCAAACGTGAGTTTATCTGTTAATTTTTAGGTCTGCGTCACGTACTTCTCAGAAAATAACGATATAAACTCAACAGCAACCCCCCAAAAAGCCGAGTCGAATCATATTCTTATTTTTATTCGTACAGCCGAATCCACTTCCCGAGTGGCAAACATATTAACACCATAAAAAATAAAGACAAGAGCGTGATGAGCTTTACGACTCGGGGTACGTGATTGTTGCGCCTCGTACGTGCTGATGAGAACTAGAGTGCCATAGTGGATGTATCAGAAAAAAAAAAGAACAAAATGCTAAGCGAAAATCGCGACTTGGCTGAACCAATCTCGCTATGTCAGTAGCGCTTCTTCCTTGCATTTCATTTATGTAAATTTAATCTGAAGACATCCGAAAGCAAACACTGTCGGCTACATATCATGCTTATGCAAACCTTCCATCTCGCCGACGGTATTTTCAACTTAGTTCATACTAATATTAAAAAAAGAAATTTTGTCAGAGGTGTATTATAGACTCATCAGCCGATTCTATAGTCACCAAATTTCATGCCACCGACAATAGTTTAGATACAGTTGATACTAATACGATTATAATATTGAAAAATTCAGTCGTAATGAAATATTCAGAACGTTTGTAAAATAATCTTAAGTTCCGACTCTGTTTTCGAGCGAGCGACTGGAGAATCCTCTTTGAGAACCGAACACTTGCCTACTTAGATGTAAAAAGATTTCAACGTGTGGTACGTGGTCTTAGCAGTGCCAAATCCGATCAGCTCCTACCGATTTAGCAAACTATCTACAGCGTTCTGTGTATGTTTCTGTCACACACTCGTGCATTATTCTGAAGATGAAATTGACTTTGTTAACTTGAGCGGCAGAAATTTCGGGTGCTATGATGGGAACGTCGGTGAGTTTGCGCTTAGTGGTTACTCTCCAACGTTTGCAATTAATGCTGAAACACTTGAGTGAACTATTGGGGTAAATAGGAAAGAACAAATCCAGTATGCATTTAAAAATCTACAAATCCAGTATGCATTTAAAAATCAACAAATCTACTATGCATTTAAAAAACAACAAATCCACTATGCATTTAAAAATGAACAAGTCCACTATGCATTTAAAAATCAACAAATCCACTATGCATTTAAAAATAAACAAATCCACTATGCATTTAAAAATAAACAAATCCACTATGCATTTAAAAATAAACAAATCCAGTATGCATTTAAAAATCAACAAATCCACTATACATTTAAAAATAAACAAATCCACTATGCATTTAAAAATCAACAAATTTTCTATGCATTTAAAAATCAACAAATTTTCTATGCATTTAAAAATCAAAAAATCCACTATACTAAATTTTGTTTTTGAGAGTTTTCACACATCGTGAATATTTTAAACAATGTTGCTTTTTGGCAGAAGTACTAGACATCATTATTATTTTACGCAAAATTGAAACAGCGCCATAGTATATTGCCAAATTATTTATTTTTTATGACTACAAGTCAAAATATTATCTAATTGATAAAGACATAAATTACCTGTTGTAATAATCATGCTTATTTATATTCTCTATTTTTATTTTCAGGTAAGAGCAGTTTTCAAGTTTAATTTTCAAGTCATTGGTAAGTTTTTTTTTTAAATAGCAAAATCTTAGAACGTATTTTCCTCCAACTAACAATTGTAATTGTTTTTTGTTACATGTCCAGTTGTCACAATTTAACATTAGCTGTATGATTGACATAATATTTTATAAAATGATTCATGTGTGGAGTGTGGTCATCCTGATTGATTTGAAGCACCTACGATTCCTTCGTTCGTTGTAATCAATTTAGAAAATATTAGTTTCCTCTTTCAGAAGTGTGTTTGATGAATGAGCCAAATTTGCAGCTTCTCTTTACGCAGGTAGCGCTTTTTGAATAAGCGCATCCATAATCTCGCAGTGTTGAGAAAAGGTCCATGAGTTTCATAGCAACTTTTCATAACGCTGTAATATGTTTTTGCGTTTTTGAAAGCCGCATTTTATCTTTTAAGATCTTTATTAGATTACTGAAGACTAAGGATTTAAAAAAGTTTATTCGGATATATTTTTATTAAATAGTAGAAAATGTGTTTGAAATTACGCTGTTTCGAGTCAACCCAGAATGATCATTTATTTCTGCATAAGCCACACTTTATCTTCATTACTCCTGCAAACTTATGGAGAAAGGTTAATATTTTTCTTTCTGAGTTTGAATTAACCTCAACCGTAAATGAATAGTCGTTTCAGAAATTGCGCTTTTGCCTTTAAAGATCTTTATGTATCTTTTCTTTTACTTATCTTCGTAGTTAGAAGATTATAATAATGGAAACTCTTGGTAAATTTATTAGTGTTACATACAAGGTTGAGTAAAAAACGACATTTATTGGATGTTATCAGAAACTAATATATTGCTTATTCAGACGTAGCTACAAAGTTTCCAGAATCGCAACTAGTTATATTGCGAACAGAGCTTATAGAGTTTGTATATCAACAAAGTAATTGTTCCCAACATGCTTGTAATTGTTCGAAATAGTTGGTAAACTGTTTTCTGAAATTTACCACAATCCGCAACGTTACATCGTTAGGAATGCGAATATAATTTTAATTTTTTCTTTTATTAACCAGCTTGAAAATAATATCTAGCAATATGCTTTTAAATGCATTGTTTTCATAATTTTTCTTAATGCTCCTTTATTCTTATTTGCAATGAATTTTTTCCTATATTGTAGTTTCAGAGCCACACTCGAAAAACTCGCGGAACATAAAACGCCTTCTTGAAAATTCATTTCAATATAGAATTAAATAGTCTTTGTTTAGAACTTTCAAACATGCCCTATTATTTTTATATCGGTACTCTAAAATATAATGCGCCTGTAAGTTTTTTCATTATTAGTCCGTTATCTTTTATATATCAATTTGAAAGTTTATTGGCCATTCCACGCTCGGCAACAACTTACTAATTGCCTTATAGAGGTTATATGTTTCTCTTGATACGATTCAATCTACGGGCCTCGTCCGGAGACAAAGTTTCGGACGTGATGGTGGCCGTACAGTTAATATGTTTCTCTATTCGCCATATGTTGTGTGTGCGCCATAGGGAAAGTTTCCAACGCCGCTCTCGTTCCATCCATATTTCCAGAAGCAGTTTCACCCTCGACGAAAAACCGAGAGGCCTGTATTCTGGGTCTTGATTACCGGCAGAAGAACGCCACATGTCGTACGGCTGAAAACTTCCCTGATAAACTCGAAACACAATCACCAAACCAATAAAGAACTTTTGTATTTGATAAATCAATCCTGGAATCCTATTAGGAGAGAACAATGGGCGACAGTTGCGTTCAGATTTCGTTAACTGCTCCAAGTCATCCGCTACCGACGATGGCCATCTTGAAATTCAATTCGATGGGCACGAATTTATACAATAGTTCGCTTGTTTTTCTACGGTTTATCTCGGGTACATATTATCCTTCGTTCGAAGCCGTTGATTGGCTTGAGGTCAGCAGTTCATTCGATTATCTGGCTACACATCCAGAAACTGGTCCAGAATTTTATCGAAGCCACACCGAAATGGAATGATTTGATAACGGAAGATGCTTTAAATTTTTCTCAAGGGTAAAAAATAATTGGTACAATATCCAAATCAAAAATGAGATTAAGCATGGAAAAATAGAGCTTTGGAAATCAAAACTTCTCAAAATATTTTATTTTTGCACATTCTGCCAATTTTCAGGAACACGAAAAAAAAGTAACTTCTCATTTTCCACTGAAAAACTATAATCCAGTTATTACGACCGCCCGTAGCAATTCTCCTGCACGAAGACGATCACATCGACACCTTTTTATTTAAATTTCCTCTCGAAAGGCCTGGAAAGTTTGAGAAAATTTGTTTTACTCACAACTATGAACAACTTCCATTCAGATGTTATATTAAAGTTGAAGAAAGTTTGGGTTTAGGACTGTTGTTACGTGTGTATAGCTAAGAGGACGCTACCGATTTTAGTTTATTTCAACTCCCGAAGTGTTTACGCTTTTCCGGAGAAACCAGTCAAAGGAAAAGTTGTATATGGAATTCCTGGAGCTTTTTAGCTTTTTCTAAAGTTGTTTGGTGCGAAATTTCTTTAGAGACGCTATTAAAAGTAAAATATATTCAAATTTATATCCATAGAAATATTTATTTAATACTTAATGTTGCTTATTAAAAGGATTAACAAGGTCAGATCTGCGAACTTTTGATAAAGTTTAATTGATTTCATTTCCGCGCACATTTTCCTGAACTTTCTCGGTGAAACTTTAAATAAAAAAGGTGTCAATCTGATTGTTCTCCAAGGAAAACTCCCAGAGTCTATTATAATAACTGGATTATGTTTTTTAGCCGCTGGCAACAGTTTGTTTGAACCCGGTCGGCCGAGGCGTCTCCTAGCGACATCCTTTTGTATTCGTTTTCTCTTTTTCCTTTATCATTTCTTTTATGGGGATTGTTTAAAATAAGCTGTCTCGTACGATTGTCACTGCTTTATATCATTTACTTCAATTCAATTAAAATCTTTACTAGGAATATACTCAACTAAGGATATTTAAAAGGATTTTTTATTTTACAACATAGTAAAAAATATATGAAATGCTCCTCGTATATCAAATCCGAATTTATGAAGTCGACTCTCCCAAGTCGGTACGGAAAATCTGATTTATAAGTTTAACGTTTTATTCAGTTGACAGCAGACAATTTCATATTCTATATTACGAAGTTCCGCAAAACGTACAGCTGAACTACTGTTTATATTAGAATAAATGCTTTTACTTTCATCCTCGAATCTTATAACTTCGGGATGTTTAGATGTTACCGTTTTGTTTGTGCAAATGGATTTGATTTCGTCAATATTTTGTTTGTGATTTATAACCTGTCAAAGTTGGTGTAATAAAAATAATAAAAATTCTTTTAAAAAATATCTTTGCGACCATTTGAAAAACTTTGGTACTCAACGTGGTGCTGAAAACATCTGTAGATCATCTGTCTTGACTTCACGAAATATATCTACATACTTTAACGTTTAATGTAAGCACTAATAATTTTCAATACCCATAGTACGTTTTCCACGAATAGAGTATATAGTCCAATATACTGGCTAAGCAAACCTCAGGACAACCTCATGTAGGACTGTAAAAACCTGTTATCGAACGCAAATTTGCAATATCGTCTCCACAATATGTAGCCAAACTATCACTACTCATGGAACTTTGATCAACACGCGAGACTTAAATTGACATAAGTTAACTGTGGATAGAGGACACTTAGAGGGTTCAGAAACTCCCATATAGTTTGGGTTTATCTCGCTTTATTACCGAGTTACGTGGTGTTTTATCAACTTTGGATTAAGTTTAAAAAAAAAGAAAATACCATTAGAAATGTATAATAAATCCTATAAATTTTAAGTTTGCTGTTAAAATTTTGGTAGTAAAATGGGATGTGCATTTAAATAAAATGTATAATCCTAATTAATTTTCCCCCTCTTTTTAATTTTCTTACTACGGTATTGATTGTCCTTGTAAAGGAGAATATTCATGCCAAATTTCATAGACATATACAGTGTGGTTCCGAATATACAGCGACTAAAAGAAATGACCAAAATTGATAAAACATCCCGTAACTCGGTAATAAAGCGAGATAGACCCAAACTATATGGGTGTTTAAGGTGTGTCAGTTTAAGTACGAAACACCCTGTATATTTTTTTTGCTATGTCAACAGTCACCATTTGTCGCCATAATATCATCAAAAATATAAACAATGTTGTAAATTTTACTTAAGTTAGGGATATTGCTCAATGTAAACGGGTGTTCTCACATTTCAACTGATCCTCTCATTTATCATCTACTCTACTATTAGAGTAGTAAATTAACCCCAGATAAACCCCAAACCTGGGCATCAAGTTGGCCCGGCAAATTTTTTTTTTTTGATTTGCAGGTATTCATAGGTACATTTACCTCCGAAAATCTCAACTACTTAGAATTTGTGGAAGGGTGGGAAAATGGCCCTCGAGTTCTTAAAAATCCGTTTTTCGACGATATCTGCCGAAATATGACCCGTAGAGCATTTTTGTTTTTTTTAGAAAAATGAAGAGCAGTTCATTACCTACAAAAGTTGTTCCTATGATTTTTTTCGGTACACTAATATTTTTTGCGAAAACGGCGTTTCAAAAACTCGCAATTTTGAGAATCTGAAAATTCGCAAAATTATTGTGGTGAAAACGGAAAATTTGAATATCCTCCCAAAACTTGAGTATCCACCCGTTTTTGTCTGAAGACAAAAGATAAGGCAATAATAACGAACTTTTTTTAACTTTTTGCACTTGAATAATATCCAAATTTATTGTAAAAAAATCCAATTTGAGCAAGTTTGAAGGCAGAGTTTTTTCTCGTGCACTTAATAAAATACTTGATATATATTGATGAAAAGGCCAGAATGTGATCTTTTATTTAGTACAATTTCTAACCCCCAAAAATTTTTGCACGAAAAGAAAATAATCCTCAAAAAAAATGTCGATTTTTCATAGGGGTGAGAATTTTCTCAATTTTCTGGAAAACCGAAAAATATGAAGAAAAAAAGAAAAATGCAATCGACAAGGGGACAAACTAAGCTTTCTAATGATGTGCGTTGAAAACCGATATGGTCCTTGATTATCTATTAATTCCCGATAGACCCGAGTATTTTCGAAAACTCCGGAAATCTAAAAAAAAACGCCCTAAAAAATATGTTGTTTATGAAAATACACAAAAATAATTTATTGAATCTTTCTGAATATATTTAACACCTTGCAAAGACCCATTACCCAAAAGGATTCGGTGAAATTAGGTCTTGATAAAAAAAATATGAATAAATTTATAGGAGGGTCAAAATATCGAGCAAAAACAAACTTTGGCCCGGTTTTTCAATAATTCAGAGAAATAGATTAAAGGAAAAAGTAACATGATATTATAGTTACAGGTTCCTTCTTTCATCTGAACTTTGAATCACGAAAAAAAATTAATTTTTACGAGATTTATTGAAAAATTTGTAATCCGCTTGAGAGTGTCATTCCTTTATAGCGCGCTATCTAAATGCAGGGCAGGAGCCGGTTATGTCGAAAAGTATAAAATTTTTGACAAAAATGATGAGGATCATTTTTGTAGGTAATGAACTGATCTTCATTTTCGTCCATACAAAAATTCTCTAAGTGTCATATTTTCGAAAATAGCGGCGAAACTAGGCGAAAAAAAACACATTTTTGAGACCAATTTTCGGGGGTGAATGTACGTTTATTGGACTATATTGGAACTGATTAATTAATATAATTATTTGCTCTTCGGTTATGATTTATATTTGCATATTACGTTGTATATGTAAAAGTAAGGCACAATCTATTGTAAATCCATTCCGCAAAACTGGCATGTTTGGTCTACCCTGCAATCATTTAACGGTTTTTAGCTCGGCGAAGTCGAATTATCTCAGTTGGCGTTACGGGCTCTAACAAAGGAGATGCCACGTCAGCCAACCATACTGGCGATAACATCACTACTTCAATCGTGGATTAATCAATGAGATTAATTGGCCAAGACGATCGTTGTTCTAATTTGCAGATAACTATCCGTTTGGTTGTGTGATAGACACAGCGCCATTATCTCTTTACCCTATTTGGATATGCACGCCACACACACACATACATACACACCGTGCTATCTAAGAAAGAAACAATTATTAGTGGGTATGTAAGTGGACTCTAACAAGGCGAGATTGTTATTGACGGAGTTTACATACTGGTTTTATGTCTAGCATAATCTACCATTGAGATATTGAACTAGACAATGGGAAAATTAACCCCTTTTATTTGTTCGGCTAATTGGAAATTTAACCTTTAAATGTCCTACTTTATTTCCTTAAAGTAACGACAATTTAACGGATCGAAATAATTTAACTATACCACTTTTTCTTGCACTGAGTTTGCTTGTACCAAACCCATTTATCTACATCTGGTAAGATCCTATTGGTGTACTGGACTTTGTCTCTGTTTCCTTCCCGCTCTTTGGATCTTTTAATGCTGTTTTTTCCTATTAGATATATAGGTATCCTTCAAGTTATTACCTGGAACGCAGCTGTGGAAACCATCTAGTAAGCTGAAGCCACTCCCAACAACGCTGTTCTCTACAGCCTCTCTGTTCTTTTAGAAGTACATAACTCGACTTCATTGGACTGATCTTTTGCCACTGCTCGCTCCTACGTTTAGAATCATCCTGTTTAATTGTGACACTCATCTCTGCCTTGATTTTTGTCTCCATTGAATAAAGAAAACTCAGGAAACTTTACTAGCCCAGTTGGTCAATATCCTTCTCTGGCAACTGGACTATACCTCAACTTCTTTTTTGCACAATTCATTTTCTTGTGGAATTTAACGATTAGTTTCACAACAAAAACAAATAACCTTGTAACCTTTCGTTACGACACGTTTTAAAACAAAAACTCGAGTTTTCGTTTACCGCCAAGCGAATATCTGGCATGCAAAATTATTTTACGATACGCTGTATTACTCTTAAGGCTAAAAACTCGGTTAGTATTCATCGACTCATGATTCCTTGATGTCGCGCTGTGACACCACCATTAAAATAAACAAGCTTTCTATAAAGAGAGCTTTAGACGGAATGACGGTCCGGAGAGATCGTTCATTACCATATTTATCGACGACGGTATGTCGGAAAGTTGTGCAAAAAGTTTCTACAACGTGATCCTACCAATCTAGTAAATTCCCGTTAATGTACATCGAAAATCCCGGCGCGAAGAACTTTGCGAACGGCTCAGTCTACCGGCCTTACGTAGTACATCAAAGTTTGATAGGAATATCGGTAGTTAAGGAGAAAAGTGTCTCCGCCAGAACTAAGTTACATTTAAATTAAAGTAGATACAACTTTTATAACTGTTCTTCTTCGCATATAATTTTGAACTGGGAAAATTCGATGGGGGAGTTCTAAATGGGGGCAATGGACAATATTTCTGTCAGATTGAAGTGAATGTGTTTTAATATTACCTGTTCCTTGACCACACTTTAAAGCAGAATATTTTTATAAATGATTACTGTTTCACCTTGTAATTTACAATTTTTATTTAATTTTCCGTTGTACTCTAAATCGAAACGATTTATTTGTAGTATTGTTGAGTTATATTGGCGCATTTCCCCGCTGGTAGCTGTTTAGAAACAAATTAGGCCTTTTCAGGCAAACGAACGATTGACAATAATGGAGGGTCCTTTGGAAAATCGCAAACACAACGGAGGATAATTGCAGAGGCGTCAATTTGTGGATCATTATGAATTCATAGCGGGAAGCGGTGGTAACATGGAAATTTTAGTTGTCAACTGATTTAAGGAAAGAAAATTTAGATTAAAAAAAATGGGAATTGCTATGAATATGTCGAAAGAGTTTATTCGTAAGTGCATTCTTAAACTCGGTAAAATTTGGCAAAAATAAAGGCACAAAACTGTACATCGAGTCAAACTTTTGTTTTCTTTTATGTCGCAAATACGGCATCTTCGTCGCTCGGCATTTTCACGAGAGGCAGCGGCAACGAAAACTACGAAATACGGTTTCGAATGTGGCAGGCACATCCATAGCCGATGCAGTAAGTCCATTTATTTCCGAATCGACGTGCATTGCGAGAAAGTGCATTCTAAAAGAGTTAGTTCAGTATTCGAAGGCTGTCGCTCTATTCCCGCATCGAATCACTGGCCAATTCTGGACGTGTACGAAATTTTTGATCTCCGTTTCTAGTTAAGGAAGAACGTTGGACATCACGTTTTAACTGTTAGTTTGCGAGGAAAAGGATATATCACAACAAAGCTTTGAAAAATCAGACGAGTCAGGGTATCATTACTTCATATTTTTCTTTTTCATACGAAGAATGTTTTGATTTTTCTAATAGCAAACAGTGGAGACTCGTGACAACACAGATATTTGAAATCACCCCCTTGCAATACATTTACTGCATCAATTACTGAAAAATCTTTGGGTTTGATAATGTTAAAGATAATTAAAAGTAATGCCGGCCCTAATATCGTTCCTTGTGGTATCATTAACTTCTTATGAATTAGGAAAATATCTATTTGTTCACAATCTGCATTTATTTTCTGAAAGTAGGATATGATACTCTCTAGAATGTAATAAGGTCCTGTCCATTTAATCTTAAGCATATCCTTACGTCATATTGGGAGGGCCATTGCCGGTCGTAGGGTCGATAAAGCGGGATCTTTGATGACGTTGTCAATTTTAAATTGTTATGACACCAAAGAGGGTGAATATTTGTTGAGGCCATTCTAATGGAGGGCTTTAGATTGGTCGCTTTGTTCTTTGTCATGATGGTGATTTGAAATTATGGTGGTAGCGCTTTTGCGCGACCACCAAAATTTAAAATATTCTCAGCGATATTGTTGATTAATTCGTTATTTTCAGATAAAAAAATCACTGAAATTAGTAAAACGCCATGAAAACTGTTTTTTCATAGAAGCTATTCTTAAAAATGAGACAAACTCCTTTGAACGCGACTAGAACTAACAAATTTGCAATCAAAATTCAGAGGCTATTTTTTGTTTTTGAGGCAAAAAATAAATGTTTCATAAACTTTTTGGTTTCCCTTCAATAATAACTTGGTATTAGTTAATTCTTGTAGACATACTTCTGCTATTTTCGTGCTTTTTTAATATTTAAATACACTTGTTTTTATTTAACTGGAAATAAAACACAAAACAGTTTTATCTGTTTCTTATACATTGTTCACCGTCTCTAGTAACTATAAAACCGCTTCTTTTCTTACATTGTAGACGTTTTTCGTTCAATTGTAACGTTTTCCGAGCCAATTTGTTTATCGAGTGCCCGTTTTATTGGTCGCAACATTTTTCTACCGTCGTAAAAACGAGATTACCACGACATTAGGGGTGTGTTCATTAAAAAGTCATAAAAGCAGTACAGACGCCGACGTCGATGATATCAGTTGACGGCGCCATGGGACGTTATCACGCCAATCAGTGAGTTGCCGGGTTTTCGACGCTCCGACGTCGCATCAACAACGACGCCGTACGGTGGGCAACTGAGTACAGAGAAATGGACAAATCAGGATTGGGTATATGAATATTATTTGAACAAATAAAGGACAGGGTAAAGAAAGAGAAAACAAATGACATAGTAAGTAATTATGTCTCTTTCATCGGGCCAATCGTGCGCGATCCGTATGACTGTGAATTTTATTAACATATTTGTTTTTTTTTGTTCGTTCACCGTAACATCCAAGCTCACAGTGCTTCGGCCGATCGACTGACGTACGAGCTCACGAAGGAACTTTTCACGACTTTTCCGGACCAGATATTAGAAAAGTTGTTGAAATATTCCTGAGAGTAAAGGTCGCAGAGGAAAATACGTTCGGCTCAAGATAATGAATCTCATCCAGGCAAGTTCTACGATATTGGAGACTAAAATTATGTCATGTCCTTGTTTTTCTCTCTTTTTGAAGAAGTTATTTGATTACAGCCGACCGCAGCGAAGTCGAGATGTCCAGACTAAGAACAGTAATCTTATTGGATTAATTTGGAGAATTATTCGTAGAAGGAATAGCAACACATTTTTGTTATGTAATTTTCTGGTCGTTAACGAAATATTGGTGTTTATAAAAATCAGTGCCGTTGTCAATAGTAGTTTATGATGCAAGGGCGAGAAGAATTAGTTTTTCGGACGATTAAGAGTCAAAGTCACCAAGACTCATAATTTGTTGATTATATGGAATAACGACTGAATGCCAGTTTAGTTGTCTATGAAATTTTTTAGGAAATGAACTTCCGAATACCTCTATGTATTAATCCCTTAAAGGGATACGAAGAAGAGAGTGATATCTTGACTAGAATCAGTCAAATAAAAACTTTGCAACGCACAATGCAAATTGAGTGTATGCAACACCCAATACATTGGGAATCGTTGCTTTGTAAAGTTGCGAAACTCACTTCTAACCATAGATGGTAGCACATCTAACAACTATGTATTATTCTTAATTGATGGCGCATATGAAATTTATACTTTTCTTTATAATCGTAGAGAAATTTTTTCTTGTAATTTCTCAAAACTTTTCAACTACTTCAAAATATCTCATCTTTTAAATATGAGTGGTTAAAGCAAAAACGCCGTCAGTCAAAATCGGCAAGAGCGTTTTCATGCAATTGCGGAAGCGTCGACCCAAAGCGGCAAAATGATGAAAGAGCGAAATTACTTGAAGCTAAACGATGCTCATTCTCTTAAAGCGCCTTCCAAAAAAAAAGTAGTGCAAGATAGGGAACTCGTTACGAAACGGTCGAAAAAGTATTCAATGGAGATTTGGTTTCGATTGACTTTACATTTATTGGAAAGGGCGTCAGTTTTACACGATAAGAATTTTTTTTTGTAATTAATGTCGTACAATCGAAAAACCTTAACAGTATTTATTTTTTCTTGTAGAATGGTTTCTTAAAAATTATTGCTTCTAAAATAATTTTTTGAACAAATATTTCTTGTAAAAATGTTTCTCACGGAATCATTCAAAATAATACACAATTTTTTTAAAACTCTCAACGGCATTTTAAAGTTAATGGGTTTTTTTGACGCCAGTACCCAGTATATGGATGTTTTCTTCGGTCGACCAATAATAGCAGAGGGCCCCCTCGCTACTACGCATGATTTTTGTTTACGTATACCCAGTATATAGCCGTTTTCCCCATTCAAATCAGACCAATAATAGACGTGATATTAGCTAAGGCTCTTGTCACTGCACATGATTTTTGTTTACGAGTTTAATCTGTAAGCATCGTATACAACAATGTCGTTTTCCCCGTTCAAATCGGACCAATAATAGCAGGGATATTAGATAAGGCCCTTTTGGTGCCGTCACTGCGCATGATTATTGTTTACATATACAACGTCTCACACAGTACTATAACGTTTTTCCAATTCAAATCGGAATAGCTGAGTTATTGGCTAACGCCATTTTGGTGATAATTTGGATAAAAAATGGTTGGATTACACCCTACTCAAACCGACTTGAAATACCCGAAAAAAAAACTTTTTTAGCATTTTTCTCGGTAATTTTAAGATTATGTTGAAATCAATATACAACCCTCACCTATACTGTATTTGAAAATCAAGAGAGAGTAAATTCCCAGAAATGTTTTGCAGTTATCAGTGTTAAAGGCAGTAAACCATAGACGTGCGTTTTCAAAATTAAATTAATATGGAAATAGAAATATTTAATTTGTTTTAGTTATTTATACCTAGATTACCAATTTTAGATAGATAAACATAATTCGTAAGTAGTAATTTAATTTGGGTAAAATGAAGAAAAAGTCAATATTATTTTAGGCATTTTGTTTTAGGCATATGTTTATTTACAAAATATGTATATAATATGTACAGATAATTACAATTATTTATAAATTAATATGAGGAGCTAAAAAAACAATTAAGTAGGTATATGAGAAAAAAAAAACCAACCGCAAGGATAAAATTTGACGAGCAACATGCAAAAAATACGACAATATTAAATCTTAAAAAATAAAAATCTAAAAATAAAATTAAAGTACATAAATTAATAATTTTAAAGTTATGGTTCCTCGCACTCTGTGTCAGAAGATTCACCATCTGATTCTAGAGAAATTACAATGGGCTCTATAGTAATATCAATTATGTTATCTAGCTCCCACATTTTTTTTTCTATTTCTGTAACGTGTCTAATACATTTTTGCCAATTTTCACTTGTTACTTCAGATATTGCCTTATTGAAGAGATTTTTAACATCTGATAATTTAAAAGTAGTGTTATTTCTGGCAACATAACCTTTAACTTGAGCCCATATTAATTCTATCGGATTCAGCTCACAATGGTAGGGTGGTAAACGAAGGATTTCAATTTCTCGTTTTTTGGCTATCTCCTCAATATTATATTTTTTATAATTTTGCTTATGTTTTTTAGCAATAGTTAACAATTCTGCCCTCAGCATTGTATTGTCAAAGGCTAAATTTTTAGAAGATAACCATTTTGCAATTTCACCCTTTTTCCATTTAGTGGTTGGTAAAGGTTCAAGTAATCTGGAGTGGTAACTTGCATTGTCCATTACAATAACCGATCCTTTTGGTATGAATTGAATCATCTGTTCAAAATATTCCTCAAACACGTCTTCATTCATTTCTTCGTGATAATCAACGGTTTTTTTTTATTCAAATAAGAGTAAACCATTCTCAAAAAAACCGTTTGTACTGCCTATATGACAAATAATTAATCTTTTACCTTTTCCTATAGGTTCCTTAAAACCAGTAGTATATCCTTCTAGAAAAGCTTGATGGGATGATTTTATATTTTTGTCTTTCCAAACTCTTCCTACACCATGTTTCATCTAAATAATAAATGTTTTTATTTTGAGCTTTAACTTGTTGTATTCTTCTGAGGTACTGTCTTCTCCAACATACAATTTCTTCAGAATCAATTAGCATTGAGTGTCTGCCCATTTTTTCAAATTTAAAGTTTAACTCATGTAACACTTTCCATAGTTTATCCCGGCTTATTGTGGGTAAATCAACATCATTCGTAATGGCTTGCAAAACTTTATCTGAAGTTGGTATTTGCTTGTTTATAAAAAATGAGTGAACAAGCTTACGAATAGCATTTTTAAAAAACTCGTCCACGTTGACTTTTAATAGTTTTGGTCTACCTGGTTTCGGCTTTGGTGAGGTTACTCCACCTGATTTTTCCTCCTTTAGAACTCTATATATTGTAGATTTTCCATATCCCATTGCCTTAGATGTTGTTTCAACTACACTGTCAATAGTGTTTGAGGGATTTTGATGTTTAAAATATTGGTACACATTCACTACAGCACTCTTTTCATTGAGCGATAAATGGTCTAGTTTTAATTTTTTCACTGGCGTATACTCACAAACTGCTTCCATTTTTAGTCACTACTATTTGTCACGTTTATCGAAAATCAAATAACTGCATTTCTAGAAACTATTTAAGTCAAAATATCTGTCATTAGAAGCTGTTGCCATTCGGAGGTCGTTAAATAACAATTATCCCTTTCTATTCTGGTTACGCCTATGACGCACGTTAATCCTCTTAGGCCTACTGTAGTAACAATGAAAGATCATAAAATAATGTGATAGTCCAAGAAATTTAATAAATTTTGTATTGAAATTAACAAAAACAATTTAGAATGCATTACAAATATTGAAGTTTTACCGCACGTACTGTACTATAGTTTTGCATACCGAATTACTTTTTATTCTGGGAATTTACTCTCTCTTGATTTTCAAATACAGTATAATTTACCCTAAATTTTCCGACCATTCACATACTGCTAAGAATTTTTTTTGTTTAAAAAATGATTGGTCCTGGTTATTGGTCAATGCTTCAATGACATAATACCATTTTTTCGACGTATCACCCACCGATGCCATTTTTTAACAGTGTATGATGGAAATATAGGTTCTCTGATTGACTTTTATATTCATCGCGATCGGTTTTAATAATAAAAGAAGAAAAAGAAGAAGAAGACAGCGAAGAAGAAAACCGTCGCCACTTTTCTAAACGTATCGGAACGCAGCCAAAATCGGTTACTTCCGCTCTATTATCTATGGTTCATAAATTCGGTTTGAAGGGTATTGCTAATCAAGTTTAATGAAGTCGGAAGGCCGTAAGAGGTGTTTTTAGCTTTACTTTCATTCTGATTATAATTCAGTTAAAAAAAAATTATTCGGAAAGAGCGAAGATCGATTGCGATTTAAATTTGCTTGATAATTAGAAAGGGGGCGATGTTAAGCGAAAACAATTTCGCAGTTTCGTGGGAAATTCAATGGAATTGCTTCGTATTTGTCGCATTGTTTTGACTTTTGCAATTTTATAATTATAATTAGGAAAATGTTTTTAAGCGTACGGAAAAAAATCGTGATTTATTTCATGAAAAACTTCTATTAGTCATTTTTGTTCATTGGAAGTTCAAGATCGATGTATTTTAATCTGAAAATAACAAATTTTATCTAAAAATGTGTACCTAATGAGAAGCAAACTGATTTTTTTAAGTAGAAATTTTAACATTGCGTAAAAAAATCGTCTTTTGGAATCATTTCTTCCGACTTCTTTATCTAGTCTTCTTCTGTAAATAATGCTAGATATTTTAGATTTTTATATGTTCTATAGTGAAATAATTTTAACGTTACAATCATCACTGATATAACTTAAATAATATCGTAATGGAATATCAGAGTGATTGGCGTAAAACATCATAAATGCATTCGTTTTCCGTTAACAAATTTTGAACTCATCAGAGAATAATGTATCGTATGACAGATGAAATGCGCGAACTATGTACTAGGCTGAACGGCATTAATTTATTTTACGCAAACTAGATATCGAGTATAAGTTCATTACCGAGTAATGTCAGAGCGTAAGAAAATTGTATATTGTAAACAAACTTCAATACTTTACGAGTATCAGTTCACGCGAGTTTTACGCTGATTATGTATTTATTTGCAGAATGAAAGCATACAAACAATTTATATTTTTATTTGACGACTATTAACGTTTAATTACTATTGTTGAAAGTAAACGTTACATTTGAACAGTTAAGTGGATACAGTACGCTGTGACGTCATCAAGTTTGATTTCGAAACTTCCCTCCTCCCTCCAACCAGTTCATCATTTAGTTTGTAGGCATGCATATTTTGATTTCAATTCACAAGATCCATTGTGGCAACGTTCTATTTTCTGACTATGAGCTTAAAAAATACGTTTGTCTTACCGATTTTTAAGTTATAAAATCGAAAAAATTAAAAAAAATTGACTTAGCTCTTACATCCATTGTCAGAATATGTTCGTGTAATTTCACTCCGCTATGCGCATTCTGGAATCTAATAATTCCGGAAGAATACATTCAAAATAAAATAAATTTTGTCCACAGATACTGTGCAACGACAAAAATGGCGTCAACACAAAATAAAATTACATGCAAAAAGTTCTTATATATTTTTAAAAACAATATTTGGATTGGAGAAACTTTCCAACCTTCTCTCTGGAATTACACAGCGCCCGACAGATCAGCAAGCATGTGCAATAATCCAATGTTGCCCATTTACACTGTAACTAGAAATAATCGTTTTAAATAGGCTGGCTGACGTTGAGCGGTGCTTTTTCCAGCGGCATATATAATTTTGGGGAGATTCCTTCTCATTTAAAATTGCTTGATTATTTTATAAAACTTTGCTTAACAATTATTTAGGTATTTGTGTATAGCAGACTGCTACAGAGAGAAAAAAATATTTGATCGAAAAACATCTTATAAACTCACATTTTGAGGAATATTTATTTTTTCTCTCTGTAGCAGTCTCAAGTATTATTTTTTACACCTACTGGTGAAATATTGTATCCATGCATGTACTATTAACGACATGAGAAGTAATCAAAATTTTTGGTGAAGGCGTATCCGTCCTGTATGCTCTTAATACAATACTTTGTAGTCTCCGAAACTGATGTTTTGGGTCTTTACGCCAATCCATAAAATTTTTATACGAATTTTCGTATGTTTTCTTTCAGTTTTAAGGAAGTTAATTTATACAATCTCTTTGGGATATATCTGTGATATTTGGATGAGTTGAAGTGAATGTTTCAATTGTATCTTCCCACTACTAACCATATTTTCAATTTAATTCGTGCAAAATTATTGAATTTATTGCATTTAAGAACTGTTAGATATTGCCAGTGAAGTTTTATCAAACTGTCAGAGCCCCCAAGACGCTGCTAAAAATACATATAAATCTAGAATGTCAGCACTATAAAAAACTAAATAAAGTTCATTTGAAGCATAAAAACTAACTTAATATCAATTCACGCTTTTTGCATAAATCTGATCTGTCGCTTGCAAATGAAGTGACGCTTCTAAATGCGTTAACAAAATCATTGTTAAAAAATTCAATCCATTTAGGAAGAGTTGTTTTATTCGAGGCATAGAGAGCGACGTAATTGCTAAAGCGATTACGCTACTTCTAGCCTAAACGAGATTATTCGCCCCCGCGTTTAAAGTGACTGTTTATTTGAATTTCTATCAGTTTAGATTTGCGGAAATACTCCCCGTTCGGTTCTGCGCTGAATTCGGATCAGATCTTATCAGTTAAATTCGAATGAATCTATCGAAATTTATGTAGTATCGCTTGTGTAGAACGCCGCAGCGGCGCACGTTATTCTCTCGTCCCGCTTATGCATGTTAAGATTCCAACATTGTACCTACCCTTGTTTTGTCACTAAATTACACGAGAGACAGTAATCTTCTTAGACAGCTACTAATTTAGTGCTGTTCCGCCCCCCATGTGCACCTTACTCAGCCATTTATCGCTCTATTAGCATCCTCAGGTTTCGCACCGACCCCCCCACCTGCGAGGGAAACTTCTTGTAACGCTTTGAAGAAAATTAAACTTTCTACCGCGTTTCCGAAACGTCGTTTATAAATAATTAGAAAGGTACGTTTAGGAATTGGCGTTTCTTAAGGGCGCGGTCTTGTACGTCAAATGTCAGCGAAATTATGTCAAATAAGGTGCTGTCCGGGAGGTGCTGGTATCTCGTGATAAATGTTTAAATTAAACAAAATAGTTACAGAAACCTTCCTTTGAAATTTTCTTGTTACAGAAACCATTCGAGAAATTCATTGTCTGCTATATTTAATACAAGGGGAGAACAATATTTAGTATTACCAAAATGTATAATCTTAACTTTTTATTATTCATTTATGGGCAGAAGGACCTCGGTCGATAGCTCTTTGTAAGTGGTTAGCTTACAATAAAGAACATAATGATAAATAATTATTCATTTATTTTCTTTGTAGGTATATATTATTTATACAGACCTTTCAATGAAAACTATTTATCCATAATATCTTTCTTTTAATTCTTAAAATTAAATTAATTTGTTACTGGGGCATTGATAATATCAAAATAACATGTTCTTTTCAGTTATTTATATGAAGTGATTTTGTTCCTCGTTAGGAAGTATATGAGAAACGAAAGAAAAATTAACCACGCGCACGATTTATTTATTTATTTTATTTATTTATTACGATGAATTACGATTTAGGTAAACATGTCAAAGATATTTACAAGTCGGAAACAATTTTTTACTATGGTATTATTGGTATTAAATTTTCGAAATATTCCAGAATCGACACGTGTGTCAAGTTGAAGACTATTTAAACCTGAGATCCTTGATTTTATCTAATAAAAAGTAAGCCTTTATAGCAATTCTATTTCCATTTTTAGGTTTTTATCAAAATGGCTTAACTGTAAAAACCAAGAATTCAATTAACTCTATTTACAAATTGTAAAAATGAATATTTGTTGTGAACACTTTAAAATATTGCTCTTTAATTGTTATTGTAGATAATAATATATTCCACAATGCCGCGATCAATCAAGTCCAAGCACTTTTGAAAACGAATATTGACGAAAACTCCATGTTTAATTTTTTAATCCTTAACTAAGACCTAAATAGAATTAAAAAATGCCAAATCTCCCATCAAAACACTGTATAAAGGTAAATACAACACTCGTTATGCTATGGTTTTGTGAATATCTCAATCATGGAAGAAGCACACAGTAGTATACAATCTCAAATTTCAAATTATCCGCCAAGCCGGTGTAAGATCGGAAAAGATTTCGTGAGCAATCGGACGGCGCCGGTGTTATTTAGCTCGGGTTACTTTGACAAATACAATACGCTTACTGTATTTTAATCCAAAATATTCACGAAGTGATAAATGGCAAAGGTCCGGAATTGCACAAGAGTCCTGCTGCCTGCGCATGCGTGTGTGAACTTGGGATTTGTTTTGAATGTAAGTGTGTTTACAGTTTACACTGTTAAATTGTTTGGTCGTTCAGTAGCAGCGATTAGAGGGATGTATCGATAAATAAATGTTAAACAATTGAAAATTTGTAAACCAACTTTTTCGATTGAAAATTAGGGTTTCTTTTAAATTTTTGCACAGTTGGACAAGGTGACGGGTCACATTTTTTAAGATAATCAGCTAAAATCTGAACTTCTAACTCAGCCTACTACGAATTTGACAAATAGGGCAGATTCTCGATATTTTGTTTCGCGTTAGAGATATCGAAAAACATTAGAAAAACTTGTTCAGAATATTATTTTAACCCCATATACCGATTTTAATGACAAAATTCGCATTTTTGATTTTTCATTTAGCGTTCCATGGAAAGTAATAAATTTGACACATTGACAATTTAATAGTGATTATTAACTGATTAAATTTAGGAAAAAGTATGCAACAATCCATCGATCCATTTTAGAGACATCATTATAACAAAAATTATCCACAATGATATTATAAAATACTTTTATAAGAAGAATTTTCTTTAATTACAAATAACAGAAATATAGAAAAAGTAGACAAAATCATGATTCCTACACATTCTAACTATTAAAAAGTAAAAATGAATTTATTATGAAAGTCATACAAAATATATCAGTTATTTTTAATATATTCTTCTCGTTTACTTTATATTACCTAATTCTTTTTTAAAATACTTCCTATATTTTTATTCTGATGGATAATATATTAACAAAAATAATTTTGAATTCTTTTTAAAAATTCCCGCGTACATTATGGTTATGACAGTTAAACGAAATGCGCAGCCGCCAATGTCGTTTAGAATCTCGTCCTAAGAGTAATAAAAAATATACTCTGAAATCTCCTCAACTTTCAGACGAACCGTAATCTAACCCACGTTGCCAAATGAACAGTTATCAACCAACAGCTGTGAGTTCCCGCGAAAATTTAATTTCATGATATATTATTATATTCGTGTATATTTTAAAGTTTTATTGCGTACTTAGAATGTTCCTTTCTGATTATAGTTTTTTAAATGTTTGGAGAGCAAAAACATTATAGAAATGGTCATGTCACCTGTTTATGAGAATAAAAAAATTGCATAAATATAAAAATGACAAACCCCATAAGAAAATTTTATTTACAAATTCAATAAATGCAATTGCAGCGTTCTTTTTGTGCTATATTCTAAACCATAACAGATAGGAATACGATGAAATGGGAAAAAAATTGAATTTTTTGGAAAAATTAAGAGATAAAAAATCTACAGGGTTTACTGATTTTCTTGAGTTATACAGTAAAACCAAAAATGGCATTTTTATAGATTGAAGTAAAATTTGCTATAAGTATCAAGATACCAGTAAACCGTCGATAGAATAGTGACGTTTATAGTTTGAAAAATATCAATAATTTATTCTAGAATAATGAAAACAAGTCAATGAATAAAATAAAGCAGTAACAAACAAAATATAAAATTAACAATATAATTTGAAAAGAAACATTTAAGTATATTATTACATTAAAATAAAATGAACACATGTTATCTGAAATATAAATAATAGTAAAATTTTCTGCTCTTTCACGTGGTGTGAGATTTTGTTTTCGAAATTGTGAACTTTAGAGCCGCAAAGATTTTTTTATCGTTTTCTACACCTTTTAAAGCGATATCACATTCTATGAGAGGTCAGTCTCTGACAACTGGGCTAATTATGGTATCACCCCGCTAAATATCTCAGCTGATGGGTTGGCATCCATTGCAAATTTGATTTGCTTCGGGCACCATCTTTCTTACAGTGTTAAAACCTATACGATCTATATATAATTATATATATATACTGAATACCTATGGATAAAGAATTTTTAGTCGCCATTGTTTGACCAAACTTTCAAATTAATTTGATATTCCAATAAAATTTCAAATCGACTGATTTCATAAATTAAAGTATTTTGATGTATTCTGATTAAACCACATTGTAGATAAAGGTTTAACTTAGGTCAAGTTAATGTTTATTTTTCTTATTTTTTCAGAATCGAGTATATATAGATTGTTAAATGCCACTTTTAAGGTTAAAAAAATTGGATGAATTTAAAGCTGTGGTTTTCATAGAAAATAATAAATTTATCGATTTAAAATAGTAAGACTACCTAAGTTAGACCTTTATCTTTAATTTGTCTGAAAATTATATTTTAAATCCCATTATATTCGGAAATCAGTCGATTTAACTTTTGGTCTGCAGCATAGGATTTTATACACAGGAAGACCGCGCCCTTAAATTACAATAATAAAACATTACATAAATAAAAACTTCATAATTATATAAGAATAAGCACAAGATGCTGTACAACGTAGGTATAAATTAAAATCCTATAGTATAAAGTTAAATGGTGATTTCCTTATATTTTACACTTCCTGGTTTTTATTTGCTAATGCTCTAATATCCATATAGTTTGAAGGGCAAGTAAGCCTAGAATTAGACAGAACTAAATTTTATTTTCTTTTAAAGGGATCGTACCTTACGGTAAGGACCGACTTTGATCTCACTCTGGAGGTTGGGTGGTTAAAATTGGTTTAAAAAAAATACTTTATCATTAACCCACGACCTTCTTCACTGTAGTTAGGCATCCCAAAAGAGGATTATATAATCCCACGAAAAGTTGTACTTAAGTGAAAATTTCACACCAACATTTTTTAACCAATAAGAAGCTTTCGTTTCACCTGGTTACTGTAGCAACCAAAAAACTCGGGATACTTTTAAAAAATTTATGCTTTCGGAAATATTTCCGATAGTAATTCAAGCTCTAGGAAGATTACAAGTGAGAATAATTCCAAAAACTCTCCTGCGTATGCATGACAGGTGCAATGAGAACCCCTCCATATAGTAGTAGAGATCTTTGTGAAAGAATTCAACACAAAGCTAAGTAACAAAAGCGAATGGGACAAAGACCCCATCCCAAAACTTAAGAGAAGTGTCATCAAATGGTACACAGATGGTTCTAGAACAACATAAGGAACAGGAATATTCCGAAAGTCTAGGCAAATCTCCGAGCATTTTCCAAGCTGAAATCTACGCCATCGGAAAATGTGTTCAGTTCAACATAGAAAGAAATTTTCACAGAGAAAAGATCATGATCATGTCAGACAGCCAAGCAGCTATTAATGCTTTGAACTCCCACGTAATCAACTCCAAGATGGTTTGGGAGTACCTAGAGAATCTAAACGAACTAGGCAAGAACAACACTGTTACCCTCCTATGGGTTCCGGGACACACTGGAGTGGAGGATAATTAAATAGCAGACGTACTCGCAAAAAAAGGGGCTGAAACACCATTTCTGAGATCTGAACCCCTCTGCGGAATAACACCTTGATGAACTTGGAAAATAAATAAATAACAAAAGTTCCCAATACTGGATAGGACTACAAGGAATGAGGCAGGCCAAGACACTACTGGGAAACTATAACCTGAAGCCTACCGACATCCTGAACTTTTTGAAAGCAATAGGACTGGAGGAACTGCTCTACGTTGAGACATCCTTAACGAATGGGCAGTAGAAGGGGGCACAATAGATCTTATAGACAACAGATAGATAGAAGAATAATTCGTGGTATGACATTATAGAATTCCACGGAGTTCTTCTACGTTATAACTGAAAGTATTTTAATAAAACACATCGATATCTCTGAAAAAATAGTGGCCCCGCTATGGAGATTACAGATTACAAGCGATATAACGTACTCGTAAATAAAAAATTCCAATCCCCTTTTTGATGGCCGTGAATCGAATTCTGCTTCAGAGGACATAATGCCCTCGATTTGCGTTCATACTATTATCCGTTAATATTGCATTCTCGATTAATCGTTTTTATAACAACGGCCGCCCAAAAATTCCTAGTACGCTGTGGCTCAACGGAATGAAAACCAAATTTAGCGTTAGAGCCTTTTTGCCCGGGCCGCTTCATTCGGAAAATGAAACTGGTCGCTAAAATGCGGTCGAAGAGTTTTATAGTTTGTTTGATTTTCGCTCGAAAATATGTTAAACGTTTATGTTTAAAATCGTTAATACGAGATTTACCGTTTATACATATCTCGTTATATTCAGTGAAAATTTATCAGGAAATTGATACGGTCAGAAGTTCCACGTTGGGCGCCAAATGCGCTAAAAGTTTTCTGATTTTCTTCAATTATTAATATTGTTATGAAAGCAACTTGGATTGGATAATCAAAATTTCGCCAGAAGGTCAGCTCTACTTGTAGCAGCTAAAATATCACTAAGTAAGCACACGCCGATAAATTCCCTTAGGCGGTTCGTACATTGTCTATTAATAATACGTCGAATCTTGTAATACTGAATAATACCAGGTTTGTAACATTCATTAGCCGTCCATTGTTAAACCATAATTAATTAGAAATTGAGAGTTGAGTTTCTAATCAATGTTTGGCGTTTTGACTACCGGTAACCCGTTTAAGAAAATGCAGATATAGAGCAAATAAATGTATTGACTCGGAAAAACAAATTATTAACAAGGATATACTTACAGCAACTGGTAACCCCCACTTAAGTTAACAAGTGACTTATCTAAAAGCTAAAAGAACATCAACAATCTTGTTCTACACATAATACATTTAAATAAGCGCTAAAAAACTGTTATTGGATGAGTATATTTAATGTGGACCTTCCTAAGTTTTAAGGGAGATTTCATTCAATGATTTTTAGAATATGACACTCTCTCGACCAAGTTTTTGCAGGTTTGTTGATCTATAGTTTCTTTTCAACCAATTTTTTTTACCAACTTATTTTTGGGCCAATTTTTTTTATTCGTTTATTTTAAATCGCTTTAACACACATAACTCACTTTAACACTCAACTTTTGTTCATTAAAGATCAGTTTTTGAATACCTAAACACTTCAAATTAGCTAAATTAAGAAAGACTTTTTCCATTTTAGTCTAGAAACACGGAAATATCCATAAATCCGTTTAAAATTGACAAATAATGTCAAGCTCTAAACGAATAAGCCAAAGGCAATCGCGCATTCCTTGGTTTTTAAAATGTACTAGTTGTATGTAGGTACTAAATTATTACCTCAATTAAATTACATGTTTGAACTTTACATACAATCTTTTAATGTTTATTATTTTGATTGACGTTACCATTATATAAATAATCTTAAATAATACTTCTAGATAGGCAACTTGTATTACGTTAGCATACAATCAATTAAATCAAGTGGGCGCTGTATTCAAATCTATAACACCTCAATAGTTGACGTTTATAGTAGACGAATAGATTTATTAGTAAACTGCCAATCTGATTTTTGGCTCTAATATTCTAGTTCCATCAATAAATTTTTACATAGTAAATATTGTCGAGAATTTTTGCCGAACCATAATTCAATCTGTTTGAAAATGTGCTCGAATTTTTCTATCCACTAAAAATCGGAGAATAGAAAATAGATTACATCGCCTCTTGTATATCACACTCAGAAATCTGACACTTTCATCCCGGATCGCAGGCTTGCAAAAGTTATTGTGAACATCGTAGAGATGAAACTAGCGAGAAGTAAGTTATGAACGCTACATAATATTAGAAGTAAGCTCACTATCTTACCTACACCACCGGTTCCCTATACTTTATCAACAGGGAACTAAAGCTTAGGAACACAGGATCGGATTTTAGTTTTCGAGGAAGCTCCCAAGGCAGCAGTTTGTATCGGAAAGATTAGTAATTGACAGGAGATCAATATTTTCGTTCAAAGTCGGAGATTAATAATTGGATTTTTGGTATCTGCTGTATCTGTTGCACAGACAAGCCATGCGCCGTCGATCGAAACAAGTGGAAATCAAATGGAGTAATGTCTGGTGAATATGGTGGGTGGGGTAAAACTTGAGTGTTTTGTCCGGCGGCGCAACATATGGACGAGCATTATCATGCAGGAGAACGCCTTTAGTAGGCGCGCTTTTCCTTGAGTTGCCCGACTCAATGTTCGGTAGACAGCCACAGTTTATTATATATCAGATTTAAAAAAATTCCAAACGTTCCTGTTTTGTTTCCCTCTTTGGAATCTAACTCTTGATTTATGATATCCTTTATGTATAGAAGCAAACATTTTCTACTAACTAATTAAATTAAAATGATAGGATTTATGTTGTGGTTTCTATAAATTAAATAAAAAATGAGCACTTGGCGTAGCAAAAACATCAGAAGCAGCTTTATATCGGAGATAAGCTACTTTACCTGCGGATCACATATATTTTTCATTTGAGATAAGAGCTCGGGTGGAAGCCAAAGGAAAAGATCTAACGGCTTGGGGGTTTCTTCGTTCGGTTTTCAATAATCAAAAAAGCCATTTGTGGATTATTTACACCAATAAACGTGAGACCGAGCTCCTCAAAGGCGATTCTCTAGATAAACCATCCGAACGGATATTGCGATATTTTTCTCGCATTTCATGGCCCATCTGATTCTCGGACTCCACCGATTTCGCAAGGAATAAGAGCGAGAGACAGAGAGAGAAAAAAGAGACGGATGGAGGCCGTTGAGCCAATTACCGTTAAGTGCAAAGTTTCATTCGATGAAACACGTGAATCACTAACGACATCGACTTGGTGAAACTACTTCTACTTCGATCGTCCACAGAGGCAAGTCGTCAAAAATCCAAACCAAATCTAAGCATTTTTAATAAATAAATAAAAATTATCCGATAAAATTTTCTCGTTGGATATATTTGGGACCATTACAATCAATAAAGTGACAGGTTGTCGCCCGTTAGGTCCGTATCGGTTTAGTTTATCGGAAAATGCAGGAAATAAAGCCGCGGCTTGGTATACTAAATAAAAAAAAAGGTAAATATTTCGCAATGAGTAAAACGGATTTGGAAACAATGGGTAAGCGGTAAAAAAAAATGAGGGCGGCTATGCTGCGGTAAATTAGCAAATCGGAATGTGTTTTTGGTAAAGTGAATTTTTTTTGAGGTATGTCCTGGATACAAATTGTAAATAAAATGTCGTAAAAATGGGATGAACAGTAAATTTCCAGAGCAGTGAAAAAAAACAGGACAACAGTTTTGGTCACATTAATCTATTTAAAAGTTTATAGTGCAAGATATTTAAAAATATATTTATTCCTAAAACTGTGATGGCATGATTTTGTGTTATATTTTAAAGTTAGCTTGTTCCGGATATATATGAAATCAATTGTTTTTCATTCATTTCTGTAGTGTTAAACAAGGTATCGTAAAATCTCTTTCCGAGAGAGCAAAAACAATTTGTTGTTCAAGTGATAATATTTTAAATGGCGAGTTATCACTTAAATCTCTTTAACTAGTAACTACACGGAGGTGGAATTTTTCGAACCATAAAAATTCCAAAAAAGAACCATGGGCGTAACAAAACTGCCTAAGGATGTGAAATAAAATCACACATGTTTCCAAGAACAAAGACATTAAAAATGTCCTACACTGCACCAGCGTCTGGACTTCAACAACTACTCCTTGGGCTATATGCCCCACCAGGTATTGAATTACGAAAGTCCAGACGTGGTTTGGTGCCCGACCAAGTCGGGGCTTAAGAGCAAACCGAACCCCTTGAAAAATTTTAATAACCTTTTAAACCTTTAGTTTTCGTCTGATTTTTGTGAAATTTTCAGGAAATACTAATAATTCCAAAACTTAGGGTGGTGATATCTTGATTTTATTGTAAACCTTCGAAAAGTATTTATTTTGTTAATTTTAAATGGAAAATCAGAAAAAGAAATATCCGCGCCATTCTGCATTAAACCTATGAAAATTTGCTCCTATTTATTTTAAAAAATATCAAGTAGTTTTTAAATAATATGGTTTCCCATTTTTTCTTAAATATCTTTGTAAAGTGCTGCCACATCGTTACATACATTTAAAGCTGTCGAGAAATATTCCATGGCCAAGTGTTCCCAGTGGCGCCCATATAAATATAATTTTATATTAGAAAATCCTCATAAAATAGAAGTGAAATTTGCTTCTCACAAGAACTCCGGTTGCCACTTAAACCAAAAACTTCGATTTTGTTATTAAAGGAGCTTGCCATTCTTAGACTGGTTTCGGAATTCTTGTTCCTCATCAGTAAGAAGCAGGCTATCGCTAAAGGATGTCTGAAAATGAATTCGACTCGCCTCGTTCTTGATAAAAGTGTTTGCGTTAGAGCAAGTGTATCACGAACGAGGAGAGCCCAACGCCATCTTCACTTTCATAACAAAATCAAAGCTTGCAAAACTATAGAAAACTACACGGAGGTGGAATTTTTTGAACCATAAAAATTCCAAAAAAGGACCATGGGCGTAACAAAACTGCCTAATGATGTGAAATTAAATCACACATGTTCCCAAGAACAAAGACATTAAAAATGTCCTACACTGCACGAATTCGTTTTCAGACATTCTTTAGCGATAGGATGTCGAGCTAGCCTGCTTCTTACTGATGAGGAACAAGAATTCCGAAACCGGTCTAAGAATGGCAAGCTCCTTTAATAACAAAATCGAAGTTTTTAGTTTAAAGCCCCGACTTGGTCGGGCACCAAACCACGTCTGGACTTTCGTAATTCAATACCTGGTGGGGCATATAGCCCAAGAAGTAGTTGTAGTTGAAGTCCAGACGCTGGTGCAGTGTAGGACATTTTTAATGTCTTTGTTCTTGGGAACATGTGTCATTTTATTTCATATCCTTAGGCAGTAACTAGTAACTGATCAGATCGACTTGAAATTTTTTGGAAATTGTTAGAAAACTTTCGTTCGTAGCATTTTGGATGGTGGCGCGGAAGTGAGGGGAAAAAAGAAAAAAAACTTACGCCATCGATAATTTATCATTTTTTAATGAATTAATGTTAAATACAATTTTTCATGAAAATAAACCACTCCCGAGTTATAGTGCGTAGAAAACTACGATTTTCACCCCAAAAATCATACATATCTAAAAGTTTTTTTAAATATAACTGGAAATCTGTTAGTATTACGTAAAAATTGATATGAACTAATTTTATGGCCTTGAGCTAACAATTAAAATGATTTATTTTTTATTTTCCTACAATTAATACCAAGAAAGATATTGCAATTCAAAAATGGGCGTTTAAAGAAACTCGATCGTTCTATCGTAAATATCTGGAAAAATATGACTTATTCCACAAAAAAAATGTATATAACCTCCTAATGAGAGAACAACATTGGGAACATTGTAAGACCATCCAGAACCGTTTAACATAAACAGAAAAAAAAGCTACGGACAAATTAATTTTTTTTCAATTTTTTTTACGCCATTTTTTTAGTGCCATGTGGATTGTGGTATTTGAAAAAAAATCATTTTGCAGAAAGTCGTGACATATGTTTCTACAATTATCCAGTAATTTTTAGCCCTATGGTATAATTATTTTTTAAGTTTTGGTCTGTTAAAGTTAAGCTAAATTTTTGTCTTTTATAAGGCATTTTCAATTTTTGGTCAATAGCGGGAAAAGTATTGATTCCGAATATTGTACAATTCTTGTACATCTCAACTTTATCAGCCAAAAAAAAAGTTACTGGCAAAAAATACATTTTTTTAGAACTGTACGATTTTTGTGGTGAAAATCGTAATTTTCTACGCCTTATAACTTAGGAGGGGTTTATTTTCACGAAAAGTTGTATTTAAGATTAATTCATTAAAAAAGGATAATTTATCGATTGCGTGCGTTTTTTTCTTTTTTTTTCTCACTTTTTCATTTTTTCCCTCAACTTTTGATTACACGCCTTTTTTGATAAAAATATATTTTTGCCTGTTTCTAGTCCCAGTAAATATCCCGGTTAGTTATTGGGAAGGCAGATGATCGATTTTATGAAATTGACAAAGTACTTTACCATACTTTAGACTCCAAATAGGAAGCAGTAAGTATTCATGTTCACATTTATCATAAAATGTCCTTAGAAGAAGATGTGCGATAACAAACAAAATTTTATATCTTAAATCTGAAAGAACTAGATGAAATTGAAACTAGAAAATATAAAAATTTAAAAAAAGCCTCTTTATAGGTATTTAATATTGACGCAACTAAATTTTAACGGCAATGCCATCCAATCTGGCCTACATTATAGCTAGTACGGTCGTTTTTAATAAGGTTACATATTGTGTCGCGGATTTCAGTGTTTGTCTTCGTAATGAGAGTCTCGTCGTTAATTGCATATTCACTCGCATCATAAAGATGATCGTTAGAAACGACAATAGCGACTGGAGCGCCAAGCGCCCTCTCCGGGACTTATTTTATAAATTTATGTTGTTGCCGCCCGAAAACAAAGGCCCAATTAAACGACGGAAAAGTCGAAATTGTTATTACCGTTATGTATGAGAGAGAGAGAGTGTGAGCGTTTTGATTCGCTATACGACAGTGTTTCATCTTTAACGATAATGGGTAATGCGTTGTATGGCGGCACTTGAGAAACGGTTTATTGTAATTGACTGGCTGAGTAGGTGCAGGTTACAAGGGTGATGTTTACATAGAGGGAGAAACAAAGCATTGACAACCACACAAGACACTTGTGCCGTTGGCGGTTAATTATTTTTATGGTCGTTATAACAGCCATTAAGATTTTAACTTGTTTGACATCTATACTCACTTACAAGGAATGGTAGATCGAAGTTAAGTACATTTGGGGGTTAGTAGGGGGATAATATCTTGAAATAACACTAAAAGCTTTTATTTTTGAGATACAGTGTGTTATTATAATCATAAGTTTTGCAGATGACACAGTGTTAAACAAAAAATAATGATATACCGAAGTCTCGTGGAATCGCATCTCAATGACTAAATAATGACTAATCAAATACAAGAAACTAACTTACCCAATAATTTTTTAAACGACCCCCAAGTAAAACAATCAATATTTTTTGAGCCAATTCGAGAAGATGAACTAATTATGCATATATCAAATTTAAAAAATAATTCTTCACCAGGTCCGGATAAGATAACAACTAAAACAATAAAGCCAATTCATATGTATCTATTAATGCCTTTAAAGCATATAATAAACCAATGTTTTACTAGTGGAATAATACCTAAACAGTGGAAGGAATCTCATATAACACCAGTATTTAAAGCTGGAGATCCAATAAAGGTAAATAATTACAGGCCAATATCGGTTATAAATAATTTTGCGAAGATTTTTGAACAATCTATAAAAAAAAGGCTGTTATCATTTTTCAATAAGCATGGGATTATTACGGACAGGCAATTTGGGTTCATAAAAAAATCGAACACAGAAAATGCCATTAATGATTTTTTAGAGAAAGCAGTGAGAGCTTTGGATGATTCATCAAAATGTATTGCAGTTTTTTGGATCTAGCCAAGGCTTTCGATGCAGTAGATCACTCAAATTTAATTCAAAAATTAAACAATTATGGTATTAGAGGAACGGCATTAGAACTTATGCAAAATTATTTGTCTGATAGAACTCAAAAAGTAAAAATTGGAAATATTTTTAGTACAGAAGCCATCGTAAAGACGGGTGTTCCTCAAGGCACAGTTTTGGGGCCGATCTTATTTTTAGTTTATATGAATAGTATTGCTAATATTCGGGAGTTTAACGGGCACCTCATCTGCTATGCAGATGATACTGCATTACTTTTTACAGAAAAAAATTGGGAAACAGTGAAAAAAAAAGCAGAAGACGGATTATCTAAAATTTATTTGTGGCTAAATCGTAATCTACTAACCTTAAATATTGAAAAAACCAAATATATTTCCTTTTCGCCAACCGGGCTAGATCAACCAAAAAATATAAATTTAAAAATACATAATAATATATGCCCGCAAGAGAAAAATTGCAAATGCAACTCTTTAATAAAATGTTCTTCTATAAAATATCTCGGAGTAATAGTTGATCAGCATCTTAAGTGGACAGAGCATATATCATACGTAGCAAAAAGAATGAGAACATTAATACGGAAATTTTATGAACTTCGTGATATTATGTCAAAAAATCACTTAATTTTACTGTATCATTCATTTGCCAAATATGTAATTAGATACTGCATAACCGCTTGGGGGGAGCTTACAAAACTTCTTTAAATACGCTGCAAATAGCACAAAATCTACTATTAAAAGTAATATTTAAGAAAAGTCGATTATTTGCAACAGTAACACTGTATAGAGAGTCTAAAATCCTAAATATAAGAAGTATCTACTCATACCAATGTTTACTGCGTCTTTAACGAAAAAAATAAAACATTAGTGTTCCAAAGAGGAACGAGGTCGGTAACTAACTTAAATGTAATGACTGAACTTTTCAAAAAAAATCTTGCAAAAAAATTCTTATTTCTATTATGCACCAAGACTATACAACTTCCTACCTGTCAATTTAAAAACATTAAAGTCATACAAACAAAAACTTAAACCTTTTCTTATAAACCATCAAGAAATTTTAAATATATTTGCATAATATGTACTTACCTTTAATAATAAAAAAAAAAAAAAATAAATAAAAAAAAATGGAATTACCTGAGCCATTCACCAATCTGTCATCGATCACCTTTTCTTTTTGTTTTGATTTCGAACGTAAAGAAACTTTAGTATTAATTCTTATTAATCAACTTGACATGAAAATATATATATACACTCTATTGGTTCAGTAATGGGTCGACACCACAAAACAAGTACTTAGTTACTTAGCGTGGTTGTCCACCCAGTGCAGGACCAAATTATAAATTATATGTATATTAATGTAATTACTGTATTGTATATCAAATATGAAATGGAAATAAATTTGAAAATTTGAAATTTGAATTATGACATAACGGGATGGGGTAATGTAGCCAAAACATATGTAATACAACTTGTGATTCTACAAAAACGATTCCTAAGAAAGAAAGATTATGACTTTCCAAGTAACACTAAAACCTTTCTTCATAGTATGCCACGTAGTTTTACAATATTCGGTTTTTATTTTAGTTTCAACAAATATCTGTCGTACTAATCGATTCGATTTTTATGCATAATATTTTTGTTTTGCGTTTCACTCAGTTGGATGTTGTTCAATTTTCCACATTTTCAATTATGCGCACCACGAAACCGTAAAAATGTGATGGGACGCTGTTATTTATGGCGTAAAAACAGTAAATGCTCGTAGCCAATTTTCCAATTTTCCGCACCCCATTTCATTAAAAATTTTGTCCACCTGTGCATGCATAATGATTTGATGCTCTACCGAGAATTATGAACATGTTCCGATCGGTAATAATTTTCGCTAATTTTTCAATATTTAAACCAAAATTGTTGCAATTTGATTAAATACGTATCGTAAAATATTACCGATAACATTTTAGTTATGGATTTGATAATTCGAAATAATAGAAAACGTTCAAATTATTCGCTTTATTTATCGAGTAAATTTAAAAATGCTATAAAGATTTATTAAAAAAATCTATCAAATCACTAAAAATACAAATTTTAACCCCAAGCCATGTAATAAATAATCCAGATTTTAAAATTATGTTTGTAACAAAACATTTTCAGATCTCTTCTTCATATTTCTTCCAAATTTTAATTTTTTAAAGCAAGTGGTTTAAAATTGGTTATTGGACTTTTACGTCACGTCCTTTGAAAACCTATAAAGCTATTTAAATTTGATTTTCATGATAATATTCCCTTATCTTTTTGACATATCACTTTTGAATTATCGTTTTGAAGGGGTGTACCTAGTTATACATTATTTTCGACCTTCTTATTTATATATAAACATCATAAGATATTTGTCAAACTTTACTTTCTATGGTTACATCGATGAAAACACCGAAGCTGACATTCAGATTTTATCGATCTTTGGTCAAATTAAGTAATAATTAGAAGAGTGAAATACTCACAGTATAAAAATAAAAAATATGTCGTTTTAAATGAGGTGTATTATAAATTGTTGAAGATAAAGCTGTTAAACATAATATTTTACAAATCTAATTTGCTCTATTAAAAAATACAAAATTATCGTGCGATGATATCGTTGTTAGAGCAAAAACAAAACCATAAAACATTCGCGAAAAGTTTTTATTTAATTGGCGTTTTTATCGTTAAAATACGGTAGCAATGTACACTCGGTATATCAGCAGACATTTACAATTTATAATTTCGAACATCAATTCGCGAGAACCATAATCGAAGTTAACAACTGGCCGACACGGAATACGTAAATACCATAATTTTAAAATATTACGATCGGAGATGGCGCCACTTGCTAGATGAGAACCGCGTGGCGGCACCGACGCCGCGGCGTTGGCATGACAACGGAATTGTAGGCGGAGCCCTATTGCACTCAAGCCGTAAAGTCTGTGAAGGATAATAACGTAGGTTTACAGGGTTATATTTATTTTACTGACATATACTCATCTGAGGCCTTCTAGGAAGCGTTTTAAAGATGTTCTATACAAGTCGCGAACATCCACCTAAAAAACATGAAATCCTATTTAAAATGACCTGCCGGATTCGAATTTTTTGTTCGCCCTTTGATCCGGAATTGCGAAATATGTCAAAATATGACATTTTTGAAGAAACTGAAAAATTTCCTTAAAATAATATTTATTGCAAACTAGTGCGTTACTTTGTTAAATGATGTCCGATCGTTATGAATGTTGGATATGATATTTTTCAGTACTTTCCAGACGTAATTTTTTTTTGTTAGGAAACTTTTTTACTTTAACTTTTTTTTCGTACCACGTTAAGTTTGGGTTGTGTACTTTTTTAAAACCGAAGGAAATTGAATCGGCGCCTCGCATCTCTTGGCATTGTCACTGTTAGGATGCTGTGGAGCGAATAAAGCGATCAGTGTGTCAGAGAGAGAGAGTAAACACCACATTCTTCTTAAAACGTGCAACAAAGATGACGCGCATTACAATATTATTATGACACTATAGGGATTAAAACAATATTATTATTATCTAATTAAAATATTTATTTTTCAATGCATTTTCACTCACACTGGCAACTTATATTGCATCTTACATTTGCTTTCAGGCATTTGCACTTGTTACCACAGTTACATTTGCAAAATGGAGTTATTTTTAAAAATGTAGGTTTTGCCTCTTTGGACATTAATTTTGCTATACAATTATTGTCTTTGCGTTCGTAACCAAACTTTAGAATTTCAGCTTTAACAAATATGCGGTTTTGAAAATTGCACATTGTAAAAATGCCCTTCTCACATGAAAAATAAAAGAATCTTCAGTCGGCGGCAAATCCCTAAAAAAAGGTCATTATTAAAACCTTATTTACCAGTATAATAGTATACATTTCAATGATATATTTTAAAAGGTAATAGGTACACAGAGTTCTATAGTGAGCAAGAATCGTTAAAAAATATATCTTAGCAGCATTATTACTAAGGACAGTTTGTAAAAAAATTTTAAGCATATTTAGACTTAATCTTTACCTTATATCTGTTTTGCAAGATGGAAACGTATGAGCTCCTAATTCAGCCATATTTCTTATAAATCACTTGTAATACTTTTGGTACCAAAAGATAAAATATTCATCTCATCTGGTTGTTGAGACAACACTATTTTTAGGACTCTTTTTTTTTGCCTTTTCTAAACAATATATTAATAACAAATTATCTGCTAATATTTTAACATCCAGATGCTTCAAATAACAAATACATTAATCGGAAAGGGAAAATGCATTGAAAATAAATATTTTTATTAGATAATAATAATATTGTGTTTTAATCCCTATAGTGTCATAATAATATTGTAATGCGCGTCATATTTGTTGCACGTTTGAAGAAGGCTGTGGTGTTTATTCTCTCTGACACACTGATCGCTTTATTCGCTCCACAGCATCCTAACACTGGCAATGCCAAGAGATGCGACGCGTCGATTCAATTTCCTTCGGTTTTAAAACAGTACACAATCCAAACTAAACGTCGTAAGAAAAAAAAGTTATAGTAAAAAAGTTTCCTTGCTCTATTGGCAACATTTTTCTCGCTTATACTAGTTAACTATCTCTAAAGATAAAAAAGTTTTCTCGACTCTGCAAAATGGCGATATTTTGTGTATTCTAGTCAAAAAAAATTACGTAGCTTTTACGAGACGTCCTATATTTTTTATTGTTATGAAACTAGGTCAGGAAAGTACTGAAAAATATCATCCAAAATTCATAACGATCGGACATCATTTAACAAAGTAACGCACTAGTTTGCAATAAATATTATTTTGAGGAAAATTTTCAGTTCTTTCAAAAATGTCATGCTTTGACACATTTCGCAATTCCCGATCCCAGGTCATTTTACATAGGATTTCATGTTCTTTAGGTGGATGTTCGCGAGTTGTATAGAGGTGGTCGAATTCAGCACCTTAGATTCCCGACTAATATTACACTGTCGAATTCATTTTGTTTTTCTTGTAATTTATAATTTGTTAAAAAATATTGTGCCTTCTGATGGTTATCAATGCAAAAGTATCTCCAGACTTGAAACGATAATAGAATAAATCTGGGTTTATATGTTATATTTTATGTGTATCTCGATTCCTGAAAAGAACTAACAGTCCTTTAAACATTCTGTGTGCAGTTAACCCGCTCCTTCGATGACGTATCGATTCTCTAATAGCCGCCAGCAGGTCCGAATCGAAACCACGTGACCTTGTCTTGTGTCTCGCACACAAATACCCTCGCATATAAGACAAACCTTTGATTTGTTCTTAATCAAAAACATATCCTTTTGCCTGAAAGGACGATAGGCTGAATCCTTGATTTTCTTTGTGTGACAACATCGATTCGGGTCAAGGTTTCTGATCTGTTCGATATCGGTTGTGAATAGAAAACTAACAAAGCGTTTTAGATTTATTTACCAGTATTTTTTTAGTAAAGATAGGGAGTAATACGGAAATTACCGTTAGACGGTGTGACATTTTATAGTTATATTACAAATCCGCAAGGGATAAAATAAGTAATATTTTTTTTAAATTCGAAATCATGTTAAATCCACTATATAAGGGAATATTGTGAAATCCAGTTATAAGATTTAATTGAAGCCTCAACTTATCTATCTAGATGACAGTTTAACAGTCACTCTTACTCTAGTTTTTAATGAATCGAAACTTCACTTTACTTTAACAGTCCTTTTTTTATCGAAAAACATAAACGGCTCTCCAAAGTTGATCTATTTGAAACTGTCTAGAAAAGAAAAACCATTGAACTTGATTTTCCACGTTACTTTAAATGACTTAAAATTAGTTTAAGTTTAAAAATCGTTGCCGTGAAAAATTGTATCCGGGCATAACTTACCTCATTAGTATCTTGGAGTGAAAGGGCCAATTAAACTATTTTCCTAGTTCTCTGGTAGATATTCCACTTTTTTACAATCGAATTGAAGATAATTTGTCTTTTTTAATAATAAAATTGTACGTCTGAACTAAAAATATTTGCTGTGGCGCATTGAAAATTATTAATAACGTATGTATACCTCGTGAATTCAAAACAGATTATCGAGATGTTTTTTAGCCCCACGTTGGGCGCCACAGTTTTTCAAATGGTCGCAGAGATATGTTTTCATAATTTCAGAGTCATTCAAAATAACACAGCTTTGACATTTCAACGGTGTCGCTTTCAAAGAACGTGATCTAATGAAAGCCTTTTCGGGAAGTTTTTCTTTAAAAAACTCGAACCGACAAAAAAAAACCGGAAAGAACTTGACGCATAAATAAGTTCTCACTGCGGTTATATTAAAATTGTTTGTCGCAAACTTGGGCTGTTCTTTGTCAATTTTTGTTTTCTGTTAATACTTTTCTATGGCTCGGCTTTACTTAAGAGCTTCCGAGGCAAAACTTAATTAAAAAAGTTAACCTATCGCGTGAAAATTCTGTTCGAAAAAATCTGTTTTAGTTTTAAGGTACGCAGGGCTAGAAATGACGCGATTGGTAATAAAAATGAGTATAAAGAACTTTACAACATCATCTAGATCATGTAAAATTATTCATAATGTGCTCTCTAAAATAATATTTTATTCATAACGTGAAAATTATTAGGGATTGTGTCCATAAAACGGGGCCAATATCCCCTGAATAAATATTAAAATTTCTGAAATTTCCGATGGCTAAACAATTTGTGATACAATCCGTATTGCAAACACCGATAGGCACCAACAAATGCGAAAAACAAACAAAATAGTTTGTGTTACATGTTTAAAAACATGTTTACGTCATTTCACTTCATATTTTAGTACAGGATCGCATTCGAGTGCCTAAATCTGCGCGAAGAATCAATTATGACGAATATTTAAATTCTGATTTTTATTTTTTATTTATCAATAATACTGGAAGTTAAGAAAATAATTATACTTGCTTATAATATTCAAATTGTGCTTGTTTGTAGGACAAACAAAATAGAACCTTTAGACTAAGAATAAAGGAGCATAGAAGTTTTCTAATAAAGGAGCATAGAAGAATCTAATATTAAAAATAAACTTCAACAGTAAATGGGAGATATAAATAATTTCAAGTGCATCGGAAAATACACCAAAAAAAATCGTTTTCATTCCGGCCCTGGGTGTCAGCTTATCAAAATCTCGGTAAATCCGAATTTATGTACAAATTCGAAGCATTGCAAATTCACAATATCGATTATTACATTACAACTGGTTTATGGACGAGATGCACATGTTCATTATAAAATAATCAGGCGTTACTCAGCCCTTCATTATCATTTATTAATTATTATGACTGGCGACCGAAATTAGTCACAGTTTTTTGTTAATGGTTACGCGTAATGATGATTTTTTTTAAATCAAAAGTGTTTAGCAGTTATTGAACGAATTTCACAAGTGTATTTTATTATTAATGTGTTTAATTATCTCTAAAACGAATAAATACATATACACAAACCAGTTAAATTGGTAATCATTACAGTTATTACAATATTTGAATTGGGATTACTAAATGTTAATTTTATACAAAAACTAATAAAAAGCTCATAATTTTAAGTCAAAATAGAAACACTACAACATGCACAAAACCGATTGTGTTTAACGTGGGATTAGAGTCAACATAAAATAATCAACTGTTAACGAATCTCGTGTATATAAAAATAAAAATTATAAATCAGATTATGTAGCGGTCAATTCCTATATTTATTCATGCAAAATAATTTCCATTTAGCGTTAGTTAATGTAGGACAAACAAAATAAGACCTTTAAAATAAGAATAAAGGAGCATAGAACTTCAAACTTCAACATATAAATAATTTGATATACAGCAAACGTGTAGAGACATAAATATGGGGATTAGGGAGCATATTACCTTTAATACAGAATATATTTATAGCATTAAGGAACCGATTCCAATTTTTTTTATGATATAATCTTCGAATTTAACTGTCAAGTTTATCATCGGAGCAGAAATAATAAAGGAAATAGATTTTGATAACATATGGAGTTCGGAGCAGTTACCCTTCCTGTAATATCCATGTTTTCGTGCCGATAAGAGGCGTAAAAGAAGCGAAAGGCACGATCCGAGGGGATTTCGTACCGTCAAGGCTTATATTCGTCGTTCCTCGCTGATTACGGACTGCTGAAGATTAGTCGCTCAATTTTCGTTGCGTACTTATCCCATGATTTTCATGGAAACGGGAATATACCTGACGTCGATTAAAAAAAAACGTTACGATGTAAAGAGGGTTGTATAAAAAAATGGTCATATATTCCTCGTCAATTGACGTAAAAATGCAATCTTTGGTTGAAAGTGCGTCTGATCATTGTAGCGAATCTAATGTAATTTACATTCATAACTTATACGGTTACGACAGATACAACGATAATATACTGTTAAAATTATGTTAACAAATGTTTATAATTTATGTTCGCTTACTCTTACATCAACATCGGTTTGTGTTTGCCCTATGTGAGTTTGAATAAATTCGCCATTTTTGCCTGTAATGCGTACTTAGAACGACGTAATTTATTTATAAATTCAAATTTCTTCTAATTTTCATATTCATTAGATCCTTGTTTTACCATAAAGCCATTTAACAAGTTTAGGTTCCACTTTTTGGAGGCTTGGATGAATAATTCGAAAAACGTACGTATTATGTAGGCCAGCTAACAGTTGACATATAATTTGCTCGTTGGAATATATGGAAAACTCACACGAATAATATTAAATATAAATGCAGACATATTTAAATTAATAAATTTATACCTCTTTGATTTCTTTCTGAGAAAACCATTAATATTAATTGAACTCTAAATTCCGCTCCGTTTATTTTTATTGCCCTTTTCACCTGACTTCACCTTCGCGTAAATCCAAATAAATATTTTCCGCCATTTCCTCTCCATTTATCAAATCAATTCAAGTTTGCTCTAAAGTTTATTTTTGTTTCTAAAAAGGATTTAGCTTTGATTCACTTAGTAACGTTTGAAGCCGCGCATATTGTCGAAGTTCAAGTCGATTTCGCCGCTTTTATACCATTTAAACGACAATAAAGCCTTACGAATGGCTGGTGACAAATGGTTTTGGGGCTGACTAACAACCATGTTCTGCCAAAGCGTTTTGTAATCGTCACACGACTGGTACACGTCGAACGGTGTAGAGGTGTTGCGGCTATTTTTGTGCTGCTACATAACCGATACCACGACCTGATTTTATGAAATAGGCGTTAATATCAATAAAGATTTTTGCCTTTTTTTTCTCGTTATTTGTACAATCAATCATCTTGCTTGCTCAATTGATGAACATACTCTGACGTAATATTCTAGCCGATGGAACCACAAGCTTTTTAGCTGGTTCAGGGATTCCTGGTGAGTCTGAACTTTTGTTCGAGGCCGATTTTTCCCTAGATGTATGTATGTATTAGCACCTTTTGTTGCAGCTTCTAGAAAGTAGAATAAAAAAAAACTCCTTTATTACATGCTTCCTCTCCTCCATTATTCCACCACTGCTTCAGCTAGTTCAGACATCTCCTAAATTACATAATCTAGGTCAAATCAATTTTCCAAAATCCTCATCAGTAAATTAAATTTCCTTTTAAAGCTTCTACGTCGTAGGTTTTAAATAACTGATACCTAAAAATTTGGTTCGGTTTCCCACCTCTAGAGTCTACACATCTAAAAGAGTGATGATTTTAAATAGAGAACCAAATGATGAAAGGGTGTTTACAACGAATTGCCGCCATTCTCCGTGTTATTGCCATTTTGTAGATTGTGTTGATTCTCGACGTGGTTTTTATTATTGTTTTTACTTGTTGCGTTTATCGGAAGCAATTCGCTTGGTTTCTTGAGTGAATCGTTATAGAGTATACAAAAATTGCGACATATTCAATCTTAAATAAAATAGATTTTTCCTCGGATTTTTCCTGGAAACATCGTTGTTTCAAATTATTAAAGCTGATATTGAAGATCGAGTGTTTTCTACACTCTATGGTTTACTGCTTTAAATAGCGAAAAGAGTACGATGAAAAAATATTCCTGCGGCCATTTGAAAAATTTTGGCGCCCAACGTGGGGCTATAAAGCACATCTCGATCGTCTTGAATTCACGAGTTTAACGTTTAATGTAAGCACTTATTAATAATTTTCAATACGCCACAGCACGTTTTCCCACAGGAAAAATCAAAGACATGAAAAGTTTTCCTCATAAAATATTTCATACTCTCTTACTAAGAATATTGAACAGTTGGCTGGCGTCGGGCCGAAGCGTATAAGAATTTTATGACCCGGTCATATAATCTCTACAAAACCTCGAAATTCAGGTCGGTTGGTAACATCTACCTCCTTTATTATTAATACACAATAAAAAGCATTTAACGTCGAAAATTTTATTAACAACAATATTTTTTATTTGCAGGTAAGCCGGAATTCGGTACCTATCGATCCCTAAGAGCGTCAAAGTGTCGTAAGTTTAGTCATAATTCAATTTCTTCAAATAAATCCTTTAAAAAAAATTGAAAGATAACTAATTGCCCTTGAAAATGATCCTAGCACGAAGTCACTAACCCTATCACTTGCCCTTCTACAGGGCAAAATGCTTTCACCCCCTCCCGCCCTTCCTGATTATCAGATCGAGTTCTTGTAAGGCTCAAATCAAAAAGAAAAAAATTCCGCAACCAATGGAGAATAAAAAAGTTTCCCCACTTTACTCTTATATTGCGAAATTCGAAAAATAAAATTTGCAAAATCCGAAATTCGGTCGCCATTTGTCTGTTTTCGCGAAAACCATCATCTTCTTAATATATCCTGTAGCAGTGTCCTGAAGAAAGAGTTTGCCATTTTTCTGACCCGGATTGGTCAATAATTGAAAAAGTTACCTCGAGCGAGTTGAAATTTGGACACAACTTGAGTCACGACTATCTATCGAAGGGAAAAAAATGAACTCTCGAAGTCACTTTCTTCCATGCGAAAAACGCGAACACGGTTCTAGGTGTATTCTCGCCGCGGCGAAAATCCGTTTACTTTCAAATCGCAATATTTCGAGAACCGCTAGACGGGTTAAAATTCACTTTACGCGTTTTCGCGAGCACTTTATTTTTTATACAGAAGTCGTTTCGGTCCGAATAAAATTCAGCGAAAAACCGATTTTCCTTATCTTTACATGTTAATTTACCCCCTCCACGCGTCCCTTAGCTTTCATATAGTGATCACGTGAAATGAAATCACAAAAAAAAAAATTCGAAAAGAGCGACTTCGTTTGTCGGGTTTTTTCCGCCAGATCATCTCCACTAGACCTGCTTCATTAAGCAAAGCTACAATAAAAACAATTTTTAATAATTTATACTTTTATTTAGAAGTTTCTTTGCTAAAAAAACGTAATACTTGTTAACGTCACAAACAGTGTTGTTTCTTGATGCAGGTGTAATAAATAAAATCTCGGTTCGTACCTTTTGCGTCGTCCTTTTTATGTATTTCGAAGTGCCTCCTTACCGAAAAGAACGCTGGGCTACGCCATCGTAAGTTTTATATTTCAATTACGCCATAGCTCATATCCGTGGAATTTGTCCGCCATTTCTTGGTCGAATGTGTTTGTAGAGCAATTTGAGAAGCTCTACTTGACGATATTAAGGTTGAGAGAGCGCAAAAAGGGCCGTATAATAAAAGCAGGAGAAAACCCGGCGTAAAACAACTGAGATCATAAAAAAGGGTCATATCTTTTCCAACAGGTAACGAACCTTGCTTGCTGTTGCTTATATTACAATATAATTCAAGGCCTCTCTTCCCGTCCAACAACAATCTCAGCCCGAATTAGCATCTGCCCGGTATCTTGCATGAAATCCCCTACAATTCATCTCGATCACAATTATTTGATATCTGAACTACTTGTTTCCCACAGTTTCAGAAAAATGAAATGTTGTTTAATGAAGTTGGCGCGGTCGGTAGGATTGTTTTAAAACTAAATCAACTGGTTACTTTAATCAAATTTTCAGAAATTTGTGGAACACTTCCAAAACAAACTCTTGTTAAAATTACCATCAACTTCATGTCAAACAAGATGAAATTTCTGACAATTTATCTTAAAACTTATTAAATTATTTTTAAGGAAGATTAGTAAACTTGCTACGAGATTTTAGAAGTGCTGAAGTTGCTCTGAAATTCCGGGTTATTTGATTTTGATTTCTCGGCTTCGGGTTTCTTTAAACTCAGTTTGTCATCAGGCTTACAACTGTAGTTGCTGCTTTTTTATAATTTTAATTATTCTCAGTTCGTAATATAATAAAACAGTCGGTCAAATTATTATCCCAATAAACAGTTTATTAGTTCATTAAAAATGGAAACGGACGCTACGTGCGGAGCGCGTATCATCATTATTGTTGCGTTAAATTATATACGGCCACATTAACAAATCAAAATCGTTTTTGGAAACAAATTAAATTGCCTGCCGCCAAATGCAATTTATAAATGACGGCGGAAAACCGGTTAAAAACCGACGGAACGTTGCTCGAATATGAACGCTGGATTTACGAATTGATCACCTCAATAAAATACCAGTCAAATTATGGGATTACAATGGGAGATATAGATCCCTATAATCTCATTTATTGAACAAAATCAACCGATTATTTTTTTATTTTATATTGGTCCAGCTCTAATTTTATTAAAATAACTTTATATTAATTATTGTTGTTGTTTTAATGAATGCACACAATCTGTCAGAAGAGCACCATCAAAGTGGATGCCCGAGGGCTTCCCCTTTCCGACTACAAACTAACGCATCATAGGAACAACGTCCGGTGGACGTATGGGCGTTGGTGGCTTCCAATCAGTCGACGGGCAGGTAAACGCGTCCCGAGAGATCCTGTCGGGACACACACGTACCTAACTGACTTATCCCGTGGGACCTTAGACGAAACTATCGTCGACGGACATAACGATAAATTCAGGAGGTCGACGCGCGAATGAGTAGACCGTTTCGGCTTTGCAGTGGTCCACTAACGACCTTACGCACTACCATAACGTATATATTCAGAAGTGGGAAAAAAACAACCACTGACTAGGGTAAATGTAAACTGATGTGTAAACTGCACATCATACAGAAAATGTACAAAAAATTTGTCAAAATAGATCCTCATCAGCTCCCAGCGGTGTTTTTCTATAGAAAAATATATTTAAAACAAACAAATAAAATAGTTGTGTACAGAATCTTTTAAAAATAAAAATGAGAAAAAGTTGACCAAACTTCGTAAACGGCACCTTGATAAATCTGATTTTTGAAACAAAAAACATTCTTAGCAGTCTGTGGAATTAAGAAAAATCAAGACGACTGAGTAAAACTTCGGGAAGGGGCGTGGGGGTAGGTAAATATACGGTTTGTGGGTTGGATAAACGTTTTTACGATTTGTGGCTGAAATATGCATTTTACCGAAAAAATTTTAACGTAAAAGTTGTAGATAATTAAAAAATCTAAAACTTTGTATTGATCATTTTTCAACATTTCCTCAAAATGATCGAAAAAAACGCTAAAATAAAAATAATAAACGAAATTATACATTCCACTAATTGGACCCAATAGATGTTAATGCAGCGGTGAAGTTAATGAGTGCATTAAATTTCGTCGAGTATTTTTACATCACTTTAGGCATTATTTAAAAAATAACAGCTCGACGATTATTCAGCAACGCGCTTAAGTGGCTTCACGATGGCCTCTTGACAAATGGCACTTCATTAAGCCAACCCTTCAACGTGGAAAAACTTTCTCCATGAAAATATCCTCCAGAGAAGCGGAGACAACCTCGCACAGGTGAATGGTTGTCCTTAAAACGATAAAAAATAAAAAAACACCGCGATGACAATTATAATTTAGAGGTGGCGATTTTTAATTCAATGTTTTTCTTTATACAGAGTGTTTTAATTGAGAAATAAATATAGGTTAACCGTGAATAAAGGTCATCCAGAGATTTTCCAAAAGGTTAACGATTATATTCTAGTGTGAAATATCAATTATTTGAGTGTACAATATCAATACTTTATCAAATGTGGCGTTTCTTAATGGAGTGTTTCCAAGTGCACCGCTCGTCCTTTTATTGTGCTGATATAAATGAAATTAATGCTACTAAAATCCTAAATAAGAAGCATTAAAAAGTAAATCAATTATGCTTTTTGTTTTGAATACTTTAATAAGAATGCGACCGCTGTTTATGAGAGAAACATCCTGTATAATAAAGTAAGAACAACTGGTGCTTCGGTTGAGAAAATGCTAGGTACAACGCTTTAATTAATTGCTAAATAATCTACGAAAAGAAAAAATTAGTTGGTCCATTAAAACTACCTTGTTTAACCAAGATTGGAACTGGTGGTCGATTGTTACCGTTTTCATACAGATAAGAATGACCATAAAAGTGTTTCAAAGACACAATAAGAATTCTTGAAACTGTATTTGTTAAAAGAATCCACAAATTATCTACCGATAACGAAAAACTTAACGTCTACTAGTCAATATCAAGATTAAATTCTTCCTAGCCGATAGTTGCGAAGAACCATTACGTTTTATGGCGAAACGATATCCATGAACAAAAGGTTACTTGCATTTATATATTCCACAAACTAAAAGGTAGCGTTGTACCTCGAGGTGCTATACAGAAACACGTTTTGGAAATTACTTACTCCAGTTGCCCGTATAAACTCGCCGGTTTTATTTTCGTATGAGTAAAATCTACAAAATTGGATATAAATAATTCCGTTGAGAGATTTTGAATTCACAATTTAAATTCGAAAGTTTTACATTGTTCAAGTTCGGATAAATTGATATACTAGAGTAGTAATATACGAAATAATCCTTTCGAATAATTCGATTGAGTCATGTTTAGGGTGGTCCAAAGGATATATGAGTGAGTTTTGGACTAAAAAATGCACTTTTGTATCTGTTTTCGTTTTATTTATGTGATTTACTATCAAAAATTCTTGCTTGGAATGACGGCTCCTTAAATAACAATCAAAAGGTTGGACCGATGTAATGCAAGAGGCAATGTGGGGGCAAATAGGCCCGGGAGTAGTTGTTTTTGGTGCAGGTGGGAAGAAACAGTACGTTTCATAATTTTAATTTTAATAGTTCATATTTAGGTTTATTACATAGCTTAGTTGTAAGAGATTTTGACCTCTCACAAAATGTGAAATCGATGAAACTTGGAACTTAGGTACTTGAAATACTTAAGTGCCAATTTTCATCAATATCACATTTTGTGCGAGCTTTTCGTCAATATCCTTCTCTGGAAACTTTTATTATAGAAAAGTTTCGTATACTGGAAACGTGAATTAACGAAAAAATTGTATAAAAATATTAGGAAATTTAATATTTCGGCACTTGCGTGAAGTACATAAAATCAGTTTATGCAGTATTTAATCATTTATAGCGAATTATAAAGTAACAAGTACACGAAGACGATGTATATAAATTACGGCTGTCATGGCTAGTGAGAAAACATGCGCTAATGAATGTTGTAATGCGAGACTCATGTATAATGTAGAAAAAAAAGTTAAGCGAACTGAAAACTGGTCGTTGCTATACACAATCTGTTCTTAAATTAAAACTGGCGACCGCCCAGACGTTCACCCACTATTTTCAAAAAAGTTACGCGTCGTTTCGTGGAATGTAAACATGGTTATAAAACGGATTTTTTGTTTTTCAGAAATATTTACTCGGAATTTTTCTCTCATGTATTATTTATTTATTGCGGTCTAGAAAAAAAAATGTATCATATAAAAAGTCCCTAATGTTATTTGTTGAATACATGGTGTAATTTTTTCTTGTTCTTATTCCACGAATCAAGTTTTCTTAGTAAAAGTTGTTTGGATATTAAGATATTCAAAAATAAAAAAATATTTTTTAAACTTATACTTTTTCTAATCTCAGTTGAATATTTATTACCTTCAGCTCAATATATAGGATGAAAACTGATAGCTAAATAAATAGTATTCCCTATATAAAGTAAACAGTAGACCAGATTAAGTGGAACCGTTCGTCATGTGGAACTCAATCAGTAATTGCGATGACCACCTATTGCATAAATTACCATAGATCACCGTTAATTCATTAATGTTTTTATCGATTTTTTCAACTCATTCAATTGAGTTTGGGAAAACTACAAGCTCAAAAATAATTTGTCGACCACAATGTTTGAAATAATTAATTTTTGATATCCATTCTGTATTTTATCCAAGTTTGAAATTGAAATAAATCGCTAACCTTAAGAAAATATAAAGACAAATCTTTTATTTATTTTTAGTTTATCTTCCAATTTAGCAAAAATCAAGCCTATTTGTTTTTATTTCCCCAAAGTTTGGTAGAAAGTTTACCGCACCGTGTCGGTCCTCTTCCACATTTTAAGCGGAAATTATTGCGAGGGAAAGTCAGAAACTGGGAGACTTTATGCGGTTGCCCGTCCATGAATAACAATACCATCGTATTCTAGCATCTTCCAACTGGATCACTGTACGTGCTTTTGCAAAAATATCATTTTCGTATCCTATGGATTTCCAAACGATCCAGAGGTGCAATAAATTTATTCTCTGGATGCGTGTTATTATGCCCGAAACATATATCGTATGTGTTCCAGATTTTTCCTTTTACGAGATGTGAAATTATAATGTTATTTTCGAGGCGGCTGTGATTTTTTTTTCTCATTCCGTGGTTGTACATAAATTTCGTGAGTGACATTTTGGATGAAGTTGCGGTGGCGGTATCGACTGAGTATTCTGATGTTCCTTTGAAATATGCAGCTATTTTTTTGTTGTCTAACCTGGTTATATTTTTATTAAGTATAAAAATTCCACGTGGACACGACTCATCCTATTGGTTGAAGCGCTGTGATAAGACAATGTTGCGTACGCAGTCTGTGGCTAATAGCGAATAGGAGATCGCACCGTCAAATGCATTTGGTCGAGTAGCAGACCCATTCTTCGATTACCACTTGTACTAAAGGAGAACATTTCTTTGCAGCCGGATAGCCCATGCATTATTTCGTTTAGCAGCACTATAATTAGACCAGGCTAATTAGATTTAGAGACAATAATAATTTTCTGCAGGGTTTTTATGATTGGAAGTGGTAAAGGGGCTTATTACAATAAACGTAAAAAAATTCGTCCAACAAAATGGTTTCTAAAGGGTTAATTAGAGGGGGGTTAAAAGGGGGGAAATGGTATTTTGCGATTTTCCGCGAAACTTCACCTCTTATCAAAAAATATCCAATGGTAAAGTTGTAGATCAAGAAAAAATGTACAACTACTATGTGAGTCATTTTTTTTTGTTTTTTACTTTTAATTTTCGCAAAAATAATTTAATTTTGATGAAATTTTGTGGATGTATACCTTTTCAGATTAAAGAATCTAAGGTTTTCAAGATATTAAATTTTTTATATTAAAAACATTTTTTTTTCAAATATACAGTTGGTTGGCAAAATATCATCGTACATGGTTCTTTAGGTGCTCATTTTTTTTTGTTTTTACGTGATATTTTTGATACAATAAAAAATTAATAGTCCCCATTTAAAAACATGCTCAAAAATTGAAAAAACACAAAAAATTATTTTTGCAATAACGAATTTTTCAGTAATTGTTGATAATTTGTTTAAATTTTTAATAAAATTAAAAACTGATTACTCCATGTTTTATTTGAAATTTGATTTTTGTTCGGTATTGTTATAAATATTCAATTGTAATAATGAAAATGCGGATAAATAAGTATAGAAAATTATTTTTTCAATTGTTTTGTTGTATCATCAAAAAATATCAAGTATGAAAGTTGTAGATTATGAAAAAATCTTCAACTTTTGAAGGACCACCTTTTAACATAACCTTAAAACTGTCGAGAAAAATTCGAAAAATCATATTTTTTTCCTTTTAACCGAGTCTTAACTTGAACTCCGAAAATGTAGATGCAACTGAAGAATCCAGTGATATTGAAGAATCTTTTCAAGAAGATGAAGAAGAAAGGCAATCTTATCAAGCATCGGACGACGAAAAAGATCAAGGGAATATGCGAAAAAGATCAAAATTGGCGTAATATTATTACCTTTTCTAGTTTCTAGTAAATCTGTAAATATTCCTTGGAAAATACCTATAGAATGATTTTGATTACACAGCAATTAATCCTGTTTAAAACCAAAAAGTACTCTTCTATATGGAACAATAATTTTTTTCTTGTTTCTATGAAACTTCATTATTCAACTTCAATATAGTTTCCAAAATGAATTAGTTTCTATTCGTTTAATCAATCGTTTAATCTGCAAGATGATTTTTTACTATACAATTTTGATACAGGAAGACATACTTTTTTTAATTTTGATCAAAATTACATTATTTTCTCGGAAATAAAAAGAAAAAATACGATTTTTCGAAGTTTTCTCGACAGCTTTGAGGTTATGTTAAAAGGTGTCCTTTCAAAAGTTGAAGATTTTTCCATAATCTACAACTTTCATACTGAATATTTTTCAAAACTATTTAAAAGATAATTATTTTTTATATTTATCTGCATTTTCATCATTACAATTGAATATTTATAACAATACGTAACAAAAATCAAATTTCAAATAAAACGATGAAACACAGTTTTTTCGTATTTTTTTTCCGTAGAATTCAATGGAGTAATTAGTTTTTTAATTTTATTAAAAATTTAAACAAATTATCAACAATTAAGTAATGAAAAATTCGTTCTTGCAACAAGTTTTTTAAATTTTTGAGCATGTTTTTAAATGTGGCCTATTATTCACGTAAAAACAAGAGACCTGAGAGAGACCTGAAGAACCCTATACGATGATATTTTGCCAACTTTATTTTTGAAAAAAAATGTTTTTGACCTAAAAACTTTAATATCTTGAAAACCGTTAGATTTTTTAATTTGAAAATTTTTTTGTTTGTCTGAGTCCTAAAAAGGTATACTTTCACAAAATTTCATCAAAATTAAATTATTTTTGCGGAAATTTAAAATAAAAAGCGAGAAAAATTTTTTTTTAATAATTTTTGCATTTTCCGCGAAAATTTTGAGATTATGATAAAAAATAACTCACATAGAAGTTTGTACATTTTTTCTAGATCTACAACTTTGCCAATGGATATTTCTTGATAAGACGTCAAGTTTCGTGAAAAATCGCAAAATACCATTATTTTTCACCCCCCTCAAATTAACCCTTTAGCAACTCTCTTGTTGAACGAATTGTTTTTACGTTCATTGTAAGCCCCTTTATCACTTCCAATCATAAAAACCCTGCAGAAAATTATTTTACGTTTTTGCAAATTAAATTACCTATCTCGCCTGCACTAAATAGCACACTTGAGTATATAAAAATGCAGCTTTTCATCCATTGCTCGTTTCAATAAACGATGATTTTTCTGTAAGTGTAAGAAGTAAATCGGGGCTATAATGATTTTTCTTAAAGATTACCATCGCATCATATCGAACCGGTGCCAGTGTGCGTTGAGTTTGTTACCTTCGAGACGAGGGTCTTGCCATTATTGAAAATGTGTTTTATCAGGAAAAAAGCCTGTATTCTCGAGCGTTCGACGATTCATAACAACACTTCAGTCACTTTATTCCCACACGTGAATGCACTCCGAGTGAGGTGGAAAGATTATTGGGGTTAACGCTAATAGCATTGCTCTCAAGCGAGAAAACTTTTTTATTATGCCAACAGTATGCTTATGAGTATTTTGGGGCGGGCTAAAAATGCCAAGAAAAGCGTGACGAAAATATGTGAATACAATTTCTAAAAATTATTTTTTCTTCCTCAAAAATAAAATTGACTTTATTCACTTTATACGTCTCACATAATATACAATACACATTTGCACATACAGTCTACATCAGTTAAATTTTTGATCCCTTCAACTTTATGAGACTAATTTTACAGTATAGGCTTATAAAAAATTATTAAGTTCTGACAAATTCGTTTTATAGCACAAATAACATTTTTTTGAGGGTTTTCTATAGCCATTTTCATTGTAAGCGGCGCCAAAACTCATTCTTGCACACACGTTTTGCTCTTAGGCCGGCACTGCTCACAGATTGATTCCGGTACTAGAAAAAGAATTTCATATAAATATCAAATAAGTTGCTAAAAGAACTAAGAGAAAAGCACCAAACAGGCGAGAAAAACAAATGTACACCGGAAACCGTGAGCAATGAGGCTTTTTAAACGTTGTTTCACGCTCAAAGGGACTGCCGATTAGCGACGTGAAGAGTCATATTTTTCTTCAGTGTAATCAAAAACCCACCACACCTCATTAACCGCTTTTTAAAGCGAATGCCTCGACTTTTGTGATGAATTACCTTCACTGAGAGTAAATTAGGATAATTTTAATTTTAATGGTACGCGCTTGGAAGTGGAGGCAGGACAAAAAATTAAGGAAGGAAAACGAGATTAAAATTGTGGTAAATCATGGTGTGAAAATGCGATTTTTTATACAGTGTGGTTTAACTATTTATGATGCCCCGGTCTAGTAGCTAGCGTAATAGTTTCTCGCTCGCGACATTCGTATTCAATTTAAAAATTAAAAATCCTTTACTTTGGCGTTTGGATTCGGCGTTAAACTGTATCACCCTAATATGTAAAAATGTATGTAGAGGAGTCCATGCATATATTTAACTTTATGTATTAAGACCAGAGAGGTTAAGCTTTTAACCCTGTCGAGCCAGAAAGGAAAACATAAACGCTCTGTATAATCTCGTGTGGTCACCCGGATTCGCCTCGGGCCGGCTAATGAAATATATCCAGTAGGCTGACACAATAAATCTAATTAAGCGTCACGCAATGGCACAATTATAAACTGTCTGACATATTTCAGCTCGTCGTGAATTGAATTTCAGCATGACACGGCGATGGGCCCGATTTGATTCGAACTACGCCCCCTCCCCCCGTCCCCCCATCACGCGTCCCCTTATTGCGCGCGAGGCATGTGCCATCGGGGAAATCAAGAAACGTAAATTAAAAGGAAGGTTCTGTCATGTCACATTAAATGTTATTCTTGAGGAAAAAAAGGTGTTTTTCTTGGAAGGTTGAAATAATTTGGAAATGCGTATTCCGTAAAAAAAATAATTTTCCCAAATTGGAAGCCTGTCGTAGATGACGCATCCCGAAGATGCTGCTTATTAAGGAAATATCTAGAGTCAGACAAATTTAAGAATATACCGCTAATATGGTTGCCAATGCGCAAAGTTAATTACTCAGTAGCGCAGGTAAAAAGATTTTTACAAGTGATCATGTCAGCGTAGTTATTGTTGAACACTGTTTTACCCGCTTCTGTCATCGCTCCTGTCACTTTGATTAACAAGCACCTAGTTTAGAGTTTACAGTGCCCAAGTTTTTTTTCTTGGTGTGGCTTAGAGACTTGATGCTTACAAAAATCTCAAACAGAGATGCTGTTACATCAGAATCTAATTGAGTGAGCTCATAACACATTCGCAATCTTCTCTTCCTTCAAATGCATCAAGTTATATTTTATAACGATCTATTCTTACATGCAATAAATAAAATACGCTCAAAAAATTTCAATTCGCTGAAAGAAATTAAAATATCTGGATTTTTGCAAACCCTGTATAATATACCTCGGTTACTTCATGATCCAGTAAAATAAATCTTTCAGTTCTTATTTTTTATGACATTGTCGAGTTGGATTTAGTTTTAAATCCGTCAAGTTACGCTTTTTGCCCGACATTTTCCCGGACGACATAGGAAATAACCAAGCTTTCGCGGAAATGCATTAACTGAGGAGAAAACTAGAATAAAAAACCCTTGTTTTGTGTTTATTTAACAGCGAGTTATAAATTCTGGGACTCAGCTCTGCAACAGGTTGCTTGTAAAATGACATAAATCGTCCCGTCATCGTTAAGGACAAAGATGAACAATGTTCGAGTATTTGCGGTCAGTTAAACATTTCGTGAATTAAAGATAATTTAGATGAAAGTAGAATTTATTTATAATTATGGTCATTCCTCTCTAACAATAGGTCCATAATGTTGACCCGGTCCAGTATCGTTTAAGAGCTTGATTTCTTCGACTTTGGCATTTTTTTAGGATCCAGTAATCGATACGATGAGGTTATGATATGAGATTATTAAAATCTAATTAGTAGTAATATCACAAGAGCATCGAAAATAATCGATTTTACTTCCGACTCAAGAAATACGTCGAATGAGGAGGATAGTACAAATATTATTATATCTAATTATTTTTGTTGACGTTTGCTTATTATAAACGTCAAACGTATTGTTACTATGACAAACTTTTCGAGATGGAAGGGCGCGAATTACAAAAACGATTATACCACGTCGTCAAGGGTATATTCGCTTATCAATACATGGTAACTAAGTAGAAATTGCAACTGCTGTTGGCTAAATTTATGAGTTGTATAATCACTGAGATATAATTTTTCTTTTACATTCTTTCTTGATGTATCAATTTTTCTTTTTGTTTCAGGTATGGCCACAAATCAAACTAAAAATACGTTCAAAAGTAGGGTGAGTGAACAACCAAACATTCTCAAATAATGTTTTAACCAAATACAGATTCCTTACGACCGAGTTTTCTAAAAACGACGTCTTTAAATTCATTTACATCCCGCTCATTTTTAATTTTTCCAATTTAAATTCGTTCAACTCTGTCTACTCATTTGAAAAATTTAATGTCTTTAATATTTGCTTTAAGGACAAGAAAAATGAAAATGCAATTATCCATCTGAGTGTTTGCTTTTTACCACAGAGGTTTACACTGTAAGAAGGTTCAAATAGAGCTGAATCCTAAAGTTGTTGCTTTGGGTTCACACGTAAGGGAGTGAAAAAACGCCGAAATTTTCATCAAAGATCTTGAAATCCGTTTAGCTAATCACACACCTTTTTATACTCGACTACCTTATTAAATGTAATCCCTTAATTTCAAAGCTAACTTCTCACATTACCCTCTAATTAGAGCTAATCTCTATTACTTGACATAACATCAAGTTTCATGAATAATAAACTGTTCACCGTATAGCGTATCGCCAGAACTTGTGATCCATAGAGTTTTGGCCTAGAAAATATAGTCGTCGAGCCCGGTGGGGACTTGCGGTCTCAAGTTCTGGTGGTTTCATACATTTTGTATTACGAAACCGATACAGGATAATAATGGCACCGCAGGGAAAAAATTGAAGGATAATCCCAATAGGATAAACGATAAATTCCCTTCACTTTTAATCTTCATTTAAATTTCGTTCAGTAATACTTGTCATCGCTTAAACGTATTGGTTGTTTATATCAGGGTATTGCATATTACAACATTACATAGCTTAAAAGCGAAATGTTTAAGTAGTTTGGCCAAAATAAATTTGCTTCTATTACAGAAAATAATAATGGAAGTATTGGTACCCTTCCATTTGAGTACAAGCTGTAACATTCACGTTGATAATCTAACTATATTAGGGTTTATAGCCCAACGACTAAAACTAAAAGCATTTTGCCGCAGGGAAGTTTGTGTGGATATTGTTTTTTGATGTTGTGCTGGCGACATTTTGTTCCTTATCAGGTCAGTTATCCGGAGATCGAGGAGTGTACGTGATAAGGAAGTGACTGGTGCGCTGAAACAGGTTTCCGCCGGTCACGAAAAGGGAAATGGCTCCCGTTGCAAAGCGCTATATACCGACACTTGTCCCTACTCTTCGACTGACCTCACGTTATGTCACAAACTGAAGTGGGCAATTTGCGGTTGGCAAAATTTTGACCCTAATTATAGACATTCTGAATTCAGAATTTGGAACTTGATGAGAAATGAGATATCAAAATATGAAGCAAGGCTTTGAAATAAAAAAATCGAATTAGTGTAAATGAAGTTATTCCAACTCACATCAAATGAAAAGTAAAAAAAAAAAGAGTAACGTACCGGCAAAAAGCATCAAGCTGCGATCCAAAGAGACCAATTAAAGTCCGACTCGGAAAAACAGGAAAAAAAAAACAAACGACAAACGTAGGGTCGTCCATTATGCCGGTCAATTATCGTCCGCATGAAGGTCGAACGAGGGACAGAAAATACATCTAGACTGGTATAGAACACCGAACGTACGGCCTTATGTGACACACCGGCAAAATCGAAATAAACAACGTCGACAAGATACTATTTTAAATGGGTTTCATGTTGTCCGGACATATCGGACTGGATTCCATTACAAAGATGCCTTATCCATTGAAATGTATCGGAGGAACGTTGGGGCATATATCACTAGATACATTTACAAGGAGCCAAGAATATTGCTGCATGCCACATAGAGAAAAATGTCCCGCATTGTTACCAGAAAATTGCAAGATTTATATAAGAGGCGAGACCTCTATCCTACTTTCATATCACCAGCAGCCACAAACTGGAATCTATTTGAACACACTGTAATAAATCTCATCGTCAAATGAATCAAACTTTATTTTATGTAAATACCAATTTGGAATTATATACGCGAATAAATTGTTTTAAACTTTTTTTGCATAAACATGTGAAATAAAACAGTATAAACACCCTGTATATACTGTTGTTCCAATAACTAAAGAAAACACCCTATAGATGTGTCTGTTCCAACTTGAATATTTCAAGCTGGCTAAAAGTTTGGTGTGGACTGTATATCTTGTTAGTTAGGTTGACGATTTGTAATGAAAGAATAGTATATTCTGTAACAATGTTGGAATGAGAATTCGACACGAGTGGACGATTCCGAACGCGAGCGTGAGGAACCACGAGTGTCGGATTTTCATTCCAACAGAGTAACAGACTGTACTTTTTCCACAGCCACAGAAAGTAGAAATTAAATATAGTAAAATGAAACCTCAATATGTCAATATTGTGTAGGTAGTATTTTTATATTCAAGCTTGGATTTTTGCGATAGCAAATTTTGAGTTATATTATCGGCATATTTTTTTATTTCTGGAGGAGTATTTTCAAATTCTACATCTGAATCGTTTGATTTTCTTCTCCTTTTTAATAAATTAAAAGTTTTTACAAACCAATATTAAGACCACGTCAACTAATACTGACAGTTAATTTGACATTCATGGCAAACCTTATTTTTGTAAACAATCACGGAATACAGATTCTATCTCTAGTGATAGAATGTAATACATATAAAATACATAAGAGACAAATGTTTCAGAATTTTCTTTCAATCTCAAGAGCGAGAATGTTTCTTTTCTGTTATTATAAGTGGTTTCAGAATAACTACATTCAGTAGTGGCCATGGAGAAAGAACTTTTAGACCTCTATTAATTATCGACTATCTGTTTAACAAGTTTAACAAAAATTAATAACTAGCTTGTAAAAAAAAACCTACTCTCAGGAGAGCTCAAATGCTACTGATTTTGTTCCAGAATAATTTCTGAATCAATCTTAAGCTTTTGAATATATCGATCTCTTTCTGATGTTTTGTTTTCTCTGTTACTTAATTGTTTGTTGTAATGTTGTTGGACTGCTTCGTATTTTTATTTGGTTATTTAAGAGCAATCTGGAGCTCTTGTGAAAAGCAAATTTCACTTCTATTTTATGATATGGAAGCAAATTTTCATAGATTTAATACAGAATGGCGCGGACCCTTCTTTTTGTAATTTTCTCTTTAAAATTAACAAAATAAATACTTTTCGAAGGTTTACAAAAAAAATCAAGGGGTCTCCACCCTAAGTTCTGTAATTATTAGTGTTTCCTGAAAATTTCACAAACATCAGACTAAAACTAAAGGCTTAGAATGATTTTAAACTTTTTCAAGGAGTTCGGTTTGCTCTTAATTGAATATTTTTATTTATTTTGATTGTCCTTTTTGAGCATCAAGGCGCCGTTATGTTGATTTTTCAACAACATGTAATTCATTCAGCCAACCACGATTTGTCTATAAGGGAAGATCGTACAAGCCTGACAACCAGAAAATTAAATCGGAGGATTGTTTGAAACATTATATAAAAAAAATTTAAAACAAAAAACAAATCTTCATTCTTCTCCACATCGTTAAATATTTACCTTCCATTCATCAATCAAGAGTTTATCTTTCAACGCACCTTTTTTTCTCCATACGATATATATGTATATAAATTCCCAAATACAATCTATGGTAAAAGCGTGAGTAAATATTTTCGTATTTATATAATCCAAATATTTCCACTAACTGTCAGACATTATTAAATAAGCTAAACAAAGTTTCGCGAGTCGCACCTCTAAATAAAATATTTGACAGGATGCAATACGGATCATAACAGCCTAATTCAAATATTTGTTTAAAATTTACGATCTGCCGCAAACGTTCAGTGGTGAATGATTTCCGAATGAAACAATTAGGGCTTCTATAATAAATGAGAGTCGATTTCGAATCGTTTAGTCGAATGATTATATTAGATTTAGAGAATAACTCGATTATTATGTGAAATTCAATTTTTGGGTCATTATACATCGATAGCTGAGTTAAAATCAAGAAAGGGAAAAGCAAAATATTATTTCATGGCTTTCTTTCCCCATTGTAACTTAAGAAGTAGTCAAAAGTATTGCCGTCAGAAAATTAAATAGGGCTTAGAGAAAATCCAAATATTTTTCCCACAATATTTAATATCGAAAAGATCCTTTAATTTTTTTTTGTATTCGAATAAAAAGTTATCTATTTCTAAGTCTGCTTTAAATCAGATATTTGTTGCCCCACGTTTGCATTTAAAATAAAAGAAGGGAATCTGAATCTACTCGAATAATTCAAAAAAATAGTTGAAAAAATGTCATAGTCCATCACTGGATCGAACTGAAAAAGAAGCCGACAAACTACTTTGTTTAAAAGAAGTAGGTCTGCACAAGAATTATTTTTTTTGAAAGTGTGGCTCGAAGGACCAATTCGCTTTATATAATAGACAATAAAACTTTGAAAAAACTAATTACCTTACTACAGAATTCGACCTGATATAGCGAATATAACATGAGGATATATTTTAAGTTTAATGGAGATTATTTTTTTCATCTGTCAAAACAGCTCACGATCCTAACCAATCATTGAGTTTTATACTGATAAAACCGCCTCTTCGTTTTTGTTTTTTCGATAAAACTTTATTTACCTTTTTTGAATTGTCAAATATAAACATTTAACAACTTTTATTTAGTATTATCAATTATTATTATACTAAAATGTATTGCAAATCTACGTTAATACCCAAATTTCAAAATGTATTTGTAAACTAACCTGTTTTTATTCGTTTATTTCAAATCGCTTTAAAACACACATACTTCACTCACTTCAACACTAAACTAAACATCAGTTCTTGAATACCTAAACACTTCAAATTAGCTCAATAAGAAAGACTTTCCATATCAGTCTATAAATGTATATTACAAATGTACCTATTATAGACAATAAAACTAATACTAAACACGGAACTCTCCATGGCACAAATCAGTTCTTCTTCTTCGCTTCGTCTATGGCTTGCACACAAATGCATTTAGCCATAAATATAAATATATATTTGTCGGTTAAATTTAAAAAATGGAGGCGAATACGTCTGTGTGAAATTGATAAAGAAAATATTGAACACTTGTGTGTAAAGTGTTTTTTGTATAAATGACTATTGTTGGAAATTCTTTAGTTCATTTCCAACAGTAGGTACCCAAAAGTAGATAAAAATCCAAATTCTAAGTAATATAAAAAACAGATGTCGATATTGTCCGGTCGCTTGTTCTGGGAATAAAAAACGGACAGAACGTTCACAACTTTAAAAGCATACACAACAATCGTTAAACAAAATAACTCATTAGATATGTGCGAAGGGTACAATTCTACTAAATAAATATAATCATATACTTAAATAACTACGTTGTACATAATCCCAGATGTATATTTGTATATTGGTTCAATTTAATAAAAAATAATAAAACTTCAAAGTGATTTTGAACCAAATCATTTCAACTTTATTCTTTGTTTTTAATACAAAATGATTCAAAAAAGGGGTATATATAAGTACACATTAAAACATGTTAATTAACGCCAGATATGTATTTTTTTAAATAGGTGATTTGCACGCCAGTTTTAAACATTTAACTCCAAGATAGATCAAATAGACGCATAAATTAAGTATAAAACGACAACACAAGCGTGTCCAAAAAATAATTTAAAACTCCAAATAGCGAACATTTTGAGTTCAAATAAGGTTAAGTTCGTAATAACAACTAATCTGAAATAATTTCGAAATTAGCTATAAATATTAATTTTAGAAAAATAAAGGTAGACAAACACTGCAAATATGATGTTATGCTATCTTTGATATTTATTAAGGAAATGTACGTAAATTTGTTGAATAATTAATGCTTTCTTTGCTTTTGATGGGCGCCCACGTTTACGTTTTTGTCCTAAAGGAATACATTTAGCTTCCTCAGGGACTTCAATTTGTTTTAAACGGATTAGAAGACCAACTTATTATAATATTAAGATGTTGTTGTACATATTTAAAATAATTATTCGTTACATAGCTGTAAATTAAATGTCCAATATAATATTTTTCTGTGCATTTATATAAGAACTGTTCCCCCTTATTATCTGGCGTTAAAACACTTCAAAAAATAAGCTTTCAAAATACCACTCGTACTCTCAAATTTTATAGATTAAATTTTAGGTTTCCACACTCAGACGCCTTTATTTCAGGCAAAACCACTCAAACAAACTGATTTGATATAAAATCACTCGTCCTGCGGACTTGTGACTCGTGATTTTATCAATCAGTAAAATTTGGAGGACTCGTGGTATTACCTTTGATTATTTTTAAAATTGGCTCGAAGGACCATTGCAAAATTGTAATAATTGTAAGTGAAAAGCCAAATATTATTTCATGGCTTTTTTCCTATTGTAATTTAAAAAAGTAGTCAAAATTGCCGTCGGAAAATTAAATACGGCTTAGAGAAAATCTAAATATTTTTCCCACAATATTTAATATCGAAAAGATCCTTTATTTTTTTTTGTATTCGAATACAGACAGAGTTATCTATTTCTAACTCTCCCTTAAAATCAGGTATTTCTTGCCCCACCTTTGCATTTAAAATAGAAGAAGGGAAACTGAATCTACTTGAATAATTCAAAAAAATAATTGAAAAAATGTCACAGTCCATCACTAGATCGAACTGAAATAAAAGCCGGCAAACGACTTTGTTTAGAAGCACAAGAATGTATTTTTCTGAAAGTGTGGCTCGAAGGATCAATTCGCTTTATATTAAATCCTACAACAGACAATAAAACTTGGAAAAAACTAATTACCTTACTACAGAATTCGACCTGATATAGCGAATATAACATGAAGATATATTTTAAGTTTAATGGAGATTATTTTTAAAATTGGCTCGAAGGACCATCGCAAAATTGTGATAATTGTAAGTGAAAAGCAAAATATTATTTCATGGCCTTTTTCCCCATTATAATTTAAAAAAGTAGTCAAAACTTAAAAACAGGTGACATTAATGATCGAGTAAAGAGCCTCCTCGTATTTGCTTTCGACACATCCTTGACGTGCGGATGATCTTGATACAGGATCGCTAACAGTTCAAAGTAAAGATTCTTCTTGTGGAAACACGACGTTATTCCGATTGAAAGGGTTCTTAGCGCGCGTTAAGACTCCCGGACTCCTTTCGAGAAGACGTTTAGGCGTCACGGGCTTAATCCGGAGTTGATGGTATCGCCCGAGCATGCATAGATCAATTCGCATGGGAACTCTATGGCTCTGAATACAGACGAAGTTCAAATGAGATTGAAGGTTAGATCCGAATGCCGACACCGGAAAAAGGAGATAAATGACGATACTATGTGGAAATATTCAGTAGAACATTTCGAAAAAGGGATCCGTGTGGAGATGGAGTTTTTCCATTTCATTATCTACTGAATAACGCCAGGCATGGATCGCTGTTCGATATTGCCCGATTTTTTTCCTCTACATCAAATCTCTGGATGCACATTAACGGTGAATTTTAAATTTTAGTTACTCTTTCGGAAAAAATAACACGAACGACACTAAATTTATTCATGACTCTTTTTTTTTCGTTGCGCTCTTTGGAATACAAAAACAGATTCTCGACTTTTATGTAAGAGATATTTTTAAATGCTCTCTAAATCTTTTATGTTAAATCCTCCCTATTCAGAAACCAGTTTTTCAATAAAAAGTGCAAAACGTTCTATTTATTTTCGTAAACATTTTTTGTTTATCCGACAAACTGGATGTATAAAGTGCATTGAAATTTAAAATGGAAACTAATAATTAAAAAAATGAAATTCGCTTAATGGAATAGATCTGGCGAGAAAAACGGCTCGAAAACAGACTGCTGAGGTCAAATCCCCTCATCATTCCTGTATGAAATGTTCGACCCCAGGCGGCGGTGGAGGAGGGGGAATCCTCTATCTAAAGAACTTGAAAACGGGTTTTCCGACAAATCTCAGCCGGGTTGGATCCCACAAAAAAATATTCTTACCAAAATTGAAGAGCTTGACAAAACACGTAACCTAGTTCCAACCAGAACCCGATAGCTCAATTAGTTCGCGAAATATCGCGATTTAAAATTGCATTGCATTTTGAAATTTCAAAAATGAAAAAAATTAATTATTTCGCTAGGGACAGTAGAGATGGGGGCCTCAATTTTTTGTGAATAAAAGGGTAATAACGAGTACTTTTATGTGCCGGAGGGAGGTGGTGGTGGGACAAGTAGGGGGGAGATGTAGGGGGAAACCAAATACTATTAAAACGCTTGTAACTTCCTTAGTAATTGAGCTAGCGCAACCAGCCAGGGCTCAAATTGTTAACTTTTTCTTCCGCTAAAAGATAGCATTACCGAAAAATGTATTTTCCCAAATGCGCGCTTAGCGCGCAAAATAAAAAATGGATAATTTTTTGCTCTCGATTTTAAGGATGAGGAAGTGGGTTGAGGAAAAATTTTTTTTCATCTCTCGACGGCTTTTTTTATCTTTCATTTGAGCCCCGATGCGATAATTAGGAAGGGTGCTACGGGCCGGAAAGTATTTGCCATATAGCGGGAGAATGGAGAGGAGTAGAGGGTTCTAACCGAGCTCAAAAGAAAGACGAGAAAATTTTCTAACCATTTATTCATTTTATTATTTTGCCATGTCAGTATCTTGCCCGCCCGCGCTAGTTTTATCGCATAGAGTTACTGCGGGGCTCAAATGAAAGATAAAAAAAATACCGTCGAGAGGTGAAAAAAATTTTTTTTATCAACCCCATTCTTCATGCCTAAAAGCAAAAAATTATCCATTTTTTATTTGGCTCGCCAGGCGCGCATTTGTGAAAATAAATTTTTTTCCGTATTGCTATCTTTTAGCGGATGAAAAAGTGAACAATTTGAGAACCAGTCAGCGCTATTTTCAAAGTGAATTTTTAAAATCATCAAATTTCAAAGAAATTTAAAACTAATAAAAAAAATTTTAAAATGACAAACAACAAGAAATTTCTTACCATAAATAAATTTTGTATTTTAATTATTTTTTTATTTTTTGGTACCTTTGTAGAAATTTAAAATTTTTGTAGCAAATATGTAAAAGTGAGAAGGTTTTTATAGATAAAAAGACATCACAGTGATGTATGAGTTTCGTACCATATATAGTTTCACTCTACTTTTCTTCATATGTGCCTTAGCGGCATTGATATTGACACTTCTCCCACAGTTAAAGTGACTCGAATTGCCTCGCATAGATCTGTCTATTCAGATATCGTTTCAGTCGGCACGTATCCGTATCTCCTCTTCTTTTATTTTTATCATTATCACACGAAAAAAAAAAACGAATTGAACAGACACAATTTCTCCGACATTTCCTTTGAAGCAGCCAACAAAATCGAGTTACGTTTTCGAAAGTAAAGCATCAGCAGAAGAAGCAAAAGTGAAAAAGTCAAACACACGGCCCGGCGAGAGAGTCTCGCTTTTCTTTGCGAAAAAGCAAAGATTTTTCGGATAATGCGAAAACATCTTGTCCCATTTTGTGGCATCACTCTTCATTATGTTGCGCACTATGAGGCTTTTCAGAAGCTTTATAAAAAGGCTGTTCGACGCCCCCCTGGGTTTTCGCATGCATTTAACTATTCTCTTTAATGTCGACGACGCCGACTGCGTGCCCGGACTGCGGGAAATGTACCGCGCGGATCGTGGGGGAGGGAAATTGTGTGGCGGAAATGATGAATTTGTCGTCCCTTGCTCGAAACTTATTGTGAAAGGATTATGCGAAGTTCTCGCCTCCGTGTATACGCAACCCTTCTTTGATCTTTTTTTTTATAAAATGAGGAATTTTGCCGTCGGAAAATTAAATACGGCTTAGAGAAAATCCAAATATTTTTCCCACAATATTTAATATCGAAAAGATCCTTTAATTTTTTTTTGTATTCGAATACAAAATTGTGTATTTCTTTCTGACCCTGCTTGCCCCACGTTTGCACAAGAATGTATTTTTTTGAAAGTGTGGCTCGAAGAACCAATTCATCAAATCCTACAATAGACAATAAAACTTTGGAAAAACTAATTTCCTTACTAAAGAATTCGACCTGATGTAGGGAATATAACATGAAGATATATTTTAAGTTTATTTATTTATTTTATTTTATTTTTATTTTTACAACGATAACCTTTAGTGAATTCATTAACGATTTTCAATTAGCAGCAAATTATGTTCTTATAAGTTTAGATGTGGTACCTCTATTCACTAACTTACTGAGGTAGTTAAACTCGGCATCGACAAAAATTGGACCAAAATTAATAACCTCAGCAATATTAATAAAAAAATGTTTATGAATATAATTGATTTCATTTTTGACTCTACTTGCCTTGTGTTCAATCAAAAATTCTACAAACAAATTTTCGGTACTCCCATGGGTTCTAATATCTCTCCAATAATATCAAGTTACGTTTTAGATGAAGTCCTAGAATATTGCACAAATAAAATCACATTCTAAATTCGTTTCCTCAAGAGATATGTAGATGATCTTATCCTCTCTGTACCAGGAAACTGTATTGATGAAACTTTAAATATTTTTAGCAGTTTCGATCCAAATATTCACTTTACTGTTGAAAAAGAAACTGGTAATTCAGTTCCATTCCTGGATTTAAAATTAATAAGAACGAACGACAATAAAATCATTACTAGATGGTACAGAAAACCAATTAATAGTAATCGGGTTCCTAAATTTTCATTCAAACCATCCCATGAAAATCAAAATACATTTAATTAGTAACCTCAAAAACAGAGTAGTTAAGGTCACTCATCCATCTTTGAGAGATGAATGTTTAAAAGAACTTTAAAACATTCTTTTTGAAAACTCATATCCCAAATCTTTAGTGAATAAAATTTAGTATCTCTATTTAGTACCTCTATTTCTATTTCAAATTCAAACCATCCACCAACAACTGACCAAATTTCAATTTTTAAATCTTTACCACATGTAGATGGTTTGACATCAAAACTCATATATTTGTTCAAAAATGAAGACAATATTAAAATAGCTAAAACCAATTTGAAAACTATTTAACAAATACATTCTAAATTGAATATACCAGTCAAAAATAAATCAAATATAATCTATGAAATCCCATGCATCAGCTGTGATGAAGTATACATTGGTCAAACAAGTAGAACGCTTAAAGATAGAATAACTTCTCATAAAAGTGACTGCAGAAGGAATGTGATCTTGTCGCCTTGCTGAACATGTAATAGATAAAGATCATGTGATTGACTATAATAATGCCAAAATTCTCGATAATGAATAAAAGAACAGATATGACCTCAGTACAATATACACATATCTGTTAAAAAAAAACATAAAGAAAATTTCTCAACTCGGCCTCCTTGAATTCATTTTTATATATTTATACATACTTATACATTTTATAATCTCACTCTGTATGTTTCAATTGTATACTGATTTTTTAGTAATTGTCATTTTGTCATTTTAAATTTTAACCTTGATGTTTCTTTTCGTATTTAATTTTTTCTGAATTTCATGTTGTTCGTCTTGATAAAGAAAATAAACATTTACTATTGACTGATTCCCACTAATTTTATCTACATAAATTACTATTGAAGAGTCACGAAAATATAATGTAGACTATTTTTAAAATTGGCTCGAAGGACCATTGCAAAATTGTGATAATTTTATTTTGAGAATGCGGCAGATTTAAATGGAAATTTTTCAACGATCCAAAATTGCGGTACTTTCGTCATCGGCATATCAACTAAGATATCAGCGACAAAAAAGGATTTAAGTTAATTTCGCTAATGAAACGCTTAGGTGCGGCTGAGTACGGATAGGCTAGGTCCGCAGTGCTTTCAATTTAGTACGTGTTCTGTGCTCCCGATATAAAACAACCCTCGGGGTGACGGAATCGTCTCCGAAGAGGTTTCGAAATCCCATCGATGTCGAATCGGCCGTTCGTTCCCCGCGGACCCGCCGCCTCGCCTCCTCCCCCACGTTACGGAACGAGCTTTTCGAGTTAATTAACGTGGAATACCACGACGGGGACCATATCCATGGCCAGCTGCGTCGATTCGATACCGCTACATAGATAACTCCTGATGGCGAACGCTAGACGACAAAGACTTGGGGAGTTTACAACAAGAGAACTTTTTGGAGGTTTTTTAGAAATTGGATTAGATTCCATCCGGATATATAAGGGGATTGTATTCGACAAATACTACTCCAAACGAAAAAAAAGGATTTTAATATTTGTCATTTATACTATATACTCCATTAGCAGTAAAACTTAAACAAAATTTTACTATAAGTTTCTGTCGAGTTCTGAGATCTGATCTTCTAAGGAAATATTTACATTCTCAACAGAAAAATGATTCGAAAGAATGTCGACGTTGTAGAAATGGCCTGCAATTTCTGATATAACCTCCAGATATATTGCATGGTCCAGCAAGCTGGAAAATTAAGGGAAGATTTGACAAAAGCCGAGAAATTTTACCTGCACTCTAAAGTATCTATATATTCGATTTTCTGCTCGCCCTTTCCGGTTCTTGTTATTTCGTAGAAATTGTGTTGATAAATAGATATAGATAGTATACAGATTTAAAATTCAGATGTTTGCCTAAGGTTTTTTTTATTTCAGTCAAATATAAATGAATATGTTTTGTTACTCTCAGAATCCATTAATCAATCTTGACGCTAGGATTGACATTTGACCGTAGAACTGGTTTTGTTAAAACAGATTGGAATATATAGCCACATTTTGTGCGAGCTTTAACCAACAGCTCGCACTGGGCTACCAAAAAATTGTCTAAATCAAAAATTGTCCAAAAATCTTTGTTTGTTAGTAAATCGTTCAATTCAACAGCCAAAAGTTTTGCAAGCCAACATGTTTGAATTCTACAATTGAAACGTCATAATATTTTCCTTTAGACAACACGTTCTATATGTACCTCGTTGGTAATAAAGCTTTCTGGTAAGTAAATTAAGTAATGAAAACAATGAAACGGTAAGGTAAACACGGCCATAAGAATAACACACGTCTTAAAATATTAAAGCGCAAAACTAGAATTATGAAGGATTAAACTGTCAAAGTGTAAATTTGCTTGTAAATGTTTGTTCGTGCAGTAGATATAAATGCAGGATGTTATTGTTACTCTATTCGCTCATAACATAAAGACCAATCCCGAACACAGAATCACTAACTACTTCCTAGCAAATTAATTTATCTAGCGAATTTAATTAACTAGATTTCTGAAAAGTTATAACCCGACTGGCGCCTAATTAAAAATACAATCAAACTTTCGACCAAATATACTCTTTTTATCTAATTTCGCGGATGACAGATAACAAATTAGCGCTGGAAAAGAAAATCTTAATTAAACTGTAAATCATTTCACAAATAATTTCAAAAAAATGAACCATTAACGGGCGAGAAATGAATGAACGCTTTATTTTTAACAATTTTAATTTTAGAAATGGGTCCTTCGAGCCGCGGATTAAACGTCCAATAAAATTTACAATTGCGCACATTTTAAGAGAACGGTTTTGGTTTTCTCAGTATATTGACGGAATTTATTAGAAAATGGACGCGGTGGCCCGAACGTTCATTGTTAAATCGCTCATGCCATTTAAAAGTTCCATTACATTACAAGCGAGGAGGATGTGTTGGGACTCCATTACTGGATTAAAATAGACGTGGGGAGTGTGTTTTTGTTTTTACGCTTGTGTGCGGAAACTCAAGTGGAGAGCAATTTAGAAAAGTTTGCCTTTTTTGGTGTTATTCGGAAAAGTATAAGGGGTTTTCAGTCTTTATGGCGCTTGTTGAATGACTTTATTTCATATTTCAAATTGGCTATCCAAAAAATGAATGTCCTGTATACGTTATGATGTTCAGAAATGCATCGAAACGTTGGGCCAGGTCAAAAATATTACGGTCCTGAATTTTCGTATACTTTTTCTGCTTGGAAAATGTAGTTTGCTACTAGTCCCGCAGATTTAAGTAGAAAATGAGAAGGCTCTCGAAAACGCGACGCCAGAGCTTTACGAGAATGGACTCACGTACGCCGTCCAGATTGTCGTCTGAAACTTAATGGGTCTTATATTGCACATTAGTAGCAAGCTCTAACCATAACTGCACTAATACCTAATATCGTTAAGAATAAAAATGACTGGGAGATTCAAGCTGTGTGCAAGAGTGGCCAATTAAAAGCGCCGGGAGAACAAATGGTTAATGGACAGACTAGCTTGGTAGGTTGGTTCCACTACTCCATTAGAATTAAGTCGAGAATAATGGCTGTGTGGCGAACTAGTTTCGATAAGAGTGTTCAATATGTACTAAATCCTAATAAAGTTACAATAACGAAATTAACGGAATCTAATGATAGTCAAAGAGGGACGTCTCGCTGTTTTTCCATTTAAGAGACGTCTTTTAGTAAGCTGAGCGTCATATTTTCTGCTTTAATATATTGTTAACCGTGTAGAGGTAACCTGGGGAACGTCGCTTATTTAGTTTATTTAATTTTATTTATTGCAACCTGTGGAAATTCTCTTGCAAAAGAAAAATTATTGATTATGATTTTCTGTATGTGACAAAATAAATTTTGATAATCCCCTTATTTGCTGAATTAAAACATGAGCAGAGTCCTCTTAAAATCAGAGGTTCTTCTTGGCTGCGGGTGCGTAATATTCTGTCGATTATTATTCAGTTAATGTGTTTAAGAAAATAATAGATCTACCTTGTTATATAAGTTCTTTTATTTATCTGTGATGGTGGAAAGAACAACAACAAAAATATATGGTTCAATAGTGGTTGATGTGGCAATAAAAACAAGTAAGTAAATGTCATATTTGGTTTTTCATGATGGCTTGATAATCATACAATTTAAGTTTGTTTATAGACCAAGAAATGCTATCATAATTACAATTTCTTTTAATGTCCGATGACCTTGGTCTATAGACAAGTTATTGTTATAAAATCGTAAATAAATACAAAAGTTATACCTATTAAAATTAAATGAAATGTGGTAAGTTTTATTATCAATAAAATTTAAGGTTAAAATAAATGTCTATTGATTTAGAAATTAATTTCAGTACGAAAATTTACTAATAATCGAATGCATTCTGTTTTTTATAAGGCCTGATCTTTATTTCTTTGACTATAGAAGAATTATTTATCGATTGATTTATTTATTTATAGAGCTCAATATAAATGTTGGGTACCTTTATTATTTTAATTCTGTTTGTAGGATGTCTCACGATTCTGCTTCTATTCGGTAATATCATTCCATAAAATAATGACAATAATTTAAATTCTGGCAGTTGGAAAAAAATAAACAATTTGACAAACGTCGACTTTACAACACAAGGAATAGATGTTGCTCTGACAACACGTAATAATGGACTGTCCTGGATTTTGTCAAACTTTGGTTTTTATAAACCGGCATCTCACGGCTTGCTGAGATGTGAAATTCTTTGATTTTTGTGTCAAAATCAATGTACATGGTTAAATTTTTATATTTTTGGAAATGTTTTTCACTATTATTTTCACTCTTTTTTATATCACTTTCACTATTAAACCTTTTTTAAAACACTATAATTACTATTTTACCTACCCTAATTTTCTAAATGCAACTTTATTTACAATTTTAATTTTGACATTTCTCATAATTATTGACCTCTTTATTAATGTTATTTGTACTTTTTTTCATAGAATTAGGGCATTTTTAATCTTGAAAATTTGTATAACTATTAACTCTAACCATAATTAACATTGTGTAGATGATTAATTTCATCCACAAGTTCAAGAAATAGAAAAATTTTTATGGTTAGAGGTATAATTGGTACTGACACTGCTAGTGATTCGAAATCTAATTACTAAAGTTCAAATTATATCAGTAACTGACCGTAAGACCCTATTCTAATGAATTATCGTAAAAGTTTTTCAAAATTAACATTTTTGTTTATATAAAAAAAAACATGAAGTTAAAATTTGCAACTTGACATTTCTCATTTCACTTATCCTTGTTATTTTTTATTGTATTTTTGAAATTTAATTACTTATTGATAAATTGTTTAATACTGATAGAAACCTTTCTTAATTTTATTTATTCACACCATCTTAAAATAGATTGTTAACATCTTCAGGGATGTTACCCGTTACAATATGTAGGTATAAATGGTTACCAAAGGTATACTTTGGGTAATTTATTTAAAGATATTTTTAGTGTAATTTTCTCATTTTTATATAGCAGCAGATGGAGCATCCTCAATTTAGTGAACTTGATTTGAAATCTCTCCGATTTATCGCTCTTTCTTTTTCTTTCTATTTTTATGCCTTGTTCCGCTTACATGCTGTCGTTTTCAGGATATTAGATTAAGGACTTTCCATTCATTTCTTTTTTTTCTTCGAACAGAATTTGTGTAAGAACTATATCATAGAATTCCGAAGTTTTTAATGGATTTATTCTGTTTCACCGCATCCGTTGATTGGGTAATCCAGCGCGAGCGGATTTTCGATATCGTCAAAAAAGAAGTTCGCGAGTCTTTATAATTGATTCGTTAAAAGGGTAATTTACTCCAAAAGTGAGTTAATAATAAAGGTTTTTTTTCTCGTTTCTCTAAACGAAAGTGATATTTGATTCTAAACTTTTTGTTTATCATACAAATTAAAGAGATTTTTGTTCTAGATAAAAGTTTGATTAATGTTTTCGTGAGAGTATTGACCTCCTAATGGCTTGGTCGAAAAAAAAAATACTAACTCCTACGTCATTTCGTAATATATTATTCCAGACAATTTTATTTTCGGCTGAAATGTATCCGTCTACGAAAATAAACAAAGCAAAAAATCGAATTCGATACGAAAACAGGACTGTGGAAAATCATTCTCTAGCTTTTATCGTTTATCTATACAAACATATAGAAGATGTAACGTCAAGTTATATAATCGATTTTCAATTTTCCCCCGCTCATTAGTAACAGCACATAGGGCGAAATCAAGCTAGAACCGGATTCGCCCAAACAGCACTTTTAGTCTTCTAGCTCTCAGCCCAAAAATTCTAATTCGGATTTTATTTTTGTTAATGAAATTTTTGTATTTTTTGGCGTTCTCAGAAAATATCACCTACTATGTGTGCTTAGGTCATTAAATATTGAGCTATAAAAAAAGGCCCCACCCATCTCATTTGAGCTGAAATACATGTAGATTAACACTTTCTTGAATTTTGAATGGCTGTGCAGTAGAACATTGCTCTCAATTCAATATTAGTGGGCCAGATCGACCCTGGCTAGGGGAAAAAATTAGATTTTCTCGCACAAAAGGCAGAAAACTTCAGGAATCCAACGCGAGTCTGTGGTCAATCTGCGTGAATAAAATTAAACGACTGGAGCGTCGAAATGGAGCTGGGGAAGTGCGTTACGCAATAAAGCGTACGAAAATGACCACAAAAGAGGAAAAGGTCGGCTATATGAAGGGTCAAGATGGCCGCCAGGTCATCCCGGAATGTCGTGCAGGTGGGCCGCGGGTTGCATACACACAGATTATCAACATTCCGTGCTATAAATGTCCCCCACGTTATGGCGATGCTCTGCATTGTCGCATTTCTATAACACAGGCGTTCCACAAAGTATTTTCAAGGGTATTTGGGCTGGATATTTAGATTTCAATATTTTCTTTCGCTTGCTTAAGTCTTGATTCGTTTAAATACTTTTATTAAATACTCTAATACTTAAAGAGTAGTTAGAGTAAAAATTAAAGCAGCGAAATTAAAGTGCCATTTGAAATAATCCTGTTGGACATTGCACGTGGCCTTTGAACCTAGCTTAAAAGTGGAATAACGTATTATTTAGAAATGCGAGAAAAGAATATGATTTAGAATATGATACCAGAATTCGACGTAGCTCTTAAAATAAATATTTACCAATAAAACCCCAGTTTTTACCCGCCCATGGATTCCGCCTGATGCCGGCAATGATGTTTCCTGCCCAAAATTAACTACTGCCAAAATGGGTATACGAATTGCAGTTCTATATGGGGCGATTAGAACTCGACGACCAAGATAATCATCGATTATTGCACGTAGATATTCCACTTCAATGTCTTGTTCGATTTTTATTACGAATACTTCATATAATTTCCTGTTAGTTTATCATTTATGGACGCTAAATAGAGTCATTAAATGTTAGATTTTAAATTAACTTCAGTACAAATAATATTTCTATGCAAAATTAATTATTTATGACGTTTTTCATTGATTACTGCCCTGATAATCACGTCTATTGCCTTAACCATAATGAAATAAAGTCAGTCATTTAAAATAGTGTGCAGATTTTACATCAAACTCATTACCGAGTCAAAGTAATAATTTTCAAGTTATTTCTTTATTAATCTCGAACAGCTGCTATAGTGAATTTATTACTGATCCACTGCATAAACATCATCATTTATATACTGTGTTTTATTTCACCTTTCTCAACCATAATGCGCCATAAAACAACACAAAAGAATCACAATGTCGAACGAGCAAATCTCCATTGATGTGTAACAAAGGTTCATTCAGCACCTAAACAAACGTAACTTAATTTCATTAATCAAGTTGGCTTTTAATGAAGTATTAAACAACAATCACTGACATCGTTATTGAAGTCGATAGATAAAGTTTGGAGAGGAGTTGCGATTGGCTCCAAACTTCATCTACCTCAACCCGGTGTATTGTCTGAAACTGTTCATAATTTCCGGCGTGGCCAAACTCCAACTCAAAAGGTAATCGTCGTTATCCGGACATTGTTGCCACCAGTGTCGTACGTATAGCCAATACAATACGTTAGTAAGAGTTCTAACTTTATACTTTGCAGCATGAAGCTACATTTTGAACGATTGATGAATTTAAAATTTGTTCTTCTGCATTCTTCCTCACAATCTGTGATTACTGTGGTTTTTTCGAATTGTGGGACATTCTTTTCTCGCAGTGGATTACGTAGATAGTTCATGAAGCACCCTTAACGCCTTTATAGTAAATGTTACCAAATTCACTTTGGTATTAGCCTAAACGTCCATCGTTGTTTATTGGCCTTAGATCTTTTGTGAAACCGTGAACAAACTGACTAACGCGGGATAATATTCGAAATACTCTTCTATTGGTCAAAGCACCAGAAACGCCATGTCTGTAGGCGAGAGTAGAGGTGTAGGGATCACAGGCTACAGTGTTTACGGCTGGCCTCTCGGATTTGGAATTAATATAGTAATATTTGTCCATATACGTGCTTTCAATCCACACTTGATAAAAACCTTACTTTTGATGGAAAACGTTAAAGACCTTTTCTACGGTTTATCAGTATTTTTGATTTCATTCAATAAATGTGAACGAATTTTCTCGAACCGCATCAGATATAATTTTATTCGTCAAGTATATTAGTAAGTTGGCAGGCGGTATATAAACACTAATAACATACCAGCTGTCCGTATAAATTCTAATTAGTATGTTGTATTAAATTTTATTTTTAGTTCAATTCATATTTCAAGCGACACATTTTACACAGTATTTATAATATATTATTAACATCAAACGACTAAATTTTAAAAGAAAAATTTATTACGCGACGAGAGAATGTCTGTATTTGCAAATTTGATTAATTGATTAGTTATATTTATCATATACTTTATTATACAAAATCTTTCAATCTCTCTGGAAGAATATCCACAAATTAATCAAGAAATAGAATTTACCTCTCCCAAAGAAGTAATTACCGAAATAAAAGAAAATATCAATCCGAAAAAATCTCCAGGTTTTGACTTAATTACTAGAGAAATTTTAAAACAATTACCAAAAAAATCAATAATTAAACTAACTAACTTAATAAATGCTGCCTTCCTACTGAAATATGTACCCAACATTTGGAAAATTGCGGAATTCATAATGGTACCCAAGCCAGGGAAACCACCACATGAGGCATCGTCATACAGACCGATCTCATTACTGCCTGTTATGTCGAAACTATTTGAGAAACTCCTCAAAAGACTAAAACCACTTATCGAAGAAAGAGAAATTATCCTTAATCACCAATTTGGATTTAGAAATAAGCACTCGACGATCGACCAAGTTCATAGAATAACCAACATTATAGAGAAATCATTATAAGAGAAAAACATTTGTGCTACTATCTTTCTTGATGTAGCACAAGCGTTTGATAAGGTTTGGCATGAAGGATTAATACATAAGCTCAAGCTTTTCCTTCCAGAACAATATACAGATATCCTCCCTTCATATATATCGGAAAGATACTTTAGAATTAGGCAAGAAGAAGCCTAATCCGATCTTAAAGAAATTAAGGCTGGAGTGCCACAAGGAAGTGTCTTAGGACCTGTCCTATACTTACTGTACACATGTGATACTCCAGAGTTAGAAAACAATACCGTAGCCACCTTCGCCGGCAACACTGCCATTCTAGCAGTAAGAAAGAGCAATGAAGAAGCAACCCACAAGCTGCAAACAACTGTCCACAGTATCTATGACTGGACGATGAGATGGAAGATTAAACTTAATGAAACTAAATCACTTCACATTAACTTAACAAACAAAAGGATAGATCATATTCCAGTCAGAATAAACAATAACCTGATTCCATATTCAAACACAGCAAACACACAGGTATTACCTTAAAAAGAAAAGAACTTGGAATTGGAAGAAACTCCACTTTGTCTCTACATAATAAGCTTATGCTATATAAGCAGATACTTAAGCCCGTATGGACTTATGGTATCCAACTATGGGGATGCACCAAAACAAGCAACTTAGCAATCATCCAAAGATTTCAAAACAAAGCACTGAGGAACATAGCAGTACATTCGCAATAGTGACCTCCATAGGGATCTGGAAATGGACACTGTTGACCAGGCCATCAAGAAATTAGCCAAGAGTCATGAAGAAAGACTTCATCATCATGTCAATGTCGAGGATATCTAGCTCCTTGACAATACTGGGTTAGAAAGAAGACTTAAGAGGATCAAGTAAAAGCAGAGCTTGTGTATGCACGTTAAAGTTTAGTGCAATCCATTCTACAGAACCTAAGGAACGCTGATGAGTATACCTTAGTTTTAAATTTCAAACTCTATTAGATTAAGTTAGAATTAAATTGCTCATTGGTCACTGTTGACCAGATTGTAATATACTAAATGCCTTTATGGGTGTTTAATAATAAAAAAATAAATATACATTGTTTAATAAAGAAAATATCATTTGGATTTAGGAATGAACAACCAGCATGTTCACCGGATCTGTTACTGCTAGAATTATGGCACAAATTCTTTTGAAACCATTACAATGAATGATTCTGAAAGTACGCTACTGAGGTAACTACCAGTTTCTATGTTTCTAAATACATGATAGAGCAGAATGGTGCCATTCTTGCAAAGTTAGTCTAGCTGACTCGATTATATTGCATCGATTTTGGATGTATATTTACACTTTGGCATATGGCGGATGCCGAATATTGCCCTCAACTAAATTATTCCCACGTTAATATCGATTTGGGGGACAAAGCCTTGACTGAAATACGATCAAATCATCGCAACTCGATTGGGGAATGCCAGGGCTATAATTTGAGAATTTATTATTATAAAGATTAATTCAAAAACGAACTAATTTGTAAGCTAATAATGATACAAAACGTAATGATGAGGGAAACGTTTAAAAAGTGAAAAATATTTGATCGAGACAAAAGAAAGTTTTCTCCGGACAATTTGAAAACGCTAATATTTTTTTGTTTTCGTCCGCCATCGCCCAACTTATCAAGTTTAACGTTGAAGCGAAAGAAATTAAGAAGTTAACCGCCACTTCCCGCTTTCGGATTTAATAATATCCTTCAGAATATCTTTCCTGATCCAAAACGGCTGAGAGGGCTTAGTTTTATAGCTGAAGAGGATTAAAAACGAGATTAATTATATCTAATAGGGAATTTAAAATAAGAAAAAGAAAATTCATTTCTTTAAAAAAGCAATCGTAATTTACTTTTTTGTAAAAAAAAAAGACCTAACAAAAAAGTGAGGATTAAAAACTGAACGTTGATGTTCGAACTGGGTTAGATAAGAGTGACATTATAATGGAAACTCAGTTCTGGTTTAGACATTTATTGTCAAAAGATAATTCCGTCAAACGTTATGCTCCTTAACGTCATATTTGTTATAAACCACAATTATAGCGCTTCCTAGATCATAATGTAGCCCGAGGATCAATTATAATATATATTAACGATTTATAGACAGCTTGGATTATTGAGATCAGTTTAACCCCTTAACGTGTCCCACTGAGTGTATTAGGTCTCAGCAAAAGCTTTCACTAGACGCTAGAATTTTCAAAGTCCTTTAAATTAAAGATAATTCGTTCCGTAACAAAATAGGACCATTGACAAAAATGACGCTAATATAGACGTGAAACAAAAGCAAAAAGAGCATTTTTATGAGCTACAAGTCAATTGTAACCAGACCACATTCTACAAATTAATTCTCATACATAGTGCCGCATTCGCTTCGGAAAATGGCCGCTTTTGACCATTTTTGCGCACAACAACCTGCAATGCAATTTGCACGAGCCAGATAAAATTAGTTAAAGTTTAATTGGCGCCTAGAGGCCCATACATAATCAACGAAAAGCGCCCGGCTCGATGAGAGTGAAGGGCGAAATCCTCGATTGATCCGCCGGGAATTTATTAAATATCATGACACATTTTATAACCCAAAACCGTCGTCAGATATAACCTAATGCACGTATGACATTTTGATGACATCGTTTTCTCTGTTCTCCGACCCTACTGGAATTTACCTCGAACTACAGAAATACGATCTCTTTTAATATAGAACGAGCTGACAGCTTTTCCTTTCTTTTGTCATATTCCAACCTGGTGGCTTCGGTTCAAGTTAAGTATTTTTTAAGAAAAAATTAATTAAAAACTGAACGACTAGAGTGACTAGACCAACCAAACGTGTTTCAAGTAGGGAAAATGTTAAGATAACTTTCAAATAACGCGACTGCTTTATATCGCAACCGGCAAAGTAGGAAAGATAATACTTATGTGAATACTACTACCCCTTTATTTGTTTTTTAATTGAATTTACAGCGATTTTCGAAATTTCAGAAAAAATTATAAATCCAAAATTTTCTGTAGTGTATCAATTTCGACCTAAAATTTTATGAGAGACAAGGGCATTCAACTAACCTGTTTGACTGAAATAATAACACTTGAATAACCGATTGACTCGTTTTTACATTACATTAATAATTATTTACACAATTTGTAAATAATTTGTTAGACAAATGACAAAATAAGCAGTTATTCAATGCAAAAAAATCAACGCATTACAGGTGAAACTCACTCAAATAACGATACCATTACTTGTCATCAAAGTGTCGACCAATGAGAAGATAGTTGTGGTCAGGAATTCAAAGCGACCCTTAAATCAATATACGATTAATAACGAATCATTTTCTAAAATGTGTAAAAATTTGGGATTTCCTCTTAACCTCCAAACTAGCCAATTGTGATGTTGTTTTTTATGCTTCTTACGAAGTTTATGATTAAAATCGTTTGTAAAATTGTGTTTGTTTCTTTATGAAAGAAGCAAAATGACCTGTTAATTTACTGAAACTGGCAACTTTAAAAAAAATATGTACAGAGATCAAATTTTGATTTATGTTTAATTTAAGTATTTTGTAGATAAAATTAGTGGGAAGCAGTAGTAAATAAATTAGCGATTTCTTCGTTTTAAATCGAGCTTTCGAAAATGTTTATTTTCTTTATCAAGACTAATAATTTTAAATTTAAAGTTCCATATGTTCCGTGCATTTAAATAATTTTATCTACATAAATTACTATTGAACAGTCCCGAAAATATCCACTTAAAACTTTTATATATCTTGACAAATTTGTCTTTTTTTTTCTATTATTTTTAACCTCACATAAGTGTATTTTGAATATTGTAAGAAACGACTGGAAACAACTTATTGGCGTATGCGCGACATATCGACCAAAATCAACAGATTTAACGAGTTGTGTCAATCAAATAAGATTAGAATCGATGTTGAGCTGTCAACGACATTCATCCATCGTAACTTCGATGAGAAAAATAAAATAAATACTAAAGCAATCAGTAAAACAGTGGAAATTCATCATGGTAGTCGAGTATCCGACATAATGATCACAATACATTTCACGTTACATCGAACGGGTCATAGCGAGTTGGCGACCCTTTCAATTTGTCCCGAAATAATTAACTGCATAATCCCTTTAAACGTGCTCGAATATTACTGTTTATTTTGCAATTCTATACGCCATAGCTGCGATGACGGCCGGTATACGGTGAGCTAATCCGTAGGCCGAGTGTCCATTCAAAAGGACATATTTTCAGTGCCAAATTTAAATATGTGATAAATCTTATACTTATACTGCCCCACATATGGATAAGTTAAGAAAACTGAAAAACAGGTAATTTATTTAACACAAAATACTACAAACTTAATTATTTATGGTACAATTAAAATATAAATTTCAATTTTGATACATAGTAGCAGTATTGTTTGAAATCTTTGTTAACTCATTGGTATTGTTGGGTGTAGCTGTAGAGTGAGAAGCTCGAGGAGTGGCTGCAGGACCTTCTGTTTTCTGTTTTTTAGCTGGAGGTCTTTATGATGTTGGAATAATGCTAATTATCCATTTGCAGATAATGCTTAATTGAGTTGGCTGAACATAAGCTGACTAGCACTATTTAAAAACAGTATTACAAAATTTATTGACAATAAAATCAGAAAAATTGTTTAGCGTCGTTTTCTAGTGTCCTAGGAGACCATAATTACTTGTTATCAAAGGTATTATAATTATTATAATTTTTGGTGACAACAGCTGTCAAGTTTTGCCGCGAGTAAACTCGACAAAACTGCATACAGGAGCTGTTATACAGTTTTTTCATCTAGAAACTATTTGTAATTCAAAATTGTGCGTTTGTGATTGGTGGAAATTAAGACGAGGGAAATAGTACATGTTAATCATCTATATAAAGTAATTTTCACTTACTTATTAGGTTATCTCGCCTCCGTTAAACACACGTTTGCCTCCTCATTGTAAGGTCATTAGGTTATAAAGATCCTCCAGTGTACCACAAGGAAGCATACCAGGCCCACTGCGTTATAATATTTTTTTAGAATTTCTTTGACAATTATTAAATAAAGAAGTTATTTACTTTTTTCTTACCTTGATACAGGGTGATTCAAAAAGAATGGTAAATAAATCATCTTCAAATTTAGAACAAATACCTCTCCAGGGTGCAGAAAAAAAATGTTAATACACATCATCAATATTTTTGCAGATATAATTCTAAGTATTTGGTCCACATAGATAATTAAAAGTTCCATATGTTCGGTACATTGAAATTTAACAGCGCAAATTTGCATTATGAGGTTGGCCAATATGTGTCATATTAAATTTCAATGTAACAAAAGGCCTTAAAATTTGTTTTGATTTGCCTTTGTCGATATATTTTCGATTATTACCGTTGTCTTTTTCACTATGAATTCCTGCAAATTTTTATTACTACGACTTGGTCGCTTTTATCCCCGGTAGTGAAATAAATGTGTTATTTTATTGAATAAAATCGCTTTGACTTCATTGCAATAAAATAGAGTTAAATGAAAAGAAACAGAATAAAAAAAAATATGAACAGAACGAATAGAAAATTAAAAAGGAAAATAGAGATCTCTAGTTCGAGAATTAAAGTTTTTAATTTAAAATAATTGTTCTCGGGAGAATAAAAATGAACAAAGGAGTTTTACTTCTAGAAGATACGCTATTTATGATGTTGACATTAATAATTTTTTTAAAACATTTCAAAATTTACATTACGCTGAGCTTTATTGTTTGACTAAATCCAGTTGATTCCTGTTGACTTAAAAGGATGTTAAGACATTGTGGAAAAACTTATTTCATGTCTTATGTAAATAGATACAGTGTGTTCCAAAAAGTTTATCTTAGATTTCCCAAAAAAATATTCTTGATATCACTTGTAAATCCTTAATCAGTTATAAAACTTTTCAAACATTTGCTGGAATAAATGATGATGTGGAGTGAAAATGTTCCAAAAGTATAGTGCAGCTTACGATTAAAAAATAAAATAAAATTTATACACACGAATAAAATTTGTGTTTCTAAATGAAAATGGAATATATCATGACAATAAAAATATTGATGTACATTTTGTAATTAAAATGTTGAAAAAGCAAAATAAATAAAATCGATTGTCTTAAGCTTGGCAAAATTGTTTTTGGATATATTTTTGTAACCGAGAAAACAGTTAAAGGGAAATTGGTGAAAGCCGTTGAAAAAAGAGCTCTTGCCGGATAACGTTCTAAGTGATTTGTGGTGGCTTAAAAGATTTTTCCGAAAGGTACAACACAGAGATTATTCAAAAAGAATCAACGGCGTTACAAAAAGCTGAAAGCCCCCCGAAAGATTGATATCGGCGTGATGTGAATGGTTTCGGTAGATAGGTGTAGATTTTTCACACGACCAATATCCCCGTTTTTATGGAATGCCAATCCATGGATCGTAGGTCGATGTATCACACAAAAAATGATGATCCTCGTCTGAGAAAGACCTAAATAAATTCCTATTCGACCATGCCTACGAAAATTCCGGCGCAGGAATAGAGTGAAAACCAAAGGGAAAGCAATTTTCGATAAAGCCTAAGTTATTGGTATTATCACAACACATGAGAGGATACTTTGAACTCTTTTATTTTGTCGCAGATAGAAGAGGTTATTACGCTTGAGCGGATTGACATTTTTCGAGTGTGTTTCGACGTCGTAACCCCTTTTCTTTACGGCTAGCTCCAAGCAATTTTTTGATTTTATAAAATGATGTTGCGATATTAGACCAGGGCCAATCATTCTTGACACAAAAAAAATTCTTAGCAGTATGTGGATCATCGGAAAATTTAGAGTAAATTGTAAGTAAATTAAGAAAAATCAACATGACTGATTAAAAGTTCCGGAAGTAATTGGGTTTTTACGATTTGTGGCTGAAATATGCATCCTATAGGTAAAAGGTGTAGAAATTAAAAAATCTAAAACTTTTGTATTGATTATTTTTCAACATAACCTCAAAATTATCGAGAAAATCGCTAAGAACTATTTTTTTTCGTTTTTAATTTTTAACTTCCGCAAAAATATATTTTTTTAAATGAAACTTGGTGAAAACGTTCTTTTTTGTGTTTTAACACTTTCACTGCCCAAATCAAGTTGCGACTTTCGACACAGGCCAACTTTTTATTTCACTTTCCATTTTTATATAAAATTAAAAAAAATCAAAAAGTTAAAACCACAAATACTTTTCACTTAAAAATATCTTTCGTAACGTGCCCATGTCCGAATACTACACTCAACAGGAGTGCCGACTTAGCTGGGCTAATATAAATTCGAATCGGGTAGAAAACGCTTAAAAGCGTCAGAGGCACAGGCGCACAACTAATTAAACGCTTATAAGCGTCATGGGTAGCGAAAGTGTTAAATAAGCTGTAATTTTTTCAAAACAAAATATTTATTTTATTTTATTTTCCAATAGGAACAATAAAGTTAAAAAATTGAAAATTTGTAAACCAACTTTTTTGAATAAAAATAATTTTTTTTTATGCTAATCAAACCCATGCTATGATTCATGTTACGTTCAAGCCTACTAGAGCCAAATATAATGGAGTAGATCTGGCGAAAAAAACTGCTCGAAAACAGACCGATGTTATAGCCGAACCCGATAACTCAATTAGTTGAAATATCGCGATTTGAATTTGCAAAAATGAAAAAAATTAATTAATTATTACTCGAGAGGCAATGGAGATGGGGCGTCAATTTTTTGTGAATAAAAGGGTAATAGCGAGTACTTTTATGTGCCGGATGGTGGTGGTGGTGGGACAAGTAGGGGGGGAGATATGGGGGAAAACAAATATTATTGAAACGCTTGTAACTTCTGTGCTAATTGAGCTAGCAAAACCAGCCGAAGCTCACATTGTTCGCTTTTTCATCCGCTAAAAGATGAAAAATTGAACAATTTAAGCCTCGGCTGGTTGCGCTAGCTCAATTAGCACAAAAGTTACAAGCGTTTCAATAATATTTGTTCTCCCCCCTACTTGTCCCACCACTCCCACCCTCCGGCACTTAAAAGTACTCGTTATTACCCTTTTATTCACAAAAACTTGACGCCCCATCTCCACTGCCTCTCGATAAATAATTAAATTTTTTTTTCATTTTTCAATTTTAAATCGCGATAATTCGCGAACTAATTGAGTTATCGGGTTCAGGTTGGAACGAGATTACGTGTTTTGTCGAGCTCTTCAATTTTAGTAATAATATTTTTTTGTGGGATCAAACCCGTCTGAGATTTGTCGGAAAAACCGTTTTCAAGTTCTTTAGATACAGGATTTCCCCCTCCTCCACCGCCGCCTGGGTCGAACATTTCATGCAGGAATGATGGGGGGGAGCTGATTTCATCGATTGGGAAAAAATTACTCGATTTCATCAGTCTGTTTTGGAAAGCCAGATCGACTCCATTAATATATTAAAATGGACCAAGTGGTATAATAACTACCATCATGCCAGATACTGTGTATACATCCAAGTGTTTTAGTCATTATAAAGGAGTTGCCAGGCGTTCGCCAAATAAAAGGTTCCTCCATTAAAACATCCATTTAACAATAGATACAAAAAAAATCGGAGGCATAAAAACCCCTCACAAAATACCTGTCCAATAAAAGGATTTTAAAGTGAGATATCCCCTTTGCGATCTTTATTTGCAAGCAAAATTAAAGGAACCCCGATTCCTTCAACGGATACCATGACAAAAAGGCCTTTCAGCTAAAATAAATCCAATTTTATCGGGTAAAAATCTTACTTCTATATATATACATGGAACGTATGACGTTCATTTTAGTCGTATTTCGTCGGCGATGGATAGAAGGAAAAATCTTAAAATTTTCAATTCGAGCGACAAGGACAAACCTTTCAATACGATAAACTTATTTTATTTTGAAACAACCGTGTTCGCTAGATTTCTCGATTCGAGGATATGAATCCGTATGTCAACGGCAAGGTAGAGAAAGAAATTGATATATTGTAAAATAAATGTGGGTGTGCCTTATTGAATAAAAAGTTTCAATGTTATTAATCAAAGCACTCTAGATTGGTTAATTATAATTGGAAATAAATTGACGAACAAAAATATAGATATACAAACACGCTTCATCGACTTGGAAAAAGCATTTGATCGAGTTCAGGGAGAAGTTAGAAAAAGGAAACAATAGAAGTGGAAGTGAATTCACAACATAAATTGGTGTTCAACAAGGATGTGAATTGAGCCCGGTTGTAATCCTAATGAATTAATTTTTAGTATTGCTTTGCTATTGAAGAGGGAAATAATATTTTCAGTAATAGACTCCTTTTTTTTTACCACCCTGTATGATGCTACTTTTTACGAGACAGTAACTAAAAGAAAAACAAGTTTATTGAACATGGTTTTATAATGTATTACGATGACATTAACTTTCTTCAAAATTTCCTTTTTCTCGTCGTTCATCAACTCAATTTTTAAAACTTTCTGACACTACTGTCAATACTTCTGTTAACTCACCGGTAAGTATTTCGAACTTTAAACCTAACTCGATTTACTGGCAAAAATAGACTTGGCGAGGTCCTAAACTTTACGTATAAATATAATAATTTACTCATAGACAAGAAATAAAAAATTTACACTTCACAGATAATAGTAAAAAACTTACCGAGGCATCAAATTGATCTTCACGTCATCGTCAGATCTATAAAAATACAGAAAGAACAAATAGAAAATATAACAAGTGAAATTTAATAATTTTTCAAGTTTTCTGAGTAAAGTAAGCGTTATTACCTATTTAGTGGGATAGACTCAGAATTTTTGAATAATGATACCGATTTAATTCATTTTGGGGGTTGAGTGATTAAATTGGCGAGGTTTGGATGTGGGTCGAAATCTCTTGGTGTTCATTTAAAAATATACTATACTATATTAATTTACTATGCCTACGACCTTCTTCACTGTTGTTTAGCCAGCATCCAATAAGGATTCTTTAAGTATCGCGAAAGGTCTAAAACCTGGGAAATTCGTGGCATTTATTTTTGGAAATAAGAAACGACATTTAAATTTAAAAACAGATTGTCGCTCACTAGATAAAGACGTTTGCAAAATTATTTTCAATTAAATATAGAAAATATACAATCGCAAAATACGGAACAACTTGAGGAATGAATAGGAAATAAAATTTGTCAAAACCAACCACAAATATTTTTACTAAAACTAAAAAAAAATCATGTCTTTAAAGCGAGCAATGTGACGGTCCTCTGGGAAATTGATTTTCAGATCCGCAGATATAAATATAACTTTCTAGGACACGTGATTATAAGGATTGGCGTCTTTCATCTTTTTGAATTACGCTATATAAGAAAGTAAATTTTAATTAAAGTTGAAAGAATTCGGAAGTTCTCGCCGTTCTAAAAGTTTTTAGAGAAAGTGTCCTTCTGTCTGCGGAACGTAAACGTCGCATTAAATCTAAAGAAAATAAGATTCCAGCAAAGAGGCCCAGACAAGCGATTAATAAGCAAAAAGAAAGGAATCCCGTAAATGATACTTTTCTCCATTATAAGAAAATTACAGGCGGTCGCCGGTCGCCGTCGACTTCTCCAAATATTTCGAGAATTCTTATTCCACCAAAGTGCCATTACTTTTATTCCAAGCTGACTCCGACCGCTCCAAAACTTTCTTAATATCATCACACTAAATGTGTGCTCAGCCGAAACTTCCCCAGAGTTAACTTGAGCATCATTTGTCAGTCTGTACAACATAAATCCGATACATGTTCCCGGTATCCCTAGCGGATAGCGGATCCCTAAGCTCGCGAAGATGACAGCTAAACTTCCCGGTTATAAAGAAAACCCCCAGCCCATAAAGACCAAATTCCAATGGCCGCTAAACTTTTCTGAACCTAAACTACCCTTCACACTGGCGTAGGCCTCTCATTTCCTTCTTGATTTTTTTATTCATTTTCTATTCACATTTTTACGGCAGATGTTGCAATTTAATTTAACGGTATATCAATCGAATAATTTTAGTGTAAGTATATTGTTATTAAAGCTTGACTGGAGAGATGAATTTCTGGATTCTGTGCCAATTTGATGGACGCTTCATTGTCAATCATTATAATTGGTAGGCGCTCTAACTTCACATCTGATCATAGAGTCGCTACTATTTCAGACTCAGTGGCTGAGATTGCAACAGAACTTTGACGTTGACTATTCCAGGAAATCACCTCCTGCGTAGATACAGATAATTCCCGTAGTGAAATGCCCTGTGGTGTTATGTCCTCCGTGATCTCCGTCGCTATAACTATCTATACAACCTTTCTTAAAATCAGTGCCCTTCAGGTATCTTTAGGATCTTCTAGGTTTCTAGATGCTACACCTACAGCAAAAGTAATAGCTGGTCGTGTACCAGTCATTAAATAAATGAATGCACCTACATCTTCTCTATAACAGAAAGGTTTAATTTGTTCATTATCCTCCCTTTCTTATAAGTTCTCTTTTTTTCCTTCTTGAGAGCTCTTTACAATCGGTGTAGATACTGGTGCAGTCCTACCTACCAAACCGTTGTAACAATTTCTTTATTTAGGCACTTTGGTTTAGTGTACATCTAAACCATCTTTTCACTAGCAGCTATATTTAGTAAAGCCCTTAAAGTACCTGACTTTGATAGTCAGGCAGCGTTAAATATTCTAACGTTATCAGATCTGGAATTCCCGTGGGGTTACACTTCAGTGGGTGCCAAGCCAAAGGAAACATTGAGAAAAGCCTGACTAGCTGAATAAAAACTAGAAATCAGTCTCACTAGAAACGCGTTCCATGTAATAAAGTCGAAAAGCAAGGCAAATGTCTCGTGCGAGTTGATTTTGAAGCTAATAAGTAATAATATTGACAAAATACACGCCACTGATACTTCGCAAAATAAGAAATGATGTAGAATACCAAACCGGACAAGTAGGGAACGGGATGCCGATGATAGCTTTTGAAAGTTTTGTTAGAGCACATTACACCGCGCCATTTTGGTTTCGTTGTTATCGAAAGGGTGGATGCATTCGATGAATTCAGTGTACGGCGTGTGTTAAGTGGATGGAAAGGCTAATCCAACGTTGCTTTGCCCGTACGAGAGGATAAAAATATAAAGCGGGAGATAACAAAATACTTCGGTTTTTCTGCTCGATATATAGCGGGTTCGAAAATATAGTAAATTTATACATTAATAACGGGAATTATAAACGTCTCAAATACTTAGAAGTCCCTTCAAAAGACATTAAAAATTCCTTTGTGCTTTCAGTTATTAAATATTGGTTTCATCTTTAAAGTAATGAAGGATTAATTAGGGGAAAAAGGAGTTTGTCGAGAAAAAATTTAATGTTACTTAAAAGTTTGCTTTCTGTGGACTAATTTTTCAAAATTATTAGTTTTTTTAATAAAAGAAAACCGTATAAAAGTTGTTTAAAAAGGACGGCACCGACGTGTTGGAACTTTCCAACTTTAAAATTATTTCGAACGAACATGATGCTCCGATTTCTCTTGATTAAAGCGACACTAATCGCATCAAACTCCAAGGACGAAGTCGGCGGCAGCAAAAACACATCGTAGCCAATAAAAATTCTAGTGAAAAATCCAATTTAATCCGGCAGAATTTATTCCGGGTGTGCGACACATAGTTTCGCGACTTGCTCGCTCGCTCGCTCTCTTGTATGATGTATGAGCCCACATCAATCCTGTTTCTCACCTCCCTAACGACCCAAAACACCCCGGGACTTCGAGAAAACTTATTTAACTCGCACTTGGAAGACCCCAGTTGATGGATCGCACTGCCAAATATCACACGCAGCTAAAATCGAAAAAGTTACGCTTCAAGACGTCCCGCGTTAAAATAAAAATGGAACGAATGGGATTATATTCAATTTGATGTAATTCCAACGTTATTAATCTAGATCTCATACGAAACTTCGGATGGGTTGATTCAACGTTAAGATATTTTACTGTAATTTAACCTGTTCCTTCAATCGAAAATGAAAGTTTGTCATGCAACAGTTGATTCGAGCTCTTTTATTGATTCAGGAGATAACCCATCATGGTCAATGACTAAAGTCGTACCGGCCAAATCTATCGGCAACTTGTCTTGATACTTTCTGGTATCGCCCTTCCATCTTTCCCTAAAATTTTAGTCTATCCTAGATGCATTGTTCGCTAAAACTTTTCCTTATCCTCATCATCTGCTTGGGACAAATAGCAGCTCAACTACAGATTTCAGAGTGTATCTCCTACGAAGATTGAAGGGCTATGGGATAAAAAGGGAGGAGGTGCATACAATAAGATGTCAAAAGGAACAATCTTGCATGATAGTATTAGTGATTTTGACAATGAATAAGAAGATACACTGGCTAAGTAAGGCTCCGGATCTTATGTGACCGGATCCTTGCATTAGCACTGGTGTGCTATCTGAAATAAATATACAAAGTATAACCTTCCACGGTGAAGTGAAAAACCCGTTAGAATAACATAATATTTTGCACTTAACACTTCTGGTTTGCATTCATAAAAGGCTTATAGTATTTCTTGAGAATTAAGTGTCTATAACACACATGATTTATATCAAGAAACAAGGAAGCGATAAACATTAATATTCTACAACTTGTACGTTTTCGGTTATATTGATTTACGATTATTTTCATATTTTAACCATACCATACAATTTGCGGTTGATAAAATGCTTTGAAATTTATTAATTTACATAATATAAACTCCATTCAACAACCGCAAGGGTGCAATTTAGGACTGCCATCATGCATCTGCGGTGTGTAAAATATTCCATTTTGAAAATAATTGGTTCATTAAAAAATTATTTAATTTAGTAATAAGGAAACTAGGACAAAAGCTTCTGCAGCTACTGATTAAAATTGCTAGGTTTGGTTGTTCACTATCTACTATAACCTAAAAATGTCACCAATTTACGATAAATAAAACTGGCGAAAAAGATCGGACGGAAGACTGAATAATTGGTCGGCCAGCATATCGATTATTAGCGATACTTCCTGTATTTTTTTATGTAAAATGTAGATAAAACTGTTTACTAATTCGTATTTTTTATTTTCAGGGTCGATGTAATAGGGAGAAACCCCCATGCAAATATTTCCATCCTCCTCAACACCTCAAGGATCAATTGTTAATCAACGGCAGAAACCACTTAGCTCTTAAGAACGCTCTTATGCAACAAATGGGTCTAACACCCGGTCAAGCTCTAGTTCCTGGACAAGTTCAAGCAGTCGTGAGTAAAATTTTGTCTACTATTAGCTTGGTTTTGTCTCGTTCTATTAAAAGCAAAGTAAAAATTGAGGAAAAAATTATTTATTATCTTGATTTTTCAAAATAATCCATCGGATTTACATCTGGGTACCGTGGTGACCAAATTATTGAATTACCCTGTATGATTTAAATTTTTACGTTTATACCACTTGAGGTTGATTTGGAAACTTGATACAAGTTCTGGTAGCTTGCCGAATAAACATATCGGTTAAACATTTTAAAAGCTAGATAATATCAATCCGAGTTAATGGAGTTTTCCGTTATTTTTAGATGCCGTGTAAATTGAGTAAGTGGTTCAGACAAAATGTTCTCTCCCATACAAATAGTCACGAGCAAAGAAATGCGTTAAAAGGAATCCAAGGTCACGATATATAATTTTGATCTTTTTTATATAGCGAGTTTGAAAACATTGTCTAGATTATGTGTGCCGCGGCCAATAGGGATATTAAGTTGGGCAATTTTGGTTACTACAATATTTGTTCCATGATCCTGCCTTTTATTTGTCTCTTAGTTTGTCCTATAAAATCGTTGTACTAGCTAACGCTAAAGAACTAGTACGGGGTACAAAAACGCTGGACTAGGACAGGCAATCTTGATTACTAAAATAAATGTTCCGTGATCCTGCCTTTTATTTGTCTCTTAGTTTGTCCTATAAAATCTTTGAACTAGCTAACGCTAAAGAACTAGTACGGGGTACAAAAATACTGGACTAGGGCAGGCAATCTTGATTACTACAATAAATGTTCCCTGATCCTGCCTTTTATTTCTCTCTTAGTTTGTCCTATAAAATCTTTGAACTAGCTAACGCTAAAGAACTAGTACGGGGTACAAAAATGCTGGACTAGGGCAGCCAATCTTGATTATTAAAATAAATGTTCCGTGATCCTGCCTTTTATTTGTCTCTTAGTTTGTCCTATAAATTCTTTGGACTAGCTAACGCTAAAGAACTAGTATCTACGGGGTACAAAAATATTGGACTAGGGCAGTAAAATCAATAAGCCAGTGGGCTTCAGCGATATCGGAGATATTAGATCAGACGGGCCCAGAAAAAAAAGCTAACGAAGTTTCAAAATGAAAATCAAGATGATGACATTAGACATTTTAATTTTAAACAGTTGTCCTCAATTTTTTCTCCAAGATATTTTGCACGTAAGCACGGTCGCGATAGTAAATTGTTGTTTTATTTATTAATATTTTATTTTTATTTTGAAGCCACATTATGCTGCATGAGCGGTTGCCGGCCTTCTTTGAAATCATGATTTTTTTTTTAATTATTTTGGTGTTGGTACTAATTTTGGTTTTGTTATTTGAGGTGGATGCGCCACTAGACTGCCTTCCCCTGACCTTCTTCCCCCAACTGTCTATGACAATCGAAGAGCAGTATGCACTTATGGTAAAAATAACCCTCGAAACCTCCGCTTCGCTGCTTTTTAGTCTTTTGCTAATATCAATACTTAATTATTCTTTGAGTTTGACTATAGACTGTGTTGATTGAACATTTTATGACGATTTGGCGGCTGCTTTTGCAATAAAAAGAGCAAAATGTTACATCAATGTTAAATCAATGTTACATTATTGTTACATCTATGTTACTTCAGTGTTATTCTTTTTACGGAAGATGTAAAGTGTTCAACATTTTCAACACTCTCTATTTTATTACAAACATACCAAATACTATACTTTTTACCATAAATCGTAAATTCTCTTTTAAACAAAGTAGTTTTTTCCAGACTTCAGCATGCTTAAAGTTTTACCGCATTTCGACTTCAAAATGGCGTCATAAAGACTTAAAGCTCGACCCGTTATTGTTTTAATTGTTATTAAATTTTTAATATCTCGTTTTTTTTAAAGCCCCTTTAAGATTTACGACGTCATTTTGGAAGACGACTGAATTAATCATACCATTACATTTCGTTCTGTTTATATTGACATAAAAAAATTTTACATTGGAAATTTTGTTGAAATAAGATTGATGGAAGTGAAATTATCCGATTCAGGATATAATAAATTAAAAAAGTTTTTTTTTTAATTTGAAATTTACTAATATATACAGAAAGAGATGAATATCAGCTACTGCATTCAATTTATCAATTTATGTATCGGGTAACAAGGAAAATATTATTTTTAGATGTGGAATTTGAGTTTTACAATTTTCTTTTATAAAAAATGCGGGAATTGTAAAAGTTTAAAAATTTCCAGAAAATACCAAAAATTGTCAAAATCCCAATAAAACCCAGAAAAGCAGCTGGCAGATCAGTAGGTGCACTGTATTTATCTGGGATTATAAAAGGGTCGCCTATTGCTATATACGCGATACACTAAGTGCATTTACATTTTCTTTATTATTAATAACAAATTCCTACATCTAAAACTAATAAAATTTTCGGCATGGCTTTTTACCCGATACCTAAAAAGACGTACTAAAAACCAAACATTTTTTTTTGTCTGTTTTAGGCTGCTAATCCCTACCTCACAGGTATGCCCCAAGTCGGCAGCACGTACAGTCCGTATTTCGCCCCTGGACCCATCATGCCCACGATAATGGGTCCGGATCCAACGGGGGTAGGTTCCCCCTTAGGGGTGGTACCCCAGACTGTGGTAGCGCAGCAGAAGATGCCACGCTCCGACAGATTAGAGGTAATCAATCCGTTCTTGGTACCATTTCCGGTAACATATTTTATTGATTTACTATGAAAGGATATTTTTAATATTTGACAGGATATTTTTGTGTATGTGTCGATTTAGACGGCTGGTTTTTTCAAATTTTGAATTTAGATTTATGGCACAGAAAAACGATCATATGTTATGCTCCTTTAATCTGTTAATGGAATTTTATTTTGTTTGCCCAATGTAAGTTTTTTCAGAAAAGTAATCTTTGACTGTTATTCTAAAATTAAAATATTAGGAAGTGTAATTTTTTCCAGGAAAAAATATATTTATTTAAAAAGTTGGTTATTGCAGTAATTTATTTTTATTTGATAATAATTGAATTTTCTCTTTCGTTTAAATAGTTACAAATGTAAGAAGTAGTTTTTCAAAATCTGAATTTTCCAGTGTCGTCTAAAGAGGCAACTATTCTTTATCGACTACATCAACAAAATAATGGGAACTGTATCGGAAAATGCATTTTAAACTTTATTTTTTTTTATATATATTTTTTAGTTGCTTTGTTTCTTTTACTTTATTATTATTTTTTTAATTAATTAATTAGTATATTTCATGAGTTACTAACTATAAACAACTCACTTTTGTACTCTTATTTCGTTACTAATTTTAGAATAGGTAAAACTAACGTTTATGTTACATTTTTGGATACTTAATATATTGTTCGTTTAGCATTTCATTCATTATTTTTATTTCTTTTTAGTTTTCTATTTATTTTTTTCTTTTATTTCTTTTTTATTTTTATTTTCGCAGGTTATTGGGTTTAATATAGCTTGGAACTAGGTAGTTCTGAGGTAAATAACACAAAAAACACTAACACTACACACTATCCGAGCTCACCTAGCAAATTATAGATGTAGTTCTTTCCCGTGTGTACATATGTTTTTTTTTGTTCCCAGATACCTTTACACAATAGAGGGTGGAAACAATATATTTAAAATATTCAGTTTGTGTTGCTCGATAATATTTGCAAATATTAAAATTCAAAATTATGTTTGTAATAAACTAAATATTGATTTAAGATAGTTTTAAAGCGATTGAAAACTCGTTATATTTGGTTTTATTGGGTTTTCTTAACTCACTGATGAATACAGAATTTAAAACTGAATAAATCATCTATCTTCTACGTCAGTCCGCTTCAATTCAAAATACTTTATTGAGTTTCCTTAACTCATTGTTGGATAGAAACATATTTAAAATATTAATTTAAAAATTAAAAATAAATAAATCATCTGTCTCCTACGTCATTAAAGCGAATGGAAAGTCGCTACATATGATTTTAGTTTACTTTATTAATAGATAAAACATATTTAAAATATTAATTTAACATTCTGTTAACGAATGTTACAGGATTTAAAAATAAATAAATCCTCTATCTCCTACTTCATTAAAGCGAATGGAAAGTCGCTACATCTGATTTTAGTTAACTTTTTTAATGCTTAAAACATATTTAAAATATTAATTTAACATTATGTTATCGAATGTTACAGGATTTAAAAATAAATAAATCCTCTATGGATTTGAAAATAAATAAATCCTTTATCTCCTAGGTCATTAAAGCGAATAAAAACTCGCAATATCTGATTTTAGTTAATTTTATTAATGGAGAAAACATATTTAAAATATTAATTTAACTTTCTGTTAACAAATTTTACAGGATTTAAAGATAAATAAATCCTCTATAGATTTAAAAATAAATAAAGCCTCTATCTCGTTTGACATTAAAGTGAATGGAAACTCGCTAAATCTGATTTAAGTTAACTTTATTAATGGATAAATGTATTTAAAATATTAATTTAACTTTCTGTTAACAAATGTTACAGGATTTAAAGATAAATAAATCCTTTATGGATTAAAAATAAATAAATCCTCTATAGATTTAAAAATAAATAAAGCCTCTATCTCGTATGACATTAAAGCGAATGGAAACTCGCTAAATCTGATTTAGGTTAACTTTATTAATGGATAAACGTATTTAAAATATTAATTTAACTTTCTCTTAACAAATGTAACAGGATTTAAAAATAAATAAATCCTCAATCTCTTACGTCATTAAAGCGAATGGAAAGTCGCTACATCTGGTTTTAGTTAATTTTATTAATGGATAAAACATATTTAAAATATTAATTTAACTTTCTGTTAACAAATCTTACAGGATTTAAAAATAAATAAATCCTCTATGGATTTAAAAATAAATAAATCCTCTATCGATTGTAGACCTTTTGATTCATTCAATAATAATTAAAGATAGTTTTAAAACAAATGGAAGCCTCGCTATGTGTCATTTTCAATTTAGATTTTTTTAACAGCCATTTTAAGATAAAAGAATATGTAAACTATGATAGGCTTGAGGAAAAAAAACTGACGCATCTATTTAAATCTAACTTTGTTTCGTCTATATATTTAGACGTCATCAGAGATTAATTTAGCAAATATTAGTTCTAAAAGTTCGTTATAAATGTATTTGCAAATATTATGAAAGTGATTCAAAGTTACGTGATATTTTAAATAAGTTGTGCTTCTAACCTTTAGTATTTATAGCTGTATATACAGTTAAATTTCTATTAGTTTTGTTTTTATTATTATTATACCTTCTTCGAGCACTTATAACTTTCTATCGATCTTATTTTGTAATGCACGGTGTGCTCTTTGTTTACCCACGGTTTTCATAAGTATTTGGGGTGTACCATATCAGTTTTGTATATTTTTTTAATATATAAATATAAAAATTGACTTTTATTGGTTTTTCCACAGTTAATATTTTCAGTAAGTAACTGCCCAAACCAAATTATTTCATTTGGATAAAAATAGAGGGAAAATTGTGATTTTCAAACCTTTATTAAGCTATTTTTTTAGTCCAGCATCAATTTTGTCCAACTCTGTACGATAAAACAGAGTTGGCTACAATAAAATTCCGGTTTAAGACGATTAATAGTCGAATGAGCAGCTCAAGTTTTAGTTGGCACATTCGGGTGCCTACTTTTTTGTCAATTTAAAAATATATCATTTTTTTAAGAATTTTTATAATTTTGAAAAAGTGAAGCATAAAATAAATTTTTTAACATAATAAAACAAAAAAAAATACAAAACTGATACTGAATCAGTACGCCATTGATACGTATAAACCGACCCTAAACTCTGTTGTAGAATTAGTCCCCATTGTCTTTTTTTAAAGTCGCAAGTAATCTTGTATCTCGCTTTTTTTCGATAGAAAGTTATTGATTTGTTGGATGATCATTCAGTTTTTTTTAATATTATTAGTTTCTTCCTTGGGTGCTTCTTTTCTTGCTCTATGACGCACCAACCCTTGGCCATTGATCAATTTAAATAGAAATCTATTAGACATTTTTTTCATAATATTTTAGCCAAAGAGTTTTGTAAATATATATAAAAGCACTGCATAGATCACTGTAAAAAAATCTAAAATAGTGAACTGTTTTGTGTCTCTGCACTCTGTTGAAGCTTTAATTGACACCCTTACATTTTTATAATAATACTAGTTACTCATTTACAACCCTGTAAACTGTTGAAATATTCCATCCACGTAAAATTAACAGATTTAGGGGCACATAATCCCGAACCCCTATCCTGAAGTTATCGGTAGGGATTAAAATTATTAATCTCTTGCTTTACAGAAACAATCCCGGATTAGTTGTTGAAAATTAATAATTTTTTACTTATACTCCAAACTCAGTTTTGAACGCTTGCGAATTAAATTTGTCTACAACAAAGGAAAGCAAAAAAAAATACAGATGCTTTCTCATGAACCAAAATATTTTGAATTAATTCTGAAGAAATATATAACGAAAAAAATTTAATGATCATTCAATGGCATATAGGCTCTATACCCTAAAGTTTTTTAAACGCCGCATATCACAAAGTTGACCATCGCTAACCCTGGAATATATTTTTTCAGATTTTCTTGAATTATTTATGAACGAATACATTAGAACGAATATTTTTAGACGTTTTTCTTTTGAAAAGAGAATGAACTTTTCTCTTTCCTTTTGACGTTTTTCTGTGATTTATGAGGAAAGATTAGCCTACAAAATTCAAATTAATATTTCGGCCTCACGGATGTGAGCATTTTATGTAAATAAATAAACTACAGTTTCTAAATTTGCTTTTTTAAGTATGTGTTCCGAACAAAAAAAAGTTTTTTCTGATACAACTTGTAACGAAATTAAAATATATATCATATTGGTGATGGTCAATGTATATGGTCAATACGGTAAAGATATGAAGATCGCTGAACCATAATGATGTTCCGCGTAGTTCTTATCTTTAGATCCTGCACTCTAAAGGCTAACACAGACACGTTTTACAGCAATTTACTGGTTAATTTTCTTATTAACTGATAGATTTCTGCGGACGTCCGTCTGATGCTGTAAATAGCGCAGCTAGCGAACTTTAAGCTGCAGGTGAGCTTATTGACTTGCTGGTTTGCGGCGCAAAAAAGACAAAAAATTGACCTTAGCGGCAGCTTGCGCTGATTTTATGCCGGGGTAATCTGCTATAGGTGTGCCGTGAGTACCAGCGCGGGGCGTGCAAGCGCGCCGAGTCGGAATGTCGCTTTGCGCATCCCGCCGACTCTGTGACTGCCAACGAGGACGGTACTGTCACTGTCTGCATGGACGCAGTCAAGGGCCGCTGCAACCGCGACCCCTGCCGCTATTTCCATCCCCCTCTGCACCTCCAAGCCCAAATCAAGGCCGCACAGTCGCGGGCTAGCGCGGTATGCTACGCAATCTTAGAGCGCACGCCAGCTATTTTTCTTTTTTCGTTTATTTTTTTTTGTGTCGTTTGTGTTTTTCGTTTCCGTATTTCGTAGCGTACCAGCCAATTTTTTGGCAGTACATCTACCACGATATTTCTTTTTTTGAAGTCAACTGACAGTCCTAAGATGGAGATACAAATTAATAAAAATTTGTATAAATAATTTTAACCAACTAGTCTCGAAAAAAAAGTTTTCTAATTTAAAACAACCTTCTCTAATAATTGTTTTTGTAAACTATTAAACAATAATAATTATTTTCCTCTTAGCACTGTCACCGAATTTATTATTTTTTGCTACGCTAAACGCCTACTTGTGTTGTATTGTTTTTTGTGTAACTAATCATTTTTAACGATTTGTCTACTGCCCATTCTCATAATCTTAAATCATAAAATATTTTTTTTAAAAAAATACGTTATTTTAGATTTTGTTTACGGGTCGACATCGATTATAGACTTTGGTCGATGCCGATAGACAAATTATTTTTGTGATTTTTTTTTTATTTTTCCTCTTAGAACTTGTCTTTTACCGCCTCATGTTCTTTCATCATCATGAAGCTCTATTGGACAAGATTAGTATTCTATTTCTTTTTAGTATGTGGTTTGGCTCTTATTCCTAATGCAATGAATGCAGCAAGCAGGCTATATTCTTTGCTACCTGGTGCTAGATGTCCCTCTAGTAGATGATATCCGTTTTAAATTAATGGCGAACTACATTTTTCTAAAACGTTTTACTCGAAATGGTATTGATGCCCCACGTTGGGCGCCAATTTCACATCAATTCGGGTAAAATTTTTAGTACTATAGTAGTCTGCATTAAAACATTTTGCTATAGCGGTAACGTAAATCAAAGTAGTTGTGACGTTATCACCCTGCAGCATGAATAGCTGCGCGCTCTGCCAACAAGCCCTTGCTCTTTACCTATCACCCTTATGATTACTGCGATTTTTAGAAGTTCCCTTTATAACATGAGAGTACGACCTTAGTATGAGATGAAAATTTTAAACGGGTATGTTAATTTCTCTCCCCCCCCCCCCCCTCTGCCAGGATAACTCAAGTTATGTGAAAGAATATAGAGAAACGTTCGAACAGGTCAACAATTTTTTTCTAATAATTATTTTCGATTTAAATTTTTACTGCCGACAATAATTAACTTAAATTTTTTTCTAGGAAGTTCTATTTTCCATAAGTTTTTCAAATAAATTTTCCCAATATTTTCGGACCTATTTTTGTTACTATTTTTTTTTCTGTCCAAAAATCAAAACTTCAATTAATAGTGAAGTGCCTTTAGATTTATACCGCGAATGAAGTTGGCAGTGATCGAATTTTCATTTTCTCTTTTGGTATGTGTTTTTGACACTACATACTTAAAAGTCTATATGTTATTTTTTACCGCTTTTACTTTTCCTATACCATAGAAGAAGGTAATGTGAGGGGAAGAAAAAAAAAGGAAAAAAAACTCGCGCAATCGATAAATTATCGTTTTTTAGAGAATTAATGTAATACAATTTTTCATGAAAATAAACCCCTCCCGAGTTATAGGTCGTAGAAAAACCGTACATTTCTAAAAGTTTTTTAAATAAACGAAAATCTGTTATTATTACGTAAATTTTATGGCCTTGATGGCCTTGATGGCCTAAAATGATTTGTTTATTATTTTTCTACGAGTAATACAACAAAATAAATTTTTTTCAAATTTTTTTACGCCATTTTTTTAGCGCCATCTAGACTGTGGTATTTAAAAAAAAATCCTTTTGCAGAAAGTCGTAATATGTTTCTACAATTGTCCAGTAATTTTTAGCCCTACGGGATAATTATTTTTTAAGTTTTGGTCTGTTAAAGTTGAGCTAAATTTTTGTTTTTTATTTTTGGTCAATAGCGTGAAAAATATTGATTTTTGAATAAAATTTAACGAGATAAGACAAATGTTAATGCAAGAGAACAGTAGTGCAACGACCACTCACTGTCAATAAACCCAAAAAAGACAGAGATGGTTCTTTTCACGAATAAAAGGAAGCTTGCAAACATCGAGGCCCCAAAGCTCCTAAAAACTTTTCTGCAGAGGTGAAATATTTGGGGGTCACCTTTGACAGCAAGTTAAAATGGGACTCTCATCTAGAAAACAGAGTCAAAAGAGCATACATATCTTATGAACAGTGCCGAAGAACCATTGACCGCACCTGGGGAAGGTCACCTAAGGTTACCGCCTGGATCTACACTGCAATCACAAGACCTATGCTAACATACGGTACGATTGCCTGGGGAGTCAAAACTAGCCAGCGGACAGTCGTACGCAAATTGGATCAAATCCAAAGAATAGCATGTCTCAACATAACAGGGGCATGAGAACCACACCAACTAGAGCAATGAAGGTGAACCTTGGTCTCACCCCCCTTGATATATTTATTAAGGAGGCTGTGGTGATGACCATGTCACGGCTACGCTCTACTGGTATACAACCTGACGTAGGATGACGTAGGATCTGGTAAGTCGAGGTGTAACTTGTGGCACGAGGTCCTTGGAGAGATCCCACTGCTACAAGCCAACACAGATTCGATTGCACCAAGATATACCTGTCACAGGCCCTACAGGGTAATAATAAAAAAACGTACAAGAGGCTACATTGGCAGCAGGTGCCTTGTGCATCTACACCGATGGGTCTAAAACAAATGAGGGGTCAGGCTGTGGAATTTATTCCTGATCCCTGAATCTCAATATAAAATGGGCAATACCAGTGTAGCTCAAACAGAGCTCACTGCTATCTCCATCGCCGCAAAAGAGACTACCAGAAGAAACATTACTGGTAATAATATTTACATCCTCACGGATAGCAGACAGGCACTACTAGCTCTGGATAGACCACATATCAACTCCAGTACTAGAATGTCACCAGGTCCTAATCGAAGCTTGCAACAACAACGTGGTCACTTTAGCTTGGATCAAAGATTATGGAAAATCAAAATGCAACCGTACAGCTGACTCATTAGCTAAGAAAACAGCCTCCCAGAAACTTTTGGGACCTGGCATTATCATAAGCTTATCGGCATCAGCTGTGGCTGACCTACTAAAGAAGCACTCCCTTGACAAGTTTATGGGTAGATGGGACGACGAAACAGGCTGCAAGCTAGCCAAGGAACCATTACAGTATCCGAACAGCGAAACAGCCAAAAAATACATGACTGTGAACAGACAGAACCTGCGCTCAGCCACAGGTATCCTGACTGAAGACGAGACTGTCGAACAATTCTTTGTGAATGCCCTCACAAATAAGACATTTTCTTTTCGGCGAGCAGTGGCTAACACATGCCAACATGAGGGAGCTACCTTCAGGCGACATCATCACCTACTTTAAACAAGTAGGCTGGCTGACGAGCTAGAAGGAAGGCTCAACCTCAGAAGGATGCACAATGGGCCAAATGTGACCTACGTGCTGCGGGGTGACACATCCTTCTAGATTTACAGATACAGAAGACAAATGTTCTTCCGAATAATTTCCAATAATTTCCATTTTTTTTTCTTTTGTCTGTGACGAGATATGGCCGTTTGAAATTGCATACAATTGCATTTATAACCATCAATGTCATTTTTTCGGGTCAAATATTGAAAAAACTGTCATTCCAATGAAAAAGTTTGTCATAACATGACATTTCGGCGATATCCTAAGATTTAAAATGGTTTATTGTACATCTCGATATTATCAGCCAAAAAAAAGTTAGGGACAAAAAATACATTTTTTTAATGAAATGAAAAAAATCGTAACTTTCTACGCCCTATAACTCGGGAGTGGTTTATTTTCATGAAAAATTGTATTTTACGTTAATTCATTAAAAAAGGATAATTTATCGATTGCGCAAGTTTTTTTCCCTCACTCTTTGATCATAAAAATTACGGCTGAGCGCTAATTTTTAGTCCTGGTTTGCGAAAGTCAACAAAGCTTTTAATTAATGAGTAGTTACAATCATGATAAGATATTTTTTGTTGTAAAATTGCCCGTTTAAAATTTCATTCTTCCAAAAAATCTTTAGGATCTGATCTTTAAGGCTTTTTGTCATATTGTAAAAAGGGTATAAGACAAAACTATTTAACGTTTTGTGTTATTATCAATTGAAGCAATATATTTTATGCAAACGAGTTAGGAATTTAATTTATTCGATTCGACACCCGGTTTCTGCCTTTCGGCTTAGTCAGTTGGGCTATCGAATCAAATAAATCAAATTTTATAATTAGTATTTATTATAGTTAGTATTTAGTCGAAATACATATACGCACACACCCCACAGAACACATTTTAACAAATAGAAATATTTAAATAAAACATTTTATCCATTATCAATTTACCCACAGTATTGAATTCAAAACAATTGATTTATCCACGTGTTAAAGCTCGATATTCCCCGCTCACAGTCAATGTTACTATTCGAAATTTAACAATTAATCCTTAAAGCTGGTATATTCGCTGCAAACAACCACCCACCCACCTTATATCTATCGATGTATTGAAATTAGACTTATACATTTTCCCTTGTTAATTACGAGCTTATTCCACTATTTACCACCGAAGCACTTCAAAGCCTCCTCAAGCCGATCTCGCCTTTGAAAACCATTGTAGGGTAATTGATTTGTATAAATAATGAAATTAGAAGCTTAGGCAACGAAGTCGAGTACTATCAAAGAACACTAATACTAAGGACAATAATTATCCTACAACTGATTTAGTATCTAAAGTAAATTTAAATTTTGAAGAAAAAAAACAATAGTTTTAATTTTTATTTGTCGCTTTATTCATAAAGTCTGCCCCCAGCTATACTCTGAATAAAAGAGTAGTGCAGTAAAAGTGGGAATATAACGTCACATTCCAGAAGCGTACTTTGCAACATAAAAATAAAAAAAACTCGGAGGCTATATGTTGTTAATAGGATTAAACTTTTTTTAATCTCTTGGCATTAAAACACTTCAGTACCTAAAATCAAAGATTAAAAAAAAATAAAAAGTTCAAGAACTATCTTTAAAAGTCACTATCTTCACTATAACTACTGGTAGGGTCTATTAAGTTTTCCATTGCTATATCCACTTTCTAAAATGAATTTCCCACTTTTCTCAAATGTTCTCCATTTAAATCTCAAACTGCCTTCAAAAACAAATTTATCATCAGGTAATTTAAATGTATTGTTTTGAGAAACATAACTTGACAGCAAGTTAACATGGAACTCTCATCTAGAAAACAGAGCCAAAAGAACATACATATCTTATGAACAATGGCGAAGAACCATTGGCCGCACCTAAGGTTACGGCCTGGATCTACACTGCTATCATAAGACCTATGCTAACGTACCTGGGGAGTCAAAACTAGCCAGCAGACAGTCGTACGCAAATTGGATCAAATCCAAAGAATAGGCCACACCAATTAGAGCAATGGAGGTAATTCTTGGTCTCACCCACTTGATATAATTATTAAGGAGGTTGTTAATGACCATGACACGGCTATGCTCTACTGGTATTCAACCTGACGTAGGATCCGGTAAGTCGAGGTGTGACTTGTGGCACGAGGTCCTTGGGGAGGTCCCACTGCTACAAGCCAACACGGATTCGATTGCACCAAGATATGCCTTTCACAGTCCCTACAGGGTACAAGAGGCTACATTGGCAGCAGGTGCCTTGTGCATCTACACCGATGGGTCTAAAACAAATGAGGGATCAGGCTGTGGAATTTATTCCAGATCCCTGAATTTTAATATAAAATGGGCAATGGGTTCAAATGCCATGTAGCTCAAACAGAGCTCTGCTATCTCAATTGCCACAAAAGAGACTACCAGAAGAAACATTACTGGTAATAATATTTACATCCTTACGGATAGCAGACAGCCACTGCTAGCTCTGAATAGACCACGCATTACATCAGGTCTAGTACTAGAATGTCACCAGGCCCTGATCGAATCTAGCAACTATAACGTGGTCACTTTAGCTTGGATTAAAGACTATGGAAAATCAAAAGGCAACCGTATAGCTGAGTCGTTAGCTAAGAAAGCATCCTCCCAAAAACTCTTGGGTCCTGGCACTTTCATAGGCTTATCGGCATCAGCTGTGACAGACCTACTAAAGAAGAACAAGTTTAAGGGTAGATGGGACGACGAAACAGGCTACAAGCTAGCGAAGGAACTTCTACAGTATCCGAACAGCGAAACAGCCAAAAAATACATGACTATGAACAGACAGAACCTGCGCACAGCCACTGGTATCCTGACTGGTCACTGTCATCTACGAAAACACCTCTGTGTAGAGGATGTGAACATGAAGACGAGACTGTCGAACACATAATATTCTTTGCGAATGTCCGACACTCTCACAAATAAGACATTTTCTTTTCGGCGAGCAGAGGTTAACACAAGCCAACATGAGGGAGCTACCTTCAGGCCTACTTACTGTGGGGTGACCCACCCTTCTAGCTTTACAGATACAAGATATTAAAAGGTCTATTAAGTTTTCCATTTTTCTCTAATGTTCTCCATTTAAATCTCAAACTGCCTTCAAAAACAAATTTCTCATAACCTTATAATTGTGACCAGATCAGTTCAATGGGATTTAACTCTGCATGGTAAGGAGGCAATCTGAGAATTTAAATTCCTTTTTTTCGGGCCATCTCATCTATAATATATTTTTTTAATTTGTTTTTATGTTTCCTTGCTATTACGAGTAATTCTGACTAGGACTGATATTTTTAGAATGAAGCCATTTTGAAATATATATTAATACAAAATTCCGAATCAATTAAAATACATACGATACGGGTATGAATAAATAAAGTCTGACTTATCTGTCAAAAGAACAGGTTTATTACAGTAAAAACCATGGAAACATGATTAAATCAAACAAAATCTTTTATTAGGCCGATCAAATGTATTAAAATTTTCATTTTAACTATAAATAAGCCGTGAAGGATGAGGTAAAAATAAAATTTCTACCCCTTAAACCTGTACTACTTCTACAAATTAAATTACTGCACTCCTTTCTTCTCTAAACTATAGCTGAGTTATGCAAAAAATGATCAAACAGGTCGAGATTTTTAATTTTTAATTAAAACTACCTCCACCACTGTTAAAAACTCAATTTTGAGAGAAACTTAAAACTATACGTTAAAAATAAATAAATACTTTGAGGGATGTTGAATAAGTTTTCGCTTTGTTTTTCGCGAATATTATTGCGTTATTTAAAACAAATTAGTGAAACATTGAAAGTATTGGTGCATGATTTAATTTTCACGCTATATAAATATTTAATAAATTTCAAAAAATTATTGGGATCTGACATGGGGGGGCTATCCAAGATGGCGTCAATTGGGGTGAAGATTTGAATGTGACATTAGTGCTGGTCGCGTATTGAATATAAACCAGTTGAGAATTCTCTTCTAGCATTGCCATAGACCGAACAAATTGTAATGAAAGTATTAATAAAATTTTGGATTGACAGTTCTTATTCTAATTAACACAGCCACAGTCTACTCACTTTTACCAAAATCGTCATTCACTCTATTTTCATATTTTAAAGGGGGGGGCATACTTTTTAGAATTTTAAAATGGTTTTGCTTATGAACAAAACGTTTATTCGCTTCCGGAAAATAATGAATTACAATGTCCAGACCTTTATGAGAGTTACTATTACACCCTGGTACTGCGCAGTTTCGATTTTTCACGGTGTTTTACTACAATTTCGGTCTTTATTTATCTTAAAAAATCGAATTTCCCGTTTGACGTAATGTATTTCTTATTTCACCCTACTTTGTGTTCGAAAACAAAGCGCCAGATGGCGTATCACTGGATGTCAGATCCCAATAGAATAATTTAAAAATCGATATATCTTAAAACGTTTGATAGAAGTCAGTTTAGGTATGGTTTCGAAGGAGGAATGAGACGAAAGGTATTTTCAGAAATTTAACAGGCTAAATCATTCGGAGAAATTCCCGTATCTTCTACTAGGAATTTTTGCTTTTTGAAAAGATTGAGAGATATATTTAAAACGTTTTAGAAAAAATAAATGTTAAAAATGAAAAATTAAATTTAAAAAATACAAAATCGAGTTTTTTAAACGTTTTTCGCATAACTAAGTTAGCAGGAAAGGTGCACTATTTAATTTTCACCCTGTATAAATATTGGATAAAGACGATAAAATTGGTTTACCCTAAAAATAGTCACTAATTTTTATGCACTAGTTTTGGTGATGGAATATTGTAGTTAGTCACCCAGCAAAGTTTTAGCTATGTCATTATCCTGCTCTCTACACCATAAACAAACGTACTTACACATTAAAATGTTAAAACAATAAAAAGTTTAAACAAAATACAAAATCATTAGTCGTCCCTGATACCACACAATTTAGTTTTTTATAATAGTCTAGTTTATTTGCTGTATGTAAGGACGAAGTTTTTATTGATACTGCTAGAGTGGTATCAGTCGGGCTACTTATGATTTGGGCTTGTTAGCACAGTTTCCGCATTTCATTGCGTTAAGGAAGATCGATGTTCTTTCAGGTGCAGTTACCCAGATTACAACAGTTTATAAGTTTCCAGCTGTAATTGATTTGACATCTTCATAATTTTTATTCTAATAAAACGAAAAAATTCTGACGGCTTTTGGTGTTTTTTTGCTGTGAAAATTTGCATGATTGATGTTTTGTAGGATTTTTATCGATTATTATTGTTTCTCTAAATGGAGAAACGCTTTTTAACTTTTTACAGCCATTTTTTTATGCTGAAAGGAGTTGCTGAGTTGGAGTTAAATATTTCATATTTGAATTTAGTTATTTTTTAATCATAAATTGGGCACATCTACCCAAACATGGTTATTAATAATTCGTACGTAATAAACATTATTATTACATACGAATGTCAAACTTCTGATAATCTTGAAAATAAACACAAAACGTAGTCCAGTCAATGTACCCAAAATAAAAAAATTTGCCTATTTTAACAATACCCAATCAATCAGCACTTTGATACTTTACCTGTACTATTACTTGGCGACGTTGCCGGTTACAAATTAAATATCGGAAAACCGAAAATTTGGATCAAAATTTACAGATCAAAACCGGAAGATTATCAGACCGTTTGAAGTTATTTCTTCTAAATTATATTGTATTTACTGTATAGATTTCGACGAAGCAAATATAACATTTATTTTTGAATTGGTATTTCGTAAATCATTGACAATATGCCCCGAAAGAGAAAATAATTTAGTGCTGGTTTGTTTTATTTATTCCCATTGGTGCGGATGTGCTTGGCCTTGAAAAATTCGCTGCTCTACTAATAGCCCGCTGCCATTTCGCCATTGCTGGCCCCCCAGGCCCCCACATCGGCTGCCGCCGTTCTTGAGATAGGCAAGAAGAGACCCCGCGAGCCTAGCACCGCCGACACTGATCTATTACTGGTACCATTCCGCTTGCTTTGCATGACACTATAATTTTTATTCATGTATATTGTGCTCACTAAATATTATTATATGTTTAAAGTGTATCAAATACCTCCAGACGGTTCCAGATCAAACAATTAACATTTATTTATATTGATTTCCTTTTTTTTTAATAATTTTTAAATAATATTTGTTGTATAAAATGGTACAAAAATTTAAGCAGAAGACGTAAAATGTTCTTCATCTTCTATTAATTTTTGAAAAAATATTGAAAATTGGGTAAAAAACTTGCTTAAAATAAAAAAAAAATTTAAATTAAAACTATAACTAATTTTTTTTATTTTTCGGTAAATTTTTTTTTCTACCAAAATTAGGTATTTTTGTAATCAATTTTGACAATGTCTTTCTCAATTTTCACCTTTTCCAGAATTTTTCTGTAGGTTTTTGCATTTTTTTTGTTTGTCAAACTTGTTCTGCCAAAATCTTTTAAACATGTCAGCCATTTTTTCTGCTACTCTTATGTCAAATAACGTAGTAAACGAAGATATCGACCTAGGCATCAGGTTGCACAAGAATAATTTTTTTTTAATTTGCAGCTATTCATGGTTACATTGAACTGTGAAAATCTCAACTCCTTTAAATTTGTGGAAGGGTGGGAAAATCGCCCCAGAGTTCTGGAAAATCCGTTTTTGGCCGATATCTCCCAAAATATGACTCTCAGACAATTTTTGTTCAGACAACAAATAAAGAGCAGTTTATTGCCTACAAAAATGATCCTTACCATTTTTCTCGAAAATGTAATGGTTTTCGACATAATCGGCCCCAACCGCATCTCGTATTTTTAGCTCCCGACCTGTATTAGAGAACACGTTCTAGAGGAATGCCACTCCCAAGCGGACTAAAATTTTTGAATAAATCGGGAAAAAATTAATATTTTTTCATGATTCAAAGTTCAAGTGAAAGGAGGAACCTGTAGCTATATTACTATGTTAATTTTTCCTTTTAGTCATTTTTCGGGACTATTGAAAAACGGGACCAAAGTTTGTTTTTGGTCGAGATTTTAGCCCCTCTATCAATCTGTTTATATTCTTTTTATAAAGAGTAATTTCACTAAATCCTTTTGACCAATGAAGCTTGGGAAGGTCTTGAATACATTCCAAAAGATTCAATAAGGATTTTTTTCGTATTTTTATAAATAACGTGTTTTTCAAGGTTGCTTTTTTTGGATTTTTGGAGTTTTCCAAAATGCTCGGGGCTAATCGGGAATTGATAGATAATCAAGCACCCTATCGGGTTTCAACCCACATCATTGGAAAGCTTAGATTGTCCGCTTGTCTACGGTATTTTTCTTTTTTTTTTATTATGATTATGAATTATGAATTTTTCAATCGCCGTTTTCGCACAAAATATTCGCGTAACGAAAAAAATGATCAGGACCAATTTTGTAGGTAATAGACTGGCTCTTTATTTCTTGTCTGATCAATAATTCTCTGAGAGTCATATTTTGGGAGATATCGGCGAAAACGGATTTTCCAGAACTCTAGGGCCATTTTCCCACCCTTCCACACATTTCACGGAGTTGAGATTTTCAGAGTTCAATGTACCCATAAATAGCTACAAATTTAAAAAAAATTATTCTTGGTTGATACCTTTTCTGGCCTTCATTTACTGGACTATTGGCTTTATTGAATGTTTTAAAACAGCCAAAAAATAAAATTCGAAAAAATCTGATAATTTTTCTGTTCTCTTAATAATTTTTTCTCCATTGCTCTAAATAACCTAAATATCACAAGATATCACCAGACCCCCTTTGGCGCTCTTGAAATTGATAACAACTTTAAGTTATGAAAGTAACTTATTTCAATTATCACAAAACGGTTAGAACTAACTTAAACATCGTGAAAACCTCAACACCAATTACAATGAAAGCCCCTACTTTGCACTTTGATAATTAGAAATGTTTCATTTAGTTTTGAATTACGGCAATTCTAGATGAAGAAAGACAATCTCGATATTGAAAAGAATTATAACGCCATAAGCAACATAAGAAACTTTTCTCCACCGTTCGAATTGAGTATAGTTAAAATGTGTTTTGTTTTCTTTAAATCGTTTTCTACTAGCTTAAAGAGAAATTAGGATAAAAATGTTGAACAATTAAATGTCCTAAGTAATTAGAAAACTAATTATCTTTTTATATTCTTCTAAACCCATGTTCTGTTTGCTTAAGAAAAAGTAAGCAAATCAATATTATTAAATTTGGGATAAAAATCTGAAATTAATAGGTTTCTGTTGGGGTAATTAAATGTCCTAATTATAAATTTCATTTAAAAAGAAATATTCAACTTTCTAGTCAGATAATGAAAAAACTAAGACACAATTTGTACCAAACTCTATAACGTTTAACACAACATAATTTTAATAATATTGTTCTGCCAAGTTTTCTAAATCTAGCAGAATATACAAATATAAAAAAAATAAAGCATTTAATTGCTAATTAGGGAATTTAATTAACATCTAATTGTTCCAACAAAACGCTATTTCATATTTTTATCGCAATTTTAATAATATTACTGTGATAACGTTTTCTTAAGGTAGCACAAAATATAAATAAAAAACAAATATAGCATTTAATTGCCAATTAGGGAATTTAATTAACATTTAATTGTTCCAACAAAACGCTATTTCATATTTTTATTCCAATTTTACTAATATTACTGTGATAACGTTTTCTTAAGGTAGCAGAAGATGTAAATAAAAAGCAAATATAGCATTTAATTGCTAATTAGAGAATTTAATTAACATTTAATTGCTCCAACAAAAAACTATTTCATAGTTTTACCCCCAATTTTAAATATTTACTGTGAAAAAGCAAGCAGAACATATAATTAAAAAAAATATAGCATTTAATTTCTAATTAGAACATTTAATTACCATTAAATTATTAATTGGATGTTCTACCCACTTTGCTTGTTGTTAATTTTAAACTAACGTAAAAAACAGTTTGAGCACTGCAAAATTTATAAAATTTAGTGTGCATAATATAATATTGTATAGTTACACCAAACACAATTCACCTTTTTTTTAACACACATCGGGTAGTGGTTTGCATCTTTTTAACTACATTATTTTTCCAGAAACAAAAGAACGGCCTGGAAATCGAAGGAGTATATCAGAAGAGAGACGTTGCTTCTGTTCTTTTTGCATTGCTTTTACCCCGTAGCATAACTTTATTCAAAAATTTCCTTAAAAGATTTTGACACTCGGCTCTGAAATATGACTCTAACCTTACTTTTAGGGAACGTAGAAGAAAGGTTTGATCAAAATAATGATATTTTGTGTCTAGAGTCGTTATTTAACAAATATTTTGAACAAATCTTGGTAAATCTTTAGATGTGATATTTTAGAGCTTCTTTTGTAAATATGGCTTTTCTATTCATTGAAAAAACGGTCACATTCAGTCTAAACTAAAATTTTCTTTATAGCTTATTGGCATTAGGCTTTTTCACTATACATTTAAGGTACCAGCTTTTGTCGTATTTTGTGATCGTGGCTTTTTGCTCTCTAGTACTGCACATAATTTTTGAACACAGTCCAATCATTATTTTTATTATTATTATGAAAGTTCTCTTTTTCTATAGGTGTAATATATCCTCATATTAAATGTCGTTTTAAATATTATTCTAACTAGATTTAGAATCAAAATATAATTTTAATCATTCAAATAATTTCATTAGGGATTACATAATGAATCATTTGTATATACATAAACAATGGAATAATGGTAATTTTGTAAAATAAATGTTATTCTAACGAAAATCGTTTAAATTTTACAAAGCTGCTTTGAAATTATACCAAAATCTCTCGTTACTAAATTGTTTGAAGTTGAATAATCTAAAAATCTAAAATTAGCTCGAACATTCTGTCCTACTCTAAAAGAAGCGAACTGGTGCTATCTTCGAATTATATCGTAAAAAAAAATACTCCTCGGACTACTCGCCCCGGCAGGCATTGAATTACGTCAGCCCCAGACACGTGTTGAAACCTGAACATCGGCAATCCAACCCTTTGATTTTTTTATTAAAGAAGCTTGTTTCGGCATCATTGTCCCTCTTCAGTAAAAAGTAGTCGGTTCACACGAACAAGGAGTTATTAAAGTAAAGATAACCTTGCCTTATTGGCTTCAATACAGCTTGGAGACGGACATGGTCTTCTTCCAGACTTACAACGGTTGTCTGGTCTGATATAATTCAATGCGGGTAGTCCGTGGAGTAGTTGTCTGACGTTCAGATACTGCGCAAGGTCTTTCTTGGGGAAAAGCAGAAATCTGCATTTTTTTATTAATCTATACGATGACAAATAATGGTTTTGCCTTCTATAGTTCATACAGGAGCACTTTTGCGAATTTTCAAACATTATAATGAGAGATTTTGTGGGAATATTTCAATTATCTTTATGTACCGATAAAAAATAGGTCCACAAAAGAACTTTATTGGGTTATTCGGTAAACTAGTGGTATCATCTTTTTATTTCTTAACTTACATGTTTTATAATATTCTGAAAACTTTCGACGGGCCGCTAGGAATTCATATGAACGTTGTGCAATAATCGCAGGCACACAATGAACTTTTCAGGGAAGTTTTTTAATAAAAATGCTGCGTGTTTTATTATAGAGCGAACTGCTACCTGTTTTCCAGTTGTTAGCATGTTGTGAGGGCTGTATTTACATTGCTTTCAGACTATACCGGATTTTTAATAAAAATATTTTTTAAAGATTTTGTGTTGCAAACGAGGAAAAGTAAAACTTCTGGTTTCACTAGTATCGACGCAAAAACTACACGAAAATATTTTAATATTTAGTAAAAATTTAAGTATGATTTAAATTCCGGGCAATAAAAATGTGAATCTATACTTTTAGGTCTCCTTATGTCTTTCGCTTCCTTATTCCTTTCCAGGGTTATAAGTTCGACTATTCTTTGTCTCATTTTTATCATTCTTCAAACGCTATTATTGGTTTTAGCACATTCATTCTGAGCCCTGTCATCTGTCAATGGGGCTTCATATCTAACTTCAGACCTGAAACCTAACGTAACTTTTCTGGGTGTCCTGTCAAGGGCTTCGTAGCTAACTTCAGAGCAGTGTCAGAAGTAACTTTGTTACCCTACTTGTCACCTTTTTCAAAAACTTAATTTGCTTCTGGCCCATCCATTTGATAGCATTGACTAAATTGATAAAAACTGGTCTGGTGTGACGCACCATGACGATTTTTGGGTGCGCGACGTGCGAGGGAAGGAAGTACCAGGTTTTCTGCTTGCTTCTTAGTATTGTCTCTTGATATGTACCTTACTTTTCTTTCTCCACCGCAATTAATTTGAATAGAAAGAAAGCTGAGCTGGACAATTCCACCCGGAAAATGACAGCTGATATCTTAAACCTTAAATGAAAATGAGGAAAAACTTTTTGATAGTTTAACTATGTCGATATTAATGAAACCCGAATTGTAACCTTTCCATGTTTATACAGGTTTGGCAATAATTGCGTCACCGATACACGGGCTATCCTAAAAGTTTCATTCTCTTCGAAATTAGTGAAATTTTATGATTATTATGTATCTAGTCTTTTGCATATAATTATTTGTAACCCCTTTTGGGGTAGTGACGCTAGGAAGGTCAACCTTTAAGGTTTGAAAACAACCTACACGCTCTCCCGATCTTATCCCAGAACGTTAACTTTTTTCAAACGAATCCAAATAATTTAAAAGATTTAATTTATAGAATTGACCAGTTTATTAAAATGGGATATCTTGACGGGTGAGAAATAAAGGCGCTGCAAGAGATTTCTCACACGAAGAGAAGTCAAATAAACATTTTCCTCGAATCTAGGGAAATACAGGGTCATGTAATAAAAATTTCTGCTCTGTGAGTGGTTAATATTTTTAAAATTTTCCCAGATTTGACTACTTCAAGGTTCGAATTCTTGTGGCCGAAGAATCAAGTGCCAAAACATATGAATTTAGCGTTGACCTTCCTAGAGCCAGTGTTTGAATAATATAATTCAAAAGAGTAGAGTTTTTATTAACGATTGTGATGAAGAATTGAATGACAGGACTTTTAGGACAGGCTGAAGAAACTCGAAAGAAGTTGTATGTAAAGTTAAGCTGAAGGACTCGCTAGGCCAAATCTTTGAATTTTTCGTCTTCAGAATAAATATAATGTCGCTTATACTAATTTTCCAAATCGCATTTCCCGAATAAATCAAATTAAACACGCGTAAGTTAATAGCTATATCAGCTACAAAATCGGTCAAAAAACTTTGCTGCAATCCCCAATGCAAGTTGTTGCTTTCTAAAGTTGTCAACTTGTCTGTAAGCTTCATGTTCATCACAAGTGAATTCAACAATACAAAACAGAATGAACGCGCCCGCCTATGCATGTCGAAGCTACGCAGTTGCCACAGGAGGTGCAAGTGGGCCTAAGAAAATGCTATTTGACAAATTAATTAAAGCGATAGTGTATTTTTTGACGTCTAATGCTTCGGGTTTCAGCTTTACTTTACATCTTCGTTTCGAGTATTAAAAAAATTACTGTTGTAGTAAATTTTGTCCATCCTGTTGCTTATGAACAATTATCTTTTGAATTACACGAGTGACAAGGACTAATCCAGTATATATACGCTTCGCATTCCTTGGGCTTCTCGCGCTTTTTTATTACATAGCGGATGCATGTCGAAAATCGCTTTGAGAATTCATTAAATCTGCGAGCTGACGGATACATTTTTCTTTTTGATCTCGCAACATCCTAGCAACTCAATTACAGCGACTTTTTTTTGTGTCTAAAAATAACGTTTGCGTTAAATGATTTCTTTCTTCGTATTTTGCTTGCGCGTAATTTATAAAAATTGAGATTTTAAGCAGGCACAATACGAGGAATGTTGTTTTTTTTTGTTTCGTTAAGACTTCGTTCACTTCGAATTCTGTAGACTGATTTTTGTATTCGTTTTTTATTTCAGATGGACATGAAATCTGTTGGATCGTTTTACTATGAAAATTTTGTAAGTACTAAACGAAATGTAAAATATAATTTTCGATAAATATTTAAAGTTAAAACTTTTTTGCTTTACTTATGCTTGATTTACGTATATAATTATGTTGTGTATCAATATTAAAATACTTTATTTTGTGTTAGCAGGCCTTTCCGGCAGGAATGGTCCCTTACAAACGGCCAGCGGCAGACAAATCCGGCGTTCCGGTGTACCAACCGAACGCAACAACCTACCAACAACTGATGCAGTTGCAACAGCCCTTCGTACCCGTGTCATGTGAGTATTCCACCTCCCCCGCTCCTCCACCAACCTCTTCTTGCGCTTCGCCCACAGTTCCCGAGGCCTCCCAGTCCATCGCCTCTTCCCCAGTGTCTCAGGCTTCCCAGGTATCGCTTCATCAACACCAACAACATTTACAAAACAAAAAGGAAGCCGAGACAGTTACCTTAACAACTACCACAGCTCAAATGCCTGTAGCCATGCCTTCTCAGCCCCAGATCCCAGATCCCGCCACGCTTGCTAAAGAGGTTGCCCAGCAAAACTATGCTAAAGCTATAAAGTTAGCAGCTGTAAATCAGAGTTTAGCTGCTTCTCAGTTCACTCACTTGAATCCGTTGAATTACACGGGCGTTTCTTTGAATAAACAAACGCTCACAGCAGTACCGCAATCTTCAGCTTCAGCTGCTGCTGCTGCCGCTGCGGCTAATTTTCAGCGTTATCCTGCAGCGCTACCTTTTCAATTCAACGCTACTGCAGTAAATTTAGGCTTAGCGAATCCTTATCAAGCGATCGCTCAGCAAAATTTGCTTAATTTGAGTCGTCAGCATCAAATGCAGTTCAATCCTTACACGATTATTAGACAACCGTATACAGCTGCACCTAGCGCTGCTACGAATCAAATGTACGCGAACAGCCTCTTAAGCGCACAATACCCAGTGACTGTATCCGCACCTCCGATGACAAATAACACCCCTACTCAGGCGAACATAGCTGTAGCAGCTGCACAAAATAACAATAACAACAATGTTGTGTTACAGCCTTACAAAAAATTGAAGACAAATTAATTTTTAGTTAATTGTTCGTTTTTAAGTTTTGTTAACTTTGTCTAATATTTTATCGGTGGACCAGATTCTTTCAAAAATCTTTATCCGAATTTTGATCAGTTGAAGTTTGATAAGATTTTTTTTAATTTTAAATTCCTCCAATTTTAAATTGAATGGAATATTTGTGTTATATAGGTCTCGTGTAATAAAAGTTTTCGTTCGTAATAATGTTTTTAAATCGTCAAGTTTTAGACTGTAATAAAAAAATTTGTTTTCGTTATAATGATCGTGTAATAAAGTTGTTTTATGGATCGTATTCGAGGTAACATTAAATCAGTCCAAAAAAAAATATCTACGAATTTAAGTTAAGTAATCTATAAATAGATTATATAAAGTTCCTAGTACTCTATTTGCCAGTGTACAAATTAAGCCCTATAGGTTTTAAAAATAAATTGAACAATCAAAAATTTTATAGATTTAATGAAATATAATTGAAGAGCTCTAGCGACGATTTATCGTGGTTACTTCAACAGCCGCAAAAATGAAATTGAACCACCCTTAACGATTATTAGCATTAAAAAAAGAAAGAAAGATGAAACAGAGATAAGAGAGAAAGAAGAGAGAGAGAGCGTGTTTTATTTTACATCTACGTATAATTGTTTTTATTTTAATGCATATTCATGATTTTTGTTATTTATTTTAGTTGCTATATCAATAATTAGGGTGTATTTCAATTATATATTATAAATATCAATAATCCTGAAATGAATAAATAATTATTAGCATTACAGTTAATAAATTATTATGTATATTAATAAACATAAAAATATATTAATTATGTAATACATAACAGTAAATAATGATTCTATAGAGGGTGTAATTAAAAATTCATGCACATTTTAAAACTTGCATCAAATTCTATGAGAAGTATTTTCCTTTTCTCGCTGTCATTATTCTACAAACGACCCATCAAACCAACATGATTTAATACGCTGTTACCGGTTCAAATTAACCTCTACACATACAAATTATTTATATAAATATTTATAATCGTTTTGTGACTATTTAAATATCCATACTAAATCAGTGGCCTTGCTCTTAGTATAATATTAAAGGGCTATATGAATCAACATTTTAGGGCGTTTAGTATCCCAAGCTGTTAAGCTATAAGTGACTCAGCTAAAGCTAGACTACTTGATATACTAGTTGCTTTATAAATAAGACTGTTTTTGTTGTTATTTTGAATACGTTTATCGAAAATGTATCTAGTCAAAAAAAATCTTTGTAAATTTTATCGAAAAAAAAAAACTGGGCAATGCTCTAAGCTATACCCGGACCAAGCGAGTGCCTCAATACTGTGATACCTCTCACACCTGCTATTGCACCGCTAAAATTAACATCCTTACCCTTTATTTTGCCCCTATTACTTCCTCTTACCTCACTCCCCCAGTATCGCTCTAATATGTAATTAGGACATTAATATTTTTGGTGGTTAAGACTAGAAACACTATTTTCCAAAAAAAGATGATGGAAATGTTTATATATATCTAGAAATTTTGCATGACATAATTTCCATATACCTATTTCATTTTTGAAAGCCTACTTGAATCGCATGGTAGACATATGCGTTGTATCTGTTAGAAGTGCCATCCAATAGTAGAACTATGTTACTGACCCAAAAAGACGCCAGGTTTGTACATAGATTTTAAAATGGGCGCTAGCGCGTTGCGCCACGTGACTCTAACCTCACTTTCTTTTAAAAAACCGGTACAAATTCTTAAACTAGAAATAAAAGAATGTAACAATTACAAGTGAAAAGTTAAAAATAGGTATTTATCCGCATAAATAAACAAATTTTGTATATCATGACATACATTTTTTAGTTATTCACGACAAGGATAAAGCTTATTCTTTTTCCTATTATTTTTGGCCTCTTGCTCTACTCGGAATATAGCCAACGAGTGATATACAGCGAGCAAACTTTTATTGTCATTTTGAAAAGTTATGAGTATCAATAAATTAGAACAGTTGATATTTTCGCATTTTTGCACGTTTTTTTTTTATATTTTTGGCTATTTAATGAATTGATTTAAATTTTAAACTATCACTGAAATAAAATTTTAGTTTAGTTTGTCGGAAAAATAATGTCCACAGCCTTGGATTTAATAGCAATATTTATTTACAGAAAATTGGGCCAACATAAAAATTGTCGGCCATTCCTATTTCCTCAAATACAAAGTGAGGTTAGATATTCGTGACGTCGTCGCTAGTCCCCTGTTTTTAACAACGCAATAAATGATTCCAAAGTTATTTAAATCTTTGAAAATTTTAAATTTTTATATCTTTAAACGATATTTTGTTTTAATTTTTGTTAATATAAAAAATAATCAAAATCATTAGTGCAATTTTTTTACATTTTAAAAAAGTCGTTAAAACTTTAGGCCTGACGTTATGTGTTTTTATTTGTGTATTAGATACAGAGTGTTTTAAAAGTGTAACAAAATTCGTGTAACGTGGCAAAATATCGGTACACGAAATTTGTAGCATTTGTTCTAACACATCCTGTACATCCCATGCATGGGGCTTAAATTAATGTTGCATGTTCGTTTTTTTAAATATATATATTCTTGGCTTTCTTTTTGGGTTGGATCCCTTTCTTTGTCAAACACGTAGGTACATACAAATCTATGTATTCCTTTTTTTATTTCTTGCCACATCATATATTTAACTTTAGGTGGGCATTACCACATAATATATTTTTTATTTTGTATACTTTACGAAAACTTTGTTCCTTCTGAAAAATGAAACGTTTATATATATAAATGTGAATTCGATCAAGACATGCAGTCGCCTAAAACGCAGTTGTTATTTTTTGTCTTCCTGCGAATTTGATCTCTAAGCACAAGTGTAGTTTTATACAGGAAATCTCAATCCCTAAGACAAGATCCGTATGGGTTAGACGGTATATTTTTTTAAATGTATATTACAAAAATGTATATTACAAAAATGTATTGGTCATCACAAATTACAGCAGACATACTTTTTAGACTCTGCAGTTTTGGGTACAGACCTTTTTATTTTATTTTAAACTGACCTAAAAAAATATATCATTTAACTCTTACAGATTGTTCTATGGACGGGAATACCCTGTATTCTGCGTGTCTCATCTTCTTTTTTCTCATTCATTGTAGCCATTTTGATGTAGAGCAAATATTTAGGCTTTTTTTTATATCTTATGTGCAATCTTAGTAGAGTTCCTTATGCCAGTTTTACCCATATTATATTTTGAACTATTGTGTCATTAATATTTAAAAAAAAAAAATTTTACCCCCAAGAATGTTGAATAAGTTCTCGCTATTTTATTAGTAAAAAACATATCACTGAAAGTATTGTTCATCACTAGCTAATACTTTTTCCCATCTTTCTGACAGCAGCATTTGAATTTGACGTTGGAAATATTTTTTTGGAAGAGTCAGTCCATTTTCAGTTCAATTGTTTCTCACAGTGCTTGGTAGCCGTAAGTCTCAACAAGAATTTTATGTGCTTCAGCAGTAAAATTCCCCGCAATTACTCTTATTTTGGCACGAAAAAAAAGTTTACACTTCGGCGAAATGACATGTGCTAAATGTCATGCTTGCTTTATAGATGCGGTTTCATCTTAAACTACACGCACCTAGTTTTGGTAACGCCATCTATTGGAAAATAGCGAAAACTTATTGGACATCCCGATAATAATAGATAAAAAGGCACGTACTGCTTTTGTAGGATCTGATATTGAGTCACAATAAACTTTATTGACATAGACTCAAAATATAATGTGAGCTCTGCTGATACTTCTCTACCAATCATTTTTATAGCTAAAAAATGCATATTCTTTAAGACTATCTAGTCAAAAATTTTACTGCAATACTATAGAGGAATTGAATAACGGAATTCTACTAACGTTTTCTTTGAAAAAGAAAATTCAACGAACTTTTTATTAATTATAGTATTCAAAGCTAAATATTTGTCCTGTCTTCAAAGAAAAAACCTATTAACTTTTTATTGTAAGATATAGGGATAGTATTTAGAATTTAGTATTGTGATGTATTACTAGTGATAATTATATTTGGATATAATAGAGAAAAGTCCTGACTTTATGCCATTCTTATAAACTCTCGAATCTTTCCAAAACTAGAAAAAATAAGCAAATGTGCTACCATCTATCGGGAAAACTGATGAATGAAGTGAGTTTTGACAACTTTACAAAGCAACCAATTCCTAACATGCATTGGGGGTTGCCAAATTGTCAAAACTCACTCCATTTATCACTTTTACTGATAGATGGTAGGACATTTGCGAATTTCATCTTATAGCGTGTTTGGAATTTGATTTATTGGATTCGAAAGCCTGACGAACGAAGCCGAAAGGCAGAAACCGGTCTTAGGATGTCGAATCGAATAAATTAAATTCCTAACTTAGAAAAAATAATTTTAGAGTGATGATTGTTATATACTTTGTTTTGGTTTTCTAGTTTTCGTCAGATTTTTGGGTTTCGAGTCTGAATGAAGTGGGAAAAATTTCTATTTAAGAAAAATGTGTCTTATTATATCTAGCATTTAAAAATGGAAAAGGTTTCACTGTACTTTTAAAAAGAGTACACTTATTGTGATGCATGTAAAATTAAAGAATAAGTAATCGTTTATTAGTGCTCTATATATATATATAATTATATAAAGAATTTGCATTTTTAAGTAGGATTAAAATGTAACTGAAGGTTTAAAGAACAAAACAAATTTGATAGGCTCTGTTTTAGGACTCACCGCACATGTCAAACTTTTTTATTTCTTCCATTTTTATTTTCTCTTTATACATATAAATATTTTTTTTGGTTAAGGTTTATTGAACTATAAAATATTGGGATGCACAGTATATTCACTGAATTTTTGACGACTAATTCTGTAAATTTATTTCTTGTTTTTACTATTTGTATATATTTACCTGAATCAGAAAAATTACTAAAAGTAGAGTCGTCTTTATTTGGAATTCAGAAAACACTGTTGAAATAAAATATTAATAAAAACTATCTATAAAGGATGAAAACAAGACTTTTATGAGGTGACTTTTCTAATACGTTTTTTTAACAAAAGCAAATTAATATTGATTATAACCCAGTTTAAATTTAAATTAAAAATTATCTATAGTTCGGAACTAAATAACACATTCGACCTTGATGTCTAAATATATATTTCTTCTTAGTGTTTTCTGAACCACAAATAAAGCTGTTGCTTTGTCGCTCCGGAAAAATATCATAGCAAATTATTAATAACATTCTAATTTTTTTCCACTTTGCTAATAACTAGCTACTCACTGTATAAAACTGATTAATATAATAAATACTCTTCTTTATGAATAAAGCACGCCACTATGATTTACAGAAATGTTTTATATAGTGGCAGGATTATCAAAGTATCCACCAAAGCTTCTGGTAGAAAAATAGCCAAGGAATATTTTAAAAAGATTAGAGTGCCAAGCAATTTGTCTTCATCTATTTCTAGATATGAGGATTGGTATGAAGATCAGTTGCTTGACGTACAAGATATATTAATATGCTGCAGATTAACTGAGGTAACTAAGGAAAAAGTTCGGATATACTGTGATAAACCGAGCCAAAAACGAAAGAAATTTTTGAGTTTGGCATGTGGGCTGTATTTGCTAAAAGTAGTTTTGGTCTAGGCCTAGTTGCCCAGCGCTGACTAGGCATAGCGGCCGGTCAGTACTAGACGACTGTGCGTAATCAGCCGCCAGCCATCTTGATCATGACTTACAATAACGTAGTGCCTTTAGGCTGCTGATCACGCTTCGCTAAAGGTGTGGGTCACAATTTCGCCTTTTTTTTAGTGTTTAAAGTACCTTTTTCCATATAATTTATATGATTTACTTGTGTACTGTATTGTTCTAATCCCAAGGTGTATGTATTATCACCGCTACTATTTGTAATAATAATGCTTGAAAATGCATGATATTTGTTTTATTAATCATTGCTTATTATTTTTTTGATTTCTTCCGAAATATCCGACTTTTTTTTAAGTTACCCCCGACCCTCTCATGAGTGCCTATCGGCTTTTTTTGAGTATCGACACGAAAGACTGTACAGGCTGTATTTACCCTTCCCCTCTGTCGCTTGCCCTTATACTTTATTTTTTGTGTTTTCGTATGTGGAAAGTTACCCCCTACATTGTCGCTTTCTATCATTTTTAACTAACACTGACTGCTTGAAAACACACCAACCACTGCATACATTGCGGGATAAAAATTCGTTTTTTGGTCATCCACAGGGTAATTAAACCAAGAAGGGACAATATTGTTATATATAATCGGAACAATTGTTTGTAATTTACGTGCCAAAAAAATCCCATTTGAAAAACTTTTACGGACCATTTTGTTGGTCTGTAAAATAGAAACAATTGTTTACATTTAACCGACATTGTAGCTCTTACGGTTTCCGATATAGCAATACTGTTTCTTTTTGGTTGAATCACCCTATATATTAAATAAAAATTACGAATTGGGGGATAACCTAAATGCTAAAAAATTATTATTTTCTTACTAAAATTAAATAGATTTCCGATTTTGCTTATTTAGAAAAAATTGGCTTTTATTAGCTTTTTTGGCTACTAAAATAAGTGCTTCGTATTTTTATTATGATTTGGTTCTTGTTATTTAAACAATTAAAATTTGAAGAAAAAAATAAACTCTTCATCTCATTCCTATATATTTTTAAGTAAGTCGGAAATATTTAGAAATATTCTTCAAGCATTATTATAATCAATTTATATCACCAGTGATTCTGTATTCGGCTTCTAAACTTTGATATACTCCTATAGGGTCAATCCATATCAAGTGGCCCAGCACTAGTTGCTTGAGCATCTCAGAAAAAAATATTTGGTATGTAGATTCCAATATATTTTGGGGGTTCAAAAATATTTTTTCAAAATTTTTTTTGTGTACCATTTGGAAATGGCGGCCATATTTGTTTTAGCATTTTTCGCGTTTGCAGGCATCTACGATTTTTTAAATTGTACAGCAATGGATTGTCTTAGCCTTCTCAAATAAACTGCATTGAGTTCAGTACACTGTGGCCTACAAAATAAAACCATAATTACCATAATATGTATTTATTCATAATATATTTTTTACAGCTCAAAATTATTGGTCGGAAATTGGCAAAATTCAATTTCTAAAGGGTAATTTTTCGAAGAAGGAATAACTTCTCTGCGTTGATATTTTTTTTTGCTATTACTTTTTAGTTTTTATAAAGTATTAATGGTGAGAATCGTACCCATAAAAAGATATGCATTTTTAAAAAACACCTTTTTGAATTTTTTTCAAAGTTTAACCTGCAATATTTTTGTTGGGGGACCAGATAAAAATGTGAAAAATGATAGGTCTTTATGATATTAAACTTCACTATAAATTTCAACTTTTAGGTTCAAAGTTTGTATTTAATTAGATAATCATAAAATTACTGTTATTATCCCAAATGCGAAAATAACGTATTTTTTTGTTGTTGAATCTCAAAGTTGAAATTTATACTTGAGTTTGATATCATAAAGACCTATTATGTGTGCATTTTTCAGATTTTTATCTGCTCCCCCAACAAAAATATCGCAGGTTAAATTTCAAAAAAATTCAAAAAGTTGTTTTTTACTAGTGCATATTTTTTTATGGGTAAGAGTCTCACCATTAATACTTTATTAAAAGTAACTATACTGTGTAGTGTAACAACAAAAAAAATATTAAGGCTGAGAGGTTGAAAAATTGCCCTTCAAAAATTGAAATTTGCCAATTTGCGACCAATAATTTTGAGCTGTAGAAAATATATGAATAAATACATATAACTAGGATAATTATATGGTTTTATTTTGTAGGCCACAGTGTACTGAACTCAATGCAGTTTTTTTGAAAAGGTTAGGACGATCCATTGCTGTTCAATTTAAAAAATCGTAGATGCCTGCAAAAGCGAAAAATAGCGTGCTGCCTAAAACAAATATGGCCGCCATTTCCAAATGGTACCCAGTAAAAAGTTTGAAAAAATATTTTTGAACCCCCACAACATAAGGGAATCTACCTACCAAATATTAATTTTTTCTGAGATGGTCAAGCAACCAATTATTTATTTTGACCACTTGGTATAGATTGACTCTATAATAAAAAGAGCCACCCTGTATACAGAAAAAAATTGTGTGCAATATTTTAGGTCAAATTGAAGGGTTTATTGACTTGAAGTAAATTAACCCTAAAGTGATCCTACAAAAATATTCAAGCCCACAATAGAATTGAAGTGAAAATTACAACATAAACATCTGACAGACGGACTGACAGATGGAATGACAGATGGGATGACACAAGGACTGACAGACAGGTTAACAGTCGGATTGACAGATGGACTGACAGGCGAATAGAATGAAACTTAAACATCCGAAATCTACTAAAGCAAAGTTTAGAAGTCAAAAATGTAATTTTTTTAGGTTAGAGCAGTGGTGAAACAATGATTTAGATCCTAAAAAACACAAAAAATAATTTAGGCAACGCATCCTTCTACCTCCTGTACACTCATCAATAATTAAAAAATAATTTTATTATTAGTTTGGTTTACCAAACAAGTAATTCATCTAGCAAACGTATGCTTGTGTAATGTGCTAAGCTAAAAAAATAATCTCAAAGTTCTTCCACGGTGTTTTTTGACTTAATACTGTCTTATTTACTGTACTCCTTAATTTGTGCACCTTTCTTACTATTCATACCAAAACGCACATTGCACAAAGCTGCTGAAAAACATAGGAAAGGACCCAACACGTCCTGTTTTCTACGCCCGTGCGAAATAATAGTTGTCAGTACATGCTGATGTTATGGAATATTTTTAATTTAAGGTACTATTTTCTCAAGGGTTGTAGAAAAATATTACGTCACTAGTGAGGAAATAACTTGTTTTTATTAGTGAAGTTACTAATTGTTGATAAAAAGTAGGTATTTCCACACTAGTGGCGTAAGTGAGTATTGAAAAGTGAGCAGTTTAAGAAATTTGTGAGTTTTTGACAAAAAATTAGTACATGTTTTAAAAAAATACTAGAATGTAGAAAAGTTCACATTTAATTCAGAAATGAACTTTTTTTAAACATCTTTTATTTACTGGAATTGTAGAAAAAGTCGATTTTGTTAAATATCTGTAAAAATGTCGGAACGTTTTGTCAAAAATTGCACAATATTTTTGTTCAACAAGATGTGGGTTCTTTCAAAATAAAGCTTTGGAGAACAACAGACTAACAAGTGATAAGAAAGCAAACGCAGTGTTCCCGAACATACCATGTAGTGTTTTGCCATGAGTGAAATTTAGAGAAGCTTTGTATATTATACGAATGATTTCTACATTTTCTCGTTTTTTGCTAAAAAAAAAACCTTTGTAGCTTTGTAGTAAGTAAAGATGTGATACGTAGGTAATTGGAATCATATTTACAAAAAAATGAAATTTCTTAACATTTATTTATATGGATTTTTAAATATTTTATTATGATTTTTACGACGCCATATTTAATATGTTATGTTTGCAGACTCCAGCCGCATAGACTAATTGTAGCATCGCAGATTTGTTCTACACGTAACAGCTTTTTAAAACCATACCTTATTTATTCATACAGAGCGTTTGGGTTGACATTTCTAAGGCCTGTATTTCGAAAAGCCATGAAGATTTTTTTAAGCTGCTTTTGTCTGGTCCAAACACCTTCTTTAAATTCTTTGTAACTTGTCCTTTCATCATCACTTCATCCATAATCCATAATTCCAGAAGAACGTCAGTTCTACCAATTTTCATAAATCCCTTGTTAATATCATGTTAGTAAGTGCGTATACTTTTAAGCCACTTGTCTATTTTGCTCAAGAAACTCATATTACGAAGACAATCTTACATCAGATTCCAATTCTTTTGGTCGACGCCTTTTCCTTTAATTCTGCTCCTTTTTGGAGATAAAAGATTCTCTATAATTAATTTTTCATCAATTGTAACGTGACGAAAGCAGCCATTTAGAATATAAAAAAAAATCTTTACTTTTCGAGCTACCAACTTTAGCAATTTCGACTTGTAGTAACCTGTATACTTAGTGTACTACTATGCTTCTTTGCTTAAAAACCTACCTACTTATTTGTAAGTAACCTTTTTTGCATTTTACTATAACTATTATCATAATTTTTTCTATAATTTTTTAATAGAAAAAAAAAACTAATCGAATCGTTCCTAGAGTTAATTTTTTTCAGATTTATTTATACATTTTTGAAATTTCGCATCTGGAAGAACCTAATTTGGATTGTTGTCTAAATATTATATTTTTTTTATTAAATTTACACATTACTGGATATGAAAAGTCAATCGTAATTGAAGTTTTTATTTATGAATTATAGGCCAGTCATATCGTACAAATAAAAACGCTGAAATTACAATAATTGCGGTAAACTTGCCTCTTTTGGTATGTTGTTTGGGTCCACCTAAATAGTATTTATCCAGATTTGCAGCAGTCTGAAATTTTTGCGCGCTGAGTAGTTGCACCATTATTTTTCTCTTTTTTTAGTTTTGTGCCAAAAAACCCACATTGGAAGGCTCTGACGATAAAGGTCACTACTACTTTTTTAAATTGTACAAAATTCCTAACAGTTTGAGCCCTAATTCAATTGTCTAGGTCTAATAGGTCACATGATACAGGGTTCCAAATGTTCACTATTTCCCCAAAATGTTGAAAAATTGGAAATGTCTAATTTTCGACCCAAATATCAGGTATAATGAGGTATCTCAGGGGAAATTCTTGAAAGGTGAAGTTGTAGCAAATTTAATTACCTTCATTTTCATTCATAGTTTCTTCAATGACGACCATAAACCAAAGAAACCTAAAAATCGAGTGTTATAATAAAATTACTAGAATTCTTTTCTATGTGTTTATTATCTAGTAACAAAATAATTATGCTAATCTAAATTAAATTTAAGTGAGAAAAGAAAGATAATATACAAAAATATTCTTAAAAACTATCATTTAAAAAAAACCTTGTTATTATTAACTGTAACCACTTTTGTGCTTAAGTTAACCTACGCGTCTTCTTTGAGGGCCCAGGAGTATCAATATCAACTTCGACGAGAGGGTCTCCGCCTTCGTTGATGTCGTTGGGGAGGTTGATGCCCATTTGAAGTGCAGGAGAGACATCAAACTTTTCTCCCATAGCATCAACGGGGTCATCACACACGTGTTCAATAGCATCATCGCGGTCGTCTCCACCTTCTTCTACATCCTCGATTGGTGGGACATTCGTGCACTCACTCCCCTTACAGTATTTGCACAGTGTAGAGCACTACATCCCAGCCTTCATGCAAGAGCAAGACCCAGTACAACCTTTCTTGCACTTGCAGGAGAGGCTTTTCAGAAGTAGTTCAGGGGCTTGGGGCAAAGATGTCGTGGTTGGCATCAAACCCGAGTCTGTTTGATGCCATCCCCAATCAGTTGGGATCTTGTGCACCCCTAACCACTCCTGAATCTGGTGGTAGGTCCTGAATGAGTGGAACTTAGCCGCGTCTTTGGTAGGTGGAAGGCGAGCTAAATTTATTTTGTTGCTCGCCGATGCTATCACAAATAGGGTATAGCGCAGAGTGTTGAGAGCTTCTTGGCCATTTTCACCATACAGAGCAATTAAAAATGCCTCGCCTGCACTCTTGATCTCCTCTGGAAGGGAATCTGGCTGCAAGAACACTTCCAGCTGGTGAACTAGGTCGGGGTTTTGTTTGAGGACACGAATAAATTTCAATTTTCCCTGCCCAAAAAGGGCAGAGGTGATATCACACCCACTGAATGCATGTAGGAAAAGCACCATGCCTGGTGGAAGGCCACCAATCCCGCTATTGAATGAGGTGGAGGAAAACTGGCTTATAGTCCTAAATAAAGATAATTAAATTTGCTATTACTTCACTTCCCATTAATTTCCCCTGAGATACCTCATTATACTTGATATTTTGGTCGAAAATTAGACATTTCCAATTTTTCAACATTTTGGAGAAAATAGTGAACATTGGGAACCCTGTGTCATGTGACCTATTAGACCTGGACAATTGAATTAGGGCTCAAACTGTCAGGAATTTTGTATACTTTAAAAAAGTAGTAGTGACCTTTGTCGTCAGAGCCTTCCACTGTCGGTTTTTTGGTACAAAACAAAAAAAAGAGAAAAAAATGGTGCAAATCTGCATAAATACTATCTTGGTGGACCCAAACAACATACCAAAAGAGCAAGTTTACCGCAATTATTGTAATTTCGAATGTAACATATGACTGGCCTATTAGGGCTGTATAAGACTCCATTTTCTTTTAGCTTTAACAAAGATAATTGAAATTGGCAAATAAACAGATTTAGTTCCATGATATTCATAAACATGTGTTAAATATAAATACATATAGGAATAGGACAAAAATGATTTCCACGCACTTTATTTTATTGATACAAACAACGATTAGTTCCGGAACTCAAGGATCCTCTCCAAGTAATTAATTTAAATGTAATAAATATTTTTTAAGGCAGTTGTTAGAAGTCATCATGTGGGTTGCAGTCCAAATATGAAAGGATAGAACTCCTCTTGTGATACTGCTCAAAACTTAAGTCCTTGTAATGTCATTTCGGAATCGTCATCTACAGAACAAGAGATGAACTTTTAACCAGCATCACAAGCGCGTCTGTAATCTTTTAAATTTCACACGTCTGTTACTTTACATTTAAAATCCTGAAGATGGCCATTGCGTACCGAAATGATTGTCCTTTATATTAGTAAAATAAAGTGTGTGAGATTTTTCTATTCATATTGAATAACCCACGTTAGTTATATTGAAAATATTTTTAAGTTAAATATAGTTCTTCCTGATGTGATACCTAAATGTTCATTAACAATCTAATATAGTTTCTTTTGCTTTTCTGTTTCATGCATCCATTCTTGGTTTCTCACTGCGACCATCTAATTATGTTGTGTCGAACTTTTTAATTTTCTATTTTTAACTTTTAATTTGCAACCCAAATGTTCCGAATTGCTGATATGGACTGTGTTGTTCGTTACCGGCGTTGCCTCGGTATTTGGGACCCCCTCCGCCCACCAACACCTATCTCGTAACACTACACTACACTGTTCTCCATATCGCTCTAACATTTGTGTCCTGTCAATACACCGACGAATACATAACCTCAAAAATAAAAATACCGTTTAACACGCTGCCTAAAAATTCACATACTCGGTGTGTGGTGGGTATACACGTAATGGCTGTAAAACTGTTGTCGCATTGCTCAATTTTTTTTGGCTGCGATAACTTTTGGCTTTATCTGCTGCACACATACTGCATGACCGCCATAGACAATGGTGCGCCTACGAACGCCCCTTTTGTGATCTACACTGATGATCAAGGACAGGTATACAACTTGATTAACGTCATGTTAGCTGTACTACATTTGCTAGACCATTTTATTGTGGTATTATATTAACTCACTTTTAACTGTTGTATCGAAAAAATTAACTACATGTGGCACAGCTTCCATGGATTAACACGACCCTGCAGGTTACAGTGTTCTCTATGAAACTCTCTTGACATTTTGATGTAATTTTGTAATATTTAAATTTTAACCTCTTTTAATTCTTTGTAAATATATCGCTCTCTTGCAATAATATTCACCGTCACCTTACTTTAATAATTAATTCACAGACTTACCAATATCTACAAAGGAAAAATCCTAAAAAATAATAGGGCAATATAAAATTCTTCACTGCGTATTTTTAAATGTGTATGTTCTACAGTTTACCGCAGAATCCGAAAGGCTTACTTGCTTTTTGACCGACTAAGATTTTAATTATTGATAGTAACATGCTGCGAAATTTCGTATAGCTTCAGATTTATCATGTTTGTCAAAAGTTGCTTTACACCAATTTACCCATTGTTGTGTAGATAGTAGAGAGTTGAAGTTGTGCCAAGTACGTAAACGTTAACACCCGAATTGACATCTACGCATGCGCATTTGTCTGGAAATAGCGTTTACGTGAAAAATAGGATTGCGTACGTACGTAAGCTTGCGTTCTCTCACGGATACCTTAAAAATCTACGTACGTTAACCGAAGATTACAGGAGTGACACTGATAAATGGCGAATGTCCCAATTTTGAATTTTGACTTAAAGTAAATTATTCATAGCTTCAAAAAGACTTTCTTTATTTTTTTTTTGTTAGATTACATTCAGTAGAGAAATTCCTATAGAATTAATAATAATAATAATCCTTTAATTTAGCTCTTGGCTAGTATTATTTTTACATTTAGGTTTACAAAAGTTTTACAAAAAAAAAATAAATAGTTATATACTTATATTCACAACCTACATGTTCTTTTAAAGCTTTTATTGCACCTTATAAAACAGACTATATTCTGACTATATAACTATAGGGCTTACTCTGTCTAAATAAAAATTGTTTCTTGATCTTGTGGAATATTTATATATGTCTTCAACAAACCTACAATTATTTACAAGTTGAGGCACTATAGTTGATTAATCATTTTATATATAAATAACATGGTGTTAAGGGTCACTCAAGAAGTTACTAAATATTCGTTTTTGTTTCATTTGATTTATATAATTTAGGAATTTAAGTGTGATTTAGAAGTTCTCAAAAGAATTTCTTTATTTTTCTGTTATTAGATTACATTCGGTTGAGAAATTCCTATAGAAGTTACTAAATATTCGCTTATTATGTTTCTGAAGGTTATTTCTCATATTTCAGTAAGATAATAAAAAACTTTCAAGTTAAAACATTTTTTATTATATAAATATTTATTTATTAATCACAATAACAAAACAATATTACAGAATATTTATCTCTAAAACTACAAAACAACGAATCTTTACATTTTTAGAAAATATACTCAATAAAATTACATTTACAAAGTGTAGAAATGTTCAACTAAATTTAGTTGATGGCGCTTTTTACATCTTAAAACTAGCAAAAAATGCAAACAAAATATTGGTAATAAAACAAAATAAAACAAGTTGTTTTTGCTTGATAAAAGGTATGCTACTTTAATATTGCGATACTAACTTTACAAAAATCAATCTAGGTACATTTACTAAAATTTAATCAGCACGATGGATTTTGAACATCTGTGTGTGCTGAACATTAAATTTCCCAAATATTGTTCCAGTTGTGTGGAGGCTCAATCGCCCATAAAGCTCTGTTGAATATATGTAGCAAGATTACCTCATCCATTTCATCTTCTTCGAAATCTGAATCCCCAAGTTGTGCTGCATCAAGAATACCTTCCATCTTACCACTTATTTTATTAAAAAGTTTTTTAATTTTAACGTTTCGACTATCTGCTCACAGAAAAGAACATAAAAGCAAAATAATAAAAAATAAATAATTAACGGTTGACAGTTGACATCTACTTTACGTACGTACATGAACACTTCAACTCAAATTTCATACAACTTTATTACGTTATATTTCGTACGCTATTTTCTACGTAAAGGTTTACGTACTGTGTTTACTTCAACTCTCTAGTGTTTATAGCAGTTATATCAATCCGTAAAGTCGACTAAATGATTTCCCTTCCCTGTGATTTTAAGAATTCTAAAATTAAATTAAACCGCTAAATATGTATCTTTGTTTCTAAAAAATTTACCATATAAGCTTAAGCTGTTGTGACAATATAAGGGTTTCAAGCTTCATATTACTGTCATTTCATGTTCTATCTGAACACTGTAACTTGTCATTGTCGATATTTGCAGGCATATTGTAAGTTTAATTAATTAACTGACAATCTGATTGCATTAAAGGAACTCGCACGCTTTACCTAAAATCCCGGTCCTCGGTATGTAAGTTAAGTAAAAATCGAATAAAGGACTAAGATTTTAAGTTTGGAGTGTAGTAGTATCCTTCTGTAGTGACATAACGCCTAGTAGTTTTTTTGTGCTCTGTCGTCCCATAGGGCGACATATTTTTTTTGCTTTTTTTTTTCTAAAGAAGATTTTCAAACATTCTGCATGTCGACTTCATTATCAATTCTAACACTATCGCTTTATTGGTTTAGGCCTCTGCTGCCACGGCTTTTTCGACTTTTATTTGGTATTTGTAAAAAGAACGTTTTTTATTATTTTTACTAATAAATAAGCGCTATTGGCAAATACAGTTTGTGATTTAAGATATATTGTGTAGTTTAAAATTTGTTCATGAGCTTATTTTAAAAGGTGGATTGCTTTTATATGGTTTACAAACTAAAATTATATTTAATATAATTATCCATGTCAAATATTCGTCAGCCAGCAGTTCCTTAGTTACATTCTGGATGTAAGTAAAGATGATATTCCAGTCCAGTGACATTTATAAAATTCTACTACTAAAATTGATGATGTTCAAGTAACCAAAACCAGTTATAGATGTCGTTACTAGTTACACAGTTTGATTTTATCAAACAAGGCCGTTTTTTTTAATTAAATGTGATTTTGTTTTTGTAGATGTTAGTAAAAGCTTTCTATCTTTTGGAGTTTATTCATGGATGTTATTAGTATTTATTATCTTGTGCAGAATGATTGAACTATCTCGTTTTGTTTATGATACTGACCATAACAATTACCTAATAAATTGGCATGTGCATCAAAACCAAATTTTTTTTTAAAACGTTATGGTTGACAATAGTAGTACCTATGTATGCTGCTTCCATAGAAAAAGTCGTTTTATTCCTTTTTTTGTGCATACATATGCGTACTTGAAAGATTTTTCTTATTAATATCTTACTTGATGTATTAAAAAATTTTATCGAAAAAGTTTGTTGGGGATTTTAGTTAATAGTTTGTTAATTTTCAGTTACTGGACACCCTCCCGGTGTGCCAAGATTTTAATCGTGGTTTTTGCAACCGGCCTGCCTGCAAATTTGTACATCTTCAGGAAGGTATGTTATATACAATTTTTTTGTCCAAACATTTAATAAATTTATATTACTGTTTGGTTGTTATAAAATGACACTCTACAATTCCTGCTTTTTATTTATTCACACTCCTGTATCTACACTAGAACAATGATTGAGAGTTGAAATGACCCTTGGCAGTGGCGTGCTGATTAATTTTTGAAAGGGTCAAGGACTAACCCAAATAAATAGTTAATTATTTTTACACTAAACTAAGAACTTTTTTTTTGATATTATACAGTGTGTTTCATAGATAAACCGGTATACGTTAACTGTAAATAGAGGGAACTTAGGTGATTCCAAATAACCTTGGTTAATGGGTCTAACATCTTTATTAACCGAGATACGGGGTGTTTCATCCATTTCGGCCAATATTTTGATAAGCCGTAACTTTAGAACCACCCTATAGATTTCTCTCATAGTTAGTACAGGTATAGTGTGTTAATAGTCCAATACTATAGTGTAAGAACTACAATTAAAATCCAGATCCGGATTCAGAAGAATTTGCAAAATTTGAAAATCCCCAAAACAACACATATAATACTACAGGGTGATCCTAAAGTTACGGCTTATAAAAATATTGGCCGAAATGGATGAAACACCCCGTATCTCCAAGGTTATTTGGAATCACCTAAGTACCCTCTATTTACAGTTAACGTATGTCGGTTTAACTATGAAACACCCTGTATTTTTTACTTTTCGTCTATCTTCCACCTCAGATTACGTTCTTGGTATTAGCAGGTAGGAAACTCATTAATGATTTTTTCCTAAATAATATTGTTTAATCATACTTTTATTGTGTATTATCCATAATTAGCCACAACTTTCAACTTTACCGTTTACATTTTGATCATAGTTATGTTAAAAAATGGTACAATAAGAATGAGATATGACAACGCTGTTTTATTTGGTTTATGTGAAATCTAAATTACACTCAATCATTATTTGTTTTAGTATAAGTACACAATTAATGTTAAAGGAAAATATTTAAAATTATCAATTGAAATATTTTTGGTTTCGATAGGAGAGGGTGTGGAAGTCATAGATCAGCGAGTGGCTGTTTGCCGTGACGCTGCTAAGGGACAGTGCTGTCGGTCCGCCTGTAAATACTACCACATCCCCATAGCGCTGCCACCTGCACCAGTCATGGCCGCACTGGCCTCTTACTTGCAGCACTAACAACGACGAATCGATTCCTTATTTAAACTACTATCACAATGTTTATATAGAACTTTTTATTACCAATATTATATATCTATAACAGTCATGTAATGACGAAAAATAATTTTTACGTTATGTTTGGTCCATTTGTAAGCAGAAATATTACAACAAAAATACTGTTAAAAAAAGTAATTTTTTTCGTACTTTGATTAAGACAGTTTTTTTTTAATATAATTACATCTTGGACAAAAAAAATAATAGATATATTGTCTTATTTATGTTGACGAGTGGACTAATTGTTTCTTTTTGTTTTTAAAAAAATTTAGCATAGTAAGACAAAAAAAATTCAATGAAATTATACATGAATGAGTGTGCGTGTGATATTTGATATTTTGTAATTCTGATTTTTCTCTGTTGGACATCTATCTCGACCAGACTTACTGACCACTAACGCATAGATGCTTTGAAACAAACTTGCAATAATAACAACTTTGAAAAGTTTAATTTTTCTTTCATTAATTATTGTATTTCGGAAACTAGTAAAAATTATTAATTTAACAATTTTTTTTATCAGATTCTTCACTTTTCACGTCGATATTAATTTAAAGTGTAACCAAAAACTAATATTTGTTTGATATATATTTTTTAACACTATTTATTTTTCATAAAAACACTCTCGCAATTATTTTAAAGTTTATATTTAATTACCTTTATGGTTTTGTTAATTTTTTATTAATGGTTATATTTTATTCGGCGATGCATAAAATAATATATCGTTTGTTTTATATATCATATTACATTATCAAATGAAATTTTTATTTATTTTATTAACCACTTAAAACATTTATTGAAAACTCGTTTATGGTTTGTTTAATTTTTACAATTCAACTGATGTATCTGTAACAGGTAATTTCAATGTAACATTTATACTGCATTTTATATATATAATTAAAATTATTGGCAAAAAAAATATTGCGTCATTAACAGTATAAGGATATTAAATCTATAAATTTATTTTTATACATTAAAAAAGTATTTAACATCAAGTAAATTCATATTTGACAAAAATATAAGTTGTTTCAATCTAAGTAAAAGATAAGTTAATTTAGATCAAAATCTTAATTTAGTTGGATTTCTAATGGTTTATAAATAAATTTGTTACAGAAATATTCTAAAGTGTATATTCTAAAATTACTCAAAGTTTGTAATTATTGTGAGAAGAAAGAGTACAAAAATTTCTTTCGTGTAAGATCTGCTTAAACAAACATTGTGTACAAAGAATATAAAAATTTTTTAATGTAAAAAATTGTACATGTATTAATGTTTTTTTGTATCGATGTTATTTTTAAATAGTACAGTAGTCTGGTTGAAATATACCGCAAAAATATTTATAAAAACTTAAGTATAGAAACCATTAGATATATGCTCTAGGGTAGTGGAAAATGAAAAAAAAAATGTGTCGAACAGGGAGATATACGGAGTATCTTCATTTATTCCATTGTGATGATTGTCACTGTGTTATTAAGTAATCTTTGTTTAATTTTTTGTATATTTGCTGTGATTTTTAATGGTGTTGGATGATACATATTCTAAAATATTAACAATTTATATTAACAGTAAAATAATATACCCTTAAGGACATTAAATCACTTCCTAACATGCACAACTACACCCTGTATATCGAAAAGTTTGATCCAAATTATTAATATTAAAAAGAGAAATTTACAACGAAGTTATGTCCAGACACAAAAGTTTATTCTTTAACTTTTAAATGAAGACTGAGATTTTCAAGTGTTAAATGGTTGATTTAATGCCTAGGGGCTGTAGTTTTTTAAGTAAACCGGAGTGTCGTTTAAAAAAATTGACGTACTGTCATGCAAAGCGACTCATAACCTCAAAAAAACGTATCTCTATGCGAGATAATTACTGCTTAACCTAAAATATAATTCCAAACTGTGATTACATTCTTAATTTTTATTTTTAACCTCAAAATAATGTACGCCAATTTTTTTTAACGTCATTTTGAAAATTGCCTGCATGGTTTTTTGACAGGAGCAATGACATCTGAACCACGGGCTAATGATAAGATTGGTCTAGTCAAAAATCGTTGTGTAAGTTTGAATGATTTAACTCGATATCTCCCAATCAAGTGCCACTATCACAACGGTTAACTAAAAAAAATATTTAAAAAAAAACAAGATAGGTTCCTTTGAAACGCATTTAATACTAAAGTAAAATATATGCGCAGAACGGTCTGGTATTAAGGGGCGAGATGGTGTACCGATTGTGAGATCGGGTGATGTGCTACGAAGCGCCCTCTATCAGTTTGACAAGTATAACAGTTCCAAATTATCGTAATTTTGACAGGAACTTTGACAAGTTTGACAGAGACATTTGTCGGAAACTTGTCATACCTCCACCTGTCAGTAATTCGTAGGATATTAAATAATTGGAAAAAAACTTTTATGATTCCAATTTGAAAATTAAAAACACCAATGTATAGCACAAATTTAACTAAATAATATATTAGTCGTATATGTAAAATACAATCAATATTTTATAACTGAAATTTGAGTGGTGTTTTCAAGGATTCGAGTAAACTAAATTATTAAAAATTTGAGTTTTAATGTAATTAAATTTCGTGATAATATGATGTCAAACTGATATTGGTCGTTTTATGATTTTTAAACGTATGTATGCAGTGCTGTTATATATTATGATAATATTGTAAATAGTTTTTAGGTTGTAACAAGACAAAAAAACTCGCATTAAGAGTTACTTTTATTCGTCTTATTGATAGCGTTCAAAAAAAATTATTAGGCATAACAAATAAACTTTAAAAAAGAATTTGTTAATAATAATGAGCAGTGGTCCAAGTGATTCAAAAAAACCATCTGACACTTCGGCAATATTCCTGGGGAATTGAGAATCTTCTCGAACTCTTAGGTGATAGTGGCCAAACTCTTTTGTACCACATTTTTCAGACAAAGATATCCTACAACAATATAAATAAAGTAGTTTATTTCCTTTTTGTAATCAAATCTGTTGCTCTAATGATTATTTAAGAGCCATCACAATCGGGGGTTCCCATGGTTATTTTATGATACTAACTAACTAACTAACAGCATACTACCTAACAGCATAAGTAATTCACGTATAAATAAATATATATTTTGACGCTAATAGCTGAATAGTCCAACAGTATCAGAATAATTGAAGATCTTTGTCGAGAAAAGTGTGTTGTACAATAAACGTTGTTGCCACTATGAATGTTTTGGACCAATGTTTCTCCTGGAGTCTTTCCCTTTAATACCAAGATAGAGTGAGAGCTTCCACATTATCAGTGCTTTGCTTATAGTGCATTTGCATCGGTTGCTAGATTAGCTGTTTCTATTGGGTTGTGCATAACGTACCCCCCCGCTACATTTTGTCCGTTCTTATGCTACTTACAGATCGCACAGTGAATACCAAATGGAAGATAAAAGTTTTACTCCTCTTCTTCTAATTAAATAATCGATTTGAGTTCTATTAAATAAAATAGCAATTTAGGTGTTTCTTTGAGTAATGAGTTTTGTGGAGAGAAGTGGACCTGCTATTCCTATATAAATGTATCTGGTAAAATGGCGGCTGTGCGGTCTGTTAGTGACGCAAGTCGGAATGTATTACGTGTTAAAATACCCACTGCTATATTATTATTAGTCCATAAATAGCTTAACCTAGGATAATTTTTCCTAACGTATAACATTACCTATTATTGCATGTCCCTAGTTATTGAACTTATCCTATACTTAATATAGATGATAGATTTAGCTGTTTCTTAGCATTTGTTCTATTACGTTTCGAACACCCTCATCATGCTTTTTTGTACCCCCTTTTTTGCTTTTGCTTTTTTTTGTTATAATCACTACGTTTTGTTAGGGAAATGGAAGAGGAAAATTTATGATAATCGTATTTTGGCTTCCATTTTTTATCTAATACAAAAAAAAGTTAATGGTTTCCTCTTGGTCACCCTTTCGTTAATTTTTCATTCTCTAGTTGTTGTTGATACATTAAATTTGTTTCAGTTATTTTACATATTTTTCTAAAACATCGCTTGTTTCATCTGCCAGTACCATCCCACAATTGTGACATAAGTTGTTTATTGATCTCTCTACTTGTGTTTTGACACTCTTTTTCGTAGATTTGTTTTAGTATTGGGAATATCTATGTCGACCTTTGTCACAATTATAAGGTGGCGAGCTTTTAAGCACACTTTAAAGCACCTAAGCGGCTTTCAAAAAAAATTTTAAATTGCTGAGCTTCGCCAGCTATCGCGTATTTGCCTCTCTCAGCTGACAGAAAAAAATTTCATAACTAACACTCTTTTTGCTTAGAAATATTGTTACATAAGTATTCCTAAGGCCCGTCAGTTGCCTTATTGTTTCATTTATTCATAGTTTTTTTTCTTATAAAAATTTTCACTATATTTTTTTATATATTTATGTGTTTTTTGTTGATGTTTTGTTTGTTGTTGGGTAACTGACAATAATAGTTACGTTGTGTGGGTTTTCTTGCTCTAGATTAAGACATATAAGGTAATTATTTTTTAATTATCCTTCTATCATTTCAAGACAGTGATGAGCTATTTCAAACTGGAGTATGCATATGCCATAATGATATTCGGATGATTATGAAATAGTGGCCATGTAGTCCAAATAGTTGTTAATCGTATATTTTTTTTAAATCTGCCGATAAAATTACCTGAGATTAATGTAATTCATGAGTGATTTTCGGTAAAGAGAGCCACGAATATAGAAATGAACCTTTTCTCTAATCAATCCCATATATCTAGAATAACATAAAATTAACCTTGTATATATTTAAGAGTGGCTCGTTATTATTTTTTCATTTATCAACAACAATTTTGTGATATTTTTAGTAATGATTGTTATTTAAAAGTCACATCACAAATAAACGCAAACATCTAGTTGTTTGCCTAGGCTCTGAAGAAAAACAATTGCCGCGCTTATATTTTCCGACAAGCAATTGTTTTTCTGCAGTTTAATGAACAATAACCAGGGGTTGAAGTAAACGTATGACATTTTAACGGTTACTTTGCTTCTAGGTTAGGTAAATATGCTTGTTGTCCAACATTTCTACAATTTTTAAAAATTCGACGTTTATTAACTTTGACAAGTTCGACGTTAAAATGTCACTTGTCAAGCTTCTGTCAAGTTGGACCTGAATGTCACTTGTGATTTGTTGAAATTTCTAAATGTGCAGATAAATGACAGTTAGGGGGTAGACGAAATGAAATGTTGGGTAAATTGGCATTAATTTTAGGAATTCATTCACAATAATCCTGTAAGAGGGCGAGGTTATTCAGAAGTAAGGAGAAGAACACGTAACATAAAAATTGACAGATTATTTTTTGAAAAATATAAATATAATGTATAATATTGATATTTATGTAATGATCATTAAATGTAAAAAGAATGTATGCATGATATTTTGGAAAAATACATATGATATTGGACAAATTTTCTCCTTATTATTGAATTGGCGGCGGGCGTGTGGAAAAAGTTAAGTTTGTTTTCGGTTTGTGTCTGCCATCTTGGGACGAAATATCACAATTTTCTTTGTTAAAATAAAACGTTGATATTAAAAGTTGTTTATTCTTGTAATATTGTATAAAAAAATTAATGGTTCGTTTAGGGCAACGTTAAGAGCTATTTCTACACGTCAGTCGTTTGGTTCTGGTGAACAAATTTGATAAAGTGTGTGATTAAATTTTAAGAATCGCGCCGACTGTCCTTGCCTTTAACATTTAACGTTTTCTCCAGGAGTTAATTGTGTTTTGATTTTTTTTTGTTACTTGTGCCATACACTTAACCGAATGATATATCTCATTCCAGTATCTATTTAATAACTAACTAGTGTCCAACATTTTGTTCTCGATATTTGATTTTTAGGTGAAACTGTAATAAAATAGTCAAACATTTTGTCAAGTTATGATGTTCACGTTATGTCTTACAGACATAATGAAGTCGATTGATATATTATTGTTTATTGATTAAATATAAGAATAAACTAATGATGTGATGATGATCAAAAGATCATACAAAGGGGCTCGACGCTCCTAATTTTCTTGAGTATAGTAGAGTTAATAAACCAATATGTCAAATTTACAAATTGTTTTTTTCAACCCCTTAACGCACATATTTTTTGAAAAAAAAAACCAACAAGGACTTAATAAAAAATAAAATGGATCCCGCAAATAAAATGTTCATAGAGAAATATTATAAATACTTCCAGTAATGTTTACAATAAAATTAACTAACCATGAGAATATTTGTTACATAATAAGGATGTACCGCCATTTTTGTAAATTTGAAAAAATTACCGAAATCTAGACTTCTGAAAAAGCAGTTGTATTCAAAGGGAGTCACCACAGTTTTAAATAAAGTCATTTACTAAAACCTTTAAAATATAAACTTTACTTACATAAAATTGAGTGCTGAGGCAATTTTTCTTTAATTCGATCACACTGTTTTCTGTAATTGTCATAAATAATTAATTTAAAATTGAACTAGTAAGTATAACTATCTTTTATTAAACGAGTCAGTTAAAAATTACTATTGCGCCATCTGCTAGTAATTGGCCAAAGGTAGCGGTGAAATGAATCTACTAAGTTTGAACTTATGCGCCACTTTCCATCCAAAAGTATAAAATCTGAATTTACTTTGCTGTCAGTAGATTTTTTTTAAAACTCGTTTTAAATTTTTTCTTACCGATAAAATAACACTTCAATTAAACTTTAAAATTTTAAATTATATTTTGTTATGAAGAAAGTAGTCCATGCTCAAAGTGGAGTTTCAGTTAGATTAACCAAAATAAAACTCTAAAGTCGTCTCCACAACATATATTAATAATAAATAAAACTCCTTTAAGTCAGTACCGCATATGTAATAATTAAAAATATATAAGTGGGGCAACTAGTTTCGGCCTGTAAACGGTATGCAATCAATTACAATTCTAAATATCAAGAAGTACACTTAGGGTACTGAAGTCAAACATGTGAAACAATCATTGACAAACTTTTTTAAAAATATGTAACTAATAACTAAAGTAAATAACTGGTAGTGAAAAAACATGTTCCCAAATGAAAATGAAAAGGAAACTATAGCAACGTTTTTTAGTTTGGTTTCAAGACCATTTTCTAATAACATGATTTTCAGTACTAGTTATTTACTTTAGTTATTAGTTACATATTTAAAAAAAAGTTTTTCAATGATTATTTCACATTAATGTTTGACTTCAGTACCCTATGGGTAAGTGTACTTCTTGATATTTAGAAATGTAGTTGATTGCATACCGTTTACAGGCCTGACGATGGTAGTCTGCCGAGACTAGTTTCCCCCCTTATATATTTTTAATTATTAAATATGTGGTACTGACTTGGAGGAGTTTTATTTATTAAAACATTGGCCACATTTGAGAATAATGGATAACTTACTCAGTTTATATATTAATAGATTTTAAACCCCAAGAATAGGAAAGTTAGAAGTTTTAGTAAAAGACCCTAAAACTGTTTCCATACAAATATGTTCTTGCATGGAAATAGTCTTTTGCTAAAACGTATTCCCTATCTTGGGGTTTATGACTGAGTTTTATTTTTATTAATTTTATATTTTGTTGTTTATTTATTTTTAGAGGAATAAACTAAGTTTTACCATTAAAATGACATTTTGTAGTTTATATAATATAATAACAAGACAGCCGGCTAACTAGAGATTCAAGAAAATAAATATTAAACTGAATATTTGTCGTTTAAAAAATGACAAAATGAATTAAAAAATTATGCATACCTTCGAATATTCATTAAATTGTTCTCAATCTTGTATATTGGACACTAAACTGAAATGTAGATAAGAAACATTCTTGAATTTAGTAATTTCTTGTTCATAAATTTCTTTTGTTTTGTGCAGGGCTGCCAATAGCCAATAACCAACACTACCTTAATTTTTTTTATTCGTAATTGTTTGACTTTATGAATCGACATTTAGTGTTGTAACAGAGGGAGATTATTTAAAAATTAAGTATATTTACGGTTTTGTTTCAGTTGGTGATATTGCAAGTACACATACCTAATCAAGAGATCAACTTTATCGATTAAATTGATTATATCGATTCTACAAATATTTAAAACTCACAAACTATATTTATTTGGGTAAATGATGTTTTTGTTCATTTTTATATAATATAAAGCAACAAAAAACAAGCAAATTATATATCTAATTGTAATTTTACCTCAGAAAATTTAACAACTTGCACGTATTTAAAATTAATCTAAATAAGCATCGATATAAGGGCTGTCTGTATACGTAAGTTTAAAATAATGCAAACCTTTTCTCATGATTTTTTTTTCTGGAATTTTTAATGAGCGCAAGACATTTTTTTGGGTAAAATCTCATGATCAAAGGCGTATGCTTTTTTTAAAGAAAGCTGTGGATGATTTTCCGAAGACTAATAGAAAATTTCTATTCATCCTGAATTTAGAAATTCAAGTAGACATCAGTATAATTTATAGGAAATTTAAATTTAATCCCACGAAGAATCTTTAATATCGTTTCCAATTGCTCATCACGTTTTAGCTCAAGACATTTAAATGCAAATTACAAAACACATTAATTTTGATAAGGTATTTAAAAATCCATTCCGGTCAATATATAATTAATTGTCATTTAATGTGTTTTCAGAAATTCCGCATGAGGATAAATTAGCAAAAGTCAAGGCTTTCAACATTTTTATTCAACAAATATTACATGTCATAACATGAATCAAATTTTGTATTTAAATAGGTACAAGGAAATGTATTGGCAAGGCAAACAGTGTTATAGAAAGTAGAAAGATTGATTACAGCTATATACAAAGTCTTTTAAGTCACAGTTCATTGAACTCTTATATTTGCATCTTTTTCTAAACAAGAAATCAGTGAGTTACTTAAAAAAAACACTAAATAAATATAAATTAATTATTTAACTGAGAAACCATCTCCAGTAGGATCCAATATCCATGGATAATTATTGGGACATTCCATACATGTGAATAATCTCAAAGTTTCTCCAGGTAACTCTCTAGTGTTCAAAGGACAGGAGTTCGGTAAGGAACAGTAAGGTTGACCCTTAATATCACATTTCTCCTTCCATTCTTGGAAGTCCCTTAATCCGTTAATTTCCGTAGGATTTTGTATCCACTGGATAACTTGTAAGTTGGTAACAAAGTATACATCGTTCCTCGCCAACATTTCTTCAATAAATTTAATCAATTCTTCTTTGAATTCCTTTTTGCTCTTCAACCAAGAAGCGTGGAAGTTTAGACCCAATGGAGCCCTGTTGGTGTTGAAATGCCTGTTAAAGTTATGCCTCAACAACCTGGCGAATTGATCTCCGGTTTGGATGTTAGAACAAGAATCCACCATGTGACAACCGGGTAGAGATTCATCAAAAGTGGGATCATCACGTCTATCCAATTCGTTCATTACCATTTCCCATACTGGATGACTTCTACTGGGACAATTATGCGCGTTTCCGTTACACTTATGGGGCATTCTGAAGTATAGAGTATAAGGCCAGATTGGTACACGACCCAAAGACGCGGTAATGGAGGCATCGTAGACGAAGAATTGATCAGTCATCATTTCGAATTGCTTGTTACCACCTACTCTTAGATAAGGAGCTCTTACGCCAATAATTGAACCGTCAGTGATGTTGGCGAATCTTTCAACGATCAATCTAGCACCAGCCATTTCAGCTAACCAATCGTCGTAAGAACCTTGTGACCAGTAGTTGGGATCTTCTTTATGGGTTAAAGAGAAAACAGCAATTTCGTGTCCACGTCTGTGTAAATCTTGTACAGCCGAATAATTGGTGTATTTGTGAGAAACGAAGAAAGAGCCTCGAATCTGACAACCGTTGGGGTTGACTCTGCTGCCAGAGAAAATTTCTTCGTAGAGATCAATATTGTCTACGTTGACGGCGCCGTTGAAGGCGATGGTTATCATCTGAGGAACATTTGCTGGTTCCAAGCTTCCAGGAATTCTGGTACCGTCGGCTGAACAGAAGCAATCTGGTAAGACGCACTGAGTTGGATCGCAGTCTGGAGCTCTGTTGGGGTCGGTATCAACGTCTAAAATAAAAAAAATGATGACAAATTTAGCAATATAAATAATCAAAATCTTCACTTTTGATAAATCCTCTCACAGATATTTTTGTGTGATGTCTGTTGCATCAAGTTTATGACACAGATAACTTGTAGGTGTATGTTGTGTTGCATACAATGTCGAATAATTATAGATATAAGTAGTTTTAAGGGAGCATGCGAAAGCGCCTCCATCATGACTTGTAAGATGGCCGTTTTTTGGTGGTAATAAAGGAAATATTATTATTCCCATATAATCGCTGAATAATTGAAATTAAGAGAGCAAAGAAACGTCGAGAGTACCTCAATTATTGCAACGTATGAGTGTGATAGTAGCGATCGAAAAAATTACTGCATCTTGCAGAGTGTGAAATAATCTTAATTTTTACTTACCACAAGCGTTTTCGTCGGATTCATCCTTACATTCCGGTTTTCCGTTACAGAAAAGCTCTTTATCAATACATTCTTCATTACCGCACATGAGCTTTCCTTCTGGACATCTTGGTTCGTCCGTTTTCAAAATCGGCAGAACTTTTCTTGGTTCTAAAAAAGTCGGTTAAAAAATATCTGATGTTTTCGTACTGAAATTGGAAACAGGTTAATGTTTTTCTGTACAGGTTGTGTTGATTGGCGTTTTTTTTATACATTATATACATTATTTTTACATTTAATACATTGGGGTGTGCTATCAGAAAGTAGGCATATAATTGTTCTCTACAGAAAATTATAGAAAAGATCAAGAGAAGGTGTTAAAATGTCCCTTTTCTTTCTTCTATGGTAATCTAGTATAGTAGTGGCAAATTTTTGGTCACCAGTGTTGCCAGATGATTTTTCCTCAGATTTAGGGAAATTACCATCAGATCTAAGGAATCTTTCGTAAATTTAAGTTCGTCTGGCAACACTCATTGACACTTCGTCATGTAAGATCCATTCAGAAAATTTTAATTTCTTTTTACTTGGTCCAAAAACCGATAGGTATGACCTCGAAAGTGTTTTTTAAATGATTACCTTTAGAAGAACATGAGGAAAATTGTAAACAAGAAAAATCATGCTTTTAAATACAAGAACAAATATGAGACAAATTTTTTTTAAATACGATGAAAAATAAAAAGGATGGTGGGAAATTAAAAGTTAAAACACAGAAACTTTGAAAAAATTAGGAATAATTTAATGACAAAATATGATCATGCCTACGAAAATGTCGGGTATGAAAAAAATTGTACACAAACAATATTCCCTGAAACAGTCCAAATTTTTTTTTAAAGAAATATTTATTATGATTAGAAAAACTTTGGACTTTCTCTTGAAATAAGATTTTGGAACAAATAAGCTTTATAATTTAGAAGAATATTCTTACAACGAAAAGTTTTCATTTTCCAATATTAGGCGAAATATCCCCGCACTATATATATTTATATTTTGTTTCTGTTGTAAAATTTCATAATTGTAATTTGGTGCCTTTGATGTCCAGTTTACAGATTTATTTGAAGGATAGTTAAAAAATCCTTATAATTATCAAAAATAATAGTCCAGGAAAATGTATCTCAAAATTGTCGTGCTCCGTACATTACTTAATAGTGACTCGGTATATACCTATTTACATACATTAAGTAGATAGTACAGTTAAAACAAAAGAAAATGGTGCTACTTAGTGGTGTTAATAGGAATCATGCAAGCAAATCATATTAGTGTTATTATATAAAATGTGTGCAATTCGTTTTGTGACATTAACAATAAAGAAAAAAAAGCATTGGTTAACTAAATACGCAGTCTACAGTGAGGCATGTGCAACAGATATAGAAAAACGTTATTACATAAAAGCTTTGGAACTATTATAGCAACTACTTTCTTAAATATACAGGGTGTCTAATAAACAAGAAAACTGTTTTCTGAATATGTATAGACAAAGACTGTATATTTGCGTGACTTGTTTTTTTTTTATTTTAAATCAGTTTGACCTAAACCACAGCTGGAATTTTTAAATAGCATCTACTGCTGTGTCTCGTTGATGATTTCCAAAAAAGTTCTTCAAAATTGACAGAAATACACAAGACAATCAGAATAATTTTAATCATATCATTAATCATTTGGTTAATAATGATATAGTCCAGCAAAGGGATATTTTCCTTCAAATTAATTTTGCTGCAATATTGTATAAGAGACATTTCCCCACGACCACACTTGAATTGAATAGCTCCTATTCCATAAAACAATAAAATTCAAAGATAATAAATAATAAAGTAGTCAAAAATTTATATTAAATAATTTTTGAATTCAAATAATTTTAATAAAAAGTCGCATTTAATTTTCTGGCCGTGGAGAAAGTATAGTCTACTACTCCTAGCTTTACATACCATTTTTTTTAACGATTGTCTTGTGTGACATACGAAACTAATTGGAAATCTCAACAAAATAGCACCCAAATACTCAGCTTCCTTTTACAGCTTTTACACTTTTTCGCTTTTTTTTGCTTACTCTCAAGTTTATCGCAAGTTGTGACCTTTCCCTTCCAGTCACAAGTCTGTTTATCGATGTCAAACGCCAATCCACTGGGGCAAGTGATCTGTTTTAGACCGGATTTTGTACACCTGTACGTCAAAAGGGTATTTAATATAGGGAAGTTTTTTAAGAAATAGTGACCTTTATGACCCAATAAATGTTTAATTTTTTTCCATGAACACATTCTGCTTGAGGCAATTTACAAAAAGTAACTGCAAGTTTCAAATACAGTAATTTATTTTAACTATTTTTTGGGGTCGATAAAATCACTATTCCTTCTGCATCGACTTACTTTCTACGCTATCACAATTTTTGACATTGACTTTCCAGTCGCAAGTCTGTCGGTCAAGATCAAAGGCAAGTCCAATCGGACATTTGACTGCCGCCAATCGTGTACCGCCTCTAAGATCTGAATTGAAATCACACCTAAATTAATTCAAAAATTATAAAAGGATTAATAAAAAAAATTAAAATCGTTACTTAGAATTACAGAAATATTGGAAATGTAAAAAATCTAATTCTTAAAAACTTGCTCTAGAGTTTTACATAATTAAGGGATACATCAATAATTATTTCTTTCTTCAGAGCTAGAACGAAAATTATGCGAATGTATTTGTGTCGCTTAATATCATCCTTGGCGAGTAACAAGTGTATTTTCTATAACCACTTTGATGTCCAAGATGAAATATCACGATTTTAAGGTCTACACAAATATCTCTGTTGTTCTTCATACTTCACTTTTCTTAGCAATAATGATTTTGACTTACATACTCTTCTTTCATGTTCGTAAAAGTCAACGGATATCGGTTCCCTCATTTATATAATTTAAAATTTACGCTCATACATCTTGAATTACATAATTAGTTCTTTTTCTAATTGGTAGGACATTTCGTCATGCTATATCTCAAAAACTAGAGCTGCTACATGTTTTAAAAACAATTTTAAACAGAAACAACATATTACTTAATAATAAACAAAACAAATGAAAGTGAGTAACCATTTTTATGACAAAATTACTTTAAAAAAAACGGTTAGCAATTAAATTACTAATTTAAAATATCTAATTATTAAAGTTCAATGTGCTGTCATAATAAATGATTGCGTAATCTTATAAAGATGTAACTGTTCTTAAAAAAATTGTTATTGTTATTTATTACGTTTCTTATGGATTTGAAAACAATCAACAATTAACTATTTTTATTTTACTTATATAAAAATGTCTTTGTTTGATTATACAACTTTCTATACGTGAAATTTTAATAAATTTTCGCTCCATTTTATGCAATGACATTATATAAAAAGAATTTGATCTCCCTCCTTGCGAAGTTCGATTTTATAAATAATTTTTTCCTTACCTAACTACCTCTCTGCAATCACCGTCTGTGGAAAGCCTAAAATATTCGTCTGCTGGCCTGTCTTGACAAAGTTGATCAATTTCTGGTTCTGCATCATCATCATCATCGTCTTGTGCATAAGCTACATAATTAAAAATAAAAAAATTATAGTTTTTCCTACAAATGGAACTCTATATTTTTTCAATGTGACATTAAAATATTGTTAATTATGCTTTAATGTAATATATTAGTCAGACTAGTAGAAACGTAACAAGTTGGCTTAAGGAGCTTAAAAAAACCACGACCACACTTGAATTGAATTATATAGCTCCTATTCCATAAAACAGTAAAATTCATAGATAAAAAATAATGGCAATGAAACAAAAACTGTATTTTCCTCTCTATCTAAAATAAAAAGAACTTTCTTTCACTTATACATCGTTAATTAGCAATCATAAAACCAACGAAAAAGTAACGATATTGGATGTAAATAAAGAAATCTGGGTCAAAACGAAAGTAAAGTCCCAAACAGGTTTCTGACTTACTGACACGCAGTAGGTACTGATGTTGTTTACATAAAAGCTATTTTGATCTTTGAAGATAGGAATGTCGAAGAATCCAGTTTTATTGGGACAAATAAATGCAATTTCGAAAAAAGGAGCTGCGATCTGAGTTCAATATTCTTTAAGTTTGTTGTTTTGTACAAAAAAAACACTTGAATTTACAAACCATGATATTTCTTGAAATTGTTGTCTTAAAATAACTAAAAAACTGTATTTTCATTTCAAGGATTATTGAAGGATTATTCAAGGAAGAATTCAATTTGCATTTGGTTAGTTATTTCAGTCTAAACAAAGAATTCATGTTTTTTAAGATGGTACTCCGCAAAACAAAGCTTAGAGCTTAGTTTTTGTGTTGGGGTACCACAAGGCCCCCATTCAGGACCACATTTTTCCCTAAATGATATCTGTTGAACAAGAAGAAGAAGTTTTGTTTCAGATTTCTGAAAATTCCGAAAGAAAATACAAGGCCTTTAACTGCAATGACAGTGGAATAAGTATGTATCTACTTCGGCTGATGTAAATCGGGCGCCAAACTGACCCTTGTACCTACTCCTCTAAAAGGTTTCGATAATTTCGGGCACCAGCGTTAAAGGTATAGGGATTAAGTTTAATACCCTAGATAGATAGATAGGTAGATAATTTATTCGTCTGTCAAGTTTTTAAAAAATTACAATTCATAAAAACGTATTTGACATTAAAATACTGAATTAGACCACATAAACCTTAGGAGTGCCCGAAATAGACAAGCAATTTAGAACCTACAAGTACTACTCGAGCCCGAAATGGTTATGGGATTAAACGGTCAGATAGCTTGGCGCCCGAATTACATCCGTATTTTTTATGGGGCTACATGGCTACACCAGAAGAATTATGAGTGAATTAAGGGTGAAAATGTTTAGAGAGAATATTGAGATATTTTCTGTAGATATGTTTTACAGAAAATTCGATTTTGACAAATCTGTCATTATTTAATCGATATGCTGTCACTCTTTCATGGCCTACTAAGAGTAGGTACGTTGAATAATAAAAAAAAACAATCTCATATTGTCCCAATTGATTGAATTACAGAATTATTGTTCTAAGAATATTGATCGTGGCTGACCTTGTCATTTCATATCAATAGAAAAAGTTTTAACAGTTATTTCAATTATAATATTAAACGCTAAACGGAATTTATAATATGTTAAATAGCGATACTGTACGATTTTGTTTTCCCGTCAAAACTATTAATTTTTTTATTGCCACATCTCTACCCAATCTATTTTCCAAATGTCATTTAAAATTCAATTATAGGATGGTTACCGTGTTGCAATTCGAGATAGGTTTGACCTTTTTCTTTTGTTCTTTATTTATTATGCGGATCTTGGTAGAACCGAGTCGGTGAGAGAGAGAGAGAAAGAAAAAAGCTCGCAGAGATATTTGAAGGCTTGGCAAGGTTGATACGGGGTGAGGCCCCATGAATTTTATGTGGCAAGACCACATACGGGGGAAACACGATTCGTTTGACAGGGTCATTGTTGGCTTTAGAAATTTCTGGAGAGATGGATTTTTCACATCTCGGTTTCTTTTAAATGTCAGATAAAATAAAAAAACCTCAAGTGCTCTTTTTCATCTGTCAATTGGGGAGTAATGAGTATAACGTCATACTTTTTGTACGACCGCGTTTGCTAATAAGATGTTAAGATGTAATATGGCCTATAATTTTACCAGAAATAGTTTTTTTAGTTTTAACAATATCGATATTATTTTTATATTTGCCGAAGCACGACGTTGCATTATTAGTTCGTGTTCAGATCGATATTCGTTAGATTTTGTGACTAGCCAACATATAGGATTTCCTTTCAAATCAAAGAAAAACCGTAAATATCAGTTATCTTGACAGACACTTGTTTACAACCTTCAAGAACCTCATTGGTAAACAATATACCTACATAAGTATATAAATACTGTTTTTTGTAAAAAAAATTGTCCTTATACGGCCGAAACGGATATTTCTTGATAGGATATATGTTAATAATTCATGTATTAATTATTTGGGTTAGTAAAACCACGTATAAAGGATTTTAACTGTTTTAAAAGTGAGTCCATTCATATACGTATTTTTGGGTAAGAATCATAATTTTGACATATACGGAACATTGAAAACATCTTTATGCCTAATTTTTCAACAATATGAAAGTAAGCTGCGGAATATTGGGTTTAAATAGTTTTATTACTACACACTGAAAAAAATAAATTCTATCCAAATAATTTTCATATTTTTTTATAATTTTTTAGTAGTGTAAATATTTGAGCCGAAAAAACTAATCAAACATCTTTTCAAAAAGCACTTTAAGGTTGCATTTTCATTCAAACCATTTAGCAAATTACCTTTTATTAAATAAAAATATTTAAGTAATTTTTTTTGACTCACGCTGTATAAAAAAGTTAATTATTTTCTTAATTTATATTATTTCATAACTCCTTTGATATAGTTATTTTAATTTCATAAGAACACTCATCAATTGCCACGAATTTTTAAATTTACTATGAGAGAGATCAACGTGCGATGAGAACCGAAACCCAGAACTTTCAGGATGTTTAAAAATTTCACTAAAAAACCACAGTTAAGGTTAAAGTGTAGTTATTTTTGAATTCAGGCATCCCATGTTCCAATAGATTTTACCGGAAAATTTTTATTTTCTTCTCAAAATATTGGAAATTCCCAAAAATCTTTGCCAAGAAAATTGTTTTTTATTTCCATATAAACTTTTAAAGATAAAAAAAAGTACCCGCTACGAGGAATTTATAACGTCGCATAAAGTTTTCAAAATATTAGAATGTCTCAAATCATTTCGAAAGTAAGTTTTTTTATATATAAACTTTTAGATCCAAAAAAAATTATAAGGACTCATTAAGCTTCTAAAATATTTAAGCAGGTTTTTTCTTCTACAATTTCCCATTTGTGGAATGGCGGAAAATTTTCGAAGTCCCGCAACTTTCAAAATATTCTAATTCCTCAAAAATTCCACCGAAGAATGTTCAACGTTGACTTAATGTGCAATAAAATTAAGTATTTAAAATTCTAATTATATGTAATCGTAGTAGAAACTTTCCATAAACCGAGTTATACGTGGAACTTGTTCAGCTAAAGTAAGATTAATAAATTCGTAATTATTATAAAACAAATTATCGCCATTTTGATTTTCAAGGTTTGCGAATTTCGTTTATTCCAATATTTTTTAAATCCCTAAAGTCAAACTTATTTATGGGTTTAAAAAGACTTGAAACTTCTTTCGCCATAAAAGCAACACGTTGAGACCTTTAAAATTTTCTCGTAGTATGTGTTTAAGCCTGAAAATTATACAAGAAAAGTTTGACCCATACACCAAATAAAAAATTTTTATTTTAAAACTTCTTGTTTCGTATCAAACTTATTAGAGAGTTTATTTAAACAAATGGTCTAAAAAATAAACATTAACGAATGTTTAAAAGCAAATAAGAAAAAAAAAACGATCGCAACTGATTCAAAATTCAAATGGCAACCCGTCAAATTTGAAATTTAAAAATTATCGAAACGTTGGGCAGATGAGAGTAATAATTATTTGAAGAAAATCCTAAAAATCGCACTTTGGTTTAGTTTCAATCAAATCAAAACTAAAAGCCCGATATTTAAACATTATCGGTCTAAATAATATATAAAAGAAAATATTTGCCGGTCGTTAATTTCAAAATAAACTTAATTTATGTATATTTTTAATTAAACCTATTAAACAGGTGAACGTATACAGTCCGTGACGTCTATACGCTCTATTTACCTAACAAATTATAAAAAAATCACCCTGTATGTATAGAGAAAGTCTGAAAATTAAACCAGGTTTTCTAAAAAAAAATAATTGTGTCAACACATTCGCAAGATAAAAATTCCTCATTTTTATGCACTTTTATACTAAAATAAAATCACCCTGTATACAATTGTGGCATAGAGAAAGTCTGACATATTGAAAACTAACAATTTTTTTAAAAAAACGAGGTTAATAACCGACATTGACCAAATAAGCGTTCCGAAATATGTCTAAAGAAGAAAAATTAAAAAAAATACTTACCGATTGATAATAATAAAAAACAACACAGCCATAATCTTTTGTCAGCCATGCTGAAATTTCAAGCACTAGCCAAGAAGTGATCGCAGCAAAACGTTTTATTTATACAAGTGTTTTTTTGGCACTGCGCATGCTCTGTGGTACGTGCTGGGTAAGCTTCTCCAATGCTGACTTTCACCACTTGCGGACAACTGGAGGAATCGTCGATAGGTGACTCTATATGTATAGAAAAGAATTTTGTAATGCAGGAGACGACTGAAAGTTTGTACACCCACCGCGTGATATACAGGGTTATTCAAATTCTATCTAGAAATTCTTGGCAAAAACGATGAGATATTCTCTAACGACGGTGGAATTTTTTGAACGATAAAAATACCAAAAAAGGACCATGGGCGTACCAAAACTAAGGTTGTGAAATAAATCACACTTGTTCCCAAGAACAAAGACATTAAATGTCCTACACTGCACCAGCGTCTGGACTTCAACAACTACTCCTTGGGCTATATGCCCTCCCAGGTATTGAATTACGAAAGTCCAGACGTGGTTTGGCGCCCGACCAAGTCGGGGCTTTAAACCAAAAACTTTGATTTTATTATTAAAGGAGCCTGCCATTCTTATACCGGTTTCGGCATTATTGTGCCTCGTCAGTAAGAAGTAGACTAGCTCGAATTTCTATGTCTAAAGAAATTCTAAAGATCGCTTTAAACCCACCAACTCTTAGTACAAACGGTTAAGTCGAGAAAGAGAAGGTGAGTGCAACGCCATCTTCACTTTTATAATAAAATCAAAGCTTGCAAAACTATAGAAAACTCTAACGAAAAGTCGTTAGAGTTTTCTATAGTTTTGAAAGTTTAGAAAACTCTAACGAAAAGTCGTTAGAGTTTGTTGAAGTCCAGACGCTGGTGCAGTGTAGTACATTTAATGTCTTTGTTCTTGGGAACAAGTGTGATTTATTTCAAAACCTTAGGTAGATGAGATATTTACAATATTAACATTTTAACGCAGATTAAGTACAAATAAATGAAATACGTTGCAATATAAATTTATATAAGGTGCAAGGTAAACGGCAGCAATATTAACAGCCTGTAGCGTTTTAGAGTTGGTGTTCATTCAGTGTTATATGAAAATGTCTAGATGTTTCTCGTATATGGATTTTTTTGGTGCATGCAGCTTTCACAACCGTTTCTTTGTAATATTGGCCTTATTTTTTCCTGTATTATTGCCCAGTCTATGAATAATTGATAAAACTATCAAATTTTGTACATTTACGTCAATTTCTTTATGGTTATAAAGTTCTTTTCTATGATCTTTAACAACTGTCAGACGTTATCACCATAATTATATCTTTCTTCTTTCTCAGGTTTAAAAAGGATGTACTTCTCGATTTGTCATGTGATTTTCCACTAAATTTCTTATATGCTAACAATATTTTTAATTTCTTATTTCAATTAAAGAACAAAACACCGAGTAGACGGTACCTTTAGAACAGAATTAAAATGCTACTCATTGTTTGTAGGTAGGAAACGAAGATAGCCATTGTTTGACATACTAATGAATATATCGATACAGTCATTGAACCGGATATGTGTTTTGTTTAAGACTAACACCTAAATGCCACCCACTTGTTTAGTAAACAACCAATGAAGAATAGAAACAGTGCATTATTCAACAAGCGTGATATTATTCAAGAGTGTGAATTTTACAGTACGTACTTGTATAAAGCTCTTTAATCCTGAGGTGTAACGTGCAATCCTTCATATTCATATATTCCTCACTTTTTTTTGATAAACTTTCTCTACTTATCTATCTTTATCCTTTGGTTAATGTATACAAGAAGGGAAAATAATAAATATCCAAGAAAATTCAAATACCAGTTGAAAATACGGACCAAAAAGGGTGTACTACCTGTCACCAGAAAAGGTCCTTTTAACCTACTTTTCCAGCAATTGGGATTCATATTCATTCATTCAACAAAAATATATGGATGCCAAAGTTTTGGACTAACTAGTCAATTCAAGGACAAAAAATGAAGTAGGAAGTTGGATTACATATTTGAATCCAGATGAAGTAGGCAATTGCTTTGAATTTGATTTAATTGCTAATGAATGAGTATAAACTTTTTCATTGTAAAATTAACTGAGCGAATATTTTTTCGATTCGAAATGCACCAACCTAAAGGTGCTTAAGTTACATCTAGGATTATAGGACCTTTTCTGGTGGCAGGTAGTCCACCCTTTTTGGTTCACATTTTAGATCCGATCTCTTAGAGATACCACGTTTGAGCTTTCACTATGTCAACTAAACGTAGAAATTTATTTTCGAAACTTAGACACATGATCTAAAGTTTTATTCCTCATTTTTAGATCGAAATACGTTGACGCAAATTTATCTCCGTTGGTAAATAATGTCTACATGATTTGTAGCTTCTTTTTCATAAATATTCAAATAATTTTAATATTTCTAATATCAATAAATCATAAAAACGTAACAATTCATTCTAACCGCATCCCATTAAATATAGAATAATTAGACCTCTGGTTGGACAATAAAATTAACTTTTATATTTATAGAATAGGAAAATCCATCCAGGAAACGAACAAAAGAAACCGTTAGTTACATAGCAACACAAATAAACAACACCATCTTCCTATAAGATTACGTATCTGATAGATTTCATCTAACTAACCACAATCGCTCTGTTATTCGAATCCGAACGAGAATAATTTTATTCATCAATTATTTTGCGAGAGATAATGCTAGGAGACCTCCTTCAAATACCACTTGTTCTCGTTACCTAATCTACCGGTAGGTTTGATTTATCTTCACTTCTATTTTTTTTAGTCAGTCGTTGATTACAAAATGATGTCCTACTAAATTAAGTGAAGGTGCGAGTATATATCGTACACAGGGTGGTTGTCGTAAGTGATCAGGATTGAAAGGTGCATGCTAGCGTACAATTTAGGTTCATTACCGTACAGTATACGGTAAAAACTGACTTAATATTGGGATCTGACATGGGGACGTGGCCTATTCAACGTGGCGGCAAGTAGGGTGAAGATTTGAATATGACATGAGTGTTAGTCGCGTATTAAATATAAAAAATATGTCTCATGATTGACAAAATTTGCGAATGACCTACAACAGACTTTGGCAAACTAAATTTTTAACAAGCTGAACGCATTTTATACGCTGGACACTTGATTTAATGCGGGAACAAAATTAATGAAAGTGACAGTGGCTGTGTGGACTTAGTGGCTTTCAGTTTGTAAAATGTTGTGTATTAATCTTGGTAACAAATATTGCTAGTTTTTGGTCATTTTATTTCTAATAAGTAAATATGAATAGAATGTAATACATTTTGCTGTAAAAAATTAATAAACGCGATGTTAACATCTAATAAATCATTATAAATACCAAATTACACCTTTCTGAAGAATTTACTTGAAAGTATATGCAAATGACCATATTTGTTTAAATATTCATACGCGTAGGAATACGTAAATATATGGAGAAATATACCGGTAATACTTAATTAAAAATTCTTTTATTCTCCGAATAATCTGCAAATAAATTTTATAAGAGTTATATAAAAAAAAACTTACAAATCGTGTTTTAAAAAACGTGTAGTTTTTATGCAATTTTTTTTTAAATTATTTTTTGATGTTTTAACATATACCCAGTGACCCCTTAATATTTAAATTTATGACTGCTTCGTTGAGTAATTTTAGCTGTAAAAAAATTTGAATTAAGAATGTTTAGCAATTTAGGACAAGATATTTTAGACATTGAAGAATTTGACATAATTCTGTAACTTGTCGCAGCAAATAAATGGTAACAATATATTTGTACTGAATCAGTTTTTTAGGAAATTAGTTTTTCGGAGAGAAATGTATAGCAAATGAAAGCGGATGATAAAATGAATAGTAAAAAATTTTTTGTTTGAGTCAAAATACATGGAAGTACGTAAATTTTGAAAATGTCTGACAACTACTAAAAGTTTGATACGTAACTGTTCATTGTTTGGAAAGTATGAATTAAGAAAAATATTCTACAGTAAAAATTTGAAAAAAGTGAAAATGGAGGTAGAAAGGATATTTACCTATGGCCAAATTCATGAAAATACATTTTAGTGCTATTTTGGCGGGAAAATCCTGTTTATTTTAATCAAAATATATAAGACGGCTTAATGACGATTTTCGGGAAATTTTGAGCTAAAAAAAATTAAAATCTTGTATATCTTTATCTATTAAAGCAGACCATACACGTAAATTACTTGATTTAAAAAAAAATTATTTAAAATACGACTAAAGCCGATAAAAATATAATAATGTATTTATTTAATGAACAATTATCGTATTCTCTTCTGAATATTATGTAATTCCATTTTGCAAATAATTCCAGAATCATTAAAACACCCATCGCATACAGACATTCCATTATAAGTCAAGAAAATAATTTCTACAACAAACTTGCAATAATTTAAAATGTTTAAATCATGAAATGACTCAGCATGTATAGCAAATTACACCATATTTTAGGAAATATTTTAAATGGATGAAGTAATAGAGAATATTTTATAAATGTCATAATCATAAAATGAACAATCTAAGAATAAATAAATTTTGTATTGAAAACGTACTTTGAAACGCTTAAATGGGAACTCCTTGTTCACCAGACATTAGTAGAGATGGCGTCACGATAGACGAGTCTCCGCCCCCCAAAATTGGGCCCCATCGTGGCTTCGCAGGGGCCCCTTCTGTCATATGCCAAGTGTCATCTGTCAACTGTTATATGTCATATGTCAACTCTCACGTTTCATATGTCGTCTGTCAACAGGGTTGCCAACTTACCTTCCGATAGATAGCACATAGCCGGCTGAGCTGGCTGAATTGGCTGACCATTTTTCTGAAGATGCCAAAAATGTGTCGTTTTTGCGACGTGAAATGAAATGTTGTCATAAAGATGGAGAGAAGTAGATGCTAGAGATGGACAATGCTTGCAGTGACATTTTTTTTTAAATAAAGCATAAATTTTCTCGAAAAACATCGAGAATTTATTCAACATCTCTGTAGTACATTGTTTACCTAGTAGTATTAAAGCAACCTAAATAGCAAAGACTACATAAATATCTAGTTAATTTTAAAATTTTTACATTCTAAACGTACCTTATTCATTTAGTATACATAATCTGGTTTCAATTTGTACATCAGACAAAACTTTCGACTTCTTTGGTTTAAATTGTCACTTTGACGTTTCAGGAAATTACGTAAATTTTGACCAATGATGATAAACTAGAGAGAAGGATGTGCCACACAATCTGTCAGACTGTAAATGACGTCATGAAATACTGTACATAATACAATTCCTGCCTTCTTATAAACAGAGTACTCTGCATTACAGCCAGAAACAACACAATTAGCACCCGGCATAACTAATAAGTATTTCGTGACGTCATAAAATACATTTACATTGCTTCTTATGGAAGTGGCCCATCCTATTCTCTAGTTTATCATACTTGGATTTTGACGGCCTTGTACGGCAAAAATGTTGCCGGACTGTTTTCGATCCGGGAAAGTTCGCTGCTTAGCAACGGACTAAAATAGTAGAATAGCGTATTTTGGGGTCTGAAATTGCTCTGAGAAAGTAGGCGTTCTTGGGCGATTTCAGAAAAATATATTTATTACTAAACATCCAAGAAAATCTACCGAATAATTAGGAAAAAATAATTTTTATCAAAAATCTATTCAATTAATCTGATAAACATCACAGCTCTACCGCTATCCCTGTATGCAACTGACCACTACTAACAAATATTCTCTCTCTGTTTCAAACAATGCTTAATAAAAATATTTCTTGATAATTTAATTATACTCAAGAGGTTTACCTTCGATGGTTCTTTACGTCATTGTCTTGTAAGTACCAACTGCGTACCGGTACGTGCATGCGACTTCCTGCAAGTCTGGGAGTGTTCAATTTTCAATTAGTTTCGGAAGATGTGGGTAGGGGAAAGTGGGACATATTGGTCCATCGAGATGAATACCCAAAAATCAATCAATTCCAAAATAAAAACATTTCTTTATATATAGAAATGTTTTTATTATATATATATATATATATCTTAAATTTTAAATAAGATATATCATAAAAACTTTTGAGCGAAGTTTTTTATTATTATTTTTTTCAATTTATCAATGAAACACTCAGTATAACAAGACACTACGTTTGTATATTCATAAAAATCATGAGTCATGATGGTATACAAGTGTGGCGACAGCAACGAGCCTTGAGGGACTCCCTTTGCCATTTTTGAATGGCATAGATTTATCTTTACTTGGAATTAACAAGTTTTTAGACTGCTACAGACGACTTGTTGTTTTTTACAGATTTTTTTAGTGTAGTAATATTTCAGTTAGTAGAAATCCCTAGAAACAGTATTCCAATATATAAAATTATTCTTTTCTAGACTAAAATTAACCGAATCCTAATTACAGGTTTTGATTTATTTCAATATTTAATCTTCCAAAAAAAAAAACTTATTTTTAGAAAATATCTACTTTCATTTCATTCCTTCTATTTAAGGAGACGCAATCTTTTTCTTCTAATTGATCATTATTCTTCAAAGACACTGTCTCAAAGCTCTAATTACAAGCTAACGAGACCCACTTTGTTCTATAATGACAATTTGTAATTAATTAATAGTTAAGGGGCTTAAATCTGCGGGAAGTTAATTGTTGAATGTGATTTTCACATTATGTGTCTTAAATCAAGGAATGTCGATTTACAATAATTCCTAGAATGCATTAAATTTTAAGTAGTACAGAAAAAGTGATTTTTATTTATAGCAAAAGTAGATAAAGACTTTGTTTATTCTAGTCTGTTCATTGTCTTTTGATGGTTTACCGTCAGTGCACGTAGAACCCAGTAAAAAATCAAAGCTCTCTAAGTATCCCAATTCGTAAGAGTTATTTTTAGCTCAAAATAACACCACACTCTAATATAATCGAAATACCTCTCCTTCCAAAAATAATTATAACAAGTTATATACCATTTTAGAGTCCGGACAAAATGCTTATTTTCTTGTGATAAATTTCTATCTCCACATAGTTATAGTTTCTTCAGACAATAATGTCAAAGTTGTTAACTAAAAATTGGTGAAAATCAAATCTGGCATTTTACCCACATTTCTCGAGAAATTGTATCAATTTCTGAAAAACTATTCTGTACGTCTGAAGCATTAGTCATCAGACATGGCACTGAAAAATCAAAGGTGAGGTAGCGATTTTCTAGAAATTAAAACGGTGGAATTTTTACTGAGGTAAAATTCTGATATTCTGGTCTATCACTAGTTTCAATATTGTACAAGGTTTACCGGACACACTGTATATAAAATCGGATATCGGAATAAAATAAAAAACAGTTTGTTTAAGTTCTAACTGTTATTGTTATTTACAATTTGGGCACAAGTCGACTAAAACTATTACCATATTGGTTCGATTGCTCAAGAAAGTGACCTGGAAAATATTCGCATAGCTGACATATCATCATCCAATATTCTATATCGACTTAGTGGAATCTGGTTTGAAATCCGTAGAAATCTATTCACACCAAAACTATCTATGGAGTTAAAGAAAATAATTAAAAAAAAACATTTTAATAATAATAATAACAACCTTGTTCTCCGTTTCACAAGACATGTATATCTTTTGTAGATCTAAGTAGACCCAAATACATAAAAAATATTTTTTATGCTTGAGTAAACATCAATGTATTAACTTGTTATTAAAATTTATTTATACTGAGTGTTCCATCCTCAATGTTTCATAGCTAATAAATGTACTAACAGTTTTACTGCAAATAAAAACGATACAACTTATGCGGAAACCAATTTATTACACTTTTCATATTTCTTGATACTTTCAAAAATTTCTAAAAAAGTATAAGAGTTCTCGTTCATGAGATAAAGAATGTCTGAAGGAAATAATGAAAACAATAAACACATCAAATGTAAATAAATACAGTGAAATGGTCAAAGATCGCTAAATGTTTTATATAGATATAGGAGCACTACAAAACTCAGACCTTACTGGAAGAATAGACGTCCTGCATAAGAAAGAAAGTACGACCAACCTCAAAAACTACAGTCTGTCACCTGTCACCTCTCATCTGTCACCGGTCACCTTCCTGCTAACTATGATCATCAGCAACTAGAATCCAAGGACGACTTCTGCGATAGTACCAGATAAAAAACTACAATACCATTCTGATCTACAAGATAGATAGCCACATTCTTTTCTGTACTTGCAGGAACTAATCCAAGATCAGAAGACCACCAGACCTCTGTGAGGAACACCTTCTCCAAGATCACATTCAGAGGTGAGCTCTCTGACTCCTGAAAGCTTCCTCAAAAGTATATCCATTCTCTCCTGTCTTATGCTTTTCTCTAACACAAGACTGAATGGAACTGGTGACATCTTTTAACCAGGAAAGAAATCTATAAATATTTTGAAAAAAAAGAACCAGTGGTGGTGTTACAAACGGATGACTTGTGTATGGCAATCTATAAAATCAAAAATCTCGATTTTTATGATTATTATGATTATTTTATTAACAAAAATCGATTGTATCTTTTGATAAGGAAAGGAAGAAAGTGATAAAAGTGTGTCAAGGTGTGAACAAAGTTGATGACACTCGCGGTATATACGAAAATTATAGTTGAGATTTCACTTGTACTTGCATTTGCCACTTTTACTTCTCTATAATAAAATGTAGACGCCGGTAATTTCGTTTTGCCAGATTATTTTCTCTAATATTAATTGATTAAATATTTATTGTTGGTTTGAAGAAAAGCCACTTATCTGGTTGCCAAGTATAAATAACCTACTATTTTGTTATTAAATGTGAAACTATCTTAGATATTTTATATACAGGGTGTCATAGTATAATAATACACACTTTTTGATTGACAGAAGCAGGAGCAGTGGTTACAAAAGGCCAACATCGCTATGATCTTATGCGCTCACATATAGTTAAAGAAGCGTCCAACAGATGGCTAAATAGCGGGCAACTATGCCCCAAAACTGAAACACTAATGAACTTTAAAGTATAAGAAACAAAGGACTAGGAATAGGAAGTTCCATCAGGAATCAAGGACGATTTTGTTATAAGAAGACTAAATGGAAATATACTCTCCCTACACTTGAGCTCTTTCCCCACGTTGGGCGCTAAAATATATCGCTAATTTTTATCTAAAATCCCCGTTTTAGTATATCAACGAATTACTCTGTAAAATAATCTAAAAAACGTTCATTTGCCAGATAGTAACGTCCTCTTTTGAATATTTAATCACAGGTATGTTTTATCCACGCTTCGTATCTTCTTCTATTCAGGCTATAATTGCATTACTTTCACCATTTTATGCGCTTAGATACGAACAATAAAAATTTACTTCTTCCTTATTTTCTTTTAGTTGTTAGTATTAATGGACTACTGGATAATAACAGTGATTCGACTTTTACATCATTTTGCTTGATGTATAAAATGATGAATTGATGAATTAGCAAAACCCAGAGGCTAATTGAGCCAGTTTTTCGATTTTATTCCTAATATCTCGATATCTGACGTGAAAGTGAAGGTGTATCATCTTCGATTCCTCCTTAATAGTAAAAAGATTTGAACTTTTACGTTGCATGGTAAATTTTAGTAAAGAACAAAAACCCCAAGAGTTCACGAAAGTAAAAATACCTACAAAATAACCTCGTTCTTTACAAATAATAAAAAATCCATTAAAAAAGCCTTTACCCGTAGGACGTAAAAAAAACACGCTCTCTTTCAGATCGTGAATTCACGATCAGTAAATCTCTTTTAGGAAAACGAAAGTCTTCTTCAGAATGCACAAGCTAGGAAAGTTCAATGCCATGTCAGAAGCTTCTCGTCGTACCTCGTTTAAAATGCTATTGCTGTAGAGCAAGAAGTTATCAAATGTCAAATAGTAAAAACATCGTTTAAAAATTTTAAAATGTTTATTAGACCTTTCACTTTAAGTAAATGTAGAGAGATGTTTATCGTTATTGCCAAATTATTTTTAATTAATACGTTTTTGTCTGAGAAATGTAAATGTGTTTTTAATAACTGAAATGGCTTACAGACTTTTGTTGCCTTATTTGGAAAAAAATTCGACATCGTGAAAGTCGAAAATCTGATAAAATTTATAAAAAAATCCTGTAATTTCCTTGATGACTAGCCTTGATAGATTTTTTAAGTACTTTTGTATCAATGAATCAATCTAATTCATACTGGCATATTGTAGTAATTTTAAAAATTAGTCCTGGAATATTTTGGATACAAAACCGATAAAAATCTTAAATCACTTTTCCAGCAAAATAAATAAAAGGATTATGTTGAAAAATGAGTCATTTCGTTTGGTTTTCAAAGGTCTTCGGTATAAATATGCAAATGTAATTTTCAAAACCCATCACATATTTTCGTGTTGATTTATTTTACAAGGATAATCGATTTTATATCTAAAATTAAGGATTAAAAAGATCAAGGAACTGTTTTTTTTTTGATAATGATTAATTTGTTATGAATATATTTTTTTACTAAACAATATAACGGGTTTTTTAAAAGCGTTTTAAATTATTGATAGTTCTTTTATTTTTTTTAATTTGTAAGACCCCAAACATTGTACTGGGTGTTTCGTGAAAAATGAATTTTTGACAAAAAAATGTGGAAAAATTAACAAAATGTTAAATCCTAAAAATCCTTAACAATTGTAAATGTTTAATCAATAATAAATGTATTTATTTATTTTGGGACCAAAAGATTTGGGAAATTAAGAAATTGATTTGTCTCATAATCTAAATTCTGGTTTTTTTTCTTTATTTTTTAAAAGGAAAATGAATTTCCCGATATAATTAATTGTACAGACATAAAAATCCATAAAAATGAGTAATTTCTCGTAAGAAATCGATTGATTTTATCGAAGTTTTCAAAAAAATTTAGAAAGAAAATTATAATTTTCCAATGTTTCTCGAAAAAAAAATTATTTTTCTGGCCAAAATCCATCAAAAAAATTTTTTTCATTAATTTTGACTTAGTCAATTATTTTATACATTTCATTTACACCACTCTGTGCTAAGTTTTAATTATCTAGGATTTATTTGTAGATTTATTTTCCAATTTTTCTCAAAAGAAATTATTTTTGGGGTCAAAATCCATGAAAAAATATTTTTTCATTAATTTTGACATTGTCAATTATTTTATGTATTTAATTTACAACTCTGTGCCAAATTTTAATTTTCTGGGATTTTTTGCAATTTATTTTCCAATTTTTCTCAAAATAAAATTATTTTTGGAGCCAAATCCATTAAAAAAATTTTTTTCATTAATTTTGACATAGTCAATTTTTTATGCATTTAATTTACCACTCTGTGCCAAATTTTAATTTTCTGAGATTTTTTTTGTAGATTAATTTTCCAATTTTTCAAAATAATTCAGTTTTCGCCGACAAAATCACCCAACAAAAGGCTTTTCTTTGTTTTTCTTTAAAGGAAAATGAATTTCCCACCGTAATTATTTATATATACATAAAAATCCATAAAAACGAGTAATTTTTCATAATAAATCAATTGGCTTTATCGAAATTATTAAAAAATTTCAATAAAAGCGTGGAAAAATCGAAAACACGGTAAAAACTGTAGAAAACTGCGTTAAATCGCTGCCAAAATATTTTTTCGGACCTAAAATTGTAAATGAAAAAATAGCAGAAAAGAAAATGACACAACAAATTTAATTAAAAATTGCATCTAAAAACATTGTACTACCCTCGTATAACCTCTTAAGACAACACCTAACATTCACTACTAACGCTATAATTGCTACTTATTAAGAGAATATCAATTACGTATACATATCAGGAAGGAAATAACATTGAAAACAACGTTTTTGGTGTTTTCGTTGTGGAAAAAATTGACGTGGGTACAATTTTTCAGAGCAGACCAAGGCTCGTATCTTGTTACCCTTGTTTATGTTTTGAACAAACTTATAAGTAACCACACCCAAATTAAATCAACATGTTTTATACTAAAATCATGATATTGATACGTTTATACAGGGCGGTACACAATATGTTCAACAAAAATATTTAAGACTGATTGAATATATAATATCAACGAAAAAAATGTTTAGAGGGATTTTGGTCCCAAAAATGTTTTTTTTGAGAAAAATTGGAAAATAATTGTACAAAAAAATCTCAGGATATTAAAATTTGGCAGAGAGTGGTAAATTAAATGAATAAAATTACTGACCAAGTCAAAATGTTCCAAAAAAATTTCCCCCTCGTCCCTCGTCTTAATTTCCATCAATCACAAACGCGCAATTTTGAATTACAAATAGTTTCTAGATGAAAAAACTGTATGACAGCTACTGTTAGCGGTTTTTTCGAGTGTACACGCGAGAAAACTTTACAGCTGTTGAGAAAAGTGTACCGTACATTACCGTTAAAACCCATACGTCAATATGGAAACAGTTTATGGAATTCTGCAAGACAAAGAAATACGAGCTTTTGGAAACTACAAGTTTAGAGCAACTAAACCTAATCCTGAAAGATTGGGCGTTGAATATTCAGAAAGAAAAGGGTGAAAATTACAAAGAAAATAATTTTTGATCCATTTAAAGATATTATCTTCAAGTCTAGTAGGGAAGCTCGTAATGCTAAACGAAGGAATTTGCAGATGTGTGCCAATAAAAGGAAATCGAGCTCTGCTTCATTAAAATTGGAAGAATACTACGCAATGGTTTTATTATGGGACGAAGTCACTACGGCGAGACTCCAGCGAAAATTTTACCATCTCGCTTCAGTAAAACTTGCCTGGAGAGGTGGAGAAGCAGTCAATTGCAGAGTTCATTAGGTAGATAACATAGTTACATATTTTTTAAAATAACTGATTTTCGAAAATCCTACGTTTTAGGAAGAGTAGAATATAATCCTCTCTTCAACAAAACGGCCCAGGGTGGAGAAAAAAAAAATGACCGATAATAAATGGCTTGTCCCCAATACGAAGAACCCTACTAATGTCCAGTCCGTCTTTTTAAAATTCTAATGGTTAAACGTTCATCTAGATAACAACTGATTGATTATTCTTAACAGTAAACCCATCATTGAACAAAGAACAATCAAATAACAAACCACTCTATGCGGGCGACAGCAGTCAGTAACCCGACTCGGGTTTTTGTTGCCACCAGCACTCATGCTTCTTGTTACAATATTACTTAGCAACGTGTTTTTTCGATTTTTTCAGAAAAATTAGATGCCCAAAAAAATCTCAGCGAATGTGAAGCAACAAATTATAGAAAAATAATCTAAAATATCTATAAAAATAATAAAAAATTTAAATAATAACTCATAAAAACGACTTCATTTTCGCAGGTCTTTTAAAATTTTCTCCCCTTGTATACATGGTATTTTTCTTACCAATATCCGAATAGTTTTTACTTATATATTATAAAAACAACTGCGTATTTATACTGAGGTTCTTATCTAACGTTAACACATATAATAATATTTATTTACATTTTTTTTACTTCTGAAACATTCAAGCCAATTTATTTATAATCCTTGGTCTACCGGATATAGTAAATGATTTTTTGCTCTCTATATTCTGTACTACTTTTTTTTTCGTTCTAACAAAAACACACCGTATCAAATCGATTTCTTGTAACATAAATAAATGACGCGCAATGTCCAACCAGTTTACAATTCTCTGAAATTCCTCTGGTATTATAAAAAAAGAACAACGTCGACCTTGAGATGAAAAAAAATACTTATTTCCATATTTAGCAATAAAATTTATGCAATTCATCGGTGGTTGGTTAAATTTGAACACAATGAAGCGTTATCCTTTCTTCTTTTGATATTAAAAATCAATCATTGTTTTTTAAAGATCAATACTACTTGCTGCTATGAGTGAATTAATCTATGAAACCTTGAGAATATGGTGTAATGAATTTTAACGATTCCAAAGTGTATATTTATAACAAAAGAATGTGAAAGGTTAAAGAAAGGAAGACACAATAAGTCTATAGACTATTAGTAGGATTTGTTAAACATACAAAAGTTGATGGGCTGTGTGAGATAACCAGTTTTGGCAAGCTCTACGTCATTTCTTCTTCTTCCATTTTAGACAAATCGCATTGTGCTTATGAAATTCTATTCTGTTTTATTGAGTTCTGATTTACCTCTCAAAGGATTTCTAGACTAGCGATAACTATAGAAAAATTATTTATTAGAATATTCATTATATTAGTATTTTAGCCTGCTTTCTTTCTTAAATCACTATTTTCTTCATGATTTTAATTATATTGATATCATTCTTTGCAATAATATTTCTATAACATTCTTTGCAACGTATTTAAAGAGCCATTAAGCCAAACATTAAACTTACCTTGCTGAGGTTTAGAGATCCAGAGATGAGGCAATTTTGCAAATCTGAATTATCTTATAAATATTTTTTTTCGTTTTTATCTTACCTCTTTCATATAGCAAGAGGACGTAATCAAAATCCGGGAATAAATAATAAAAAAAAGAACTGTTGAAATAATTTTATTTCTTCCTATAAAACGTACAAAAAATATAATTTTTTTATAAAATATCTAGTAGGAGTGTATATTACATAAAACGTGAGAGTCACTTATGCATCGAGCAATTCTTTAACAGTCTAAAATCATAGTTTTTATTAAAACAACAAATAAATCACGCATACAGTCATCGCTAAAAAAAATAAATACGAAAAATAATTGTTAACATTTGATCACTAGAGAGCCCACTCCAATGGGCGCCACTGTTTGAAAAACTACCCTATAAATTCAACTAAAACTGACTTAGTAGATACCATCACCGGTGGGGTCGTTTAACCATGGGTAATTGTTAGGACACCTCACGCAAGTCTGGAGGTTGATGGTTTCACCGGGAACTTCTGAAGAGGTAAGTTTGCAGGTATGGGGTACCCAACAGGCTGGGATACCTTCTACTACACACTTCTCCCTCCAGGGTTCGAAGTTCTTGGCTTCTGTAACGGTTCTAGGGTTTTGAATCCACTGGATAACTTGAGTCATTGTTACGAAATATACGTCATTATGGTTAGCTAAAATTTCGTCTATCCAGTACAGGAAGGCATCTAAGAATTCCGGATTGTTCTTCAACCAAGCGGCGTGGAAGTATAATCCTAGTGGTGCACGATTTTCGTTATAATGCCTGTCAAAGTTGTAATTCAAAAAGTTGTAAAACTGATCTCCTGTTAATATATTCGAACAAGAATCAACCATAGCACATCCAGGTAAGTATTCATCATTTTCTGGATCTTCTCTTCTATCTAACTCATTTAGAACCATTTCCCATACAGCATGGGATCTAGTAGGACAAGCTTGCAGGTTACCGTGGCATTTGTGAGGCATTCTAAAGTACATGGTATAAGGCCATAGAGGAGGATTGTTCAAAGGTGCTGTAATAGTTGAGTCATACAGGAAAGCTTCTTCTTCCATCATGGTGAATTGGTTATTTCCTCCTACTCTTAGATATGGTGCGCGGACTCCTACGACGCTGTTATCGGTTATGTTGGCGTATTTTTCCGTTATTATTCTCATACCGCCCATTTCCTTTACCCAATCGTTGACACTCGCGTTTGACCAGAAACGTTCGTCGTCATTGTGTCTGTAATAAAGGAAAATACGAAATTAGTTGAGAATGAGTAAATTAATAACAAAATCACGACTGGTATAATCGACACGGACATCGGTCAGAATGCGTAAAGTAAGAAACTCATGAATAAATGTACCGAGGCAATTTTACGATGTTGCCATTTTATTTGAACTTTTGAAGTACATTTTCTAACCGATGTCCGTGTCAACTGTATAAAACTCAATTAGGTACTTACGATATTGAGTGTACGGCAATTTCGTGACCTTTTCTATGCATTTCTTGTACAGCGGAATAGTTGGTATATTTGTGGGATACAAAGAATGTCGACTTGATTTGACATCCGTTCGGATTTTTACGTTCACCGTTGAAAATATTTTTGTACAAGCCGATGTTGTTGTTATTGATAGCATCGTCGAAAGTGATAGTTATCATTTGTGGAACGTCTTTGGCTGGAAGGTCGTTGGGAATGCCTGTACCATCTTCAGAACAGAAACAGTCGGGGAGGATGCAAACCGCTGGGTCGCACGACGGAGCGCTGTTTGGATCGCTGTCGATATCTTTAACAAAACATAAAATATTAGTATAGGGTAATTAACAGTTATAATATTAAATAGTATGTGATTAAAGAAAATAATGTCCATTAGTACTAATGCAGAAAGTGTCACCAGAAATCACAAGATATTCATCATTTACGTATTTACTTTTGTTAAGGAATCTTTTTCTTACCCAAAATTACGATATGTCGTTATGAAAAACCCCGATAAGCCCAATAAGTCAACCTACTAGAGTTCCGAATAAACCTATATCGTCTGTTTCGCGTACGAAAATTTTAGTGGTTCACCCTGTACCCATGTCGACGTAACTCGATTAGTTACACAAAAATAAACGAAAGTCGTACCAACTGGCTCCCGACCGGGCACTCTAGATACCTTCAGGTGTAAAAGTAAGAGTGGTGCCAACCTATCGGTACTGTGACGTAGTCGATGTGTTTACGCATTGCCAACGGATTATTATTTGATTTGCATATATGCTGGTTCGGGCTCGAAAAAGTGAAACTGATCCGAAACGAAGACGGATGCAAAGGTCGATCGGATTGATACTGTCGCCTAAGAGGGTGATAACTCCATTGGCGTACAATAATTTAACCAAAAATGGTACAAAGAAAACTATTGAACAATATTAGGACGCATCTTTTAGATACTGTCCTATCCTGCCAACTGTCAACTAGATTAATGTCATTTGAAGGTTAAATACAGGGTGACCCAGGGGTGTGTGCATGCTCCATAACTTTTTCTACCCAAGCAATGAGGCACAATCTAAAAATATTTTTATTTATATTTTTGTTACATATTTAGATTCGCCATTAAATTGTCGATATAACGCACCTAGGTTTCTTCGACTTATTTGCAATAGTTTTTGACTTATGTCAATTTATGTGTCAAAAGAGTGTTGTGCAGAGATCCACAAAAAAATCAGAATTTAAGAATAGTTCAAGGTAACTTAATCAACTTTTTTCCAGTCGATTTCTTAAGGCGCATCTTTCAAGATGTAGACGAACTCGGAGTCGAAGGTTCTCTCGCCTGCTACGATTTTTTTGAAAATGACAAATTACAAATACAATAACTCGACTTTTTCAAATGTATCACCTTATAGTTTATTAAATCATTGCATGGCATTTTTTAAGAGCTTTTTGCTGATATAGCGTTTGTGGGGTTTATTTTGTAAAACTTACGAGATTTATGCAAAATAAGAAATGTTTGACGGTTTATTCGCGAAAAAAAGGAATCGAGTAGGCCGCTGTCCTAAAATTTGACAGATTCATACAATTTTGAAAAGAAAATGTTTCAACAAAATGAAATTGTAATAGAAACAGAAATACATTACAAAGTAAACAGTTTTAGTAATACAATTTGCAAGAACATGAAAGAATGATTATTCGGAAACATTATAAACATTTTTGATTTATAACAAATGCTCGTAGGTCACCGTCATCATCATGTTCCACACAAAAATCATTACTTCATGTTCTTGTAAATAGTATTACTAAAATTGTTTACTTTCAAAATGAAATTGCAATATAAACAGAAATACATAACAAAGTAAACAATTTTAGTAATACTATTTACAAGAACATGAAATAATGATTTTTGTGTGGAACATGATGGTGACTGTGACCTAAGTACGAGCATTTGTTATAAATCAAAAATGTTTACATTGTTTCCTATTAATCATTCTTTAATGTTCTTGTAAATTGTATTACTAAAACTGTTTACTTTGTAATGTATTTCTGTTTCTATTACAATTTCATTTTGTTGAAACATTTTCTTTTCAAAATTGTATGACTCTGTCAAATTTTACAACAGCGGCCTACTCGATTTCTTTTTTTCTCGAATAAACCATCATAAACATTTCTTATTTTGCATACATCTCGTAAGTTTTAAAATAAACCTCACAAACCCTATATAAGCAAAAAGCTCTTAAAAAATGCTACGCAATGATTTAATAAAACATACGGTGATGCATTTGAAAAAGTCGAGTTATTGCTATTTGTAATTTGTCATTTTCAAAAAATCGTAGTAGGCGATAGAACATCGACTTCGAGTTCGTATACATCTCAAAACATGCGCTAAAGCTTAAGGAATCGACTGGAAAGTTGATTAAGTTATCTTGAACAGTTCTGATTTTTTTTGTGAATCCCTGTACGACGCTATTTTGACACATAAATTGACATAAGTCAAAAACTATTGCAAATAAGTCGAAGAAACCTAGGTGCGTTATATCGACAATTTAATAGCAAATCTAACTATGTAACAAAAATGGGGGGTTGCCATTTAAAAAAACAAAACTTAGTTGTGTATCTTATTTGGGACATCCTGTATATAAATAGAAATATTTTTAGAATGTGCCTCATTGTCGGACCTATCGTTTAAAAAAAACATCAAATCGATAGCTTAGGTAGAAAAAAAGTTATGGAGCATGCCCACACCCCTGGGTGACCCTGTATGAGGTATTTTTTCAAAAAATGATTAGAAGAGAACGAACATTTCTTTTAAATAAATAATGCAACAGTCGCATGTTTTGCAGATGATCTGGTTAGGATTGGAGCTAATCGTCCCTTCAAAAAATGGGTTGCGGATTTACAAATAAACAAAATAGAGTGAAGATAAATAAAAAAAAAATTTCTCCAATAAAATTTTGATGGTTACCTACGCCTTTGACGTATTGAAATGTCGTAAGAGTAGCAGCGAAACAAAAGCAGTATTTGATAGGCTACATTCCTGAGATGGAAAGTGGACATGCGGTGACCAGTAGCCACAGCCTTCTCTGTTTCTCACTCAGCAGCGTCATAATCGTTATTATTGAGATTACTACGATGGTCATAATGATAATTAGATAGTGCCGATGCATTTTTATTATCATTCTTTTATACGATGTATATTAAGAGTGTAAGAAAGTTCTCTTAATGATAAGGAATAAAAAATAAATGTTGTGACATCCAAAAATGAGAAAAACCACATATCTCCAGAAATTTACTTACTCCTTTTTTTTGAAGACAGTTCATTTTTTATCTAGGGTTTATTACATTTTACCAATTTTTGGCATTTGGAATTTCCCATTTACACAGTCTATTATGTTTTAGATTGATCATAATTGCTATTGAGTCGTTATCAATTTATCCAACATTTAGATCATGAATAAACAGACTTTGAGTTTACCTCAAGGGTCAGTTTTGGGACCTTCATAATTTTTTTATGAGATACTTTGTCTACTCTGATTATCCGATAAATTTTGTAGCTGAAATCGACTTTAACGTGGTTTGTACCAAATAGTCCGCACTTTTGATTAGTAATCATCTTTCTTATTTTCCTACAGTCGCCCGCTCTACAAAATCAATCCGCATTCCGCATGTGTCTCGAAAGCGAAAGTAAAACTTCGCGATTACATGTTTTTGCGGATGCAACCAACATATATCTGATGACATTCTATATGAAACGTGCCCATCTTATTTTTAAACAGAGACGCACCAATGCTGTTCCTTTAGCATTTTTTAGATTAGAACTGTTTCATAAACAGCATCTAGTACATCAATGTGGGTAGAAGATCATTACTGCCTGCGAAGTAGCAAATAAGCAATTAGAATGTTCAAAAACCTACTCTGGATAGTGTCTAAGTCTTAATCAAAGTTATACAAACGCCTTTTATATAATATAATGGATAGAGTTGGTGGGTTATGAATCATACACCAAGCTCTGAAGTAAGCTCATTGGCAGTAACATAAGCAGATTCCCTGTTCCATACAGAATCATTATACAATTACATCAGGCAAGTAAAAACATAAAATTAAACAATGTACCTTGACAGACTTCCTTACCGTTCACCTAAATCCAGCTTCTATAAAACAGACAGGTAGAGGAAAGAACTGCATTTTGCTATATTAGGAGGCTTTAGCTCTAAAAGGAGAGATCCTAAATGCATACTGCTGCTACAATATAATGTAAAAAATACAGCAATCTGTTGATGGCGATACAAAGAAAGTGCTTACTGATGATGGCGGTTGCGTACAGAATAGCGGTAACAATGGATCTGCAAATAATGGTAGAACAGATGCCCATAGATCTGATGGTTAACAAACCACACTAAATTTAGGGATCCGTGGATGAAAGAAGGGAAATAAGAGCCTCGCTGCTAAAGAATAAACTGCAATTTTTTTATGCCACCGTTCCTTCATACGTACGTAATAACTATATGCGACAAATGGATTTTAAACACTGTCAATTATATAACTCAAACTGGGCTTGTCCGATACTGATCACATTCTAATGACTACTGGCATTAGATATAAAATACGTCTGATGAGATTTTTATTGGGTTAACAACTTACTTAAAAGTTAGATGATAGTTGAGTTCTCAAAGTTTTTTAGACAGTTGGTAATTGACGAGTTGTGCAACAGCGTTAGGTAACTTGTAACGTCTTGATGGATGTATCAAGAACGGAACTAGAGAAATTATACAGGGTGGAAGAATAATCTAAAGGCAAAGTAAAATAAAATGGGAAAACTCTTGAAACATGATTCAATGTCCATCCCAGCAATGTATTACCCTTCATGTTTAGTGTTTGGGATTAGTCTCAAACCCAAATCTTAAGACTAAAGTCACTTTTCCTAAAATTTGCCCGATCGAAACATAGATATTCATAAATTCATTTATTGGAGTTGTTTCCCAAGCTGGGACAGCTGTTTACGATCATCAAGCGTTATCAGCCGGGATAGAAAATATAACAAATTTGAAGAAGAAGAATCAATAAAAATTGTATATCTAAGTGTATATGACTACCCCTATTTCTTTGAAGTGATTTTTCGTTTTAATACATCCTTATAACAGTTTGAGATGAAAAAGATCCTATGAGTTGGAAGGTTCAGTAAAAAATCTGCTACATTTAAATAAAAACAAAAAATGTATCGTTTTTTTATGAAAAAAATTGATTCATATTTAATGAAACAGAAATTAATATTTTTCCAACTTTTTTAATACCCCAAATTGAATCGACATCAAAGCATGTTGTATCTTTGTTAAAAATTTTAATATTAATGTCAGCAAATAAAGTCCGATTCGTTTTGTTGTGTATATAATAAAATATTCTGATAAATTACCAGATAACATTTTATACAAGTCCCTGAATTATTTAGCCGATATCGATTATTGAAGAAGAAATAAAGCAAACAATGACCTTGACATTGAAATAGCGGTTAACTCTGGCAATTTTCGAAAGAAAAACAAACTCGTGGCTTTTCTTAGTCGATTTAAAAAATTGATGCAATGATGATGCATATTTTTGGCACATGATAAGGAAATTAAATGTCAAAGGGAACGCGAGGGTGTAGAAAGAAAGAAATAATCTCACACCATCCGCTTGTAATTGATAATTATTATAATAAACGGCCTTGAAATAGGCTTTTTTGACATTTGACAGTTTGTATACTTTTTAATCCCTGTGTTGGATATGATCCCATATCAATTCCGCCAACTTATATACGAGGTATAATCCGCCAGGAACTATTTAATAAATCACAACTAAAGAGAAATCTGTGGTCTAGTAAACATACAGGTAGAAACAGCAGTCTCGGGAACCAAGTCTACTTGTAGTACCACATCCGGGAAGTTCCAATCAATAATCGGCTTATAATTGTGAAAAATTTTTGATTTAATACTAAAATTCTATAATAGCGTTGATAATACTTAGTCACTACAATAGAGCTTTCCAACAACGCTGGATATTGGTTGCATAGCTCAAACGGTAGCTGAGATTTTCTGCTTCATCTCAAATCAGTAGAAGCAAAACCTTTGTTACTAGAAATAACAAAAAAAATCAACTCACCACATGTAGTTTCATCAGATCCATCTTGACAATCTTTTTCTCCGTTACAGAACAGCCCCCTTTCGATACACTGCCCATCTCCGCAGGCGAGTTCTCCTTCATTACATACTGGTTTTTCCGTAAACAACATGGGTTTAACTCTGCGTTCTTTGTTTTTGAGCTTGCAATTCTTGACGGAATCTTTCCAGTCGCAAGTTTGTTTTTCGATATCGAAATACAAACCCGCTGGACATCGGATGGCTTGCAGACCCTGAAATAAATTGGAGTATGTAGAAAATTTGGTATTTTATTGGTTTAGTTATCTTTTTATGTTAGTTTAAAATAAAATTAAGTAGAAATTGTAGGACCGATTTGTAAACCCAGCAATGAAAGAATTGGATGACTATATGAGGTAAATAAAATAACCAGAATGAATATTTTCCCTTTAGCTTCTTCTTTGGTTATAGTTAGATCTTCCCAGATTGTATTTTTATTTTGAAGTGTATAATTTTCGTCCATATAAGTATAATATTTAGAAACTTGATATGTAAGTATTTTATTTATTATACAGCTAACTTCTGCTGTTGCTCCCTTATCGACCCCCTTAGCAACTTCTCTTTCTTCATACATATTTTACGGGGGAAAACTGGTTTAAATTCCATTTATTATCTAGTCTTCCTTAAAATAGGGTCATTACTTTATTCTTCAGTGCAAATTAAATCATTTTTTGCACAAACAAAGAAAAATTCTTAGCCTTAAAATTTCAGCTTGACTTTATGCTATATATACATTTAAAAATCTATCACTTACCGACGACGTACACTGGATGACGTCACGACAAGTGTCACCTTCGCCGCTTACCAATCGAAACCATTCGCCAGCATCTTTGTCTTTGCATATTTCGGCCTCGAAACTTTCCTCCTTCTTTGGACTCGCTTCTTCGTTCGCCTGCTGTTGGGCCAAACCTTTTCAGAAGAAAAAAAAAGTGTCATCAAATTTGTGTAATAGAAAGAAATGCGCGAGGGCACGCTCTGTGGGATGGATGCTGCGATTAGTCATTTTTGATTGAGAAAGAGTTACTTTCCTATGAATCGAGATGTGTTGTACTCAAGACAATTTCTTGTAATGTCGTCGTTTGTTTAATTTTTTTTCTGTAAGACTCATTAGTAGTGAGAAATCACAGATTTTACGGAAAGAATAAAAATTTCGAACGTTTTGGTTACTCACAAATCGAATTTCAGAGCCTGTGATAAGAAAATAATTAGGAAAAATGTACTATGTCAAAGAGGTTATGACGCGCGTGAAATTGTAACGTATATCTATAATACCGTTTTTATTTCTAATTTCTGGAGTACTTGAGTTATTTATAATCTAATGTCAAACCCATACGCATACTAGTGCATTTGACAGCACATTTGTTTGTTACTGAAAGCATCAAGCTAAAGCTCTCGGGAGTTATTTAGATTATTAATGTTCATATGGTCTCATCAAATTGTCTCGAAATACAAGGTACTCTCGATAGAATTAGGCAGAAAATAATAGTCGGATATTTGTCATAGTCTTGGGATATTACCTTCGACTATTTTGTTAAAAGTGAGTAGACTTTGGCTGTGTTGATTAGAAAGAGAACTGTCTAAAATTTTATTAATAATGTCATTACAATTTGTTCGGCTTACGGCAATGCTAGAAGAGCATTCTCAACTGGTTATTATTATTATTATTACAAAGTCATCCTATATAAATAGTAACTGGATATTAATAGAAAGAGAATGTGATATCATTTATATTTTATTGATTCTGTATTATTTAAATAGGACATAATTAAATAACCAAGTTATCATAAATTAAAGTTTCAATTTATTTAAAAAAAATCAATTTCCACTCCTGATACAGTAAAGAAATAAAAGTGTTATTTTATTGATGTATATTTACAATAAACCTTGGCTTTTGGGGTTAAGACTAGAGAAAATTGCAAATTTTTTATTATTATTTTTCAACAAATTTATAATATATTTTGCATATTTTAAAGAATTATTATAAATATGTAAATTACAATATTTTATGTATTTAGTGGAAAACCAGAACCTTTTTTGTAAAATTTAAAAAAGTTTGTATATCTCAAATATACACTTTAACCAAAATTTTCCTTAATGTTAAAGAAAAATGGGGCGATTGAGTGTTAGAAATTACAAAAAATTTTGAATATACAGTCAGAATTTTAAACAATTTAATTTTTGTCTTAATTTTGAATTATTACAAAATATAAAAAAGCTTCTACATACTAGTTTTGGAGCGAGAAAATAATAGGATTTTCTTTAGAAGAAAAATGAAAATACCGCCATAAAAATCCGAATAGGAAAATGGCTGCAAATTACACCACTTCCTAAACCCGGAACCCATGAGAACTTAATTCTGGTGCCAGCCTACTGGAAGCTGAGGAGATGTCAAATTAGGTCGGGATACTGGGCTGTTAAATTTTAAAATAAGCTTCCAGATAACTTAAAATTTCTCCCATTACAACAATTTAAAAGTAGAATTAAGGATATTTTACAGTAATGAGGGATTTCTTACAGTTGTAATTTAGCAATCCTTTAGCATGATTTTAACATAATTTTAATTTTATTTTTATAAAAAATACTCTTACTTGCTTATACGTTTTTTTTAAATTTTATATATAGCTCAGTCAAATGGTACACAAGGAGAGGTCGAAGTGGAAAATTATGGTGTAATTGTTTTTAGTGTTTCATTTTACTATTTTTGAGGTGCTAAATACGAATCTGAAGTTGTCCAACAAAAATTTTTCCCGCCAATATGAGAAATTATCAAAAATCAACAAAAAAAAAATATTTTTTAGTCATTTTCAGCTTATAACTTGCAAAGCAAGCTATTGTGGACAAGTGGTATAGTAAAATAAAGAGGGGAAAATTACCTACAATTTACATCTCTTAACATTTTTTGTACGTCGTATGGTTTTCACGTAAAAGAGTGTTGAAATAACGAGAGAATAAGTAATTTTTGGCAAATAGCAAGTTATGTCAAGTTACTTCTCATTCGGTCTAGTTATTCTTATTTTTAAGTGTTTCGTTAAGATACAATGTAAAAGCTCGGTCGCAATGTCCAGTCATAACTCTTTTATTTGTGAAAAAGATTTGAGTGAGGGTGTAGTAAAAATGGTCAAAGAAAAAGGAATAGAAACATTGTGCTAGTAAGAAAAGAAATGATAGAAAGGGAGCTATTTTGGCGCGTAAAACATCTGTTATCGTACATATTTCATGTCAGAAAAGTTACATAAATGAAAGAATGATAGATGCTCAGCTGAAGAAAACTGCTCAACCAGGCACATCTAAATAAATAAATGCTACCTTAGGTCTGCGTACAGAACAGCATCCCATTTGGCATCCTCACCTCCTACCGAAGCTGCAGCACAGCAACATTCTTTGAGAGTATACTTTCAAGTACAAAAATGGCTTGGTAATAAAAAAGATCCTGAGCAGTGGGGTTGGAAGAAAACGAAATGGAGTCTGCAGTCAGTCCCAACGCTTCAGCCACCAGCAACAGAAGCAGTTTTAAGACTTATTTCGTGCAAATGTATGAAGACCTGTCAGACGAACTGTGGATGCAAAAAAGCACGACTTAACTGTTCTAATATGTGCCTGATCTGCAGAACAGCTGTAATAACATGCACGTCGTAGAAACTGAAGAAGAAGTAGAGGATGATCCGGTGTTCCCCGAACCGCTTGAAGGTAACTATGCAAGTATAATTGTGTCCCACCTTTATTTCTTCACTTACTATTTATTTGTGATTTCGAAATATGTTTCTAAATATGTATTCGATAAATTTTCCAGTATTTGGAATTAAGTTACTTTTTTTTTCAGGAGTACAAGAACTGAAAGGCTGCCGTGAAGAAAGTATTGAACCCGTGCCGAAGAAGGCTTGTATAAGTAAAGGCATATAAATTGGAGAAATTCTTATTAGGTTAAATTATACAGAAATGAACATCTTTTATTAGCCTATAGAATGAATGGTGTTTTTGCTATTTTTCCAAAATTATTGAAGTTCCTCGATGTTTCAATTTGCAAGGAAACATACGATGTACAAAAAAATGTTGGAGAGATAATTTTTAGATAATTTCCTCTTCTTTATTTTACTACAGGACCACTGTGACCACAATAACTTGCTTTGCAATTTATAAGCTGAAAATCACTAAAAAACATTTTTTTGTTGTTTTTTGATGATTTCTCATATTTGCGGGAAAAATTTTTGTTGGACAACTTCAGATTCGTATTCAGCACCCCAACAAACATAAAATAAACCACTAAAAACAATTAAATTTTCCACCTTAAACTACCGTTTGACTGAACTAATATCTGAACTTTGTTTAAACAATTTTTGACATGTGTTAGACTTTTGTACAATTACACGAATAAATGAATTTGAATTTGAAAATGGATGAGAAAAACAGATAAAATGTTAATTTAAAAAGTATAGTGTTCTAATAGTACCGAATTTTTGAGAATACCGCGATAAAAATCCACAAGCGATGTAAAACTGATTGACAATAACGCAATTTACAAAAATTGTTGATTCACATCAGGACCTGAACATAAAAGCTGCGAAACACTATAAAAAGTTATGAAAAAAGGCTCAATCACCACATGAAAGCCGAAACGTGTTTTCATTGCATAATTTGCTTTTAAAAAAAATTGTTAAAAAATTCACTAAATCCACAATTTATGCACGATTTTATTCGAGAGTAAAGATCAATATTTCTCAATAAAATCATGATTGAAAAGATTGCTCTTTCCTAACAACGAATTTAATATCAGAAATCCGCAATATGAAATTCATTTTTTATATTTATAAAATAACTTACGCAACAACAAAATAATTTATCTACGTATTATTCTGATAGTGGATATAAATTTTTAGAAGTCTAGAAGATACTAAAAGTGAAAGTACCTTTTAAATTGTCAAGATGGTGAGAAGGCACAGTTGTTTAAGATTCTTACGACATCTAATCATTCAGAAAAACTAATTTTTCTTAATTTAAATTATTCTTACCGAATAGGGGTGAGGTGGGTAAATTCAATAACATCTAAATAGTTTCTTCAGAAATAGAAAAAACTGTTAACAGCAAATATTATAAGAGAAAATTTTTTTCGTTCATCAAGAGAATATACCGTGTCAATAACAAAATGGCACTATCAATTGCTTCCCTATTACAAACAAAAACGTATGTTCAAAACAATTTCAATTGCCATTACCTCCAAATGCGACAGAACAAATACGCAAAATCATTTATAAAGTTTGTTAAGTTATTTTTGCACGATTTCAGAATCATTTAATTTAATATCTGATGTAGATGTCCCCTAATGAGTAAGCATAATGATTATTTTTTTTTTCTTTTGGATTCCCGTATACGTATATAACCGATCACGTTTTTAGCAACGACAATGAGAAATTTTTCAATCCTTTACACCATGTCATGTTTATTAATGCCTCACACACCCAAAATTCTTGAATATCATTCAATCTCGCCTATATATTCAATAAATTTAATATCTAACCTTGGTTACAGGGTGAGGAGTGCAAGTGAAATCTTCGGAATCTACACGGTGAACGTTAGCCGCACATTTTATACCAAAAGAGTAAATTTTTAATTACTCAGTGGGTAATAAGACAAAGTCAGACGTCGATCTAGACACGGGTAACTCATTGATCGAATTTTTAATTACTTTATAATTAATTTTAAATATCAACTATTATCCAACATTTGTGACAGTATTTAAGGTCGCATTTTTAATGGAAGTTGCATTAAAATTATATGAATCTCATTCCTATTTTACGATGGTTTGAACGACCTCGTCAAAAAGTAATTACTGAGTGGGTACCATTTCGAGGACTTCAAAATAGGGACAAGAGAAGTACCAGACGATGTAAAAAATAAAATATAAGTAAGCCCAGTTATAAGGGACGGATGCTAAATGCGGACCAAAAATGGTGGACCAGAAAAGGTCCTATGTAATTTTTTTTCGTCTTCATATCCTTAATTTTTCCTTTTGAAACTCTTTAAGTTTTTTTCATGAATATATGAATGGATGGATTGAATGGAATGGTGTCAGGAAACTCTATTTGCAGTTTTTTTAAGGTTTTTCGGAAATATCATCTTGAGCCTTCATTTTGCAGGCGTTAAATATAATCTGGCGATTCAATTTTTTTCTCGTCTTTCTAGTGGTTATGCACAAGGTGACTTTGACTAATATTGTTGTTAACGAGTGTAAAAACTTTCACCACTTTTAAAGTTTTCGACGAGTAATAGGTCCTTCCCGTGATTACTCTATACTACAACTGTCTCCATAACTATTTAAAAAATGTCTAAGCTGGCCAGTACAAAGGCAAATCTAGCTACAATCCAGACTAGCCTGCGTATGCATAACAGGTGCAATGAGAACGTGCCCAACGGCCGCCATGGAGGTAATCCATATAGTAGTGGAGATTATAGCGATAAGGACAACCTACAGAATAACCAGAGAAGGATCAACCAAACGCAAGTTTCGACTCCTTCCTGGGAATCACCAAACCTGGGACATGCCCCAAGATGAGATGACAAAGAAGTTTAGCTTTGTGAAAGAATTCAACACAAACTTAAGTAACAAAAGCGAATGGGACAAAGATACCATCCCAAAACTCAAGAAAAGTGCCATTAAATGGTACAGAGATGGTTCTAGAACAAGACGAGGAATAGGAATAGGAGTATATGGGCCTGGAATCAAATATTCCTAAAGTTTAGGCAAATCTCCCAGCATTTTCGAAGCTGAAATATACGCCATCGGAAAATGTGTCCAGTTCAACATAGAAAGAAATGTTAGCATAGAAGAGATCATCATCATGTCAGACAGCCAAGCAGCCATTAATGCCTTGAACTCCTACGTAATCAACTCCAAGATGGTTTGGGAGTGCCTAGAGAATCTAAACGAACTAGGCAAGACAACACTGACCTCCTATGGGTTCCGGAATACACTGGAGTGGAGGGTAACGAAATAGCAGACGTACTCGCAAAAAAGGGGCTGAAACACCATTTCTGGGACCTGAGCCCTTCTGCGGAATAAGCACCAGTACAATACTTGATGAACTTGGAAAAGAAGTAAATAATAAAAGATCCCAATACTGGATAGGACTACAAGGAATGAGGCAGGCCAAGACACTACTGGGAAACTAGAACCAGAAGAGATCTGAAAAAGTAAAAAGTAAAAATAAGCTCAGAATACTAACGGGTATCCTAACAGGGCACTGCCGGCTGAGAGGTCACCTAAAGAAACTCGGATTAGTAGATAGAGAAGAATGCAGATTCTGCGAAGAAGAGGAGGAAACCTCTATCCACATTCTCTCAGAATGCATTACCCTGCAAAATCCAAGGGTGCGATACCTCGGAGAATATCAAATAGAAGGGGAAGATCTACCTAACCTGAAGCCTACCGACATCCTGAACTTTTTGAACGCAATAGGAATGGAGGAACTGCTCTAATCGTTGAGACATCATTAATGATTGGGCAGCTGTAGGGGGCACAATAGATCTTATAGATAGCAGTGTATCGACACCCCCATCACAGATAGATAGATAAATAGGTAAAATTTACACAAGCGAGGTAAGCTTGGGGGATTTCATAATGAGTTGTTAACAGGTAAAAAGGGTCTGGAGGCGAATTTCTTCTAGAATTACAAGACCATTTCTAGTGGTAGGTGTTCCACCATTTTTGGTTCGCATTTTGGACCGCCGGTTAAAAATATCGGCATACATGAAGTTACAGTTGAAATGCTCAAATTCGGAGGTGATAAATTCATAGAAAAATATATCAACTGACGTAAAATTAGGGGGAAATGGAGCAAATTACAGCATACCGTACGCCAGTGGATAAATTACCAATTTGGTTTTTATGCTAAAATGCGCTATAGTTTACCACTGAAATTTTAGAAAAAAATTGGGAGAGGGAAAAGTTATGATCAATTTTGATTTAAATAGCCTATATCTCAAAAATAAAGGCTCTTAAGGCTTCTGTTTAAACCGCTATTTTGTGATACCTTTCCTAGAGGGAATAGCATGTTTCAATAATCTAGAATACACATTTTCTGAATATGCTGACATGCATTTGGTACTACGGGAACGCGAAGACATTTCTGAAGAGGCAGGGAGGGTGTATACTAAGAAATATACGGGACGAGTTGTGAAGAAACAATAAAATAAATTAAATATACTATAAGAGATTCCTAGAATTACCAAAAGAAATTCGCTACAAACGGGAATTTCTCATGCAAAACATTTGTACCCCCTCCACCTGGAACTTATTCAGGACCTTTTAATAACTTACTACGAACTCACAATGCAGTTTTACCAAAAAAAAAGTCTTTGTGCTTTCGCAGTACGTAAACAGTTGATACCAGCTATTATTTTAGATGAAAATATAATCTCGAATCACCCTGTAGACACATAGGCGATTGGATAAGTGTAAAAAGAAAAACTTCTGCTGGTAATCAAGAATCGAATCAGCAATTAGCAATTAATATTAACGGTTGTTTAATGGTTGACGGAAAATTCCAGAAATAGCTGAGCCATTAACAACGCGACTAAATTTGGTCTTCTAAAAATCCTTAGAGAAAACTGCAAGGCGATCAACTTTCACATAACACGTTCGATCAATGGTAATTCGTTATTTCTATACTTAATACTACCGAATAAACAAAAAGTGTTTTTAATTTTTATTGCATTAAGATCTGAACTAAGCCGAAAGCGGCTACATTTAAAAAAAATTGTCTACCAGAAGTAGAACAAGACATATCAAATACAATGAATAATGAGCTGTCAAACTATCAATGCATAATAGCAAAATTAGTAATTTATCACTTTGTGAAAGAACATCTTCAGTACATCCCTTTCACTTACAAAAAGTACATTCTATGACAGCTACACACTCAACATGTTCCTAATCCTTCAATGCAATACTTTATAATTCTAAAATAAGAATAAGAATACGTAGAATTTAATAAAGATCAAATAGTTTGGAAATTGAAAACAAAAAAGCGAAACAATTGTTTGATATATCCCTTAATATTTTAGTTTTTGTTGATTTTAGCTGTAAAATCCATGTAGTAACTGGATAGCGTGTATCTACCTACTTTATATTACCATCATAATTTTAATTGATCGTATTATAAAGTGCAATTAAGTTTCATGCAAGGTTAACAAATACTTTCTCATTATTGCGAACCGCGAACCAACAAAGCATTGAGTCGAATCTTGAGTAACAAAACTGTTAGAAATTGAACAATTTTTTTTGTTATTTTATCGTATACTTCATAAAGAATTCTTTGTATTTAATATTTCTGAAATTGTTGGTGCAATTTCTTGCAAGCATTATTTTCTAACCTCAAAGCTGCGGGTAAAAACCTGGTAAACTGATCATACGCAACAAAAAATGACGCAGGTGTACGAATTTTGTCACTACAAATCTCAATATAATATTCCAAGCTCTTAGCGTTTTCCTAACCTCAAAAGATAGAGCATTCATCAACAAAATGGTTAACCTACCCTCATATTTCAGGGCACTTGCAGATTGTGACTTTTTATATTTTCTGACTTCATGTTGCGATCTCACCTTTTTTTAAATGCACTAACTTTAATGTTTTTATTTTAAAAAGATATGGCAGAGAAAAAATTCATTTACCTGAATATTTTTATTTTAATTATAAGTTTGCAATCCAGTGAAATGATTAATTGTTTTTATAGAACTTCTAAAGAATCAATAATGTCAAATTTTATATCAAAATTGAATATTAATTTTGTCCCTTTGCAAATAAGTAATTTCAAAATCAAACAAATAATTTCTGATACAGTTAACTGTTCATAATGTAGTCACCTAAGGGAGTTGTTTAAAATGTCGCGATTGTAACTGCAAATAAGTTTCTGACTATCCGGGCCAGCCCGTCACTAGACTAAAACAAAATTTAGCTATTTACCAAAAATTTCATTTTATGCTCGAATTTTCGAAATGTGATTTAAGAACGAAAATTAAATAAACTACTATTATTTTGACCCATTTACATCACCCATAAATTTGTGCCGGTTAGTTCAGCGACATAATGTACAATTTTCTTCAGAGAATATACAAAATTGTATAAATGCCATGGACTATTTTGATTTTATCATTAAATTGATTAAAATCGAAAAATCAATTTGGTTTTTAGATGTAAAAATTAATTCAAGTACCGATATATTCAAAACAACTTTAAATATATCAGAAACATTTTATTCTTGTATTTCAAAGTAAATATGTAAATAAAACATAAATACGAAACATTTTCAAAAAAAATAAAATTAAAATCAGTCCCGTGTAGCACCGTTTTGAAAAAAAAATACACGATATCCATATAAAAACCGATAAATCGAGAGAAACAGCTCCTTCGCCAAATTTTAAAAAACTCAAAAACCATTTTCAGTAATTACAAGACAAAAAAATCTCTTTTTATTTATATTTTACATGAGATATCACTTAATTCGTTATTGTAACAACATCCATACACATAAAAATGAATGCAATAATTTATGAATCACCCTATATATTTAGATTTTGAAAAAAGTTGTCTTGTAAATGTATAAAATATTTTTAGATATATCTGAAAAATTAGATTTTTGTGTTTCAAGTATGTAAATAAAATGCCAATCACAAAAATGTGTATGTACTGAAATATTAAAAAAAAATTATTTCGACAAGGATGATTTAAAACTTTATCATTTAATAAACAAATTTCAGAACCGAGTATAGAAGCAACACTACAAAAAAAATGACTACAAGGTTATAAAAACGTGGCAAAAGTACCTTGCAATTGAAATTCAATATTTTTTTATTTAATTTTAATACTGAAAGTCCATAAAAAAGAATAATCACATTTTTGTTACTTTTTTTTTAAATTCACCACAATTTTGCAAGAAAAAAATCTCCTACGCCAAAATTCGAAAGACCTAAAAAACACTTTTTAGTGATTACGTAACACACAAAAAAAACCTTCTCATCAATCAAATCAGGTAAACACTTAATTCGTGATCGTGGCAGCATCCATTCACATAAAAAAAGTAAGGTAATAATTCGGGCATCACCCTGTATATTTAGGCGCACTTACCGCTAGCGGCTAGCAACGAAACCAAAAAAATCGTCGTTGCGGAGAACGCCATGACACTAAAACAACTGAAAGCACCGATCGCGGTACGTCACTATTTACAGCCGTACCACACCACTGATTTCTTGCTTTTATAGCCCGTCCTACTTGGACCCCTCTTGACGGACGTCACTTCACCTGCGAGCCTCGATGTCGGAGGATGGCGAGGTAGAAAAACTTGAAATTTTTGGAGATTTTTTTTGGTACGTTTCAAACCCAGGAAGATAATGTTAACTTGGGGTAAACCGCACGGTACTCTTTTGGGGCTCCTTAATATGCGTTGTAATATTAAAAAAGCTTTTTTTTAGCTTCGAATATGAATAAAACTAATTTAAAATTGTCAATAGTTCCGTTAATATTCATTTGTTGAAAGAATTTACTGTGTTTTTGTTGTTTATGTCAAAGTTATCCCTAAAATGAATATTTCATGAAAGTTTTGTGAAACACCAATATATTTTTTCGTCCTTTTTCGATCTGAGGTTCCTTTTTGATGTTTTTAAAATTGATACTGACATTGGCGTAAAATCAGAACTTTCAGGAAGCAACGTTTACACCATTATAAAATATTGACGCTAACTGCAAGGGAGTGTTTCAGGAGGACTTTTTATCCCCTTCTGCTCTTCGTTTTTGCGTTATTTTCAACAAATAGACTGTCTAAAAGTTTCTGTTCTATTCAAAATAGATTTTAAACGCTATATTTTATCAAATTTTTGTAAAAAACGCTATAATTAAAGGTGTACTTTAACAATTTATGTGATATTTTTTTAACATTTACTGATATTTTAAAATCGTGATCTCAATAATCGTGCAAAAATATAAAATATTCTGTATCTGGTATCATTTTTCATGTTCTTTCAACCTGTACTTTTTCATATTTTTGTTTTTGCTTAAGATACACTGATCCACTCTGATTTTCAATTTTATATTTTATAAATCATTATTAGAAATATATTCGTTATATAAGCAGTTCCAAGGATTCTTCAGATCAGTTCTTCAGGCCTGGGTTATATGCAACCAACACTGTTTACCGTGTAGAATTTAATTTGAATTTTGTTTTTTGCTTAAGATTTGTTTTTGAAAGTTAGTTTTACTGAAAGTAAGTAAACATTTCTTACTATATAATCGGAATAATTTTAGCAAAATTTAATTTTTTGGGTGAAACAACCTGAATTTTGAAATCTGATATATAAATTTTAACCCATCCCCGACTATCTCCCGATGAAGCTGCTTATAATAGGCGAAACATCGAGTTCAAATTCAAAATGACACGGTCAAATCCTGAATTACCAATATTATCATCGACTCCAGTAGTGCACTCATACAAATTTACCAGTATATACAACAGGAATTTGGCGAATTCTACAGGAAATTCCCCCTATATAAGCGACAGCAGAAATATTTGTTAACGAGTCCGGTCTTTGAGTTCCTCTAGAAACAACCGGAATATAATGTACTATTTACAGAATCGTTACATTGATTTAACTGGAATATTCCAGTTATTTTAACGAACTACCTTACTTTTACCGGAACTGTAATTTCGATTTAACAGGAATTTACTGTTTACAAACTACACAGTTGTATTTGAAGCTTCAAACTTCAGGTTTTACAGGAATTTCCATTAATTAATCGGAACTGAAGTATCGATTTAACAGGAATTTTCCGTTGAATTGAAGATCTTTCATTCATACATTACAGTACCAAAAGTATAGTAGATACAGTAGTTTCACTCCGGGCAATTTTTGGTTGTAATTTTCAATAAGCAGAGCCAGGAGTTGCGGGGAGAAATGGCACTACTGTAAATATCAGGCAGGCATTTATAAAAAATGAAACTGCTGGACATCAACATCAAAGGTTCCGACGCTAAGTGAGACTACTGTATCTACTATACTGTGGCAGTACTGTAGAGATGTATTTATAAACAATAATTCATAAACAATTCAGATTATTCAATAGTAGCCTAATGAAACAATGAAATAGTAAAGAATAAAAAATACCAGCCATTTGCGGCTGGTCATAGATGTATCTATCCGTTATGTAATCATAAACTTGTTGTTCTGTGTCGCCATCTAAGAACGCAGCGTGGAGCCTCATGGCGTAGCGCCCTCGATGCATTATTGGCTCTGCGGGGCATAAGGGTTGCCCAATAGGCAGGGGTCGTACGAACAGCGTAATGCTTGTTGCCGATTAGGCATATGTCATTTACGAGTTACTGCGTCGGCGCTTACTGCTCAGAGTACCGGATTGAATTGTGGGATTTACAGGAATTCTGTTAAAATCAACGTTCTACGATAGTAGAGATGACAGGAATATATTCCTGTTAAATTAAAAGTACCTTTTTACTGCTATACTTACCGTTTTTCCTGTTCATACGACTGGACTCATTTTAATTGGAATTGGCCTGTTAGATTGCAAGTACAGATTGTTCTCATAACGGTTTTTTCTTGTTATAATAACAATAGTTGCGTTTAAACAACAGGAATTCATTTAACCGGAAATTCCAGGGATTCGTTTTTTTCAGTGTGGAATCAAATGTTTTCAAAAACTTTTTCTCTGTGTATTCAAAACTCTGAGCCAGATAGTTTCTACTCTACGTATCTCATTGTAATGGCTTATAGTTTTCGTTTATGGGAGAGAAAATTTTAAATTGTTTATCCCACTGGAATCCCCGTTATTCTAATACAACAAACTTTAGATGGATCTAATTTACCACTGTCATTGTTCGCTTTCTAGGCAAATGAAACGTTTTATGTTATAGTACAGGAAAATGTTGGAGATAATTTTATACTTATTCGTAAAAGCGCCAACCTTCAATTCCTGCTCCAAATTTACAACGAAGAACCGTTAATTTCCCTTTTACCGCCAAAACGCGAACAATAGAGATGTGAGTCATGATAAATTATTTAAGTTAAGTTAAGAAAGAAATTGGATAGAAGGGAATATCAGTTGTACTCTATCAACCAGACTACTTAAAATATCTTCAAAGTTGAAAACATTAAAGTGCATGGTAAAAGCCAGTTGGTATAAAAAGAAGTATACTGTGTTACAGTCCAACAGAACCAAACTGAACTGCGAAAGTCATCATAGCTAACAGCATCGACCCTTCCTACACCGATGTTGCCAAACGTTTAAAAACACTTCCAATGCAAAAGTAGCCAAGCGAAGAGTACGAGAGACGCTAGAACAGTGAGCTCTCCCCACCTCCGAGTGTATTCGTGATGACCTTCGCGGTTCAGTTTGGTTCTGTTGGACTGTAATAAAAGTTCTCTCATATCAAGAAAGTAAATATAAAAGTTGTAGTGCAGAATCTTTGTATTGTTGTAGGAAAAATAGGCTACACTGTAACTTTTGGCCAAAATCTCAAGCATGTTTACGTATTTTTTATTTTTATAAATTATTTATTTTACTGTACGATTGTTGTTCATTATTCCAAAAGGTCTGGATATTTCTTTAATTGACAGCCTTTTTCCAACGTTGTAAATATCCTATATTCCCAAATTTGGAAGCGAATTGGTCATTAGAATATGGGGAAAATAATATTTTAATAACCGATCTTTTCAAGAAGGTGCTTGCTTGCTGGCTAATTTTAACGTCTCTTTTCTGCTATCAGGGCTAATCTGGACGGGACCTACAGCTTATCGTGGGATCCGAACCACGGCCCTCAATCACCTTAAACCCAGAACTATGCCTTTGTCTCAGGTGATCTTCCGACTAACAAGTGTGTAAATGTGCCACCAACCCCTATCAGTTCCACGAGATATCCGATCTCCTCCGGCCTGATTACCAGCGTGAATGAAACTGCGTATGACACAAATACCTTTTTGCACTTGCCCAAAGTCTTATCTGACTTTAATTCCACTTGAGTTTGGCAGGATTCGATCCTCGAACAGTGACCCAGAATAAAGGCCGATGCCCTAACCAACAAGGCCACGGTGTCCGATACTTTTCAAGAAGGTGTTTTTCCTAAGATATTTAAAACTGTCAAAATTATACCACTATTCAAAAAAGGTGACGTATCATGTATGTATATTATAGGCCTATATCCATGTTGTCTAGTGTTTCTAAAATAGTGGAAAAAATTATGTTTAGGAAAACGGTAGATTTCGCTCTTAAATATAACGTGTTTCATGATAGTCAGCACGGGTTCAGGACAGGTAGATCTACTCAAACTGCTGTCCTAAACTTCCTTAATAACCTCTATGATAATTTGAATTTTCATGGATTTAAGCAAAACATTTGATCTAGTAGATCATGGTCTACTTAATGTTAAACTTTGTAAGTATGGTTTTAAAGGAAGAGCGGTTATTTCCTACCTATCTGACAGAAATTAGTTAAGAGTCGTTAATTCTTGTCTATCAGAAACACGTTTAGTTAATTGTGGCGTACCTCAGGGCTCTGTCTTTGGGCCTCTTTTATTTTTAATCTTTATTAATGACTTAGCTCTGACGGATAATGATGGCAGTATTGTACTATTTGCCGATGATACTTCCTATCTATTTTGTAATAATGCTATCTCCCAATTAACTGTTGAATTTCAAATTAGAATAAGTAATCTAGTACAATTGTGTGACGAAAATAAACTTATTGTTAATAAAGAAAAAACTGTTTTTATTCATTTTACTCCTAGGATGAATGATATACTTGAGAGTCATCTATTGAGAATAGATGGAAAATCTATTCATCAAGTACAGTCCACAAAATTCTTAGGTGTTCACATAAATAACTCTTTAAGCTGGGAATTTCATATTTCATATTGATATACTGTGTAAAAAACTTTCATCTACATGTTTTGCACTTTTTAGGCTTAGAAATATAACTAATAAATCTGTTACGCATATTACTATTATCTCATTAGATAAGGTTTAATTTTTTGGGGCTCATCAGCTTATGCATTAAGGGTTTTTAAACTTCAAAAAAAACTTTAAGAAATATAGCGTTACTGAGGTATAGGCAGTCATGCAGAGAAAAGTTTAAGGAACTTCGTATATTAACACTTCCTTGTATTTATATTCTAGAACTTTTAATTTATGTCAAATCAAACCTAGAACATTTTCGTACTAATAACTTCTACCATAATTATTTAACTCGAACTCGAAATGATTTGATGATACCAACACATAACTTTTGAAAAAGCCCTCAATACATGGGTATTTTAGTTTATAATAAACTTCCTAATATTATGAAATCAATAGGATCTTTGAAACTATTTAAGAAAAAGGTAGAAAAGTTATCGATGGATAACTGTTTTTATTCTGTTGAAGAATATTTGGCGTATTAATTTTAACTGGCAAATTTTAGCTATACGTTTATTTTTTTTTTCTCCTTCCAAAATTTTTTGTATTTTTATGTTTTATGTTCCACATCTTATAAACTGTCTTTTGACTTGTCCCATGTCATGTATAACTGATCATATGGACAATAAAGTAAAGTTAAAGTTATTTAATTATGCAGCTCACTAACCCAGCTGATGAATTTTGATAGATAGGATTTGAGATAAAGGCACGATAGCTCTTCTATGACTTTCTAATTTTAATATTTTATAACAGAAAATTGATGGTTCCAGACTTTGAAATTTTTTGTTTTCTAAATGGAAAAACATCAGTTGTACATTTGCGTAAAAAGGATGGTGTTTAGCACCAATTTTCTCATACTATAGAGTAAATGAAGACAAAAAGTTTCTTATCGACACGCGACAAACAAAACTCCAAAACTACGATCCAACAAACTGCCTGTTAAATTGAATGGGTGCCGATGCAGAGTTTAACAAACTTTATATACAAAATTTCCATTTTCATATTTTAGACTAACGAACATAGTTTTCGACTAGACCTGTACATAATCTCTCTCATGAACCAATTGATGAGAGCGGTTGTTTTTTTAAGTAATATATTTACACATTCTTGGCTTCTACATGTGCTACAGATGTATATATAGTATATTCATATACAATTAATGTTGTTGCTAGAATTGTTTTTTAATTGTGGAATAAATCTTGTCTTGACACTAAACATGTAATGTCCAGGAGCTGGATAGCTTCGATATACATACTAATGGAGCATTTTTTCCGGAGCTCATGGAAGACTTCTTTATGATGTTGGTTACATTTGCCATATTCAGCATCAGCATCAACAATATTTTTCAGTATTTTCCAAAGTAATACTTTACCAAAATAAATTTGTTGTGATTTAAAACAAAAACAAAATTTTAATATATGAAATTGCGTCTTATTTTTATGAGTATAATGATTTATACCGTCATACACTATCCTTAAAAACACTTCCCCGTCTGAAAACAAAAGAAAAAACTCGAAAAATTTGCATAAATCATTGCCATACTCAGACAAGGCGAAACTTTCAACATAGGCGGGGAGATCGAGTAAGGTTTTTTTTATTTAAATTCGTATAAAATCGAAAAATAAATATTTTGCTTTGAAAAATATTACAGCTTATTTAAAACACAAAAAAAAATTATTTTTGCGGGAGATATAAATTAAAAAGAAAAAAGCGATTTTCTCTATAATTTTGAGGTCATGTTGAAAAATGATTAATACACAGATTATTAGATTTTTTAATTATCCACAACTTTTATATTAAACTTTTTTCGATAGAGAGCATATTTCAGCCACAAATCGTAAAGACCATATACTGATAAGAATTTTCCATGAATTTACGTATTTAAAATTGGTTTGGCCCTGATCTAATTTGTACCAAAACGTTTTTCATGAAAGGCATATTTTGCAGGGGTAGATACTGCCATAAATACTGTTTTTTACCAACTATCCGATACAAGAGTTATTAAACAAAATTCATTTTTCCTAAACATACTTAATGTCCTAAATTATACTTTGTTTTTTAGGAACTTTATAAGGTTTAAACTTATTTTTCTTATATTATTTTTATTTATGGAAAAACGCAAACCGAGAAATTTATAGCGCTCGAAAATCATCCCAAAAAAGTTAATTTGTCGCTCTATAATGTCTCTGTAATAATATTTTCACACAATCTCCTCTGTCAACAAAAATCGTAACGCGCCACCACAGTTGAACAAAAAACAAAACAAAAATGATATCATAAAGTTGGAAGATTTATTTTCTAGAAACTATGTCCCAGTTTCTTCCATTACTCGCTGCCAAAAGTAAATTTACGCAAGCTGAAATATGGTTTTTCTGCGCATTTTATGTTGTAATTGAAAGCTTAGCGATAATTTCATTCACCGAAACTTATTGAATTGTAAAATCGCGTTTTAATCACTTTAAGATTTCTTTCCGTCATTTTGTTTACTTGAAAGTTTTAATAATTTTGTTTTTCGTCGACTTCTACAAAAAATGACATTTTACGTACTAATTTCCGAATGAAAAGTCAACTATTTTTGAAGGCAAGTACTTTTCGTCCTCAAATGACTCGCACCTTGCCGTATCCTAGTGACCACAGCGTGCACCGTGCCGTATCCTAGTGGCCACAGCGGACGAAAATTGGGTTTACCTAAAATGGATCTGGAAAGCCATAAAACAACTCTTCAATATGTTACATACGTGCACTATAAAGAGTGTATTGCATTATTTGCTTTTAGATATTGAGGTACACGAAACAAAATGTACTTGCAAATTACCATTTTCAAAAATTGGAGGGTGGTATTGGGCACACACACAAATACTGAAAAAAATAATTTTTAATATAAAAATCAAACACAAATAACAAAATAACCAATTTTTATTATTAAAAAAGAAGCATAGTGCTTAATGGTAATTTAATTAACTCTTTATATCTGCGCTTCTTTAACTTTTTTATTTACTGGCTTCCCTGATACTTAATTCTTTTGAATTTATTTTTTCCATGGTTTTTTTCATGTTATCCGCGAATTTTTGGCATTTTTATCTGGAAACAACGTTGAGCTTGAATTTTTGAAATGTATCTCGTGTCCGATACCACCGGACTCAACTCTGTCCGGTGCCACCCGACTGACACAAAAAATTAAAAAAGACGCCATGAAAAAATCAGTGCTCCAATCACAGTTATCAGCTGAAAACTAACTGACTACTATCTAAGTTACATGTTAATAATAATTACTACAATGCAAGACTTCTCAAGATGGCAAAGATTCAACTTAAACGTCTAAATGAAGACGCCTAACGTTTGACAAGTGCTGTCGTATGTAAGATTCTCCGTAATTGAACACTGTCCGATACCGCTCACTGTAAGATACCAGACGACTTTCCCCTATGACGAAAAATATTACGACAAACCGGCCCTGTGTATAAAATAATTACCAACATCCGGTTTTGCCTCATCAACTTCCAAAGGAACGCTTTCTTCATTATTCATTTTCATTTAGTACTGATATGCTTTGCTGATATCAAAAGCAGATACAACATTTTGCGTTAGACAAGATTTACCTCAAAACTCACTAAAATAATAAAGAGCGTTCGTTAGTTATTTTGTTTATTTTTGTTACTTCATAACTACTAATGAAGGGATGAATTTTTAATGTTTTCGAGCTAGACAAGATTGTGTATACGAAAATACTACTTTATATTAATAACTAGTAACTTTTTTTAGATTTACTTTGTTTTATGATCTGCTTACTTGGGCACTAATTGTGATAGAACTTTATTTTTGTATTTTGTAACATTTTTCTTTGAACTGCACTTCTGTGAGTGCTAGTCCAATCAATAGGTATGAAATGATGACAAAATTTCAACCTGAAAACAAAAAATAGGGTCGTATAGAAAAAAAAATATTAGTGTCTGTTTCATTAAACGAAATTCGAGAAAAAGGCGCTTGCGGAAATCGGCTACTCTTGCTCGAGGACTGATCGTAGAATAACGATCTTGGCTTATTTTCTTCGGAAAGACTTGTAATTTCGTCCTATAAAAAGTTTATAGCAATTTTTTAAATTTTTGTAACGTTACAAAAAGGAAGGATCATTGATATTAGAGTTACTTTAGGGAGTATCTAAAAGCTAAAAAATGAAAAAACAATATTTAAATTTTATTCGATCTTAAATTCCAACGATTCTTAAAAGCGTTTAACATAAAATTACAGGAAATCGATACTTTAAGCTCTAACTTATTCGTATTCCGATCAGATAGAGCCTCTTTGGTATATTTGGTGGTGTAAGAAATAAAGAAACCAGAACCCAGAACTTTTTGATACACTGCCAACTAGATGTACGTGTATCAGTAATTTTCTATTAAGAAGGTCAACTATTTTTAGTAAACAGAAAATTTTAAAATCGATTTGTAATGAATGCTTTTACCTGGGACTGTCACATGTTTTATAATTTTTTTATGCCAACTTATCGAAAATATCAATTTATTATGGGGGTTTATTCGATATGGATTGTTACATTTTTGTCAGTGGAATGTTTTCAAGCTGTATTATTTATTATAAAGGCTATATGAGCGTATCTGATGTTAGAAAAAGAAGTATGGATAAAATAGAATTATTCGGGAATTTCTCGTCCACACCTTTAACGGTAAAGTGATCGGGAGTTTCTTTGGCCTCCAAGGTCTCCAGACATTACCCCTGTAGACTTATTTTTATTGGGCTACTTAAAAGAAAAGGTGTACCTTAAGTGGCCATTTCAAGATATTGATCATCTTTAAAGAATCATTAAAGAAGCATGTAAAGCTGTAACTCCAGATGTCATAAAATAATTTAATCAAAGAACAATGACCTTTTTAGAAAGGGACGTTGAAGTTCCGTAGTGTTTAAGTAATTTTACATGTTCCCTATTTAAATGTACCTATTGGATCAGTATTATTCATTGTTGATAAATTGATAAAGAAGATTATCAATAAATTATCTAACAATTTCTCTATTTTTATCTGGGAATATCAATAATCTACAATTGTTCATAATTGTTTGCTACTTATTCACAATTTCAATGAACATTTTGCCCTCCCTACAGTTTGTACATATTTTTCTCTCCGTCCAAATCATTACTTTTTGTTCCTTATATTCCATACAATGTTTTAAAAATTTTGTACCTGATTATGGATCAAAAAGTCATGCAGAGATTTTTATCAAGAATAATTTTTTTTGTGAAATGTAAGATAAAATTTTTGTCCATTTGTATAAAACTTTTTGGGACACACTGCATTAGTGTATTTTTTTTTTATATTTTGGGCAAATATCTAGATTCACCCAGGATAATACCTACTCTCCTACGTTTATGTGCCATCTCTATCTTGAAGTTAGCAACTTAATCAAATATTAACTTACTCGATTGAAACAGAGTTTTTCGCTATATTTTATGTATTGGACAGTATCTTTCTAGTTACAGAAATGTCTTTGATAGTTTAAGTTTTCAAACCGCAATGAGTGCAAAGTTAGTCAATACCCTGCATGTTTCATTCTAATGACGTAGACTTTAGTCCACTTCAAGATTTTAAAATGGTAGAGTTATATTGCCAACCATGTTAAATCTCGAAATATCCAAATATCCGCCTTGACACTTGGCCAATTCAAGACCTGTAATAATATCAAAAATTCGGGGGAAGGTCGATACAATTTAAAATTGTAAATAATAATAAGCCAAAACATACAAAATTCTTCCTGAATATTTGACTTATTCTGTTTCAGGGTGTGCAAGTAAAACATCTGTTACTTAAATAGTAATTTTAATAATTATTCAGGAAGGGTTGAAATGTAATAACAAAACTTTTTATTATTCACTAGAAGATAGAAGACAAATGTATGATGTAAAATTTATTTACAAAATTTATAGTTATCTCATTGACTATACTCCAATCGTAAATATGAGTTAATTTAATGCTAGAAATCAAATTTTATTTTATTTCAATACAAGCACAACTAATTATTACATTAATTCTCCTATAGTTAGGTGTTGTAAATCATATAATTCTTTATCAAACTTACTATACCGTGATATTTTTTCTTGTTCCTTGTTATAGTTTACTAAAACTTTAAATAAATTCATTTTAGACCATACAATTAACCCTTCAGAACCGCTCTTGTTGGACGAATTTTTTTTACGTTCATTGTAAATTATTATTGACTCTAAATCTAATTGGCCTGGTCTACTAATGTTAAGCAACTAGTTAATACTGTTCCTTTATTTAAATAAATAAATAAATTAATTAATTAATCAGTTTATTTGTGCTTTACAACATTTAAAAACCCTGTAAGAAATATTTATATCAAAGCACTTGTTCCAAATTAAATCCGTCAGAATAAAGTAACATTTTTAACCGAAACCTACCCCGAAAAACATTTTTTATGCTTTCTCTGATGTATTGTGGTAATGAACGAGTTGATGATTGATTGTAGCAGTGGTTTTGCTCTTTACCCATATGGAACCAGCCGCTATATTTACGTGCTTGACGAGATTATGAAAATCACCCTGAAATAAAGTTGATAAAGAAAAATCATTGGTCGCCGCTCGTTAACATTGAATTAAATTGACGTATAAATGACCTTACCTAATGTTTTTTTTATAACAGAGGCTTTTGTCGAGCTTTAATATTAATTTTTATATAGAAAAGACGCAAATTAGGCATAATGCGCACAATATTTGAAATTTTAAAAGATTTAATTTGATTTTGAGGGAAATTTTTGTAGGAAAACGTTTACCATCTACCAAGTTTAATCGAAATTTATCACATTCTTTAGAAATGTCATTCGGATTACATACAAACTGGTTTGATTTCTGATTTCAAATAATGGTGGAGGTACCAATTATGGCCTAGAATCCTCCACCAAATTTTTAAATCTGAATAAAGTAAAAAATCACTTGAATAAATCCATTTGTGTTAACAATTGGGAATTTTTTTATTATAAATAATAGTTAATTAGTCTCCTGTTTCTTCAGTGGCGTGCAGTTTCTTCCAAATTACCTGTACGGATAGTTCGAGTGCTTGAGAATAATGTCACATCTCTAAACTAGATATTTTTCGTAAAAAAATCATATTCTACGATGCTAAAAGAAATTGAAGGGTGCGATATACTTTAAGAGACATATTACCAGAGGTTTTAAAAGAAGTTTCTTTAAAAACGGTTGGAACTTCCATACGTTTTTCAGCAAATTCATTCATTCGTTTAAATATCATTTATGGACAGAACTGGACATGCCAGCTAGATCTCCTGATATTACCCCTCTTGATTTTTTCTATTAGGGGCAAATGAAGTCTCTTGTATATAAGAAAATTGAAAATTTTTCATTTCGGAAGCTCATCGTGGTTCAATTTCTGTTCTATAAAACGGGTTTTTGAGTTTTATCACTTTTTACAAAAAGTATTTGAATAAATAAAGTCAAGACTAGAACGTGCAGCACAAGAAAGTATTTTCCAAATAAAACGTTTTTGTTTCGATATCTGAGTTATTTTCAGTGCTACACTTTACCGGGAGATAAATGGCTCACCCTGTATATACGCGACGGTATAAAGGAAATATCATAATTTCTTGACCATTATTTTCAAATTATTCTTTTATTTCAGGAAAGGGCGTGACGACAAACAAGCATTAAATATAAAGTATCTCCAGACACGTCCATGAAAAAATATTTTGTCTAACTAATGTCTCGTATTTTGTTTCAAGACCAAATATAACTGTCATGTTGGTAATGTCTATTTAAGTACCGTAAACATATTTAAATAATTTTATAAAAATCAATTCCCTTAACCTTAACATGTAGCCCTGAAACTTTTCTTTTTGAGGATAAATATTAATGAAAGAATTTCGTCGCGACTAATATCATAAATATTATTGATTCGAATAGAAACAAAACGAAGAAATCGTCGATAAAGTTTCAAAATTTGTTTCCTGGTTTAAAATGAAACTATTTTAATTTCCTCGAACAGCAAAACATTTTACTAAATAATAAATATATCTACAAGTTGTAAGATATTCGACCAACAAAAATCTTCGCATTATATCAGTTCCAATGCGTATTGGGACTGATGTAATACAATGCCTGCCGGGGCGGTTAGCCGTAGGTGTAGTTATTTGACTTTCAAATAAGGAGCAATCCTTCGTTTTTTTGGAGGAAAGAAAAATCTGCAATTTTTAATTAGGCTTGCGTCGCAGTTCACTTCTTCTGTATCATTTTTATACGTTAGTAAGTTTGAACATTTTTTGCGAACACCCTATATAAGAACTAAGCTGGTATATCGTTTTAATCAATTGTACACTCTTCCGCTATCCCCTAATCAATGGCAACATGGGAAAAACAAATACGTATCGTCATGTAAAAGAAGCCAAAAATTCTACAACGACCACCAACAGCATAAAACGCTACGACATAACCTCAAAATTACAAATCCGGTACAACTTTTCTCTGCCAAATAAAATTCAATTAACCGTGCCAAATGTTTTTATTGGGAACCAATTTTTGCGGTCGAAAAATTGAGGGAAAAAGGGAAAATGTGGAGATTATCGGGAAAATAAATTTGTCGTGCTTTTTTTATTAGAACTGGATGCTATTTTGAACTAAACATTTCAATTTACAGTACAATAAAGAAAAAATATTTCATATAAAAATTAATTTTGGTTACAACTAAGAAACTCTTCTCTTAGGACCACATTCGAGTTATTATACGAACAATAATAATTATGAAAATACTACCTGCGTATTCGTAACTCCTTATACGTTTTAATATTTAAAGACATTTCGCATACCTCTCAGGCATACAGAAGGGTTATGTACTTAGGACAAAGGCCTGATAATCACTTTCTCTTAGCAAATAGGACGTTTTAGCTTTAACCGGCAGAAGGGTTCCACACAATTACTAACGAATTTCATAGAATGCCGCCTCAAGATTATAATGGATGGTTTCGAATTAAGAAATACGTGTACTTAGTGTAGATTATGTTTTACCCGAACTTTCCGTCTGTTGTGGATTTTTTTTTGTATTTCTTTAGAGTACGTCAACCTTACAAGTGAGCCGTTATTTCGTTACAGCTGAGTCCACGCGTCTCTCATTAATAGTATATAGGCATCTAAGCCATGTCTGAAGAGAACGTCCAGACTACCTAGCTCATAGTAGAATCGTTTGCATTAAAGCAAGAAAATAAAAAATCCCAGAATAAAAATCGTACGAACTTTTTCTTAACAAATTGATATTAATCCACACTAAGGTCGAACAAAAACAAATCCATTTGGAGCAAACAAAAAATCCATTGAGTTGGATTCCCAACAGAGGCAGTGGTGTAGTATTCTGATACTAAAACAACTTATATCGCTAGCAACCAAAAACGTACAAGTCAGGTATTATAAAAAAAAAATTCGTGGTATTGTTCTCGCTTTTTTTACATTTATGGTACTCCAAATAGGGACTAAGTTGCTCATTTAATCCCAAGAGACTAAAATGTACTATAATTTAAGAATAATATTTATTTGACTCATGACTAATTCTTCTGATACAATTCTGATCTACAATTATAGATTACGTAGTCTTCGATTTTAAACCCGCTGATGTTGAGCACCAAGTAATTAGCTCAGGTCTTTCGGACCATGAAGCAGTTTTTGCCAAATTTGTGATACCACCAAAAAAAGTCAGTCAGTTGGGCAGAATTTTCTCTCAGCGTAATTTTGAAAAATTTTATAACTTGTGTCTAGCTACAAATTGGAATGGTTTTTCTGAAGATATTGACTCTAAATTCTTGGACTTCCTAAATAAAATAATTAAGTGATTTACACACACAGCATTTTCCCTTCGCCCCATTAAAACTAAACGTCATAAACCTTGGACAACTAAAGGAATAAGAATCTCTTCAAAAAATATGAGGTCACTTATGTATATTAAGAAATTCTCAGATAACCCCCTGATATTAGACGATATCAACAACTATAGAATACTGTATCGGAAAATTATCAAATCTACTAAGAAAAACTATTATAAAAATCGCATCTCAAGAGCTAAAAACTCTTCCAAAGAAACCTGGTCTATTATAAATGACTTAATAAATAGAACCCGTTCTTCAAACACTGTTAATCCTAGTCCTGATGAACTAAACAATTATTTTGTTAATGTAAGTAAGAATATCAGCTCTAACATAGCTCCGGCTTAGGATGCTCTCTCCTTCCTCCTACCTACTAAAAGGATCAATAATAGTTTCTTCCTAGGACCAGTAGATAAGCAAACCATAAACATTCAAAATAAATGTTCCTCATAAGGGTGGCGACAAAACCGAAACCTATTGCTTTATTGCCTACCTTATCGAAGATAATAGAAAGGCTAATGAAATATCACCTACTGCCCTTTCTTTTCAAACAAAACATCCTAACACCTCATCAGTATCGTTTCCTACCTAAAAAATGCAATAGTGACGCAATGTTTTCCGTTCTTAATGAAATATATACATCACTTAATGATAAACTTTTCACAGCTCCAGTATTTTGTGACTTCGCAAAGGCCTTTGATTGTGTTAATAATGAAATCTTAATCAAGAAACTACAAATTTATGGCGTACGGGGTTCTCCTTTGCAATGGTTTAAAACTTACCTATAAAATAGAAATCAGCAGGTGCGTGCTAATGGTGAGGATTCTTCAAATCTGCCAATTAGCAGTGGAGTACCTCAAGGTTCGGTATTAGGTCCAATTTTATTTTTATTAATCATCAACGGTATCACAGACTTAAAAATAAGTGGAAGAATTACTTTATATGCCGATGACACTAGTGTCACCTGGAGTAGTTCTGATATACAGACATTACAATCTAGCAAAAACAAAGATCTAGTAACTGTCAAGTCCTGGACTGACTCGAATGGGCTTTGTTTCAACATCAGTAAAACCGTAGCAATGTCTTACAGAGGTACTTTGCAGCCTATAACTCTAAGCAATAATCCGATTCTAACGGTGAACTCAATTAAGTTTTTAGGTCTTCATATGGACAAATTCCTAAAATGGTCCACTCTTTGACTAAAAATTATCTTCTGCATGTTTTGCCATTAAAACTGTTTCTAAAGAGCTAACCCCTACTACTGCATTAATGACCTAGTTTTCCTTATTCGAATCTCACCTTTGCTATGGTTTGCTGTTCTGGGGTTTTTGTAGCTTATACCACTTCGAATCTATTTTCAAATTACAAAAAAGAGCAATTCGTTATGTATTTCGTTAGTAGGACACACTGTGAAAATGACTCAAAATTCTAACCCTTCCTGCTCTATTTATCTTTGAATCCGTCTGCTTAGTTCACAAGCACATTCAAAACTATTCCCACCTCTGACCTAATAAAAAATTATATTACCTACAATGCCAAAAAATTGTATAATAACCTCCCGATACAGTTAAAATTTATAAATTCATATGATAAGTTCACAAGATCGACTAGGGCTTTTGGGATGCAGCATATAGAAGCAATTGTTGTCAAGTTAAATTGAAAATTTTAATTTGAATATTAAGTTATAGTGGCCGATATTGCATATTCAATGCAATTGTTATTCATATTCTGCTTGTATTTTGTTTTGTCTATTAAATTATTTATATTATGATTAGTTTTAAATTCGCTTTGTCTATAAAATTTTTGTAATTTTTCTTTGACAATAAAACATATTCTCTCTCTCTCTCTCTGGTACTTATTTTTGGATGGTCTAGCACTATATCCACAATGGTTTCATCATATTCATTTAACTCCACCTTTGGAACCTTAAGAACCGTGCATATTATCTTTTGATAGCTTTTCCATCCCCATCTAAAAAACTGTAGACATACACCACAATCGGTAACGTCAGTGTAGGGAATCACCCCATAAAGAAAGCTTTAATGGCATTAACATTAACTCTATAATTGGTTGTCTCAGGGCGACTTCAGTACATCAACTGTTTCTCCTGAACGGCACCGCCCCACTGAGATATTGCAGCAGTTGCAGGGATAAAGAAACAAAACACATCCAATACACGGATACCAACCATCTAGACATAGACTAAGCTTCCATCTCAGTTTCCTAGAAAAAAATGGAAGACCCGAACCTCAAGCTCCAATCGTTGCATCGTTGCTTTCAGATAATATTTTTAAACGCAGATTCTGATATAAATAACAATTTTTGTTACACCCCTGTACCAAATCCTCTCACAAAAACTACCACATCGAATTAAACGATCACATTTTAAGAAAAAAAATATCTGACTTCCTCGGAGGCTGCAGAGACAACAGATTGGGGGAGAAAATCTGTCCTGATGAAAGGAAGTGATCTAATAAATGGTCTAGCCATTGTGCGTTTAAAGGTCGCCCCTTTCATTACGCAGCATGGAGTAAATGAAGTTTAAAGACGCACTGACGAACATGACGAAGTGTGTGGAGAGAGAAAATGGACTAAAACGATACGAAGTATACGGAAAATAAATGTGGTAATAATATTTAAAATGGTGAAAAAAGTATCTATAATAAATGATTAATACATTTTTATCGATCTGACCAAAGCATTTGATACTGTTAATCGCTGACAACTATAGGAAAGTATAGAAAGAATGTTATAAATGTAAATTATATTCTTAAACTAAAACTTTAAGTCACTATAATTAGTTTTGGCAATAATTTTACGGTTTATTATAAAAAGAACAATTAAAAGAAAAAGCGGAAAAAATTCTGTAACAGTACCAAACTTTTTTAATAATAAAACTTTGACGGTGAATATCCACAAAACTGTTTACATCCTTTTCACGACAAAAAAAACTTATATGAGTATAATACATTTATTTCAGGAAATTTTTAAGTAAAAATTAAAACAACTTGTATCAAATAAGTTGGTATTCTCATCTGAAATAAAATGTACAAAAAATTACCTCAGTTGAAAGTTACCGTGCTTTGGTAGCAAGTCATTTAAGATGTGAAATAATTGTTTGTACATACAAAACTTATTTATTAATTTAGTCAGGCCCGTGCGCAATGGGAGGCGGGTGTTTGGAACCCCCCTCAAGAGGAAAACTTCTGTATCTTTACTTGAAATATTAGAAAAAAATTATTTGAATATGATACATCATACTTTAGTTTGTGTATATCCGTTTTAGATCATTTTCTTTATATACAGTACCTCCCCCCCGTTTTCGAGGACGCTGAACACGATGGCGGTATCAGAATTTCTCTTTTCGGCAGCCGAACCTCCTAAAACAGCCACAAACTACCCCTTAAAGGGGTTAAACGGGCAGCGCATGATTTCACTGTAAAAACGTCTTTCCCCCAGTTTTCGGGGATGCTGAGCACGGCGGTGGTATTAAAAATTACTTCCGAACCTCACCAACCCTTCCACCAGCCAAAGTTCACCCCCGACAGAGGTGTTTTTTTTCTTCTTTTTAACTGCGACAAAACGCCTGTGCCCCCGTTTTCGAGGATGCTGAACACGATGGTGGTGTTCAATATCACTTCCGGTTCCTACCAACCCCTCCACAGGTCAAAATTCAGCCCCGAAAGGGATGAATTGTTTTTATATCAGCGGCAAAACGGGTGTCCTTTTCAGGGGTGAGTTATGACCTGTGGAGGGGTTGGTGGGGGTCGGAAGTGATATTGAACACCACCATCGTGTTCAGAATCCTCGAGAACAGACGTTTTGCCGCAATAGAAAAACACCCAAAACGGGTGTCCTTTTCAGGGGTGAGTTATGACCTGTGGAGGGGTAGGTGAGGGTCGTAAGTAATCTTCAACATTGCCAAAGTGCGAAAACGGAGGAAAAGACGTTTTTTTTTACAGGGAAATGATGTGCTGCCCGTTTAACCTCGTTAGGAGGTAGTTTTTGGCCGCTTGAGGGGGTTCGGCTGGCGAAAAGAGAAATTCTGATACCGTGTTCGTGTTCAGAATCCTCGAAAACGGGGGGGAGGTACTTTCGATCCGGGTAAATTTTGCTCCAAGTCCTTTCGACTCACAGACTTTTGTTTGTTTGTTTCAATGTATTTTAGCATCCGTAAAACTGACCATATGTGGCATTCTCAGATAAAAGGAGATCAATACCAGCGTACTTCGTATTTATTCTAGTAATTTGTACACAGAACAGTAGGTATGTATTTTGAAGAAAGGTATACCAAAAAGTAGAAATTAAATGTTTTTTGTTATTACTCAAATATTTTCTGGAGCTAGAAATGAAGAGGTATTATTTCAGCAACTGGTCAAAAATTATAAACGTGAAGACGACCAGAAGTTTTCTAGTTCGATTGTGTTCTCAATCTTATAAAAATGTCACTCATTCTCATACATATTTTTTCTCTTCTTGAACTTTTTAAAATGTCCATTTATAGGCCTTTTTGTTTTTATCCCGTCAATCCAATCGTCGAAATGCCTTTTATAAATCCACAAAATGCCAACCAGCAAGCCACAAAGCCGCAATTTTCCTGCGTACGTTTTAAAATGCGGTATCGTATATGTTTCCTGTCTACGTCCGAAAGAATCTTTGGAGTGTTTCTGATACAAAAGATCGGTTTAGAATGGGGGGATTTAGCTTTTTGTCAAAGCAAAACTATGATCTGTATGTTAAACGTTGAATGTAAAGTTTTGAGTATAGTGAAAAATTATTTTCTTGAAGTTTCAATTCAAATATTTTAAAAACGAAGGAACAACCGAGTAGGAAACTAATCCCCGCAAAAGTTTTTATGACTAAAAAAATTTACAATATAGAAAAATCTAAATATACATATTTGTTGTCGAATTTGAGGTTTACAAGTAAAATAATTTGACGAGAAGTCATTACACCAACTACAATTTATTTTACAATTTTTTTATAAAAAAAATACATTTCTACATATGAAATATTGTAACGTTTTGACTTTGGACTATTTTACGTAAAGAGAAAATGAATTATCAACTGAATGAACCGTTAATTTGAAAAAAAATTTAATGTTAATTTTATCAAATAAACTATTATATGTATAAAAAATAGACAGTTTTATTAAAGCTGATTTTCTGTACCAAAATTTATTTCTCATATTTTCCACTACATTGGCAATAAAAATGATTACGGGATAAAAAAGTTATATCCATAATAGAAGCTCAAAAGGTGAAACCGTCAACTTAAATCCGAATTTTATGAAAATTAAATCCTCTATGAATATATTACTAAAAATCAATACTCTTGCTTTCATGGTTGAGGAACAGTTGCCGCAATATCCGAAGTTAGTCAGTCAAAGAACTGAATGAAGACGATCCGGAAGGTCAAAGAATTGGGAGGAATCTGCAAAAATAAAAATTATAGTAACTCCATCCCATAATTTATGAGACATTTGTTAGTTTCTTCTATATTTTCAAACCGTTAAATTGGAAAAAGGGAATCTATCTAATGGCTAGCAAGATCTCCTGATTTAACAGTACTGGATTATTTCTCATAGAGTTTTTTAAAATGGTAAAAAGTTTATAAACTCGCCACAAATTATTCAAGCATTAAAAGGCAGAAGGGAAACCATTTGGAAAGATATGGATGATTTTTTAAACAACGATATCAAATTGAACATATTCTTTAATGTTTTTTATTTTTCTTTCAAAGTTTAAGTGAATATTTATGGAAATAAAAAAATGTTGTTTCGAATTTTTGGTACAGCACAAAATTCCAGTTAGTATTATTAAATCCTGAATTTCTCTTATATCTCAGTAACTATACGTTTGGCAACATTGCGAACATAACAATTGAATTTACAGGTACCAAATATTTCTGCATATAACAACTCATTCAAAATAATGATTTATCACAATAACGTTGCAAATTAATTTATTCTCACCCTCCGACATTTCAATCCTCTACTAATGTTTACATACCCCACACTCACTATAAAAATCATAATTGATGGAAAAAAAAACGATTCATTTTATTCCTGATATTGGTTTTGGACGTCACGCACTTTACTAATAAAAAAAAACCACGTCCAAAAAATCTTGATCTCATTCTTCAACTTTATATTTACAAAGAAAACAGATTCTTTCGGCCTGGTGACAGGTCCATTGTGATGCATCACAAAATGATTCAGCTCCATTGGCGTAGACTAAAATTTTTGGAGTTTAAATAAATATGTGTAGGTAATAAACTTATAAATACATCTTGGCTATGGACCTTTATATACTCTAGGGTGTCGAATTTTGCTCTACTAACCAGTTTTGCAGTTCTTTCAGTATTCCTCGATATTCCGCTCATTCTTTCATTGCCTCAATGACTTTTTCAACCCGTTGTCGACAAGGTGGGTCGGATGTGACCCAGGGATCTTAGTCAATGTTCGAGTACCCATTATCTATCTATTACTTCATGATATAGATGAAAAAATCGACTGTTTAATTTACGATTTATTCCCCCAGGGATTAAATGAGCTATTTTATTCGCGAAACTGTAAAAAACAATTAATTGAACTCACAGAACTACCTCATAAATGTTAATTGGCGCTACTGACCATCTTTGAAATAACCGCACTCAAGAGATTTCATTTTTTTTATTTTTTCAGAGAATTTCATCAATCTTCATTCCTTTGTTTTTTTTTGTTAGTTGCGGTTGATTTAAAAACAGTCGAATAAATGAACAAATGAAAATAACTACAATACGGGATCAATTGTGTTCGTTTTTGGTCCGGAGTTGAAATCGATTTAAGCAGGATCGGTGTAGTACAATTGGATGGAGTTTTTCTAGTGAAAAATAAACAAATAGCAAATTCATACACCCTTAACATAAAAACACTTTACTAGACTTGGTTTTCTTCCAATTGAGTAAATAGATTCCAGAGCAACCCACGAGAAAATCATACAATTGAACAGCATGATTCTTAAGAAATATAATAATATATATAATTAATTACACAATTATTTAGTAACTTATAAAATGGCAAAACATCTAAGTGTTAACATTCCATCTCATAAAACTGTATATATAAAAGCAAAAATACTTTACCGAGTTTTGTTTTGTGTATAAGATTCTTTAAATTTTTTACTATTATTGGAAAATCATGAATATCTTTAGAGTAGATTTAAATCCAGCTGCTTGCCGCAGTTCAACATTTTTGCTTCTAAAATTTGTGTTATTAAGCTATCCTAGAATTTTTTTTTGGCTAGACCCTCTTAGTGTTTCTTTCTTGTCCTTTTTTCATCCTTTCTGTCACTATTTTTTGTTGTAAATTAAACGATTTAGAAAAATTATTGGCAAACCAAAGAAACCCTGTAAGAAACGAAAAAGAAATTTGATTCTACATAACGTGAATCCCTCAAGATAGACACGAAACCATAAAACAATAATAACACCTCTGGTGTGTTAGTTTCGGGCGATTTAGTCCCAAATTCGTTAATATTTTTGTGCCGTGTTCCCCCAGAGATGAATTCATGTAGTTTCACGTGAAAATAATTTGCGGTAAAATTTCTGCATCGGAAAATATGTTCAACAAACGTATTCGCCGGTACAGTTGAATGTTAAATTGGTTAAAAACTTGCAGGCATGTTGAATTTATTTTGCTGTTCAAATAAATTTGTTTAATTAATTTTAGAATCATTCTTATAGTAAAATAATATTTTGATTTTAAGTGTTACCTCATTTTCGGTTAACTGAATTTTAAAATAGCGATTTTTATTTATGGTTTTTTAGAACACTGTTAGGTATACGATATTTTAATCCTTCCTTTTTTCTTTTTACTTTCCATATTTTCATTTTAATATATCTATTTGTTCTTTTTATTTGCTTTACTGGTATTGTTTTTGTTCCTTATTTCCCGTGTCCTTATTTTAAGAACAATAATTAACATATAATATGAAAGATATTTCCCCAAAGTAAATTAATTAATTCTGATTGGATCAAGATCAAGACCACCTTAGTTGCCTTTACACGGAAAAGAAACATTAACCTCAAAATCATCGAATTGGACGGGAAAGTTATTGAATGGAAGCCAGATGTCAAATATCTGTGACTAATACTAGATAATAAACTCATTTGGAATAAGCACGAAAAAGAATTAATAAACAAAGCCACGAAAGCTCTAATGGTGTGCAGAAATTTTGCGGGAAAAAACTGGGGATGTAACCCAAAGATCCTGCAGTGGACGTTCACGTCAATAGTGAGATCGGCCATCACTTATGGAGCAGTAGTCTGGGGCAGCAGAACTAAGCTGGCCAGTACAGAGGCAAATCTGGCGAAAATCCAAAGACTAGCCTGCGTATGCATAACAAGTGCAGTGGGAACGTGCCCAACGGCCGCCATGGAGGTAATCCTAAGCATTACACCGCTCCATATAGTAGTGGAGAGTATAGCGATAAGGACAACCTACAGAATGACCAGAGAAGGATCAACAAAACGCAAATTTTGACTCACCAAACCTGGGACATGCCCCAAGATAAGATGACAAAGAAGTTTAGCTTTGTGAAAGAATTCAATACAAAGCTAAGTAACAAAAGCGAATGGGACAAAGATACCATCCCAAAACTCAAAAGAAGTGCCATTAAATGGTACACAGATGGTTCTAGAACAACAGAAGGAACAGGAATAAGAGTATATATGCCTGGAACCAAATATTCCGAAAGTCTAGGCAAATCTCCGAGCATTTTCCACGCTGAAATATATGCCATCGGAAAATGTGTCCAGTTCAACATAGAAAGAAATTTTCGCAGACAAGAGATCATCATCATGTCAGATAGTCAAGCAGTCATTAATGCCTTGAACTCCCACATAATCAACTCCAAGATGGTTTGGGAGTGCCTAGAGAATCTAACCGAATTAGGCGAGAACAACACTGTTACCCTCCTAAGAGGCTGAAACACCGTTTCTGGGGCCTGAACCGTTCTGCGGAATAAGCACTAGTACAATACTTGATGAACTTGAAAAAGAAGTAAATAACAAAAGATCCCAATACTGGATAGGACTACAAGGAATGAGGCAGGCCAATACACTACTGGGAAACTATAACCAGAAGAGATCAGACGACTGCATCATCAAAAGTAAAACTAAGCTCAGACTACTAACGGGTATCATAACAGGACACTGCCGGCTGAGAGGCCACCTAAAGAAACTCGGATTAGTAGACAAAGAAGAATGCAGATTCTGCGAGGAAGAAGAGGAAACCTCTATCCACATTCTCTCAGAATGCATTACCCTGCAAAATCCAAGGGTACGATACCTCGGAGAATATCAAATAGAAGAGGAAAATCTATCTAACCTGAAACCTACCGACATCCTGAACTTTTTAAAAGAAATAGGAATGGAGGAACTGCTCTAGTCGTTGAGACATCCTTAACGATTGGGCAGCAGTAGGGGGCACAATAGATCTTATAGGTCGCAGTGTATCGACACCCCCATCAACAGATAGATAAATAGATAGAATTCTGATTGGATGAAAAAAGCTACTAATTATTCGAACGTAAGAGTTTCCTATACAAATAATTGAAAATAGAAATCTATTTCAGCTCCACGATTTTCACAATAATTTCAGTGACACGGACGGACCATTCGATTGGGCTTCAAGTTTGGTACCACTTTGGCACCACTTGCTATATTAAGTTTTTGGCATAAAATCCTGCACCCCAAATTGTAAAAGTATTAAAAACCAATACACTTTTAAAACTATTATTAATATACAAATAGGGGCGTTTTTATTGTTTTTTTTAACGAATGTCCTGGTAATAATCCTGCTTTAAATATCGCTTAAAGTGTTTACTATAAATTAAGGAAGAAAACTAAGTGTCTTCGATGTATGGAATAATTTTAGTGATGAACTTATTGGCGCAGCATCAATTACCATCTTTAAAAACAAAATTGATGAACTCTTGTTTTCTTAATTGTTTTTCTCTTTTTTATTGTTTAATATTCTTTATTTTGTTTTTTAAGTGTTTACTAGGTTGTCACTTCATTAGTGAATAGGCTATCATAGGTTTATGCCTCAGCCTTTAGCAAACTATAATAATAATAATAATAATAATAATAATAATAATAATAATAATAATAATAATAATAATAATATTAATAATAATAATAATAATAAATGTATCAAATACCAAATTATCCCTAAAAAACTTAACATCAATACACTTTATTTCAAATCTCCTAATCTAAAAAAAACTCGCAACTGAAAACCCCAATATCCCAAACAATGAAAAAAAATGTATAATATCCTCCGGGAAATTCGCGAACCAAAAGGATTAGTTTACATCAATAGAGAAGTATGAGTTTTCAAGAGTACTAGAAGCTGGTGTATACATTAAATTTGCGGAGTTCTCACCTAAGAAGATGGATGAAACAGGATATACAAGTTTAATAAACTTGAATTGTAACTCACAGTTGAACGATTAATTTTAGCGCATCCATGAAATTGAAATAGATATTTTAAATGGAGAATGTAGACAAGGCGTATCAAATATTTTAAAATGCATAAAAGGAGTTAGATTTAGTATTTTATTAACAATTGAATAATTTGATTTCCTTTGAGGTAGTTAGTTTTTTTCAGTAATAACAGCCCACCCTGTACATAGAAGACTCCACTGTTGCATAGCTGTTGGTTTATGTGGGTTTCATGTTTGGAAATTGACATAAACTGTTTATTGAGAAGTATTTTTGTTACTTTCCAGAAACTTGAAAGTTTGGGTGGTTAGGAACCTCCAGTATAATATTGTGGTACTATTAACATCAATCTAATATTAATAGATCCTGAAACTGTCCTTTGTTGTAGCAATAATTACATTCCATAATAATCGTGACAGTGCATTCCATTGCGATTATCTATCATTTGATTTACCGAAATATAAATTTTAATTAAAAGAGGCACGTGGATTTTTGAGGTAAATATTAATAACTGCGGAGCGTTAAATTTAAATTTAATATAAAATAACGTAGTAACAAGTGGTAAATCAATAAAGCGATAAATATTCGGGGTATTCAAACCTATTGGGAATTATTTGCTTCTTCACTCTCTTATTTCTTTATTTTCACGTTCCCCTCTCTGAAATCTAAAAATACCATAAACCAAAAAGTTTACAAAGCGACCCAAACTCCTATTGTAAAATGATACGAGTAGGAGAATATTTCATGAGGCACTAAAAGCGGCCATCATAGATTTCCGCCGGGAACTTCCTAATTAACTGAACTGCAAACAGGCTTTTAGAAATAAATTTAAATTTATAGCTACGGTTCATCTGCTCTATGCGCTTTCAAAATTCTACTAAGTAATAATTCCGTGTTGTACGACGAAGTTCGTCGAACAATGCACCGTCCTCAAGGCCCAATGCTGGTTTAAGTTTATGGTTCGCGTTCTTTAATGTCGCGGCATTGAGTGGTGCAATATTGCATGACACTTACCGTCATGACACTGAATGTCATGAGCTGCCCACTTTGAAACTTTGTAAAAAACTTTTTTTGGTTTATTTCTATACTATATTTGAAAAGTGTTTGAATCACTGTTCACAACCCTCTTCTGATTGGTCGACACATTGACGACCAACACCAGAGTACAATTCCTATCCGCCATTTTTTGTCCAGCTTGAAATAAACGCCATAAAATATAAGTTTTAGCCATTTTTATTCAATTTTAACATCAGAAATGAAAAACAGTCATAATTTAAACCAAATTCAACAATATTAACTTAGTAAATGAACATAATTTACTAGTAATATCGGCTATAATTGGTCCATTGAAGCGCAGAGGGCGAATTCAGAATAAGAACTTATTATTATTTTACAGTTTTGTTCTCTTGATTCCAGACGATTCCAGAAAATTTATATGAAATGTCAAAGTACGTAAGTGACAGTCAAAGGTGTCTAGATGTTGAAAAACTACAAAATCCTGTTGTTACGATACGGACAGCACAGACAACGTGAAGACTGTCCAATTATCCAATTGTAGAGATTTTAAAAAAATTCCAGAATATTTTTTGGCAGTGATTTTTCAATAAAACCTTGTTTTCATTGGAATTATTACGAAATTTAACCATTTTAAAATGAAATACAGTCCCGCAGATGAAAAAACCGCATCTATATGGATCTCTATACCGGACCGGATTTTTTTACAGCAACAATTTTACTGAGCTAGTTTCAGCGGGTATGTACTAAAATATATATTTTGATTAACTTTATTACCGGAGTGGCTGGAACTTCAATCCGGCCATACGTACGATAAATAAATGAGGCCTATGCAAAATGCAACGAGAGTCACGTGACATTAACACTGAACCTTGACCTATCGGGGGGGTCAGAAATGGTGCGCGCGTCTTGAAATTCCGCGGTCGTCGCGACGCTCGCCGTCCTCAGCGCCGCATCGTAACCAGTGTAACTGTTGCTTGCAACTCTAAAGGGCCCAAACGGGAATTTTAAAATTTCTTAGGCGCGAAAATAGTTCGACGCGGGAGATTTCGAAAAATGATTTAGGATTAGTTTTTTGATATTCGTGTTTTGTGCAAGGTTTAGGTGTTGGGGTTTTTTTTTACGCAAAATTATTTGGATACTTACGTGGAGTTATGTTTCGGATATGTTTGAAGACATCCTCAGGTTTGATACTATTTTTAGACAATGTGTTAAGATTAAAATATAAAAATGGTTACAGAGTGAGTGAATATATTTCCAAGGAATTGCTAGAGTTAAAAATAATTCAAAGAATTCCATAATGGTAATAGGAATATTAAAATATATACAAATAATTTTTGAGATGCAATTTTGAAATTTACAAACAAATACGTAAATAAAAAATTAATCTTAAAACCGATTTCAAAATCATGGAAAATGGAAATTCAGATATTCCATTGTCTAAATCTTTGATTTTTCGAACAATTTATTCTATATTTTTTGAAAAAAAATATAATTGGTCACAATGAAAATCGTGCAAATATAAAAAAAACCAGAAAAAGGGTAATTTTGAGAAAAATCATTTAGTAACATCCACCTTTAGGACAGCAGAAAGTTTTATTGGGATAGTGACTAAAAAGTGATTGAAAGGTGTAAAAAATTAAGTCTACAATTAATGTAAAAACTATTTTTATAGAGAAAAATATATAACAAATTCTAAATTTGAATAATACCATTGGAAAAATAGTTAAAAATCCTAAAAATGATGCCATCATCGTTTTTTCCTGTCAAATACACAATAAGATGTGAATTTTAAGGGACGTCTGAAAAGTTCTGAGCCTAAAAAAGAACCACGTATTTTTTAGGTGAAATGTAATTTTAATCTTCAACGTAGTCCCATTTTAAGTCAACACAGGCATCTTTTAAAGGATATACCATTATATTACCTGAATTATTTTAACGAGTAAGGCTCAAAACTTTCCAGACGACCCCCTAAGCTAGAAATTCACCCTTCCACTTATTTTCTGGTTATAATCTTGTATATTCGTAAGTAATATCATAAGGGTATCTAATTTTTTCGAAAAAAATCGAAAAAGCACGTTGCTAAGTAATATTTTAACAAGAAGCATGAGGCTGGTGGCAACAAACATCCGAGTCGAAGACGAGGATTTTTGCACCTGCACGAATGCATTTTGTTAAAAAAATATTACTTTGCATTGGGTTTTTTCGATTTTTTTCACAGGAAAAATTAGATGCCCGAATTGTATTTGACAAGACTATTTCATGAGTAACAGATTATTCGGCATACACATAGCTTACAAAACTTACTACCTATTATATATGCATACATAATAAATATGAAAACTGATAAACAGGTAATTTATTTAATTCCACAATACTACAAACTTAAAATTGCAATTTTGGCACACAGTGTTTGAAATCTTTGTTAACTCATTAATAACGTTGGGTGTAGGTAAATCATTAATGTTGTTGATAGGTCCAGCTGTAGAGTGAGAAGCTCGAGGAGTGGCTGCAGGATCTTCTGTTTTCTGTTTTTTAGCTGGAGGTTCTTTGGCGTCCCTTCTAAGGGTGGATATAATGTTGGAATAATGCTCATTATTCATTTGCAGATAAGGCTTAATTGAGTTGTCTGAGCTGTGGCCAGTAATTTTAATTAATTGTTGTTCATCCATCCCTCCTTTAGCCAGGTTACTGACTGCTGTCGACCGCATTTCTTTTGTATTTAATCCTACCTTCTCTGCTGCTTCTTTAGTCCATTTCGAAAGTTGGTTTTTTCCCACTGGAGTGATTTTGTACCATCCACTTGATTGTTCTTTGTTCCATGATGGGTTTACTGTTAAGAATAATCTATCATTTGTTATTCTAGTTAAACGTTTAACCATTAGAATTTTAAAAAGGCGGACTGGACAAAAGGTAGGGTTCTTCGTGTTGGCGACCAGCCATTTACTATCGTTCATTTTTTTTCTCCACCCTGGGCCGTTTTATTGAAGAGATGATTATATTCTACTCTTCCTAAAAAGTAGGATTTTTGAAAATCAGTTATTTTAAAAAATATGTAACTATGTTATCTACCTGTTTTAATCCCAAATTATCCACTTCCTCTTTAGAATCTCCAATTGACTGCTTCTCCACCTCTCCAGGCAAGTTCTACTAAAGCGATGTGGTAAAATTTTCGCTGGAGTCCCGCCGTAGTGTCTTCGTCCCATAATAAAACCATCGCGTAGTATTCTTCCAATTTTAATGAAGCAGAGCTCGATTTCCTTTTATTGGCGCACATCTGCAAATTCCTTCGTTTCGCATTACGAGCTTCCCTACTAGACTTGAAGATAATATCTTTAAATGGATCAAAAATTATTTTCCACTTCATAAACTACATCTCTTGCATTTTTTTTGCAACGGTGTTCCACATTGTCTTCACAACTAGTTCTTTGTAATTTTCACCGTTTTCTTTCTTCATATTCCACGCCCAATCTTTCAGGATTAGGTTTAGTTGCTCTAAACTTGTAGTTTCCAGAAGCTCGTATTTCTTTGCCTTGCAGAATTCCGTAAACTGTTTCCATATTGACGTATGGGTTTTAACGGTATTGGGTATTGTACGGTACATTTTTCTCAATCGCCAGATCAATATTAGTCATTTTCACTACATAAGCTGACTAGCACTGTTTAAAAACAATATTACAAAATTTATTGACAATAAAATCAGAAAAATTGTTTAGCGTCGTTTTCTGGTGTCCTAGGAGACCATAATTACTTGTTATCAAAGGTATTGTAATTTTTGGTGACAACAGCTGTCAAGTTTTGCTGCGGGTAAACTCGAAAAAACTACTGACAGGAGCTGTCATACAGTTTTTTCATCTAGAAGCCATTTGTAATTCAAAATTGCGCACTTGTGATTGGTGAAAATTAAGACGAGCGAAATAGTCTAGCAAAAAACCTTTGTAGGTCCTTAAGGACTATAATATAATTTATTTAGTGATACAAATAAGCGAGGCATAATAAAGTTGTGTTTTTAATGAAATATTCTGTACTTTATCGCGTTTTTAAATATATATGGTAATAATACGATTAGAGTGTTGTGCAATTATTATAACCATTATTCATGCATTTTCAATACCAATTATATCACTTAAACAAGATTGAATAATGAATGTTGTATGTTATTGTGATAACGCGTCCTGTATTTTAAATTCAGACAAATCGATCTTCTTCAAATGTATCTGTTACTTTTTGTTTCGCTCTTTTATTAAACTTCATGCTCTCTTCTTTATTACTATCATATTCTAATAGATATGAAGGTGAAGTCGTATATTGAATTCAGTAATGCAGATACCGATCGCTAAATAATCCCTACTTATTTACTATCCCACTGGAGATAGTGAACCGCAACAGCTGTAAAGTGGTAAATTAACTACAATAAACGCTATTGCTACTCATATTGATAATAACTTTTGATTTATAAGCGCCAGCGAAGGTAATGTGTCCATTCAAAGCTGACCGATATGATCTCGCTCGAGTGCCAGTCGATAAATCACAGAAAGTTATAATGCTTTTAAGTGCCTAGATCGCTGCCCTATAAAAGAAGCGATCGTAAAGGAAAAGTGTTAATTCATTAATAAAAAAACAAAAATGAATTTAAAAAATGCCGGCTTGAAGGACCTTGTGCCAAATTCCTTTATGTTAGACATCGTAACTTCGTTTGAAATAAGGCATTTTAAAATAAAACTTCATTGTTACTTTATTATTTTATTACTTTATTATTTTTTGATAGTTTTCCCTCCACTAGAGTTTTAATTTATAAAAAAATTTATGTGGAAAAAATTCTTCGACAGTTTTGACTCAACTAATTATTTTTTTGTCTGGGCTTGAAGAACCATGCGCAAAATCTACCACCTCTAGGAGTCATAAGTCCCATAGGAATGAGGGATTATAAAATAATGAGATCAATAGGTGTTTCATGTGGGAAATTGAACCCATTTATTCAAAAAAGTGAGAGACAAAAAATTATTCATCGTAAGATTTGACTCCACTAATAATTTTTCTTCGGCTAAACTTAGGGGCCCAAATCTCATTATAATAAATGATCTTAAAATTGAACAGTTACTTCATGAGGAAAAGGAAATATTTTTAAAAATGTATGACCTCAATAAATTTTCTTAAAATCAAAAGACCATTTAGGGGTCATAATTTGGTATAAGTGATTTTATGGGGGAAATTGGACACATTTGTTGAAAACCGTGTAACCAAAAAATAATTCATTGTCAGTCCGCCAATAATTTTTCCACTGAATTGTAGCGTTCGTGAAAATACTGAAATAAAAATATAATTAACAAATTACCATCGTATAAAATTAAATTTATTTTTATACCTCTCCAACGACACTAATTTAATTTTAATAAAAACATGTTTTTTCTCCGTTTAGCGAAAAATATTATTGTTTTAAATACACGCAAGAGTTAATATATGCACACACAAAGTGATATTTCCTGAATTAAAAAAGCCTGTGTTTGTATTCAGTTATGTTATTTTTAAATGAAATTTATTTGGAGCACGAACTAATTTTATTGTTTTCTGAGTATTTACTTAGTTTATCAAAAATCTAAAAGGACGAGTAATACTTATGAATCAACACTATGAAAAACCCCAAGGTCATTCCTTTTAATAATTAATCACAGACTGGCTGCCCCTTTCATGGAACAGGCTGGTGTCCCTCGAGGCTCCATATTGAGGACACAGTTATACGTTTATATTGTTACGTACTATCGGTGTGTAAAATAAAAATTAATTTTATTGAATATTTATTTTTATTATTTGATTTATTTAATTTTGAGTTTTAGTACATAACCTACAATGTTATTATTCATTTTATTAATAGATTAACCAACCTCGACTTTAGCTCTTTAATTTGGTTTGTTGTTAATTTAACATTTATAACAAATTTTAAATTTTACCTATATCTTTTTTGTTCTTATTGCCTTCTGCCGTAAACTCAGACAGAATGTAATTTTTTAGCGCCATCTACTATCAAGTAGAAAATTTGAGAATCTTAAACTCAGGAAGTGTTTCTATTGACCGCGTGATTGTAGAAATTGATAATAACGACTCAGTAAAATATATGTAAACATTTATTAATATTCAAAATAAATAAAGGTTAACCTTTTATTTTACGAGAAAATATAACCTCACTTATTTCTTATTTTGAAAGGTAAATTTCTTTGAATTTTTTTTATCTTCAATTAGTATTGCTTTGATATGATTTTCTTTTGTTTTTATTACGAGGATCGATGTATACGCTTCAAAAGATTTTAGTGAAAAGCCTCGCTTGACAGCGCGAAATAGTTTTTATAAACCATCAAATCACAGCTTACTTGATTGGAATTTGATAGTTTTTTAATGTAAATTTTTAGAAAATTCAAAAATTATTAATTTTTTACTATTTTAATTAACACCAAATTATTATAGAGACAAAAAGAATAATTTTGATATAATTTTCTCACTATTTCTACTTATATTAAATGTATACACTGACTTTTAATGTTCGTTATTATCGATTCCTTAAATTCCATGAAACTTCATTTCTTTAATTTTAGAAATCCGGAACTCTATTTCTCTGATTTTTATTATTTCCCTTAAATTTTAATTAATTACTTTGATATACCATGATATTGAATTTTGAGGTTATCTTGCAATTTTATTTTTCTCCTGACGATTAATATAATAACATTCTCATTGTTATTATAGTCGCAGACTTATCTGAGACTACATTACTTTGAATTTATAAATTCAGTTCTTTGTTAAATTTTACGTAAATACCTTAAGTCTGTTAGTAAAAATCTCTTATGGGCTTTCAATGTTAAATTTTGATGTGTCAAATTTTATAGATTGCTAGAACTAGTTTAAAACATTGTTTTTAAATTAAATTCTGTCCTGTGATTACTCAAAATACAATAAGTAATGATTTTATTCATATTAATAAACTTATCTGTTTCTTTTTGATTCTTTGTGCTAGATATTAAATTTTTTATTCTCTTATCGAGCTATTGGAATTAGTTAACCGTTACAATCATACGATAGAAAATCGTATAAACATTCGTACGATTTTTTTTTTAAAGCCATGGATGTTTTTTGAAATATACTTATTAAAAAAATATATTAATGATTTTGAAAATTTAAAAATTGTAACATCTGAATAGAAAATGCAGTAAAAAATCAAGAAAAATAATCCAAAATGTTGAGCCTTCTGTGCTTTCGTAATACGAAAAAAATGACTGTAATTGAAACTAGAAAACATACAAAAATAAGGACCCTCCAAAATTGGCGACAAAAAGCAGTAAAAATACTCAAGGACATTCCGCTTTAAGATGAATCTCAATAGAAGATAATTTATTTAGATAAACTAAGGATTCAAATGTGAGTAAACAAAGATTACGAGAAAGATTTGCTATGGAACAATGGACCTCTTTCATTCAAAGACGCTATTACCAAAAAGGACCTTCGTTAGAACCCTTATTCTAATTTGTAAATACATTTATAACTGTTATAGAGAGTGTTTTGTGAAAAGTGGACCATATCTCTTTACTTACTTGTAAGTGATCGTATTTTATTTAAATTTTGTTCTTATACAATTTTTTAAAATCCTTACGCGCGCTTCTTGTGAATGCTAAAATATTTTTAGGCCCTTTTTAAGGTAAGTATAATTTTCTTCCAAGTAACTTTATAATTTTATTATTCTACAGACTTTCTACTTGAAGAATATTGTTTTACAGTTTCAATTTTCGCGTAGAACTCAAGGATAATGCAATTTCTGTTAGATTCTTATAATACGCAATACTTTTATGTCTCTTATGACCGATGTAATGGCGAAACTTGGTTAAATCACATCAATAACTTTTATTTTATTATTCGGAAATATGATTTGTTAAAGAGAATATTTGAGATACAAAATGAAATGTTAATACGGAAGTTACAGAAAGAAATTCTGGAAACTTATAGAGTAAAATAAAATGAAACTGAAAAAATATTGACTCTTTAACGTTTATTTTTAATTTTTAAATATAAATATTTTCGTTTTGAACGAATTAAAGTTAGAATTTGCTACAGAAAATTTAAAATTAATATTCATACCAGGTGTTCGCGCGAAAACTTTAAATTGTGTTTTAAAAGATATGGACTTAAAATTTTGGAAGAAAGCAGAGGGAAAATTAAACGTATATGTGATATTTGCCGCCACTGTGCCACCCAAATTGATGTACGCCCCTTAGGGTTGGGCCGTTTGAGGTGATTTTTTTTAAAATGATCATCACAAAATTCCCTATCGATCCCTCTTTCCCGATTTTTGTTTCGGGTCTTTATTTTGCATTCAAAAAACTAGACGTTTCGCACAAAAATGACCCTACAGAACACGAGATTGAGATTTTGCCGGACTTTCTTATGGGGAAATACTCGTCTTGGAAAACCCTACAAGACTGTCCACTTAGAATGGGGGGAGAAATTTTCCGTTGCCCTTAAAATGGCCACAATCATCCAAAAATTTTCACAAATCAGAAATCGTTCTATTGAAAACTGGGAAAGTATTGGAAAAAATTCTCATCTGACAAAAATTATTTGTACTCATTCGGGGAATCCGCAAAAATTTTTCCAGTACTTTTGGTCACATTTTTGGACATCTATTGCGATCTATTGCGAATTAAGTTTTTAATGGGGCAAATCTCTGTATGTAGCCATTTTTTTGAATGTCCAAAAATGTGCCCAAAAGTTCTGGAAAAATTTTTGCGGATTCCCCGAATGTGTACAAATAATTTTTGTCAGATGAGAATTTTTTCCAATACTTTCCCAGTTTTCAATAGAACGATTTCTGATATGTAAAAATTTTTGGATGATTGTGGCCATTTTAAGGGCAACCGAAAATTTCTCTCCGAATTCTAAGTGGACAGTCTTGTGGGGTTTTCCAAGACGAGCATTTCCCCATAAAAAAGTCCGGCAAAATCTGAATCTCGTGTCCCGTAGGGTCATTTTTGTGCGATAAATCTAGTTTTTTGGAGTCAAATTCCGCAAAAATGAAAACCCGAAGCAAAAATCGAGAAAGAAGGATCGATAGTGAATTTTATGACGAACATTTAAAAAAAAATCACCTCAAACGGCCCAACCATAAGGGGCTTACATCAATTTGGGTGGCACAGTGGCGCTTCGCGCTACTTGCCCCGGTTCAAAAGCTTAAATAACACCCTGTATTTTTTGACATATTCTGCAAGATCTCTATGTGAAAAAGAGACTTAATTACATAATGAACTTTGTAAGATATTTACTGCTAAAGATTCAGATACCAGATATTCAATATCGAAAGCAAAAAATAATAACACGCCATGAAAGCAGCTTCGTTGTATGAACTATCAAATAATATTGCTTGTGATACTTCTGTTTACTAGTTAGTACAGATTTTGACTTGGTTTAAATTAAAGTTAATGTTTGGGCTGGAAATCTTAATAACCAAATAATTGGTCCAATTTTCTATCAGGAAAATTTAAATGGACCCAGATATCTAGAATTTTGGAAGAATTAATACATCCTCTTATCATTCAGTGCTTTTAAGAAAATTTAGATCGAATGCAGGAAGGTCTGTTACACTTTCAGCATTTTAGTTTAGAAGTAAGGAAATATTTGGATGCCGTTATTCCAGGACATTGGATAGGTCGTAGGGGTACTATTGAATGGCCAGTTCGTTCCCCAGACTTGACCCCACTTGATTTTTTATGGGAACATTTGAAGTCTGTTTTACAGAACACCACCACTACTCATTGATGATTTGCGTAATAGAATCTTAAAAGAATGTATATAAATTTATTTAATTTTTATTCCGTAAAACCTTTTTGGCCACATTTGAGAAAATGGATAACTTATTCTACTTAAATTTAATACCACAAGTCTTTGAAAATGTTCGGAATGCTTTCGAGAATAGACTGTATTATTGTTTAAATGTAAACGGTGAACATTTTGAACATTTGGTTTAATTAAAACAATGTTGTTGTTTTATTATTTCGGTACTTGTCTACTGCCCAAGGGTACTAGTTCTTTTTCTTAATATCTGTAAATATCCTAAAAAGTTCATTATATAATTAAGTCATTTTTTCACATAGAGATACTAAAAAACTACGCTTTTGTGTAATACTCAAAAGACTACAACATTGACTGGACTAACATGTATATGAAATATATGGTGTTTATGTATGAGATCATGCTGATGCAGACTTTTTAGCAGTTTTGTTGATGGGAGGCAGGCATGATGAATCAATGGCTAATGGCTACACTTTCAGTAAATATACATGTGTATTTGAAGACCCTCAATTATAATTGTTAAACTATCTATAGTATTTATTTAACTCTTACATTTGAAGAATATGTTAAAAAATACATTTAAATTTATGGATCGGGGTGGCTGGGGGCGGTGAATATCACGTTGGGGTGGTATCTGTAATGAGCAAGGGATTTTGAAGAAAATTTATGAGATTAAAACTTTAAATCTTTATTTGAGACACCCGGTACCAGAGCATCTGATTGGCGATAAAAAATTAAACATTGAGGAAGGGACCAGAATTTTTTATAGAAACGAAATTTTCGCGAAAAGTGAGTTAGGGAGGAACTCACCTGTGGCTTCAAGCAGCTACAAGCGGTTCCCAAACCGCATTTTAAAATTTGTATGGAAAGTGGTCACTCAAAAGAGTGAATATCTTAAATCCGGGCGTTTTTCGGGCAATCATTTATTTTTCGTTTTTTTTTTTGGGTCAAAGTACATTTTGTTTTGAGTTTTCTTTTGTGGGTTTCCCCGGGAAACCGGTAGTTCGTTTTCGCGACCAAAGTGTTGTTACTGCTTACCAAGAGAGTTTCAAGGGTTGCAATCCAGCCAGCCCGTAGTACTATTTGGAATAACCGAAAGGGAGTAAGATTAATTAATTTTCTTTTTTACCAACCACTGAAATTACATATAGTGTCGATTTGTGGGTAAAGGTTCAGATTAGTTTTCCGTTGCTCATTAGATTATCTACCCAGTTTAAACTGTAAAAGCCGTAGGCTGTAATATTTTGGGAAAATCCTGTCTTTCGACAGCAAGAGTATTTGGCTTTAGCTTTATACTGTACTCAGATTTTGAAAGGTCTTAAACGAGCGTGTTGTCTCACAGACAAAATAATTAATCAGTCTATTGACGATTATACTAATTTTATTCAGGTAGCTTAGAGCCGACCGAAGTTTCATTTGGGTAGATTAAGTTCAATTAATAAATAGAGTTTTCTTTCATTATTTTTTTGTATTTTGGAGGCATTGTAATTATTAGAATTTCGCCTTAATTTCAAAGCCTTTGTTGCACAAATCCATGTTATAGTTTTTTTTTGAGAAGTAGTTCAATTTTCTTTTTTTATAAATTTTGTCATTTTCTTGTGTTAGCCAATGTTTTAGTTTTTTTAATAGATTCGCCTTTAATTTTTATTACCGCATTTTATTTAAATAAAACCCAATGCCACTTAACAAGTTCTTTACTAAGATCAGATTAATCCTGAGAATTTTTGGCACTTCCGTTGAGATTTAAATAATTCGCGCTAGAATTAAGCCGCGAGGACAACGCCCTCTAGGACAGATTTGATCTGTAGAAAACTAGTAACCCCTTACAGATCGCTCATAACCTTTGATGAACACGCAGCTATTTCAATAACCGCAAATCTACCGGGTTATTACATATCTTATATACAATTAATTTTCCCCCTACTTCTTTAAGGACATTCCAAAATTTCAAGTCGATATATTTTAAAATACCAGATTTAATTCGCACCTGGTATAACCTCAGGATGTCAAAAATCCCCTTAGGATTTTCGTTCTTTTATAAAATTCTTAAAACAGTGCAAGACAAGCTATATTGGTGATATTTACAAAGAAATAAAATTTAAAACGTAGCTTGCATAACTAGTAAACATTTTTTTTTTAAATTATCAAAAATTCGAATTACATGTTTGGATATTTTCCTGTCGGAAAAACTCTTAATCTTTAAAGTTATTTTAGAAAGTCTGAAATTATTTATAAAACATAAACAACCTCGGTAGTGATCCCGAATTACGTCTTCTCACCTCATAATTCATTAGGAAATAATCTAGCGACCGAATATTTCACGACTACTGGATTTCTTCATAAAAATTACTTACGCTTTTGCGGTCCCTCAATCAAGAGCACCTTGAAACGTACAATCTCATGTTCAAAATCATGATTCGGACATCGCGTGACAAAATTAAAATGGATATATTTTAACCGCACGAACTTGAACATTTTCAATTTTTAGAGGTGGGTATGTTTTTGTCGTACGCTAGAAATGGACTTGGCCAATTGATAAAAATACAATTTTCTAGTCGAAATTGCTGAAGCCCTTGGGGAGCCGAACAGTCATAATCAGAGGTATTGCAGATAGAGCAGTGGAGAAAATAATAGGGCATTACGTTTGCGGAAATAGAGAAAGATAAAAGACTACTTTCTATCTTTTTTCTTTCTTGGTTGTTAATTCTATCCATTTTCCACGGCACCACCAAAACATATCCGAAGATTTGTCTTTGTTTTCTATGTAACTTAAACTTTCAGCAAGCTCAAATAATTAAAATCAACTTACATTAAAGCCTTTAAGGTGAATAGTCTCATTTGCGAGTAAAGCTTGTTCATTTTTTACTGAACAATTTGTCGCTTGAAGGAAGAATTTCATTTTGTTACTGGTTCTGCGGTAAACAAAATAAAAACAGCGTATTTAAAGAATATATTAGGCCTCTAATGCCACTACAAAATGTTTGTAAATTGTTAATGACTTTCACTAACAATATGTTATGCTTGCCCAGTATATAACTGTTATTATAAGCTTCTACACCCTTTTAACTACTTTGGTCGGCCTGCATAACCTCCGATAAAAAATTTAATTAACAAACCAAATATTTAACTTTGGGCTGCTTGGGATAAACTCACACATTCCATTTTTTGCGAACCTGTATTGAAGTAAAAAAATGTATATTTTATTGTTTTGGTTTATTAGCTCATCATTTTACTTTTTATGTAGATAATATACAGTATGTCCAAAAGGACGTTGAAAAAATATTCGATGCATTAGAGATTAGAGAATTAGACCAGGGCCAATCATTTTTGGGGGGTAAATATCCATTTTGAGGGTTGGATATTGGGTTTTTACGATTTGCGGCTTAAATATGCATCATACCGAAAAAAGTTTATTATAAAATTTATAGATACTTAAAAAATCTAAAACTTTTATAGTGATCATTTTTTATCTCCCGCACAAATAATTTTTTTGTCCACGACTGTTTTAACGGCTCGTGTCTTAGACTTCACCCTAGTGAATAATAGCCACCATTATGTGATCATCGAATAATATACTATTATTTTAGTATTTCTTCTAATCTAAATAATAAAAAGTCCATTTTAAAACTTCGGATATTCTTTATATACCAAAAAAATTACCACCGCATAATACGAACATTAAGAACAAAAGACACAAGAAATAAATCTTTTAAATATAAAACTTTTTACCGAAAGCTGAATGGCAAAAACAAGATAATGGCCCAAATGGTATTTTATTCATATTCATACCCATCACGTCGGCTGCTATACGCTATACTTTTTACTTATTCAGTATGTACCCTTATTTCCCCCCATATTTCGCCCGTTTCCGAATATTTATGAAATATAGAAGCCCGTCGCTTTTGTCATCTGGAATCAGTGGCCCAGAAAACTAACAAAAAACGGCATCCCTAAAGGTTGATTTATTTCTAAAATGGTTTATATGTACTTCAATTCGGAAATGTATCGCTGTGATTAATTCTTAGGGACCTGTTACACATATGTGACTAAATTGGGCTCAAAAGGTAAGATATAAATATCTGTGCAAAGTATTTTTGTGACAAAAATGAGAATGCAGAGAAAAATTTAGTTCCCATAATAACAGAATATGGATTGAAACAAGATATTCAAAAATGTTTGCAGAGAGTACTAGATAACGAAAAGGATTAATTATTGTTTCAAATCATCATACCAAATACGTTGTAAGTTAGCTGCAACTTCATATAACTGTAAAGAAAAATACTTGGAAGAGCTGGTCCAATTTGCTAATAGGCGTTGTGGATTGTTCACCAGACAATTCATGAAAAGAGGCGAACTCGCGAGACTAAGGTGTTCAGTACAGAGAAAAAAAAGCCATAGATTTAGACCCATAAAACAAACAAGTACTGCAGATCAAGATTATGGAGATATTGAAGAAAAAATCCCAGAAGGTGAGATGATAGTTAGAAAACAAAAATATATACAGGCACTTAGCAAAACTGCGGGGCAAAGTAATAATCCCTTATGGCACCAGAATAACTTCATCGAATTTTGGCCGAATATGCCGCATAAAAAAAACGACAAATCCTGCCAATACGCTAAAGGATGCAACAAACAACAATAGCTGCATCTTAGTCGGAGGAAAACATGTTATTTTGTAGTATGGTCCCCACAAGTGAAACCACATATTGAAAGTATTTCCAGAGATGATGAGTTTTGGGATAAAAATATGAAACGGAATCGTTCCTTTTTTCCTTCTTCAACGATCATTTTTTGCCAGAAATTGTTAAAAATCCTTTATAAGTAGGTACTAATGTCGAGAAATAATAGATAATATGTTATACCTAAAAAATATTTATTAAATCAAATCAAGAACAAAATATTTTTAAATGCTAAACTATTATACGAATATAAATACTTTATATTAAATTTATTCTTATTTATAATAAATTATCTGTTGTTAAAATTTAAAGTTATGTTCTAATTCGAGAAATTAATTGTTGTATCTGCAACAACAAAATTCATATTGTGATCCGAATTTGATATGAAATTACTAGAACTAGCATATGTTGTTGGATTATTAGTATTTTTTTTATCGATTTGATGTAAAATTATATTTGTGAAATATCCATTTCAACAATTTTTTAGTGAATGACTTTTATTGGCATTAACTTAATTTGGCATTGACGTATAAATTAAAGGTCTTGATTGGTTAAATTGCCTTGGTTATTAAAAGTTTTGAATTTTCATTATTCAACGCTTTTTAAGCAATCAAATCAGATTTACAAACACACTATTGAAAATGCATTGTAAAATAAATATTTTAATTATATAATAATAATAATATTGTGTTTTTTGCTTGTAAAAAAATTATTATTATTCCTATCAATTCCCAATATATATATATATACTGCCGCTATTAGTGCGATGTCATCATACGTGCAACAAATATGACGCGCATTACAATATTATTATGATACTATAATAGTAATATATATATATATATATATATATATATATATATATATATATATATATATATATATATATATATATATATATATATATATATATATATATATATATATATTACTATTATAGTATCATAATAATATTGTAATGCGCGTCATATTTGTTGCACGTATGATGACATCGCACTAATAGCGGCAGTTCCCCAAGAGATGAGACGCGCCGATTCAATTTTCTTTTTAAAAAAGTATACAGCCCAAACTAAATGTCGCATAAAAAAAGTTTAAGTAAAAAAGATTCCTTGCTCTGTTGGCAACATTTGTCTTGCTTATACCTACTTGTGATCTATCTCCAAAGATAAAAAAGTTTCCTCAACTCACCATTTTACGCTTTAAATTGACGATATTTTGTGTATTCTATTGAAAAAAGAATTACGTAGCTTTTATGTGACGTCCTATATTTTTTATTGTTATGAAACTAGGCCAGGAAATTACTGAAAAATATCATATCCAAAATTCATAACGATCGGACATCAATTAACAAAGTTTAGCACTGGTTTGGAAATATTATTATAATGAAAATTTTCGGTTTTTTTCAAAAATGTCATTTTTTGACACATTTAGCAAGTTCGGATCAAAGGGCGAACAAAAAATTTGAATCCGGCAGGTCATTTTACATATTATTTCATGTTTTTTCGCGACTTGTATAGAGCATCTTTAAAACGGAGGCGTTAGATTCCAAACTATATGTGATGTGAGCCTTACCGTTCCTCGAACGATACTGATAACAATTGAAACAAATTTTTCGCAGTGAGTGTACCTTCTATATTGTAACCAATACGGTGGTTTGTCTGTCTTTTTGAACTTTGCTGTTTTCACCAACCAAGATATTTGTTAAAGGGTATATAATCCTCTTAAGCTTTATTTGTAAACTAAAAGTTTACTTACTTATCGGATTTCACTTTATCAATGCACCTTACGCCGACCATGTATAATTATTGAAGGGCGTATTACCCCACAAAGTGCAGTAGTCAGATGAACATCGTTTATACATGACGCATATTTCGTATAATTTAAGGCGACGTCGTCGCTTTTGTGAACAATACAATATTCGGTGAGTAGCTGATGCATCATCCACTCCGTTTAAATTTTATGTTACTATGTTCGAAAGCTTGCTCGATTATAGATAAAATCACATGATTCCCAAAGGTAGTTCGACGAAAATGAACTTAAACACCAGAATGCGTTTTTTATTGCAATTTTTTAGTCAAATTTGAATAATTCTTTAAAGCCTTTAATCCTCTTTAACTCAATCACGTTTCGTTCACTTGAAACCGTTTCTTGGCTTCTCAATAGAAAATTCATACGTAAGTGAATTATATAAAATCTATTAATGCCACACAATATTGTTAGAGGTTTGTATATTATATAAACATGTATCAGACATAAAATTCCAAGGTGGCGTTAAGTTCAGGCGAAATTCTTTAGTGGTGGCGATGGCAACCTTCCAAAGGCTACTTTATTTTGGAGGTACTTAGAGTTTACCATTTATATTCGCATTAGTGTACGTAAAACATGATCAACTTTTGTTGAAGCGATAAAAATAAATAGACAAAAATCCAAATAGAGATCTTTTATAAAATTATAATTTTTGCGGGTATAAAAAACATGTATAGACAAGTACAGACAAGGGAACCATACTTATAGTATCCTTAAAGTTTTAGAATATGCTTATTTTTAACCTTAGCCGTACATAATATGAAAAATTACTTCATTGCAACATAGCTCGAGTATCAGGCAGAGTATTATAAGTAATATCGAAGGTGTAAGGTTCCCTCTATCACAAATCGGTTAGCACATGGTTTCTAGATCATTAACAGAAGACAAAAAGCACATACATCACCCATCTGATTTCTTCCTACATCACTCCTAGCGACATTATTTGATTAATGTTTAACATAACTACGAGATTACGAGTAGCTGTGACCTTTTCAAATACATACATAAACATAAAACACCTCTCAGGGTTTAATTTGGGTGATATAATAAACATTTCAGTCCATTAAACTCAATGCTCGGATCTAAAATTATAATAGTGATTTTTATGGAAATTTTTATATGCATTGAGTTATTATCGTTATGTAGTAGAAGTATATAAATATATAAGACCTTCTTACAGTGTCCATCGTTCTGGTTCAATCCATTTATGGCCAAATTTTTCAGAATCGTTTGTTCATATAATGAGACTGGTATAAAGCAGTTCATCAACTGATTCCTATATTTACAATAGTTATAGTGTATTAGTTTGCATGAATTACACTAAATCCTGTACATAAAGTCACCTGGGTACTGTATCTAAAGTTATTTTTTGTCGATGGTTGAAGACCCTCATAAGGCTACTAGAGTTGTTGCAACCGAAAATCACATCAGTCGAACAACAAAACTGTAGGTACTGGTCAGATGAAAATCGTCATTGGATGGTGTAGACACATACGCAGTATCCACAAAAGATCAATGTGTGGGCAGGAATCACCATGACAGTTGAAGAATTCTGGGCATTTTTAAAATTAGAGTTAATTCCAGAATTAGCCAGACTTTCCTGATGGTATAAATCCTCATCTCCTGAATAGATCAATTTGGATTCAGCAAGATGGAGGCGTTCGTGAGTTTCTCGACATTTATTTATTTATTTAGCCTATGGATTTTTTACAATACGATGAAAGGAGATCTAAAGACATAACACATATCATATCATAGATCCTCTGACAGACTATACATTCATGTCCAAGTTGCACAGCCATTCGATTGCATCTTGGGAGCATTCTGCGAAGGCCTGTAGGTTTCCTCCATAAGCACGGTTTGGGCATTCTGAAACGATATGGCGGATCGTTTGGTTTAAAAACCTGTATCGTATTACTAGCCAAGAGAGCGTGATAGCTAGTTTCGCATCCAGTAGTGATAGATCTTTAGTGTTACCCAGGGTGCACCACGAGGAGGCGATTTATCATTGCACCCCAGTTTCCCGACATTACATTTCCAAATCGTTGGATTGGAACAAGAGAAGCTATCGAATGGCCAGCAAGATCTATGGATTTGACACTTTAGATTTTTTTGTATGGTTATTTAAATAGCAAAGTGTATGTGACTATCCAAGGACTGAAAGACAGAATTACAGAGGAGATAGCACTAATTTCTTCGGAAACGATTAGAAAAGTCTTGGATGCATTTTCATTCAGAATGGATTTCTGTTTCCAAAGACAAAGAGGTTATATTGAACATCTCCTTTAAGTTTTTTCTTTAGGTATTGGTTTCTGTTTATACTGCAATATTAATTAGAAAATAAAATTTTTCCCAAATTTCTTAAAATTAATGGTCAATATTGGCCATCAACAGTTTGTATGCTGCATCGGAATAGAAAATTGAAAATATACGGGATGTCCCATTTAAAAATTTACATATCTGAGAAACTGTACGTTTGTCAACGTCGAAAATATAAAATTTAAAATCGCTGGTCCATCTAATATACATAACCAACATTTTGTATCTTGTCAAAGATATCTTCATGTTTCCATACTTTACGCGCGCACTGTATATATATTCACAAATAATATAGTTAATTGGAAATTCCACTAACCCTAATCCCGTCTTATATTCTTTTTTTTCCTCCCGAAAAGTTTGAGCAAAAGAAAACTTGTTTCTAATCATAGCTATTCTTTTCAGAAACGTGTTAGGACAAAGCATCAGTATTCCACAGATGTTTTTGGAATCAGAGCACGAACCCATCCGCGATATGGAAAATAATAAAGTGCCGTTAATCAAGACGGCGATGACGCGACGTCGATAGAACAACCGCTTTTTTCTGGATTGAAACCATAACGAACTATTCCATCGACAGCAGAAGATCAAGGGAAAAAGTTGGAAAGGAATGCTTTCTTATAGCTATGCAGGTTAGTGTGGAGATACATTTTCGATACACCTTTTATTTTTACATTCTGTTCAATTCAATTAGAATTTAAAAAATATATACTTAGCTATAAAACAATTCAAAATATCACCACTTAAATTTAAATTAAAGCAGTAGGTAATGGGATGGTTCGAACCACCCTTGTTTTTTTCCAATCAGCTTAAATAGGTCAGTTTGAAATCTGTTAAAAAGCTGATCTAACCTTCACAAAAGTCGATTTGTTTTGCGTTAAAGGAAAGTGGAGGGGGTGGTCTAACTACTATATTAACTACTCACAGCTTTTTGCAGAAAGTTATTCGAATATTTCAAACATGTTTACCACTATAAAAATTTTTTCATCAATTTCGATAGTGCCAATAGTTTTTTTATTCAAAATTATTAACCAACTTTTTAATTTCTTACGTTTTTTATATAGTGAGACTATTATTTATATTGTAAAAACGTTTTTGGCAATTTTTCCGATTCTTTATATAAGAATAAAAATGGTTTTCTTGAGAATTGGCGACATCTATGATCTAGAAAATTTAAAACACTACTGAATCAACTTAAAAATAGAGATATCTTTTCTACATCCAACTTACTTACTAAATTGAACTTTTCTGCAGAGGTGAAATATTTGGGGGTCACCTTTGACAGCAAGGTAACATGGAACTCTCATCTAGAAAACAGAGTCAAAAGAGCATACATATCTTATGAACAGTGCCGAAGAACCATTGGCCTCACCTGGGGAATGTCACCTGGATCTACACTGCAATCATAAGACCTATGCTAACGTACGGTGCGATTGCCTGGGGAGTCAAAACTAGCCAGCGGACAGTCGACGAAACAGGCTGCAAGCTAGCCAAGAAACTATTACAGTATCCGAACAGCGAAACAGCCAAAAAATACATGACTATGAACAGACAGAACCTGCGCACAGCCACAGGTATCGTGACTGGCCACTGTCATCTACGAAAACACCTCTACAGGATGGCGTTATCTGACACTCCACTGTGTAGAGGATGTGAACAGGAAGACGAGACTGTCGAACACATTCTTTGCGAATGCCCGACACTCTCACAAATGAGACATTTTCTTTTCGGCGAGCGGTGGCTAACACATGCCAACATGAGGGAGCTACCTTCAGGCGACGTCATCACCTACTTTAAACAAGTAGGGTGGCTGACGAGCTAGAAGGAAGGCTCAACCTTAGAAGGACGCACAATGGGCCAAATGTGGCCTACGTGCTGTGACCCACCCTTCTAGATTTACAGATACAGATACAGATACATCCAACTTATTTAATCGATTTTCCCCCTCCTACGATAGGACCAAAAAACGACGAAATCCATCTATACGTTTGGACCAACACAAAAAAAAAGTTTATTTTTAAGTCCATATGGTTGACTCATTATACCTTTATGCATACAACGGTAAAACTGATAAATGAAGGTAGCACATTTGTGAATCTAAATATTAAATCAAATTTGTTTGTTTTACTGACTTTTGTAACATAGGTGGATGTACCTACGTGCATTCCAGCTTCATACATATTAAGCCTGGCGTGTCAAAGCTTGTATTTTATCACATTTCTCATAAATTTTAATTGACAGGTAGGGCTTTACGAATTACGCTTTACTGCGAAAGTTTCCAACGATAAAAAGTTTTCATATTTCACGCGGCGGCTTCAAACGAGGTTATGTGTGAATTTACGAAAATAACTGTCAATATAAAAATATGTGCGTGAAACAGGGTATTAGTGTGATGGGCACATAAATTGTTGATCATTGTATAGCAGTGGATATTTGTAAAAATTTTCTAAACTTATTGCTTCATTTTCACGTTCAACAAAAGCTATTGCTTCGTCCATCAACAATATTGAATCCTTGAAATGAGATAAATGTAAAATTCTCAGGGCTGCTGATCCAGGTTTATCCTTCGTCCCTCAAAAATAAATAGATCTCGCAAGCGTGTCAAGAACAAATATTAAGTTAGGCGGCTGAGAACCTCGTTAAACAAAAGTGGCAACGTTGGGTAGGATTTTTTCGGACTACGCCAATTGTGACTCGATGATTGATTTGAAAAGGGACGTAATTTGATTATTATATATTGGAGGATTTTTTATTAAAGTTTTTATGAAAATGTTAGTTCACAACAAGGTAGTTAAGAAGACAAAAACTATGATAAATATTTAAAAAAAGAAATGAATGACTTGAGTTATAAAATCACATAGGATCTCTCTATTTTCCTGCATTCAAATGTGAGCGAAAATATCAAATAGCAGTCACTAGAGACCAGATATTTGGAACGTTCTGTATGCATCCTAAAATTAATTATTTTCGTGCACTTCCCCATGGAATTTAGTTTTCCTATTAAGTACATAAACCTAATGAGACGTCGGAGCCTCCTATCGTATTTAGTTCTAAAACATATACTTCCAAAAACAAGGTAACGTCGAGTAGGAATCTTTTGAACCGCGCCATATGATGATTGAAACGAACGAGGTGAGAAAATTTATATTCTCTCTCAGCGGCAGACATTTTCCATTATTCCATTATATCCCTAAAAGGTATGATGAGCCCGTAACGAATGTTTTGCGGCGGTAAATGTAATCGAAAAAAAGAAGGTGGGATGAAAAATGGTTGGTTACGGTTGTTAAAAACCGTCGGGTCTATCGAGCAATCGAAAAGTATTCCGCTTTAAAATATAGTTCTTTTTATGGTGTCTGAGGGAATAAAATATATACAGCTATTTGAACTGTCTGTTTGGAAGTTTACTAAGGGGGGGCGGGAGTAATTTTACGTGAAATTAAAAGTCTAGAATTATTTTTAAATATGTAACGCCCTATACACCTATAAAACAATATAGGGCTACATATAGTGGTGAGTTGTCGATCGCAATCTTACGCCTATCGGCGTAGCTCTGTAGTGGAGACGGTAGTGGTTCCAAACTATAACAATGATCGAAAACTTACTTTTTCTAAAGGCTCGGAAGGCGCTAGTTGATTTAAATTAGCTTAACTGACCTAATTTACCTCTGAAAATCAACAAAAGGGGTAAATGTTAAACAAAATTCCAATATATCACCGATTTATTAAAATAAATAACCCAAATGATTAAATGTGCGTAAATCAAATATAAAAAAATGTTCAAAATTCAATTTGCTCTATAGTTGGGACTCTGAGGCCTTCTAGGAAGCGTTTTAAAGATGCTCTATACAACTTGCGAACATCCACCTAAAAAACATGAAATCCTATGTAAAATGACCTGCCGGATTCGAATTTTTTGTTCGCCCTTTGATCCGGAATTGCGAAATGTGACATTTTTGAAAAAACTGAAAATTTTCCTTAAAATAATATTTATTGCAAACTAGTGCTTAACTTTGTTAATTGGTGTCCGATCATTATAACTTTTGGACCCGATATTTTTCAGTACTTCCCTGACATAGTCTCATAACCAAAAAAATGCAGAACGTCAAATAAAAGATACGTCATTTTTTTTTCATTAGATGACACAAAATATCGTCATTTTGCAGAGTACAATGGTGAGTCGAGAAAACTTTTTTATCTTTAGAGATAGTTAACTACTATAAGCGAGAAAAATGTTGCCAATAGAGCAAGGAAACTTTTTTGCTTTAACTTTTTTTTCATACGACGTTTAGTTTGGGTTGTGTACTTTTTTAAAACCGAACGAAATTGAATCGGCGCGTCGCATCTCTTGGCTTTATCACTGTGGGTGCGAATAAAGCGATCAGTGTGTCAAGGAGAGTAAACACCATAGCCTTCTTCATACGCTCAACAAAGATGACGCGCATTACAATATTAATATGACACTATAGGGGGTATAGTGCGATTTATGAGATTGAGAAATGACAGGAATAATAATAATAATTTTTTTACAAGCATAAAACACAATATTATTATTATTTAATTAAAATATTTATTTTACAATGCATTTTCCCTCACACTAGAAACTTATATTTCATCTTACATTTGCTTTCAGGCATTTGCACTTTTTACCACAGTTAAGTAATTTTTAAAAATATTATTTTGAGAAAAGGAAACAAATCTGAATTCTATAAGGCTGTGTTAAGAGAAATTAAAGATATACCTGTTGAGCTTTCCTGCATACCAATAGAAGAAAACGACACTTTTAACACAGCTTATATAAAAAATATGATGGCAGTTATTCAGCTGTATCAAAATTTTAATAGCAGAAAATTTCGAGAATTATTTTTAAAATACTATTAAAGTTAAAGCCTTAGATCTGTGGTACAATAGTATCTACGCATTGGTGGTCGTTACGATTTTGAACAAAGCTTAAAGCAAACAGAAAGATATAGAGGATCGAAAAATTGTCATTTTGAAACATACGAAATACGAGACGAACTAGATATACCTGATTGGAAGAAATTTATATCAAAACCTTATAATAAAAAGAACCTCTTGGCATATTTAGCACAAAAACTAATGAAAAAAAATTATGTTATACCTGATCAAATTGAAATTGTATTGGCAGGAATGTCAGAAGATAATCAAAGAACAATAAAATGGACAAAAATTGAGTCGAAAGTGGTTGATGAGTTACAGTTTACTATGGGCATAAGGAACCTGATACTAGAATATTTGCAATTATTAATTTTTTTACAGAAATGTTTAAGGTATTTGTTATTTACAGATGTTTTTATTTTATCAACGTTTTTCTCGGTTACCTTAGATGTCGAAATTTGGATGGAAAGAGAAAAGAAATTTATCCCATGTTTCTCAATCATTAAAGCACTAGCAAACATGAAGCATCTGGATGTTAAAATATTAGCAGACAATTTGTTGTCAATATTTTGTTTATCTGGATGTGATTCTGTTAGCTTTCCGTTTAAAAAAGGCAAAAAAAGAGCCCTAAAAATAGTGTTGTCTCAAGAACCAGATGAGATGAATATTTTGGAACCAAAATATATCATTGAAGTTTATATTATTATACTGGTAGGTAAATAAGGTTTTAATAATGACCTTTTGTTAGGGATTTGCCGCCGACGGAGGATTCTTTTATTTTTCATGTATGTGAGAAGGGCATTTTTACAATGCGCAGTTTTCAAAACGACATATATGTTAAAGCTAGATCTGCCAGAAATTCTAAAGTTTGGTAACGAACGCAAAGACAATAATTGTATAGTTCCAAAATTAATGTCCAAAGAAGCAAAACCTACATTTTTAAAAATTACTCCATTTTACAAATGTAAATTATTTGACTGTGGTAACAAGTGCAAATGACTGAAAGCAAATATAAGTTTCTAGTGTGAGGGAAAATGCATTGTAAAATAAATATTTTAATTAAATAATAATAATATTGTGTTTTATGCTTGTAAAAAAATTATTATTATTATTCCTGTCATTTCTCGATCTCATAAATCGCACTATACCCCCGATAGTGTCATATTAATATTGTAATACGCGTCATATTTGTGGCGAGTAAGAAGAAGGCTATGGTGTTTACCCTCTTTGACACACTGATCGCTTTATTCGCACCCACAGTAACAAAGCCAAGAGATGCGACGCCCCGATTCAATTTCGTTCGGTTTTACAGTACACAACCCAAACTAAACGTCGTATGAAAAAAAGTTAAAGTAAAAAAGTTTCCTTGCTCTATTGGCAACATTTTTCTCGCTTATAGTAGTTAACTATTTCTAAAGATAAAAAAGTTTTCTCGACTCACCATTTTACTCTGTAAAATGACGATATTGTTATGACACTATGTCAGGGAAGTACTTAGAAATATCATATCCAAAATTCATAACGATAGGACACCAAATAACAAAGTTAAGCACTAGTTTGCAATAAATATTGTTTAAGCAAAATTTTCAGTTTTTTCAAAAATGTCATGTTTTGACAAATTTCGCAATTCCGGATCAAAGGACGAACAAAAAATTCGAATCCGGCAGGCCATTTTACATAGGAGTTCATGTTTTTTAGGTGGATGTTCGCGAGTTGTATAGAGGTGGTCGAATTCAGCACCTCAGATTCCCAACTACTATGGCAAATTACAAAAACAATTAAAAAAGGCATGGTTTAAAAATAACTAACAACTAAACAGAGATTAAACGTCCAGTAGACCAAATCCAAATCAACTAGTTTCTAGTAGACAGCAGAAAGCAACTAGGCGGTAAAGTTGTATCACAAGGACGGCAAATTCCTCCAATAAACCGACGGCCTCTCAACCGGCAGTGCCCTGTTAGGATACCCGTTAGTACTCTGAGCTTGTTTTTACGTCTGCTGATGCAGTCGTCTGAGCTCTTCTGGTTATAGTTTCCCAATAGAGTCTTGGCATGTCCTTCCTTGTAGTCCAAGTGTGCTATACAAATGCCCGGCATTTAAAAGTTACAGACCATCTTCTTTTCTAATATCATTTTGATTTCTAAAATATCTCAAACATCAAACTATTCGTCAATATTAATACTGCTTCTGAATACTCAAACCATAACATTTATTTTCTGACATTGAGCTAGTTCAAACGCTTTCGTGAATAATAAATAACATAACGCCAAACTTTTAAAACGTTTTTGTAAAAAACCCATTAGGTTGTTTCACTCTTTCCATATTCAATATCCATAATCTATTGGAGAGTGGGGTAGCGCTCCGCTGGGGGATTAAAAGGGGTCAGACGATTATTTTTTCGTTGTGGCTTTTTAATATAGGGAGAACGTTTCATCATTGTGTATTTAATCCAAGGGCTTTGTTTGTTTTTTCTGTTGTAAGATGTATCATTTCGGAAAATAAAAAATTCTGTTTTATGGCTTTTTTATGCATGAATAAAAGTAGCTTTGTTTTACCTAAATTTATTTAGAAAATATATTGGAAATATAAAAAGTAAAATAATATTGTCTTGCGCAGTAAAAAAGCGCGTTCTTTTCCCGCCAACCGAATTTCATAACTGCATTATAACTATTATGCAGTTAAATCGTCTGTAGACTTTCAAGGTCTACATCAAATTGGGGAAACGCGCAGGTCAAAGAACGGTGTCACGTTTTCTATCCACCAATAGATACATTTTACAAGGTCCGCCACTGATGATCAGGTTAAATTTCCCGGGAGAACATACATATTTCGCAGAAACAACTTGTCAACGTAACAGAAAACTTTTGCGTTCTCTAGTTTTGTGGACCTATCTCTAAAATATGCACGAATATGTTGATAAGCAAAAAGACAATGTCGTTGTCATACGCCTGGCTTATAAAAAAGTCCATCTCGGAATGAATTTAATATAAGGTACTTCAAACAGTAACAATGCGTTAGACGAAAAAGGTCTATGCTTTTTTAGGACTAGATAATTATGTACTAAACTTTAATGAACCTAGAAGCGCGTTGGGTAGGATTTTTTTGGACTGCGCCAGTTATCAATCAGGTGTACAAATTAGTTGGTGGCTCCGATTGTTACGAATGTTAATTCCTTTTGTTTTGAAGTAAATTGTTCCTGAAACACAAGAAATGAGTAATGTAATGCAGATAGCTGTGAGCTTTCTAAGTGGCAGGAACGGTAATATTAAGAATTTTTAAGTTCCTGATCAAATTATGGCACAATTCAGGTAAAAGGAAGTAGTAAATTTAAATTTTCTTCGGCCATTAAACGTAAAATGGAAAATTGTGGTATTTGGAAAACTGAATAAATTACGGTCTCTTAAAAGTTTAATGGAAAATTTTAAGTTGAAATAGAGCTCAATTTCTATTATTAGAATTCATCATTTTCTTCCTTAAATCTCTATATACACTGTGATAAAATCCTGTAACACATACAACCTTACATTTTTGTATTAGAAATGGAAAAAATATATTTGAAATAAAATGCAGAGTGGATCATTTGACGTTATGGGCCAGTCTGACCTAACCTGACCCAAATAATTTAAAATAAAGCACGTAAGGCTTCCTATATTTTTTCATAAATATTTTTCAGAGATATTTAGAAAAAAAAGACATTTAAACATCCGAATCAACCTAATCGATGCCGTCTCATCAATTTAGGCTAAAAGACTGAAAGACGTCGTACTAAAATTTTTTACAAAGGGACTAGTCACAGAAAAGAATAAAACTTCATTTATCAAAGTCGAAAATGTCGAAACGTTGCTCACCAGCTGTATATGCATGAATGCAAATTCGGATCGATTAACGCCGAACGAATTATATCGGATGAAATTTTAATTTCGGGATAAACTTCCTGTTTTAGATTAATTAAACGATTGGTGTAGTTAACGATCCACAAAAAATTAATTTCATTTAACGGCTATGCACAGACAGGGCAGTAATGAGAAATTTCTCATAGATAAAAAAAAGATTTATGAATCGAAATTTCTTATCCAGTCGAATGCCTCTCCGAGCGGCGACTTTTAGTCTAATTGGCTAATTCTGCATGTTGACACCTGTCAATCAAGTCTACATGGACTGAATGAGGGTGTGGCAAAGAATAAATTTATACAGGCAAATAATTTTACAACAGTTTGTATGTATTTCTTAAAAAATACGATACTGAAGAGGAAGATTATAGTATATTTGCAGGAGACATAAACGTTGATCTCCTACAACCAAATGAAAAACACACTGCTGACTATCTAAATATACTTAGTGAATATGGTTACATTGTTACAATCAATGAACCAACTAGAGTTACTGATTGTAGCAGATCATGTTTAGATCATATCTTTCTCAAAAACAATACCAGCATCATTGATAATATTATACCGTTAGTTTTAAAATCAACAATAACATCATTTTACGACAATAATGCATATAGTACTAGATCAACCCTCAAAAAAACAAAGTTTACGTAGATTTACAAATTTTATTAATTCAAATAAATTACATAACACATTTCAAAATACATGTTGCGACTTGATATTTATTATTCAGAATCCGGAAGATGCAAAAAATGAATTTATTAAAATAATTACAACAAATTTAAACAAATGCACAAAGAAAAAACTACTGCGGAGAAAAAACGATAAAATATGTCCTTGGATAAATAAAGCTCTTCTAAATTCTATAAATCAAAAAAATAAAATGCATAGTGAGTTACAAAAACATCCCAATAACCCCACTTTAGAACATAAATATAATAAATACAGAAACAAGCTTACTTCTTTAATAAAAAAAGCTAAATGCACATATTACGGAAAACAAATCAAAAACAACTCGCAAAATTTATGGAAAGATGTAAATTAAATTAGTAATACAAATAGAAAGAAACATAACATTGACAAAATAAAGAGTGTAGATAAAAATGAACTATTGGTGGAAAAATAAAAATTGCTGATGAATTTAATAAAAGCTTTAGCGAAATTGGCAAAAAATTAGCAAACCAAATAAAAAGCGATGAAAATTCATTTGTGTTTGCACCAATAGAACAGGATGAGGTAAAAAGTACTATATTTGATTTAAAAAATGGAAAAGTCCCTGGGATGGATAACATAAATGCTGAAACGATTAAATTAATCTGTAGTTATATTTTAAAACCATTTACACATATTTTATCTAAATGTATAGAACATTCGATATACCCATCAGCTTTTAATCAATCAATTGTTTATCCATTACATAAAAAGGGAAATGTACCAATATCAGCAATTACCCACCTATATCGTTTATCACACACTTCTCAAAAGTGTTTGAAAAATTAATTAAGAATAGATTAGTTTCGTACCTAAATAAATATGAAATACTCTCAAAACAACAGTTTGGTTTTAAAGAGAAATCATCCACACAAGACGTCATTATTGCCTTAACTTCACAAGTACAAGTAAGTGAATCACTTAATGAAAGTAACTCTGTTTGTGTATATTTCTGGATCTTTCAAAAACATTTGAAACTGTTAGTCATCACCTACTCCTGCAGTGCTTGGAAGATATTGGTATACGAAATAATTATTTAAATATGGTGTACCGCAAGGATCCGTTCTTGGTGCTATGTTATTCACCATATACATTAATGGCTTGTTTTCTTTGAAAACCAGTGGAAACGTCATTGGCTTCGCAGAGGATACTGCTATATTCTATACGGCAGATAATTCGGAAGACCTAGAACAGAAAGCGGATTTAGACTTTTTAGAAATAAACAAATTGATTGACTATAAACGGTTAACTATTAATATAAGCAAAACTAATTACTTGCCCTTCAGCTGTTATTCCTTTCGATTGTCTCAATATCACAAACTCGCCTTCCATATTACCTGAAAAAAAATCAAATATTTAAGTGTAATTATCGATTGCCACATGAAAGGGGATATAAATTAAGAAGTATATTATTTAAATTTAGAAAATTAAAAGAATCTTTACCTGAAAGTTATAGGATCCTTGCGTGGGGTGCAGCTCTCAAAACTCACCCTCATGGTCTAGAAGGAATTCAAAGAAGGTTTTTAAAATTAATTTTATCTAAAAACTCGAGGTATCCGTCAGATGAATTATATGCTGAAATAAAAAAAATGGACATAAGACACCTATACTACTTGTGTTCTTGTGTTAGATTTTACCTTCATAAACAACAAGTTCCACTTCCATCTCATCAGTATAATACTCGTCAGAAACATCACTTTCCTCCGCCATTTATGAGCAAATCTTCTACACAGCGTTCTTATCAGTATATAGCACCAAAATTATACAACACTATACCAGAAACTATCAAAAGTCTTACCAGTATTTGTGGCTTCAGAAAACAGTTAAAACACTTGATTTACAGCACTAATAGGTCTGTTGTTAATTTTGAAAACTAAATCCATTTTGAAAACTGAATACTTATAAAAAAATTGATATATAAAACTAGTACGTCGTTTTCTTCTTCTTTCTTTATCTTATTTTATTTTCCCTCTTCTTTCTCTAAATATTAAATTAAATTTTATGCAGATGTATTTTTTTTTACCGAAACAATTATTTCTTTTTAATAAAGCACTATTATTATTGTTATATCAGACAGCCAAGCAGCCATTAATGCTTTGAACTCCCACGTAATCAACTCCAAGATGGAGAATCTAAACGAACTAGGCAAGAACAATACTGTTATCCTCCAATGGGTTCCGGGACACACTGGAGTGGAGGGTAATGAAATAGCAGACGTACTCGCAAAAAAGGGGCTGAAACACCATTTGTGGGACACCAGTACAATACTTGATTGGCTTGGAAAATAAGTAAATAAGAAAAGATCCCAATACTGGATAGGAGTACAAGGAATGAGGCAGGCCAAGACTACTGGGAAACTATGACCAGAAGAGATCAGACGACTACCTTGGAGAATATCAAATATAAGAGGGAGATCTACCTAACCTGAAGCCTACCGACATCCTGAACTTTTTGAAAGCAATGGGACTGGAGGAACTGCTCTAATCGTTGAGACATCATTAACGAATGGGCAGCAGAAGGGGGCACAATAGATCTTATAGGTCGCTGTGTATCGACACCCCCATCATCAGATAGATAGATAGATCTAAACGTTATACTACGAACTTATTGAGCGACCAGTGATTTGGAATTATAAGTAAATTTTATGAAAGTTTTATGTCATGATTTTCCCGCACTAAAATGCCAATTTACTTTCCAAAATACATAAACTAAACTTGAGTATTTAAACTTGTCTTCTTATTAAGAATCTCTTTCAAAATGTAATTTAGAATTTAAAACTACTTGTATAATCCATGTAAAGTATCTTATAAAAGTTTCCTAAACTTTTTACTCTCTTACAATAACAAAAGTGTTTTATGAAGAGACGATAAAACTTGAGAAAACATTTTCATTCAATTACCTTATTCGAAACTCCATCTGGATAAGAAAACATCGAACTTTTAAATTTAAAACGGATATGAAAATGTATGCCGGACCAGATCAAAAGTAAAAATCAATTCATGTATATTAAAATTTTCTACTTACAGGGCAAAAATCAAACGGTTGAACACTAATAGTTACTACCGAAAAGGAAAAGCTCTATAGAAGAGAACAAATTCTTCGCTAGATTGCCTTCTATTCGATTGAATCTCTCCGAAAGGGCGATATTACAAGTAAAAGTGACTAATTTCAATTTGCTTAATCGAATTATCCAAAGTGTCTACCGGGAGCTTTTAAGCTAATCAATTAGTTCGCAGTTAAGTTACGAGGAATTCAGATTTTCCAGCACTAAAAAAACCTTGAATTTATTTCATTAAACGATAGAAAAACCTTGGGACAAAAGTACAGGGCAAATTTTTTGGCTTATATACAATTAAATCTCAGCAGTTTTAAAAATCCATCATTTTAGAAAAACCACGCTTCACGTCATCCTTCTTTTAACCATTTCAATTTGTCTAATCATAAATAATATCTCCACGCTTCCTCGAAATCTGCTTGAGTCGACCTGCAAAACACTACTTCCGGACGTATGAACATTTAACAAATTGAAATAGCACTCTCACAAACTTAAAAAATAACGCCGCATTTCATCATTATAATCCGAAACGTTAGATGCATAAAATTCAAAGCAGTCACCTTGAATAAACTTCTTACACAAAAAGATGCTCAGCTTTCATATTCCCTTAATATGAGCACTGAAATATGTTTCGCTTTGTCCTCCATTTTATTTCAGGACGTCATGTCGAAGACCTGGGGTCATAAATCGTAAGAATTGCAGTAATACGTAAAATATTTTGAGTTTGAGTAGTGAAATATGTTTGTGTACAGTACGTTGAATTCAAAAGTGTAATATTATCTGGGAAAATGTTTAGAAAATCGCTTTTATGTTCAATATGTGGAAAAATTTGGGTATATAGTATTAAAACTACGTCAAAAGGGAGTAAACGTATAAGCAGTAACATTGAAACTTTTGTTGCTGCACTTCAAAAACCAACATACTTTTGAGATAACCTAAGTTAAAAGCCCCTTTGTTAAATTGCTCGAACACATTTTACCACAAAACCTGACAACATGTACCAGATATAAATAAAATCTCGAGCAAAATACAGTGTGGTGTTCTAAAGAAGTGGCAGGAAGGTTGACCTTAACTGGTTATATATACAAGTAATGTCTAAACAATAACGAACGTGGTAAGGCAACCTTCCTATTTACACGTAATATAAATATGTACAATAACATGACCTTAAACTATTACTAACAATATATGACAGATTATATTGGGCGATGTTCCTGTACATGGCACAACAGCAAAAAAAATCAAAATTGAACTTAAAAAAAATTAAACAAGAAACTCAGATCGTTTTTAAAATACAATGCCCACCTCATTTTACTATTTTTAATTCTGTCTCGAAGACTCGTCGCTGCTTTAAGTATAACCTTCTAGAATGCAAAGAAATTAATGACAAAAAAACCTGAAAATGAAGTGTGAGTTGGAAAGAATTTCAGTCTACCATTGTTTGTGAACAAGTAATTAGAGGAAATGGAATGGGTTTTTGTCTCTCCAGCTGTTTTGTTTGTTTTTTTGGTAGTATGTAATAAAGCTAATGGTGTCGTTATCGGTGCAATTAAATGAACATAAAGGACAAAAGTAAAAAGGAAAAAAAATAATTTTTATCTATCCCAAATACAAGAAATTCAATGGTTGCATGTAAGAGGTAAATTCCCAAGTAGGATTAAACACATTTCAAGAAATGAAATCCTTCCAAGTTACTGGATATGTAGTTTGGATATGCATCCCCATTTTTCAACCTTCAGTGGTTTTTGTTTGATAATATGTAGATTAAGAAAATGTTTTTATGTAATATAATATCAAATTCATTCTAAATATTTAAATATTTTCTTACAGGTAAATGCTTTTATAACTGCATCTCAATATTTAGGACTATTTTATAATTTTTTAAACAATTTAGTAGATGGGTATGGTGCGTGGAAATATTGCTATATGGCTTTTCTTACGATTATAAAGATATGGCGACCGTCTAGTTTCAGAAAAATTAACATCTGTTGTGAATTCATTTTTTGCCATTTTTAGAAGTAATTTCCTTTTTCTTAAATCTATATCTGGTGGTAAAATGTAGAAATAATCAAAAATTCTGGTATATTTTTCATGAAACATTTGTAAACTAGTAAAAAGTTGACACAGTATTAACTATCTGTCAGTGTATTCAGATTTGTAATTACAGTATTTACTTACATAATTACGCTGCTGTATTCATTACCATATTATTTGCGGACTATTAATTTGGTCCATTTACTTTAGCTCAAAATTTCAAGATAAAATCGTAGCTACTTCTGAATATATTTCTCAGTTTAATCCCTTTTAAGCATTTTAGAGGTGACTTCGTTTTGAAAGCGTCCTTTAAATCTTTCGCATTTTATTTTTATGTTTCGTCTCCCCACTGAAGCTTTTTCGCAATAAAGAATCGTCCTTGCCGGGTAGTATCTTTAAAACGAAATATATTTTTTTTGAGAAAATATTCTATACGGATTATTCCGGATTTTCTTGTAAAATATATAAAATATCAAATAGAAAATTATACAATGGCACAAATGAAAAGAAAAATAGTCTAATCTCCCAGGAATTGGACATTGAATGTCAACGTTGCCACAACGTCTGGACTTCAAACAACTACTCCTTGGGCTATATGCCCCAACAGGTATTGAATTATAGAAGTTCCGACGTTGGTTGGAACCTGAGATATCAGGACATTAAACCAACAACTTTGATTTTGTTATTAAAGGAGCCCGTCAACCATAGACTAGTTTCGGCATTATTGTGCCTCTTCAGTATGGCGTAGACAAGCTCGACTTTCAATCTCTAATGAAAGTCTGACAGTGGATCCGACTAGCCCAGTTCCTATAGAATACAGTTGCGTTAGCAAATGTATAAAGAACTGAGAAAGCACAGCGCCATCTATCACAATAATAACAAACTCAAAGTTAGCAAGAAGCAGCGACCTGTGAATGTTTTAAATGCTGATATGTATTTCTACCGAAATATATTTTATGGGAGTAAACAAATTGCACAAATGAAAAGAAAAATAGTCTAATCTCCCAGGAATTGGACATTGAATGTCAACGTTGCCACAACGTCTGGACTTCAAACAACTACTCCTTGGGCTATATGCCCCAACAGGTATTGAATTATAGAAGTCCCGACGTTGGTTGGAACCTGAGATATCAGGACATTAAACCAACAACTTTGATTTTGTTATTATTCTATAGGAACTGGGCTAGTCGGATCCACTGTCAGACTTTCATTAGAGATTGAAAGTCGAGCTTGTCTACGCCATACTAAAGAGGCACAATAATGCCGAAACTAGTCTATGGTTGACGGGCTCCTTTAATAACAAAATCAAAGTTGTTGGTTTAATGTCCTGATATCTCAGGTTCCAACCAACGTCGGGACTTCTATAATTCAATGCCTGTTGGGGCATATAGCCCAAGGAGATAAGACTATTTTTCTTTTCATTTGTGCAATTTGTTTACTCCCATAAAATATATTTCGGTAGAAATATATATCAGCATTTAAAAAAATTATACAATAGTGTGTAAGTATCTTATATATGGAAAAAGAACTTTTTAAATTGCGATTATTCAAACTGAAAGAGCAATTTATATCATGATGTATGAAACCCCAAAAAAACTTCCAAAGTTTAAAACTTTAGTTTTTTTGCGCAATTTTATAGTACTCGAAGCGTAGATTCTGGGATTTTACGAATATCCCTCAAAAATGTCCTATTGCGCCATTAAAATATTTGTACTACCTGAAGGAAATTTGGAGAATGAGGAGATTAGAAGTTTGTCCTTCAAAGCTCAAACATTAACCATCCCGAAATCGAACTGTATCGGATTCCATTGTACATATTTATTCCCGAATTAATTACGTCGCACATAAATTAGTTGCCGACATCGATAAAACGCCGTTATCAGTCGTTATCGTACACCGACAACCCGACCGTTCAGCATTGACCTGATAATAGAGCGCCTTGGATAGTCAAGGGTGGCAAATAGCCAGCGTACGACCCTTCGTTTGCCCTTCCGCTGCATTTGGTCAATGTAACAATGTACGTATATATACACGCCACTTTTTTTTATAGAGGCTAGGTCGAAACAGGACGAAAATAACTTTTGTTGATATTGGGGAAAAGATTATTTTTGTGTTATTATAATTTTCGCACATTATGAATCGCAAAAAATAAATAATTCAAGAAGAGCGAGCTTTAAATAATTCTAGAGTCGAAAAATTACCTACCCGCTCAAATATTTATTACCTCAAAGCCCAATCAAATCTTCAAAATTAATTATCAAAGAGAATCCGTCATCTGAAATCCTCGGGTAAATAGAAAACTCGTTTAATAGTGTATAAAGTTAAAGCAAACTCTATTAAATATTTAATAAGATGACACCCGTGTAACCCGAAAACGGTCTCTGTAAATTTCGGTGAGTTTGTCGGAAAATATGTAGAAGAAAATCCAATATTTAGATAAGAAGGCAATTACAATTTGGGATGCTTTTAATTATTAAAAAGGATTTTCATGTCAAATATTAAATTTATGATGAAAAATTATAAATATATAAAAACTACCCTTAGGATTTTATAACCAAAAACCGAGCCTTAGCTTGAAGCAAATTAGTTACAAAATATTCACAGCTATAATAAAAAAACTAAAATTGCTACGTTTTGCAAAGAAGTAGGACTTAATAGGACTTAATCTAGCCTTCTCTACAGAGTTGCTGTTAGGAAATAAGCAAAATCTTTTAAATGTGCCATTTCACAGTATTGTTTAAAACCAAAGTCAATGGAGAAACCTCTGAGGCATATTAGATGATCCCCAGTGATGCGCTTTAGGCCCTATGCTCTATTTTATATTCACCTCAAATCTGATAACAACAACAAATACCGGATTTTGCACTTTTCCCGATGTTCTAATTTGTCTCGCCAACCACTGAGACTCATGTAGTTTAATTATTCCTAAAAGATGATGTCAACCTTTTAAGAAACTGAAAGTCCAACATAGATAACATTGGCATTAAAAAGAAAAATCAAATCAACAAAACAGTCATATGGAGTAAAATTGGGGTTATAGCAGTGAATATTGCATTAACAATCTACAAAAAACACAGTCTAAAACCATATGCATCTTGATCAATGCCTGCGTCATGTTGCCAACCAAATCCTACATGAAGATCTCAATCCAATCTTCTTCAAAAATGTCATACAAAAACGTTAAGACCACAAGAAACTTGAAACTCAAAGCAACTCTCCACCTGGAGCAAAAAAACAATAAAAGATCTTAAAAGAGGTTGAAAGGGAAAAATCCTGATCATAACATTAGAAGACTTGACGGAAGTCTCAAGCAACTATACTCGCATATAGTCAAAGTACCCCGCACTTTTTGATACGGAAATGGCTTTCGGTCGATTTCTCCCAAACTTCGGGAATTTATTCGTCATCCCATCCCGATCAAAAGTGTCCACGGGCCCAAGTCCATCCTATGTACAGATTTCTGTGAAAACTTTCAAGATTATCCTGTACAAATTTCAAATCGATCCTATAAAAATGGACGAAGTTACGCGATGTGAAAACGCTTTAAAAAAGAGTGAAATACATTTTATTTATTTAATTTTCCTATATAATTGCTATAATTAGAATTATTGGTATGTTTTGTCTTTCGAAAATACAAATTGCGTTAACAACTGGGCTCTATCAAAATTAAACTAAACAAAACGTGACCAGAACGATAATCTTCTTAGTACAGTGGTATATATAAACTTTTAATAGATTTAATTAAAGATACCTGACGGTAATTTGCTCCTTGAAACAGACTAACACAAAGGACGTCTGGGTTTTTGAAATAACAAAGCAACAGACGGAAATTAAAAAAGGTCAAAGGAATTTGATTAAACGAAATTCTAATTAGAAATGAAAATGTTTGGTAATGAGTTTACGTTTCTTTTTAACAGACAGTAGCTTTTATAACAAGTACTATTAGTTCTATTAGAAGAACATCACCCAAGGTTAATTGGAAAATTTCCTTTCAACCTTTTGTTATTTTTCTAATCCCAGAAGGCTTAAACAAGTGGTTGTTATGGGTTTGAAAGTACCCCGCAGTTTTTGATAAGGAAATGGCTTTCGGTAAATTTTTCCCAAACTTCGGGAATTTATTCGTCATTCCATCCTGATCAAAAGTGTCCACGGGCCCAAGTCCATTCTATTTACAGATTTCGAGTTAGCGCGAATTTAACCTGATTAGAGCGAACTCGATATATGCGTATTTATCGGCAAGTTTGGTGTTCAGGGCTTTACGTTTATGGGTTATGATGGATATATATCATACACACCCTCATAAACACACCTACACACACACATAGCGTCTTTTAGAAGATTTTATTTTGATTTCTTAACTTTTTTTAAAGAATTTATGTTTTATTGACATTACATTTTCTATTTTATATCATTTTTCAATCACTTTTTTGTTACCATGAGTACAGCTAGACTATGTCCGACATGGGTGTTTCATTAACAGGGTTAAACATAGCCGGCCACCTTGACATAAATACAAAACTAAATGTTCAATGGAAAAATACTTTTTGTAAGAGAACGCTTAACAATCATGTCCAGCAAAAGCGTCACTCGTCTTAAGTACTTCATCTATTCTCAGTCTGTTGTCTATTAGTGAGGTAACTTTTAAAAAGATTGAAATAATTATTTCGTATACCAATATCTTCCAAGCTCTGTAGGAGAAGATGATGACTAACCGTGTCAAATGCTTTTGAAAGATCCAGAAATATACACAAACAGGGCTTTCTTTCATTAAGTGATTCACTTACTTGTGAAGTTAAGGCAATAACTGCGTTTTGTGTGGATGTTTTCTTTTTAAAACCAAACTGTTGTTTTGAGAGTATTTCATATTTGTTTAGGTACGAAACTAATTTTTAATTTTTTTAATTTTTTAAACATTTTTGAGAAGTCGGTGATTAACGATAGGTCGGTAATTGCTGATGTTGTTACATCTCCCTTTTTATCTAATAGAGTAACAATTGATTGTTTAAACGCTGATGGGTATATTGAGTGTTCTATACATTTAAACTTTTTAAATCAAAATAGGTGCAATTAGGAATAGATTTTCCAATTAACCTTGGGTGAGGTTCTTCTAATAGAACTAATAGTACTTGTTATAAAAGCTACTGTCTGTTGAAAGAAAATGTAAACTCATCACAAAACATTTTCATTTCTAATTACAATTCCATTTATAATAAAATGCTGAGACAAGTAGATGTTTATTTTTTAAACATGTCAAATTAGTTGTCTTGCAATTTGTCAATGACGTTGACAATTACTTTATTGACGCAAAATTGTTCTATAAAGAGCGTTTTATTGTTCAATCATACATAAAAAAAGTTATATATTTATATATATTCACAGATGCTTCTATCCTAAACTTGGACACAGAAACGTCAATCTACCAGTCATTTGTTTACATTGGCCTTCTAACCTCATTTTAGCCTAAAATTAGAGTTGTTAATCACCTCAATTGAGATTCCTCTCAGAACATTTATAACAGTCGGCCAGGTATAATGCGTTAGGTACGTAATATGATTATTTCACGCTAAGTGGAGTTTCCAGGGGAAACTATAAGGGATTTAACACCGAAGTTCACGAGTTTGTCGAAATTAATTTTGAAATGCCGTATTGCATGACATATGAGGTTGGTTTGAGCGTGTATGTTAAAGATTTGTGGTATGAAAGCAATAATAAAATGTACAATTCCTGAAATGGAACGCTACAAACACCATGTATATACTGTTGCTCCAAAATCTGAAGAAAACATCCTATAGATGTTTCTGTTCCAACTTATATATGTTAAGTTGGCAAATAGTTTGTTATGGACTGTATATCTTGGTAGTTCTTTTTGTAGGTTCACGATTTGTAATGAAAGAAGGCACTTTTAACTTTTAAACTTCTATTAAGTAACAACTAACTGTTTAACAAGTTCAAGAAAAATCAACAACTAGCTTGTGCAAATGCTCATTGAAATTGTTTGCTTGCAAGTACGAAAAGACTTATTTCGTGCTTCGTATTTTTATTTGGTTATTTAATTGGATATTTTTATTTATTTTCCTTGTCTTTTTCTGGCACAAGGGCGGCGTTACGTTGATATTTCAACAATTCCTAAAATCTTTAAACTATTTTTTGTCACAACGCTAGAGAGAATTCAAAAATTTAATGCAGATACAACTTTCTCTCTTTAGCGCGTTGAATCACAACATTCAATTTTTTTTAGAAGCAACGTCGAGAGTTAGGACTGAAACGCTTCTGGTCTGCTGTAAAATCTTCCAATAGCAGTTCAGGATCCCAGTGTGAACCAGGTCCTGGAGACGATTCACCAAATGAAGAAACCAAACCACCACATTGTTCATTGCCACTGCTTCAGGTTAGTAAATAATTTTAGGTAATTTTTTTTAATAAAAAACTCTTATTCGCATGTCCTTTTTGGAAGACGAGATATGGTCTAGAGAGCGTTGGATTTCGACTAATTAAAAGCCCATAGTTCTTCCATGAGAAACGCTTTTACATTGCTTATACCAGCGCATGCAAATTTGATCCAATTACTGCTAAACACCCAGTCGGGTTTTTTTATGCACCCTAAACCAGCACTTCACCTGCATATTCTTTCATTTTCCTAAAAAATACTCGTTCTTTCTTCATCAAGGATTATTCTTTCTACCAAATCTTCTACACTACATTTACAGAATAAAAGCAAACTTACTGTAGAACTCACAGCATTTTAAAGAACCGCATTTGCTTTCTTAGGTTTGGCCAAGTTCAGATTCACCTAGAGGGGAGGCAGACGGTCAGAGTTTTGTATTTCCAACATGCGCAGAAGATGCAACATCGCAAAATTCAACGTGTCTTGACAGCGCACTTCATAATGATTCCGGAATCGATTCCAATCAGGTAAGCCGATCAAAAATATTGCTGTAATATATATAAAGCTTTTAAAAAATATATTCTCCATCTCTTACACGCAAGACTTTAAGTAGCAGAACGTTAAACACTTTTACTCAACAGCTGACCTTGACACACACAGTATCTTACAGTAATCAAAGGATGGCAATTAAAATTTCTTCTACTTTCTAGGTATCACCTTTGCCATCAACAGCTGGCACATCAACCACCCCGCTACAATCGCCCACCCCAAGCCTACGAAGACCAAGTAGTTCACTGCTTCACCCCGACCACGCCAGACTACTAAGGCTCTACCCGATCATATCTCCCCCTCACAGCTCCACTGAGGATCTATCAGAAACGAATACAAGCGGCAACAACGCAGTTATATCACCATCATCATCAACTACCTCATCGTTAACCTCAATAGCCGCTGCAGTAGCCGTAAACACACCAAGAGCCAGCGATAGTTCGGATAGCAGAAGGAGATCTTCAACTCTAACTGCTAGATACTCTATTTTTGACGCGTTGGATTTGGAGTACGCGCTACTTAGAGCTGCCGCCAGAGGGAGCGTAGGACCTTATTCGTTGAGTGAAAGTTTACATAAACTTACGTTTACTCAAAGTCTGGCTTTTCCCGCTCTAGCGCGAGGTCTCGCTACCAAGAGAGGAAGGACGCAGCAAAATATGAATAGAAGACCTTTGAATCCCAACGAAAGTGGACTTAATACTTTTGCCAAGCTAGTGACCGCTTTGGTATTAGTGTTAGTTAGTGTACTGGTTTTCGCGGTTGTGTATAAATTTGTAAGAACGTGAGGTTTGCTTCTAGCTCCTGGAGGAGCTAGACAAGGAAGTTTCACCTTGAGAAATTCTAGTGAATTGGCTAGATTGGCGGAAGTTACTTAAAATGATTGAAAAAAAAGTTATTTGTATGAGTTATCTGTGGATACGATAATTCGAATGAAAATATTTTTGTAATGGTTTGGAGTATTGTTGAAATTTATGTGGGGTGTATTGCAACGAAATGCACATGAAAATAACTGAAACAAAGAAAAAAGAATCGACATATTTTTAGATGATCCATATGGATTGGTAAGATGTTGACTTGGAAAAATGTAACAATCAGATTAGGATCTCGTAAGAAAAAAAAATTAACAAATTGGATTTGCAATCCCCAATGCAAGTTGGGAATTTGAAAACTTGTCAAAACTCACTTTTAAGCTATATTTATCAGTTTAATATCTATTGCTACAGGATTTTCCAAGGATACAACAACAAATTTCTTCTTGTACAAAGACAAAAAAATTTCTATCTTTATTTTTTTTACGTTTCCAGTTTAAATGTTAGTAGAAGTCGCGTACAGAATGGGCTAAGAATAATATTTTTCAATACTTTTTAAGTAAGTTAAAAATAGTGTTTTTTTTAATTATACCATTTTTGAATTTATTCGTACTTGTATAGAGCCCAAACTGTATATAATTTGTAAAAATCGAACCAAAACAGCTGCCTTAAACCATGGAATATTTCGATTTTTTCTGCTTCAGAAAAAAATCGCTGTAATCGATTATCTCTTTTATTATAAATATTGTTAAGGAAATATGTGGTTTTGAACTCTGAAAATTCTCAAATACTCGATTGTTATCAATAAATATTAAGGAATTTTTTGTATGTTTATTTTTTTTTTACCAGAATCACCTAAAACACTTTATTTACTCCGTACTTTTACCAATATATTTCGAAAAAAGATAAGTTTACAAAAATTGTACGACTTTTGGACCCCCCCGTATTCTGCACATATAGTTTTATATTTATGCCGTCCGGCGTTTTTAATAGTATACCTATTGTGTCACAAGGGCAGAAACTGAGCTTTAGCAGCCCGAGGCTTAGTTAAGGAATAGGAAAATATAACAAAAATCTTTAATTTTATAAATACAGACAGCATTTAATGATAAGTAATAAAAGTGTACCAATTTATTTATTATATATTATTTCCAGTTGTTAAACAATTCATAGGACTTTTCGGACCATTGCGCGTTGTCTTGTTAAGTAACAAATTTAGAGAAACATTACTACCTTCTTCTTGCTAGTCTGGTGGAGTATTTGTAAATTCTTCATCACAACTATTCAGAATCAGAACGTATTATTATTTTACAGTTTAGTTTTCTTGATTCTACACTGACGTTTAATGAAAATTTATGTGACACGTCAAAGTCAAAGGTGCCTAGATAGTGAAAAACTGCAAAATCGTCTCCTTTATGATTTGATAAATATTACTTTCGGTCTGATTTTTTGGGTTGATATGACTCATTTTCTTATATGGTAGGCGCAACTTTTAAATGTAAAAAACGTCCCGGTCAAATTTTCTGAAACGTTGGTATGTTATAAAACTCGATGCACTGATAAAAAGTGTCCATTGGCCCAAAGCCATGGCTAGTTTTCGAAGTACAGGGTGTTAAACATCGGAAATACCACTTTTTTGTAACCAGATTTCTCATAACAGACTTGTTTTATTGGCGTTTATTGTAGAAAACATGAATTACAGATTATTGTTATAAAATGTTTGTATTATTTTAAACAAATGTACGATCTTCTACTCTATGTCGTATAGGGTGTTAAACTGATTGCAAAAAATTAGAAAAGCTGTGTTTTGTGCACTACCCTGTATTTTAAAAGTTTCTCCGTCAACTTTATAAATTAATACATTTTCACATTAACAATAGATTAGTATTTAACTTAGCAAAATTTTGTTGTAATCAATCCTATGAGAAATTTGCCTAAAATTTGTGAATATTTGACCAATATTTTCTAGTTGAAAGATGTTTTTAATATCTATGGGTACACATTTTAGGAAAACTGGTCATAAGATTACAACAAAATTTTGTTAAATACTAAACTATTGTTAATGTGAAAATGTATTAATTTATAAAGTTGACGGAGAAACTTTTAAAATACAAAACACACCTTTTCTAATTTTTAAAGTTTTTGCAATCAGTTTAACACCCTGTATGACATAGAGTGGCAGATCGTACATTTGTTTAATATAATACAAAAATTTTATAACACATCATTTATACGGGGTGACTCGTTAAAGCTAAAAACACTATATGCCCTCTGTAACCATATTTTATGAGTCACCCTGTATAAAATATTATTCATCGCCAAGAAGTAATTACTCAAACTATACATTCATAATGCAATGACATTTGCTCGTATTTTTAAAGCTGTTATAAAAAAATGATTTCTTCAATAAAACCATATTACTTATTTTAGAACCACCCTGTAACTAACCAAATTCTACGGTGATTGTTTATAAAATATTAATGCTAATTGATCTATGATTCATGTTTTATACAATAAACGCCAATAAAACAGTGGTTACAACAAAGTGGTATTTCCGATGTTAAACACCCTGTACTTCGAAAACTAGCCATAGGATTGGTTTGGGCCAATGGACACTTTTTGTCAGTTTCATAACGTTTCAGAAAATTTAACCGGGACGTTTTTTACATTTAAATGTGATTTATGCTTTTTGGTAATAAAAAATTATTCAAAAAGTGATGGATATACTTAATAATTTTTCTGATGATACAAAAGAAATTAAAAAATTAAATGACTTTTTGCTGCAAGTATTTTTAGCTAAAAAATGGCATGAGATTCTTGATCGATTTTTTTTTGTAGTTTTTAAAAATTTTTCTCTATAATTTTTGTATTTGATATAAAAAAAAATTGTTCTTTAAACTCAAATTTTCTTAAAAATCGTCGTTTACTTTTTACATATTTTATTCGATGTTAGATTTGTTCAATATCCTACGTATCTTTGTCGATGATGGTGTTGTGAGGTTTTCTGGTTTTTCCCACAACTGTAAGGTAAATGCGCCAACAATCATCAGTGTAAGTCGCCCCAGAGCGCCACAGCAAATAATAATAATAGCCGTCCCTCCTCCGCACAAGCTGCAGAAGATTCTGGGGTTCACTCATAAGAGGGTGAATTGAAGGGCGTATATTATTTATTAATCTATTTATTTATTATTATAACCCGTAAAACAGAATTTTGTAATTCCATGCCAGTTACTCACTTTTTCTAGACAAAATCTGTAAAAAATATGTTTTTCTTTCGTTTTTTCTTCCTGTACTACAGATTTTTATCGTATGTGTAAAGAAAAAAAATAAACAAAATAACTAATTCCTTTTATTTCCATTTTCTTTTTTCTTCAATAAAATCTACAGATCTAACATGTAATAATGACAATATTTTTTTTCTACATCGAAAATAATCATACATAAAAGTGATTTATTACAATTTTTAGGAAATATAAAAACTTTTTGGCCAGTTTTCAGTGAATACATTCCTTAGTGACCAGGGACAATTATTTTTGAAACAAAAAAATTATTAGCAGTATTATGTGGATGATCGGAAAATTTAGGGTAAATTATAAGTAAATTGAGAAAAGTCAAGACGATTGAGGAAAAGTACGTTTCGAGGGTTGAATATTGGTTTTTACGATTTGTGGATGAAATATGCATCCTATCGAAAAAAGTTTAATACAAAAGTTGTAGATAATTAAAAAATCTAAAACTTTTTTATTCATCATTTTTCAACATAACCTCAAAATTATCGAGAAAAATCCTAAAAACCGTTGTTTCGTTTTTAATTTTTATCTATCTGCTAAGAATTTTCTATGAATTCGGGTATTTAAAATCGGTTTGGCCCTGGTCTATTTAGCGCCACTGTATAATAAGAATATTCGGCAGTAAAAACTGATAAACTGAAGTCATTTGGATTCTATTAGTTAGTGTCTTTTATATTATAAATTCATGATTTATATTAGAAATCACTGAAAATACTAAAATACTAACAGAGTACTTAGGCCTTTTACATAAGAGTTCCTAAATTAGATAATTGTGTTTTTTAGACCCATTTTTTAATAATTATAAATTTAAAAAAAATACCTTCCACATTTTTTCGATAAATGACATATAATGGCGTAATAAAAAAGAAAGATTAAACATTTTTATTAGCTACTAGTTTCGGTCCCCTGGAACACCTTCAGGCTTAAGAAAAACTGAAAAGTTACCAATAGTACTCTAAGAGATATGTCAAAATAATTAGGTATACAGAGTAGTCCATATTTTAATTTCCTATACAGAAATCTCATAAAATATCGTAGATACAGATTCAGCTAAACGAAAAAAAGATTGATGACGCACTATTATTATCCGTATCATCAAAAAAAATATTTTTTTATAAATTGAAATGGCTACAAATTTACATTATAACGTTTCGTCCCTTCACAATTTTTTTATTAACGCGAAAATGCATTAAGTGGCACTGAGTGATTAGCCCACTATACTTTTACAACTAGCTGCACCTGTTTTATAACTTTCCTAAAATCAAGTATAGATTTTGGATCTTAATATAGAACTTTTTTTCCAAATTAAACGACTCTATATCTACTACTGTTAACAATAATTGTATTGGGGTCCACCCTGTATTATCTAACAGAAGAGGTGTCCAGATTTTTTTTCTATACAGTAGGTACATAAATAATTTTTATTTTTTCACTATATATATTTCTTAAATTATAAATCAAAGCTAATTTTGAATGAGGAAGTGTTTTTATGGGAAAAATATACAGGATGTACCATTAAATTTAAATTGAAAGTCAAAAATAGGGAAGGAAGTAAAAAAGAAGATGTCTTGTGAATATTTTCACACCTAATTAATTTTTTAAAGGAAGAATATTGTGTTTTACTTTATTTTTCATGTGGGACAACCTGTATATTAAAAGCAATGGATTATAATAAAAAAAACTGTAAGTGGGTGATCATAATTTGTAAGATATATTATGATGATTGTTATGTTCCTCTACTATTTTCTTTTTCTAAACATGTAGCAAAAATTTGAAAAATTGGAGTTGATGATAAATAATGTTGCTTCTTCTAGCGATAATTTCTGACTAGATATCTATAACACAGCCCGACAAAACATTTTTTTGTAAGTAACAGGTGGTTAAGATAGTAAACAAATGAGGTAACCGATATCCATTACTTTTATTTCTAATAAAAAGACTATTCTAGAAAATCTTATAAAAGATAGTTTTAATGTAATCTCTAGAAAATTAAAGCTGATTTAGCAAATCTTAAGGTACCAAAATGTGTGTCGGCCTGCGTAATATATGAAAAAAATATTTAAAAAATTTTAAATAAATCAGAATACATTTAAAATTAGACCTAATATTATATTTACAGTATAATTTACAACTCAAATCATATAAATACATTTTTTTGGAAATATATACAGACGCAAAAAACTTATTTATCAAAGATTCAAATTTTTTTAAAATTCTACATAAAATATTAGTCAAGATTGTCTTTGTTGTTTTTATAATTTGGTATGATCGAAAATAATTATTTCAATATTGTATTGTCGTTTTCATTTAAATAAAAAAAATTGTTATCATTGATTAGATTCAATTGTTTATTGATAACGTTAGATATTAATAAATATGTATTTTAGAGTTTGTCAAAATCTCGGATTTTTAATAATTTACTATTTTATTATTATTATTATTATTATTATAAATCAACTCTGAACAAAAGAATGTTTATATCTGTGGTATAAATTTAACCTAAAATTTATCTTGATTTTAGTATCAGCACTGTTGCCAAGTTTCTTGGTTTTTCAGTAAATCTGGTTAAGATTTTGATTTTAAATTTAAATTAATCTTTATCATTATTTTCGCAAATATGCTTCTTTTCCTTGGCAAAAAATAGTTTTGCTATTATAATATGATTTTTAAAATTTTTTATAAGGTTAGTCGAGAGAGCCATTTGTTATAGAGTTATAAAATTTCTAATATATCATAATTTGGTCTGAAATATCATAATAGCTAAAAATTAATAATTTTAAGAAAAATAGTATTATTAAAAAAATTACCAGTTGTCGAGTTTTTTATTAGAAATTTTTGTAAAATTGGAATTTTTGTGAAGTTAATTTGCTAAAAATATGCAAAAAAATCATTTTCAAATAAAAAGTAGATGAATTTTAAAAAAATCAAGAATACAGTGTGTTGCGACATTCGACCGGCAACGATCCACACCTAGAAGCACTTTTGAATTTTTAAAATTCGATATAGAAACTAGAATTTCTGAGATAAATCAAAATTTTACCAGCCAAAGTCCAAAAACGGCTTTAAATATTATTTCATATGTAAAATCGCTAAAATCCATTCTGGTCCTTTTTGTTCAAATTCAAGGTCAATCGTCGACAGAGTATCAAGAGAGCTTTGGTATAGTTTGCACATGCGCTGTGCCAGAATGCCCCTAAGATAACTACTGAGGGTAAAAGATGCTTCCAACCCAGTTAGGGGTCTTATTTCAAATTTTCTCAATTCACAAGAACTCTCAGGTCGAATACCCTGTATACACACTTTATTGAGGTACAAATTTATTAAGATTAATATTGAAAAAAAATATTTTTTTGCCCAATCAAAATATTAGTCGCACTGTTTAAGTATTTAAATGACACAAAAGCTCTTTTACATCTTTCCATTCGTCTTCTCTCAACATAAAACAAACTTATTCGGAATTATTATAATTACTCAACAACAAAGAAGCCTCCGTAGATTCCTTAACCTCCTCACATCCCGAATCCGACGTAAAAACGTCATCGTCGATCTTGTCCGAACATTCTATAACAGTTTTATCGTCGGATTTTGACGTCCGGCTATCATTAGATTCGTCTTCTTCGTTTACAGTCTCCATGGTTCCCATTCCCGCCACCGGAGATACAGGCGCTGTAGGCGGAGTGATTTTTCCCGTTTTTCCGAGTAGGTAGTAGGTCATGAGTTGGCCTTTTCCTTTGACGGCGACCAGACCGCGCTGCTCGAACTGGTAGCCGAAATGTTCTAGAATTTCGCAGGTTTCTTCTGTTACCTACAAATCGTAATCGGTGAAAATTGAGTCGTTAGATCATAGATGGCGATAGAAAGATGGTTTAGGGGTTTTTTAAAGTTTAAAAATATAGAATGTGGATATTGAATATGAGTAATTATAACAAATTATGATTTGGTTTTATGGTTTATGGATTGGTTTTGGAAGAGAAAAAAGAGTTAATTTTTAGGATATTTTGAAATTTGACCCACCCTGTATGTTTCTAGTTTTACTGTACCTGTATGCAGCCGGCTTTCCCCGTACTTTCCATCCTGGATGCAACGTTTACAGTATTACCCCAAATATCGTAATGCGGTTTTCTTGCCCCGATCACCCCCGCTGTTATAGGCCCGTGATTGATTCCTAATTTTAGTACAAAATGATTGAAAGACTGCTCGTTTATACTTTGCAGGGCTTTTTTCAGTTCTAAAGCAAACTCTACCAGGATTGCTAAGTGTGCCCAACGCACCGAAATTGGATCTTCAGGCTGAAAACGAGAAAGGTGAAAGTAGGGCAAAATTATGTTTTATATATTATAATTTTTTTTCTAGTTCTTACCTTCATTTGTCTAGTTGGATTTAGACCGCTAGCAGCCATGTATGTTGATCCTATGGTCTTTATTTTGATGACGTCTTGGAACTGAGGTAATTCTAGAAGCTAAAATAAAAAATAAAGATAAAATTAAGATATAAATAAATAAATTTTTCAATGATTGGTTCTTACCGCATCAAAATCTGAGATGACTTCATTTAAAAACCTGAGACATTCCAAGCCTTGATTATTAACAGTTTCCTCAGAATAAAAATCTACAAAAAATAACCAAAAATAAGTTATATTTATTACCTTCTTAACATCTCTTCCAAAAACTAAAGAAATTCAGCTGTTAGTTATAGAGAAATGTAAAAATCACAAAAATCTATACTTCTATTTTGTCACCATTTCCTGTTAAAGTTAATAAAGATATTAGAAATCAGTTTTCGACAGAACATTTGTACAACCTTCCAAAAATTAAAGATCTACAACAGCTGCTAGTTTTAGATAAATGAAGTAACAAAGGCGAGGATGTCAGAATCACGAAAATCTAAACTTCGAATATGTCACCTTCTCCTCCAAAAACCAATCAAGATATTATAAAGCGGTCTTCAAAAAACCATTGCTACATCCATTCTTCAGTTCTCATCCAAAACTGAAAGATCTAGAGCTGTTAGTTTTAGAGTAAGAAAGGTCAAAAGGTCCAAATGAAATTTAAACTTCAAATTTGTCGCCATTTTCTCTTAAAATTAATAATCATAAACCCATTTGTCTGACTTTTCTTAACATATCTTCCAAATATTACAGATCTAGGGTTGTTAGTTGTAAAGTAATAATGTGACCAAGACCAGAATGTGTGAATCACGAAAATCTAAACTTCTAATTTGTCGCCACCACCTGTCAAAATTCAATTTTTGGGAATTGTGAGAGACATAACTTGAGTGGGAGAACAAAAAATTTCATTCATTATTATATTTGTTTATTTACCCGAAAAGTTAGGCATAGAAGCAAACAAAACTCCGACTTCAGCGTAACTTTGGGAATACAATTCGTCGTGTTGTCTCTTTCTGTTTCCCATAAAATGAGCGGCTACATGTGGAGGTAAAATATTATAAACCAAAGCCTCGTTTCGCCGTCTCATATCTTCAGCGCAGTCTCTTTGTTCTTCTACTTCGCATCGCCAAAGAAAAAGGACTCTGGAGACTTTTTCCATCTACAACAAGTTTGTTAATGCATGAAAATATCGCTAGGTTTTTAGGCTTTTGAATAATCGTGAATTTACTAAAAAAAAATATTTTTTAGGATTTTTTAATTTGAAATTTTTGCGTTAAAAATTTATATTTTTAATAAAAAAATAAAAAATCTGGTGGATACCTACGTGCCTTGCCAGGAATGCCAGGGCTATCGTGGCTGTTAACAGAAGGCCAGATAAAGTATATTTTCCTTGTATTAAGCTACAAAAATTATACAAGATTAATATTAATTTCAATACAAATTGTTATATTGTTTAATGATATAATGCTGAAGAAAAATTCAGTGGGTTTCAATTGAAAAAGTTGGTTTATAAATTTTCAATTTTTTAGCTTTATCAGTGCTCATTTTCTACGTTGAAACCTCGACTTTAAGATGGTATGAAAGAAATATGTTGTTCGTATGGAAAAATGTGGAAAAATTAGGCTTTTTTTTTTAATTTAAATCCCTATAAAATCGAAAAAAAATGTTTTTAACGTTTTTCTCGATAATTTTGAGGTTAGGTTAAAAAGTGATCACTTCATTAAACTTTTTTCGATAGGATGCATATTTTAGCCACAAATAGTAAAAAACTAATATGCAACCCTCAAAACGCCCTGGTCTATATATGAAATCCCTAAAAAGAATACGATGTATTATTAAGTAAAAACACGTATTTTCCATTCATACAAGGCATACCCGATGCAAGCGTAATCTGGAATGAAGCCAGAGACATATTTCCTGAGAATCGCTTTTAATCGCGACAGGTTCAAGGTCGATTTCTCCATTTTCTACTGGATTACGACATAAACACTTCCGGAGTAGTTTAACTACACTATATGCATAGTAATTCGACCGACTGCAATATAGATTGGAGCTTTGACAATAAAGTTGTTGAATATAAATTTGAAATTTGTACAAAACTAGTGTTGAGGCCGTAGGTACAAAAATTTTCCTACGGTTATGTATTTCTTGCTCACTTGTAAACGCACCATGGTATGTAACAAATCAAACCCTTCATAGAGACCTGAAGATCCCCTTCATCAGACGTAAATTATGAAATGTATTAATTGAGGAACTCTTCAACGATGGCCCCCACACCAGAAGACTTAATAGAATCTGGTTTCAAGATCTACTCCAACCATAGACAATAAACAAACATCAATGGGTGTTTCCCTTTCAAGTGCAAATACCTGTATCATATTTACTTAATACTCTGTAATGAAGCAGATTTTAAATAAAGCAATTTGTCCAAAAAACTTATATCTTCACTATTACTATCCATATTTTCAATTTAATTTCCTTCGAGTTCCTGATAAAGTTAAATATAGTCTAAACGTTTACTTACCTCGTCCAGTGCTTCATAGACTCTTCACAATCTATAGCAAAACCGAGGACCCATACGTTCACTAAACATTGACCTATAGCTATCAGCAGCATTAGAAAACTCTTCCATAAATAGGATAAGCAAGCTGGCAAAGATGCTGCTATAAGTATGAGGACGGTAAAATAACTGAAATAGGAGGGGTAAAGACATGTAGCGTCCAAGTCGAAAATCATTGTACAGTTTTCTGATTGTTTTTTAAATTGAACACAAGATACCTAAAAAAAGTGTTGGTTATTGTTTTTTTTCTTCATTACTAATTTTTTAAGATCTTTCTAGTAGACACTTACCGAATCCAAATTATTTACAGTGCCCATAAGTATTATGCAAGTCGTTGATAACAGTTTTCTGATAAACATTGATTCTTTAAAGGCTCTCCAACATTTTGACTAAAAATTAGAAAGAAATGTTAATCAGGCATCAAATAATAGTATATTCTGTAACAAGGTTGAAATGAGAATTCGATACGAGCGTAGAACTGTCAAACATGAAATTCACGGCTATCTAGGATGCGGACGTGATATTTACAGCTAGGTGTTACAGAATGAACATTCTGACACTAGAGCAAGAATAAAATACATAAGAGACAAGTGTTTCAGAATTTTTTTTCTATCTCAAGAGCGAGAATGTTTCTTTTCTGTTATTATAAGTGGTTTCAGAATAACTACATTCAGTAAAAGTATTTTAACGATAAAATAAGGTCTTACCAGTCCTGGGAACTCTTCAGCAATGGCAATTATTACTAATACGAAGAATACAATATTTTCTGTACAATATGTAATATCTATTGTTAAATCACTGAAAAAAAAATTACCAAAATAAATAATGGTGAAAAAAAATTTACTTTTTGACTTACCTCGGTAGTACAATAGCTATCGTAGATCCTATGGCTAATCTTACAATTAAAAACATGAGCAAAGTAAAACTTGAGAATGATTCAATATGTAAATGATATGATTTTTCCTTTTGGGGATCTACAAATGCTAAGTTGACAATTTTTGTATTTTTCGCCAGCTCCCTGTAACACAAAAAAAAATGTTTGACAAATAGTTCATTCACTTTTTTGGTATTAAAAAAATAATTGTTCCCGGATGTACCAGCGATCGGTAATAACCTCATAATATTTTTTTTCTCGGTAAGTTTTAAATCTCTTAAAATTTGGTAGACAAAATTTTTGGCGCTAAATTTTATAGAAAAAAATTTTCAGTTACTTACTTGTGTCCATCTCTGCTTACTAATTCTTTTCTTAACCTTATTTTGAAGTCTGTAGAGTCTTGTCGGGTTCTTCCTTTACTTGATTCCTACCAAAAAAATATGGGATGAGAAAAAGTAATCCTTTTAGGGCTGAATTTTTTCCTGAAGATATTTGTCTTATTTTTACTCACATTTGCAGCTTCTTCCTCTTTAGATTCAGATACAACTTCAGCGATCACACAACTGTCTTCCTCCGGCAGAATGTTGCCACCATTTTGAACTTCTTGCGTCTTTTGCTGAAACTGAAAACAGACACTTCATCAAGACAGTTCTTTAATAAAAATATATTTATAAATACTTACAGGAATGAGTACTTTAACAATAAAAAATGTTTTTAGTCCTGCTATCCTTAAGGATTCGTCTCTTTTTTCTCCATATCCTGCTTCAACTTCAAATTCTCCATTTAGAAATGATAACGTTGCATCGGAAATGTGAACTCTCCTGCAATGAAGGACAAATTATATATAAAGTTTCATTGAAGAATTGGATAGACAATTTTGAGCCAATTGCATTTATATTAAAGGATGAGATATTTCGTTACTAAAACAAAATAAAACAGGTTGAAAACTTTTATTACCCACCGCATGAAAGTGAAAAAAATATCTTCCAAATAGACGTTAGTTAGTAAGCTTCACTTTCGTCCAATCTCCTTTATAAATAAAACATTTCATTGAGTATTATTTGCAGGACTAAATATAAAAGAATTGTTGACACAGCATATATGTTCTAGGTAAACCAAAAAGACAGCACAAATAGGATTATTCCGCTCTCTGCAAAGAATGTGTCCCACTTCTGAAAGCCTCTTACTAAACAAAAACGACCCACTTTTCTAACCGTATCCACCACATTAACTTTCTTCACCCGGCTAATCCACGGCTCTCTATTTTATTCACTGGATTCTCGGCCTTGGCTGATGCAGTGGTGGAGACGATCATAATTTATTAAATGAAAATTTACAGCTGCTAGACATACTCCAATGTAGTTAAAGTAGGAATAACCATAGCGATGTCAGTCCGCTAACTTCGTAGTCAATAAATGATATGTCAGAGTTTTATTGCTGGTATACCAGGCGGCGTGAAATATAATTCTAAGTATTTTTTATTAAACCTTAAACATAATGATGCACTTCATAGGTTCAAAATGATTTTATTAATATCCACTTATATCATCATCATCATCATCAAAACGTTTTATTCTATCCTATAAATGGTATGAGTTCCTCTTTTACAATCTTTTATATTTTCCTCCACTTGGTCCTCCAGTCCGGGAAATTTAATTTTAACTTCCCATAGTTCCCAAAGTAGTGGGACATTAAGCTTGATTCTTTAAACTCGCATTAAAATTCGTCCTTTTTTATTTCTGAAGGATTTATATCGATAAACTTTTTTATGGACCAAACTCTTAAAAAATTTAGCTTTATAGCGGAAATCGTTTGTTCTGAAATTGCCCCTAGCCCTAATTCAGTCAGAGAAAAAACCGTTAACTGCATTCCTGCAACTCTTAATATTTTTTTATTGTACTACAAAAAAGCACTGAAAATAACATATAAATAAAACTTTAGGAGATATAAATCTTCATTACAATTATTCTAAAGTAGATTTACCATCTGCAAACCTGTTTTCAAGGAAACTATGATAAACATTTATTTATGGTCTTTAAAACGCTTCTTAAACGTTCATTTTGTTGACTAATATACATCTTTATTTTTACTTATACGTCCTGAAATATTTTTATCTATAAATTAATGTCATTTCAACAATCCAACCTGACTAACAAGAAAATAATATTTAGTTTGCTTTAAAATTAGTAATTTTAATCTTCAGAATACCACCGAAGAAACACATGAATATTTCAGTCAAGAAAAAGGATATCCAAAAATGTCAAGCTAAAAATTTCAGGAATAGCATTTATATGAAGCAACAAAAAGTCTTTCAAAATGGATAAAAATTGAGAGATAAATGTTTTAATTTAAAAATTTAGAAAATAATTATTTATTTTGCCTAAAATAATATTTTTACTATTAAGAAATTTGGAAGAAAAAATTAAAAGCACCTCAGAAATACACGATTATTTCAAAACGTGTTATCCGACATTAAAAAATCGGATGTGGCCATGCACATGACTTTACCATACTTTAACGGCCATACGGGCTCATAATCCAATTACTCGTACATATTTAAGGCAGGCCAGGCAGACAATTGTCTCCATGAAACAAAACACTTCTACTGCGCTTGCGCTATTATGCAACTATGCTATTCCATATTTTATTTTTAACTCGCTTATAATACAAAATTTGAAAAAAGTTTTTAAACAAAATTTATAGTAAATTTAATTTAAAATAAATTTTTTCTCTTAATATTTTTACACAAACTTAATAGAAACGATAATAATTGCGAACATCTGAAAATTCTCAAGAGTAAACCCCCACTTCCGGTTGTCCGATTTTACCCAAAATCTAATCAGCTCATTAGCATGTTGTAAAAATGCTAAATATAAAATTTGGTTAGGAAATTTCGATCGCAGGTGGAGTTAGAGCGCACACAAATTTTTCCGGACTACATACTCCATACTCCATACTCCATACTCCATACTCCATACTCCATACTCCATACTTCATACTCCATACATACATTTTCTGGAAATGGTCTTAAATGACTTAGAGGGTCTCAAAACATGTAAATCCACTGAAAGCTGAACTTTTTTTTTGCGATTACAATACTTTACCTATGGTAAAGTAAAAAAGTACGAAAGCACCAAATTTGGATGAACATAAAAATCAGAAAAAACCTTTTTTAGAAAAACAATAAAATACTATTTATTTCACAATTTTTTCTTAAAATATAAATATTTTTGGGATTAAATATTATTCAGAGAAAATCCCCATTTTTTGTGCTTACACGACCACTGCCCTTTTAGACTTCTAAACCTTAAAGTTTAGAAAGTCTTGTGGAACGCTTCTGTCTGTCTGTACGCATTTATAACTCAGCTTCCAGAACCAATAGAGTCTAACGGACAATGCATATGAACTCAGGATACCTTGAATGAGTGCACGGCTAAATTTCAGCTTTCTACGACTTCCGGTTTCAAAACTGGTTTTAAAAACTTTAACCGGAAGTGATAGTTTAGAAGTCTATTGTTCCCGCTCTCTAGCGGGTGCCGTTACTATTTGTTTGTAAGATGTTTTAATATTTCGTTTGTAACATAAATAAATCTTTCTTACCCCGCTAATCCGCTGCTCTCCATTTTATTCGCCAATTCCACGTCCTTGGAGTAAACATCGAATTGCCACTGTCGCTGTCCTAGCACTCCAGCCAGTACCGCTCCAGTGTGGATTCCGACCCTCATGTCTACCGGGGAATTCGCTGTCTGTTGGACGTATCTGAAATACAATTTCGGGTTAATAAATGGATTTGACTCATCCGAATTAATGCTGCGCTCGAATTCTGGATGGATATTCGGAGTAGTTTCCCGGAGTAAGTTCGGTTGATTAGGATAAATACGAACAGAGATTGTCGATTTGGTAAATAGGGAAGTAAATGTAAATAAGCGGAAGCGAATATATCAAATAATAATGTCGTGCAGTTACTATGGTTTGAAGAGATGAGATTTTAGGTTTAGGGCTTCATAATGACGCTATAAATATTAAAAATAATAATATGTCAATGTTTTTAGTGTCAATGAAGAAGCTAGTGATCTATCTTTCAACTAAGAATATACTTGGTCGTCACAGATATACAAATTCTGTTTAATAAAGGATTGCTGAGGGATCTAACCAAATGTGAGGATAATATATTCGGTGAATTTATGCATAGTTAGGACTCGGATACGGTTGCTCGAAATTGGGTTCATTAGGAAAACGGTAACAACTAAATATGTAATCTAGTTTAGTTCATTTTCTGTCACTATTTTTCAGGAGGGATTCGAATATTTTTATTGATATCCAAAGAGGAGCTTTGAGTAATGTTCCTCAAGCAGCTACAGCTACAGGTTTTGCGTGTCTCTTCAGTCAAACTGGAAAAAACTGGGGATTTGGTATGAGAGAAATAGTAGTAGGTATATATTGTTATGTTTATACAGATCTGGCGGACCATAAGATTTTCAATGTATTTTGGACAAGAGCTCACGTAGAAGTCCACCAGCACAAATTCTAAGAAATGTGCATGAGGGCTTATCAACCACTGTTCCCCTTCCTGCCTCGAGCAACTGGCACGTGATACTTGCTACTCAATGTACTGTACAATCGCAGTAGTAGTAAGCCGATAACGATTGAAAATAAAATGTTCACGTTTACAAAGGAAGAAAAGACACAAAATTTAATGTGGTATTTTGGGGGCCACTCAAATCGAGATACAATAAATTTATTTATAGTTGCATTTGAAAATGGGCCAATGACAGTCCACCATTTCTCGAATTATTAAAAAGTTAAATATGAGATTATCTCTGTTTCACAAATTTGGCTATTGTGTGGCACAAAAAGATGGTTTATTTGAACCTTTATTACATTAGATTCATAGTTTCTTTTTAGTTACATTTTAGTTTTTTTTACCGTTATTATTATTTTATTTTCAAAGCCGTTATGGCAAGAAGGAACCACATCATTTATGTTCAGAAGAGAAATTATTTGTTACTTCGGCATCGCAAAATCTCTTCCTGAAAGTCAGGCATACACACTTCCTTTCCTAACATTTTTATACTGCTGCAGCTTAGTGCTAATAAACTAACGCAGAAACGCGCTTTGCTAGCGGAGAGTAGGGATACAACAATGTAGAGTGGTTCAATTGAATAGTTGATACGTCGTCGTGCAGATTTCTTATATATTGTGCTGGTCGACTTCTACGTGAGCTCTTGTCCAAAATACATTGAAAATCCTATGTCCCGTTAAAATTTTGCCAGATCTGTATAATGTTTTGTGTGTGTAGTATCATAATTTATAATGATGATTTTATTTTTGTTTAATTATTTAATTTAATATTTATTATACCTATATTTTTGTTGTATTGTAAATTTTGTTATGTTTTATTAATGGATTAAATAACCACGACTTTAGCTCTTTCTTCTTTTAATTTAATTTAATTTGATTTATTTTTAACTAATTTTTAGATAAATTTTAAATGTATGGAAAATCTTTGTACTCATACCTTTTGTTGTAATCTTAGGCAGAATACGAATTTTTTTTATTAATTAACAAGTTGCCTTGGGCGCCATCTACCATAGAGTAGAGATTCCTAACCTCAGGGGTGTCTCTATTGGCTCGACACATAAAGAAATCAATACTAACGAATAACGAAGTATAATTTTTATAAACATTTATTTTGAACAGCAATTAAAAAACCAAATCATAACCTTTTATATTAAGTGTTTTAAAATAAAATGTTATGGAATATGGTAAGTGCCGTTTTTGTTTATTTTGAAGTCTAACAGTTCTAGCAAAAGTCTATACTCATACCTTATTCTCAAATTTTAGATTCTAACCTAACTTATTATATTTATAGGTTAAATAAATTTTAGACTTAATTAATTGTTTTAAGCCTTTTTAATTTAGTGACTTGTTAAATATCGATATTTAGAGGTTTAATAGGTATCTTTTTTAAATTTCTTGTAATACGTACGATTTAATTGTTCTGTTTTTATTCTTTTAGTTGCTTTTTATGAGTGGATGTTTTTCTTCAAAGTCGAATACAAACGGAATACTTTCCAAAACTGGATCAGGATAATCAGGATTTCTTTATCAGGAACAATAGACAGGATGAATAACCGTCACTTTCTTGACAGGTAAAGTTTTAATTAATTTTATCAATATTGCTTTGACTCGATTTTCAAATGTTTTGTTTCACAGAGCGATGTGGACACTTCGAGTTTTTTTAGAAAAAGCCCCGCTTGACTTCGCGGAATAGTTCTTATAAATGACCAAGTCAGAGTTCACTAGATTTACATTTGACAGAATTAAATCTAAATTTTTACAAAATTCAAAAAAAAATTAATTTTTAGATTATACTAAAGATGAAAATAATAATTTTGATATGATTTTTATATAATTTCTTCTTATATTAGCTTCATACTAAGACTTTTTATTTTCGTTATTATTGATTTCATAAATGCCGTAAAACTTTCTTATTTTGAAAAACCGAAACTCTACTTCTTTGATTTCTACTAATTTCCTAGAATTTGAACAAATTATGTTAATGTATCATGATATTAAATTTTGAGGTTATATTGTAATTTTCTTTTGCTCATAGCACTTTATATAATAACGTTCTTATTGTTATTACTTTCTCAGTCTGATCTGAAATTCATCTACTTCAACTTTATCCATTCAGTTATTTGTTAAAATAAAAGTAAATACCCTAAATTAATAGGTAAAGAGCTCTTATGGGCTTACGTTAGTTGCGTTTTGAGTAAGGGTGTGAAAAAAAAATTCGCAATTGATAAATTACCTTTTATAATGAATTAATGTTCCCTCCCGATTTATAGTATGCAGAAAATACTATTTTCACCACAATATTCGTACATTTCTAAATAAAAATGTATTATTTGCCATTTTAAAGCTTAGGATATCGCCGAAATATAATGTATAAAATATAATATAATAACAAACTTTTTCATTGGAATGACCGTTTTTTCAATATTTGGCCCGAAAAAATGACATTGACGGTTATAAATGCAAAGATAAAAAAAATGGTAATTATTCGGAAGAACAGTTGCTCAAAGTCCTGTCTCTTTAATTTTTTTTTTCAAAAATCAATGTTTTTCACGGTATTGACCAAAAAAATTGAAAATGTCTTATAAAAAAACAAAAATTTAGCTCAACTTTAACTAAAAATTACTAGACAATTGTAAAAACATACGTTACGACTTTCTGCAAAAGGATTTTTTTGTCAAATACCACAGTCTAGATGGCGCTAAAAAAATGGCGTAAAAAAAATTGAAAAAAATTTATGTTGTCCATAGCTTTTTTTCTGTTAAATGGTTCTGGTTGGTCTTAAAATGTTCCCAATGTTGTTCTCTCATTAAGATGTTATATACATTTTGTTGTGGAACTCATATTTTTTGAGATATTTACGCTAGAACAGCGGTTCTCAAGTTTTTCAAATTTTGTACCACATAAATATGAAACAAAAATATATGTACCACCATTTCGTCATTTCAATATTAAAGCTAGAGCCGTTAAAGTCAAAAACTGGAAGAAAAATTTATGTGTTTCTGAAAACAAAATGTTAAATGTTAAATTGTACCACATTGTAATGTACCACCAGTGGTATATGTAGAACGATCCAGTTTCTTTAAACACCCATTTTTCAATTGCTAGATCTTCCTTCGTATTAATAGTAGAAAAATAAAAAAAAATAATTTTAATTGTTAGCTCATGGCCATAAAATTAGTTCATATCCATTTTTACGTAATAATATCAGATTTTCGGTTATATTTAAAAAACTTTTAGAAATGTACGATTTTTATGGTGAAAATCGTAATTTTCTACGCCCTATAACTCGGGAGGGGTTTATTTTCATGAAAAATTGTATTTAATATTAATTCATTAACAAAGGATAATTCATCGATTGCGCAAGTTTATTTTCTTTTTTTCACTCACTTTTTGATGAAAAAAAACGCCACTATCTAAAGTTTTCTACTTCTGAACTAAACACCTTTCCTAACAATTTGCAAAAAATTTCAAGTCGATCTGTTTCTGCTCAATGATTTTACTTCATTTCTTGGACTAAAGACAACATGTTTAAAAAAAACTTTATTAATACTAAATTATAATCACAAAGAGACTAGGAAAGTACTTAAAAATGGTTAAAACAAAAAAAAACCTTTTAAACTGCTACTGTTAAAAGTCTAGTAAAATAAGGAAGCTGCATACATTTTTCTTTATCGCGTTATAAGAAGCACCACTTTCTTTATTATGTAAAAAAGTTTTATAAATTTTTTTATAAATTATAATCATGGGGGGGGGGGTAATTACCCCATGTAACCCCCCCGTAAATCCGCCCTTGCCAAAACGGATCCTTGGGGACTTATTTATATATATATATACCACACAAAGAATAAATTCCGGATCTCAAAATAAATCCCATTGTAACTCCTGCCTAAATTTATTCAACTCTAAATTTATTTTTTTCTCCAGTTGTATTTTTCGTCTTAAACATATTTATTATGAGGAGATTTCTGTTATTACGCCACCTGAGTGACGTGACCCCACTCGAAATAAATATCTAGATCCAAACCCGAGTTTGTTTTGTATTTTAAATCGTTAAATATTGGATTTTTTGCGGGTTTTTTTTTTCGTTTCGAAGTGAATAAAAAAATCAAGCGAACACAGTATTCCTATTTCGTTTTTAAATTTTATCAACGGATTTCGAAGCAAAAGCGTAGGCAGCCTAATAAAATAAGCACTCTCGTTATTGCCATAAATAAAAATAAAATATTAATGGAATTGTCGAGGACTACAGGCAAAAACGGTTATTTATACAGGTGTTTATGAAATATTGGAAAATTCGTCGCTCTCTATTCATTTTTTAACGATTTTGATTTCGTAATGACCTAAAATAGGTGCCATTTAAATTCAACGATTTTATAGAGAATAGACAAAAAACAAAAACAAATGCGACGAAGAAGATTTTTATTAACATCAAGTTCCAGTTCTAAACTAAACCTGTGCAATTTAATAAACCAGTAATTTTCACAATGTATTTTCACGTTGACGATATTTTGCACATACATTATTCTGGGAATAATTTTACAATGTACTCTTGAGGCATACATAACATGTAGGTCACATAGTGTATTTTGTGAAAATTACGAAACTTATCACGTTCTTTCATAACCAATTTTGTTTCAATTTGAGATAATTGATATCCTGCTGACTAAAATGAAGTGTATCCTCGGGATTAGACTATTCACTTTATTCCCATGGTACAACCTATACTAATTACTTCACTTTTTGTACCCTAATGACTAGTCTACGATGCATATTTCCTTATCAAATAAGGACGTAAGCCCCTGGAATTGGCTCACGTTTATGTTTGTAATTTTAAGCTTCAGCAAGTCAGCATATCTACATTTGAATATTATATGGAAATATTCCACCTTCTTCACGTTAAATTGACTGTAAATTCCTTTTTGTTGCTTTTTTGGAAAGCGCTTCCTGGAGCTTTTTCTTTATAGGATTTAATGGGTACGCTGCTAAAAGCACTGGATTAACATTGCGGAATTTTCATTCCGTATAACATACGACGGATATACCGGGTAGCTCAATTTAAATTTGGGGTAGAATTATAAGGAAAATTTCCCGTTGAATGAATGTAGGACCAATTATCCCTGAAGTAGACATGGCATGGTGCCTTTTAAGTCCATCTGATCCTTGTGCAATTCCCAAGCTTCCTGTTCTGAGATCAGTCTACCTTTTAACATTCCCTGTGGAATAAATAAATAAAATACAGGAGCAGATATTACTACTAAACATATATCTACCAATAAACCGAATAAATTGAACGGTCATAAATCGATTTCATGGTCATTATTTGTATACCGAAGGCACGTAATATTTCCTGAGCAAATACTGAGATGCGATGTATGTTTGTATGAAACGTAAAACAATATCGGTAGATTTATGATCAGATATTTTATTTCCATTCTACGAGTGGTAATATCTAAAAATGATAAATAAAATTTTGTTTGGAATCTATAGTAACTCGAAGTTATAGTAAAATTCAACTAAATTAGCTTGATGGATATCTAGAAAAATGCGAAGTTTTCTGTTAACTATCCTTTTATGCAACCCCTATTATTATGCAAAATTGATGCGATCATTACATAGCGGCGTGAAATAACATCTGCCATTATACACGGTCTGGAAATTACGAACAGATAATTAATAATGGAGAAATGCAAATATACAACAAAAATGGGTAGTAATTATAAATAACCACCTATATGCAGTCGAAAAATAAAAAATAAAAAGTTAGGAAAATAGAAAAATGTAAAAAAAATAATTCTGGAGTTCATAGTGGTTTGTTATTTTAAATATTCTTCTTTACTTCTGTTTGAATATGTGTTGAACGAGGTTTTGTCAAAACTCTTTCTGCCAGTGTAAAAACAATTTGTTCAAATTACAATATTAAATTTAATTTAAGAGTCTCGGGGTCCGCAAATTGCTGATCCCTATAACTAATAAATGCAGGTCCGTAAATACAAATTGAAGGGGCAATTTGCGGACCTGAATTAATTAGTAATAGAGGTCCGCATTTTGCGGCTGGAGAGACATCCTTTAGTAATAGGATGTCGGGCTAGCCTGCTTCTTACTGATAATGCCGAAACCGGTCAAGAATGGCAAGCTCCTTTAATGACAAAATCGAAGTGTTTAGGTTAAAGCCATGACTTGGTCGGGCACCAAACCACGTCTGGACTTTCGTAATTCAATACCTGGTGGGGCATATAGTCCAAGGAGTAGTTGTTGAAGTCCAGACGCTGGTGCAGTGTAGGACATTTTTATAGTCCTTGTTCTTGGGAGCTTGTGTGATTTCATTTCACATCCTTTGTGTTAAGTTACCATTGAAATTTAAAATAAAGGTGCAGGCCTAAAAGCATAGAAAAAACAGCTGTTGGTTTGAAGAAGAGAAAAAATAAAACTGGATTATTGAACCAGATATTAGTTTCAAAGCAAAACAAATATTGCTTGCAATTTTTAACAATCATGAATTGTTATATGTGCTGCGATTTATAATAAATGGTTAGAAGAGAGTTTTGACAAAGCAACGATTCTCAATGTATTGGGTGTTGCATACACTCAAGCCTAACTGACGAAGCCAAAAGGCAGAAATCGGTCTTAGGATGTAGAATCTGATAAATTAAATTAATTACTCGTTTGCTAATCATACATTGGTTGTTGAAATTTTACTTCATAACTACAAAGTGCAGTCTAGCGATTTACCTAAAAGTTGTGAACTCATGAATTGTATGATTTATGAAAAAGAAGTTGATATTAAAATAATAGAAATTTTTTTGAGGAATCTGCATCTCTACTGCTTCAAAAGCTTATACATGAAATAAAAAAAGAAAAAATGGTTTTGCAAGGTGTGTGATTTATACATTAATAACATTCAGCCAATTGTGAGGTGCGACTCATGTTTGATGTGGGTACATAAAAGTTGTTCAAAGTCTAAATGGATTTGTATTTCATGTTGTTAGTTTTACCACAAAGATTTTCAAGTCTCCTTACAAAATGAGGATTTTATATTACCTGCAACTGTGCTGTGCCAATTATTTTTTTATAAATGTTATTTTTGATATTTGGGCAATTATAATACAATCAACCATTTTATCGACAGATCTTTCAATTTTTGAATGTTTGTTTCCACACCCATTCGTAATTTAATGCAGGTCCGCAATTTGCAAACCTGCATTAATTAGTAATGGGGGTTCACAATTTGCGGACCCCGAGACTCTTCCAATAATATATTCAAATCTTTAATAGTAAATATAAAACCTTTTCTTAAAACGACTAGAGTAAAAGTCAAAACATCAATTAAAAACATTTAAATATGCCCCTTAATTTTAGTCCATCCGCGAGTTTGATATTATACGAAAATAAATAATAAAAGTAATATTAACTTTTTTTGTCTTTTTTAAAATAAAATAAAAATATGTATGTTTACTTTTGTCTGTATCATGACTTACTTGATGGCTTTCACCATGGATAAACCCATATGGACTGACAACACAGCATGGTCAGGGCTTTCTTTCGGTGCTCCACTAATGCAATAGTAACAGTCGCCTAGAATTTTGATTCGCAATTGTTGATATTTCTGACAAAAAACAAAAAATAATATAAGTATGACGTCGATTAAATACGACGTAACGTAAATGATTGTTTTGAAGTTATTATCCCATATACACGATTTTGACTAACTCGATTTTAGTAAAAATTTTACAGTTTGTTGTGATTTCCCTTCATTTTTCCCAAAATAATAATTTTTTCTTCGATTTTGTGTCAGCTGATTTTTTTTACCTCTATTGCTGCTTTTGACTTAAAAAAACAAGGTTTTGATAATAATTTTACCTCATTTACACTTCTTTCAGATTTCAACATTTTCAGTTTATATCTTAACCAAAAATTTAAAAAACAAGATACATACAATAAAAAATAACCAAAACATAAAAAATATATTTTCTTACCTCTGCCAATTTGTCAAATCTAGCGAACAGTTCGTTTAGCATTTTAACTAATTCTTGAGCAGAATATGTTGACGATATCGCCGTAAAACCCACGATGTCCGCATACAGAATGCTAAAAAAATATATTTAAAAAAAAGTAAATAAGAATAAATATAAAATATTAATATATAGATGGCATTTAATGTTGGAAGGTATATGCTCCATCGGTTAATCAATGAGTTATTATATTATTATATTATTATATTATAATAACAAAGACACAATTATTTCACAGATTTATCACTTTTTAATCAACAATGACTGGCCTATAATTAGGCTCTCTAAAAACAAACACTGGCGACGGTACCAATTTTCTCCAATTCGTTCATGAATACCTGCTTTTAAAATCAGGCGAAAGAAATATTCAATCTAAAAATGGAAAAATTCCTCAATGACACGGTTGCTCTTTCCAAGCTCGCTTTTATTTATTCGGGAGACAAAAATAATCCCAGTATAAATGCGTATTTCGTATTTATTTATTCAAGAGACAAAATAACCTCTGCAAAAAAAATATAAGAGAAACCTCCTACGAATCGGAACTGGGAATATTAAAACGAATACGTATAATTTCAAATATCTTTCTTTAAATTATTACCTGACATTTTCGTGCCGGCTCATATAAATCTTTTTAAATTGGCTGTCCGTTGAATCTAAATCTTGCCTCATTTGGACTGCTACGTGTTCGGGCAGCACTGAAAGCAGGAGCCTTTCCTGCAAATAAAAGCAGATATTTTAATAAGTATATAGTTGGGATATTTGTCCAACAATGTTGTACATAATTTGATATAGGAAGATGAACACTTTGAGGGTTTAGTTTTAAAACGAATAAAAATTTAAAAAATATAGGCGATACTACTAACCCTTCATTATTGTTTATTTAATTCAGATAAATATTAACTTTGGTAAATACATAAGTTAGAAATGTACGCACTTTTGTTGATGGAACAACTTGACTGGCTTGTTGGCTTATTGGCAGTGCCATTAATTCGGTTAAAAAAAAACTGGGTTATAAAATTACAAAAAAAAAATTCGTCTTTAGTAAAATGACTTTTTCACAATAACTAAAATTTGGGACATTTATTAAGTCGCCTGCTATGAGGATTGTGCCCAACTTTGTGTTTTTCTAACAGAAATATACAAAACTTTATATTTATTATCAAATTTGACTTTTCTTATCGTTTTGTTCAGTATTTTTTTCAGACTTTACGTAATTTTATGTATTTCTATCCCATAAACCTGATTTTTCTATTATTTTTATCATTATCTCAAAAAAATTGATTTTTCCAATCTTTTTTTACATCGATGGCTCTCTTATTAATTTTTATAGAATCATACGAACAACTAATCGGGCATGTAAGTAACAAATGTGAAAGGGTTGTTGTACTAGGGGACGTCAATGTGGATTTTTCAAGTAACTCAAAAGAAAAAAAAACTCTTATAAATAGTTGCATCTCACATAATTTTAAGTACTTAATAGAAGAACCTACTAGAGTTAATTTCTCTCTCTTTCCACTGGATTAAAACCACTTAGTTGTTAAAAAAGTTTTTTTAATTGACGTTTCGGCTTTCCAGATCGAAAGCCGAAACGTCAATTAAAAAAACTTTTTTAACAACTAAGTGGTTTTAATCCAGTGGAAAGAGAGAGAAATTAAAATAAAAACCACTATGAGCTTCCGAAATGAACTACTAGAGTTACTGACCCAACAGCGACTTGTATAGACAATATTTTTATAAATTTAGAAAACCACTTGGGATCAAATGTTATAAAATATGACATATCAGATCATTATGGGATAGACATAAAAATTAAGGTAAATAAAGTAGATAGGGTAGAGACAGACAGTTTTTATAGACCAATAACAAACTTAGGAAAGAGAGAGTTCAAATGCATAATAAGCAAAATAAACAGATTACTTTATCTCAACTGATCCAGATTATTTGGCAAAATATATATGATGAAATAAAATATGCAGTTGAGGTAGCATTCCCATTAAAAAAATATAATAAAAAAGTAAATAAGTTAAACTGATTTGACAATAGTCTTAATAAAATGAGAACAAAGTTAAATATAAAGAAAAGACTATGGACGAGTACTGGAAATAAATTGCACAAAGTAGAATTCAACATTATGAAAAATAAATACAAAAAAGCAATAAAAGAACCAAATCTAGCTCATACAATAATATGTTATTAAATAGCGATAATATAAGTAAAACCACTTGGTCTATAATAAATAATTTTAATAATAAACCAAAGAATGTCTCAAAAAATAGTACACTAACAGCAAATCATTTAAACAATTTTTCAACTTCGGTGATTGATGATCTGATTGCTAGCATTCCGTCAACAAGCAAAGATGGATCAGAATTGCTGAAAGTATCTCTTAGGGACTCTGTTTTCCTACGACCAACAAATGAAAAAGAATAATAGCTTCGTTGAAAAACTCAAAAAGTAGGGACCCATATCAGTATTAGTCAAAAGTATAGGTGATATTCTTAGTAAGCCAATGGTATATCTGATTAATATTTGTTTTGTAAATGGCAAGTTTCCGGGCACTCTAAAACTTTGTAGAGCTACACCCATTCTTAAACAGGGTGATGTAAATAATTGCAATAACCATAGATTTGTTACCATTACCCCAATATTATCAAAAATTATAGAAATAATATTAAAAGATAGACTCCTCGAATTTCTAGAAGTCTAAAGTCGCTTTTTGTATTGACGACTATTATAGTATTGTATTGTCACGACCCTACTGGTTGTGCGAAGTACTACCTTATAATTCTTTGCTACCTTTCTTTATGAAATAACACCAGGTTAAACAGTCTAACAAGTTTATTAATAAATATAAAAAGTATACACAAGGGCCTTACCATAGGCTATACATATCACATCGTTGGGCACGTCACGCTGACTTTGAGATAGGGCTGTACGATTCTGGACTCTGAGTCACACTATGACCCCTAGGCAAGAGTCTACTACGACTCTAAGACAAGAGTCTATCATGACTCTGAGACAAGAGTACCTTTATTGTTAAATCAGCGGAAATTTATATCTCGCGAATTGGGTCTGACGCGACCAGCTCAATGTTATGTTATTAAAAATATTATTATTGTTTATTGAAATAGCTGGTTTGATTATCTAATTTACTTAATCTATATTTAAACACAAAATGCAAACTCGATGTACTGTTTAGCGTGACAGTATTTAACTTGTTTATGTTAAGTGTAAAGTATTTTTTGACGTGTCTAAACATGTTGTGTCTGTTACATTTTTTTTATAACTGACATGAATTTTGTAAATTAAGACCAATAAATTTCTTTCTTTTATACCAAATTTTAACATAATTAAGATATTTATTGTAAATTTCAGTATTTTTTTCAGACTGATTTAATTTTTACTTTTTTTATTTCTATTTGATGTCAGAGCAATTTTAAATTTATGTATATTTATATATTTGGGTCTAAAAATACGATTCTGGTATTATTTTTTAGATTACTCGTTATTTAAGTATTTTTGAAGTATTTTTCTCAAAAAACTAGATTTTTTTCATCAAAAATCCTAAAAATATTATTTTTCTCTCAATTTTGACTTTTTGACTATATTTAATCCTTAGGCAGTTTTGTTACGCCCATGGTCCTTTTTTGGAATTTTTATGGTTCAAAAAATTTCACCTTCGTTATATTTAATGAACGACTCTGTACATTTTCAAATAAACAAATACATTTATGTTGTGCAATTGTTGTACTACCACCTTGGAGAATTATAGAATATCCAATACACCAACCTAGACTTATTGTTGGATGTTTTACAAATTCTTGCATATACTTTTCGATGCGAAACGAAAATAAAAATATCTCACCTGTTCGGCGCTCTGTTCCTCTATAACCAGCTTAACCTCGAGTGATTGCCTAGTTTCCAAGAAAGCGCGCCTCTGTTGTTTATCCTCTACCAGAAAAGACGTGAGTCCCATTAAGTTAGCTGTCAGCAGCAAAATGGAATTGGACAGGTGCTGAAAAAGAAAGTAATTCCTGTAAGCAGAATAACTTTATAGAAACGTTGTCGAGAATTTTATCTACTGTATAGTGTTGGTAAATCGAAATTTGATTTAATTTTACGCTAAGGGAAAGGATGTTTAAAAATCTATCAAACGCGTAAAAAAATTTGGAAAGAGAGCTACGGTACTCAAAATTATTATATAAGATATTTTGTTTTTGTTTTATTTACTCGAATTTCATTCATTACTTTTATAACCAAACAAAACACTACACGACGTCGCCAATTGATACCGGAACAGCCTACTTTCATTTAAGTGGGAAGAAAAAACACATAAAGTAGACGAAGATTAATTACGGTGAGTATAATCAACCAAGATGACTCTGTTAATTAGAGAAGATCTTGAAGAAGGTCGTAAGTTCACGGGATATTGATTCGCGCTTACGTTAGGCTAGTAAATTTTCCTGGCGTTATTTATTTACTAGTGGTTGAACGTGTGTGCGGAATTTGAATTTAAAATATGCACCATTCGAGATATTGAAGATGCCACTTGTGAATTTATTTATTTTATTTATTTATTATACATTATGGCAATGTATTTAAAACCGATTTTTAACAAGTAAAAATGTCCCAAGAATCTCTTCGTAAAATATCGGCTGTCAATTAGGAAACATCCTTGTATACTTTCCCAAAAATACGTTTCTATTAATAACAAATTCTTTTCTGTGGAAGCAATCGTAAATATTCCTGGCCTTCTATATTTATTATGTATTCTTACCCTCACCTAGACCCTTATTCAATTTTACAGAAACTTACTTTCCCTTCCAAATGTTTCCCAATCAATTATTCATCTTAACCTTCATTATAATTTAATATTTAATTCGTTTTTAAGGACATTTAGATGATTTTAAAAAAATGGTGGAGGATTTTTAAAATTTTGGTGAATGCTTTCTCCAATTTATTTTTATGGGAAATTTGTAATTTTGGCTTTAATATTTCAGAGGACACTCTCTGTGTGAAATCTAATCACCTTCAAATTTTAACAATAGAAGGGCAAACATGTCAATTTCCTAAAAGTGTTTTTTAAAATTTTCTTTTATAATATAGCTATTATAACACTAAAAGTAGTGCTATAATAGGCCATAACGCGCATATTATAGCACGCCTTTTCACAGTTGGTAGCATAATTTCCTACATGTCAAATCAGCTATCGGTTGACTCTAAATTTGCCTCTGAATGACTGTCAAGTATAAATGTCAAAAGTATAAAGGTAAAAAATACATAATCTAACTACAAAGAAATTAAGGATCATTTTTTAATAAACATAAAAGTACACATTATACATAATTATAAATTATACATATTTATAAAAATAATAACTTCATCTTACTGTTAATAGTACAATTGTTGTACACATTATAACTAATAGTTACATTAAAGGTATCTCTAGAATTAATTGTAAGACCAGCAGGATTAGAATTAGAAGTTTCTTGAGCATTGATCATTGTTGTAGAGGTTTCATTTTCGTTTTGTAATGAAATATCAGCAATATCGGGAATTAAATTACCTATACTATTTTCCGCAATTTTTCGAATTTTTGGTGGCGTACACGACATTTCATCACTCATTTTCACATAGGTTTTACAAACTTTAAAATACAAGAAATGAAGAAATGAAAATTCAAACTTGAAATGACTGTCAAGTATAAATGTCAAATCATTGTTACCAACTGCTACAAAATTAAGGAACTACTTTACTATTAAAAGTAGGAAATATTTTTAATTATATAATAAAAATAGGCGAAAATTTTAAAAAATAGCGTAAAGAACTCGTTTCATAATCCGTTTATTGTATTCGTTCGCTATAACGCTCGCCGCCAAGCGGCTCGCGTTATAATTTCGAACTCATACAATAAACATCGTCTTATGAAACTCGTTATTTAATATACTATCAAAGAACGCTTTCACCACATTAAAAAATGGTGGATGATTTTTAAATTCTGGTGAATGGTAGCTCCATAATAGTAAATGCAAATTTTGACTTTGACACCTCTCCAATTAATATATTAAAAATTGGTCTTCAGTAGAACATTTCTACATCTTTTCGACATATATCTTTTGAATTATAACGATTTTCTTCAAACAGTTTTTAAGTGGTGGGGATATAAAAGTGACCATGTCAAATTTATAAAAAATCAAATTTTGAAATTGAAGATCCGCTGTATAAAAACCAATTAGTATATTAAAATGCGGTCTTACCAAAAAGATTCTCTTACATTTTTTATGTGTTTACTTTAAATATTGACCATCTATCTTAAGCAATTTTAAAGTATTGTAGACATGAAGGCCACGTTATCAAATATCTAGGAATGAAAAATCAACTAAGATATTTCGATATATTGGATTCAAATATTGACGATCTAGATGTGCTACCATCTATGGTAAGAAGAGAGTATTGACATTAAATTTTGACTGAATCTAGTCAAGATGTCACTCTCTTCTTTTTTATCCCTTTAAGAGATTAATACAAAGTTAGTAAACCAGTAAGGAATTTTAATTTATTAGATTCGACATCCTAAGACCGGTTTCTGTCTTTCGACTTCATCAGTTAGGCTTTTCGAATCCAATAAATAAAATTCCAAACTCGTACAAGTCAATAGCTATATCCGCTATAAGGTAACATTTTTAGATGTGCTACCATCTATGGTAAGAAGAGAGTATTGACATTACTGGTTTACTAACTTTGTATTAATCTCTTAAAGGGATAAAAAAGAAGAGAGTAAGATGTCACTCTCTTCTTTTTGACTAGATTCAGTCAAAATTTAATGTCAATACTCTCTTCTTACCATAGATGGTAGCACATCTAAAAATGTTATCTTATAGCGGATATAGCTATTGACTTGTACGAGTTTGGAATTTTATTTATTGGATTCGAAAAGCCTAACTGATGAAGTCGAAAGACAGAAACTGGTCTTAGGATGTCGAATCTAATATATTAAAATTCCTTACTGGTTTATTGACGATCTATTTGCACCAAATAGAGAGAATTCAAATTTAAATTGGTAGCTAGTTTTTATATCATTAAGGACGGAAAATTACATAGACAAGACCCTATTTGCAATTCATCCTCTAAAGTACGCTATTACAAATAACCGCGATGCTGGTTTGTACACAAAGTAACATTATAGTATGATTTCGCTTCAATCGACCAAGTTTGCTGAGTTCAAATTAAATCACCGACAAGTTTCCTGTTTATCCTGGTAAGTTTCGAAGATGAGTAAGCAAATATTTCGCCTAATTTTCGAAGTCTACTTAAGTGGGTAACAAGGATCAGAGAAGTTTGCTGCACAAATAAACTGATAAAGATGTTACTAATTGTTTATTTGAAATAAGTCTTGATGAATTTGATCACTAGTTTATTGGAATATATAGTGTTGACCTAATTCTGCACTTATCAATCTTTTCACAACATATATTTTTCAATATACATGCCCATAGAAGATTAACGTATCTAATATTTCTCAGAAAGCCACAATCACAAACTTAACGCTTGAAATCACATCCCATCCTTCAAATCATTCTCCATACTTTCATAAAACCGAAGAGATGCATTTCAAGACCTGCGAGGCAACATAAAATTCTTTTATGGTGAGTTCGGGTTCGGTATCCCAATTTTGATATACTTTTGTTATCCTGATAATAAAGGTACACAGAAAATGGCTTACGTGCCATCGCAAACTGATGAGAAACCTATAAATTTGTGATTTTCTTGTCTGGGTTGTGTTATTTTTCCGAAATTGAAATGTATCAAAGATAATAGTAGAGGGTAAATGAGAGTGCAAAATGTGCTATTGAGCACCTGTACTTATTAAAATGTAATTAATATCCTACCACGTACTGTTGACTTGATATTAACTTGTCTGCTATTTGGTCTTTATTTTTTTATTGTATTTATCGAGGTCCATTTTGGTGTACAGACCTCGTCCATTAGTAGCCATTATTCAGCCATTAGTAGCCATTACTCGGCCATTAGTAGCCATTACTCGGCCATTAGTAGCCATTAGTGAGCCATTACCGGCCATTACTAGCCATTAGTGTACAAAAATTTAACTCGCGGTTTACTCCTCGGTATTTATATTCCATTCACAGTTTTTTGGCGTTACAGTAACATATCCACTTCTGCACTTTATGCTCTCTCATTTATCCTCTACTGTGCAGTAAATTTCAGGAGTGGGGTGAAAACAACAAACGAAATGGTAAATAAAGGCGTCGAATAAATCCAAAATGAAAATATATTTAAAGTGAAAACATTTTTACAGAAAATTAGAAAGACATTTTTGTATATGTACAGAGTAACAAATTCCCTAACATATCTCTTTTCTAAAAGCTACATGAATTTGCCAGTTCCATATTCTCTTTTCAGCCGTTTTCTTTCTAAAATAAAAGAAAACATAATTGCGTTTGTGGCTATACAAACAATAGAAGGCAAGCCTTTGAAAAGTGCATTTATATTATCTTGACAGGCGGACAAGTTTCTACTTCAAACGCAGAAGGAAACGTTGCAGTAGCTTTGAGGAATCCGGAAAATAAAAATAATTTTCCATTTTTAACGAACTGAAAAACCACCATACTTAAAACAAATGCAGTGCTGTGCCTGGTAAAACAAGCGAATATCCAACTACGTTGATGGTGTTCTAAAATGACAAAGTTGTGGCCATCCCAGTTGATAGATGAAAGATAACAAATGACAGATGAAAGATGGTAGCTGAAAGATGAAAGATGACAGATGAAAGATGCCAAATGAAAGATGACAGATGAAAGATGAATGATGAAAGATGAACGATGACAGATGAAAGATGACAGTTGACAGATGACAGGTGACAGATGAAAGATGAAAGATGACAGATGAAAGATGAAAGATGAAAGATGACATATGACAGATGACAGATGAAAGATGACAGATGACAGATGACAGATGAAAAATGACAGATGAAAGATGGTCAGCAGTAGCAATAATACGAGGCGTAGTAGTTTTATATAAGAACCTCAACGCACACGATAACTTTTTTCTGTAAAATAAAATATAATTTCAAAATAAAAGTAGACGAAAAGTAAAGCGTACTACAATAACGGAAATGAGAATAGAGTGACGTTATTGGTCTGTCTGCATAATTAGAAAAAAAATGCCGACGAGAAATCCAGGATTTTTTCATTGGAACGACTAACAATGAAAATTGTTCCAGTAAATGACGTTTATGCCATTTTCAGATCTAAACAGTAATTGAAAACTAACAACCTACAGAAGCGAGAGAAAAAAAAACATAAACGAGTATAAAAACGCGATGAAACGCTGATCCGGATTATTTAGATAAAATAATCCATGAAATGGTGTTGGAAAAGTTGGAATTATTCTGGAATAACAGACGAATTTTATAATAATTGAGGAGAAGCTCGAACTATCGATTCGGAATTAATTAAATGGCTGATAGCCAGGACTTTGCGGAAATCAATCACCAATTTCAATTCACAAACATAATGAAAATCGAACGTGGATAACCTACTCTGGCACGGCTATCACGTTTTTATATATACGTTCGTAATGTTGATGTTTTATAAATTTGATATCTTGCTTCTTAAAAACTACTCAAGATAAAAACATCCGGTTTTCACAAAACCATTTCTACATCCATTCTTCATATTCTCTACAAATTTTAGAGTTACATTTAAAGTAGTTTTTTATTTAGAGGGTTTTATGCTATACAGAGACCCTTTAGAGCTCAAAAAGTGACAGAGGCTGGCAAACAATGATTAATTAAATAAAACAATACTAAAAAAAATTAGTAATTCCAAAATTTAGTACGGTTTTCTGTAAAAAATGTTTAGGTATATCCTTGATTGCCATCCGAGACTCTGAAATGGCTTTTCCTTTTACTTTCACCTCAAAAAACCCTCTATATAAATGTCACCTCCTACCTGCGACCGGATCCTAACACCCAAGGGCCGTCCTCCTCTTTTCCTCCTTAAAAGGACCTAAATTTGACGAATTAAATAACGGACGTCATCTAGTGGTTTATTTTTAGATTTAGATTCCATCAGGATATATCCACCATGGAAAAGAGATGTCGCATTGTTGTGGGAGCCTCCATCCTGAAGATCCTTCCTCCAGAAAAAATTTAAACGAAGTTAATAACCTGTACTCAAGCATAATCGCTTTAAAATGTCTCTGTAAACCCTTTAACTTTTATCCTAATAATATTTTTCCCTGTAACTGATCTACAGTAAATGAAATATTATACGAAGTGAAACTCGAACTCTCCAATAAACAATATCCACTGACTTTTCGTAAACATCCTCATAAACCAACAGCGATGACCTCGTAATAGAACTAACATGAGTGAAGAGGTCCTTTAATATCCAATACCACACATATTCGAGAAATTCCTCTATTTAAATCAGCAGAATGTTCGAATGGCTTGTCGGACATCCACTTAAATTTCATGTTCAACGACATGTTTTGTACGTATAGAATTTTATTAGAGATGTTCCGGGTTTCTTAAGAAAATAAACAGATAAACATAAAATTTAATGGCCGGTTTATTGTTAGTAGAGGGTTCAACAAATGCTGTAATAATAAAAATAGGAAAATTAACTTTATATGTGACGATGAAACGATTAATAATGTAAATGGACGTGTCATACTGAAGAACACAGTGTCGGATTCTCTTCTAACGGCCTTAAGCTTAAAATTTTCAGTTTAATTTAATTTAGTTTGTATTAAAATCTAACTTAGTCTCTTAATAAACGGTCAACATTTTTTTAGGTTATGTAATTGACCTTTTTATTTAAACCTATGTAGATTTTTAGATAATTTTAATGAAAAAAGTAAAAAAACTAAAAAAACAAAAAATTAAAAATTCAAAAAATAAAAAATCCAAAATAAAAAAAATAAAAAAACGAAATAAATGATACTTCCGTCCACTTTTAGGTGAAAGATTTTTGTACTCTACGCATTGTATACAAAAATTGCCAAATCAAAAAAAATGTCAACATAAATATTTAAAAGAGTTTTTACTTTTTATTCAGTACCTGCTTGATGAAAAATTCGGAAAAAATTATAAATTTTAGATTAACTTATTATTAAGTGAAAGAATAACTAATATCCAGTTATTTGTAGGATTTTTATTTTTTAAATATTTAATGATAAAATATATTATTGTCACGAAAAACTGGGAAATTACTTTAAAGGACAAACAATTATTCGTATTTGCAGTAGTGGCCATAGAATAGTAATTTATGCCACAAGAACTTTTTTTCACGATTAGAAAGGTGAGTCGGCAATTTAATGAATGAAAAAAACACTTTATGCATATGTTGCATCCAATATTTTTTCTACAGCCATATACAAATAATGGAATTTGGAATATTTTATTAAACTCATTCAGTAAATTACAACTAAAGACTGAATTGGAAATTGTACACAATAATATTAAAAAAATCAACGACTAAATTATATATTTTAGTTTCATTTTGATGTTTTATAAATTTGACATCTCGCTTCTTAAAAACTACTCGAGATAACATGTGATTTATATTATTTTTCTGCCGATTTAAAATTTAAATTTTATATATTAGTAATTTAAAATGGTCACGTGAAATTTTATTTATATACACGAATCGTTTTTTTATAAATTATTTTAATGTGAACTTTTCACCATCTGATGCTTCTGTGGTTTCTACCTTGTTTATTCAGATTATGTATTACTTTTTTAGTTATTTCTTTTGTGATCCATTTTTTAATTTGAATAAACATTACTATTTTTATTATTATTATTATTATTATTTCGCAATGTGAATATTGAGAACGCAATTGACTAACGCGAATTTTTGATCCAGTAACGTTCGTTTCTGTTTAATTCATTCATTCATTCATTTAAATTGTGAATAATGTAGAAGACTCGAATTTTCCAGACTTTTCTTCAAAAAAGCTTATAGCACTCACTCTGTAAAGCTATGAATATTGTTCTGGTTCCGCCATTTCATAAAAGTGTCACATTCTTTTAGATAATTTTCTTTGGATTTCTCCGGCATATTTCGAACTCGGAATCTTCACTATCCATAATAAAAATAATAATAATAATAATAATAATATTAACAATAATAATAATAATAACAGGAACAACTACTAAATTAAAACAAATCGAATTATTGATACTATAAACAAATCTGTTAACATCAAATCAGTTACAGTTCATGTATTGTCAAAGTCAAAGGTGACTTGATATTGCACCAATCAACTGTATTAGCTTATTGAAAGCTTGAAATAAAGTTAACGTTATGGCACTTTTTTTAACGCTTTTTTACTTTTTTTCACTCTAACCATAAACAACCGTTTTAAGCGCTACAAACCGGTAAAATACAAGGTACTTTAAAGATGGTGTGTAGAAAAAAAACATTTTAACGTCAAATAATTGGTATTTTCTAAATTCAGATTTAAAATTTTGCATATCAACGATTTTCTATAAACCATCCCGCGTAGACCCTCTTTAGGATTTTAATTTCAAGGTTGACTTTCCTTCTTAACAAATCTGATACTCGATTTCCCACACAAATGGATTTCCGAATATTTTCCTGATAAATTCAGGATCTGCCTCAAAGGCTTGTTTGGTCGCACTCATCTGCTGATCAAAATTCAAATAAGATTTAGGAAATCCAATATGAGCATCTTATCACTCGTATATGTCGCACATGTTTTCTTATGCTGCAAATTCGAAATAGTGCAACAATTCTATCGAGCCTCGGAAATTTCTATCCCTATACCAAGACCGATGAGAATAATAGAAGTGCGCAGGGAGAGAGATGTAAAATAATTATTTTTAAATTTGTCGCCAACTATACCCTTAAAAATAACTAAAAATAGAACTATCCGTTACATAAAACCCCGTATTTTATTCTCCCACGTTTCAGAGTAAAAAGTCAAAACCCACCATGCAATCTGTATTGATTTTCTCGTTACTCAAAAAGAAGGTACTCAGAATGACACTAACTTGTATTTTATTTTTGGCCAAGGTCAAGTCCGCTCCTGCAGCTCGTAAAGTGGTCGATTGATTTTCAGTCTGGTGTATTAAATCACTAAAATTTATTGAATGGAATTCTTATACAGCCAGTCAGAGTGTAGGCGCCCTGAAGGGAGTCTGGGTGAAAGGTGAAATTAAATAAAACAACAATTATGGTACCTAACTCTCATTTTAAGATGTCAAATTTCTGATTTGATTGCCAATTACCCAACTCTGCGAATTACAAGCGCAGAACGAAAAAATCAGGTAGCTAAAAAAAATATTACCACTATCGTGTCTCTTAACCTCGAAAAGGGGGGGGGGGGCAAATACATTTGGGAAATATCCGTGATTTTTATGAGTTCCTCTTACAAAAACCAAAAGGATAAATGCCACACATAAAAATAAAAATTAATCTTTAACGACAGGATCCTAGCTGAAAGCGCTAGACCAGAAATGTGACAAGTTCTTGTTTTCAGCTTGAAGAAATTCAACGTGACACAGGAACGACATCTGCGAGTGTTAGTAGCGGATAATATTATATTAGAGTTTATCTGGCGTTGCAATATCGCACATTGGACAGGAATTATGAAATTCCTGATCTAAATTCTATTTTTTAGACTTACCTGTTGGTAAAAATGCAAATCAGACTTTGACAATCCAATCAACGCAGCTATATACGAGGCGCAAGTCCCCAAACTCAGAATAATGCAATATCGCAATCGTATCGGTAACGTGACGTAGATAAAATAATCCAGAAGCAGTACCCATCCCAGACTGTCCCTCGACGTCACCTCGTTTTTCTTGAGGAAGAGCGCGATGAGTACCTGAGCGTTAGCCACATGCCAACTGAGGTGCGGCACCGCAGCCCAGATCACTTTGCTCTCGAAGCCTCGTTTGCACCAAATCAAGATGCAACTGTTGATTGTGAGAAAGATCGACATTGATCCGAAAATCCAGAGGTCTTGGCCGCTTGGAACCTGGAAAAAGCAACAAAATTTGTATGTGCTTGGAAAAATATAGAGCTCTTATCGTAATTGATCGATATTCTTTATTTTAACTCTAAACGATATTAGTTTGTATAAAAGTACGCAGATTACATATTTTATAAAATACTTCGGTGTTAGTTAAAGTTTAAATGAATCACAAAGTCATTTTCAACATAACAAAGGGAACAGTTTTCGTATATAACGATGCCGTTATATGCATGTCAAATGCATGGTTGAAATAACCTAGTGCGTATTTAATGAACTCATTAGATATCCAGGAAATGGATGAAAATTTAATTGGAACTATGTGTCACACCTTGCGGCATATTTTACAGCAAAGGTAAATGGAATTAGAGATAAAACTGGTAATGAATAGTTGTATTTGATTTACTATAGTTGTATTAAACATTTTTTGTATGTGCATGTTGTTGTTGTTTGTTAATTTCTGACCTAATGGCCTAAACTGGACGGGACCTCAATCACCTTAAACCCAGGACTATGCCATTCTCATGCAGGTAATCTACCGACTAACAAGTGTGTAATTGTGTCACCAACCCCTATCAGTTCCACGAGATATCCAAACTCATCCGGCCTGTTTACCGCCGTGAATGAAACTACGTATGACACAAATACCTTTTTGCATTTGCCCAGAGTCTTATCTGACTTTAATATCACTTGAATACGGCAGGATTCGAACCTACTCCCCGAACACTGACCAAGCTGAATCGGCAGACGCCTTACCAACTAGGCCACCGTGTCCGGTCACATGTGCATGTTCTAAAACCTAAAATGCAACAACCATCAGATATAAATATTTTTCAGTCGTATACGAGATTTGTCAAAAAATTTGAATTTTGCTCAAGGGTAAAGTACCTTTATCTTTGAAATATGAAAAAAAGTTATTAAAAAAATTTGTTTCTAATGACCTTTTACGTCAACATACCGATTTTGAAGAAGATATTCCAACTTTAAGAAAATTTTCATTTTTAACATTTTTGATAACTGATAGTTTTGAATTCATCATCATTTTGTTAATATTGTTCGATTGTGTGGTTAGTATGTCTGAAAAGGTTGACGACAAATGAAAAATTCCTTTATTATTGATTTAAAAAAAATATTCTTCATAAAAAGTTCATTATAATCAATATGCAGGAATTAAATTTGAAAAATATTTAGTGGGACAGAAGGAAAATCAAAAAATTTTAATCCGGGCTAACTTTTTGCTTATAAACGGAAGTCTAGTATGGGTTTGTAAGATCCCTGTGAAAATTCTTAAATTTTTCAATGAATTCAAAATTGTAAGTTACGGGGGTGTATCAAAAAATGTTAAAAATGAAAATTTTCTTAAAGTTGGAATATCTTGTTTACAATAGGCATGTTGACTTAAAATGTCATTATAAACAAGTTTTTTTAATAACTTCTTTTTCATACTTAAAAATTAAGGTACTTTTCTCTTGAGCAATATTCATATTTCTTGACAAATCTCGTATAAGACTAAAAAAATTTGATATCTGATGATCGTATTTTACATTTTGGAACATGCAGAACTTTTTATAAAGAATAACTTTTTTCCTAAAATTAATAATAAAAAAGTTTCCCATATGGTTCCAACTTACTGAGACATACTGTATTTATACATACATATACATTTTATAATCTCACTCTGTATGTTTCAATTGTATACTGCTTTTTTAGAAATTGTCATTTTGTCATTTTAAATTTTAACACTGATGTTTCTTTTTGTATGTAATTTTATCGCAAAAGACATCATGGAACTAACAGTTCATTATTTTTACGTTTGTTAGAAACCAAATTTTCTATATTTTCTTCTTCTTTTTCTTCTCCTCTTTCTTCTTCCTCTTCTTCGCCAGAGTCATTTGATATAATATCCCTTTTAACTCCACATATTGTATCTATTTTTTAAGTATTTCTTTCCCATCATATCTGTTTGTTTGATTTTTTGCTTCATCTTCAGGCTCTCGATTAAGTTTTTGTTAAAAGTTCATACTAGAAAGGTTCATTTTCGGGTTCTTGGAATGTTCGTAAAAATCGTTAACTTTTTAAAAAAACTCTCTTAACGTTTGTATGACATCGTCAGATCATTGAATGTTTTTCAATTTCTTTAAATATACATTCTGAAGAAGACGTTGCGTCACTCTCGTCAAAGAAGGCTATATGGAATAAATACTTTGATTTTCTTTATAGCCTTGTGATCCTCAGATTTCCTTTCATAAAAATAATTGGACCAATAGTTTTTTCTAAAATAGTTACTTGTTCAATTACTAATACTAGGCCAATGCGTACTTTTTGAATTATTATTCTAAAAGGTAAAAGAAATACTTAGCTAACAAACAATCCAGAATTTCAAACTTCTTTAAGGATCCTATTCGATTCAGAGAAAAATATTTTTAAAAAGAGCGTCGTCGCCTCAGGCAAATTCCATTAAAATTTCTTTTTAATGGAGAGATTTGGCAACCAAGAAACACAAATCCAGTGAAACGTAGTATCCGCTTTATTCGAAAATTTTTAAAGGAAAATTAATTTTTCTCCGCAGATATTGAGACGTGATTGTGCATTTATTTCAATCTTTTTAAATATAGATGTAGCCCCAGCTAGGGATCTTACACAGTGTCACGTAAGTGTGTGGCAAAATGTGAATAATATGGGTTGCAAATATTTGCCTCAATGTTACTCGTAAATTGAAGTTTATTTTATATTTAAAAGCTTGCGGTAAAGGCATAAATGATGTTCTGGTTTATGTCTTTACTTCCTCCTCATTTGCTGTTTCATTTAATATCTACTATCCTACATTCTCTTTTATCTTTTTTATTTATAGCAAGAACCGTTAACCAAAATCAACCTAAAACTTTAATTAAAACTTTAAACATTATTTTCACTTCCGAATTAGAACTTTGTACATTTAATTAATCTAATGTGAAAACAAACTGTCAACAATTCCTAAATCTCTTCGGGCCGGGACCGACTTATGTGTCAGTTTGAAAGCTCGTTTGATCAGCGTAAGTCTAATGGGTCACGAAAATAATGAAAGTAACTACAGAATCGATTTTCAATTCAACGTTCAAATGTGAGTTTTATTCGTTTGTAGGTGTGGATGTACTAAGTTTACACAGAGCACAATGGAAAAATAGGAGACTACACTTTAACAAATAATGTTCGAGAGTAATTTAGAATTTACAAGACCATAAAACAAGCAAAATAGCGTTGTCATATCTCATTCTTATTTTACCAATTTTTAACATAATCAAAACATAAACGGTAAAGTTGAAGGTTGTGGCTAATTATGGATAATACACAATAAAAGTATTAAACAATATTATTTAGGAAAAAAAACATTAATGAGTACTACTTATAAATCATTTTCTCCCCATTTCAAATAACTTATTTTATTTATTGCTTATTCTTTTATACAACTTATGGCAACACTGTATAGACCTATGTTTCTGTCTTTGTCCGTTTCACTGATAAGTACATTTTAACGAGCGAGTAAGTAGGAAATCCTTTCCTACCTGCTTCTACCAGGAGCGTATCATATAGGGTTGATTTAGAATAACGATTATTTAGTGGCTAATAAATACATTCAGGGAATGAGCTTAGACTGATAATAAGTGTCTGGTCAAGAGGCAGTCTTGATTGTGTACTGATACAGTATAGTCGCTTTCAAAGATTATTATTTATTGTGTGCTTATTGTGATTCGTGTGTATTTTTAAACTTTTTAACGTTTATTTTTAAACAATTTATTTATTGTACTCATAAAATGGGAGACAGCGCAGGGCCCTCCACGTTCAAAAAAGTAAAACGATCAAAGTCTCGATCAGTACATGAAGAACAAATTGTACTTCGAGTATTTCACTGTCTTGAAAGGGATCATTCTCGTCCAAAAGATAAGTTAGTTGACATGTGCTGTGACTATACGGGTACAAATCATCTATTTACAAAATACCAAATGAAAGCAGAATCCATGGGGAAGTACAAGAGCCAAAAATCAGCAGCGGACGAACAAAAATAACCGTTGATGAAAATGCCAAAACCGCCATACGCAGAAGTACCTATTTACAGTATTTTTTTCAGAAATGAGCTGTAAAAAGTTATGGAGGTTGTTAGGGATCATGAACTCATCCAACAAATGAGTAAAAAAAGGTTGAGGAAAATATTACATGAAATGAAATTTAAGTATGGAAAAGTCGATAGGAAAAGCAGTCTCATTGAAAAATTGACGAGCTTCGGAACCTTAACAAAAAAAATTACTACGTGGATGAGACGTGGGTTAACCAGGGACCTACGGTCAAACAAGTATGGAAGGATGGAAAAATAACCAGTGCACGACAAGCTTTTATTGAAGGGTTGTCAACTGGGTTAAAACAGCCGTCTGGAAAAGGTAGCCGCCTGATAGTTACACATATAGGGAGCGACAGCTGATTTCTACCAAACGGTGAACTGATATTTTCATCTAAAAAAACTGGCGATTACCAGGAGGAGACGAATGCAGAAAATTGATTTGAAGATATCATTCAACTTTTGGAACCTGGGTCTGTCATCGTCATGGATAATGCCCCCTATCATAGTCGGCATTTAGAACCATTACCGTAACAATCACGGAAAAAAGCTGAAATTCAACAATGGTTAATAGATAAAAACATCCATTATAAGAAAGATAGTCTAAAGGCGGAATTACTACAGATTACAAAAATACATGTTTATAAATATAAAAAATTCGCAGTTGATGAAATGGCGTTAAGTCTTGGAATGACAGTTTTAAGACCGCTGCGAATTTAATCCTACAGAATTGATCTGGGCGCCAGTAAAAGGACAAGTAGCACGAGAAAACAGAACATTTAAAATGGCGAATGTACAAAAGAAGCCATTCGAAGCGTCACTGCAGAAAACTTGAAGAAATGCATCAAGCACAAAAAATGTGGGACAAACGGATTGACCAAATTATTCAACTTATCAACAAATCTGAGGTGGAAGATTAGACGAAAGGTATGTATAAAGACTAAATTTTTTTGCTGCCAAAATTGTGATCCAAACTATAGATTTTATGTTTTCATGTAAAAACACTGGCTTATTTTACTTCTAGGTTATTCGAACGCGATTTTTTTTATTATTTATTCTATTATTGGCTTTTCGTCGAAATCCTCTTATTTTTAACTAAAGTACCTAGCACGGATGAGTATCTGTCTGTCAACAAAAAAGGAAAACGGGAATCAGGAGTTGAACGACAAATTAAGGTAACAAGAGTGCTGCCAATCGTATACGTGTCAATTATTTTAACGAAACAAGAAAAGAGAGTTTAAGGACGTCTTTATTGTCAGACGAAAAATCATCGCTATAAATACACTGTACCAATTTTCCTGCCGAGTTAATCTTAAGTTGGATTTTTTGTTCTTATGAAAATATTATTATGAAAACTTCATTTATTCATTATAATTATAATATGCAAATGCGCTATTCTTTTAAAATCGTTCCCAGAAACGTCACAAAAAATATGTTGATTGATTTTGACATCTTAAATTTCAAAATCTATTGTCTTATTTAAGAAAATGACGCCAAATCTTCCGTTTACAGTCCGACCTCCACTTAGAAGTATCAAAAACAATCAACCCCGTACGCAAAGGATAAAAAACCCGAACAATTTAAATTTTTAATGAACTTATAGCATCCTGAAGAGGAACCCTAATTACACTGTTACTGAAACTTTTCGGCAAGTGTAGCCTTTGGAAATATGATTTAAATTCTTTACGAACTTTGTGCTGAAAAATTTATCAAATGAGGAATTTTCATAATGAAAAATTGTTAACCGAAGTTTCGTAACTGATGACACTTTGACGAAAACTTCTAATTTTTATGGACAAAATTTATCTGAGTTTATTGAAACTGTTTTTACTATATTTAAATTTTCACCGAACAAATTGTTTGGTATCTGAATTCGATCTGTGTGAATGAGTGTGTGTATGTAGCTTTTTTGTGTTTAGGAATTTTAAAATTCTGACTTCAGATTTTGATAGATCATAAAAAAATAAGCTTAGGGTTTGATATGCCCCTCCGTACCACTTCGGGAACACCTTCAAAATGGGGTCCAAAATATGAAAATTTTGAAGTTTAAAATGACATTGAATTTAAAGTACGCACCTATAGTTTAGAGAAGAAAGGAGTGCAGTAATTTAATTTGTAGAAGAAGTACAGGTTTAAGATGTAGACCTTTTATTTTTACCTCATCTTTTAATGCTTATTTGTAGTTAAAATGAAAATGTTAATACATTTGATCGGCCTAATAAAAGATTTCGTTTGATTTAATCATGTTTCCTTGGTTTTTACTGTAATAAACCTGTTCTTTTGACAGATAAGTAAGACTTTATTTATTCATAGCCGTATCGTAAGTATTTTAATTGATTCGGAATTTTGTATTAATTTATATTTCAAAATGGCTTCATTCTAAAAATATTATCAATTCTCCTAAATCCTTGAAGGTAGAATTACTAGTAATAAAAAACATAAAAACAAATTCAAAAAATATATTATAGATGTTATAGTTCTTGAACTTTTTATTTTTTTTAATATTTGATTTTAGGTACTGAAGAGTTTTAATGCCAAGAGATTAAAAAAAGTTTAATCCCATTAACAACATATAATCCTCCGTGTTATTTATTAATATATTCACTCTTCGACCGTGAAAACACCTCGATTTATTTTTTTTAATAGAATCTGACCATAAATAACAATCATCATCTTGCATTTTGATAAAAAATTAATAATCTCGTACCTTACAGCCTTACAGTAGATACCAATTTTTAATAGAATCGGAGGATAAAATTTAATAATCAAACTAAATTTTTTTTTAATATATACCTACATTTTCTAAATTCATATTTTCTGCACGCCTCTGGTGACACAGTCCTCTGGACTGTATGTAAAAAACCCCCGCGGTCACCTTGCCAACATTCTATCCGAGAGAGAGAGAGAGAGAGAGAGAGAGAGAGAGAGAGAGAGAGAGAGAGAGAGAGAGAGAGAGAGACAGCCAGATCATGGTTGTCTACAAATCTATTGTTTTTGAATAGGGAGAGCATCTCTATGTATATTATTACTCTAAGGTCAGATTGAATATTTATTCGGATAATGACAGCAAAAACACAATATTCTTCTTCTTTTTTTCTTCGATTATGACTTGCATACTAGTGCATTTGCCAGTTCATAAAATCATTGTGTTAACAGTTTACTTTGATTTTAAGTTTCTAATGTTTATTTATGCGAAAAACATTATCTTTCAGAACACTATGACAGCAAAAACACAATATTTTCTGAATATATTTCTTATTTCTGACTCTAATGGCAATTGATGAATCTAATGTATATGTTACATGGAAAGGCAGCACTGTACCCAGGATGTTGGTGCTTCTGATTGGTTCATTTGAAAAGTGCGTGAAATAGTCATTACAATTTATTCGGTCTATGGCAATGCTAGAAGATCATTCTCAACTGGTTTAACTGTGTTTTCTGTAGTTTTTGGATCAAAAAGTCATACTATAAAAAATTGTAGACAAAAGATATGTAAAATCATCACATCACATTTTTTGGCCACACGTCTATCATTTAAGCACGCCAAGTTGAAATCGAATTCCGTCTATGAGGAAGACCAAAGTAGAAACCAATAATTAAGTTAGAGGAACATTTAACTTGGTTAAATCTCTATTTAGAGATTGATAATTTGACAAAAATAATTCACTCTGTATCTACGAATAGTCTCGAAAAAGGAGACGCAATGTGGGCTTCTGGGACTCTATTGATTTCCTTGAAACTTCAGTCGAGTTCAGTAGAGATCGTTTCATAAACGTCCCGAAGTACGCGGATAGCATCAAATTTCAGATGACAATGGACAGAAAAATAACTTAACGAACTGATGAAATTTTCTTTATCGGCGTTATCTCTACATTAAAAAAATCGATTTTCTATCGGAAAAAACAAAATCTGTTATAGTTTACCAGCACATAATGTGCATATGTGCAAGATGGAGCTGCCCTCATTTATTTCTAGAAGTATTGGACATGTATTGGTCAGTTATTTAGTTTTTAAAAATGGCCTAGTGCAAAGAATGCCAAATATAAGCTAAATTATATTTATATCAAAAAAATTGTCAAGGTACCAAAAAATTCCGCTTATATTTTTCTTGAATAATTTCAGAAAGATGGGACAGGTCTATAACTTCTTGAAGAAAGGTCAGGAGTTCTTAAATGGCATATACATTGATAGATCTATCGGTAAACGTGGAGTGATTGATTGGCCGAAGCGTGTATTTGAAACTGATCGTGATTCATTGGACAACCTAAAAAGCCGATTACGAATGTATCTGACACAATACCCATGAAATTTAACATATCGTAGAAAATCATTTTGAAGATTGATTGTTGTAATATAGTGGAATTGTTTAAGACTTTATTACTTTTAAATCGTATTAAAATGTTTCTTACACTTTCATTTAAACTGAATAATTAACATCCTATTCTTATTTTTAAGTAAGTGACAGACCCAATGGGTTACGAAACGCGCCAAAAAACATTCTTCTTAGTATAAAACCTTTAAATTCATTGGCTATAACTTATCAGAGATCTCTTCAGCATTCTTTTGTTGGTTGTAATAGGCTAGTTTTATATATTTTCCACGTTTCTTCTTAGTTTTGTTGGCTATATATATTTTTCGATTTATTTTCCAAGTTGCTTTTGATATTTTCTACTTATTATGAGTTCTTTAGGCCTTCATATGCTGTACTGTGTAAATTTGATTTTAGGCTTTCTCATTTATTTAGTGATTTTAAATACTTTATGCAGTTGTTTCTCCTTTTATTTCGGTTCTTAAAACATGTCTTTTGTCTTCTTGGTTAATAAAAAAATCATCTTTTATGTTTAGGAAACGTTTCACCTCGACTTTAACTAGTGACTATGTCCTATAGGCTTTGTTTTGGGTAAGAGTGCTAAAAATATGTGGAGGTTATTAGTGCGGCGTAACTCTCACTTGGTGACTCACATTGTATTATCTGCCACACGCCTTTTAGGCTATACTCTTCCTAGCCGTCCGTGGACAATGTTTTTCCCATTAAATCGATCAAATTATAGATTGTTTACAACGAGAATAATGGAGGAGTTTCCTACTAACCTCCAAATCTAAAAAAAAGTCTACCAACGAGGAAGGGTTTTATTGGGATAAAATCTACTGCATTACTTCCGCAATGATAAAATATGATAACAAAATCCTATTGAGCTTTCCAAAAAGTATCGTTAGCAAGAATAATTTTTATAAACTCCATTTCTGATTGGTTGAAATTAAAGTTGGTATCGAGACTGAAAGTGACAGTTGACATGTTTCGTTGTCAAATGTCATTTTACCTACGTCATTCCTTTCGTTATCCGGAGGCTTCTCACGACAGTATCAATTTGGCTGCCGGCTTCGGCGATTGTAGGCAAGCAAAAATTAATAAAATGTAACAGATCAATAATTTACAGGGTCAGGTCAGGATAGATAAGGGTACGTCAGGTCAGCTTAGCTCATAAAAATAATGTACAAAGTAATATTTCAAGTTAATATATTTTGTGACTCGGCTTGCACATGCGAATTATTGCTGATGCTGCAGCCAGCAGCCATATTCATACTGTCGCTAGAAGCACGATATTAGCCTTGTTTTTCACCCAGAGTCTCGATACCAACTTTAATTTTAACCAATCAGAAATGGAGTTTATTAAAATCATTTTTTTTCTAAAACGATATATTCTGGAGAGCTCAGTAGTTTTTTGTGAACATATTAAATCATTACGGAAATAATGAAGTAGATTTTGACAAAAAATAACGCTTCTCCGATGGTAGACCTTTTTCTAGGTTGGCAACTTGCAAAGAATTCCCCCAATGGGCTAAGTGTCACTGTCAAGATTCAGCATCTTTTTAGTTCGGCCTCGTCTATTTGGTCCTCATAACTAATTTTGCACTAGGTTCATTTCGGGGCGAGGTCCTCAGTCTCTTATATTTGTGTTGGTAAACAGGTCGGGATGTCACGTTTTCTATAGTAAATCATGCGCGTAGGGATATTTCCGGAATTTTTGAGAGGACCGCTTGATAATGAGAAAAGTTAAGTCAGCCATTATTGTGTTGAGAAGTTTGGTTGGGGATTGAGTACCATTTTGAGAGAATCGTAGCTTATATCCTGTGAGGTTCGATCCAAGTGTTGGGAAATTGCTGCGGTTACCTATTTTCATTAACAGAGGTGCTGGTTTTTGGAATAGCGCTGTTGTTAGACTCTTAAAGAGGAATTTTTGTGTGGACCGGCCGACCAAACGATATTCTGAGATTGTAGAGAGAAGCTGACACGTTTTGGCCGAATTTGTGGGTCCTATGCGCATCACCAGTCTTAGTGTTCTGAAGATTGTTGCAGACTGTCCACGTGTGTTCACCCCTTGAAGTAGGGTAGGTTTCATTCTTATTTAATATACTCTTTTTTGCTCTACGAGCTAATGGTAACCCTATCAATTATTTTGGGCTTGTTAAATATATGTTAGTGTAGAGGGTATAACACAATTTATTTTTGGGTTCTTGTGACAGGCCAATTTCTTCTTACGACAGGCGGAGGAGCCGTAAACTTTTTGTGACGGGCCAACCTTTACTTGTGACGGGCGGCAGTAGCCGCAATCTTTTTCCTTGTAACGGGCGGAGTGAACTGCCTTTCTAGAGCTTGGCGAAACAAGCCGCATTATCTATCCTGGTGTTTGGTGGAGAGAACCACAGTCTAAGTGGATAACCGCAAGTTTATTCTTTCATTTTTTTTTGTATTCGTAACCATTTATTTAAACAGTTGATCGAAACGATACTAATTTAATAATTACCATATTAGTATAAATATATATTCTCTTTTGCTTAAATTAAATCAACAAAAGGTTTTTTGTAAGCGATTTATAGGGGCAAGTATTAAGTTGTGAAGCCCAATACGACCTTGAGAGCTCTCGCGGACGAATAAAATTAAGGGTGTAACCATAAATACCCCTTATGTTTCGTGGCAGCAAAGATATCGTGAATGAGTTCAACCTCAGATTTGTTGAAATGGGGAAAACACTTGCAGAAAAAGTTGTAAGAGATCCAAACCAAAGAACATCAGGAAACAAGTCTTCGAACTCTATGATTTTAACTCCAATTGAAACGAATGAACTGCTGGATATAATAATGGACCTGAAGGATTGAAAAACTGTTGGAAACGACAGTGTAAAAGCAGAAACTATCAAAGCTGTCTCCGAATACATACTGCTTCCCCTTCAACACTTATTGAATAATATTTGTTTGTTTGTAAATATCGAAACAAGTGAAAGATCACTTATCGATTATTATGTTATATTATTATTATTATTATTATTAAAAAACTGTAGCCACATTTCATAAAATCGAAAACTTACTGCAACAGATAATGTAGATTTTACTAACTTGGATACATTTTTCAATTCCTTTGAATTTCGTTGTTATAGACACAAGTCACGCAAGCGACTTGTTTTCAGGGATCATCCCAAAGAGGTTTTCTGATTTATAGATCCTTTTGTTTCTAACAAATATCCAATTTTTTTTGGGTGAAACAAAAAAGGAGTTTGATAAATGTCTCACATTCAAGGATGATAAATATGACGGCGTAGTTTTTTCTCAGAAGGTACATATATTTTTACATTATATTAATAAATTAGTTTGAATTTCATTGCCATTCTCATAAAAAAATAAACAATTTGTTTCTCAAATATCTACTGCTGTTTAAATTTTAGTTTTACACAGTGCGGAAACGTAAATTTTTATAATAAAAATGAAACGAATATATCAAAATATTTACGTTAGAGACCTTGACCAAAACAATTTTCGTGACTTCCTCCTATAATACTAAAATAATTGAAGGCGAAACAGAATTTCCTAGCAGGTATTTTTATGTTTGTATTTACTACGGAAATTCTTTATTTTATTAATTTAAATACGGTCAAGCGCTCCCTCGAATTGCTTTATAATTATATAGGGCAAACTAAACATTACTTACAAAAAAGATTCAACTAGCATAAAAGTACCTAAAGAAAACGTGCTTAAACTTACCACCAGCATGTAGATGTCAAACAAAATGGCCGTTAACAGGAAACACTCCAACCCCGCCCTCTTCTGCTTGACGCTGAAACTCTGGTACAATTTCTCCAGAGAGGGGTCAGTAAAGGTGTTGAAGAGATAGCAAATCTCTTTCATTTTCCCTGTCGATTTTTGTTCCTCCATGATGATTAGTCCCGCTGATTATATAGGTAATTGGCGCGGTATGGTATTTTCAATAGGATGTTTAAAGTTTTTGAGATACATTTTATTTTGTTTTAGGTATTCTGGAGTCGATGAGATTTGCCAAAAAAAGTTATAAGAAGCATGGCAGGGTAACTATCGGGTCCCAAAGTTATCCGGCCATGTTCTAAAATTCGCATCAATAGTCGGTTCCACCTTTACTTTAACACATTTGTTCTTACAGGTGTGGTAGTAAAAAGATGAAGAAAAAATTAAAAATGGTTTGAATACCCAAAAAGAATTCCTGTTAAATTAACAGGAATGACCAGTACTATATGCGTTACTCATATGGAAAAACACTGACTAGAAAGTAACGTTAGAGATCGCATGCAGGAGGCTCTCAACCTGGCAATAAGATGGACGAACTCGCAGGTGTTGAATATCAATCCCAGCAAGGCGGACATCATAGCGTTCACCCGAAGACGCAACTTGGATAGTCTTGGACCTATAAGACTTCGAAGGGAAGACATACAGCTCAAGGGAGAAGTCAAATATCTCGGAGTAGTTCTTGACTCCAAGTTGACTTGGAACCAACATCTGGAAAAAACCACCAAAAAGGCGGTGACTTCACTAGTTGTAGCCAGACGCTCTTTTGGGAAAAAATAGGGACTAAGACCACAAATGTTGCACTGGCTATACAACAAGGTGGTCATGCCCTCCATTACCTACGCCTCTCTGGTGTGGTGGCCAAAGACACATCAAAGAGGAGCCATTACACGACTAAGCAAGGTGCAAAGACTTGCATGTCTTGGAATCACGGGGGCTATAAAGTCAACGTCTACTCTAGCCATGGAGACACTATTGGGATTGCCTCCTCTCCACTTTGTGGTACAAGGGGAGGCAAGGATTGGTGCTCTCAAACTACAGAACACACAAACCAATATGAACGTTTGGACTGGACATATCAGTATCGTCGGAATAGTGACCGGGAACGTACTAGGGACGAGAACAGATGTTATTCCGAAACGGTACGACTTCAACAACCCAATCAAAGTAGTGGTGCCAAATAGAACTGAATGGAACGACTCACAGCTCAGGAACATTCTACAGGGGAAAATCTGGTACACAGATTGATCCAAGACTGAGAATGGAGCGGACTCGGGTGTGTTCTCCAGGAACCCGCAGCTACTCATTGGGTACTCGCACTTCTGTCTTTCAGGCAGAGGTATATGCTATTCTCCAATGCGCGAGGGAAAATAACAGGAGAGATATAACTAACGCGCGTATTAACATTCTATCAGACAGTCAAGCGGCACTCAAGGCCTTGTGCAGCAAGAAAGTGACGTCGAGACTGGTATGGGACTGCAAAGAAGAACTGATATGGGTGCCGGAACATCAGGGAATTGTAGGTAACGAGAAAGCAGACGAACTCGCAAGAAGAGGCTCGGAAAACCCCCCAAACCAAAGGCGGACACTACACAAAGCGTACAGCAAGAGTGTCTGTAATAAACTGGATCTGGGACAAAAATTACTGGGAAAACGTCCCTGGAAACAAACACAAAGAATACATCAAAGGAACGTGCCACAAAAGAGCGGCAGACCTGTTAAAGATGAACAGGAGCCAGCTGAATATAGTTACGGAACTCCTTACTGGCCATGTGCCAGTTAAGGGGCACCTCAACAAGATGGGACTGTACAATGGTGACCTTACCTGCAGACTGTGCGGTAAGGAAACAGAAACAGTGACACATATACTGTGTAGATGCGAGGCACTGGATCGCAAAAGACAGCAAATTTTTGGGCAGCCAATAGGTGACCCAGAACTATACAACTCCCACCCAATACAGGACCTGTACAAGCTTGTACAGGGCACTAAAGTACTGGACTGGGTATTGTAAACAGAGAGGGAAGGTACAATAGGCCTAAGTGTCACCGGAGGCTTCGGTCAGACGGACCCAATCAGGGGGTGAAGTTTTTTTTAGTGAGTATGCCTTGAAAGGAGAGTCTCACAGTAGACCTTGAGATTTTAGGCTCATAACTTCCCCAGGGTTTTCCTTCACCTCCGCAATAAAAAACGTAATTGATATCGAGAGCGCACAAAGGATCCTGGTCCTATAAATATGCAGAGGATATAAAACTATAGTTAAAAGCAACCTGGTTATATCTCGGAAAATACCAATAAAATTGCTGGTATTGAATGATAGATATTCATCTTTTTGTAAATAATTATACAAACTACAAAAACATATTTGTGGTTCAGACTTCTTTCTTTCAGGAATTGTCTTTTGAAACCTTTTTGTAACAAATGCATTTAGCATCACCGTTACCCGTATGAGCCTAATACACTAAACTAAATGTGGAATCGACTATAGACAACATTAAATTGGCGCAGTCTCATTTTTCAGTAAGATCGGCAACGGCTGTTTGAGACACCGTTATTTCGCTATACTTTATTTCTTCGTATTTGCAGAAGCTTTGTAGGAATCGCGCACGCAACGGTAGTGTGACATGCAATGTTGCAGTTCCAACTAGTTTACGGTGAAAGGATAGAAAAGGAACTTTATTAATTATCGGTCTGGAGTCTTGACAGGTCATATTTATGATTCTCCGGTTACTGATGTCGTATTAAAGTGAAATTTAGAGCGAATGTATATCAAACAGAAAAAAAAATTATGGTTGCGAAAGAAATATAGCTGTTATTAGTTTTGAATGAAGTAAACCATTAAGCTGTCTATGATGGTGATTAATTGTTATATTAATTTATTCGTCAAATAGATAATCGAAATGTGGTTGTTTGTTTAGTAGAAAATATTGAATATCTACGTTAATAATAAAGGCTGTTAGGCTTCCTAACAAATATATCTATTAGAATTAATGTATATATAAATGTATAGTTTTAAATGTTATATCGGCTTGTGACGATTTCCTTATCTAATCTGCAATTTCCAATTTCCCAGTTTTATTACCTTGGCAACCATATTTCCTGGATAAAAATATCGTTATCCAGAAAAACGTTTTTATATAAACATGATAACCATCGGAGATGTTACCTTAATTTCGAGAAATCTCGTAAACGGTAGCTTCCAGCAGTGGTTCTGAAAATCGACCTCTAAGAATTGAATATTCAACACTTTTTACTCTCGAGGTAAATTTAATGAATTCCTTCTGAAACTGTGGGATGAAAATCCGTTTGCAGAACAGAGGCGTCGAAGTTTAAATTAAATTCTTTTAGATTGAGTTGGAAATTTTGGAAGTATTTAAATTTTTTAATTTTGATGGTTTGCTTATGAATAAATCGATGATTTAAAATCCCCAAAGGCGATATGACGGGATGAATAAGAAAAGAAAATAAATCTTTGCATAAGATTCTTATTAAAACTTTTTGTTTTATTTTTGGGAGTCTGAGAAATGTGGAAATTGGAGAAAAGCTGTGGAAAATTACGTTTTGATTAATTTTTTACAGAGATATTTAAAAAAATTAAATTCCTTTCTAATTATAAAATGTGACGATCCCCATTTTCATGCCATTATCTCATATAAAACTAATCCACAAAATGTTCCTCATTAAATTAGTAAACTGAAACGAGATAAATTAAACTTTAACCGAAAATATCAGATCAAGTCGTTTTTTCGTGTGTAATCCGCACGAGTTCTTATCGGAAAACTGCTACATGCAGACGGGAAAACATTTCATCAACATTCCAGCGGCTTCGGGAAATAAAACGAGAACGTATTATAGTTTCCCGGGCTCCGCTTTGGTTTCAACTGCCTTTGATGTATTTTAGCGTTGTACCTAGAGTGCTGCTAATACGCCTGTTTTTATAAAATACGAGTTTTATTGCCTGAAATAAAGCCGAATCGCAGAAACGATAAAAAATTAGTTCGTCGACTATATCCGGATAAAAAAGTTGATCCCGAATCAGCGATTCGGTATTCGGCTTCTAAACTTTAAAAAACAGCCTCCCATAAATAATTTTGATCCGATAGAAAGTCCTCAAGACACAGCTTGGTGAGCTTACATCAGCCTAAAGAGGTGATTCAGTTGGAGCTTTGACCTGCATAAATGCACCGATAAAATGTTAGGCCTATGTTTATTTTAAAAGAGAAACTCCTCTTGCATTGATGAAGCTCCCATAGGATCCTTTGCCCGTCAAAATGGATGGCTCGTTTAAAAAGATCATCTTAGTTCGTCCATATAATGGCTGCCTCATTGCTCCCATCAGATGCAACGTTTATGGCTCCATTCAGTACAATAGGTACCAGCAAAAAGTAGATAAATGGCTAACGATGCGTACAGATCGAGCAGTTACTATTCATCAGGTTGTCAAGCTTTATAGAGCTGCTGTCTTGAAATAAACCATTATACAAACTCGACAGGAACATTTCTCTGGAACAATATGTATAAAGACAAAATCTTTCGCAAGCCGAAGCTACTGAAAGGGCTACTGCCATAGCTATAGTTTCTACTGTGGCTATACTGCTAGTATGATGAACCTTACGGTTCATAAAGTGAAGTGTCTTCTCCAGATTGGTACTACTAGTCCTCCAGCTTTTCTGATTTCTCCAAAGAGTTGATTTCACCACCATACACTGTCCGCTCACCAAAGAAAATCTTGTTAATATCAATCTAATAACAAAAATAGGATAAAAAGAATTTTCCTAATGGTCCAAACTTAGTTATTTTATGTGCTACCTCTTGATAACGTTGTTAGTAATAGATGACGCAACAAAAGATTCATAAGGCGATACAGAAACCGTTAATAATAGATCAATTTCCTGTATATAAGAGTTCCACAATACGAACCAAATCCCCGCAGTTTAATTTTCTCAGCAGGAGAATGAATTGTTCATGGCATTGGCGTAGAAGATTAAATTGCGAAGTGTCCATATACTGTGTACTCAACACGAGTTTTATTGACAATTGAAACAGCACGTAAAATTAATTGAGGGTGTTTCGTCATGGAAGGAAGCCTTCAATTTTATTTATGTTGATAAAACCAGAAGAAATATTTTTTGATTGTTAATTTTATTGGTTGAAGAATGGCGGCTCTTCGTGAAGAAAAGTATAATAAAACTTTTAAAAATATTAGAAAATTTTTCAGGACCTCATCTCCAAGTATAGCGCAATCCTTTTACTATTGTGGCGTTAAAATCCAAGTGGCCATTCTTTCACTTGTTGACCGTTGTAGCTTGGATTTTTTGTTTCCACTTTGATGTATTTCACAACAAAAGTAAACGAGTCTCTCTAAAAACTGCCGAGAGAGAAAAAAAAACAAAGGAAATATAGCTAATTAAATAGCTGTTTTTATTTGACTTCCGAGTAGTCCCGATTCCAATTCTCTTGCGTGGGATTTATTGAACAGATATCTCCGGATTTCTTGTTAATTGTGTTTTTGTTTCATCCTTGTTTACGCTTTTCTCGATCGAGTCGTGATTAATGATTTATGTCATCGTTTATAAATGTTATGTTATGATATTTATAGTACAAGTGGGTATGAGTTCTAATGGAAAACATCGAACATATTTAACTAATCCAAATAATAAAAGCTAATTTTGTACACTAAATAAAAATTAAATAAAACATAAAATAAAATAAATAAATTTCAAATAAAAACTTGGGCAGATGATAGATGAGAAGTGACAGATGACAACTGACAGATGGTAGGCGACAGATGACAAGTGATCGATGACAAGTGACAGATGCCCATACTGGGTTGCCAACGTAATTAACCTCATATAGCCTAACGGAACTCCGTATATAGGCCATCTGTCAGTTGTCATCTGTCACCTGTCTTGATATAAATTCTTTTAAATATGTTGATATTTTCCAGAAAATTCCAACGTCTACCTGAAAACTAACAATTTCATAAAAAATTGTCTACAAACTTTTTGTACGTGCTATATTAACAACCCTCATATAAAACAGACCCGAATTCTGACACTTCATATATGAGAAAAGAAACTGATAATATTCTCGTATCCAATATCTTTTTTATATGTCAAAAGGAAACTTCGAACTTGTTTTTCTACTAAAATCAATCGACCCTTAAAAATGAATAAAGTTGGGGATCGAACGGATTTTATACCTTTTTAGAATATATCATTTATTTTTTTTATCAAAAATTCTTTTGTAGACGTTAAGATTTGTATTCATGACGGTTTGGTGTATATTAAATAAGGAGGATTCTTTTAAAAAGTGTTTTGATATGCAAGTTTTAAAAATGTTTGTTTTTACACAACTGTATTATTTTTGAATTATAAATATTTGAATGCTTAACGTATAAGCTGCAACTGCGCGTCACCAGTAGTGTAAATACCGGCATTGACCATAGCACTACACAATTAGCGACTCTTAACGGGACAAAAAAGGGCCACAGCCACAGAGACTAAATGCTGGAAATATAGATCCCATTGGTTGCTGTAAACTGTGAGCAAAAAATACATCGGACCAGCGATACCTTCAAATGAGGATAAAGTACTATCGTATACAGGGTGTCCCATTAAGAATGGGACATAAAACAACCGCAGATTCTCCAATACAAAATAAAACGATTAAACGAAATATGCTTAGATAAAATGTTAATGGCCATAATTTTTTTAATACACCGTATAATTTTACTCAAATCGGCACACTTGTTAAATATCATAAAATGCACCTAACAGTAAAAAAACAGTTCAGTACGCTTTACCAGTGGCATACGACAGGAGTAAGTAATGCTTGTACCCCTTCTAAATGTTACGCCGCTGTCTAAATTTTAATTTTGACTATAATTTTAATTTTTTTGATATTTTCTAAGTCAATAATGTACACTTGTTAGTTTGTTGTAAAGTCATTGTTTTTCGAGATATTCGCAGTTAAAGATAGATAGACATGTACTTTTTATTTGTATTATTATTAATAATATTCATTTTTACAATTAATGAGATTCGCGACCAAACAGCTTTATTCTATTTTTTTTATTTTTTTGTTCTGATTTGTTATGTTAAGTTCCTAATAGGCACGTTGCGATTGTGAGAATATTTATTAATTTATAATTGAAAATTTTGACAGTAGGCTTTTATTTATAATGAAGTTCTGTCACTGTCAGTTTAAACATTTTCAAGGGAGAACCATTTCGAAACAGAATTTTCTATAAATGTTTAGGTGGGTATTATTGGAAATTACATCATTGGTCCGTACGAGCTTCCACACAGATTAAATGGGATAGAATACCTCAATTTTCTTCAAAACCATATGGAGGACATGTTAGATGATATTCCTTTAAATTTACGTCATAACTTCTGGTTTTTGCAGGATGGTGCGCCAGCCCATTACATATTAGGTGTTCGGAATTACCTAAATTTACGTTTTCCACATCGTTGGATTGGACGTAGAAGCGAATTTGCTTGGCCACCACGCAGTCCTGAATTTAATCCTTTAGATTTTTATTATTGGGGCTACATCAAAAGTCTTGTTTATGGTGAAGCAATAAATACCCATCAGGAACTTTGGAACAAAATTCAGAATGCTGCTGCTACAATTCGACAAAATCAAGCAAATCAGTTGTTTAAAGTGAGACAGGTCTTTAGTTAAACGTCTAAGGAAGTGTATACAAGTTAATGGTGGACATATTGAAAATTTGTTGAAGTAAAAATTTCATTACATTAGTTTTTACTTTGTTTGGTTTTAAGACAAAATTGTAAAAATGAATATTATTAATAATAATACAAATAAAAAGTACATGTCTATCTATCTTTAACTGCGAATATCTCGAAAAACAATGACTTTACAACAAACTAACAAGTGTACATTATTGACTTACAAAATATCAAAAAAATTTAAAATTATAGTCAAAATTAAAATTTAGACAGCGGCGTAACATTTAGAAGGGGGCCACTGGTAGAGCGTACTGAACTGTTTTTTTTTACTGTTAGGTGCATTTTATGATATTTAACAAGTGTGCTGATTTGAGTAAAATTATACGGTGTATTAAAAAAATTATGGCCATTAATAATTTTTCAGTTTTCAACTTCAACACCCCGTATTTCGGAAACGAGTAACATTTTATCTAAGCATATTTCGCTTAATCGTTTTATTTTGAATTGGAGAATCTGCGGTTGTTCTATGTCCCATTCTTAATGGGACACCCTGTATAAATGCTTTCTATCTTTTATGGTAAAATATAAAAACTCAATAAAAAAATTATTGTCTTCAAATGTGTATAATATACTCTGTATGTTAACTCACTAAATATGTCTTTTTTTTTAAATGAATACAGAAAAATATGCTTTAAAACTTGATTTTCTCAAAGCTAAGAGAGAGAAAATTTTTTTTTCTATATTAATTCCACTCCCCTTTAATCAGCGAATCTTACCTCTAATTATTTCGATTTTAACGAATAGATTTGAAAACGTGACATGCTAGAAATTCAATTTCGAATGAAGTCAAAATAGCTCCAGATCAAAGGCTTCTCCAAACATATTTGATAACCTCATAATGGTCACACAAATGACAAAGACCTTTATCAAATTGGAAATCAATCAGGCGGTTACGTTGCTCTCGTTTCTCTCCATGCCGCGATTAATTTTCCTTTTATGCCTTTCCATTACCTAAATTTTATTAAACGTTTATTGGTCGTGGTGATGGACAAAAGTGATTAAATAGAGAATGGGTAAATAGGCAAAATTAAAAAGAAAATTGGCGAAGCCATAATATTAAAACGATCATTTTTTTTTTGCATAAATGCTGTAATTGAGAGCTTGGTAGACGCCATACATTTATAAGGTGTTATAGCGTTATAGAAGTTGAAATCGAATCCTGGTAAAACCCAGGTATGTGCCTTCCATCTAAACACGCACTAAGGACACAGAAAACTCAATGTATCTTGGGAGGGACAGAACCTGGAACACACTCAAGAAGCAAGATACTTGGGTATCGTCCTTGACAGGTCACTAACATATAAAGACCACTGCAAAAATACCAGACACAAGGTCACGACCCGAATTAACCTCCTGAGCATTGTGTTTTTCGACAGCGGAATACGCCCAGTGTGGAACAGATCTAAACTTGCCAAACAGGCCACGATCGCACAGAACGAGACATGCCGAATTGTAACTGGCTGTATGAAACCTGCCCCTCTACCCTTACTATACCCGGCTGCAGGCTTTGCCTCCCCAGAAGATCGACGCTTGGCAACTCAATATATCGAACAATTCAAAGTGTTTGATGAAAGAGATCTTCTTCACAACCTTGAGGAACCCCAAGGAACCAGCCGCTTAAAATCTAGAAAAAGATTTATGCGCAACACAGAAATAGAACCAACAGCGAATTTCCCACTCCAACAAGAACCGCCCCGAGGGATGAATCTGGAATGGAAGACATGGCGAAGTCTTAATCGAATTAGGACTGGTGTGTCTAAATCTAACCTGGCCACGGTAATCTGTGATTGTGGAGAAGTACAGACCACCGACCACCTAAGAACGTGTATGCACTATCCATCGAAATGCACCTTTGATAACTTATGGCATGCTTACACTGAAGCCGTGGACGTAGCCCGATACTGGGCAGAAAGATTTTAAAGAATTTTGGATCTGGATTCGAAAAAGTAAAGTAAGTAATAAGTTGAAGTATATATAGTTAATCCTTGATATGTGCTAAGAGATCCAAAGAGAACTGGAATATCGTCAGCCATTAAAAAAAAGAACAAGTAAGAGCCAAAAACCAACTGATGAAAAACTAAATGCTGCTTAAGCCGGGTTACACACCGAAGATGCACAGCTGCATGCATCTCGAAAACCAACCAGTCGGTGTTTCGAACTGCATGCCGCGTGTCTTTTGACTGAACGCATGCACGTTTGGAGACAATGGAAGTAGCATTCAAGTAATTCACTCTTTGATGGTGCAGTAATTTTTCATTTTAGCGCAAAGATCATTAAAAGGGTCTTTTTCCATTCTATAAAACTTTTTGAATTTATCTTCGTGCAATTGCAACTGTGTTGTCACAACAAACTGACTTGCTGTCTGTCCATTTTCTATCCAGTATGGATGAACCCAGCATTGTTGTGGTATTCCTATCCTTCTTCTACGTCTACGTCTTCTAATCACAGCTAGTAACAACAGCTCATCTTCACTGGAAGACATTTTGTAACCTGAAATTACAGCGTGGCGATCGCCGTGCATTTCCAGTGTGTAAGATCTTTGCATCTGCCTCGCCGCTGCACGGACACGATGCATGCCGTGTGCATCGCGCTGCATGCTGTGCATCTTCGGTGTGTAACCCGGCAGTCCAAGCTGAAGCAACTTTCAATAGGATGTACCTTTCAAGTTGATATATTTGTTTTCCAACATGTTGGTCAGCTTTTAGGGGTTATTCAAAAGTGCGTAACTGGGATTTTGTTTTCCCACAATTAAGAAAACAAACTTCGAAGATTCTGAAGAAGTGTTATAATTTTGTTTATGTTTCGTTATACGAAAGAGAGAAAAATACTAATTATAAAAAAGTTTGAATAAAGTTTTTATGACATTATCTCTCTAAAGTTTTTTTTTTAAATTACTGTTTTCGATTGAATTCGTTGAAATTATACGAACCGTCTTTGTAATCAACTCGGAATGAGATAATATGAAAGTAGAAAGAAAATAAGGCTGAGAGATAATTTTCCAAAACATGGTTTTAAAAGAATTTGTGAAAAATCAGACTTAATTTTTGAGAAAAAAGAAATTCGAAGAAAGAGTCCAAATTTTTACCATTTTTATGCTTCTCACCGCGCTTTAAAAATCTCAGAAACAAAACTAAAGAGAAAATCAAAATAATAATAAAAACGCTTGAAATTAATTCGAAATTTATAAAAAAATATATTTAATTTTCCTGTCAATTAATAAATACATTATTAAAAGCAGAAAATCCAATTCATAAACGCAAATATATTCAAATTCAGCATTTCATCCACAAATTAATCAGGCGTATTCATCCTTGTTACTGGATATTTGATGAATTAATATTTCAGCTGAGAGAATATCGTTATAGTGTATATGCAGTTATATGTAGATTTGGTTACAAGGGAAATAGAATTTTAGATTTAACATGTTTTACTTTGTTACAAGTTTTGAATTTATAACTGTTGTGTAGTTTGAGACACATTTATTCTCTTTTACTTACACAAGTCGCTTTCTAAACACTTTAAAAGTTTTATGAGCGGTTTCATAAAGAGTGCTTAATAATTGACGAACAAACAATTCCCTTAGATTTGAAAACAGCCTATGAATCTAGAACTTGATGCTGTGAAAACTAAAAATAACCCAGAACTTTCGGAAAAACACGAAACAATTGGGAAACATTTCTGGCAACTTCCCAATTGTTACAAGATTTGTAGAAGAAAATGTTTATACGTTGATACTGAAGTAGAAACTTGCGTAACGATCAAATAGCAACATATCAAAATGGAGGATATAAAATAAAGTTAGAATTGTACGCACGTCCAGTAAGAAGTTATGAATCAGATATTGAAGTAGGTGAGATTTGTTATAAGAAATAAAGATGATAGATGGATCCAGAGAGTGCTGGAGGGCCGAGGAGAATAAATCATTGATAAAAGAAACGAAAAAAAGTATTTTACGAAATTAAAGAAAAATAATAGAAATATGATTGACTGAATGTGAGAGGAGAAGAATTATGGTTATTAAATAGTAACTTTAATGAAAAAAGTATCGTGCTTAATTCAAATAAACAATAAATAAAGCCAGTTGATAGACAACAGATGACAGTGCCACCAATTGAATGTTCGCAATCCTGTTGACAGATAACATATGTCTAGGGAGGGGGCCCCAAAAGCTAAGTTAGGTTTTTCTATGACGATTTCTGCGATGCACTACAAAGGCCCCATTTCAGAGGGCGGGGCCGCGGCTCAACCGTCGCATTTTCTAATAAAAATTTAAGAAAATACGCGTAATTTCGTTGTATAACAATTTGGATAATATGGAAAACTTTAAACCCATAGCATTGAGTCCTATATATCTGCATCTGCACCTGTTATAGTTTCTTTAATAATTGACAATGTAGAATTAAGATATCTTAAAAATTATTATGAGTTAAATCGCCAAATTTTGATGCTTAAATTATAACCTTGTATATACAGAATAAATATCATATTTATTACTATACCCACAGCCATTTATTTCGCTTATTCAAATTTTCTCTCGAAATGCCATAATAATTAACGAGATTATTGACGTTTATTGGTATGTGACGATTTATTATTCAGTTACCGAACAACGAATTTCATCATCAGTTGTGGAATTAGAGATATTTGAATTATATCAAATAATATGCGATGAGCAGGTTTATTTTCTCGATCAATATTGAACAAACTTTTCACTTTTTTAGAAATCTGTGATATCTTTGGTGATGATCGACGTTAGTGTTGATATTGAGGTCGAAAAAGAATTGACCTGGCTTAGCCTAGTATATTTTCTTCTTGATTTTGTCTTAGAACATTCACCTCTCATCTCCAGCTACACTCCGATACAAAAAACCCTTCTCGCAAATGCAAAATTGCCTTTCAAGTCTCTCGATTTCAGTTCATACAGCGCAACACCCAATTTCCTTGTTCCCATGTCTTCTAATAGTACTGCAACGTTTTGTTGAGTCACCCCCTATTGATTTTGCAAGCTCCTCTTGCTTTTGACTCTGATCTTCTTCGAGTATTGCCTCTAATTCTTTGTCGCGAATTTTTTTCGCTGTTCAGAGCGCGGCTTGTCTTCGGTACTGAAATCTCCAGAAGAATCAGACATTTCAATCTTCGTCAATACCACGTACCTTGAAACATTACTTAAATCGAATGATTGGAGTGACGAAATTACTCAATCCAACCTCTATATATTCAAAATTATTTCCAGTATCAAAATAAATATTAGAAACAACACGATGGGATAAAAGAAATTTTTTGTAGCACCCTGAAGATCGAAATAGGTTAATAAATACATTTCCGAAGCTTTGAATTATTAATAGAGCATATTTTTATTGAAATCATTTATCAAGACGCCCCCATTATTCAACCGGCTTATTTTATATATTCTATGTAGTGCTAATATTATTTTGCCCTTAACTATATATTATAAAGTAACAACCTGAATTTTTGTCCCCTAGTTTTTGATGATTACAACTCCCTGTTTAGTTTTATTCTTTTTCTAACTTAATTTAAATTTTATAACTTGTAAAAATTTTATTTCTTGCCTTCTAATCTCCCTAAAAACACTGAGCTGTCTTGGTAAACTGAAACACGGCTTATTTTATTAAATAACCGCTAAATTATTCATAAAGTTGAGAAGTTTGCGATGCTATAAAACAGAAGAGACGTAGTTTTTATGTAATATTCTGAAAACGGTGTTCAACCATATGCAAATCTACTTAGGTGAAAGTAAATATGCGAAAAAATTGTAAAAATATCTGCAAATTACGTCAAATCCTATAATTAAAGCCGAAATCTTTTTCTTTGGTCGAAAAACTGTCCAATAATCTTAATAGCACATTTTTTATTTTGTTTTATAAAAAAAAATAGTAATAACTTAAAAATCCTTGCAAAATATTAATTTTCGATGAACAATTAATTTAGAATGTTAAAAGAGAATGTCTAGAAAGTGTTATGATATCATAAAATTGCTTCCATAGTTGTTATTATTTATTTGAACAAATTTTTTAAAATTATGCACAACAAATCGCAACCAAAACATTTTTCCGACTGGAGACTTAAAAATTCATCAGAACCAGAAACTTCAATTTTTTATTTTATTCTTTCAAATTTATATATTTAAAACTATATTTTTTTAATCATTACTCACTAAAAAAACATCGAATAAATACGCTATTTTTGATATAAATATAAAGTTAATTTTTTTTAAATTACTAATTTCCCAAGGAATCGAAAATTCCATGCCACACTATCAATTGCAACACCGGAGGCTCTCCCACTCAATATACCTCCCCCCAAACTTATACCTCATCCGAAAACAATGGGTCACTTCACTCCTCACGTGAAAATAACCGCACATAACCTAATACGCGACGAGCACATATCGATTGAATACGAGTTTGTTTATAGCGCGGGAACAGTTCCGGTATACCGGAGTGGAGCTCACTGCTACCCGGACTTTAGAGTTCGTCTCTATCCCGGAGCATTCCGTTGAAATTGAGCGAGTGGCGTGTGAGGCGCGTGCGCAAGAGTGGGGGGGAGTTTGGCCCAAACTGCTCCATTGAAACGGACGACGATATAGTGCGGTGAATTTTCGGATGAATTTGTAATAGGGGTAAAGCTGGACTCTTAGACAATTTTTGATTGTTTTTTTGGTATTGTAGGATAAGGATTTTTTTGTGGTTAATTAATTAACATAATAAACATTGTACCAAACACAAAAAGTTTCTCTTGAGTGTATCAAAACCAATAAAATTTCACCGAAGGTCTAAATGCTCCCAATCGCCCCTACCAGTTATTTAAGTAAATAGAGAAAAATGAATTCGACCAAACTTTCATAAAAATAGCTGGAGAATCCCGTTCTTCATTATTATCGAATTATTAGTGGATTTTTATGAAAGAAAAGTTATTTTTTTATCTTTCCATTGCTAATTAGGGCTTCTAGCGAAGTTAGGAATAATTTCCAACATTTTCTTTTGTTATAGTTTTTAAGATTTAGCCTCCTATTCAGAGGCCCGATTTGGTAAGTTTATAAGTTAGTTACCTTCGCCAAATTTTTAACGATTCCTATAAAAAGTAGTTAAAAATGGTGGAGGAAATTCGTCCGCCATAATTTGAAGAAGAATTCTGAAATAATGTATATCACACTTATACACAAAATCAACCGTACTATAAATTATTCCTTTCTTTTAAACAATCGGATGTGACTAGTACAAAACGACCACGTTTCGTCCTATTCACAGCCGGGGAACAAAAATTTGATAAAACATAAATAAAGAATTCTCTAGTTTATTTCAACTTGAACGATATTAAAAATAAATGAGAAAAAAGATACCAGGAAATACGATGAACTCTCAAGTGGCAAGGTTTTGAAAAGTTTCGATTTCTTAACATCGTTAGAGCTCACATTTCATTCGAAATTTTCAGTTGATCTTTTATGTAGGGATCTTTATCCATTTGGGATATTGGATATTTGGAATATTTGGATTAATTCATTCTTAAAATGTATGCAGGAAGTAATAGATGCACGCCAGGGGTTGTAAAATGAACAACAAAAATTGTAGGGTATAGATTTTCTAATATAATGTGGGTTTTTTTAAATTGGGAAAATCTTTAAGTACTAGAACATTTGTATTTATTTTATATACCGGGTGTATCAACCATGCGTGGGTGGAGGATAGCTGCTTCCCTTTTTAAGATAGGAAAAATGTTTCAAATAAAAGTTGTAGATAGCAATGAAAGCTATGTTCCAAAAATAACTACCAACATACAGGTTTTACCATAAATGTGTGACTTATCAAAGTTATGTTTTTTTAAACTAAACACCCTATATATTTTCACTCGATTGAATTCCTTCGGAAGAGTGCTTCTCAAAAATATAGAGTTGTATGGGTTTATACCAGGTGGTTCTGAAGTTATGGTGACATTTATGTCCCAAAACACTAAATACCTCAAAATCAATAACTAGGAATAACAAAATTTTTACACCAAATATCCTCGAAAATGGTGTATTTTGATTTCATATTCATAAATTTACCGAATGGCACTTTTCCCATACAGGGGCAACCAAAACACGGCATCATTTTTTGATTTTCACCGGTAATGCATCTAATTCTTAAGGAAAGTATGAAAAATGAAATAAAAGCAAATAATGATTTTTTTTATTCAATGATGGACAAACATGGAACAGAATAATTTCAAAAAAATGTTAAAAACCGTCATTTCACAGTAGATGTTCAAACAATCTCCCATTTTGAGCTATGCACAAATTACCATGGCTCTTCGAACTTCAGTTAAAGTTCTTCTTGTAATAGAGCGAAAAACTTGTCGAATTCTATTCTTCATGTCTCCTCGTGTCGTTTGGTTTCTCTTGATAGACCTCGCCTTTAACATATCCCCAGCGATAGAAATCTAGGGACGTGAGGTCTGGGGACCTTGCTAGCTACCGAATGGGTTCACTTCTTCCTATCCATTTATTTCGGCGCCATCTGTTTAAAAACCTATTCACCTGATTGTGATGATGGGTAGGCGCGCCATAATGTTGATAATAGAACCTGTATCTGGTGTCAATCGGTATATCCCCCAACAAATTTGGTAAATTATCTCGAAGAAAATCTCTGTAAACTTCTCCATTCAGAGGCTCATCAAAGAAATATGGCCCTATCACCTGATCCCCAATTATGCCCAAACATTTATCGACCATCTTTTTTGGTTATCAACTTGTCTAACCCAATGGGGAAGTTTATTTTTTATCAATATTCTGTTCACAGAAGTATGACATATCTAGCTCTCTAGCAATTTCCCTCGAACTAACATGAGGATTCTCAACTGTTGAAAGCACTACCGTTAATTGATTTTCTTCATTTGTTGCAATTTTATTCACTACTTGCATTTTCTTGTGCTTGACACTGCCTGTCTCCTCAAATCTTTCTTTAACCCTCCGAAAACTCGCGGGTCGTAAAGATCTTGAATCAGGATATCGAACTGCATACACTCTACAACTAATAAACAATTTCTTCGGTGGATAATTTCATTTTGAAACGAGAAAATATTAGATAAACTATAAATTCACTTCGATAATTAAATGTCATGTTTGTAGACAGTTCCTGTAACATTAAAATGTTCCAAGGACGATTTGATATAATTGATAAAATGATCTACATTCCGGATAGATGTTACAGAAACTGCTTTTAGCCAGTAGAATGTATGCAGTTCGATATGCGACTCGAGAGTTTTCGAAGGAGAGGTTTGTGGAAACAGAAAATGTGAAACACAAGAAGTGAGCAAAACGTGGAAGAAAAAATAATAAATTAGCGGCAAACCAACGACGCTGAAGGAAAAATAGAATTAGAGGATTTCTTCGCTCTACTACAAGATCAACTTTAACTAAAGTCGTAGATAGACTTAATTTATGCATAGGTCAAAACGGGGAATTGTTTAAACGGTTTATTACATGTTTTTAAGATTATTTTGTTCCATGTTTGTCCATCATTGAATAAGAAAATATCATTATTGCTTTTATGACATTTTTCATACTTCATACTTCATACTTTTTCATACTTCATTAGATGCATTACCGGTGAAAATCAAAAGTATGCAAACCCTACATTTTCTGGAAGCTCATAGTGTGGACTATTCTGGTATGGCATTATATACATTTGAAAAATCTGAGAGGATATTTGGTGTAAAAATTTTGTTATTCCTAGTTATTGATTTTGAGGTATTTAGTGTTTTGGGACATAAATGTGACCATAACTTCAGAACCACGTGGTATAAACCCATACAAACCTATATTTTTGAAAAGCACTCGTTCGAAGGAATTCAGTCTATTGAAAATATATAGGGTGTTTCATTTAAAAAAAACATAACTTTGATAAGTCACACATTTATGGGACACCCTGTATGTTGGTAGTTATTTTTGTAACATAGCTTTCATTACTATCTACAACTTTTATTTGAAATATTTTCCCTATCTTAAAAAGGGAATCAGCTATCCTCCACGCACGCATCGTTGATACACCCGGTATATAGGGTGGTATACTAACGAATATAGGATGAAAAATGACAGTTACATAAATATTATTCCCTACAGTAGACCAGATTCAGTGCAACCGTTCCCCACGTGGAAATCAATCAGCAATTGCACTGACCGCCTATTGCATAAATCACCCTACACTATTTTTATTACTATTCTGTCGTCTGGAGTTATTTATGACATGCAGAACAGTAGCGTATCGTGTATAATATCAGCAAATCCATTAATGTTTTTATCAGTTTTTTCAGCTCATTCCATTTTGAGTTTGGGAGAAATATAATTAGAATGTTAACATGACTCTTCTTATTGTCCCTATTTAATGAAACGGACTTATCGTAAATACGAGACCTAGTCGATATATATCGTCAGTAGAATTTACTACCAACTATAAAATATTTATTATACCCCTCATAAAATATCTAACGAATTTGTTTTGCTCGATTTCGTTTTATGTATAACCGAAAGATAAAAATATAAAATATTTCCTGTAACCGCGAGTCTGAATAAAATTTGTGTTACGGGATCCCGACGTGGGAGAATCCGGTGTGAAAATTTCGAGGAAAAATATTTCTTTTAAACGAAGGGAGTGATAATAACAACTATACAAAATGTAAATGGATGTTTCTTACCTTTATTGACCTGAAAGAAGCGTTCAACATGGTAAGTACACAAGTAATTTATAGAAAAAAAAATAGTTTAAAAACAGATTTACCGTGTACCAGATAAAAGAGATAGGAAGTAGCAAGGGAAAAACAAAGGGAGAGATGAAAATTTTAGCAAAAGATAGGAAAGCCTGGAAGCAATGGATAAAAAGGAATTAAGTTTGTAATTTTTAAATTTTGAAAACTAAATTATTTAATCTCAGCGTTACCTCGATAACGTTTTTGACAACTCGATTAAGGGACTCGTATGAAATTTCGAAGTGACGTTAGCGCCCTCTTTCTTGTACAGATTGATAGATATTGAACTAGTCTTTTAGATCAGTCTTGGTGTGATTTTCAACAGGGTAAGTGTGTTTATAATTTTAAAAACGTTTTAAAAACTTCATGCTTTGATAATTCGTTATAATTAATCTTAGAATATTTTCTCAATCGATTCACTTTTGATAGATTTTATAACGAATTATTGTTAAACAATATTTATATCGTTGATATATGCTTATATTTATTTGCTTTAAATTAGTTTCTGCGGAGATACCGCCATTTTGCATATAACCACTTGTACACCTCGTATTTTCATGAGTTCCGGAGGAAAAAACCAAATAGGTTAAAAGACTAGATGTCCTGCAGCCAGAGCGCAGTTTAAAACACTAGAAATCAGTGTTATCGTCTGTCCAGCTGACCCCAGCCTCCGTGGAGCCAAAGTAGTTGTGGCTCGTGGTCACAGACAAAGTTTTGAACCAGAAGTGCTACCAATTTCGTCAACCATCTAAAAATCCAACCTCCATCAGGATAAACGGTGAGATCCGTCCAACTCAAAAAAAACAAGCTCAGTTATCATTGTAATAAATTTTGTAAAACATATTTTTTATCCTATTTAATTTTTTTAATATAGTCCTAATAATTCTAGCCTTCAGCTATATTATTGTTTATTTACTTAAAAGCCTTCAGCTCCCTGAAAGCTTAAGCAAGTTTATCGTAACAAGTTGCACTTAAAGTAATTAAATAAAACACACATTTTTGTCTCATTTTTTAAATTTTATTCAACAATTAGAAAAACAGTTTTAAATGTATACTTTTTGAGCACTAAAAAAAAAATTAATAGTAAATTGTCACAGGTCTACTCGCAAGCCTAATGAACTAAAATTAAAAGTCTCATTAAAGTGGGACACACTGTATTAATATTTGATTCTATATGTCAAAATATATTAATCTTTATTTTCCACACAAATGAAAACTAAGCAATCCTATTTCGTGTTACTAGCAATTTTTATTTACAGTATTAATTATGAATATTTATACTCTTATTTGACAATGAGGATCGGTAATGAAATTTTTTTATTGGTCCATATGAAACTGTATGACCAGTAGAATACATTTCCAAATTTTTTCCGCTTCATTATTAGATGGGGCCTGGGAAATTAAATTTAAATTTATGAATCGTGACGTATTATGAACTGTGACGTGGACCAATGAAATAATTCTAGTTGCCACATTTATATAGTTTTGTCCCGTTGGCATCATCTTTTTAAAGTACAACATGGATTAAGAACCAACCAGACACTGACTTGAATCAGCTGACGGCCGTGACTTTTGGATATAAATATAACCTCATTTATTTCTAATGTTATTCCGAAATATTGTCAGTTAAGTTTTTTCGGAAAATTTAAACAAATAATTACACTAAAATCACACAATCCAGAATTTCACATTCAACAATAACAAATAAGTAATTAACATTTCCAGTGACAGACTTACGTTGAACTGGTGACTGGTGTAAGCACGTGCTAAGAGAATTTAACCCAGGAATGACAACATCGTCGAAATTAATCGCATGAGATCGCCACGCCATTGGTTGGATTTACCGGGGAGATTTAATACTAAATATTCTTTAAATTGCAATTTCTCCATAAATTCATTTAGAATTTCCGACCTAGTGGTAAGCTTCATTATTTCCCCAAATTTTTAATCGCTTATCACAGTCTGTTTAGTGAATCGCTTTTTTAATCAATTTAAAACTAACTGGCAACACTGCTTGAGATAATTCCAAAAATTCCAACCTAATAGCAATAGTCGTAACCACCTAATACTATTATACCGAGCGTTTAAATAAAAAGCGACAACCCTGTACTGTTGGCAACCCTGTCGACAGCTGTCATCACATGTCGCCTGTCAAAATGTGGATGACGCGTGACGTGCGACCATCTTGAAAAAGAAGCGGGGCTTGCCATGAGAGCTCTTAACAAAATTTTCCCACGCTCAAGTATAGTTACTATATATAGTCACCCCTTTCTATAAAGTTTATAAATGTCATAATCCAATGAAAGGGCGATTTCCGTGTGGGATTCAGTTTGTTTAATGAATCGCTTTTTTAACCAATTTAAAAGTAACTGGCAACACTGCTTCAGATGAAAGTCAATTATGACATAATCTGTCAACTTCAGCGCTAAATTGGAATATAGCAAACCCAAATGATAAATACCAATAAAACGATTTTTTTTCTTAGCTTTCATATTGGTATTTTCAATTCTCTATTATATTCGAGTGTGAAAATTACAACACCATAGAATACGACACCGCTCGAAACATCTCGAGCATGTTTATCGCGCTCGAATTAACTTGAGCTAAGACATTAAAAGGTTAATATCCAACCAAAATCGTTTTTTGCTAAGATAAATTTAAGTAAACGTATGACATTTTACATCCTACTATTAATAAAGCCATTTTAATTATAGTATTTTATTTTTAAATTTAACAATAATTTACTACAGATTAACAATAATAAAAACATTCTTAGCTCGCAACAAAATTAGTCTTTTTCAATATCTTAATTATTATTACTTAAAAAATGTCGATGAACTTTTTGATTTTAATTTTTATCAAATTTCAAACAAAAACCTTTTCGTTTATTTCCTAAATAAAAGATCGGGAATTTGAAATACCCTGTATGGTGTATGCTTTGGTAAATTTAGTATCTAGGGCTCCAAAATATTTTTAAAAAAATTCCATTGTGATTTAAAAATAATTTTATCTAATCTAGAAATTTTAAAATGACCCTGTATTATAGTTCATCAACATTCTGAATGATATAAGCAACCGGGATTTCATTCATTCGGATTTTTCCTTGATAACTAACCGAAAACTCTACATTTTTAATTTCATTTTTTTAGTAATACAGGGTGATTCATGAAGAATAGTATTAATATTATTTTTAAGGCGGGAAAATTCCAAATTTAATCAAACCCAACTTCAATCCGCTTTAGTTTTGTTCAACGTCAACTTTGTACCCGAACGTTCTAGCATTTTTGAAATAATTCTCTTCAGCTAGCAGGTCCATATACCACGGTCTATTGTCAAAATTACCAGCGCATCCGCCGTATTCTGAAGGGAGAATTTCAGTAGAAATGAACGCATGCAGAGAAGATAGATCACTGCCGTGCAGGATGATCTGAAATTTTAAAATTTTTAATCAGGGTAGCAGATATGAAAGATTTTATGTCGAGATATTAAATGGTGTTAATTTTTCTACTCGTAGATGTTCGAAATTAAGTAAAAAAACTCATTTTCCAATCTTTTTTCTAAAATATTTAAAGTATTTTTGAGGTAAAAATGAAGCTCATCTCCGATGGCGTGCGGTAGGCTGGGATTTTACCCCTTTTACCACGAATTTTATACCGCAAAAGCCCCCCAACTGGTAAGTTTTATTTTGTTTCTCAATTACACCATGTATCACTTATTTTTGAGTGTTCTACCATCCCTAGCAAAAAGAACTTTCATTATTTCCAAAAAAATTCCTACTTACCCTTTTTTTAATTTTTTCCTTCAAAAAAGGCTTCAACACAGTAATAACAGCATCAAAATAAAAAGGCTCATTGACCACGTGGAAACCTTTAAACCTTAACGGAAAAGTCTCCTGCACCAATTCGACCATTTTCTTTGCGTAATACGGCGTGAAAAACTTGGCGTGTTGTAGACTGAGTCCAGCCATATCTAAAATCACTACAATTCCAGCAATTTGAGTTTCTGGCTCCCTAACAATTTGTTCTAAAGCGAGAACGTTTGTGCGAAATACGTCTTCTATGGTGACTTTTGAAGAATCGAAATTATCTATAAAAATAAATCGCAAAATGAATAATTGTTTAGCAATAATAAATAATAAACTTACCAACTCTTATGACAAAAATTCTTCTACCTAATTGGTCTCTTTTTAACAGCATGTTTTGTGCTTGTAATTCAAACATTGAATTACATTCAGAAGGCAACGGACATTGAAAAAGCTCTGGACATTTTATTTTCATTAAAAAGTACCTTTGAAGCTGAAACAAAAATAAATAAGGACAAGAGAAATATTAAGAAGGTACCTTCAAAGCTAAACAAAAAAAGTTCGTAAACAGATTGAGAAGGTACCTTATAAGTTAAAATAAAATGGCGAGAGAAAATACCTTTGAAGCTGGAATGGAATTATAAGTCTAGAAAAGGTACTTTTGAAGCTAAAATTAAAATAAATAGCATGGAGGAGAAAAAAAATACCTTTTAAGCTGGAATTAAAATAAAAGTCTGGAAAAGGTGCCTTTGAAGCTAAAATTAAAATAAATTAGCCTCGAGCGGGAAGGAAAAAATACTTTTGACGCTAGAATTGAAATAAATGTCTGGTAAAGGTAACCTTGAAGTTAAAATTAAAAAAATTAGCCTGGATCGGGAAGGAAAAAATACCTTTGAAGCTAGAATTTAAATGAAAGTCTGGAAAAGGTACCTTTGAAGCTAAAATTAAAATAAATTAGCCTGGAGCGAGAAGCAAAAAATACCTTTGAAGCTAGAATTGAAAGGTAGTTTTGAAGCTAAAATTAAAATAAAATAACATGAAGCGAGAAGAACAAATACCTTTAAAGCTAGAAAATAAAAGTCTGGAAAGGTGAGTTTGTAGCTAAAATTAAAATGAAATAGCTTGTGGCGAGAAGAAAAAATACCTTTGAAGGTAGAATTAAAATAAAAGTCTGGCAAAGGTGCATTTGAAGCTAAAATTAAAATAAATTAGTCTGGAGCGGGAAGGAAAAAATAGCTTTGAAGCTAGAATTTAAATAAAAGTCTTGTAAAGGTACCTTTGAACCTAAATTAAAATAAATTAGCCTGGAGCAAGAAGCAAAAAATACCTTTGAAGCTAGAATTGAAATAAATGTCTGGAAAAGGTAGCCTTGAAGCTAAAATTAAAATAAAATAGCATGAAGCAAGAAGAACAAATACCTTTAAAGCTAGAAAATAAAAGTCTGGAAAGGTGAGTTTGTAGCTAAAATTAAAATAAAATAGCTTGTAGCGAGAAGAAAAAATACCTTTGAAGCTAGAATTAAAATAAAATTCTGGAAAAGGTGCATGCGAAGCTAAAATTTAAATAAAAGTCTGGAAAAGCTGCTGTAGAAGTTAAAAATAAAAAGCGAGATAGCAAAAGTACCTCTGAAGATAAAACAAAAATTAAAAAGTCAGGAAGAGACGAAACATTCCTGCTGAGGCTGAAAAAAACTGAAAGTAAAGAAAAAAATAAAACAGGTACCTCTATAATTAAAATTAAAATATAAAAAGCAGAAGCAATATGAAAAAAGTACCTTTGAAGCTGAAATAAAAATAAAATGTATGGAGTAACAAGAAAATATTATTTTTTAATCTAAACCAGAAATAAAAAGTAGGGACGAAGATTAAATATTTTAACCTACCATATGAAAAGCTTTGGTACTATCGAATTTTCTTGCTCTAAGAAATCTAACCAAAAATTCGTCATTATTTGGTACTGTCAAATTGGAATCATCTGGAAAAAGGGTTATATTATTTAAAACACAAAAGGAACGTTTTCACCAAGTTTCATAAAAAAATTTTATTTTTGCAGGAGATAAAAATAAAAAAACAGTTTTTAGCGATTTTCTCGATAATTTTGAAGTTATGTTAAAAAATGGTTAATACAAAAGTTTTAGATTTTTGAAGTATCTACAACTTTTACATTAAACTTTTTTCGATAGGATGCATTTTTCAGCCACAATTCGTAAATATTTCTCTATGAAAAAACTCAACGATAATTTGTAACGTGAAAATAAATTACTTTTTAAATTGTAATAAGACATTCTTCCTCAATGTTCATTCTCGCAAAATAAACCGAGCCCTGTTCTTTTTTTAACCGATTATGATGTAAATGCGGCGTTTTTTATTTTTATATTTCCCCGTTCCTTACTTTCCACCAATCGCTTCAGTGCGGTTAACTCCCGTCTAAAAACCTCAGGAGTCTCGTTTAATTCCTCTTCCGCCCTGTGTTTCCATTCACTAGACAGAGATGGAAATTCGCTGCCGATGGGATTTTCCAGAGGCATGTCTGAAAAAGTTCAGAGAAAGTTGGTCAGATTCCATTAATATTCTTGAAAAAAGTTAGCAGGAATGAATGTGAACGAGGGTTGCATGATATTCACCTAGATGGCGCCACTACACATTTCGTTCAATGACAGTTTTAAAGTTCTTAATGTAGGAAACTGAAAGTAAAATCTCCGTAACGAGACAAAACAAGTACGCGAATTACTAGTAATTTTTTGACGGTGATTATGCTAAAAAGGAATTTTCAATTTCGATAAATCCTCTGTTATGTATTTTTCCATACTATTACCTCAAGGTCATCACCCCTCATTTCCCCCATCAATTTTTACCAAATATCAGATTAATTTCAGCATTTCAAAATTATTTTTCATTCTAAAGACATCAATTTAGACATAAAAATCGCTACTTTATAACAAATATATGAAATCACTACACCTAACTTATAACCACCAAATATAACATCACCCTAGCACATTCAAAATTAAACCCGCCTAAAAAGTGACATAAATATTTGTACTCACCAGCTAAACATAAAATCAACAAATGTACTCAAACAAAAATATGATTGAAGAAATTTTTCGACGGGGTAAACAACATATAAAATTGAAGGTTAAAAGAAATATCGACTTTAAGGGAGGTAGGCTCATGCGCCGATCTCTTGTTTCGCCAAAGCCGTTAGTTCGCAAGTTAAAACTTTTGTGTTAATAAATGAGCAAATATTTGATGCGATGTTAAAATGTGTCTAAGGATACTCGGGAGACTCTTAAGTAGTCCAATTGGGAAATAAATGCAAAATAAATAGTAACCGCGGTGGTAGAAATGAGGAAAACTATACTACGTCCAACTTAACGAAAAATAATGTAAATAGACTTTTGACAATGTTTGCCGATTTGAATCCACAAAGTTTTCGATGACGTCTCTCTCGCTCTCTCTAACGCTTCTCTTTGTAACACATTGAAGAGTGATATTTTCATATTTCATATTTACATGACCATTTAGCTTGCTTACTTTATTCCAAAAAGTAACCACCTTTCAAAATCTACCAAAAATCTATTAAAAAAAGTAACCTACTAAAAGTACCCCGCAGTTTTTGATACGGAAATGACTTTCAGTCGATTTCTCCCAAACTTAGGAAATTTATTCGTCATCCCATCCCGATCAAAAGTGTCCGCGGGCCCAAGTCAATCCTATGTACCTACAGACTTCGAGGTAGCGCGAGTTTAACCTGATTAGAGCGAACTCGATATATGCGCATTTATGGGCAAGTTAGGTGTTCACCGCTTTAGGTTTACATACAACGTCTTTTAGAAGATTTTATTTTGATTTCTATATTTTTTATTGACATTCCATTTTTTATTTTATATCATTTTTCAATCACTAGAGTATGTCCGCCATGGGCGTTTCATTAACAGGGTTAAACATAGCCGGAATACGATTAACTTGTGCCCGTGGACACTTTTCATAGGGATGGGATGAGGAATAAATTTCCGAAGTTTGGGAGAAATCGACCGAAAGCCATTTCCGTATCAAAAACTGCGGGGTACTTTCTTCCAGGAAAGCCAAAATCTACTAAAAAGTAGAAATCTACTAAAGGTGGCAACGCTGCAGCGAACGATTCATTCTGTGCCGGGTTTTGATTGCTGATATTCAACGGCAATTGACCCCCCCCCCCCAAAGTCCGGCAATGTGAGAGGATATTTCTCAACAAACCCAAAATATTAAACTTTTATATATATAACCCTAACAGCCGACGACGTTGTTCCTCCCAAATCTCTGGGCTGGAGCCGCCCTTGATGATATCCCTTCTTCGTGGTATGAGAGGAGAAATTGTAATGGTCTCTCAACATTTAACAAGCTTTCCTTCCTCTATGCTCACGCTAAACCGTAAACCCACAAATATATTTTTTCCGAATCTGTAGAATAGACTCTATGGAGATTGTAAATACATCATCATCAGGTAATTTCGTAGGACATAATGTACTGAAACAAATTTTTTTTGTTATTGTAACGTTATGAGTAACGAATAACGTAACAGCGTTATTGTTTAAAATAATTACGATTTCTTTGTCTGTAGTTAGACAACCCACATTGCGCTTAAGTGTAGTGTCTATTGCAGCTACAATCTATGACTGTCATCGGTCTTAGATCGAACGCGTTCGATAACGATCTTTCCCGATTCTGCCATAATCTTCTCTTTTGAATATTAAAACCACATATCTATCTATATATATTTTTTTCTCATTTTTTTACTCACCACTTAAAAGATGGAAAGACATTTTACTTAATCCATAAATGACACCGTATTTTATTTCTTTTAATGAAGGAGGCATGAGGATTCCTAAGTGACAAAGGAGGGGTGAGGGTTTCCGAAGTAACAAAGTAGTTGTGAGTTCCATAATTAACAAAGGAGTTGTACGGATCCTCTAAGTAATCCAAGAAACCTTGTGGTATTTTCAGGGAGGCGTAGATACTTCAGGAGAATACAGTCTGGACGAGATGTAGAAAAAGGCCAACAAAACTTACCGCATTTCGCAGGAATCAGACCTGAATCCTCCAATCAGCAGTCGAAAATGAAACAGCTAAGTGTCATCCGATACTAACCATTTAATTTAGAGTTGTCATTTATATATCAAATTTGATAGTGGCTTTCTTTGCTTGCATATATTTTTTTTAATAACTAAATTTGTCATTTTCATATTTTAAATTCAATTAGTAATGTATTCATTATAATTTATATTTTTTAATATTCATTAAATATTACTTTTTTATTTTGCGTTTTATTTACTTTGTTCTTTTTTTTAATTAAAGATTGTGCCATCAGCTTACTGGTTGAATTCTAATCGAATCCACGGCCCATTTCTTTAATTTCCAGTATCTAAGCTAAGCTGGAAGGTTACGTAAAATTTTGTTTGTTTTATATTTATCTTACGTAACATAAATATCTTTTGAAACGTTACAAATTGGCGTCCAACGCAACGTCAATCGTAAACGTAACATATTTAGCGCCCAATTAAGGGTTACACTGTGTTAGTAATTGTCAGGACAAGGTTTGTATAAAAATGTTGGGGTTAAAAAATCTGCATATCAAAAGGTGAGTGTTTGAGTCAGACAGAAGACTGTAGGAAAATTTTCAAAAATATTGACATAATTGACTGACGTTTAGTTGTTCAGTTTCTTATATTGTTTTATCTGGCAAATGCACTTATGTGCATGCCAATAAACAAGAAAGAAGAATATTGTTTTATCCGTTACGTCAAAAAAAAAATTGAAATTCGCGCCACTTTGGAGGGTTCTTATGTGAAGTTTGGAATTTCCCTTATCGATTTTCGAAAATTTTAGATTTCGCAATTTTCCTTTATACCTTCTGGTAGAGCTCGACGAGTAGATTAGAAATTTGGGGTATTTTAATACATTGTCTTTTTTATCTGTAAGATAATTGACATTTTCCTCATAATTTATAAATTTGTAACCGACCCAATAAAAGACAAGATTTAAAAATTAAAATTTAATCACTTCATGAAAATTGTACACATAATATAAAAAATTAAATTCAATGAATCAATAAATAATAATTGCAACAACCACTAATTCTTCTTCTTCGTCTTCGACTTGGACGTATCGTTCTTGATGGAAGAGAGATCAGAGTCCGTAAAAACCGCTTTCGATTTGCTCGTGCTTTTGCTAACATTTATAGGAGTCGAAGTCCTTTGTCTGCTTTTTTCCACGCTAGAATTTTCACCACCGGTTTGGATAGCCGATACATCGGTTTGATCCGCCAAAAAACTTCCCGGCGTCGTATCGGAGAGCATCGTGCTTGCAGATACTTTTAAAATATTTTTCCTCAAATAATCCCTTAAACTAATTTCACTTCCGCTACCTTCCCCCTTCTGGCTTTTCTTCTTCGTTAAATCTAAGGAACTCGAGCTAGAGGCTAGAGCAAGAGCTTCTTGCGTTTTGTAGAGAGTCGGTATAGCCCAATCCATTCCTATACTCCGCAACATAGATTCGATGTTTTCCAGATCGTCGCTCGAAGAGGAAGAGGATTGTTGGAGACATTTAGCAGCACCGCAAGTCGAATCGTCGTATCTCTTTTTACTTGAACTACCAGTAGACGATAATGTCGCTAATATCGAACTAGGTATTTCATCAGAAGACTTCGTACTGTCATCCTTATTGCTCGTATTCCGCTCTTTTCCGCTAGAACTGCTAGATTTACCACCATCTTTACATCTGAACGATTTTTTAGATGTCGCGCTACAAGATTCGAAGTCAATCTCTGGAATGGTTGTTAGAGGCATGTTCAAATTCATATCCGACGTATCAGGAGTCGGAACTTTAGTCGACATTTGACTATCGCCTTCTACAATCGTCGATAACTCGTGAGGAATCAAAGATATGTTTCCGTTGAACTTCTTAGCGGCCGCTAAGCCTTTGGAAGGAGGTGGTCGTTTATGTAACTGTCCCGTATCCGACTGGGGTTCGAATTTCGGTAATATCGGAATATCCGATAGAAACGGAACGAAAGATTGTTGCTGCTCCGTATCTGGTTCTTTAAGACGCTGCAGCCTGTTTATAATTTCTCGGTCGGTCGAGTTCAGAGAGGGGATATCGTCCGCATCTTTCGAAGAATGTTGCCTGATCTTTCCCATTTTATCCAAAACGCTTTGATCAATTTCCATCAGCCTCTTCAATATCTCATCTTCCTCTAAACTACCGCTCTTACTGGTGCTGGCGGACTTTGTATCCGGCAAATCCATGTATACTGTAGAAAAATCTTTATCCTGAAAACTCTTCGACTTAGTAGCTTGTAGCATCTTAATCTTTTCGTCTCTCAAATCCTCAATCATTTTAGTCAGAGCTTGGATTCTCTTGGTTACCGAGTCGGAGATCTTCGCGTATTGAGCTACCAATTCCTCTTTGTCATCGCTAGAGGAAGAACTGGATTTTTTTATTACACGAGGTTGGGATGTTGCTGCTTCTTTGTCGGATTTGCAACTACTTGAAGTACTCGTGTTAGAAGGAACTGCATTAATATCCGGAGAGCAACCCAAACGACTCGCGATATGTTCTAGGTTAACCGTAAAACGCCCCACCATTTCCCTTAAATTTTGATCTTGGGGAACATTCGTTTCCGTCTCTATTATACTTTGACTCGGAGTTTCTACGTTACTCGTCGATGCACTCAAATTATCTACGGTGCCCTTTGACATCTCGAGTAGTTGCTTCACGAACGGCTTCAAGGGGTCCTCAGATTGTTCCATCGATTCGTGTCTCGTCGAACTAAAAGCTGAAGATAGTTCTTCTTGTTGCGGTTTCGATCTTAGATTATAAAATGACGATTTGTCGGAGTTTTGCGTTCTCTGAAAATCTGGGGGGCTCATATAAGAGGTACTTGTAGTGGAAATTGAATTCTTGCTGAACTGCTCCCTCCAAGTTCTCGATCTATCTCTAGTAACATCTGGTTTACGATTTATCGGTTCGGGTTGTTTCCGTTTGGGCTGCGGCGGAGGTTTTTTACTTGGTTCTGGTGGTATCTGTAATCTCTTAGTGGGTTGTTTGGTTATTTCTGGTGATATTTGAGTTCCAACAGTGGTGTGTTTTGTTAGAACGGTATTCGAAGATTTTTCTTTATCTTTCGCTTTTACGAGAACCTGTAAAAATGGTTTTGTGTTAAAAATCCATTTTGACAGATACATAAAAATCGATTCAGTTAAGTTATTTAAAATTAAAAGCGTCAAATTTAAATATAATATCAATTTTATCTTCAAGTTTTATCTTTAAAAATTTAAAAAAAATGAACAAAATAAAAATTGAAAAAAAAATGAAAAAAATTGAAAAAAATGAAAAAAATTCAAAAAAAATAAAAAAATTTAAAAAATGAAAACAATTTTAAAAAAATAAAAAAAAATTAAAAAATGAGAAAATTTAAAAAATGAAAAAAAATTAAAAATTGAAAATAAATTTAAAAAATGAAAAAAATTAAAAAGAAAATTAAAAAAATTGAAAAAAAATGAAAAATTGAAAAAAATGAAAAAATTTAAAAAAAAAAATTATATAAAAATTAAAAAAATTTAAAAAAGTTTTCTTTAATTATCCTCTTCTAGACATTGATATTTACTTTTTTCTTTTTCCGGGGTATCTGTTAATTTGACGTAAGTTACCAAATTTGTTTATATTTTTACACCCTGAAAGATAAAAAGTAACAAAAACATACCTCTGGAACATCATCATCTTTGAGCTTAATAAATATGTGGCACAAGTCATCAGACAGATCCTGATTCTCCTTGTTGCAGTCGCAGGGTATATGAAGCTTATCACAAATTTTTTCCTTCGTCACTTGATCAGTTCCAGTAGCTGCTGACTTCTTTCCAACTTCTTTCTCAGCCTTCGGAGTAGTCTGCGTACTAGTATTCTGCAAAATAATAACAGTAGGTCTCGATTTAGTCTTCGCTTTCTTCCTTGGCGATTTTCCCGACCCAAGGCGAGAACTTTCCTCCACAATATCCTTCGAAGAAGTCTCCTGATTGCTATCCATTGAAGTATCCGCTTTCCTGGATCGCTTTCTCGTGGATTTGCTGGACTTTGATTTACTCCTAACGTCAGTATCACTCATCAATTGTAAATCGTTAATGAACTCATCTAAAGAATCAGTTTTAGGTAATTCAGCTATAGCGTTTAGTAGATCGTCTTTTTGTATGTCTAAGTTCTTTAATAGCTCTTTTAGTTTCACTCTCCTATCCCGAGGTTTTTGCTTAATAAACTCTTTGATTATATCTTGGACTTCTTTGGAGGAAAATTTGTTAGGTGCTGAATCTACATCCCATTCGGCTACGTTTAAAGAATTAACGGAACTTTCTTGCGTTAAATCGTTTTCTTTAGTTTGATTAGTTTTCGGGAGAGTCACTATAGCTGGTTTAAGGTTAGGAAATAATCTGTTGTACACATTTTCGAGGTTATTTTGTTTGATTCGCTCCTTTTCTTTTAATCGTTCCTCAGACATGTGATACTCGGGTTTGTCGTTATAGATCTCACACACTCTCTCCTTCTTTTGCAATATGGGTAGTTTTTTAAGCATCTCCTGGTATTCTCTTTGTAGCTTTTCTTTTTCTAAGGCTTTTTTTCCTCGGATTTGGGCATCTTTTTCTCTTCTTCGCGTCTCTTCTATTGTATCTTCTTCGGAAGCTGGGTCGGTCACGAATTCCAAGCTTTCTAGAGGGATCCTTTCCACAAATCCATCTACAGGTAGGATTTTTTCACTAGAAACTCTATTTCTGTGTTCGTACTCTTGGAATTTACTCCCAGATTTTCTTCTATCCTTTATAGACGATTTCGATTGCTGATCTATCAAACTTGAAGACTTAAGTTTGACAGGAGGGTGAGAGGGAATGTTATTGTCACCAGTTTGCGTCCCACGATCGTCTTTGAATTGCGTTTCTACTTGTTTATCCTCCGTTTCTACCACTTTCCGATGATCTCGGCGTTTGCAGCAACAGATACAATCAGTGTGACTTTTTCTGGAATGTATAAAATCTCTTAAATCAGTGCGACTTTCGATTAAAGGTATTCGAATCGGTTCGGGGCTTTTAATTTGTCGGGTTTCACCATAAACGATGCCTCTGTGCTTTATCCGGTCTGAGATTCTGGTGTCGGGAGGGGGTCGGGATTTTTTTGACTCTACCACCCTCGGTGAGTTTGGTGGAGGGTTAATGGAGGGTGTGTCATCGGGGGAGAGATGTAACGGTGGTACTATAGGTGGTGGTTTTTCTTCTTGATGTTTGGTAGCTGTAACAATTTTTTTTTATTCAATTATTTGCGGAATATAACAAGTAAAAAGAAAAAAAAACTAGTTTTTAGCGTTCGAGGTTATGTTGAAAAATGATCAATACAATAGTTTTAGATTTTTCTACATGAAAAAACGATGTTTTTGATACATTTGTACATATATTTTGTTTTCTAGTTTATATAAGTGCATCAGTTTAATATTTATGGGTATTTATAGTAGTAATTGACCATTTTTTTAATTTAAAATTTGAGAAAATACTTACTTGTTATTTTTAAGGTGATTAAGAGAAACATCTAGCCTTTAAAAACAATTAATAACCAAAAATTACATCAACTTAAAAAGATACTGCCGTACTTCTCTTAATGTATCACAATAACCTTAATTTCAGTTTTTTTAGCTGGTTAAAATTTGGTTATTGATCCTTCTCAGGAAGTTCATTAATATTTAAATATGAACCACATTTCAATTCCAAGGAAATCAAACATTTACAGCTATGAACTGTTCTACTTATTAAATATTTATAGCCTACCTGTATATTTCTTAGAGGCATCCCCAACCAGCAAAGAAGCTCTAGAATCCACTGTATCGCAAGAGCAACTAGAAGACTCCTCAATATTCCCATATTCTGATAAATCACTCTGAGTTTCACTTTCATCTGAATCACAAATGGTTATGCTGATATCTCCCTCGGATTTGTGCCTTTTTACTTTTGGCCTCTTAGCCCTAGGACTCATTTGTGCTCGAGTTTTTTCTATTTGACGTAAAAGTTTCCTACGCTCATCAATTCGAGCTTTTTCTACTTCTTCTTGGATTTTGTCTGCACATAATTTACTTCCTGCTGCTTTGCCCCTTTTACTAGCTTTTTTTTTATTTACGCGATCTTGCTCAGCAAGAAGTTCATTTTCATCACCTGTACAATAATTAAGTAAGAAATAAACTTTTAAAAAGTATATGCAACTTACCTAAAGTTTGGGCTTCTCTATGAGCTACTCCAAGTTCCTTTAAAGCATCTTGATACTGATTTTGTAGATCTAATAATTTTCTATTCTGCCAATTCTTTAGTTTCTGCTTACCCTCTTCTTCTATTTCTTTCATTTGCATCTTTTTTTCTTTCTTAACTTTGTTACGGAGACCTTCTGCTATATCTTTTGATTGTTGTCTAACTTGCTCCAGTCTCATGAGACGTCGTTTTTCGAATTCGCTTTTGCACTGGTCAAAATCTGAAGTAACCATTTTTCCTCTTTTTATGCTAATCGGATTTCCAGTAACATGAACATTTATCGACATACTCGCCGAGTTTTAGGCTTCAGTCAGTAATGCAACAAAACCATAACCATATAAAACATTGTAAAAATAAATTTGGTCATATTTTGTTTAAAAAAATTGTAGTTATAAAACACGGCTACAGGCTACAGTAACAAAAACAAGACTTTCAACAAGTTAAAAAATATTTAAGTAAAAAATATCAACAACTATTTTGATTCTAACCGTTTAAACTTTTAATGTTTGACATCAACGTCAAAACAATTACAGTGTCAAGTGTCAATGTAATGTTACATGCCATGAAGGTATCTATAGAACACATATTATAAAAAATCATTGGGGATGAGTAGGGCAAACAATAACAATATATTCAAATTACGGATTAACATAACTTTGGGTGCACATCATTGACATAAATCATATAAAATAATACATGACAGTCTATACAATCACACCATACTTTAATGAATTATACTTTTCTAATATAAGTTTTAAAATCTACATATACGTATTATAAACATACGGTTTTATTATTTACTGCTAAAATTAGAGGCAAGGTGTTTAATCTTCTCGGATTGTTTCAGCTGGTAATCAAGTGCATCCAAATTATATTTGATATAGCTCATTACAGTTGCGTTAAAAAATATATAACACCACTCATTGTTAAAAAAAAAAATGAGTGTTCTCTCAAGCTTACATAAAATACAAATCACTAACTGCTTAAAATATTAAAGGTCACATTTTATAATTTACAATATGGACATAATAGAATCAAGGGCGCCCATACATATAGGCAAGGTAGGGCACTTGCCCACACCTGGATTTCAATAATTGTATATTTTCCTTCTTCAGAAAACCCTTTTACGTAAAAAAAACGCTCAAAAATCCGTTGGCATGTAGGGGGCAAGCCCTCTGCACCCCCATCCCCCCGAAATTTTTCGCGCTGGCTACGCACCCCCTCTACCAATTCTTACCTACCACCCCGAACCCCACCAACTCTCTGCTTACACCTACATATTCTACTTTATAAATTTATGCTTGCCCAGTCCTAGATTTTTACAGATGGGCGCCCTTGAATAGAATATTCATTTATTTATATGTGCAGCTGTACGTCTGTCCCACTCTTCCTTAAAGATCGTTTGCGACTTATACGCCTTAAACGCTCAGAGCTTAAAGTAAATGTAACAGTGGTAGCTCATTTCTCACGTGCACCTTTTAAATAAATGCGAATGAATGACGTCAGTGGTAGTGCATTAAATTTATTAAAGCACAATTTCTAAGATAAATATGGGAAATAATACTGATTTTTTACAATGTTTATCACATTTTAATCAATTATTAACCATCATTTTCACAATGTTTGTGATCTGGTTCCTTAAATGTTTGCTTTTACCAAATTGAACTTACTTAAAAGCGTAAATAAAACAAAAAAATGTATGGTAATGATAATTTAGGTATTTATTAATTGATATCTGCATTTGACAATGTTATAATTTAAAAATGAAAATATTTTGAATCTCGCTTCATATACAGACTCTTATAGTAAAATTTATTATATATATGTACGTTATTTATATTTCTTTCTAAAATATATATCCTAAAACTACATATGCCATGAGACTTAAAATCGACAAACTTAAAAATTAAAAATACAGAAAATGTATATGAATACTCTGAAAAATATAATATATCTATATACTATAACATAACATAGAGTACCTAGAGTAAAAACTTAAATGAAAGACTTAGAGGTAATGAAATGAGTAGATTACGTTTAAAAAAAACAAGACGTTTCAAAATGTCATCTGTCGTCGGCTATTACGAAAGCCTTTATTGCCAGCATTTCAGACAAAAACACAACCATTTCGTTTTCTAAATACAGTCGAAAAATAGTTTTGTTTTTTAGATTAGGTATACTACTTACATACACTGAATTTATGGCAATTTTTCTGACGCGTACTTTTTTTACAAAATATCATTTATTTGATTATTCATTGTGATACGTCCTGTAGATTACATGACTTTTTAGGTGCAGTTCCTTATAAACATAAGAAATATTTACAAATATAGGATCGAAGATAGATTTTTAAATAGACACCATCAATACTTTTAACATACTTTTTCTGAGATCATACTATTTTTGTGTCGTAAAATTATTAGTTTGAATCTTCTAGAGCTAAATTCACATAGACTAGGGTCACTAGAGCAAGTAAACTGGGTCTTATAGGGTTCTTTCAAGCTGCATAACTGGATTTAGTTCAAATGTTCAATTATTTAATAAAAGAAGAAGAATCGGTTAAGATGTTAACTTAAAAATGTATGCATTTTTTTAGTGTTGTGTTACATAAAGGTGTATAGACGTTCTGATGAAGCAAAAATATAATTGGTGAGTCAATTTTATGGTTACTTATTTCTTAGTTCATATATTAGAAGTGTTATGTTGGTCCTTATAAATATTTTTATCTAATTTATGTGTCCAAAAATTGTCCATTTACTGGAAGAAACAAAGTAACTTAAGATGAATTTAACTTTAAAAAGTGCAAATTTTGTTATATAGCAAAGACATAGTCTGCAAAATAAGTTTGTTCTCAAAAAAAGATACATTAAACTCAAAACTACAAGACATCGAATATGGCAGACATTTTTTTTTTACCTTTCTATAATCTTTCTACTATCCTAGTTTGCCAAGACAAGAGATAAAAAGCAACAATGATTAAAAACCATAACGATCAAAGGAAAAATATAATAATAGAGAAAACATACTACAATATGGCTCAAAAATACGCAACTAAAACACAGTTACGTTTTCAAGGTAAGGTAGCGCGACCATCTAAAAATTTTTACTGCACTTTGGCTTCGAGATCCTTAATTTTTGTGTATTAGTTTTAAAAATAGTCTCAGTGACTCTATATTTGACAAACACGTCGTTGTTTTCTCAAATTCAGCCACTATATCATATTTTTCTTTATTATTTTGTAAAACTAATCTCATATCTTAGGCAACAATTACACCGAACGCTTGGACTAACGATCAAATACGCCATCTATAGGTAAATAGTATATATCTTATCTTTAAAAATATTTAACTGCCCGTACTACGCCAAATATATAGATAAAAAACAGATGATTGCTTCATTTTGGATTTTATTTTTTATCCAAATTTTATTTTTACTCAATATAACAAGCTTTGGTTATACACTCTTAACATATAGAACTTACATTTAAGTCCCACTCAAAATATATTTTTAAAATATATGTCTATAGTTTTTTATTTTTTTCAAAATTAGGAATGTAAGCTCAACAATCTAGTGATATTGTCATGGACTTTTGAGTTATCCAATAAATATATTCTATATTCTAACAGCTAACCATTTTAAATTTTCATTAATTTACGTCAAATGTCATCTGTCGAAAAGTAGCAACAATATGATATATTAAAATAGATATTTTCCTCTGTTCAAAAATATTTATTTCACATTTATTTAACTAAAACTTCGGCATCAATTTTGGAACAAATGGAAACTCCTACAATACGGCTACCGTTACTGACAGCTGACAGATGACAACTAACAGCAATATTAGAATTTAAACATATACCTTTTAGGAAAATAATTTCAAAATTACTAAACTTTAAAAATGATTTATGAGACTCAGCCCTACATCACTAGATAAAATGTATTAATACTGGGAGGCTCATTTAATAATAGTCGGTTTGTAGAGTAATCAAAGGCCACTGTCAGTCTAGTTACCTTTAAATGGCAACCGTAAAGATGTCTTAAAAAAGAATGTGACTCCTTTGTACTCCTATTTGCAGTCTTATAAACCCACAGATCTAAGTTAACTGCAGAATGCATGAAAATAGCGTCAAGACATTTGGAAATTTTAAAAATAATAAAGTGACTGAATAACTCTTTTGCTTATAGCTTTTGATATGTTAGAAGTTTATTTTCAACAATAATTTTGATTCTTAAGTTGGTAGTAGTACATTTTGACAAAAATTGGTTTAAAATTTATAACAATTTGAAATAGTATAATTTTTAATAAAATGTTTAAAACGTGTAAATAAGGAATTTGTAAATGTCTTTTTTTCTTCAATTTATAGTAACGATAACGTAAAAGTAAAAACAGGAAAAATGGTGAACTAAATACAATACGAAATAAATAACAATGTAATAAATAAAATGATGACAAAAATACATGAATTTATAACAAAAACAGGGTTTACCAACAATTAAAACTGACAATAGTCGATTGATACCAGAAATAAAAAATATTTTTCTCGCCCAAAAAATGACTAAAACGATGATATAACGCCGTAATCGGGCGTTTGTATATTCCTCAGTAAAGTTAGATCTGTAGCAGAGCCTCCAACACAAGCAGCAGTATATTGAGTAAATGTTTAAAGAACACAGATACAGCTTGATTTGATTGATCTTTGACCATCACGAGAGAAATATCGCATTAATTGTACTTCCATCAAGTGTTGAGATCAGGGTATATCGCACCCATTTGTCCCTAAAGAACACATTTTGGGGCACTTCAAAGTGTCTCTTAACGTTTAGAATGAGGTGCGTATCAGTCCCCGAACCTAGAACAGGCTTTTTTCCACTTGCACTGCGTGCACCATTGCTCTCGGTGTTCCATGCCGTATACCTTTCGGCACTTTTTGTTCTCTCCTCGAATCCTTCTTGGGGATACGGGCATTTTGGGGCTGTGCGGGCGGGGCGATAGTTTAAGAAGCTTGTGTGGCGACTGAGGGATCGGGTGCTGTTGTTGCAAGATGGTTTGGCGCATGTTGCCAACCAGCAGTCTTTGGTAATCGGGGTCCTCGTGGAAAGGTCTCGCCATATCGCGGTGGGACAGGGTGGGTGGAGGACTGGTAAGACCAAGTTCTACTTCTGTGTAATAAAATTCTTCTTCGGCGTCTTCGCATACCTGGTCTCTGTAAAAAATAAATAATATATTTAGACTTTCTGATATATATATATATAAAGTGTGGAATTAAAATATACTTCTATTCAGCAGGAAATCTTTTTTAATATGACCCATACATAGAAATCAGTTGGGGTTAAGTCTGGAGAACTGGCTGGCCATTTGATGGGACTAGTTTTCTTTAAATATTGGCTGAATTATGCTGGAATAGTTTCAAAGTCAGCTGTGTTTGACAAATGTTCTGACAGTAAACTTGTACGACCACCCGGAGTGCAATAGTAAAACTTTCTTTTTACACGAAAAGAATAATTTAATACTTAATCTAAATCATTCCGAATTCTTGTCTCTTTTGTAATTTTGTTCGAACCGTAAATAATAGGATTATACAAATATATGCGGAAAAAATGTATTCTACTTTCACCGAAAAAGACAAATACCAAAAAATTTCTATTTGACCGCCAGCTAGAAACCGTTGAGTTGAGTTTTCGTCACACCCATGTTAAAAAACCAAGTGGAATAACGGAGTTATTCAGTGCGTAATCTAAAACCACCATGGCTTCCTCAACCAAACATTGCTAGATTTGCCACATAACCTCGCAATCAAATTCCGTAACGGTCCAAGGCCAATCTTCAAAATTCGTTAAGGCTCAATGACGAAAGTTGCGCTAGAGTGAATAATTTAAGTAATCTCTAAATATTAGTTCATTTACGTACCCTTCGTACGACATTTCTCTGAGAAGAGCTATTTGATAGTTTGCTGTGAAATACTAAGAGTTACCAAAAATGTCAAAAAATTGCTCTAAGCACACCATTGACCCTTATCAACTATTTTGGATAACAATGCAGCATAGAGGAAATAACATTTTACATGTATCACTGATTACGATTACCCTGAAAATACTTAAAAATGCTAAATTAATCTACGGTAATTTCGTGTGTTATGTCATAGATATACATGTTTTGAAGGATGGTGTGCATCAATCGCCGCGTCATTTTAACGGAACGCAGCCTTGAAAATGGCGGCGACGCGTTTCAGTACAATATTGTTTACTATCTGAAAATTAATTTTTGTTTCGCAGCATATTCGGCGCGTGGCTATTTGTGTTTCTTCGTTTTACGCGAAGGTTATATGCGTATTTTAACAACATACGTCACTAATTATTGTTTTGTACTTATTTTGCTAGAATTTTTAAACGTTTCGTCTATTGCGTGTTGTTATTACATATTTTTACGTTTTTCATTTGACACGTGCCGTACAGATTTAATCATCTCCCGTAAAATTTGATGATATTATAAGAAAATTCAGTTGTTCAGATATCGTCTCATATAATATTCACAAATTGGCAAAAGTGCAAATTTTCTAGAGACGCTTGACATCTCGCAAAGTAATAGAAACAATGATTGACATTTATCGAGGTTCTGAGTGAAACAGCGATTGACATTTCACAAGGTTCTGAGTGATACAACGATTGACATTTCGCAAGGTACCGAAAGAAATAAAGGATTGACATTTCTGAAGGAAAAAGAACAATTGATATTTCACATGGTTCTGAAAGAAAAATCGAATGACATTTACTGATAAATATAACAATAACTTGAGTCTACATTTTCTATACAAAAAAAGTTTTAAACCAATTAGTAATTTCTCTAAAATAAACGAAATAAACAACACCGCTCTCCAAGATACAAATTAATTTTCTTGTTAAAGTGTAACAAGTAGCTAGAAATCAAATCATATCTAAATACTTGTTGTATAACATGGTTAATCTACTAATAAATTTCACATCGACAAACGCAATTAGTGTTCAATTTCATAGTGGAATTTCTAATCTATTATTTTATTATATGCACCACGTTTATTACGTTTAGCTTCAGGCGTTTATTTAATTTGGTTTTATTATAACTTTCTACAAATGCAACAGGATAATTATCAGGATCTTAATAATTGTTATTAAGAGTCTTGGTTATTCGGAAAATATCGGTTAGGCTAAAGAGCTTCGTTTTAAAGGTGCATAACCTTTATTGTGATAATCGGTCAATGCTAGATTTTTGTTCAGAGCTAAATGTATGCGGACATGGCGGGAAAAAGACAACAGGAGCACCACAGGGAAGTGTCTTGGGGCCTTTCTCTTAGTTGCGTTAGAATTATGGCCGGATCCAGCCGATTTTCAAAGGGGGTGGGGGGGGCTGTCTTCCACCCGGGTGGGGTTGAGGGTCGGGAGGCTATGGAATATATCAACCCGGGGGAGGGGCTCCCCCCTGGATCCGCCAATGGTTAGAATTAGCTACGTGATATATATAATTCTACCAGTCCTGAGCAAGATTAACCTTTAAGTGACTACATTTTCTTAAGTTTAATAAATTTTGGGATAGATGGCGGCACTGCAGCTCATAGCACCTTCAAGTCTCACCTCTCTCTAGTTGAGATTCAATTTTCAAGTCAGTCAGTATTGCATAAGCTGCGTCGTTGCGAATTAAAAAGTGTTTTTGAGTCTTAAACGTTAATGGTATATTAATATTTTATTTTGGAGTAACAAGTAAACGTGAAACATATTTTTTACAAGTTATGTCTAGTCGTCTAGCTGTACTAGAAGAGCACCAATCGAGAGTTTACCAAAAATAGATATCGATCCAACAAAAGTGGGTCAAGAGAAAAAATGTCAAGAACGCCGGTGTCGATCGGATAGCAAAGTGTGTAAAATTTCGGCGTTTGGCGATGTGATGACCTGCGCATAAGGTCGTTCTTTATGTTTTATATATACGGTTCGTGTAGGGTTTCATTCAGACTTTCACTAATGGAAGGATATTCGATATCGTAATCTGATATAAACGAAATCAAAATTTCATGAACCACGATTAGTTCGCTTCGTTAGAAAATTATGAGAATTTATTCTTAAATAGTCGACCCCACGTTGGGCGCCAGAAAAATGAAGATGATAAATTTTTCTATACTAAATTTGGGATATTTGGATACGAACCTTTTACTATTTTCATTCAGTAACCGATGCATATAAAAATGAGTCACTTTGGCAATAGATCGACCGCGAGTAAATAAAAAAAAACAATTTTTTGGCGCCCAACGTGTATCAACCTTCACTATTGCTAGAAATTATCTCTTGCCAATCTCTACTCGAAGTACACAAAGCTTTGATATTATGCATGAAGTTATGTGGTCTCAGACACGTGTGATGACGTCTAAAATTCATACTATCAGGTCGGTACAGAAATAAAACTGGATTTTCAATTCTCGGGTGCGCGACTTCTGTTCGTATTACGATCGAAATGCTAAATAAACATCTTCGCGCCGGTGATAATGTTTCTGGATGTAAAGGAACCGGGATTAAGTAAATATTTTGTCGAGATGTTCGACAGTGGCGGATCTATTTAACTTTCAATCAGTAAAGATAATTTTTCGTAGTTTTATTTTAGCTTCTGCTCCAATTTCACCTTTGGGCTAAGATTGTGATATATTAAAAAGTTCCCCGAGGAGTCTACATCTTCAACCATTGTTGTAGACATCCACCAAAAGTATTGATATTGTGATTACTAAATGTTTTCATAAAAATAATCCGCCATAGCTCAAAAAAATCTCAGTACGCCTCTGCTTTTTGGTTTCCGTAAAAAAATTAACGCAATGTATACAAACATTACGAGTTGTAGAGATGTTATGGGTAAACATTACATGTAAACTTTAAGAAATAAATACGTTTTATTAGAATAATATATGGCCAATAAAAAATTCCGGAAGTTACCCCACTTTTTAGGTAGATAATGAGTTTGTTTTTCAATGATTTTATTTAAAAATAAGCCAAGTATTTTGACCCCACGTCGGGTACTTTTAATATGAAAAATTGGTGTCAATTTATCGGGGATTATAAAAGGGTCGCCTATTATTATATTCCCTGGTATTAGAATTATCAATATTGATGTTAAATCGCTTACTTTAAGTGTTCATTTCGGACGTGTGCTTCTATTGCTTCACAGGTGTTGGTCATTTTTAAGCAACTTGGCCAAGTACACTGGAACACAATCCGAGTCAAACTCTGAAACAAAAAAGTCATTGTTAATCTTTAAATTCGTATATAATCTTCATTTTTATTTGTAACTGCGAGTCACATCTTTTATTCGTTTTTCCGTTCAACTCAGCTTAACAATAAAGTAAAATCTAGCTTCCACATTTACCAGATCTAAGACCCTCAGACTTTTTCCTATAAAAAGTTTCATCATAAAATAAAAAATCGTTGCTGCATCGGTTACACATTCTTCCTCGAACCGGAAACCTCGAAATCATCAAAAAAAAATATCGAGAAACTGCATTCTCGTGAACGCTACGAATTCTAGTAGCAGCAAAACGCCAAGGACAAAGGATCAGTTCGATTTTCGTCCTTCAGTTGGGATCCTTTGTTACGTTTTGCTAGGCAGCACGTGGCATGAACTTTGCGAGGTTGCCAAGTAGGTCAATGTCAGTTTTCGCTGGATCTGATATCAAAACGAATGCGAGCGCAAGCAAGGATATTAGAAGGATTATTCATATTTTTAGGACGGATTTCCCTGAGTAAAGAGGTTTTAAATTTGTATCCAAATGTTAAATGAGTTTTTCTCAAGATAGGATTAAAAAATTTGGTTAAATGAAGAAAATATAAACAAATATTTGTTTTTATCAATACGTAGCAATTTTAGCAATTAATATAAGGCTGATTTTTGTCAGTTCTACCAATTAAATTTGGTAGACACTGAAGTATTTTTATTTTTACAATAATTTAACCTTGATTACTTTGCAAAATTGAGATTCCAGTAATTTTTGTCTGAATAGAATTTTTAAGTTGTGATCATTTATCCTGTTTTGTAACTTTTTGATGGTTTTTCTAATGTCTATATCGATGAAGAGGAAATATTTTGACATAATATCAGAAAATAGTTTATAATTTTGTTAAAAAAAATGTATTGACCCAAGAAAATTATCTTACCTTAGAAAATCCTTTTTGATCTATATCTATCATTCAAAATTTTCAAATATTTATTTAATACTTTTTATCTACAACGTTCTTTTAAATATTTTCAAACTTTTTGATCGATTTGACAAAACTGGGGTTTTTTTTTTACAAAAAAAAATGTTCCTATCTTATTTTTAAACAAAAAAAATCGGATGTGGCCATGCACATGACTTTACCATACTTTAACGGCCCTACGGGCTCAATCCAATTACTCGTACATATTTAAGGCAGGCCATGCCTGGCAAGAAACAAAACACTTCTACTGCGCTTGCGCTATTATGCAACTTTGTTATTCCATATTTTATTTTTAACTCGCTTATACTACAAAATTTGAAAAAAGTTTTTAAACAAAATTTATAGTAAATTTAATTTAAAATAAATTTTTTCTCTTAATATTTTTACATAAACTTAATAGAAACGATAAAAATCGCGAAAATCTGAAAATTCTCAAAAGTAAACCCACTTTCGATTGTCCGATTTTGCCCAAAATTTAATCAGCTCATTAGCATGTTGTAAAAATGCTAAATATAAAATTTGGTTAGGAAATTCCGATCGCAGTTGGAGTTAGAGCGCACACAAGTTTTTCCGGACTACATACTCCATACATACATTTTCTAGAAATGGTCTTAAATAACTTAGGGGGTCTCAAAACATGTAAATCCACTGAAAGCTGAATTTTTTTTTTGCGATTACAATACTTTACCACCACTTGGTATGGCAAAGTAAAAAAATAGAACCATGAATTGCTGCATAATATCTACCATTCATTTGTAATAAAGGATTCATTTATATTTTTCCGCAAAACCCCAAATACACTCTTTACATCCGGCAACGCCGCCCGTTGTCCATAAACATATCGACCCGCGCGCCATGTTGATAACGTCATTGAAGTAAACCTTGAAGTGAGACAACACCAACACAACGACACTCGCTCTCTTTCAGCGGGCTGTTGCGGGTATGATTCCTTTGTTTGGTGGATAGAATGATTCAATTGTTTCGGGGAATCTTGAGCAAATGCAATGAAATGACCTGATGAGTAATTGAGGTAAAACGCCGATTGACTAGTGTCAAGTTTAATGAACGATTTATGGCGTTATTTTACTCTTAGGTGAACAAATGTATATAGGTAATCAAAGTTTATTCAATTTTATGTTTTTTGGATAAAATTTTGTTGATTCCGTATTAACAGTATATTTTTGATCATTTAAGGATGAGGAAATTATCAAACACAAAGAGAAAAACCTTAATATATGTGAATGTCGCATTTTGTTTTCAAGATAACTATGCTTCTTCTAATAATGTTTTATTGAAATTCCCCATATATTTTTATCAAAAATTCCGAAACGTCTGGCTATCTGTGACGTCATCGTTACCAGAAACTTTCAAAATATCCGGTGTAACTCATTTTTCAATTACTCATAATGATAAATCGTCCATATAAGATGTCAAGTTCCTATATCTTAACGCCATGCAAATATATTAATTTTTTGTTATAATAAAAATATCCAGTAAATGCATTGATTATCTTGAATTGTAAATAAAATAAAATATATTGTGAGAAACAAGAGTTAAAATTTTAAATAGTTTATGTGGACACTTTGAAATTAGGACATATTTAATGCAAAAGAATATTGCAATTTAGGGATACTGGACTGATTTGCATTATAGCTCATATTTTTACAGAATCATTATTTTCACCTAACAAATTTTTCGGCATCTGAATTCGTTCTGAGTATGTAGCTTTTTTGTGTTTATGAATTTTAAAATTCTGACTTCAGATTCTGATAGAGCATCAAAAAGTAAACAGAGTTTGATGTGCACCGCCGTACACTTTCAAAATGGCGTCCTAAATATGAAAATCTAAAATGTCATTCAATTTAAGGTAGACACACAGTGAATGACGATTTTGGTCAAAGTGAGTAGGACATGGCTGTGTTGATTAGAAGAACTGTCAATCTAAAATTTTATTAATACTTTCATTACAATTTGTTCGGTCTATGGTAATGCTAGAAGAGCATTCTCAACTGGTTTTTTTTAAATGTTTCAGTTAGAAAAATATACCGAGAGTGACAAAACCGATCTATTTTCATTTAATATATTGTATATTTAGAAAGAACTATTTCACGCTTTGTGAAATTATATAAATATTTATAAAAAAATTCTATGTATTAAAATTGGGTATCCGAGAACTTTGACATTCAATTTCAAGTATTTCCAAACAACCAATTTTATAAAAATAAGACATTAAAAATCAAAGATTCTTATCTATCGTAATTTTTTTCGTATTAACCTAGAAAACTCGTTAATCAATTTAAAATTTGGGGAATTTTAATCGAGACTCATTAGAAAAACATCTGCTGGAAATATGAAGTAAAATGGGTCAACATAATCCAAGTAGTTTATTCACAACAAAAAACATACTTGATACGTTTATTATACTTGCAAAATGAAAATAACCTTGATATAGGAAAAGTTATGCGATTGAGGCGTGGAATGCTGAATACGTACATAATATCAAAAAATTATGTATAATGATTTACAGCAAGTATTTATGAATGAGGAAAATCAAACCAGATTTCAAAATTATTCAACCTGTTATAGGATATAATGTTGATTCAATTTGGATGCTTTAAATTGTGGAAACGTTTAATATTTCTGACTCTTTGACTTTTCAGGCACAGGAATATTTCTTTTCTATTCATTCCATTCGATTCCTCCCTATTTTTTATTATAGATTCTTTATTTTTTTACCTATGTTTTTCTTGGTCTTCCTTGTTTCTTTTTTTCCTCAAATGTCAATAAAATATCTAAAAATCTTTTAATACGCATTCTTTTAAAAACCCACCTCTCAAAACGAAACAATAAACGGTTCCAAAGTCCGAATCTCTTCGTTCAAATGCTGCCGCACACACACCACCGAAAACATCCCCTTTTGTATTTACTCGACCATCCTCTTGTCACATAAATTCTTCGGAACAATTCAGCTATGTTTTTTTTCAAGCAGGACCAACTCTAGGGGGCGGTACAAGCGTGGCAGCTGCTTTAGGGGGTAACGGAGCATATCCTAAACACACGTGAGCTGGTAACGCTTAAACTTGTTAATTTTTGCATAATTATTGGTCTGTTTTTAAATTATGCTGCTTAATCCTTACTTTTAGGTAGCATCTTGTTTGTCCAATATATATATACTACTTTCAATTAACAAAACTGGTTGAAATGCTAAAAATCCGCCTCTGTATAATCCCAGACGACGTACCGATGCAGTACCGAGGGATTGAAAACCTCGAATTCTCTACCTGTTGAGCTGTTAGGGGTTCAGTGCACCCGAATTTATAAACAAAAAGGGGCGAAAGACGGTGGAAGCATTTTTCTATAGGAACACCTGCTTTTGTTGCCGTTCATGGGGTCCGATACAGATTTGTTTTGTTTTGATTTTCCCCAGACTGGTGTTATTTTCAACCAGGTCTACCATATGGGCAAAGCCATAAAAAGTAGCGAAATGCAGACAAACTGGTGTACGATTTGTAGAGAATTTTAAAAAGGGACATAAAGGGAATGGTTTTAAAATTATATTTTAAAGAGAAACATGAAATAAGGTATAAAAGAGCAAACTTTGTTTTTATTACATTTCTTTATGATTATTAATATTTAAATGTTTCGGAATTTATAGAATTATAACAATCGTGGGTAGTGATAAGCACAATCAATTTCGAAATATTTACTATGGTCACTATCTCTATTATTTATAAAGTTCTACAACCACTGTCTAGATTAGATTTCAGTTCATTGAAAATTACAGAATTTTTTCTGCTACTAATGTGATTATTTTAACAATAATAGATAATTTCATACACTGTAGGAACAACAAATTTATTTATTTTTCTTCTTCTCTGTCTTCTATCTATCTGTCTATCTATCTGTGATGGGGGTGTCGATACACTGCGACCTATAAGATCTATTATTGTGCCCCCTACTGCTGCCCAATCGTTAAGAATGGCTCAACGATTAGAGCAGTTCCTCCAGTCCTATTGCTTTCATGTTCTCTGTCTTTGTAGACGTTGGAGTTCCAGTCTTGGATCTTCCGGTTTTAATCGATTCTTCTTCGTCAGTAATACTGACAAATGAGAACAAAATATCAAAGTTAATTTTTAAAGCCAAAACAAATAAATATTTCAAATTTGTAACTTACAACTTCCCCGATACAAAACGAAACCCAAACAATTCTCCAATAAACAAAAACAAAATTTAATTTTCCATTGCTACCATCCGATATTAACCCAAACAAACCGGAGTATTTATTTGCATATGACGTATCAAACAAAGCACAATCGCCATGAATAATTCGTAACGACTTCGACGGCAATTACATCTGGATATAGCCCCTAGACGATTTCAAAACCTATTTTCTTTACCTGCGAAACGAAATCGGTGCAACTGGCATTTGTTTTTGTTTTCCGACCTCTTTGTTTGACCCACGGCAACGCGCCGTGCGAGCGAGAAAGATAAACGAACCATCCTCCTGTTCCGAACGATGTAAACATTGAGTTCAACGCCCTCTAGATGTTCCCCTAGCGTCCCTCGTGCATACGGAAAAGAGATACACACTTCTTTGTGAACTGAACACAGCGTGCTGTGGAACGGGTGACGTTTCGTTTGCATTGCTCACTTGTTCGAGTGCGTTATCGGTTATGATGCGTTCCGATTTAACGAATCTAGAGTGCCATGATTGCTAGAGAGGTAGGGCGAATTGCTATAGGGATTTTACAGAGATGTTATGGGGAGAGAAGAAGAGGAAGTGGAAGGATATTACGCAGTGGATTTTGACGATGGGTTCCGGCACGTGCGTGTCGGAATTCTTACAAATCCTGCGGAATTTGTCTCTCGATATTGAACTAATATCCGATTTGCAGGGATTTTATTTTTGGGAATTCAATCAGTTTTTATCAGGATTATTTTACAGCTTTAGGAAAGTAATAATTGAAAAACCCAAAACATCCTTTGTTCAAAACTGATTTGGTCACTTTTGTCGTGTAAAAGAAACTCGTGCGTGCTTTCCTAGCACCTCCCAAAATGTAACCTGTAATTATTTATTTTTTCTTAACTTGTTATGCCAGGTCCCGTTGCATGTTTTCAAGGACCCGCCCAGAGTTACCAACGTATGTATTATTCGAGTTTGATATGCAAAATAAAAAGGTTAAATGGTTTCATGAATGTTTTTAGTTATTTTGTAGATATCCACTTTCATTTAGCATTTTGGGTGTCGCAGTTTAGCTTCATAAAAGGGCTGGGTACTAGAGAGGCACTATTGTCAATGAAACTTCTAGTACAGAAGTGACCCACGCCAGAATGTGTTCATCTGTTTCATAGATTACCAAAAGGCGTTTGACAATGTAAAACATGACATATTACTTAGCAGACTGCGTGAAATAGGAATTGATGATAAAGAAATTAGAATAATAAAACAACTCTATTGGGGACAATCTGATGAAATCCGAATCAGAAAAGATCTCCTGGTTCTATCTCCCAAGATCTTCCAACTAGCTCTGGACAATGTGGCTACTGGAATAAAAGTAAACGGCAAACCCATCAACAACATTAGATACGCAGATGATACCGCAATTCTAGTTAATAATCTAGAAGATTTGCAGAGTATGATAGACAGAGTTATGGAAGTAGGCGTACAGTTTGGACTGCGCATTAACATCACGAAAAGCATAATGATGATTATCAGCAGGCAAGAATTTGCCAACATCTACCTTACAATCAATGGCGAAGCAATTGAAAGAGTATCCAAATTCCAATACCTGGGAGCAACTCTCAACGGGAAATGGGATGAAGAGGTAAAAACGCGTATCGGAATTGCAAAAGCCACGTATTTAAGGATGAAAAACATAATCCTCCAGAGAACCCTACCCGTGGATCTTCGACTACGAGTAATCAAGTGCTATGTATGGCCCATCTTGTTGTACGGTGTAGAAACATGGTCGCTTAAGGTCAGAACACTGAACCGAATAGAATCTTTTGAAATGTGGATACTACGAAGAATGCTTCGGATCTCTTGGACCGAGCATATGTCAAACAACGATGTTTTGCTGAGAGCTGGAGTAGAGAGAGAACTCCTAGATATCGTAAAACAACGAAAAACGTCTTATTTAAGCCACATACTAAGGGGTGACCGATATTCTATCCCAAAACTCATTCTCCAGGGCAAAATTGAAGGGAAACGCGGAAAGGGACGTAAGCAGCATTCTTGGCTTCGGAATATCAGAGATTGGTGCGGAATTCAAGATGCGGGGTCTATATTTCGCCACGCTGAAAACAACACACTTGTCATTTTATAATGTATAAGGGTCCCCTACGTGCAGAGTATGCACATGGGACGAGAAGAAGAAGAAGAAGAAGAAGTTTTCATCCACCCATTTCTAACGTTTATTTCTATTTAATATCATTTTGCCTTTTTCATTTCCCACATCCACTATCCTTCTACTTAAATGCCTCATCTTCATTGCGTCAATCTTTCCATGTTGTCGTTTGCAAAGAATTGGAGCTCTTCAATAAATACGATCCTGTACTATATCTGTTAAATATTAACTTCACACTAATGCACATTATACTTGATGTATATATTCTCAACTAATTTTTTATAACGTACCTCATAAATCATCTGATCATCTTATGGTACTTGATTAAACTCGTATAACATACTTGGATATTAATTTAAAAAACAGTTATACCTCTATCCGCAAGGGCTATAATAATCTGATAAGTAATAGTTTCCTAACAGTTCTCACGAATTGCTAACGATTGAGGAAATGGATAATTTTTATGAAGTATCTAACATTTTAATTGCAATATTGTTTTGTTTTCTTCGATTTTTCTACGTACTTAACAGCTAAAGATATGACGAAGGAGACGTAAACATCATAAACGTACCTGGGGAATCAAATAAATACAGTCAATTTTATGGGTGCAAAATGCGGACCAAAATGGGTAGACTACCTGCCACAAGAAAAGGTCCTATGTAATTTAAGCACCAAGGTAATTAACATTACACTGAGGAATAAAACGATACACATCTCTGTTCGCATAAGTTCGTTATTAGTTTTATTGTTACCAAGTGTAAAAACTTTCGCTGTACATTGTTTTTTGACACAAAAATGGCCCCACGTTGGGCGCCAATCTGGGATATTCTAGCATATGTATTTGCTATGCAAAAAATTAATTTATTGTATCACGTAAAGTGCGTAAATAATTTATCAGATCACGTGCTTTTTCATTGCCACTACGAATTTACGCTGTATTTACGCAAAAAATAAAAATCAAATAATCTCTTGTAGTAAATAAAATAAACTTTAATTAGCACATTTTTATTATAACGTATCATATTAAATAACATTAAAACGACGTTATCGTTATTATATCATTCAGATTTATTTGACAATGCTGAAGCATGTGAATAGAATTGGAAGAGTCAACGAACCATCCGATTTAATTTATAAATACGCGGTTTTTTATCCGGCAAAAGGTCGGTACGAGTGGAGGGACGCAAAAATAGATCGGACAAAAGATGTTTTGTGCGACACGAAAGACAGCTTAACTATTTTGTTTGGGAGAAGAGGTTTGAGGTTAAGAGCGTTTGTTGCATTAATAAACTCGAGCTTTCACCATTTAAACAAGAGAATCCAAAACATTCTAACCAATCGAAGAGCACGATGAAGCCTTTTTCTGAGGAGTAAGAGTTCCACAAATTTTAAATTTTTACTTCATTAAAGCTTTCACAATTTAACTAACTGGAACACCTAATTTTTTTTTACCGCTTACGGTTATTAACTGATAAATACCTTCTTAATAAACCATTACACGAACTCCCCCACCAAAGTTATATGTATCATTTACATACGTTATAACATTTTCCATAACGTATTACAACATCACATTTACACAATGCAGTTTTTGTCAAGGAAATAGGTTTATTATTTGTTTATATGTAAATCTAGGCCTCTCTTATTTATGGGCATATTGCAAATTATCACAGTAACGCATTCAACTGGAAATGTTCATGCTAGCTCGATAAATATATCAAATATATAATAGGAAATAAGGTCAATGAAAGTAAGTAGAATAACACTTCTATAATGCGCATGTCCGAATTTAGATTTATGACGTGGAATAATTCCCGGTGCAGAATTTTAATATCCCTTAAGCTAAAAACGTTCATGCTTGGTTAGTAAAAGTATGTGACAGAAGTAAGCAAAATGGTTGCTGCTTTTACTCGAAGTAATTTCTATTAATTATGTAGATACTAGTGAAGATATTTGAAACTTCTTTTTTGAGTTTTAAATAAGCTGTAATTTTACATATATACATACATATTCCGTTAGAAAATAAAACTTTATAGATACCCATCATTCGGATGATTTCCTTCCAGATTTTAAGATTAATCGCTAAATAATAACGGTAGCAAATTCGCAAGGTCATTAATGAGGTTTTGAAAGAGAATGCAATCAAATCAGTAGTGAATGTAGCTAAACACCTGCAGGAAGTAAAATACTATTATAGTACAAAAAGGAAATACTTTGATAAAGAAGGAAGTCATTTCGAATATAAGATATACAGCTTAATTGGGATCTGACATCCAGCGATACGCCATCTGGCGCTTTATTTTCGAACACAAAGTAGGGTGAAGATTTAAGGAAGAAGTACCTGCATAATCAGCAGAATTTAAGGACGATCAGCCCATTATTGACATAGAAGCCTTGCAGGAACAAACAACACTCATCCGTCTCCTGCAATTTTCCCATTAATTTGATGGGGATGACCCCGCAAATTCGACGTTGATAAACAGAAAGCCACTACGTCTACACATCCACCGTCACTTTCATTAATTTGAAAAAAACAAAAAGAAGAAAAACACTTGAATCAATTCTTGATTGACCACGTTGGACGCCAAATGTTATTAAACGGTAGTTTTAGAGAAAAATTATGCAATATTGTTACATTGTATTCGCATACAGATTAACAGCAGAATTTGTAGTAATCTACTAGTCGCTTGCGGGATTGTTTGTTGCATTAAATCGTAGAACAATCTCAAAGTTTATTATGCGGTTCGAGATGGCTATTACTGCAGGTGATTTGTAAGTACGAAACGTTCTTAATAAGACAATAATAAACCAACGTGTTAGCTACTAGTTTTAAATAAGTTTTTCTATGGGAAAACGCTCTAAAATGAGTGAGATGATAATGTAAACATACATTTACCACGTCACAAGACGTTATACTATAGAAAATCATCAATGAAGTGAATTATTTTTCAGAAAATACAGTAAAAAAAATCGTCGGTGGTTTGCAGCAACTCTATATAGGACTGTTGATACGTCGTAGTCTAAAGCTCGGCGGTCGGTGACTTTTGCGCGTATTCATCCCAACAAGTCTGCCCGTGGGTTGATGACCTGGAATAGTAGGCAGTGCTGATGGCCAAGGGTAACTTTGTTTTGTTCTCTTTTCGACGAATCCTCCGCTGATGCCATACTCGGTGTGTATGTGATGGTATACACGGTGTTCCAGAGTCACTAATCTACTCATTTAAATTTCTAGCATGACTACTAATATTTTAATCACTATACAAATTGGCGCTTAACGTGGGGCTCCTGGTATCCCATCGAAACAACAAACGGAAATTCCAATGTTTTTACCCGCAGCTCACAAAATTTAACTACCTTGTTTCACCCTGTATTTATATTATGTGCGTGGTAAGGCAAGGTTAGCAATTCGACGTCCTTCACTTTATTTTAGATGTACAAAAAGGTAAAACAGCTGATTGCTACCTACCAACTATGTGTATGTAAACTTGTTATTGTTATTTTTAGTCGCGAAAAAATATTTATTGTGATCCTCTATTCATTGTTCAAATACTTATTTGGATTATGCTGTATCTTGTTATTGTTCTTCTTTGTAAAACAGAAAATTAAGAGACGATTAGCGCTCTCCTGGCGTTGAATGAACAAAACTGTTTAGTTTGCCATTAATTGAAGTAGATACGAACAAGTAAATGATTAACTAATCCGTTCGCTAATTATCCTAACAAACGCGTATTTCATTCACCACAAATTGGTTCTATCGAAACTGGCTGTACCTATAAATACCAAAAATAGACATTCCATTTAAGCCACGGCCGACTATATGGTGTTGAAATAGTTAAAGGAGAGGCGAAACAACAGCCTTGTGGCACTCAACGTATAACCCCATAGCAATAACGTCCACCGATTCGGGTTACGCAAAAACATGCCGGTAAGCCGGCTCGCCGGCCGGGAGATCAGCATCTAGCTAGTACTAGTACGGCTAGAATCTTTATGGACAGATACAATCGGTTAGAGGTGGAGAAGAGTATGTTTAACAGTTACATTTTCCTGCGACGTAAAGTTGGGCAAACTTAATAATAGACCGCTAATATGGCTACCAATGCGCAAAGGCGAAGCTTATTGCCCATTAGCGCAGGTACACACTTCACTAGAATATACTCCTGTCATGACTCGGTGACAATTACCGATTTCAGTAGACGATTAACTAGACATTTTGAAGATGATACTGCCCAGAGCTAGTTGTATACTTATACGTATAGAATCATAGTAAAAACTGATTTTTGTTCAACTGTTGTGTAGAATAAGGAACTTTATTGCTAAAGTTTCAAATGCTTAAAAAAGATGGAATGAGACCGTAAGTGCTGCCTAATTCTTACTAGAAAGGAAGACTCAATTTTTTCAATGTATATTTGAGCACCCATCCATGCTCTAACCGCGGTAGAGAGGTCATTTCTTAACAACTTTATCAATTAAGTTATATTATTTTCCTATTATAACAAACAAAATTCAATAAAATATTTGTTTGGAAAAAATAGTTATTAAAGGTTCAGAAATAAGGTAAATTAGTGGAGTGAAATTAGACGAAAATATTCTGAAAATGGATATAAGAGCTAAGTCAAATTTTTTTTAATTTTTTCGAATTTATACAAAGAGAATCTTGTAAAAAAAATTTCAATAAATTTGGGCTGGAGCTTCGCGAGATATGTACCAAAAACGGCATTTTTTGTATTTTTCGAATGGATTGCTTCACTATTTTTTAAATATCTAGGGCTCTAAGAGTCGTGGAAAAATAAACAAAAAATGAAAATGACCGTGATGAAATAGAGTATCGATCCGTATAGTAGGGTTTTTTAAAAAATGTATCCTAACCTCAAAAAACAAATTCGCGCACCTTATTTTTTTTTACTGAATTGGCAATAAATAACCAAAGAATCCTCGAATTTTCTAAAAAATTGAAGAAAATATGTATTTTTATGTCGGGAAGACATGGTAACAAAGTATTTGTCCCGCCAATTTTTCGAAAAAAAATTGAATGGCCGCCATTTTTGGAAAAACAATAGTAGAGAAAAAAATTTTATCTTAAAAAGAAGGATTTTGTGTGTACTTTTGTGTAAGAAAATCCAACAATATTTTATTTCTTTATTTAAAGTGCCCAATTTAGGGAATAATAAAAAAATAAAAATTCGATTTTCATTTTTTTCCAATTTTTTTATCGCGACATTTATGCTTGATTCTCTTAGAAAAACTGTATTTCAGTCCAAAAAATGTTTAAAAATTAAAAAAAAATATTTCAGGTTCTAAAGTAAGATTTTTGTGAGAGAACCAATCAATATAAATCAATACAAAAAAATGAAAATCAATTTTTTTTATTATTCCCTAAATGGGGCACTTTAAATAAAGAAATAAAATGTTGGATTTTCTTAGACAAAAGTACACACAAAATCCTTCTTTTTAAGATAAAAATTTTTTCTCTACTATTGTTTTTCCAAAAATGACGACCAATTCAATTCTTTTCAAAAAATGCTGATTTTGGCTGGACAAATACATTTTTTTCTCCAATTTTTAAGAAAATTCGAGGATTCTTTGGTTATTTATTGCCAATTCAGTAAAAAAAAATAATGTGCGCGAATTCGCTTTTTGAGGTTAGGATGCATTTTTAAAAAAACCCTACTATACGGATCGATACTCTACTTCATCACGGCCATTTTAATTTTTTTTTCCACTTCTCTTAGAGCCGGAGATATTTAAAAAATAGTGAAGCAATCCACTCGAAAAATACCAAAAATCCATATAAAATTCTAATTTCACTCCACTAAATGGACTTATTGGGCTTATCAGGATTTTCCATAATGTCGTAATCTCAGTCTAATTCCAGATCTTTTATTTTCTGATTAAGACTGTTAAGAAAATATCATCTAAGTTGACGAAGCAATGCTTTATGAAATATTATTGAAATATCACTTTTTTTGGTATTATTTTCTCTTATCATAGTGCTGCTTCTATTGGTTTTTTTTTTGGCAACTTATCCGCAGTCTCAAGTCGTCCATTAAGGCTGCAAACTTTAATCTTTAATCAAGTAAAGAAACTTTTGTGCTGGTAAACTTGTTCGATGTTATTATTACCTCATCGATATATAAAAAAATTTGAAATTTAACTGCAGCATCTCTACTATCTGACGCCTTGTATACATACATACACAGAGAACGAAACAAACAGCCATGCAAGGTCACACACGCTATTTACGTATCATTTTCCAAGGTTTTGATATCAATTTTGATCCCATAGCCAAGAAGACGCGCTTGTAACTTCGTTTGGGGTGGGCAAGAATGCAGTAATAAATAGTTAATGCAGGTTTAATTATTAATTTGATTTATTAGAATTGTTATACACGTTATTACTCTTCTGGGCAGAAAATAAAGTGACGGGAAATTGTTTAAAACAATTATTATTAAGGTACAACGACCCCGGACGAAGAAATGACGCAAATTGGGTCAAGAGATCGGAAAAGTCACACCAGATTATAATATTCCTCGTTGAAAAAAGTTCGTATGACGGGTGCTACAGTCCGACTTGTATAGAAATACTGTTATAGCTAGGACCGACAGTTGTACATACTCTCCGAGTCATGGTGGATTGCCGATATTCCCAATCTGTTTAGGGACATGCTGTATTTGAATTTTTCTACATGATTTCATTTATTTATTTAATTTATTATTTATAAACAAATAAAAAAATTCTACGATGTCTTTCTGTCGCTACAAAAATATTTATTTTTGCGCAAACCTCGCCAACTGCAATCAGTATATTTTGCAGTGCGTCCGCGTTGGAATGGAATTGATTGTTGCATCAAGGCGAAGTTTGAAATTTGCATAAGCATCGTCCACGTCCCGTGGTTCACATTGGCACGTGTAAAAAGTTTTACCAAGGTCGTCAAAACTGAGCTATGCACCATTGGGTTGAAGCAGCGCGATTAAACGAACTGTGAATCGGTGAAAAAGGTTGAGAAACTAAAAGATATTTCGGATAGTCGAATCGATAATTTACAACAACCGTTGTGAGTGTTTATGTATGTAAATTAAAGGAAATTCGTAAACTGAGACGAGAAGACAAAATTATTTTTTATTTAGATGAAACTTTGGTAAGATAAAAATTGAAAAAATGTTATAAAACATGCCTTATCAGAGGAGGAAAAATTCTTGTAATTATATATGTTAATAGAAGGGATAATACAGTCATTTATCATTTCTGTAGAAGAAGAAATAATTATTGCAAAATTACGTAATCAGATAAGTAATTAAAAAATCCTAACCGCAGAAAAACCAGGTTAGCCATTAAATGCGATATAATTGTTTTAATATTATCGTTGTTTAAAAACCAAGACATTTTTAATTTAAGGATAAAATTGAATTATTTTTTTGTTCTAATTTAAAAATATTAAAACACAATCACAAACGTTTCTTGCGCTCTTATTACAGATCAAAATTACCAAAACTAGCAAAAAATCTTTGATAATCTTAAAATTTATATGTTGCAAATTATTATTGACAAAAAAGTTACAACTCTCTTCTGATTGGTCGACATATTGACGACCAACATCAGAGTACAATTCCTAGTCGCCATTTTAATATCGGATACGAAAAACAGAAAGAATTTAAACCAAATTCCACAATATTAACTTAGTTTTGTTCTCTTGATTCCAGATTTTGATTTAGACTGACTTTAATGAAAAATGTGAAACGTCAAAGTACGTAAGTGACAATCAAAGGTGTCTAGATAGTAAAAAACTACAAAATCGTGTTGGTATGATACGGACAGCATATACAACGTGAAGACTGTCTCCGATTTTGTTTTTGCTCGAAGTTTTCCTACATTTCATTACAATAACTCAATTTTTTTAATTTAAATACAAGGAAAAATAACATCTTGCAAAATCGTAGTTGATCAATCTCTACAGAAAATAGAAATTATTGTAGTGAAAGTAAAAAAAAATAAACGTTTTGCTAGTTCAAAATGAAAATGTTGTAAAAACAAATTCACGAAGTCATTCAAATGATCGAGAATGCAATTTATAGTATCCAGAATGGCAGGTATCGAATGAAACGAGTTATTATTACATCGAAACTGGTTTAAGTTTCCAAAGGCAAGACCACAAGATGTAAACAAATTTTCCCCTCTACATCAATCTACAGATTTTATCTCTACGTTTTTAACTTCCTGTATTACTCCGTTGAAATTAACATATCAATATTAGCCCAGTCATTCTTTGAAAATCTAAAACTATAGAAATCTACAATTTGCAGAGGATATAAAGAAAGGATGTAGAACTAATATTTTTAAAACAGGATGTTAATATCTTAACTAGTTTTTGAGAAGTAAGGTGTCAAAGTTGAAATTTGAGTTTTTGGGGATTTGACATGGAAGTCTTTTTAATCATATAAATCTCAAACTGCTTGAAATAGAAGTCTAGAATTTGGAGAGGATATAAAGATAGGATGTAGAACTAATATTTTTAAAACAGGATGTTAATATCTTAACTAGTTTTTGAGAAGTAAGGTGTCAAAGTTGAAAATTGAGTTTTTGAGAAGTAAGGTATCAAAGTTGAAAATTGAGTTTTTGGGGATTTGACATGGAAGTCTTTCTAATCATATAAATCTAATACTGCATATATATAATAGAAGTCTAGAATTTGGAGAGGATATAAAGAAATGATGTAGGTCTAAAATTTTGAAAACAGGGTGTTAATATCTTATCTGGTTTTTGAGAATTAAGGTATCAAAGTTGAAAATTGAGTTTTTGGGGATTTGCCATGGAAGTCTTTCTAATCATATAAATATAAAACTGCTTGCAATAGAAGTCTAGAATTTGGAGAGGATATAAAGATGAGATGTAGAACTAATATTTTTAACATAGGATATTAATATATTAACTAGTTTTTGAGAAGTAAGGTGTCAAAGTTGAAATTTGAGTTTTTGGGGATTTGACATGGAAGTCTTTTTAATCATATAAATCTCAAACTGCTTGAAATAGAAGTCTAGAATTTGGAGAGGATATAAAGATAGGATGTAGAACTAACATTTTAAAAAGAGGATGTTAATATCTTAACTAGTTTTTGAGAAGTAAGGTATCAAAGTTGAAAATTGAGTTTTTGGGGATTTGACATGGAAGTCTTTCTAATCATATAAATCTAATACTGCATATAATAGAAGTCTAGAATTTGGAGAGGATATAAAGAAATGATGTAGGTCTAAAATTTTGAAAACAGGGTGTTAATATCTTATCTGGTTTTTGAGAATTAAGGTATCAAAGTTGAAAATTGAGTTTTTGGGGATTTCCCATGGAAGTCTTTCTAATCATATAAATATAAAACTGCTTGCAATAGAAGTCTAGAATTTGGAGAGGATATAAAGACGAGATGTAGAACTAATATTTTTAAAATAGGATATTAATATATTAACTAGTTTTTGAGAAGTAAGGTATCAAAGTTGAAAATTGAGTTTTTGGGGATTTGACATGGAAGTCTTTGTAATCATATAAATCTAATACTGCTTGTAATAGAAGTCTAGAATTTGGAGAGTATATAAAGAAATGATTTAGAACTAAAATTTTGAAAACATGGTGTTAATATCTTAACTGGTTTTTGAGAAGTAAGGTGTCAAAATTGAAAATTGAGTTTTTGGGGATTTGACATGGAAGTCTTTGTAATCGTATAAATCTAATACTGCTTGTAATAGAAGTCTAGAATTTGGAGAGGATATAAAGAAAGGATGTAGAACTAAAATTTTAAAAAGGTTAATATCTTAGTTTTTGAGAAGTGAGGTGTCAAAGTCGAAATTTGATGCAACGGCTTTCTGTTAATTATTTTCTGCAATATGGTGCCCTAATTAAGATCTTTACCGTACAATCTGAATGAACTGTCAAACATTGTAGTCATCGTAGCCGCTTGAGGTTTTGTCCAATGCCAACTAGATCTCAATATAACTTCGTATGCATTTGAATAATGTTTGCATATCAATTAATACATATGAATATTACACAAACTGCCAAAGAAATCTACACCTTTTGCTGCATACGGAGTGTTAATTACAAAACTAAACAAAACTTTCGGATTATTACTGAACGATTTTCATGATTTCTACTGTTATAAAGAATCATTAAGCTTTCCTGTTATGCAGTGAAAGTGAGGAATAACCGACTGATAAATAAATTTTTATACAAAAAAATTTCACGTCAGTTTGTCTCGGTCGACTTGGTTTTTATGTAATATCTTAAAATACTGATTTCTAGACCTGCCTTTCCCCAACTTACGAAACGTTAAGTTTTAAAATGTTCATGCAAATTTTTGAAATAGTTGATTTATCGCACTCTCAAGGATGTGAAAGCTGAAAATTTTGAAACCAGATCATCAGCATATTTAAACAATACTCAAATAGCGAGACAAATTCAGAGTTCTTTATTTTAAAAAATTGGAGAATGAACTATAATATAAATTAATATTACATATAGTATAATATTTCACTGGATTCCAAAACCATGAAAATTTCCTTATCCGTATCCAAAAATCAGATTTGCGCATATCTAGGTTTGTCTGCCACTATTGACAGTTAGCAAACCTGTTGACATATGTCAGATGCATTGTTGACAGATGTCAGCGGGTAAACGTGAAGTCCTCGCTTCTCCAACCACGCCTAGAGACATCACTGCCCCACCCCAGTCTTTTATAAAGAAAAAATCGTTATTGTGCATTTCTAGAAATGTCTGTCACTATTAACAGTTGGCAACCCTGTTAAGAGATGACAGATACTTCGTTGACAGATACACGCATCTCCAGGGAACTTATTTTAGGTATCCAATCTTTAAAAACATTCAAAATTTTACAAGGAAGTAGACTTTCAACAACTAAAGAAGTAAATATTGAAACTAATGATAATATTCACTCGAAAAAAGCTCATAGGTTTGGAGAAGACCTGCACATCTCATCTTGATCCGATTTATCTGTTATTATGATCAATTTCAACGTTTTCACTAGTTTTTAAACACCAGTTTTCATTATCAATCGTACACGATTCTCTCATTAGCTTACAAAAAAAAAATCAAAAGTCAAATTTCCCAATGTGAAACGAACTTTCCTACACGTCCATTTTTTCCTCCATTTTTTTTTATCTTCATAGGAAATCAAGTTGATTCAATGGCGTTTCGTCTCCCATAATTAAAAATAAGAAGTACATTTTTTCAATGATGAAATTACCGAGATGATTGGAGTTGATTATAAAGAGCAGGCATAGTGTAACCTACTTTTCGGCCTATTATACACGCATTAAACGTCGTCGATTTGCATTTTTCATCAGAGGCGGGGTAGAGTCATATACGGTAATTTAGAGGATATTATTACCGGCACAAAACTGGCCGGTAATGAGAATAGATCAGCGATAGTAGGTGCGGCTTTAGTAGCACACACTTTGAACTTGAACTCAGTGACGTACATCAATACGAAATCAGGAAATCAAACTTATTATGGGTTGAGCAAAAAATTATAGAAAGAAAACACTATTTCCCTCATTAATTATTTGTTTAAACGTAAATAGATAAAAATGATTAAATCCAGACAAAAAAATTAAGAAATAAAACGCTGATAAGATTAAATGAGAACTAAAAAATAGGTAACAAAGAATCTAAAAGTATGTTATCTTAAATTTTAAAGGTACTTTAATTTAAAATGGGGACACGACTTACATATTTCAAATATAATCATGTCAATTTAGTACATTTTAGGTTAATTATTTGAAATAAACTTATTAATATATCTGGATGTGAATAATCAGTACTGATAAACGATTATGAATTTTATTAATAGCTGGCCATTATAGTTGACGTACAGCAATGCTCTAACGTAATTTGCGTAATTAGTAACCTATGTAATAGGCACAAATTCCCTACTTTAGACGGTTCTTGCATGACCACAGTGAAATTCAATTCCCAATAATCAAAAACTAATACAGTTGCATCAACGGCGGCTCCAAGCCCGGCAATAAGAGGATATTTCTCATATCTACGTAAACCAAACTTTAACTTTTTTGAATTTCCTAAAAAACTCACTTTTTTCCTCAAAAATGGCCCAAACATTTTTTTTTCGGCAATTTTGACATTGCCAATCGTTTCTTATACAAAATTCATTCTACGTAAACCAAATTTTAATTTTTTTGTAGATTCTAGGTTCATTTATATCCTAAAAACTCACTTTTTACCTCAAAAATGGCCCAAACATTTTTTTCGGTAATTTTGATATTGCCAATCGTTTCTTATACAAAATTCATTATGCATAAATCAAATTTTAATTTTTTTGAATTTTTTTTGTAGATTGTAGGTCATTTATATCCTAAAAAACTCACTTTTTTCCTCAAAAATGGCCCAAAAACATTTTTTTTTCGTAATTTTGGCATTGCCAATCGCTTCTTAGACAAAATTCATTCTGCGTAAACCGAATTTTAATTTTTTTGAATTTTTTTTGTAGATTCTAGGTCCATTTATATCCTAAAAAACTAACTTTTTCCCTAAAAAATGGCCCAAACATTTTTTTTCGGTAATTTTGCCATTGCGAATCGTTTCTTGTACAAAATTCATTCTGCGTAAACCAAATTTTAAGTTTTTTGAATTTTTTTTGTAGATTCTAGGTCCATTTATATCAACAAACTCAAAATATTACATTTTTATATATATATATATATATATATATAACCCTAACAGCCGACGACGTTGCCCCCCCCCCCAAATATCTGGGCTGGAGCCGCCCTTGAGTTGCATTTGAAATGATGAGAATTGCAACGAATATGTAAAGTTTTTCAATTTCTTTACAAAAGAAATATGCAGATATATCAGTACCCAGAAATACATGTGTTATTTCCTGTCATTCCATATAGAAATTATCCTTATTATAGGGACACCCAGCTTTATATCTGGATGATAGAATGAAAGCTTCTATATTATACATTGACACGCAACATTTATGGCTCAAAATTACTTTATTTGCTATAAAATTCGTCATAAAACTTATCGATTTTTTAAATACGAGAATTCTACGTTTTAGGGATAATACAAATATTTTATATGCCCAAATCGAACTTACATTATCAAACTATAAAAATGAACATCAGCACTTCCTTCGAAACATTGTTTAGTTTCATAAAACGATAAAAATTCACCTAGATGGTAGCACTAACTCACTTGTCGACGCAACTCCTGTTATTAGAGCTGATAAACTCGCCCATAAAAGCCCGGCTGATGAAACTTTAAAACACACACACATCGGAGAGCAGATCTAACACCCAAAATACCACTTTTCTTACCTTTTTCTTTCTAGGCAGCTCGTCGGGATAATAATCCATGACTATACCTTCGTCTGATACGGAACTGGACGATAACGGGGTGGTTTGGGGCGAGTAGGCGATCGGTGGTGGTGATGGTGTCGATCTGTATGACGCCGAACTACTACTGCTACTACCCGGTGACGTACTTGGGTAAGAGAACGCTGAAAAAGAAGATAATGTCTTAACAGAGTGATCAAGGAATATTTAATGTCTAGTACGTAAAACTGACAGCAAGTATCATTTAGGTAAATGGCAGGGTTGGATTGTTTTAATTGTGTTTTTCGTGAAGCGATTATTTGTCGATTACTCATAAAATAACTTGGTTTGGTTAGGTTAATTTTAATGCCTACTTTTTGCAACTAAGGCTAATCTGGACGGGACCTACAGCTTATCGTGGGCTCCGAACCACGGCCCTCAATCACCTTAAACCCAGGACTATGCCTTTGTCATGCAGGTGATCTACCGACTAACAAGTGTGTAAATGTGCCACCAACCCCTATCAGTTCCACGAGATATCCGATCTCATCCGGCCTGTATACCGGCGTGAATGAACCTGCGTATGACACAAATACCTTTTTGCAGTTGCCCAAAGTCTTATCTGACTTTTATTCCACTTGAATGCGGCAGGATTCGAACCTACTCTTCGAACAGTGACCCAGAGAATTAAGGCTGGTGCCCTAACCAACTGAGCCACGGTGTCCGATCATGAAATAACTTATACGCCTTAAAAAAATCTGATAAATTTACATGGAGTAGAAATAAATATTTCTTGTTGCATGGAAGGCCTTGATGAATGTTTTTAATAAAACGTGGAAAGTGAAATGAAACATTTTCCAGTAACAAAACACTCTGATTAACAACATTATTGTAGATAAATTGAGTTTGATTGTAAAATTGCATCATAATACAGTTTTAAATTGAACAACAGTTTATGGAAATATGTAATAGATAGACAGAAATTTGGCAAATGAGATTTAGATACGTATACATTTCTATATACTCTTATTGCACATAAACGATACTGATAAAAAAACACATCATTCTATTCAAATCTAATTTTTATATCTAAACACCTGCATACACCGCGATGCAGCCGTATTTAGCCGCGCCGCTTTTAATCATTTATAACATGGAGAACTTTGTTCGTTCTGTCTAACGTTTCCGTATCCGTATATATACCGTGCGTTCGCCAATCAAGGCCAGCCAACAGCTTTGTCCTAAATAAGGTTTAATCGGTTGCAACTTACGTTTGACAAAGAACAGTTCGTTTATCTGCAATTCGTATCAATTTAGGTTATGTAGTGCGAGTGATTCAATATTCTGGACAAAGGTGATTGTGTACTTTAAACTTTGGATTTTGTTTTGCTTTGTCCTAGAAATCGGAATGTGGTAAGGTTGGGGCAATTTTAGTTTTCCGTAAACGTCGTGTGAATAACGTTTAGGACGAAATAAAAAGTGACAAAGAATCTGCCTTTCCTATTATTTTTATTTATCTAGTTTTAGACAATAGTTATTCGTCACCAAATATGAACAATTTCGACGTTGACATGACTTCAGAAAATTGCACATAACTTTTTCTAAAAAAATCATACAACTTCGGTACTAATCTTATTCGATTTCTCATAAAATTCTACCTATACAGAGATAAAAATATACATCCAAAAAAATTGCTGGTGCACCTCAAAAATTTCCAAAAACAAAGTTTGTTCAAATCCTGAACTGTGAAATTTTTACCTAACTTCAGAAAATTGCGCATAACTTTTTCTAGAAAAATCATACAACTTCGGGACTGCTCTTATTCGATTTCTCATGAAATTCTACCTATACAGAGATACAAATATGGATAAAAAAAATTGTTGGTGGACGTCATAAATTTCCAAAAACAAAGTTTGTTTAAATCGTGAACTGATAAATTTTTACATGACTTCAGAAAATTGCACATAACTTTTTCTAGAAAAATCATACAACTTCGGGACTGCTTTTGTTCGATTTTCCATGAAATTCTACCTATCAAGAGATAAAGATATGGATCCAAAAAAATTACCGGTGCACTTCATAAATTTCCAAAAACAAAGTTTGTTTAAATCATGAACGGGAAATTTTTACATAACTTCAGAAAATTGCGAATAACTTTTTCTAGAAAAATCATACAACTTCGGGACTGCTTTTATTCGATTTTCCATGAAATTCTACCTTATAAGGAGATAAAAATATGGATCCAAAAAAATTGCTGGTGCACCTCATAAATTTCCAAAAACAAAGTTTGTTCAAATCCTGAACGGTGAAATTTTCACATAACTTCAGAAAATTGCACATAACTTTTTCTAAAAAAATCATACAACTTCGGGACTGCTTTTGTTCGATTTTCCATCAAATTATACCTATCAAGAGATAAAGATAAGGATCCAAAAAAATTGCTGGTGCACTTCATAAATTTCCAAAAACGAAGTTTGTTTAAATCATGAACGGGGAAATTTTTACATAACTTCAGGAAATTGCACATAACTTTTTCTAGAAAAATCATACAACTTCGGGAGTGCTTTTGTTCGATTTTCCATGAAATTCTACCGATCAAGAGATAAAGATAAGGATCCAAAAAAATTGCTGGTGCACCTCATAAATTTCCAGAAACAAAGTTTGTTTAAATCATGAACGGGGAAATTTTTACATAACTTCAGAACATTGCACATAACTTTTTATAAAAAAATCATACAACTTCGGGACTGCTTTTGTTCGATTTTCCATGAAATTCTACCTAACAAGAGATAAAGATAAGGATCCAAAAAAATTGCTGGTGCACTTCATAAATTTCCAAAAACAAAGTTTGTTTAAATCATGAACGGGGAAATTTTTACATAACTTCAGAACATTGCACATAACTTTTTCTAGAAAAATCTTACAACTTCAGGACTGCTTTTGATCGATTTTACATGAAATTCTACCTTATAAGGAGATAACAATATTGATCCAAAAAATTGCTGGCGGACCTCATAAATTTCCAAAAATGGAGTTTGTTAGAAGTCTAAACAAAGAAATTTTGACATGGCTTCAGAAAATTGCACATAACTTTTTCTAAAAAAATCATACAACTTCGGGACTACTCTTATTCGATTGTTCATTAAATTCTACATATACAGAAATAAAAATACGGATCTAAAAAAATTGCTGGTGGACCTCATAAATTTCCAAAAATTGAGTTTGTTAGAATTCAAACAAAGAAATTTTGACATGGCTTTAGAAAATCGTCCATAACTTTTTCTAAAACAATCATACAAAGGTGGGTCGATTATTTTTGGATTTCTCATAATTCTAGCGTCTAGTAAGGTAAAGTAAAGGCTCAAAAAAAATTATATGTTACTAACAATCTAAAAGAAATAAAAATTACTTTCATTTCACAACAATTAAATTCAAAACACGTTTTAATTGCCTCATAAACATTTGTAATAAAAATTTAAAAAACAACGCCGCCACGCGTTCGCATTTATTCAATAGAAAATTTTGATTGCCAAACGCAGTTAGAAACGTGCCGGATCAGTTGAAAAATACACACGTGGTAGAAAAATCATTACAGATGTTAATTTTACTACTGCACTAGTTGTTGCTAGGATATTTCGCACGAATATATTTATAAATAAATCGACTTGACAAGTAGTCGGTAATTGTCAGAAGGTAAATGCATAATTATTTTTTCTTTTTTTTTTTTAATTTTAGGTCTTTGTACCAATCACATGTATAACGCGAAATAAATTACTGGGGTACGTTTATTAATGAGACAGGGACGTAGTTATTATATCAAACTTGTTAATTTGGCTATAATATTTTAATTCGACGTTGGTTTTGTATGAGATTTTTGAAGATAATTCCACGCAAGGAAGCAATAAGTTTCTATTGATATACAGCTGCTTTAGAACACCTTTAAAAGTGGAACGAAAATAATTTCAAAACTAAAAAAGGGTCATCCAAGATTAGAGGGGAAAGTTCCTGTTAATAATTGTGAACCTTAAGGTCTATTAGCGCCATTAGGAAGTGTATTAGCAAAAGAATTATTGTGTGTAAATCGAACGAACAGTCGCGCCTATGTTTAGTTAAAAGTTGACGTAAAATTTCAATACATGATTGAAGAGAATGGCAAAAGGTCAGTCACGAAAAGTGATATGGGTATTGCACAACGTTCTGTAGATCTAATCTGTCAATGTTGTGATACTTAGACACAAATTAATATCGATATTTCATTTATACAAGGCTTTTGGAAGTCGTTAAAAATAACAATATACAAAAATGTTCCAAGTTATTGAAAATTATTACGATATGTCTATGCCTAGCTTCCGGCCTATCCAAACCCTTTTCTATTGTTTTGGGTGATATCTTGGAAACACCAACTTGACTCATGTCCAATATGAATAAGGACTAAACGGCTCTAGCAACTATAGAGCTATAGATAATTTAAAGGGGAAGACCGAGGGGAAACAATAAACGAGGAATCTGAGAAAATGGAATAAAACTGGAGAGAAAAAGTAAAGAAATGAATTTAACACTTCCAAAACACCTTTACATTCTTTTAATTATTCTCTCCATCGAGTTTTTTGTATCAACAAACTTTTCTATAATTGAAAGCAAATTTATAATGACTTGTCTTACCTTGTGCACAATAATTTTTGAAAACACTGTAATTCGTTATTGGTAGTGACATTGGCATTGTAATACTTTATTCCTAATAATAATGGCTGCCGCCGTAATTGAAACAGCACAGCAATTTTGCAGAGTATGGATAATATATGAATTATATACAGCGCGTTCTCCAAAGTCAAGTTCAAGATTGTGGTATTTTATATTTTTCATGTTTTGTCTATTAATAAATATGAAGTTTAAATGAATTAAGAAAATGCAGGGTGTACTATGTGAACATTTTCATTATAATTTAGTTTTAATTTGAGATACCGAAAAAAGAATCTGTTGCCCAAATTTATACCATTAAACCGAAACGAAAATTACGAAAAACGTTGTGCAACTTCAAATCGTAACGAATGAATTTATTTATTTATTTGACGTGTCGTAACGTCTTCATTAATGACGTAAATGTGCACTTGAATACATCTAGAACGATTTTAAATATGTCTAGGTTTTCGCTTTCGTTTCGAGATACCATCTGAGACCTTAATTCGGTCAACAATAAGAAAACGCGAGATATATGGGTAGACTGAAATTGCTATTAGTTATTGTGTTTTTTATGGTGTTTGTTTCCTCACCGGGAAAATAGATGAGGGTCACTTTCACAATAGGACTGACGTAATTTGTATTCTATGGTTATTGTCCTTCAATGTGTTCGAATTTCTTAAATAGTATAAGTGATTGTTCAAGCATACAGGGTCAGAACGAGAAAGAATGTATCAAAAATTGTTTTTTGGTGCTTAAATAAATTAAAATATACTGGTATTTTTAATTGTTAGAATTGTCGCTTTTTTACAGACTTTTTTTAGGAATTTTTTGTGTCATAAATTTTTATTACAAATATTTTTTTGAAGGAAATGAAGTGATATAGTAGTAATATAAAAGTGTTTTTTGTCATCCAAAGGCACCTCCATTTTTTTAATCAAGCAATGTACATAAAAGATTTTCTAGCTCTCTATAGTGATTTATTATTAATTTTATTGTAAATGTAACTTTTGAAAAAGATTCCAGAAAATATTAAGGGTATTTCAACCGGATGAGCTCAAAAAAACAGTTTTTTTCTTTAAAAGTCAGTAATAATGAAGATACTGGCAATATTAAAGAATTTTTTCATATCAAAAATTAAAATTTTTTCAAGAAAATGTGTTTATATGAGTATTTTGATCAGAAAAATAAAAAAGTATGTTTTTTTCATAATGTCAGTATTAACGTCGATACTGGCTCAAATACAGTTTTCCTTAACAACTGTAACAGTATTTAATATTTTTTTCCAAAAATATTAGTTTTTATCGGTATTTTGATATCAATTTTCTTCATTATGATTCATTCATTCAGTATTTGCGGAGGTACTGGCAATACCACAGTTTGTTCTTAACAAATATCTTTCATATTTTTCCATAAAAATATGTTTATGGGCATGTTGATCTGACAAGCTCAAAATATATAAAAAAAATTTCAGTAAGCCAGTATTGATGGGGATACTGGCAATAACACAGTTTTATCTTATCAAAAATAGCAGAAAAAAACAATTCTAGCATATATTTTTTTAAATATGTTTTGATTTGTATTTTGACATGAGAAGGTAAAAAATATCAGTTTGGTTTATAGTCAGTATTAATCGAGATACTGGCAATACCTCAAGTTTTTCTTAACAATTATATTCTATATTTTTTCATAAAAATATGTTTTATGGGTATTTTGATCTGTGAAGCTCAGAAAATATATTTTTCTCATTAAGATGGGGATACTGGCAATAATAAAGTTTTATCTTATCAAAAATAGCAAGAAATGAAAATCAACTATATATTTTTTAAATGTTTTTATTTGGATTTTGACCTGAGAAGCTCAAAAAATTTCAGTTCTTTTTATAGTCCGTATTAATCGAGATACTGGCAATACCTCCATTTTTTCTTAACAAATATATTCTATATTTTTTCCATGAAAATATCGGAATTTTGATGTGATAAGCTCAAAAAATATATATTTTTTTTTCACTAAGGCAATATTGATGGGGATACTGGCAACAACACAGTTTTATCTATAGTCAGTATTAATCGAGATACTGGCAATACCTAAATTTTTTCTTAACAAAAATTAAAATAAATATAAGGATCTTCCAAATTTTTGTTTTTATGGATATTTTGACCGAAGAAACTGAAACAATATCAGCTTTTCCGTACAGTCAGTATTCACAAAAGTACTGGCAATACCACATTTAAATTTTAATTTAACAATCTTCCTGTTTTTTGAAAGAAAATACATTTTTATGAGTATTATGACCTGGGAAGTTAAAAAATATGTTTTTTCTTCAAGTCAGTATTATGGAAGATATTCACAAATTTATCGATCTATATACTACGGTATAATGCTATTTTCACTTGTTTAAATATCTCGTTTTTGTCAAAGAAAAACAAATACACTCTAAAAGTTAAAATAACTAATTATAAACAAAGAAATAATCTTGGCAATCCTTTACAAATTGATAAACAAAAACAACCTTACGCACTTCAGTAATAAATTTTATTCATGGTCAAATCCTCACGTCTGTTTTAAAAATAGTAAACAGAGAGTTAGTCACATAAATATTTAGTTTTAAAATATTTGTTACTAGAAAGTTACAATAATGTAGTTTAAAAATATGTTTAAAAAAAAATAAAAATGGGAAATATATTTACAAACATCCACTGACATTCACGAATATTTTTGTCTTATATAATTTTTTTTATACAGTTGTAGATGGTTTTTGAAGTCAAAAGTTCTACTTGGCATTTTTTACTTTATCGCGTCTTCAGTGAACGACGTAATAATTTTCTGGACTTACCAGTAAGGTTTGGCGAGTGAGGTGAACACGATAGGCTCATTAGTACTAAGGCTGCACTGCATTCGTCCATCTGGCTGTCTTTTGGACAGTCCTCTTGACTGCCACTGGGTCTTCTCTTTCGAGATCTGCAACAAGTGAAGACAAATTAAATTCATCTTTACTCATATACATTCTGAATTTAGAAAATGTTTTTCTTACTGAAATCTAGCTCAATAACAAAAAAAACCAATAGCTGTATAACCAGAAAAGCCATAAATGAATATCCAATACGTTTGCCGGATCTGTAGCCACTTGATTTTTGGGTAGATGATCCGTAAAAAATGGATAAAGTAGAAAAACTGAATAATAGACTGCATAGAATAAATTGTACCGCTCATTGTTTATACAGCCAGCCGTTATCCGTCTGTAAATGTGTGCATACCGGCAAAAATTGTAAGGAATTAAAGGTCATCCATTTTAATCAAAAATCATGCATGAAAAATCGAGTGTTAACATTCATTGACCTTATGAATATCTTAAAGTTCGAGGAACTGCCACCCGGCTATTTTTTTTTTATTTCCGATGAAACAATAACCGATCGGCGTTTACCTGAACGTTTTCAAATGACCGGTCAACATTCTAAATTAATCCGAAACACAAAACTTGTTTAAAAACACATTAACGATAAGTTTTCTAGGACGGACGTCGACTTATCTGCAATCACAAAAGTACTTTTCTTTCGATTTCGTATCATATCAACTTCGTTTTGGTGTTAAGGATAGTAAACATGTTTATAAGTGATAGGGCTGTAAACAGTGATTTTTTTATTTTATTTAAATTTTGTATCGACCTACGTTTTAGAGTTGAAGATATTAAATATTTTAATTAATTATCAAGCTATAAAGTCATTTTATTAGCCACAAAAGGCATAATTATTATTTTACAGCTCAAGAGTCCTAGAATATTTTAAAGCCCTTGGACTTTTTATCCTACGTCGTGTTATTTTTTTAATTGTGTATCTTACTACGGTTGAGGTAGAAAATATTAAATATTTTATCACGATCGGGATATACAATACTTTTAACGCCCTCAAAAGCGGACTTAATTATTATTTTACAGCCCCACAGGTTTATTTTATTTTATACTAAGTCATTTTCTTTCGATTTTATATCCTACTTCGTTCTTGGATTTGAAAATATTAAATATTTTATCACGATCGGGACATAAAATTTGTATAACGCTCTAAACATCATTTTACGGTCCTACAGCATTTTTTTATTTTACACTATGATGTTTTCATTCAATTTTGTATCCTACTTCTTGTTTGGATTCGGAATGTTAATTTTTTATCGTCCTAAAAGGCGGGCGTACTCGTCAGTTTACGGTCCTACAGCTTTTTTATTTTGCCCTATGTTATTTTATTTCAATTTTGTATTCTTCTTTCTTTTTGGATTCGAAAATTTTAAAATATTTTGCGCACCATCGGAATATTACATTTTTATCGCCCTCAAAAGCGGGCGTGCTCGTCAGTTTACGGTCCTACAGCTTTTTTTATTTTATACTATGTTATTTTCTTTCAATTTTGTATCCACTTTCTTTTTGGATTTGAAAATATTAAAATATTTTATGTACAATTGAAATATAAAATGTTTACTTCCCTCGGAAGCGGGCGTAATCATTGTTTTACGGCCCTATGTTTTTTTTTATTGTATAATATGTTATTTTCTTTGGAAATTATACATATTTGGACTATCAACTAACTATTAATTTGTATTTTGAATTTTAGGGCGTTTTGGGGTAGAAGATATTACATATTGTATGTATACAAAATTTATATCGCGTTTTAATCGATCAGGGTATAAACAGGCTCTTAGGCAAAATTAGGAAGTACTGCTTAAGTTTCCTAAGCGTTTCAAGTGTCTTTCTTAATTTTCTATAACCTTCCTATAAATGGCATAATTTGTAGTGAACCCAAGTAGGCGTTATATTTTTAAGGAAGTTATATTTATAAAAATGCAGTGACTATCGCTTTTGCGACCTAGATTCAGATGCTAAATATCATTTCGTTTGAAGAGCCACTTTAGTACTTTCACTAAAATATTTTTTTAATACAGTTAGAAAGGAATGATGCTTTTTTAGTTATGTAAAAAGCCTTGGATAATGATTTTAATAAAGCAATCCTATAAATAATGAGAAAACAAAATTATTTGAAAAAATATTCAAGGAGACAATTTTTTTTACGCCAAGAGGTTAGTTATTGGGTCGAATATTTCAAAAACGTCAGACAGGTCGCTAGACATGTTGTTCTAAATGTTTATCAAATTCGTGTGGCAATGACCTGTCAGGACAAGTGTCAACTGTCTACAGATACGCATAGATTATAAAAAGTGCGTATCATAGAAAAGATTTAATTTGAAAATAAAGCTTTGTAACGATGTTTACAATTAGCAAATAATTATTTTTGTATTGGGGCGCATGAGAGTTTAAATTTTTCTCTAGCTATCCACAAAATAACCCGAATTAAAATATTTGTTATTGTATATCAACTTAATCGAGTGAATTCCATAAAAATACTAGAATTAATACAAATGATAACACATAAAGTTGATCTCTAAATATTTACATATCTTATGCCTGACGTAACCTTGAAAACGTTTTGATCATTTTTATTTTGACGTTTTTGAAGAGTGGTGGTGTATATGTCGATTTTTTGACAATTGGACAAATGACAGATTTATTTTAAATTCTGAAAGTGAATTCAGTTCCAAATTTGTATTTATTCTATATAAATTCATTGGCGAGAAAATCGTAGAATCAGTTTTGTCGAATAATGCAAAACAGTGGCGTCTTAATGCATTTTAGAGGGCTTATTAACATCCTTTCTACTATTCTTCCAGTTTAATAGGAACCTGCTAGAATCAATTCAATTCAATTAAGGGATTAATTACTATTGTGTCCCTCGGTATATCTACCAATTATCTTTTGTATCCGGACTTTTATAATCACCAAAATCGGTGATGTACAAATCAAAATAAAGGCCATTATTATACTCTTCAAAAAACTGTTTTCACTTTTTGATAGCTGATAAAACGCCGCCGTTAAACGATTTTAACCATCTGTTGCTCCGATTTCATAAGTTTATTAACATTGTACGCTAAAATTGGGTTATGTAAGTTTCAGTTACTCACGTCAGTGGCGTAGGTGGGTATTTTTGTTCGGCGAGCCAAATTACAGTGAATCATAGTGTTACAAACGTTTATTTGATTGAAATGACATCGTTATGTTGACAAAAAAAAGCATTGAATTAAGGTAACGACCGTTTTTAATACTGTACGAATATAGGACAAACTAAATGAGTCTTATCGATAGGACCAAGGGAGCATATTATAATCGACTTACCCATGGTGATATGATGGAGCTGGAACGTCAATGGTGTGTGAGGCAGTTCTTTTTCTATCGCCAGCCATGTCGGCCAGTCGGGCGAAATCGGTATCTTGGTCGGCTAATCTGGCAGATTTTCTGGATTCTAATAATCGCACCTCCTCAAGGCGTTTCTGTACTTCAAACGGAGCCTGGAACAAACAAATAAAATTATAATCCCAAGATTTGTAGTGGTTTTAATAGTTTTCTTTGTATCTATTTTCTATTATTTATTTGTAAGGATATTCATAAAATTTCAAGTGTACGCTTATTCCTCATAATCTTTGTGGCATATAAATTATCACCTATTGTTGACTTGCAGAATTATAATTTATCAATTGCACCTTTCAAAAACATAATCCCAGTTCGTATCTTTTATCTCTATGCAGTCTACATATACACTGACCTTTATCTATGCTAGAACGTGAGTATCAATATCGTAATTAAAAATTCAATTAATATTGCGCATAACCAATATCAATAACAATGATTGTATTCGATGATTTCGTCAATACGCTTTGTGCGAAACAAGTAAAATATTTTACCAGCCGATGAAAAATAAAGTATGTCAGATGAAATATTTCCGCGGTGAAAACAATGAACTAGGTTCACGGGATGAACTGCCTTGGAAATCCGAAATTTCTCCAAGTTTCGTCTTCCATTTTGAAGCCATTATAACTGATAAGAGCGGTCGCTGCAATCTGCCTACTCCACGAAGCGTATTATCATCGCTAGTTGGCCCTGAGGTCTCAATCAATTGTCTTGGAGGAGTAGGCAAATTGAGACCTCAGAGCCAACTAGAAAATTAGTTGTTTTCAAACTTTTCTTGCACTCCGTAGTTTTAGAAATAGCAAGGATAAGAAACAATAGAATATATAACGTCACAACCGTCCCAAGGCGCGAAAATTGAACAACGCAGGAAGAATTGTTGGATAGATTTAACCCTAAAACAATTAGGGAAATGAACAAAGAACAAATATTCAAAAACTTACTTTTACTTGTGATCTTTCTCGACAATTAACTCGCCACTTCTACCGGACCACGTGATAAAATACATTTGAGTGCATCTGTAAGTGAAAACTGCGTCATGACAGCAAACAAAAAGAGAAATTAACAATAGATTCGATAAGCGGGTGTAAAGATATATACCAGCACTTTTTTGATCGACTTCCCGCACATGCATTTGGATAATGAGCGATAAAATGTGCATCGCAAGTTAATTTCCGACTGGTAATATTCATATTTGTGTGATTCGATAAATTCGAGTGTAGCTAGTTTTACCGAGTGGCACAAAAAAATCGTTTTAACGCTTGTTTTAATTTTTGATTTGATGTGAAGACTAAAGTATTGAAATTTAAATTAAAATCAACCTTTCTTAGCGATTTTATGTTATGTTATGTTGAAAATAAGATTTTTTAACTATCTACAACTTTTACATTAAATTTTTTTCCGATAGGATGCATATTTCAGCCACAGCTAAAAATTTGTTAAATTATCGGTACAGCTTTGACAGAAAGTGTCATATTTATAAATCATGAGCATAAAATGTGAAACAAATCCAACAATTTGCTGGCACTCTTAGTGACATCACGCAAAATAAGGATATTGCAATAATTGTCACCTACATAAAACGATCTGAGATTAGAGTTCGAGGTAAAAATAATTTTTCACGTGGCTCTAGAACTAGTCTGCTTGGCGACAGGCTATACATTTGACCTTTGCGCAAACAAGTACGTATAACACATCGTAAAAATTATAGTTTATGCAGTTTCGCGATAAGAATTAAGACTCGTGTGCGTTTTGCATAATTATATATTGGTTTATTGCATCAGCTGAAGTTCAGACAATTTAATCTTGCGGTTTTTTTAATACCTAGTAAAATTTTTATCGTGTTAAGGTAGGGATACAGTAGTTAATTAGTTTTCTTATAAATATAGGTAAGCATTTAAAGTTACTTAGTCAAAATTTCGGTTTTTCCTCTTTTAATATTTAAATGCAGTTGTATGGGCATGTGCCAGCAAATCAAACATAGCAATATTACAAAGAGCACAATCCAAAATACTCAGAGCAATCAAAAATGTCAAACGACACACTACATAACGACATTCGGGACCCAACACTTAAAGAAGTGATAGAAGAAAGAGATCAAAAACACCACCAGAGATTGGAAGAACATCCCCACGCATTCTTACAACCATTACTACATCAACCAGAAACCAGAAGACTCAAAAGAAAATTACCAATAGACTTCAAGTGTGGAGGTCTCTTCAATGGAAGGGTCCTCATCATGCCAATTTATGGATTAGCTGATAGAATTTGTATATTCTGATTGCTGATTACACTCTAAATAAAAAAAAATGCAGTTGTCACTGATCGATCAATTTCTACATCTTTCTTGTTATTTACCGCACAGTTTCCTGTCAATACTTCTGCCAATAATTTCACAACTTTTTATCTAATAATTTCATTACTTATTTGAACGATAAAAAACAAGTAGCATTTACTGTCAACTTCAAACACCAAATCATTGATGAAGAGGTTAATTGGAATGAAATTCCTGTCAAGTTACGAACTAACAAAAAAGCACCATCATCCATATGAGACCATAAATATTCATTAATAATGTGTTGTTGAAAGGAAAAATAAAAGTTGTTTAATTATTAATGGTAATATAACACCGTTTGTTACACAGTGAACGAACAGAGTAAACAATAAAAATTATTTTCTTCGATTCATTTTTCAAGAAATTGTTTAAAAAGTGGTATAATTACTATTTTAAACCCTTATATTTGCAACAACGCTGTCAAAATTTCCCTAAATCTAAGGAAAAATGGGGAATCATGAAACTTGTTTCTCAGAATCTGGGGAATTGTTGAGGCAAAAAGCTACAAATCAGTCCTTAGACGAAAAAGCTGCTTGTTTTTCGATGAAAAATCATTTGATTCTTTGCTTAATTTCTGACCAATTTATCATTGAAATAGGGGGCTGTCGAGGTACCAAAAAAGTTTATTTAAGAAAAAAAATCAGGTTACAAGGATACAGAAAGTTTTTGAAAACTTTCATTGTGCACATACGACAAAATTTGTTATGTAAGTAGTGCATATTTTTCCAAAAAAATATTGCTACCACCGCGATTGAAATGAAACTTAACTATTTCCAAGATCGCTCCCGCTCACGCAAAAATGCACTCTGTGACGCGTTTACGGTGTGAACAAAGCTTTGGAAGCCACCAATTTTAGCCGATCCACGCCAACTTGGATGGTAACTACGGTCGGGGGCGGGCAAACTTAGCCCAGACCTTTCGAGCGCGATGCGTAGGCGAGCGTACGCCTTTAACAGTAGTAAAAAAACGGCCATGTTGACACCCCTCCGCAAATATCTGACGTAACGGGTTTCTATGACGTAGTAGGGTGATAAGTGTAGGTGTATTATATTTTTGTTGTGACAATAAAAAATTGATGTTTGAGATAAAGTGGGAGTCTAGCGAGAGAGATATAGGGAGCAGCATCCCCGATAATGAAATCTACAAAACATTCCATATAATTTGATTTAATATTATTATTATATTATACAATATACATATAATTAACTAAATGCACTTTATGTTTTTCGTTAATTTTATGTGTTCTGGTAGCCTAGGAAAAGTTGGCAAGATCCTTGAAATTAGGATGCAAATATGAAATAAACTTTATTAGAGTAATTAAAGGCTAATTAAATGTCATAATTATGAATTTCGTGCTCTTTTTGATTTCTTTCTACCTAAGAAAAATAGAAAACTATTTGTTGTGGTAATTAAATGCATTAAATGCCCTAATTAGAAATTAAATGCATGACCTTTTTTAATCTATTAAACGTATAGTCTAATATCATAAGAAAAGTTGGCATTATCAGTGAAATTCGGATACAAATATGAAATAATCTTTATTGAGGCAATTAAATGCTAATTAAATGCCATCATTAGAAATAATCTCGTTTATTCTTCTAATGGTATAGTCTGCTGTAATAAGAAAACTTGACAATATCATTAAAATTCGGATACAAATATGAAATAAACTTTATTCTGGTAATTAAATGTCATGATTATGAATTTAGTGCTCTTTTTGATTTCTTTCTGCCTAAGAAAAGTGACAAAGCAACATTATAATTGTGATAAAAATTAGGAAATAGAAAACTATTTGTTGTGGTAAATGCCCTAATTAGAAATTAAATGCATGATCTTTTTAATCTATTAAACGTATAGTCTGATATCATAAGAAAAGTTGGTAATATCAGAAATTCGGATACAAATATGAAATAATCTTTATCGAGGCAATTAAATTCTATTTAAATGCCCTAATTAGAAATGATCTTTTTTATTCTTTTAATGTTATCATTAAAATTCGGATACAAATATGACATAAACTTTATTCGGGTAATTAAATGTCATAATTATGAATTTAATTTTTTCTTTCAAATATATGTTCTACCAACCTATGAAAAATGGTCAAGCAATATCATTATAATTGAGATACAAATTATAAAATAGAAAACTGTTTGTGGTAATTAAAAGCTAATTAAACGCCCTAATTAGAAATTGAATGCATTTATTCTTTTAATCGTATATTCTGCTAACTTTAGAGAACCAGCAGAGGAATACTAATTTGAAATAAATAACTATTTATTAGGGCAATCAAATGCTCAAATGGGGAATTTAATGTTTTTTAAGAATAAACACCTAAAAAAACAAATATAAAATGTTTCGCAGTTTAATCAGATCTACTTATCACGTGGCAGTGAATGTGTTAAAATTTATCGTTGTTCCAACAATTATGATTATCCGAAAATGGTACAAAACCTTTATATTATTTCTAAATATAATAATCTTCTAGATATGCACTGTTTTCGCCGGATGATGGCTGAAATTAATCCGAAACTAATTGCCCGGTTTGTGTAACAAAACAAAAATTATTTTGTAGCGTATTTTGTGTCCTATAAAAAAACACCGTTTCAATAATAGAGGATTAAATCAATAAGGCCCCAATGGCCAAAAATGCACAAACGCAAAAATGCACAAACGCAAGCGTATGGTGTGGCCTGTAACGCGTCTCGTTTCCAGCTGATGGAAGGCATAATGTGCGTATTAGTCGGAGGGCTGGCGATCAATCAATAAATCCAGAAGAAAGAGTTGTTTTAATTATTCAAAAAATTCGATATGCTTAATATATTCCGGAAAAAATATGACGTACCTGTGATTTATACAGCCGAGGGTGTCGCGATTAAGAGTGTGGATAAGAGTCCTCAAAAAAAAATTCAATCATTTCTGATTCGATCTCGCTTTTGTAAAATTAATATTAATAATTAGATAAAATGTTAGCAGGTATGGATTGATTAAACACAGTGAATATTAGTTCTTCTATTTATTTATATACGTAACTAATATCTTTATAATACAAGAGCGCTTACAAGACTAATAATCTTCTGGATATTTAAACTATACATAAAATTGTTATGATTTCTAACCATAACCAAAACGCCATCAGAAAGAACAACGCAGCCTGTTCTTGTTACGTAATTCATTATTTGTTTAGTCTAAGAACGTTTAGAAGTTAATACAGTTTTTGTCCAGTTTCCGTAAATAATACGGACATTCAAGCATCTTGGATGCGCCTTACGGAGATGAGGTTGGTTGGTACAGTTTTGCTGTAGAGGACATTCTTCAGCTCGCCATTGTAGCCCAGTGAAGTTTTAACTTTTATTCAGAGACATCACAAAAAGAAATTAAAAAACAAAAAAAAATCGTTTAAACACACCAAAGTTTATATTATGTACCGGTCGATTTCATGTAAGAGCGCAAATCGGCCGAGCGAAAGTTGGCCATATCCCTAATGCCCAAATTTCATTTAGGATTACAGGACCATTTCTAGTGGCAGGTAGTCCACCCTTTTTGGTCCGCATTTTGGACCCGCCAGCAAATATTGCCGGTAATTACAAAAAAAAATTATTTTGATTTTTTGAAGTAATAAAAAATTAACTATGGCCTTGTGAAAAGATTGGTTAAATCAAAATGGATATTCGTAATCACGCAATCTACGCGTAAACTTTCTACCCGGTTTTTCCCTGTCAGGATTTCGGAAAGTTAACGTAATTACTTGCTTACGTCCTTTTGAATTCGAAGAATTCCGTATCGTTTTCAGACAGACATAATTATCGCGCTGTAAACTGAAATTACCATTTAATGATAAAATTACGGAGCTGCTTTTCTTCGAAAATTGAAACAAAAACTATAAGTTTCTATATGAAAAACTTTCTGAAATATCAATTGAAACATGGACGTAGGAGTTTTTTTTTTAAATCTGGGTTTAACGTTGTAAAAATGACGTTAAAAATCGATAATGAGTTCAAACAATAGACTTTTGCTTTCGACGAACCTCGGCGTTCATCAGAGTCGACCAAAGCAGCGTTTTGTATCAAAATCACGGCGTATCGTACCTGTTAAGTCTTATGTCTTACGCTTACGGCTTACCGTTGCGACCCAATTGCAAGGTGGCTACTGTTGAGAGTAACGGCACCTTGTAAACTAACTGTTCTTCCTCGTTTGTACTTTTTATGAATCATAAATACGGTTTGGTTTTGCAAATTTTATGCGTACAACGGAAACCAGACGAATTGATAATGATTTGGAATTGAACAGGGCCGGTTTAAACTACTTTTGGATGTGGTACTACAAGCGGTGCTTTTAGTAAGATCTATGGAATATTAAAAGTAAGAGAGTTGTTAACTTTGACGTTTTTAGCGATGGTACATAAATGTAGGACAGTAAGGATAATTTAATACTTAATAAAATGTATTATGTTCTGTTCTATTTGGTGGGGGTGTCGATACACTGCGACTTGTAAGATCTATTGTGCCCACTTCTGCTGCCCAAGATGTTTTAACGATTAGAACAGTTCCTCCAGTCCTATTGCTTTCAAAAAGTTCAGGATGTCGATAGGCTTCAGGTTAGGTAAATCTCCCTCTTCTATTTGATATTCTCCGAGGTATCATACTCTTGGATTTTGCAGGGTTATGAATTCTGGGAGAATGTGGATAGAGGTTTCATCCTCTTCCTCGCAAAATCTGTACTCTTCTTTCTCTGCTAATCCGAGTTTCTTTAGGCGCCCTCTCAACCGGCAGTGCCCTGGTTATAGTTTCCCAGTAGTGTCTTGGCCTGCCTCATTCCTTGTAGTCATATCCAGTATTGGGATCTTTTGTTATTTACTTCTTTTTCAAGTTCATCAAGTATTGTACTGGTGCTTATTCCGCACAAGGGTTCGGGTCACAGAAATGATGTTTCAGCCACTTTTTTGCGAGTACGTCTACTATTTCATTATCCTCCACTCCAGTGTGTCCTGGAACCCATAGGACAACAGTGTTGTTCTTTCCTAGTACATTTAGTTTCTTTAGGCACTCTTAAACCAGCTTGGAGTTGATTACGTGGGAGTTCAGAGAATTAATGGTTGCTTGGCTGTCTGATAAAAATTTATTTCTATATTGAACTGGAGATATTTTCCGATGTCGTATATTTCATCTTGGAAAATGCTCAGAGATTTGTCTAAACTTTCGGAATACCTGGTTCCATGCCCGTATACTCCTATTCCTGTTCCTAGCAATGGCACATAAATGTAGGACAGTAAACCGACGAGTGGATAAAGGGAGGATGCCAAATTTCCAACTCTACTACGATAGGATAATTTGATACTTTATAAAATGTATTAGAAATACAATTAATAAAATAAAGATAAATTGTATAAACAATCATATGTCTTACATGATATATGATCTTTATGTATCAGTAGCTATTGCAGAAACTGTTTATTCGATTATAAGAGAGACATCATGAAACGTCAAAGTCCATCATTGTTACTTCTAACTTTCGGCGCGACCCTCGTACGTTGCCTAACTCTCGATTTTTTCGAGAGTTGCATTGTTACGTAAAAAAGAGTAAAACCTAGTTAGCCCCACCTCTGTTTTTCGACACCAATCGATGCGACATGCGTCCTAAAATACCAAATACCATGTGTCACTTAACACTTGGGTCAAGGAAGTAACCGTGGATTAATCTGACCTTACAGGGCCATTAATTTTGAAATATGGGACGACACGGCACTCTTGGATGTAGTTTACATGAATTTACGAATTCACGGCAAGGGCGAGCATGATGGATGATAGTACGAAAAGTTCGTGGAGTCATAATTCGATTATAACCTGAAAATTCATTATGAAAAGTATGGTTGTGGTTAATTTTAGATTCGGAAATTTATATTTAAAATCAATACGGGAAAAATCAAAAATAATTATTTAACTGCTTATTTATCTTATGGTTTTTATTAATTTTTATCTAAGGCCGTAAATCTAATTTTTTTAGGTGCCTATTAACGTTTTCAATTATTATATAATAATTATTTTTGATTTTCTCTGAACTTATATCTCCAAATATTTTTTTTTTTTGATTGAGTACGGATTTCCAAAACTTTTAATACGAATATTTTTTTGGTCCTTAAATGTAAATAAATTTTTCTTCATTTGTATAAAAGTTTTTGGGACACACTAATATGTACTAATAAAAATTTACAAAACTTTATATAAAAATAAAAAACTTAAGTGATAAAGAACGAAGATCTCTTACTTCTCATTATAGTAAATCTCCACATTTTTATGGTTTACCTAAAATACATAAATAAGATGTACTAATACACAATAACAACAATTGTATTGAAACATCAGTTTTTAGAAAAGAAACGCATACAAATAGATATCTAAATTTTAATTCAAACCACTCAATTTGTGTTTAACGAGGCGTTGTCAAATCTCTTTCCGGTAGAGCAAAAACAATTTGTTCAAAGGACAATATTTTAAATAATGAATTATCACTTGTTAAATCTGTCTTGATTAAGAACAACTAAGTAAATTTATAAATCGCGAACTTTACAGAGACATCAAAAATAAAGAACAAAATTTAAATCCCCCAATTCTTCATTCAAATATAGTAAAAATCTCTTATATTCCAAAATTATCCGAAAAAATTAGAAAGATTGGCAACAAATTTAATTTAAAAACAATTTTTCAAACTAATAACACATTAAAATATTTAATAGTAAATACTAAACCTTTTAATGAAATTCAAAATACAAAAAATTGTATTTACAAAATTCCATGCGAATGTAATAAATTCTATATAGGAGAAACATCTAGACCTTTTCATATTAGACTTAATGAACACCAATCATACATTAAAAATAAACAATTCGAAATATCAAAAATACGTGAACATGCATGGGATTTTGGTCATAAAATACAATGGAATTCTTCAACTAAATTATTAAAAGAACCTAACCGCAAAGTTACAGAAGCAGCATTGATATGCTTAAATAATACCGAATGTGTTTCTAATTGTTCGGTCGATATTTCAAAACTTTGCATGGCTATTTTTACAAAAAGAGTTAATTGCAAAAAGGATACCCTCTATATCGGGATAGTATCAAAAGTTTTTATCTGGTTTTTTCTTATCATAATATTATTAAGAAAACTTCATTTATGACGAAGTATAAATTCTCTTATAATGCCCTATCCTTCTTTCAAAATTCGTTTCCAGAAACGTCATCTTCAATTTCAAAATCTTTCTGTGTCCTACGTTGCTGTCATCATATTTTAGTAAGATTATCAAGTGTTCTGTTTCTATAGTAAATTTTATATTATATATTTTGTTATGTCATTTTGATTAAGGAAGTCGAAACGTCAAATTAAAAAACTTTTTAACAAAATAAGTGGTTTTAATGTCCATAAAGAAGAGTATTTTGTTGTACTATTGGTTTTAAACAAATAAATATTATATTTAAAATAACGTTATTGAGAAAAAAAATGTATAAATTCCTATGAAATATTTAATTTCCCAAAATTTTAAATTTTTACAAAAAAGCTATTCTCGTTCTTCTTCTATTACTTTATACCTGACCTGAATTAATTAATTTATACTTTTACTTTAGTCCTAAAATATCATATTTTGCGAAAAAAATTCAAAAAAACAAAACTCCCCACGCTACTGCAGGAAATAGTTCTTGACCAGTTTCATTCGCTTTCTTATAAAATTCTACAACTAAAAATATATACATATATATTGCAGGGCGTATATTATTATTATTATTTAGCATTATGAATAACCTAACGAGTAACTTAAAAAAATAACCGTTACGCGTGCTTCTCCCTCCCTCTATTTAATAACTTTTTCAATCGATAGACAGATTTTATCTGTGAAAGTGAGAGGGAAAGTGGACGTGAAAGTCTTGCCGTTGTATATATGTTGTTTTCTAACTAACAGGTGAACATAATTCGTGGTTAACCTCATTTGGTAATTGCCAGTAAAAGCAAACAATTGTAGAATGGTGGCTTTACCTCGGACGTTATTATTCGCGTAATATCCATTGTTTACTGTTCATTGAGATTTCTACATTCCACAGGGTTATTAATTTGTCATATGGTATACATAATATGGTACTGAAACACCAAAAACAACGTAATATGAAAAATATAGCATTAAATATCGACTAAGCTAAAAAGTTCGTACTGATAACTTTGGAAATTAATTTTTGAAAAAAGCAAAAACTCACTTCCTCTACTAGATGTAAACTTTCTTGAGAAATCGGAAAAAAATAGTCCCAAAGTCATATGATTGGTTCGAAGAAAGTTGTGGGCAATTTTCTGAAGTATTATCCGTCCTTATAACAATCTCTTGAATTTTGTGTTTTCCGATTCTGGCCCAACCTGCCATTGCTTGCGTCGACCCAAATACGAATGACCCAATTCGGAAAACCCAGGCTTTCTAGATTCTAGGTCAACCCATCCGTCGCGTGTTGGATGTACGAGGGATGCGCGATATTTATTTGCATTCCTAAATACAAGAAATGAACCAGCATAATTGCTTCAAAAACTTAAATTATATACAAGTTTGTCGACCACATCTTACGCTCTTTTGTCCAAAATTTTTATTTAACTGGAAGATCAGATTAATATTGCAATATTGTTTACACCAAAAGGTTTCTCAACATATTTTCTTTCGTGAAACTAAATAAATACGATTACACTATCCTGCAGCTTCAGCTGAAATGAAAAATCATTAACAAACATTAGAAAGATCAATGGACTTAGAACTGATCCTCAGGGAATACTGAGCGGATCCAAAATGCGGACAAAGCTACTTGAAAGTATAATACTGTATGTAACAATGAATATATACAAGGTATTTAATATTACACTGAGGAATAAAATGATACACATCTCAAAAAATGTAGTCTTGTGCTGTTTGCATAAGTTCATTATTGTCTGGAGTTTTGTTTTCGTCTTCATATCCTTTATTTTTCCTATAATTTGAACACTATTGATTTTCACGTTCTATTTGAAACTTCCATGAATATATAAATTGATGGAGGTGTTGAATGGTGTCAGGAAAAGTTCTTTGAGGGTTTTCCGAAATATTATCTAGGATTACAGGACCATTTCTAGTGACAGGTAGTCCACCCTTTTTGGTCCGATTTTTGGACCCGCCAAAAATACTATATACATAAAGTTTGTTTCAAGGGTCAGATACAATCATAAATATTGACCTGCTTGGTTGTAAAATTGTAAAAAAGGTACCAATAAAACAATAAACCCCGAAAACATTCCAGATATAAAATTTGCAATAAATTTTTTGCAGGTAAAAACCAGTTATTAAAAACGATGAGAAATAATAAAATCCAACTGACACGACACTCCTGAAGAGATCTTAAAATTCTGTCGTCAAAATTTCATAACCGTTTTACAGTTATAACCATCAAATCGAACCGAATAACTGGAAAATTCCATGACCAATTAATCAACAACTAAATGGTACGATTTTTTTTACAAACAGGCAAGACATTTATAGAACCAGTAATACGACAAAATCGGTTATTTTTTAAGCAACGAAACAATGTCATCGAATAGTTGAATTTTTGGAACGCCATGACCCCGTTTTGATAGAGTTAATAGAAGTCCACCCACTTGGACAAAATTTGATAATTTATTTAAGTGTTATCTAATAGAAGTGTGTCAACAAATGAGACAAAAAAAAACTATTATTTTAATGCTAGTTTTTAAAAATATACCGAATTTTAATGAAGCGTGCTAAGACGTGGACCAAGATGAATGGAAATGTCGAAACTTTTATTGGATGTATTTCAAAATTGTGTCGTTCCGATTCGTTTCATATGTTGCTGTTGTTTTATGGCATTTTTTATCAATTTTGAAACAATATTAAATCAGCTCTGACTCCAAACGGCCTGTCTTGATCATTTTTGCAAATTTTTAAACAACGTTTACTATACATATTCTTGAAAGTATGCGTATCACAAAATTGAAAGAAGAAGAAAACTCTTTAAAGATGATTCAAGCTTTCGGAAATTTTATTACTTATTTCCATCATCAGGGAATCTACAATGTGTGGTAAGTCTTAGTTACAATAAAATTTTTATGAGAGTGAACTTAACTTTGTGAGGATGAACCAATGATGTTATACAAGTGATATACATTAATGAAATTAAATTAATATGTTTTTATAAATTGACTAAATAATTTCATTAATGTACATCACATACAAGATGTACTCTCATTAACAATTTTATTGTAACTATTTTTCCCTGATGATGGAAATAAGTAATCAAATTTCCGAAAGCTTGGATCATTTTTAAAGAGTTTTCTTTAAAACCTTTTGCTGCATTCCCCAAAACGTCTAGCTCTAAGTTTATCTTAAAATATATAGGTTTTTCTGGCAGTAATTAATGGAAAAGTATCTTAAGCATAGGCAAGAGCAAGTTTCTATTAATGGCACTATTTCAAATTATTTGCCATTAAGGTCGGGTGTTCCTCAGGGTTCCATATTGGGCCCATTATTGTTTTCAATGTACTCTTCTCAACTCTTGAGCAGAATCCAGAATTGCAACGTTCATTTGTATGCTGATGATACTCAGCTATATTATAGCTTCAAACCAAATGAAACGGAAACCGCATGTACTACTTTTAACAATGACTTAAATGCCTTTATAGAATGTGCAACCGAATATTGTCTTCTTATAAACACTGCAAAATCTAAAGTTATGTTATTTGGTAATAAGAACTATAGACAAAATATTGTAAACAAATTACTATATAAAGCTTATTAAAATTATTAAAATGATATATGCTTTGCGAAACATTAGTTTTATCTTTATTTAATTATTCGGATGCTTTATATAGCACCAATTTAAGCGTTTTATATAAGAAAAAAGTTCATAATTCATGTCTTCGTTTGATCTTCGGCATCAGAAGACGACAAAGTTAAGAGAAATTGAATGGCTGAGTATGGAAAATAGAAGTAAGCTTCATTTTGTTGTATTATGTCATAAAATAATGGTAAGCAAAAAGCCTTCATATCTGCACCGTAAAATTACCTATAGCTCAGACATTCATAACTTGAATATTAGAAACAGGGGGTTATTATCTGCCTATTTATGCAATCATTTAGTTATCAAGTTTATTATCTCTACAACCTGGTTTTAACAGATTTTAAAAGTTATACTGTTTCTAAACTCAAAACAACATTTAAAAAATATCTTTTAGATAATCAAGCCTAATTATTATTTTTTTCTTGGTCGGTATTCATATCTATATCTGCATTGCCTCACTGGGCATTTTAGAGATTTAGAGTTTCTGAATTTAAATTTTAAATGAATAGGTCACCAATCTGGAAAATGCATTTTCAATAAAATTTCAATTAATATTTCTGGATTTTGTCATTGTTATGCTGATTTTAAACAGGTCCTTTAGTGTTAAGTGGAGGAATATTTTTAACTGTGCGTGTAGCGCATATTTAAAAATAAACTTCGCCCTTTATTTTCCTAAATTATCTTAGATTATTACTATCTATCATGTAAATATTGTATCTTGGAAAATAATAAAGACGGTTGTTGTTATTATTATTATTTTTTTTTTTTTTACTTCAGTGTCAACTATGGTCATTAGCCTCGTGTTCTTTGTAGGCTTTGTTACTGTTTCCCAGCGCCACTTTAGGAACAGCACTGTTAATTAGAACCCAACAGTGAATGGTCGAGTGGGGAATCACACCTGGTATATGAAAATCAATTTCTAAATTTTTAATTAATTAAAAATCAGAAAATCATTTTTGTCGTCGGTGGGATTCGAACCCACAACCCTTGGATTATGAGTCCAGAGCTCTACCACTGAGCCACCCACTCCCCTATTATTATTATTATTATTATTATTATTATTAACAATCTTACCGTGGTAGCCACAATGCCGCATAAAAATCTAAAAACTCGAAACGCAACACACTATTCAAAGAAATCGAAACATTAACTGATGATAGTTGCCTAACGCAAATCCTGTTCCAGCCTCGACAGAAGATCCAATCCGAAAGCCAAGGTTCGAAACGCGGGATGACCGTAGTATAGCAGGAGCATAGGGACGAAACGATGCAGTTACGAGGATAGAGAGCAAGCACGTGTTGCCCAAATAACTAGGTCGCAGGTCGATAGCAGGAATGGGGTCGCACACGCTTTACCCCGGGTTTCTAGGGCGACCCATTTCCTACGCTGGCGATGCGACGGGGGTGGTTTTTTTTTTTCGTTTTTCTTAACAGAACATCGAAATTATGTCATCCCTTTCGGAGAGAAATGGAGAAACGGGCCTTTTTGGTGTCGACCTTAATTGTCACTGCATTAATATTGTAGGAAAATGCTTCTGGAAATAGATTTTTAAAGCCGGTTCAAGGTTTGAAAAAAAAGGAGGGAAAAAGAGGTTGGAGTTGGATTTATTTAAAAAATAATTGGTGTAGGAGTTTCCAATTTGGAGGAGGAGATGCAGAATTGTTTTTTTGATATCATCGTACTCAAAATTTGCTAAAGTTCGAGCGCAAACTGTGATTTAATAATAATAATAATAATAATACGGAAAGTGGAACTATTTTTTTTTTAAATTAAAAGATATCCTTTCATCAAAACATTTTAGGTATTTTAAAAAAATATTAACAATCTTTATCTTCATCTTTGTAATAGCTATTAACCTTTCTTTAATGTATCTCTAACTAATAATATAGTAGATATGTTACATAATTCATCGAAAGTACCATCATATTCGGTTTCTAAATTTCAGTTATTTCATAAAGTGAAATCATTATGGTAATACTTACATTACCGGTGACATTGGATCACTAATCGTCTGGTTTTTAAACCAATTTGTCTAAATATGATGGACCTCGATATTTTTGACAGTGACATTTACATAAATGAACCAGTTCCTATGACATTAAGGTTACAACAAGGTTATTTGCAATTATAGTACTCATATCCATTAATATTTTAATAAAATTCGAGGTTGGATTAAGTGATTGAGTATATCAATACAATAATTTGCTTGTATATTAGATCAATGAAGAAAATAAAAAACAAAGTGTTAAAATCGATTTTTATTACCGAAGGTGAAATAAACGGGCAATATCTTAGAAGAAAGTGAGAGTTACCTATAAAAAAGACATAAAAATGCTATGAAAGCTTTCAGATCATTAATTATTGTGTGAAAATTGGCTGTAATTACTTAATTATAAATTAAATTAATTTTTTAAAGTAATTGATAGTCTTGCATTTTTTGGATATATTGTTAAACAATCTGGATATTCTTCACGAAAGATTTGATGTAATTTTTCTGAAATTTTAGTGCGGCGGCTCAACTTTTTCACAGAACTTTCATTGAATTTAAATGGGACATTTTGACATTTTTTTGTTTAGTTAAATTCTATTGATATGACCCGCAATATCTTCCCATTTGATCCCGTTTGATTTTTTCCTGTAAGGAGCTGTAGAATGGCCTGCAAGATTTCCAGATATGACACCACTAGATTATTTCTTGTACGAAACTGACAAAATACCTAAAAATGTCACTGTATCAACGAGGGTACTTCAGTTCCGTTTTCGATTGCTATAAACGTTTCGTAACAGCAAAATTATTTCTTTAACCTAAATCCCAGTTAAACTTGATTGCGAGTCATTAACTCGTTCTTATTTAATTTAATTAGCCGAATACCTAAGTGATGGCAAAAGAGATCCACTCTCACTTGTTTTCTTCTTCTTGATTATCTCCTACGCTAACCTTCAACATTATTACATAAACACATTTTCTATTTCGCAGCCGATTGCAGCATATCGAGATGTAAACATAATTTAAAATGGCGTCTCTGAGGTTATTTGCAAAATGTCAGTCGGTCTGACAGAGAGCGTGAGTCGTATAGGATTAGTATTGTGGGACGCGTTGTATGGGGAAATTGAAATCTAAAAATAGATGCTAATATTAACTTGACCTATTTACTAATTTACCAAACTAGATAAGTATTGAGCCCGGGTTCGAGTAATAATTATACAAATCTTTTGATTTATGGCGATTTTTGTAGAAATTTTTCACACTTTTACCATTTTCTCGACTTTTTTCATAAACTTTCACCGCTTCCTTTACCGTAAAAAATAAGTTCATCATGTCAATCGAAATTGAAAACAGTAAAAGCCCTAAAACTGAACCCCGCTGTACACTTTTTTAACCAATACTTATAAATCGCAAGTTACTTTTTAGGTTATGTTTGATGAAGCTTCCGATTGACAGAATATTAGGTGTTAAAAAATAACAAATTCTTGCTTGCGACTCTTTTAATTTTAATTTAACTTCGAACTTACTTTAATTCAAGTGTTACATTTTGTAAGATATTTCTTTAAAGTTGTACATTAAGGAAATAACTGCGGGATTCACGTGGAAATAAAAAGTTGCGTAGGTTTGTTAATATTATAATTGAGGAAACAATAATATTGTTGCTGATTATTTGTGCAGTATCCTTTGTTCAAAAGGTATGCAAAAAATGGGATAGAGTACATATCAGTTATATGACTGTATAAGAAAATAACTATTATTTGGGAAAACTCTTTTTCTATATTGTATGTTTTAAACCGGCCTTTTTTTACTTAAAAATTATACTTTATAGATGTCGGGTGGTTGTATTCTTCAACCAAGAACGTTAGCAGGGTGCTGCAACCCTTAAAAATGCTTAAGGATGTATCCCGAGTAATTTAAAAGTACTGAAATATAAATTATCGATAAGCCATAATCTCTCTTTCAGTCTCACTTCGAATTTACTTCAATTCAATTGTCACATTTTGTAATATAACTTTTTAAAGTTGATCTGGATTATTTAAATTCGAAATAAAATATGTAGCAAACAGGATATATATTTATCGCCGTCCATATGGGTAAGGTTCGGTACCACCTTTATTTTATCGTACGACCCTGGCTAAGAACAAAGAAATCCTTGGGTCATATATTTTTTTTCCGTTTTTCACAGTTATGTGCTGTTGTGCTACCTAACGCGGTAGTGCGTATACTTTCTCATGTCGGTCTGATGCAATTCTAACATAACCTCAAAACGGCGGCACTCGTGCAAAGAGATGCGTTCCGAATACGAGGGAAAATTGACAAATTATCTTACCGAAAAATCAACATTTAGAATTCATATTGATATCGTGGTTTTCATTATCCAATTACTAGCGGGGTCACTAGCTTCGTTTTCCTCTCGTCAAAGATATAGGCTTCGAAAACGTGGAAACTTCTCCGAAATTAGTTTAGCTGCCGTGCATAAATGATATTTTAAAAATAATAATAAAAATTCAACCAATGGGTCAAAAAAACACCCTTATGAATTGTTTTCAGCATCTATTTCTCCATTATTTGCGTTTTCGAACGTTTTTTTTTAGAAATGACGGATATGGATCATTTTACTATACCGGAGTTTTGTTAATGGTATATTAAAAGGGGCAAATTTATTCAACATTTTTAACGAAGAATAGTGAACGCCGAACAACGGTTCCACTCAATCTGGTCTACTGTTTACTTTATATAGGGAATCATATTTATTTAACTTTCAGTTTTTATCCTTTACTCGTCATTATACCATGTGCTGTTTTGAACTAACCCTATTTGTTAACCTGAGATGAGAAAAAATATACTGTATAATTTTTTGTCTATTTTAGTTTTAGATAACACCTCGTAGAGTAGTATTAGGGTGTGCGTACATATTTACACAAAGCGGAAATTAAACGCAACGGTCCGCTTGTTATCGCGGACACTCTTATAAGGCATCTCAGCGACGAGTAAATATATAAACATTTACATTCTTCCATAATCGATATGCGTATCGTTAATTTCGATAAGTATGTCATGAGTATTTAGGTTGTGAAAAAAGTGGGTTTTTTATGTTTATATTAAATTATCATATTCATAGTTAATGAAAAAGTATCTTCAAAATTATCAGAAATTTGATGAAAAATGGTCTGCGAGATATACAGATGTGATGCTCCTTAATTTTCTCCTGTAAGAAGGTGCTATAAAATAGCTAGAGGCGTTGCAGCAATTTTTTTTTTGGAAAATTTTAACTAGTTCTTATAAATTCCACGTAATTTCGATTTTTGTTAATTTTTGATAATATTAAAAAACTTGTAAGGACCTCCAAGTTTTCCAGAGACGATTCCACTTGATTTTCTCTTGCTAAAAGCGAAAGAAATAAAAAAATTCAGGTGTTTGAGGAATTATTTTTAATTTTGTGCATTTTGATCAATTTTTGGAAAATGTTCACTAGTTTTTCCCCAGTTTTGTTAATGTTAAAGAAAAATAATTCTATACTATATTTGAACATGATTGATCGCAAAATTTTTATGACCCAGGAGATAAACCCGAACCATCATAAATCTAAAATAAAATATTTAGCATTATTTGTTCCAAAATAAAATCTTCGTTGTGTCTATATTTATTATTAAAATTTAAGGAATTATCCTAATCTATTATACTATTTTTATAAAAATAAATGTGGGTACTTAATATTGACAGTTTACTATTTTTTATATTAAAGTAATTTCGTGTTCCCCGTCACTGACGTATAGAATTTTTGGTTAATCCTTTAGGCTTTGCTTATTTACATATTATGATGTATTGTATTCGAGGTTTTTCGGGGTGGTCATACTGAAATCTGGTGAAAATTCAGATAAGAAGGTATCAATATTTACTTTTTTCTGCTTTGAACAATCCTGTATATGCATTTTCAAACACAGTATAAAAATGGCCTGCAAGATCTCCAGATATTATGCTCCATACTTTTTTCCTGCTATGGGGTATACATTTTGTTCGCGAACTTTTTTTTTCTGTGTCAACGGCTTCAACTACCTACTATGGTTATTTCGCCTCGTGTTCTGTGTAGGCTTTGTTACTGTTTCCCAGCGCCACTTTAGGAACAGCACTGTTAATTAGAATCCAACAGTGATTGGTCGAGTGAAGAATTATTGGTATTATTCTTAATTTTTGGAACAATACATTACGTAATATCGGTGTATCGGAGGATGTTAACAGTTATTTCATAGAGAAAGCAGCAATTTTGCTAAAATTAAACATTATGCTGTACTATCTACTCGTTGGTGTTTGTGAAAAAGTAATGTTGTTTACTTTACGGTCATGACATACTTTGTTTTATTGGTTTTATTTATTAATGGAACGAGGCAACTAAAATTTACTAATGCGTAAATTGTTTAATTACTTGGACTGCAAAAAAAATTTACTGGTCTGTTGAGTTAGTTTTTTTGAAGAACCGAAAGTTTTTTCATTTTATTTTTATATCAAAACGTTACTTTTGACTGTTTTGGTTTTTATTTACTAGGAGGTTTAATAATTTGACGTTTTGAGGGTTGGATATGTTTTTTTTACGATTTGTGGCTGAAATATGCATCCTATCGAAAAAAAAAATTACAGCAAAAGTCCCAGTTTTTTTGTCTCCCTGTATAATTACCTCGCTTAGTCAAATTACTTTTGGTAACTACCGTTTCGTTCGATTTACTCATTAATTAAAAAAAAAAGTAGGAAGAAAATTTCGGCAATGTTAACTGTAAAGGTCACTTCATGTTATCCTTGCATATTCACTAAATGCAGAGCCAACTAGATTCGTATATTTGAATATCCGGTTTACCTTGATGTTTGGAAAAAGTGTTTTAGAAGTAGGCAAATCTTGTTTTCGGTAGCGTCATTTGTTTTGTATTTTAAAGTCGACTTTGGATTCCATGACTAAGTGCTTTATATTTTTATATAATATTTAATCTACTGCCTCATTTGTTTAAAAGTATAGAAAAAATTCTAACAGTTTAAAGTTGGAATCATTGAAATGTCTTTGATGACACATGAGATAAATGATTTTGAAATAAGTGGTCAGATAACAGAGAATATAGAGGTTTAAAGTATATTTATTTCAGAACTACTATTCAAAAGGCAACATTTGCATAAAAGATTTACTTGAAAAGAGGTGGAAAAAGGTTATAGCTTAATATCGGTGCCGGTAAACTGCATACCAATTTTTTACAAAAGCCGAATTGCAGACTAAATCTGCAGATATTAGAATTAGATCAGTTTTAAATGATTATTGTTAATATTTTCTTAAGTATATAAAACAGGTAAATAATCTTCAGACAAATAAATTTACCCCTTAAACACATTTGTACCCTCTCTTTTACTAAGAATTATTAGAATAATATATAAGATGGGTTTTTAATTTTCCGAAATGTAGATTTTTATTAGTATTTGAAATGATTTGGTTCAGAATCACTTTGAAGTTTTATTATTTTTTATTAAATTTACTAAATATACAAATATACACCTGTGATTATGTTACAATGTAGCTGTTGTGTTATTTAAGTATGTGGTTTACATTTATATGGTAGAATTTTACCCTTAGCACATAATATGTTGATTTATTTTGTTGTAACGATGCTTGTGTATGCTTTTAAAGTAGAAAACTTGGTTTATTTTTGTTGTACCGATGCCTGTGTAGTCTGTTAGAGTTGTAAACTTTCTGTCCGTTTTTTATGCCCAGAACAAGGGACCTAGTCAATATCGACATCTGTTTTTTACTCAGAATTTGGATTTTGACCTACTTTTAGGTACTTACTGTTGGAAATGAACTAAAGAATTTCCAACAGTATTTGCTATTCGTTCAGCTGTGAAGTTTAGTAAAATTCAGTTATTTTAATAAAGCTGTCAAGAGATGGAGATTATTAATAACTCGAATCGAATCGAAATGTTTACTACATCTTTAAATTATTAAATGTTGAATTTGCATTGTTGTAACGATATTAATAACTGTATAGCGTACGCTACTGGTTATTTAGTTTTCGATTAAACATCTGAAATTCTTAGACTGCAGTTCGGCATTTTTTTTACCTGAAGTTGATCTTTTATTTCGTCTGCAGTTAGTATGTAACCCTTAATACTTTTGAACTGGATGCATCAAATTTTATTATGGATGCACAAAACTTTGCTTAAAATAGATAAAGCCTTGCATGATCAACTATGTTTCATGTAATTATGGTATCATATTTAAACATTTCCTGGATTCAACCGCTGATAGAACGTTCCTGCCCCCAATGTTGATAATTTTTTGAATTTATCATGCTTGCTGGGTTCTTCAATAGTATGTGTACTCTCTTCCTGCAGAAATTTTTCTCCTTCGTATTTTTTAAATGCATTTAAGATGAAAATGGCACATTTTAAGAATAATGTTGCCTTTGACCTCATTTCATGAAAGAAAGAGCAACTTTTCTGCACGAGGAGGGTACCAATATCGCCCCACAAAATATTGAAGAACCCAGGAAAGACTAAATTGTGCCTCATTCTTTTGCTTCATTAATCAATCTGAAAACTTGTCATATGCATAGTAATAGCACATCATGTGCAGGCCTAAAAAGTTCATACATTTCTTTGGCTTTTATTTGTTGCCTTTGAGTCCCCCCCCCCTTAAACTATATTTACTTCAAAACTACTATCCAAAAGCAACATTTGCATAAAAGATTTGCCCGAAAGGCTGTACTTAAATTTGTAGATAAATCTAATCAACAAATTTACTTAATTTAAACTCCCATCATTTTACCATCCGCTAGTTCATTAATCTTTCTGTTTAGACAATCATTTTAATCGCCCTAACCTCCACAGTTCAACCCCCTCTTCGCAAACAAAGAAGGGTTGTTTTTTTAATGCTGACAGCTTGATTCAATTCTTGTAGATCAACTACAATAATTCTCGTTTTCTTTATTTACAACTTACATTTTCAAGCACCGATTCTATTGAATCGCTTTGTGTTTGTTTTTCGAATTTGAAGTGCGATTATCAAAGTAGGCGGCGTTGCGACGTTGCCGATGCTGCTGGGTCAACACGACTTGGAATTTGTGTCAGATCGTGTTTTGATGACCGCGATATGAAATGAAGAAATTGCTCGTAACGATTTCAATAGATGCTATGATGTTATTTTGTTTTCGTCTACAACGTTAACATGCCAAATAGCGTTGTTTTTATTTTCTGTATGTAAATACCCGGCGTAATGGTTTGGATGATGTAAAGTTTTCGTCGGGCTATTATGTGGACCTGGAGGTCAGAGATTTCGCTTAATTTTGTTTGTTTTTTTATTATAAATTATTTCACGATATTGGTAGCGGCGGGTCCAAAATGCGTACCTGCCACTAGAAATGGTTCTGTATAATTATATAATATTTTATTGATCTAGTTTATGATATTTAAAATACAACGTTCAGTTAGTAACTACCATTACCCTCGTAGATACATTCTGCAACGTTTGCCTGACTTTAAATACAAACAGAATTGATGTTATTAACAAAAAAGTAGGTAACATTAATTAAGTATTAACAATATATACACTCAAGACGCTAGATACTTAAAATCGCAAGTAAAACAAGATTAATTTACAAGTTCTACTTAAATATAGGTTATGTATCCGCGGTAAACACCGCGAGATGATGTTGCGAAACTCGCAACCTGTTCTGAGGTCGATACGTTCCTTTCTCTTATATTCAAAATGAAATAACAAGTCATTAGGTACTGACTTCATACAAAGTTGCTGAGATTACAGACTTACAGATGCAATTAAGTGCGGATAAGAAACTGAAATTGTTCATTGTCAGTTTCCTATTGGTAATAAGCTAATAATTTTATCGATAGGTACAGCTTTCAATTTTAGACTTGTATTGACACACATCTTAACGTTTATTACTATGATTTTAGCTATTAAATTACCAATGATGACAGAAATGCTAAAGTTCTTTAATAATTCTTCTTCAATTTAGTTAACTTTCTCTTCAAAACAATGAAATATCTTGTAACAGTTTAAGTGTGAAGAACTATCACATTCCTTTGAATTGGTCTACTCGAACATATAAATTGTTTTTAATTATCCGAATTTCGACAAGTTGGTTCTTACATAATTTTTATTACAGCGAGGTCGGCGGATTTCTTACTGATTTACTAAATGAAACTGGACGAAAGTGTTATATCTTACGTCACATTGTGTAAATTCGCCTAATACCTCCTAGACATCTTCCCAAATATCCCCGGTCAGGATGAAGTCAGGGGAAACCTCAACCTGCTTTCAAACTTTAAATGGGTGAGATACGGAATAATATTGAGTTCATCGATTAGATAATAGTTATCTAAGAACCAACTAGTCTTCAGATGTATAATTTTGATGCTTATCCAATGATTTGATAGTATTTTTTCTCAAATCAAGTTGTTTCAAATCAGGTGATCGGTTAGGACTAACAATCCAGAGAATCCAAATCAATAGTAGATAAAAGTGCGAGAGATTCTTATATTCGCGTCGAATTCAACTATATGAACAATCAACTCTTCAAGCATATCAGTTGCTCACTTTAATAGTTATGTGTTTGAATTTATACATTTTTGTTGAAGATGTGTTCGAAACCTATACTAAAATTCTCGTACGAAGCGAAACAACAGAAACACCGTTTCAATGTCGTGAACCTGATCCGACTTTGACAATGGCACTTGGTGGAGTTACACAATGGCAGAGATTGAAGTGGCGATTAGTTTCACAAAATATTGATTAGTCTTCCAACGATTCCGTGAAAATGAACCTCTACAAACAAACAAGTATCATAAAACATCTATTGAATGATATACTTACATTCAACTTGAGGAAAACAATTAAATAATTATTGAAACATGAATATTAACGAAAAAATTTGTAGGAATCTAAATTAAAAATAAAAGAATTTCAAATAAGTAGAATATATGCTATAAAAAAGCAACTTAAATGAATGAAATACTTTAGTGTTTAGTAGCAAAAGATTTATTGTTTAAAAATTGGTTCTTACAAATTATCTTTCTCATATTAATATTGCTAAGATAACTTAATATGCACGAATTTTATCTGAAGTATTACTGTCGATAACCTTGAATTTCAACTGTTTTTTTTTCAACTACTGATGGTGTAATACAAAATGAGATGGTTTTGAAAACGTTATCTATACGAGGTATACTACGTTCTCTTTTAATTGACTATTTTGGAAAATTCTTGGAAATACATGGAATAATCCTATAGAAAAAACGTGGGATATACATGGAAATAACTGCGGGATTCACGTGGAAATACTTAGAAACACCGGTGGTCATTATTGGAAATAAAACAAATACCTGGAAATAAAAAGTTGCGTATGTTTGTTAACATTATAATTAAGGAAACAATAATGTTGTTGCGGATTATTTGTCCACTATCCTTTGTTGTGGGATAGAGTACATTTCAGTTATATGACTATATAAGAAAATAACTTTTATTTGGGAAAACTCTTTTTCTATTTATTTTTTCTATTATATGTTTTAAGGGCTTTTTTATTAAAAATTATACTTTGTAGATGTCGGGTTAACAGGGTGCTACGACATTTAAAAAATGCTTAAGAGTGTATCCCCAGCAATTTAAAACGGTTTATCAGTACTGCAATATAAATTATCGATAAGCCATGAAATGAAAATATTCAAAAACCTGACCATTAATCGGAAAACAAAGAAACTTAACCAGCGATAACCGAATCGCTTCAAAATTATAAAAATCGCTGCGATAAACCGTTTTTTACACAGGATATCGTACCAACATACCCGGTCCATGTATAATTTCCAACAAAGTAGGTAACACCAAAAATCGACCGTGAACGGTATTCTGGCTTGTTTATACGAATGACGTCACAAGGATGCAATTACCAATTAGAGGGGAGGAGGTTCCGTGCTTGCGCACGATCAGTTTAACCAAAACACGAATCCGGTACGGCGTTGTCAGATCGATACGGATTTCCCTCGCCTGGGGATTTCTTGTCGACTCGATGAAATCCGTCACTGAGGAAGCTGCCGTGTATTATCTCTGTTTACTGGAATCTAATTGCGTATCGGTATTATTTTTAATTATGTTTGATGGTGTATATTTCTACGTTATTTTTTGGTTCAATGGGTTTTTTGGGGGATATAATATGCCGGGAGAAATTATTTACTTAATTTTTAAAAGTTTCGCTTGTCCGAAACTCTTTCGGTGATGTAAAATTTTCAAGAAGTGTTGGTAAATAAATGATTGTTTTTTTTTTCGTATTTCTGGACTGGAGGATAAAAAAAGCGAATTGGTATCATCGGTAATTCATCATAACAAAGGGCTTCAAGATTGACACTACCAGACAATCCACCGCATAGCCCTGACTTAGTTTGATTTTTTTTTATTCACTGAATTGAGGGAAAAGACGTGTAGGTTTAAAAATCTTCAACGATATTTTCTTAAAACTCTCTTGTTCATAGGTATTTCAGTTTTTAACTGTGATGGCAAATAATTGATGTCCTTATTACCAATTTATATAATTTTTTCCTGCGAAATAATCTACATTCCGTTCTAATAAACAATTTTAACCGGTACTAGAACCAACGGCAACGTCGCAGAGATCACAGTCGACCAAAGGAATGTAAATCCGACCATCCGCTAAAATCGTGAAAAATCTAACAGGTCTAATTCTGCATTATGCGTGAGGCTTCTGATTCCTACGCATTTAGGATGTTGTTTACAAACTAGCTATGATAGGAATACAACGCACTATCAAGTTGATGAGTAAAAACGCCGGCATATGACGCCTGTACAAAATATGAAAGGAAAATTGTGTTTTTATTTTGTTTGACGTCATAGCTATGCAGTAAAAATGGAAATTTGTAACAAACCAGGTTGGGTTTACCACAAGCTTCAGTAAGCAAAATAATGACGTCAGGGGATTCATTTTTAAGGTTAAGTCGACTTACCTCGATACCGGTAGGATGGATTCTGATGATGACTTCGTCTGTTTCTGCGTGATGTTTGCATACTTCCCCACAGACCTCGCGGCCGTTGTAGGTAACGAAGCATTTTTGACCTGGTACTAACTCTAGTCCTAGTACCGATTGAAATCCCGGTCCAATCAATTGGCTTTCGTGGAATTCGGCAGTGGTTCTGCCTAAATTCCCTTGGCGGGAGTCGAAACGCACCGTATAGCGCGTATTCGGGGTTAGATTAATACAATTGTTGTTTTCGATATAGTTGGCTGGGGTTTTGACAGCTTGTATTACTCCCGAGTAGTACTTCCCATCTTCGCCGGGGGCACACACGCGAGTACCGATTATAGATCGTTTCGCTAATCGCTTTCCGGTCGACATTTTGGCAGGATTATCAAATAAAACGATCCAATTTAATACAATAAAACTTTCCAAGTCCGTTTTAAAACTTCTCACAATACAACGTCATCGATAAAATAGAGTCTTCTCAATAACAATTTATGCACCGATTGCTGATGATGATTAAAACACTTTACGTATCCATCTACAACTGATATTTTGATATAATCAGAAATGCACATACTTATAAAGGAGAATTGGGATCGGGCTTCTGAGGCCTTGCGTTACCACAAACAGTTGAAGTGCAACTAAACCAGCCGGCCGGCTACAGCGGAGCGACAACAGCTGATTCGATACCTTTCCACCTAGTTTTCCGTCTCCCTCTCTTCCCATACTCCGAACAAGGACGAAAAACCTGAAGTAAGTCCTCGTACAAATTTCAGCACGCCCGGACCCAGCTGATGATAACAACAAACGCACGTGATACAGATGCAGCTCAGGGATTGGATGGACGGCGTGACCTAGTTAGAGCTATTGGCTGAAGCGTGGGGATAGAGGTCAAACAGTTAGGTAAGCTATGCTGTGTTGCCCGATTGTACGAAATTTTAGAAAAGCTTATTAGTCTTCAAAATGACAGTTATAATATAAAATAACAGATGAGCTGTTTTATTTTATTTATTTATTAAGATTTTATTAAATACACCATCAGTTGTGGCAACTTAAACTTTAGAAAACATAAAAAATATTTTTTTTATGTTCTGGTTCCCACGAAAGGGAATAGATATCCTGTAATGTTCAGAGAATATAGTGAGATCCAAGGAAAAGAAGGTAGGAATTGGTGTTTTTCTTAAATTTCTGGAGGTTGTATGCCAATTTGAGCAAACAAAATAAAAAATTAAAAATAGGTATTTACAATAAAATAGCTGTAAAATCACAGTTTAGAAGTATTAATTATGGCAGTTTTTTCATCAGTCACTCTAGTATCCTAAGAACTTAATCAATCAACCGAATTTCTTAAATACATAATTTGAAATTTTAAAACCACTTCAGTGAAAAACTACTTATTTCAGTGCAACATTAATCAACCCATGTAGCCCCAAGTCAGTGGGATCCCTAGCAGATTCTCATACCGGAGTTAAATCATTCTTAAACTAAAACTAAAAACATCTGTAATCAGCGATATTTTTTGACTTACTATTAGAATGAAAAATTAATGGACAGATCTAGCTACTGATGAAATAATGGAAGAAAGTTGAGAAAATAATTCTTTAAATAATACAAAGCTTCTATTACTATTATCAATAATCACGACAAAAATTAATATATCATTCATTTAGAAGACCTGGATTCTAATTTAAAAGCGATAAGTTTATCTCATTTCCTTTAAAAAATATTTGTAACAGTTTTGTTGTTCTTACCTCCTATAATTAAGATTATCTAGGTTGATATTTAAAAAGTACCAAAAAAAGATATTCTATATAAGTAAGAAGGATGGTCCAAAACTTGTTCACAATGTTTGGCTATTAAAAAACGTGCAAGTCGATTGACTCATTTCTCTTCAGGTCATTTAAGAATGGTTGACTTTTCTTCACTACATTTCAGATCCTTAGAAAATCTTCCGGTAATCTTTTACACTTTTATAGATCGCATAGAAGAATATTATGTCATAGTAACAATTTAGACCCTTACAGAATCTTGCAGTGACCTTGGATTCTACATACAAGGTGGACAATCGGCTAGAGGACACTGTAAATTAAAATGGGTGGTTTTTTTTGACAAAATGTATTTTTGCAATTTTTTCGACACAAAAGCAAATATTTTTCTTGCTACGGTTTTAGACCACCAAATGTTCCAAAAATATATGGTACCTATAATGAAATTTGTAAACTTTATTCATATATTCAAAACATAAAAATTTTCAAAAAAAAAACAATAATTTTTTAATCACTATTCATCGAGTAAAAAAACAATGTAAATCTCCATCTAAATCCTCAAACGATTGTATAATAATAATATAAAATCAAACTGTGGCTCGCTATTATATTTTCGTCAAAAAATAATAATAGACAAAGCATCCGCAACAACATTACCTGTACCATTAATATATCCAACGACAATTTCATTCGAGGACGTGACAACGCCGCACCGCTTCTGCTTGTTAGTGGTTTGTGTGGCGGATTGAAGGGGGAACTGGCTGGTGCCGCTGATGCCGATGCCGGCTGGGAGAGTGGTACCGTACCGGCATTCTCCAAACTTCTATCGCTATGCCGGATTTGGAATTTGGCAGCTTTAAGTTGGTTGGTCGGATTGCTTCTACGCTCTGTGGAAAATCGAAGGGTTTCGTCCGTTTTGTTTCACGAGATAATTGCAGGAGCGGGTCTTTGAAATTTATTTATATATTATATGCCCGTTATTAAATATTTAAATAGTTCTATACTTTATTACCAAGTATTACTCTTTTTTGTGTCATTAGTGAATCAAATATCCAGATTTCATTCCACTTAACTGTAATCAATAAGAAGTGTGTTTATTGGGGAGCATTTTTAGATATTTGTCCTTCGTGGCATGTTATTAGTTCTGGAAGTAGACCTAGGAAGTTGAAAATTGAGCCAGCTACACTTCAGCCTCTTGGGGTTTTTGTGCCTTACGAGTTAGTTTCACAGCACCCACCCCGGAACTCTTGTCCACTGTACCTCTCTGTACAGGTTCTTCACCGATTGGCTATTGTCTTCTTCGGGAGTTAAGTCAGGTCCATATATTCTAACAGTATATGTTTGGCTATTTCTGTCCCTTTACCACATTGTCTACAGGAGTTCTCTGTTGTACAGCCCCATTTTGTGCAGGTGTCCTCTCATTGGTGTGTGACCAGTGGAAAAAGAAGAAGACTGGATCAACATGAACATGAAAAAAACCGAAAAAATCCAAAGATAACAAAATACTTCAAACTCGAACAGATCAAATTTACTTTTCGTCATTTTTCAGTACAAATCTTTACTCGAAACATTATAAAATAACGATTTTTTTTGGTGCAATAATTTATTATTCCGTTTCTAATCTATAATTTCCATCTATTGAAAATTCAGTCGGCGTAACACAGCCACGTACCCCTTCTCCAACCCCATCCGAAATATCTCCGTTACTGCGTCAACTAAACTAGGTCAAACATTTCGTGACCTAAATTGGGAATTTTTCGGCATACCCTATACGTTACCCGCTCTCCATTATCTACTAAACAAGGGGGAAATACAGGATTGGAGTAATATTTTATCTGAAATGTATTTTATCACTTAGAAACGTAAAATTCCATTCGTTTTTATTTATATCGATAGATTTGGATCTTAAAAATATTGATTTAATCATATTTGAAGAGGATTCTTTGTGTTTTTGTTCATGACGTTTTAATTTTGCATTCAATTTATTCGTCCAGGTTGTCGAAGCAAAATAGGAATCTTACTTAAGGCATTCCTCCATTCTGATTTATAATATGCGCGGAGTTTCTCAAAAGAGTAGCTTGAATCTATGTATTCACCTACCATTTGCATTTGGGTATCCATCTACCAAATACCCTGTACATTCGCATATTGGCGCTGAAGGTCTTGCGCCTGTATATCTACATAAATCATTGAAATAATTAAGTATGTAAAGAACGGAATCCGGTACTAACCTGCACTTACTTCTACATCAAATAGAAACTAAAATTTCTACCTGACATACTTATGAAATTCCAAACATTATTCGCAAGGTCCTGTTATGTGAACTCTCTCTTTTTCTTATGGGCCCTCTCCTTCTAGAGCGATATTAAATTGAACAGAGATGGGAACGAAATGGTAATATTTCATTGATTAAGTAATAACATTATCCATAAATATGTAGAGATTCTGGTGGTGCATTTGGGAAATGTATTTTTACTTCCGTGAAGCCTATTTGAAAATTACAAATCGAGCTTGGTGCATTACAAGCAACTTTTATAGGACCTTTTCTGGTGGCAGGTGGTCCACCCTTTTTGGTCCGCATTTTACATCCGCCCGTACATAAATGGTCAATATTCAAGGATAATTCCGTACGGTAATTATTATTTTCGTTTTAAATATGATTCTTTAAGTTTATAACAGTTCCCAATCTTTTTCCCATCTCTAAACGTACGAAGAGAAGGTAATTCAACACTTTCATCTGTAATCGGCGGCAAAAATTGCATCAAAATTCGATTTCGTAAACCATTACACAACTGCCCTATATTTTATTGTGTTATTTTGCTCGGATCTGCGAAATCGGCGAAAAAATTCGAGAAATTGTGTCGACTCGGCGTATATAAATTTATGTTGACAGGTGTAGGATTTAATTATATCTTGGAGTTTTTTTTCTTAATTTTGTTTGTTGTTTTGCGATTTATGTACAGAAATAATTCGGTTCTTGGATTTTAGTGTGGTCTAGATTGTTGAAAATTCCAAAATGCCGTGTGGAAACATAAAATTTTAAATAAAAAGTTTTCAAATAATTTTTAGCTGAATTGCGTTTCTGTCAAGTAACTAGCTCTTACACCAGTAGTGTCTTGGCCTGCCTCATTCCTTGTAGTCCTGTCCAGTATTGGGATCTTTTGTTATTTACTTCTTTGTGTCCGGGAACCCAGTTCATTTAATTTCTCTAGGCACTCCCAAACCATCTTGGAGTTGATTACGTGTGGGTTCAGAGTATTAATTTTTTTATTATTATTAAACACCCATAAATGCATTTAGTATATTACAATCTGGTCAACAGTGACCAATGAGCAATTTAATTCTAACTTAATCTAATAGAGTTTGAAACTTAAAACTAAGGTATACTCATCAGCGTTCCTTAGGTTCTGTAGAATGGATTGCACTAAACTTAACGTGCACACACAAGCTCTTCTTTTGCACTAAAAACACTAAACTCACTCAAAGGGCTTGATCCTCTTAAGTCTTCTTTCTAACCCAGTATTGTCAAGGAGCTGGATAGCCTCGACATTGGCTAATTTCTTGATGGTCTGGTCCATTTCCTGATCCCTAAGGAGGTCACTATTGCGAATATACCAAGGGGCATCTACTATGTTCCTCAGTGCTTTGTTGTGAAATCTTTGGATGATTGCTAAGTTGTTTGCTTTGGTGCATCCCCATAGTTGGATACCATAGGTCCATACAGGCTTAAGTATCTGCTTATAAAGCATAAGCTTATTATGTAGAGACAGAGTGGAGTTTCTTCCAATTCGTATAGGCTTCTTCTTGCCTAATTCTAAAGTATCTTTCCGATATATATGAATTAAGGATATATGTATATTGTTTTGGAAGGAAAAGCTTGAGCTTATGTATTAAGCCTTCATGTCAAACCTTATCAAACGCTTGTGCTACATCAAGAAAGATAGTAGCACAAATGTTTTTCTCTTCTAATGATTTCTCTATAATGTTGGTTATTCTATGAACTTGGTCGATCGTCGAATGCTTATTTCGAAATTCAAATTGGTGATGAGGGATAATTTCTCATTCTTCGATAAGTAGTTTTACTCTTTTGAGTAGGAGTTTCTCAAATAGTTTCGACATAACAGGCAGTAATGAGATCGGTCTATATGAGTACAGATTATTAAAGATTTGCCTAGACTTTCGGAATATTTGGTTCCAGGCCCATATAGTCCTACTCCTATTCCTTCTATTGTTCTGGATCCATCTCTGTAATGGCACTTCTCTTGAGTTTTGGGATGGTCTCTTTGTCCTATTCGCTTTTGTTACTTAGCTTTGTGTTGAATTCTTTCACAAACCTAAACTTCTGTGTCATCTCATCTTGGTGCATATCCTAGGTTTGGTGATTTCCAGGAATAAATAAATACTTCTAAAGTATTATTTATTTGGAACTCAACGAGAAAACCAGATAAAAAAGTCATTACCACAGAAATTTATTAACAAAAATTAAATTGGCTATTAGTTTCGGCGCATTGCCATCATCATTATAACATTAAATTTGATACAAAATTATTAAAAACATATAAAAAACGTAAAAAAACTACATAACTATGGTAATTTGTGAAACAATTTTACATTATGACGATGGCAGTGCGCTGAAACTAGTAGCCAATTTAATTTTTGTTAAGAAATTTCTGTGGTACTGACTTCAAGGGCGGATTTACAGGGGGTCATGAAAATAAACCCCTCCCGAGTTATAGGGCGAAGAAGATTACGATTTTCACCACCAAAAACCTACATTTCTAAGAGTTTTTTAAATATAACCGAAAATCTGTTTGTATTACGTAAAAATTGATATGAACTAATTTTATGGCCTTGAGCTAACAATTAAAATGATTTTTTTTTCTACGATTAATACAATTCAAAAATGGGTTTTTAAAGAAACTGGATCGTTCTAGCGTAAATATCTGGAAAAATATGACTTCCACAAAAAAATGTATATAGTACGTCTCACTAGTTGGAACCATATGGAAAACTTATTTACTATTAATTTTAGGAAAAAAGTTATTCTTCATAAAAAGTTCTGCATGATGAAAAACCAAAAATACAATCAAAAAATTTTCAGTCGTATACGAGGTTCGTCAAAAAATATAAATTTTGTTCTGAGTAAAATACCTTTATTTTCGATAATATCGATTAAGAAAAGTTGATCATAATTGAAAGTAACATTCAGATATGCAATTACATGCATTTAGCATCAAAAATAAGGTGTTGTTATTTTTACAAATTTTTCTACACATTGGAAAGCATTTATATTACTTTTAATTTTATAAATTTAAATGTATCTATTTTATCTGTTAAAAAGATGTTAAACTTTCCATTTCTTAACATTTGCTAACAATTTCGCAATTTAAATACGTAATAAAAGCATAACAATTATTTATTTTATAATTCAATTATCAATCAATACACTAATATTCACCCACTCTTTCTAAATATTTAATTGTACCATATCTGCAGTAATTCTGCAAGTTATCATTATTCAAGATCTTGAAAGGGTCCTCGCTTATAAACCTTCTATTTAAGTAACCCCATAAAGGGGGGTTAAGTCAGAAGATCCGGCAAGTCAATGCAAATGGATGTAATTGCATATCTGAATGTAACTTTTAATTATGATCATCTTTTCTTAACAACAATTTTCGATATTGTCAAAAATAAAGATACTTTACTCTTGAGCAAAATTTATATTTTTTGTCTTTTCCATATGGTTCCAACTTACTGAAACATACATACATAGATACATCCTAATGAGAGAACAACATTGGGAACATTTTAAGACTATCCACAACCGTTTAACATAAGCAGAAAAAAGTTATGGACAAAAAATTTTTTCCATTTTTTTTACGCCATTTTTTTAGTGCCATCTAGACTGTGATATTTAAAAAAAATCATTTTGCAGAAACATATGTTTCTACAATTATCCAGTAATCTTTGGGATAATTATTTTTTAAGTTTTGGTCTGTTAAAGTTGAGCTAAATTTTTGTTTTTTATAAGACACTTTCAATTTTTGGTCAATAGCGTGAAATGTATTGATTTTTGAAAAAAAAATTAAAGACTTTGAGCAAATGTTCTTCCGAATAATTTTAATTTTTTTTATCTTTTGTCTGTAAAGAGATATGGCCGTTTGAAATTGCATTTATAACCGTCGATGTCATTTTTCATTCCAATGAAAAAGTTTGTCATAACTTGACATTTCGGCGATATCCTGGTTTATTGTACATCTCGATATTATCAGCCAAAAAAAAGTTATGGGCAAAAAATATTTTTTGGTGAAAATCGTAATTTTCTACGCCCTATATTTCGGGAGGGGTTTATTCTCAAGAAAAATTTTGTATTAAACGTTAATTCATTAAAAAATGATAATTTATTGATTGAGCAAGTTATTTTCTTTTTTCCCCTCACTTTTTGATACCGCCTCCACCCAAAACGCCACTAACGAAATTTTTCTTCTTCTGATCAGGACACCTTTCCTAGCAGTTTGCAAAAAATTTCAAGTCGATCTGATCAGTTACTAGTTTCTGCTCGATATTACAAAAAAATTTACTACCTTTCTTAGACTACTTGGTAAGTTTTAAACCCTCCTTAACTGACTTAGAGAAGTATCATTTCATAAACTTTTGGGACACATTTGAGAAAAATGGATAACTTAATCTACTTTTGTAAAATTCGATTTTCCTCATTCTTGAAGACTATAATTTAGATCGAGATCTAGTATCTCATATCGAAATTAAAAACTATATTTTCCGGACTAGAGTGTAGTGTCAAGATTAAGATCTTAGAAAAAATCATTGCAGTTACAATTGTTTGCCAATAAATGACACATATATTAGACAATGATAACGACCTCGATATCGATAAACCGGACAAAGAAAATTGCGTCAAATATCGATTAGCAACAACTAAATATCGGTTAAAAAATCCGTTTTATCTTTAATAAGTTGTATTGTTATGTTTAAAGATTACAGAAATAATAAACCCGATTCGGTTGTTTGTTTAAATGTTTATTTTGTAAAATTTCCTATTAAAGTTGTTGCATATTTTTGCGACGAAATTTATTGTTTATGGCTATGAGTAATTTGATATCGGTTTGTACTATTTTGTAATAATTTTAATTTTTGTGTACAATTTATTTATTATTATTGATAAGTTTTCAGACGATAAGCCATTTTTGATTAGCGAAATTAATAAAGTAATATAATAATAATTTTTTACTTAATAATACAATAGCTGTAATTGTTTATATTTTCGACAAAATTCAATTAGAATAAATACAAAAAACTTGAGAAAATATCTGGAAACATATTTAAAATCCAAAAATCAATTGTTTCAACTGTTTTTTGGTCATAGATATAGATAATTGGCTAAAAAAATTATTATTATTTTTTTTAATTAAAATCGTACGAAATTAAAAATTTACACAAAGGGGCAATTTTGGGTGAAAAAGTGTAACAAATATATAATATAGCTTCATTGAAAGAATCATATATCTTAGTGAAGAGTGAAAAAGTTGGGAGAATCTTGAAGAAGTGTGAAATTACGTCCTCAAATTGATGCTAAAATCTTTGCATTTTTTAAGAAAATACATCAAAATGGCGAATTCGAAGGGCAGAAATATTCAATAAACTATGAGTGGGTTTTTCGAGCTTTCATAAGTTTTCATAATAATATTATCATAACCTGTTTTGCAATTAACTCTTTTTGCAAGATAGGTATCCAAATTTTTGAAATATCGACCGAACAATTAAAAACACATTCATTAGGTACTATTTAAGCATTTCAGTGCCGCTTCTTTTACTTTGCGTTTATAATTATTAGGTTAATCTAGTTGAAGAATTCCATTGTATTTTATGGCCAAAATATCAAGGATGTCCACATATTTTATTAATGTATAATTGGTGTTCATTAAGTCTTATATGAAAGAGTCTAGATGTTCCTCCTATATAAAATGTATTACATTCGCATGGAATTTTGTCGTAAGTAATATCATAAGGGTAAGGGCATCTATTTTTTCACAGAAACAGTTTATTCTGCATACACATAGCTTACAAAACATACTACCTATTATATATGCATACATAATAAATATGTATCTAGGTATTAATTTGAAAACTGAAAAACAGGTAATTTGTTTAATCACAAAATACTACAAACTTAATTATTTATGGTACAATTAAAATATAAATTGCAATTTTGGTACACAGTAGGAGTATTGTTGTTAACTCATTGATAACGTTGGGTGTATTTAAATCATTAATGATGTTGATGGGTCCAGCTGTACAGTGAGAAGCTCGAAGAGTGGCTGCAGGATTTGCAGATAAGGCTTAATTGAGTTGGCTGAACTGTGGCCAGTAATTTTAATTAATTGTTGTTAACCCACCCCTCCTTTAGACAGGTTACTAGCTGCTGTCGACCGCATAGAGTGGTGTGTTATTTTTATTTCTTTTGTACTTAATCCTGTCTTCTCTGCTGCTTCTTTAGTCCATTTCGAAAGTTCGTTTTTTCCCACTGGAGTGTTTTTGTACCATCCACTTGATTGTTCTTTGTTTCATGATAGGTTTACTGTTAAGAATAATCTATCAGTTGTTATTCTAGATGAACGTTTAACCATTAGATTTTTAAAAAGACGGACTGGACAAAAGGTAGTGTTCTTCGTATTGGGGGCCAGTCATTTACTATCGGCCATTTTTTTCTCCACCCAGGGCCGTTTTATTGATGAGAGGATTATATTCTACTCAGTTATTTTAAAAAATATGTAACTATGTTATCTACCTGTTTTAATCCTAGAATTATCCACTTCCTCTTTAAAATAATGAACTCTGCAATTTACTGCTTCTCCACCTCTCCAGGCAAGTTCTCCTGAAGCGATATGGTAAAATTTTCGCTGGAGTCCCGCCGGAGTGTCTTCGTCCCATAATAAAACCATTGCGTAGTATTCTTCCAATGTTAATGAAGCAGAGCTCGATTTCCTTTTATTGGCGCACATCTGCAAATTCCTTCGTCTCGTATTACGAGCTTCCCTACTAGACTTGAAGATGTCTTTAAATGGATCAAAAATTATTTTCCACTTCATAAAATACATCTCTTGCATTTTTTTTGCAACGGTGTTCCACATTGTCTTCACAACCAGTTCTTTGTAATTTTCACCGTTTTCTGTCTTCATATTCCACGCCCAATCTTTCAGGATTAGGTTTAGTTGCTCTAAACTTGTAGTTTCCAAAAGCTCATATTTCTTTGTCTTGCAGAATTCCGTAAACTGTTTCCATATTGACGTATGTGTTTTAACGGTATTGTACGGTACACTTTTCTCAATCGCCAGATCAATATTAGTCATAGAATCACTTCCAAAGCGACTCATTTTCACTACATAAGGTCACTAGAACTGTTTAAAAACAATATTACAAACTTTATTGACAATAAAATCAGAAAAATTGTTTAGCGTCGTTTTCTGGTGTCCTAGGAGACCATAATTACTTGTTATAAAGGTATTGTAATTTTTGGTGACAGCAGCTGTCAAGTTTTGCCGTGGGTAAACTCTTAGATACACATTTTTACAAGATAAATAAAAATGCGACAATAAAAATCATAAAATCTACACGAAAGGAGAATTTTGGATAACAAAACGTTTGACATTCTTAAAATTGACGAAAAATGTATTAAATGAGAAAAATAATTTTGATATAATGTGACATACGACTTATGACATAAATACAATAAAATCACAGTGCACTGGAAAAAATAATTAAATGTATTTATGGTCCTAAAATATTAACTTGCTGGTTTAGTATGTTTTTAAACTATTTTAATCTACTCTAAATATATTTACCAATTTTCATAATGCGTTTATGACTGACCATTCAACAAAATTTCATTATCTCTTAAAGGTACAATAACATCTAGTTAACTATCCGATATTGCAATTATCAACCAATTAAGAAATCCCATTAAACGATAATTAGTCTCACCCATTTATTACAAATTTATGGCTTATTGTCTCTTAAAAATTAAAATGATTATTTTCCGAAAATTATTCAAACTATAAGATAAGTAAATTTACCGGATACTTGTCATAAATGATCTCAGAAATCAGAATGGGAAGTTGTCAATTATTCATTTTATACAAATACATGGGATCTAAATGGTACTAAAGAAAATTTATAAAATGATGAATTTTATGCCTAACGATGTTGTTGAGGTTCAGGAACTAATTTGCTCAGTTTGGCAAAAATTTATAAACAATTGCAGCAGTCAGGAACGGTGCAGTTAATGTTGGTAATTTTCACTTAAAAATCACTTTCACATAATTTTCATTTTAAACAGCTAATTGGCAGATTTGAAAAATACTCACCATTAGCACGCACCAGCTGATTTCTATTTTCTAGGTAAGTTTTAAACCATTGCAAAGGAGAACCCCGTACGCCATAAATTTGTAGTTTCTTAATTTAGATTTCATGATTAACACAATCAAAGGCCTTTGCGAAGTCAGAAAATACTGAAGCTGTGAAAAGTTTATCATTAAGTGATTTATATATTTCATTTTTTATAAGGTGTTAGGATTTTTGTTTGGAAGGAAAGGGCAGTAGGCGATTTTTCATTAGCCTTTCTATTATCTTCTATAAGGTAGGTAATAAAGCAATAGGTCAATAGTTACAGGTTTCGGTTTTGTCGCCACCCTTATGAAGTGGGATTATTATAGCTGCTTTTAGACAGTTCGGAAAGATGCCAGATTCGAAGGATTCATTAATCAGCTAAGTTAACATGTTAATTACTACATCAGGTATATTTGAAAATATTTTAGTGGATAAGCCATTATTTCCACAGGAAGATTTTGAATGCTGTTTATGGTTTGCACTAGTTCGTGATTATCTACTGGTCCTAGGAAGAAACTATTACTGATCCTTTTAGTAGGTAGGAGGAAGGAGAGAGCATCCTGACCCGGAGCTATGTTAGAGCTGATATTCTTACTTACATTAACAAAATAATTGCGAAGGGAAAATTATTTTATTTAGGAAGACCAAGAATTTAGAGTCAATATCTTCAGAAAAACCATTCCAATTAGTAGCTAGACACAAGTTATAAAATTTTTCAAAATTACGCTGAGAGAAAATTCTACCCAACTGACTGACTTTTTTTGGAGCGGTGCGTGATATCACAAATTTGTCAAAAACTGCTTCATGGTCCGAAAGACCTGAGCTAATTACTTGGTGATCAACATCCGCGGGTTTAAAATCGGAGACTACGTAATCTATAATCGTAGATGAAGTTTTAGTGATTCTAGGTGGCGAATCTACGTGCATAGTGAGACTGAATGATTCAAAAATACTTGGTAGAGACTTCTGAGTAGCACATACGTAAATAAGCAAAGTCAATATTTAAATCGCCACATAAAATTTTCCTACTTTTTATAGGCAATGCTTCAAGTAAATTAAGAAGATTCTGGAGAAAAAGGTGGACATTTGATTTGGGAGTTCTATAAATACAAATAATAAACAAATCAATGAGGATATTTAGGGTAAAGTTGGGGTTGGGTGATGAGAATTCATGTCTCTTTGAGCTGTAATTATTAAAAAAATTTCATTTATATTTTCAATAAGCACAATTTAATCTATTTCCAAAATATAATTAGCATAGCCAAATCTTAATTAATTGTTATTACGTAATTTAATTAGCCTGCTAAAGGTAGTAAAGCTTGCTGTTTTGTAACCCATATTTTAAGCTCCTAAAACCTAAAAAGTAATCTAAAGTTTGAGACTACTGAAATATTCAAAATTTTCCCAGGACCCCTAAGTCACTGGAAAGGACCCCAATTGTCTTAGTGAATAGGACCCCCTCAACTCTTTTGAGTACGAACAATAGAGTTTTATTTTTTGTCAGATTTGGTACTTTCTTTAATGTTTTTTTTAAGAAATTTTAATTTCTTGTCACACACGCGTTCGTGTGCAGATAACGCTGGTTTCAGAGGTCCACAATTGTCCTTTTCCGCTGTAAATTTTATTAATTGTAAAATATATACAATTATTTTGACAATAACAAAAAGGAGTGTAAAAAAATTATCAAAAATGTACAAACAAATTATTAACAACGGGCTACCTTGGATATATGAAAAGTAGTTTAAAACAATTGCTCAATTAATAAATGCTTCGAAGGCGGCACGTGTATCGTGGCGGCCGCTAACAAGGATGACGTCGTTTCTGTATACGCTGACGCTGCCAGGGTCGAAGCTAGTGAAACGTAGCGACGTTGCCAACTATTTATTAAAATTAACGTTGTGCAAACTACGCCTACTTGCCGGCCGGCCGGTTAATAATAAAAGTTCTAAGCTGTTTGTTTTGTAGAATTTTAAATTATAAATAAAGCAAGTATATTAGATAATCGTTCCAGGAATTAAAAATTTCTTGCATCCTACAAATGTCCAATATGGTTTAAAAAACAATTAAATGTATTCCAACTCTAGTCGAACTATAACAGGTAATGATTTTAATCTTGGATAAGGGCTAGATAAAAAATACGCTTGACGTAAAATAATTATAATTCGCAAAAAATACTTGTTGACGTAAATAGCGATGTGCGACACCAAGAAATTATTGCAGTTGCCAGGAATTTGTATGAAAACGATAATGAGCTGGATATTTACATCATTAGGTGTCGACGGTGTTGCCAAAGTTTCAAAATTTCTTTGGACACATGAAAAATTTTAATGTTATAAAATAAATGCTCTATTTTTGAACATTACAATTTTTGCCTTAATTATACAGGGTGGACCAAACTTCTGACCTCGGAGGATTACGTCGTTGTGGTAAGAGATAAAACGTTCAAATTTTGTGTGAGCACATTTTGAAAATAGTTTCGTGGCAGCACAAACTTACATTTTTTTAAATGGAACATACCATATTTTATTCAAGAATCGAAAAGATCTCACCGAGAGCGATAAAAAAATATAGCATGTTAATATAGGGTGTTTCAAAAAGATATGGCCAATTATTAGCAAAAATGACCCCATCTTTAAATCTCTGTAAAACAGTAAATCAAAATCAATCAACAAGTCTTTGTGTTCAAATGTCATTCTCGTTGGCTGTGCTCACTATTAATTACTTTGTTTATCTGTGGCTTCTTTAATAACAGAACTCAAATTAAGGAATATCTCAAAATTTTTAAATGGATCACCCTATAAATAAGTCTTCTTACAATTTGTTAGTATAATTAATAAGCTTTCAAACGATATAGTACATTAAGGGTATAAGTTAATGGAAACCTGCAAATATTTTATGATAACGGAAAAATCATGTATTTTACGTAAACAAATAAAATGGTATTAAAGGGTAGACTTTTTTGCCATATGGGAGTAAAGTCGACTCGGAGAGAAGATTCAATATCACTATCGCGTTCAGCATCCTCGAAAACGGGCGATGATGCGGGTGTTCTCGTTTATAGCGAAGAACAAATTTTAAGGGGTGGGGTCAACTCTACAAGAATTGTAACCACCGCCATCGTACCCTTTAATACGATTTTATTTGTTTACGTAAAATACATGATTTTTCCGTTATCATAAAATATTTGCAGGTTTCCATTAACTTATACCCCTAATGTACTATATCATTTGAAAGCTTATTAATTGTACTAACAAATTGTAAAGAGACTTAAGGAGTGATCCATTTAAAAATTTTGAGATATTGCTTGATTTGAGTTCTGTTTCACCCTGTATTAAAGAAGCCATAGATAAAAAAAGTAATTAATAGTGAGCACAGCCAACGATATGAGAATGACATTTGAATACAAAGACCTGCTGATTTATTTTGATTTACTGTGTTACAGAGTGTTAAAGATGGGGCCATTTTTGCTAATAATAATAATAATAATATACGCCCTGCAATTCACTCCCTTACGAATGAACCCCAGAAGCTCTGCAGCTTGTGCGGGGGAGGGACGGCTATTATTATTATTTGCCGTGGCGCTCTGGGGCGACTTACTGATGCTTGATGGCGCATTTGCTTTACAGTTGTGGGAAAACCCAGAAAAACCACACAACACCATAATAATTGGCCATATCTTTTTGAAACACCTATACAGGGTGAGTCATAACTATTGGGACAGAGGCTAAGGGCAGGTTATTTGGACCAAAATTTGGCGATAGGACCAAATATACCTTAATAAAATATTGCTGTGGAATAAGTTGAATTTTTTTTCTTTTTTTTCTGATAATGTCCCATTATATTTATCAATTGTTATCAAAATCGGCACAGAGCCATAACTTTGGACAAGGAATATTATTTTATGTATTATTTCACATTTTGTTATATTTCGATTTCGATAACAATTGATAAATATACAGGGACATCATCAGAAAAAAAATTTTCAACTTTAACGCCCTGTATCTTATTCCACAGCAATTATTAAGGTATATTTGGTCCTATCGCCATATTTTGGTCCAAATAACCTGCCGTTAGCCTCTGTCCCAATAGTTATGACTCCTGTATAATATATTAACATTATATTTTTTAACTCTCTCGGTGAGATCTTTTCGATTCTTGAATAAAATATATGTTCCATTTAAAAAAAAGTAAGTTTGTGCTGCTTCGAGTTTTTGGAACACCCTGTATAATCGAAACTATTTTCAAAATGTACACCCAGTAACTGTACTAGCTTACACAAAATTTGAACGATTTATCTCTTACCACAACGACGTAATTCTCTGATGTCAGAAGTTTGGCCCACCCTGTATATAGATATTTGACAAAGTGAGATAAATCGCATCCAGATGGTGGTGTCCAAATAAGTTCAAATAGTTATTTATTTTTTAGTATTGTTTTTATCCTTAATTTGTATTTATACCAGCAGTTTTTTTATTTGTAACACTCTCTTTATATATTTATTTATCTTTTTTAATATTTATGCATATTATGGTTTCTTTTATAGTTTAAGGTAAAGTATTTTCAGAAATATAGTGGGTTGGATATTTAATCTGCGGCTCATAAAACCAGGTTATTGGATGATTTATACACTTAAAACATGAGCCATTACTAATGAAAATTTATAATATTTTTATTTAAAATATATACTTGAATGTTTAATTAGCAACAAATGTACAAAAAATCAAAATCCCCCCAAACATATTTGTTGTTTATTTAAAATATTTAAACAATTTTTGATACGCAAAATGACATCAACATGATTTTGCATTGAAAAGTTGTTGAATTTTTCGTTTTAAATATTTGCATTTTAAAATAGTCTTTAATGACCTTTCTCAAGGTACAATCGAACATGTTTACCTGACGGTTATTATTAACAAAAATTTTTAAATTTCTTCAATATCACCAACAATACTGTCGAACGTGCGGTTTTTGCGGTAACTGGGGTGATTGTTTTGTATGGAAAAATATATTTTTTTCTATAAGTTCAACGGCATTGAACGTACCTTTCACGTAAACAATAGATGTATTTATTAAGATTATTCGTTTTGTTATCTGATTGTTTTTCGTAATCGAAAATTATTTGTAGCCGCAAAAAAAAATATTTTTCGAATTAATCTACAACAAACGCGGGACGAGAAGGTTATTGAATTTCTCTGATTTCAAAATTTAGAATTTCCTATGCCAAAAAATCAATAAACCCAATACACAGGCACACAAAAAAAAATTTATGGACCAGAGGGTGGATCCCACTATTCTTAGGTTTTCGCTGAAACCGAATATGACCATGAAAAATAATTTCAATTGCCCGTTTTTCTGCTAGCACCCCCTTACCACCCCTCAAATAGGTTCGAATTTTGAATTTTTGTTCAAAAATGAGATGTATGTCTATTTCTATGTTCTTTGGAATGATAAAACCGAAAATGATGACGAAACATGAATATAATACCTCTCTTACCCATTAGCACCCCCTTACCACCCCTTGAAGAGGGTAAAAATGTCTATTTTTGTATAAAATTAAGATGTATGTGTATTTCTATGTTTTTTGGGATGCTAAAATCGAAAATGATGACGAAACATGAATATAATACCTGTCTTACCCATTAGCATCCCAAAAAACATAGAAATACACATACATCTTAATTTTATACAAAAATTGACATTTTTACCCTCTTCAAGGGGTGCTAAGGGGGGTGCTAGCGGAAAAACGGGCAATTGAAATTATTTTTCATAGTCATATTCGGTTTCAGCTACCCCAAAAACCTAAGAATAGTGGGGTCTACAATTTTGGTTCATAATTTTTTTTGTGTGCCTGTGTAATTATTGCCCAATGCAAGAAGATCCTAAACAAATTGCCAATACTTTGCCCAGAAATTATCCTTTTTTAATGAATTAATGTTAAAAGCAATTTTTTATGAAAATAGGGTGTAGAAAATTACGATTTTTAATTTCATTAAATAAATGTATTTTTTGCCCGTAACTTTTTTTGGTTGATAATATCGAGATGTACAATAAACCATTTTGAAGCTTAGGATCAGTGGCGGATCCAGGGGGCTCCCCTCCAAACGATAGAAAACTCGCCTTCTCGACGATTTCTTGATTTAAATATACATTACGATCTACAACCAAATGTTAATAAAATAATCGAACGATTTGCTAAACAGAAGGCAAGGAAACTAAATTTCATTATTTGAACTTATGTATAACATTATTTAACAGATTATAAGAATGTTTCAAATAAACTGTATGTATTATTATTTTGATTATGGATGCCCCCCCCCCCCCCAAATGAAGTCTAGGTCCGCCACTGTTTAGGATATCGCCGAAATATCATGTTATGACAAATTTTTTCATTGGAATGACCGTTTTTTCAATATTTGACCCGAAAAAATTACATTGATGGTTATAAATGCAATTGTATGCAGTTTCAAACGGCCATATCTCGTTACAGACAAAAAAGATAAAAAAAATGGAAATTATTCAAAGTCTTCTCTTTAAATTTTTTTCAAAAATCAATACTTTTCACGATATTGGCCAAAAATTGAAAATATTTTATAAAAAACAAATATTTTGCTCAACTTTAACAGACCTAAACTTAAAAAATAATTATCCCATAGGACTAAAAATTACTGGACAATTGTAGAGACATATGTTACGTCTTTCTGCAAAAGGTTTTTTTTTCAAATACCACAGTCTAGATGGCACTAAGAAAAGGGCGTAAAAACAAATTTGAAAAATTTTTATTTTGTCCATAACTTTTTTTTTGCTTATGTTAAGCGGTTCTGGATGGTCTTAAAATGTTCCCAATGGTATGTACATTTTTTTTGTGTAAGTCATATTATTCCAGATACTTATGCTGGAACGATCCAGTTTCTTTAAACACCCATTTTTTAATTGCCATATCTGCCTTCGTATTAATCGTAGAAAAATAAAAAATAAATCATTTTAATTGTTAGCTCAAGGCCATAAAATTAGTTCATATCAATTTTTACGTAATAATAACAGATTTTCGGTTATATTTAAAAAACTTTTAGAGATGTACGATTTTTGTGGTGAAAATCGTAATTTTCTACGCCCTATAACTCGGGAAGGGGTTATTTTCATGAAAAATTGTATTTAACATTAATTCATTAAAAAAGGATAATTTATCGATTGCGCGAATTTTGTTTTTTTCTATGATATAATGGAGGGCGGAAAAGTAAAAGCGGTAAAAAATAACATATAGACATTTAAGTACAGGGTGTGTCACGAAGATGGCCTATTAGCCATATACAAAGAACTATAGATATTTGAAATTTGAAAATTGGGTTTCGGGGCTTTGTCAGTACGATCTATTCAATGAAAATATTTTCAACTTCCGGTTATACCGAAAGTAGACATCAACTTTATTTCATTTTATTTTAAGATTCAGCATCAAATTTTGAACAAAAAATTATCAACATACTACCACAGGTCTAAGTTTAACAGTTTCATAGATATTTGAGATTTTTATAAATTTTTTTGAAAAACACGCATTTACTTTAATTTCCGTATCTAGCTTGGTTGTTAAACTATTAATTTCAAATTTTAGACAGAGATTGTGAGAATATCCTTCTAGCATACGGTGAAATGTCAAATGCGATATTTTATACAGGGTGTCTAGAATGGAGCGTCCAATGTCCATATTTTCAATTCTCAATAAGTCGCTAATTTCAAATGAAACACCCTGTATTTTATTATCACGCCTGAATCAGTTTTTTATTCTATTTCGATCTTCGATTCACTATACCTAAAGTTACGTATTTCTAAGTTATTGCTACATTTGTTATAATTTGGTGATATTTTACATAAATTGGTGGGTAATATAATCTAGCATGCCATGAAAATTGAAAATGACAGTTGTCAAAAACACATTCCATATAAATCTAACGGCACTCCACTACTAACTGTAAGAAATATTAAAACACGTAATTAAGAAAATTGTTGGGCAGTTTGACATCCACTATTTGAAAATTATTTTAAGTTATACAGGATGTTGCACAACTCAGGTTCGAACCAAAAATATTTTTTTAAATGGGAACTCTGCCCACGGTCTCGTTTTGATTTTTTCCATCTAAAATTCAACAATTTCTTTTTTGTTTCTATTACCTAAATTTTTATTTCGAATTTAGGTAAGTCAGATAGTTATGCAAATTTCACATTTCTAAACATCTACCCGAAGTTACTACATTTGTGATTTTTTTTATTCCATCTACCATCTATTTTGTATTATTTGCTGTTTTAGCTCCCCACTACATTATAGAATATTTGATTATATACCCGAAACAACCCACATATATTTATTATTTTATACCCACTTGACCTACGCCTATGTAGACTCCCTTTTACATAAGCCCATTAGACGTGTCCGTTCTACCGTTGTATTTTCGATTCACTTAATTGGTAAAACACGCATTTCTCTCAAATACACCTTTCACTCATAATTGAAAATGAAACTTTAGTTGATATCCGCATATTAAATTTTTTTTAATGATAAATGTCATAATTCGGAAAACCGCAAAGTATGGAGAAACCTCTGGACGCCCAAATTCGGTGCAGAAAACATTGAAAAGGAATAAAATTGCACGAATTGCACTTTCAATTGCTTCCCCATCCACCGTATTTTCCGGATCTGGCTTCCAGCGACTAATACCTATTTGAAGACATAAAAGAACGCTCCAGGGAAAGAGATTTGACTTCAATTAAGAAAAGTTCACTAAAGTTCCAAGCTGATAAAAACGAGATAAATCACCTTGACTTTATCAATAATTTGACTAATTTGTCCTTTGTCCTCTAGGCAACACGTTTCCAAAAATAATAAACATGTTAATTTTATGTAAGCTATAAATACATGTCTAACAATCACAACATGTATTCTTTTTAAACTCAAAATTAAAAAAAAACTACCGGGAATGTGTCCTACCCGCAATCCAAGCTTACGTAATACCATCAGCCAAAAATAGACCGTCTAAAAAAATCTGCCAACAAAAACAATCAAGGTTATTGTTGCACAAAACTTCAACTGTAGGCGAAAATACAATTTCAAGGTCCCAGATAATTAACAATATTAGATACGAATTCGGTTGGTAAAGGTCAGTTTGTTGCTAATTTCGAATCTACTAAAAAAAATCTCAGCCGTACAGAAACGATAGCGGTGGCAATGCGAGATAATCCCACTGTATTTAAAGCTGACGTTTAGGAGGAAATATTCCTAAAAAACGCTTTAGTTGATGTGCAAAAATAACGAACTTCATTTCAGGTGTCATAAAAACAAGAAAATCTTCACTTTAAAATAAAACTTTGCTAAAAATAGTTCAAAAATAAATTATAATATATTTTTATCTTTTTATACCTTGTAAAATTGTTAAATTAATATATTTATATAGTATATTTTACAACAATCGCGAGAAGATACGCACTTCCCACTCTGAATAAAAGAGGAGTGCAGTAAAAGTGGGGATATAACGTCACATTCCATAGGCGTACTTTACAAAATAAAAATAAATCAATAAATAACACGGAGGAGTATATGTTGTTAATGGGATTAATTTTTTTTTAATCTCTTGGAATTAAACCACTTCAGTACCTAAAATCAAAGATTAAAAACAAATAAAAATTCAAGAACTATCTTTAAAAGTCACTGTCTTCACTATAACTACTGGTATCATTATCATTGTCTTTTCTGAGGTTTATTGTTATAGGGTCTATTAAGTTTTCCATTGCTATATCCACTTTCCAAAATGAATTTTCCACTTTTATCACATGTTCTGAGAAACATAACTTTCTAATTGTGACCAGATCAGTTCAATGGGATTTAACTCTATAATATATTTTTTGAATTTGTTTTTATGTTGCTTTGCTATTAAGAGTAATTCTGCCTTCAAGGATTTAGGAGGTATGATAATATTTTTAGAATGAAGCCATTTTAAAATATATATTAATACAAAATTCCGAATAAATTAAAATGCATACGATACGGCTATGAATAAATAAAGTCTGACATATCTGGTCAAAAGAGAAGGTTTATTACAGTAAAAACCATGGAAACATGACTAAATCAAACGAAATCTTTTATTAGGCCGATCAAATGTATTAAAATTTTCATTTTAACAAGAAATAAGCATTGAAGGGTGAGATAAAAATAAAATTTCTACCTCTTAAACCTGTACTACTTCTACAAATTAAATTATTGCACTTCTTTCTTCTCTAAACTATAGTAAATTATTAACTTTATTTATTCGTGCCACCTAGATGCTGTTCTGGACTGGACATTTAGTTTTCCTGAATTTTCTTCTTAAAATGACACCTGATCTATTTTTATTGTTTAAACTGAACAAGATCTAGACGTCTAATTAGTTAAATAAATTACGCCTTATCTGTCGCTAGATTGTTTATGTTTTTAATAATTACAATTTACTTGTTGAAACTGTTTATTTAGCATTTTAAGATGTAATTGTGGTTGGTTATAAATAAACGGTTAAGTATTCAGTGAAACCTTGCAAAAAAAAACTAAATAATTCAGGTGTGTAATTTTCTAGTGTAGTGATATTTTTTAAATTGAAATTGCCTCAAAATTGAATAAGCCATTTCAAGGATGTATTTAGACATTTTGCAAAATTTATACCGCTATTATTATAGTGGATATTTTATATAATAATGTCAATTTTAGATTACTGAGGAAAGATAAGGAGAAGGTCATTAGAAAAATATTTATTAGGATTTGTTTTTGTATGTAAATTTTAAAAATATGTTTTTAAACAACTAATACCTGAAGGTATTAACACCAGAGTAATTTAAGTTTGGGAAAACGATGGTTGGGGTGAGAGCGAAAATTAAAACTATCATAAAAATAAATTACTAAACCAAACAAAACACAAACAAAATATGAATAACAATTGCATTGGATAAGCAATATCCGTCACTATAACTTAAAGTTTAAATTATAATTTTCAACTTAACTTAATTTAATTATTGCTTCTAGATGCTGCAACCCAAAAGTGTAAGGTACGTTGTAGAATTCTGCCACTGTGTAAAATGGTCTTTCTTGAAGAAAAGCCCTAGTCGATCTTCTGAACTTATCATATGAATTTATAGATTTTAACTGTATCGGGAGGTTATTATACAATTTTTTGGCATTGTAGGTAATAGAATTTGTATTAGGTCAGAGGTGGGAATAGTTAAATAAACATCAGTATCTAAATTTCTTGTAGGATATTTATAAGTTGGTCTTTCCGATAACTTTTGAATGTGCTTGCGAACTAAGCAGACGGATTCAAAGATAAATAGAGCAGGAAGGGTTAGAATTTTGAATTTTTTAAAGTCATTTTCACAGTGTGCCCTGCTACTTAAACCAAATACATAACGAATTGCTCTTTTTGTAATTTCAAAAAAAGATGGTATAAGCTACAAGAACCCCAGAACGGCAAACCATAGCGAAGGTGAGATTAAAATAAAGAAAAGTAGGTCATTAATGCAGTAGTAGGGATTAGCTCTTTAGAAACAGTTTTAATGGCAAAACATGCACAAGATAATTTTTTTGCCAAGGTGTCAATATGAGTGGACCATTTTAGTAATATGTCTAAAAACTTAATTGAGTTCACCGTTAGAATCGAATTATTGCTTAGAGTTATAGGCTGTAAAGTACATCTGTAAGGCATTGCTACGGGTTTACTGGTGTTGAAACAAAGCCCATTCGAGTCAGACCAGGACTTGATAGTTATCTACTATATCTTTGTTTATCTATATTGTAATGTCTGTATATCAGAACTACTCCAGGTTACACTCGTGTCATCAGCAAGTAAAGTAATTCTTCCACTTATTTTTAAGTCTGTGATATCGTTGATAATAAAATAATAAAAATAAAATTGGACCTAATACTGAACCTTGAGGTACTCCACTGCTAATTGGCAGATTTGAAGAATCCTCACTATTAGCACGCACCTGCTGATTTCTATTTTCTAGGTAAGTTTTAAACCATTGCAAAGGAAAACTCCGTATGCCATAAATTTGTAGTTTCTTAATTAAAATTTCATGACTAACATAATCAAAGGCCTTTGCGAAGTCACAAAATACTGAAGCTGTGAAAAGTTTATCATTAAGTGATGTATATATTTCATTAAGAACGGAAAACATTGCATCACTAGTTCATTTTTTAGGTAGGAAACCATACTGATGATGTTTTGTTTGGAAAGAAAGGGCAGTAGGCGATTTTTCATTTGCCTTTCTATTATCTTCGATAAGGTAGGTAATAAAGCAGTAGGTCTATAGTTACAGGTTTCGGAATTGACCCCATTTTTCAACTATTTTATTAAATACAGTGGACGAAAGTGGGATTAGAAAAACATTTTGACACGTTATATAAAAAAATACTTGAAAAAAAAAGGCAATTTTCTAGGTTTGTAGAATAAAACAAAAAATTTAAATCATTCTTTTATTGTCTTGCCCCCATCTCAGGGCTGGATATTAATATGAATACATCAGTCAAGAGTGAACATATGGAGACACAGAGGGACGCTGACACTTCCGAAAAATGATATGCGCCGTGTTTTGTTTTTTGTTTCTTTTTGTCACACTTGAACGTACACTATGATACAGTTCAGGACTTTTAGAGAAGTGTCCAGCGTGTTTTTTTCGTGATTTTTATCCGAATAAAGATTTATCCCATCTTTAAGCATACTTCATACTCTTTAAGGCTAATACTTGTATTTCGTTTTGTTTGGCCTATTTATTAATTTAGTGTAAAGTAGTAATTTCTTTAAAAATCATTTAATTTTGATTAATACTGTTTTTAGCAAGTTGTATGCTCTTTAATTCTAATACTTATATTTCATTTTGTTTGGCCTATGTATTATTTACTATAAAAATGTGATTTGTTCAAAATACAGTAAATTTATGTTACTTATGACGAATATTCGTAATGCGTTTTGTTTGCCCTATATATTGGTAATGCATTTTATTTGATTCAATAATGCATTGTGTTGTTTATATCGATTTTATGTTTGGAGAAAATTTTTTTGAAATATTTTGAAATGATTCATAATTTTTTAACAGCTTAAACTGTAGATAAAATATAAGCTGTGGAGGGTAAATTTGTTAGCTGCAATGGGGGTTATTTACTATCTCATTTTCGCCTGTTATAATAAATTGTATAAAAAGTTCAAAAGTAGATTTCTAATAATATCTATAAGATTTTTAAATATATGCTTTCTCTTTTTTTACAAAAATTTCCCCTTGAAATAACTGATAAAGTTATAAACAAATAATATATAAAACGATAAATTAATCGCTCCTTATCAAAAATTTCATTCGCCAATCTCAAGATAAAAAATATTCGATGTGTTTGTTTTTTCTTAATCAAAGTTCGCTATTTTTAAACAAAGGGAGGGCACCTCACAGGTGTAATCATTGATAAATGTTTTTAATATTTTTATTTTTACCCACTCAAATTTTATTAAAAAATGGGTTATGTGATACCTCTTTCGAAAGCTCTAAGTGAAAAAAATCTTTCAAACTTCAATATTTTTTACTAAAATAAGTCTTTTAAAGTTGTCTAGAACTAAAAAAAAATCTTAAAAATTCTGTATTAATTCTCTGCAAAATCTGACCGCCTTCCATTTCCATTGTTGTCAAATTTCCAGTTTGTCACAAGATGTACATGTACATTGTTGCCTTTATATTTTTTACAAGGTATCAGAAAGAAATCGTGTTGCGTCAATTTTAAATGTTTTTCAGAAAATTCCCTTTTGTGGAGACAAAATATATAATTTATAATGTTGCTATGGCAAAGTTTGATATTTGGGGATTTGAAATATATATATCTTACTCAATATCAAACGTTTCAAACTATTTACCCTAAAGAAATTGTATATTATTAGATAAAAAATGCAATTTTTGCACAAACTAAAGAAAAATAATCAGTGCTGTATCACTTTTATTTTTTGCCCTCACGAGTGCATTTATATATTAACTATTGAGTGGTAAAACGCATTCGGCATAAATTAAACATTGGAAATCAATTATTAAATTGGAAATCGCATTTGACATAATTAATACTTACAATAAAGTGTGATATATATATATATATATATATTTTAATTAATCTACGGATAAATCTTTTTTCGGATGTTCATATTGACCTCCTCTATTCGTTTGTTTTTGCTAGTTTTACATAAGAACAGCGTAAAAAATCTAAGTTTTATTCTAAGCCCCTTTTTCATTTATGTCCGAACTGTATGGAGTGTATAACAAAAAACTTTAAAAAATACCGCAATCGCCCATACGAATTAAAAAAAAATTCGTTTGAGCAACCGTTTCGAAATTATATGAAATATCACATAGCCAAATATTTATTTTTTTTAATGAAAATGGACTTAATTTTTTTTTAAATAACAATCGCAAAACTCGGCAAATATTGTAGGAATATTATCAAAGCAATTTTTTTTATTCTAGAGTATTAGAGTCGAAAGGAAAATTCAAATGTCAAATTGTCAAAATGTCAAATTCAAATGCAGAATTCACTTTTTTGAAATTTGCTTTCTTTTCTAAAAAAAATGGGAAAACTTATCAAAAAACATGGAATCTTGCGTTTTTTTTTTAGAAAAAACTAAAACAAATTTTGAAAAAGCGAGTTCGTCAGAACATAGTGTAGATCTTTACAAACAAGTACAAAATTTTTCATCCACGAACAATAAAAAATAATCCTTAAAAGTTAGGGACTACGAAACCCTTGCAAACACTATTTTATAGTATAGTATAACTTCCTCTTAAATTAAAATTGTTTTTTCTATAACCAATATCTAAAAATAATTTTTCCATTCAACTAGAATACAGGGTGGTTTCAAAATGCTTAAAATTTCGTCTAATCTATCAAAGCACATAGAAATATTTTCGTCATTGTTATAAGAACCAAAAATAAATTATTGGCTATGTCTATATATTTAAATAATATAAATATTTTTGTTCTAAAAGGTATTCAAAGAGATTTTTTTAAAGCGGTAATGAAAAGCAGCTATATCTATATATCTTGCGCTATAGGTATTAAAAAATCAAATTTCCCATACTTGTTTTTTTTTCTCAAAATGTACAAAGCTGTTATAATATTATATACAGTATGTCGTAAGTTGGTTTTTAGGAAAAAGTAAAAATTAAGGGACTAGCATTCTAAAACTGATGATGAAGTACGAGATTTTTTTAGAAGAATTTCTTCAATTCTTTGATTCAAGTAAACCGTATCGGTTTATAAAACATATTTAATTTTTTTATGAAAAGGCATTTTTTTAATATATCTTGAAATTTATTAGTCGGTATGCCACCCTGTATAAACAGTGTCTCGCACTTTGAAGGAATATAGATTTGAATTCTTGCACAGTCATACAGGGTGAGGGTCACATTTTTTAAGATAATCAGCTAAAATCTGAACTTTAAACTCAGCCTACTACGAATTGACAAATATGGCCGATTTTCGATATTTTGGTTCGCGTTAGAGATATTGAAAAAAATTATTAGAAAAATTTGTTCGGAATATTATTTTAACCCCGTATACAAAATTCGCATTTTTAATTTTTTCATTATGGTTGTAGTTGGCTGTGATTTTTGACATAGGTACATTATGATATTTAAACTTCATTTTTTTATTTCTACCTGAAATTCTCTCTAAAATAAACTTTAGACGTTTAAATTGATAAGAAAAACTGTTTTTTAGGTTCTACAACAAATATGTTTTTATATCCGTTTCAACATTTATTTATTTTTTTTTTTGAAAAATTCAATATGTTTTATGGACCGAATCCGGCACGTTGACATCTGAAAGTAATCGTTATCGAAGTAAAACTAAATAATTGGCTATTTAATAATAAATCGAAAGTTATTTCTATAATCATCTCCGCAAAAATTATCCGCTCTACATACCAAAGTACTTCAATTAATTGATTATCGTACCGGATGTCCCAACAAATTTTAACATTGTTACTATCCTCACGCAATTTGCGTCAAAAATTATTTATTACTTCATGGAATCGTTCAATATTCTCTGCTTGTATTTTAAAAATCGAAAAAGTTACATTCATAACGTAATTTTTTGTTCGGGCATCTTCTAGAAACAAAAATTAAGTGGGGTAAAATCTGGATACCTTGTTGGACGCTTTATTATAAAGCGTGTTCCAAAAAGAAATGTCAAATTACAACACAATTTTTTAGGGACGAATATAAGTCAATTTAGGCTAATTTGTCCTAAAGAATATAAAAAAAGTGGTTTACTTTATTTATCACCACGTATATTTAAAATTTTAAAAGGGAAGAATCTACATGAGACAGAAATATTTTAAAACTTGTTGAGACACACCGTACCACGAATAATAATAACAACAACTTCATATCTTGGCGAAACGTATAAAAATTATTTTTTTCGGCACAAAAAATAGGGTAACATAACACTTTAACATTTACCATCTTATTTACAGAATTGACATACAGAGTGTCTCCAAAAAACAACCAGCAAAAATTAAATACAAAATTTCTTCCCCTGTGGTTTTTCGTAAAAATCATATAAAAATTATGTAATTTGCTGGTAATTTTTTTGAGACACCCGGTAGTTTAATAAATACAACACTTAAATGCAGACAATGAAATATTTCGAATTGTTTCATTTTTTTAAAAAATTCGACATTAGATCAACTCGATGTTCTGTACAATATATAAAGATAGAAATTAATTAACAAATTAAAAATAAAATTCTTCGGGAAAATGCGATAAGCAAATAACAATATGCCCACTTTATCACAGGGTGGTTCAAAATTCTAGTGCCAAACTTTTTATTTACAGGGCAATTTTTAGATAAAATTTCAAAATTGCTATACAGTGTGTTTCATTGTGAAATGTGCATACATTAATCGATGCCTAAATATATCATGAGAAGATTTATAACTACACTGAATTTTTTTAAATTGTATAGACGTTTTCTGTGTCGATTGTAGTAAACATCCGGTATTTAAGTTATATAGATTCAAAGAATATGGTATATTTAAAACCACCTGCATCATTTATCTACTAATGTATACGCATTTCCCAATAAATCACTTTGTACAGCATTCCAGAGGCATTTTTAAGCAAATATCAGCCATTTTGTATTTTAAATAACACCCTGTAAACTTAAGCTAGTTTTTTTATTTAAAAAATCATAACTACATCATTATTAACAGTATGGAGGACAAAGGGAGGATTTTCTACTGTACTATATCAAAAATGTTTGTATTTTAGACCCCAAAAACAATAAAAACATTTTATAACAATTTTTATGCTGAAACAGATTTTTAGCGTCTCACTGTCTATATTTACCCCAACAAATTAAATGATTTTGCTATTGACATTGTTTTATAAACCACAAACCTCCAATAGTTCGATGAAAATTTTCAATTTCCATAATCTTGTAATATATTTTTTTAATACGTGAAGATAATCAAAATAATTGTTTTATTCCCACTCGTGTTAAAAAAAAGTAGAACAAGTCCCCGAACTATGAATATCCTACGGAAACATGTATTAGTCCGGGCGCTTTAAACTCCGTTTTTCACTTGATGGTTATTTATCCCCTCTAAAAATAATAAAAACACTAATATCATTTCATAAAGAGTAACAAACATTTTATAAACTAAATTACCAAAAAAATCACAAAATTCAATTTAATTTGAATACCACATTTACCCGATGAATTTTATAAAATCTTTCAGTTTTAACAAAATCTTATATACTTCCAAAACTATATAAAGCTAAAATATTCCATCCAAATCGAGGTACCTGTTTTATATAAAATTTTCAGGCTTTCCAGGATTCAGCCAGGCGAGTACACTGATTTATTAAAAATAATAAAAATTAAGGATTATTTAAAGCTCTTTGTATAACTTACACCGAAATTTTCTCGGCACACGATTTAAAAAATACATATTGTGTGAGACACAAGATTTTATATGAAATAACCAGTTCTTGCTGATCCAAATATTTGCTTTTATATGTCATCTTTAACACGTAACCTGTTATTTTTGTTTGACAGTGAGACTTTTATAAAAAAAATATATTACTGTAAATCACAAAAAACTTTAAATAACCTTAAATATTTAGCTAATTTATCTTGGATCGGAGGATATTTCTTTAAAAGCTTGGGGAATTTGAACAGCCAACATAATATTATTATCACATGCAGTTCAACAATTTAAGAATAATTATATCTATATGTTACATTAAAGGTTTTTTTTTTAATATACAATTCTATGTTTTCTTGTTTAAATATATATTTTACAATAATTATCAACATTACCTTAAGTCCTCGTATAAGTTTCCAAGTAAAAAAGCAAGTTCAATTCCAATGAAGCATTTTTTTCTAAAGCGACAATATTTTGATGGATATAAACAAAAAATCTACTGATTATATTTTAGTTTCAAAAAAGTAGAACAAGTCCCCAGACTATTAATAAATTACAGAAACGTGTGTTAGTCTAGGCGATTTGGACGAAATTTCTTCAAAAATTAATAATATGTATGTTAAAACAATTTCGAAAGAAGTCTTAAATTATGTCTACCAAAACACATATTTCTCTTTTAAATTTTGTCACTTTTAAACCATCAGATTTTTGTCGCTTTAAACATTTTACAAAATGGCTACAATAAATCGCCTAAATTTTAATTATAATTCTCGAAATTTATCACTAAAAATTACCTACCTATCACTTGTCATTTGTCATCTTACCTCTTAAAACGTTTGTTTTTCGCGTAAAAAATTGTTCTAATCTACAAGACCATAACTGAAATTTAGGCTGATTAATTGTGGACACTTTGTATATTAATTTCATATTTAGATATGATATCTTGTGAGACTATTTGACACTAAATTAAATATATGTGCGTGTATCTACACTGTCCACTTCATGTACACTATTTTTTTGGAACTATTTCGGCTTTCCTACACTCATGGCTATTTTTTTTCAGTTTTATTTTTTCGTAAAATTTTTTCACAACTTATCGTATATTTGTATAGTATAAACTTTGTTTCCGCCTTTAAATGCCTCTAGCATATTTTCGATCTGTGAGGTTAAGTAATGGAAAACCCTTTGGAATCGGGATATAGTCTTAAGTATATTTTTTCTTCGATCAAAAAATTTACTAGAAGTTTAAAGAATTTTTTTATAATAGCGTCTTTGTAGCACTTTTAAGAAATTTTAATCCTTGTCGAATGAGACAACGAAGGTGGATTCTTCTCACTGAAAATGAAGAACTTCTTTGAAATTGGGCAGGGCATGTACGGATTGTTCGAAACTATTAGCTTTATGTAAGCAAACATTTTAGTTTAAGTTAATATTTTTGTCTATGAATCATACGTCAGACTACCTTATAGATTTATTAAATATTTTCTAATATTTTCTATAGACATTGTCTGACTATACATTCATAGACAATATTAGTAATAAGAGAACACACGAGAAGGCAGACTATTTGGTTGTCTACACTACCAAAAGCTTAAAACGAAATGTTATATGCGTACTGAAAATTATTTTTTTTATAAAATCAGAATTCGCTAAAATGAAAGAATTGTTAGAACGTTTGGCAACACGTCTTTTGTTGCCATTACAAAAATATCTACTTAAGCGTGCGCTCTCTTTATCTTTTCTATCGATCTACCAACTCTACATATCTTATATATCTCGTTAAACTTGCAGCAATAAATAAAATAATCAAAATGGAATATTTTTTAATCCAGCGACATTATACCAAAGCATATTTGAATAAATACTGATAATCTGAACCAAATAATCTCCCCAGTCTAACTTGCATACAAGGGAGAAAAATATTTTTGAACAATTCCGTACAGATTTTTTTAATAAACAGATTATTTAAAAAGAACAAATAATAATAAAATAAGCCATATCTACGAAGGTTCTAAAAATTCTAATATATTTATTATACAGGGCGGCCCATTAGTGAGTCAAAGTTAATTTTTTTTCATAAATAGTTTTGTTTTACCATCATCTCGAATTAAGCTTTCAATGGGCCATCCTGTAGAATAGAAAAACCGTAATGTTGAAAATTTAGTAAAAAAATTAGCGTAGCCTGTTTGATATAAGTATAAAACAAGCAAAATGGCGTATATTTTTTAGCGAAAATAAAAAAACAAAAATGGAAAAAGGAAAACACTATACCCCTACCTATATGTCATACGTGGAAGGAAACCATCGGTGAAAAACTGTGTGTGAAAAATGACATGACAAAACGTGCGAAGTAGTTAGTGAGTGAACCAAAACGAGCGAAAAAACAAAATTGTGTGTCGTTTTACTCTGGTGGTAGTAAAAATTCTAACGAGGGTGAGATTTGAAGGAGGGGAGGTTATAACTTGACAGAATCAAGGCTTGCCGAGGAGCCGCGACTAGAGACACCTATAGAGGGGGAGCCACTAACCAGGGAGGTCGTTCCGAATAATTTGTACCAGCCCTCGACGATGTTTTTGAGGTTAAGGTCGTCTAACATTATCTGCGCTACCCCCATGAAGATCTTTTTTCCTTCCAGTCGGCCGTAGTCTCCCCACACTGTCACCTGAAAATCAAAAAGAAATTCAATTTACTGTAAAATTATTTGTAAGTAAAAATAATGTAAATTATTGATTTTTTTATTATTTTTTAGCAGAATATGGAAATTTAATAAACATTATCTAATTATGATAGCAATAAAGGTACAGACACAAAGACCTTCATGAATAATGACAATGACTATGACATTGGTGTTATCGCATCATGAATAATTATTTTTCTAGGTTGTGCAAATTAAAAATCAGACATACGCACTACTCTGATACTTTTATAACCCGAGTGTGTTATTTTTTATCGTTAGTTGCCTCAAAAATTATCTATCAAACAAAGACAAAAAGTATTGTGATTAAGCAAGCAGCGATCATGTACGTGTAACGTATTTTGTTTTTTATTTATTTAGAAATAAGTCTAAACACCCTTTAGTATTGAGCCCTCACATTCTCCAAAGAGCTTTCTCGAAATAACACCGAGGTATTCGATTTTTTTAATATATCTATTGGTTCGATCTTAGACGGATTGATTGTCAGTTCTTGTCCTACGCGCTAATCCTGAATTATACCCCGGGTCGCCTGAGTAAGCTTACTGATTGTCCCAGGAAATTTCCCTACCACAATATCATCTACATAACCATGCTTTGTACTCCAAGGTGACTTGGAACCAACACCTGGAAAAACGACCAAAAAGGCGGTGACTGCACTAGTTGTTAGCCAGACGCTCTTTTGGAAAAAAATGGGGACTAAGACCACATATGTTGCACTGGTTGTACAACAAGGTGGTTATGCCCTCCATTACCTACGCCTCTCTGGTGTGGTGGCCAAAGGCTCATCAAAGAGGAGCCATTACATGACTAAACAAGGTGCAAAGGCTTGCATGTCTTTGAATCACCGGGGCAATAGAGTCAACGTCTACTCTAGCCATGGAGACACTATTGGGATTGCCTCCTCTCCACTTTGTGGTACAAGGGGAGGCAAGGATTGGTGCTCTCAGACTTCAGCAGAACACACAAACCAATATGAACAGGAGCCAGCTGAAAATCGTTACAGGACTCCTTACTGGCCATGCGCCAGTAAAGGGGTACCTTAACACGATGGGACGGTAAGGAAACAGAAACAGTTACACATATACTGTGTAGATGCGAGGCATTCGACCGCAAAAGACAGCAAATTTTTGGGAAGCCAGTAGGTGAACCAGAACTATACAACTCCCACCCAGTACAGGACCTGTACAAGCTTGTACAAGGCACTAAAGTACTGGATTGGGTATTGTAAACATATAAAGGGAGGGACGATACAATGGACCGACAGTCACCGGAGGCTTCCGTCAGACGGGCCCAACCAGGGGGTGAAGTTTTTAGTGAGTATGCCTGGAAAGAAGATTCTCACAGTAGACCTTGAGATTTTAGGCTCATAACCTCCCCATGTAATCTTCATCAGTAACCAAGTGATGAACCATAATTTAGAGAAGGTACTAATGAGGTGGTTTGAGAGCATCTACTTGATCTTACTTGCTGAATGAATATATCGTCAAATGCTCCTGCTGTAGTTACACAAATTAGTTAGTATTTGGTTCAGCTAACAGATCAAAAGAAGAGCCAAAAATATTTCATCAATACCTGCTCTCTTAACACTAGATGCTTCAAGGGTTTCTTTTTAGTGTAAATGTATAAGTCTGATGATATCAATACTAGATTTGCTAATTATTTCAAATATCTACGACTTACGATTTATGTGTTTCATTCAAAACTTACCTGTAGAATACAGCCTTGGATATTTTCCTTAAAAGCTAATTGTTGTTGATACCAAGGATCTAATGTTCTCCGAGCTGTGGCAGTTTTCGCTTTCGCTATACATTTCTTCCCGTTCACTAAATACACTTTCACGTAAGGCGCTAAAAAAGACAAAAAAAATTTTATCGGGTTTTAAATTTTAAGCTGCATGCGTGTTTGGAGAAAAATTGCTATAACGAAAAGTAGACACTCTTTTGGAGCAAGCGCAAATTTCATCTAGGATTAGAGGACCATTTCTAGTGGCAGCTAGTCCACCCTTTTTGGACCGCTTAGTTAAAAAGCAAAACCTCGAGGGGCATCTGTTTCAATAGAGCTTCTACACTGAACGTATCTTATATTTTACCTGGTAAAACCTTCGATCCTGGCCTGGACTGAAGTTCTCTCGCCCTGACGACCTCAACTTCCAAGAAACCCTTTTGATGGCAAAGAGCTAATTGAATATCTCCTAAAGATGGCGATCCGAGGACCTGTCTTCCGACGAGTTGTCCTGGACCCAAACCGTCGATGAATTCCGCTAGCTGGCCCCCCTCCGCTGCTAACCGCAGGGAAGGCGACCACCTATATTACAAAAAAATAACTTTAATATGTGTGAAAAATATATATCGAATGGTTAGTAAACAATTTCTGTATTTCTAATAGGTCTTAATCAGTAACATCCATTATTACTTCAGGAATGCCTCAAGGTTCTTACCTTAGGCCCATATTTTTCGTCGTTTGTATTAACGATATATCCTTGTAGTTGTTTTTCAATTTGCAAGTTTTTAATGGTTTAGCAGGAATTAAAATAATTCAAAAGGATTTAGAAAACTATAAAAAAAAAACAGGATGTAATTATTAAGATTGTGGATTAAAAACGTTTAATTGCTTTATATACAATATTAAAATTAAATCTAGACCCACTCCCCGTATGAACGATCTATACATAGACATAGACAACTAGAAAAAGATAAATGAGACAACTTGAATTACTTAGAAATATGATTTACTAATTTGTTTACTAGCCATTTATTTAAAATCTCGAAAAAATATTTTTTACCTGACACCCTTGTTTACTAAACATTTTTTGGTTTAATCTGCAAATTAATCGAGTAATTTTAACTTTGATAGCTATAAATTAAACATTCAGGTTTTAGCTTTTTTAGTCAGTTTAAAATCAGCCACTACGCAAAATTTTTTAAAATGAATGTAACTGATAATAGAGATGGTGTTTATTGGTTTTTTTGAGGTTATGTTAAGCATTTAAGCTTCCTAACTCGTTTAATTTCGTTCCCCTTTCAAAAACAAAGATTTTGAGCTTCACCCTCTCTGATAGGACCCACGAAACTGGAGATATTTAAAAATTATTTTAAAAAAAAACTGCCAAGGCAGCCATTTTGTATAAAAGTGACCCTAAACAATGGAACGGTGACCTTCGTTACCCATTAGGCCCCATTAACGACTTAAAAAAAATCGCTACTATCAGCTACATCCGTTTTTAAATAAAATTGGCTCCTTCCACTGACTACATTTCATTCAGCTCTCAACTTGACTCGACTATTGTAACTTAAGTTTACTTAAATAGTTTTAAGGGTACCGTTTTGTAATTTTATGACTAATGCTCCCAGTAAACACAGTATATCCGATGCACATCCATCAAACGTCCATAATTGGTCGTCCATATGTGCATGGACCAGAAAAGGACGGCCAATGGATGTCTAGTGGACGTCGTTCATGGACATACGATGGATACCCATTAATGGACATCCAATCGATATCCTTTTCCGGTCCATGTTCTTATGTTATTAACTTCGAAATAAATTTAACCAATTGGTAGCATTGTTACCTACTGTTGGCATTCCTCGGAATAATTTCAACTTCACAACTGACAATTGACAGGTTATTTATTTGGTTCCAAGTTCTAATGGGTATAGAATATATTCAATATAGTTTCATTTTCCATTGTTAATAAAAAAGAAAAGTGATTTGTGTTTTGATAGCCAGGTAAGAATGGAGAAAAACGTCGTACGAAAGAAGTACTTAAACAAAGTCTATCAGAGAACTCGAAGAGAGATAAACTTATCTTCTACCAGTTCCATCAAGTTCTGCTTTTGTTTCACCACCTGCTTCGAGCTTTCAGTCTGATCCCAAAGTAGTAAAGATTGTGTTCAATAGTCAACAAATATCCTAAAAGTGGTAGTGTTCAGCCTCCATTCACAGAAAACGAGCAACGTAATAGTAGTGAAGGTGACTCATCGTCATCAGAAATGTACGTTTATTTCAGTTTTATTTTTAAATTAATTATTTATTTTCGAATATTTTTATTTCATGTTGTGTTGTTTAAAACATTTTCATATTTGAATATATATTGTTATTTATATGAATCGATTTTTATTCCGTAAATGAATTCATACATTGAAAATGGTGCTGATTGATTGTAGTAATAATGCTAGAGGTCTGGGAAAATCTAATGCATTACATTATTCTTTGGATGGAAAGACATTTCTCAAAAACTAGGAACTGAAGTCTATAAGATGTCCATCACTGGTCCAGGTAACGTCCATTTATAAGTCCAATAAACCTCCATCGGAGGTCCAGATGACATCCATGAAACGTCCATCGAAGATCCAATTTTTGACCATTTTGGTACAATTCACGTCCAAAATATGTTCAATTATAAGTCCAATAAACCTCCATCAGAGGTCCAGATGACATCCATGAAATGTCCATCGAAGATCCAATTATTGTCCATTTTGGTACAATTCACGTCCAAAATATGTTCATATTAAATAAAAACTGGACATCCATTGGACGTCCAAGTTGGTCGCCAATAGATATCCATGGGATATCCACTGGACATCTCTTGTCCATCAAACGACATCCAATGGATGTACATATTGTACGTTTTGGATATACATTGGATATCCTTGTGTTTACTGGGCTGATAACTGATAGCTGTCAGCTGTTACTTCATGTCAATTAATATAACTTTCTAAATCAAGTAGCCGGGTCAAAAAAGTTATTAGTTGTCAAATTAAATAGCTAATAGACCAGGGCCAAACCGATTTTAAATATCCGAATTCTTGAAAAATTCTTAGGAGTACGTGGGTGGTCGGAAAACAATTGGCCCTGGTTTATAAGTCAGTGGAGGTTAATTTCCTACTCTGATATGATTTCAATTTTTAATATATTAGCAACAGTTTTTTTGAAAATTCTTATCTTCTCTGATGTTTAGTATACAATGGTTCTTAAAAAGATACTTTCAAAAGCAAACACATAGAAGTACATAGAGAGAGATAGAGAGAAAAAACTGGGGTAAAAATATCAAAAATCTACGTGAAGTATTTTTTAGTGTGGTATAAAAAAAATAAAAGTCAACCGTGCCTTGAAACGGTGCTCGTGTTACATGCAATTTTTTTATATCGATTTTCAGTAAGTATCCTTGTTAATTTGGAATATATTTCGATTTTTAGGTTAGATTTTATATTAGAGGACATTTAGTTAGTATAAAAAAAACATGCATACATACCAATGGTTCCATAATTTGAGAAGTAGCTACACGATGCTAAGCTTGATATATGCTTTAATATTTGTGTTGAAAAAATATTTTGTTTTTATTTGAATTTTATTTTTAATATACTACTGCTGCTACAAAATCCGAATCTAGATTCCCGCGTCAGTGATATTTATACAGGTCCCAACAATTGTTTACAAAGTTTTCAGCACAGATCATGCGCGAACTTTAAAGTTACGCTAACGTTGATATGGCGGGTGATTTGAATTTGTTATAATGCTAGAGAGTTAAGAAAAATAAATTATTGGATGCAGTCATGTGACACGTCGTTATCATGTCTCTTTCTATCCCATCTTCTTGGTAAATTATTATTTAGATGATAAAAAATTATGAAGCTCAAATGACATTTTTTAATAAAACCAAGAAAGATATAAAATTTTGCCAAAAGATTGGTATATATTTATACCATACCTAATTCTAATAATTTTCAACACAAATATTCTATTTACACAAAAGGCATGTCATCAATGAAGTGCAACACGGACGGGACTCAAATCGGGTTAGTCAGGCGGCTACTTACGAAGATCCTTCTGAACTAGATATGCTGTTGAGACTAGCAGCTCTCTGGCTCGTATCCGATGATCTAGTCGGTGGTATGCTAGGCACCACTTCCTGCGAACGCTGTATGCTGCTAACAGTTGACGTTACCCTTTTTCTATTCACCCCACTCTCTGAGGCACCAATGAAACCAACATATCATTGAGTTGGTTGTGTTTTTCAATAAAATATCTTTTTTTTTAATTTAAAATAATATTTTATTCAAAGCATCCCACAGTATTTTTTTTTATATTTACGAAAGTGGTATGAGGTATAACTGCGATTTTGCAAGAAAATAAAATTTAGTTTTGGGGTAGAATCTTTAACTTTAATAAGTTTTTCATATTTTACCTCAAAATATGTACTTTTTTTAATATTATTATGTTTAATTAATAAATATTTATTAAACCTGCCCAAAGCATTCATGAAAAGAACGTAATTTTTCCGATTTAACCTCTTAAATTTTTTACGTTTTGCTCTCAAGGTCAGCATCATCAGAAGCTATATATTCAGTATTATCTTCGGCTTCTGATGATGTCGATCTTTTTGGGTTTCATGTAGTGGTATTTCAACAGTTCTCAAGTTCTTTGAAACACCGGAAGGGTTTAATATAAATTAATTAAAAATCTAAACAAATTAATAATGTTTTTTCTTACAAAAACTTATGGATAAAGCTGTAGAATGGTCGATAGTGAAAGAAAGCATTGGATATGTTTTATTTTCTGTAAATTTTGTCCCCACTGAAAATTATTTTCATTATAATTAGTTTAATAAAATGTTAAAATTGATAGTTTTTTGTAGCAAAGTATATAAAAATGCAATACTTAGTATTTACTAACATCTTGGCAACACTGTATAATTTTTTAATCATACGAATTGGGTAACTTAAATATCCCGAAGTTTTATATTCTAGAATTAGGGATATATTGAAGCGAATGGTAGGGAAAAATCACCAGGAGTTCATTTGTGTCCCCAAAAATTTTTCCCTATTTTTTTTTTCGTAATAATAGATCGAAATAACAGAATGAGAGAAAAAAGGAAATTCCATAATAAAATGCATACGAAAAGGAAAAAGTATGGAAAATGCAAAAAAAAATTTAAATGTCTGGAAAATTACCTCAGATCAATCAAATTCGTTTTAAACCCACCAATAAAAATCTTATGACATTAAAATTTCACGCAAAAGGGCAATTTTGGATTAAAAATTTTCTAAATACACAAAAATTTAATTTAATGAAAAAGGAAATTAAAAAGTGCAAGGAAAGTCAAGGATATAGTGAAAATGGAAAAAATTATTAGCAAGAAAAAATAGGAAAAAAATATGTGAAAATGCGAGAAAAAATTTAAATGCGTAGAAAATTACCTCAAATCTTAAAATCACGTCCAAAATCGGAATTGTGAAAATTGTATAATAAAAATCGTACGAATTCAAAAATCACAAAAGGATAATTTTGGATAAAAAATTCGAAAAACAGTATAGAGATGTAGAAAAAGGTAAAAAAATCCTCAAAATATTTGGCTACGTGACATTTTTAAAGATCTCCTTTATTTTATACTAAAAATACAGTATATTTTATCAAAATGAAAGTAATAAATAAATTTATATCAGTGGGAAACAAGCTTTACATCAAAGCACATTAGCGTCACTAAAAACTACAGAGATGCTATAAAGGACAAGCAGATAATATTATGTCCTAGAAGTAGAAAATGTCTATTCTATTTACCTCTACAAATGCAGCTATCTACACTATTTTTTTCGAATAAAATAAAATAAAAATGGAAATTTCTATTTCATCTATTATATTTTAGTATCAAAACTCATCCGTTTGAAATTTCAATACTCACTTAATACAGACTTAAAGAATCACTATAGATTTAGAGATGTGTCTACTATTCTTGAAAACGAGAGTTCTTTTTTAAGTTTCATGTGTTTAATAAGTAAACAGAAAAAAAACTAAAATTTCATCTCTCTATGTACCTATCCCACGTGTTTGCTCATTAAAGGAGGGACAAAAAATAGGAGGGCAGTAGGAGATACAGTGACAGTGACGAAGGGAAATTTTAAATACGATTTAGTGATTTATTTACCTTAAAAATATACTTTTCGTACAACCGGTTGCGAAGTGAGTACTTCGCGTTCTCAAAACAATCTTCGAAAATCTTCGCAGCCACTACCCATAGTCACGGCCTTTAATATATCATTAAAGGCTGTGACCCATAGCGGCAGCATTTAAAGAAATTGTCATTTCTTCAGTAGCGACCTTTAAAAAAGTGTCATTTCCAAATTGAACATTTCTAAAAGGTTTTTATTTTCTATTGAACATAGCATTAATTTTTTTGCACGAACATACTGACGGTTGCACGAAAAATAGTGTGTATACCTTGTCCGCGAAACTTTTTAGAGACCTCAAGAATAAAATGCTATTTCGCGGCTTTGATATACAAATAACTATTTAGTCTGTTACGCGACGTAATTTTATTTTGGTCCTCATAAAGACCTGTCAAAAACTTCATTTCTTATTTTAAGAGAATCGCAGCCCTCTATGGTAAAAAGTAAAAACGATTTTGGTGTCATCTCAGTTGTCAAAACTAGTTCTGCAAAATTACATTTTTTATGAATAATTTGTTTGATTAATTAAAAAAGAAAGAAGTAAAGAGAAGCAAAGCGCTTGGATACTTAATTTTTAGCTAAACTAAAGGAATCTGAATCGTATTTAAGGACTCGTCTGAATGGATCAAGGATGGGCATAATCAATTTAAGGGTAAAGAAAGATTGTTAAGTTACAAATTCATTAGAGACCTGTCGCCATCAGCGGATCCTTCTCCATCACTGGAAGCCGAAGAACCCTGTTTGGCAAGTCTAACATCTCCTGGTAAAATTTCTTCTGATCTATGTACAGTAAACGAAGTTTTTCCTCTTTTTCCGAAACCCATTCTTCTTTTTCGTCCTTGTGGAGGATTAAAGGAGTAATAGGGACAGAGCGTACACGTTAGTTATAAAGATAGAGTGGAATCTATTCTAACATTTAACTAGGACAAAGTATTTTTAAAGCTAAGACAAGATTATGGATATTTAAAGAGGAAAATTTTATAGTTTGAAATGCTTAACGCCTGTAGGTGGTAAACAAATTACGATTTAACTGGAATTTTATTGATAAATACGTAGCAATGGCCAAGAAAGAAATAAATTCTCTAACGGAAGTGCCTTAAAATGTGTTTTTCCGAGATAATGCTTTCTGGATAGAAAACTGAATGGTTACGTCAAGCTAATATAAAGCGACATCTTCAAACAACAGAAAAATACAAAAAGTACCCTGTTTTCTACAACAAAAAACTATTATTCAGCTAATCAATAATAGCCCACGTTGAGACGGGGATAAAGCTCATCACAGCATTAAACATCAAGCTCTAGATGAAGATGTGAATACTACGAAGACTTCATATATTATTTTGTTTGTTGGAAACAGAGAGATGCTCAAAAATGTATCATGGATCAGTACTATGATACAAGTACCTTAATCAAACCTACTAATAACCTGTTCCGGTGTAACTTTGTCAAACTGTCTGATTGAGAATATAGCAATTCCACCATCTAACCTTTTCAAATGAGCTTTAAAAGATAAACTGTTACTTTTTGGGGTAAATTTCGCCAGTAGAACTTTTTATTGAAGAGTTTCTTCCCTACCAGTTATAGCCTAAAATATACTAACTAGATTTTTACCGAAAAAGATATATAACCTTTAAGGTACAAGCATTTCAAACTATTTTATGCTCTAAGTTGACTTGTCTTAGCTCATTTTTAGTTGATCCAAGGGCAAAGATCAGACAATTTTTTCTAGTAACCAAAGACGTACACTTAATAGTGACAATTAATGAGTTTATCCAACATTTACTTCCTTACCTGTCGCTGATAGTTGACTAGTAGAGTTGCTCTTCTTGCTCAAACCTACAAATTGGCCTTGTCGATCTCTATCTCTATCACGCAGCCCATCCTTTCGACTCATCGAATCTTTTTGAGGAACTTCTAGACCGTGGAGATGGCTTACGGCTGTATCACTTAGACTACCATCTAAAAAAGGAAAAAATGGAAGAAAAATTGCTTTAACAGGACCCTACGCTTTTTTATAAAAACTCACCAGTTTTTTCGTCAGTTGGAGGCTCAGTATTAGACAAACTCCTAGTGAACTGACCTCTTTTCACACTTCCGTCCCTATGGTGATGATGATGATGATGGTGGTGGTGATGGTTGTGGTTCAAATGGTAGTTATGATGCGGGTCTAGAGGCTCTATTGGCTCCCGAGGGTCGTGGTCTCTCTCCCTTATACCTCTCGAGTTCATAGTTCGATAGCCGTACTCAGTACTACCAATATTAATTGATGTATCATTACAATGTTCACTAGCGATACTAATTCTATTTATACTACATTTATTAAAAATACTGGATAAAGGGGGAATAGAATCGCTGTTACATTTAACACTTTCAACAGGGGAGGAATTGTTTGAATTAGTAGGGAAAAGATCTGGATTATTATCGATTGTCTCCTCAAAGAAGTTTTCGTTATAAAAAACTTCATTTTTGCAACTGCAATCTTGAAAATGCGTACTTAAACTTTCGTTGAAAGTTTCGAATACATCGCTGGATCCGTCTCCGCTAAAAACGCTTCTGGCACTTATTATTTCCTGTCTATTTTTATGTTCTTTTTCTCCGACATTTTCCTCGATAGGTTTAGGGGGAGTTGGTAAAACTCTCCGAATAGTTATAGCGTATACTGGATCTACAGGGTGAGAAGTTTTTATAGAACTGAAAGTTACTGATTTACTTAGCTTTTTGGTTGTTTTTAGTGGTTTGGGGTCGGGGGGTAGGGGTAAATCTGGGGTGCTACTTTTTTTGGTTTGGTCGGTTTCGGGTATATGTTGGTGGGAGGGGTTTATATTAGTCCTGAAAAAAATTGTATTGGTAGTAAAAAATGCATGCATGAAAAAAAATTCAAAATGTACCAAAGGTATCGTGAATAAGAAAAGACATTTTATTTGATACTGACATGTTTTTTTGTCGGTGTAATATATATTCAGCATATTTTTAACTTACCCAAGTCCTCTAGTTCCTCTCGGCCTCTCCGACTGCGTTGAAAAAGCGCTGCTGGTGACAGACGCCACACTTTCCATATCGCTATCGAAATCCACTAACCCCAAAGGATCTCTTTCTCTCTCTTTTTCCGGGGAAAACGATCTCCTAGTGCCAAACCTGGAATGATTGGCCAAATCACTATCGCTTAAACCACTATACCTTCTCTCCCATCCTGATCCTGTACTCCGATAAGTATGTATGTACCTTTAAAGAAAAATACATTAAGATGATCATCTGTCACCGTCAGATGTTTTATTGCTTAATATATAGAGTGAATAGGATAGGGCTCAATATGTAACCTTGCGGAACCCTGGCTATTTGAATAACAAGCTTTATTCGTATGCATAGGAAATTGAAATGGATGTCAGATGAATGTCGGTTTTTTTGGATTTCTAGAAGCTTCCTTAAACAAAACTGAAAGCGATTACCGTGACAACTGCAATGAACTCTTCTTACCTCATTCGATTCCTATTACTACTCTGTCCTTCGAGGTCCTGCGCCACTCGTTCTTGCAGCGCCCTCGCGAGCGCTTGTGGCACTTGGGGGAGTTGGCGTTTCTTCGGCGAGCCAGTAGGTGTCGCTGTCGCGCTTCGCGACTGGAAGCGCGACATTTTGTAAGTCGTGGGCGTGTAATCTGTAAGGCGGACGTCCGGCGGCGAGAGCGATCGGTGGTCAGTGGCGGATCGTCGTGGTGATTTCGAACGGGAACGTGATAAATGGACGCTTGGCGAATCGCAAGGCGCCGCTGAATGGGAGCGGTGACTTATCGTGCCGATCTGGAAGGATACATTTCGTTAATAAGGCGTTAAATCGAGTTATGTGTAAAATTCAATTAATATTTTTGTATGCATTTTAAATATTTCAAAGTATCATTTAAAATTAAAAATATGCCTACAAATTTATAATCTCAAATAAAATAAAATAATAGGGTAGCCATTAAAAAGGATATTTTTTACTTAACAAGATTCGCATCATAAAGTTTGTTTTTAATGTGTTTTCTGAAGTTACGTTTTATTTAACGACAGTCTCTATATAAAATTTTGTAGACAAATAGGCACCTAAATTCTTTGACGAATAAAATCGATATTGACGTACGCTAAGAAAAACAGGTTTGAAAGAGAGAAAACTCGTTTTTCGTTTTTTTATAACTGTTTACAGTCTCCCATTAAGAATTTAAAAATAGCCAAGATACTATTTTCATTCTTACTATATTTTTTTGATATTTCAAAGTATTTTCAAGCCACATTTCTATTTACAACAATCCAACTTAGTATATTGCATTCCATGCTCATAATGTGACATGTAATATATTGGTCAAATCCAAAGAAAACTTAAAGATAGAATTTGAATTGATGATGATCAATATTAGTACATGAATAAAATTTAAAGAAAAGATCATTTTTAGAAATGTCCCACATTTTTAAAGAATCTATGAATGCTAGAACTGATATAGATAACCTCAGCATTATTTATTCTTACAAGCCTTCCTTCGACCAATTTTTCTCAATCATTTTTCAATAATTGTTCATAATGAAAACACACCTTAACCTTCTGTCAACCGATATAAACAGTTGGTGACATTGTTCGTGTCAATATTGTCAATGCCAATTGTCATAATTTTCGCGCCATTTCAGTAGGCAATCACACGAATTCCTTAAGAATGTTAAAAGAAGTGTTTTCATATAATTTTTAATTTTTTTAAAACTATTTGTTATATCACCACGAGTGTTCCAAATTTTATCGATAAAATTTTTGTTTTCACGAAAACGGCTTTATTTGGAAAAACCACGAAAACAAACTGATTGAGTCCGCAGGACGAGTGATTTTATCTCAAATCAGTTTGTTTGAGTGGTTTTGCCTAAAATAAACACGTTTGAGTATGCAACCCAAAAATGTTATCTATAAAATTTGAGAGGACGAGTGGTATTTGGAAAGGTTATTTTTTGAATCATTTTGTATTAAAAACAGAAACAGAATAGTTATTTTTGCGAAAGACAGTTTACACACAAGTGTTCAAAATATTTTCTTTATCCATTTCACACAGCCTCCATTTTTTAAATTTAACCGATAAATCTATAGGTACAGGGACCAATTGATTGACTTGTCAATTTTAAACGGATTCATGGCTGGCAAATGCACTTGTATACACGAAGCGAAGAAGAAGAAGAACCGATGTATGCCATGGAGATTTCCGTGTTTACCTAGTTTTAGTATTATTGTCTATAATAGGTACATTTGTTATATTTATAGACTGATATGGAAAGTGTTTCTTAATTTAGCTACTTTGAAGTGTTTAGGTATCCAAAAACTGATGTTTAATAAACAAAAGTTTAGTGTTGAAGTGTTGTTTGTTGTTTGTTAATTTTAACGTCTCTTTTAATGGCCTAAACTGGACGGGACCTACAGCTTATCGTGGGCTCCAAACCACGGTCCTCAATCACCTTAAACCCATGACTATGCCTTTGTCATGCAGGTGATCTACCGACTAACAAGTGTGTAAATGTGTCACCAACCCCTATCAGTTCCACGAGATATCCGATCTCATCCGGCCTGTCCGGCGTGAATGAAACTGCGTATGATACAAATACCTTTTTGCACCTGCCAAAGTCTTATCTGACTTTAATTCCACTTGAATGCGGCAGGATTCGAACCTACTCTCCGAAAACTGACCAAGCTGAATTGGCAGACGCCTTACCAACTAGGCCACCGTGTCAGATCTAGTGTTGAAGTCAGTTAGGTATATGTGTTAAAGCGATTTGAAATAAACGAATAAAAACAGGTTAGTTTACAAATACATGATGAAATTTGGATATTAACATAGATTTGCAATACATTTTAGTATAATAATAATTGAAAATACTAAATAAAGGTTGTTAAATGTTTATATTTGACAATTCAAAAAAGGTAAACAAAGTTTTATCGAAAAAACAAAAACGAAGAGGCGGTTTTATCAAAGGTAATACCACGAGTCCTCCAAATTTTATCGATTAAATTTTTGGTTTTCACGAAAACGGCTTTATTTGGAAAAACCACGAAAACAAACTGATTGATAAAATCACAAATAGGTAAACACAGTTTAATCAAAAAACAAAAACGACGAAGCGGTTTTATCAGTATAAAACACAATGATTGGTTAGGATCCTGAGTTGTTATTGGCGGAAACCACAAAATCTGACTGTTTTGACAGATGAAAAAAATAATCAAAGATAATACCACGAGTCCTCCAAATTTTATCGATTAAATTTTTGGTTTTCACGAAAACGGCTTTATCAGTTTGTTTGAGTGGTTTTGCCTAAAATAAAGGCGTTTGAGTATGAAGATCAAAAATTTAATCTATAAAATTTCAGAGGACGAGTCGTATTTGAAAGGATTATTTTTTGATCATTTTGTATTAAAAACAGAGAAAGACACTTTACACTCAAAAGTTCGATATTTTCTTTTACATTTAAACGCCAAATATTACAAACGTAATATAAGTTGCCTATCTAGTAGTAGGCATTTAAGATTATTTATTAAGTGTAACGTTTAGACGTTTTGACATTATGTTAGTTTTAAACGAATTTATGGATGGAGCTGTGTTGTATTGACAATAAACGAATAAAAACAGGTTAGTTTACAAATATATTTTGAAATTTGGGTATTAACATAGATTTGCAATACATTTTAGTATAATAAAAATTGATAAATGTTTACATTTGACATCTCAAACAGGTAAACATAGTTTAATCAAAAAACAAAAACGACGAAGCGGTTTTATCAGTATAAAACACAATGATTGGTTAGGATCCTGAGTTGTTGGCTGAAACCACAAAATCTGACTGTTTTGACAGATGAAAAAAATAATCAGTATAAAACTCAATGATTGGTTAGGATCGTGAGCTCTTATTGGTTGAAACCACAAAATCTGACTATTTTGACAGATGAAAAAAATAATCACTATCAAACTTTATAGCTAAGATTACACAAGTATAGATTGACTAATACAGGACCAAAAACGGAACCTTGGGGCGCCACCATTTTTATACTGAGGAACACTGAAATTGTTGCTACTTTCGTTTCAAAAATGGTCCTGGTCTATACGCGAAAGAGATATTTTACGCATCGTACTAACCTTTTTACTGGTAGTATTGTTGTACATATGATATGCCTGCATATTTTCCTGGTCTCTTCTAGATCTTCTATCCGACGATTCTCTCGGTGGACTCGACGAACTACCTACGCTGCTAACGCTCGCGCCGTCAGCGTTTCGTCTGTCTCGGCCACCTTCAATGTCGCATTCGGACGGCGTATCGCTATCGGAAAACCTGGAATGTTAGAGAGATCACTCTTCACCGTTTTTAAGATAGCACATATTTGTGTAATTAAAGTAATATAACCGCAAGCAAGAAAATGCGTTTGTGTTAATAATAAGATTAAAACTACCCGTAGATTTAAAATATATAATTTTAGTTTGCGCTCTTTCACCAAAATTCGCAATCGTATAGAATATAATCATTTTTCAAAATTTGGCGGATGTTCGGTTCGCTACCACCATTTTTTGAAGTTTATGCATAAATGTACTACAGATTGGCCAAAAAATTTATTAGAATATGAATGAATGAAATATTTTACGTTTTTACGTATCGTACAGACCTGGAGCCCGTACTCGGCGGTGAGAGGTGTTCGCTCGGCGTCAACGCTATCTCTTCGTGAGGACCTAACGTCCTCCACATCGGTTGGTCCTCCAAAGGCCACAATTCCACTATCGCTTCCCCTAAAAAATCGTTCGCTCCATATCGCACGTAATCCCATACGGTGATCTCTAAAGCGCGTAGTCGGAGATCGGCTCTCCTCAATCCTGAGTAGACGAAAGTCTGATTCCACATAGGCTCCGTTGTTCCTATACAAATAAAAATTGGTTATTGTACAGCACAATAGTAGCAACGGCTTTACTTTAAATCACCCCCACTCCTCTACTTTTAATCCACGCCCCTTCTGTCATATGTCATTTGTCAACTGCCGTCTGTCATATGTCGCCTATCATTTGTCAATAGGGTTGCTAACTCACCTGTCAACATTCCCAGGGGTCTCTTACTACTCTCAATTTTAGAATAAAATGTAAAACTCAATTTGAAATCATGGCTACCTATGACATATCCGAGCTTTTGCAAAAACAGGTGTCGTCAGAAAGCAGCCCCAATTGCAATCACTCATCGAATGTTATATCATGTGTCATAAGGAAGTACAACTATGGCTATAAAACTGAACCCTGAAGAAGGTTGTTTAATTCTTTCTTTTTTATTATCGGCATATTGACCGAACAAATTAGTTCGGTATCTGAATTCGTTCTGTGTGTTTGTTGATTCTTTGTGTTTATGAATTTGGATAGAGCATCAAAAAATAAGCTTAGGTTTGATGTGCCCGTCCGTACCTCTTCGGGAACACCTTCAAAATGGGGTCCAAAATATGAAAATTTTGAAGTTTAAAATGACATTGAATTTAAAGTTGACACACAGTGAATGACGATTTTCGTAAAAGTGAGTAGACTGTAGCTGTGTTGATTAGAATAAGAACTGTCAATCTAAAATGTTATTAATACTTTCATTACAATTTGTTCGGTCTGGTTTTTCGTTATAAATCTGTGCTGTGGATCAGAGCTGGGGAGGATTCGAATCACATAGGAATCCTGGATTCGAATCCTTTTTGAGGATCAGAGGCCGGTGATTCGAATCCTTTAAAAAAAAGGATTTGTGATCCGGATTCGCCGAAGAAATCCTAAAGGATTCGTATTCGCATCACCAATGTTAGGTTCGGATCCCTTTACAGACCATATTACACCGGCGCGACAAGCCGTCTCAAGTAGTGATGGGGAAAAAATTTTTTTCACGCATTTAGGGGTGGTTTTTGGCTGTTTGGGGGTTAGAATCGGCTTGGGGAGAAGATCCAACATCATGAGTGATGACTAGGGTTTTCTCGTTTATAGCGAAAAATAAATTTTTCATCCTTTCGGGGGTGATTTTGGCCGTTTGAGGGATGGGGTCAATCCTCAAAGAATTGTTATGTTAGTTTTGCCGGTAATGATTAGGAATCATACAATCTTACATAATACATGATTACATGGTATTACACTGACATGATCCGTGATTCGTGATCCGAAAAATGGATTCGAATCCTTTTTTTTTAGTAAAAAGGATTCGGACATTGGATCCGTGATTCCTATCACATCTCGTGATTAGAATCCTTTTTTGAGGATTCGTCACAGCTCTGCTGTGGATACATGTAGTTTGTTCCCTTTTTTTTTAATTAAAAAATAACTGATATAGGCAACATATTTATTTAGTAATAACTAACTGAACGAATATTTTATTTTATATTCGAATTGATTTATTTATACCAAACTTCAAATCTGGCTCGGCTCCAATAGCTCTATTTCTATTCTGACAAAAACAAGAATTGCAAAAATGTGTGGAATTGATTTCTTACCATCCCATTCACCATATATAGGTTAGATTTCGAGATTATCCAAATGGAAATCCCTACGCGATATAAACATTCCAAAGAAAATCGGGAGGTACGTGGAAAGTCAATCGAAAATAAGTACAATTTATAAACAATAATTTTATCCATTTTTTGTTAATTGAAATAGACAGTTTAAGGTTCTCGATAACAAATTCTCTGAGACATTCCACAAGAAGTGCCCTAAGGCATGCATCTAGTAATCAAGCTTCGGAGAAGAAGACGACGTCTCTAAAGAGTTATCTAAGAAGCGCCCTGTGCAATACATCAACCAGTATAAAGGCTGAGAGGCATATAAGAAGCTTCTGAAGAGTTCTGGAAGGAGTTCCTCAGGAAGAAGTGTCGTGGATGATGTATTGTGGCATGTAGAGACATATCGTCCAGTATAATCATTCACATAATTGTTAGTAATACTTTAAGGTATTGTACATATTTATATTACGTGTAAATAGGAGGATTGATGTCTTACCACGTTCGTTTATTGTTTAGACATTACTTGTATATAATAGCGGTTAAGGTCAACCTTCCTCAGATATCGATATTGACATTCTTATAGAGTCCACTCATTATTATTAGTTGTCATAATGATCGATTCCTGTAATTAAGTATTACTATAAAATAGGAGTAATAATATAAAGCTTGAGAAGAAACATTAGATGAACAATGATACCGAAGTGTCTTCAGATAAGACAGGAATAAAAGGGGCTTTCAAAATTCGTAGTTAGACAAAAACAAAAGTCACTTTTGCGCAAAACCAAAAAAGATGTCACTATTATTTAAAAAAATGTAGTAGGTGTAAGTCAAATCTTTTCAATTATCAACTTATCAACTTACGATTAATAAAGATCATAGTTATGTCAATTTATATTCAATACTTATAGTTCATTTTTTTTAATTTCAAATAGAATAAATCGGGGAAATACCGATAAGCGCGTAGGTATGGGAAAACTTTTAATCCAAAACAAATATTGTTTTTAAAACTCACCTGCCAAAGTCCTAGTCCTCCTTTTGCTCTTCTCCGACCGATCCGGCAACAAAAACAACTTGCAGTAGGGATTCCTCGATTGGTGTGGTGATCTGGGAGTCAGTCCAGCGGCGCAGACGATGGTCACCAACAACTGCAACGCCGACGGGTCGAATTCCACACGCACTTGGATCCTGCCGCCGACGCTAGGAGCCAGCGCCTGCTGCGACGGATCTTGGCTCCGCTCCGGACTGCCCGGCGACGTCACTAGGACGTGGGGCCGTTCGTAGATCTCGGAGTCCGGGTGCCACTGGTGGAGGCCGCCGACTGTCTGACCTGACGGGCAGAAGTTACGAGTGAAAAGTGTCTTTATGTTTTCAGCGTGACGCATCGGAATTCGGGGGATGGATTTGCTCATGAGGGGAGGATATTTAATTGACATATTTTTGTTGGTATGCTGATATATAGACAACGAGTTTTGTCTGGAGTCGTTTGATTTTCTTGGGTTATATACGGGGCGTCAGACTAATACATATGTGTCTAGTAAATAGAGAAAAGTTATGAAAAAATAAGTTTTCTCCACGGCCACTACTGAATGTAGTTATTCTAATAACAGAAAAGAAACATTTTCGATGCTGAGATTGAAAGAAAATTCTGAAACACTTGTCCCTTATGTATTTTATACGTATTTCATTCTTACTCTAGTGTCAGAATGTTCATTCTGTAACACCTAGCTGTAAATATCACATCCGCACCCTAGATACCCATGAATTTCATGTTTGACAGTTCTACGCGACGTGTTATTTATTTAGTTGTGGTGCAATGATAGATTGCCTCCTCGTGGTGCACCCTAGGTAACGCTAAAGATCTATCAGTACTGGATGCCAAACTAGCTATCACGCTCTATTGGCTAGCCATACGATACAGGATTTTAGGGTACGGAAAATACAGATAATATGGAGAATTACAACGGTGCTTCTCAGCACCAATTGACGATGCATATTGGACCGACCCTTCGCATATGCCAATTAAATATAGAGGGAATTAGCAGGTTAAAATCAGAAACCCTCAAAAATTAATGACCGAAAATAAGATAGACGTCATAGCCATTCAAGAAACACATGCGAGTTTCCTTTTATCGTATTGTAAAAAATCCATACGCTAAATAAATAAATAATTTATTTAGTTTGAATTTGCCAGAAAAATTAAATGATCGATGTAATGATTACGGATTAAAAATCAACTTTAAGAAAACCAAGTTAATGGTAGTTACAAAATTCCCACAAGATCTGAGCCATGCGAACCTGACGGTGGCAAACACCATGAGAAAGACATAAATATCTAGGAACTTGGATAGAACAATCGGGTGATCAAAGAAGAGAAATAAGAACGAGGATAGAGATAGCAAGATCAACATTTGTAAAAATGAAGAAGTTATTTACGAGTCGGGATATTAACATGAAACTTAGGATGAGGATACTGCATTGTTGTTTTTTCCACTCTCTTGTATGGAGTTGAAACATGGACCCTCAAGAAAAACCACATCGACAAACTACAAGCATTCGAAATGTGGTGTTACCGTAGAATGTGGCGTATTCCATGGACCGATAGAATTACTAATGCCCAAGTGCTGAACCGGATGCAGATGGAATGCTGAATTCATTAACACCATGAAAAATAAAAGCTTCAATACCTAGGTCATATAATGAGAGGACAGAAATACACACTTCTCTAACTGATAGTCTAGGGAAAGATTAGTGGAAAGCGGAGCATTGGGAGACGCCGTGTGTCCTGGCTAAAGAACCTGAGGGATTGGTTTAATTGTAGGAATGTTCAACTGTTCAGAGCTGCAGTCAACAAGGTCACGATTGCTGTGATGATAGCAAACCTCCGATAGGTGATGCACTATAAGAAGAAGCTGCGTTTTTTGAGGTTTCGTTTTGCTTTATTCAATTCCTACTTTCTGTGGCCTTGGAGAAAATACATCAGTCTGTTACTCTGTTGGAATAAAAATTCGACACTCGTGGTCCCTCCACTCGTATCGAATTCTCATACTAACCTTGTTACAGAATATACTATTATTTTATGTTGTTTTCATTTTCTTACCATTTTTATCAATTGCAAAAACGTTTTGTGCCAAAAAAATAAAAAGAATATGAATACACAAACTTAAAAAATTACACAAATTTTTAAAGTAAAAATCCATAAGCATTATATCAAAATTTACGAAAAAAATACTTCAAATCCTTAATGTATATCGAATATATCGAAAATTGCAAATTCCTGTAGTTAAAATAGTGGAATTATTTTTTCTCATTGAGCGAAACATAAAATCATCAATAATTATAGAATTGCAGGCCATTTCTATTTTGATTGCTAAAATTCGAATTCGAGCTTAGACCTCTATATTAGATCTACCTCCACCCCAATTGTGAATAAAAATTGTCCGAGAAAAAGTATATATGAAAAAATACTTTTTGGATCTTAATTTTTAGCTTCTGGCATGCAGTCTATCGCTCAGATAGACTGCATGCCAGAAGCTAAAAATATTGGTAACTTGTCAGCTAATTCCAAGATGGAGGGTGGGGGGGGGATTTTTGCCAAATATTTCCTATCTCTTGGTTAAAAACATTTTTTTATCTGACAAAAAATTTGACGCGGTTCTTTGTGATGATACAGCACCCTTGTAATTTTCTCTCTAGAATATTCGAAAAAATTCAAATTGTTGAAAAATAATTCATCTAAAGATACCTGATTCCCTCGACAACGTTATTTTATATCGCATACCCGATTTGAGGGGATAATATGACAATACACAAAACCATATATATAGAAACATGTAGTGTAAATACAAGATAACTTTTCTAATATCTAAATTCTAATCTAAACAATAAAAAACATTGTCCGAACACTCAACACACTCAAGTTGTTGCTCCCATTGAAGAAATAAAAATACCAGTGATGTATCGATCAGTAAAAGAAAAATTTTTTTACGATAATTATTTTCTACTAAAAATTCAATGTTTTAAAGACAATTTTTCATTCGCTATGATACGCTACTGGCATACTATAGCTTCTAACTAATAGGAAAAAGTGCACGGACACACAACCACGATAGATAGATAGAAGAAAAAGAAGAAATATGCTAATTTTGTGTATTGTGTTTAAGTGAAAAATGTTTAGCAGTGTGTTTGGTGCTCGATTGTAGGCAACCGAAATGTCTTCATCGTCATCAGAGAATAATATGTACTGTAAAAAAGTAATAAAAGAAAAAATCCCCAAATCTGGGGAGATTTAGTGTCACGTTACTGATATCCTCTCTTATTGGGCGTTTGTAGAAAATTTTCCCCAGATCTGGGATCTGGGTAATTCCATTTTTTGAGTGTTAGAAGTTTCAAGATTGCCCATATATAATTTTTTATGCACATGTTGGATCACACATTAGTTATATTTTGGAACTTAATATTGTTTATGGTCAATTTAGTTTTTTCTCTGATAGATATGACATTTCGATAGACCACGTGACCTAGCGTACCTCTCTGAGCGACTGATTGTCTCCAATTTGCTTGAGCGACTCTTCTGTTTCCCATGCTCCTGGATACTATGAGCTCCACATTGGCTTCTTGCCTACTTTCGGCAATAATATCGGACACTTCCTGGAAAGTCTTACCCTGTAGAGATCTCCCGTTCCACTCTATTACCTCATCACCTGGAAAAAAACGAAATAAAAAAAATAAAACTTGATTTGATAAAATATTCACTCTCAACCATAAAAATCTCTATCTTTAGAATACTCACCGGGCCTGAGTTGTCCCTCCACATCGGCAATACTGCCCTTTTTGACCTTTTCTATAATAGCTCCGGTCATACCGTTCTCCAAAATTTTCCCGCCGACCACTTTGAGTCCCAAAATGGCGGCACTCGATCCGGTCGTTGTATCTCTGGAGTTTCGCCTCAAAATCATATGACCGATTATCCTCAAACCATCGGCGGATACTTGCCATGTTAGCGGATGCTGTTTCGGAAAATTTTCACATTACGACAAATGGTAGATGAGGAATCAGTGAAAAGCGTTCCATGCAGTCATGTGAAGCGATAGAAGCGGTACTATAAGATTATTAACGCAAGAATTTTTACTATATAACGTAAATGTCGCTAAGTGGAAATGAGCTGTCAACGGTTGGTTTCGCGTCAAATGATGTATGTCATACGTCAAAAACTTTCAACGTCATTCAACGCATGCGGAATGATGCGAAGTTTAAAAAATAAAACGACATTTGACAAATAAAATGACATTTAATACACAAAACGATGTTTCACTTGGGTTAAACGTCGTTTGTTTCAGTAAAAAAATATTTTATCGCTAAGCTTTTGACGTATGACGTACATTTTTGACGTTTGACAAGTTTTTGATGTAGTTGACATATCCTATATGTCGCCCGCTTGATTCTTGCAATAATAATCCAAAAATATTAAATTTAAACATAGCACTGTTTCAAACAATAAAATTTTGTGGTGCTCTAAGGCACTGACAGATAAACATCTTTTAAATCGTTAAAGGTCTAATTTTTAAAGAACGAAAATCACCCTGTACATTTATCATAACTTATGTGGAGGGTGTCCAAAATAACGTCATGCATTAATTGTTACAAGTCACAGTACCATATTTAAAGAAACAAATCGTTCGAAGCTAGCAAAACAAAAACAAATCAATCCAGTATAGATAAAATGCTAACTTGGATCAGTTCCAAAAACCAAAGAAAAAGTTCGTATTGGAACATACAAAAGGATGAGTCAAAACTTTTGGCTATCGTTAACACTATAATAACAAAAATTATAGTAATACAATAAAAAAAGTCGAGTAGAGATGAAACAAAATTTAAAAATTCGCGTATAATATACAGGGTGAAGTATTAGTGTGTCGAAAGTTTTATATATCCGTTATTACAGGATATATAGAAAAAGCTAATTATGAAAATTATACACAGCCTTAAACTGCATATTTTAAAATTATTTTCATATATACAAAGTGTTTTATATTACCAGGCTGAACCACGGGCGGATCCAGCCGATTTGCAAGGGGGGGGAGCTGTCCCCAGCTCATGGTTGTTCTCATCCAGTCCTTCAACCTTCGAAGGGTTGAAAAGGACCTCTTGGCTTCTTTCTTTAATCTTTCTTTAAATTAAAAAACTCAACTTAAAGGGGGGAGGGCTGCAGCCCCCACAGCCCCCTCCTGGATCCGCCAATGCGATGAACCAAAAAGTATGATACGTTAATGCTTCCCCTATAAAAATAGCCAAGGTTTGAATATTTGAAAAAAAAATTCCAATGGATACATTAAGCATTACAATCAGTGCGAAGCCATGCTTTGCGAGAATATAGAAAACTGAATAAAAACATGCTGACTAATAACTTCATACAGGGTTGCAAAAAAATTTGGAAAGGATACTCTCTCAGAAAAATGGCTAAACCTATATATATTCAACACTAACATTGTTTTCTTAGCCATTTATAAAACAACCTTAAAAATATCAATAGGAATAAGTCTGGTCATCGGGTAGGCCACCAAAAATCCAACTAATATCTATCGTTCAATTAGCCATTTTTATGTTATTGCACCTTTGCTAAATTTCTGGTAACTCTTTAAAATAAATTTTCGAAAACGATTTTATAAAAAGAAATTTTGAATCCCTCATTTTTCCGGACAAAATTCCATGTTCTTAAAAAGAATTTGATTGAAAATAAAATATTTATTTTCCTAGAAAATTCCTCCCTAAGGTGCATAATGAATGAGAAAGTCCTTTTTCTCTCCCCATAAATGACTTTAAATATTGGTCAAAGTGGTATGTACAAAAGAAACCGCTTCAAAGAACATAACAGGATTTATTCCAAAAGAAAATTTAAAAATTTGAGGTTATGTCGATGATTAATTTTGACATATAATGGGGTTAAAAAATAGAACTTTCTGATTCCTAGATTCTAAATGCTGTATCTACTTTTTCAAGAGCTTACAAATAATAATTAAAAATAATGGCAGTTTGTATGAAATAACTGAAAATTTGATTATTTAAAAATAAATATGAAGTGAAATGAATGAGTTTGAATGAAAATATAAAAATGAAATTTTAGCTATAATATTCCTACAACTTTAATTTAAATTAATTAAATTAAAATTACAAAAATGCAAATGTCAATAATAAAATATTACAAAAACCAAGTCTAAGAAGTTTAAAAAAGTTATAAGCTATAAAAATGTGATACTTTCTAGATGGACATAAGTATTTATAAGAAACATTTTTATTAAATGAAAATACTTACTTTTTAATGTTTATTATTATTTTAATAAAATTTCATTTTTATAAGTGAAAAACATTAGAATATAAATTTTGAATATCTTTGTTAGCTCTTGTTCCTTATTAAAGTGATCTACAAACCTGGTGACGTCACATTTTTAATTTTCTGTATCAAAATTTAAAATTTTCTTAACGCAAAACTGCAAAAAACTACCATTGTTTAAAATGTACAGAATGACGTAAGTAGATAAACAAGGTTTGTTCTATCCCACTAACCTTTTGCGGGCCTTTTTCGGTGCAGTTGAGAGCTATGTTTATAGGGCTAAAAGCTATAGCCCATACAGGCTGACTTAAACCTTGTTTATCACTAACGTATATTTAAAAAAATAAACAAATGAAAAAAATTGTAGAAAACGTAAAAATACAACTAACAAGCATCTTTCCGGCCCAAATTTTATCCCTCCAGCCCTAATGAATCGTATGCCCTCAAATGCAGTCTAAAAAAAGTAATTTCGTGACGTCACCAAGCCTCCCTGTTAAAAATCATACGTCAAAAGCACCTTGGGCAAGTCCCCCCTGGTCGAATCTTCGCTAGAAGTAAACGTGGAAGACGTATCGATACCCGAATCTCTGTGAGAATCTTGCGATCCCTGACGACTACCGTCGTGATGATCGAAACGTACCGTTTTCTTTCTTCGTTCCGTGAACCCTCTGTTATCCGCCGTCACGTCTTGAAGCGGCCTATGTTGGTGTAGAGGTGCTACTATGTAGTGACTCAACGGCGGCCACGTGCCGTTATTACCTAAACATTTTTTTAGTGTGGGAGAGAAGCTAGGTTTGGTTATTTAATTTATTTTTTGGCTTTTCTTTGTTCAACTCCAATTTGGGTATTACCCGGGAATATTCTAGTAACAAATTTTATAGTGATATGAGAAATTTTAAATAAAGAGAGGACCAGTTTATTGAAGGGTATAGTCGAACCCACTGCTTTATGAGAATGAAAAAAGCTATAAAAACAGCAAAGGATACCGGCAATAGAAGAAATGCTAACGAATCTGGACATTTTTAAGTACTTTAATGTCTAAAACACCGTACACTGTCCATATACATAAAAATAAAATAATATTTTGGCTATTAGGACCACTGTGCAAAGATTCAATAGCCAACTTAAGAGGAGATCCTAATAGGGGTAAATGGTTTAAAATTTCTATATGGGTTTTAACATGTAATAATAATAATAATAATTTATTCAGTGAAAATGTAATTACAAACTATTTAAGTTCAGCAAATTTTATGATTAGTTTAGTTTTAGTAAAAGTACAGTAATAGTAATAGTGAAGTCGGTACTGTATGCAGTGTCAAACCCCATAAAACTAAAAGTTGCGCATGGGGTTATCTTCTTTGCAATACAGCATCCGATCGTCCTAAATAGAAAATAAAAAATAATCAATTTATACTACTTAAGGACCTTATTACATCAAAAATTATACATTACACTAGAAATTAATATTTTATTGTTTAAAACCTAATTACACTGAAAAGGAAAACTGCATTCTTGACACTAATCAATAAGTTTATGAATTTGTTTTCGATCCGAATTCAATAGAAACTTTTTAAACACACTTTTTATGAAATTTACTGAGTTTATAAATGTGAAATATAACTTGTATAATTCAGGCAAATAGTTATATAATTTTGCTGCAAGAAAATAATGACATCTTTGACTGAAAGATTTATTAGATCTGATGGTTTGTGTATTTAGATTGCTTTTTGTTCTTGTATTATAGTTATGTTCAATACTCCGCAATATGCTTTTATTTTTATAAATATAGATTATTATGTTATACATATAGGTTAATCTTATATCTAAAAGGTTTGCTTCCTTATATAATAAATTAGACGAATACAGAATAGGTTTTTTATACATAATTTTTAAGAACCTTTTTTGTAACACATCAAGTGGCCTCAAATGTGTATAGTAAGCTCCACCCCAACCCAAAATGCCATATTGGATCCTAGATTCAATCATAGAGTAGTAAATAGTTCGCAGATAGGCTCTATCAAGTATGTTGGAAAGGTATTGAAATTTATATAATATACTCCGTAGAGTTTTTGTGACATTGCTAATATGTTTATCCCATTTTAGATTTTCATCTATTATTACCCCTTAGTATTTTATTTGTCGCGTTGATTTGATTTCAGTTACATCATTAGTTTTTATTTGCATTACATTATAATTTGTGATATTTTGCTGATATATCGAAAATGGAATAAAAAACTTTTTATCAAAATTTATTGTTAAAGTCATATGGTTAAAAAAATCTCTAATACTACTCATATCTTTCTCGGCTTTTGTCTTTAGATTTTCCCATGTATTGTCCTGGTACAGGATAACAGTATCATTAGCAAAACTCCAGATTTGACCAGATGTTTTTATAGTAAATAAAATATTTATGTATATTATGAACAGCAAAGGTCCTAAAATAGTTCCTTGTGGAACTCCCATTTTTATTTCCATTTCCTCACTTTCTATATTATTTATCCGGACCATCTGCTTTCTCTTTAATAAATAGCTGTGCATTAAATTAAGTGGCACAGATTAGTTTGTGGTTAGTTATAAAAGATGTTAATTGATTATGTAGAGCTTTTTCAAATATTTTAGTTAGACAGGTAATTAAAGATATTGGTCTATAGTTTGGTAGATTTCTTTTATCACCTTTTTTATACATTGGTATTGGTATTACAACAGATATCTTAAATTGGTGTAGACATATGCCTTTCTCAAATATTTTAATTATAAGGAAGGTTTGGTGGAATACGGTAAGTGTAGTTTTTATTAAAATAATATTTGCAAGTGTGATACCAAATTTTCTTAAACTTCTTACCTTATTCACAGAATTACTTTCTAACCTAACATAATTAAACTTTTATAGGGTTAGATTGTTTTCAATCTAACTTTATTATTGTGGCCTTTTATAGTTTAAACTTTTTAAATATCGATATTTAGTAATTAAAATGGTACCTTTTATTCAATTTAAGCTTTTCGTTCTCATTTTAGTTGTTCAAATAAATGGGATTCTATAAAATCGCTTTTCCATATAACACCAAAATCAGGAAACAGGATGGATATTTTTACGCCGAATATAGTTGGATCTGGATATTTTTATACAGGAACACAGCTGGGACTGGAGATGTCCAAACAGAAACACAGGATAGGATGGATAATTTTGGAAAAAGCCACCTTTTAAGATTATTGTTTTTCTTGATTTATTTTTATTTTTCATTAACCTCACTTTTTCTGACAGGTAACAATTTATTCTTTTAAATCGCGTTGCTTTGAGTTTTTCTTTTGTTTTTATGATACGGAGCGACGTGAACTCTTCAAAAGATTTTGGTAAAAAGCCTCGCTTTGATACGCGAAATGGTTTTTATAAAGTACAAAGTCATAGCTTGCTAGATGAAAATTTGACATTTCTTAACCTAAATTTTTACAAAATTATAAAAATTATTGATTTTATTGCAAATTTTGACTAATAACATCTTATTCTAGAGATTAAAAGAAAATTTTTGATATACTTTTTATATAATTTCGAATTATATTAACTTTGTACAAAGACACTTTTTGTTCGTCATCATTGATTTTCTAAATATCATTAAACTTTACTATATTTCTTTAATTTTAGAAATCCTAAACTCTTTTTCATTTAATTTACCATCGTTTCGTTTAACTTAAACTAATTATGTTGAATTATTATTAGATTGAATTTTAAGGTTAACTTTTGATTTTCTTTCTCTGCTAGGATTTGATATAATAACGTTCTTAGTGTTATTATATCAGCAGATTTATCTGTGATCATTCTATTATGAATTTTTCTATTCAGTTCTACGTTAAAATACCAGTAAATACTTTAAATCTGTTAATCTAACTTTCTTATGTGATTACAATATTAACTTTTATAAGTAATATTTTCTTCCTGTCTAAGTTATTAGTTATACGTTTAAAAAAGACTTTTTATTCAATAACATTACAATATATTGTTGTTTCGAGGTGTATATTTCTTGATAAGTACTCTGAAGTTCTTTCGCCAAGAAATCTTTGGAAGTATGATCTGACACCACATAATCCATTGGAATATAATTTAGTAATTGTTACGATTCTTCAGGTCCACTTAAAAAAACTGTTTTTTCCCAAGGGCGAAACTTATTGAAATTGACACCGAATAAATAAATAAGAAATATACTGTAACAATGATTCAAAATAGAAAAGAGTATGTAATACACGGAAGCCCAGAATAATATTAATTGAAACGCAAAAGAACATATAAGTAACACCACAAATCATCTACTATTCACTAAATCAACGGCGAACACAAGCACAGTGTATGAATATTTTCCTGGCCCCCACTACTGAAGACAATATTTGTCTAACTCATGCTTCCTACTACTCAACCTAAGAATGTTTCACTCAACTAGTAAAGTAAAGACACTAGCCACACTTCCATTGTCGCCTCTTATGACTGTAACCTCACACCTCACAGTTTAGTTAAATTAAAATTTAAGACAAAAATTTAATTAGTAACATTTGTGAATCTCAAAAGAGATCAGAAAAAGAAGCTATGTTCCAGGTGGAGTGGTCAACCTCTATTCAAATCTAATATGCGTTATAGAAATTAAAATATTAAATAAAGTTAACCGATATAGAAATTTTACGCCATTTACCCCTATTAGAATCTCCAGTTAAGTTGGCTATTGAATCTTTGCACAGCGGTTACTAACAGCCAAAATATTATTTTATTTTTATGTACATGGACAGTGTACGGTGTTTTTGACATTAAAGTACTCAAAAATGTCCAGATGCATCAGCTTTTCTTCTATTGTCGGTATCCTTTGCTGTTTTTATAGCTTTTTTTCATTCTCATAAAGCAGTGGGTTGGGGTACACTTACTATAGCATTCATTGTAGTTATGAGAGCGTTGATCAAAGGTGAAAAAAAATGATATGAACACTAATAATATTATAAATTATATAAAAATTCTCTATTTTTAACATTGCCTCCAACAGTGATATCACAACACAGCAGGAACAGGCTAAAAAATAAATAGAGGAGCTATGAGAGTTAAATCCTATAAGAAAGTTATCCACTTCAAGGTCACGCGTCGGCGCTCAGCATTATCAGCTGGGAGATAAGGCTAAATTTCAATTAATGATATTAAGTAATAATTTTATATATAAGAATTTAAAAAAAGTAGGTCGGGTCGGGTTTTACAAAAAAAATGGTGACATCAACGACTCAGTATTCCTGGCGTAAAGTGGAAAAGGTACCCGACTTCAGAGGAAGGTGGTTCAATTATTGTATTTATATCGCTTTAAGTGGGAAGGGACCATAAGCTATTTTATAATAAAAATATGTCCCTTTTTTTATTAAAGTTGACCTGACGTATTATATTTTAAATTTTTATTCAATTAACTACAATTCGGTGTTATCTTCCAGCTGATAATGCTGAGCCGGCAAATGATTCTGCAAAATTGGGGATTCAAAAAATATAACCTATATAGAAAATCTAGCCAGACGTATGTAATTATGGAGTATTAATTCATCATTAATTCACAGAATACTTGAAACTGTTATTGGCTCTATGGGGATTCTTTATCTTAAAATATGAAGATTTAACTAAACATATATAGTGAAATAAAATGTTTCTATTTGATGGAATACAAAATGACAAGATTTTATAACATTTTTGGGCATAAATCAAAAACTATTAAATATATCAATTCCAATATTGGTACAGGTGAGTATCATTGGGTAAAAAAATCATAATTTGATATTAGCTTCGACCTCAGTTATACAGGGTGACCCATAGATAACATTAAATCAAATATTTTGCTTTAAAAACTTTTTATATGCAATTTAAGTTAAATTTTCATATTTTTCAGACAAGAAGAACATTTAAAGAATTAAAGAGCCCGACAAAACTTTTTTCTTGTGAATATATAATAGTAATACCAAACCCAACATCTGTTGGACGAATATTCCTAAACATTAAAATAAAACAAACATAAATGTTGATACCGATTTTTACAAAAAATTTCGCAATCCGGTAGATCTCTATCCAAGACAAGAATAGAAAAAATTCACAAATGCAAGAATTAGAGAAAAAACAGTGCGCAAGCTGCGTGTAGAGACACTTTCATGCTATATCGAAAAAAATAATAAGAAAAACAAAAATCACAACATTGAAAAGAACGGTGGGAAAAAGATCGGATACGAGGTATCGAAAAATATCGATTACAAAAAATCGATTGTATTTCTCTTAAATTATCACATTAACAATACATGATTATGATTTTTAATAATTATTTACTCGAGTATTTTTCCAATTTCCTTTCACATAAAGCAGAAATTCGCCCAAATCGTTTCTTTTCGATATACGGCTATTACACCAGTTAATTTACATTTGCGAAAGGTCCTAATAATTAAAGCATCTTTAACTGTTTACTACGCCACTGATAGATTCACTTTCAATACATCTAAATAAATTCTCATACTTGATGATTCAATAAAAAAAGTTTCAATTTTTTAACTTTATCAGTGCTCATTTTCTTTAAGTTGGTATGATAAAAAATTACAGCTTATTTAAAATACAAAAAGAACGAACAAAGGTTCATAAAAAATATATATTTTTGCGGGAGATAAAAATTAAAAACAAAAAAACCGGTTTTTAGCGGTTTTCTCGATAATTTTGAGGTTATGTTGAAAAATGATCAATACAAAAGTCATCTTGATTTTTCTTAATTTAATTATTTACCCTAAATTTGCCAACCATCCACATATTGCTAACAATTTTTTTTGTTTCAAAAATGATTGGCCCTGGTCTATGTGGAAAAATGTGAAAATGTTCGGAAAATTTCTAAAATTAACTTTTTAGCCTAAATATTCTACCGGATGACTCCAGTAATGATCCTAGAAGACTAATTTCAAAACACAGATCGCAGTTAAAATTCTTTCTTTCCTACTTCCTACTTATAGATTTGTTTTAATCATCCTAAATAAACAAACTTTGACATTATTCAATATAAATCAATTTATTATTCGATTTTTTTGTAATCGATACTTTCTAATAACATCGATACGTCGTATCTCGAAATTTTCCCCTCGAACTATTATATCAAATTAAATTTATTTGGCAGTAGCTGGCACATCCTCACCGCTAAAAAAGTTTTTATTCTCTCGTCTAGAATCGCCTGTCGACTCAAATTATTTGTTAATTTTTCTCTTTCTCGAATTCCTGGAAATTGTAAAATTGACTTCAACCCGCCAAAAAATGGTATTTTTAAATAGAAGTTTTAAGATAATCAAGATTGATGCAGCATCAATAATTCGTAGTTGAAAAACTTCAAGTAATAGAGTTGTAGATAAATCTGAGAGTTTCTCTTTCTCTGCAATTAATTTATTTAAGTACTGAAATATTTTTATCTAATTTTTTAACATCAAAATAAACATCTTGATGATCTTAAATCCTCAGTATATTTATTTACTCCACACTCTTATTACCTTTTTCGTAAAACTTGTTTATATACAATTACCATCACCAGCAAAACCTTTACATACGTCCAACACTTTACTGGTCCAAAGACTGATCCCTGCGTCACTCCAAACGATACAAACAAGTTTTATCCGTCACCGATCAGAAAATATTTTATTTACTCACTTACTCGATTGTCGGGGTGTTATTTAGTTACTAAATATCTACAGGGGTGAGAAGAAAAGTACATCTCTAAAATTTATGGGAGCAACAACTTCCAAGTTTTCAAAAAAAAATAAACTATTCTAATTACTAGTTACACTAAACATATATATCTATCTCTAACCTTTTTCGCTATCTCTTTCGTCGCTACCGTATTCCGGAGTCGATTTTAAATCTTCTTCGGAACTCGAGTAGTTATGGAGTTGAACTTGGGGTGGGGGGTGTTGTTGATGCTTTTTCGTGGAACCGCTTCGTTTGTGTTTCTTGTTGGCACTGGCCATCGGTTGGACCCTTTGCTGAGAGTGGTCCATTTGAACGGGCTCTGTTTCCGACTCTGGATACCTGAAAAAAAAATTATGGATATTCACAGGTGTATCAAATTTGCTTATTTAAACAGGCTGATGAACATAGCATTGTAAGCCTTCCTAAAAAAAGCAGTTGACCACTCCATCTTTTAAGCTACCGCATTTTTCAAGGTAATACACCAGCAAGGTTATGCAGAACGTCCATTAAAACTCCAAAAGACGTTAAAAATATCAAATCCGAACATCATATGTCTAGAATATGAGCCAAAACTTTCAAACCGTGTATTAAAAAATTTTAGAAGAGCTCATACGTCAAAAACGAACGTCAGACGTCAAAAAGATGCATTAAGTCCAAAAAAATTTGCATCGTTTTATAAAACATGCTTCAAACATCAAAACCAAACGTCAAATGTCTAAAACCTGCTTCAAAATTTTCAAAATATGCCTCAAAAGATTAAGACTAATTCAAACCTTAGAAACAAATGTCAAAGGTCAAAACCCTATCCTAAAATGTGAAAAAGGTGAACATATGACAGATTTAAAAGTATGTACCTTACAAGCTTAAAACTTATTTGAAAACGCAGGACCTTGAAAAATGCGGGTTGCTGGAGCTCAAACGCGTGAGTAATGCGGGTTTGGACAACCGCCTGAATATAAGTATTTCAACTTTAAAAAAAAACTTTTACATACCTCCTTGGCACCAGATGCGGATGCGTCCTCATCAGTCCTTCCAACTCTCCTTGATAGAACCTCGGGTCCTCCTCGTTGTATTGCTGGTACCTCTCGCAAGAGGGCGCCCGAGGTTCCTGCTCCGAGTACTGCCTTCGTAACACGCTGCCGGATCTTTGGAGAGGTTGGTTCTCCTTTTCGGCGGCAGAATGCGCTCGTTCGAGCTTGGGCCTTTTGTCGGATGGTGCTTGTTGGGTTTGGGGGATGTCTAGTTCGGCGTTAGGACTTCCGAACATCCACTGGCCCGTTTTGCTTAGGAGCTCTTGTTTTTTGCGACAAAGGATACATATCCAAACCGTCTGGAAGGGAAAGACATCGTAAGTAGTCGAAAGTACAGTAGTTATTTATGCTTAAGTGTACATTTTTAATATTGATTGCTAATAGTATTTAATCAAGAAAGCTAAGATACGTACACCGAACAATATCATTCAGTATAGTATATTCGGTAACAAGGTGAGGAACCACGAGTGTCGAATTTTCATTCCAACAGAGTAACAGACTATACTTTCTCCACGGCCACAGAAAGTAGGAATTGAATATGGTAAAATGAAACTGAATAGAACTGTCAAACATGAAATTCATGGCTATCTAGGATGCGGACGTGATATTTACAGCTATATGTTACAATAATAACCAAATAAATAACCCTATATCAGGACCAAGCATATTAAAAAGTGAAATTGTGTATGCGATGAAATTAATGAAAAATAATAAGGCTCTAGGATCTGATAACATGTACTCGGAGACATTTCAATTAATTAACGAACAAATCATAAAAACAATAGTGACGCTTTTTAACAATATATATGATACCGGACATTTTCCTGAGGATTGGCTCCGCTCGACTTTCATCGCGATACCTAAATCAAACAACCCAAGTACTTGTAAAGAACATCGCCTTATCGGCCTAATGAGTCATTTTCTAAAACTCTTCCTTCGAATTCTGTACAGAAGGCTTTACAAAAAAAACGAAGAAGTTAGTGGAGATAACCAGTTTGGTTTCAAGAAAGGCTTCGGAACCAGTGAAGCGATTTTTAACATTAAACATTAATACAGAATTGTCAAGATCAAAGAAAAGATGCTTATATATGCTTTATAGACTACGAAAAGGCATTTGACAACGTTAAACATGATCTCCTGATAACATATTTGAAAGACATAGGACTAGACGATAAATACAAGGCTTATAATCAACCTATACTGGAACCAGAAAGCAGAAATTCGAATAAATAACAACCGGAACTGTTTGAGATAAAAAAGGGTGTAAGGCAAGATTGTATCTTGTCCCCAATGCTTTTAAACTTATATACAGAAAGAGCATTTACAGAGGCAATTTCAGGGAGTCCTATAGGTATTAAAATATTAGCAGATAATGTGAATGATCTCCAGACACTGCTTAACCTGGTTAACGAAGCAAGTGAAAGAGTAGGGTTGAAAATGAACATAAATAAAACCAAAGTAATGATAGTGTGTAAAAATAATCCCCCAAACGATAGAATACATATAAATGGAGAAGTTGTTGAGAGAGTCGCATGGTTCAGAAACCTAGGTTGTACTCTGAATGAAAAATGGGACCCAGAAAAAGAGATAAGAAGCAGGATAGAACAAGCAAGAACAGTTTTTATAAAACTTCGAAAATTCCTTGTAGACAGACAATTAAATTTTAAACTTAGATACAGAATGCTGAAATGTTACGTGTGGTCAGTCCTACTATATGGGGTGGAAACATGGACATTAAAAATAACAACAATAAATAAGATTGAAGCTTTTGAAATGTGGGCCTTGCGGCGAATGCTTAAAATATCTTGGACCGAACACATAAGAAATGAGGAAGTACTCCAAAGAGCTGAACTTCGCATATATAAAAGGAAGGAAAATTTCATACCTGGGACACATCCTACGCGGAGAACGCTATCATTTTCAGCGCCTCATTCTTCAAGGCAAAATCGAAGGTGGAAAAAGGGGAATAGGTAGAAAAAAATTATCCTGGTTACGAAACATCCGACAGTGGACAGGCATACAGAACTTTCAAGAACTACAAATAGCTGCAATAAATAGAAACATCTAAGGGACGGTCGCCCACACAGAAATCCTGTAAGGCATCATAAGAAGAGAGGTTACAGAATGAACATTCTCACACTAGGGTAAGAATGAAATACGTATAAGAGACAAGTGTTTCAGAATTTTCTTCCAATCTCAAGAGCGAGAATGTTTCTGTTCTGTTATTATAAGTGGTTTCAGAATAACTACAGTCAGTAGTGGCCGTTGAGAAACTATATTTTGCTCTTCCTTCCTCAAGAAGAAGGTTTAGAAATATTCTGGTGTTTGATAATACAGAGTACTGATATAATGCGATGCATGTCGGGGCTAGTAGTTCGAGGGGCATGCATTTATTTAAAGTTCAAATACGGTGCAACCGTTTTTTGATTTGGGTAACTCATAAAAACTCATAAGAAGTCAAAAAACTCTAATTCCCATCGGTACAAAACGAAACTAAAAATCACGTATGGAAATACTTATTTGTCTCTTCTGAAAATCTCTTAAGCTTTGTTTTTCATTCATGTTCGCCAGATTGGCTGTTAAATGTAATATTTATTTACGAAAATACACTCGATTGACGTACACTCGAGCACTTCTATTCATCTGATATATTTATCGGTAAATTTGCACTTTATGACAGTATTTTATGACGCACGCATGACGAACGCTATAAAAAGCGATCGTCTTATTAAAACATTGCGTTTCGTTTCGATTTGTTATATTGATTGCGTGGGAGAGGAATGATTTTATTGAAATGCATTTTCGAGCGAGTGGCTGATGCGTGTTGTATTTGTAAACGTAATTTTAGTACAATTTTTTTGTTTTGCGTCATTGAAATCCGCGTTTACGTCTAACCAAGAAACACACTCATCCCCGACAAGAAAAAAAAAATAAAATCGCTGTGCACGAAAACAAAACATTTAGTATATAATGAAATTATTTGAACCCTTGCGTTGTACCTACGTAGATACCAAAAAATAAATCTCCAAATCGGTTCAGAAATTAAAACTTCTACCACGTCCAGTTCGGTCAACCTAATAGCTTAACACCAGCGACTTTTCATCAGAAATCGAGAGAGAGAAATAGAAAAAGTTTATAGTTTCTTTACCTTATTCGATCTGAGCGTAACTTTGCCACCGCATCGGGCGCAACACCTGATGGAACAATAGTTACAAATGTGGCCCACCCCATCGGCAAACTTGGTCTTGAGACATATGTGGCAAGTGGCGTCTAGTTCCACCCCCGCCTTTTTCTGCTGCTCGTTCCGGGCGCGAATCGTTTCTTCTAGGATGTGGACTTCGTCGGCTTTTCTTCTGAAACGCAAGGAAAAGCGATTTTAGGATGCTGTACAGGGTGTGTGAATGTCATTTGATACCCATTATTCATAAAAATAATTAAATCATATCAAATTCATCCCCCAATTCATTAACTATATCCTCTGACCACCAAAGGCAAATCACCGGGCTTCTCCGATGAATTTAAGAAAAACTAGTGCCATTGGCGATTTTCTTCTAGTGCTAGGGTCTAGCCTGTCAAATTCAAATTCATTTATTGGTGTTAAGTGGCAACCGGAGTTCTTGTGAGAAGCAAATTTAACTTCTATTTTATGAGGATTTTCTAATATAAAATTGTATTTATATGCGCGCCACTGGGAACACTGCGATGGAATATTTCTCGACAGCTTTAAATGTATGTAACGATGTGGCAGCACTTTCCAAAGATATTTAAAAAATAAATGGGAAACCATATTGTTTAAAAACTACTTGATATTTATTAAAACAAATAGGAGCAAATTTTCATAGATTTAATTCAGAATGGCGCGGATATTTCTTTTTGTGATTTTCCATTTAAAATTAACAAAATAAATACTTTTCGAAGGTTTACAAAAAAATCAAGGTTTCTCCACCCTAAGTTTTGCAATTATTAGTATTTCCTGAAAATTTCACAAAAATCGGACTAAAACTAAAGGCTTAAAAGGTTATTAAAATTTTTCAAGGGATTCGGTTTGCTCTTAATATACAAAAGTATTTCCACAAGTCAGATTTAATACATCAGTATCATTTTTCAATTCAAAATAATGACAGTGTGAAAGTACTACACTGACACATTAAAAACACTAATACATACAGTAAATACAATATATAGGTACCATTTTCATAAAGGAAAAGGGAAATTTAAAAATTCTTCTTTTTAATAAAATCCATGTGTGATTAGTATTTGTTTTAATTTATTTTTGAAGTTTAGAGAACAACAAAATGTCAAAGTCTTGTTAAGTGTACAACAAGGGCGGATTTAGCTTTTTTTTATGGGAGGGGTAACTTACCAAGTAGTCCAAGAAAGCTAGTAAATTTTTTTGTAATATCGAGCAGAAACTAGTAACTGATCAGATCGACTTAAATTTTTTTCCAAATTGCTAGTAAAGGTGTCCAGAAGTAGAAAACTTTCGTTAGTTGCGTTTTGAGTGGGGGCAGGTGGGGGTGTGAAAAAAAAAAGAAAAAAAAATCGTAATTGATAAATTACCTTTTTTAATGAATTAATGTTCCCTCCCGAGTTATAGTGCGCAGAAAATTACGATTTTCACCACAATAATCTAAAAAAAATGTATTTTTTGCCCTGATAATACTAAATAATGTACAATAATCCATTTTAAAGCTTAGGATATCGCCGAAATATCATGTTATGACCAACTTTTTCATTGGAATGACCGTTTATTCAATATTTGACCCAAACAAATGACATTGACGGTTATAAATGCAAAGATAAAAAAAATGGTAATTATTCGGAAGAACATTTGCTCAAAGTCTTGTCTCTTTAATTTTTTTTTCAAAAATCAATACTTTTCACGGTATTGACCAAAAATTGAATAAAAAACAAAAACTTTAACAGACCAAAACTTAAAAAATAATTATCCATAGGCCTAAAAATTACTAGACAATTGTAAAAACATATGTTTCTGCAAAAGGATTTTTTTGTCAAATACCACAGTCTAGATGGCGTTAAAAAAATGGCGTAAAAAAATTGAAAAAAATTTATTAAGTCCATAACTTTTTTTCTGCTTATGTTAAACGGTTCTGGATAGTCTTAAAATGTTCCCAATGTTGTTCTCTCATTAAGATGTTATATACATTTTTTGTGGAAGCCATATTTTTTCAGATATTTACGCTAGAACAGCGGTTCTCAAACTTTTCAAATTTTGTACATATAAATATGAAACAAAAATATATGTACCACCATAAAAGCATTTCGCCGTTAAAAATGAATGTGTCGCGAAATTGTTTAAAGTTTTTGGAAAAGTCGTCATTTCAATATTAAAGCTACAGCCGTTAAAGTCAAAAACTTGAAGAAAAATATATGTTTCTGAAAACAAAATTAATGTTAAATTGTACCACTAAAACATTGTAATGTACCACCAGTGGTACATGTACCACAGTTTGAGAACCCCTGCGCTAGAACGATCCAGTTTCTTTAAACACCCATTTTTCAATTGCCAGATCTTCGTATTAATCGTAGAAAATAAAAAAAAATCATTTTAATTGTTAGCTCAAGGCCATAACATTAGTTCATATCATTTTTTACGTAATAATATCAGATTTTCGGTTATATTTAAAAAACTAGAAATGTACGATTTTTATGGTGAAAATCGTAATTTTCTACGCCCTATAACTCGGGAGTGGTTTATTTTCATGAAAAATTATATTTAACATTAATTCATTAACAAAGGATAATTTATCGATTGCGCAAGTTTATTTTATACAAAAAAACGCCACTATCGAAAGTTTTCTACTTCTAAACTAAACACCTTTCCTAACAATTTGCAAAAAATTTCAAGTCGATCTGTTTCTGCTCAATGATTTTACTTCGTTTCTTGGACTAAAGACAACATGTTTAAAAAAAAACCTTATTAATACTAAATTATAATCACACTAGGAAAGTACTTAGAAAAGAAAAAGAAAAAACACTTTTAGACTGCTACTATTAAAAATAAGGAAGCTGCATACATTTTTCTTTATCGCGTTATAAGAAGCACCACTTTCTTTATTATGTAAAAGAGTTTTGTGTGTATTATGTTTTATAAATTTTTTTATAAATTATAATCATGGGGTGGTAATTACAGTATTCCCATTCCAAACACTTTTCGTAGTCTTCCATGGTATTTTATTTATTTTCGATTCACATTAATTCCCATTTTACTGTAACCTACATGAAAGTCACATTCCTTAGAAAATGAAATTGAAATATGGGTTGTATAAATATGACAATATATTACACTGAACCAAAATATTCCAAATGGTACCTACGCCACTGTATCATAGTACGCTATTGCCCCTTCACCCACTCTCGTCATTACCCCTCTAGAGCCAAACAAACGCTATAGGATGCCCTATCTAGCGAAGCATATATATGATCTAAGGTTATACATACGCCAGCCCGGATTCGATTTCGCGCGACACTCGTTTGAAAATAAAGCCTATATAATATATGACCGGAAATTATTGGAAAAAGTAAATGAACCAAATACTTAAGAATGTAATAATGTAAATAATATGTCACGAAATTGTACAAAAATTATCATGTCATTTAACGTCTTTTGTAGTTGTAGGATAAGAAAAAAAATTACCAACGGCATACACTCCTGAAATAAAATATTTGCGTAATTGTATATTTATTTTCATCTTACATTATTTAAACATGTATTTTATTGTATATGTGACTTTGCAGCAGGTTCTTTGTAATTCTTTTTGATATTGTTAATTTCTCTTGCTCTACCTGAGCACCAAAATTCATAGATATCACAAATAACCAATAGGATTATCTGCATGTTTTCTATACTTTTTCAGAATGCGCCTTCCTTCATGATAAGACGCGATACGTTTCTTTTCATTGTTGTAAGAATAAATAGTATAGTCGTACGGATCGAAATATCCATCACTAGAATCGTAACAACCTTCTGGTATAACATGTTTCGGTTCTGCAAGCTCTTCTTCAGGGCAAGCAACTTCTTCGGATTCGTTGAGTTCATTCATTCCTTTGTACACGTTTGGGAAATTCAAGATAATGATCAGTATCATCATCGCTGGATTTGAAGACACTCTTAATTAGTTTACCCCTGTTCCAAGTTCCTTCAAGTTTTTGGCCTTTGGGGTACTTTAATACACCTTCATGAGGGTATTCGTAAATACCATGTCCAGAAAAACTAACAGAATCAAACGATCCAGCATACTTACTTCCTGTAGGAAGTTGCGTCCTTATATAACCTTCATGAAAGGATGTCTTGTTTGACGGAAAGTATTTTATTGCCATTTCATACTCTTTTGCTTTCTTTAATTCATGTATAATCATAGAAAAAGATTCCATGTTTTAATAAACTAAAAAATCTGTCATTAAACGCAATGTTCAATCTGTCAGTGCGATTTGACATCTTAGGCAATCATGATGGGTACCTATACATAAGCCAGCCTGATTCGATTTCTTCAAAGTTTCCCTCATAAATCACCCCATGAGGGTATTCGTAAACACCATGTCCAGAAAAACTAACAGAATCAAACGATCCAGTATACTTACTTCCTGTAGGAAGTAGCGTCCTTATATAACCTTCTTGAAAGGATGTCTTGTTTGACGGAAAGTATTTTATTGCCACTTCATACTCTTTTGCTTTCTTTAATTCATGTATAATCATAGAAAAAGATTCCATGTTTTAATAAACTAAAAAATCTGTCATTAAACGCAATGTTCAATCTGTCAGTGCGATTTGACATCTTAGGCAATCATGATGGGTACCTATACATAAGCCAGCCTGATTCGATTTCGCGCGCCACGAGCGCCGCTCTAACAGCATTTTAGTTAAACAAATAGTGTAAGTGTTTGAAAATAAAGCCTATACAATATATGATAGGTAATTATTGGATAAAGTAAATGAACCGAATACATAAGAATGTAAATAATATGTCACGAAATTGCACGAAGGTTATCATGTCATTTATTGTGTTTTATCTGTCAGCAATGTTAGAGAAGAAATTAGAGAGGATGGGTTTAGATTGATTTGCGGTAATGTTTTGAGGGAAACTCCTGGTGCACAAAGTACAAGGAAGCATGAAAACACGTGTGGAAACTTTATAGGTTAGAAATTGTTGCAACACTGTTAATATTTTGAAAGCATTACTATTATACAGGGTGTCCAGATAAGAAAACGACAAAACTTATGGGGTTATAGGGGCTTCCAATATAATTACAAAATGGCATATACAAATGTCCAAAACCGCTTCGTTACTGACATACAGAGTGATTTGTGAATTTAGACAAAAAAATTAAATGCGCCATTTTAAATACAGATAAAGGCCGATTTGGTTTAAATTTGGTACATGCATTAAACTAAGACCTTAACAAGTAACCCTTTGAACGATCCCATTATCAGGACCGTAATATTATTTTTCTTCAATGTTAAGTTCTTGTAAGAACAACTCACCCTGTATAATAATTATCAAAAATCTGAGCTCAGATTCGAAATCTACGGAAAAAATCCTACAGGAACTTGTTAAAAAAGTTTCTGGCACCATTTCAGTTATTCCGTAGTAAATTATTATTTTTCAATTATTTCACTCTAGAAATTAATTGTCAGATAAAGTACCATCAAAAATGGGTTAATATAATAAATATTTACGAAACCAAGACATAAATATTGTTATTCTCTTAAATCAGTTCGTAGTAAAACTTTATAAAATAACCCAAAAAAAACGAAGAATAAATTCGTATCAGGACCGAAATGACTCTTTTTTATGTTAAGTTCTTGTAAGAATAACTGACCGAGTTTAACAATGATCAATAATCTGATTGCAGATTCGAAATCTTCTAAAAAAATGGTATAGGAACTTGTTAAAAAAGGACTGGACTGAATTTTTTGTAAATTATATTTTCTTACTAATAAATTTGAATTTATGAAAATACAACACAACGCACAATAATTTTTTGTAATAAACATAACAATAAAAGAAATTTGTAAAAACTTTTAATAATATTACAATAAATTTTCAAATTGAAGCCTCCAGAATCAATATATTTTTGAGAGCGTGCCACTAGATGTTTCACTAACTTTCGAATTATTTGAGCGTTATTTCTAACACTAGGTATTACATACAGCAGTAGTAATTTTCTCTATTTCTAATTTCTTCATTATAAACTTCAGATTTTAAATGACCCCATCAATAGTAGTCTAGGGGTGTTAAATCAGGGGATCGCGGTGGCCAATTTACTGGACCTCCACGGCCGATCCATCTATTGGGGTAAGTGGCATTAAGATGGTTTCTAACTGGAATTGAAAAGTGAGGTCCACCACCATTATGCTGAAACCACATACCACAGGTATTTAAACATTGCAATAGATCCGGTAACGTATTGGCCAAAAAATTTAGGTAAACCTCACCAGTTAACCGTCCGTCAAGTACATGAGGTCCAATCAAATGATTATTAAGGATTCCACACCATACATTGACATGGAATCTGTATTAGCAGTATGGCAGTTTTTCTGAACAATGGCATGTGTGTTTTCGTCTGCCAAATATGCCTATTTCTAGTATTATTAATTCCAACCCTGGTAAATTGGCCTAAATTTATTAGTAAGCAGATACAATTTACCAAAAAGACTCATTCCCGTCCTGATACGAATTTATTCTTCAGTTTTTTGGGTTATGAGAGTATTTTATAAAATTTTTCTACGAATTAATTAAATAGAATAACAATATTTATGTCTTGGTTTCGTAAATATTCATTATATTAATCATTTGTGATGGTACTTTATCAGACAATTAAAATTGAAAAATAATAATTTATTACGGATTAACTGAAATGGTGCCAGAAACAAGTTCGTGTAGGACTTTTTCCGTAGATTTCGAATCTGAGCTCAGATTTTTGATAATTTTTATACAGGTGAGTTATTCTTACAAGAACTTAACATTAAAGAAAAAGAATATTCCGGTCCTGATATTGGTTTCGTTCAAAGGGCTACTTGTTAAGGCCTTTTAGTTTAATGCATGTACCAAATTTAAACCAAATCGGCTCATCCCTGTGTTTAATAAAATGGCGGATTTAATTTTTTGTCTGTTCGCCAATTTCCTATGCTATTGTGTGGGGTTCTTTATAAATGAATGCTAGTGCAGTCTTTTATTGCAGAGGTTAACAAAATTACCATCAAAGGATTATAGCCTGTCAAATAAAAGTATACAGGGTGTCCCAAGATTTTTTTGGAACTCAGGAACTAACGAATAGATTTTTTTTGAAAATTGGGTAATCTTTTTGGGACCTACAGTAATTTCATCTGAGGTATACAGAGTATCTGTGACGTCATCACAGAAGCAGGGACGGCATCTCAATGAAAAAAATTAAATGGAAAGGGGGAATCAAACTTAGCTCAAATGAAAGGGTTTTTTATTTCAAATTCAACGGTGTATCACAATGAGGGTACCAAAGTAATAATTTTACCAAATTTTCAATTTAATGTTTATTTGCAACAATAACCAGTGATATTTAAAATGCCGCAATTATTATGTACAAATTTACTTCTGATTGGCCTATTTTTACTTTTAACTAGTTTTTTGTAAGCTGAAGAAAACAGTTGAAAAATTGAAAAAAAAAAATTGAAAATTTGGTAAAATTATTACTTTGGTATCCTCATTGTGATACACCGTTGAATTTGAAATAAAAAACCCTTTCATTTGAGCTAAGTTTGATTCTCCCTTTCTATTTAATTTTTTTCATTGCGATGACGTCCCTGCTTCTGTGATGACGTCACAGATACTCTGTATACCTCAGATGAAATTACTGTAGGTCCCAAAAAGATTACCCAATTTTCAAAAAAATCTATTCGTTAGTTCCTGAGTTATAGCCTGTAAAAAAAATCTTGGGACACCCTGTATACAACTTGTAGGTATAGGACATGAAAAAAAATTAATAACGGCCTACACTCCTGAAATAAAATGTTTGCATAATTGTATATTTATTTATTTATTTTCATCTTACATTATTTAAACAATTAAATCATATCAAATTCATCCCCCAATTCATTAACTATACCCTCTGATCTTGTCCGCAAATCACCAGGCTTCTCTCGAAAAATCAGAGGATACACTTAATGAATTAAGAGAAACTAGTGGTCAAAAATGAAAGTGGATACACCCATTGGCGATTTTCTTCTAGGGCTAGGGTCTAGCCTGTCAAATAGAAAAGTATATACAACTGGTATGTAAAAAAAATTAATAATATGGTATATTTATTTATTTACTTAATTTCATCTTACATTATTTAAACATGTATTTTATTGTGTATGTGACTTTGCAGCAGGTTCTTTGTAATTCTTTTTGATATTGTTAATTTCTTCTGCTCTACCTGAGCTCCAAAATTCGTAGATATCTGGCAAATAACAAATAGGATTATCTGCCTGTTTTCTATACTTTGTCAGAATGAGCATTCCTTCTTCATAAGTCGCGATACGTTTCTTCTCGTTGTTATAAGAATAAATAACATAGTCGAAAGGATCGAAATATCCATCCTTAGTATCGAAACAACCTTCTGGTATAGCATGTTTCAGTTCTGCAAGCTGTTCTTCAGGGCAAGTTACTTCTTCGAATTCGTTGATTTCACTCATTTCTACACGTTTGGGAAATTCAAGATATTGATCCAGCTTGAATTCAGTATCATCTTCGGTGGGTTTGAAGACACTCTTAATTAGTTTACCCTTGTTCCAAGTTCCTTCAAGTTTTTGGCCTTTGGGGTACTTTAATACACCTTCTCCATGGAATCGTCCATCTTCAAAGTTTCCCTCATAAATCACCCCATGAGGGTATTCGTAAACACCATGTCCAGAGAAACTAACAGAATCAGTCGATCCAGTGTATCTACTTCCTGTAGGAAGTTGCGTTCTTATATAACCTTCAAGAAAGGATATCTTGCTATCACTTTTTATACCATGTACGAATGGGTGACTTGACGAAACGTAATTTATTGCCATTTCGTACTCTTTTGGTTTCTGTAAATCATCTATAATAAAAGAAAAAGGCTCCATGTTTTAATAAAATAAAAAATTAAACGTAATATTCAAACTGTCAGTGCCTTTTCAAAAAAAGTTTTTGACATCACGGGCAATCATGATGGGTATACATACGCCCGATTCGAAATCGCGCGACATAATGTAAATAATATGTCACGAAATGGCACGAACATATATATATATATATATATATATATATATATATAGTTGAAATAAATAATTAAAAAAAAAAACAAAATTAAGAAATTAAACAAGAATTTAAATTCTAATATGATTAAAATCATCTTAATTATCAATTAATAACTATTGTAAGATTTGCTATTCTAAAAATGTCTGATGTGAATTTACACTTTGTATAAGTAAAGAAACGAAAATAAGTATTTTGTCGGTATGTATACAGGGTGAGTCATGGGGAAATGATCGTTAAAAAGTGTCTGCTCCCATTGTTTAATAATATACAGGGGGAGTTGTGAATTTTGATTGAAATTTCTTTTGGCGGTTACTTTTGAACGGTAAGTTCGATTTGTCTCATAGTTCTAATTAACTGATTTATTCAACTAGAAAAGAAGTCCGGTCCGGGTTTAAAAAAAATAGTTCGTTTGGTTCATATAAAAAATTTCACCCTGTATATAGTTTTTGAAAACTCTAATAAGCATTTTGCAAAGTACACAAATTGGCAACAGAAATGGCGTATTTATTTTTCCCCACACGATTACTCAATTTCTATTAAAAAATCAAATTTGACAATAAATTAGAAGTTTAGCAAAATGAACCATAAATTTCAAAAAATATAACTTTTCTTGCAAAAATTTAATTTTTTGTACAAAAATTTAATTTTTAATTACTAATACCACCACCGCTCGTGCTATATTGTTAATAATACGACCGTTTTAGTTAATATCCAGAATCGGCTTTCAAAAGGTACAAGCCGTTTTGAATAATACTAAAACATGGTCCTGTATAATATTTCTTTAGTGATTCATCGGTATCGTCATTTTATCGACTTATCAGAATTTTACTTTACTTTGTTCAAAATAAAAAGCTACAGTATTTTAGAATTAATGAAAAATAAAATTGAACTTTAAAACAACCCGCAAACTCACATTTTGTTTTTAAAATTTTAGAAATTGCAAAAAGGGGCCAAACATAAACAGGAAATATTATTAACGCAATTTGGTTCACTACCCTCTCACCATTTATTAATGTTGAAAATTTAAGTGTTCCTTAGGAGGCTGTAATAATTTGACATTTTCATTGTTTGGATTGTTTAGGTACAAAATTTGACTTTTAGTTTCCCGTAGTTATTATTTGTTGGTGTTTAATACACTATTTTGACCTGACAGGTGCTGTGTACTTAGATTTTTTACAAAATATTTTGTCGAATCTACTAGCCAATGTAGCCATTCGAGGTATGTAGGTACTTTATTCATGATGGGACTTCCCACATTTGTTAGTTGCTGTTTGTCAACATCTTCATGCCACTTAAGAAAATAGGTGGATAGGACGCGGGGGGGCTCATGCATGGCAACCTAGATCCCCTGACTTTAACCCTGTCGACTATTCCATAAGGAGTCGATTGAAAGAAATATGATACCTTAACACTCAGGAAGTCAATTATACATTTGATGTTCCAATAAAAAAGATGTATAGAAGCTGGTGGATTTCATTTCGAAAATCTGCTATAAATGTCAACGATTTTCTTTTTGGTTCATTTTGAATGTTCTATTTTCAAAAGTGTATTTTCCTTTCGAAACAATATTTTGAGAATAATAAATATTATACATGGAGATATTTTAGTATTATTCAAAAACTATGTATCATAATCGAGTCTGCAAATTGATAGCCAAGGCATTAAGTAGGCGAGACAGTTAACAGTTTTTCGCCGAGGCGCATATTAATTTTTTTCGTCAACCTCTACAGAAACGTACTAATTCCCGAAAGAAAAATCGACCATTTTTGAAGGCAAGCATTTTTCGTCCGCAAACACTTTTCGTCCGCTCTGGTCACTAGGATACGGCACGGTGCGAGTCATTTGAGGACGAAAAGTATTTGCCTTCAAAAATAGTTGACTTTTCATTCTGAAATTAGTACGTAAAATGTCATTTTTTGTAGAGGTCGACGAAAAAAATATTTATTCCTGACAGGGCTATTATAAGCTTATATCATCATGGTTACGCTATCAATAAACAGGGTCATAACTCCCTTGGGATATTAGAGGTGCCTTAATTTCCCGTTGTCAGGCTTAATGCCCGTTGTTAGGATATTTTGACGTTTGTTGAATATTGCTGTCAGTGTTTCATTATATTTAGTGAATGTCATTGCTGCTTATTTTATTAAAATCGATCAGAAATAAAATAATCTATGTACCTCGGGAATAAATTAGCCTTATAATTCGCTTGATACATAAATTACTATTATTTTCACCAGAAATTGACCATATCAGTGTGTCATCTCAACACAGTTGCTACCTACTGAACCGTTTTCAAAGACATTTTTTGTATTGGCGACATTTTTATTTAGTGTTATTTCGAACAAGATCGCACTGGGTTGCCTAAGTAACGTTTATTTGGAAACAGGAAACAGAAAAAGTACAAAATTTATGTATGAATACTATATATAGTGCAGTCTTTAATTGTTGAGGATAACAAAATTATTCATAGAATAATGGTCGCAAAGAAGAAAACTTGTGCAATATAAACTACTATTTTAATATGTGTACGTATTTATGTGTACTTATTATATGATAAAATTGCGGCAGAAACAACCATGATAATGATACCATACTTACCACACTCTCCAACTGTTTTACCGCTCAAAATATCAGTTTTAACTACCTTAACTATCTTTTTTAAATAAGTTAACTAGTGCAATAAAACCGAATGACTGATGGTAAATTCTCTATAATAGAATTAGTGATTCACAATGAGATTAGACGGTCAAAGGAAAAGTTATCTGTAACGCGAGGGGCGGTTTCAGGTTTTCAGCTATTTTTAAATCAGTGGCGTAACACACACGAGTTAAACCACGCAGGTGCACTGAAAAGTACGTAGGGAAAATCATTTCATCGATGTTTGAGCATTTTTTAAATGGCTTACGACAGAAATGTATTAGTAGACCGAGCGAGGTGGCTCTGTGGTAACGCATCTGTCTTTGCGGGGGTTTACTCATATGCAATAGGCTAATTCTGGATCAGTAACATCCCCTCGGGTAACTACCAATATTTCTTCCAATTATATATATTTTTTAGACCGATATTCATAGATAGAGCAAGGATATTGTTCTGCCAATTTCGATGATTTTTCTGCTTCGAACGCGTCAAAATTTCAACTTTCTATATTCTTAATCTTCACTCTGTAAGTATCATTAAAAAGATTTTTGTAAATATGAAATGTATGCTTTAAAAGAATTTTTGCAAAATCATAATTAGGTGTTCAAGTTTTTTATGAATATTCATAGTCACATCATCCTTATTATGAAGTAAATGTATGCGTATACTTGAAAAAAAGAAAATTAGGTTTAAGAGTAATTTTCACAGTAACAAATTGTTCGGTATCTGAATTCGATTTCTCTCTCTCTCTCTCTCTCTCTCTCTCTCTCTCTCTCTCTCTCTCTCTCTCTCTCTCTCTGTGTGTGTGTGTATGTGTGTGTCTAGCTTTTATGTGTTCATGAATTTTAAAATTCATATTGGATATGATAGAGCATCAAAAAGTAAGCTTAGGGTTTGATGTGCCCCTCCGTAACACTTCGGGAACACCTTCAAAATGGGGTCCAAAATATGAAAATTTTGAAGTTTAAAATGACATTGAATTTAAAGTAGACACATAGTGAATGACGATTTTGGTAAAAGCAGAGCGCAAAAATATCATGATATTTTATATAAATATCAAAATATCGGATATATTTGATATATATCTGATATTTATATATTTTCGAAAAAACTTACAAAATGGAAAACAAAAAGCAGAAATAGTAAGTTTATTCGAAACTAAATATAAAAAACATGTAAAACTAAATTCGTATATTGTGCAACGAGTGCGCGAACTTCGCTCTCGTGGGCAATCGACAATGTGCACGAGTTGCAGATACTATTTTTTTTTTACGAATGCGGCGATAAAATGAGAAATGAAGTAGGTGCCGACGACAAAAAAATCAAAAATTAATCATATAAAAAGTAATAGTATATTGTGCAACAAGTTTTGAAAATAGCACTTTTCACACGCATGTGACGATTTGTGGCACGAGCCACAAAGTGTGAAAAGTGCTTTTTCACACGAGTTACACATTATACTTTTCCTACGGCTGCGACTTTATTATCATATATATATATATATATATATATATATATATATATATATATATATATATATATATATATATATATATATATGTAACCCTACGTTCCGGCACCAAAAACGACCTTATATAGACGTTGTGGCACCATATAAAACGTTGTGGCACCAATTTTTGGTGCCACAACGTTTTAAGTCATTTTTGGTATCTTGAGCACCCCAGGATGCCCCACAGCAATTTTCAGGAAGGTGCCACTTGGACCATTTATATGTAAAAACCCGATTTTAGTTAATCCGTATACTCCCCAGGGGTCACCCCGACTCGTCTATAGCATACGCTACGTACAAGCACCAGGACGCGATCGAAGCGTTGTGGCACCATGAACGAAAGTACGTTCAAGCACCTTTTAGTCGTGTTTTGTGAATGCGATGTAAAAATAAACAACTTGATATTTGCGGTGTAAGCTTAAGAGGTAAATCTTGCTTTTGGATTGCGATTCATGCTTTAACAGCTAGAATTATAATTTTTCATAAATTATTTTATTAAAAATAATATAAATAATAACATTTGGGAATTATCAAGAATCACTAAAAAATTTTCTCCACAGCCACTACTGAATGTAGTTATTCTGAAACCACTTATAATAACAGAAAAGAAACATATATGAAAGTCTTAAATGATATGTTTTTAAATTAAGAAAATGTATAAAAGAATTAAAAAGTAATAAGGATTATGTATTATTTTACACAAAAATTTTTAATAATCAAAAACCTTTTTTTTTATTTAAATGAAACAATTACTTATAATAATATCGATGCTATATCTTTAAAATTTTATTTTTTTTTTACAAAAAAAAGCTTTAATTTTTTTTATTAACTTCCTAGAAATATACAATCTGTCTTTTACAAAACAATAAGTACTTAAGCTTTAAATAAATAAAATATCAATTGCTAAAGGACCTCGGTCGATGGCCATTTGACTTTGTCAATAAAGTACTATTATTATTATTAATTATAAAATATCTTTAAAAAATTTCTGAAAGTTTATAAAGAATTATGTATTTTAAGAGCAGAAAAATGTATGGAGATGAGAGGTTACGTAAAATAAATCAAATAGTGCAATTTTGTTTCACAAAGGCTCATTTTAAATTATAAACAATTATGCATTTTGTGTAAAATAATAAATAATGTTGATAAATTTAGTCATTTTATTAATTTCTTAGTTAATTAATTTGTGTTATTACAAAATTTCGATAGAACGCCAATTCATTTCTCAAGAGTAATTTTTACATTTACACTTACATTTTACACTTTACATTTTTACATTTCACATTTTTACATTTAAATAATTAAAATTAGATTTTAATTTTAAATTATAATAGCGGTATCCATAAATAATCAATTATTTTAATAATAACCAAACCGATTATTTTTTTTATATTTATTAAAAAAATAATAATATATAAGACCTTTTGCCATTTTTAATAAGAGTTTTCAATCCTTATTATTAATATTTAACTATGATGAAAAATATTATTCAAGGTAAGTTTTTACATATTCAAAACTTCACAAATCAAAAATATTATAATATTAAAAAAACAAATAATAATTCTAAATGTCAACTAGTTGGTTAATTAATAACAGTTTTAGTTTTTTGTTCGCCACTCCATTGATTATAATTATTTACTTATTTAGATCCATTGAATCTTTTGAATTTTTTGTACTAACTTAGTAAGAAAAAAATTAAATTTATGTAAATATCCGCAATTTATAAATTTATGTATAAAAATTAGGTAATAATTTAAAAAAATTAGAAGCACTTTAAAGTAAAATTAAGTTTTTAAAAAATTGAAAAATTAATAAAAAACAATTTTTGTCTAACGCCTCAACTTCCGAGGCAAATACTTCTTTTCAAAATAAAATTGAAATAATATATGGTGCCAAAAGGATATATATTTCAAGTTATTATATTATATAAACTTTGCGGCACCACGCAGGAAGGAACGTTCAGGCACCATTTAGAAGCGTTTTGTGAATTCCGCGTAAAAACTAAAAAATTTTTACAAAAACTTGGTAGGTATTTTAACGGATTGCGGTGCAAGCTCTTTAATTAAAAATTATATAGATAATAACATTTGGGCATTAAAAACCCCTCTTTTATCAAGAACCACTAAAAAAAAATCTTAATTTTACGAGCAAGTTATTCGTTATAAAAAAATCATGTTTGTCAAAAAAAATAAGATTCGTATATCACAATTTTAAGTTACATGTAGAAAATTAAGAAAATGTGTAAGAATATTAAAAATTAACTAAGATTATTTAGTATTTTACTCAAAATGTTTATATAAGTAAGTTGTTGTCCAAACTACAAATTTTTACATCAAAAATCCTCAAATGGAACCTTTACTTATATCAATATCTACGGAATCTCTAAAATTTTATTTTTTTGCAAAGAAAGCAATAACAAAATGAAATAATATAAAAATTGTTCACTTATACTTAGAATATACTAAATAGTGCAATTTTGTTTAAGCAATGTGGCTCATTTTAAAATATTAACAATTGTGCAATTTGTGTCAATTAATAAATAATTTCGATAATTTTTCTCATTTCTTAGGACATTTGTGTTTTCATAAATGAACTAAAATTTGGATTTGCCAATCTTATTTGTCAATAAGACTAATTTGTATGTTTTAAAAATTGAAATTTAATTTTTAATTTGATAATTTATATTTATATTTTATTTTAAATGATGCGTACAATTTTTTCAATTCCTAAACATTTTATGAATAATAATAAGTAATGGTAGTTTTCTATTGATACATTTTTACTTTTTAACACACCGTACAGGTATTCTAAGATTTGGATATTCTGATCTTATTTTATGGACTTTAGTAAGATTTTTCTAAAGAATAAACTAAAATAATATTTTTTTCCACTTTTTGATTCCATTTGTGGATATACTGTATATTCTAACCTAGAGAATTTTTTAGAATACACGATTTTGGCAAAAATTACAAGACTTCAAATTAAAATTACTTAATAGAAATTATTAATTAAAGAGACAGATTCAACAGTTTACGAACGTTTAATAGTATTTTTTATTAATTAAAAGTCTCATTATAAAATTGGAATAAATATTCAAATAGGCATTGCCAGAGAAGGATATTGAGCAACAGCTAGCACAAAATGTGATCTCGATGAAACTTGGCATTTAAGTACTTGAATGGGTGTAGAAAACGATAAAAAAATCTTTGCTGCTCTGAAGTATGTTAACTTCACAATTTCGAAAATAAAATCGAAAATTTGGTTTTTTCATTATATCTGAAAAAAAAATCTTTGTGTAAATTGTAAGCAAAAAAACAAAAAAAGAAGCATTTTAGGAATCCATTAATTTTTAAATTTTTTTTGTTTTCTCATAGAAAATTTGATATATAATTTCTAAAATTCTCACTGCTTTTTATAAAAGTGAAAATATCTATTAATAGAGGCATAACAAAAAAAAATCCTTGTAGATTTATCATTATTATACTTTTACTTTTGATTTAACTAAAATTAAAATGATGAACATTATCTGGGTTTAGTAAAACTTGTTTTAAAATTTTCATTTTTTTTACAATATTCATTCGACGCAATTTTTATTTTCAAAATAGTGTTTATATAAATCAGAATTTTTTATAGTAATACAAATTCTTTTTAAAAATAACTTATAATATAATTTTTAGTAAAATTTTCCGCTCTTTCACGTGGCGCTATTATTTTTTCGAATTTTTTTTTTAGAGATATAATGGAAAAACCAAATTTACGATTTTATTTTCGAAATTGTAAAGTTAGCATACACTTTAGAGCAGCAAAGATTTTTTTATCGTTTTCTGCACCGTTTCAAGTACTTAAATGCCAAGTTTCATCGATATCACATTTTGACGGGGTCAAACTCTCTGACAACTGGGCTATTGGTTATTTGCTCGAATAAAAATGTACTGTTTGTATGCTAAAGGTAGGATTAAAAGTTTTTTAACTTTTTTACTTTAGGTTTTTTTTATAGAAAATTTTGTCATACGCATTAATTTGTTAAAAAATATTTTTTCAGATTTTTCATTATTCTTGTCTAACGCCTCAACCTCCTTAAGCGTTCGAGGCGATAAAATTGAAAAGTGTATTCTGAAATAATATATATGGTGCCAGACAGCATATACAGTCAAAACATATATACGGTGCCGGTAGAACCCCTTATCTCTCTACAATTCCGGGTTTGTATACGTCGATTTAGTTTTTGGTGCCAGTACGTAAGATTACCGGTATATATATATATATATATATATATATATATATATATATATATATATATATATATATATATATATATATATTTTTATTGGTACCTATTTATTGTTAGGTAAAGCAAATCTTATTTAAAACGACCAGATGTTTATAGTGCTTTTCAACATAGAATAGTGCGACCACAATGTTGAAGATTTATATTTTTGCGCTAATTCTTCAAAATAAACAAGCAGAACATTCTCTGATAACGAGTTTAGGTTTCGTTCATTTTTCCATTTTATGAATGTTTCATAAGAACTTTCATACTTCTCTTTGAAAATTAATGGTAAAAGATTTTATTTTTTTTTTTTATTTATTTATTTTGATACACCACCCAACAGTTGTACCAACCATTTAATGGGTGGGAAAAGGACAACATAACAAAAATGTTAATAATAACAAGCACAATATATATAATACAAAAACTGCCAGCAGCCCAGGGTTAACGTCCATTAAAAAAAACCTGTGTCTGCGTGAGACAGGAAAAAAAATGGACGTTAACATTGGATAACTTGGTAGTGTACGGAACATCTACTATGCAATTACACAATTTTCTAAAATTACGTAATACTTTTGATTTGGTATTTATTACAGGCAAATATATCCAAGCTGTCCTAGATGTTATGATACTCATTGATTGCTTGGTATAATGGGGATAAATTTAAAATATTTGTTCTTGCAGCTGGCAAATAGAAACTACAATAAACTCTTAGACCCGCGCGTGGTATTTTAAAATGAACATAATTTAACAAATCAATGCTATCTATTTGACCATTAAGAATTTTCCAGAGTAATGAAATTTGCTGATAAGTTCGACGTTTTTCTAGATCAGGAAGTTTAAATCGTGTTAATAGTAGATCATGAGGGTAGCCCCTTGGAGGGTAAATACCGTCCAATATAAAAGAAGCCGATTTCATAAATTTCCTTTGAACTTTTTCAATTAGGTCAATATAGACTTTCTGCCTAGGACACCATACCTCCGATGCATATTCGAGTTTCGATCGGACGTTAATAACAATATCAATTAGAAAAATAGTAAATAAAAGCGGTCCCAAAATTGATCCCTGCGGAACTCCTGATGCCTGATGGAATTTATCTGATCTGAAACCGCGACATTGGACATACATAAACCTATAGATGACAGCTTCTGGAGTAAAATGACATGGTCAATTCTATCTTAGAAAAGTCAGTATATATTACATCTACTTGACCTCTTCTATCTAAGGCCTCCGATATGAACTGTGTAGAGCAAATAAGATTTGAGACCGTAGACCTACCTGCCATGAATCCGTGTTGATCAGGGGATATAGATCGTTTGATATGATTTGACACATGATCATGCAGAACGATCTCGAATATCTTATCGAAGTTACATATGATGCTAATAGGTCTATAATTCTGAACATCATTTTTGTTGCCTTTTTTATGAATAGGAGTTACGCGAGATATTTTCCAGTCACTAGGGAGAGTACAAGATTTTAAGATCATATTAAAAATTATTTGTAAGGGAGTAGCAAGAATGTATGCACAGTCTAACAAGAAATGAAGGAAGTAAGTCAGGCCCCATTGTCATGTTAGATTTCAATTTTTTAATAGCTTTGATAGTTTCATCGTGCGATACTGATGTTATATGTAGCATTGGCAAATTTGATGTTAATTCCGTTACATAATTGGTGGTTGCTGTCTGAGAAAAATTGTTGCAAAAATGATCTGCAAAATCCTGGACAATTGATTGTGGAGATTCAATAAAGCAGCCATTATACTCAACTGATGTTGGTACGGAAAATGAAGAATTTTTAGAATTCACATAACTCCAGAATTGTTTGGGATGTCTTTTTATGTCTCTTTCAATATTTTGCAAATATAAAGTGCGAGCAGTTGAAATTTCTCGTTTAATTTTAGAGCGGAGGATTTTAAATTAAATAAATAAAATTTTAAATTAAATTTTGCGTGATTTGGGAGGCCCTTTCAAGTATTTCTGGAGGAGTACAGTTAAAGTCATCTTCTATCATCGTGTAACACTGCTTTTTTAAAATTTTGCAATAAATTTGACTTTATTTTAATGAGAAATGAGAACTGTCAGTAGTGACAGTGTCCGCATGCTAGATTTCATCTCGATTCATTGATATGTGTTGTTAATATGAGTTGTGTTGTCATTTTACTTTGCACACAGCGTGTGTAAACGTTTACACACGCTGTTTGAAATTGACGTTTTTCAAGGGAAGTTGACAGTGCGTTTTTATGCATATTCTAAGCAGCCGTAGGAAAAATAAATTAAGTATGCTAGTAAAAAATACAACCCCCAATATCAAACGAGCAATCGGCGCGGTTGCCGGTTCATTGATAAGTCTCGGAAATGTCGGAAACGAGCAATCGGCGCGGTTTATAAGTTGAAAATGTAGGAAATACAATATCGATATATATCTTGAAATTTATTTGATAAATATCTGGATATATATCAGGATATATATCAGAGGATATATATCTTTGCGCCCTGGGTAAAAGTGAGTAGACTGTGGATGTGTTGATTAAAATAAGAACTGTCAATCTAAAATTTTATTAATACTTTCATTACAATTTGTTCGGTCTATGGCAATGCTAGAAGAGCATTCTCAACTGGTTAATCTTATATTTTTGTCAACATTTAAAAATAATGAACGCCACCAAATCTCAGACTGCACTATATAAACGTAATTCACCTAGAAATATATAGCTTGACTAGCTCGTTTGTTCTGTATGCGAGGTTAAAAAATTGACATACCAAATATAAATGTAGGTGTAAACTACACCCATTTCACTCTGTATATTCACCACTTTTAGTATCGAAACTATCAATATTCATTTACGATGAAATTAAAGTAAAAAAATTTTCGCTATAAATTCATTGAATATCTATTAAGCATTCTGACGGTACAAAAAATGTAATAATTAATATTTAATAGCTAAAGTGATTGAGATTGAAGCTTGAAACTTTATGCAAATTCGGATGCAGCACATGTGACTAAATATACATTGACGTAACTCCACCTAGGGAATAATCGGAAATTGCGCCGTCGCAGGGGAATCCCCCAAATGTTAACAAATTTATTGGACATCTGTATTAACAATTTTCACGTTTAAATATACTATTCAGTAAAATCTTGAAACGCCACTGGCTAAAACACATCGTGTCACATTTGTCACAAACTTAAAAACTATCAAATCTTGACAATTTACTACTATTATGTCAAATCAAACTATTTTTGGATGAAAACAACATTACTATTACTCCCACTTTTATTTTTGGTAGTTTCTTGTGCTCCTTTTTGCGGCCCAGCAGATCATAATAACGGAGGAGACAAAGGCCGTGGACAACAAGCTTCAAATATAGCCCAAAAAGCTGCACAAGAAGCCAAAGCTGCTGAAGATGCACAGCAGCAAGCAGGCCAACAAGCTGCTAGGCAAGTCAAAGAACAGCTTGCCGAGAAAGCTATGGAAGCTGCCAAAGCAGCGGAAGCCGCTCTATCGGGTAAGGAAGCATTAGTAGAACAACTCCAAGAGGAAATCAAAGAAGCTGAGATGGTGGTAAACGAGGAAGGTTCGAGCATGCAGCAACTTCAACAAACGGTCCAATCTGCTAACAAAGCTGCTCAACAAGCTCAAGCTGAACTTAAACTACTTCAAACTTCTTTTCAACTAGCCCAAGGTAACGCAGCTAATTCTCAACAGGCTTTAGATGGGATATCTGCCCAATTGAATGAGAAAGAACAACTTATAGAAGCTGCTAAATCGAAGCTAGATCAGCTAAATAAGCAAGCTCAAAGTTCTAAAACGGATTTAGCCAAAACTAGGGAGGCAGCTAGAAAAGCGGAAACAGCTGCTTCTGAAGCTAAACAGAATGCTGCAAGAACTAGAAGGGAACTAGCCGAAGCTGAATCTAACCAGAATGATGCCAAAACTGGAAGGGATATCACTGACGTTGAAGCTAAAGACATTGTTTCAAGAACTAGACTAGACACATTAGAGACTAAAGAGAATGATGAAAGAATTAAGAGGGAAACTGCCGAAGCTGAAGCTAAACAACATGCGGAAAGGGTTAGTTAGGAGGGAAGTACTAAAAAATATTAGTGAAAAATGATATATTTTATACCTATATTAATATTTTATTAAGTATATTATTTTAGAACTTTTCTGAAATATAAAATATTTGGTGGTTCTAAAAAGCAGTTTTAATGAATCTATAATTTTTCCAGGGAACGGAATATTAGAAAATAATCTAAGAGACTGAAATTGAAATTTTCTGCTTTTGCACTTCATGTCAAGGCATATACCTACTAATCAATTTTTCCCCTTTTGCTTTGACATCGTGTATGTGTATTTGATTATTAGCAGATATAATATCAAGATCTTTATTACTTTTTTTCGTGTTGAAAGCAATTCATTATTTACCCAAATTTATTGAGATATGGTTGTAAAAATTTTATAAGGGCTATGTTAATAGGGATATTAATTAGTATTTCATAAAAAACAATGATTTTAGTTTGTTTTTTTTGTAAACCAATCATTCTTCAACGAGTAATCTATGATTACAGGACAACTCAATGTTCGTGAGCATCGATCTAATAGTTAAGCACGTCTCGCCGCCGTTAGATTGTGGATGGGTGACCACTGACATGCGGTAAAAGTTAAAGCCCCGTTATTTCTAACACCGACGAACCTCCTGTAGACTTTTGAAGGTTGTTTGTAGGGACCAGGCTGAAGGTAAAAGTAGTTTTTTAGATAATTTTATGTCACAGTAAAATTTCTCTTCAGTTTCTCCAATATTTTATTCTCTTATATACAATCCATACGTTGATTATAAATAGTTTTTTAATGAAAATAGTGAGGAAATCGGTTAAAAAGCTGTGAAATAAAGCGAAAATTCCCAATTTGTATTGAGGGTTGCAATTAGATTAAATTAAAATTATTATTTTTTTGGCGCCCAACGTGGGGCTTAAAACTAAAAACGTGGTTAACGTGGGTCTCGTAAAAGTAAAAACGTGGTTATCGTGGGATGCGTGTATTAAAACAGTGGTATACATTAAAAATATATTGAATTGAAAAAGTGCAAATATTATAAGTATAGTAATGTAAAAAAAAGATATGTACTTAAGAAGTGGAAACAAAAAGATAGATAAAGCAAGAGAAGAAAGAAATCCAGTAGGTCAACGAGACAATGCACAACAAGTTGAAGTGAACGTAAAAGATACAGTAGCTAATGAAAAGGGGGAAAAGAGAAGTAAATGGTGAAGAACAAGAAAGGGGGGTGGCTCAGCGGTAGAGCACTGGACTCATAATCCAAGGGTTGTGGGTTCGAATCACACCAAAGGCAGAAATCATGTCGTTGACACAGAAGTAAAAAAAAAGATAGAAAAAAACAAGAAAGAATTACTACAAGAGAGACAGTCATGATGGAGACAGAAAAGAAACAATTAGAATGATAAGTGCAATGAATAATAATATTAATAAAACATAGCATCAATGGAAATAAAATGAACAAGCATAGGAAATAAAATTATCAAGAAATTTGAAGAAATGGAACAGAAAATAGATAAACAAACAAAAGAAAGTAGAGAAGAAATTGAATATACTATAAAAATAGTAGAAACAAAATTGGAAAAAGAGATTAAAAAGCAAATACGAGAGAATAAGAAGTAATGTGATGAAGAGATAAGGATAATAGATAATCAAGTTAGAAAACAAAAGCAAGAAATAAATGAAGAAATGAAGAAAACTTAAGAGTAGGAATTAAGGTCACAGATGGAATGTGTATGGAAGATATCATAAAGACGAACAATACATTAAAAGATATAGAAAATAAATGGAAGAAGATGGAAGAAGAAAAGAACAAAATAGTGGGTATCTTCTTTCTGGATAATAAAACGTTTCGACTTTTAGTTTAAAGTCGTTTTCAAAAAATTGACGTAAAAAAAATACCTAATTTTTATATTAAGAGAAAATGGTGTTTCTTTTACGTTTCATGCCAAGCCATATACAAATATGTTTCCCCTTTCGTTTTGACATCGTGTATTTGATTATTAGTGGATTATAATATCAAGATCTTTATGACTTTTTTTCGTGTATACATATACCTGTTGAAATCAGTTAGTTATTTACTCAAATTTATTAAGATTAGGTTAAAAAAATTCTATAAGGGATATTTTCACGAAAAATAATGATTTTTTGTTTGTTTTTTATTTATAAATTGTCCGAATAATACAAACCAGGCAGTTTTTAACGAGTAAATTATACTCGTATTTTATAGATTGTTGTTGAGTTGATGTATAATCCATATGTTACCAAGTGTATTCCAAATACAGTTTTTTGTTGAAAATAAGTTAAAAATTATCAAACTCAAAGCAAGTAGATTAAATAATCGTATAGATTCGTTTTATATTGGGAAAATTACAGTCAAATTGCATTCAAGACGTAAGGAGCATCTTTAAATATCCAACAGAGTCGTTTGCGCACTTTTCTTATTGTTTGTCATAAATTTATACGATATTTTCTAGATATTTACATGATTATTATCAGTTTAAGATGAAAGATTAAGAGAGAAATTCAATTGTTGAGTAGTTTCGATAATCAGATCTGATTAAGAGTTGGTTGATTCTTGTCTGAAAACAGATGTAGCCCATGGAGGATTGTAGTATTGGAGAAAATAGTGGTTACCTACCTCAAAATTTCCTGTTCCCTTTCCTCCTCTTGCTTTTGCCTCATCATAACACCCTCGATAATGGCCCTTTCTTCCGGAGTAAGATGGGACAGATCGGGCCCTGTATTCTCCATGCTGGCCTCTTTCAGGCATCACCCAAAAACTACCCTTTAGCGAGCGCCCTAACAAAACACCCCGTCATTTCACGCTAGCACTGAATAACAGTCTTTTCCGAACGGTTCCTCGAAAAAATGGAATGCGGTTGTGTCGCGCACGATTTTGCAAAATTGTTTTAGGTGTTCTTTATTGAGATTTGAGACCGAGTAGCACGGCTGGTATTACCCATTCATACGCTTTTCATAAATAATGGGAAGAATAGGGAGAGGACCAATGGGAGAAGACGGTCGTGTTACGTCACCAGGCGGGACTATTGATTGGAGGGCGGCGCCTGCGCGGCGGCCGTAAGGATTGCGCTGTCATTATTAGGAGACGGGCCGCCGCGGCGGTGGTGATCGTTCTGGGAGGCGGAGGGTGGGCGGATTCAGTCTGCGACCGCTCTGAAGAGGGAACATTTGAATGAAATTTTTCCTAGAACTGTTTACGATTCGCAATTCGTTTATTAATAGAATCACAGTCATCGGGAGACCTCTGTGATAAATGCCGATCTGATGAATTGCAAATATCGAAAATCAAGTAATGATTAGGAAGTGATGCTCGATGATAAATACTTGTATTTAAATACATTTGCCGGTTATTTTAAAATGCAAAACAAATTCCAAAAAATATCTAATAAGCGACGAATGTCGATGTATATCTATCTAGAAATAATTCATTTAACCCCAAATTTCCTGCGACCATAACTTAAGAAAAGTGTGTAGAAAACTAAATTGGGTTTAAGAAACTTATCAAGAATCTCAGAAAATTCCTTGCTCATACCAGATGACGGGATAATAGTGGCCCTAGAACAGACCCTTGTGGAACTCCAAACAGAATACTGTGCAAAACGGGTATGAACAAGAGATATTTTTTTGTTATAGAATATTTTTACTGGTTCCCAAGCATTTTTATTAGTTACCCTGATATGCTAATTTTATACGTTCTGGTATTTTAAGACCATGATAAAAAATGCTCTTATGCATAATAATTTTAATAAATGCATCGCTAATTTACTGTGAAAATTTGATTTACGCATATTTTCCAATAAATCTCTATAAATAAACATTTAATTTAATGAGAAAAATTACAGTTGACCTGGAAAAATTATAATCAGTACATCAATCAATATTTCATTTATCATGTATTTAATTTTTATAGACAGAATCTTACCGTACGAATATTTTTAGAAATAAATTTTCAAAATCCTAATTTTATTAAAATCTTATATAGTTCATAGATTTTTCATTTCAAATTATGGAGATTCTTCGGCAATCTGAAAATATTTGCTTATTTTTTTATACACTTGAATTTAAACATGTCATTTGAAATGTGGAGCAATTCTAAAATTCGCCTAGGAAAAGTATTTTAGTATTTAAGGGTTGTCTACCCTACCTGTCATTAATATACCATAACATCAAACATAACCTCAATTTAGTTCATAACAAAACACATTTTTTAGCAATAACATAAAAATTTGAAAATGACTCAAGAAATGAGTGATACCGAACAAGAACCCATAACAAGTACCGAAATAATAAAGAAACCTCCAAAAAGAGGAATCATTTACCTATCTACTATTCCGCCATATATGAATGTCAGCAAAATTCGAGAAATTTTCAGTGAATATGGTACTGTAGGTAGAATTTACCTACAGCTAGCAGATAAAGGTAACTATTAATTGGTTAATAAATAATATACGCTTACATTTTTTTTAATTTAGATATACCGGACAAAGGTAAAGTTAAAAAGAAACGCAAAGTCGCAAAAAAGTTTACAGAGGGCTGGGTAGAATTTGAAAGAAAATCGATAGCGAAAAAAGTAGCAGCCTTTTTTAATAACACACAAGTTAGTAATAGAAAAAAATCAAAACAGTACGACCATATGTGGAATATCAAATATTTATCTAACTTTAAATGGACTCACTTACATGAAAGGTTAGCTTATGAAAAAGCAGCTAGGAAACAAAAATTAAGAGCTGAAATACAACTTGCCAAAAAGAAAAGTAACTTCTTTACATCAAACGTTGAGAAAACCAAGAAAAAAAAGACCTCTGTTAATAAAGAATATGCAAATATCGAAGAAAAATCTGAGAAACAGGTGGAAATTGAAGAATCAAAGACAGTTGACAGAAAAGAATTTTTGGAGTCTCTTTTTGACTAAAAATTTTAATTTAATTAAATAGAAGTTTATTAAAATAACGTGGTTTATTTATTATGAACAAGTCAGGTGTTGAAAGTGAGGTTATGTAATATGTAATGCACCAAATAAAAATGGATGAATATATTTTGTAATTATGAGTAATGTCTTATTGTAGCGCCGTTATTGCATATAATTTTAATAGGTTTTAAAACACGTTTATCGAAAAATGATGTAATCATTTAAATGTAGAGTCAGTTTTATTTGGAGACATCTATAACACAGTACATCTTAACATATAAATGGCGACTAAAATAAAAGTCAATTTTTTATTTTTTTTATATTTTAATAAAACTGCAAACTTTTTAGAACCAATTTACAATTACCAAGAAAGGATTACTTTCAAAATCATTTCCTGTTGGGAAAAATGGGAGTATTTTATAAAAAACGAATCTCATGTTTTATTTTATAGGTACTTTAATGTTCTATTTACAACCTACAACTACTGTTTTACACTAACTTTACTTCCTTTTTCAGGTATATTATCCCTACCGAGAATTTTCTCCCCATTTGGTTTTAAAGCATAATTATAATCCGCAGGATTGGCTAAAGCATGTTCAATGGCATTGTCTATATTTTCAGCTGTTATAAATGTTTTAGATTGTTCTTTCTCTTTTCTAACAATTTCTTCAACCGTTTCTTTCACGTCTATAATTTTCTTCTTTTCTAATTCAATTCTATCTAATGCATAAGCCATTTCTGCCTCCTGTTGTTTGGCGATGGCAGTTTCTCTTAACTCTTTCTGTTTTTCATTCCACTTTTCATTGATGTTCGTACATCTCTTGAAATCTTCTTCAAATAACCTTCTGCTTTCTTTTGGGTCTTCGCTAACCTGAAAATCAGGAGATAAGACAGAATAAGATTAATATTAAGAGTGGATATATTTCTACTAACCTCTGAGAATTCCGCACTATGATTGACAATGAAAAAATACCTTAGAGATTTCATTTTTGTACGAAAATTATTATGAAGTCGCTGAAGTTCAAGTTTTTCTTCTTCTGACTGTTCTGGGCGTTTAGGAATTTTAAATAGTTTAGTTTTTGCCGTACCTAAATGCATGGGTTTTCTCTTTCTGAACCGTACAGATTCAAATTTGGTGAAATTCGTGGCTTCATATTTTGTTAATAAACGAAAACTTGGTGTTAATTTAAACATTTCTTCATAAAACCATCCCAATCTACAAGTTTTATGTAGAAGTAAACTATTCTAAATTCTAACCTTTATTTTTATTTGATTTGAAGTTTACAGAATGTGCTATGTCCACAAACGAGGAACAGTTACTTTGGAACGTTAGAACATTTACTTCCATGTAAAATTATCCGGATTTATTTCACGGAAATAACATAATAAATTAATTCTTTTACTTTTTTGTAAATATAGACCTCTGTTATCCAAAAATATTTAAATAACTTTAAAAAATACTTTAACTTTAACTCATTATTATTTTTTGGCTCATCTCTATCAAAAAAGCAGTTTTTAAAGATATTTGATTGAAAAAACTGTAATACATTAAATAAGTTAAAGATCTACAATAAACTTTACAATTTTTTGAGATTATACAAAAATTATTTCTAACGATTGATAAATAAATCAGAATCGTAAGTGTTAAAATAATTACTGCAAAATGCCTCAAATCAGTGTTATAGTTTTCATATTTTAATGTTGGTTATCATGTATTGTAGTAGAGCTAGTCGATAAGTTGTCAAAAGTGTCAAATTGCTGAAGAATTTACCCTTTTTTTATTTTTTTCTCCTCAATTTGTGTATTTTCATTTTCTGTGTGTGAGGTAATACATTTTATTGAAAATGAACAACATTAGCCCCACAACAGGTAGGCCAGATTAACGCAGTGCTTGTATTGTTGTTAGTTTTCAACCACTTTGTAGCTTGCAACCCTCGATAACAACCATATCAAAGCTTGAATATCCTAAAATTTCCAATAGTACACTAATGTTTTTAATATACTAATGATTTTATATGTGTGCCTAGCTTAAGACCCGGCCTGTTTTTTGTATCATGTGACGTGTCATTAAAATTATTTTTTAATTGGATTGTGAAATAACTTATTGGGATAAAATAACTTATTTGATATAAACAATTTATGTGACACTATTTGACTGAAGCTTAATCTTTTTTTGTAATATTACTGCCGGCAGGTACTTAATGCACTATCGGTTGCATACACGTAGGGGCCTTGTCTTTTGATCATGAAAAGTGAAAGGTTCACCTTCAAAACAAAACGGTACCTCGGAACCAACCAACTTTCTAGCCGCGTAAGCAAAATAACTGAGGTTTGTAAAATCTGTCATTTTTTGTATCACTATCTAAAATGTGTAAAAACTTGAAGAGATTATTCAGGTTAAAATGCTCAGCGATGAAGATCCAAATTTAGAGTACATTGAAGATCCATATTTCACTCCGCAGTCGACCAACTTCACCCCAAGTTTGGACGAACCAGACTTGGATGAATATGATTTACTCGAAAACGAATTAGATTTGTTTGATTTAAGACAGTTTGATTTTGATGAAGTAACTCACAATAGTTTGTATTCTTTTCATGAAGAGTCTGAATCAGTGAATGTTGAAACAGAATTTTTTAATGTGAAAAGAGCAAATGCTATTTTGAGAACTTTTTTTAAGAATAAAGTGAAGAAGCAAGTGCGAGTGACTTATTGCGATCTTACAAAGCCCTATCTAGCTAGGTTGCCAAAAGAAAGTAATTTTAGGAAATATTTAGATATCAGTAATAACGGTGAGTTTTTGGAAATTAGACGGCTATAATCTTTTAATTATAAAAAAAAGTTTAAAAATTAAAACCAGATTATGAAAAAGTAGGAAACAAGCATCACAATTGTCTTTTATTATAATATTTCGTAATCGGAATTTAGTTATTAAATTTTTAGGGAAAAAAATTAAACAATTTTTTATCAAATGTTTTGCTATGTTAAATGTTAAAACGTTTATTGAAGAAAATAGGTACAGATAACCCACATAAGTTGTTGAGAGCCTCAACAACTTTTACATACACAACATATACAGTGCCATTACGAAAGTACGCACCATATGGGGAACTTTTTTATTAAGGGTTTCTCGACAAAAAGTTATTCTTGATAAAAGTTTGTGCATCCCCTAAAACTAAACATGCACCAACAAAATATAGTAAAACACTCGTAATATACGAGGAGTCTTCAAAAATTTGAATTTGAGACAAGAGTAAAGTACCCTTATTTTGAAAAATCTCGGGAAAAATTATTTAGAAAAGTTGTTCAGCATTAAAAAATACATCTAGATTTGAAGTGATGGCCATCTAAGTGAAGTTTTATTTTTTTACCCATTTTTTTTAAAATGGGGACTACGAAAGAAAAAATTGGTAAAACGGTAAATAGACAACATCCTGTATACGATGGTTTATTTAAAAAGCCTGTAATATTACAAATTACACAACTATTGTGTTAACCACGGTCAATTTTTGTGAAGAGTAAAATAATTTTCAAACTTTTTGGTGCAAAGTTGTTTTTATTTTTTGTTAACACCGAAAATTGCTTAAAATTATACAGTATTGTAACAAGAACTTAATATTCAATAATATCAAATCATAAAACATAAAATAAAATAAGTATTTCGGCACACTCATTGATTTTCTGGAGATTTACTTGTTTAAAGGGTAAAAAAATAAAACTTCACTTAGATGGTCATGACTTCAAATCTAGACGTATTTTTTAATGCTGAACGACTTTTCTAAATAACATTTCCCGAGATTTTTCAAAATAAGGGTACTTTACTCTTGTCTCAAATTCAAATTTTTGAAGACTCCTCGTATATTACGAGTGTTTTACTATATTTTGTTGGTGCATATTTAGTTTTAGGGGATGCACAAACTTTTATCAAGAATAACTTTTTGTCGAGAAACACTTAATAAAAAAGTTTCCCATATGGTGCGTACTTTCGTAATTACACTGTATAATACATTTAAAACATTAGGCATACTATTCTATCAGCTAAAGTACGTATATTATTTTAAAAGATGTCAGCACTAGCACGTATTAATTTACAACTATGACATCAAGTAATAATGTATTTACTTTCAAATGATTTTTAATGTAATCTGCTTTCGTTTGGAATTATTGGTTTATTGAAATATTTATTATTTGTGTATAGGGTGAGTCAAAACTCGGCATTATTATTTGATAACAGGCTCTTCTTTTATCGTACTTTATTATTTTTAAGCCTTCCAAAAATACGATATTTTTTGAGTTATTCCTGATTTTTTAAGACAAAATGTAAAAGAACCATTTTGGATACCCTAGTACTTCACTACAACCTTTTTTTTGCAAACAATATAATTATTACTATTTTTAGAATCTAACGTTCTAAGGAAAATGTTTTACAAAAAGCTGCAACAAACACAGATTAATTATTGAATTTTAAATGAAGGTCAGATTTGTATTTATTGTTATATTACGTTAAGAGACTTAAATCGTTGACCTAGAACTTCAAACTACAATTGATAACATATACATTATATCAGTATAAATATTAAAAATTAACTACACAATCGGTTAGAGTAAACGTTTTAAAAATAAAAATCATTTTATTGGGAATTTAAATGTTGACTGGTAAGTGTTTCTTTTTGTATATATTTTTCAATAAACAAATTTATTGTATATTTATTGTATAATTAAAATAAAGCTCATTATATAGTCTTGTTATAAACTTTGCCACTATAAAACTAACCGTCTGTGGCCTTTTCAGATAAAAGGAGATTCACAGAACCGTACTTAGAATTTATTATAACCATTCGCAAGTGGTTTGGAAATTACTTAATTTGTATATAAAATATATAATAATAATAATAAACGTCTTTATGATTTTCAAATAAAGTATATACGTAATCATAAAAAAAAACAGATTTGTTGAAAATAAATAATAAATATTTGATGGCAAGGGTCCCAAAATAAAAAAGCGCATATTAAACCCAACAAGAGTTTTGGCTTTGCCTATTCTGTATATATTTTTTTACAAATTTTCCATTTTTTACGAAACCAATCTATTTAGAAGAAGCCATGGCCGTCTCAGATACCCCAATACCCGATCTCTCTCATCTCTCGACCGAAGAAAAGGCCGAACAAGAACGATTATGGAAGGAGGAATTGGCCACCATCGAGGATGAAATATCTACCCTCAGGACGGTCTTGGCATCTAAAATGCGCAGGTGTGCTGAGCTGAAACGAAATTTGGGCATCACCGTTTGGAAGGAAGTCTCAGAAGATATTAACCAAGGAATTAAGAATGTTAAAGAAAGCAACGTGTATGTTTTTTTTTTCTATTTCTTTAACTAGCTTTTAGTTTGTAGTAGGTTGTTCTCAAATATTACTGTATTGTGACTGTAAAATAATTTGGTAAAACCCTTTTCAGCAAATCCAACAAAAAATCGTTTTTCTTTCATACGAGAAAACTAGTTTTAACTTTAGGCGTATAGTGATTTCTGACAAATGGATGTATTTCTCCCCTCCCCCTTCTAATATAAACTATTATGATCGGTTCATTCTTCTTTCATTCATTAATTATTATTACTTTAAAATTGTCGTTGCATACAGAAACATTTTGAGAACAACTATTAGATTTTTATTTTGTTTTGGCATGAATATTTATTTCTTTATTAGATACCAAACCGTAGAAACTAAAGTTGGTCAAGTAACCAAAGCCGTCACTGATGCTCCCATGTAAGTACTTTCCTCTAAATAACATATTTATTAGTTAGTAAACGAGTTAGGAATTTAATTTATTCGATTCGACATCCTAAGACCGGTTTCTGTCTTTCGGCTTCATCAGTTAAGCTTTCGAATCCAATAAATCAAATTCCAAACACGCGTAAGTCAAAATACGACCCATAATTTATCAATATATGTGGCACGTATTATATAATGAAGTTTGGAAAGTGGACTTGTATGAAAATATCGTTTAATTTCAGATATCAAAAAACTACTTCCTTGATAGGGGGCATAACAGGAAATATCACCAATAAAATAGGTCAAATGAGACATTCCGAATCTTTTAAATCTTTCGAAGAACGAGTTGGAACTGCCTACGAAAACGTTAAGGTAACAGTGAACAAAATATTAGGTCAATCTTTACGTGTATATTCAGGGTTCCACTTAGTATTATTTTCTTCTGAATGAATCTAGCAAAAATTTACTAAAATGGCATCACACATATGGAAAGATTTTAACAAATAAAGGAACTTTTTACCCCCAAATTTTTTGATCTCTGATTTTACATTTTATCTTGCCTATGTAGTAATTTAAATCGAAATACGGTCCTGCGTAATTGATTTTTTATACTTCGGCAGTTAGCCGACATCTTTTTGGTTCTTCGAGCCACTGCAGCGTTGCCAAGTTACAATCGCACTTGGAATTTTGAAATTTTAATTTTTCCTCTCCCAATCCCAAACGTTATGTTGTTAGTAAAATTTACTTTTATTATACAGGGCGTCTAAAATTTATTAGTAAATTAACTGATTTTCAAAGTGATGAATAACTATTTTTTTAAAAGAGTTCTAGAAAGTGTTTTTAATTCGTTTTTCACCGATACCAATAAGTACAGATTTTTTTTTGATAATTCAATGTAAACGAGAAAAAAAATAGGGTAAAGGAACGTACAAAGAAGCCAAAATATACAATTTAAAAAACGGACCGTACCAAATGGACACCCCGTATATACATATATATTTCTTTTTCTAGCATGCCCAACTACTAACGATTTTTGTTTTTGAAGTTTGCGCTCCGTTTGTCTAATTTTTCCGTTATTTTTGTTTTAGGGAAATGTAGTGAATTTTTATGAGGTTGGTATTTTTTTGAACTAACGAAAGTGTTTGTTAACGCTATTTAAAAAAAATAATGCTCTAAATATATGTCGCTATTTTTACCTGTGCTTAAAAATTGATTTGGGATTTTTTCTGCAAGGTTTTCAATGTGTGATTTTTGTGCAATGCTACTAAATAATTTTCAATTGCAAACAACTTAATTCATTACTTAATTTATATCAACGTGGGAAGCAAACGAGACATCCTAAAACCGGTTTCGGCCTTTCGACTATGTCAGTTCTGTGCTATCGAAACTGCGGTATTGACCATCTAGCATCTGCCTCAAATGTTTTCGCTTCTTATAAATGTTTTTACAAGCAATCATGGATTTTGATATTTTATGCTTTGAACATCAGCAAAATAATCCTTGCTTGAGAATGTAATGCAAAGATTTGTTCGAGGGTGTTTTTTTTTAATTCTGATTGCTTAAGGTAGTACTCTCGATACCACAATAGTCAAATGTGTGCTCTGTGTTATTTGACTACTCTTTAGTATTTATATTAGGCAACCCCGCGTAAAAGGAAAAAAAACAGAAATTGCTTTCAGTAACTGTGCTGTCAAATGCATATGGGTTTATTGTTAATTAATTGGAGCGATATATAACAAAGCATTAATGATAAAATGTGCAAACATCATTAATAATTATTTTTATTCAAAACGATAACGAGCAAATTTTAATTTACTAGAGCTTCATGTGACAAAAATACTTTTAAATTTTAATTTACTAGAGCTTCATATGACAAAAATACTTTTAAGTTAATATATTACTCTAATCATCAATTTTATATAACTTAATAAATAAGGGGTTTCTTCAATTAGGGAGGAACTATCGGTTCGGAAAACTATTTAGCTTGCTCTAGGTATACGTTACAATTTCTCGCCCGTCAGCAGCTCTTTAAAAATTTTACTGGTTCATTAACTTATTATAATGTACCAATATGCCAAGTTCCATTAAATTCTGAACGGTAATTCTAAAACCGAGAGTACTACCTTAAATAGGAAAAGGAACTTTTTTTACGCCATTTTAGGTAATTAAATAACGGTTTTTTAATTGTTTTTGTTAAAATGCAAAATTACCGAACCACCAATTTTTTCTTCCATAGACCAAAGTCGCATCCCGCTCAGGCTCCCAACAAAGCCTAGACGAACTAGGTAGATCACGTTCGGGCTCGACAGTGACAAGCCCCACCATCCCCGAAGAAAAACCATTGGCGTAGGGTCGCTAATCTCCATAATAAAACGATCTGGTACACTCCAGCCAAAATGCCTTTGAAGCTTAAGTCCATAAGAAATGTGCTACTAATATTCTATTACTATTTTAGGGAACAAACAGGCTATGTACTGTTATTTTTAATTTTTACAGCTACTACAATACATGTTATTTATCAATAAAAAAATTACTTACGTTTTTCTTCATTTAACGGATAACCAATTTTGACATCAAAATTTTATAATTCATTCCTTATCTTACAGATCTTTCCATTAATTATTAAATACAGAAAATCGTAAAGTTTCTATAATTAAATTGCATTTGACGTTTACGTATGTCACTTGTCAAAAGTCGTTTATATCACGTTACTTGTCAGATGTCGTTTCTAGTGTGCATGTCAGTTATCACTTGTTTTTAGTGCGAATGTCACTTGTCAACTGACATTTTTAGTATGGGTGGCATTTGTCATGTTATTTCTACGCAGTTGCGTTTGTTGATATTTGAACAAAGCTTTGGAAAGGTTATGGGTCACTTAATTTTAAAGATTTTTCCATTTTGAATGGTGATAAGACATAAAATTCGTAATGGAATAGTTTTTGTACAGGTTTAGTTTAGTTTTGAAAATATTTTAAAAAATCACTTTGTAAAAAAGGTATTTTTCATATTGTTCTTATAGCATTAAGATATAATTATGTCTATCAATTAATGTAGCCGATGTACGTACTCCTTACTGATAAATATATAATTTATTGGATTGTTGTTTCTTTAATTTCCCATAAGCATCGATCCTGCCTATACAGAGGGTGACAAAAAAAGTTGCGTATATAAAAGTCAATTAAAATTGGGTATACAATTGTTCTTTATTTCTTGAGTTGTACGAGCTAAAAGAAGAACGTCTACCAATCGGCAAAGGGCACGAATTTACAACTCAAAACGCGCCAATAAACAAATTTGTTCCTCAGACATCAAACGCTCAACTCTCCATGTATCCAACCGAAGTGCATAGGGAAAACAGTGGTGTTATTATTCCGTTCGTAGAGCCAGTAGCCACAACCACCAGCTGACTGACAATGAGAGACGTTACCGGCCATACGCGGGATTTAAGGTAAGACCCACCGACATAACCTTAAACTAGACGGCTAATATCCATATTCCCACCACACAAGAAACTCATCCAATTGAACATTCCGAAAACGTCTCTGCGCAATGGACACCAGTACGTCTTATATCTGGGTTTCGGTTCTCGAGCTTTGCCGATTCGAGGAGACGAGACATATTGTTTTCTGTTCATAGGCGTCCACTGTTCTGTTTGGTGTTTAACCGATATTCGATAGAGAAATAGTGAATTTATTGTAAAAATGAACTGTTTTGTACTTTGGTGTAAGAACCGTTCATCATTCCACTTATTTTCGGTCCAGACCCAATCATTTTACCTAAGGTACGCCAATGTCGGAACATAGACTTTAAGGTTATGTCGGTGAATATGACAAACACAATGCGCATGCATTATGGACACCAGTCATCCTCGTAATTGATCAATTTTTATCATATGGCATTAGCCGTCTAGTTTAAGGTTATGTCGGTGGGTAAGACCGCACTAGGCTGATCGGAGCGTCGATGCAACATATTCTTTAATGGAATCTATATGAGCTAGACCCACTGAAGTGCGAAGGGATTTCTCATGGTCGGCGCCATATTCTTTTGTGGGTCTTAGCAGCAGTGTTGCCGACGCTAAAATTAAATTTATCCGAATGTCGAACTCAAATTATCCGAAATTATCCGAACGTCACAACTAAATTATCCGGAAATTATCCGAACTCAAAATTAGGATGTGATCAAGTGATCATGGTTAATAGTTTATCCGTTGGTAAACTGTGATAATGCCTTATTTATTTTATAATTTGACTAACATCATAGCCGCGCTCCAATTAGAAGACTAAGGAAATGACATTGACAGATATAAATTGATGAATCGAATTGTTTACAACAGGATAAGGGCATCCAGAGTATCCAGACTTTCTTAAATAAAGTCCTTTTGGTTTAATAATAATATATATTGTACTGAATACAGAGGTAAATAGTCGAAGAGACTGAGCTCTTAGGTCATATAAAAAGAAGAAGAAGACAGATGACAAAAATTTATTTAAATTAAAAACAAAAATAGTACAAAAACAAAGTTTTACATTCAAATTAAACAAGTAATTAAAATAGTGATATTAAAAAAGCTTAAATAAACTAAACTAAAATAAATAATAACTGGTAGGAACCAGGTAGGTGTAAAAAAACTATTCTAACAAGTAACAGAATGAAATATGCAGCAGTTCACATAGTTTATTATTTATTTTTATTCCATATGTTACAATTAATCATGTTGCTTTCTGGTTCAAATTTAATACAACCTCCACTTTCTGCAATACCTTGTTTTGAAGCTAATATTGCTTTTAAAGTAGAGGTATGTAATAAATTTCTCTTATCTGATTTGATGTTAAAAACATCACTAAAGATTCTTTCGACACATGCATTTGAAAATGGCAATATAAGTAAGAAACAAACAACTTTTTTTAAATTTGGAAATAATTCCACTCCAGCAGCATTTTTTAATTGAAAAATCTTTTTCCAGTAATCTTCTGTATCAGAATTTGTTTCTAAATTAAAGTTTTTATAGTCTAACAGCGCATGTTGGCGCCATTCGTTGTCTAATTGTTGCATTTCAATAAACTCATTTAATATTGGAAAGCGGTCAATTATTGGTTTAAGTGATTTATTTTCAAATGATTGCGCCTGACTTGGTTCAATAAATAATAGTAGTTCATAAACTGGATCGTCAAACACAAATTTATTTTTTATGTTGCTAACCAGTTCAATATAGAAATCTAGTATTGTTTTTAAAAATTGGTTAGATGTTAGCTCGATTTCAGGAATTTGCCTTAATGACTGAAAACTGTCATGTGCGGCTATACCAATATAAATTTTTTCTAATTTAATAAAGTTGTTAGGATTTTTATGATTTAATTTGAAAATATCATTTTTTCTAATAATGTCAATTTCTATAAAATTAGAGCATATTGTTAAGAGCAGTTTTGCTGTTTCTGGTTTCAATTTATGCAAAAGTGGTTTGTTCGTTTGAAATAGGGTATTAAAATCTGTCATTAGACCCAGTACGTATGCCATGAACTCTAGATAACTTGGAGTAAATTGATTATTCATTGTAGATAACATTTCATCTGTAGTTAATGAAGGGTCTTCAAATAGTAATTCTGTAAAATATGCTTTTAGGGGTTGAAATTGTTCTAGAATTCTGTCTGTTTTAAGGAAAGCCAACGAGTTATAGCCGGCTTTAATACTTTGTGGATGTCAGTTTTAAAAAAGGATTGAAATTCCTTTAAATGTTCATTTCTAATGGCACTTCTACTAAAGTGACTTCCTACATTTCGTATAAGATCTTCTATGGATCTTGGTAATTTTAAACATGCATGTGATATTGCTAAATGTGCCATATGACATGAGCATTTAACGCATAAAATATTAGGAATTTCGTTTTTTAATAAGGAAAATACTGACTGATAATTACCAGCCATTACGTTGGTAGTATCTGATGAAAATGCTACTAAATTAGAAATAGGAATATTTTTATCAACCAAAGTTTTTTTAAAGTATCGAATAACTCGTTGGCTTTACCTCCCTCAGCCTCAACAATATCAAAAAAACTTGTAACAATATTATAATTAATAAAGTCATAATAAATAACTGCAAAAGCGCATCGTTTTTTTGTAGATATGTCTGTTGTTTCGTCCATTATTAAGGAAAAAAAACTTCCTGGCTTTCTTAGTTTTATACTTAATTTTTCTTGAAAACACTTTCCCAAAATATCGGTCATTATTGCTGTACATTTTGTCCTTTTTAAATTTATGTCTTTGATTATTTTTTAATCGGGGGCGATATTTTTTATTGGTGGTACTAGAGTGTCCATAAATAAAAATGGCAAGTTGTTTGTGGCAACTAATCCGCATAGTTTTAATTCGGCAATTCTGACATTTTTTATTAAACTGGAAGTTCGAAACACAGAACGTAATCTTATAATTTTCTGCCACCCTTTTTTCTTTTTCCTTGTGCTTACTGCTATTAGCATGGTTTTTTAATACCGATTTGTGCGAAAGTAATTCGACTTTACATACCTGGCAGAAAGAGGATTCATTTTCAGCAGTACTTGTTTGCGGTTGGTCAACTTCTACCTTTTTCAGCCACCCCATAAAAATTGGCATTTTTAACCATGCCTGATTAAACTTGTAGGCGTATGGTTTGGCTTTTCCTTGTCTACATAATTTCTTCTTGGGTGGAGTCTTATTCTCATCCTCACTTTCATCATTACTCTAGAAAAAATATGAAGAAACTATTAAATGTACATTACGTTATATACAGACTGTTTCAAATCTCCGAAGATTGCATGTTGCTACTAAAACATATAGTTTATAGTAGGATAGTACTATTTCAAACTTATTTTTATCACTTTTAATTCAGAGTAATATTTTTTATTTATTAAAAATATAAGTTCAAAAACATACCTTGTTTTCTTTCTGGATATATTTCTCCATTGAATAATATACACCTCCTTTTGTACTATACTATAAATTTTAAACTCAAGTAGGTATACACTTTTGCCTCACTTTTGTAGAGATAGATTTGAGACAGAAAAAAGACCGTTGCGGCTATATATACTTCCTACTTCCGGGGAAATCCACGTTCGTTTTGGGAAATCCCCTAATTAAAATTATACTACAATGTTTAGCAAAATTTGAATTAGGGGATTTCCAGAAAGCAACGGGGATTTTCGCGCCACTAGGAAATATAACACATGCAAATCCCCGCATTGTTAGGCAATTCTATATACACACAACTGTTGTAACGGTAGCATAAAACTGCTATAAATAAAACAAAAAATTGTATAGAAAAATATGTTTATTTGATTTAAAGTGATTATAAAATATATATCAATAAATAAAATAAAATATAAATTATATGGAACACTGAATTATCCGAATAATTATTCAATCCGAATATTATCCGATGACACTTGAAATTATCCGAAAATCGGATAATTATCCGGACATTGGCAACACTGCTTAGCAGTGGCGGAGCAATTGCGAAACATAATATTATCCGACTTCATTCCGCTCCTCAAAGAGTTTTTACAGTCGTTTATAAAACAGGACATGATTAAAATAACACACCAAAGACCAATAGACTCGATTCATTTAGTACGTGCCGATAAATATCTCTCACACACACATACATAACCCATGAGGTATTTCGCTGTGCCTCCAGTCATCAACTCCTAGGCTAATCACTTTATACCGATGCGAGTGGTACTAATAGCATTCCAGTCAACATACATAAAATTTCATTTCAGTGCCTAGACCGCACTAGGCTCGCGTCTCGACACCTGCGATACAAAGATGACTTTTCTACCAACTCTGCTTCGCTCAGTTCAAATACACTGGTGCTAGTGCAATTAAACGGTAGGAGCCCGACAGAATACTTCATTTGTATATCTTTTTATCCATTAAAGAATAATTTGCATCGACGCTCCGCTCATCCTAGTGCGGTCTTGCCTTCAGTCCCGCGTCTGGCCGGTAACGTCGCTCACTGTCAGTCAGCTGGTGGTTGTGGCTGCTGGCCCTACGTACGGAATAATACCACAAGTGGGTTAGAGATGCTGAAATTCGATAGATCCCTTAGAGCGATAAGAGGGACAGAAAAGATTCATAACAAACGTATTGTATAAGAAGAAACATATTCACTTTTTAGTTTCTTTAATTACAACATACAATCTTTTTCATTTACTATCCTAATAATACAAAATAACAGCGTGTATTAAATTCTAAAAAAATAACCGACAAATGCATACATATTTGTACCAAAAATTTAAGTGAGAAATAGGTAAAACATGTGCTACATCTGCCAAAGACTAGATCCAATTTGAAAATTCGAAGTGTTCTTATCACAATTACTTTTCAGTTGGACCAACAACGGACTTTACTGACCTCAGTCTTTTGCTCTGCACACCCTCGAGTTCATGAATTTTGTCAGTTATGGTGGACGGATATCAAAATTAAATAAAGTTAACATAACCCTACTTTTTTAGGATGGTAATACTAACACAACCTCAAATTCGACTAAAAAAATATATTTTTTTAATATAAATAAAATAACAAATTTGCTACTTATAATTTATAGAAAGAACACATAACGAAATTCATGACTCCTGTGCACGTAGCTTTAATTCGATTTTCACCGATTACTACTTTCAATAATAACTTGAAAATCTAACTGTCAGTTAAAGCAAAGTAAAAAATACTAAGTAAGTACCTAGCTAATTTGTTTAGCCTTTAAAAATACATATAATACTAGAATATAAGCACTTGTGGGACGTGTATATTTTTATATTTATATAATTATAAAACTATTTTTCTCCACAAAACCTCTTGTAGTTTGAAATAATCAAACAACAGTTGCGCAACAAAAGTGATTGAAGAAATGCTTAAAACAAGATAAAAATCACAAAAAAAAAATATGTAGGTAACTTTATGTTAAATTATGAAATAAGTAGTCTAGAAGTAGTTGGTGTTAGAAACCAGCTCAAAAAAAGTACCGTCGTTCTTGTTTAAAAGTTATTTTACCACAATTTTCTTGTCAAATAACAAGTAAAATAAGTTTCAAGCACTTAAGTGACAGTTGGCAACTTTGACGTCTTTATCTAACACGTTTAAAAATCGGGGCATCTTTTTCTAAAATAACCTAAATTGATCATTTTGTGAGTTTGAACTAAAAGTCATTTCGATCGCCTTTATGACAGTTGACAACTTCGGACTAACTATTTCATTTAAAAAACGGCGTACAAGTAACGTTAACAAAGTTATCAGATCTGTATTGTCATTTTGTCACAGAAATGGCAATATTTACTGTTACAAACATGGATTTTATCACAAAATTGTTATTGAATTATATGTAAATATGGTTCAGAATCTTGTCAAATGTCAACAGGCTCAATATATTACGTGCCGTATTTTTAAAGCTATAAAAATTTAATATAAAGCTAGTAGAACTTGATACTCTGGAAATTGTTAGCGTTTCAGTTGAAAAATTCAAAAAAATCTTCATCTGACTAAGGATTTCAGCAAATTTTGATGTCATAACTAATTTTTCGCGATCTATGGTAATGACTTAAATACAGTTTTTTTCTTACACGTTTTATCTTTAATAAAAAACAACCGGTAAGAAGTGAATTTTTCAAATGAAACGGGCTATGCGTTTAAGGGTAAAGACACACAGCGGTTTCTTCCCTTCTTTCTATAGTTTATAGAAAGAAAAACAAATATTTGGACTTTTTACGAATTGGGACAAACCACGGAACCACAGAATATAGACTGCACTGTACCTTCTCCATTTACCTAACCTAAAACTTCAGTTTTCATTTTCCTTGACATTTAAAAAAATAATTATTAATATAATAAGAAGTAATATATATAAAAATGTTGTAACATCGTAGATTTATTAATAAAATAAAAATAAAAGAACATGTTCTGCTCGTCAAATATTCCTTAATAGAAAAATGCAAATGTAACAGAACTTTGGAATATTTAAGAATAACGAAAACATCTACAGGCTAACCCTAAATATCAAAATCGAAAAATGACATATGTCAGCATTCTACAGCAACAGATTGGTTCACCGTCTGGTCGAAAGCCGTGTCTTTACCCTAAGTAGCCAAAAACCAATTAATTTTAATTTAAGCAGAATGTAACAAACAAAATTGTAAAAAAATATGACCCTCAATAAGAAAAAACAGGTTTTGTTGAAGGACCATCCAGCTTTGAGTATACAATTTTGATAATATCAAATTTAGTTAAAAAGCCAAAAAAATCTATTTAAAACAAGATAGATTTTTCATAGGTATATAGTCCGATTCGCTTTTAGTCTCAGCAAACCTGAAAAAATATTCAAAATATTCAACAAGCATTTTTTTTGTAACACTCCAAATAGCCACACAAATAGGGAGGGTGCGATGGGAAATAAAAATAAAAAACGAAATGTTTCCCAGAAAAATTTATTTAGCTCAAGTTTTTCACAAACATTACAGCTCTCACAGCCAATACATAATTTTTTTCAGACCAAATACCCTTCACAGATGTTACAGGGTGTTCGAACAAAAAAAAAGAAGCTTTTAAAGCGGTAAACAATGACTAAACATAGCAACGTATACTTCTAGTAAACCAATTTTTGATTTTTTTTTACCCTGTACAACTGTTTTTTTTATACCGGGTGGTATTTTAAGAACGGAAAAATATTAGTAAAAAGCACTTTGTATACCGTATCTGCGTGGTGGTGAAAATACTGCCTACTGGATGTTAAAACGACTACACCTTTATTATTTTGAGAGAAAAGCGTTTTCTAAACACGTTCGAAAGCTTTTTAGGACCGTGCAGCGTGATTTTCTTCTCAATCTTGTAATTTTCACTCAATGGTTATATTTTACCAAAAAAATTGAGTTATTTTTTTGTATATTTATCAAGTTTTTTTTATTTTTAATCTATATAAAAATTCTAATTAATAGTAGGAGCATTTTAACCACTTTAAATACGGTACAAGCCGAATTGTTTATTTTTTGCATCTAATAAACCAAAATAATTTTACTATACAAGGAACGCAAAAATTTTTATAACAATCTAAAATCTTATAATTGTCAGAAAATGATTAAATATAGACGTTAGAAGCTGTTAAATTTCTTCTATTTAATTGGTGGCTATAATTATAATTTGTAACTTTCCAGTCTTAAATTTTGGTCTAAGCCTTCAGACCAATATTTTAAACAGCCAAAATTTAAAAAAAAGTATTAAATTAAAGATCAAAGCTCTAAGCAACTTTTTTCATTTTTTCTTTATACTATATTTTCTTAATCTTAAAAAAGGCCAAAATATTGACAATCCCTATATCTTTAATCCAATTCTAGCAAATAATTAATTTTTTAGTGCATACCCCGGGCACTAATTTTTTAGTGATACCTCATGCACTAATTAATTTTTTAGTGTATCTCTCTTGCACTAATTAATTTTTTAGTACATACTTAGCACTAATCAATTTAAATCGAATATTTTGAGACCACCCTGTATAGATGCTATTATTTATTGTATCTATTTTATGATGTAAAAAAACTAAACAACTCGGTGAAATTTTTAGTATTTAACTCTTAACACAATAAAAAATAATTAAAATATAGCACCTGTTTTTAAAACAACTCCCGGTATAAAAATATTTTTCAACAAATTATTTTCGCTACAAGGCTACGTACTTATATATTTATACAAGTTAAAGAAAGTTATGTATTTATAATAATAAACCTACTATTTATATTTTTTTTGTGGGGGCGACAGGGGTAAACCTAAACTAAGTAATTTAAAACTAAGTTGGGGTCAATTTTTATTCGGAGAAAATCGACGAAACTTTCTTTTTAAAGCAAATTTTCTAGTATTCAATAGTCGACCTTTCCTACTTTTAAATATACGGGAGTGAATTTAAAATTGAGATTTTTTTTAATCTAAATTGTTTATTTACCTACACGGTGTTTTTTTTATTTAAATAAAACTACTTTCTAAATTGTCTAAAAAATTTTAAGTAAAAATTTCGGCAAAAAATCGATTATTTTTAATATAAACGTCTAAAGAGTAAAATTTTTTTTAATATAATATCGTTAATGTACAGGGTGATTCCTTTGAAAGCGTACGTCAAACGTCAAAAAAATGTCAAGTTTTTAACGTTTCCACGCAAATTTGACGTAAAACAGTACGTGAGCTGGAAATGGAAAACATACCAAAATAATTGTTAGTTCCCAAACTAGTAAGGCAAAAAGTTTTATCTCTTTTGTTTATTCCTCAAAACATTTTTTGAATCACCCCGTAGAATATTTGAGCATTAAATAATTTACGATAAAAAGTTTATTTGAAGTAAAAGAATTAATTTATTTTTATCTCAAGAATTGACAAAGAAATATTTCAGATATGAGCCAAATATACATATCACTACAGTAATACAATTCTTAAAACAAAAGAAAAACGAAAAACAAAACCCAATTAACGTTTTTTCAAACCTCTGAACCTTATAAAGCTTTTTAACAAATCACAAAAGAACATATAAGCATAAGTGTGTCCCATCACCAAAACATTATTAAACTTTAACTAGATTTTTCTTTTAAAAAAATCTCAGGAACGATGAAAAACAGGGCGTGGCGGCAACATTTCCGATATTCGACGACAAATAACAGTAAATATGGAAAAGTATCAAATATCAAATTAATGCAAAAATCAAACTGCAAACATTAAACTGAATTGTACAACAACTGAGTTTTTTCTGTAAGTGAACAAATTTATCGGCAAACGTCAATTTATTGACGTATGAGACTGCCAAATTGCGACAAATCAACTGTCAAATAGTGACGTATAAAACTGTCAAACGTCAAATAGTGACGTATTAAACTGTCAAACGTTAAACGTCTAACTCACCAACTCCCTGTTTAATTAGAAACAACAAAATAAAACGATACTTCGCATTCTACGAGATTTACTAATAATTTTTGCATACAGAAATGCACCAACACCCTGTATGTTTAGGAACAACACAGCCAAGCGAAAAACAAAGGCGGCACGCGTAAATTTTCAAAGCATAAGTAAAATTTCTGGCGACGATTTTGATCCATTACAATTTTTATTCTATTTTTGGGGGGAAATGGGGATTTCAGACTTTTTTTAGCCTAATCGTCCGGCTGAGAGTTTCTGAAAAAATAAAATTAAATAATACCATTTTATTGGTCGGTTGATTTATGGCAAATTTAATTATCTTGTTTGTATTAAAAGTTCGAATTAAATTTCAATTTTATTGCTGAACTGATAACGTTCTTGTTATTTATAACTCTGAAAAGTTATTTGTAAATAAAATATTTTCGCTTTGGCTATTTCATTATTTAATTCAGGAAGTAATAAACGGCGGCAAAATAACGATAAATTTTTTTTAATTATTTACCGAATTCTTTTTAACGATTTTGTATAAAAATACCTTTTTTCAAAATTTTAATGTGATTCGCGTAAACGTCCGATTTTTCAAGTTACAAATTCCGAATCAAGAATTTTTTAAATTCGACTGACAAGTTTTGAAATTCAGTCTGCGAAGTTTAAAACTCCGACTTACAAGTTTGAAATTCTGACTTACAAGTTCGATATTCCGACTTACAAGTTAGAAATTCTGACTTACAAGTTCTATATCCCGACTTACAAGTTTGAAATTCCGACTTAAAAGTTTGAAAATTGGACTAACAAGTTTGAAATTTCGACTTACAAGTAAGGAACACTCGACTGTAAAGTTTGAAAGTTCAGATTCCTGTTTTTAGTAAAAGATCTGACATTATACCTTTTAACAAAAATAAAAAAAATATATGAGATTCTTTAAAGCTCTACGAGACACAGAGGGATGAAAATTTCGAGACTACATTTATAAGATTAAGCTCGAGATGGCAAAAAAACGGCTCCCTATCTGCGAGCTGTGGAGTGTTTTTTCAACTCACATGGAGCGATATCCTCGAGCTTGGCAACGGCGTCTGGCAATTAGGTAGGTGACCATTATCATTATCACTAGAGCTGCTAGTACACAGCCCACCACGATTGGTACTACGTCCGATGTTATGGGAGATGCTTCACAATCGATTGCTGTAATATAATATAATTCGTTTTTAAATACGATTGATCAAAATCAATGGCCTCCGTGGAGACCAGTATAATATCCACTTGAGTTTTATACGTAAGAGTTTTTATTTGCAATGTTCTTATAATTTTTTACAGCGGCATTAATTTTTCTTCGAGTTTTCTTTTTTAAAACTTTGTGTAAATTTTTTCGATAATTTTTTTGCACAAAATTTATTTCGAGCAGTTTTTTTTAACAAAACGTTATCTAAACCTTTTTAAAAAAAATTACTATTTCGCATTTTTTAAGTATTTTTTCGTCTTTAGTTTCTTTAACATTTTCGCCAAAAATGTTTCTTTGCAATTTTTGATTTAGTTTTTCAGGCGAAATTAATTTTCTACATTATTTTTATTTTTAAACGATTTTTTTTTATTTATTTGCGAAATTTATTTCGGACTTTTTTTGAGTCTCGAATTCTTTGGCCTCCACGGTCACCAGATGTATGTCCAGTTTATTTATTTTTGAGAAGGCAAATTCCCCTTTTATACGCATTTTTTGGAACTATTTTTTATTTTCCTGACCTCTACAGAATTTTTTTTTACAAAAAAAAATAATTTGTTTGACTGCTTGACCTTCGAATGTTTAAAATTCATTAATTTCTAATACAATAACACTAAAACAGTCAAGACATGTTTAAATAAAATTGACTGTCTAACAATAAACTTTGGAAAAGTAATCATTGTTTTATAAAGTGTTCATGTTGTTATTATTTAAATACAAAGCAACATTCCTGACTCAGAGCTCTGGTCTTATCAGTATTTTATGGTAAATTTAATTGGGATAAATAGTTTTGTATTATCTCTTCGCGCATTCTAGCACACTAAGACTGAAAAAAGAGCGCAACATATGTTTGTCTCTTTCCTGACACAGCAATGTAGAAATTTTGCATACATATATTTTAAGAGGTGAGTAGGAAAGCAACCGAAACAGATTTTCAACAATTTTTTTTTATCTTTTCGTCAAAAATTTTTATTGCCTTTTTTTTCGATAAAATTAATTTTTTATTTTTCGAAAAAAATTGTTTATCCATTTTATCCTCTTTAACAGCTCTCATACTACTGCTTCTTGACATCTGTCATACTATCCCTCATTGACAGCTGCCATACTACACATTTCTGACAGCTGTCATACTACCCTTCCTTGACATCTGTCATACTATCCCTCATTGACAGCTGCCATACTACACATTTCTGACAGCTGTCATACTACCCTTCCTTGACATCTGTCATACTATCCCTCATTGACAGCTGCCATACTACACATTTCTGACAGCTGTCATACTACCCTTCCTTGACATCTGTCATACTATCCCTCATTGACAGCTGCCATACTACACATTTCTGACAGCTGTCATACTACCCTTCCTTGACATCTGTCATACTTTCGCTCATTGATGGGTGCCATATTAGACATTTCTGACAACTGTCATACTACCCTTCCTTGACATCTGTCATATCTCCCTTCTTGACTAGTTTTTTCATCATAGTTTCAAAATTTTAATGATTTATGTCCCTTTTAGACGAAATTATGATAACCACCTTCATTTTTGATTTAATGTAAAAATAAAAAACTTACCGCTGTCAAATTTGTGTCCGGTGGTATTAGCGAACGCCTGCAACTGGACATGGCCGATATGTAGATAAGCAATTGTTTTATTGCTACCCTGTTCGGTGAGGTTAAAAGTTTGGACTTTAGCGCATTTGTAGGAATTTCCTAATGGGGTTGCAAATTCTGGAGTTTGGTGAACCAAAGTGTAGTTCTTAGGACCTGTAATGAGAAAATAATGTGTAAAATTTTTTTGGGGAATCCCAAATAATTATGTATGTAATCTTTGATTATATAAACTTGTGTGGTATTGAAAGAATTCTTAGAATGCAATAATTAGATATGTGGTTAGTTTGTTCTATTATTAAAAACTGATGTGATTATTATAGGAAAATTTTATAATTATGATTCAGTTTAAACTTATCGATAAATAAGCGAAAGCTAGATCACAAAATATGGCAAATAAAAACGATAAACTCTTATCAAAATGTTACATATAGCAATTTTTTTTAATTTTTTTCTGATATCTCTGAACGTGATATTTTGCCTAGAGAGCGAATGTAAATAAATGTGGTATTAGTTCAAACGCGATTTTTAAATTGTTTGAATTTCGATCTGAAAATTTGGATGAGTCATATTTAAAAGAAAAACCTGAAGAAAAATTTAACACATGACTGAATTCCCAATAATTCACGTCTATTATAGAATAGTCGTAAGAAAGATCTCCATCGGAGATATGTGGGATTGAATGGTTCACCGGATTGGAAAAGATTTGTCCCCGGAGAATCATCTAAAATTAACAATTGTATAGAGAGAATTGATTTTTCTATAAATGTAGAATTTTTAGCATTGACACCAATCTAGACCTACTGGCGGAAGCATCCCAGTTCAGCTTCCTAGCCCTGTCCCCACGACTAGGATTACCGCTGCTAAAACTCACTTTGTTAGATATATATAATCGATTTTCTCGGCACAGTTTTTATGAGATATCCGGTTAACCCCATAATAAATCGGTGCCGGAGAATTTCTAAAATAAAATAAAAAAAATATCAGTTTATTTAAAAATATCCTTATTTCAATTTTTGCTATTTTTTTTTTTTACATCTGTGTCAACGGCATCGACTACTATGGCCATTAGCCTCGTGTTCTGTGTAGGCTTTGTTACTGTTTCCCAGCGCCACTTTAGGAACAGCACTGTTAATTAGAACCCAACAGTGAATGGTCGAGTGAGGAATCACACCTGGTATATGAAAATCAATTTCTAAATTTTTAATTAATTAAAAATCAGAAAATGATTTCTGCCTTTGGTGTGATTCAAACCCACAACCCTTGGATTATGAGTCCAGTGCTCTACCGCTGAGCCACCCAACCCCCTCAATTTTTGCTATTATTTGTAATATACAGGGTGATTCATTGGGAAATGCGCATACAGTAAGGGTAGATGGAGGACACCGAGGTGCTTCTAAATAACCTATATTTTATGGGTCTATCGTTCTTTATAACCAAGATACAGGTTGATTTATTAATTTTTCCCATTCTTTCAATTAATCATAACTTGTTTATAAGGTCTTTATCCGCGTCTAATTATACTTAATACAATTTGTTGCAACATTATTTTTGCTTAAAATAAAGTTATGCTTTTTTTCGGAATTGGCATTTTTCCTCATTTTTATAATTTTTTGATAATTTTTTTACGCATAAAAGGTGTTTGAAAGTTAGTCATTGATAATAATAATTTGTCCCAAATACGGACCTGTTCCCTCGTTTTTCAGTAAGGTTGGGGTCCAGAAATTAGGAGAAGAAATAGTTGATGATTTTTATGGATTAAAGCTGGAAAAGTGCCATTTGGGATAGAATTTTTTTTTTAATTTTGTGCCACCTCATTATCGAAACATCTAGATTTGACTTCTCAAGTTAATAAGTAAAAAAGTTGTAGGGGAAACACCAAATACATTTAGTCTTACTTATTTTTTTATGCTCTTTCCAAATTGGCAAATAAAATTTTAAAATATTGATATACAGGGTGTTGTTTCGACTCGAAACCTACTTATTAATTTTTTTAAGACCAGACCTGCAATAAGACTTTTTTTATTATGTTAATGGACGCCACTGAGGACAAAGAACATACGAACCAAATATTATAAAAATGTATAGGGTGGTTCAAAAGTTATGATTAATTGAAAAAATGTGGAAAATTAACAAACCACCCTGATTCTTGGTTATAAAGAACGGTAGACCCATAAACTATAGGTTATTTAGAACCACCTCGGTATCCTCCATCTACCCTTACTGTATGCGCATTTCCCAATGAATCACCCTGTATATAACAGTTAGTTAATGTTGGTAATTAACTTATATTGCAATCATATTAATTATTAAGAATTTTTTTAAAAAGGCAGAAAATTATTAAAAAATAATTGTTGTTTTCTCAGTTAGGACTGCATGGAAAATGGAATAGTTAAATACTCATGCGACGTTTTAACAATACATTGTAAAGCTGATAAAAATGTATCAACAATTTTTAATCTATAAATAAACCACAACCAACCGTTTTGAAACACATTTATTTACTCTTTAGGTGTGTATGTATATTGCAGCTTAAATCGTTCTTGGAATTGAATGGAAACGTCATGGATTTTTATTACCTAAATTATTGTAAATTACGATCGCGTCTTTTACTTACTATGGAAATATATTTCTAAATATATAAAACATAAAACTATTGTTTTATTTTAATTAAATAAAATTGTCGAAAACAAATTTTGTGAGGCAAACTTCATTGAAAAAACCTTAGGAACATGAAATATTTTTTATTTCCTTACTTCCACTAGGAAGTTCTAAATAAAATAAATAATGGAAAGAACCCGCAGTCCAGTTTTCAACAAGATAGAAATCTTGCTGTTTAAACCAAAGTATATACTTGAAAAATTATTTTATTGTGTCCATTACATGCCAGATCTTTTGCTGTATCAACTTAAAAAAGAGTTAAACACTTACCATTTGGTAAAACCAAGTTAACAAATTTAGCTTCAAGATCTGCTGCTTCAAACTTGTTATCTTTGGATTTATTAAAGTTCATAGCGAATGTATTCTTGTCCCATTTTAAGACGAAAGCATCAGTATCAGTACCGTTTATACAACCACCTATGACACTTGCGTTAGCAGGCAAGTTGATTTTCTTAGTACTATTTTCGAGTAAAAATTCAAGTTGGATAGCAGCATCTACCACCATGCAGCTGTGATTGGAATTGGTGAAGTTAACGGTCCAGCTGCCAGTTTCCGGTTCAGGAACAGGTTTGGGCGCTGGGGTTGTAGTGGGTGGTGCTGCAGAGGTACTTGTAGTTGGCTTAGGAGTTGAAGTGGAGGTGTGAGGTGCTGGAGTTGTCGTGTTAGGAGGCGAGGTGGGAGTTGTTGAAGTCGAAGATGTTGAAGTTGTCGAATTAGGAGGCAAGGTAGAAGGTCTCGGAGTCGAAGGTGCCGAAGTTGTCGTGTTAAGAGGCGAGGAGGAAGTTGGTGGAGTCGAAGTTGTTGAAGTTGGCTTAGTAGTAGTATTGTGTGGGTGTGGGTGGGAAGTAATTATGGTAGTATCAACGGATGATGATTTTTGTGGTTCGGGTCGTATATCCGTATCCTCTGAAATAAGAAAGAATTTTTATGTTATAAAATCTATGAAAGTATTGCAATATTTCATTACACAAAGTTCAATATTCGTCTGAACAAATAACAAGGCATAAGCATACTGTCATTCATTTAAATTAAATAGTTTTTAATATGCCATCTTATAGAACAGGTTGTAGAAAAAAAGATCCAATTTGGCAACATTTTACTGAAATCTTTAATAAACCTGTTGGAAAAAGTAAAGCAGTACTTATAAAATATAAATACCAGAACTTGTTGTACGAATGAAATGTCGCTGGAAGAGATGTGCTAAAATAAAGGATTCAAGAAATACAACAAATGGCCCTGTTGCAGAATCAGTTACCACTGTTTTATGTGTAAGTACAGTATTTAATATTTTTTATTTATTTAAATAACAGTGTCAGTTTTTATTTGTTCAATTTATTGTAATTATTTCGTTTTGGTGTGTGAAATTTATTTTTCAAGCACGTAATGTGGTCATTGTGGAAAATCCTACATAACTAATATAGCATATTTTATAAACTGTATTTATCAATATGGAAAATACTTTTACCTACTTTTAAAACAAATATAAAATTTAACCTTCAAAATTTTATTAAAAACTATAGATTTATAGAAAAGGAAAATTTCCTAAAAGCAGATTATTATTCTGTATCTTTAGTAATAAAACAAACAAAAGATAAAACTGAAATACAAATATGACTCAAGTAATTCCCCTGTCTATATTTTATCATTATAGCAATATTTTATGGTTTCTATTTATTTGAATATCTCTCAGACTGTGTTATTGGACAAAATGATACATATAGGAATCAAATGTATCGGTTATCAGTTATCATAAAACAGATGTTTAGTCAATGCCGCCTTATGTGATTAATATTAATTATAACAGATTATTGTTAATGTAACTAACAAAAAAATTCCATATATGCAAATAACGTCTACTACTATTTTTATTACTAATTAGCTAGAACACCACAATTATAAGTAAAATACTTTAACTCGCATAAGGAAGTACAACGAGGAAGCAACGAAAATAACGAGAACGTAACTGTCAGCATATCTTTTTCTATTCATCCTGACGTTATATAAACTTTTATACTATATTTTATTCTTACCCGATTTTACTACAGCCACAATGATAGATAACACTATTAATAACTTTAGGTTTGCCATAGTTTTATACTAGTCTAGAAATTATTAATACAGTCAAAACAAAGGTTCTACAAGATGATCTGTCACAATCACAAATCAACAATCATTCGCTGAAAGCGTTCGAGAGAGAATGAACTGCGCAGAATTTAGACAGAAAGATTACGTCATGTTTATGCCTGGTTCACATGCACCGGAATTTGCAACAATATCTTCGCTTATTAATCCAATAACAGCGGAAATGTGAGTTTTAATTTTTTACTTTTAGTAATTTTCGTGTTTTATAGATACTATAAAAGTTTAAGTCGAACAATACTTGTTTCGATAATTATTCTAGCCTATCTTAAAATTAGGCAACACATAATACATTTTGGAGATTATTGTGTTGTTAATTATTAATTCATGGAAAGGAAGGTTTTTATTGGTAGAATAAAAGAGGATATTTAGTGTTAGAACCGCTATTTATTTATATTCTTTAAAAAATTACATTTAAGCACAAACAAATTATTTTAGAAGTTGAACATTGATCACAATATGCTTAAGCAAATTGTGTGCAACATTAGATCATACAGATTTTGCTACGGCTAGACATACCGACATTTGTAAAAAAAATTATAAAATAAAATTATTTAGAAATAGTTAAATTTTACAAAGTGATATTTTTAGCCGTAGAACAATTTGTAAATTTAATTTGTTTCTAGAGTATATTCCAAACATATAATTTTTAAATATTTTTATTTGTTTTTAGAATAACCTTTAGCAACATTTTATTTTAAGTAATATACAATGCAGAATAACAATGTGTATGTAGCACAAACATATCAAAATTATTACTTTTACAGCACCATTCCAGTGGCGTAGTCTACATATAAAAACATGATTAAAGTGGTGACATATTTTTTGAAATAGCGTGTAATTATTCCTCAACAAAAACTGTGCCTACCCCACTGGCATGCGTGCCTTCCTTATTGAGATCTCAGAACTCTTAGGTTATAACTGCGTTTTATTGTTTATATTTAATCAATTTATTAAAATTAGTAGTAATATTGCATAAATAAATAGTATATGTATTATATTTATATATGTTAGAATTTTGTTAAAACCTAAGATGCGATGGTGACAATTATTTCATTTCTATTTATACAGGGTGGCGCAAAAGTCTTAAATCATATAATTATGTCTTGAAAAATAAAGTTTTTTTTGGGATAAAACAACGCCCGTTCGTGTTAGACATTTTCGCGACAAGTTTTAAATTAATTTAATGACTTATAAAAAGTTTTCTAGACTTCTCCATAACCCTGCAGGTTTTATTGTTTCTCCCTGTATTCAGTAAGAGCGCAAAATTGATTTTAGGATGCGATGACGTTTTCTTAATATTAGAAAATACTGAATTTCGCAAGTAGATTTAGTTTACTCTTTACTTATGAAGATGGCATATATAAATATATAAGTTGCGTTATCCAATCGGTTAGTAATGTAGTTTGTTTTCTGTAACCTAATATATAGCTTTGGTCCTTCGAGCCGGATGGATTTGTTTATCTGTCTCTCTCTGGAGTTTTAAAATTCCCAATATTTATTCCAATACTAATAAAAACGCTAGGTCATAGAAATTGGAGCATCCTTACTCGCATTTTCAACAGATACCTTAAGTATATTGTGCGTTTAAAATTTGACCGAATGAAATATTGTCACCATTTCGTCCAAATATTGTGCCTTACCGGCTGTTTTTTGATATGCAAAATGCATCCCGAAAAATTAATCAGTCTACTCTTTGCGAACTGGTAGAATTTGTCTTTTTTTTTTGGTAATTCTTAAAACTGTTTATTATCTAAGTTATTTATTAGGATATACTAAACTCTATGAAGTACAGTTAACACTTATCTTCTGGTAGTTAATAACAATATTATTAATTTTTGCATATTCTTCTTTTGTTCCTTATAATAGAACTATAGCAATTTAACAGTGCTTATAAAGACATAAACACACCGTAGGTGTCCGTAAGTGGTTTTTTCGGTTAATTTTAAAGGCAAATAGCACAAGGTTGCGGTCTTGTGTACTTAGTAAATTTTGTTTGTTTTTTAGATATAATGATAATACAGTAATGAAACTCCGTGGGCGGGAAAAACCCGTATTCTTTTAAGCCTCGTCTGAACCAGGCTTTAATGCACTAGACGGCCAACCAAATTTTAGGGATGTCAGAAGTACGATGCGCCACGGTACGGAAAAAGAATTAGTTGAACGCAGAAATCTGCTATGTAGCCATATTGCTTCTAAAATACTTACACCTTTGTGGTTAAATAAAAAATATTTTGCTGTTACTTTAGTTTAGTTCCAGATTTGGGACTAAGGCGGAAAGGAAAATTTGCTAAATCAAGTTGAAACACTTGTCATATCTGTAAAATTCATTCAATCAAAAAAATGGCTTCTCATTGAAGTTTCAATACTGTTTTTATCTATACTGTGATGTGACATTGCAATTATGGCAATAGACAACATAGTAGGCAATTTGTTTCCTTACATATTCACGAAGAGATTTTTTTATTCAAAATTAACAATTTATCATAAAATATTTGTGGAAAATTGGTACGTTCATGAAGTAAAAGTACCATTACACCAAAAATAAGTTAGTTTTAAAAAGCTTTTCGAATAAAAATATCCATATAAAACGCTCTTACAGTGTATCAGTATGGCGAATAACGAATTTACCAGCAATCTGTATAAAACGCATGCGTAGATGTCAAACATGTCAAATTTTGTTCCCGCTACACAAGCGAATAATAGAAATTACACGGCAACTTGTCTTACTGGCATATATTGTCTGATGTAAAGATTCTACAATTATTTTAAACTTTGACTTATCTTTGCGACATTTACTAAAAGCACGTTACTTAGAAAAATTATTTTATTACATGCGGACATCTACGCTTAAATCTTAATATTCAATGCAAACGAATACTGCTTACTTTTACTATAAAAGAATACATTATGCTATATAAAATCACAACGAAATATTATTTACATAAAAATCATATTAACACATTCGTCTCTATCACAACACAAAGACGGTGTGTCTTTAGCTTTTAGTTATAACATACTCGAATACTTCAAATACTCAACAATTATAAGCAGAATGAGTTAAAACTCGTAGAAACTCTCTTTACATTCAAAATTGTCAAGCTACGTTCAAACTCTTTCTTTTCTGCGTTCAAAATAACAAAACATGTCAGCTGTTTTATTCGCAATCTTTAGTCGCTAAAAAATGCCTAACGTAGTTCTGAGTCGCTTGTTCTGTAATAATAAAATTTGAATCTGCAAAGGATAAACCAAATCTATTAATACGACGTCACCATATGCAATGTCCATATACATTGATTTCTGTTAATAACAATTTCAGCTGAATTCCTCTAAGTCCGAGTGTCAGTGACGGCATAATGTGCGGGTTGCTAACCCGGGTTACATTGAGTAAATAGCATCAATTAGATGTTTGGAACTAACCTTGACAATGACTTATTTCTATTTAAAACGACTTTTAAGATTTTGGACTAATTCGAATTTAACTTTACACGAAAAATCGAGAGAATCAATTTGTTCGACTCACTCTGAATGTTTTTTTTTTAATTATTGTGATGTGTCAGATAATAATTATACGATGAAAATGGATGTCATTTGTTATTTGCATTTAGTGAAGTATTCGACTCCCGATGACTTTTACCCTGGGTACACCTATGGAAGTCAGTGATAGGTGGCCAAAGCGACCTAAATTTACAGACGATTCGTGAACATATAGTTCGTCCAAACAAAAAATTTAATCTGAAATACTGCCACTTTAAATTCACTTTTTTAAAAAATAAAAAACAAAATAAATTAAAATCGTTTCACTTATTTTTTGATCAGTATTTCAGAACGAAAAACAGTTGTGCATGACAAAACTAACTGTATTATGATTCTATTTTGACTAAATTATCTATAGGGCCTGTCACTACGCGCTTAATCAGGTGATTTACACAGAACACAGATACCTGTAATATCGACATAATTTTTAATATAATTGTTTGTTTTTAAATCAGTATTTCAGCAAATCCGTTGAATTGAAGATTTAAGTTTCTTTCTACTTCAAACTGTGATCTGTGCTTATTTGTCAAAAACTACTCATTTGACAAATATGGTGGGATGAGTCCTCCAATTGCTAAAACATTTATGTCACACAACTGTCACTTGCTTTTGACATAACCTAATTTGTATACAGCATACAAATCAATAAAAAACGAGTAGTTTCTGACTTCCAGAAAGCTTGTCGTGAGAGTCCCCATATCAACTTAAATTTTCGCAAAAGGACTATATATTCCGAAATCGATCTGTACATAACTAACAGTGATGGCAGAGTTTAAAATTCCTAAGGTTTTCGTGAACTAATATCATTTTAACTAAACTATCTAGACCGTCGCCATATTTTCTGTTTTTTGTTTTTACTGAAATTTGAATTCTAAAAAATACGACCCCTTCGAGTTTTACTTGATGGCAGTAGTCGGAGCCCTAGTTTGGCCTACTTGATGATGTTGCTGTTCTTAGTCCACCATCAGCTCGAAGTGGACGGACCCTCTTCTATCCACGCGGTCATGGATAATGTTTCTGGCCCAGGCCTTGCATTCAATGTTGATGAGAACGCCGCCTGGAATATATTTCAGTTAGTTTTCTTACATTTTGTAAGTTTACAAACCTGTTGTTTCCAGAAGGTTGGTAGTATGTAGAAGTTAAGTTAAAACTATTTGCGTTCGCAAATTAACTCGATTTGGAATGAATAGGTCAAAGAAAAATTAACGTTTAAACTCTAAAATTATTGTTTTTTTTTTAAATAGTTTTTGAAGGTATTATTTTGATACTTTACAAAAACGCTGCTTACGCTTTGGTTGCTCAAAGTGTACAGCTACTATTGGCGAGAGGTAGCCATCTTGATTCTTGAAGGGGAAGTACTGATATGGAAATCCTCGTTGGGGGATGTATCTTAAAGGACCGATGTTCTCTTTATCAGCAGGATTTTCACCTTCACATGTTACCCACACCATTTGATGCTATAATAATACGTCAATATAAGTTTTAAAAATTAGGTAATAAGTTAATATTAGTGGTGGGCGATTACAAATAATACTAACGAAATCGTTCGATTATAACATTTCGATTATGCCAATTAGTAGTTAATAAACAGTTGAACGTTGAACATGTTGATGCTTGATAACTATCAGTAGTTCAGTTATTTATTTTTTTAAGTGACCTTTTATCTTGAAGAAAAAAAGAAAAGGAATAAACAATAACTGATTGTAGAGTTTGATTTCACAAAAATAAGCGATTTACATAAATTATATATTGCTACAAATGGTTTAATATTCCAAAACCTTTGTACATTGCTTGAAAGTATAACCAAATTAAGATATTTATAAATTTTAACATGAAAAATACTTTAACATGAAACAAAAGTAAATATTTTTTTTTTCAAAAGGTTATAAGTTAAAAAAATATTTTTTTCGACCTCTACAAAAAATGACATTTTACGTACTAATTTCCTAATGAAAAGTCAACTATTTTTGAAGGCAAGTACTTTTCGTCCTCAAATGACTCGCACCGTGCCGTATCATAGTGACCACAGCGAGCACTGTGCCGTATTCTAGTGACCACAGCGAACGAAAAGTGTTTGCGGACGAAAAGTGTTTGCGGATGAAAAATGCTTGCCTTCAAAAATGGTCGATTTTTCTTTCGGAAATTAGTACATTTTTGTAGAGGTCGACGAAAAAAAGTAATATGCGCCTCGGCGAAAAACTGTCTAACGTCTCGCCTGCTTGCTAGCCTCGGCTGCGCCTCGGCTAACAATTTGCAGGCTCGACTATAATAGACAGTTTTTCGTCCTTGGCACATAAATAACTATTTTACTCACTTCGTTTCTTGTTTCTGCGTCTAAAATGTCTTTTCTTAAATATTCGCTCATTTTACTAGCATCTGGTAAATTAGTGGAATTGTAGTATTCTGGAGCCCAATTGTAAATCTGAAACAAGATACATATCGTAAAACATAAATAGCCTATGTAGCCTATACATTCAGTTTATAGTAATGATTCTCCTAATGTATATCTTTACCTTATTAAGTTTTAAGAAAATGCATGGTCCACCTTTTTCATCATCAAACCCAAATCCAGCTTCTTGTAAACAGGGATGCCATTTTTGGGCTGTCATTTTGACGTCACATACTTTGCCGGGCGTGGGACTTACAAACATACTACACTGTTCAACGTTGTTATAGTGGGGATTATTTTCTTTGCGGTATGCTAAAAAAATATTGTACTTTTAAAGGATTTTAAGGTTAAGGTTATATGTCAAAAACTAATTTTATAACATCAAAGGTTTGACAGAGTAATATCAAATGTTTTTGAAACTTTAAGATGTTAAACAAAACTGAGTTGCAATTACACTTACTTTCTATAAATTTTCGTAATTCATCTTTCCAATAATGTACATTTCCCTTATCGCTACTTTTGTACCAAATTAAAGTACTTTCTACATTGGACTCTGGTGGCATAGGTCTAAAACCTAGTCCTGCAACAAAAAACCAAATAGTAAAATTCGAAAAACAGGGAGAATTCATTTATTATAACCAGCAAAAGTGCATAAAAGCCAGTTTGTATGACATAATTATAAAGTGTCAAGTAAAGTTTTCTCATGTCAAAATGCAAAAAATTAGGCTTCCAGGTTGGTAGGCTGCTAGGTATAATATTAGATTGCGCATGATTTGCGCTCATGCACAATCATGTGTAATATAAACTTAGTTCTAATTGACGCATGGTCTGTTCATTTTCACGATCATGCGTAATATGTAAATTTCACATGATCTTACCTGGATTAGCTCCGATTAATCCATTGTCTAATTCCCATTTGGGTCTCTTCATATCTAAAGTTTGGTAAAATACTGCTAACATAGCAGCAAAAAATCCTACTAAAATTGCATAGAATATTAGATAGAATAATAAAATTTTTCCTGTAACAAAAAAATTAAAATTAGTTCTTCTTCTAAAAAAAATTATAAAAAATAAAGATACGGCCCAAAAACTGAAATATTTAAAATTTTAAATTGTAAGTGCATTTTCTATATTTATTTATTTATTCATAAGAAAACAAACTATTGAAGCTCTACTACAGTCTATTTTCGACTCACTATTATTGATGTTATTTTAGAGCTTTTATTTTTAATGTGGTTAAACCTACCACATTTATTTGTTCATAAAGCTTTAAACCGTCACCATATAAAATATTGTTACGTTTAAAAATTTTTCTATCGTTAATAAATGAAAGAAAACAGAAGAGTCCTAAGATAGATCCTTATGGTACTCTAGATCTACTTGATCTTATATTCGACAAAATGTTTCTGCTTTTACAAGTATGTATAACTACAGCAGTAAATATGGACAGGTCTTAATCAATATGTCAGTAGTGATTTAGGCATTTAGTGTCCAGTAAATAACGTATTATCTTGGAATTTTTAAAATAAAGAAGATGAGCTTTCAACCTCAACTTTTATATCGAATTTCCATTCAGTGCTCGATTATTGGTCGTTAAAAATGTATAACCTACTGTTAAAAATAAATGAATAACAATTTCATTGAACTATTAAATAGTTTGACATTTTAAATTAGATAGTTATTTAAATTACTTATCGATAGATGGAATCAAACTACATTTTTTTAATAGCTATATATACAATTGCTATATTATTGATTAAGCAATCGGTTTTTGTAATACAAGCCCTCGTTTCTTCTAAATCTAGTGTACTACATTTAGAAAAAATGGATTTTATTTATTTATAATTGTTGACACAAATACAGGGCACATCCCTGTCGATTGTTTTAAAAAAGTCTGAGCTTTCAGCGGTATAATTCTCAAACTTGTTTATGCCTACTATCTCGGGATCATGGAAAATAAACGCAGTACATTTCGTTTCCATATCGGCGGTGGAAAGTGTAACTAGGTCAGTTCAACTTTGCCTTTGGATAACTGTGGAAATGGAGAAGACGGGAGAGGGGGAGGGACGGATCAATACCTACGCCCAACTCCCTCCATAAACCGCTAAAAATGGACTAAATGTATCTTTCCATGGGGGAAACAGCCGACCAACTCTTAACCTTTGACATTATTCCAATTTGGCGAATCGGAAAATTGAATTTCGAAGGAAAATAGAAAGATTTAAACGATGCACACAGAGAGACATTAATTCTCGAAAAAATATTTATTACTATATTGGACTGATTTTTTTTAATTCAGAAAGTCGTATGAATTTTTGTCCATGGATTTGACGTGAATATTTAATATTTTTTCATTTCCACCAATAATTTTCTTTCCGTAAATTTCGATAAACATTTTGGCGTTATTCTAAAGATATGCTCCTTCATCCTTGCTTCTAAACAGCATGTTGTTTTCACTATATAAAAAATACAATTTTGACGATGCCATGTGAAAATAAAAAAAAGCATATTAGACCAAAAATTTTCTTTTCTCTAACATCAACCGAAAATACAATTTTAATTAGACCATTATACTTTCCCCCTGTGTAACATGGATCGTGCTTGGGTGGGAGTCTTTCGGGCGCTGTCTCGGATTTCCACTAAAATTTATAGCTCGATAAAAATACACAACCGTGAATTGTTTACCTGAAATAAAGCCCGCTTTTATGTAAACGTCATTCAATTTAAAAGTTTCCACACCGGGCGCTTTTGACGTTTAGAATCTTCATTTAAATCGAATTTATGGCTAAAGTGCCGAAACAGGCGTTCCGTCGAAGTTAATTTTGTTATTTAGAGTACAGTGGTGTCCAAAAAATATTTTGCACCTCAAAATATTCCGAAAACAAATTTTTGTAAAATTCTTATAAGACAAATTATGACATGACTTCAGAAAATCGTCTATAACTTTCTTCAGAAAATTATGCGTCTAGAAACACATGTCTACTGACCAAAAAAAATTTCTTGAACACCTCAGAATGTTCCAAAAACATATTTTGTTAAAATTATTAGACAAACTATGACACGATCTCAGAAAATAGTCTACAACTTTCTTCAGAAAAATCAAACAACTATATGGATATTTTTATTTAATTCCCCATAAAATTCTGCGTCTACAAATACATGTCTACTGAGCCAAAACCATTTCTTGTGTACCTCAGAAAATTCCAAAAACAAATTTTACTATAATTCTTATAAGACAGAACAATCAAACAAGTTTAGGAGTATTTTAATTTAATTTACCATAAAATTATGCATCTAGAAACACATGTCCACTGATGCAAAAAAATTTCTTGTGTACCTCAGAAAATTCCAAAAACAAATTTTGCTAAAATTCTTAAAAGACAAATTATGACATGACTTCAGAAAATCGTCTATAACATTCTTCAGAAAAATTAAACAACTTTATTAGTATTTTTATTTAATTCCTCAAAAAATTGTGCGTCTAGAAACACATACCTACTGACCCAACAAAAAATTATTGTGCACCTCAGAAAATTCCAAAAACAAATTTTACTATAATTCTTATAAGACAAATTATGACATGACTTCAGAAAATCGTTTATAACTTTCTTCGGAAAAATCAACCAACTTTATAAGTATTTTTATTTAATTCCTCATAAAATTATACGTCTAGAAACACATATCTACTGACCCAAAAAAATTTCTTGTGCACCTCAGAAAATTCCAAAATACGTTCTGGGAATACTCAATCCCTCTATTGCCCTTGACTGTTTTTTACTGTATTATGTAACCAATATTTTTTGTCAATCTCTTCACATAATTTTTCCAGTATACTTCATAATTAATAATACCGCTCATTCACACTTTTCAACAGTTTTAACGTGTCTATTTTCACCGGTCCCTCTTCTGGATGATGACTAATTATCTCAAAAAGTAATTTTCCAGAGTGGCAATTAGCCACGGGATTAGAGAACAGATTGCGACATCCCGCCATCCAGATTATTAATTCATTGCAATTTTCTTTAGTAATTGAGTCAAACTTGGATAATTTGGGCAACTTTTACGCTTGCGTGGGCCGCTTCGTGCAGGACATCTCGAGAATGTTAAAAGGTAAAAAGGTCGAGAAGAATTCCAGACGATTGCTGTACATGAGGAATTCGCAGCGATGTAAGAATAGTAAACTCAGTCGGGTGAAGATGGGGATAAACTTCTACAAAAATTCTTTTAAATTGGTAGGGATCTAAAGACAATCATGATAATTCCATAAAAATGTAAATTTTGATTTTTAGATCGCGGCAATTTAAGAGCAATGACGATACTAATCTTCCGTTTACACAAGAATATTTATACATCTTTTTTACACATTTCTACCAAATTTTACACTTCTACATAAAATACTTTTAAATTGGTAGGGATGAAAAGACGATCATGATAATTCCATAAAAATGTAAATTTTGATTTTTAGATCGCGGCAATTTAAGAGCAATGACGATACTAATCTTCCGTTTACACAAGAATATTTATACATCTTTTTTACACATTTCTACCAAATTTTACACTTCTACATAAAATACTTTTAAATTGGTAGGGATGAAAAGACGATCATGATAATTCCATAAAAATGTAAATTTTGATTTTTAGATCGCGGCAATTTAAGAGCAATGACGATACTAATCTTCCGTTTGCACAAGAATATTTATATATCTTTTTTACACATTTCCACCAAATTTTACACTTATACATAAAATACTTTTAAATTGGTAGGGATGTAAAAACAATCACGTGAAATCCTTAAATATGTAAATTTTGAATTTAGGACTGTGGCAATTTAAAATCAATGAAGATAGTAATCTTCCGTATACACAAGAATATTTATACATCTTTTTGACATAATTCTACCAAATTTTACATTTCTACATAAAATACTTTTTAAATTGGTAGGGATGAAAAAACAACCATGTGAAATCCTTAAAAATGTAAATTTTGAATTTAAGACCCTGGCAATTTAAAATCAATGAAGATAGTAATCATTGAAGGTATGGCTAACCCTACTTTAAAAAAAAAGATAGTAATCTTCCGTTTACATCTTTTTTACACAATTCTGCGAAATTTTAAACTTCTACATAAAATACTTCAAAATTGGTAGGGATGTAAAGACAATCACGTGGAATCCATAAAAATGTAAATTTTGATATTAAGATCGCGGCAAATTAAAATCAATGAAGATACTAATCTTCCGTTTGAAAAAGAATATTTATAGATCTTTTTTACATAATTCTACCAAATTTTACACTTCTACATAAAATACTTTTAAATTGGTATGGATGTAAAGATAAACATGTGAAATCCCTAAAAATGTAAATTTTGATTTTAAGACTTAAAACCAATCAATATAATTTATAATAATTTTTCAAAAAAATCAGTTACACCCACTGCTTTTGATTTTTTTCATCTCCCAGCGGATAAGGATTTTTTTTTCAACTTAAAGCATTAGCATTACTGTGTATATTCCTGATAAAAATGAACTGCCACTTTCAATTTCAAACTCCTTCAATAGAAATGTCAATATTCTCGTAAAAAGTCACGATATAAAACGGGCGTCTCCTCCATTTCCATTATACCACAAAAGACGCCATTATGAAAACCGTCAATATGTCAAAAAAAAAAGAAAGTTCCATTGCGGGTATTATCTTAGCATGAATTTTCATTTAATAAAACTGTAGATTGTAGAAAATACAGTTTAACAAGGGGCAAGTTGATAATTAATTGTTATCTAAAAGGATTTTGATTTGACATTTTGGATATTGAAAGGTCAGAGGGCATAGTTTATATTTGAAAAAAAAATAATTTTGAGATAAATGTAGAGGTGCTTTTGTTCAAAAATGGTATTTAGTCGATATTTAATCATAAAAATTGTTGTAGAAGTAATTTTGTTGGCTTGGAGGCGCTTTAAAAAAATCAATCGGACTAAAATCAGTAAACGTAGCGGCTGTTTAATTAAAAGAGCGATTAAATACAGTAATTTGCAAATTTTTGTACCCGTACCAGTATTGGGGCCGCACCGATATATGTCCATGACTTGTAACTACTTACCCCAACTGGCCCCTGTCCTTCCAAGGAATTGGTTCGTTTCCGGATTCCACAGAAATTGCTTGAATCCCTCCCAATTGCTCAGTACCGGTGGTCGCGTATAATATTCGTTCACTTTTTTGTCTGCCATGGTTCTTTGGCTTTACCGTCAACTACCCTTTACGTAAGAAGGACTGTCCTGGGGTTGCAGAACGATTTTGCGCGATGCGATGGGGCGCACTTCGATCGCGGCGGCGGGATATGTATGCGACGCGCGTATTTCGTTCTTGTGGAGGCGCGGCGACGCCATCTAGAGTTGGAGTGCTGGAGGAGGCTGGATGATCATCGGCGATTGATTGATTGGAGGTTTGGAGGGGATGTAGGAATCTTTTGACGGTGGTTTCTGTAAAGTTGTGAGTGATTGACGTGCGAGGAGGAAATTTATTACTAATTAGTTTTATGCGTTGACTGATTTCTTGTTGGAAATGTTCGTAGAGAAAAATTGGGATGAAAGCCAACAATGTTTTTTTTATTTCAGTGAATAATTAAATCGCTAATTAAAATTAGTCTTTAAGGTTTCGATTTCCTTTTTGAAAATGAAAACCAACAAAGTTTTATGATAAAAATTTTTGTCTTTAATAGAATATATCAGTAGTATATTTTGAAACGTAAAAATATTTTCAATTAGTGTGTTTTTACGTCATTTCTACATAATTTTTCAAAATTTAAAGTTGCTGTATCAAAAAATGTAACATTGGTGAAAATATAAAGACAACCATGTTAAATCCATAAAAATACTAACTTTCGGTTTAAGATCGCGCCAATTCAAAACCAATAAATATATTAAAATTCTGTCTGCCAGATAATATTTCTACATTATTTCTTCACATTTCCTCAAAATTTTAAATTTTTATATCCAGTCCTGTTCAAATCGTTGAGATATGAAGACAACCATGTCAAATATATAAAAATGATAATTTTGATTTTAAGACCGCGCCAATTTAAAACCAACCAAAATATTAAAATTCTGTCTGCTAGAGAATATTTCTACATTATTTCTTCAAAATTTTTAATTTTTATATCCAGTCCTGTTAAAATCGTTGAGATGTAAAAACAACCATGTCAAATCTATAAAAATGCTAATTTTGATTATAAGACCGCGCCAATTTAAAACCACCAAAAATATTAAAATTCTGCCTGCTAGAGAATATTTCTACATTATTTCTTCAAATTTTTATATCGTCCTGTTCAAATCGTTGAGATATAAAGATGATCATGTCAAATCTAAATCTATAAAAATGCTAATTTTGATTTTAAGACCGCGCCAATTTAAAACCACCAAAAATATTAAAATTCTGTCTACTAGAGAATATTTATAAATTATTTCTTCACACTCCTTCCAAATTTTAAATTTTTATATCCAATACTTTTAAAACGGTTGGTACATAAAGACAACCATGTCAAATCCATGGAACAAACAACAAATAAAACACAGTAACTTTTGCGTAATAATTTATTATTACAAAATCAGCTGTTTTCAGAGAGAATATCAACAAAAACAAAATATCTATATGGCTAAAAAAATATATACATCGATTTTAAAACTACATAGAACACAATAGAGTAAAAATTAAAAAAAAATAATAAAAATAAAAACTGCCAAAAAGACAAAAAATAATTTCATTTATTACATAAAACTACCCAAATATTGTTTAAAATATAATTAATTTGTTTTAATGAATATTTTAGTAAAGGTATAAAATTATTTGGTATGGGATCTCTGAAAACCATCAGAAAATAAAATTACATTTTTTTTACTTTATTACAATTTAGAATAAATAAATTTGTCATAAAAACTCCTTCAACACGTCGACTGCCGATGCAATATCAACAGTTTACGTATTAAAATTTTTTTTCCTTATATTATAAAAGGCAATTTTATTGTAAGGCCACTATTACAGTATTTTAAGGCAGAATATCAGCGAATTATTATTTAATTATGACCTCATTGATATGTTGTATTGTCACAAAGCTTAGAGAGTCTCTGTGATTTTGGAATGTAAAAAAATCGTTGATATGTTTTTTTAGTCGATGAGAAGTTCAAAATGGACTGACCCGGTCCTGTCAGCTCTGCTATAAATGATATTTTTAGCCCAGGCTCTGCATTCAACGTTGATGACAATTCCAGCTGGAATTACACAAAAAAACTTACGTTTCTTCCAAAATATAAATATTAATGCAAATAAAAATTAATATTCATTAAAAAAATGTACTCACAAACAGGTCTTTCGAATTTTACAGCCATCAGAGGACTGAGGTAACCTTCGGAATTCAAATACGGAAAATAGTAACCGGGGAAACCCTGTACATCTTTAGGATAGTACGTAACTGGTCCCAAATATTCCACATCAGCAGGATTCTCACCTTCGCAGGATAACCAAACATTCTGTCTCTGAAAAAAAATATTTTTTAGAATACATCATGTATTAGCGAAGTAAACATTAGCGGTCCTGGGAGGTAACCTTGTGGAACTCCATAAACCTGTTTAAGGGCAAAAATCGAAAATTCTTACCTCCCTAGTATTATTGATGCTCCTGATGTGTTCTTTCAATTTATTCGGCATTTCTTCTGGTAGATCGTAAGGATCATCGTAATACATTGGCGTCCAGCCGTATATCTTGTTTAATTTTAAGAAAATACAGGGAGAATTCTTGTGGTAGTTGAAGAATTGGTCCCTGTTACAGTCTTCCCAATCTCTAACCTCAACTTCGCAAACCTCACCGAGGTTGGGGTAGTCGTGGTGGGAGCAAGTTTTAATTTGGCCGTTACCCTTGGCTATTTTGCTCGGTACGTAGTATTCTGAAAAGAAATAGGAGAAAAATACTTTTCATTATTGGAAATTCGTAGTAATACTTGTGAGGTTGCACAAGGTGTTCCACAAGGAATTTTTAACGATAAAAATCGTCCAACATTAGAAATAGCATTTTGGAAACTTACAAAGTGAAAAAATCAGAAAAATAGTTCAAGTTTCAAGTTCTAGATTGTTTTTTACTGAGAACTGATACTTACTGTCCAAAAATTGCAAAATATTATCGACCCAGTAGGTGTAACTAGTTTTGTTTGACCCTTGGAACCAGATCAAAGTACTTTCTTCATTGCTTTCTGGCATTGGACGGAAGCCCAAACCTGGATTTGTGCCTATTAGAGATCTGTCTAGCTGCCATTTTGGTATTCTAGGATCTAGAGTTTGGAAAAATACCCACATGCATACTGCCACCAAAGCTGCTAACATTCCATAGAAGATGAAGTAGAAGAGACCAATTTTTGCTGAAAATTTTTTAGTATATTTATTTTCTCTCAAGAAATATTAAAGTTCATATTACATATGAAATATACAAAAAGTACAACACAATTTTTTGATTTTACTTCTTTCCAGACCAATTCGTGCTAAAGTAGTGCAAGTATTTATCTATTTACTTCATTATTTTCTCTCAAGAAATATTAAAGTTCATAATACATATGAAATATACAAAAAATACAACAGAATTTTTAAATTTTACTTCTTTCCAGATTTCCCAGAGCCCAATTTTTGCTAAAAAAATAGCTATTTATCTATTTACTTCATTATTTTCTCTCAAGAAATATTAAAGTTCATAATACATATGAAATATATAAAAAAATACAACACAATTTTTAAATTTTACTCCTTTCCAGATTTTCCAGAGACCAATGTTTGATAAAATAGCGCAAGTATTTATTTATTTTCTTCATTATTTTCTCTCAAGAAATATTAAAGTTCATAATACATATGAAATGTATAAAAAAATACAACACAATTTTTAAATTTTACTTGTTTCCAGATTTTCCAGAGACAATTTTTTGCTAAAATAGAGCTATTTATCTATTTACTTAATTATTTTCTCCCAAGAAATATTAAAGTTTATAATACATATGAAATATACAAAAAATACAACACAATTTTTAAATTTTACTTCTTTCCAAATTTCCCAGAGACAATTTTTTCTTAAAATAGAGTTATTTATCTATTTTACTTCATTATTTTATTTTCTCTCAAGGAATATTAAAAGTTCATAATATATATGAAATGTACAAAAAATAGCCCAACAAAATAGAGCAATAGAGCAAATATTTCTTTTAAGAAATATACAAAAGTTCATAAAACATATAAAATACTTAAAAAATACCGAGCGCAGTACAGGTTTTTAATTTTATCTATTTCCAGACTTCCCCCATTTTTATTCATTATTTGCTTATTTATTTCTTATTAAGAAAAACAAAAGTTTATAATACATACAAATTTTCCAAAATTTTATGTGAAGAATAAAAGAAGAAGAACATGAGAAAGAAGAAGAATAAAAATTACAGTGAATTTTATAATAAAAGTTCGTTAATTAATTATGCGGCTACCGCAAAAGTGATGATTGTATAGAAGAAATTGTTAAATTGAAGAAGAAAAGGCAATACTTCATTTAAATATTTTCAAACTAAAACATATAATTGTTATTTTATAACCTCAAATTTACTGAAATACATTAGCTTTTTGCAAATTTCAGTTCTTAAAATTCATGTAATTTCGAGTATTTTCGATAAATTAGATTTTTTCGCCCTCCCTAAATAATATAATTCCTACCCTGAAGAATATTTTTTAAATGACCGTCATCGGTATCGTAGGTATAACACACATTAACGCATTTGTGAATGTTTTAAACTTTCACTTCAAAAAATTATTCGAATTTCATTGTTTACATTTTAAAAAATATTTAACAAATTTATAAAAAAATTTGACGTCTAAAATATTTTTAAATTTAAAAAAATCGCGCATATCCTCACTTTTACAATTAAAAAATAAAACCATTCTTTCAAAATGTAAACACAGTAACGAACAATGACACATAAGTAGCGGGTGTTGTTGACACACCTATTTTGAAATAAGAATTAACTTGGTGATACAAAACAGCAATGTAAATCAAATTAACTGTATTTTTTAAAGAATCAAACTGACGACTCGAGTTTTTTACACTTTATTACATAAAATATAACTTCAATTTACCCAAATCTTCTCCACTTCTTCCTAATATAAGACCCTGTTTTTTCTGGTAAACTCTTCTTATAAATCTATTGTTATCGCTATCATAATAGTCAGGTGCTTGTTGCATCGTCATTTTTGCAATATAATAACTTCACTTTATACACTAATACTAAGTAAAACGGTAAAAAAGGTATAAAAATTATAGTACACGTAACCTAAAACATCAATATAAACATTCTGACAATCTCTACCAACTACTATTTATTCATTCAGGTAGGCGAGGCACGTTGAGTGTTCATCAGCGTCTTTAGAAAGCACCTGAACATTACCAAACAAAAGACCAAACGAGTTTATGGAATGAAAATTTTAAATCATATCAACAACTCATTTGGTCTGGTCTCTAGAACAAGTGGGGACAGTTATTGGCTGCGCCGGTGTTTGAAGAATTGCACGCAATGAGTGGTCAAACTTGTTATTTTGTTTGTGTTGTCTTGGTAGCGCTTTATACCTGGAGTAGATTATAATTTTTGAAATTGTTTGTTGCTTTCACGTAATTTTCCTTATCGAACCAATATTAAGGGGACTGGCGGAGCTGATTGGGGGGGGGGATGCCCTCCCCTAGAGTTCTGAATAGTTGATATTGGTTCAACAACTAGAGTCTGGATATGCAAGTAAACCTTTTGATTGGTTTTCAACAAGAAGAAAACACGTTATACAAACCAAAATTATTCGTTGTATTGAATATTTTCTCAAAGACTCAAACATTCCGAATTTTTATCACTTAATCACTTTGGTTACAAATTTCCATTAACTTATGGCCTCCCCTGAAAAACTCCCTAGATCCGCCACTGATTAAGGGTTGGCAAAAAAAGTGGACTGTATGAATGTTGGTGCTGAGTTGGAATAAAATTCACCTGAGGGTGAAAAATTGTGAGAAAAATTGTAAAAATGATAATAATAATTACAGTGCAAAAATAACAATTGCTATAAAAAATCGATTGATACCAAGGGCGCCGTTACATAAGGGCAAGGGGGGGCGGACACAGAAGCAAATTATGGCGGAAGCGGTAGACGTAGACATAACCTCACAACAAACCACGCTTCCCTCTTTTGTCACTTCGCTAGTCGCTATAGTCTTATCATTGAATATCGATTATATATATTATATTCTATATACAATGGTCTTATAGTTCAGTCGTTCAGTGTTGCTAAAAAAAATGAGTTCAATGATAGAATCTATTAAACAGGTAAGTACCATTATTATAAAATTTATTTTTTTCTGCTTCTTTATTAGTAAGTGGGCATTTACGTAGGTACGTTTATTTACACACAATACACTATTAAAGAAAGCTGGCCGACTCTGCCATTTTGAAATAATTTTAGTAGAATATCTTAATGAGCACGATTTTCGTGAAATAAAATTTGAAATTAAAAATACTTCTAGAGTCGGAAACGAGGATACCAATACTCCATTCGTCATGTGAATCGGATAATAAAACATTTTGACAGTAATTTTGACGTCCATGTGATACTGAGGTTTATAAATTTATATATAAATATGGACGAATGGTAAAGAAAAGTACCACTTTTAACCCTAAAAAATAGGGAGGAAAAGTCCATTTTCAAAGGAGGTGTTAGAAATAGTATATTGTGCAACAAGTGGGAAAAGTACTTTCCCCACGTGTTGCACACTATACTTTTTCTACAACTGCACAAATTTAAAGAATACAAGTAATGTAACTTGTAACTTAATATTTATTTTTATGGTTAGCAAATCTAAAATAACATGAAAGTAACCTATCTCTTAACAGTTGAATAATTTTTTTAATTTTATTTTTGTATTTCTTCTCCATTTCATAAATTTTTCGTATGCCAATTCAAACTTTTTTCTTGAAATTATCGGCAACAAATCTAACGTTATTTTTGCGGCTCTTTCCAATATCTCTGACCTAGTATTATCAAAATCGTCACTACTGTCATTCATTACCCATATTATTTATTATAAATAGGTATGTCTTATTACAATAATATTTAATGGAAATTGCGATTTTTATCAAAGCACGAATGAAAACTACCTTAAGAATTTAAAAAACTTCTACAATCTGACAGTTGTCACAACTCGTGCGGCACTCGCCCTTCAGGCTCGTGCCACAAACTTTCACACTCGCGAGAAAAGTTGAACTTTTCCCACTTGTTGTACAATATACTATTTTCTGTATGTTGAAGTTATTAAAGTCATACTGCAACTAGTGTTAATTAATAATTACTCTCGGTATATATTATATATATTTCCAACTAGATATGACAGTCGGTTGAGTCAATTTAGAGTCAAAGGTGATCATTACTTTGACCGATTAAGTTGCTCTGACTCATGACCTTAAGTTTAATCTGGAGTGATTAAATCAGGCAGATGTTGAAATATTTTGAGTATATAATTCTCGCGACACAGGACACTTGTTTGTCTAATTTGATTATCTGAGTAGTGTTTTTACTATTTAACCCGTTAATTGCCACCGTGAGATGCTGCATTTTTCTCTTATTTGTGCAAAAAATGTGGCACACATATTGTACCTCGTTGAATATTAGGTTATGTAATTTCTAAGGAAACTTATAAAATTAAAAGTAGAAAAATTTGTAAAAAATAACATAACCTTATTTTTCATGCTAAATGGATGTAATTGCACATTTGAATGTAACTTTTTTCTTAAAGGTACACTTAAGCAAAATTTATATTTTTTGACGAACCTCGTATACGATTGAAAAAAGTTTATATCTGATGATTGTATTTTAGGTTTTAGATCATGCAGAACTTTTTATGAAGAATAACTTTTTTTCCTAAAATTAATAATAAGCAGACTATTTTTAAGCAGACTATTTTTAGTTTTTTTTTGTTTCGAGGAAACGCATAAAAAATTGCGGGTAACTTTCTGCTGTCAACATAGGGAAATGATTACTTTTTACCCTTTATGAATCACCCTGTATACTTTTAGGTAAGCAATTGGAAAATAATGACCTTTTGCTAAATTTTTATTGTGCACTAAAGCGAGATAATTATTATTATTTTTATTTTTATTACCCAAAAATCCACTTACCCCAACTAACGCTAGTCCTCCCAAAAAACTTCTTAGTTTCCGGATCGTAAATCATCTTCTTAACCCTCTGTTTCTTGGTCAATTTAATTTCGTCCAACTTCAAAAAATACTGAGTCTGTACGTTCAACAACTCCTCTTGCTTGCTGAGGCTTCTCGAAGCCTGCGAAACCGAAGAGATTTTCTTCTTCTCTCTCGACATCTTTAATTTTTTTTCAAATACAATTTTTTAGTCGTTTTTCGAAATGAGCGTTTCACTGGACACTATTTTCTTAAGATCCACGATCGTGACTATTAAGAGCATTTCAATTTAAAAAAAAAGACCGTCGTAAGTGACTCTGCAATGGGCAGTAAGTAGGAGGGCCCCGGATATTAGCGATTTTGTATGTGAATAAATACATCCTTATCAGCGGTTCTCTAACGTTTAAATGATGATTACGGTCGTTTTAGATCTACGTGACGTTGATTAAAAAGGTCTTTCATCTACAATCATATAAAGTTGACAGTTGCATCCATGTAAGTAATGGCGAAAGTTAATCCTTAGCAAGTAAAACAGAATTTTTAACGAATAATTTTGACAATTTAAATCGGAATATAACATGGACAGGGATATAGTTTTTCCATTTTCAATTGCAGAAATGTAAAAACAAAATTCCCAGATGTGTCGACAAACGACAAACGACAAGTTGCTTTGTCGGCATTGGCGGCTTGTATCAAGCGAGATCATTTTGTTCTGCAATTGAAAATAGATAAGCTACACTTGGTGATCACACTGGGCGTCCATTTTAATATTAAAAGAAATCGCCGAAAACAAAACGTATATAGAGAGAAAGAAAAGTGTGGAAACAATTTCTCAGATATGTACAAAATTTGGTATTTGCACTGTTGCCAGATTAACCATTTTCCCGAAGCTTTTGGTAACTTTGGTATTTTGAATACGATATTGTTTACTTTTTTGATTCAACCATATGTCAGGCTTGAGAGTTTATGTAGTTTTAGTGAAAATTACAGGATACCAAATCCTTAATCAAGTGTTCGAAATGTGCGCCGTTGGTAATTTGACTGACTCATAAGAAAATTTGAGGGTTCTTCAGCTCCAGGGGCTGCAGGATTTAACAAGGTGGTTTGAGGGATCGATATTGGTTTTTTACGATTTGTGGTTTAAATATGCATCCTATCGAAAAAAGTTTAATATAAAAGTTGTAGATAATTAAAAAATTTTATACTCGTGTATTAATCATTTTTCAACATAACCTCAAAATTATCGAGAAAAACTTTAAAAACCGTTTTTTTTTTCGTTTTTAATTTTTATCTTCCACAAAAATAATTTTTTTTTATGAAACTTGGTGAAAACGTTCTTTTTTGTGTTTTAAATAAGCTGTAATTTTTTCAAAGCAAAATATTTATTTTCAATTTTATACGAATTTAAATACAAAAAAAATGTCACTTTGTATTCTAGAACTATTTCAGTCTCTTTTCATGATTTTCCAAGTTTTAAATATCAGTATATAATGCCCACTCGCCTTATAATTTATTTACATATTTTTTTAATGACTTTCGAGGTCAATTCATACAATTTTTTTTATTTGAGGACCTCTGGAGCCCATCTGCAACAGTCTAAAGTAGCATGTAACATAAATAAAATAAGTTTACCTTGGTAAAAAGGAATAACGAAATTTTCCAGACCAATCTAGTCACTCTATGCTAATAAAAATTTGTTTTAATTTACCCCATGCGTCAGGAATCACGTGATGCAACATTACGAGCCGAGTGCAATTTTGGACGGTTTTCTTAATTTTATTAGTGGACTTTGTAAATGATGTAGAAGAATGCTAATAAAAAAATTCAAATTTTCATATTATCTGTTATTTTTCATGTCATTTTACACCGTTTTCTATAACAAACAACTAATTGCTAGCGATAATATATGCGGAGTGGAAGAAAAGTGTGGAAACTTGATTTCCTCGGAGATAAAGTTGTCAGAAACGTCAAAATTTTGAAGGTTGAAGTTTCATGACAAGCCGATTCATGTTTGTAATTTGCACTGTTGCCAGATTGATAGTTTTTCCGATTATTAACGCCACACACTACAAATTGTTTCATATTTTTGCATATTCGATATATCAGAAATACTCCTAAACCTAAAAGGAAAAACCAAAAAATGCCTATGACACTACAGCGAAAAGGGGTACATAGCCATGAAATAACTCGAAATATTAAAAAAACTATTAATGGTGAGAAATTTTTTTTACTTTTGTTTTCTTTTTCAAAAAAGCATTATGTTAATATTACTTTATACAAACTAATTACACTAAACGTTCCTTCAATATGAAAAAAATCACTGCGAACTCTTATCTTCTTTCCCTTCAGTACCAATACTCTCTCCCCTTCTCTCAATACCCGCATCCCTCCCTTTAGCCAATTCTGGTGGTGTTAATATTACTTTTTTGACTCTGGAATCTGATCAAAAATTGGTGATCTAGCACCAGGAGCTTTAGATGGAGCCACTATTGACTTCTTATATTTTCCCGGAAATAATATTAAAACTAAAAAAAGGAGTAGTTAATGATAAGAAGTTTATAACGCTTTCTTTTGAAAAGAATACGATTTCGGAAATAGAAATTTGATAGTGGAAGAGTTGAATTTAAAGAACAACCAGTTGAAAAAAATCAGCGCGACCATTTTTAGAAGAATCACCGTTACTACTATCAACCTCGGATCTAATAAAATTAAAGAAATTGATGACATTGCTTTCAAAGGCAGGATTATTTTGAAAATTATATTGTTTTAAATCGACAAAAAAGTGTTTATTTTTTTTTATACAGTACTAGGGCATTTTTAAGACCCCACCACCACTCCTTAGAACCATTTTCAGCAAAAACTTAAATAATATTCCAAAAAAGGCAGGTCCTTACAGTTAAAAAATAAAGTTGCTGGCTATAGTCGGCACGGAGATCCGTCAGAATGCGTAAACTGAGTGAGTCATGAATTTCCAGGTAGTCCGAGATATTATCATCAATAAATGTACCGAAGCAATTTTACGATGTTGCCATTTTACATAGATATGCTCCAATGTTTTGAAGTACATTTTCTTACCGGTCTCCGTGCTGACTATACCTTACTTTGTCTCCCCTTGAAGGAATGCGAAGAAGAAAATGACACTTAGACCAAAACTCTCTTCTCGGCTTCGTTTAACAGTTTTGCTGACAGATGGTATCATAATTGCGTAGATTATTTTTGACGGGACTTCTACCGCAGCACCACGTCACAGCTAAATAGTTTTATTGTTCCAGGTATCGGTGGACTTAAGTATTTAGATCTTAGTAACAACGAAATTGAAGACATAGGAATTATTTTCAATGACTTACCACCCTCAATAACAATAGTAGACCTAGAGGACAACAAAATAGAATCCGTTTGACCCAACAGTTTCAAAAATTCAAATATATCCTGGATCCTTTTAAGAAATAACAAAATTACAGAAATTCAAAAAGGAATTTTTAATAATTTACCAATTTGGTTTGGGTGAAAATAAAATTTCTAAAATAGAAGATGGAGCCTTTTCAGAAATGACAGAATTGAAGTTTTTATTTTTATATAACAACAAACTTGGAGACCTCAAAATTAATTCCTTGGGTGGTCTGGACACAGAATTGCGGTCTTTAATATTACAAAAAAACGGTATATCAAACATTGAACCTGGTCTTTTTGAAAATTTAATAATTAAAGAACTAGATCTCAGTAACAACAGCCTGAGAGTTATCAACAAAGGCGTTTTTAAAAACATCAAAGTGACTATTTTGAAACTGATCCGAAACGAAATTACAGATGTTGAAATTGGAGCGTTCGATAAAGATGTCACAAATATCGATCTAAGCGGAAATCATCTAAAATCGATTAAAAAAGGAATGTTTGAAACGCCGTTGATTGACGTTGTTTTAAGGCAAAATGAAATAACTCAAATCGACAAAGAATTATTGATAGAAAATGATTCTTTGAGTTATATTGGTTTGGCGGGAAATCCTATTGTGGAAAATAAAAATTAAAAAAACTGTGATTAATAAAGATTATTTTCAAAAATTAATTTGTTTCATTTCAACTTGCAAAAAGGGGATCCGGAGAAATACCCGAAACAGAACAGGCCCTCGGAGCACCGAAATCTCCGGTCCGAAGGGCCACATCAGGTATTGGATCGCAAGAGACATGCACTTTTTGCGCAACCAACTTTTTTGCAAAAAAAAAAATAGATAGAGACTTTGATTTAATATTACCTGTACGCCAATGGAAGTAGTTGAGTAGCTCCTGGCAATGATCCCCAAACATGAATGGATTAACCTTCTCTTTCTCAAAACAGGTAAAGTATCCCAGATAGCACAGGACGTCCTGAGGACGTCCATTATATGTCCATTTTACGTCTGAACGTCCAGGACCAATTCTGGATGTTTTAAGTATGTCCAGTTTAGAACATCCTCGGGATGTCCAGAAATGGATGTCCTGAGGAGTCATCCTTGATAGGAGACTTACGTGGAACGCACACCTCGCGTATACTATCTCAAAAGCAACAATGGTTCTGTGGACGTGCCGTAGGCTTTTTGGGAAAACGTGGGGTCTCAAACCGAAAATGATCTACTGGTCATACCTAACGGTGGTCAGATCAATGCTGCGCGTGTTTGGTGGAACAAAATAATGCAGCAAAGGGCAATAACAGAGTTGCAAAAAGTGCAACGCCTCGCTTGCATAGGGATCACGGGTGCAATGAGATCCTGCTCTAGTGCATCCTTAGAGGTAATGCTGGACCTTCCTCCACTACATCTACATGTGAGGAGGATCGCTCTGGAAAGTGCCTATAGGCTAACACAGGCCACATCTTTTAAACCCGGCGACTTAACGGGGCATCTTGAGATACTAAGGGTTGGAACAACCCAATCCATGAAGATGTCCACGGACTTTATGTCTACTAAACAAGATTTCGAACTCACGGTAAACGTTGTTATCAACGAACGTGAGTTAATACAAACCGAAGTCGCTCTAATTACAAAAGGTGCCCTCACACTTACTATACTGAAGGGTCAAAAACAAACAAAGGAGTAGGAATAGAGGTTACAGGCCCTAGAACTAGGATTCCAATAACCCTGGGAAACACTCCAACAATATTCCAATCTGAACTATTAGCAATAGATTTCTGTTCTTAAGAGTGTCTTTAAAAAAGCCTCAACTCAGCCAGAATATTTATTGCATCCGATAGCCAGGCTGCTTTAAAGGCTCTGAAGTCCACAACTTATGAGACTAAGACATTCTGGAACTGCAAACAATCCCTTAAGCAATTGGCTAGTCACAACAAAGTAACATTGTTATGGGTGCCAGGGCATAAAGGAATTGTCGGAAATGAAATTGTCAATGGTCTCGCAAAAGTAGGAGCTTGTACTCCTTTTATCGGACCAAAACCATTCTGTGGTATCTCAAAAAGCCGCATTGTGGAAGAAGTCCGAAAATGGCAAAAGGAACTTAGTGCAGCCTACTGGAAAACATTCCAGGCCAAAGACAAGCAAAAAGGTTAATAAGACCTTCTGCTCGATACGCTAAATTGCTCTTGGAGCTTCAGAAATCTGATCTCAGAGTAATCACAGGAATTCTTAATAGACACTGCTCACTCAGATACCACATCTGTGCAATGGGCAAAGGGGACAGTGGAACATGCAATGATGCAAGTGAGACGGCGGAACATATTATCTGCAACTGCAGGGTAATTGTCCGCCAAAGCCTTAAATACCTGGAACAGGTCTTCCTAGAGCCTTATCGGGTTACAGAACTAGCTCCAAAACGGATAATAGGCTTTCTGAAAAGCGTAGATCTTTTGGACTAAAACATAGATGTAGGGTATACACAAAATATCTTATAGGTCGCAGTGTGGTAAGGCCAATTGGGCCATTCGATCCCTTTGTAATCTACAATCTACTGGCAATGATGAGGTGATCGCGATAGGATTATCGGCATATTTCAAAGCGATAGCAGATCTGGCAGCAGGCACTTTTCAATAAAATAAGTTTAACTTGGTAAAAAGGAATAACGAAATTTCCGAGACCAATCTAGTCACTCTCGTTGTTGCTGATAAAAATTTGGTTTAATTTACCCCATGTTTCAGGAATCACGTGATACAACATTACGAGTGCAATTTTGGACGGTTTTCTTAATTTTATTAGTAGACTTATAAAAACTTATAAAATAATTCAAATTTAAGATTTGTACGATTTTCATTGTGGATTTTTCGTTTTTATTGTAGAAAAAATGGAAATATTCTCTAAATTTTCATATTTTTTTATCATTTTACCCCGTTCTCTAAAACAAAATTCTTACTCGCCACTGACCACTGATTAGGTACTACCGATAATATATACGGAGTGGAAGAAAAGTGTGGAAACCTAATTTCCTCGGAGATAAAGTTGTCAGAAATGTCAAAATTTTGAAGGTCAATGATAAGCCGATTCAGGGTTGTTTTTTTTTTTTTTACTTCTGTGTCAACGGCATCGACTACTCTGGTCATTAGCCTCGTGTTCTGTGTAGACTTTGTTACTGTTTCCCAGCGCCACTTTAGGAACAGCACTGTTAATTAGAACCCAACAGTGAATGGTCGAGTGGGGGAATCACACCTGGTATATGAAAATCAATTTCTAAATTTTTAATTAATTAAAAATCAGAAAAAGATTTCTGCCGACGGTGGGATTCGAACCCACAACCCTTCGATTATGAGTCCAGTGCTCTACCACTGAGCCACCCACTCCCTGATTCAGGGTTGTTATTTGCACTTTTGCCAGATTGACCCTTTTTCCGATTATTAATGCAACACACTACATATTTTTAGATGTGCTACCATCTATGATTAGAAGAGAGTATTGACAATTTTTAAAGCAAATAATTCCCGATGTATTGGGGTTGCATCACCGACATAACCTTAAACTAGACGGCTAATATCCATATTCCCACCACACAAGAAACTCATCCAATTGAACATTCCGAAAACGTCTCTGCGCAATGCGCAATGGACACCAGTACGTCTTATATCTGGGTTTCGGTTCTCGAGCTTTGCCGATTCGAGGAGACGAGACATATTGTTTTCTGTTCATAGGCGTCCACTGTTCTGTTTGGTGTTTAACCGATATTCGATAGAGAAATAGTGAATTTATTGTAAAAATGAACTGTTTTGTACTTTGGTGTAAGAACCGTTCAACAAACCATCCCAAAGGTGTTATGTTTCATAGGTAAGTCAATATAAGAAACACAATAAAATTGTTATATACCATGCATCTATTCAACAACTTTGATTCACACACACATTTATTATACCAAAAAGTAATTATTTTACGCGAACAAATGTTTATTTGCTTCACAATGATATTTTAGAATACCTGAGGACCAACGTAATGAATGGTTGAAAGCAATCGGAAGACCTTTAGAACCGCTTCCGCACTCGTCAACAAGAATATGTTTTGCTTCAGAAAGTTATTTCGATGATATAAATTGAGGATACTATATGTCTTACTCGAACGATACAGCTATTTATACCTATACTATACTATTTTATAAAAAACATCCTGTTCTCACAAATAATAATATTTCCAATCAGTAAATGAAAATTCCAACCTAAATCCTAAATTGTTTTCATCATTCCACTTATTTTCGTTCTAGACCCAATCATTTTACCTAAGGTACGCCAATGTCGGAACATAGGCTTTAAGGTTATGTCGGTGAATATGACAAACACAATGCGCATGCATTATGGACACCAGTCATCCTCGTAATTGATCAATTTTTATCATATGGCATTAGCCGTCTAGTTTAAGGTTATGTCGGTGGGTTGCATACACAATTTTTTTCTATACTACATATTGTTTCATATTTTTGTTATACCTTTCGATATATCAGAAATAACCCCTTAAAACCTAAAATAAAAAAAGAAAAAATTTTTATGACACTGCAGCGAAAAGGGGTAGGTAGCCATGAAAAAACTAGTAATGGTGAGAAATTTTATTTTGTTAATTTTTTTTTTCAAAAAAGCATTACGTTAATATTACTTTATACAAACTAATTACACTAAACGTTCCTTCAATATGATAAAAATCACTGCGAACTCTTATCTTCTTTCCCTTCAGTACCAATACTCTTCTCCACTTTCCCCTCAGTACCAATACTCTCCCCTTCTACCCTCTCAACACCCGCATCTCTCCCTTTAGCCAATTCTGCGTTTTCAACAATGGTCGTATCTCCAATGGTACTCAGCAGTTGCTGATCGACCACTTGCGGTGTTGCCAAATGCGCTGCGAAAGTTGTGTATCCCGGGTAGTAGAGAGGAGGTGCGTAATTGTAAAGGTTGTTTATACCGTAGGAATACGAGAATGCTGTCGATACAGGGGTGGACTTGATTGCTATGGCTGGAGTTACGAAGGATTTGACGGCTACTGTTGGTCTGAAAAAAAAATGTTTTATTAAATTATTGTTAAAAAACGTCTAAGCCCGATCCTGCTCTTCGAAATTAAGCATATAAATACAGATATTTTCCAATTTTTATATTTAGTTCACCAAAACAGTTTTCAAAATGATAACGAAGTATATTTTTGTGCTACTTACATTTTTGATGTACACAAATGGAGAAATCAAAGTCAAAGGTTATACTGGTTATAACACAGAAGTACTAAATACCGAAATTGTTAACTTGACATCGTTAAAAAAAGTTTTGTCTGGGACAAAAGCTGACATAATTGAAATAAGAGGTCAGAAAATTCCACCTTTGGAGAACAGGGCTCTAGACGGTGTTAACATTACTTTTTTGACTCTGGAATCTGATCAAATTGGAGATATAGCACCAGGAGCTTTAGATGGAGCCACCATTGACTTCTTATATTTTCCCGGAAATAATATTAAAATTATAAAAAGGGGAGTACTTAATGATAAGACGTTTAAAACGCTTTCTTTTGAAAACAATACGATTTCGGAAATAGAAGAAGATGCTTTTGAAAATTTGATAGTGCAAGAGTTGAATTTAAGGAACAACCAGTTGAAAAAAATTAGCGCTACCATTTTCAGAAGAATCACCGTTACTAGTATCAACCTCATATCTAATAAAATTAAAGAAATTGATGAAATTGCTTTCAAAGGTAGGATTATTTTGAAAATTATTTTGTTTTATATAGGGCATTTTTGATGTTAAAAATAATGTGTTCGTTGAATGGCCTTGTATTTTTAAATAATAATGAAATGAAGAAAAATTTCGCGAAAGTTTTCACGTTGTCTGTGCTGTCCGTATCATAACCCGATTGTTTATACCTCTAGCAGTTTGTTCGGAGCGTAGAATATTTCAGCTTTGTACTACAGTCAATACAGAGAATTTACGATTGACTAAATGAAAAAAATTCAACCACGTGCAGAAGGGTGGTTTTTGGGGGTGAGTTTGTTTTTTGCAAATAACTCCCTCATTTTAATCTTACAAAAAAACTTTTAAGAGCAATTTTGTAGAGAATTACATTTGCAACAACTTTTAATTCTTGTCTTTTTTTCATAACTGCATTATTTTGTTTATAATAATTGTTTGAAAAATTGCAGAAGTGGTTTCTTCGTTTTTTTTTCAGTTTTCCACCGATTTGATTAAAAAAAACTTCCAGACTGAACGAGACCGCATTATTCTGCATTCCGAAAAAAAATTGGAATCGTAAAGACCCAGTGGAATGGGGATGGAACAAAAGTTTGCATGGGTGGACAACTTGTAAAACTACTGAAGGTCCTGCTCCAGAGACTCGCTTCTCAAACTGATATCGTGCAAATGTACGAAAAATTGCGGACCAGCCTGTGGCTGCCGAAAAGCTGGCCTCAAATGTACACCAATTTGCAAGAATTGCAGTGGAGAAACTTGCGACAACAGTCGTGAGATTTTCTGTCTGGACGAAGAAGATGAGTACCATGGAGGTGAAACTTTGCCAAATGAAAAACGGGTTTCGTTGAGTGAAACAATTTTTGAGACGACTTATTGCACGTGAATTAGGCCTACAGAGGAAACCACGTAAAAATTTTGAAAATTTTCCGGAGCGCGCAATTTGAGCGCGCTGAGGACCAAAAAGTACGTTGACTATGAAAAAATAGTTCAGACAAAAAATGTAGAGAATATAAACAGCTACAAATATAATGTATAGTTTTTTTTCAATCAAATCAGTGGAAAACTGAAAAAAAAAACGAAAAAACTACTTTTTCAATTTTTTAAACAATTGTTATAAACGAAATAATGCAGTTATGAAAAAAAGCCAAGGGAGTTATTTGTAAAAAACAAACTCACCCCCAAAACCACCCTTCTGCAAGGGGTTGAAGGTCGAAAACTTGGATTTGAGTTCATCCCTTTGACCAAAAACAATCTGCAAAATTTCAGCTTGCCCCTAATTTTTTCCACTTACAATTCTAATTTTATTGTACTAGATATTGATCCTTATAAACTTTAATGGTCGAATGTAGCCTTTCAATGATTTAAAAAAAATTAAACAAAAAAGGCAGGTTCGTAGTTAAAAAAATAAAGTTGGAGGCTACAAAAGAGAAAGTGACAGCAGGACGTCATAGCTAAATACTTTTATTGTTCCAGGTATCGGTGGACTTAAATCTGTATATCTTAGTAACAACGAAATTGAAGACATCGGAATTATTTTCAACGATTTACCCTCGATAACAATATTAGACCTAGAGAACAACAAAATAAAATACCTTCGACCTAACAGTTTCAAAAATTCAAATATATCCTGGATCCTTTTAAGAAATAACAAAATTACAGAAATTCAAAAAGGAGTGTTTAATAATTTACCAATCGTGACACTAGGTTTGGGTGAAAATAAAATTTCTAAAATAGAAGATGGAGCCTTTTCACAAATGACAGAATTGAAATATTTATTTTTATATAACAACAAACTTGGAGACCTCAAAATTAATTCCTTGGGTGGTCTGGACACAGAATTGCGGTCTTTAATATTACAAAAAAACGGTATATCAAACATTGAACCTGGTCTTTTTGAAAATTTAACAATTAAAGAACTAGATCTCAGTTACAACAGCCTGGGAGTTATCAAAAAAGGCGTTTTTAAAAACATTAAAGTGACTATTTTGAAACTGATCCAAAACGAAATTACCGATGTTGAAATTGGAGCGTTCGATAAAGATGTCACAAATATCGATCTAAGCGCAAATCATCTAAAATCTATTAAAAAAGGAATGTTTGCAACGCCGTTGATTAACGTTGTTTTAAGGCAAAATGAAATAACTAGAATCGACAAAGAACTTTTGATAGAAAATGATTCTTTGAGTTATTTTGGTTTGGAGGGAAATCCTATTGTTCAAAATAAAAATTAAAACAACTGGTTAAATTATGATTAATAAAGATTATTTTCAAAAATTAATTTGTTTTTTTACGCAACCAACATTTTTTGGAAAAAAACCAAAATAGAGGGAGAGAGAGAGACTTTGATTTAATATTACCTGTAGGCCAATGGAAGTAGTGGAGCAGCTACTGGCAATGATGAGGTGATCGCGATAGGATTATCGGCATATTTCAAAGCTATAGCAGATCTGGCAGCAGGCACTTCTACGGAATTACTAACTTCTGGGTGTATTTCATCTTGGACAGCGCGATTCTGTAAACATGACTCGTATCATATTCTTACCACAAAAATAAAAATAAATATAGAAATAAAAACATACTTTTACTTCTTCCACAGCAGCTAAATGTCTATTTCTGGCCTCAACTACTTCTGGCGTGTCCTGAACTGGAGTGGGTATGGCCATATTTGTAACATCCAATGGTAGGGGAGCTATAGGCAGATTCGAAGCTGCTACTCTAAATCCTTGATCGTCAGCAGTATATTCTACAGATTGAATTTTGCCATTGGGATCCACGTAACTGTAGCTTCCCAAAACGGCTCCATCTAGCGACCTAGAAAAATATGTAAAAAAAATAATATGACTGTAAAGCTCTTGCAAATGTCTTCAAAATGAGGTGTCACTTTTTCAAGTTTCAAATAAAAACAAGAAAGAGTTTTGTAGTAAAGTGCCATTGTTTTAATATTTCAAAAAGTCTATGCAGGGAGAGTTATAACTCAAATAGTTTTTTTTTTCAATTTTTTAAATGGATCGCCTTGTATTTTATGTCGTCACTTTGACTGTAGTTTCAGTTTGGTTAAAGTAAATAATTCTGGGAAAATACAATTTTTTTTTTAATAAAAATAAATAATTTAAAAAAATACAACTGATTCGATGCCGCGTATATTAAAAAATAATTTGAAAATATAGTACTGAAGGACGCTTTTAATTCTCTTAGAAGTCTTAGAGACACTTTCCATAACTCTAAAGGTAAAGCAGATGTTAAATTTTACCGCACTGACCCTATATTATTAAAATAAAGACTACCACATTCACAGTAAAAGGTTTTATAAAATGTATTGTAGTAATACAAAAAATAAAATCCTAAAATTCATGCAAAAATCGTTATTTCTACAGGGTGAGTTACGGTAGACGCGACGTTCCATTGTGACTAAATGGTTAATATTTTGAAAATTTTGTTAATTCGTGGATATGTGAGTTGATAAAGGCTACATTTTAAACTTATTTTGAAATGTACAGGTTGTCCCAAAAAAGTGTGGCGTATCAAAGTTATATTATTTCTTATGGAAGACCCTATATTTTATTGCATTTATAGATTTTATACGTTAAAAATAAGGTAAACTTTCTTAAGTATTCCCCATACCTAAGCTCAGTTTTCGAGATATTTTGATATTTCTAAAAATGGAAGCACTTACAAGAAAACCAATAACTTGGAAACCTATGGAATCAGCCAAATCCAATTTTAACTGAAAAAAATTAGACTACTAATTGAAAGCAATAATGTATTTAGAGTTGTTTAAAATTATACAGGGGGTCCAAAACGGGACGATTCTCTAATGACACATTCAAACGACAATATCGTTCTTATTTTAAATAGGACACCCTGTATTTTATAATTCTATTATGTAGCATATTCCATTACCTTTTAAAAATTGTAAAGGTCTACTATGCCTAAGTCTATTAATTTTGGAGTTATTATTATTTTTCCACCGTAATGCTTAAATATAACATCCTGCATTTGATCAGCTTAGACTATGATCCGAAAAAATTATCTTTGAAACTATGTGTTTGGTTTTGACATTATAAAAAATGTTTCGAGATGCATCAGAATCTGTATGGAACAGATTTTCAAAGACGAATAGATTTTTTGTTTATGGGCATTGGAGAAGGTTAGTGAAGATGATTTTTTTTATAGTCTGCTGTTTACAGATGAATCCACTTTTCATAATAATGACGGTTAACCATACAGATTTTGATGCATCTCGAAACAATTTAATAATGTCAATACCAAACACATAGTTTCAAAGATAATTTTTTCAGATCATAGTCTAAGCTGATCAAATACAGGGTGTTATATTTAGGCATTACGGTGGAAAAATAATGTAAAATTTAACAAAAATAAAAATAACTCCAAAATTATTAGATTTAGGCATAGTAGAACTTTATAATTTTTAAAAGTTAATGGAATATGCTATGTAATAGGATTATAAAATATAGGATATCCTATTTAAAATAAGAACGATATTGTCGTCTCATTAGAGAATCGTCCCATTTTGGACGCCCTGTATAATTTTAAACAATAAATATATAAATAAATACATTATTCCTTTCAATTATTAGTCTAATTTTTTTCAGTTAAAATTGGATTTGGCTGATTCCATAGGTTTCCAAGTTATTGGTTTTCTTGTAAGTGCTTACATTTTTAGAAATATCAAAATATCTCGAAAACTAAAAAGCTTAGTTATAGGGAATACTTAAGAAAGTGTATCTTATTTTTAACGAATAATCTATAAATGCAATAAAATATAGGGTCTTCCATAAGAAATAATATAACTTTGATACGCCACACTTTTTTGGGACAACCTGTATATTTCAAAATGTAGCCTTTATCAACCCACATATCCGTGAATAAACAAAATTTTCAAAATATTAACTGTTTAGCTACAATGGACCATCGCGTCTACCGTGACTCACCATGTATATTATACAGTGTGTCCAATTAAGTCGGTACCATATGGAAAACTTTTTTATTATTAATTTTAGGAAAAAAATTATTATTTATAAAAAGTTCTGCATGTTCTAAAACCTAAAATGCCACTGTCAAATGAAATCAAAATTGTAAGTTACGGGGGTGTATAAAATTAAATTTTTTTAAAGTTGGAATATCTTGTTCAAAATCGGTATGTTGACCTAATAAAATGTCATTAGAAAAAAGTTTTTTTAATAACTCTTTTTTATATTTCAAAAATAAAGGTATTTCACCCTTGAGCAAAATTCATATTTTTTGACAAACCTCGTATACAGCTGCAAAAGTTTGATATCTGATAGCATTTTAGGTTTTACATCATGCAGAACTTTTAATAAAGAATAACTTTTCTCCTAAAATTCATAATAAAAAAGTTTTCCATATGGTTCCGACTTAATTGGACACACTGTATATTATTACTTAAAAATAAAAGTTTCCTCACCTAGCTTCGGATTTAGCCGACAAGGGGTTGGTATACCCATACGTATACTGTCCCAAAGTATCCTGAGCGTGGTACTGGGTGGAAATCGGTGCTGCTATCGTCGCTATAGGTGTTATAAATCCGGTAGGCGTGGCGGCCGTGCAAACGAAAATCGCTGAAATTGCAATGATGAGTTTCATGTTGACTATTAGGGTTGTTAGGCGCTGCTGAGGTTATCAGTACTCGCGAAACTGTTGTGATAATTGTGGTAGATCTTGGTTTTATATACTTTTGTGATGCCTTAAGGGGTTCAAGAATTTTGCCAGTTTTAAATGAGCTTTCGGGAAGTAGTTGACTTTGAAGTAAGTTATTGTAATGTTTTTTGTTTGGACGATCGGCAAAGGCAAGGACGTCTGTTGGGTGGATGGAGACAATGGCCGGTGCGCCGTGGCGTCGATATACACTGGCTTACACATGGAGTGAACCTTTTGAAATTTTATTCAAGCGTTAAAATGATTATTAGTTTTATATTATTTATTGAAGACAAACTTTTGTCATTATCAAATTTTATAATCCTTGAGGATGTGAACGGTTTTTAGGTCAAAAATATTGTGGCAATTAGCAAACATTTTTTTTTAATTATACAATTTCTATCGTAGAAACAAAAATATTTGGGCATAGATTTTTCAACTACAGAAAAAAAATCGAAAATTTCGATCGAGCCAATCAATTGTTCATCCAAAATTTTTCGCGCTTTCTAACCACTTTTCCTACAAAATTCTCCATTCTCCATTAATTATTTTACTTATATTTTAAATTTCTATCAATTAAATTGTATGCTCCTGAAGAAGGTTCAATAAATAGTAGAAACATTGACCTAAGAAATAGTATTTTATATCTGTATCAAGGGCGGCTCCAGCCCCGAAATTTGGGGGAGGTGGGCAACTTCGTCGGCTGTTAGGGTTATATAAATAAAAGTTTAATATTTTGAGTTTGTTGATATAAATTGACCTAGAATCTACAAAAAAAAAATCAAAAAAATTAAAATTTGGTTTAAGAAACGTTTGGAAATATCAAAATTACCGAAAAAAAATGTTTGGGCCATTTTTGGGGGAAAAAGTGAGTTTTTTAGGATATAAATGGACCTAGAATCTACAAAAAAATTCAAAAAAATTAGAATTTGGTTTACGCAGAACGAATTTTGTATAAGAAACGATTGGCAATGTCAAAATTACCGAAAAAAAATGTTTGGGCCATTTTTGAGGGAAAAAGTGAGTTTTTTAGGATATAAATGGACCTAGAATCTACAAAACAAATTCAAAAAATGAAAATTTGGTTTACGCATAATGAATTTTGTATAAGAAACGATTGGCAATGTCAAAATTACCGAAAAAAAATGTTTGGACCATTTTTGAGGGAAAAGGTGAGTTTTTTAGGATATAAATGGCCCTAGAATCTACAAAACAAATTCAAAAAATGAAAATTTGGTTTTCGCAGATATGAAAAATATCCTCTCATGGCAGGAAAGGGGGGGGGGAATTGCCCCTACTACAGTTTTACTAATTTCCAACTCGTTTGTTGTACCATTTTAGTAGATTTATCATTGATAGAGTGGTACAATAAATGTGCCGATGAGTATATTTAGAAAAAAATTGATCCAGTTCGAGTTTTAAGATTTGCCCATAATTGAAAACGCCATCGAACCACGCCCAAGGTTGGTGGGTACAGGATTTTTTGAGATAGAATTTTTTAATGATTCTTAATCGTGTTTTGGCGGATTATTTATCGCGTCAACAGGTTTCGAATGCTAATATATTCGAAATCGATTTTTTAAAATGAACGATATTTACTTTGTACGTCTAGATTTATATCCGTTTATATTTTATAACTATAAAAAAATTGGTGAAATATTGTTGTCTGGAAACGTATTTTCTCGGGCACTGTTCTTACAGTGAATATTTTTATATTGGAATCGTGGTACTGGGTAGAGGTCGAAAAAAATTTTAAATCGCTGAAAATACCATATTTTTTTGAAAAGTTAATTTTTAACGGAATGTTTTTTTTGTGCAATTTAATTATGTAATAATATTTGTCTATAAATATTTTTAGTTTTGTCAGGCTCTTTATGTTTTCAAATTGTTGTATTTTTGATATTTAATGTCCTGAATCAGCGTCACCATAATTATTTAATATTCGTTACATTTACATACAACCAAATTATATTTGAAAATATTCAATTAAAAATTTGGATTAAAAATGGCGACATAAATTTATTCAACCCTGTCCTCTGTTATTCAAGAGATGAACTAATGAAGAAATATATTTACAACAAGGAAGTAATCTATTTTGTTGAAGAACAGTTTCCTGATATGCCATCTTTTACCTAATAACTGATTAATTGAATAAACACCACAATGCTTCTTCTTCTTCAATTCTTTTTATGGGCTGTATCCATAGGACAATTTACCCAGCTTAAAACACCACAATGCAATTTTCTGTAACATCCGAGTTCTGAAAAGGTAGTCTAGATGGCAATAGTAAGATTTTAGAGTTTCTCTTCGTTGTATTTGTAACCACCAAGTTTAAAATTTGAAACGTTTATTTCCAAAATTGAACTTTAATATCTTTAGGTTTTAAATGTGCGGTGTGTTAAAATCTAAATTTGTCATAATTACATTTATAACCCCACCACTTTAAAAATAAGGTAATTAGAAGTTCAAAATTTTAAGTATTTGTGTAAAAAAGATAAAAATGTTTTCTTTACGACCGAATTTTAAAATCTATATCGGTTTTTAATTGGCGAGGTGCCAAATTTTAAATTTGTATATTTAGGGATTTGTCATCGTTGCATTTATAACCCCACAACTTCAAAAGTAATAAAATTACAGAAAAAAGTTTGAACATTTTTGTATTAAATATTAGGAAATGTTTCCTTGAAGGCCGAATTTTAATATCGTAATTGGGTTTTAATCTAAATTTGCTTTTTCAAAGAATTGTAACCTCATCACTTTAAAAACAATGTAATTAGAAGTTCAACATTATCTTAAATAATTGGTTCAAAAATATATAAATTGGTTTTTAGTTGACAACGGGTCAAATTGGAAATTTTCATTTTTAAAGATTTGTCACCGTTACTTTTGTAACACCACAACTTAAAAAATAATGGGGATAGAAGTTTATGGGGTTTCATTAACGCGTCATAACTTCATACGATATTTCCCCTTGACCCGCGCAGCAAAAGTACGCGTGCCTAAATATAAATCATTTCCAAATTTTAGCAACACAAAAAAAATACATTTACCAGAAGATATTGCCACCGAATAAATAAAACATTTATGCATTCTTAGTAGCCAGTGACCAGTGGCGTACAGAACATAAAAATTAGGTGACCAAAACCATCCAATGTTTTAAATAGGTAATAAATTGAGGTATGTTTTCTTTGATTCAACCTACAAGATTTTGAATCTGTTACTCACAGAAAAACCTAGGTCTAACAATTAAAGAAATTATTTTTTCTTCAATGCATTATATAAAATCTTGTTTTTGTCAAAATATTTTTAATTTTTTTATTTTTAGTGCACTTGTATAAAAGCTTGTTTTAAATTTTTTAAGGAATTTTATTCGTTGATAGGTACCCTTGATTTAAAATCATAATCAATAAATTGTAACCCAAAAATAATGGAATAGAAAACGGGAGAATAAAATAAACGTGGCAGAAAAAATCGAGATTTATTGGAATTTCACTCAATAATTGTAGAGAATTGTTCTTTATTTGCAACCACTTGCTGTTCTTGGATCCACCAACTCTGGTAGAAAATAATTGAAGAAAAAAATTTTCAACTAGACAACCTTTCGGGCTCCATATAACGAAAAAGCATTTCTTATGTATTATGAGTTAACAATTTGTTATAAACAAATTCTGACCAACATTTTTTCTCTGTAAGTAATTTACAGAAACAGCGATATGTAACAAATTGCTGAAAAAAATTGTCTTTAATAATTCCATTTCATCCTTATCGAATAATTTTTGGATTAAAAAAAATGTAATTCAAATTAATTATTATGAAAAAAATAAAAATATAGATAAAGGTTAAAAAATGAAAATTTGTCAAATAACTTTTTCGATTGAAAATTAGGCTTTTTTTAATTTAAATTCGTATAAAATCGAAAAATAAATATTTTGCTCTGAAAAAAAAGTTATTACAAAGTTTCATAAAAAAAAATATTTAAGCGGAGAAAAAATTAAAAACGGTTTTTTGCGATTTTCTCGATAATTTTGAGGTTGTATTTATTTTAAATTAATTAAAATCAATGTGTTCGAGACTTTCTCCAAGAATCATATTTAATAAAATATAATTAAAAAAAGTTTAAAAACTAATAAATTTCAAAAAAGTACCAACTTTAAAACCTTAAATAAAGTTAAAACAAAAAAGTAAGAAAGTTCTACCACATTGATCAATAAAATCAAAAATAATTTGTGGGAGGCCCCTGAAAAAGGATTAAAATTAAACTAATAGGATTGTATATTAATCTGAGGCACACCCAGGCATACGGCGACGATCATGTAATTCGGGTAGAGTAGGCCTCAAACAAAGACAGCGACAAATATTGTTCTCGAAACTAGGTCGCGTAGTAATAATGACAATATGCGGCGTTTCATTTCTATCCAAGAATGTTTGAATTCTGCAAACTAAGGAAAGGTGGCAGCATAAATCAGTTGAAGATTTTCAAATCTTGGCTGCGTTTTTATTCAAAAACAGAAAAGATTTCATGAAAATTGTTAATTTTTAGCTAATCAGGTGGTATATAAGAATACCGGAAAATCATTATTTTTACGATTGTGTAGGTTCATTCCATTTTTTTAACGTAGAAGGAAATTAGACTTTTTTTGTGATAAACGGTTTTCACTGAAAAAATTTCTGGGACATGAGAAAGCACAGCCAGTTTCACCAAGGTAGTGAATGCTCTTAAGATTTGGAGGATTTATGTAAAAAAGATGTAAATATGTTTTCTTGAAGACCGAGTTTTAAAATCTATATCGGTTTTTAATTGGCGATGTGCTAAAGTTGAAATTTATATTTTTAGGGATTTGTCATCATTGCATTTGTAACCCTATAGTTTTAACGATAATGGAGGTAGGTTTTTAAAATTTGGACGATTTGTGTAAATAAGATGTAGAAATCTTTTTGTGAAGACCAAATTTTAATATCTTAAGTAGTATTTAACTTGTGAGGCATCAAAGTGCATTTTTATTGATTTTCAACAGTTGCCTTTTAAAACGACTTGAGATATAGATTGAAAGACAACTGTGAACATTTTGAGATGCCCTGTATTATAGTTTTAAGTCTAATAAAAGTAATAAGGCACCGAAAAACTAGTTTTACCACACGCCGACTCCCTATACCAGTTCCAACTTTCCCTCCTCTAACTCCCAGCACCGCTACTGCTTAGGGTGTATACTTGTTGCACAACTATTTCGTCCTACCATCCCGTATATATTTTAATTATAAAACAGCGATGCTCCCATATGTACATAACCAGTTCGGTGTTCCGACAAAATGACGAGAAAACTCGAAACGTATCGCTGAACCGCAGCTCGCCAACCCAAAGAACATAACACACGTTGAGTTACTGGCAGAGGTACCTATTCAGTAGGAAGGTCTAAACCCTTCAGTACTTAATTTTTCGTTTCATAGACCTGCCACTGTCAACAGGTACCTAGACCTAGAAACCTTTTAAATCCCGTTGCCCGGCAACCGAACAGCAAGTTCATATAGTTGTGTTAAGTGACGTTTGTGTGTCAAAAAATTAAACAGATTTTTTGAAAATGGCTACAACATCGGGAAAAAACGCCGATAACGGGGTGGTGGAATTTCAGTTTTATAAACCCGACAATAGGACTAAGTGGGAATCTTTTCAAAAAGCTATTTATGATAAATCTACGAATCAGTATCTTGGCAGGACGCCAAAAAGTTGGGGTAAGTTTCAAAACTTCAGAAACTTGCTTTTAAATCGTCGTCAATTATTGTAGACGTTTCGATTTAGTCTTCTTCAGGTTTTACTGTTATTATAATGTAATAAAATTATGGCGGGATATGTCGTATTTGTTATAAATGTTTAGGATAAAAATAAACGATTTATCTTATCGCACAAATTGGAAATAATAAAAAAATCGTTGGTTCCTGTCGATGAAAATCTGTTTAGATTTTTATCTTTGATAAATGGTTACGTTATTTAAATTTAAAAGGTCGACTTATTAAAGTTTTAAAAAAACTGATGAGAGGTTCTTTTCTGTCGATTTTATACGAACTTAAATTTAAAAAAAAGAGAGCTTTGATGTAGTTGCCTTAATAACAGCGCTATTTTAAAATGACTTGTGTTGAAAGTTTGCAATTTGGAAGAGAAGTACAGAAATAATGTAGAAAAACTTTCTTGAAGAGCAACATTTAATAAATTGATTAATTATTAAATAATCAGGTGCTAAAGTCGAAATTTGGATTTTCACATATTTTACGTGTTTGCATTTGTAACTCCGCCATTTTAAAACCGTTGAGAGTAAAATTTTAAAACTTGGAACATGTATTAAGAAAAGACGTAGAAACGTTTTCCTGAAGACCAAATTTGAATATATTAATTGGCGGGCTCTTAAAATCAAAATTGGTATTCTCACAGATTTGACGTGATTGCCTTCATATCATCACCAATTTCACATTACTTCACTTAGAATTTTATAGTTTTGAGGATATATTTAGCAAAGGTCTAGAAATGTTTACCGACATACCAAATTTTAATATTTTGATTCTTTTTGAAATGGTGAGGTGTCAAAGTCAAAATTTGCATTTTTATGAATTTGCTGTGGTTGCTTTTATATGAATATCATTAAAAAAACACCCCGTATATCATAAGGATTAAAAAGGAACGCCGATCTATACCTTCGTATTTAGCACGACAATAAATAACGGTCATTTTATTGTAGACCACTCCCCAGTTTCGACCCTTTTAAGCATCGTAAATTTTCTAACGCCAACAAATTAATTATCTCCACCGACCTTCTATTAAATTAAATGGTTAATTTATCGTATGTTTGCTTAATAGAGTAATTAAAGTTTATTTAATGTGATCAAATGACAAAATGTATATACAAAATATTGGGCACAGCCCTCGATTGCTCTTCTTCGGCCACGCAAATAAACTCATCGAAAAAATGTACGTACGAACCATTGTATTTTTCATTCCTGCAAAACAATTCTATCAGATTTTATTTACCTTGAATGAATATTTGCATTAGAAGTTGCAACAGAGATCAACTGTTTTCGTTTTCATTTTGCAAATCAACCAGTTTATTATCGTCTCTAGATGTTTATTAGGTAAATAATATCGATGTCAAAAACCTGTTTATCTACATGATTATGGTTAATAGGTTTTTTTCACCCCAGTGTCGTAGAAAAAAATTAACATATTATTATATAAAATTAAAAAATTATATACAGGGTGCTACATTAAAAATCGTTCCAAGTTCCTTCAAAACGCTTTAAATTCTTTGTAGTCCAGTAAATTAACGCCAGAAAAACCCCAAACCTGGAGTCTGTCCGTTAAATTTTTTTTTAATTTGCAGGTATTCATAGGTACATTTACCTTTGAAAATCACAGCTACGTGGAATTTGTGGAAGGGTGGGAAAATGGCTCTAGAGTTCCCGAAAATCCGTTTTTCGACGATATCTGCCGAAATATGACCCTTAGAGCATTTTTGTTTAGACAAAAAATGAAGAGCAGTTCATTACCTACAAAATATTAAATTTTACGTGATTTATTGAAAAATTTATAATCCGCTTGTGAGTGTCATTCCTTTAGAGCATCGTCTTTAAATGCATGGCAGGAGCTATAAATGGGGGTGCGTTTTGGAGCCGGTTATGTCGAAAAGTATCATATTTTTGACAAAAATGATAAGGATCATTTTTGTAGGTAATGAACTGATCTCCATTTTCGTCCAAACAAAAATTCTCTGGAAATATCGGCAAAATAGGCAAAAAAACACATTTTTGAGACCAATGGGCCATTTTCCCGCCCTTCCACAAATTTCAGACCGCTGAGATTTTCGGGGGTGAATGTACCCATCAATACCTGCAAATTAAAAAAAATGGTGCCGGACAGACCTGATACCCGGGTTGGCACCTTCGTTTATTGGACTATTGTACCGTTGTTTGGATAGGAGAAAACAGGAAACTGCTTAAACCTTAAACATTAGGCGTTTCCTTCACTCTAAATATGCTTCAAACTTTATTATACTTGCCAGATCCACAGCTTTTAAAAATTTGTCCACAATTAAAATTTGTGTATTTCTTAGCATCCTGTATATATTTTAGAGGAAATAAAGCACTGGTCAGGCACAAATAATCCTAATGTAATGTAACACTCCGGAAAAGGCGTTAAATGATAAGGATTTCCGTTTTAAACCACTGAATCTGAAAACAATCCACCGCAGCTTGTATTTTTGTTCGTTATTTGTCCACAAGTTGATATAATATTATTTCGAATTTTATTGATAGTTTACCATAAAAGTTCCCATTGTAACATTTTTAACAATTTTCTAGATTGTTATGAATAAAGTATAATAAAAAAATATAGTTGGAAGTGACTTATTCGTATTTCAATGTCGTTTTGTAGCATTCGCATATTCCGAATATTTTCGAGCTATCTTTTAGGTTAGTCGAGATAACAGGGTTTAAAAAATGTAACAAATCGTCCTCGACACCGCTTGTCGTTTGCCCAAATTGCGTAAAACTCCCTGCCAATAGATCAATATTGTTATTTCAGTGATTACGGACAATGTATGAGGTAATTGCTTCCAGACAGACCTTGTTTACAAGCCCGTCCCATATTTAAACACGTAATTTTTTATAGCCGCGTGTGCTCTGGTAGGTATTTTTTGTTTTCATAATGGACAAGTGACAAAAGTGTTCACTTTCGTAAATATACAGGGTTGTTAAAGAAAGTTATCACGCAGAAATTTAAATTTCAGTTGAAATTTTAAGACTATTTCCACAATGATCCATGTGGACCTGAATTAGTTTTTTTTTAATCCAACTTTATATCTTGACACAAAATCAAATTGGATAATACCTTATTAACCCGCCCCTGACTAAGGACTTGCAAATACGTAGTATCAAAATTCATTTATGCCTATAGTATTACTCTAATTATTTCATATTTAACAACAAACCAGGTCAGGAAAAACAACCATGTGCCATTTTAAATATATCTTTGAAGAAAACTGTTTAAAATAATTCGGAAATTCTCCTGCGTGAGTAAAAACGTTCTCAGAAATGTAAACGGACTTTATTTTTAGTACCACATCATCACATTTGGCACACTCACATTAATTTTAAATCCAGAATTAAAATATAGTACAGTCATTCATATCGTTTTGCTCCACTTTTACATACAATTATTTTTAACCATAACATTAAAGTAAAAATCTGCTACATGCTCTTGTTTTTAATAACTTTAAAAGCAGTGTCAACATATTAGCTTCGTTAGCTGATGAAGGTTTAGATGCGTATCTATTAAAAAAATTCCTATATTTTGGGTTTGATATTGGTTTTTTACGATTTCTGGCTGAAATATACATCCTACCGAAAAAAGTTTAATATAAAAGTTGTAATTTTGTCATTTTTCAGCATAACCTCAAAATTTAAAAAAAAACGCTAGAAACGATGAGCGTTTGGGAAATTCTGACTTAAAATTAAACTATGGAATGAAATTATCGACAAAAATGTCTATGATGTGACGTAAGTTTGGTTATTTACCTGTTTATGTTAAACGCAACGTCCCATTTACATGAATAAATGCATTTACATGCGTTAACTTTGTTTATACTTACAGCCCGTATAAATTTCCCAAAGTCATTCATCCATTTTGCTATGCACCGTTCTCAAGGTTGAAAAAAAAATTATTCAAAGATGTAAAGAATATAAAAGTTAATATTTATTAATAAAACCTAGCGTATAACGTATAACAGATAGAAATTTACATTGTATAGTTCGTGTAATACATATAGTATCCCCAATTTAACAGCCTTTGATGTTACCAAAAAAACCTCACTCTTTAAGAGAACGCGGCATCCTTTTATTGACTGCTTCAAAGGATGTCCAACAGTTAAACCATGATTTGGTCATGTAGCCGAGCCATTAGTCGTTTACAACTTAGCGATATTGCACGTTTTTATTTTTTAATTTATACTTTTCACTCTCTGGCTCCCGAGCTATTTATTAAAGTAGAACTCTCGATATAGCGACTTTATAGAACTTTTTACATGGCTGGACTAAAGCGATTGCGGGAACTATACCTCCTCGTGAACATATATTGTAGCCACTCCATATGTTTTGTATATTTTACCAATACTGATTGTCTTCACCACTTGCTTCTATACACTTGCATAAGGATAAAGATATTCTAGAAGCACTGAAGAAGACTGGGGCCGAAGTCGAAACGTCGATAAGTTAAATCAAAAGAAAGCTTGCGTGTATATCGTAAAAGAAGACTGGAGCGAAGTCGAAACGTTGATAAGTTAAATCAAAAGAAAACTTGCGTGTATATCATAAAAATTCTATAATAAAACAAGCAAACAACATTTAATAAAGTACTAATTAACGGCTAGTGAGTTTATTTGCTTTTCATTCGATTATCACATATCAGATTTTTAAATTGGATTAACACTAAAAGTATCTTGTAAAGTAGTAAGTAATCCACTTAACCTCGATTAAGCCAAGTTACCCGCAGATTGTTTTATATTTACAACGGCTCTATTAAGGCATGATATTTATATCCCTATAATTAACGACAAGGACGAGTATAAATGAGAATAAATATCACAAATAATCACTTTATTACTTACAATATTAATATATGTTCTCGCTTTTTTTATCGTAACAATTGATGTTTTAGTTAAAAAAAAAAAAGCAAAAAAACATGTCACTAAAATTATTGTACAGGGTGGCCAAATAAGAATGCGAGGTACTGTATCTTGGAAACCATCCATCGTAGAGGCTTGCGGAAAAAAAGTTATTACTAAACCGACCAAGAGGAAAACCTGGAAAATATTTTAAAGTTTCTGAAATGGCCACTAGGGGGGCGTAACTGCGATCTTGAAGCTAAGAAAGTGATGTTTTTGCGAATTCCGCTATATTAACCTACCAAAAAAATACCTGATCTTTAAAGTAGAGGATAATCTGAACCTTTTTTGTTTAACAATTTTTGCTATATCTCTAAAAATAAAGTGGTGGGGGGTATTCAAAGGTTTCAGTAAAAAACACCCTGTATATTCGAAACGGCTGAGCCGATTTTAACAAACTTGGGCTGGTTGAAAAGAGCTATTCTTGAGCTACAAACGCTATAATATTTGAAGTTTTGTTAGTTCCAGATGTCGCCGCTAGAGGGCTTTTTTCGACATCTCGTCAGAAATCGTTAATTTTCTCAAAAAAAATTAAACGCATTGGTATGATTTCTTTTTCATGAAAAAGTAGCTAAATGATGCCTAAACAAGCTCCCGAAAACCGCATCTCGATATCTTGTTCCTAACCTAAAATTTAGCCCAAAGAAAATTTTATACGGAAATCCCTTAAATTTTTATTTTTTAAACTAATTAATTCCTTTTATTATGTAAGTTGTGGCCCTAAAAAGGACCGATTTAAAAAAGAAAAGTTTTTAGTGCCCCCGTAAAGGCTCTAAATTCTGATCATCACGCTCTATGGATTGCTGAAGCCTCTCATGGGTAGACAAACCTGCACCTTCAATTTCGGCTCTCGGTATGTTACGTAATGCATTAACGAATCCGGTTTTTCATATGTATCTGGTCGTAGGTTGAGTCTGAAAATCAAAACAAGTTAAGTCTGGTGATCGCGCAGGCCATGGAAACAGACTTCCTCTTCCAATCTACCACTGTTGGAATACTGCATTAATATGTTCTCGCACAATAATAGCATAATGTGCTGGGCAACCATTCAACTGCAAAAACAAGTTTTGACGTGTTTACAGTGAAACATCTTCCAACAACAACGGTAATTTATTGGCCAAAAAGTCAAGAAAGATATTGCCACTTAGGGATTGCTAAAAAAAATAATTCTGCCTTCCAGTATGCCACACCACACATTTAAACTCCAACGTCCTTGGTGCTGAACTTCACGCAACCAATGCGGATTTTCTGCAGACCAATAATGCATATTGTGCAGATTTTAAAGGTGGCTTCATCGGTCCAAAGAATTATAAATAAAAATTCTCCATTATTGTGTGAGAGCATATTAATGCAGTATTACAGTGTTGGATTGGAAGAGGAAGTCTGTTTCCATGGCCTGCGCGATCACCAGACTTAACTTGTCTTGATTTTCAGACTCAACCTACGACCAGAGAGATACGAAAAACCGGATTCGTAATGCATTACGTAACATACCGAGAGCCGAAATTGAAGCTGCAGTTTTGTCTACGCATGAGAGGCTTCAGCATTTCGAGCATTTACGGGGACATTTGTAGCCCAAGTTTGTTAAAATCGGCTCAGCCGTTTCGAATATACAGGGTGTTTTTTACTGAAACCTTTGAATACCCCCACCACTTTATTTTTAGAGATGCAGCAAAAGTTGTCAAACAAAAAAGATTCAGATTATCCTCTACTTTAAAGATCAGGTATTTTTTTGTTAGGGTAATATAGCGGAATTCCCAGAAACATCACTTTCTTAGATTCAAGAATGCAGTTACGCCCCCTAGCGGCCATTTTAGAAACTTGAAAATATTTTCCAGGTTTTTCTCTTGGCCGTTTTAGTCATAACTTTTTTTTCCGCAAGCCTCTACGATGCATAGTTTCCCAGATACAGTACCTCGCATTCTTATTTGGCCACCCTGTACATCACTAGCCACTACTTTTTCCCATATTTTTGGCAGACTTTCGGAAAAATGACACGAATAATGTGTGCTTCAGTTGAAGATTTGGAATAAAGTAAATAACACAGGTTTACAAAAAAAAAGGTCGGGACTATTTGACCAGACCACGCTATTCCTAGGTATTTTGGTGTCCTGAATCCGAATCCGGGCTCAGTTTTTCCCCAGCACGTCACGGAAACGAGATTTCAAGGTCATTTATAGATACTACATTCTGTGAGTCGGAAAAATATACAAAGGTTTTAAGCAGCAACCAAACCAACTCTCCCCCCGTTGTCGAGGATGCTGAACACGATAGCGGTGGTGAAAATTCTTTTGGAGTTGACCCAACCCCCCAAACGGCCAAATACCACCCCCAAAATGGGAAAATCGTTGATTCCGCATCTTCCACCGGCAAAATATATCTTCCCCCTCCCCGTTTTCGAGGATGCTGCATACGATGGCGGTATGCAAAATTATTTTCGACTTAGTCCCACCCCCCAAACGGCCAAAAATCACCCTCTACAGCGTGAAAAATTTTCGCGGGTTTTCATGTTTGCTCAAAAAAAAATTTGGCCGTTTGGGAGGTGGGACTAAGTCTAAAAAAAATTTGAATACCGCCATCGTGTTTAGCATCCTCGAAAAGGAGATATATTTTGCCGGTGGAAGACGCGGAATCCGCGATTCCCACATTTTGGGGGAGGTTTTTGGCCGTTTGAGGGGTGAGGTCAAGTCGAAAGTAATTTTGGATAACTCCATCGTGTTCAGCATCCTTGAAAACGGGGGATAGGGAATATTTTACCGATGGAATATGCGGAATACGCGATTACCCCATTTTTGGAGTGATTTTTGGCCGTTTGGGGTATTGGGTCATCTCCAAAAGAATTTTAATCACCGCCATCGTGTTCAGCATCCTCTAAAACGGGGGGAGAGTTGGTTTCGTTGCTGATTAAAATATTTGTATATTTTTCCGACTACATATCCATACATGACCTTGACATCTCGTTTCCGTGACGTGCTGGGAAAAAACTGAGCCCGGATTCGGATTCAGGGCGCCAAAATACCTAGGAATAGCGTGGTCTGGTCAAATAGTCAAGACCTTTTTTTTTTGTAAACCTGTGTAATCATAATTTAGATCCATCTAGTCAGTCGACTTTTAAAATTTCGTTCAATAATAGAAACTGTTAATAACAAAGGAATTAACCTTCAAAAAACCATTTCGTTACAGGCCAACTACTTATCTTCTATTCGATCTTCTACATAGTGTTGGCGGCCTTTTTCGCCATTTGTATGCAAGCCCTTTTCGCCACATTGGAAGAGAGGCAACCCAAATGGAAGATGGGCGACGGTATGATTGGAGATAATCCAGGTTTGGGATTTAGACCCATTTCCGATAAATCTGAAGACGCATCGCTGGTTTCGTACGACCTCGCCGTCAAAAACTCTTCTGAGAAGTGGGTGAAGTTGGTCGACGAATTTTTAATACGTAAGTTAAATTGTTTGTGGATAATTTTCGGAAAATATCTGCACCTCCAAATGGTATTGAACTAAAATTGTTCCTGTTACAAAGGAATAATTTGGAAGAGGGGGTGACATAATTATAATCGTTATTTCAGCGTACCGCCAAAACCAAACCATTAAAAACTTCGTTCCATGTGACTTCTTCAATCATTCATCTCCGGGAGAAGGAGAAGTTTGCCAAGCGACTACCGATCAATTCGGGCCCTGCGGACCCGAACGTCAATACGGCTATAACAGTTTATCGCCCTGTATCTTTCTCAAATTAAATCGAGTAAGTTAAAATGAAAAATCAATGACGAACTTTCCCAATTTAGTTATTAAGTTGTTTTAAATGTCTTCCAGATCATCGATTGGCCTCCTCAATATTTTACATCACCACAGCCAGGGATGCCCAGTGATTTGAGGAAATATATAGAGGATGTAAGTTCAATTTATATATTTTTTTTATTAAAAAAACTATCTGATCTTCATCGCAAGTAAATAACTTTACTCAAATTCTTACTAGAAGGATAATTCCTGCTAAATTTCTGAAAATACCTTCCGTAGTGTAATTAAATATTGTAACCTCCTGAATATCTTCCTATATTATGTTTATTTTTGCAGCTGGAGATAAAAAACTCGACAGAACGTAGAGTTTGGGTGACTTGTAACGGCGTCGGCGACATTGATAAGGAAAACATCGATGGATTCGAATACCATCCGAAGGGATTCTCAAGCTTCTATTATCCCTACAAAAACGTCGAGAATTATTTGAGTCCGATAGTAGCAGTGAAAATAGACGTCAAACGTAAGTCTGGATATTTTTAGAATGTTGTTCGTAATTGCATTTGAGTGAATCCATGTGTTCGGAATTGTCTACAGGGGGAAACATATTTACCAACGAGAAAAGTAAAAAGAATTACTATTCTAGTAGTGTAGTCGATGAAATCGAGTAGTTTTTTTTTCCAATCGATGAAATCAGTTATCCCATCATTCCTGCATGAAATGTTCAACCCTGGCGGCGGTGGAGGAGGGGGAAATCCTCTATCTAAAGAGAAACGGTTTTTCCGACAAATCTCAGCAGGGTTTGATACCACAAAAAAAATGTTCTTACCAAAATTGAAGAGCTTGACAAAACACGTAACCTAGTTCCAACCAGAACCCGATAACTCAATTAGTTCGCGAAATATCGCGATTTGAAATTGCCAAAAAGAAAAAAATTCATTAATGATTTCTCGAGAGGAAGTGGATATGGTGCGCCAATTTTTTGTGAATAAAACTTTTATGTGCCGGAGGGTGGTGCGGTGGTGACACAAGTCTGGGGGGAGATATGGGGGGAAAAACCAATATTATTGAAACGCTTGTAATTTCCGTACTAATTGAGCTGACGCAACCAGCCAGGGCTCAAATTGTTCACTTTTTCATTCGCTAAAAGATAGCACTCCCGAAAAATTTTTATTTTCACAAATGCGCGCTTGGCGTTCCAAATAAAAAATGGATAATTTTTTGCTCGCGATTTTAGGCATGAAGAAGTGGGTTGGGGAAAAATCTTTAAACCGAGTTTAAAAGAAAGACGAGAAAATTTTCTAACCATTTATTCATTTTATTATTTTATCATGTCAGTATCTTGCCCGCCCGTGCGAGTTACAAATGGAAAAACGGAACGAAACAGGACGAAAACCACAGAAAAGCAGCCGATTTACAAACGCACGTGCCCATATGTGTGAGTGTGCCCGGAGAGAGAAAGAGAGAAGTGGAGAGCGTAAGCTCCGCCCCCGGCTGCTCTTCTGCCGACTTCGTCCGGTTTCGTTCCGTTTTTCCATTTGTAACTCTTTTAGCGGATGAAAAAGTGAACAATTGGTTGCGTCAGCTCAATTAGTACAGAAATTACAAGCGTTTCAATAATATTTGTTTTCCCCCCATATCCCCCCCCCTACTTGTCCCACCACCACCCTCCGGCACATAAAAGTACTCGTTATTATCCTTTTATTCACAAAAAATTGACGCCACATCTCCACTGCCTCTCGAGAAATAATTAATTAATTTTTTTCATTTTTGTAATTTCAAATCACGATATTTCGCAAACTAATTGAGTTATCGTGTTCTGGTTGGAACTAGGTTACGTGTTTTGTCAAGCTCTTCAACCCGGCTGAGATTTGTCGGAAAAAACGTTTTCAAGTTCTTTAGATAGAGGATTTCCCCCTCCCCCACAGCCGCCTGGGACGAGCATTTCATGCAGGAATGATGGGGGATCTGACTTCATCGATTGGGAAAAAATTTTCTTGGTTTCATCAGTCTGTTTTCGAGTCGATTCTTTCGCCAGTTCTACTCCATTATAGTCTTACCTAATAAAATAAACGGTCTACCAGTGTCGTTCTTGGGTCTTGCAAAAAATAAATAATCTAAAACTCATTCATCAGCGAAAGTAATTCACATAAAAATCCCTGGCCTAATATTTTGCAGCAATTTAGTTTATTTCGAATATCTACATTTTAATTACTGCCTGCGACCCTGACATTAATTCTAGTTTGTACCGCACTGACATCTTTAAGGGTGTGGAAATAAACAACACATTTCCGTCTATAGTTTTCCAATTAGAAGCGAGGTCGGTGACGACAATGGATAAAGAAAAATACCAAAGAGGATTGAATGTCAGTTACATCAGCAGGATCGGACTTCATTGTTATAGCTGTTGTATTTATTTAGTGTATTAGTGACTATTTTATGAAGAATTGGTGCCAAAGTTGTATGATTTATTCAAATCTTGTCAAAATTTCTCATTGCAGGTTGTTTTTTCGTAAATATGACACGTAATCTAAATGAAAAAATACAGAGATAAACAAAATATTAATAAATCGAATTCCCAACTCGTCTCCTTACTTTGTTTTTCCTCTTAAAGGGATATGAAGAAAATTTTACAACCCCCAATGCAAATTGTGAATTTTTGCTTTCGTCATGTTGTCAAAATTCTCTCCTGGGTGTTACCTTTTCCGAATCCAAATTTTGGCTACGCCACTGTTTGTACAGATGGTCGTTTATATCAGAATGTAGACTTGATTTTTTGTGAGAGGGGTGGGGGGGACAACCTCATTTCGCTGCGGTTCGTTCATAAAAGATTAATCATTTCTATAGGTGCCCATTCACGGTCGTTCCAATCGATCGCTCCACGCTAAACCAAAGAATAAAGGTACCCAAGCCAAGAAACCGATTGAACACGCTATGACCTTGAAATGATATCTTCAAAATTGCTCACAGAAGAAGAGTAACTATTGTCTGTCAATCTTAAATTGAATTCGCGCCATATTTTTGCTTCGAAATAATTTCAAGGTCATAACGTATTGGTATGGGTACGTACCTTTACTCTTTGGTTTGGCGTGGAGCGATAGATTGGAACGACAGTGAATGGGCACCTTATGAGATTGAATACAGGTGGATCCCTAGCCGGTCCTGTAATCCGGTGTCTGGTTTGGGGCAGACTGAACCGGCTGAAGAATGAGTCATCAAACGATAGGTATTTATTTCTCTGTATCTAAGGACGTAAAAGGTGAAGCGCAGGGTGGTCAGGAGTTGAAAGGGTGTAAAACTGGGCGAGAATAATTGATTTAAGTTTTGTTACAACGGTTTCGGGTGGAAACTTACTGGATTACACCGTTAAAGGGGCGATATCTGAGATTTTGAAATATTTTCTTGTCTAGGTTTTATGGAACTATTTTTATTTTAACTTGTATTTATATTATCAAGATAGGTATTTGTTGATTAGAAATATGGCAGAATCCTAGATTTTAGGTCCATCTTTATTTTTCGAATTCTTAGTTTTGCAAATGCAAAATGGGGCCTTAATTTTAGAATCGCACTGCAAGATTTTGAACATTTCAAGTATTTAGGCTTTTTTTTAATTTAAATTCGTATAAAATCGAAAAATAAATCACACTAATTAACGTTTTCACCAAGTTTCATAAAAAAAAATATTTTTGCGGAGGGTAAAAATTGAAATCGAAAAAAAATGGTTTTTAGCGATTTTCTCGATAATTTTGGGGTTACGTTGAAAAATGATTAATACAAAAGTTTTAGATTTTTTAATTATCTATAACTTTCATATTAAACTTTTTTCGATAGGGTGTATATTTCAGACATAAATCGTAAAAAAACCAATATCCAAACCTTAAAACATACCCTACCCCTACCCCTTCCGGATCTTTTACTCGGCCGTCTTGATTCTTATAATTTACCCTAAAGTTTCCGACCACCCACATACTGCCAGGGATTTTCTATGAATTCGGGTATTTAAAATCGGTTTGTCACTGGTCTATATATAGTTTTTAATTCTTAATCTTCAATGTTTTTATTCTAAATTTCCAGCTAACGTAGTGATACAAGTAGAATGCCGAGCATGGGCGAATAACATCCACTACGATGGACATATGTCAAAGAGAACAGGATCAGTAGCATTTGAACTACTAGTTGATAATAAACCCAAAGCGGATAGTAAACTCGAAGCTGCGTCGGTTTCTAAATCTGATAACTTAACTGTAGAAAAAATAGAAAGCGACGTACCGACGACATTATTGCCTGTAATTGCAAGCAAAAATCCTGCACCCACCACCAGTGCTATTGTAAACGCCACTGGCACTACGTCTTAGAAAAATGTGCCGTCTGGAAATAATAGAGTAAAATAGAGGAAACATTTTGGTACATCTAAATAATCCATATTATTTTTGATACATCAACATTAATATTAAAATAAAACAATTAGATTGCCGCTAAAAATGAAGCCCTTTTAAAACTTTTACCTCCTGCGCCTATAAAATTTTCCTATTTTACTCCATTAATGTATTAGTTTTGCACAAAAACGTGCAAATTTTATTTATTGTTTTGACTTTTCGGTTGTACTTAAATATTTCGGCAGAAATAGCCGAATTTGTTTTGTTTTTTTTTATTGTTATGTAAACGTAGAATTTTTTAGTATATTTGTGGCTGTAAAGTTACATCATTTTTATTTCAAGCTTTAAACGGAATAAACGACGTTCCTAACGACATAATAAATTTTTCTCGATGTCAAATGTCATTATTCTCAACTGTTATTTGTATTCGTGACGAATGGCGTTAATGAATTGGAGACAATGTCTGTCATCTGTCATACGTCAACTAATATTTGATGTTTATTTATATTTGCCTTTTAAAGCTTACCTATATGTTGTGTGCTTTTTATATTATTTTTTTTTTAATAAAGACATGGGTTACTGTGCTAATTTTAGCGTTTTATTGAAAAATAGTTACAGGAAATGAAGACGATTTCACTTTTCTAAATAAATAACTTTTGCCATATTTGATTTTTCTGCAAAATCAGTTTTGCAGGTTTCATATTAATTCATACAATTATATTTGCTACTTTTGAATCAACATTTTTGATGTTTCAACTGTCAGATTCGAACCCATTGGGTCATGAGTTCAGAGCCACCCACCCCATCATATAAATATGTGCTATATTTTTCCTTTAATAAAATGAAGTAAATGTAATAGTTGTGATTATTCGAGGTGTCTTTAAAATTGCCTTATAAAGAAAATATGTAGATATTTTGTAAGTGTATATCTGTTATTAAAACAAATATAATTGATGTAACCATATACCTTCAGTTTTATGTGACTAGATATTATAATTTAATTGGCACAAAAGTTACTAGTGCTGCAAGTTACTAATGTTCTATTCTCTTTACAGAAATTAAATATATATTGACATGTCAACATTTGTTTTATTTTTACCTCCTCAACCTCATTTTTATAATTCCTTTCTAAATTCAATATATAATTAAAATAACTTTCCCTCAATTTTTTTCGAAAATGCTATTACAATAAACTAATAAAACGACATCTTCTTGCTTCTGTTATTTTTGGGAGATGTCAAAATATCACATTCAGTGGCGGATCCAGAGGGGTGGCCCCGGGCGCTCTGACCCCCCACCCCAAGAGTCTTAAATTATTATTTTCTCAATTGCGCTACAGTCCAGACTCGCTCCCTGACAGAGCCCAAACTTCGTATTTACTTAACTAAAACTAAACGGGAGAGCGGCAACAAAAAATTAAAATTAGAGCAACTAACCAAAAAAAATGGTGCATGTTAGACGATGCCTTCCCCCAGAGCTTGTCTCTGGATCCGCCACTGATCACATTACAGTAAACTATTTTTTTATAAATGTCATTACAGGAAAGTGTAATGAAATGATTTTAATTCTTTTAAAATTTCAAGCTTCTGCTATTCTTTAGTAGATATCAGAAAATCGCATTACAGCAAACTATACCTTGCTTTTCAGTTTTCTGTCTTCTAGGAAACTTCAATATAATACAGTTTTCTGTAAATGAAAATTATTATATAACTGCCTAGTAGATGTCGAATACATCTGCTCGATCTAAATTAGACAACCAAAGAGAATTTACATTGACATACATGTCACTTGTTGTTTACTGAATTCTTTTCAATTTTTAAATATTGATACTCAAAAAATGAAGCCTGCGATAGTGGCCGATGAAATGTTTCCGGAAGGTGCTGGACCATATATGGATTTGGAGGAGGTAACGTATTTTTAATTGTAACCAAAACATAACCTAACAAAATATTTTATTGTAGGCTGGAGGTTCATCTGGGTTATTAATGGATTTAACTGCCAATGAGAAAGCTGTACATGCCGATTTTTTTAATGGTAAAAAATATTAATTCCCTAAAAAATTGGTAGAATGTTAAAAATAATTTTTTTGATTTATTTTGGCGGTAAAATAAGAGCTAATTTTTTTTATTTATTTTGGCGGGAAAATGAAGTATTTTGGTGTACATAAAGTTTAAAGAAAAAGTAGGAGGAATCATAAAAATTACTTACCGTTTTCAGATTTTGAAGATTTATACGATGATGAAGACTTGCAATAGAAGATTTTAATGAATTTTGTAATAAATTAGAATCAAATAAAAGACCAGTTGCCAAATTATTTGTTTTTATTTCGATTAAACATGAATTTTTACCAAATACTGTTAAATCCGTACCAAAAATTATGTTTGTAGCAAATCACAGTTCAAAAGATGTATTTTTTGTAAAATTTTGAGTTGTACTACATTTTATATAATTCGTGTTATATTAAATAATAAAAAGCTAATCCTAGATGGCATCTATTAACTGTCGAGATTATCCTATGTAAATATTAACAACCTGAATATAATACAGGTAATAATATACAGGATGATAGAGTAAAGTGTTACTGCAAGACCCTGTATAACAAACGGGAGTTAACGCAGAAGTTACTCTTGTTAAAGAAACAATTTTGGGTGAACATGAAAAAATAGGTATTTCTGCGCACACCCCCGCATATGAGGTCATACAAATTGGACGATTTTTTGAAGTAAAAAAAAAAAAAGGTTGTGCAGAAAATGTCTATATTTAATATGATATGGATGGTTTGTTTCAAAAATTATTTTCAAATCCAGAATTAGAACCATGTTTGATTTCGGTACATTTTAACTACTGGCAAAATTTTTAAATAAAACACCAAAAATATTTATGGGATTCGGACAATTGAAAGAAATTCCAGTTTGTCTGAATCCCAAAAACTGTCAATTTTAAATATGCATTAAATAAAAAAAATTGTTGAACTTTTAGCCAATAGTTTAAATGTATCTAAACCGATTATATATGATGATCTACGCAAAAATTAATAAGATCTACTTCAGGAATTTTTTTTTTAGAAATTCCAGAAATATTCTCTTAGTTCAAATGCACCAAAATCAAATAGCTCAATTTATTTTTCCAATTTTCAGTATATTTATTTCAAATATTAGCCAGTAGTTCAAATACACCGAAATTTAAAAAAAGTAAACCTACTGATAATTTACGTCACATTAATTAACTTTTTGGACCGTAGTTCAAATGTACCGAAATCAAATGCTCAATCAATTTTCTGCCGAAAATTGTAGTACATCAAAATCAATTTCATTATGGAATTTATTTTCGTTAAAATTTTAGCCAGTAGTTCAAATGTACCTAAACCGATTTATTTCTGATATCACATCGAGTCTTGAGTGTAGTTCAAATGTACCAAAATTAAATAATGCTCTTCTAAGTCTGCTTGAATCCCAGATTTTTTTTAAAACAATTTCATTAGTTTCTAATAATTTTTTCTTAAAAAAATTTAGGTAGTAGTTCATATCTACCGAAACCGTCTAAATGGAGAATTATATATAAATAAAACTACGGGGGATTGACAATTCGTTAATTAAAATTTTGAAATGTAGTTCAAATGTACCGAAATCACATTTAGTGGTTCAATTATCAGGAAAGTCTAGTTCTGAATCCCGGAAATTGTTTGTTAAAAATAATTTCTTGTGAATTTTGATTTGAAATTTTAGCCTTTACATCAGACAGTCAGTAGTTTAAGTGTTGCTGTTGTTTGCTTGTGTATATAATTTTTTGAAAATCCAAGAATTTTTTCAAAGGTGAATATTTTTAAAACCTGTCAAAAAATTACGAATTTTTTATGAAGTATGTTGGAAAAGTAACCAGAATCCTTTATCGTCTGTGATTATTGAATCTCTTGAATCTCTTTTAACGAATTTCAGTGAAAGAAACAAATAGAAATACTGCTGTTGTGCAGTCCTTAATAAATTTTATTTTTTAAAAATAATTTTCGTCTTACTACATCCATATCGCTGGTGTGGACACATAAAAATTCTTAAATCTAATTATTATAACAATAAAATTTAAAAATCAAACATAAATGTTATTTTTATAACCTAACTCTTATCAATTATATGTTCAACAAAAAAAAACTCATTTCATCCAAAAAAACTATGTACAAAAATAATTACAATAAACTTTTCTGCCACATGCGTTTTCTCCCAAAAATATGTACAAAGTGTTACAGAGAGGAACAAAAATTTTTCAAAAAAGTCTTCGCGAAGGCGCGAGTAGTTCAAATAATCCAGAGTTTCCATATAACAAAAACAGTAAATTACTGCAAATTCAAATCAATCCGAATGCCCACATTTGTTTTTAAAAAGAATGCAATTAAAAAATGAATTTTTATTCAGTAGTTCAAATGTTTCGGAATTTCCGTATAAGAAAAACAGTCAATTTCTAGAATTTAAAATCAATCCGAATGCCCACATTTGTTTTCAAAAGAATGCAATTAAAAAAAAATTTTATTCAGTAGTTCAAATGTTCCGGAATTTGCATCTAACAAAACCAGTAAATTACTGCAAATTCTAGTCTACCCTAATCTCTATGTGTTCTTAAAATTATAAAGTTAATCTTTACTCAGTAGTTCATATGTTCCGGAATTTCCATTTAACAAAAATAGTAAATTACTGCAAATTCCAGTCTATCCGAATATCCATATTTGTTTACTTAAAGAATGCAATTATAAAATTAATTTTTATTCAGTAGTTCAAATGTTCCGGAATTTCCATTTAACAAAAATAGGAAATTATTGCAAATTCCAGTCTATCCTAACCTCCATATTTGTGTTCTTAAAGAATTTAAATAGAAAATTAATTTTCAGTCAGTAGTTCAAATGTACTAAAAAATAAATTACGAGAATTTTTTAGAATGAGAATGCAATTTGCACAATTAGTTATCTATAATATCTCTTATAAAGGAAAAAAATCGAATCAATAGTTTAAATGATCCCGAACAATTGATTCTGCATTTGAACTACAAAAACTAAAAAACCCGTAGCGACTGTTTTTAACTATGCCATGGGCATTTAATCTACTCAGAATTGCCCACTTGTTTATTTAAAATTTTAGGCTGTAGTTCAAATGAACCGAAATCGTTTTTACCGGGTTTTAGATATATATAAACTAAAATAATCCGTTTAACATGTAACCTTTGATTTTTTTTTCACCATAAACTACTACAAAAAATAATATTCGCTTTTTTTTCGTTCCACCCTGTACGAAAATTATAATGAAATAGTTTTAATAATAGTATTTTGGTCCACTACAAATAATCCGAATGAATATCTACATTTTTGTTTTTCATTAATTTTTAAGCACTTGACATCTATCACTTGATAATTCTTCATTTATTACTTCGCGCCGTATTATTTAAAGGACCCCGCACTATTTTTCATCATTGTGTCTACATATATTTTCATTAATGGTATGCGCAAGCTGTTTAATAATTCCTCGATACTTCTGTTTCTGTTTAATTTCATAAATTTCTATTCGTGTATTTCCCATTGACATAGTGCGGGGTCATTTAACATGTGAACAAAAAAAAATAAGAAAAAATTGACTGTATTATAGGAATAATAGGGTGTAGAAATCTTATGGCGGATTTTTGAGTAAGTATTGAAAATCGGTACGCGAATTATATTTTAAATATAATTTTGTTGAAACTATTCGAAATATTTTTTCGTTTTATAATAATAAATCTTTAAAAGTAACTACCACAATCTGTTCCACAAATAAAAAAATGTTTAACTATCTGACTTTGGCCTGGGAAAATGTTGCATTCAAATAAGATGGTTTGCTCCACCTCTTTTAAGATGGTCACATAAGCTCCTCCTCTATCAAGATGGTCGCATAAGCTCCTCCTCTTTCAAGATGGTCGCATAAGCTCCTCCTCTTTCAAGATGGTCGCATAAGCTCCTCCTCTATCGAGATGGCCGCATAATCTCCTCCTCTTTTAAGATGGCCGCGTAAGATCCTTCTCTTTCCAATGTTTTTTTTGGTCATTTTTTACTAATATAACAAACAGTTATACTGTAGATGGGAAAGATATTTGGCTTCCAAAAATTTACCGTCTTTTATAATACAATTCGCGTACTATTTTCAATTATTTTTTACACGGCCGAAGAACAATTGTGATTTTTTAATTAAAAAAGAAAAGAAATTGTGTATCTATAAATAAGCGGATTTATAAGGACACATTTTAGCTTTCTCAGTCATGATGGCGCCTCGAATTTTTTTTTGATAATAATAATAAACAATTCCAGGATCGTAACAAAAATTATATAGCAAAGGTAAGCTCTATCAGACATAATTTTTTTTTAATAAAGAAAAAGCGAATTTAAAAAAGAAACCTGATATAGATAAAAATTAGATTTTAAGGACTTCTTTACATCAAACCAAAACTTGTAATTAAAATTTTTTTCCCAATAACATTTACTCGGTAGTTCAAATGTACTCAATCAAATTGTGTCTATATTTAAATTATTTTTATATACTTTACTCAGTAGTCCAAATGTACTTTAATTTTTTTAAGTCAAAGTTCGTTGAGTAGTTCAACAGTTCCAAAAATAATTCTTAAATAATTTTAGCATCAACGGTAATTTCGAAAAGTTTAAATTTTTCGAACATTTTAAAATTAAACACATAAATATAGTAAAAACCGCATATTTTTATAAATGATTGACAATTCATTCAGTAGTTTAAAAGTACCCAAATAATGCTTTTTATTTAAATTTGAACTACTGATAATGAAATTTTTAGATGAAGACAATAAAAACCCTTAATAACTGAGTAGTTCAAATAAACTAAGATTAATTATATTGGAATTCTCAAACACGTATTGAAATTTACTTAATAGTTCAATTGTACAGGGCACTAGGAAAAATGCCAGTCTTACAATTAAAGAAAAGACCAGTACGTAAAGAAGCCTCAAAATTAATAAAGCATTCAAAATCCTGAGAAACACAGTACGAGACAAATAAACACCCTATTGCCAACTCTCAGAAAAAAAAATAAAGAAAAAAAACTGTCCATAACTCGCGTAAAACTTATAAAGTAAATACTAATGAACATCATTGTCACTGGAAAGGTCCGATTCCGCCTCTTCCTCGGAATATTCCTGAGGACTGGGCGACAGAGGGTCGAAACTGGACGATTGACGCGAATTCTCTTCGTCCAGGTGCGTTTCGACGAATTCTTCAGCGTTGAGCATTGTAATGGAACTGGTGCCCGCTCTGGCTTCTTCCAGGATGTTGTCCAGAGAGTGCGGACGACCGTTGGCAATTTCTGGAAGAAAAAAAAACGTACCACCTTGTATATAGAATTTTAAAACACTTACTTTCTAAATATGGCCACAAAGACTCCGGTATAAGCGTCTTGATCCTTTCCAGATTTTCAGGCGTACAAGTCCCAGTATCTAAACCTAAAATAAAAAAATAATTATACACTTTCGCAAATCCAGACCAACCAACACACTTACCAGACAACATCCCAATTGACTTTAAGATTTCCACGTCGTCGTTTATCTCAAATTTGTCGTTAAATTGAAACAAATATTCCATCCTATAAAAAAATACTTCTTTTTAGAATCTATATAATTTTCGAATAAACTCCAACTTACTTATCATTAGAAATACTACAATTAATAACAGTCTTCTTATTAGTATTGACAACAATAAAAGGCAGCTGAATATACGAATTCGGCGACGGCATTCCGTACAATTTTTCATTTTCCCTATTTCTCTGCGCCAAATTTTTGAACGCGATCTGATTGAGAATCAGCTCGTCCAATTGTCTTTCCTTCTCTATTATCGACCTCAGTTTATTTTGCATCTCTTTCTCGAGCTGATGGCATTCTTGGAGCGAGTTCGTCGGAAGTCCGATCCATCTAGACAAAAAAAAATGTACACCAATAGTCGCATTCCATTAACACATTCTTTGACTTACCGAATCTCTTTTTTCTCTTTAGAAATAATATTCATGGCCATCAACACGTTCAGAGCATCGTATACCCTTCTCCTGATGTTTTTCTGATCGTACTGATCCGGTAAAGCGTTATTGGTTGAATTTGTGAATTCAGTGACTAACTCATCGGCTACTTCATTGTACGTGGTCGTACCTTTTTGTTTCACCTTTTCGCAAACTTTCATAGAGAAATGTCGGAGTCCCTTTCCAACCTTTTCCGATTTTCTGCCCCGCTTTCTGAAGAATAGCAGACAAAAATTGTGATAAATTAACGAATTTTTAGTAGAAATAAAACTTACGATTCAGGTGCGTATTCCAGCTCTACGTGATCCTGCCTTTTCCTTGTCAAAATAGGAGGCGATATATTTTTTAAAATTGGCGATGACTGGGTAGTAAAAACAGGTACCGTGGTCGAAGTAGGATTGTGTTGGGGCGATATTTGAACTTTTGTAGGGGTCGACGTGGCAAGTTTTATGCCTTGCTGCAAGTGAAATTTATTTTTTTATTTTCGACGTATGTGGGAGTGTTGGTATAGTTACCATTTGAGTTGGTGTGAGCCGAATCGTTTTCAGAACGGGCGGCATTTTGTTTACGTGAATTGGAATGGTCTCTAAAATAAATTATTTATTTGTCACAAATTCTAATTAATAATTTTCTAAATTCCAATTAATACAGGGCGTTTCATAGTTAAACCGACATACGTTAACTGTAAATAGAGGGTACTTAGGTGATTCCAAATAACCTTGGTTACTGGGTCTAACGCCTTTAATAACCGAGATACTGGGTGTTTATCCATTTCGGCCAATATTTTGATAAGCCGTAACTTTAGAACCACCCTGTAGATTTCTCTCATACTTGGTACAGGTATAGTGTGTTAATAGCCCAATCCTATAGTGTAAGCATTACAATTAAAATCCAGATCCGGATTAAGAAGAATTTGTAAAATTGGGATGGATATTTGAATAGAACGGAAAAAAATGAGTTAAAGTGAAAAAAAAGTGCACATCACATTCTACTACTGGAGCTTTAACGTCAAATTACATCAAATGCATTTTTTTCATTTTCACAAGCAGTAACTTTCGAAATACCTGGTAGATTTCTTTCATATTTGGTACAGGTATCATTTTTTAGTAGTCCAATCGTATAATGTAAGGACTATACTACAGTTAAAATCCAGATACGGATTAAGAAAAATTTGTAAATACAATACAAGAACTAAAGTTAAAATCCAGATCCGGATTAAGAAAAATTTGTAAAAGTTGGTAATCTCTAAAATAGCATCCTGTATATCATATTTTTTTAAATGTAATCGGATACCTATTTAAAAAAAGACAAAAGATGTGTTATACTAAAATATTTTTATAAGTGCACAAGAGCGTTCTACAAAAAAAAATACAGATTTAATTTTTCGGATTAATTCCGGATACAAAACAGTAAGCTTCGGCAATAACACATCTTTTTTCTTTTTTTCAAATAGGTATCCGATTACATTTTAAAGAATCTGATATACAGGGTGCTATTTTAGAGATTATCAACTTTTACAAATTTTTCTTAATCCGGATCTGAATTTTAACTTTAGTTCTTGTATTGTACGATTGGGCTATTTAATCAATCTACCTGTACCAAATATGAAAGAAATCTACAGGGTGTTTCCAAAGTTATGGCTTATGAAAATAACAATAGGTATTGCATTCATTGACTTTACTTTAAAAGTTTAGTAATATGTAGAACGAGATGTGCATTTATAAAAATATGTCAGAATAACTCAGTTTTTTCCATTCGTTTCGAATGTCTGATTCAATTTAAAAAAAATATCCGATATACAGCGTGTTGCGTTGGGATTTTTAAATTTTACAAATTTTTCTTAATCCGTATCTGGATTTTCACTGTAGTATAGTCCTTACATTATACGATTGGGCTACTAAAAAATGATACCTGTACCAAATATGAAAGAAATCTACCAGGTATTTCGAAAGTTACTGCTTGTGAAAATGAAAAAAATGCATTTGATGTAGTAGAACGGGATGTCCACTTAAAAATTTTTTCACTTTAACTCATTTTTTTCCGTTCTTTTCAAATATCCCCAATTTTAAAAAATCTGATATACAGGATGTTGTTTTGGGGATTTTAAAATTTTGCAAATTCTTCTTACACTATAGGATTGGGCTATTAACACACTATACCTGTACCAAGTATGAGAGAAATCTACAGAGTGGTTCTAAAGTTACGGCTTATCAAAATATTGGCCGAAATGGATGAAACACCCCGTATCTCGGTTATTAAAGGCGTTAGACCCATTAACCAAGGTTATTTGGAATCACCTAAGTACCCTCTATTTACAGTTAACTATGAAACACCTTGTATAATTTTCAAAATTCAATATAATCATTTAAAATTTCATACATAAATTATCAAAGGTAATACAACGAGTCCTCCAAATTTAATCCATAAAATTTGAGAGGACGTGCGGTATTTGGAAGGTTATTTTTTGAATCATTTTGTATTAAAAACAGAATATAGTCATTTATGCAAGACACTTTACACACAAATGTTCATTAGTCTCTTTATCAAATTAAATTGAAACATCAAAAAATATTGAGCTGTTATAGTTTTAAATACAGGACCACCAAGGCATACGTGATTGCGTTTGGTTTAATTCGGATATAGAGTTTGACATTTGTCAGTTTTAAAGAGATTTATGGATTTTTAAGTATTTGGGTATTAAAAAACTGATGTCGTTTGTGTGAATAAACGAATAAACAGGTTAGTTTACAAATAAATTTTGAAATTTGTAAATTAACATAGATTTGCAATACATTTTAGTATAATAATAATTGATAATGCTAAATAAAAGTTGTTAAGTGTTTATATTTGATATTTCAAAAAAGGTAAACACAGTTTAATAAAAAAACAATTACGAAGAAGCGGTTTAGGATCCTGAGCTGTTATTGGTTGAAACCACAAAATCTGACTGTTTTGACAGATAAAAAAAAATCAGTAATAATATCACAGCTTCGAAAATAATCGATTATACTTCGGAGCCACGAGACGTATTTCGCGAAACACCACGAGAGCGTAGTTCGAGTGGTGTTTGGAAGAAATACGTCGAGCGAGGAAGAAGTATAAAATATTATTTTCTTATGGTCGCGTGGTATTCGATACGGTTATATAACGAATTATATAATTATTTTTGGTGACGTTTGCTCATTATAAACGTCAAACGTATTGTTACTATGACAAACTTTTCAAGATGGGAGGATGCGAAATACAAAACCGATTATACCACGTCGTCAAGGGTATAATCGCTTATCAATATAAGTAAAAATTGCAACTGCTATTGGCTAAATTTATGATGAGTTGTAGAATCCAAGGTAATATCCCAAGACTATGACAAATAGCCGACTATTATTTTCTGCCTAATTCTATCGAGAGTACTTTGTATTTCGAGACAATTTGATGAGAGCATATGAACATTAATAATCTGAATAACTCCCGAGAGCTTTAGCTCGAGGGAGTTATTCTTTGATTATTAAAGTTCATATTGTCGAATTGAATTAAATTGTCTTGAAATGCAACTTACTCGAGATGAATTAAAGAAAATAATAGTCTATTTGTCATAGTCGAGTGATATTCAGGAAGATTATTTCATGAACCCCACCAAATCATTTGCTAAGATTGTCTCAAAACAAACTCCTTTCTCTTTTTGATATTTTCTGCGATAGATTTGCTTATATTTTCACTGATTTCCGTAGTGGAACATGAACCAAAATGAGACATTTTCAATTTTAAGTGAATTTTGACACTTAATAGCACACATACAATCGACTAAATAGCAGCTCATATTTCTTTATTTACCTAAACAGTCGATCATATTGCATATCATGTGACTAAATTCATGACTTTTCATTGGCGGAGTCATGTGTGAATGAAATAATCAAAGGTAATACCACTAGAGCTCAGATTTGGCCGCATATTTTTCATAGTTTGATGTAGAGTATTTACGTTCATTGGAAAGTGCCTATGTGAAAGTAAATACGAGAAATCAAACTTACAAAAAACATCGTGACCAAAATCTGAGCTGGAGCTGGTATTTGGTAAGCCAATTCCACGAATTTAAACTGACGTGACACACAAATAAATAACACACATCGTTAACCGGGCAACGTGGTATTTTTTATCCAGTTGTATTTTCTCTTTCTTTCTCATAGGCTAAATATCCGATAGCAAACTACTATTTTTGAAGTTTCATATGACATTTTTTACATATGAGTGAAATTGTCACTAGAACATTACCTTACTCTTTTTGGTCTTTCCCGTTTATTAATATCGTCGCAAAATTTCATAAAAAATCGATAGATACAATTTGTATATGCATTACACACCCAAATGTCCATATTATATTATTTTACAATTCATTGAACCCACTATTAGGTTTGACTTTTAGGCACACCAATGTTTCTTTATCATTATCATAAATTTGAATTAAACAAACTTACTTGTTACTACTTTGGGAGTTCCTATGGTCCTCAGCACTTGTGTTGTTGGAATTTGATTTGCCGTTGCATATATCTGAAATAAATGTTTATTCAACTTGTTAAATCGTAATCTACGAATCTGCCAGAATTGACAAATATTATTTAAAAAAAATTACATAGTATTGATCAGAGGCGGAACAACGTCAAATTTGTTTAAAGGAATAAACATATGGATATTTAAACGCACAAGCAAAACATCCAGCAAACAATCCCGATTTGGTACCCATCGATTTTTTTTCATTTTCCGGCGATATACCATTCTTAGAAGACAGTAAAAATAAGTATTGGCTGTAATGTAAAATTAAATTTCGTCAACGTCTTATTTGTGAATCCCCTTTCGCGTATATCGCATGACAATGGAATTCGGTTATTTTATCGACCTCGTTTTGTAGTAATCGCAGCCACCTGCAATAAGTCGCACTTTTTGTGTTCCTTTAACCATCTGTTGAGCCTCGAACACAGCAAGGGGTGTAAAAGTAGTTGATGCATAATGATTAGGTAACGGACGAACATGTTGAATATCGTCATCCATACAATTTTGTAATCATAAAATTTTCAACAGGAATTTTTAATGAAGAAATTATCCAAACACGAAATCACTCCCATATAAAAAGGTTTAAATATTTTGATGGAGACTAATTTCGGTCTCCACGTTCTACGAGAAAAATTTAATATAGTTACGACATTAAACGCCCTAAAAGTTAATATATGACAACTGAAGATGGCCTGGTGAACCGAAACTAGTCGCCATTAAAATATTTAAAACCTTTTATTCAAATATATTAATTTTTAGTGCGAATTTTGTCTCCAAAATTTGTTTAATAAAAAAAATATAGCGATGGTGATTAATCGAATGACCAGCTAGGTCTCCTGATTTAAGTATCATTGATCATTTTATGGGGACAAAGTTTTTTTTTTTCACGAAAATATTCAGGCAAATTTTACGAGATTATAACACATGATAAACTCATAAGTCATCCTGCTTGGTTAATAAAGCCCACACGCCCTGTCGGTTTGGTAGTTTGGAGATAAAATGGATAAAAAGCTGCTGCTTATCTAGAATGTCTAATAAACAAAAACGAAATATGTGTTTACAATATGCAGACGTCGGGCAAACACAATCCTGCATTTCCTGTTGCAGAGCACGTTACCAGGGACGGCTCTGGCTGATGCTGTATCGCGTCATTGATTTTTCCAGTTTTCAAAAAATGAAAATCGAATGGGACTGGTCCCGATGCCCGATGTTGTATGTTTTTTTAAGAAAGTTATGGAGAAAATGTATGAAAAATTGATTTTTTTTAACTATTTCCTTGAATAAATACTGACCATTTAGAGATATAAGAAATACTTGAAATGGAAACGTCAGCAATTAAATACAAACTAATTTCAACTTTAGGTACTTTGATGTTTATATAAGTAAGCTAAACAATTTTTTTAATCAGCAAATTTAAAACTGAACACACTTGTTTTGATTTATTGCAAAATGCTTTTCGACAAAATGAACTACATCATCATCTAAATGATGTCACCACAGTAACCATGCACTGGTAGCAAGGTCGTAGCCAGGGAGGGATCAAAAGGGTTCGATCCCCCATATTTCATTAAGAACAGAAATAATCTGGAATTGTGACTTAAGTGTATTTTTAAAGAATTTTTCTATTTTTTTAAAACAAAACTCCCCCTAAAAAAATCGCACGAAATTAAAAATCCACAAACAAGAGTAACTTTGGCTAAAAAAGCATTTTCAAAATTTACGATAAAAAAATTGCCGGGAAAAGTTATTAAAAATTGTAGATTAAGTAAAAAAAAATAAGACAAATCTTAAAATTTATGGCAACATCGTTTGACAATAATAAAATAAAAATATGAGTCTTAAGCTACAAATCATCAAAAAATATTATTTTGCTACAAACTCGCCATGTAGTAATGAAAAAATATGAAATACGAAATTTGAAGTAAATAAAATATAAATGTAAAATAAGTATTTCATATATACAAGTGATAATTTTTTTTTGAAAAAGCTTGATTTTCATTTAAAGTATTTTAATTATTAAATTAAATTAAATTACCATGTTGGTAACCTCCTATCTGCAGATTTATTCAGGTATTCAATTGTGTGATAATAAAAATATATATTAACATGATTATAAACAAACTCATAAAAAAATATATAAATGAATATCAACAATCAGTCACAGATAATTATAAAATTATATTCTTTCTTACTTACAACAAAATATTGTAGTTATTATAAATTCTCTAGTAGCTTAAATTGATTTTAGATTGACTGGAATACTTTACGAAAACATACGTTTGATGAAAAAATATTAGACATGTACAACATGAAATGTAATTACCTAAGAATTTACTTAAAATAACAAAAATGATGACTAAAACATATGACTTACATGCTGGGTATCTTCAGTAATGGACGTTGGTGTTGATTTGATAATTTTCACCGGCTGTCCAGTCATCGCTGAAGTCATTATACCGCTAAAAGTTTTACCTGAAGATTGCATCAACTTTATCATTTGGGGCTGGCCTATTTCGAACGAGAAAACACATACTAGTATATCAAAAAATTAAATTTCCTAAATCTTAACATAGTCTATTGGAATTGCAAAAACAAATGAAATTAATTATAAAACTGCTGACGGCATCTACTAGTCAAAATTTGAAAAGAAATATTACACCCTATCTAGATCGAGGGGAACATGCATGTAAAATTTTGAAATTTACCATTGGATCCTTGTATCACCCAATTCGTTGTATTAGTTTGTTGTGTCATTTTAACACTCTCGGAAACAATACGAAACCAAAAAGTCTTTAAAAATTAAACTTATCCCACCAAAATAACCAAAAAATCCTAACAAACCATCAGTACTCGGAACTAGATAAGTCAAAATGGCGACGGAATAATACCATAGTTTAAATGCCCGATACTTCGAATCCGTTGCACCGAAATTTAATTTTATTTGTTCCTCTAATCGTCCGATTATTGCACTTTCATATTTTTCTAAAATTTGTTCAATTAATAAAAATTTGACACTTTCAAAGCTTGACAAAGTTGAGCTATTTCGTGCAAATACATCCTTGGATCAGCTTGGCGGCGGGTACAAAGCCTTCGCTTTTATTGGTCCACATGTCTCACGTGGGATACGCTGGTGCAACTTCAGCGATTTGCCACCAGAGCAATCAGAAATTTGTCTTTGGCGCCATATGATCACCATGAGGAATTTTAAACTTACTCTACTACCTGAAAGATGTCGCCACAATCGCATTAAATATCTATTCAAGCCATTTTTTAGGGTCATAATAATTAGTTACAAACGGTAATAAATTGCAGCAGTAAAACTAAGTGAAAAGTCAATATTTAAAATAAAAATTCTTTAAATGTATTACACTGTAGCGCTCTATTAAGATACGTATAGAATAGTTACTATTAAAATAGTATAAAATAGCAACACTAGTAATTGACTGAAAAACAAAATAAAAGTTAGAAATGACTTTGACGTTTAGAAATGTCACATTAGAAGTCAACAACATCGACTTGTCAAACAAAGTAGAAAAATGGACACTGCTATCGCTACATTAGTTCCCGACAATGTTCTAGAAGTAATATTTTCCTTTCTATCTTTACATGACTTAAGAAATTGCTCTCTTGTATGCAAAAGATGGTATAGCTTCCTAAACGATGAAAATAACGATGTGTGGCGGCTACATTGTGTCAGAAAACTTGCTGAAGAAGCTCTAAAATCAGATCTTTTGAGCTCAGTTCCCACCTGCAAAGCCAAATTAAGAGCCTTCCACCACGCTTGGAATCCCAATGACTGTTCTAGGAATATTTATATCAAACCAAATGGTTTTACACTACATCGAAATCCTGTAGCTCAAAGTACAGATGCATCAAGGTATTGGGAAATAATTTCTTCAAATGCAATTTTAACAGTAGTTGCTGTTAATAAAAACAAAAAGTATTAATTAATAAAAAAATTATTGTCATTTTATAAATATTTATTATAATTATTTAATATTAAGATGATTTAAAAGTTTTTTAATTCGTGTTTCTGTATGTAATTATATTAAAAATTGATTTTGTTTTGGATGATCTAAATGGTGGTTTTAGTGTAATTTTACACAGGAAGTATTTTTTACAGGGGGAAGATAGGTTTTAGACATGGTAGACATGCATGGGAAGTTATTTGGGAAGGTCCTTTGGGAACAGTTGCAGTAATAGGAATAGCTACTAAAGATGCCCCTCTTCAATGTCATGGTTATGTTGCTCTCTTAGGTTCAGATGATCAAAGTTGGGGTTGGAATTTAGTGGATAATCACTTATTGCATAATGGTGATGCTCAAGGCAATTATCCAATGCTTAATAATGCTCCAAAATATCAGGTAGTGCCCGAATTGATTCTTTCTAGGTTTATTGTTTTATAAAATTTGGTAAATCATTATTTACAGGTTGGAGAGCGAATACGGGTCATTTTAGATTGTGATGACAATACATTATCATTTGAAAAGAACTATGAATTTTTAGGAGTGGCATTTAGAGGTATTTATGTGTTTAATGACATATTTGAAATTTTTCGTTCAGTTTTAGCTTAAATTTTTTACAAGGAAAGATTTTGTATTTTCTATTTTGAACTTTATTTTAATCGATACGTTTTCACAAAATAGTTTTAATCCGTCAGGTCTCCCAGACAAGAAACTATATCCCACCGTATCAGCGGTATATGGCAACACGGAGGTATCAATGGTATATCTCGGTCCACCGTTGGATGGCTAACATCACCCGTCAAATGAAAACTAGTCGAATAAATTCAAAACCAAAGACATTGGAGAGAGAATTTTAAACGTCTGTTCCAAAGATGGTTCAATTCAGGTCAGTCCGGTTTGCCCAAATGTGATATCTATAACTACACACATTTAAAAAAAAATTATTATGGCCTTGTTTTATATTTAAGTTGCAATTTTCCGTTTTTTCGGAAACACTCGATATGAACATCGTGTTGAAATAAAGATTTGAGCCCGTTAATTATTTATTTTATGTAAAGACACAGTTGAGAGGATTTATATATAATTAATTAGTATAATATATAAAAAGTTATAATTACAGAACGATCGATATTTTTATTCTAAACTTAAATTGATTGGTGGTATTAAAATCGATGGATCAGATCAGAAAATGATTTTTACTTTGGAAAAAAATGACAAGGATTCGCCCAAAAGTTGACTGTCATTGCCTCCCTTTAGGAAACCAATCCTGAAGACCCCAAAAGACCGGGAGATAGTTGAGCCAAATAAATTAAATTCCACTCTATATTTTGTCACAATAATTTTATCTTATGTTGGTAATAAATACTGTTTGACATTAGCGTTGTTGAGATAAAATAAGTTTCAATAAACCATTCCAGAACACGTGACTTTGACAGGTCGGCTATATTTGCTGGGAGGCATACAAACAATTCTGATTGCATCTATCTACTATTGTTGTGTTGACTTGTTTTTTTAACGTTTTTTCAGTATTTTAGTGATTATTTTTTATTAAAATGTGGGGAAGCAATTATTATTTAGGTCCTAGTGATGATATTAAGTGCCGGTGCGATTTTAAAATTCGAATTATAGATGATATTGACCCTTATGTGTTAGGTTATGTTATAGTGATTGTTCTTTCGACATAATGAAGTTACCAAATATTACAATTATGGATTTATTATTTAATACTAACTCCTAGGTTTTATTCGGGACAACAGCTTAAGGCTTACAAAAGTTTGCAAGCCTATAAGCAGTATGTGGCCGGGGCTGTTCGTAGTGTTTTAGCCAAATTGTGTTTAATATATGGAAATAATACAAATAAAACAAATTGTAAATCTCAACCCGTCAAAAGTGAACGTTAGTTGGGTTTAGACCGTCGTGAGACAGGTTAGTTTTACCCTACTGATGACTCGTCGTTGCGATAGTAATCCTGCTCAGTACGAGAGGAACCGCAGGTTCGGACATTTGGTTGACGCACTTACTCGAGCGGGTAATGGTGCGAAGCTACCATCCGTGGGATTATGGCTGAACGCCTCTAAGGCCGTATCGTTTCTAGTCAAAGGTGGCAACGATATCTGAGTTCCGAGAGTCGAAAGGGTCAAAACAATGTGACTTTACTAGGCAAACGTAGCTTGCTACGGTTGTCGCACGAGCCCTATTTTTCTGTTGGGATCAACGGTTGGCGGTGGGATCGATCCTTGCCATGTCCGACTGGATCTCTTGACGGACGAACATGGGTAATACAATCTTTTCGATGTTGGGACTCGGAATTGTCTGTAGACGACTTACGTACCTGGCAAGGTGTTGTACCTGGTAGAGCAGTTTCCACGCTGCGATCTATTGAGACCCAGCCCTTAGCTTGGGGATTCGTCTTGTCGGTTAGACGCTACCCCGATGTGCCTAAAAGGCACGATAAAAAGAGCCGTTTTCGGTGATGTTTATATATTCATAAAATAAAATAAATTAAAAATTAAAATTAAAAAAAAATTAATTCAATGGTATTTGCTAGGGCCACATATTTATAAATGCACTACACACTACTACAATTTTGTCCAATGCCACGCCAACCATGTCTTTTTTTAGACAACATACTCATTGGTATTGTTTCATGAAAAATCTTATTTTTTTAAAAGACCAATAATTCGTTCTATATGAATTCCTACAGTGGCAATATTAAGCCTGTTTTCCTAATCAGTGGAATGTAACTGATTTTTTTCTTTTGTAAAGGCTGGTATATTTAAATTGGCACCTAATATTTGTAGAAAAAATATCACCTGGTAAAATTAAATTTAAAAAACCACAGTTTTCTGTCACAAATTTGTCACTAGTCCTTTAACAGAGCACGTTTACCTAAAATTTACATAAGTAATAATAAAAAAATATATAAAAGATCGCCAAAAATGGCTGTTATAAAATGCCTGGAACAAATACGTCTATTATTCACTTGGCTTTCAGAAAATGTACCTCGTTTCAAAGCTTTAATCCAAGCATTTCTTCGTTCACTAGACAACGACACTTAAATGATCCCCTCAGTGTGTCAAAACTGCAGGAAACCGGAAAAATGATACATTATCTCTTTCAGAACGCATTGAGCATTTAATAACTCTATAAAAAATGTGGCATTTTCTATTTATTTCTTCCGAATAAATAACTTTACAAAAAATCTTTCTGATGTTTACATATGAAACTAACGTTGTGTCATAAAGTTGTGTGCCTCCCAGAAAATATGGCCGACCTGTCACCTACGTCATCCTGGAATGGTCTATGGAGGAGTTCCCTACTAACCTCAAAATCTAAAAAAAAGTCTACCAACGGGAAGGGTTTTGTTGGGACAAAATCTACTGCATTATTTCTGCAATGATAAAATATGATAACAAAATTCTACTGAGCTTTTCAAAAAGTATCGTTAACAAAAAATAATTTTTATTAACTCCATTTCTGATTGGTTGACATGTTTCGTTGTCAAATGTCATTTTACCTACGTCATTCGTTCGCAAGCAAAAATTAATAAAATGTAAGATATCAATAATTTAGAGGGCGAGGTCAGGTAAGATAAGGGTATGTCAGGTCAGGTAAGATAAGGGTATGTCAGGTCAGCTCAGCTCAGAAAAATGATGTACAAAGTAATATTTCAAGTAAATATATTTTTGGCTCTGCTTGCGCATGCGAATTATTGCCGATGCTGCAGCCAGCAGCCATATTCATACTGTCGCGAGAAACACGTCATTAACCTTGTTTTTCTTTTATATCATTCATTGCATATTTGTTGAATACAAGATTTGCCTTTCTGATCTGTAGCAAAAGGCAATGGATTCGAATCAGCAGTAAATATGCCACTGAATTGTTTGCTACATATACAAATATGTATATTTTTGTAAAAAGTAAAAAGCCTAAAGACGAATTACGTAAAATGATATTTGTCAACGACGCATGTCAACTGTCACCCCGAGTCTCGATACCAACGTTAATTTTAACCAATCAGAAATGGAGTTTATTAAAATCATTATTTTTCTCAAACGATATATTATGGAGAGCTTAGTAGTTTTTTGTGAAGATATTAAATCATTACTAACATAATGAAGTAGATTTTGACAAAAAATAACGCTTCCCCGATGGTAGACCTTTTTCTAGGTTGGCAACTTGGATGGAACTCCTCTATTATATTTTACATTTGACATTTCATGGATATCAACTACTATAGTAATTAAAAACCTGGATAAAAGAACTCAAAAATTTAAATATTTTTCAAGCTTTTATTATTATAATCAAACGAAGACTGTTGACTTTGTGTATACACTTCTGAATAAGAAGGAATTTAAATGATTTGTTTTTATTATTAATATGATTTACATAAAAAAATCATTAACTGTGTCTATTCTCCGACTACTTACCATGTACAAAGTGTACTAATTATTTTCTTAGTAGAATTGCCCGAATGTTGCATATTTTGTATCGTAAAAAATATATTTTTTTAAATAGGAATCAAACGCCACTGAAAATTCATGTAAAATAAAAATATATTTTGGACACGAAATTTTTCTCATTGATATTTTTTTTGGACAAAATATGCAATAATGGTTATGTAAATTTTGTATAAAAAGTCTGATAGTTTTAGAATTTTTGTAAAAAAATTTGAGAATAGCACTATTAAAAAAAATGATAAAATTAGCACCTTAATAATAATCGCGACGCCACGACTTGAAATTTAAAAAAATAAAACTAGATTTTTTAAAACTGTGCAATTTTTGGCAATGTCTTCTCGTATATTAGATTTCTGACAGGATTTTCATGTTTCTTCACTGCCACCCTTTCTGGGTATTTAATTTGAATTTTTATTAAGTTGAATCTTTAATTATCGTTTTTTTTTAAATTATTCAATCAAAATTAAGAAATATGTGATTATGACATTATAAAAATTACAATTTTTTTTTACGTGACAATTGACATTTAAATGACAAGTGATATGTCTGTCAAATATAGAATATTTTTTTGTTGTTCTCTTTCTGAATGTACTTTAAATATTTTTAGAGATTCAATTTATTGAAAAATTAATGCTGAACTGTATATTGCATTTTTAATATCGAACATTTTGAATACTTTAGTTTTTTTTAAACATAATAACAGAGTTTAAAGCCTAAAATACAAAAATAATTCTAACAAATCGTTGTTATAATTTTTCTTGCAGCATAGTCAAACCAAGAGTTGCCTTTAGTCTGTAGAGTTGTATTTGTTTCATATTCTGTGATAATTTTGGTACTTGTGTTTTTTTAATTTCTAGAGATACATAGTCGAAAAAAAATTATACTTTGATGTTTCTAGAAAGGTATTTGTTTTTGAAACGCTTAAATACAATTTTATACTCGAAGGTAAGAAAAAATCCTATAAATGATCAAACTTAAAATTGGTTGTATATCTATCTTTATCAACTATTTCTCAAATGAACGATTTTATATTTTAACATGAGAATTTTTGACAGTTGACATTTTAACATGAGACTTTTTGACGTAGAAGCCGAAATAGCTTACAAAACAGATCACATAACTGAGCTTCCAGTATACTTTGATATATTTAATAATTAAAAAAAAAATCAAATACAAAAAGTATATCAAAACTTCCTTTAATATATCTTAGATTCCCACATCGGTTTGTGGCTTTGAGTTTTTTAATACCAACGACATCTGACATTTTGAGTCAAATAATAGACACTCAAACTGCATACAAAAATGTTTTACAACGAAAATTTTACTTTACGAACTAGTGCGTAAATTTATTTCTGTAGCTTGTTCGTTTATATAATCTTCTTAAAACCACTTTTTAAGTTTTGACGTTTCATCTTTTTATCAAAAGATCATCAGACAATTTCACAATATATGATAACATGAATAAAATTCGGGTCTTGCTTTTAAATTCTGGTACAAAATTGTGTTTAAGTATTTTTTTTATTATTTATTCGTTTGATTTTTGTTTTTGTGTAGTTTATTAAATTTTATTTGTTTAATTTCTTATAATATTTATTAATAGTCCGTAAGAATACTCCTATTTTTAGAATAAATAAAAAAATACAATTCTAGTCCCTTTTGTACCTACAACAAAACTAGTGTTAATAACAGTTGAAGGGGTTCTTTTCAAAATTTCGCATTTAAATTTGGCGTTTGTAATTAGGGAGCATCACATTGATGCTACCTGGTATTTAACGTGTTAAAGGAGGAAAAATTGGTGATTTTGAAATGTGGAATCGAGGAAAAATCTCTTTGAAAATAATAAAAGTTCTAGTTTTATAGAACTTTATGTAAGTAGCGTAAATGTTTAATTTTTTAAACGTATATTTCTTTGTTTTTTTTAATTTGTTTATTTATTTATTAAAAATGTACAGTATGGATTGAGTAAAATGTAACAAATTAATCATGAATATAATTGTTCATTACTTTTAAACTGACTTTTATTTTTCATCCCACTTTGAGAAAAAAATTGAAAAACCTGTAAAGAGAGTAAAATATAATATAATAATAATAATAGTAATATGTTTTATGAAATGAAGTTTTATATTTTGATATTGTTATTGGATTATTTAAATAAACTTCGATTATCTTTACAGTTTTATTTATTAATATCTGAACCTTTTACAATACATAGAACATCATTCATGGAACGAAAAACGAAAGATGAGTGACATTTGACAACTGATATCAATATTCATTGTCACCAATATATTATTTGACAGTATTAGGGAGTTTTTAGCGTTATATCAGACATTATGCTCTGGTTGGGGCGAGGAAAAACATAAAAATATCCAAACTAAGAACAACCGTATTTTAAATTATCTGAAAGCTGTATGACAGTGACAGTAAATTGATAAACAGTGGCAAGTACGAAAGTAGAATGCAAATAAAAATCAAAACAAAAAGTTTAATGATAAAATAATCATACTGGACCTCCAATAAGCTGAGCAAGGAGAAGAAGTTTAGGTTGGGGTATAAGCATAGGGCGTTTCTTTGTAACAACAGAAATGAATCAGACTTTAATATTTCGAATTTTGATAAAATAGAATTTATATAAATGTTCTTTCCTTATATACGAATCGTGGTTGGCTGAATGACTTACGTGTCTATGCTAAAAAAAAACAAGATAGAGCAAGAACAGTAACGCTCTAAATATGCCTCATGATTTTTGATTCCAGAAAGAATACATTAGAGAGCGTTTCTGTTGTATAATAAATTTTCAATAACTTTCTCAAAAAATCCGGTGATAAATGAAATCACAAAATCGGTCCCACGTAAAAAGTTTTAATTAATTTAATGACGACTAGTTTCGGTTCCCCTGACCATCTTCAAGCATAGTAATAATAAATTTATTTTCATAGAAAAGGATACAAAGTACATAAATATATAAAACAATGTATGCAGTTATAAACTTAATTAATTTTATAATAAATAACTGTAGAACTCCGTTTAAGTTAAATCTAATCTGCTAACTCTCCTGCTTAAATTTGAATAGTCCCACTTCCTTATAAAAAATGTTGCTGCTATACCATATAATTTACAAAGCACTGGACACATAACGCTCTGGTGAATTAAAGCCGCTGTTCTATAAAATTTACCAAATGGATCATAGACAGAAGGGCACAGCATGTGGCTGAGATTAACTTCTGTAAGCTGAAAAGAGAAGTAGAAACTTTAAACCTGGCAATATACGTAATTGTGGCCCGTCAAATGCGCCCGGACAAAAGCGCCCCGATAATTGCGCTTCCCGTCATATGAACCCCCGACATAAGCGCCCCCAAAAAAAAACTTGGAAATCGACAAACTTTTTAGGTACTTAGTACAGCAATAGAAAAGAAACTACCTGCGCTATTCCGTATTACCCTAATTAAGAAATAAACTGTTAATAATTTGGAAATGAGCGCATTAATGATAGCGAATATATATATATATATATATATATACATAAAACTATGTAAAAAGGACTTAAAAAAATAGTTGTGATGGTGATGATATGTTTGTTTTTGGTAGGTGATAATGATTTGTGAAATGTCAGATGTTCAAAAGTTAAATAAAGATTGTCAAGACGCGTTTACACCGGAGTTGCAAACATTTGTTTGTAACTTTTGGTGTTGGCAACATAAACGTTGACAACAATTTATTAGTTGTCTAAAAGACGCGTTTACACCAAGGTTGTAAACTCATGTTGCAAGCAAATGTTGACAACATTTAGCAAAATAGTAATAATTTGTTGTAAACATTTCGTGTTGTCAATAGATTTGCCGTGTTTGCAACAAAAATTTTGTTTTCCACTAGAAGTCGGTAAAGATCAAAGAAAGTTGTAAACATTTATTGTAAACAAATGTTGCACGTCTATTTTGTGTTTAAAACATTTCTGCTGCCCATGGGTATTCGGTCATTCCGTTTCCGTTTTTCAAGACATTCAGTGATTTGCTTTTGGCGCAGGACGATCGCTGCGTTTTTTGTGTAGTTTCATTTAACTTAAGTGCCATGGAAAATATTTTAAGCGAAATGGAGTGGTCTAAAGAGCAAGTAACAACATTAATCGAGTTATTTCGATATAGACCAGTCCTTTGGGATCAAACTAGTCATGAATATAAAGATAAGAACAAAAAAATTACGCCTGGACTGATATCGCAATGGAAATGAAAATTGGCAAGGCGGGGGTTCAAGGCAAGATGAGGAAGCTAATTAGTCAGTTTCATAGAGAAGTAAAGAAAGCAAAAAGTGGTTCTGGAGCTGATGCGGTTAAAATTAAATGGTTTGCATTCCTATTGCTTCTGTTCCTAAACGATAAAACATCTCCTAGACATTGTCGCGAGTCTACTGATGAAGACAAGTCAATAAAGGTAAGGAAAACAAACTTTGCAAGTATATTGTATATGTATACAATATACAGGGTCTCCCAGGAGTTCATCCTTTAAATTGGAGAGTAGGTAGTTGAAGTAAAAATAGTTAGTTCTTTATATAAATATTTCCGGACGGGTCTTTGTTACCGAGTTACAGTGCTCTAAAGATGGAAGCTATTAAGGATATTATTGACTATAACTTTGCCATTTTTAAATAGAGTTTAAATATTTAACAAATGAACAAACTATAGCCAATAGTATCCTTCAGAACTTGTACCTTTAGAGCACGGTAACTTGGCAAAGGAAAATATTTATATGAAGAACTTACATTATTTTTGTGTCATCTACCTTCTCTTTAATTTAAAGCATGTACTCCTGGGACAACCTGTATATGGTGATTAGAAATAAGTGTCAAACCCCTTTTAAAATTTTTGAATTACTTTTTATTTTATAAAATTTTGAACAACTTTTAAAATAATTTTCTATAATATAACATTTTCCGCTACTTATAAGTTCTTATTTAGTACTCGTTTTGCCATGAGATGGAACCTTGAGGGCTTTTAAAATAAGCAGCTAGTTCCTCACGTATTTGTTTGGCAAGTTTCGAAGGTTTCTTAGGAATTCGTTTTAAGTGTTCCTGTGGGCATTCCATTTACTCTCCATTGACCAGGTACCAATGTTGCCATTGTTGCATCTTCTTGGTCAACTGTTCCAGGTGGAGTATACGATGCACTAGATGATTCGCTTCTGCGTAAAAAGTTGTGCTGATAGACGCATGTCAACACAACACGTTCAGCAGCTTGAGGCTCGAGTAAGAGGGGTTTTCTAAGAACTCTAAATATTACTGACACAATGCCAAACGCGTTTTCGACGATTCTTCGTGCACGACAATGGCGGTAGTTGTAAATTCGCTCCACGCTGTTTTTATCGTGAAGTCCCGGAAATGCTTTCATGATACATGGTCGCAAGTGGAAAGCATCATCAGCCAATATCACGTATGGTACAGTGTAATTTCTTCCAGGCAAACAACGAGCTCTTGGGATATTTAAACTAGAGTCCTTCAACATTGTGTTTAGAGTACTATGGTCAAATACTCCGCCGTCAGAGAGCCGTCCTTAACACCCAACCGAAACATAAGCAAAGCAGTAATTCGCATCCACAACTGCCAGTAACACTATGCTAAAGAAACCCTTATAGTTGAAATAGTCACTTCCTGTATTAATAGGGGCTTGTATCATAACATGCTTTCCGTCCATGCTGCCAATGCAGTGAGGGAAATTCCACTGTTGATTGTACTTATCTGAGTGATGTATCCACTCCGCTGCAGTTGAAGGGGAGCTGGAAAAATAAATATACCTATTATATTATCCAACTTGCCTTTCAAAGCGTTATTTACTAATTAGACATTTTTGGTTTCAGGAAAACGAGGTCCACACTGTTGAAGAATTCGAGGCCCCCATTGGTAATTATAACACCTTAGCAACTACCACACCCGCTCCTTCGATTAATAGTGACAATGCCGATGCAAGTATTGCGCCTGGTCCTGTTAACAATACTCCAAAATGTCCGCGTAAAAGGAAATCTAATACAATGGCAGAGGAAGCCTATTCAGTAATGAAGAAGTTAGGAGCAAACATAAAAGAACGGGACGAATTTGATGTGTTTGGGGAGCTTGTCGCTTGCCAGTTACGAAAATGTACTGATTTGTATGAGCAGGCATAAGCCAAACACAAAATAAACCAGGTGTTATTTGCAATGGAACTAACACGATTGCAGCGGCCACAGAATTCAAATGGACCAAATCCATATCCCGATACACCAACTCCATATCCCAAAACACCAAGTCCAAGTTTGTCATACTGTAGCAGTAGTCAAGAAGTGCTAATATCAGCTAACGTGGATCAAGGACAATTATCCCAAAACTCTAGTTCCGTTCTAGATGGTTTGGAAAACTTTCATGACGACAACGATACTGTAGAGTCCAATGAGTAATTATTCGTTACTCATGTAGTTATATCCTAAAAAATGTTTTGAAACAGTTTTGTCTTATTTTCAGTCCACTATACCTATATATATTTACTTTCATGTTGTCCTTCAGCAATTCTGTCAAAGCCTCACAAACCTCTGGCACGAACAATGATATTGTACTTTTGGAAATTTTAAATAAATAACTTAAGCTAGTATAAGAGTCTCCAGTTGCTACAAACCGCAACGTTACTGCTACTTTTTCTTGGACGGAAATAGCTTGTCTGTAATTAGTGTCCTGTTTCGATATCTTATGTCCTATCATTAAAATCAAATGCTCAAAATCACAGCTGGCCATTCTCAGAAAGTTCTTAAAACTGCCATCAGTCCTCAATTCCCCTAATAAAGGGTCTGTATCATCTTTTCGCAAATCTCTCAACAGCTCACCTCCACCGTATGCAGATCTTAGCCAGTATCTTCTTGGTTTTCTTTGTTCCGCCAAAATTACACAAATTACACATTAAAATGCGTAGATAAAATAAGACACCTGGTATCTAATACTGTAGAAAGACCGAGACAAACTATTCAGCAAGCTACAAATAGTATTTCCCTGGAAGTTTATTTACCTAAATATTGTGCATCGCAAAGAAACGTTGAACGTATACGACAAAGTGTACACCCATATCCAAATCCAAGGAATGTTGGAGATTTTGTCATTCCAGCTGCATTGAGCACAACAACGAGAAATGAAAATTTCTTATTATGGGATTCTGGTAACGACGACCCTAACCGTATACTGATGTTTGGTACAGAAGAAAATCTTCGACTTCTCCAACAACATCGTCATTGGTTTGTTGATGGAACGTTCAAAGTTTCAGCTGAAATATTTTATCAAGTATTTACGATACATGGATTAATCGACAATAGTGCTTTTCCGCTAGTATACATATTACTACAAGATAAACGTCAGGAGACATATGTCCGTATTTTTAAAAAATTTTTGGAATTACAAGAACACATACATCCCCCAGCGCATTTGTCGGGGCGCATTTGTCCGGAGCGCAATTGTCGGGTAACCATACGTAATGCAAGAAGCGATTCTTATTGCTTACCAATCCAATTCCCTGCAAAATACAAAAGTGATAAATTATGTTAAACCCTAAAATCATAGCACACCACGTCATGTCCAAAGGCTTTTCAATATTAAATTCACCTGCAAATGATTAGATTTAGATTTAATAAACACAATTGGGATCTGTCCAAGATGGCGTCAATTAGAGTATTTTGCTTTAGCAAATTAACTAGGTCTAGAACAGATGTCCTAATAACCACAGAGGAGTCTCCCTTCTACTGGTTATCGACATTAAATAATTATTAAAAAAGTAGTTACCTCCTAATCGTAACAGAATGTAAGGAACTACAAGCAGCATTACATGTTGAATCCAGTAGACCAGTGGTTCACAATCAAACTGTAAATAGTGAAATGCAGCAACAAGTTATATGCTTTACATCGGTATTTACTAAAATGTCTGAGTCAAAATTATTAAATCTCACAAAAAATCATTTATTAGTAATTCACTTTAGAGTTCTGGGATATCTGTCACGTAAAAAAGCGACTAGAGATGTGACACTAGAGATGGGCGAAAAATAACGGTATCATAGATATACGTTACAAATTTCGCGCGCGCGGTGTTGCCAGATGTGATTAACATAATACATTTTTCCTAATTAATTGGTAAATCAGCATTGGCGGCTTGTATAAAGCGGGATCATTTTGTTCTGCAATTGAAAATAGATAAACTGTAACTATAAAAATAACTTTTTCTACTCACCTCCCTGCGTGCTGTTTCTGGAAAAACGAATGCTAGAATTGGCCCGTTCAATAAATTTAACTGAACTCTAAACAGTGAAGTAGCCGCTTTATTAGGTACCGCTGCTAATAAATATATCTACAAAATAGTAAGAATAAACAATAACGTCACTATTTACAGAGTGTTTCATTTGGAAACGTAACAGGAGTAAATAAATGATTAATTATAGTAGAACCCACCGCTTTATGAGAAAGAAAAAACGCTATAAAAACAGCAAAGGATACCGCCAATAGAAGAAATACTGATTGCTCTGGACATTTTTGAGTATTTTAATGTCGAAAACACCGTACACTGTCCATATACATAAAAATAAAATGATATTTTGTCTATTAGGACCACAGTGCAAAGATTCAATAACCAAGTTACTAGAGATCGTTAGGGGTAATTTGCGTAAAATTTCTATATTGATTAACTTTCTTTAATATGAATTTACATTTTAATTTCTGTAACGCATATTAGATTTGAATAGAGGTTGACCACTCCACCTGGCCTATAGCTTCATTTTCTGATCTCTTGTGAGATTCAGAAACGTTGCTAATTAAAATTTTGTCTCAAATTTTAATTCTAAAATTAAAAACACGGTGAATAAAGTCATAAATATTATAAATTAATTAAGCTTAACTACCCTATCTCAACCCTCACCATCGGAATCACTGTCATCAACATTGATAATAAATTTGGTCGGACTCGTTATATAAGAAATTTCTTCTTTGATGACATGTTTGATTTTTTTCTGCCAATCATCAGCTGAAATTTTGTTAATTTCTTCTTTTACCAAATTTGCTATCAACCCATCAAATTTGGGAAACACGTTATGACGCCTTATTCTTTTTTTAAGTTGTCCCCAAATTAATTCTATGGGGTTAAATACACAAAAATAGGGCGGAAGGCGCAATACCTCGTGGCCCCTTTTTGATGCCAGGAATCTTTGGGACTACAACCTGATACCAGATAATCCATTGGAATATCATTTAGTGATTGTTCCGATTCTTTAGATCCACTTAAAAATAACTGTATTTTCCCAAGGACGAAACATATTGAAATTGACACCGAATAAATAAATAAGAAGTACACTGTAACAATGTTTCAAAATAAAAAAAAGTATGTATATACACGGAAGCCAAGAATAATATTAATTGAAATAAACTAACGCCACGAATCACCTACCACCTACTATTCACTAAATCAAGAATCAAGTGCGAACACAAGCACAGTGTATCACTGTATGAATATTTTCCTAGCCCTCACACTGAAGACAATATTTGTCTAACTTCTACTTCCTACTTTAATTGCAGAACAAAATGATCCCGCTTTATACAAGTCGCTAATACCGACAAAGCCACTTGTCGGCACATCTACATGCCGCTAATACCGACAAAGCCACTTGTCGGCACATCTACATGCCGCTAATACCGACAAAGACACTTGTCGGCACATCTACATGCCGCTAATACCGACAAAGCCACCTGTCGGCACATCTACAAGCCGCCAAAGTAACCTGTCTGCACATCTGAGAATTTTGTTTCTTCAATTGAAAATGTAAAAACTATAACCACACTTCCATTGTCGCCTCTTATGAGTGTAACCTCACACCCCACAGTTTAGTTAAATTAATTTAAGACAAAATTTTAATTAGTAATTCAAATCTAATATGCGTTATAGAAATTAAAATGTAAATTCATATTAAACTCATAATTAATAATTATACGCCATTCTCCCCTATAACGATATCCAGCTAAGTTGGTTATTGAAGCTTTGCACAGTGGTCCTAATAGCCAAAATATTATTTTATTTTTATGTATATGGACAGTGTACCGTGTTTTCGAATTTAAAGTGCTCAAAAATGTCCAGATTCATGAGCATTTGTTCTATTGGCGGTAATCCTTTGCTGTTTTTTCATTCTCATAAAGGATTGAGTTCGACTATAACAAATTAGAAGGCAAATGCAGGACCGAATCAACAAAACATTAATATATTTTTCAAGGCCGGATCAAAAGGTGTGGAGGCACTGGGGCAACAAAAGAGTGGAGGCCCTTAATTATTTTTCGAACAAGTTAAACAATTTTTTTCTTTCAAGTGTTTTAATAATTTATTACGGAACAAATAACAGAATATAACAATATACAAACTACAAGAAATAAATCTAATTAAATCACAGCAAACGAATGGAACCGTGCAACTAGCGAGTTTTTTTCGAAGAAAAATCATTGATGATTTCGGTGAAATCCAGCTCCAGGAGTAAATCACTTTCAATGTTAAGAAGCTAAGGCACAAAAAGCCCAAGAGGCTGGGGAGTAGCTGGCGATGGGCCAGCATCCGAGTAAAAAAAAAAGCGATAACTTTGATAGGCGGCTTTGTCTCATCGTAGTTCGCAGCCTATTTTTAACAATTTCCATTTTCGAAATTGAGCGCTCTGCAGTGCAATTCGACACCATCAAAACCAAGTAATTTCAATGTTTGGTAATCTAGCTCTGAAATTTTGATTTTCAAGAATTTGATAATAGAACACCTTCTTAGTTTGGTCTTTTTGATAGTCCTTTTTGTAGAAATCTATCAACGATACAAATTGGACCAACTCATTACCAAGACTAGGTTCTAAATCGTCTTTGTAAACTTTAACTAATTCTTCTGCTGCAGCATTCCAACTTGGAGCGTCCATCTTCTCTAAGTGATTGAGAAATCCAAATCTCGAAGAGAAAAACTTAACTGATCGATCACTGGGATAAAACATGACACTTCGAATTTCTTTTTTGGTGACAGGTTAGCGTCTTGTGCTTTCATATAATCGAGCGGACTCAACCTTACAGTTCTTGTTCTGGTGCGTGATTGTAAGTACTGGTCAGTATTTGACTTCCATCTAGCTGATTCTTCGTATTCATCAAACTTGTCTCTTTTGGATTCAACAAGTAATTTTAATGATTCCTATGCAATCATTGCAGAAGATGCGTTGCCTCGTTCCTCACGATGTCTTTTTGCTCCTTTTTGGAAGATATGCTTCTTTGATTTCGGCTCGACAAGACCAGCGAGTATCCCTAAGCTTTTTCAAAACGTAAAACTTCATGTTTTTGTTTCTCTGATAATTTTTCAATTAGAATTCGGTGTCTTTCTGTGCTTGCTGTGAAAAATGTAGGGTCAGTTGTTCAAAAGTGAACCACCCTTTTTTCTTATCGTTATTGTGTCCTTCCGACTGAAGCTAAAATTATGAGTGGGTCTGGAATGTAACGTGCGGCTTAAATCCTTCAACTTTAGGTACTATTAGTGTGGTTAAATATAAAATTATTTGTACTATGAATAGTGGAACTCCAGCGGTACACAGTGAACCACATATGTGTACACAGTGAACCAGGACATAAGTTACCAAGGATAAAACATATAAACAACATCTAAGAAGCTTGATCAACATTTAATACAAAAATTTAGTACAAAAATATTTCTTAATAATAGAAAAAAAAAATAGAATACAAAACTTTTGGTAACTAATTATATCTTTAATTAAAATCTATGGAACGCCATTGTCTAACGCATGTTAATTGCATCGAAAGAAACATCAAATTTGCAGTAGGTAAGATTGTTGTAGAATTGTTCCGTCATCATTAGTTTTTATACTCAAAATGCCGAACCCATTCATCATTACTAACGACAAATTAGAAACAATAGCCGCTATGATATAAACAACGAAATTATGAAAGATATAACTTAACTTACAAATTTTAGTTTGATATCAAAGAATCACGTAAACCTCTTTACTACAACAACACGTTCTCGCTGCCGATTGCAAACTGAGGAATGATGAGGAATTGGGATTAGTGTCTTATGTCACGTACGTTTTCAACTTTAATATTTTAAATTTGGTTAATGAAGGGGGTGGTTCACTGTATCTGCATGGTTCACTGTTGAACAACTGACCCTATATAAATTCTGAACAAAATCAAAAATCTCAAAAATCTTTCCTTTTGCATCGATTCTTCCATATAAGGAACAACTATGGTCAGTTGTGGAGGCCCCGGGACTGCAGCCCCGTCTGCCCTCTCTTAGATCCGGCCCTGGCATTTTTTGTACTTGAAACAACAGCACATTAGCTATGGACTTACATGTCTTTGGAATTTGATTTATTTAAAGGCAGAAACCTATTTAAAGGCAGAAAGCTATCAAATTATCCCACCCAAAAGAGGCTCGAAAATTTGAAAAAGACAGGAGGATGTCTGTAGAAAGTAGATGTGCTGGATGCGTTATTGAATGGAGAATTTTCAGCTATACATTTGCATTGATAACTGACACTCAACAAGGGATGAAGGGTGTTAAAAATCCACGCATTTTTAACGTAATTTCGATACATTTCACATGTCATCACACAACATGCTCAATCGCTAATTATTTCTAATTTAACGCCACCCATGTTTCGCCACGGGGTATTAAAAACAAAGAAAATTATCCAAACATAAATCAAATAAATTGTACAGGGTGGCCAAATAAGAATGCGAGGTACTGTATATGGGAAACTATCCATCGTAGAGGCTTGCGGAAAAAAAAGTTATGACTAAAACGGCCAAGAGAAAAACTTGGAAAATATTTTCAAGTTTCTGAAATGGCCGCTAGTGGGCGTAACAGCAATCTTGAATCTAAGAAAGTGATGTTACTGTGAATTCCGCTGTATTAACCTATCAAAAAAATGCCTGATCTTTAAAGTAGAGGACAATCTGAATCTTTTTTGTTCCACAATTTTCGCTCTATCTCTAAAAATAAAGTGGTGGGGGGGTATTTAAAGGTTTCAGTAAAAAAGACCCGATATATTCGAAACGGCTGAGCCGCTTTTAACAAACTTGGGCTAGTTGAAAAGAGCTATTCCTGGGCTACAAATGTTATAATATTTAAAGTTTTGTTAGTTTCGCATGTCGCTGATAGAGGGCTTTTTTTTCGACATTCCGACAGAAATGGTTAATTTTCTCCAAAAATTAAATGCATTGGTATGATTTATTTTTCATGAAAAAGTATCTAAATGTTGCCTAAACAAGCTCGCGAAAACCGCATCTCGATATCTAGTTCCTAACCTAAAATTTAGGCCAAAGAAAATTTTATACGGAAATCCCTTAAATTTTTATTTTTTAAACTAATTAATTCCTTTTGTTATGTAATTTGTGACCCTAAAAAGGACCGATTTAAAAAAGAAAGGTTTTTAATGCCCCCGTAAATGCTCTAAATGCTGACCATCACGCTCTATGCATTGCTGAAGCCTCTCATGGGTAGACAAAACTGCAGCTTCAATTTCGGCTCTCGGTATGTTACGTAATGCATTACGAATCCGGTTTTTCATATCTCTCTGGTGATCACGCAGGCCATGGAAACAGACTTCCTCTTCCAATCCATCGCTGTTGTAATACTGCATTAATATGCTCTCGCAGAATAATAGCATAATGTGCTGGGCAACCATCCAACTGCAAAAACAGGTTTTAGAGCATTTACGAGGGCAGTAAAAACTTTTCGTTTTTAAATCGGTCCTTCTTAGAGCCACAACTTACACATAATAAAAGGAATTAATTAGTTTAAAAAATAAAAATTTAAGGGATTTACGTATAAAATTTTCTTTGGCCTAAATTTTACGTTAGGAACAAGATATGGTGATGCGGTTTTCGCGAGCTTGTTTAGGGAACATTTAGCTACTTTTTCATGAAAAATAAATCATACCAATGCGTTTAATTTTTTTGAGAAAATTAACCATTTCTGTCGAAATGTCGAAAAAAGTCCTCTAGCGGCGACGTGTGAAACTAACAAAACTTCAAATATTATAACATTTGTAGCCCAAGAATAGATCTTTTCAACGAGCCCAAGTTTGTTAAAATCGGCTCAGCTGTTCCGAATATACAGAGTTTTTTTACTGAAAACTTTGAATTGAGGAGGCGAGTGACGCCAATTCATTTTTACCGGCAAAAATAGCATCTTGAAGTTCAGTATTAATTTGCTCCTATGCCTGCACACTTGGGTGCTCAGAGAAATAGTTAGTTTAAATTAAAAGTTGTAATCAGTGATATAAAAATGTTACTATTGTTTTATGTTGTATAAATATAAAGTTATTTGTTAAGGGAGATACTTTTTATTTCATCGCTTACATACCAGTAAAGTTGTCTACACGAAGATACAGTCCACACAATTTTGCCAATTTGAATTCGTGAGATTGTTACAGAAATATCTACAGGTTGTTTCTCAAAATAGAACAAAGGGGATATAAATATTTTATATAAATCTATTCCAATTTTCACACTGTTTAAAGCTTACTTGTATTGCTGTTGTTATATGACAGGGATTTAGTATATATATCACAGCTCTATTTGCAAATTTGAATGCTAATTCCATCCCAAAAATGAAGCACATCACAATTAATATGGTCCTCCTCAGGCACTTATCTTTTCTTACGGACGTAACATCAGGCAGTGGCTTTCTAAAATAACCGCAACAAATTAACAAAATGGCTATAATAACGGCTATAACCGTTTCGATTATCCGAAATTGTGGCGTGAAATATTTAACGCATTTCGGCCCACTATCGTGTTCGTACTTTGAACTGCCTCCATATAACCATTCCCACATTATTGTAGTAACACGAAAAAAATTAAGTGGTAGATTTTGAATAAACTGGCTTATTTTTTATGGTTCACATTTTGTGTCAAAAAAATTACGTTTACATGAAGCACAGAATACTAATTCTGACAATATATCACACGTGTCGGTATTGCAGTTTCCTCTCGCAAATTTTACGATTTGTCAGATCGTATGCCTACCCAATAAGAGGTGGAGAAAGAACACCATTAGTGGAGTGCCTCGAATGAAGTTGGCAGTGATTGAATTTTCATTTTCTTTTTTGGAATGTGTCTTTGACACTACATACTTAAAAGTCTATATGTTATTTTTTACCGCTTTTACTTTTCCGCCCTCCACTATACCATAGAAGAAGTAATGTGAGGGGAAGAAAAGAAAACTCGCGCAATCGATAAATTATCCTTTTTTAATGAATTAATATTAAATTCAATTTTTCATGAAAATAAACCCCTCCTAGTCCAGGAAAGTTAGGAAATAAATCGGAAATTTTTAGGGGCAGCAGATATCGAGGTGCAGTTTTCTGCATTGTGTTCAGAAAGCTCCCAGGAAAAAAGTCTATATGGGTTATGAAATTTTTCTAAAAATGCATTCTGGTGCAATAAATGCATTTTGCAATTGCATAATTACTTGCGACTTTATAAGAACGACTGGAAACTCGGAAAAATCGCTCGAAAATTGTTACTCGGGGGTTTTCGGGGATACAAACGCCCTCAATCAACGAAGCCAAAGATATATCCGCATATATTTGGAATATTCTTAAGTTAAGGTCATTCATACTTGATGAATAATATTTGTTTTGTTTTTTTTGTATTTGTTACTATTAATATTCGCTATTTTTCTATATACAATGTACCTCTTGCTATAAACAATCTTTCATAAGCAATAAAATTATTATTATTATTATTATTATTTTTTTTACTTCAGTGTCAACGGCATCGACTACTCTGGTAATTAGCCTCGTATTCTGTGTAGGCTTTGTTACTGTTTCCCAGCGCCACTTTAGGAACAGCACTGTTAATTAGAACCCAACAGTGAATGGTCGAGTGGGGAATCACACCTGGTATATGAAAATCAATTTCTAAATTTTTAATTAATTAAAAATCAGAAAATGATTTCTGCCGTCGGTGGGATTCGAACCCACAACCCTTGGGTTATGAGTCCAATGCTCTACCACTGAGCCACCCACTCCCCCTATTATTATTATTATTATTATTTAAGTTAAAAATTTAACTTTATGATGAATAATTCAGTATTAATAAAAAGTAGGTACTATTTATTATTTAAATAAAGTATTATTTTCATAATTTGTGATTTTTCACTTTCTCCATTACCTATCCCCGTAGAGCCACCCCGAGAGCCCCCAGATAATTCTAATGCGAGAATTGAATTCGGCATCCCCGAAAACCCCCGAGTAACGATTTTCGAGCGATTTTTCCGATCCAGTCCAGTTCCGATCCATATAGACTTTTTTCCTGGGAGCTTTCTGAACACAATGCAGAAAACCGCATCTCGATATCTACTGCCCCTAAAAATTTCTTGATTTCGGTCGATTTTGATCTAAAGGCCATGAACTATCCCGAGTTATAGGGCATAGAAAATTAAGATTTTCACCACAAAATTCGTACATTTAAAATTATTTTTTAAATATAACCGAAAATCTGTTACGTATTAAGTAAAAATTGATATGAACTAATTTTATGGCTTTGAGCTAAAAATTCTACGATTTCTACGATTAATACAAAGGAAGATATGGCAATTCAAAAATGGGTGTTTAACGAAACTGGATCGTTAAATATCTGGAAAAATATCACTTCCACAAAAAAAATGTATATAAAACACCCTTATGAGAGAACAACGTTGGGAACATTTTCAGACCATCCAGAACCGTTTAACATAAACAAAAAAAAAGTTATGGACAAAATAATTTTTTTACGCTATTTTTTTAGCGCCCCTCTAGACTGTGGTATTTGAAACAAAATCCTTTTGCAGAAAGACATAACATATGTTTCTACAATTGTCCAGTAATTTTTAGTCCTGTGGGATAATTATTTTTTTGTTTTGTTATCTTTTGTCTGTAACGAGATATGGCTATTTGAAATTGCATGAGAATGCTCCTCTAGCATTGCCATAGACCGAAAAAATTGTAATGAAAGTATTAATAACATTCTAATCAACACAGCCACAGTCTACTAACTTTTACTACTTTAAATTCAATGTCATTTTAAACTTCAAAATTTTCATATTTTGGACCCCTTTTGATGGTGTTCTCGAAGAGGTACGGAGGGGTACATCAAACTCTAAGCTCACTTTTTGATGCTCTATCAAAATATGAAGTCAGAATTTTAAAATTCATAAACACAAAGAATCAACATACACGCGGATCGAATTCAGATACCGAACAATTTGTTCGGTGATCAAAACGAAAAGTTTACTGATAGACAAAATATAATCATACTGGACCTCCAATAATGGTAACAGCTGAGCGCAAGAAGAAGAAGAAGAAGTTTAGGTTGGTGTATAAGCGTAGAGCGTTTATTTGTAACAACAAAAATGAATCAGACTTCAATATTTCGAATTTTGATAAAAGGAAATTTATATGTTCTTCCCTTACATACGCATCGTGGTTGGCTGTTGGCTGAATGACTTACACATGTCTATTAACAAGGACAGTCACGCTCTAAATGTACCTCATGATCTTTGATTTTTGATTCGAGATTTTCTGTCGCCTAATAAATTTTCAATAACTTTCCGGTGGTGAATGAAAACACAAAATCGGTGCCACGTACAATGCTTTAATTAATTTAATGACGACTAGTTTCGGTTCCCCTGACCATCTTCAAGCATAACAATAATACATTTATTTTCATAGAAAAGGATACAAAGTACATAAATATATATAAAACAATATATGCAGTTATAAACTTAATTAATTTTATAATAAATAACTGTAGAACTCCGTTTAAGTTAAATCTAATCTGCTGACTCTCCTGCTTAAATTTGAATAGTCCCACTTCCTTATACAAAATGTTGCTGTGATACAATATAACTTACAGAGCAATGGACACGTAACGCCCTGAAGAAATAAAGCTGCCGTTCTATAAAATTTACCAAATGGATCATAGGTAGAAGGGATCAGCATGTGGCCGAGATTAACTTCTGTATGCTGAAAAGAGTAGAAACTTTAAACCTGGCAATACGCGTAATGCAAGGAGCGATTCTTATTGCTTACCAATGCAATTACCTGCAGAATACAAAAGTGATAAATTACATTAAACCCATAACTCATAGCACACCACGTCATGTCCGAAGTCTTTTCAATATTAAATTCACCTGCAAATGATTAGTTTTCGATTTAATGAACACAATATTGGGATCTGACATGGGGGCGTGGCCTATTCAAGATGGCGTCAATTAGGGTGAAGATTTAAATGTGACACGAGTTCTGGTCGCGTATTAAATATAAAAAATGAGTCTCATGATTGACCAAATTTGCGAACAAGTTGAACGCATTTGATACGCTTGACACTTGGTTAAATGCGCAAAAAAAATTAATGAAAATGACAGTGGCTATGTGGATGTATTGGATTTTTGTTTTTATCAACGTCGAATTTGCGAGGTCATCCCCATCAAATTAATGGGAAAATTGCAGGAGATGTACAAGTGATGAGTGTTGTTTGTTCCTGCAAGCTTCTATGTCAATAATGGGCTGATGGTCCTTAAAATCTGCTGATTCTGCAGGTACTTGTTCCTTGCCTTGCTCAATGAATTCATCAAGTTTGATTTTCTTTGTTTCAATATTCTGATTTTTTTCTTATCTTCTTGCTCTTCGCAATCCAAAATGGTTTGGCTTATGTACAAAATGTTTATCCGGTTCCGAAAAATAATGAAATTCCAGCAAACAATGAATCTCTGGCCGTCTTCTCGCTCAATGCTGGCCATGCTGGCAATATGATAGCCACGACAAAGCTACATCGGCAAAATGATGGCCCAGTATATGGCATACTGTAATCGGATACCTATAAATCCAGCCAGCAATAGGCCAATGAAGGCCCGAAGTGTGACGTCACGCGGCCATCTTTGTTTGTGCATATCAATGATCACTTTCGAAACCCACCCAAGCCAAATATAAATTGTTTGCAGTGTACTGAGTGTAGTGATTGAGTCATAAGGAAGATTTTAAAAGTGTTTATAGAAGCTATTTTAATGTTTGTATATTCGTAAGTTCGTAAGTACATTTTATATTGACTATATATATATATATATATTTTTGTAATATTACGTTCCTTATTTTGGTACGAATTTAAATTTTGTCGAAATTAGTAAAGTTTGGTTAGAATGGAATCATATATTTGACGACGGTGGAGCTAAACTGGTCTATAATGCAACAGTTCGTTAACGAGATAATTAAGTGCAAATAGCTAAAATCTCAGCAAACAATTTTGATCGGCCTTATGCTGGCCGGAACGGCAAAGCACCTGAAGCCGATCGCGGGCCGGTGAAGGTAGTACACACCGCCCATCATCAGGGCCAATGCTGGCTAACAGTGTCTTTTTAATTTTTTTCCCCTAGATAGGGGAAAATCTCTAAAATGTCACTTAGACCAGTTTTTCTCTATCGTCGTCATTTGTAAATTTATTTCAGAAAAATTATAATAGTGATGTGTTTTGCTTCAGATTGCAAGCACTGCAGTGAAAGAGACAAATGTAGATTCTTTACATTTCCAAAAGATCCTTCTGAAAGAAAACGATGGATTGTATTGCTTAGGTAAAATTTTTTTTTTTAATTTTTGGGCGCAAAGATAGAAAACCTTCTTCATACTCTTTGGTTTGTTCTTGCCAGTTTGTGAATAATGACAAAAGAAATGGCCCAACAATTTTTGATCATAATAAAACAAAGCGTTTTATATGTATATGATCCAGCGACCAGCCAAAACAAATAAAAAAAGGCAAAGTAAGAAGTCTGGTGTAGGCTAGAATAATGTATATTATAATTCATTTTATTTTTTAGAAAATACATCAAAGAAAAAGAAAGCGAAGTTTTCAACATTCCCAGTATGTGTAATATTAACATTTGTGATTTTTTTAAACTAAATAATTATTTTTATGTACGATTGACCAATAAAACGCTCTTTATAGAACAGTTTTGCGTCAATAAAGTAGCACTTTATTTTACTAGTAAAATAAAGTAATTGTCAACGTCACTGACAAGTTGCAAGACAACTAATTTGACACGTTTAAAAAATAAACATCTACTTGTCATCGCAACTGCTGTCAGCCAAAATCGTATCAAATTATTAATTTTTCAATTTATTATTATTTTTGAATTGCAATCGAACATAAAATGATGTATATAACGCGTACATAAATAGGCTTTATGGACTCATCATTTTATAGCCTCTCTCGCAAAGCTCGCTTGGCTATAAAATTATTCGTTCAATAAAGCCCTTGTTTATATACTTGTAATATAAATAGCTATTATGTTGTTTACTTTATTTTATTTATTTATTAACATTTGTGATTTTTTTTCTTTTAAACCAAAGAATTGTTTCTAGATGTTGTTTCCTTTTTTCAATTTATTAAATAAGTATATATAAACTATAGATTTTCATCTCTCTCCAGTTTTTTGTGATATTTTTCTATGAATTCAAGTTCATTTTGATACGATTGCTTGAGGGAAATTTGAACTTTTTTTCATTAAACATATATAAAACTTCATTCATTACTTTTCAAAGAACAGGCAGTCAATAAATATGTATAAATCACAGTGGGCCGACCATCTAAGTAGGTAACTTCCATTGCAGTATTTCTACTGGGCCATCAATGATTTCCACCATTTTGCCTTCAGGGCCCGTCAAAAGTCACTGTTGGCCAGCATTGGCCCTGATGATGGCCAGCATATGTTGGGGCGGCATAAGGCCGATCAAAATTGTTTGCTGGGATACAACGTCCAGACATTTATTAGAGTTATTATTACAACCTGGTTCGGTCATTATTTATCTCAAAAATAGATTTTCCCGTTTGACGTAATCTTTTTCTTATGGAATCTTCACCCTACTTCGTGTTTGAAAACAAAGCGCCAGATGGCGTATTACTGGATGTCAGATTCCAATAGCAGCCATATAAATAGATCATCTTGTTCGGGAGTATACTATAGTATATTAACTAGGTAGATAAAACCTGTCTAGACACAAGAATGGATATCCCAATAACCACAGAGGACTCTCCCATCTATCGCTTATCGACAATAAACAATTATTAAAAAAATAGTTACCTCCTAATCGTAACAGAATGTAAGGAACTACAAGCAGCATTCCATGTTGAATCCAGTAGACCATGAATTCACAAGCACCCTGTAAATAGTGAAATGCAGAGGTAGATTAAAGTGGTGCGAATTCGCACTAGTGTAGAGTAAAAATTGTGTATATTTCCAAACTAATAAGAGGCTGCCCTACATTCTTGTCTTTATATCGCGCATTACATCAATAAGTTGTAGGCTTTACATCTGTGTTTACTAAAATTTCTGTTGGGTTCCAATTAACAGTGCTGTTCCTAAAGTGGCGCTCGGAAACAGTAACAAAGCTTACACAGAACACGAGGCGAAATAACCATAGTAGTTGAAGCCGTTGACACTGAAGTAAAAAAAAACTTTTTTTACTCACCACCCTGTTTTTTGCTTCTGGAAAAATGAATGCTAGAATTGGCCCATTCAATAAATTCAACTGAACTCTAAACAGTGAAGTAGCCGCTTTATTAGGTACCGCTGCTAATAGATATATCTACAAAAAAGTAAGGATAAACAATAACGTCACTATTTATAGATAGTGGAGTAGATCTGGTTTTGAAAACGAAGTCGCTCTTTTCGAATTTTTTTTTTGTGATTTCATAGATTCGAGGTTCCTCTTTTACGTGATCACTATATAAAAGCCAAGGGAGGTGTGGAGGGGGGGGGGGGGGGTAAATTAACATGTAAATGGAAAATCGGTTTTTCGCTCGTAACTCCCTGAGTTTTATTAAGATCGAAACTACTTCTGTATATAAAATAAAGTGCGCGAAAACGCCTAAACTGAATTTTAACCCGTCTAAATCGGTCTAGCGGTTCTCGAGATAATGCGATTTGAAAGTAAACGGATTTTCGCCGCGGCACCGGCGAGAATATATCTAGAGACGTGTTCGCGTTTTTCGAAGGGAAGAAAGTGACTTCGAGACTTGTTTTTTTCCTCCGATAGATAGTCGTGACCCAATCATTGTGTCTAAATTTCAACTCGCTAGTTTAATTTTGGGGAGGAGGGCAAACACTGATTAAACTTTGACTCGAGGTAACTTTTTTTAATTTTTGATCACTCCGGGTTTACAAAATGACAAACTCTTTGTTGGTGACACTGGCCCAATTTTTCGGATTTTGCAAATTTTATTTTTCGATTTTCACAACGAAAGAGTAAACTGGGGAAAATTTTTTATTCGCCATCGGTTGCGGAATTTTTTTCTCTTTGATTTGAGCCCTACAAGAACTCCGATAATCAGGAAGGGTGAGAGGGGGGCGATCGCGTTTTGCACTGTAGAAGGGCAAGGGATAGGGTTAGTAACTTCTTGCTATGCTCATTTTCAAGGGCAAAAACTGATTTTCCATACCTTTACATGTTAATTTTCTCTGAAATTTATCTTATAGCGGATATACGGGTTTTTGGAATTCGATTTATATGATTCAAAAGCCTAACTGACGAAACCGAAAGGCAGAAACCGGAAGCTACCAAATTATCCCACCCAAAAGAGGCTTAAAAATTTGAAAAATACACGAAGGGGATCTAAAGATTTTATATAAATCTATTCCAATTTTCATACTGTTTAAAGCGTACTTGTATTACTGTTGTTACATGACAGGGATTTAGTATATATATCACATCTCTATTTCCAAATTTGTATTTTAATTCCATCCCAAAAATGATGCACATCACAATTAATATGGTCCTTCTCAGGCAATTATCTTTTCTTACGGACGTAACATCGGGCAGTGGCTTTCTAAAATAACCGCAACAAATTAACATAATAGCTATAATAACGGCTATAATCGTTTCGATTATTATAAATTGTGACGTGAAATATTTAACGCATTTCGGCTCTCTATCTCCTTCGTAATTTGAACAGCGTTGATATAACCATTTCCACATTATCGTATTAACACGAAAAAATTAAGTGGTAGATTTTGAATAAACTGGCTTATTTTTTATGGTTCACATTTTGTGTCAAAACATTACGTTTACATGGAACCACAGAGTACACCATCTAATAAGAGGCGAAAGAAAGCTGTTTTCCTGATAACAAATTTAACTGTCAATATTAAAGTAAACACAGAACGTTAATAACGTATTTCGAAAATGAGTTTTTAAGCCATCCCACTCGTCCGTTATTTACGTGACAGATGCCATAAACATTTATAACCTTATAAATGATAACCCTCACTTTGTGATAGTTTAAATAATCATTTACGGTTTTTTTTTATTTTAACTGCCTTAAATCGTTTTTTAAATGAAACCAGAATGAAACAAATACTACAAAAGATAGGTTAGGTAAAAGACTTGTTGTGACATCTCTTCAATGTCCATATCCTATGTTGCCATAACATTTAATTTTATGAAATGTTTTCATTTCATATTTAAGAAAAAAAGTGGTAAGAATGGTGAAAACTATAGACTTACTCAAATCTTCTAAATTTCACATGTATTTATCATAGACTTTGGAGTTCACGATAAAACTTAAATATAAATGTTCTACATGCGAAATCAATATCCGTTATTATCTCTTATTATTATCCTCTAATAACGTAAAACAATATCAGTTAATAAAGTTATTTTAGCGCTATTGCGCATGCGATGTATAACGTTTAAAGTATATTGGTGTTCAAATAGGTGGCTTAAAACCTCCCTAATGACAATCATCATTTCCGTTATTCCGATTGTCGCGGTATTGCCGTTTTGCGGGTAATTACTGGCATTTGCCGAAAATGAGAAATGCTGCCAGGAAACATCTGAACTAAGATCCTTGAAAAAAAAAGTGTATATTCAACAGGTATAGACCAAAATAATAATCTCTTCATTTTTTCAGAAATTGTAAGGAATACTATACCTACTAAAATTATTTATGCCGTGAATGCAATCAAGTTCAAGTTTCTCCAGTAATGCCATATTGTCAACACAGTCTTTTCATTCCAAAAAAGGTAAACCAAATAGTCGAGGAAATTTAATCCAAAAATAGCCGAGATCCAGAACTTTAGTGCAGTTACGCTGCGGACACACACCACGATTTTGGACGTAAGATAAAAAGTCATGACGTCCACATTCCTTTAGTGGCGTGAAGATATACATAGAACTTTTCACATAGCACTTCATGACTTTTTATCGTTTATGGCTGTATCCCTTTACTTGGTGGTATAATTTTAAAGACAAAACGCTTTCACCCCCTTCCCACCATTCCTGATTATCGGATCGAGTTCTTGTAGGGCTCAAATCAAATAGAAAACAAATTTCCCCCAATTTACTCTTTCATTGCGAAAATTGAAACATAAAATTTACAAAATCCGAAATTCGGTCGCCATTTGCCATCATCTCCTTAATACATCCTACAGCAGTGTCCTCAAGAAAGAGTTTGCCATTTTGGTGTCCCGGATTGGTCAAAAATTAAAAAAGTTTCCTCGAGCCAAAGATTAATCAGTATTTGCTATCCCACTCTCCCCCAAATTAAACTGGCGACTTGAAATTTGGACACAAGGCTCGAAGTCACTTCGTTTATCTCGAAATTCAGTTTATGCGTTTTCGCGAGTCCTTTAGTTTATATCTAGAAGTCGTTTCGATCCGTATAAAACCCAGCGAGTTACATGCGAAAAACCGATTCCCATATCTTTACATGTTAATTTACTCCCTGTTCATATCTCATGGGTTTGAGATCTGCTGTTGCATTTATTTCCCAAGTCGGCCGATGTCTAACAACGCCGCTTTTTTAAACAAAGGACTGTAAATTATTGTGTTTTCTATCTTCAAAACTTCAAAAAAACAAGCACCTTGCGTTTAACATTTTTATTAAACTATCAATGAGAAACGAAGCACAAATATAACAAGAAATCACATGTTTGATTTACTAACTAATGATAATGGCTAGCACAAATAAACCACATCGTTCAGAAAATATCTTTTTTACCAGTGTAACATAAAACGAACAAAATTTGTTAACTTAAGTCGAGTGATGCGTTCAAAACGAGAACTTAACGCATACTGAATATTCAATTTAAGTAATCTGACTTGATACGCGGTCAAGATTTGCGTCGTGTTTGTTTTGACGGAGCCAACTTTGCGTGATAACGGCAAAAGTTGTACTGAGTATAAATTTCGTCAAGTCTCGCTATTTAAACTAACCCCCGCCCCGTCCGAATCTTCTCGTACATTGTGCTAGGCGGGTGAGTCGATTTTTGGGCTAAACCGAATGTGTTGGTTTCTTCGACGTATGTGCAAAAATGTGAAAATATGATGGCTGCCGCGAGCCTTCCTGTGTCTCTGTCTTTGTTTCCGGTTCATTCTTATGCATTGGAGAAACAAATTGAAATTTATTTATCGTATTTAAAAGTTTTAAATCACCCGGACGCCTGATTCGCAGCGTTGCCGGTTTGATAGTAAGGTCCGATATGATTTTAAATATTTAGTTGTTTCGCGATCGCGCCGTGTTGCCGGTTTGATACGATTGAACATTTTGAATGTTATATTTAATTTTATGATTGAAAATTAAACATTCCCTTCCACAACTCCCTTAGCTTTCATATAGTGATCACGTGAAAGAGGACCTCCAATCTATGATATCGCAAAAAAAAATTCGAAAAGAGCGACTTCCTTTATCGGGTTTTTTTCCGCCAGATCGACTCTACTAAACACTATTACTTTTCTCAGTGTATCTCAAATTGTTTATCTTTCAATACTGTGACGTATTTCCTCCCAATATTGTGTCCATCCAACATCAAAGGAACCGATCAAGCTTTCGCCTCTTGTTAGATGGTGTACTCTTTGGTTTAAATTCAGCGAAAGAAAAATATTATGAGCGGGTCTTGAATAAAAAAAAACACCGACTCTGGTATATTTTTTATTATCAGGCGAGAGCGATGGCACATAAACGGAGAACAGTAGGTAGTTGGATCGATAACGATAGGATAATTTAATATTTCATAAAGGAATAAAAACAAAAAATAGAAAACTATAGAGGGACATTCCACGATGACGAAAAAGTATTAGGCGAGGGATTTAAAATAAAACGCTAGTTTTGAAGACAAAATTTATTTTTCTATAAAATTCATTAAGGTTATTGATAATTTTTTTAACAACTCTTACCAAATACAAAATCGATTAACAATTTTGTCAGCTTCAATGACTATTTTCAAAATTTCATGAACTAACCTTAAAATTATTATCATACTTCTATATTGCTTTAAAAATAATACTGCTACCGTGTCGATTGCCTTTTAGTGTACATAATAATATTATATTATAAGTAGACTAGTTCGTTAATTTAAGAGACTAGTTTAACAAGTCAATGATAACCTCGAGTGTACGTCAAACGTCAAAAAAGTGCACCCCATGTAAAAGTCATGTCTCCAGCGTTTTGTACGCATTTTTTGACGTTTAGTGATGATATGATGGATATATCTGCACTTTATCCATGTTCTTGCTCTCTTGATATACCATCGATATCCTGTAGCAGAGCGGAATCATCGCCAGGTTGCTAAATGGATAAAAACTGCTATGATATCATCTCCTGCGACGTTTTTTCCATTCCAAACCAGAAGAAATAGCTCGCCCGAAGAAAATTCAGTCAATGCGGGAGATCTATCACTGACTTGTCAAAAAGCACTAGTACCTACTAGTAGCTTAGCAAATAAAATAAAAATCATTCATAGTTCTATCGACAGTTATCTTAAATTAAAATTTATGTTCAATGGAAGCTCTTTTTAAAATTATGTTAGGAATATTCAATTTTAATACTTTCTTAATACAAACTAAACATTTTTAGTACGGTGCTTCTTTTTGACAATATTATATACGTTCTAATTTTTTTTTTAGATTATAAAAAATTGAATGTAAAAAGAATCAAATAAATACGAGGTAGTACTGATTTCTAGTTTAATACATCAGGATTTCGGAAAAATATTTGCTGAGTGGACCCTTAAATGTCTGAATAGTAGATGTATAATGACAGTGTATATGTGGAGTAGACCGTTGTCCCCATTGTCCGGTTGACACAAGTTTATCTTTAGAATTAATTTGCGTGCTTCCGATTGGGTTGTAGAATATAAAAGTTATCAATAGGCCCCCGTACCTATTAATTAATTTATAAACCTCTAATGCTTCGTATATATATTCTCGTAATACTTTGCTGTTTAAAACTACTATTGGTGTTCTAATATCTAGTAACAGGATTATCATAAAATTATTGACTTAAAATATTTACAGCTTATCCGCATTGACCTTGGCGTCTAAAACTAATTATCAAAACTATTTCGTTTGGCTTCAGAGACTGTTTTTCTACTTGGATATGTCTAAAAGGCTTCTAAAGGCATTAATAATTAAAGTAGACTGTTTGTAAATTTGGCGTTACCCCTATAGAACCGGAATGTAAAGAAAATGTTCCAGTGTGAATTAGAATGTTTATTTAAATGTTCCAGCGCATTATAGACCAGGGTCAAACCGATTTTAACACTCCGATCCAAGACGGTAGTCTATCAGGCCAGGGGTATCTCTCAAAACGTTATATTTTTAAACGTAAATAATGTACATTGTCCAGATTTTCAGTACCTTTCAGAAAAATGAACATTTTCATTTTACAATAAATTTTTTTAAAAAAATTGTTTTATTTTTTCCAAAAAAAATTACATTGTCCTGATAGACCACTGTCGCGTCGTTCGTTTATGTAAGTTTTTTAGTGCATCTGTGAGTCGGAAAAAACCTCGAAAAACACAAATATTTTAAGCAGCAACCAAACCACCTCTCCCCTCCCCCCGTTTTCGAGAATGCTGAACACGCTGGCAATGGTTAAAATTCTATTGGAGTTGACTCAACCCCCCAAACGGCCAAAAACCACCACCAAAATGGGCGGAATCGCGTATTCCGCATATTCCATCCGTAAAATATTCCCTACCTCCTGTTTTCGAGGATGCTAAACATGATGGCGTTATTCAAAATTATATTTGCCTTGACCCCTCCCCTCAAACTGCCAAAAACCACCACCAAAATTGGGGAATCCTGGATTCCCCGTCTTTCCCCTCGTTTTCGAGGGTGCTGAACGCGATGGCGGTATCCAAAATTAGTTTCGGCCTAACTCCATCACTGAAACGGCCAAAAACCAGCCCCAAAATAGGGGAATCGCCGATTCCGTGTCTTCTACCGGCAAAATATACCCCTCCCCCGTTTTTGAGGATGCTGAACACGACGGCGGTGTTTAAAATTATTTTCGACTTAGTCCCACCCCCCAAATGGCCAAAAATCAGCCTCTACAGAATGATTTTTTTTGTAAACACGAAAAACTGCCTCATCTGCCTTTTTTGAGGATGCTGAGCACAATGGTGATGTTACATCTGTGTATCGACTTAGCCACATCCCCCAAACGGTCGTCCCACCCCCCAAAGGGCCAAAAATCAGCCTCGATTTTTTTTGTAAACACGAGAAACTGCGTCATCTGCCCTTTTTGAGGATGCTGAGCACAATGGTGATGTTACATCTGTACACCGACTTAGCCACATTCCCCGAACGGCCAAGAACCACCCTCTACAGCGTTTTTTTTATTTAATTCTGCAAATTTACAATTAACTCAACTGAACTATATGGTGTTATAAGTAAATGTGTGGAACGAATAAGGCAGGTGAGAAGAAATCGTCCACAGACGATCCTCCTGTATTTACTGTGGTTCAGTGGTTCGATGGATTCAATCATCATTGTGGTTTGGGGCCTCCATTAGGACTGTAGGCCACTGTCTTTTAAGTCTCCTTCTGATATTAGGTGGATTACTCATGTCAACTATATATTGGTTTTAATTTTACTGTAGTTTGTCTTTGTAGGTTATCGACATTCTTTTTATTTTATCCGCGACGTATGCAATTTGTAAGTCATTGTGTAAAGTAAAGTTGGATACATACCATGGGGCGTTTGTTAATGTGCATAATACTTTTGATTGTAACCTTTGAATGATGTTTAGGTTTGATGCTTTGGTACAGCCCCATAGCTGTGTCCATATATGCTTTAATATGTACTTGTATAATAGCAGCTTATTTTCGATGAATAATTTTGAGTTACGTCCTATCAGCCAGGAGATTTCTCTTGTTTTTAGGTTTAGTTGCTATCGTTTGGTTTTAACGTGTTTTTTCCATGTAAGTTTTCGATCTAAGTGCAATCCTAAGTACTTCACTTTAGATGTGCTACCATCTATGGTTTACTTACTTCACTTTAGTTTGAATTGGTATCGGTGAGTTTTGAATTGATACTGGACATAAGGTATGTCTAGTTGTGAACCGTTATTTGTGCTGATTTGTTCTGGTTAATTTTAATTCTCCATGTGTCGAAACAGTTTTGAAGGGCGTCGAGGTGTAGTTGAAGGTGGTTGGATGCTACAGCTTGATCTTCGTTTACTGCTAATACAGCAGTGTCATCTGCGAATGCCTCTACAGGGTGAAAAACTTTTTTTTTAGCAAACATGAAATCCCGCGAAAAATTTTTACCCTGTAGAGGGTGATTTTTGGCCGTTTGAGGGGTGAGGTCAGGTCAAAAATAATTTTAGATAACGCCATCGTGTTCTGCATTCTCAAAAACCAGATAAGTGTTGTAAGCTGTCAAAATTTTTATGTCAAATATCACTTTTTTTATTTATTTTTATTTAATACTAAGTAGGCATAAACAAACAAAATTTTTGCATCGGGGGAAAGAAAATACCTTATAAACACAAATAAAAATATTGTGTTTCAAAAATACCAATTAAAAGAATATTAAAATATGGCGCTATTTTTGGTTCCAATAGACCACCGTCGTGCACTCTTGTTATTATTTAGACGTCGTGGAACGGAGTGTTAAATACCCGAATCCTTGTAAAATTGGGTCTGGGTGGACGGAAAAATTAGGGGAAATTATAAGTAAATTAAGAAAAATCAATACGGCTGAGTAAAAGTTCCGAAAGGGGGTGGGTGTAGGTAAATATACGTTTTGAGGATTGGATATTGGTTTTTTTACGATTTGTGGCTGAAATATGCATCCTATCGAAAAAAGTTTAATAGAAAAGTTGTAGATAATTGAAAAATATAAAACTTTTGTATTAACCATTTTTCAACATAACCTCAAAATTATCGACTGCGTAGAATTTTTGAGAACATTGTTCAATCCATTGTTAGAATGTTCGCAGAACATTACAATATTTACTAGAAAGCGTTAAATGCGGTGAGAGCCAAATTTTTTAATTTATCTTTAATAACTTTCCCGAAAACTTGGAAGGAAAAGTCCGATCGTGAGCAACTTCAGATTATTTGTTGCATTCAGCAATATTTTAGCACTCTAGTTGCAAATTTGGTATTGCTACATTATACAATAAATCACTAGTATTGTAGGATTGGTTTCAAATTTAATCTTCTGCGACCTTTTTTTAAATTTGATTTTAGTCTGTGTGGCTTTTTATAAAATGTGTTGCAGTCAGACAGTATAATTTACAGAGAAAAGGACATAGGATTCCTTCGTGAACGAGAGCCGCCGTTCTATAAAGTTGACTATCGAAAGGATCCAAGATGGCAGGACATAACATGTGGTCCAGATTAACTTCTGATAGCTGAAAGCAGAAATGGAAACATTAAATATGCGGGTATAGCAAACTTTTCTAGAATATACATAAAAATGACTTCAGCTATATTAAACTGGAAGTACAAGTGATCATTAGTGCCCAAAATGGGACTAAATTTAAAAAATGGCCCAGATGATGACCAGAGTGACCTACCTTCATCAGCTACAGATGCTTTGCCGTGCCTGGCCAGCATATGTTGGCCCGGTAATGGGTTGATTGAAATTGTTTGCTGGCAGATTAAAATAGATAGAAAAAAGTCTGGGACCCTAGAGGATGCTTCTGTAAGAACTACAAGTAGTTCTGGAGATGGCAAAGCGACCAGGGTGATGGGTAATCTAATCTAGGAGCTATAGAGACCTCCTGGAGATTTCTGTAAGAACTTCAAGAAGAGATACTGGCGATGGAAGCGTAAGCGAGATGCTAGGATGCGAAAACAAAAGCATAAGATCGGGTACAACAGATTGGAAGACGTAGAGAGCTTTTGGTACTTCTCTAAGAACTGATTCGAGTGTTGAGCCCGACCAGAGCGATGCTAGGATCGAAAAAATGGAAAAATCTTATTTAAACGCATAAGAATTGCTGTAATTTTAGATTAAGTTTCTGGAGAGTTACGCAAGAAGTCGATGACAAAGCAATCTAGGCGATGGGTAAACTAGCTATAGAGTGCCATCTGGAGACTTATATCAGACGTACAAGAAGCAATTCTTGAGATCGAGGAGCAAGAAAGATGCTAAAAGAAGGAGCTAAATTAAGGCAAACGAATTCTGGAAGCTTAAAGTGAGATTTTGAAGACTTCTGTAAGAATTACAAGCAGCGATTCTAGCTAACTGATGGGTTAAACATGATGTGAACTGTAGAGACACATTCTGGATACTTCCATAAGACGTATAGAAAGTGATTTTGGGGATGAAAGCACCAGGGGATTTCCATGAAGTGATTCTTAGTGTTGGTACAACCTGGAAGCACAACATTTTTCGAAATTAATTATTATCTTACCAATGAAAATGCCTGCAGAACTCCAAAATGATAAATTAGGTTTAACCCATAGCTCATAGCACACCACGACATATCGCGAGGGTCTTCAATATTGAATTCACCTGAAAAACCATATAATATATACAATAGAAAAATAAAATAATTTAAAAAATAGTTACCTCCTAATTGTAACAGAAAATAAGGCACGACGAATATCATTCCATGTTGAATCCAGTAGAGGGCGCTTTCTAGAGGTAACTTTAAATAGTAAAATAAATTATAAATTATGAATACAAGACTACATATAAAAAGAAGTAGAAAAAAATATTGGCAGGGTCAAAATTATCAAAAACGTTCTCACGTAGATCTACAGGAAAAAAAGTTTTTTTAAGCTTTTTTTGGCAATACTATTTTTAAATTTTTTTACTTACCTGCCTGGTATCTGTTTCTGGAAAGACATATGCTAGAACAGCTCCGTTCAATAAGTTGAGCTGAATTCTAAATAATGCGGTTACTGTTTTACTAGGGGCCGCTGCTAACAAGTATATCTACAAAAAAGTAGAAAAAAATAGGAGTTAACTTATAAAGGGTGATTTATAAAAGCGGTGGTTTAAAATATTAATATTTCGCTATATAACATAGGGCATACATTTTCGTGTTTTGTGATAGCCCAACTATATTAATTTACTCGGTTTACATTGAAAAAATAAATATAAAATATGACTAAACGAAATTTTTATAAGTGGGGGTACGTAAATATACGTTTTTGAGGGTTGTTTGAATAGTTTGGGTTATCACCCTGTAATTTGAAATGCGACTTTGAATTGTAATGTAAATTTCAAATTAGAATGTCATTTTTGAAATTACTCTTTATGAATTAAAAGGTTTTTTTTTATAATTTGTGATTTGTAGTGGAGTGTATTTGTCCAGCCAAAATCGGCATTTGTCAAAAAAAAATTGAATTGGCCGCCATTTTTGGAAAAACAATAGTAGAGAAAAAGTTTTTATCTTTAAAAGAAGGATTTTATGTGTACTTTTGTCTAAGAAAATCCAATATTTTATTTCTTTATTTAAATTGCGCAATTTAGGGAATAATAAAAAAAATAAAAATTCGATTTTTATTTTTTTCCAATTTTTTATCGCGATATTTATGCTTGATTCTCCTAGAAAAACTGTATTTCAGTCCAAAAAATGTTTAAAAAAATAAAAAATATATTTCAGGTTCTAAAGTAAGATTTTTGTGAGGGAACAAATCAATATAAATCAATATAAAAAATGAAAATCGAGTTTTTATTTTTTTATTCCCTAAATTGGGCACTTTAAATAAAGAAATAAGATGTTGGATTTTCTTAGACAAAAAAGTATCCCTCGTCTTCGACTCGGGATACTTTTAAAAAATTCATGCTTTCGGAAATATTTCCGATAGTAATTCAAGCTCTAGGGAGATTACAAGTGAAAGAATCATTATTATTATTTACTACACTGTAAAAATCTTACCTGTATTGCCGTGGTCACGTGACAGGGATTTAAAATAAATATCATAGATCTACTTGAAAATTTATATCCAAGTTCCATCCCGAAAACGATGCACATCACAACCAATAAGATCCTCCTTAAGCACGTATCCTTTCTTACGTACGACTTGTCGGGCAAACCTTGCTGAGGATAACCCCAACAAATCAACCAAAGGGCGAAACTTGTGGCTAAAATCGTTTCCACTACCCGCCATGTTGGATTGATATATTTGGCGCATTCCGGTCCAGCGTTTCGTGGGACACTAGTGGATACCCCTCCCAATATCCAATCCCAATCCATTATTGTAGTATCCTAAAAAAATTATATTTGCCCCCATTTCGAATTAAAAAGTCAAAGTATTTTCCATATTAGTTTCTTAGTTTCTTATTATTTTATATTTCCATTTTTTTGCTACGATATTTTGCTTAAGGACGTATTTCTTCCTTTACCAAATCAAATAGTTCATTATAAATAAACGGAGAATTTTGATTCAAATTTGAAGATTTTATAATATATAGTTTATACAAAACTAAAACCGTTGCATGTCATCGGTGACGTATTTATTCGACAGCAGTGGTACCAATTTAATAAAATATTTTTGGATATTTTGAGTGTTTGGTTTCAAACTTCAAACAAACGTTTTTTTTTCAAATATGTAAACAGATTTCGAAAATTCTGTTATACCTACAGGGTGTAATTTTAAGGACATAACTTTAAATTTTTTTTATTAATGCAGACCTGTATTAACAAAATTCGTTCGTTTGACCGCTACAGTTTAGAGAAGAAAGGAGTGCAGTAATTTAATTTGTAGAAGTAGTTTTAAGAGGTAGAAATTTTATTTTTAACTCATCCTTCAATGCTTATTTGTAGTTAAAATGAAAATTTTAATACATTTTATCGGCCTAATAAAAGATTTCGCTTGATTTAATCATGATTCCATAGTTTTTGCTGTAATAAATCTGTTCCTTTGACAGATAAGTCAGACTTTATTTATTCATAGCAGTATCGCATGTATTTTAATGGATTTTGTATTAATATATTTCAAAATGGTTTTATATCATATCAGTCCTCCTAAATCCTTAAAGGCAGAATTACTCGTCATAGCAAAGCAACTTAAAAACAAATTCAAAAAATATATTATAGATGAGATGGTCCTAGAAAAAGGAATTGAAATTCTCAGATTGCCTCCTTACCATGCAGAGTTAAATCCCATTGAACAGATCTGGTCACAATTAAATGGACAACATTTGAAAAAAGTGGAAAATTCATTTTGGAAAGTGGATACAGCAATGGAAAACTTAATATATCTCTACAGGCCTTGTTGGCCCATGGCTTGGTATGTGACCTCTTTCCATTTCTTCCTATTCTTGGCTCTCTTTTTCCAGTTGTTTATTCCCATACTTTCCAGATCTCGTTCAACTTGGCTGCTCCATCTGTATTTTGGTCTTCCCTTCCGTTTTTTCTGGCCAATTTTTTTTTGTAACAACATTTTCGGCACTCTTTACTCGCTCATTCTATATACATGACCGAGCCATCTAATTCTTTGTGTTCTTACGATCGCTGTTATTATCGGTTCATTGTATAGTTTCTTTAAGTCCTAGTTCTCCGCTCCCATATTCCGTCTACTCTCTTTCCCCCAAAAATGTTTCTTAAGATTTTTCTTTCTCAAATCATATTTATTTCTGCCTTTCATAGTGACCATACTTCACAACCTTATAACACAATAGGGCGTATTACTGTTTTATATATATATATATATATATATATATATATATATATGTACTTTTAACTTTCTGGATATCAGCTTACTTTTTAGGAAGCTATTTAAGCTATGTATACACTTGGTCCCTTTTATTAATCGCGATTTAATTTCCTCTTTTAAATTAGGTTTTTTTTTGAACTCGGTTCCTAAATAGGTAAATCTCTCTACTTCTTCGAACTCCAGTTGTTTTCCCATACCTGTTGTCACCTTCAGCATACTTCCCTTCTTAAAGATTGCGTCGGTCCATTTCATATATTTAGTTTTTCCGCAGTTTATTTCTCGACCGTATGCCCTTGCCTTGGCCTCTAGTGCAACTATGACCCTTTTTAACTCCGCACTACTCCGTGTCATAACTACTATGTCATCTGCGTATCCTACACATTGGTGTTTCTTGAAGTAAATTAGTCCAGTTCGGTTAATTCTTGCGTCAAGCTTTTCCAAAACTGTATTGAAGAGAAGCGACGATAGCGGATCACCCTGCCTCAGATCTGTCTTAACATTAAACTTTTCCGATATGTCCCCATTTACTTTTACTCTGCCCGTTGTACCGTGTAGTGTCAATTTAACTAGATTTATCAGTTTCTGATTTATGTTTAATTCTTTCATTGCCTTATAAATAGCTCTCCTACTGACGATGTCATACGCTTTTTTAAAATCTATGAAAACTACGTACGTATCTTTATGGTGTTGGTAACTCTCAGCTTGTATTTCTCTTAGTGTATATAATTGGTCAACCGTTCCTCTTCCATCCGTAAATCCACAACAACGTTATTTATCACTTAATTAATTTTTTATACACTTTGCTAATATCTTATACAGAACACTCAGCAAGGTGATTCCTCTATAATTGGCACATTTATACTTTCCACCTTTTTTATATAGCGGGTTTATAATTGCTTCATGCCAACTATCTGGCATTTTTTCTTCGCACCAGATTTTTCGTATTAAGCTACATATCTCCTCTTCTAGTTGATCCCCTCCATGTTTCAGCATTTCTATCGTGATTTCGTCTAAACCCGGACTATTATTTGCATTCGAGCTCGCTAGGATCTTCTTTATATCTTATATATTCGTCCCCCTCCTCTACTACCTCCCTTTCATTTAACAAGTCGCAGAAATACTCTTGCCAACTTTTTAAGACAGTTTCTTCTTCCATTAATAATTGCCCTTCCTTGTCTTTAACATATATTATGCTTGCTTTTTGTTTTTGTTTTTCTGTATTAACTCCCTGATAGAGGTTTCTGATCTCGTTACTTTTATAATAATCTTCTATCTCTTCAAGTTGCCTCTCCTTATATCTCTTCTTTTTTTCCTTGAGTATCTTTTTGCATTCTCTTCTGCAGTCTTCATAGCGTTTTCTTGCTTGTTCTGTTCTGGAAAACTTAATAGACCCTATAATAATAAACCTCAGTAAAGACAATGATAATGATACCAGTAGTTATAGTGAAGACAGTGACTTTTAAAGATAGTTCTTGAACTTTTTATTTTTTTTAATTTTTGATTTTAGGTACTGAAGTGTTTTAATGCCAAGAGATTAAAAAAAGTTTAAACCCATTAACAACATATAATCCTCCGTGTTATTTATTGGTTTATTTTTAATTTGCAAAGTACGCCTATGGAATGTGACGTTATATTTCCACTTTTACTGCACTCCTCTTTAATCCAGAGTATAGCAAATATCAAAAAAATACTGGGTGGTTTACAGTTCGAGTATTTCCCTCTCCCAATGAAACACCCTGTATATGTGGAGTAATAAAGTTTTCTTACCTTTACTTTATCAGTTTTTACCCCATTTACTTAATATTTAATATACTGAAAATAAATTAAAAATAATTATTAATTTCATCTATGTATTGTTTAAAAAAATAATTAACTGAACAATTATAGCGTAAATTTTATCTAAAATTAAAACGCAATTTTCTGACCACCTACATACTGCTGAGAATTTTTCAAAACTACTGTAATATTACTCTACAAAAAAAAAAACAAGAAAACTAACAAAATTATTTTAACTGACCCAATAACCTTTCCCTAATTTTACTTACTCATTTATTTATCACATAATTTTTTTCGTTCCTGGTTGACCAAGACGGAAAACGAGTATTTTTGACGCTAGAACAACAATTTTTCTTGTTCTTTCGACATTTCCTGTCTCTTTTTCACCATTATTTGTACGTCACAGGTTTTAGGCAGGAAATTATTTCAATACGGGAAAACCAGACAGAATCTAAATCGTTGTTTTGCAGGACTGACAATACGTGGGAAAGCGCCTGCATAGGATTTTAATTATGCAGTTTTCCAGCGGCGACATCTGTGCGGAAAACGCCGAAACATCTGTGAGTATTGATTAACTAATGCGGTACATTTTTAGAAAGAGGAATTTTTGGTTATCTGTTGAGGTTTTCCGTAAAAAAAGTCGACAGTGGTTTAATTATATCACAATTTAAATATTGGGAAAATCCCCACTTTCCAGGCGGTTATTCTACGCTTTTCTACGTTTCTGCTTGTATATGCAGTTCAATAACACTCTGTATAAATATATTTTGAAGTGAAAATTGTTGGATTTCCCCAAGAAAAATTTTTTGGATGTGGATATAGAGTTGACTTAATTTGACGATTTTCCGATTTTTTCTACAGTTTTTCACTACTTTTCCAACAAATATTTTTTACCTTGGAAGAAGTAAACTAAAAAACAGATTTATAAATACCCAAATTTATCGCCATCTATCAGTAAAAACAATAATCTCGTTTTTAACAGGAATCGTACAAATGAACCGTTATTTTAATTACTAATTTGTTGCACAGATGGCGCTAGGTGTTGGAAAATCCTTTATTCTAGACTAGAAAGGAAGATTCATGATTTAGCATTAGTCTGTGGTTTGTGGTCAAATTAGGGAAAGTACCTTTTTGAATAATTACTATGCGACCTTTTTGCTAATAAATTAAAATTTATAAATTACTGGAGAGGTCGGTTAATATCCAAGCAGATAAAATTTAGCTTTGAAATCGGCATTAGAGGAAGAAATGGGTTTTAAAATAAATTAGGCTTTATCGTAAATAATAAATTATTAGAAATTAAAATTAAATATAATTTTTAACCCATTTTTACCTGATTCAGAATAGATACCACTGGTACAAAATATCCTAAAGAAAAGTACTTATTCCTCGGGGTGTATTTCGGTGTTCAGGACTTTCCGGGAATGAAATATGATATATCGCGTGACGGAATAAATACAAAGATCCAATAATTCACACGACATCGTTGCATTAGAATAACATGAACGTTTTCCATGATACATCGCAAGAAAAATTTCTCTATTTTTCTATTGTTCGGAGTTTTAAAATAAATTCCAGATGGTGTTTGATATAAAACTGAAATATACTGCATGAAGAATGTCGTGGTGAGGAATTTTCGATAGGATGTTTTCTTTATATTAAAATACCCCTTACGGGGCGTTTGTTAATATTACAATCTGATCACATAACGATCAATGAGTAATTTTTGTCCAACTTAAATTCATACGTGAAGATTGGATAACTAAAGTCTACTCACTAGTATACCTTAGGTTCTAATACTTTTTACACCTTACTTAACGTGTATTTATTACTGCGCACTATGCTCTGCTTTTTTTCTGTCTTATTCACTTACACTAACTCAAAGGGCTTCTTCCTCTTGAGTCTTCTTACTAGATCACTGTTGTCCAGGAGCTGGATGGCCTTGACATTCACGTGTTGGTGGAGTTGATGGTCGTGACTTCTTGCAAATTTGTTAATTGTCTGGTTAACAGTGTCCCGGTGGAGGTCGCTATTTCTGCAGTACCAGGGAGCGTTGACTATGTTCCTTAATGCTTTGTTCTGGAATCTCCTTAAGTAAATTACTCTGACTAGCATAGACCCAAAGCTAGATACCATATGTCCATATCGGTTTCAGAATTTGTTTGTATAACAACATTTCGTTATATAATGACAGGGTAGAATTTCTTCCAAGCAGCCAATACATTTTTCTGAATTTTATGTTGAGTTCTTCACGTTTCTTTTTGACATGGACCTTCCAGCGTAGTCTCGCATCTAAAGTAATATCTAGATACTTTGCAGAATTAGCATAAGGGATCTGGGTATTATTTATTCTGACTGGTATATACTCATTGTTTTTGTTAGTATAATTAACATGTACTGATTTATTTTCATTTAATTTATTCTCCAACGATTGGTCCAATGATTAATTCTATCTAATGATATTTGTAGTTGTTTTGCAGCCTCTTCGTGAGTTTTCCCTACTGCCATGATAGCGGTGTCATCTGCAAAGGTTGCAAATTTTATTTTGCTCTAATTCAGGAATATCACTAGTGTATAATAGGTATAGGACTGGCCCTAATACCCTTCCTTGTGGTACTCCTGCCTTAATTTATTTAATTTTAGAGTATGCTTCTTCCTGTTTAATCCTAAAGTATCTTTCTGATATATATGATGCTAATAATTCTGAATAATGTTTTGGCAATAATAGATTCATTTTGTGTTTAATTCCTTCATGCCAAACTCTACCGAAAGCGTGCGCTACATCAAGGAAGACAGGAGAGCTAACTTTTTCTTCTAAGGTTTTTCGATGATAGTATTACTTTGCATTGTGTTTTTTCGATTTTTTCACAGTAAAAGTTAGATGCCCGAATGGTAATTAACAAGACTATTTCATGAGTAACAGATTATTCTGCATACACATAGCTTACAAAACATACTACCTATTATATATGAATATATAATAAATATGTCGGTATTAATTTGAAAACTGAAAAACAGGTAATTTGTTTAATCACAAAATACTACAAACTTAATTATTTATGGTACAATTAAAATATAAATTGCAATTTTGGTACACAGTAGGAGTATTGTTTTAAATGTTTGTTAACTCATTGATAACGTTGGGTGTAGGTAAATCATTAATGTTGTTGATGGGTCCAGCTGTAGAGTGAGTAGCTCGAGAAGTGGCTGCAGGATCTTCTGTTTTCTGTTTTTTAGCTGGAGTTTCTGAGGCGTCACTTCTAAGGGTGTTTATAATGTTGGAATAATGCTCATTATCCATTTGCAGATAAGGCTTAATTGAGTTGGCTGAACTGTGGCCAGTAATTTTAATTAATTGTTGTTTACCTACCCCTCCTTTAGCCAGGTTAATGACTGCTGTCGACCGCATGGAGTGATTTGTTATTTTTATTTCTTTTGTATTTAATCCTGCCTTCTCTGCTGCTTCTTTAGTCCATTTCGAAAGTTGGTTTTTGTTTTTGTACTATCCACTGGATTGTTCTTTGTTCCATGATGGGTTTACTGTTAAGAATAATCTATCAGTTGTTATTCTAGATGAACGTTTAACCATGAGAACTTTAAAAAGACGGACTGGACAAAAAGTAGGGTTCTTCGTGTTGGGGACCAGCCATTTACTGTCGGCCATTTTTTTTCTCCACCCTGGGCCGTTTTATTGAAGAAAGGATTATATTCTACTCTTCCTAAAAAGTAGGATTCTTGAAAATCAGTTATTTTAAAAAATATGGAACTATGTTATCTATCTGTTTTAATCCCAGAATTATCCACTTCCTCTTTAAAATAATGAATTTTCGCTGGAGTCCCACCGGAGTGTCTTCGTCCCATAATACAACCATTGCGTAGTATTCTTCCAATTTTAATGAAGTCAGAGCTCGATTTCCTTTTATTGGCGCACATCTGCAAATTCCTTCGTATCGCATTACTAGCTTCCCTACTATACTTGAAGATAATATCTTTCAATGGATCAAAAATTATTTTCCACTTCATAAAATACATCTGTTGCTTTTTTTTGCAACGGTGTTCCACATTGTCTTCACAACTAGTTCTTTGTAAATTCACCGTTTTCCTTCTTCATATTCCACGCCCAATCTTTCACGATTAGGTTTAGTTGCTCTAAAAAATAGTTCGTATTTCTTTGCCTTGCAGAATTCCGTAAACTGTTTCCATATTGACGTATGGGTTTTAACGGTATTGTACGGTACACTTCTCTCAATCGCCAGACCAATAGTCATAGAATAACTTCGAAAGCGACTCAATTTCACTACATAAGCTGACTAGTACTGTTTAAAAACCATATTACTACATTTATTGACAATAAAATCTGAAAAATTGTTTAGCGTCGTTTTCTGGTGTCCTAGGAGACCATAATTAATTGTTATCAAAGGTATTGTAATTCTTGGTGACAACAGCTGTCAAGTTTTGCCGCGGGTAAAATCGAAAAAACTGCTGACAGGAGCTGTCATACAGTTTTTTCATTTAGAAACAATTTGTAATTCAAAATTGCGCGTTTGTGATTGGTGGAAGTTAAGACGAGGGAAATAGTCAATATGAAAATCAAACACAAATAACAAAATAACGAATTATAATTTAATTAACTCTTTCTATCTGCTTCCTTAAGATACTTAATTCTTTTGAAATTACCTTTTGCACGGTTTTTTTCATGTTATCCGCGAATTTTTGGCATTTTTATCTGAAAACAACGTCGGACATGCATTTTTGAAATAGTTCTCGTCTCCGATACCACCGAACTCAACTCTGTCCGGTGGCACCCGACTGACACCCAAAATTAAAAAAGGCGCCATGAAAAAAGCAGTGCTCCAATCACAGTTATCAGCTGAAAACTAACTGACTACCATCTAAGTTATAGGTTAAATAATCCCTTTAATATATAGCTCGGGAGCCAGAGAATATTTCTCGAGTTGATAAAATAGAAATATGCATTCACTAAGATGTAATCGAAGCGACTAATCGCTCGGCAACCCGACCAAATCATAGTTTAACTGGTAGTTGCGCCCTGGGCAACGTAGCGGCATCCTTTGCGGCAGTCTCAAAGGATGCCGCTACGTTAGAAGTTTTTTTGGTAGCAACAAAGGCGCCGCTTTAAAGATATTAAATTGGGGCTACTATATATTACACTAACTATACATGTTAATAATTATAACTTAGTTTAATGCAGGACTTCTCAACGGAAAAAGCAAAAAACGCGCATTGACAAATGAATCATGATGGCAAGATGGCAAAGATTTGCCGTAATTAGACACTGTCCGATACCACACGACTTTCCCCTACACCAAAACTGACCATAAATTAAAGATTGCGGTCAAATTTATGTAAATAATTTTATTAATGATTACTAGAATTGATCGCGACCGTCGACAAGTTGAATTTGGGCTCTTGTCAGCTGATAGCGGCCATGTTGGTCACTGTGTGATTCTTTATCGGACGAAATGTACCTATTTTTAAGGTTAAATGATAGAGAACAAAAAGAATAACCTACGGTGTATGGTTACTTTTTATTTTTAAGTTAGAGAAAGGAGAAAAGAGCCATAAAAACACGAAATAAAAGCAACAATGTAGGTAAACTGGATTGTGAGAAGATTTTATAAGTTTATCTATTATACGGTTTTTTATTAGTTTGGAATTTTATAGTTTCAGTATTCTCATAGGTATTTATTTCGATTTGAGGAAGAAAATATAATACAGTGTATTTTATTTTAACTTATACCTATTGCGAATTGGATAAAGCTTAAAGTTTTTTTATACACACGTGGTAATTCTTATTTTGAAAATACGTCAAAGAATGATCAAACTCCCTCAAAGGTACTGCCTTTTCTGATACTATTATTTGTTCCGCATATTTTCAAACACATTTTTAAAAAACTTTCCCGTTGCGTATAGATGCCCTGCAATTTCTGTGAAAGACATAATCAGGGAAATTCAGCGTCATGCATATTCAAAACCATCTCATCAAAAGACCCGGTCTAAATTCTAAATATGTTTTCTCTGTAGCTATAACAGAAAGGTGGAAGTGGAGCTTACCTGTCATAATATTTTAAGTTAAAAGGGTTCACGTAGAACATGGTCCGTCAGCAAAGTTGGAAATAGTCAAAGTGAGATAGATGAAGTGGAAGCAAGTGGTTTTATTTGCGTAGGCGGCAAATGTCTACCGGGTAAATAACAAAAGTTGGCTTTTGAAATAATAAAACGACTTATTTAAGACGTAGGGGAGGATTTACTAATTCTAACTGTATCAAACACCCCAGCAGTTAGCTGGGAACATTTTTTGTAAACCTGGTGACTAATAAACTTTTATTTCAAGACCTGAAAAGGAAGAAAATGTATTGTAGAGATAAGAATCTTTTTCCGTAACATATTTTCACGCCAATAAACCACATTATCAACTGTTAAACAAAACAAATTGTAAAATACATCCCAGAACAATTCAAAAACCAAGCTTGGATGAATCGGAGATATATTTAACAGATAAAGGGATAAAGGGAAAGCTTCATGGCTACTAATTCAGATCTTTCGCGCAGACTTCAATGAGCTAAAAAAAAAATTAAAACAACCTAGTCGTACTTTTGGTTATTACCTCGTAACACCTTTGTAAATGTAAATAGAAATGTAAATTTCAGGTGAGCGGGTCAACAGTTTGACGTCATAGCACACTTTCCCAAGATGATATAAATTTATAGTGAGGTCCAAGTCGGGCAGAAGGTTATGAAAAATCGCCAAAATCGATTGCTCTTTCAAGTGGTTACGTTTACAATAAGGAACTTGACGTACATCAACAAAATGGCGCCTGTTACGTCATCACAAATATATAAGTATCTTTTTATTCAAAATGTGCTTGTACGCCACTGATTGCTTGCTTGACTGATTAGTATTCCCAACTCCGCATTCAACTTTTTCATTAGAAGTTGGCGCTGTGCAAAAAAACAAATAGTAAAAATATGTCGGTAGTTTCAATAATTCACTTAGTTAAACTAAACTTTTTTCACGTCAAAATTGCATGGAGACAGCATGCTAAACACCATTTATCTCAAAGGGGAATGCGTTTGAAAGCCGTTCCTGCCTCTGAAAGCTAAATACTCTTGTTTCGTTGTACATGCCGGCATTTTCCGTCGTAGATTTCTTTCATTTTAACGTGTTAAATGATGTGAGTGCTATTTTTACATTAGCTTTGAGTCGTTGGTAATTTTTCCTTGTTTTGGATGTAATTAAAAATTTATCATTTCTCGTTATTTGGTTCTGAGGGTTATTTTTCCAGTTTGTGCATTTTTCTGTAACGAAGAAAGTTTGAAAGGCTATTAAAAGTATCCAAGCTCTAATCTATAAAATTAATACTAGATACATTTGAAATAAACAGAAGGGCAAGATGATGGTATTCAACCTCTCAGATTATTCCCATTCCAAACAATTTTCGTAGTCTTCCATGGTATTTTATTTATTTTCGATTCACATTAATTCCCATTTTACTGTAACCTACATGGAAGTCACTCATTCCTTAGGAAATGAAATTGAAATATGTGTTGTATAAATATGATAATTTTTTACTAACTATTGTAACCAATCAAATTACTTAATTTAGAGTCATGTGTCAAATTTCATCCAATCAGCTATGGATTACAGCGATAACACCCTACATGTGGTGTTTTCAGTTTGGTGTTTTCAGCAAGTCAAGTTTTTGATTAAAAATTAATTAAACGTCAAACTGACAACTAGTTTAAAAATGTTTAAATCTACAAAGTAAAAAATTATCTTATCGAATACCCCTCGGGCCTTGATAAATCCTCAAAATTTTGTCATAGAGAATCCTTCAAGCGTGTTGCTTAAGGATAATAGCCCTCGGCCTTCGGCCTCGGGCCATTATCAAGCAACACGCTTTCAGCATTCTCTATGACAAAATTATCTCGGTATTATCAAGGCCCTAGGGGTATTACTACTGACAATATACTGTACCAAAATATTCCAAATGGTACGCCACTGTATCATAGTACGCTATTGCCCCTTCACCCCTCTCATCGTTAACCCTCTAATACCAAACAAACACTGCATGATGCCTTATCTAGCGAAGCATATATGATCTAAGGATATATCGCTTAGTATCATTCTCGAGTCGAAGTTAAAAAGTTTGTTACAAAAATACAGTATTGTGGCCTTGTCGAACTACTACCCAGTCTTGATGTTGTTTAAAATCTGCTTTCTCCTCACATTTTAACCCAACAAATAGTTAAAAAAACTTATGGCTGCCACAGCATCGCATTTCTATCATCTTTCAACAAAGAAAGTTTTTAGAAATCGACACCCGTTTTGCTGAAACACAAACGGTTCGCTCACGAACAAAGAAACAAAAACACATTGTTTGTCGCATAATATTCTGATGCGAAAATTCATTACGAAACTGAAATCATTACTTCGAACTTTTCATGGACTCCTTAACAACTTCAAGTTCGGCAACAACGATAGTTACAAAACTTCATTTTATAACAACTTCCAACTTCGTTTTGGTACGGGCCGCTCGAAGGGAGTTGTCGTTCGCCGAATTTACGAGTTTAATTCTTTCATTAACACTGGAGTTTAAAACGAAATGGTTAAAATTGTTTTTAAAAAAACCCCTTCTCATATCAACGTATCAAGTTAACCAAGTGAAACGAGAAGCTATTAAGAAACTCGGGCAAAACTAATAAGCATTTAGATCTGTCCAATTTTAGAGATTTTAGAGAAGGAAGCCACGGTTTGACCTAAAAGAAGAATTTATGGCGCTATTCAGTCTTCTAAAAAGAAGCAATCTTTTAGCCTCCATTTAGCTTTCTATGCTTTAAACGCGGACAGGTTATCCCAACAAGAAACTACTTAAAACATATCGTGAAAGACCACTCCGTGCGAGATGATAAATGCAGATATGGATGTCAGACACCAGAGACAATACAACATATCACAGGAGGATGACAGGCATTTGTGGCAAATGAGTACAAGGAACGACATGATTCAGTGGGGAAATACTCCATCAAGAACTGGCCAAGAAACTCAATCTCCTTCAAACAGACAATGTTCCATACTATAAGTACAACCCACAAGCGATTCTTGAGAATGATGAGTACAAACTTTACTGGGACCGAAGTGTGCTCACAGACCAACGAGTAAGTAACAACAGACCAGATATTATATTAGTAAATAAACTTTCTAGGCAAGTAACATTGATGGATGTAGCTATACCAAATAATAATAACTTAAGGCAAAAGAACAACGAAAAGATTGCCAAGTACAGAGACCTGGAAGTACAAATTAGGAGACAGTGGAAGATGGAAAAGGTTCAAACTGGGTGGACCACGGGTGTCGTACCAAAGAGTCTACTGGAAAACATCAAACGCTTGGGAGTTAGTGAACATCTTTACAAACCAATGCAGAAGGCCGTGCTACTTGCGACCGTCCGAAAGTTTTTGGGAGATACACCTGCACCCCACGTCACCTTAGGGCACGATAACTAGGAAAGAGCCCCAACAAAGCTTAATCCTTTTGATATCTAAGATATCTGGGATAAGTGAATGTTCCCCGTAGAGGCAGTGAGAGCCAAATGGCTAAAGTCAGATAATAATAATAATGACTTTATTGTCCATGTGATCAGTTATACATGAAATGGGACAAGTTAAAAGACAGTTTATAAGATGTGGAACATAAAACATAAAAATACAAAAAATATAGGAAGGAGAAAAAAAAAAGTATAGCTAAAATTTAACAGTTAAAATATATACGCCAATTATTCTTCAACAGAATAAAAACAAATATCCATCAATAACTTTTCTACTTTTTTCTTAAATTGTTTCAAAGGTCCTATTGATTTCATAATGTTAGGAAGTTTATTATAAACTAAAATACCCAGGTATTGAGGGCTTTTTTCAAAAAATGCAGAGTTATGTATTGGTATCATAAAATCATTTCGAGTTCGAGTTAAATAATTATGGTAGAGATTATTAGTACGAAAATATTCTAGGTTTGATTTGACATAAATTAAAAGTTCTAGAATATAAATACAAGGAAGTGGTAATATACGAAGTTCCTTCAACTTTTCTCTGCATGACTGCCTATACCTCAGTGACACTATATTTCTTAAAGCTTTTTTTTTAAGTTTAAAAACCCTCAATACATGAACTGATGAGCCCCAAAAAATTAAACCATATCTAATGAGAGAATAGTTAGTAATGTGCGTAATAATATGCCAACAGAACAGATTTATTAGTTATACTTCTAAGTCTAAAAAGTGCAAAACATGCAGATGAAAGTTTTTTACACATTATATCAATATGAAATTCTCAGCTTAAAGAGTTATTTATGTGAACACCTAAGAATTTTATGGACTGTACTTGATGAATAGATTTTCCATCTATTCTCAACAGATGACTGTATTCATTCACCCTAGGTGTAAAATGAATAGACACAGTTTTTTCTATATTAACAATAAGTTTATTTTCGTAGAACCATTGTACTAGCTTATTTATTGTTATTTGAAATTCAACAGTTAATTGGGACATATCATTATTACAAAATAGAGAGGAAGTATCATTGGCAAATAGTACAATACTGCGATCATTAACCGTCAGAGCTAAGTCATTGATAAAGATTAAAAATAAAAGAGGCCCAAGGACAGAGTCCTGTGGTACGCCACAATTAACTAAACGTGTTTCTGATAGACAAGAATTAACGACTGTTAACTGATTTCTGTCAGATAGGTAGGAACTCAACCACTCACCAACTCTTCCTCTAAAACCACACTTACAAAGTTTAACATTAAGTAGGCCATGATCTACTAGATCAAATGATTTGCTTAAATCCATGAAAATACCTAGGTACACGTTTTTTGTTTTTGGTCAAATTATCACAGAGGTTATTAAGGAGGTTTAGGACAGCAGTTTGAGTAGATCTACCTGTCCTGAACCCGTGCTGACTATCATGAAACACGTTATGTTCTTTTGTTTGGTACAAGTTTTTCTAATACCAATTTAGAATATATTATGAAATAGTTTTAAATACAAAACTGTCAACAAAAGACAAACAATAACGCAGAGCTCACGATTATTAAAATGCCTAACTATTTCATAAGATATTTTAATCCGGACCTGGAAATATTTTAAGTCAGGGACACACAATTTTATTGCTTTACTACATCTCGAACAATAGATAATAATGAGGATCGTCGGCTAATACTGATTTATTACCTTACTATATTTTTAGTTCTATTTTAAACTCGAAAATAAAAATTGAGCCCGCAATAAAAAACCCGTTTTCCTATATTTTTTAACGAGTTTCCTCCTTTCCGTACGACGTTTTAAAAGAAAAAAAATGGAACTAAAAAACTTTTCTCGTTATACAAAACTCACATTACTCGTTTCTCGTATCTTTTATATGAATAGAAACAAAATTTAACACAATAATCATAATTCTTTTCAGCAGCGCGTCGCATATGAGCCATCTAGCGGTCCCGTGACGCGTTATTTTCTCAAGAAAAATATATGCCACCTTTGCGCCTTGGCGAGAATAATTATATCAGCATATTTTATGGGAATTTTCTTTCTTTTCGCGGATGTGTGAGCGTTCGGTAGACATACTTTATCAAATAAAGGCTTCATTTGGTTTGAAATGAAATTTGCAGCGGTAGTGGTAAGATCTGGAATGATAAAATGTACGTTAATATATTGTAATAAATTGGCTATTAATATAGCCGTAGGTTTTTCTGGGTTTTCCCCAAAACTGTAAAGCAAATGCGCTATCAATCATCAGTAAGTCGCCCCAGAGCGCCACTGCAAATAATAATAATAGCCGTCGCTCCCCCGCACAAGTTCTGCTTTGTTTTTTTTATATCCAAAATTTTTGTAAATAATAAAAGTTTTAACATTAAAGTATATACAGCGTGAGTCACGGTGAACGCGACGATCCATTGTGGCTAAACGGTTAATATTTTGAAAATTTTGATTATTCATGGATATGTGGGTTGGTAAAGGCTAGATTTTAAAATTATTTTGAATTATACAGTTTGTCCCAAAAATGTATGGAGTTATTTCTTATGGAAAACCCTATATTTTATTGCATTTATAGATTATACGTTAAAAATAAGTATTCTATACCTAAGCCTTTTAGTTTTCGAGATATTTTGATATTTCTAAAAATGGAAGCACTTACAAGAAAACCAATAACTTCGAAACCTATGGAATCAGCCAAATCCAATTTTAACTGAAAAAATTAGACTAATAATTGAAAACAATAATGTATTTAGAGTTGTTTAAAATTATGCAGGGCGTCCAAAATAGGGCCATTCTCTAATAACATATTCAAACGACCTTTGAAAAATTATAAAGGTCTACTATACCCAAATCTAATAATTTTGGAGTTACTTTTAATTTTGTTAAATTTTACATTATTATTCCACCGTAATGCCTAAATATAACACCCTGTATTTGATCAGCGAGAACGAAAACATTTTTTGTGCATCTAGGAAAAAAATTAATAATAAATTTATATTTTTTATATCCCCCAAAAATTTCGGGGCGATAACGAAACCAGTTTTGTACACCAAATAAATGGCTCGAAAAAACTAAAAACCAAACGAACACCTTATTTTTTAGGTGCAAAAACTATTTAAAATAATTAATTTTAAAATCAGAAGTGCCTATCTTAACCGTTTACGAAAAAAAAATTGGTAAAGGAGTGAAAAAACGTGAAAAAATTTTAAATGTCTGGAAAATTAAAGTAAAATCCAAAAATATATTCCGAAATATTTTCTTGCCTTATCTTTGAAACTATGTGTTTGGTTTTGACATTAAAAATGTTTCCAGATGCATAAAAATCTGTATGGAACAGATTTTCAAAGACGGATAGATTTTTGTTTATGAGAATTGGAGAAGGTTAGTGAAGATGATTTTTTTTTATAATGTGCTGTTTACAGATGAATCTATTTTTCATAATAATGGATTATTATGACGGTTAATCATACAGATTTTATTGCTTCTCGAAACATTTTTAATAACGTCAAAGCCAAACTCATAGTTCCAAAGATAATTTTTTCGGATCATAGTTGATCAAATACAAGGTGTTATATTTAAGCATTAGGGTGGAAAAATAATGTAAAATTTAACAAAATTAAAAATAACTAGATTTATAATTTTTCAAAGGTAATGGAATTTGCTGCATAATAGGATTATAAAATACAGTGTGTCCTATTTAAAATAAGAACGATATTTTTTAGATGTGCTGCCATCTATGATTAGAAAAGAGTATTGACAATTTTTAAAGCAAATAATTCCCGATGTATTGGGGTTGCATACACAATTTGCATTGTGTGTTGCAAAGCTTTTATTGACTTGTACGAGTTTGGAATTTTATTTATTGGATTCGAAAAGCCTAACTGACGAAGCCGAAAGACAGAAACCGGTCTTAGGATGTCGAATCTGATAAATTAAATTCCTTACTCGTTTTCTAAGAACGATATTGTCGTTTGAATATGTCATTAGAGAATGGCCCCATTTTGGACGCCCTGTATAATTTTAAACAACTCTAAATACATTATTGTTTTCAATTATTAGTCTAATTTTTTTCAGTTAAAATTAGATTTACCTGATTCCATAGGTTTCGAAGTTATTTTGGTTTTCTTGTAAGTGCTTCCATTTTTAGAAATCAAAACATCTCGAAAACTAAAAAGTTTAGGTATAGGGAATACTTAAGAAAGTTTATCTTATTTTTAACGTATAATTTAAAAATGCAATAAAATATAGGGTCTTCCTTAAGAAATAATATAACTTTGATACGCAACACTTTTTTGGGACAACATGTATAATTCAAAATAATTTTAAAATGTAGCCTTTATCAACCCACATATCCATGAATAAACAAAATTTTCAAAATATTAACCACAATGGATCGTCCCGTTCACTGTGACTCACCCTGTATATTGTACAGTGACACTGACGTATCACATTCGATATTGACTATTCATTTTTGTTTTCTCAATAAAAAATGAAGGACTTTCTTCATTTATCCTGTTTTAAGAGTTTATTGACAGGTGGGGATCGATTCGACGTTTATCTAAAGCAAAACACTCTCCAGTGTTCCGATTTCTGAATATTAAATATTCAGTTTTACACCCCTAAAATTAGTTCTCGACAAACCAGATGGGAACATCAAATAATTTAACGCGGTGTCTGAGAGTCCGCTTAATGCGTTGAAATAATATTCTATTTTTACTCCGCTCCGTATTTATCATTTGCAAAATTATTTGGACGGTTATTCCGCAATAACAATATATATCATAAAATTGTATAACACTTCCTTAACGTAACGAAAGTAATTTTTACGATTTTTAAGTAAAAATATATCTGATTATATAACTCATCTTCAATTTAGCCAATAGTAGTTGCAGTTTCTATTTATATTGATAAGCGAATATACCCTTGACGACGTGGTATAATCGTTTTGTTGACATATTTCGTCAAAACACCACTCGAGCTACGCTCTCCTGATGTTTCGCGAAATACGTCTCATGAGTTGGAAGTATAATCGATTTTATTCGATGCTCTTGTGATATTACTACCGACTCGTGGTGTTTTTAAGCAACTCAGTTTCGTTATGAAATGAATCGACATACTTATCGCGAAAATTCAATCACTTGTGATATTACTATTGAAAATACTTTACCTGTCAATATAAAAGTAAAATCGGAAAACTACTAATAAAATCAGATCCTAAAACTTTAAAAAATTCATGTTTCTCAACTAAAAATAACTATTTTGATATAAAAATTTAAATTTAGCATCTCATTTTCAATGGAAACCAATCATTATTATGTCTATTTTTAGAAATATCTTAATAATTTATTTTTAAATCCCAAATTGACAGACCCCCAGACTCTTCCATATACTTTATTGATCGGTCATTAAATTATTGAACAAATTTTATAATAATTTATAAAGGTAGAACCGTTGCAACCAGCCATTAAACATGAAAAAGTATTAAATGTTTGCTGACGATAATTAACTGTCAGCTTCAAATGAAACGAGAGTTTTTAATTCAAGAGAAAATTTTGTTTGCGTCAATAAAATATAATTTTGGCGTATTATTTTATTTTTTTAATGACTGTTGTTTATAAATTTACTTTTTATCTAATGGCTTATTTATTTTACTATCATCTAAAACAAGGTCAGCATAATCAGAAGCCGGTAATTATAATAAATTGTTCAATAATATCAAAATTTATATTATTTTATTGTTTTTACCTCGTTTACATTTATATTTTCCTGCTCGACTTTCTTTTCAGGGAAAAGGATTTACAAATAAAAAGTATTTTTTCGCTTAATTGATTTAGAAACCGCTTGGCTGATCTACTGGTACTTATGACGATTTTAAAAATCGACTTGTCCGGGCATGTTGTTCTTTTCTAAAATATACTAGTTAGTAATGTTTTTTTGCGGAGGTGAAGAAACCCCTTTATGGGGAGGTTATGAGCCTAAAATCTCAAGGTCTACTTTGGGCCCGTCTGACCGAAGCCTCCGGTGACACTTAGGCCTGTCGGCCCTTTATATCATCCCTCTCTTTATATATTTACAATACCCAACCCAGTACTTTAGTGGCTTGTACAAGCTTATACAGGTCCTGTACTGGGTGGGAGTTGTATATTTTTGGTTCACCTATTGGTTGCCCAATAATTTGCTGTCTTTTGCGGTCCAATGCCTCGCATCTACACAGTATGTGTCATTGTTTCTGTTTCCTTACCGCACAGTCTGCAAGTAAGGTCACCATTGTACAGTCCCATCTTGTTGAGGTGCCCCTTTACTGGCGCATGGCCAGTAAGGAGTCCTGTAACGATTTTCAGCTGGCTCATGTTCATCTTTAATAGGTCTGCCGCACTTTTATGGCACGGTCCTTTGATGTACTCTTTGCCGTGTTTGTTTCCTGGGACGTTTTCCCAGTAATCTTTGTGTTTGTCCCCAATCCAATTTATTACAGACACTCTCGTTGTACGCTTTGGTATTTCTAGTGACTGCCTTTGGTTTGGGTGGTTTTCCAAGCCTCTTCTTGCGAGTTCGTCTGCTTTCTCGTTACCTGCAATTTCCTGATGTCCCGGCACCCATATCCGTTTGACGTTATTACGGTCTGCCAGCGGTCTCAGTTCCTCTTTGCAGTACCATACCAGTCTGGACGTCACTTTCTTGCTGCAAAATGCCTTGAGTGCCGCTTGGCTGTCTGATAGAATATTAATTTGCGCGTTTCTCCTGCTATTCTCCCTTGCGCATTGGAGAATAGAATATACCTCTGCCCAATGAGTAGCTGATGCCAGTCTGCGGGTTCCTGGAGAACACACCCGAGCCCGCTCCATTCTCAGTCTTGGATCCATCTGTGTACCAGATTTTCCCCTGTAGAATGTTCCTGAGCTGTGAGTCGTTCCATTCAGTTCTATCTGACACAACAACTCTGATTGGGTCGTTGAAGTCGTACCGTTTCGGAATATGATCTGTTCTCGTTCCAAGTACCTCCCCGGTCACTATTCCGACGATACTCATCTGTCCAGTCCTAACATTCATATTGGTTTGTGTGTTCTGTAGTCTTGTACCACAAAGTGGAGAAGAGGTAATCCCAATAGTGTCTCCATGGCTAGAGTAGCCGTTAACTTTATTGCCCCCGTGATTCCAAGACATGCAAGCCTTTGCACCTTTCTTAGTCGTGTAATGGCTCCTCTTTGATGTGTCTTTGGCCACCACACCAGAGAGGCGTAGGGAATGGAGGGCATAACCACCTTGTTGTACAACCAGTGCAACATATGTGGTCTTAGTTCTCATTTTTTCCCAAAAGAGCGTCTAGCTACAACTAGGTTAGTAGGGGGTAAAACTTATTCAAGCGCTCCAAAGGGATCCTAAAAAATATGAACTAGAATTCCCTATTAATTATTCTTAAACTATTTCTAACCTAACAGAGAATGCATAAGCTGGCTGTAATGGAACGTCTTGCTTACATCTATTTATCCAACTAAACAAACAAGAATGTCCTGCTGACATCCTGCGGATTTGCATATTATACAACGTAAGTTCTCCGACACCCTCCTTGCATCCCTTCCAGTTTAAATAATTCCCCTGTCGGTAAATATGTCAAACTCGTGTTTATGATATTCATGTTTAACCAGCCTTCCTAACTACGCGTTTTAACCACATCCAAACTACCTCAAATTGACTATAATTACTCGTTTCGTTCGTTATCAATTTGGGGAGATTAAATAGATAAAAATGTTGGAACAAAGAAATTTTTCAAAATCTGTCGATATATTTTTGTGACAGGAAAGTACATTTTCTTATAAATATATCCGATTTAAAACGTGATTTTCTATATAAATCAGCAGCTTTCTACAAAAATACTCTCCAACATGCAGCTTGTAAATACAATCTCCGGATATAAGATTCTCCTTAAAAATTAATTATAAATGCAAATTCGCTGTTTATTCTGTATTTTCTTTCTATAACGCATAAAACAAGCGAACGTAATATCCATTTCAAAGGGAACATAGTGGATAGAAAGAGAAATGATGAAATATCTCTTTTGCTTTGAAACCTGAAAGGCAAATATCAACCAACATTTATATTTAACTTGTTTGTTGAAAACGTTCTAGTATCGGCTTATTCAAAATTCAAATAAACAGTACGTGGTAATATTTGGTTTGCTTTGCAAATAAATGGTCTACTGGAGAGAGATTCTGGGTCTATGTTAGGGAGTTTGAATATTGTTTAAGACTTAAAGCTTTCCAGTACACTCGGGTTTGTGTAATAGTTAATAGAAACTGCTTAGTTCATGATTTATTCCCATAGGAAAACGTTTTTGTCAAAACGCCCAGATGATAATACAACTAAATGAGCGTTATTGGTTCAGTGGAGCATTGATTGGGTCAGAATATGTCCTGACTATTTATTTTCATTTAGGGGACAATCGACGACCACATAAATTGGGCCTCTTACTTTATTTCTTTTAACACAGAACATAAAGCGACATCTCTTAGGTTATAATGTAAACATTGTTGATGTCTGTAAGAGTGTTGTCTCTTCCATTGAAATATAAAATAAGTTAGTTAGTTTATAATTTTGAAGACTTATAAGATAAAATTCAAGAAACCATTTTCTTTGCAGATGTGCAAGAGAGGAAAAATGGTTCGTGGAAAATCTTGTTGTTGATCCTTTGGTAATATTGTACATATTTTAAACTCTGTAGCGTTGTCCCAGAAACATCCCCTTATCGCAACTTTCGTCAGATAGTAGATTATGAAAATATAAAAGGAAGTAATAATGTTAATGCAGATTCTGTTACCATTACACATGTTGGAATATGTTGGAATGCAAGAAGGGAAAGACGTTGAATGTTTATATTGTGGAGACACGTATCTTCGTTCGAAGAGCCATGAAGACTGGTTTAGGTATCAGTTTTATCTTTACTGGACCCACAAATGCGCAGATATTGAGGATGATTTAAACCTTAGCTCTAGATCTAGATCTACATAAAACATTAAGGTACAATTTAAGAAACTACGTGATTAAATTGGAACATATTTTATTCAAAATTATTTTTATGAATTACTTGTTGCTTTTTTAAGTTATACATAGTGTTTTGTGGTGCAATAATTATAGAAGAAGCCTATTATGTATTCTATTTGAATAAATAGTTTATTTCTGAACTACGTATCCGGTAATACAACTCTTTTTGATCTTGTAAATGTGATTTAAAAATATATTTAGGTTATGTAAATTAGTAATAATGAAAGAACTTTGCTGATTAGGTGTTTCAAAGATCTTTTAGAATTAACGTTTAGGATAAGTATGTATAATCAAGCTAAGCGGGAAAACAGTCTACGGATGGGATAAGCGTCTTCATTAAGGAATTTTTTATCACTAATTAAAATAACTTGTTTTTTTTTAAATAATAATGTTTTAGAATAATCTGCCTAGAGAAAAATCCAATGTATACAAGTAAAAGTATAAAATGTAACAACAATATGATAACAATAAAAAACAACAATAATAATAGTTTTCATCTAGACTCACAAATGTTTCGGGAAAATTGAAAATAAATCCGTCAGAATGCAACTTTATTTATGACTATTTCCCTCGTCTTAATTTCCACCAATCATAAACGCGCAATTTTGAATTACAAATAGACAAAAACCATATGTATGAATTTTTTCAGAATTTTTTGAGGTTATTCCTGGATTTGACCTTCACATTTGAAGGTCAAATCCAGTCCCTGACCTGATGGAGCTCATCTGACCTCGAATTAAGAGAAGAAAAACGTACACATGAGTTTTTTCAGATTTTTCAACATGCCCTTGACTGTTTTATCTAAAATAACCTCAAGTGACCTCTAGAATTCTAGCAAGGGATAAACAAATAACGGATTCGAATTCAGCGACCAAAAAAACATATGTATGAATTTTTTCAGATTTTTTGGAGGTTATTCCTGGATTTGTTTGTAGTATTTTGTAATTTTCAAATTAATACCTACATATTTATTATGTATGCATATATAATAGGTAGGTAGTATGTTTTGTAAGGTATGTGTATGCAGAATAATCTGTTACGCATGAAATAGTCTTGTCAAATACCATTCGGGTTATCTAATATTTCCTGTGAAAAAAATCGAAAAAACACAATGCAAAGTAATATTTTTTTAACAAAATGCATTCGTGCTTATGCTTCTTGTTAAAATATTACTTCGCAACGTATTTTTTCGATTTTTTTCGGAAAAATTAGATGCCCTCATGATATTACTTACGAAAATCCATGGTATGATATCACGCAATTATATCGATCTAAATTTAAATTTATTCATAGTATTTTTATAAGTTTCTTGAAAAGTTTCGTGCTTTAATCTAATATTTATAGAAGTAATTACTGATAAAAAGGGTGTTATAAATTCCTTTAATAGGAAAACATGCAAGTTATTTATATATGATTATAAGATATATAAATCTACATAACACAAGCAAAATATGTCAGAATTATGTGGAAAAGATGTTAAAATGTTCCCGAATAGAATTTTAATAACTTAATTAGTTTTTAATGGGTAATGCGTCAAAGTTAACGTTTGGATTGTTAGAGATTTGTCACAATTGATTTTATTACCTCCAACATTTAAAACTAATTTACTTATACATTTAAAAATTTGTCACGTTAATGTACAAAAGATGTAAAATGTTCTTTCCCAATTAGAATTTTAATAACTTGATTGGCTTTCAATTGGTGAGGAGTTAAAGAAAATCGTTTTCTTACACTCACATAGAAATACAATTTAAATAAAAATTTCGCTAATATAAAAATACACAATACTCTGGGACATCCCGTATATATTCTGACGATACTGGTCTATATTTTATTTGTTTTTACCGTATTCGGTCGAAATTAATAATTCGATTTTGTAATCTCATCGGGTTGCTCAATACATAGATATAGAAAAATATTCGTTGTGTGTCCATTTTGGTATTTCCGATCTCGTTTCGCATGGCTCCGAATTCAATTTTGGGCCAAATGAACCTTTTATTTGATAAAGTGTGTCTACTGAATACCACCGAATGCTCAGAGCATCCATAAATGAGCGATATTTCCACGTAAATAAAATACCGCAAGTGATTAAATATTTCCTATAATAATTTACTCTTGTCGTGTATGGAATAATTCATTATACGTATAATACGTATAAAGACGCAGATAGAAAATCAATTCTAAAATCTTTTTTCGATGAAAATATGTAGGAAATTGTGAATTTGAAATATACAAATCTAAAATATACAAAATTTATTGTACAAATTGAAATTTCCGCATATCTAAAAGAAATTGTTTGGGGATTTCAGAACTATAAAATACGAGATACGTCTATAAGACCTTCAGAAAATCAACAAACGATATTTGCTGGTAAAATTGAATTTTTGTTCAAATAAAAGGTTATATTGGTTTTTAGTCAATATTTGTAACAGTTTAATGTCGACAATCCTTGTCAATTATGAATGGATTCATGACTCTAGTAGAATATTTATTTAAACGACAGACGGTGATATACGAGGTATATATTGATGATATATCTTTGTAAGTTTTTAGAACACCAAAATCCAGATTTATTAAAACGCATACACATTAAATAAAACATTTTAGGTCTCGATTTAAAACTACATATTTTTTTAATTTCTAGCTCACCTTCAATAAATGAAGAATTAAGGGAAGTGTTTGTAGTTTTTGACACCTGTCAACAATCTATCTCGTCCACTTAATCTCTGCATTGATACAGGTAGAAGGGTGGGTCACCCACAGCACGTAGGCCAGATTTGGCCTATTGTGCATCCTTCTGAGGTTGAGCCTTTCTTCTAGCTCATCAGCCAGTCGACTTGTCTAAAGGTAGCTCCTTCATGTTGTCATGTGTTAGCCTCTGCTCGTCGAAAAGATAATGTCTTATTTGTAAGAGTGTTGGGCATTCGCAAAGAATGTGTTCGTCAGTCTCGTCTTCCTGTTCACATCCTCTACACAGTGAAGTGTCAGATAAACCTATCCTGAGGTGTTTTAGTAGATGACAGTGGCCAGTCAGGATACCTGTGGCTGTGCACTTGTTCATAGTCATGTAATAGTTCCTTGGCTAGGATAGGACTATGAAAGTGCCAGGTCCCAAAAGTATTTGGGAGGCTGTTTTCTTAGCTAACGAGTCAGCTAACGGTTGACTTTGGATTTTCCATGGTCTTTGATCCAAGCTAAAGTGACCACGTTGTTGTTGCAAGCTTCGATCAGGGTCTGATGACATTCTAGTAGTGCCTGTCTGCTGTCCGTAAGGATGTAAATATTATTACCAGTAATATTTCTTCTTAGTCTCTTTTACGCTGATGGAGATAGCAGTGAGCTCTGTTTGAGCCACACTGGCATTAGAACCCATTGCCCATTTTATATTGAGATTCAGGGATCTGGAATAAATTCCACAGCCTGACCCCTCATTTGCTTTAGACCCATCGGTGTAGATGTACAAGGCACCTACTGCTAATGTAGCCTCTTGTACGTTTTTTATTATTACCCCATAGGCCTATGAAAGGCATATTTTGGTACAATCGAATCTGTGTTGGCTTGTAGCAGTGGGACCTCTGCAAGGACCTCGTGCCACAAAGTCACACCTCGACTTACCGGATCCTTCGTCAGTAGAGCGTAGCCGTGTCATGGTCATCACAACAGCCTCCTTAATAAATATGTCAAGGGAGGTGAGACCAAGGATCACCTCCAATGCTCTAGTTGGTGTGGTTCTCATGCGTCCTCTTAAATTTTATAGATTAAATTTGTCTTTAATATTGTATTTTTTAAAGCGTTTCTGTATCTCTCTTCCAAATATGTTGAGCAGCTTCTGATGTGTTTCTATATTTCCTTGTGGTGTATAAACTCTAAAACACCACGAAAGTCATTTAAATAAAAATCCTTTTCATCGCGGTTATAATTTTTCTAAAAAACCCGCTAAAATGAAATTTTTCTATTTACCTTTCTATTAAAACGGTTTCCGGTTCACCAGCAAAAATATGAAATGCATGATAAAAGCACGATGTTCTCATTAAATAAACTTGGTGGATAATTCGATTTGTAGCAAAACTCGTGTGCACAAAAAGCTCCATATTTGTAATTCTAATTCATATTCAAATGAAAAATTCAGGGAAAATTTTCGCCGCGAATTTATTCGACTCTTTTCGGTCATTGAAAAGTGCTTTTTTCAATCGAACCTTTATTTCTTCCGACAAAAAAAAAAGGGAGGACGTGGCTTGCCTGTGTACGCTCACGATAAATTTATTTGGGAAATAAAGTTTGTGTTAAACCTTCACACAACATGGCTCTTTAAATGCTGTAACTAACAAAACGCTTTTTAAAAACAAACTTTTTTAATAAAGAAATTTAAATTATATGTGACGCCCATATCTAGATAAGTAAAAATAACAGGTAACATTTTCTAAAAGAATCGAGTTTTTATTGCCAAAGAGGTATAATAAGCCTTAAAATAATTTGACTCATTGTATACATTTCACCTCTGACACCTGACCCCGCACTATGTCTTACCGTCTAATTGACGGTATTGCTGGGTTACAACAATATTGTTGACATAAAACTGGGACCTATAAGATCTATTGTGCCCCCTTCTGCTGCCCATTCGTTAAGGATATCTCAACGATTAGAGCAGTCCTCCGGTCCTATTGCTTTCAAATAGTTCAGAATGTCGGTAGGTTTCAAGTTGGGTAGATCTCCCTCTTCCATTTGATATTCTCCGAGGTGTCGTACCCTTGGATTTTGCAGAGTTATGCATTCTGAGAGAATGTGGATAGAGGTTTCCTACTCTTCCTCGCAAAATCTGCCTCTTCCTCTACTAATCCTAGTTTCTTTAGGTGCCCTCTCAACCGGGAGTGCCCTGTTAGGATACCCGTTAGTATTCTGAGCTTGATGCAGTCGTCTGATCTCTTCTGGTTCTACCTCATTCCTTCTAGTATTGGGATCTTTTGTTATTTACTTCTTTCCCAAATTCATCAAGTATTGTACTGATGCTTATTCCGCAGAAGGGTTCAGGTCCCAGAAATGGTGTATCAGTCCCTTTTTTTGTGAGTACGTCTGCTATTTCATCACCCTCCACTCCAATGTGTCCCGGAATCCATAGGAGTGTTGTTCTTGCCTAGTTCGTTTAGATTCTCTAGGCACTCCCAAACCTTCTTGGAGTTGATTACGTGGGAGTTCAAAGCATTAATGACTGCTTGGCTGCAGGCCCGTAGAGAGAAAAATCGGGCCCGGGGGTAAAAATTACGGGCCCCAATAGAGTTTTTAAAATTAGTAGCCGATCACATTACAAAAGTGAAGCATAGTGCGAACGGGGATTTTTCGTACGGGCCCGGGCCCCGTCGAGAACTGCAGGCCTGCTTGGCTGTCTGACATTATGATGATCTCTTGTCTACGAAAATTTCTTTCTATATTGAACTGGACACATTTTTCGATGGCGTAGATTTCAGCTTGGAAAATGCTCGGAGATTTGCCTAGACTTTCGGAATATTTGGTTCCAGGTCCATTCCTGTTCCTTCTGTTATTCTGGAACCCTCTGTGTACCATTTAATGGCATTTCTCTTAAGTGTTGGGATGGTGTCTTTTTCCTATTCGCTTTTGTTACTTAGCTTTGTGTTGAATGCCCCAATTGACGTTGACAACCCTGTTGATAGATTGTTGGCAAACTTTGCCTTGATACCTAAAATACTATTTTACACTGTCATTCTCTTTAAATCCGTATTATTTCCACATAAAGATTTAAATTTTAAAAACGACAATCGGACAATGTGCGGAAAACTCAAATATTTTGCGAGCATCTGTATAAATCCTCGGAAATTGTTTAATGGAGAGCAAATTATATACGTTTCTACCTCTAACCGAAAAAAATGTGTTGCATTTTTATTTTACTGTACACCTTTAATGTACCGTAGATGATTCTAGATTTATGCTTACGTATAAAAGAGAAATATTTGTAATAAAATATATGAAATGTTTTTTCTTTTTATAAGAAAGCACGGGAGTATTCTGGAAATATAAATTTTATAACTTCGGGGGTACAGGATTCGGTACAATAAAAAATTCAATTTGATATGTGGATTTTTCTATTTTCGGATTTTCGTTTACTTGTTTAGATCTTTTTATCATTCAACTGCTTAAATTTAGTCAAAAATAAACGATTTTGACATCGATTTTACAGGATGATATAATTTTCTTCGCCTATTTATTATTTTTCCTCCTTAAAGTTAATAAATTTTTCATCCAAAATTTTCCATTTGCCAGGAATTTTAATTTTGTAGGGGTTAAACTGCGGTATTTCAATTTTTCTTGTAAACAGAAAGCTGGTTATTTATACCACTGTATTGTTCACAATTTCTTATGTCTAGCTTTGAAAAATTAGGAAAATACGTTATCCGTCGGATATTTCTTTATTACGTTGCTAAAAATGAAATATGACTTTTTAATTCCTGCATAAGTTCGGACAAACTTAAACAGGAGTGTAGTCAGGGATTCTATCGAATTTTTGCTCTAGTTGCCAATTGGAATCTTTAGTGTTTTTAAAAAACTAGAAAATCAGCATCATAAAAAAGGTAAATGTAATATCTTTGCTGACTGTTCATCCATTTTCCCCTTAATTTAGATAATATTAATCAAATCTTTAGGCCGAAGATGGCCCTGGATAAAAATAAAACACATGATTCTATAAAAAAATAAGAGTCGTAGAAAAATATGTTACATATTTTTGTAAATTCACCATCGATTTTCAGATTCAACTTGATTTTCCACATATTTTGGTATAGTTACAAATTGGAATCTATGCTGTTTTTCAAAAACTAGAAAATCAGCATCATAAAAAAGGTAAAGGTAATATCTTTGCTGACTGTTCATCCATTTTCCCCTGAATTTAGGTAATATTAATCAAATCTTTAGGCCGAAGATGGCCCTGGATAAAAATAAAAAAACATGTTTCTATAAAAAATAAGAGTCGTAGAAAAATCTACTACATATTTTTGTAAATCCACCATCAATTTTCAGATTCAACTTGATTTTCGACACATTTTTGCTCTAGGTACAAATTGGAAGCTTCGGAGTTTTTAAAAAACTAGAAAATCAGCAACATAAAAAAGGTATGGCCGAAAATTGCCCTGGATAAAAATAAAATGCACTTGATTGTTTTTGAGTTTAATTTGTTGAAAGGATACGAGTGTCAATTTGACCAGAATAGGTCAGAAACTTTGCTATGAAAATTGGGATTCTTGCTTTGCAAAACTCTTTTCTGGTTGCATACAAATCGATATATTTCAAGATACTGAGTTAACGATTGATGAAAGAAGACTTAATTTCCTCACTGTATATGTTTGTAAAGGTTTACTTATATTAAAAAACAAACTAAACGATTATTTTCTTATTCATGTTCATCTGGCTCGTTATATTAAGAAAAGTAGAGTCCACTCTTCGGAAAACATGAACAAACTGGTCTCGAAATGGCTCTAGAGTCGTTGTGCTTGAATCGTAACCACTTCTAAAATAAGAATGCATTCTAAATCACTGCTAACTGTGATTGTGGGGTGTTTGAACCCTACTAGCGATGGCACAAAAGTGTTCTTTGTGTTTTTCAAATGGTTTATATCTAGAAACATATCCGACGAATGGGGGCCATCAAGAAAATTACCGTGGAGAAAAATTGTGTGGTTACGACTTGTGAAATTCAACGAAAATGTAAAGACATTTATTCGATTTTAATGTGTTTGTTTTGAGAAAAATTTTAGAATGACGAAATTAATGTTTTATATCGATTTTTACTTACACCGTTTCCCGTTATTTCGTTTACGTTTTTGTCCTTATTGGTATCTTGTTTCGTCATCTGTAATCCTTAATTTGTATCGGGTTCTTTTTCTCTGTCATTCACTGCAGAAACAATTTTTTTCTGAAGTCGAAAATAATTTCAAAAATATGTGACAAAAATGTCATAATTCAAAAAAGAAGAAGAGGAGAAGAGAAATTTCCAGTTGCAGCATCAACAGGAACGTCTTTACCAGCGGCAGGATCAAAACCAAAGCCAGACTAGGGCAAACCCGATTTCATATACCCGAATTCTTGAAAAATTCAAAATTAAAGTAAATTAAAAAAAATCAAGGCAATATTATATTTAATTTGCTTGATTTGATTTTTTAAATTGGAAAAACCAGGCGATTCCATTTTAACGTTAATTAGAGTCTCAATAATTCAAGCAATAACTACCCCAGCCACTCGACTGATTTACATCCAATATTACATGCATAGTTGATCCGTAAACCTGCATAATACTAGCGGCACGGAGTATACGCGTGTGTGTTTGTGAGCGTTTGTTGAGGCCCTAAACCTGCTAATCACCTAGAAATGTTTCATACAGTTTAAATTAACTGAAGCTGAAAATTCGGTTAAAGCGATGAAAGTTTCAATCCATGCCGGCGGATTGGTAAACCGCTATAAAATAGACGTGTTACTGCTGATTAGTTTTAAAAGAGACAAATTATATCGTACGAAAAATTATAAAAATATTCGCTTTCCATATACGGCCACTTAAATTTGAAATTTTATATCACGCATTATTATATTTTTGGGAAAGTTGGTATCAACACCAATACATGGTTTGTGCGGAGAAATACTTCCGCAGACAGGAGATCTGCTAGAATACACGACCAGCAGGTTGGATTCTGAGTTGGACTTCGACTGCCCCTATAAAGTGGTCACTGAGGACAGATAGAGGGTAGAAGAATCAGTACTAGAAAAAGGAGTTCTCGTATGCTACACAGATGGCTTGCCAATGTCTCAGTAGGTGAAAGTTTTCTATATGTCCAAAAAATGCGGGGGTGACACCTCTAGAATCTTCCGCTTAACACTCCGAGAAGAGTACCCTTTTTTCTTATTCTGTGAAAGTATTCTTGGACATCAGCGTATTCTCCAAGTAATCTACCTCGTTTGGCAAAATAAGGCGCTCTCCCCAGATGTTTGAAGACCATGTGTAAATTTTATGAGCATCGAGAGTGAACCTCTACTTACCACACAAGCCTGTATATTGGTCTAGGTGTAGATGTAAGTTGAGGGTGTTAAGAAGGCGGGAAGAAGCGCTGTGCTGTCAGTATATCAGGTACTAAGGACTGAAGGGTTCTGAGATAAACATTTGGAGTTTCCAATTTTGTCAGACATGTTTCTGTTGGAGAGGTACTCGTATGTGTAGATTAGTGGAAGATTGGTGTTCTGAAGCTTCTACATAAGTCTGGTCTTTTTGGACGGAAGTAGAGTGTAGGGTCCGGAACTTATCGCGGTGTTTTCGATCCATTTATGTTTGTAATTATTTATCTGGTGCCTGATAATTGCCGGACAAGAAATAGAACAAAGCTTGCAGTAAATGTGTATAAAAATAAACCGATAGTATTTTATAGCCACTCTTCAATAAACCATCTACACCATAACTCAGTACTACGCCCCTATACGACCTCCGATTTTATCTAATTTATCGAAGACTCATAAATTCAAATTAAAAAAGATTATACGTCGCTCCGTTTGCGATCCGTTAACATCTACCACCCAATAAAAATGTTATCCATCAAAAGGCGTTCGTGTTGTTTCTATATCTATTTGATATGCATTGAAGTGTTCGGCTGTAAACCCCTAGTATTTTGTTTTGGTAGTTTTCCTAAGATTTACAACCTTTCTCGAACTGCTGCGTTATGAAATGTTGCCGTTTTCCGAATAGACAGCATCATTATATCCAGCCATTTTCGATGTATGGATATACGGGATGTGTCAAAATCGATCAGAAATTTCAAAAAGTTTATTGGTGGTTTCAATGGATGTCAATAGTTATTTGCTATCTTGGTGAGCGAGAATAATACGTTGACGATATATTTGTTGTGGATATTTTTATTGTTTTGTTTGTAAATAATAAAATATCGACGTTTCGATCCTTAAAGGTCGTGATCAGGATGGAGTTTGTTGATTATTATGAATTAACACATAATTTCATTTAATTTCTTAGGAAAACTGTAGCACTGGATCATCATTTTTTGGCATATCTGCGAAAAGAACATTTTAATATCCGGCTCGAATTGGACCATGTTTTAAATCGTCTAAGGGTCTAAGAACATCATACTTTATGGTTTTAAAAATTACCATCCACTGTAAAACGGACTCATCGATAAATTTCCCTGTATAAGTTAGAGAGGGATGGTTGTTCAAAATCTAGAGTTCCTTTTTTATTGTTTGACATAAGCCGCATCAATACAGAAGGAAGCGTAAATTATGTTATGTATTGTCAGCTGTTCTAGCGTATAAAAAAACATCTACCTCTGTATTCAAACTGGCGGCTGGGGTAGATGTTGAAGCGGAAAATTTAACTGTAATTATAAAACTGGAGAATGAGCAAATAGTATATTGTGAGACGAGTGCGCAAAGTTGCAGATACTATTTTTTTTACTAATGCGGCGATAAGATGATGATCACAGAATTGAAACTCATTGTTGTAAATTACTAATTTTAATTTTTCATTTTATCACTTAAACGTCACATTTTTTTTGGGGTTCTGTGTTGTTAATTTCTGTGCGCAAAGTAGCTACTTTGCGTATTGATTTGCCTGTGCAAAGTAGCACTTTCCCACACGCTTATTTTAAAGCCAAATTACCATATAGACGCGTTTTTTCTTATATTTTATAATTTTTTTAGTAATGTACGTATGTAAGAATTGTACTTTATGCAAAAATACTTGATTTAGGTATAGTTTACATCAACTTTGACGTGTTACAATATTTTTATGTTAAATGCGGTTTGTTCACCTAGCAACCAAAATACATTTCATGTCAGTGTCAGGGATATTTTCAGTCGCATTAAAAAAACTGTTTTAAAAATGGACACTGAAGGAGGACTTCCAGAAGATGTCCAATAGTTATTTCACTCGTAGAAAAAATATTGTTCCTAACACGTGTGAAAAGTAGTTTTTCCGCATGGCGAAAGCTTATCCGCCATGCGGGAAAACATAACGTTGCGCACTAATTAGGAAAACTACTATTTCGCAAGGACTAATTAAATAGTCAAACAGCCATTTTACACCCGAAAAGGCGGGTGCAAAGATAGTAATTTTCCCGCATGAGTAAAACAAATAACTTTATCGCCAAAGCTCCATGTATATATTTTTGGTCCCAAGTTTGACTGAGCTTGTATGTAATCGGGAAAATCGACAGGCGATGCTCGTAAAAATTTTCTATCTAGATGTTTTGAAATAAAGCCATTCAATTTTCGATGGAGCTTGTTATTTATTTTCTATTTCATATACTTCTGCTTGCCTGGTTACTATTTGTGTTTTCAGTCTTGAATGCATATACTTGGGGGGTGACATTGCGATATTCCCTGTGGCTTGTCTTATATTTTATGTCAGAATTTTTGACTAGATGTTTATTGACTGTATCGGTATCTAAAAAAATTATGGTAAAGCGATTTTGACAATTTCAAAGTCTAGAAGTTGTAGAAAAAGCCTCTAGAAATATACAAAGTACACCTTCATAAACAACAAGCTCCACTTCCATCTCATCAGTATAATACTCGCCAGAAACATCACTTTGCTCCGACATTTATGAACAAATCCTAGTACAGTATAAAAAAACCAATTTTGAAAAAATGTGACTTGGTGAAGTTTACCTTCCACATATAGTTTTCTCTCTTCTTTTTTTTCTAAACATGGTACTTATCTTTATATAGCTTTTAATTTCTAATAAAGCATTTATTACTTTTAGTATTTCATATAAAATTTTCAACAAATTTTTGCCACTTGAACTTGGAGCTCTCCGTACACTCCATGCGGAGATAATTGGCCCACCCTGTATTTTCTCAACACCTTTTAACACAAGATTTTTGGTAAATTTTGATATGCACCTACCGGCGCCTAGTATACTAACACCGGTCAACCAGGAATATCTTTTCAGAGCACGTCCTGAACTGGCACGACGGCGTTTCTTTTTCAGCATACTCTTTTTCCAGAATACTCTTTCCTGCTGGGTCTTTATGCATGATCTTGACATTTCTCGTTATTATTGGTATGAAGGACTTAAAAGGGAGCAAAAGGATTTTTTTCTCAGTTATGACACGCACGACGGGTGCCATATTGTTGCTACAGAAACGACACGTCGACAAAGTAATTCGAGCGAAATGTAAAAATGACTAGAAAGGAAATATCGTTGATGTTTAGTGTCATTTTTTATTAGGAATATAATATGTATGCAAATTATTTTCATATGGATAAAACAATTTAAAAGTACCGGCAAAGTTTTATTTATTATATATTTTTATCACGAGACAGGCTTCTCAGGCTTCATCAGCCGCGCTAGGAGAACAAATACAAGGTCGTATCCGAGTTGGGTCCCAAATCATAACCACTTATCTGCCTTTAAAAGATGTGAGTTGAATTATGTCTCGAAGAATATACAATGTTGGAAATTGAAAAGTTTGGGTTATAAAAACAGTACTACCTAACTAATTAAAAGTAAAAGCAATCCAGAAATATAATTATTTAAAACATATAAATTAAAAACCTAACCTCTAATCTAACCTTTAGTTTTACATACCCTCTGAGGCATTGTGTGTTGCCGATGTTATGAACTACTTGATTTTCCCGATGAGGTATGATTTAAATAAATAAGAGCGCTGACTAAAAAAAGTTATATTTGATAAGTTATTCATGGTTTCGAATAAAATCTCCCTCTTTCTTGTCGTCACTTTTAGTTGAAATATTTTTAATGCATCGATAAACATCTCTTCTACTAGCATAGTCCGAAATTAGGGCCAAGCAGCCACCCTCTCTCTTTCTCACACTCTCTCACTCTTAGCTTGTTCTTTGGCGGAGAAAACGGCTCATTATTTAAGTTGAAGGAAGTTAATTAAAATTGACAAAGGCTCGGTGTAGATAAGGCGGCAATGTCAAGAAAGTTTGTGTGAAGTGACAAATACAACGACAAAAACAATGAAGTTGAGGAAATGGCGGAAATGTAGAAAATCTATCGGCGCTGCGAACTGAGACCGTTCGGATGTTGACTTATTTTACTTTTTTTATTCGGAACGAAGCGTTTTAATGTGTTTATCGTAAAAAAGGAATTAGCTCCAGATATTGACTTAAAGATTTGCTGCTAACAATCAGTCTTCCTACCCGACAGTGCGTGTTTATTATTGACAAAATAGGATTTGAAATTATTATAAGAAATCGCCAAGTGATAGAAATAGTTAATGGAGACATGGCGCTCATCTAAAATGAAGTTAAGACTCCATATTGAACGGTTTACTTTTTAATTGGACAGCTAGATCTCCCGTCTAGGGCCTTATTTGTTTATGAAGTGAGCTGTATTTAGATTTTTTGGTATATCATTTACCAATAAGGTTCCTTCACAACGGTGCTCCTTGTTTCTTAGAAGAGAAGGACCAGTACGTCGGCCACAAGGTCACCAGATTTAAATAAAGTAGAATCTTTATTACGGACTGCCTTAGATGTCACCCATCACCCATAACTTAAAATTTTTTTCATAACAAACAGTCTAATATTAGAACAAAGTTAACTACTCTGCTACTGGGGAGAATTTCCAATTATTTCGGCGTTTCCGCTCATATTCTTGTTTGATCAACATTTTTCCCCTATGGAAGTGAAAGCTACTACCTCAGCCGCAAGTCTAAAGTTATTCCCCGAAGTCTCGTACACTTATGTAGGATAATGTTAAAGCTGAATGCCAAAATGTGTTCTTACAACTCAATTTGCATATCATGTATACTCTAACGTCGGGGAATAACGGCGGGCTATCTTCATACGCCATAGAGTCGATCGATATACTATTTCAGTTTTGGAGTAAAGTAGAACTTTAAACAAGTTTTTCTATTTCGCTTTGAAAAGAGAGTTATTGTTAGATGCAGTTGGGTTTGAGGATTGGGAAGTTCGATTAAAACGATTTTTACAGGACCGTATTGTTTTGAATCCTGACGAGCTTGTATTCTATAAATCTACAATCACAATATAGAGATGCATCAAATCAAATCAAATTCTTTTATAGAAGAATTTGATTTGATTTGATATACAATTCGGGAGTTTGATTTGACTCTCAAGACAAAACATTATATTTTACCTCGACCCCGAAGTCCCTAGAACAAATGAACAGAAAAACTCACCCTTATTCAGAATTTGCAACAACTATCACTCATAGGTGTGACATATTCTCTTACAGCATTGCTTCATTAAAAAAACAGATTTTGTAATTTTTGTATCATATTTCATATCTTTTATTTAGCTTTACTGATTTTTATCTGCTGGCAACACTGGCGCACGGAGACAAGCGGCAGCGAACCAGTGTTGCCACCTTTTTTTCATAGATTTCCTGAAAAAGTCCTTTAAGCCTTCTTTTGCTTGTAAAAGTAAATATACTGCTATCATTCCTATTTATATTAATGGAATTTGCTATAATTTGTTATTTATGATAATAATAAATTTAATTTTGTGATGTCATGATATGTTATAAAAAAAATAAAAAAATTTATTAATTTTGATTATTGTTGCTTTCACCTCGACTAGCTCAAAAGTTAGAAATAAAATCAAATACTTTACCTCAGGGACTATTTTAATTGTGGATTCAAAATTTGTAACCCCTTTTCTTCCTACCCCACTGGTGTCTGTATTGTTTGTATTTAAAATAAAATTATTGTTACAACTATTAAATGAATTTATTTTATCAGATCGCAAGTATAGAATAATATTAACAAATACAGTCAAGAAATAAATTTATATTAAAGGAGTTTCTCTCATTCAAAACATTCACACAATGATACGTTTTTTAAAACTAAATGCTGTTTAAATTTGGCGCCTAAAATTATTAATTTAAGATTGGTAAACCTTGCCAGTAACATATATACCAAAACACAGTCTTAAATTGAGTTGGTTACGCAATGTCACTGTCTACGAAAATTATTCCTTTAATGAACTTTGATAAGAAAAATCAGTTTATGGTACCTCGTAATTGTATATGATTTGTCCTCCGATATGTTATCCACACAATCAACACTCCAGATTGAACTTTTCTTATTCACTAGGTATGTGTAAATGTGTGTATAGAACTTCCTTCCAGTACTGATGGGTCCAGTACAAATTTTGGCTTCCTGGATCGACACCACGTCACAATGACGTCATATAATTTTCTTAAGGCAAGTGCTTGTTTAAATAATGTTTAATATTCGTCGCTTACTAATCATAAAAAAAACATCTACGTCGATACAAACAGCTTTCCAGAACATAAAAAATTTTAATATTTTCAATTTTATATTCAAATTCCAGTAAAATTACTAAGATTCAAAAATTTTTAATCATTTTTCTTTTCAACCATTTTTCAACAACCCTTTTTTTCTCTTGTTGCTATGTTATATTTTATCTCAAATTTTATGTCTTTTAGTTTCTATAATTTTTATTATGACAATTAAAATGTTTTTCTTTTATGTTCCGGTGGCTGACTTTATAAATTTTTACTATATTGAAATTAGTAACCGATGTTGGTACCATTCAATTTTAGTTTTAACAGTTGTTACAACTTTTCTATTTTTTTTATTTATACAGATTGTCTCGAAATTAAATTGTTGGTAATAATTTTAAATTTTGAACATTTTTTAATTTTTAGGTTATTAAAAGAGCTACTCAGGGAGAAGTTTCACTGTAACAGTTATTCCACATTAAATCATTCCCTAAGGTAAGTTAATTTATGTTTTTTTTTTATTTCTTAATAACATTTTAAAATGTTTATTCATTTTAAATTTATTTTAACAATTACCACTTCTTTGTTTCTAGGTGATGTTTCAAACCATATACAATCTAGCAAGATCCCCTTTAAAAGAAATATTGGATTCTCCATAGTCTGGGTATTTGATGCTTTATTTTAATTTTAACTAAGTATTATAAATTTTGATAATGTAAAATTCCATTTCAATACATTTTTATTAAGACATTTGTTTCGGTCAGTAGTTTTAATTAAATTAAACTGGGAGAAAATCCGTTCACATTTTGCTTTCGATACAGGGAGGCAAAGCATTTATTGTGCAAAATTAAAAATATTTTCATATTTTCAACTTTTAGCATGAACATGTAACTTGCTTACTTTATCCCAAAAAGTAACTACCTTTTAGAATCTACCAAAAATCTATCAAAAAAAAGCAACCTACTAAAATGTCTTCCAGGAAAACCAAAATCTACTAAAAAAGTAGAAATCTACTAACGGTGGCAACGCTGTAAGTTGAAGTCACTTTAAGAGCCGAGTGTGGTCAACAGAGGAGAGTACAGCATTGCGTCTCTCTCGGTTATATGACCATATATTATTATTGCTTTCCTTTTTACTCTTGTAGATTTCGTACCTAAGATATATATTTTCCGAATCTGTATACATGTGCAATAATTCACAAATATCACAAAATCAGGTATAAATTGGGAAAATTCAAATTTTCCAATAGGACTCAAATATTTATATCTAGTTATCCTTCGAGTAAAACCAAAAGCGGTTACTATAAAAACGACTATCACGCTTTATTTCTGAGTTTAGTCAATTTTTTTATTGTACATCTTAAATAATTCACAGAAAACGCTTTGGTTAATTAGAGACAAATTGATTTTGTTTGGATAAAGAGGAAGGAACATATTAAATTATCCGGAAATAGCTTCCTTCGGGAGTGATAGTTAAGAGGAAAATAGTCTGATATAACCCAACTTATTTAATTAGAATTTCCCACAGAGCTTCGATTATGCGGACGAGAATCAACATGGATTAATTAAAAAGAGGAAGATAGTATCTTGGTGGCGGATGAAAACAAGAAATTGGCACGTCTGGGATGCAACCCATACGGATTCGGAATATTAAAGCGAAACCAAGTATATATGATAACGAATAACGATATATGTCCAGACAGTGGTGGTACTTTAGGAAGGGTTACAATTGCAGTTTTTTCTTCGCTGAAACCTACTAGTGGAGCATTTTGTACTGTTTGTACAGTTATTTTGCTGGGTGTTTGTTAAAACTTTCTGGGTCTACTGTTGGTTGCCCAAAAAGTACCTGCCTCTTGCAGCATTCGTACAGTACATGGTTCAGTGTCTCTGGTTCCTTGTTGCATAGTCTGCACATAAGGTATCCATTGTACAATCCTATTGTGTTTAGGAATTCTTTTATTGAAGCCTAACCAGTCATGAGTCCGGTTAGTTCAGCTGTTCTTTTGCATACTCTGAATAAAAGAGGAGTGCAGAAAAGTGGGGATATAACGACACATTCCATAGGCGTACGCAAAATAAAAATAAACCAATAAATAACACTGAGGATTATATGTTGTTAATGGGATTAAACTTTTTTTAATCTCTTGGCATTAAAACACTTCAGTACCTAAAATCAAAGATTAAAAAAAATAAAAAGTTCAAGAACTATCTTTAAAAGTCACTGTCTTCACTATAACCACTGGTATCATTATTATTGTCTTTTCTGAGGTTTATTATTATTATTATCTATTAAGTTTTCCATTGCTATATCCACTTTCCAAAATGAATTTTCCACTTTTCTCAAATGTTCTCCATTTACATCTGAATCTGCCTTCAAAAACAAATTTCGCACATCAGGTAATTTAAATGTTGTATTGTTTTGAGAAAAATAATCTTTTAATTGTGACCAGATCAGTTCAATGGGATTTAACTATGCATGGTAAGGAGGCAATCTGAGAATTTCAGTTCCTTTTTCTCGGGCCACCTCATCCATAATATATTTTTTGAATTTGTTTTTAAGTTGCTTTGCTATTACGAGTAATTCTGCCTTCAAGGATTTAGGAGGATCGATAATATAAGCTATTTTGAAATAAATATTAATACAAAATTCCGAATCAATTAAAATACATACGATACGGCTATGAATAAATAAAGTCTGACTTATCTGTCAAAAGAACAGGTTTATTACAGTAAAAAACCATGAAAACATGATTAAATCAAACGAAATCTTTTATTAGGCCGATCAAATGTATTAAAATTTCTACCTATTAAACTTGTATTACTTCTACAAATTAAATTACTGCACTCCTTTCTTCTCTAAACTATACGATTTTCCATGTTTTTGCCCTGACAAATTTTTCCAGTGTTGGCTATATATGAAAATGAAACAAAACAATTTAGATGGGTGTTTGAATTTCCTTCCAAAGCCTGCTTATTCAATCTTTACGACAGCCATCAGTGATATAGACTTATATAATTGATATTTGGACGAGGGTGTTTTGTCTGGTGTACTGAAAATTACAAAAGTCATCCCTTTTCATAAAAATGGTAACTCTGATTCCCTATAGACAATTATCGCTCGATTCCTACAGGTAAATAAGTGTAAAAAATTAACTTGCTTCATATGTGTAAGGAAAATTCGAGTCACAATTCGAATTTCGGTGAAAAAAATCTATAGTAAAAGATTTGTTAATTTAGTTGATAATATAGTTGAAGGATTTAACTACGAATATTCTTAAAAAAAAAGAATTCTTACAGATAATCAGCTTAAATTACTTTCTTCGTATTTGAAAGAATTTTAAAACAGAATTCTTGATAATAATGACATTGAAATTAATAATCTTGGTTATGATGCTATTTATCCTAAAGCATCGGCACGTAATAGTGAGAGAGATGTTACTTACGCAATATTAATAGATAGATCATAATCTCCTGAATCATCCTTCTGTTGTTTCTTGGTGTCTACAGCTGCTCAAATAATGTTTTAATGTGCGCTTGTCTAAAATGGCAAAATTTTCAAAAATAAAAAATTAGCATAGTTATTCAAATACAAAAATATATTTAAAATGACCGGGGTAGTATTAAGCTCGTCATATTAAAAGTATATATCAAAATGTCCAGTAAAAGAAAACGAACAATAATAGAGAATGTTCGGTCTCTTTTAGTATTAGTGGTATACAAAAATTCGAAAAAGTTAAACAACAAATATTTCACCGGTATTTTTAAGAATTATTTCATTTTACCAAAAAGTGCTACGGTAATATTGTAGTTTAAAAATAAAAATTTATTTGAAAATACATTTTCAACATTTTTTAATTATTGGGTAGTTCAAAGCTGTCCAAAAGGCACATAATTTAAAAACAACTATTGAGTAACCACTTATAGTAAAGAGTAACGAATTTGCAGACAAGAAATGTGGCCCAAACACCCTTTATAGGAGCAGAGTCCTTTTGCGGGCTCTAGGTGAGTTTAAAATATCTGAGAAGTGGAAGGATCTCGAAACAGGCAATCTGTGGCCATCTTCTGGCCCAATGCTGGCAATCTGCTGGCAACGGCAAAGTTACATCGGCAACATGCAGGCCCAGTATATGGCAAACCTTTAAGAACTTTGTTCAAAACATAAATCTTCTTCAACAAAACAAATTTCTATTGTAATATACTAATCATCTTTGGGTTGTGTATCGCCCTGACTAAAAGAGTGTCCATTTTTCTGAGTTTATATCTTGACATTTCATGTTTGTGACGTAATATGTGTGTTCGGTTTTTTCACGTTGTTTCCACGAAATGAGATTTGTTTTGTTTTCGTTTTATCTGTATTTTTGCCATCTTAAAAGTGACGTTGATTTTATATGAAGTTTTCTTTCGGTAACTTTTTGCGTGAGGAGATTTCTTTTTCTGGCAGCTTATCTGTACTATGATAAAGTTTTAATTAAGACTAATGTATGACTAACAACGGGCAAAAACTGCGTCAAAAGAATAGATTTATTGTTGTTTTGTGGGCAATGACAAATATATTTTATATGAGAAGTACGATTTTGGGTCAAAGTATCCAAGATTATTAAAAAACATTGAATTGGTTGTTGCAAAGTGACAAGTGGAAATATCCTAAATTCCATAGAGGCGTAAGATCAATAGCTGCACCAACTAAATGACAAACTCATCAACAAGGCACAGAAGATTGGAGCTTGAAAAGTTTCTGACGTTTAATGTCAATGAATAAACAACATAATTTACTATCATCTATTAGCAAAACGGTTAGGGTAAAATGATGGGGAGAAAGAAAGCTTTTCCTGCTTCCTTTTTGTTCAAGCTTCCAAGTTATAGTCAGTCTTAAAACTGTGTAAACTATACCTACTGTTAAAATATTTCGAAAAGTTAGTCGGTGCTGCGAATCGGCACTAACAGCGTTTGTCAGCGTAATTTCCTCTTCAATATTTCATAGCGAATGTTCATTGCTATCTGTAATTCTTGAGAAATTGCAGGAAGTTAGCCAGTGGTGGTCATTAACCTCTGTAATTGAAAGTTTAACTGCATTACCGAACTACGTTTAGACTTATTAGAATGGCTAGTGCTACATTAGAGTTTGGAAAAGCTTTAATTTTAGAGGTAATGAAAGCATCGGAAGGAAAATTTACAATTCCATAATTAGCTCTTGGCACGCAACTTTAAGAAATTGGCTTTGCGGTGGAATAATTGATGGAAAATCCGAATTGAAAAATCTACAAACAAATTAGCGATGTCTTCATGGGGTTGATTACAGTTTTATGTTGACATTTTTGAAACTTTTAACTTAATACCGATTTTAAAATTCTCTACAAGTACAGACGACCTGCAGCAGTGTTTCCCAAACCTTTCTGGATTTACAAGACCCCATCTCAGGCAGAAGTAACAGGCGCCATCTATTACCGAGTATTGTTTCTTGTTTCTGGAACTTTTCTTCTTATTCGATTTGAAGAAAAAATAATTGAGGAATATATTGACAAATGAATAATTTTGATACTAAAATAAAGAATCTTATATACTAAAAATACTCAGTTTTTGCTTTGTTTCTCTTTAAAATATATCGGTATGCAAATTTTTCGGCGTAGTTCAATCCTGTCGGCACAAAAACACATAAATCATTCAAAAATAAATAATACGTTTCGGCTGTTTTGCCCTCTCAATGAGACTTTTGCAAATGAAGGGAAAGGGCGCGCTGTGTGCGTAATTTCAGCCACAACAATAACATCAGTCTATCGGGTGGCCACGCACGTTTAAATTTCCGCCAATTTAGTTTATTGAATTTCATGTTTTTATGGGTATTACAAAGAAAATTAAAAGTAATGATAAAAAAAAAACGTAAATTACTATTGTCGGTTTGTTATCTAAGTTGGTTAAAACTATCAAAATGAGCCTGATTGGGTGGAAAAGCTGTTACCCACACAGCACACAATATTCAGGAAATATAGCCAAAATATTACAACATTGCAATTGCAGTTGCAATATTCCGGAAATATTGCAGGAATATTGTATTTGCATATTACAGTTGCAATATTCAGAAATATTACTGAAATGTTACAAATATTGACAGTTTTCGACAAAGTTCAATTTTATATTTTTGTGTATATTCCTATTAATATATAATCTCAGTAATATTGCAGCAATATTGAATTTATTCATTAAATTTCAGAAATTTTGCGTGTCACATATACATGATATAGAAAGAGAGGCTATGATCATTTATCATCTCCTTTTATTCGATTTTATCGCAAAATCAGATTTACCGATGATGAATTGTTATTATAGAATCCAATTAGAGAGAAATAAGTGTATCAAGCATACCCAAGTTGAACAAAGATAACTTATTTATGTAACAAACGAGAGGATTACGGAAACTAACGAAAGAACCAACCTTGAATTTTTGACAATTGGCATGACTACGCTACAAAATGATACCAAGCCTCTCAGAGATGTGAGTTTGTGAGTTTAATGGCTATAAATAATAAAAAGGCAGTGATTAGTAGATTTGATTATCCAAGGTAATATCACTAAAGTTTATAGATATCATTGGTACAAAATTTTATATGAATTTTTAGATTATACATCTTAACCGGGGAGATTGAGACATTATTAACAATAGTTTTTGAGGCTTGAGAACAAATATGAAAAAATATTCCGTAATTGAGTTTTCCGATGGATTGGCATTGGTGCCATCAGTTTGGTTGAAAAATGATAAATGCATTTATCCAACCCACATAAAAAGCCAACCCAAATAAGCCAATTTTGGAGCAACAAATACCATCTGAGGGAGAAGAATGGTAGCAACACAATATAATTAGGATATACGGAATATCGGGTGAGTTTTTTGTTACTCCTCAGCTCCTATTTAATTGCACAGGTTACCCCTACCTTCAAAAAGGGTAACAAGTTAGACCCAAATAACTACCGTCCCATTAGTCTGGTTTCCATTTGTGCGAAGGTCATGGTTTTCTACCAGGAAGATCCACACTTACCAACTTACTGTGATCAATTATAAACTCTTGGACACTTTCTCTAGACAACGGCTCGCCTGTTGATATCATCTATCTTGATTTCTCAAGAGCTTTCGACCGCGTACCTAAAAAAAGGCTCTTATTAAAACTTAACCAATATGGTATTAGAGGTTACACTGGGTCAGTTCCTTTCTAACCAACAGACAGTTTTATGTAAGGGTTGGAGATTCTCAATCTGATGTTCATCCTGTAACTTTCGGAGTACCCCAGGGATCCGTTTTGGGTCCCATTTTATTTTTGTTGTATACAGCTGATATCGGTTTCTTATTGGATTCCTGTCACGCCGATTACGCCGATGATAGCAAACTGTTTGGCAATCCTCTTGCATATAATAATCTTTTAACCGACCTTGCAAAAGTTGAAAATTGGAGTTCCGAATGGGTGATACCTTTGAATCATAAAAGCACGGTTCTACATCTTGGCAAAAACAATCCAGGCCTAAGATACCACATCAACAACACAGAGCTGAAGTCGGTTCTTAGCCAAAACGACCTAGGTATCATGATTAATCAGAGCTTGGAGGGTCAGAGCATATTGCTAACATTGTTAACAAGTAAATTGGGAAATTGGAACCTTTGGTTTATCAACTAAGTTGAAAACTATCGTCGACCAATTTTCACACACTCTACGCGCGTTTCGCCAACTATGTTGGCATCATCAGGAGTTGATGATAGACTGATGATATATCTTTTGCAATATAACAAAAATATTTCAAATATTTAAGAAACATGTTCCTGCAATATTTTAGAAATGAAACTGTGCTGTGTGGGTATGAGCTTTAAATAATTACATTTTTTTAGTTTTTAGCACATATACTAACTAGAAATGTTTAGAAATATTTAAAACTTATTTTTTTATTTTATGCTTTACTTAAAAATTGAATTATTTATTTTAATATAGAATTTTATGTTTCTGTTAAAATTCATTTTAAACAATCAGTTCATGGGCGGCCATATCAAAATGTTCGTCTATTTTAAAGCAGCACGAACGTGTGTGAATGAAAGATTATTTTAGGTAGAGAAAACACAGTTCGCTCTCTGCAATGATTTATCAAATCGAATTTGTCTAAGTCCGTTGGAAAAGGGAGAACAAAGTAAGTAGATCAGTAACAAGATATCGGGGAAACCCAAGGAAAGGATTTTTTTCGGATGCGATACATCAAAGATCCGAGATTCGACTATTCGTTCTTGGAATTGAGAAAGGGAACGTATTCCGGCTGCGATGAATTGACTGTTGAGAAAGTATAATTTTTAAAAGTTCAAAAAGCTAAGAAGTATTTGGAATGTTTATAAATTGAATGCGTAACTATTAAGACATTCTTTTTTCTATTAGATGGACTGGAAGGGCCCTTTCTATGGCCAGCGCGTTTACCAGACCTTAATCGTACGGATTCCTTTTCCTGGGGCTATTATCAAAAGTTTGGTGTATTGGAACTTGTGTATACAAAGCAAGAGTTGATACTTTTTATGTTGTAAAAGATTAGATTAATGATTTTTCGATTATTTGCATTTCTTTTATCTTTTTCAATTCGTATAATTAATTTATAGGAATTTCTTCCGATTTCTTTTAATTTTTTTGCATTCTTTCAAAACCCTATCGGTGAATTACAACCATTAAAATATATATTAATAAAAAAATTATCGAAATAATAGTGATGATTATACATAAATTTCAATTGCTTCGATAAAGATTTCCTGACATAATTATTTTAAATTACCTGATATATGTGGTAGTTTTAGATATGAAATTAGTAATTTTTTTTATCAAATTTTTATATTCTTACTTATATCCTGTCAATTTTTCTTCCATAAATGGTATGAATAAGTATGACATTGAAGAATTTTTTAATTGTTCTTCAATTCGATTTTTTCCATTGGCGCACATTAGAACCGAAACGTTGAAATATTTTATTGTTAGAGGCTCCTGATCTTTACGGAATAATTGGTAATTAAAAGTTCAATATAATTGAAGTGCGTAAAGGGGTTGTTTTCGGAGATAATATTACAAAAACTATTAAAATATTTATTTTTTCATATACATTTTCGGTGAGTAAATAATTATGAACTTTTTTCTCAATTTTGGGATATAATTTTTAAGAAACTAATTTAATTTATTCGAATCGACATCCTAATACCGGTTTTTGCATTTCGGCTTCTTTAGTTAGGCTTTAGAATCCAATAAATCCAATTCCAAACAAATGTGCTAACATCTATCAGTAAAAATGATAAATGAAGCTTGTTTGCTTACTTTGCATTTTAAATAGAAAGTGACATCTTTGCAACCCCCAATGCAAGTTGTATACATGTATACAGTGCGTTGATAAAGTACGGAATATTCAATTAATCCAGTTGAAGGACTGATTTTTGAAAAAAACCGATTTTTCGCCTACCATATATGAAAATGAATCGTATCAACCCTAAAAATCAGACCGAAAATAATATTTTCTGCCCTCGGGCCGCAAAAATCATAAAGAACACGATTTTGTAGTGCATACAAGATTTTATTTTTCATTATATTTCGTGAACGTCATTGCTGCTTTGTGTTGTATACGTCTTATAAAATAATGGAAATAAATATCCATTTTCCAAAAAATATCAAAGAAAATATGCACCCAAAGCAACCAAAAATGTATTGCCGGAGTAATCCAGACCCTCCTCGTAGAATTAGCGGGCGTTATGGCACTAAGACATTATGAGTTTATACCGTATCCAAGGTAAAATAAGCAAATAATATATAGGCGAAAAATAAAATAATAATACGTTGTGATTCTGATTCTAATTGTGATGGTGTGAATTAGAGAAAATGAATAAATGGAATTTCAGACAGTGATGAAAATTTTTCGAATACTCCACCAGACTTGCAAGAAGAAGATAGAGCAAAGTTTCTCTGAATTTGTTACCTACAAAGTCTAGACAAGGCGAAACGGTAAGAAAAGTACTATAAATTGTTTAACAACTGGAAATAATATATAATAAATAAATTGGTACATTGTTATTACTTAATTCCCATTTCTCATAATTCTGTCTGTATTTATAAAATTAAAGATTTTTGATATATTTTCCTATTTTTTGTTTTTTTGTAGGCGAAAAACAGTTGTGTCACACATGCAGAAAACGCTTTAGCAGCCATTAGCCATTAGCTTCCCTCGCTTCGCTTCGCTCGCTCATGCATATAATAGCCTCGGGTTGCTAAAGCTCATTTTCTGCACTTGTGACACAATATACTGTTTTATTTCTAAATATTAATATTTTAGCATAATTGTTAAATTTCTGAAATCATTCCTGTCATGTGTTATGACGTTTCATTTCTTCTTTTTAAATAAATGCCTGCATTAATTGTTATTTAGAGGGGAATCTCTAGAAAAAATGATTAAGGAGGATTATGAAAGTTTGGTTATGTCATATGGAATTTCTTCTTTTTCGATATTGGACTTTTACTATGAAAGTTACGTTTTCAAATGACTGTAAATTTTAAAGGACCGCGAAAATAGTCGAAATAAAATTTTGTTATTAATTATTTTATAATTCACACCTCCGCATCTACGCCTATAGTTATTATCGCGCCTGCATATTTTCACGTCAGCGGACTCTACTATCCCTTCTTCGATTAACCAAATTGCGTTTTGATAATAAAAACGTATAAAATAATTCGCAAATTTCCAATCGTTCCATTATATTGTGGGTTTTGTTGATTCCAATGAGATCAATAAGAATGTCGGTAGTAGCAACGAATACAAAAATGTGTAAGCTCGGAGTATGTGCGGTATTATTGATGCTCCCTTTTGTGTAAGTAAAATTTTTTAAACAAAAAAAAAAACACGAGAATATGATGTGATTCGGTGATGACCTTTTAGTGATGTAGTGGATTTATTAAAGCGTCCCGTTCACTTAAAGTACATAATTTATGATATGTCTCTAATGAATTCAATCAGCCGTTTTGAGATTGAGGGCGATACAAAAACTTCCGAAGTAAATTAAACTTTTAATTAAAATTTTTAATATTTAGTGGAGTCAAATTAGAATTGTATATGGATGTAAGAGCTAGGTCAAATTTTTTTAATTTTTTCGATTTTATACATAAAGAGAATCTTGTAAAAAAAATTTCAATAAGTTTGGGCTGTAGCTTCGCGAGATATGTGCCAAAAACGGCATTTTTGGTATTTTTCACGTGGATTGCTTTACTCTTTTTTAAATAAGCTCGGTTCTAAGAGTCGTGGAGTATCGATCCGTATACGCCAACCCCACATCTCCCGACGCGACATCTGGGCGACCGGGTCCGACAAAAATTGTGTGGTATATTTCCAAGATAAAGAAAAGTGACAGTTCTAGTACACAGGGTCGCATTATGGGTGTTATAAAAATAAGTATATAATCGATTTGATAAAAAAATATAATTTTTGATTTTTTAATAATACTTTAAATTCTATTCTCATTGTAATGATTAGTTTTACGAAAAAATTTTACTCTTTATAAAAAGTTCTGCATGGTGTAAACCCCATGATGAAATAATAGTAGTGTTTGGCATTAACACTTTGCAAATCATATAAATTTATCAATAACGCTAATAAAATGTCTTCTTTTTGTCACTCTTCTATCAGTCTAGCTTCTTTTCCCACTCTGCATCTTTCCTCTGCTAACACTATGTTGCTTAGCATAACATTTTCCACCAAGAGATCAGAAGAAACATTACTGACGTCCTTACACCCGTAGGTCTCACTACCTCTTTTTGATTTACTTTTGATGGCCATAGATTTGCCACTTCTATTCCCTTCTGATACACCTGCAACTGCATTGTTGTTCTCTTCATTGACGTAGATACAGACCGCTGCTGCATGCTTGCAGAATCCTCTTCCTCCTTTGCAAGTGCAGTTTGTATCCAAAACGTGTCTGTCAGGATCAACCTAAAATCAATCAACTATATGATTTTTTTTAAATGATACATTTATGGTCGGCACATCTAGAAATCTTAATGTCTTAAGGCTCGTCCATACTCATCAGAATAAACGCAACTTTTCAAATCGGAATAAAACCGCCACATCGTTATATGTTGCAGCTTATCCATAGGATACATTACACAACCGAAAAATGATTCTTTTCCTTGAATTTCATCTTATCAATGTTAACATGCATTTTTTCAGTTGTAACGATGTGGCGGTTTTTTTCCGATTTGAAAAATTGCGTTTATTCGGATGAGTATGTACGAGCCTTTATTATTTCATCATAGGTTTTACACAATGCAGAACTTTTTATAAAGAGTAACTTTTTTTTGTAAAATTAATTTAAAAAAAGTTTTCCATATGGTGTAACTGAAGTAAACACGTTGTACATATTACAAAGAAAATAGTATTATTAAAAAATCAAAAATTATATTTTTTTATGAAATCGATTACATACTTATTTTTATAACACCCTTAATGCGACCCTGTGTACTTGCAAGATCAGTGACGTTTACGTTTCTTTAACTTGTCATTATCTGTTATTAGAAATTATAATAATTATATTCATAGCTCGATTGTCGATTGTCTGTTTTCGTTTTGGCGCGTAGTGCTTAGCGCGAAACAGTACCTATAATCTCAGATGACCCATCAGTTTTTAACTCGTAGACGCCGAAAACATAATGGCTTTCGACGAGTTTCTTGCGTTTAGTGAGGCTTTTTTTTCGAAAAATTGTTAAATTTACCGGCTTGAACCCACATCTTAGCAAAACCGACATTGTGGACGGTTAATAACAATAAATAAGCGAGTTTTTTAATTAAACTTAATCTATCGATTTAAATCGACAATCAATTATTGCTTTTCCCGGCCGGTAGAGCGGCGCTCGCGTCGGGCCAGTCGATGCGGGGCTGGCCTATAGTAGGGTTTTTTTAAAAACGAAAAAAACGAATTCGCACATATTATTTTTTTTTACTGAATTGGCAATAAATAACCACAGTATCCTCGAATTTTCTTAAAACTTGGAAAAAATATGTATTTTTATGTCGGGAAGACATGGTAAAAATTAAAAAACCTGTATTTGTCCAGCCAAAATCGGCATTTTTCGAAAAAAAAATTGAATTAGCCGCCATTTTTGGAAAAACAATAGTAGAGAAAACTTTTTTATCTAAAAAGAAGGAAAAATCCAACATTTTATTCCTTTATTTAGGGAATACAAAAAAAAATTCGATTTTCATTTTTTATATTGATTTATTTTGATTCGTTCCCTCTTAAAAATCTTACTTTAGATTTAAGTTAGGGTTAGCCATATGTGAGTGGAAGGTAATGAAGACGAGGGGGATGAAAAGTCCTTTATATTTCACAAAGTTATTTATTGGCGACCGGTTTCGACAATATTATGTCATCATCAGGCACACCATAACTTATCCATGAAGGATTAGAGACAGGATTTTCACAAAAAACATGGTAAATAACTTTGTGAGATTTAAAGGACTTTTCATCTCCCTCCTCTTCATTCTTACTTTAGAATCAAGCATAAATATAGCGATAAAAAAATGAAAATCGAATTTTTATGTTTTTATTATTCCCTAAATTGGGCACTTTAAATAAAGAAATAAAATGTTGGATTTTCTTGGACAAAAGTACACACAAAATCCTTCTTTTTAAGATAAAATTTTTTTCTCTACTATTGTTTTTCCAAAAATGGCGACCAATTCAATTTTTTTTCGAAAGATGCCGATTTTGGTTGGACAAATACTTTTTTTTTAAATTTTTACCATGTCTTCCCGACTTAAAAATACATATTTTCTCCAATTTTTAAGATTCTTTGGTTATTCATTGCCAATTCAGTAAAAAAAATAATGTGCGCGAATTCGTTTTTTTTAGAAAAACCCTACTATACGGATCGATGCTCTACTTCATCAATGTCATTTCAATTTTTTTTTTTATTTTTCCATGACTCTTAGAGCCGGAGATATTTAAAAAATAGTGAAGCAATCCACTCGAAAAATACCAAAAAAGCCGTTTTTGGCAAATATCTCGCGAAGCTCCAGCACAAATTTATTGAATTTTTTTTACAAGATTCTCTTTATGTATAAAATCGAAAAAATTAGAAAATTTGACTTAGCTCTTACATCCATTTTCAGAATATTTTCGTCTAATTTCACTCCACTAATTTGCACGGTTTAACTTCTTTTTAAATTATTTTTTATTAACCTTACAAATTCACAAAAATAATAAATTTAGAAAAGGAAAAGCCACGTTTTCAGTTTTCCACGCTTTCTCCTGTAATCTCTCTGTCTCTTATATTTTTCCTCAATTTCATTCATCCTCTTTAATCTTGATATTTTGCCTTTTTTGTGCCTTTGCCGTTGCCTTACTGAAGGTATTTATATTTGTTTAGGTTTGTTTTTCTCTGTTGTCGATAATATTTATTATAACAATTTCAATCTTTGTTGACCTTTTTCTACCTACTACTTTTGTTTAGGTTTTTGTCTGTGCCCTTCTTCTTCTTCTTCGGCTTCTTCTTCTTCTCACTGATTAGTAATATATAATTATTTAATAATAAAACAAAATAACTCTCATGGTAGTTACGTTATTTTATATAGATCATTTGTACAAGGATACAACCATAATAGCAGGACGTTGTCGACTAACGCCACAACGGTTTCGAAAAGCGAAAACTCCTCGGCGAACTCTATCGATGCTACTCCAATGAAAGCCAACGAAACTATATTTCCAAACGAAACTCAACGGATCCAGGAAACCGTCGTATCTCTCAAAACCGAACCACCGTCGAACGCCACAACTGTACTTGTACCTACGATTGAAGATATTGTTGGATATTCTTCGTATAACAAAACATGTTACCAGTGCTTGTACGAGCATCAGTTGGAGGCTGCTATTTACAAGATATTGAATAACGATTCGTATCTTTCTAAGCCTAACGATACCTGTTCCCACTGTCTAACGAAGAAATTTTCGAATAAAACCCAATGTAAGTTTTATTTTTGTATATACTTTAAATAGATTTTTTAACTCCACTAATAATCTTCTTATACTCTTCTCTCTGGATATTAAAACCACTTATTTATATCAAAATACTTTTTTATGCACCAATATATAGATCCTAACTCATTATTTTATAGCCTCTCTCGCAAGCTCGCCCGGCTATAAAATTATTCGTTCAATAAAGCCCTTGTTTATGTACTTGTAATATAAATAGCTTATTTTTCACGAAATACTTATTTTATTTTAAAGAAAAACCGTTTTTTTGATATTTAGACGTTTGTTGAATATTGCTGTCAGCGTTTATTATTTATATTTAGTAATTGTCATTGCTGCTTTATGTTATATACGTCTTATAAAAGTAATGGAAATAAATACCGATTTACCAAAAAATATCAAAGAAAACGGAGCCAAAGCAACCAAAAATGTATTGCCGGAGAAATCCAGACCCTCCTCGTACTATGAGCGTGCGTTATGGCCATAGGGCCCTAGGGCGTTATGAGTGTATTTTTAACGTTTCGACTTTTAATTCTCAGTCGTTTTCAAAAATCAATTTTTATCCAGATATCCAGAGACAAAAGTATTTGAAGTACCAAGCTACTATGAACAACAGAAATGAATTAATAATCTTCTTTTTTAGCTGTGGGCTGTATGTGTGGAATCTACACAACTCAAACCCCCACTACTTTAGATCTCCCATTGAGAACAAAAGTTTTCCAAAATATTTCTTGTCACGAATTGGTACCATTCGAAGATGCCTGCAAGAAAGTTTGTATTTTAGGCACCTTAGCATACAATGAGTTAGAACCATCCACTCTTTGTTACCATATGACGTCTGCTTCAAATGTAAAGGTAAGAAGGAAACTTAGAAATATGTTAATACGAAGTATTTTAATTTATGTATTTGTGTATAGGCTTACGTGGAATCAAAAATATGCAGGGACGATACCCAGTGGGATTTTACTGGCCTGGCCTCCTCGACACCAGTGTGTTGCGAACGGGGAGTACCTGTAAGCTGCTAGTACCAGGCGAATTATCTTGCATCAAATGGTGTAAGTCTTCCGGATTCTACAACGCTGTTATTTTCTGTCAAGAATTTTTGTTCTTGTTGATGTGTATTATTTACTTTTTCGATTTTATTTTTGATGACGGTCTGAGCATTCCATGGGTTCTGAGATTTTTGATATAATAAAAAAGTTTTTTGTAACGAAATTGTTTTTATTATAGCTTTAACTAAGTATGAATTTTTAAGTTAATTGTTCATTTTTATTAATAAATAAGTATAATTTAAGATTTGTTGTATTCGATTAAAATAACACAAAATAAGTATATTACATAACCTTAAAACGTTCTAACTACCTATAGTACATGAGGCGGTGACGATTTTCGGTACTTATTTTCTCAGTCAGCAAACAAGGATAGAGTTTAGGGCAGTAATTCTAAGCAATATTCATAAAACACGGCCCTTTTTTTTTCAGTAATAAAAATAGTCCTAGTAATAAGAGGTAGACTGAAGTTAAATAAAAAAATAGCCTGACTAATCTGTGAGAATTTCCTCATTTTCTTAGTCACGAAAATGTATCAGATGATAGCCTATATTATCATAACAGCATAAAATATAAACTGGGTGTTTCACAACCCGAAAGCCGTATCAGACTCGTCTAATGATCGTCAGGTGCTCTAAATTCGGCTGTTCCTCTCCTCGTTTGGCTTGTGAGCCTGGTAAGGCCTTCGTGATTGTAAATGTCAGCCAGAATTAGAGAGTTACAGATATGAAGCTACGCCCATTTCTTTGATGTTTCGATTGTCGCTTTCTGTGACCTTGGACCTGTAAATTGGAGTGCACCCATGTTGCCCGTTCTGAAAGGAACCTCCCGGGTACAGTGTTGCCTTTTCATGTAACGTATAAATATGTCAATTGCCATTAGTGTCAGAAATAAGAAATATATTTATAAAATATTGTGTTAACACCAAAATAAAACACGAAGTCGTCTCCACATATATGTAATTAAAATTATTTAAACCCTCTAAAGGGGGGGGGGGGGAGTTAACGGTATAAAAAACCCAAGTTATAACCGTTGTGAGTAAAACATGTTTTCGGATACATAAGTATCCATCATCAGTACAATTAATTAATACAGGAGTATAAAAATGCTAGAACAATAGAAAACATTGTTAAAATTTAAGAAAATTACAAAATTTCATTTATTATAAAAGTAAAAGTTAAAAGACAAAATGGTTACTTACTTGAGACGTAAAAAATTTATATGTAGAAAAAACTTAAAATATTTAAAACATTTTTAAGGTAACGTAAAAACCTACACCCTATTATTAAGGAGGAATAGTGGGAGACCACCCATCTGTAGGGAAAGATCCCATCAAAGAAATTATCAAATTAAATTTAGAAGCTAACGTTCGAAGATACGCAGATTTGACTTAACAAGAATAAAAATTGACATATGACAATTAGTAAAATTGAAGAGAGAACATGGCTGTTTAACTAAAATGTAAAAATTCTCTTTAAGAAAGACGACCCAAGTAGCAAAAAGAAGAAGAACAAATTTTAAAGTGATACAACCGATAAAAGAAAGCAAGTTAAGTTGAAAAGAAAGAGAGGTGGGAGTAGAAAGGAGAAGTGAAATTATTTTATTTTAATTTTTAAAAATGCAAAGAGTTGAAAAAAGGAATGCAATCAAATTTAATCTGTTCATTTAAAGAAAAAGTGTTACGATTTAAATTGTTTCTATTGATTTCAAAAATTTGTAAAATGTTAAGTTTAGAACCTTTGTTGCAAATATGTGAGAATTCCAAGTTAGAAAGATGTGACGAATTTCAAGGGAAACTTTACCCAAAAAAGTTAGGCTGGGAAGGTGCAATCCTGTAGGAGGAGGAATCAAATTAGAATTTAAAATTTTTATGGTTTTTTGATGATATAATTTAGAAACAAAGGAATCAGGGTAACCATTATTAAAAGCTATTTGTTTAATAATCATCAATTCTTTACTAAATTGGTATGGGGATAGTGGAATAGAAAAAAGTCTAGACAGCAGAGAATGAAATGCAGCTGCTTTATGGTTATAAGGGTGGTTGGAGTGGAACAGAATAATTGTATCTGTATGTGTCGATTTCCTATAGATAGCAAAATCAAAAGTATTGTTGTTTTTGGACACAAGAAGGTCCAGGAAGGGAAGGGAACTATCCTTTTCCATTTCCATAATAAAAATGATAGAAGTATGAAGAGTATTAAGAGAATCTAACAATGAGTTAAGTTCATCAAGAGAACTGTTTAATTTTCAACAATAAAATTAAACATAATCTCAAATCGACAACATCGCATCAAACACTTTCAAATATTCGACAACAATCCGACAACAGCGCTTGACACGCAGAAGTCTTAACGGTTTTGAATTATGCGCTGTTTGTCACGTCCGCAATAATCTCATAACTTCACAACCAAATTAATTTTTGTTTTCTCCAGCGTGAGAGAAAGAGACAGGCATAAAAAATCCACCCGTTTAGCCGAAATCGATTCGCCCACGCGATAACAACTAGCTTCTAGAATACTCGGACGGGTGGGAAAAAGTCGAAGAGTCCAGACTTCGCGAATTTCTTAATTAGTGCGCTTCTAACTGCAAACCAGCTTAGAACCCTCCGTTGACCAGCGCAACGTAAAAATATTTCGTTTTCACAGTGGTACTTAGCTGCGAATCAGGCGGTCCACTTTATTGTTATTTTAAACCTAAAATCAGTGCTCCTTAGTGCAGCAAATTTCGTTTTCACAGTGGTACTTAGCTGCGAATCAGGCGGTCCACTTTATTGTTATTTTAAACTTAAAATCAGTGCTCCTTAGTGCAGCAAAAATTAGTGTTGCACCGCCACTCATAGACAAAACATCTCAAACGCGCATTATGAATTACATATTTTCTGAATGATGTGATTACTTTAATTTTTTACTAATATGGTTTAGATATTGTTAACACATACTTTTATTGATAATTTGTGCGTTGTTCGTTCGTTATTTACTAATATGGGTTAGTAAAATACCCAAGTACTTTTATTGTTAATTTGTGAGTTATTTCTTCATCATTTTAATAAACCGTTAAATACAAGGTGTTTGTTTTTGTTCTTGGAGTTAGGAAGACACAAAAAATCAAATTACAGTTCATTTAGAAGCTACGACATAGTTTAAAAAGGCAGTGATTAACACATCGGCTGACCTGGTAAACTGATGCACAATAGGGTCTCTTCATCTGATCCCTCAACATGGCCACTTCGAGCCGGGATAGTTCCAGAACCCTCAACAAGAACCATCAAACAGAACAATCGTATCATCTACATATCTATAGTAGAAAACTATTTTATTGAAAAACAATTCTGCCAGTAACGGAGAAAGGTGGGACCCCATAGCTAAGCCTGTTACTTGTTTAAAAAAATTGTTGTTAAATTGGAAAAAGTTTTGTTTAAGAACTAACTCCAGTAGGGAACAAATATTGAGACAATGGTGAAAAAATATGTCCTTCTCAAACAACAAGTTTCTCACTATGCAGATACAATCTTCCGGGGGGATTGAAGGAAGAAGAATGATTTCATGAATGGGTCAAAAGATGAGAGACACGCAGACTGCTGAGCAGTGTTGCCGTTTGGGTAGAAATTTCCCCCTTTGGTGGAAATTTTGACTCTGGTGAGAATTTTAGGTGGATTCAATATTTTTGGGGAATTTGCTCCCTTAATGACTTTTTTGCAAATTAATTTTGTTTTTCTTCTTTTTAATAAATAGATAATATTTAATATTTATTAGTATTACGAAAAAAAGTTCTGCGTCACTTCGAAATCCATAATCAAGCATCAAAATTGTAAAATACACAAATTTCCAATATATTTGCATTGGTTTATATGGATTATTTATTGAATAACTGCAATGATTTTTACTTTTTGTCAATTCATATTTTGCTTTATATATATATATTGGTTTTTAAAAGTATTTTACAAATTCCTCATATATTATTAATAAGTGATGCATGCCTTTTTTATCAAGAATAACTTAGGTACACACTGTATATTAATAATTTAATTAATTTATATGTAATGTTTTTGTATGGCTTATTGCTTAATTTTACACTTTTGATTCGCAACACTGCTGCTGACAGCCTTCAAAGTGGGTTTTAAACTGACGTGCAACTCTATCTCTGTCTAATTTCGTTTGTCTTGTCTCACCTTCCTATCTGTAACTCTCTAATCTGTGGCCAGACGTATATTTTTTATAAAATTATAGTCTAATCTATCATGTGACAAATTTTCATTCGAGGGAAAATAAGAGCGATAATTTTTAACATTTAAATATAAAAAAAATGGTAAATCAATTTTAAAACGCGTTTGGTAAACGTCCTTCATCGGTAACGAGGGCAGACACGAAATAAACGTAAAAGCATCTCAAAAATTTTAAAATCGTTCGCACTAGTGCCGGAAAATGCAATCCAATTTGCTTCATCGGGGGAAACAGCGTCATCTATTGGATTTTCTACCAGCAAATTGAATGTTCGAAAAGTCGCGTTGACAGCAGTAAGAACGCCAATAAAAAAATGTTTATAACGATGTATGTGATTTGAATTGAAAACAGAACAGTATTTTTAACTTCCTCCATAGATAATATAGTCAATCCTTATGGTTTTGTCATTGAATTAAAATGGGGGACACCGATAGACGTGAATGACTCTTTTATTTTATTTGTTTTATAAAAAACTAAAAATTGATTGACACCGAGGGGAGAAAAGAAATAAACGTGAAAGCATCTCAAAAATATTAAAATCCGAAAATGAAATCGAATTTGCTTCATCGGGGGAAACAGCGTCATCTATTGGATTTCTCACTAACAAATTGAAAGTTCGAAAAAAGTTGCGTTGACAGCAGTGAGAACGCCTAACAAATAAGTAGGTATACCTTCGCGATAGAACACCTCCACTCTTCCACTTTTAAGCTACGCCCCTTCTGTGATCTGTTATATTCCAACTGGCTTATGTAATCTGTCACCTGTCAACAGGGTTGCCAACATTCCCTGGCCCGCAGCGAGGCTTCGGAACAAATATATTAAACTGAAGAGTATTTAGAAACCCATAAACAGTTCCGACAACATTGCTATATTTAAGCAAACATACGGTCGGCATTTTTCAAATTTGACAAATCAATAAATCCCCCTAGTACGACAGAGTAAACATTATATTGGTCAACTAATTATGTACACACCGCCCAATTGGACCGCATTATTGTTGTTTGTTCTTGTTGTAAATGCAAATTTGGGCAAATAGTTGATTAGCGAAAAATTCGACAGTCAACATTTGCAATACCGCCCGGAATTATCAGATTGAATTAGGTAGACACCGGGAAATTCTATGGAAAATATTGGCTTTGCTACATAATTCCCATCTACATCTATATTCGATTGATGTTATGCTAATCCACCATTTATTCGTGTTTATACAGCATGGAATTCGAGTCAAATTAGAAGTCTCAGCCACAACTTACAAATTTCGCTACATGGGCCAGTGTCAGTGTATGTAAAAGTGATAAAAACTATTGGAAGATAATTTATTATAAAAGAAGAGGAAGCAGAAGAAGAAAAAAAGAAGAAGAAGAAAAAGAGGAAGAAGAAGAAAGGCAAGTTATGATTGATAACAACAAGGATATTATCCCAGCCTATATTTACCCCATATTTACCAACCCCATCCCCTTCAGGAACATTTACTTAATTTTTAATTTTCCCACATATAGCTAAGAATTTTTTTGTTTCAAAATGGTTGGCTCCGGTTTAAATGTCTCTGATTTCTTAAGAGAATTATTAAAAAAGCCGTTTCATAAAATGTTGTGCTGTTGTGAAAATATTTAAAATCGACATAATTTCCACGCTCTATCAAGGGTGAAAGAATCAAATTAAAAACAACCCTAGTAAAAATTATATAATAAAACAAATAAAGTCCTATTTAACACTCTTCAAGACGTCTATATCGGTTTATCTGCAGAAAACAGGGATACTCTCATTCTTTGTCGGATGATATTGTTATCAGCCATTTCCAATTAAAAGTTTGGCAACGACAATAGAATGTCAGAGGGGGAATTCAGATGAACCAGCGAGAAAGGGACTATAGAAAGTAGATATATCGAACGGAAATGACGCTTTATTAAAGGAAGGCCAAGGATATTTTGATTAATGAGAGTTCTAACGAGTTGACAAGTATGTTACAAAAGTTTATTCATTCCTACAGAAAATATTTGATCATGTTTTGATATATTAGTCTCCACGTTAAACTAATAACCCTTGCTTTATTACAATTCCAAAGATGACTGTCATACAAACACTCCTATATATACGGCTAATTAACTAGCATTCCGTGCATTCCTTAACCGGGAATATCTTCCCGTCAAGTTAAACGACGTCTCCTAACCCAGTCACGAAATTCCCTGGACAGCCCAGACACCTTAATTGGAAATCCCAATAAATTTGGATGAACTTTGACAAAGAATCCTATTTGACCGCGCCAGTAAAGCCAGAGGCGGATCAATAACTCGCGGCTTAAGACATATCTGCGTTTTAAAAATATGTTTTCCACTTAAAACCTCTGGTTTTTGCAATAAAATTTATACCGTTGACCAAAAGGAAAACTGCTGTACTCGGAGTTTCCAAGTTCATTTAGAATAGCCAGATATTGTATACAGGAAATGCAAGAGGTTTGATTAAAGTAAGTGAAGTTTCTGCTGCTTTATTCTGAGACCTCTTGGTTTGGCAGTAGATTTTTTTTTTTGGCTTTAGAGGTAACAATCCTTTATCAGAACTGACATTTTAACTTGAAAGAGTGCCAAATATATTTCACAAAGATGCTTTTGGAATGAAGTTTTCTGACGAAAAAAATTCAGTTTTATAGGTAAAGGTATACCTAGAAAATAAAAAGGACTTGCCGATTTGGATTAATTAATTAAAAAAGTATTCAGTTTTATCTGTACATTAAACATTTGAACGTTTCCCTTTCTCGACCACTTCATCATCTAAAAATACACTTCAGTAATTGTTATGACAGCGCTCTCTAGGTGACGTCTCCCTCGAGATTGTGGCGACCCCTACACCTATCCCGTTTGACCGCGCCACTGCAACTTTCGAATCGAGGTGAGTAATAGCGTTAAGAGAGGCTGCAGATTGGGACACTTTTGTCACATTGACCCAGTATTGTGTTTTCGAAGTTGGGACTCGCGATCGAAGGGTCGCCGGACACATTTGTGGTTTTCCCAGGTGGATACAATAGAGGCATATATTTTTACATTCGCGAAGTATGTTTCGATTGGTTTTGTGTCGATGCAAATATACAAGGTTTTTTTTGCCGATTTAGAACAATAAATATTCCAAGTGTTATGTACAAAATTTTATCTAAAATCTGTACAAAAGTCCGACTAAGATTAAGCTGTAAAAATACTACAGGTTTCGTGCTTAGTTTCAAATTGAATTTATTTTCGGTTCGTAATCCTAACCTCAAACTTCGGTAATTAGTTATTACTTAAGAGAAAGTAGAAATTGAATATACTACGAAAAAAACGCTTATCTTTGTTCAGGCAAATTCAAACTAAATAAATAACACGTCGCGTAGAACTGTCAAACATAAAATTCAAGGCTATCTAGGATGCGGTCGTGATATTTACAGTTAGGTGTTAAAGAATCAACATTCTGACACTATAGTCTATTTTTATGTATGAGAGAGTATTAAAATAATAAAGCGTTCGTAATCCATAGGCGTACCACTTCTTTTAGTAGACAGTTAAAATATTTTGTGAAGTTATACCTCGAGTATTTTCGTATGAAATAACCTTTGTATAAATATATCGGGTGTACACTTATATTTTCACCTAATTAACCTGCTTATAACTTCTAAGCAGCTGAAGGTAAAAAAGTGCAATTTTTTCTAAAATATTTTATTTTTCCACAAGGTATGTTAAGAACATTGTGTCAAACGGGTTATGTAGGTATAAGGGTTTAAACTTTGACTTTTAAACAACGTTACGTTCATAAATAATAATTTTAATATAAAAACTACTTCTTACCTACAAATCCAAATCAGAATCGAAATCAGAAGATGAACTGTCGCAACTAATATTTACAATGAGTGGCTCGATCATTTCATCAGTAATATTGTCCAACTTCCACATTTTCTCTTCTTCTTTAATCGTATGATTTACTGCCTTTTCCCAGTTTTCAGGCTTCACATTATTTACAGCCTCCAAAAACAACTGCTTAACATCACTCATTTTAAAAGAATTATTTTTTCCTGAAACTTCTCCCTTTATCTGTGCCCATATCAGTTCAATCGGGTTTACTTCGCAATGATATGGTGGTGATCTAACCACCGTCATCCCACGATTTTTTGCAATTTCATCAATTTCATATTTTTTTAATTTCTCTTTATGAAGGGAACACAAATGATACAGTTCTCTTCTCACAGAACCGGGATGGAACTTAATATTCTTTGAATTTAGCCAATTCTGTAAATCTTTTTTTAACCACTTGGTTGTGGGCATTTTTTCTGTAAGTCTCGAGTGATAACTTGCATTATCTATTACTATTATACAGTTCTGAGGAAGAAGATCTATCATTTGTTCGAACCACTCTTTAAAGACATCAGCATTCATGTCCTCATGGTAGTCACCGGTACGAGTAGATTCAAAAGTCAATAAACCACCTTTAACAAAACCGTTTGAACTACCGATGTGTACTATTATCAGTCTGCGCTCCTTTCCTGATGGTGGATTTAAACCAGTAGATAAATTATTTAAAAAAGCCGTCTTCGACTTGTAACAGTTTCATCTTGCCAAAATTTATTTGGTGTATGTCCCTCGTTGATCCATGTTTCATCTAAATAAAATATATTTCTTCTTTGGTTTCTCATTTCTTTTATAGTCCTTAGGTAATTTCTTCTCCATACTACAATATCGCTTCTTTCTATTAAAATAGACTTTCTGGAATGCTTTTTCCATAGAAAACCTATTTCTTTTAAAAGTTTCCATAGTGTGCTTCGACTCATTTCAGGGTAATCCTTATCATCTCGAACCGTGGCAAGAACTTTGTCTACTGTCGGAAATTCTTTTCTAAAGAAGAACGCATGCACTTTCCTTCGAAGTCTTTCTTTCAAATGATTTTCTATTTGAAATTTTGGTTTTCCTGGAGCTTTACGTGCTGTTTGAAACTCGCCACATTTCTCTTCTTTAACAACTCTGTAAATCGTAGATTTCCCAACACCAAGCGTACTACTAACTAATTCCACTGTGTCATCAACACTTTTACATAAATGTTTGTCTGTAAATGATTTAAAACAATTAAATATTAATGTTTTTTCATTAACTGTTAAAGGACCGATTTTTTGTCGTTTACGCGGTACTTCCAAATTTTCCATGATCACACTAGAATTCACAATAGACTGCACACTGCACCTTGCATGTTGCAACTAAACGACATTTAGTAAGCTGTCAAGAATACACAACTGGACCTCCTTACTAAATGGAAAACCTACAATCGCATTTTCGGTGAAATTTGTTGGTAAGGGATTTATCTACTTATAATTCGATTACTGTAAGAAATTCTTGGAATTAAAATAAAACAAAATTGGCAAATAGGTACTTATTGAAAATAATCTTAAGATACGGCTATGTTATCTTTAATACACGGGGCTTTTGGCCTGTCTAAACCTTTTTCTATTGTTCTGTACAGCTTATGGTTATAAAAGACCAATAAAAGACGCAAAACTTGTATTAGCTCAGGTACATTTATGACAATTTTAGGAAATATTTAGATTATTCCGTAAAAATATTTAAAATGACCGTACTAAGTTTTGCATTAGAAATGCTGTTTTATTACTCTCTCATGCATAAAAATAGAGTAAGAATAATATACGTATAAAATACATAAGAGCACAATTGTTTCGAAATGTTCTTTTAATCTCAAAAGCGAGAATGTTTCTTTTCTGTTATTATAAGTGGTTTCAGAATAACTACATTCAGCAGTGGCCTTGGAGAAATATTATTTATGCCAAAGATCGTAATGACTCTAATTTCGAATTAATTTACGTACAGTATAAATTAAAAGGCCCCGTATAAAAGCTCTGACCCAAGTGTTCCAGACAGGAAAACCTCACACGTGGTCGCGTACTTGACGTAGAAGACTGATCGCCGTTTCTCGTAAAAAGCTCAAATCTGATGATACAAAAACGGAAAAAAATTTCGGAATTAATGCCCTCCATTACGTCCGTTTTTACTTTTATTCTTTTGGAGTGGTCAGCGCGGTGACATCCTTTTGAAAAATAGTTTCGTGATGGACGTAGGGGTCCAGATGGAATCCATATTTTTATCGAAATAAAATATCTTTGCATAATAGTATCGGTGGCAGTTTTAGACCAGTGCCAATCACTTTTTAAACAAAAATTTTTTTTGGTTTGGTTTTTTATGAGTTCTCGCTGAAATATGCATCCTATCGAAAAAAGTTTGATATAAAAGTTGTAGACAATTAAAAAATCTAAAACTTTTGTATTAATAATTTTTCAACATAACCTTAAAATTATTGAGAGAAACGATAAAAACCGTTTTTTTTGTTTTTAATTTTTATCTCCCGCAAAAATAATTTCTTTTTTTTATGAAACTTGGTGAAAACGTTCTTTTTTGTGTTTTAAATAAGATGTAATTTTTTCAAAGCAAAATATTTATTTTTCGATTTTATACGAATTGAAATTAAAAAAAGCAGAATTTTTCCATATTTTTTCATACGAACAATATATTTTTTTAACACCATCTTAAGTCGAGATTTCAACGAAGAAAATGAGCTCTGATAAAGTTACAAATTTAAAATTTGTAAACCAACTTTTTTGATTGAAAATTAGGCTCTTTTCATCTCATTACCATTTCGTGAAGATTAAACAAATAAACCAGGCCAAACCTACTTTAAAAACCCGAATGTTACAATTCTTCTTGATTTTATATCACATCAAATTTATAACCAACAAATTTAGAACATATTTTCCTGATTTAAAAAAGAAAGGCTTTTAATGTCCCAGTAAATGCTCTAAATGATGACCATCACGCTCTATGCATTGCTGAAGCCTCTCATGGGTAGACAAAACTGCAGCTTCAATTTCGGCTCTCGGTATGTTACGTAATGCATTACGAATTCGGTTTTTCATATCTCTCTGGTCATAGGTTGAGTCTGAAAATCAAAACATGTTAAGTCTGGTGATCGCGCAGGCCATGGAAACAGACTTCCTATTCCAATCCACCGCTGTTGTAATACATCATTAATATGCTCTCGCGCAATAATGGAGAATTTTATTTTAAATTCTTTGGGCCGATGAAGCCACCTTTAAAATCTGCACAATATGTATTATTGGTCTGCAGAAAATCCGCATTGGTTGCGTGAAGTTCAGCACCAAGGACGTTGGAGTTTAAATGTGTGGTGTGGAATACTGGGAGGCTGAATTATTGGGTCATATTTTTTCGAGCATTCCCTAAGCGGCAATATCTTTCTTGACTTTTTGGCCAATAAATTACCATTGTTGTTGGAAGATGTGCCACTGGAAACACGTCAAAACTTGTTTTTGCAATACATTATGCTATTATTGTGCGAGAGCATATTAATGCAGTATTACAACAGCGGTGGATTGGAAGAGGAAGTTTGTTTCTATGGCCTGCGCGATCACCAGACTTAACTTGTCCAGATTTTCAGACTCAACCTACGACCAGAGAGATATGAAAAACTGGATTCGTAATGCATTTCGTAACATACCGAAAGCCGAAATTGAAGCTGCAGATTTCGGCTGCTCCATTCCAAAACCCAGTATCCAACATTTTCTCAGAAAATCGAGTTTTTATATCTTTGGATATACTGTGTTTAGACGCACCTTTTAACCCGGCCTATTTGTTGATAGCTGCAAGATTTTCGGATATACGACATGCCCAAAACCTAGTATCTACACAACTTTTATTCTTTTCCCATCCCAAAACATAGTATCTGTTTTTTCTACATCAAAACACAGTACATACTAGATGCTCTGTTTTGGCAAGTGACAACAACTACAATTTTATACTCACTATAGTTACTATCTGCAAGATACTGTGTTTTGTCAGTTGTTCTGGAAAAAGGTTGCGTTTATGTTGTGTGCGGCGTGGTTACCAGTTTTTTGTTTAAATTCAAGAATCAGTCAAAGGAAAACATTGAGCTGAATGTTGAAAATGAGGCAAAATGGAATATCCACAAAGCAAAGGTTACAAAAGCCACTAACAAATACCATGAGGACAGTTTAATATCAGTTACTGAAAATATCAGAATATATTCCATCGATTTGCAAAAGGTCATCTTGATTCCTAACATGCCCGCCGTGAAAGATAGTCATTTTGTAAGCCGCCTCACAGCATTCAATTTGACTTTTGCTGCTTTAAAAATTATTGCTCCATGTGGCATGAGGGTTTGGCAGGACGCGATGGTCATAATATTGTCGATGCTATTTTTAGAGTTTTCCAGGAAGAACGAGATGTTAAAGAATTTCTTATTTGGACAGATAATTGTAAAGGACAAAATAAAAATTGGTTCCTGTACTCATCGCTAGTTTGGTTGATAAATCAAGAAACTGGACCGGATTGTGTGACTTTACGTTGTCTCACCAAAGGGCACACACATATGAGTGTCGATATCATCCACGGAAATATATAAAAAATTAATAAGATTGGTAATATATATGATTATAGCGATCTCACCGCCGCAGTTGCTTCATCAAGTTTTAGATGTAAGTGTTTTTCACAAATGGGAAAAAAGAAAAGACACGTTCGAAAAAATAGCGATGATTCTCCCAATGGGTTTTTGTTAAGTCCTATAGTTGAGGTACGCTTTAGGAAGTGATCAAAATGCTTAGAATACAAAACCGATTTTGACCAAAAAGAGCATGAATCCCTAGATTTTCTGCAGAAGAAATTTAACATCCAAAGCATGCCCGAAACGCTATAAAAACGTGGGATACAGAAATCCAAGACAGAAGAAATCGTAAAAGTGTTGGGGCCTTTAATGCCACAAAACAGGTTGGATTTCTGGAATAATCTAGTTGAAACTGATTCCGCTCCAGACTTAATGGAAGAATATGACAATGTTTATTTAGTCGATAGTATGTAGTTCAGAAACCTTTTTTTTTCTAGTATTTTTAGGATTCTCTATAAAACTAGGATTTAATTTTCAGTAATTTTTGAAATACTGTTTCGTTTTTGCTTTGTAAAAGTTACTTTTGATTTATTAAAAAGTTATTACCTTTACCGCTATATTCGTATTGATAGTCCTTGCAGATACTATGTTTTGTAAAAAACAAAAATATTCCTTATCCTACGTCAAAACCAAGTAAGTATAAAATCTATTGCTAAAATTAAAATTACGTAAACTTTAAAGACGCGGAAAAAATACCATCAAAACTAGTAGTCCCCTTCGAAGTCTAAGCATTCAATAAATAAAAGTAAACTTGTCAGGACCAATCTAGGTTTACCATTTAATAAAAATACTCAAATACAGATAAACTTTACAAAAAAAATGTGAGCATACTACTAACAGTAAATAATTTTTAAATTTATTACCTTTCAATTTAAAAAAAACTATGCACCAGAAAAATAAATTAAACGAAAAAACGATCCTTCCTGAAAACATTTCATGATTACGTCATAGTATTTTTTCGTAAAGATGTTCCGCAGGGAACTACTTAGGTGTCCTTCGGATCAATGTGGGTCTCGGTGTCTCCGTGGAATTAGAGAGTCTTCGTTTTTTATGCGTCACAGGATTTACCCTCGGGCGTTGCCAATGAAAATAGTTATTTAGTTCTCGAAAGTAGTGTTTATTCTACAAGAGCGAATGTGGAAATACGAGGTAAATTAGATTGTGTGATTATTTTGATGGGAAGATTTCTAAACCACCGCGGCGCGAATTTTTTTTGTATCTTAAAGCCAGAGTGTGGGGAGGGGAGTGCAAAAATCTTTTTTCTTTTGTTTGAGTGCCAATTGCCAAGAATCTATACAGATGCTAATACCAAGAGCGACACCTAGAGAGACGATCTTTTTTCAAAATTTAAGTTCTTCAACAGTTCTATAAAATAAAACGCCTCAGTCAGTACCACAAATTTTTAATTTTAAACAATGGCGGCAACTAGTTTCAGCAGATCTGCCATCATCAGGCCCATAGGGTACTGAAGTAAAAAAACCATTTAAAACAATGTTTTTACCATATTGGTTAGTAGTTTTAGTCAATAGTTAGTTACAAAGTTATAACGGTTTTTTAATTTGTTTATCTTTAATGTTTTACTTCAGTACCCTATGGGCCTGATGATGGCAGATCTGCCGAAATTTGTGGTACTCACTTACAGGCGTTTTATTCAAGTGAAACATTGGCCACATTTGAGAAAACTGGGTAACTTACTCTATTTAGTTCCATTTCTATCAAAATATATTTTTTCTAAACAATCTTCAGTACATTTTCGTAAATTATTTTGTCAGGAGATCTAATTAATTAATAAATAATTGAAATGGATAAATTAACAAAAGAAAAATGTAATAAAACATTCTAAGCTCCAATTTCAAACCACCCATCCTTATACTTTTTTTTCTTTGTCCTAAATATGTTTCATGTATTAGTAGAATATCAAATACCTCCAAGAACGAGAGGGTAAAAAGAAATTCGATAGGAATTAATTTCGACTGGATCAAGTAGGTCGAATTTCGATGTTGCTTCGGACATTCATTCCATTTAGGTTAAAATGTTTGGCATTCTACATCGTTTTTCTGATCCTTATATGTGTTCGGTGTTCGACAAGGAGGATAAATGAAATTTGGGATGAGATTTTTACAGTTAAGTAGCTGGGTGACGAAAAAAACAATTATTTTTGAATTTAGGATAGTGATAAACAGAGATTTTCAAGATCTAATTCAAAATAAAAATACGTTTTATTCACATGGTGTCGAACACGGACACAGAAGAAAATCTGTCTACTGAAGACAGGGAATAAGAAATAGAGATGATGTAGAAAAATAGCGAAGAAGCGAGCGAACATTATGATGGAAAATGAATACCGGAGAAGAAAATCTGTCTAATGACGAAAAAAGAATAAGAAAAAGAGATGGCGTAAGCAATTAAAAAATACAAAGCAACTACAAGAATATTTAAAAGATTTAATATTTAAAGGATTTAAATCAGTACGTAAAAAAATGTCAAACTCAGGTTTAAGTATCACAAAAAATTGAATCTTGTAAGCATAAGATATTTGGAAAAAATTTACGAATACAATATTAAATTGTATCTCATGTTTGTGAATTTAAAACAAGCATACAACTCAAGGAGAAAATATATATTCAACTTTACGTATAATTTAAATTTAACCATCAAATTTTCTTCAAACCGTATTTCCCACAAACACACATACTTAAAAGTAACAGATTTATTTACAATGTTTTTTAGAATGTTTAAATTCCGGAAAGTCTCATATAAAAATTCAACGTGCTCGCTCCCAATTGTGCTGTTAAGAATTTGTCTTTCCTGTTATATTAGTCGCCTGGAGTAATGGAATTTTTTAGTAAACTCTGACTACTCTTTCCGTTTTGCAGTACGTAAAATACGAGGGGTAAAAGTAAAATTTAAACCTAAACTCAGTTGGCAATGTTTTTCCAACTCAATCGCAAGTTTTTCCATCATACAATTACTTATATAAATGACAAATCGAAAACCAAGTAACCAAATCGATCTAATACGATTAAAGTATCACTTCAAAGTTCCTAAGAGACAGGGACTTGTTAAGAAATGCTTGCTTAGATAGTTACCTTAATCAAATTTGAAATTTTCTATCGAATGCCCCTCGTATATTCGTATATAACACAACAAAGACAGAATCACGGATTTCTTGATGTAGAAGAATAGAACGTCCCAGTTGTTAGATAGCAAAGTGGCCTTAACATCCAGGAAAAGAAGGAAGAGTGAATTCCTGCAACGTCCTCCGGCTAAAGTACGGGCATTTCCGGTTCCTGTTTTATTCGCCCTTGTTTTCCTAAGTAACGTTTTTTGGTGTTTTTACTCGTTTTATCGGGGCATTGCATAAATCTGTCGGAAAAAAGGTTATTTAGGTACCGGGAGTTTCGTTCCTCCGGGAACTGGGAAAATGCAAAATAAAAACGGATGTTTGGTGTGTTTTAACGTATATCGTATCTAAATAAGAATGTGGGAAAGTCTTATTTATCAATCTGGGGCTTGTTACTTAATACAGGGTGTCCCAAGTTATCGTATGCAGGCAACATCTCGCTTATTTGACAAGATAAACTGCTTTGACTGTCATTAAAGTACCTTGACTTATAAAAAAAATGGCACCTCTGTATATTGTCATTGAAAATTGCATATCAATCTATTTGGAACATAATGGTAGCACATACTTTATTTTTTTATTAATAACAACAAAAACTTTAACATTTCATGAAGTATGAATTTCTCCTAAAATACCGATGATGCAATTCAAAAAACGAACAAAACATTACAGCAAGTGTTCAAAATTATTTCTTGCAGAATCCATGCAAGCTGCAAAACGTGTTAAAAGCGTTCTGAATCACAGCTGGTGTAACGCTACGACATGCTTCACTAATGCGTTCTTTAATATCATCTAAATCTACAGGTTCTGAAATCTACGCCATCGAAAAGTCTGTCCAGTTCAACATAGAAAGAAATTTTCGTAGACAAGAGATCATCATCATGTTAGACAGCCAAGCAGCCATTAATGCTTTGAACTCCCATGTAATCAACTCCAAGATGGTTTGGGAGTGCCTAGAGAATCTAAACGAACTAGGGAAGAACAACACTGTTACCCTCGTATGGGTTCCGGGACACACTGGAGTGGAGGATAATGAGTCCTTCTGCGGAATAAGCACCAGTACAATAGTTGATGAACTTAGAAAAGAAGTAAATAACAAAAGATCCCAATACTGGATAGGACTACAAGGAATGAGGCAGGCCAAGACACTACTGGGAAACTATAACCAGAAGAGATCAGACAACTGCATCAGCAAAAGTAAAAACAAGCTCAGATTACTAACAGATATCCAAGAAGTAGAGGAAGAAGATTTAGATTTTGCGAGGAAGAGGAGGAAACATCTATCTAAATTCTCAGAATGTATAACCCTGCAAAAACCAAGGGTACGATACCTCGGAGAATATCAAAAAGAAGAGGGAGATCTACCTAACCTGAAGCCTACCGACATCCTGAACTATTTGAAAGCAATATGACTGGAGGAACTGCTCTAATCGTTGATACATCTTTAACGAATGGGCAGCACAATAGATCTTATAGGTCGCAGCGTATTGACACCCCCATAACCCCACAAAAAATAGTCCAGTGGTGTCAGATCTGGCGAGCTGGGAGGTCTTATACTAGCTTTTGTTTAATGTAGAATAAAGCCGATTCCAGACCATTGCGAGCAATTGCGAATGCCGATGATGTAGAAGTAGCTTGATAAGCGAAGGAAGCTCCTAGAGGGTACGATATTTATTGGAATTGGGTATTTGTGAAACTGTTCAGTCATGGAATAACTAAATTTAGAAGTATTTTATAAACTCTCTGTGTGGATTTAAGAACATTGTTCGATACGTCCCTTTTGGAATATATCTTCGAAGAGTTTCCATATTATTTGGATCACTTAGTTGCTTTAGATGATATCCAGGTGCTTTTTTGGATTAAGAGTTATACTTATTTCTTGAGCCACTTCTTCGTCATGGCATAAATTTCTCGATTATTGAAAAATGATAAAGATAAACGCGGTATTTTCACGAAAAACTTTCCTGCAAAAACATCCTCCCAATCCATTTTGCGAACCCGTTACGGAAATAATTAAAACAGCAAAAAGTCGTAAAAAGAAACAACCGGGTTTGTCGAAAGAAATGAATAATCCAATTACCGCAAGGAGCTGCAGAAATTAGTTCTTAATAAAGATATGTGCCCCAAAAGTTATTTTTCTCTTAAAAACTCACACTGATGTAATTAAGACAAAGGCTTTCTCATAACTCCTCAAGAGTTTTCAACTTTTAATAACCGTTTTGTAATTACGTCCGAACTCTAACTCACTCGAGAGAATTATTTCATTTATTTGCGTCTGGAAGAGGAAAATTCGCACGGAGCGCGAAGTTTTTCTTGTCGGTATGTACCTTGCATGTTTTCCAGATTCTCTGTTTGTTGAGATTTGGACGGGAACATACTATATTAATTCCATTTGTGTTTGGATTTCAAATCAATAAAATGGCGAGTAGATGCAGCAAAAGAGGACATAGATGTTTCTAGATATACTAATTTTTATTCATTTCGGAAGCTCATAGTGGTTTGTATTTCAATTTCTCTTTTTTTCTTCACTGGATTAAAACCACTTATTTGTTAAAAAAGTTTTTAATTGACGTTTCGGCTTTCTCTATCGAAAGCCGTTATCAAAATGACATAACAAAATAAATAAATTTACTATAGAAACAGAACACTTGATAATCTTGCAAGTTTTTATCTGGTTTTTTCTTATGATAATATTAATAAGGAAACTTCATTTATGACGAAGTATAAATTCTCTTATAATATGCAAATGCGCTATCCTTTCAAAATTCGTTCCCAGAAACGTCACAAAAATATGATTGAAACAGATTTTGACATCTTTAATCTCAAAATCTTATTCTAAGTGTACTATGTTGATGTCATATTTTTACAAGATTATCAAGTGTTCTGTTTCTATAGTAAATTTATTTATTTTGTTATATCATTTTGATAACGGCTTTCGATAGAGAAAGCCGAAACGTCAATTAAATACTTTTTTAACAACTAAGTGGTTTTAATCCAGTGAAGAAAAAAAGAGATACTAATTGTTGTTTTTTATAGTGTTGAAAATATTGTATTACAAGGCCAATACTAGCTCAAGAGGCTTTCGGCGCCAGTTGATGACGTCGACTACGGACAAAGAATCAGAGGCATTACTCGAAGAAGCTCAAAGTTAAACGCAAAAGGAGTTTGTATAAACATTAGGAGTGATTCAAAAAGCCATTTCTGTATGATTGATCAAAAACAAAGAATGTACTGAAACCGACAGACGTTGAAAGGCAGTTTTTAATATTTAATTAATTTTGTCTCGAAATAAATATATTTTTGAACTAATTTATAGTCCCAATATTATATAATAAATGGTCATACTTTACCGGATACTTGATATTTTCTGTTTTATATTAAAAGTAATATTTACCGCCGTCTGTCCACAGTTATTTTCCATTTTCGACGGCTTGATGCGATATTACTCCATATTACTCCTTTCATTTATGACCTACTCGTCTGTGTCCATATGTAGTAATTATATTTCGAGCGGGAGAAATCGAGAATTTGAATAATTTAGGCTATAAATGGAATTATATTTCCAGGGAATGTGTTTGCATGAATGAATATCTATTACGGTGGATCTACAACCAAACTGAGTGAGCAATATTACTATTTCCCTGCGAAATGAAGGAATATAAACCTTCTACTTTACGACAACAATTTTAAAAACTATATTTCTAAACAAACGTTAAGAAAATGTGAGGAATAAATCTTGAATTGCCGAGTTTTTCGCATGGGCAATTGTACGTAGCGTGCTCAAGAATACAGATAAGGCGCATTGCAATAAATTATGGTCAACATTATTTAAGAAATATGTCTGGGAGCGGTGACATTCAAATTAAACCCTTCAAGATCTCAAAGACCTGAAGGATGAAAATTGAAACTGTGTATTATTATCACATAGTTAGTTAGGAATATTTTGGTAAAGTTGAGCAATTCCAATTTATAGATATTTAGGGATTAAACATTATTTAATTGTTATTTCATTTCATTACATGGTAAAGGGAAGAAATTGTCTCATCTACTTCATTATTTTGAAATAAAACTAAATGGGAATAAATGCTTTGTCATTCCATAAAAGTCTTCATACGCATTACAACGTCAAATAGGTTTTTAACTTAAAATAAATAGCACTTTCTGTTCGATTCCAATATTGACCACCTATTTAGTCTACGCGATCCGCATCAGAAATATGTCTGGGAGCGGTGACATTCAAATTAAACCCTTCAAGATCTCAAAGACCTGAAGGATGAAAATTGAAACTGTGTATTATTATCACATAGTTAGTTAGGAATATTTTGGTAAAGTTGAGCAATTCCAATTTATAGATATTTAGGGATTAAATTGAAAATAATTGTATAATTTTTCATTAATTTTATGGTTATATTAGTTATAATAGATTTCACAGTTTTTCCTTTAAAAGGACGTAACATTTCCTATCGTGAAAACAACATTTCCACGTTAAAGAAGAAACAACAAGAGCGAAGTTTAACTCTACGAGGCTTTTAACCATCAACCTTTGTTTCATCCACACAGTAATTCCGTTCAATTAGGCTGCGATCGCACCCCAAGACGTAGTTCGCTCTGATTGCAGTAGTTGCACATATGCTCCCTGGAGAGTTGGCAACGCAGCGTAGTTTGCAGTATTGTGTTACTTTTGAAATTAGGCCGGTTTCCTGAGGTGTCCTTATAGTTATTCCAATCAAGTTTATTATCAGATTATTAAAACAATATCTGGTCACCGAGCTTTGCTCTTAATATTCAAATCTACATTTCATTTTTAAGCAGCCCAATGAGTATATAATTTAAGTATATATATGACAAATTATTTATTAATTCGCGAAAATCACGGAGTGGGCGACATCTACTTGAACTACTGAAAGGGAGATAAATAAAAAGTTGATTGGTGATTGGCTTGCAAGTAGGCGGGAAAATTAAAAAAGCTGTCAGTGTTAATTTTCAATTGGCAGCAGCTGTTGTTGACGTTTATCAACTGCTTGTCACAGAGGTTAGTTAAATGCATTCAAAGTTGTCAAAGTCACCCTTTTAGGGCAACATCTACTGACGCTTGATCTTCGCGAATAGTCACGGCGGACAGGCCCCGTTTCCGGGACGGGCAACAGCAGCGTGTAGGGTCCCGTCAACAGAAGATCGCGCAGCTCACACTATTTATCACTAAATAAGAAAAACTCTATGTTCAATTGATTTTATTATTTATTGATCTGCAGTGAAGGAAAATTATAGGTCTGATATTCATATTTGGGTAAAAACCTCCACAAAAACCTGTGACCAGACTCTCGACGTGTGGCAGATATTGATATCATATTTTTTCAAAGTTTTTCAGTTACAAAAATAGTTCATTCGTACATTACATTACAATTGGTTCTTGGAAAATACAAAGTCAAAATCAACCTGAAAATGTACTATGAAAATAGAGAATTTTAAATGTCTCTTTAAAGTTTCTTGTAAAATAAAAAATTGAAATCTATGTTAATAGTACACGTGTACAAGCATTCATTCTTTTTCTCTCTCTCTCTCTCTCTCTCTATGATAATGAAAACTTAAAATATTAAAACTGTCCGCATAATAAAATAGTAGCCGTAAGGAGTAGTCTCACACTATCGGGGAAGGAAAGAACCTTTACCCGATGTGCATTTCCACCCGCAAAAAAAAAGATTAGCTTTAGGTTAGATCTTTGTAATAAATAAAGAAAAGTACGATACAGGTGTTATATTTTGACATTTGTTCATTTTGAGATTTGTTCATTTTGATAGTTGTTACATTCTGACATGTATCACATTTTAACAGTTGCCACGTTTTGACAGGTGTCACATTTTGACAAGTGTCCATTTTAACAGGGTTACTCAACGTTCCTATAAATATTTACCTAAACCCATGATTTCTGAAATTGAATTGGCAATGTTGTATTTTCAACTTTGAATTTATGAGATGGCTGTCATTTGACAAGCAAATTATTTATGTCCGTCAAATGAATCTTTCCTTTTTTATACTTTTCAGGTTTATTCTGGTTATAAATTGCTACTTGGGCTTTTGTAGAAAAGTTATGTAAGAGTTTGTACCGGAAAAATTTGTTAAATAACCGTTTCAACGCACTGAATTTGTTTGTCTTGGGAGTGAATATCCCAACATATATTTTTTCATAAAAAAATATTTTATAGATGAGATGGCCCGAGAAAAAGGAATTAAAATTCTCAGATTGCCTCCTTACCACGCAGAGTTAAATCCCATTGAACTGATCACAATTATTAAAACGTTATGTTTCTCAAAACAATACAACATTTAAATTTCCTGATGTGCGAAATTTGTTTTTGAAAGGCAGTTTCAGATGTAAATAGAGAACATTGGGGAAAATGCATTGATCATGTTAAAAAGGTGGAAAATTCATTTAGGAAAGTGGATATATCAATGGAAAATTTAATAGAACCTATAATAATAAACCTCAGAAAAGACAATTATAGTGACACCAGTAGTTTTAGTGAAGACAGTGACTTTTAAAGATAGTTCTTGAACTAACTTTTTTTTTAATCTTTGAGTTTAGGTAAGTACTGAAGCGTTACTTTTAATGCCAAGAGATTAAAAAAAGTTTAATCCCAACATAATAAAGTGTCAGATGCATAAGGTTTATTTTTATTTTTTATAAATAATATAACTTCAAAATTTAATCTACGACGTGCGTATATATATTTTATATGCTGTGACCTTATTTATATTATAGAAACATATTTTGCAAAGTACGCCTATGGAATGTGACGTTATATCCCCACTTTTACTGCGCTCCTCTCTCCTTTGTAGTATATAGTATATAGAAAGAAGTTATATTATCTCTGTCGTTGCTAGGAAATAAACTAAAAGCTTTTCTTGTAAATATCTTGCAAGATCGAATTTTCACAGACATGAGACCTGCATTTTTTGCCGATTTAGATAGGAATTAGTCTATCCTGAAAGTTTCATTGAATTCTGACGAGTGGATTTTGAGATCCTCCGGACACACATACATACATACAAACCTTGCTCGTTTAATAGTATTTGATTTTTAACTAATGAAGTCGTACATTTTTGTGTTAAATTATGGATCACAATTTTTCTCGTAGTTCCCCCAGAGTTTCTTGTAGCACTTTGTGGTTTCTTGTAGTTTTCTTAAGTTCCTTGGATTTTTCCAGAGTGTTTCCAATTGTGATGTACAGACAACTTGGATATTCGAAAAAGTACTTTTTCGGATGGTATACTGTCCGGAAAAGTAAAATATATTTGGGTTACCTTTTTTTAGCTTTAAATTAATAGTTGTGTTCAATATTTGGTGTATTTTATGAAATAAAACTTGGGGATTTATGCTTTTCTTATTGGAATGACCAACCAAGTGACATTTGTAGGTTATGTTATGTTACATTTCTTTCAACACTATTCACTTTTGGACATCATAAACCCTTGTAAATTTTAATATGTACATGTATTTTAATAACAGCCTGTATTACGGGTAACATGAAAGTAAAACTAGAAACTTTAGATGTAATAAGCGATTATTAATCACTCACCTAGCACACTCGCCAAGTTAAACATAGAGCATCTGCCCTACTGCGACGTTCGTTGTTAGCTTAAAGCTGAACCGGAGAACAAACATACCTCTATTAGGTATTATTTATTAGAGAAAGTAAGACGTTGGGTTCGTAAGTTGCGAGATGCCCGGTCATCAGATACGTAAATATTTGGCTAGACTCTTGCCTGCCACTCCCGAACGATTATTCATGTCAATTTCGACGTAATCTTATTTAAGGCGATCGAAGTGGTGTCATAGGGTTAGTGGAAATAAACGTTAAGGTATTTGGAAGACAAATTCAAGTGCTCAATTATACCTCACCTTGTTATTTCAGTCAAGAATTGCTTTTTATTAAAGAAACGGTCGGTTACGGCAATTCTAGTTTGATTAACCGAGTTGATAAAAAGATAAAGATGTTCAACAATATTTTTACTTCTCTATTTTCACCAAAACAATTTTTTGGCGCATGCACGAATGCAAAAATACACATGCAATGTTTCTTTTTTGGTTTATTTACGCATGCACAAAATATCATTCATGCGCCTGCATGAACAGAGTTGCTACACTAGCCCTACATCACTAAACAAAGGCGTTGATATATAAAGCAATAATTTAATATATTTGTTCATTTAGCACTGGTAGACGGACTTCTTCATATCTAAGTCCCTCTATTTTGGGAGCCTCGCAAATTGTATATATGGTTTCACGTCTGGTTTGTTTCCTTCTTCCCATAGAAGTCTTGTAAGGACGATGTCCTTCGGGATAGGTTATAAGACCGCATTTGACTAGGTAAGAAGGCGGATTTATGTAAGGTCTCTGAGCTATGAATGATGCGTATTTTTTGGTTATTTCCAAATATTTAATGTCTAAAAATTAAAACACTAAGTTAGTTTGACTTTTCTCGACCTATTTTTTGACTTTTGGACAATTCAAGGATTTTATGGCTTTTATTACACTAGGTCGGCAGGCCACGTCGCCAGCGACTCGCTCGTCATCGTCCATACATGGTTACGGAGCTTATTAGACTAGGACACCAGTGACGTGGACAGATTTTGGCGTCCCGCTGGCGACCGAGCCCCATGGCCACACGCGACGTATCTTGAGTACCGACCATTGGTGGTCAGCAGTCTGTCTCTACGCACTTACCATAAAGTGACCACAAGTTTTTCCTCTGGTGAGATTCATCTCCTCATTTTTCTGTCAACCCCAACTATAACAAATTTTATTAATTCAAAAAAACTTCACTTTGACATTCGGATATAATTAAAAACTTATTGTCATCGGTGCAAAGTTCATTAAAAAGGGTACATTTCAATCCTTTAGTTTCTCTTAAAGATGGGTTGGGTGTACACGAATAATTCTTTTCCTTCGTTTCCTCTCTTTTATCAAGAGAGCAAGAAGCATGTACTCATACAACTCGGCACCCATATTTAGTTGTAAGGCTCCCAACTTGTAACAATTCTACTCTTCATAAGACTGAGCACAGAACGATGGGTAGTGATGATTACCTGGCCACGCCACGGGCCACTCAGCAGAAAACCGACGACGTGGCCAGCGGCGTGACTGGCGTCGTGGCCTGGCCAACTAGTGTAATAAAAGCCTTACCTGCGAAAACGGTCTCCATTGTTTCTAGTTCTTTTGGGAATTTTGTTTGCAACCATTCCTTGTAGCTGTCATTGGTAGATGTTCCTTTGTATAGATGACGAGGAAGACTTTTTCCAAAAGCAATGTTATGGGTACCTTGAAACTCAAATGCCTTTCTAACAATAAAAATTAACTCGGTAAGATGATTTTGCCCATATCGACCATCGCTTGATTAAGGTGCGACGTTGCGAAACGGCAACTCTAAAATGTCTAGATAGTTGACTGTCCCTAAGACCAGATATAAAGTAAGAAAGCGGTCAAAGTGTCAATTTTGACACTTGTTGCATTCTGACAGGTGTCACATTTTAACAGTTGTCACGTTTTTACAAGTGTCACGTTTTGACAGGTGTCACATTTTGACAAGTGTCCATTTTGACAGTTGTTACATTCTGACAGGTGTCACCTTTTGACACTTGTTACATACTGACAGGTGTCATATTTTGACAGTTGTAAATTTTGACAGTTGTTACATTCTGACAAGTGTCACATTTTAACAGTTGTCACTTCAATTTCTCTTCTCATGGAAATAAAACCACCTATTTTAACGAAAAAGGTCATTAAACCAATGACGTTTCGACTTTCTTAATCGAAAGTCGTTTTAAAAATGACATAACATAATATAATAAATTGAGTAAACCAGTAAGGAATTTTAATTTATTAGATTCGACATCCTAAGACCGGTTTCTGTCTTTCGACTTCATCAGTTAGGCTTTTCGAATCCAATAAATAAAATTCCAAACTCGTACAAGTCAATAGCTATATCCGCTATAGGATAATATTTTTAGATGTGCTACCATCTATGGTAAGAAGAGAGTATTGACATTAAATTTTGACTGAATCTAGTCAAGATGTCACTCTCTTCTTTTTTATCCCTTTCAGAGATTAATACAAAGTGAGTAAACCAGTAAGGAATTTTAATTTATTAGATTCGACATCCTAAGACCGGTTTCTGTCTTTCGACTTCATCAGTTAGGCTTTTCGAATCCAATAAATAAAATTCCAAACTCGTACAGAAACCGGTCTTAGGATGTCGAATCTAATAAATTAAAATTCCTTACTGGTTTACTCTGTATTAATCTATGAAAGGGATAAAAAGAAGAGAGTGACATCTTGACTAGATTCAGTCAAAATTTAATGTCAATACTCTCTTCTTACCATAGATGGTAGCACATCTAAATATAATAAATTCTTTTTACTGCCGAAATATGACCCTTAGAACAATTTCGTTTAGACAAAAAATGAAGTTCATTACCTACAAAAGTTGTTCTTATGATTTTTCTCGCTACACGAATATTTTTTGCAAAAACGGCGTTTCAAAAATTCGCAATTTTGAGAATCGGAAAATATGGCGCTTCCTTATCCCAAATCTGAAAATTTGAATATCCTCCCAAAACTTGAATATCCTCCCGGTTTTGTCTGAAGACAAAAGATAAGGCAATAACAACCAATTTTTTTTCACTTTTTGCACTTGATTATTAAATTTATTGTTTTTTCTCGTGCACTTAATAAAATAGTTGATATATATTGATGAAAAGGTCAGAATGTGATCTTTTATTTAGTACAATTCCTAACAAAAAATTTTAGCACGAAAAGAAAATAATCCTCAAAAAAAATGTCGATAATTCATAGGGTGAGAATTTTCTCAATTTTCCGGAAAAAATATTAAAAAAAAAAAGAAAAATTCCATCGACAAGGGGACAAGTTAAGCTATCTAATGATGTGCGTTGAAAACCGATATGGTCCTTGATTATCTATTAATTCCCGAGCATTTTCGAAAACTCCGGAAATCCAAAAAAACGCCCTAAAAAACATGTTGTTTATGAAAATACACAAAAATATTTTATTGAATCTTTCTGAATATATTTAACACCTTGCAAAGCCCCATTATCCGAAAAAACATATTTTTGATCTCAAGAGGGAGATTGTTTCTTTTCTGTTATAAGTGATTTCAGAATAACTACATTGAGTAGTGCCCGTGGAGAAAACTTTTTTCATTGACTATTCGCGACGCCCCACTTTAAGGTAAATTACTTACTTATCTTTTATAATTTCATCTGCAAGTATCCACTGCCTAGTTCTTCTTACATGTCCAATGTGCCACCCTACTTGACCGGGTACAGAGTAAATTTCTTCTTGCTGAACGTAAATTTTATTCCAATCTTTTAGAGTAAACAAAGCTATAATGTCCTCAGAGGTCAACGTTTCGGTCAATTTAGTCTCTCTTGCCCATTTCACGAATTTATTGGCTATTGATTCTGCTATCATGTCCGCTTTCTCTTGTGCCGTCTTCAGTTGTATCAGTTTTGTAGTCAAAGATCTCCATATGGCTGCATCCTTGTTGACTTTTCTGAAGAAATTGTAATAAGTGGTTAGTTTCGGTTTCGCCCGAAATTGTAAGACTTTAACCAAAACGGAATCGAGGGTCTCGGAACTGTCAGCTTTTTCGGATTTGATTTCGGCAGCACTTTTATCTGTAAAAAAACAGAAAGTTAATTAACTACTTTAGATTTAAATTTATTTGTAGAGGATGGAACGGGATGGGACGCTTAAGTTAAATATTACCTGGTAGAGATTGTTTCCGTGAAGTTAAAGATAATTTTGATGGCGTCAGAAGCGGTCTAGGAATTACTATCTCAGGAGAATGACTTTCTGAAGTAACAATAGTCTCGAGTTTTTTGTCACTAACGGTAGTTGGTGTAATGGACGATTCGTGCAATTCCTAGATAAAAATAATAATAAGCAAAAACTCAATTTTTGTATTGCGGTAATAATGGTACCCAGAGAACTCTTTAAGAATGTCTGGTTGAAGAATTTCACTGTCTTGATTATTGGTATCGTTCTCTTTTGAGTTTTAAATAAGCTGTAATTTAGTGACATGGATTAAGTAATAAATATTTTGATAACTAACCTCTGTAGAAGAACTTGTGGAAGAATATTTTGTAAGAGTTGATACATTTATTTGTGGTGAGACGTCTGATATCTTTCCTAAATCAACATCTTGATGTTTAAGCATCGGAATTGCAGCAACTACCTTATGGTAAATTTCCTTGGGAAATATTTCCTTCAAAATACTTTCTCTTCTATAATCGGGAATGGTTAAATCCAGTTCCAGAGAATCCAGCATTTGATTTAAGAGTTTCTGCCCTTCTCCATCACTTCTTTCAAGTTTTCTGTCTCTGCTGACTTTTCTTTCACAAGCTTTCTTAACCGTTTGTGTTGGTGTACGAGTATTATTATTTTCTTGCATCTTAATTTGACTGTATGTAATTTTTTTATAAGATTATGTTTCGTAGATATTTTACAGTTTTATTCAAACCGAAAATAAAAGAAACTAATTTAAAAGGATTATTTTTGAATTGACAATACTTGTCAAATTCTTGGTACATACTACAGGAGGTTACTTTTATTTTGGGAATTAGTTTTACAATAAGATCGAGTTTGTTTACATTTCGGCCGTGGCCAAGAACAAGTAACTAAGCTCTGTGTTATTGAATTTATATTATAAGTTTCAAAGTTATCATAATTTTTTCCATCATTACCAAAATCCTAAATCTATGTAAAAATTATCTTGAAAAATGAGATATTTTGATTGGCTAAAATAATTGTACATCTACGAACACTAATTTTCGTAACTATTAACACAACAAATCATATTGATAGATACATATTGACAAAGATACTTTACCACGATTTAAGTTTAAACCATTTCTACGAAAAATTGTTAGAAGCGGCAACTAAGCGCTATCAAACATTATATCTTTATGAATGAAATCAGGGGATAGAATGTTTCGTAGTAACATAGTGGTGCCATTTTCTACCAAATTTGATTGTTTATTATTGTATGCTTTTTAGGTTATATTATTATAATTTTCTTTTTCACATTGAATTTATTGGTTTAAGTTGATTTATTAGATAAATATGGTTTATCAGTGTGTTGAATGCAGCAAAATAGTTTTATTCCAGGGGGCTTATTTGACCATCATATTCAGGTTAAGCGATCCAAAGTACCCCCGGGTACTTAAATTCGTATAATTCTGATGTTTTCTGTGCAACAACACTTGGAAAGAAAAATGCACTTTTGATGAAGCGATGCAATTTCAAATAAGTACAAAATCAAAATATGACACAAGATTTCTGGACAAGCTAACGAAGCGAGTGCAAAAAATTCCATCTCAATCCGACTTACGCTGCGGACACACACAACGATTTTGTACGTATGATAAAAAGTCATGCCCGTGCTATGTGAAAAGTTCCATGCATATCTTCAGGCCACTAAAGGAATGTGTACGTCATGACTTTTTATCGTACGTCCAAAATCGTTGTCCGCAGCGTAACTGCACCAAAGTTCCGGATCTGGGCTATTTTTGTGTTAAATTTACTCGACTATTTGGTTTACCTTTTTTTGAATGACAATACAGAGAAACTTGAACTTGATTGCATTCACGGCATACATAATTTTAGTATAGTATTCCTTATAATTTCTGAGAAAATGAAGAGTTTATTATTTTGGTCTATACCTATAGAATATACACTTTTTTTTTCAAGGATATTAGTTCAGATATTTACTGGCAGCATTTCGCGTTTTCGGCAAATGCCAGTAATTACCCGCGAAACGGCAATACCGCAACCATCGGAATAACCGAAATGATGATTGACATTGACAGTTATACTAGTTAAATCGCGCATGCGCATAAAAATTTGTTATCAGGAAAACAGCTTTCTTTCGCCTCTTGTCAGATGGAGTACTCTGTGGTTTACACGATTGGTTGATCCCAAGGACATTAGTTCGGCATGAGTACGTTTTCCTAAGCAATGTCTTACTCTTTTTACATTGTACATTATTGTTCAACTGTTCAGAGATAACCTTAATATATGGAGTGCAAAGAACGAACAGGAAGCTGCAAATGCAGTCCACTTTCGTCTTGGCTAGTCATTAGCCAAAATATTGAGGCGATTCGACTTGAAACAGCAAAATTCCCGTCTAATTACCGGCATAGTCACTTGAGCCGGATTTAATCCAAACATGTTCCTTCAGTGCCGGATTTAATCCAGACACAGTGCAAGTTAAATCTTATTAAACAAATACTTTCATCCTGGAATCGACAAGGAAAAGCAAATTTCTTGTGTAGAATATCTATCATGGCGGCTTCTTCCTCGTAATATCTGCAAATATCTCTTACTAAAATTACACAGGGGGTGTAAATAAGCTTTGGATGTGTGGAAGTAGTTGAGGAATAAGTGTGGGGCTAGAACTGATCCTAAAAAACTCCAGATTGGTCAGATAATGTTATTGAGATATAGATCAGTACAGAGTAATTTTTTGAACATCGATTTGGATGGTAGAGGCTACCTGGTGATTTTTAAAGGATTATATCTTGGAAATATCTACGATATAAATAATACAAATTTTTTTTACGTTTTAACATTTATAGATACAATTTTAATCTTCATACTGCCCCTCGGTTTGCCCTCCATCTTCATATTCATCAGGAGCCTGAGGAAATTGTCTTATGATGCTTGGATCTAACCACAAAGAAGATCCTTGTACACAACTGAATGATTTTGAGAAAAACTCAGAGTTGCTTACAATATTTCGAATCTTGATTTGATATGGTAAATGTCTTTTTTCTAAAAAATCCCTCATGAAAGATGCCTCTAATTGGTCGTCGCAGAATTCTAAAAAAATATTAAAGAAATTACGGGACAAAAATTTAAATCAGTTTTTTGAAAAGTGTTGAAATAGATTTTAGGTAGGTACCTTGAGCAGCAGCAATAAAGAATGTCTGGTTTAAGGTGATGCTTCCGTTTAAAATCCATGGTAGATCTTTGGGTTTCTTCACTTTGCCAAAATAGTCTGTGATTAGCCTAAATGCTGCATTATCGACTATCATTTCATTGACAAACTGTTTCGAAGTCACAGGCTGAAAATGCAAAAATAGTAAAACATTTAAATTTTCGAATAATCAGTTAGTCTTTTTAAAATCAAAATTTTGTTTTTGTATTATGTCAAATTCCATTAATATTCTTAAGAACCTTTCAGAACTAAATAGTTATTTATGATCTAATGGCACTTTTGTAGGAAAAACTTTGTACAATTAAAAATTAAGTCTACATGCTGCACGATGACATGCAGCTGGCAGAAATCTAGTCTATAGATCGATTTACTACCTGAAGCTGACATAAACCGATTTTAGCTGAGCGAAATCGTGTCAATATAAAGAGTGACATCTACAATCAAATCTACGTGCTGCACGATGACATGCAGCTGATATAAATCTAGTCTATAGATCGATTTACTACCTGCAGCTCACATAAATCGATTTTATAGGTCGAATGACTTCTTGCAGCTGGCCGAAATCGTCTCATACGCTTTCAGCTGGTCGAAATGTTGTCCATCTACCGATAAACTACGTGATGCTGGTTTAAATCAAGTCTCTAGGTTAATCAACTACTTTCAACTAGCTAGAATCGAGTCTACTGCAGACTAGCTTCATATATTGTTCGAAATCGCATTTATGGGTTGATTGACTAAGTGAAGCTGAGCGTAATCGTGTCAAAATACACAGCTACAACCTGCAGCTCACCAAAATCAAATCTACGCGCTGCACGATGACATGCATCAATGCACCTATACACAAATAGTAGTTCGAACCCATAAGGGTTGATTGACTATCTGAAGCTGAGCGAAATCGTGCCAAGAATTAGATCGATTTACTACTTGCAGCTGACATAAACCGATTTTATAGGATGACTGACTTCTTGCAGCTGGCCTACATTGCATCGGCCCTTTTCTTTTTAGAATTTTTACATAAATCTAATTTTAAATGTTTAGTTACTAGTTTTCTAAAAATAAAACTTCGTAAAGTTTACCTTAAATTTTAAAATACTGTTGTGGAAATTATAAGGAGGTTTAACATAATAATCGTCAAAAAGTTCAGTCATATGTGTAATCAATTCTTGGTAATAGTTATCGTTGGATCTGATATCGTTTGTCATAAACAAACGTCCTGTTGTGTCAAAATGTTTGGCTATCGATTGCGCTAACGAAAATCCCAGTTTCGCATACTTAATCTGTTCTGGCATTCCAACGGGAATTTTTTTGTAGATTTCTGGATGTAATACTACAATTTTACAATTTTACAATCGAAACAATTATTTGAATATATGGTTTATTTACCTATAGAATCACTTGTATAAAACGTCATTGGTTTGGTAGAGAATCCACTGACAAAGAAGTTTAACCTAAAAAAAATATAACATTCGATCGATGAAAAGAAAACGTAATAAGACAAATTTATTTACAATGTTGCTGGTGAAGATTTGGATCCCACTACGTTATACAAAAATTTCCTATAATTTTTCAGCAACGTCACTACATTTTCTTGATAATTTTCTCTAACTTTAACAAGTTTATAATTATCTCTAGTAGTATTTGTATCTCCTGAAGTAATCACACCCAAAGTCAGTCTATCTAATTTTTTGACAAATTTTTCTTTCGACATGTCGTCCAAGGATGAATCCTCGAAGGATTTCTTCAGCATGTCTTTGAGATCGGCGAATATTTTATTGGATTGATATACAGCCAGAAATATTTTTTTTGCAGGGGATAAATCGTATAGGATGCACGATACTACGTCCGGCATCAGCTGATGAGCCAGATCCATGCAGTATAATTTTTTGTTAATGGGCTTGATCGTCAGAAGGTTATGGTAGAGATTTAGACTTGTTAATTCCTGTATCATTTTGGTTAACTTCCTAAAAGAAACATGAATAATTAAAGAAATAAAGACGTGGGTTTTTGCATGACGAAAAATTGCAAAAAATTAAAGTAACGTATTTTAAGTTGGATAGTCAAAATTCGTTGGTTTTAATCATTTCATTTCTTTAGTTCGTAGTGGTTTGTTTGTAGATTCAATTATTTTGGATAGTATAACCAATTGTAACAAAAATATTATTTGTTATTCATGCGAAAGTCATTTTTCTTTATTTACAATCGATTTTTACAGTAAGTGTTGCCTAGATATTGTGAAATCGTCCAAAATACCTTTACCTTTATGTCAAATTGTAGGTTTTAGGGGATTTTTGTCAAAGTAAATGATGTGAAAGAAATTTTCGTAGACGAGAGATCATCATCATGTCAGACAGCCAAGCAGCCATTAATGCTTTGAACTCCCAAGATGGTTTGGGAGTCCTTAGAGAATCTAAACGAACTCGCAAAAAAGGGACTGAAACACCATTTCTCGGACCTGAACCCTTCTGCGGAATAAGCACCAGTACAATACTTGATGAACTTGGAAAAGAAGTAAACAACAAAAGATGCCAATACAGGATATGACTACAAGGAATGAGGCAGGCCAAAACACAACTGGGAAACTATAACCCGAAGAGATCAGACGACTGCATCAGCAAAAGTAAAAACAAGCTCAGAATACTAACGGGTATGCTAACAGCGCACTATCAGTTGAGAGGGCACCTAAAGAAACTCGGAGTAGTAGAGGAAGAAGAATGCAGATTTTGCGAGGAAGAGGAGGAAACCTCTATCCACATTCTCTCAGAATGCATAACTCTCCCTGCAAAATCCAAGGATACGATCTTCTTCTTCTTCTTGTGCCTTATCCTCACTGGACGTTGGCGATTACTATGGCCCATCTGATTTTATTTGCTGCAGCCCGAAATAGATCCATAGATGTCACAGATGAGGATACGATACCTCGGAGAATATCAAATAGAAGTGGAAGATCTACCTAACCTGAATCCTATCGACATCCTGAACTTTTTGAAAGCAATAGGACTGGAAGACATCATTAACGAATGGGCAACAGAAAATCTTATAGGCCACAGTGTATCGACACCTCCGTCAACAGATAGCTAGATAGATTGTAGATTTTTAGTAAATACTCACTCTACAAATCTATTATTAACTTCATAGCATAAGAACACTTTCATTCAATCTTCATAAACTCATATTTGTTCTATCATCTGATCACTTTGGCGCTACTTGTGATAGATTTTTAATCTATTTGAAATGATCTTTACGTTTATTCTGGCTATAAAAAAAGTTTGTAATATTAAGAAATTTCTTACCCTGCATCAATTTTTTTTAGATCATCAAATATGTTTTGCATATGTGTTGGAAACGCAACCAAAACTTTTTCATCACCTGTAAACGTTTTGTTGGCTGTAATTTTTTGAAAAAATAACTTCCAATCTATAACGCCATATTTGTTTTCCAATTCGTTTATCGTCATTTCTATCAATGTTCTGGAATTTTTTGAACTTCGGATAATTTCTTCTGATGGTAGATTTTTCTAAAATACAAGAAGACAAAGGATGTGAAATGTCTAAGAAAATGTGATTGAAAACGCAACAAAAATTGGAATTAATCTTAGAAAAAGTAAGAAAGCGTTAAAATCTGAATGACCTCGGGGTAGAAAATTATCAAAAGTCTATTAAAACAGGTAAAAATGATAATGACCACGAATATCGTCTAAATTGAAAATTGCCTATTCAAAAATCACCTTCATATACAACATAATGTGTCAAATGTCATTTTAAAATGACTTATTTTCGAATTGTGAAAGAATGACTTCTGTATCCCTTTCACTTACAAAAAGTGCATCGTACTATGAGAAAATGATTGTCTCGCACTACTAGAGTATGCTTATTGAAGTATGGGATTTGGAAAATGGTAAATGGGTTAGAAGAATACGTATATTTATTATTGATTCAATTTGCAATTATTATTTACCTGATACAACTCCAGCGGTTCCCTAAGCAGTGCCTAAAAAAAATAAAACGCAAATGACAAAATTCAAACAGAACTTTATAAAACTTCGTACCTCATTGTCTGCCATTTTATTCGTAAATTTCATAACAGTTTCGAAATTTTCCGCATATTTAAACAACATCTCTTCTTTGCATTTCCTATATTCTGAGTACATTTTGTCCAAGTCGATAGTCTTTGAGCCGACAGTATCTTGGATATTTTCAATACATTCTCTCTGACTTTCATCTAATATAGACCAACCCAAGGTGTGTGTTTTAAGGTAGCTTTCGCCGGGAAGTGTAAGCTAAAATAGCATATTGTGTTTTTAGAGTAAAAAAACCTTAAAGGTAAATAAATTAATACGATAAAAAGCCCCTAAAACCGTTGCAAAATTAAATGCCCTTAAATAACAGGCTCAACACGTTGACTGCCATGTAGATCTTGTCTTTTGCTTAAAATTTTCATTATGTTTTTTTTAATTACTAGATATCAATTTTAATTAATTTTGTATCATTCTTAGGCTTAAACTTACCAAAAACTGATACGATTCGTCTGTAGCTCCTATATCAAGTCCGACGTCGAAAAACGGCATAGATTGCATCAGTATTGATTCGATAAATGCTTCTGTTACGTCTGTGGCAGCTAAAGTTTTTACTGCAAATTTAAAAACAAAATTGCTTATTTTAAAAGCTCTATAACCGTGGCAGATTGTTTTTGAGCCATAGCGTTTATTTTCTAAACCTTTTTCCACTTAGGATATATGAAAATATATACCGGGTGTATAATGTTTTTTTCAGTTACACAGAAAAAAGCGCGAGAATGGAAAATTGATTGTGATGAAATAAATTATACTCACTAAAATCCAAATTTTTCAAAAAATTAAAATCAATCGAATAATGCACACAACTCTCGTAAAATCTCTTGAAATCCTGCAAAAACTTCTCTGAGGTGTACGTGATTTTGGTGTTTATATAATTCTCCAATACCTCCAAGTTCTCCATTGTGAAACCGTTTATTTGGATTTTGTTACCACAAACTAATTCTTGAAATTCTTCACAAGCATCAGCGTGATGGTTCATGGCGACTAGCATTTGGGATGTTGTCGATTTGCAGATCGGCGTGAGGCATTCAGTGGAGACGGTTTTTTTGGATTTTCCACTAGTTTTGATTGCTCTTCTAAATCTAGGCTCTATAATCAATAATAATTTAACGAATTACTCGCAATATATCGGTTAGTTTTTATAAAAAAAGTATAAGCGCAAAACGATGCTATACAAAAAAGAATAAATAATTTAATTTTTCATATGTATTTACCTGAAATTGTATCGAAGTCCAAGTCCATATCTTCCTAAAATACATAAAGAAAAACCTTTAGTTTAGATTACAATTTAATTCAATAATTTTTTTCAATGATCAATCAAAAAATTTTGAAACGAGGTGAAAAAAAATTGTTTTTCCAAATAACTTTATACAATTTTTCATTTATAGTAAGAGAGAAATTTTTTTAAGTTACCTGATCTTCAAAAATGTGGCCCTATATATGTTTCATGCTTTTTTGCAAAATTATGGTAAAAAAAAGATTATGGCCTCGATTTTAGGAAGATATTTATTTTTTTATTTCTATTTACTATTTTAAAGGACTTTTTCTACACTTTTTTACAATTTCCATTTTTTTTTCGGAAATTTCGATATTATGACTTTTATTAAAAATTTATGCATTTGAATTTATTTTTATTCTCGTATGATTTGCAATGTGGGATATTAATTTTGTTACGCAAAAAAAATTAAAAATCTACTATTTGGATTAACATACAGTTTTTTTGATAAAAACTATTTTTTCTGTCTATTTTATACTTTTTTTTACAATGTTTAAACACTTTACATCAAACAGTTTATTGATACGTAAATTTTGGTATTGCACAAATTTTTTTTATCCAAAATTACTATGCTGAACAAATTTTTATATTCATAGATCCGATTTTTATTATGGAATATTCATTCAACAAAATTTGTTTTGTATTTTTTCCAATTCTTCTTAATTCTGTCATCAAAAGTTATCCCTTTGTGTGGATTTTTATTTTCTTACAATTTTTTGTTCAATATTTTTGCAAAAAAAATTAAAATCCACTGTTTCAAATTTCGCAGTATTTTTGTCCAAATTATCCTTTGTGTTGTCAAAATTATCCTTTTTTCTATGGTTGTAATCGTTCTAGAAATTTTCTATAATAATAATTATTTATAAAATGGTTTTTTTAAATTTCTTTTAATTAAAAAAAAACAAAAATCACTTACATAAATTTCAGAAAAAACTACAGTCAAACACCAAATGAACATAAAACTTTTAAAATAAAACATTATCAACGACTTCCAACAATTTCCAACAGTCAAATAAAATGCACACAAAATTGCACTCTTCCGTTATGTAATTTTTAACCATAAAAAAAGTCCCAAAGGATGTTCAAGTAACAAACTGGCTTTGAGTTTTTTATCACTTTGGCTGCAATCATTCTCAAAGGTTTCCTGTTCCTTAGATATCAAATTAATTTAAGAAAAAATAATTTTGCGTATATAGATAAGTTTCAGGAAGTTGTTAGGATGCGATATATATTTTAATAGTACTTGATATTGATATTATTATTTACAGGATGGATATAAATAAAATTATTTTACCTAAAATTGTAAATATAGCCAAACTACTAGTTGTTACGGGTTTATTTATTTAATCGAGGTATTTCGTCTCCCTTCTGCAAACTTTGAACCCTTTAAAATTTTAATCTGTAGAAATAGGCCAGGAAAAACTCGTTTTGACTACGCAATTTTCTGAGCCAGCTCAAATCAAAGTGAAACCTTGTGGAATTACTTCATTTTTGGCCCAAGATCAAAGTTACGCGGCTTCTTGCCCAATTTTTCTATTCGTGCGTAAAATGCTTTTTACAACACTTGTTACGTAATATACTATTATTGTACATCTCGATATTATTGAAAAATCTTAATTTTCTACGCCCTATAACTCGGGAGGGGTTTATGAAAAATTGTAATTAACATTCCCTGGCAGTCCTAAGCCTGCTTTTTGTGTATAACTCAAAACCCTGTTGAGTTACATTATTGCACAACATATTTCTTCTAGTGGTAGCTAAAAAATTAACAAAAGTTTAAAAATATTGTTTCAAACGAGATATAGTTATATAGGAACAAAAAACATAATTATGTGAATACATTGAATATTTACTGCTCTTTTTGAATAATAAATCCATCATCCAGTCATCAGAACATAATTTTCTAGACCACTGACTAGATCTCTTTCCTCTGCCCTCTTCATCAGATGTGGCACATGAGAGGTTTGATTTAACTTCTAGTTTTTTCAACTCAGATACTGTTTTCTGATAATCATCTAAAAAATATTGTAAATTAAATATTGGTAACTGTATACATTTCCATATAAAAGTAAAACATGAACTAAACTTACTTGTTTTGTATTTTACAGATATCAGAATCTCCTAAGGATATGTCCTTTTTATTTATAATAGCCTTAATATATTATTTAGTAGAGATTCACTTTCTACAATCGCGAATTTAATTTCCTCTTCTTATTATTCCTCATGATTTCGTTCATAGGCAGTGTTGCCGATTACGAGAATTTTATAAGAAATGCGGGTAAAATCGGGGAATTTGACTTTGGCTCTTAAGCACCGTAAGTCAAGAACAAAAGAATGATGAATAACCAGTAATTCGTAAGACATGTACTTTTGTGATTATGACGTCATCTGTCAGCCAAGATAATAATAATAATAATAATAATAATAATAATAATAATAATAATAATAATAATAATAATAATAATAATAATAATAATAATAATATAGGCCCTGCAATTCACTCCCTTACGAGTGAACCCCAGAAGCTCTGCAGCTTGTGCGGGGGAGGGATGGCTATTATTATTATTTGCCGTGGCGCTCTGGGGCGACTTACTGATGCTTGATGGCGCATTTGCTTTACAGTTGTGGGAAAACCCAGAAAAACCACATAACACCATCATCGGCAACGATGGACTCCTCCAGGATTTTTAAATCTTTGCAGCGTAAACTAACATCAAAGTAATTAATGTTAAATACGCTACAAATCATGCCCAGAAGTAGGCAATGAACATTTTTATTTAAAAATCTCATTGTCTAGACCGGGGCACGAACCAGAGCACGGACAGACCTATTAATGGTACATATTGAAATGTAACCGTCTTTTCCAACTGAGCCACCGTCGCCGATATTAACAAAATTATCATCTAGTGGTGTGCGGGTATTTTCCCTTGTTCGTAGTGGTATTTTGATATGACGAGACCGGCAACACTGTTCGTAGGAACGTAAAATAGTGTGGGCAACTGCCGGTTTGCCCGTAGGGGGCCACCGTTAATTTGCGTATGTTGGCCCATCATGAATGTGTAACTTGTGGGCCAGCAACAGTTTTGTATCAAAAGTCAGTTTCCCCTCACTTACACCACAAGGCCAGCAGTTTCTCGGCACTTGATTGTTTGTTGGGTTATTTTTGGGCCATATTTATTATTTTTCCATCGTAGGAACTTTATCATGTTCTTTAAAGCAATTAAAAACGCTGCGATATATGTTTCCTAAATAATTCGTGGCAATGTAGAGGTTCATTTGGCATACGAATTGCTTCTAAATTCATATTTGTAATTGCAAAAGGGAAATCAGAATGGGCAAGCAATACCGTTTTATCTCGAAATTAGTGCAAGCTGGACTATCACGTAAAATAAACTTTAATTGTATATTGCAGAAAGTGAAATAGGTGGCCAGGAATAATTTATATTCATAAAGTAAAGTCAAAATTGCATTCATTACTCAACTGGGTCGCTTTTCCGACCGCTAATCCGGATCAGATTTGCACAATTTCGAATTGTTTAAGATGCGAGTTTTGATGTTCACCGGATTGGTTGGTTAAATACATTAATCATACTTGGATTGGATAAACAGTAGCTTAAATTATATAATGTTTATGTTTATTACATATTTTTCTCTAGATTTGACAATTTTTTTCTAGGAAATAATTAATTCTTCCCGCCCAAAAAAAAATGTTGAACTGATTTTTTTTTTCACAAATTTTAACAAAAATAAGTGCCACAAATTATTCTAAATTTAACACCTATCGTGGGATTTCCATACTCCTCTTTTGGATGCCGGCTAACTTCAGTGAGTGAGTGAAGCAAAAAAAATATAACAAAATTTTAAATGGGAGCGAGGAGATTATTATCCACATCCAAACAAACCAATTCAAACACCCAACCTCCAGAGTGAAATAAAATTGTTCCCACTTCTGGGGTGAGTGCCCAAAACTGAAATGGAGTCCCATATTGCCTGCCGATGTGGGGAGTTTACCTGATTCATAGAAACACTTTGGACGTTAAAAAAAAGTGAATAAAGCCTCCTGGGAAAAATCGAAAAATATTCATACAACGGTATTTAAATTAAAAAACCTTGACTTGAAGTACATTCGTTAAAATTAAATTGTTTTTTTAGAACTACTATTGTTTTCTTTCTCAGTAATTTAAGCAGCTTTCTCAAAAAATAGTCATTCAAAATAAAAAAAAAGAATGGGGTTGCATTAGATAATGATGTGTCACTTAACATCCCTTGCCATTTAAGATTTTTCAAGGGGTGGTTCTGGGCGCTAGAGGGACGAAAAAAGAAGTTTGAAACTACGATAAAAATTGAGCACCCTCTGGATTAAAATTGACCTGTTTTTCAAAATTTGAACAAAACTCAAAATATTTGGATGCAAATTTTAGTTGGGACACCCTCTATAAAACTTTTATAATATGGAGGTAAACAATAAAAAAAAGACCCAAAAAGTAACGATTTAATATATTGATATCTAATTAACTTGTGTGTTGTCATTCGGTAATCGAAAACTTTGTCGAGCTTGATAGGTTTAATACAAAAAGACTTTGTACATCCACATGAAAGGCACATGAAACTGTTTTGCAACGATCGGAAAAGCTGTTTTTTTTTCGCTTTGTGTATTTCGATATTATGAATTTTAATTCGGATATTCTCGTTGCTAGGTTTTGGCGTTCGCCAGTAATATTATGTTATAAAGGTTGCCTCTAAATTAGGTATCGATAAAGGATAATTGGGTATATTGATAAAGTGATTTTCTGTCCATGTTTTCCAAATAGAGTAAAATATACATGGCTCCGCAATACAGCCCCATTTTTTTTGAATTCGCAAGGATTATTTCTATTAGGTTTTGCTCACTTCATATTTACCAAGTATTCTTCATATATTTTTTGCACGATTGGTCATTTTTGACTGTTTACCGTATCTATTTTGATGACAGTAAGTATCATCTACTGACGTCAAAATTTTCTGAACGGTAAGTAATTCACTTACCGTTCAGATTTTTCACTTACTGTTCAGAATTTTATAGATATTCTCATGCTGAAATTTTGATTTTTCAGGAATTATTGCGGCACATCCTTCTTCCCATGTCCGTTCTATTTTTTCAAATTCATTTTCGTAGCTCATATTTAAAAAATTATAATAATAATGAAAAAGCAACACTCAAAAACCAAACTTATTGACATAACAATATTTTAAGTGACAGCATAAATGCCATTTTCATACTTATTATACATCCTAAATAACTACCTAGCGACCATACCATAATATGTTCCATGATATGATGAATCGAAATTTTGAATATGAAAAAATGGATAACTTAATGGTTTATTATTGCCCCAATCGTGCAAAAAACGTTATAAGCATGTCGAACGGTAAGAGTTACCGATGTTAGACAACGATTGACTTCCTTCGGTAAAAATGCCTTACCGTTCTCCAAACTTAATATACTATTTTGGTGTAATGCCTTTTCCAGACCAATTAGTGCATTCTGTGAGTCGGAAAAAACCTCGAAAAACACAAATATTTTGAGCAGCAACCAAGCCATCTCTCCCCACCGTTTTCGAGGATTCTGAACACGATGGTGGTGGTTAAAATTCTTTTGGAGGCTTCACAACCCCCCAAACGGCCAAAAACCACCCCCAAAATGGGGGGAATCACGTATTCCGCATATTCCATCGGTAAAATATTGCCTACCCCCCGTTTTCGAGGATTCTGAACACGTTGGCGTTATCTATAATTATTTTTGACTTGACTCAACTCCTCAAACGGCCAAAAACCAACCCCAAAATGAGGGAATCGTGGATTCCGCGTCTTCCACCGGGAAAATTTATCTTCCCCCTCGTTTTCGAGGATGCTGAACTTAAAAGTGATAATGGTGTAATGTAACAAAAGAAACATAAAATAGTAGCAGTCATTCCATATGTTTTCTTGTTTGTATAGAGAGCGATTTTTGGCAGTTTGGTGGGTGGGACTAAGTAGAAAATAATTTTGAATACCGTCATCGTGTTCAGCATCCTCGAAAACGGGGGGGAGAGGTGGTTTGGTTGCTGCTTAAAATATTTGTATATTTTTCCGACTCACAGAATGCACTAAATGAATCACGCATGTATATCCTTCTTCCAATTATTTGTGAAAAAACTTTTCCTGGAAAATTTCCCCTGTCACCAAACTGCCACACTCGTCTAATTAATAATTATCATTAATTATAAAATATAAAATTTCATTCACCCTGTAATTTTTTTTATTTATCTTTTGTACCTCGATACTTGAACCCCTGAATCTTCTCAGATGCAAATAATACAGTTAGAATGCAACCGAATTTTCTTATATATTTCACCGAACAAAAAGTGATTGAATCTATTTTTCAATACTAGAATGGGTTGCCCTGCTCAGTGGCGTGACATTCAGAATTTAAAAAAAAATGTGATTTATTATAAAAAATGAGGAAAGTAAAGTAAAAGTTTAAACAGTATTTTTGCCTACGGAATTTATGTCGTAGGTAGTATAGCTATACCAATACTGGCCCAAGATGGCGCCAATTGATAACGAAACTGTCTGGAGGGTCAAGATTCAAGGTCACGGGTATAGTTAGTTAATAAAAAAAGCATAAATTACGCATGGCTTATACTAGAACCAAAAATTATTGAGATATTGAAGGCAGTGTCATGCTTAGTAATTTTTGAAAGGGTAATGCGAATTTTTTATTTTTATAAACATATATTTATAATCTTTGAATATTGTATCACTACACAATCAAGACTGTCTTTTGACGACACTTTCTATTTGTCACTTATTATCTGTCTAAGATAATTCCTTGAATGCATTTAATAGAGTTATTGCAACCTCTTTTTGGCAGATCTTTTAATAAAGGATCCCTTATTTTGACATGTACCCATGCGCAGTCAACGGCTCCTTAAGTTTTGTTTTGTTTGTAAGTTTTGTAGTTTACAAATAACGAAGAAAATTTATTCTCGTCACATTTTAATTATAATACAAAAACAAAAATTTGCGGCAGATTGCCGCTGGCGCACCCAGCAGCGGAGGGTTAAATAGGTTTGCCTTAAGTAAAAGAACTTTATTTTGACTTATGAAGGACGGTTCTGTCAATTTAATGAAATCTAAACTGTTAAAAATCATTAAAATTCATTTTTTTATAATTTAACTATGCGCATATGTATAATATAAGCACACTCTACTTGCTATTGTAAAAAAATAAAGATTTGAGGAAAAAGTAGTAAATAATTAAAAACCTTAAATTAATCATTATTCTAAACCAACCCTATGTTACGTTCGTGATATTATCAGGTAGAAAACGGATTACAACTTACTCGCTCGTTAAAATGTACTTATCAGTGAAACGGACAAAGACAGAAATGTAGATTTGTAAAGCGTTGCCATGAGTTTTATAAAAGAATAAGCCATAATTAAAATAATTTATTTGAAATGGGGAGGAATAAGTATTACTCATTACCACACTTTTATTGTGTATTATCCACAACTAGCCACAACCTTCAACTTTACCGTTTACATTTTTATTATGTTAAAAATTGGTAAAATAAGATTGAGATATGACGACGCTTGTTTTATGGTGCTGCACATTCTAAATTACTCTTAAACATTATTTGTTATAGTTTAGTCAGTTTTATTGAAATTATTACTGTCATGGTTTGTTATTTATTTTTGTATTACAATTTTTTTTTCCTTATTGTATTTACTACATATTTTATAATTACATATTGGAGTGAATTTAAGAAGCCGTTTGGAATTGAATTTCTATGAAGATTTTTATAAAAAATAAACAAATTTCGTCCGTTCCTGAGTTCCAACATTGCCTGGGCCTCTCTGCAATTCGTTTTAGAAAATCCAGAGACTACAAAGTATATTCCATATCTCATCGATTTTCTATCCAGATGTAAAATAGCACTCCTGAGGATAACCTCGATATTGAAGATTATCCTGTTAGAATTTCCTTACCGTTTTCATGATTTTATAGCGTTTCCCTTAAAATATATCGCAATCGGTAAAGGAAAACGTTCTCTCTCCGACAAGACAAGTACTTCGGGCATTACTTTGGAGTGGCTAGCACTTTGCTGAAATTGAAATGGTGGGTAAATATACTTAGTTATGTACTTTTGGAGGTTGTTGAGTAGGTACAGCCATATAAGAATATCCTGTGAAAGGGTAAAATTAAGTGTTAGTTTAGGACGATACGTAGAAATATATTTTATTCGATGACAGTTTTTTTAATTTAAAAATGCGGACCAAAAAGGGTGGACTACCTGCCAAAAGAAAAGGTCCTATAATCCTAGATGTAATTTAAGCACCTTTACGATGACGCATTTTAAAATTACCCAATCGAGTAGTGTTACAAGTGTTCTCAAAATATATCTGCTAACCCCTAGAGAACATTTAAGTGCTTCCAGGTTTGTCTCATTTATTGTATCGGTTTTGAAAAGTAAAAAAATAAAAAATGCACATTATCTCCCACCTTTCCTGTAAGTAATAAAATGACACACCCTAAAGCTTATATTCTGCGAGACATATTCTCTATTAATTCATTTTCTCATCGACTTCTCAAACTAGAAGCTCCGTTTAGTGAAATTATCCTTGATAATTTGAAGGATAATCTCATTAATTTCATATATTTACATTAATGCGCACGAACTGCTACATATACCCGCAATCAGTATGACAATGTTCTCCGATTTGCGTACAGGATGATGTTCTAAAATGGTTATCGAGTCAAAGTAGGTCATCATGTAAGAGGTAATAGATGAAGGATTTTAATGAATTTACTGCAAAATGTGTATCAAATACCAGCTAAAACTGTTAAAACCCGAATTTGCTTATAGATGGCTATGGTTGTCAGCGTAGTTTCTGTCAAATACGTCTTTGGCGCTATTTTCTTGTGTTTATGTTTTTCAAAGACATTTATCTTACAACATACTTTCTCATGGTAATTTTGTATATGAGAAACATACTGACTACTCTCTGTGGAAGGAATAAAAAGGCCAAAAGTACACAACCCGCCTTTAAGAAAAGAAAACGGAACATGGGCTAGGAGCAATCAAGAAAAAGCACTTTTATTTGGAAAAATACCTTTCAACCAAAGGAAACAGAAGTAGCACAAATCCTACCTGTAATAATTTAAGTAACCACCAAAAGAACTCACAGAAGAAATAAAGACAAACATCAACCCGAAAAAAGCATCTGGTTATGACCTAATAACAGGGAAAATTCTAAAGCAGCTGCCAAGAAAAGCAATAGTTAAACTAGTGTACATATTTAACGCAACCCTTAGACTAAAACACGTACCTACTTGTTGGAAGGTAGCAGAGGTCATCATGATCCCGAAACCTGGGAAACCTGTCAACGAGGTATTATCACGTAGACCAATTTCATTACTACCTATTATTTCAAAACTTTTTAAAAAAATACTAAAAAGGCTCAAACCCATTATTGAAGAAAAATGCATAATTCCAATACATCAGTTTGGGTTCAGAGAAAAGCACGCAACAATAGATCAAGTACATAGAATTACTGATAGACTAGAAAAAGCACTAGAAGAAAAGAAGATATGTTCAGCAGTGTTCTTGGACGTGGCCCAGACATTTGATAAAGTCTGGCATCAAGGACTCGAACACAAGCTTAAACAACTTGCTGTTAAAGTCATATATTAGTTGAAGAATGGTTCGTATTAGATGCGAAGATCAATACTCAGAATTAAGACCGATAAAGGCTGGTGTACCACAGGGCAGTGTTCTGGGTCCTCTGCTGTATCTCCTATACACCTATGATATCCCAGTAATAGAACAAACTACAGTAGCTATATTTGCAGATGACACATGTGTACTGGCAGTTGGAAAAACCGAACAAGAGGCCAATGAAATACTCCAAGTCGCACTAAATCAAGTCAATGCATGGACAAAAAGCTGGCGCATTCGACTTAACGAAAATAAATCAGTGCATGTAAATTTTACAAATAAACACACTGGTCAAATGCCAATAACTATAGACAATCATATTATTCCATATGCAAACACGGCTAAGTACCTAGGAATGAACCTAGATGCGAAGCTACGATGGAAAGAACACATCAAAAAGAAAAGAGAAGAGCTGTATCTCAAATACAGAAAATTATATTGGCTATTATATGATATATGATATACAAACAGGTTCTAAAGCCTGTGTGGACATATGGAATACAACTTTGGGGGTGTGCCTGCTCAAGCAATATTAACATTATACAAAGATTCCAGAACAAGGTATTAAGGGGCATTGTCAACGCTCCTTGGTATGTAAGAAACAGCGACCTACACAGAGACCTCGGAGTGGAAATGATTGCAGACGAGGTGAAACATTTCGCAAAGAAGCATGAAGAGCGGCTTCACAACCACGAGAACGTCGAAGCAATCCAGCTGCTGGACCAAAGTGGAATAGTGAGAAGACTCAAAAGGACCAAACCTTTTGAGTTAGTGTAGTGGTTAGAAGCAGAGCACAGTGCGTGTTGTGTAGTGTAACCAAGTAAGAAAAAAACTGAGAAATACCAATGGGTTAAACTCGGTAAAACACTTTAGTTTTAAGATTTTATTAGGAAAATATTGCTCGTTAATCTTGTTTTTAGATTAGTTGTAATTAAATATAATAAAAAAAAATGTCAATTTTGTGTTTAAAAACTACGATTTGCGGATTTAAGAAATATACGCTTGTAAAAATTATTTGCAGGTGTAATAAATAGTTAAAGAAAACAAAATAAAAGCGTACCCAAAAAAATTGGCCTTGTAATATTGTCTCTTCTTGACCCAACTAGGCAAGAGCACTCCCCACCTTGATACCTACCTGACAATTAAGATCACCCTATAAACTATCACTAGTCTCGCCTAATTAAACCCTGTATATTTGTTGACTGGAATGTGACAAACCCTTCGATAATAGCTCGATTAAGGTTCTATTACGTAGTATGCTCAGATGAAATTCCATACGTCAGACTTAATAAACACAATCAGACTGCGCCATGTGCCTCTAAGCCATCTTCACATATAAATTAACATATATACTATTTCCGGTTATATTAGTTAACAATGGCCGATTTGTAACAAGGGTTGATACAAAATAGTAATAATTTCTTGAAAATATGATTAGACGTTTCTTTTAAATAAGTCTAAAATCGATATTTACTTTGACCTAATTTTGCCTGTACTATTAAATTTGAATAAGCACTTTTCTTACTGAAAATTTTCCTAAATGAATGTCATATTTTTCCAAAAACTCATAAATCCCCCCACTGTTATTCAACAAACTAGGGAAGACGATTGTTCTTGACCCAAATTTTCCGGTGAATTGAAAATTCGATATGGGAGGATCTTGGCGAATATAGATTTTCACAGGAACATGATTTCTAATTCTGGAAATTTGTAAGGAAACGTATTAATTTTAGTCGGCTATCTCTGGTCGAGACAAGCGCGGAATTTTCCATTCAAGTTCTTATTATGAATCGAAGATTTCTTGTTCATGTAGTGAAGAATTGAATTTTAGGAGGCTGTGCTTGAGAGAAATCAAAATTAATTGTTTTGTGTGTTATTTATTAGTTAGAAAGAGAGAGGCAGTTTTGTAAAGTCTCACCTGAATAATTTCCAGTTATTAAGAACAGAAAAAATTTCTACCGCTGTTCCAAATATTCGGATTTTAAAACTTATATATGTTTACAAGAAATTTCTCAAAGAAGATTTTTAAACCCCTTATTGTATGTTATTACGTTAGTTTTACCTATTTCAAACACCTTTTACGTTTACATTCCTATTTTTTTTTTGATATTGCCATGCCTGGAAATATTGGCTTCTTGGGACGGCTCCTTGTCAAAGAAGTTTTGGATGTACGAGGACTAATCTCTTATGCAAAAAAAAGCAACAAAAGGAAGATACACAGATTGTTGCACTATTGAGGCAACTGATTAGACACCAGAAGTTGCTTCAATTTCTCCCGTAGCTGCCACTGCCATTGCATTTATTGTGGGAACCACCGATGACTGGGTAGCTCAGCATACTACCCCCCCCCCCAACCAGCTGGTGTACTAAACTTGAATATGCATCGGTTACCAAATTTCATCTGTGTATAGTTATGGAACTTACAGATATTAAAGAGGCATTTTGTATAGTTGATTTATATTTATATGAGACACACTTCGTAATAATTTAAGATCTATCTAGAGCCTTGTATAATAATCGTTAAATATAATTGGTATAAATGAACGTATCTCTTTCGGTATAATGTTTCATGAAAATTAGTCTTTACTTAATCCCTCGCTCCGCTTAGATGAAATTTCATCCCTGACATTACGATGATGTTTGTTTTTAATTTGTCCGAAATGTGTTCATAAATGATTACAGCATAGTTTTTATGTCCAAAAATGAATAAGCCCCACTTCTGATTTCGATGTTTTCTTTTTATAACTCTAATCCTTAGTTTAGTCAGACTGTACATCTTCTCGGTAAAAATTTCCTTGTTCATGTCACATTTTCATGTTCCTCTGTTTTGCAATTTTCTGTAGGAATTCTTCCTCGCTCTTACTTTGGCATCGTCATTTTTGTATATTGTTTGATCTTTGATTATTGTAACAAGATCGACCAATTCAGTGATCACCTTGTTAAAATTTTAAAATTTTAATTTACCCAAATATTGTTTTGGCTAGTATTTCATTTAAAAAGTGTAAATGCCCATTTATAAAAGTGCTGTTGGACTATCATCATAATTTTAAAAAATTCTTGTGCTTTAATACTCACCAAAGGATAATATTGGGTCTAACGACAATAAAATTTCCGACGGTCTCCAATTAAAGTCAAGTTTAGTGCCATCATCTCAGAATTTATATACCAAATTTCGGCATTTTAAAACACATTCAGACTATGTATATTTCCGAGACAAATTTATGCGGATCTGCACTAGAAGCGTTGGACTATGAATGTTTTTTAGTTTAAATTATTTTCTGGTGATTTAAATCATCAATTTTATTTTAGATTAAATAACCTGAAGTATAAAAAAAATCTACAGATGTACAATTACAGATGTACTGTCACAGTTTGGGAGAAGAATCTTGTTCACCTGTAAAAATAAATAATAATCATCGCCCTTAAGCTGAAGATTAAACGTACCTGCAGTACATTTACCAGTAGACTGCCATCTTCACGAAGCAGAAGTATTTTGATGTGAAAATAATAAAAATCTGAAAATTTTAAGAAAATTTAAATTTCGGCTCAAAAAACGCAGCTTATCTTTGTTCATGCAAATTCGAACTAAGAACTGTCAAACATGAAATTCATGGCTATCTAGGATGCGGACGTGATATTTACTGCTAGGTGTTACAGAATAAACATTCTGACACTAGAGTAAGAATGAAATACGTATAAAATACATACGAGACAAGTGATTCAGAATTTTCTTTCACACACAGGTAAGACGTTGTTAGATGTGGGTAGGTCAGATGTGTACAGTAGGTAAAGGAAAGGACCCAGTACACTGCCTTGTGGAACTCCAGCATTAATCGGGTGAAACGTCGAGTATTCATTGTTATGTTTAACGAAGAAATTGCGATCTTTCAAGTAGGACTTAAGGATGAGGAAGAGATTGAGGGGCAGGATCTTTGTCAGCTTATATAACAGTACAGTATGCCACACTTTGTCAAATGACTGGCTCACATCCAGAAACACATCAGAGCAATACTTTTTATCATCTATGCATTGCATTATTTTATTGGTGACGCGTTGTACTTGTTTAATTGTGGCATGTTCTTCTCGAAATCCAAATTTATGTTAGGGAATTATTTGATGATCTTTGAGAATAATTTCTAAATTTGTTTTTATTATTTTTACTAAAATTTTGGATAAAATAGGAAGCAAACTGACTATCCCAGAAAGTTTTATGCTCATTATTTACCATGTTCAATTTTTATATAATATTATTCACCCAAATAAAGTGTAATATAAATTTAATTCTGACTTTTATAAAATAGAATTTAGAGCTTTATCTTGAACAAATGGTAGACATTTTTCTCGGGGGTCGTAATCCTTATCTTTATTTCCTTATTAATCACTAGCAGCTTTTATCTTAATAGGGTCATAATGACCAAAATTATAAAGTTTCCAGACACTAAATCGAAACGTATAATATATTGCATAGTTTAAGTTCAAAATTTATGTGTTTGATCTGTTCTAAAAAAAATTGGGCCTTCAGAAATGTAATGAGAATGATGATGATTTTCATGATAAAGTTATGAAATTTAAAAATGGAATGGAAATTCGACACTCTTATCGAATTCTTATTCTAACCTTGTTAAAGAACTTACCAATGATTTTAATAACCGAGTTAATTATTATAACGTTTTGTCGCTTAGGAACTTTAAAGCGATACTAAATCTTTTAATTACTTTTAAACATTGTGTAAAGAAAATTGACATGTCCATATAAAACTCAGTTATTTAAAAAAAATTTATAAAAGTCCTGTGTATAACATGCAAAACTCTTTTTAAGTCGAGAGGCCTTTCAAAAACTAATTTTTATATTAAATTAATTTACAAAGTTCCATTTACTCTGTGTGTGAGTAAAAATGAAACACTACATGAAAATAAAAGAGTACAAAGTGTTGAAACAAAGAGCTGCTATATTAAAGTTAGCGCGGGTATTTAAAATTCTAAAATTGTATTTTAATTAGTTGGTACTGTGAAATGGAATTTGAGAAGTTTGTAATTTTAAACTGGAGATGTCCCTCATGGAATTTTTCTCTTTTTTTAAAAGCCTGTTGCGATATTCGACCTACAACTCTCTAGACATGAGAGCTGTTGTGAGTTTTTCTGATAAAATGAAAATTTAACCTTTATTTAAAATATTTTTTTAATGGGTATAGAAAGAGAAAAAAATATGTTGTTGTAATTAAAAATAAATTATTAGAATTATTTTAATTTAAAAATCATAATTCCTACACAAAACGTCTACAACTTTCAAAGTTCTACTCACGCAATATTTTTGTTGTTTCTTAGAGCTTCTTAATTTTCCGAATTCTGTTATCGAAAGGCCCAATCTGGAAACGTCTACCATTTTGTCCAAATACAAAGCACACAAAACTTTTATTAAATGTTTGTGTTTACTCCATAAAACAATCAGGCCGTTCCAGATTATATTCCTTGGAGTTTTTTGTTGTCCCTTTTGTAGAACCAGGGGTATTTCTGTTCATAGGCGTCCAGATATTTTTCTGAGATTGTTTTTTTTTAAATTAAAAATTTATAATGACAAATCAAGTTCATACTAACTGAAATCTAGTAAAGATTAGACGCAACTTTAGTTTCGTGGTATTTCTTTTAATTTTTGTTAGACTTTTGGTAATAGAGATTCAAAACACACAATAAATATGGTGCGGCATATAATGTATACGCATTTCCTAATGCACAATTGGACACGCCCTGTATATTATATCTACCTCCTTTTTAACATTTTTCTCGATAATTTTGAGGTTATGTCGAAATTGATTGATACAAAAGTTTGAGATTTTTTTATTAACTATAAAAAATTAAACATACCACAGGTCTAAATTTAACAGTTTCGGAGATATTTGAGATTTTTGTAAAAATGTTTGAAAAACACGCATTTACTTTAATCTCCGTATCTGGCTTAGTTGTTAAGCTATTAATTTCAAATTTTATACAGAGATTGCGAGAATACCCTTCTAGTATACGGTGAAACGTCAAATGCGATATTTTATACAGGGTGTCCAATGTTCATATTTTCAATTCAATGAAACACCCTGTAATTTTATATCACGCCTGAATCAGCTTTTTATTCTCTTTCGATCTGTATTAGCATTCCTTATATCTAAAGTCACGTATAATAATAATATACGCCCTGCAATTCACTCCCTTACGAGTGAACCCCAGAAGATCTGCAGCTTGTGCGGGGGAGGGACGGCTATTATTATTATTTTCCGTGGCGCTCTGGGGCGACTTACTGATGCTTGATGGCGCATTTGCTTTACAGTTGTGGGAAAACCCAGAAAAACCACACAACACCATCATCGACAACGATGGACTCCTCCAGGATTTTTAAATCTTTGCAGCGTAAACTAACATCAAAGTAATTAATGTTAAATACGCTACAAATCATGCCCAGAAGTAGGCAATGAAAATTTTTATTTAAAAATCTCATTGTCTAGACCGGGGCACAAGCCAGAGCACGGACAGACCTATTAATGGTACATATTGAAATGTAACCGTCTTTGCCAACTGAGCCACCGTCGCCGTCTGAGTTATTGCTAGATTTATTATAATTTGGAGATATTTTACATAAATTGGTGGGTAATATAATCTAGCATGCCATGAAAATTGAAATTATCGACTTATTGAGAATTGAAAATATGAACATTAGACGCTCTATTGTAGACACTCTGTATAAAATATCTCATAGCTCTCTATATATGGCTAATGGGCCATCTTGGTGGTATATATCTTTACCTCCGTCCATGAATTGTTCTTGATTACGAGTTATTTTAAACTTTTTATCCCTTTATATCTTATATAAGTTATACTCGCTTGAAGCGCCTATGGTAAAATTCTGAATTTTTTCTTTTCCTTAACGAACAATTTAGTTTCAAGAGAGTTGAGTGTGGGTTTTGTATTATTTTGTTATGGTTTCTTTGCAATTGAAATGTTAGCAGATTCCCTCCTGATCGACCGCTTTTGAAGTAACTGTTTTTATAATTTATTTATTTATTTATTTACGTATTTATTTGTGTATTTATTTATTTATTTATTCATTTATTTGGTATTCTGGCAGCCACCAAACCGAGTAGTTAATATATTAATTATTTATAATATGTATTAAAACGGTTAAATGCTTTTATGTTCAACTTAAAAGTCAACATATTATCGACTAAACAGCCTTTATAGCCTTTACAGCTTTCGAATAGTTATTGTCAAATAAGTAACTGTCTATAACTCTGGAAATTTATAGTATAAACGCAACGATATAATCTGACTCAGCAAATTTATGTGAGATAATATTAGTTGATGGCAAGACGGCTTTATATCATATAATAATGGGACACTTTCATGTGGGTTAATGAACAAAATGGGTTATTACTGCTTTTAAAAATTATATTTAGTTAAATGGCCGGAAATTATGACAAAAGATTAGTTTCAATTGAATTATTTGCCTCATAATGTTGAAATTAAATTTATATTCCATTGTGCCCCACGATGGGCGTCATTTTTTATCCATATTCACTTGATAAGGGCTTGAGTTGGTCTATTACGTATCACACACAGCATAATGTTACGGTTTACTTGAAAAAAGCCTTTAGTTTTAGTCTGATTTTTGTGAAATTTTCAGGAAATACTAATAATTACAAAACTTGATTTTTTTGTAAACCTTCGAGCAGTATTTATTTTGGTAATTTTAAATGGAAAATAACAAATAGAAGTGTCCGCGCCATTCTGTTAAATCTATGAAAATTTTCTCCCATTTGTTTTAATAAATATCAAGTAGTTTTGAAATAATATGCTTTCCCATCCTCATCACAGCCTCATCGTTTCAGAAATTTAAAGCTGTCGAGAAACATTCCATCGTCAAGTGTTCCCAGTGGGGCGCGTATAAATAGGTTTGAATAGTTTGCAATGGAGGTTTATTAAAAAAGAAGAAGATATGGTCAAGATTTTTCGGTTATCCAACAAACTCATCTTCTTTTTTATTAATTAATTTATTCATTTGGTCGATTGCACTTCCCAATTCCCGTTTGCGTACGCCTCTGGTTCTAACCAATAACGAATCCGCAGACTCAGTGCTCTGCTTGTTGCTATTATATTAGCAGAACATAACAATACATTAAACTGGATTTATTAAATCGACATCTAATTATTACAATTAGCTTGTATTGTAATTTTGCTACAAACACAACTCTGTAAATACACATAAGTGGGGCATATATATTTAATGAGGGTCATTGCTTTATACCATAATTTTATTCTGTAGTTTAGATTATTGATAAAATCATTGTTAAGTACTCAAAGGACCCTGTACGGAATACAGAGCATTTTGGTTGATTGCGGAATTTAATGAAACTCTAGTATGTTGTAGATCATGACCTGTCGGTAACACTTTAAATGAACCATACTCAAATCGTATGATTAGTTTCGGAGGAACAGGGTGATTTTAAAAGTAGTTACAAAAACAGAAAATAAAGGTTATTTACCACAAATTGAGACTATTTTTGGATATGTCATGACTTTGGAAACGCAATGCTATTGAGACGAACACAACTTTGAAGCGACACTAGCGGTATTAATTTGAACTGCACGAAAAGCGTAACTTTGTTTTGCAGTTGAACGTGTGTTTTGATTTTAAAACCATTAAATGTGCAAGGAATGATGGTTGGTTAGAAGACAGCAAAGTGTTGCCTATAAACTAAGTAAACTTGTCCTTACAAACTGTCGAAACTGTACAGTTCTACTTTTATATATGTAAACTTAAAATCTAATTAGGTGTGCACATCATTGCTGATATTTCAACTTATCATTTTTCTAAAGGTAATATTCAGTAAAATAATACCTTTGTAACATCATAATTTTAAAAATACCATTATTATGTTCCCCTTTTGTACAACACTTGTTTTGAATAATTATACAGTTACAATTAGTAATTATTATAATAAAATGTTAAATACCCAAAACTGAATAATTCAAAGTTAGCTTTGAACTTATGTTAAAATAAAGGATTAAAAAATATAAATTTTGTGTTTATTTTGAAAAAAACGAAGTAGATAAACAAAACAAAAAGTTTTGCAACAGATACATTTGATGGCCTATGAAGTGTTTTAAGCCAAGAAAAAATTTTCTTAATTTTTTATATTTTAATTTGATATTGATTTAAAAAAATAATTTTGAATCAAGGAATAGGATATATTTTACCATAAATCGATCAAAAGTAGGTTCTTAGAAATCATTTTTTATTTAAATCACATTTACACCTATTATCCTGAAAAAATTGAAATAAAATTTATCAGCAGAAAACTGTTTTATGTTTCTTTGGCATATGATTTAGCTCCCTTCCAATATCATTCTATATTAGTAGAGGTGTAGATGATAATATCTCTAGGCTACATTCATCCTGAAACACAAAAAAGCACACAAAAACAGAAGTAAACAATACATTTCTGAAAAACGTAAGATATGCTAAATAAATAACCTCAATTTTAGAATAACGACACAAAAAAACATGTTCAATTGAGTCTAAATACTTACATGTACAGGTATATTATGGTAATTTCCAAATCAAAATCCTCAAACAATCACAAAAAGTCTTCAAATACTACAAAAAAACCATTCACTCAGTATAACTTAATGCACTACTTACCAAAAGTTACGCGTTTCGTGAACAGCTGATCGAGGAATGTGGCGCCACCATCGGTAATTATTTGTCTCTATTATGATCCGAATCAGTATTTAGTTTACAGGGGTGGCTCAGCGGTAGAGCTCTGGACTCATAATCCAAGGGTTGTGGGTTCGAATCACACCAAAGGCAGAAATCTTTTTCTGATTTTTAATTAATTAAAAAGTTAGAAATTGATTTTCATATACCAGGTGTGATTCCTCACTCGACCATTCACTGTTGGGTTCTAATTAACAGTGCTGTTCCTAAAGTGGCGCTGGGAAACAGTAACAAAGCCTACACAGAACACGAGGCTAATGACCAGAGTAGTCGATGCCGTTGACACTGAAGTAAAAAAAAAAAAAAAAAAATAATAATAATAATAATAATACTAATAATAATAATATGTTCAATCAAAAATCCTCCGGAAATAACAAACTCTACCAATTATATTATAAATGATCACAATTTTAATTCCCAGAAACTATGTATTACAAAATATAATGTCATTCTATTTTTTACACTACAGTACTTTCCGCACACGTGTGGAAAGTACCACTTTCCGTCGGAGGAGAGAGTGCGATATCTGTTACTTTCCTATGTGGTCATAGGAAAATGTTATTTTCAAGGTCACTGCAATCCTACATTTTTTGTTTTACAGTTCTATTTATATTTTTGCTTAAGTCTACAAATTTGCAATGTAATTTGGAGATTCGCAAAATTTTATTATTAGACTGGATGCAGGTGACGGTATCAGAGATCGACACACAAATGCGTTTACATTTACTATCTACTATTAAAATTAATTAGAAAATACATGGCTACTTATTCATAACTTATTTCTACCTACGTATTTACCACTAATTAAATATCTAGCTGAATAATTCGATTTGCAACAATTGACAATTCTGTAGGTAATTGTGATATAATTTGAAATTCTGAGCGGATTGCGATATTACAATTACCGTTAATGAGATCAACTTGTAATCAAATTTGGGGTGGCCAAAACAATTAATTGCGTTAAAAATTTGGCCAGCACAGTCTGGTCCAGGTTGTATATTTTGCGGAAAATTCCACAACATTTTCGACCAATTAAAAGCCTTTATTTTGCATCGTTACCATAGCAACTAAAAAAAATTCCGGAAATTTTTGTCTCTTCCTTGGGGAAAGGAGCATGAAAGTACACTGGAATTTTGTGGACGTTTATAGGTAAAGTGAAATTTAACTTCATATTATGTCGAATTAATTCTATAAGGTTCCGATGATACAATTTTAATTTAACACTAACTTAATCACAAAATTTGCATAAAACGTATTTCCTAAATCGCTCCATTGTTATAAACTCTATAACACAACGAATTTATTTAGATCATTTATACTCAGGTAACGTCAAAAGTTGCTTACATTTGCTTAACCAATTTATATTATTATTTTTTGAAATACCTATTTCATTATTTTCTACGAACTTTATTAAAACGAATTTGTAAAACACTGAGAGAGTGAGCTACTATCGACTTATTTTTGTTATTTTGTATAACTAAAGTAGATTAATTGTATTTTATTTAACCTAATATTACGCGTGCAAATTTCATTGATACTAAGTACCACTTCGAGTTCCTTGTAAGAAAATATATTTCTACCAACTTTACTAAAATGAATTTTTTAAAAACTGATAAATTGAGCTACTATCGACTTATTTTTTATTATTTTGTGTAACTAAAGTAGATGTGTTTTATTTAACCTAGAAAAAACTGTCATTATCCTAGTATTTTTTTAATAATATTTCGGTGTGAAATTTTCTTACCGAATACCACGATATAGCTCCAATTAAAAACAGAAAATTTTTTCGAGAACACGAATATTTTGAAAATTCTCCTGAGTCGAGAAATTTTCCAGTAATAATTGAAGCTCTAGTGGTATTATAAGTGAAAATTTAATACAATTGTTAATAATTTTTTATTTTATATTATTATTTGTAGGGTGTACATAGATATAGATATTGACGGGGGGTATAAACTTGCGTACCACTAGGTATACGTAGTAGATAATACAGTCCACTTATTTCTACAAAGATACAGATACCTCAAGAACTACAGATAAAGTTCAAAGTTCCAGTTACGGAAAGTTTCAGAAGAAAATAACATCATCTCTGAACTTGGTCCTTTGAGCCGGATTTAAAACGACTCTAAAACAACGATTCCTAGTTTTAATAATTTGTAATTCTCTGTAAGGCTAAATGGAAGTATTTTTTAATACAAATTTATTATAATCTTATTCATGACAGCGTCTAAAAAGGAGTCCAAGACTAAGAAAATTCATGTATAATAAAATTAATTAGACATTCCTTTTGTTATTTTTCACGCCCTATTCTGTCGTCAAACTCTGTTATTTAAGCATTATTTCCGGAATAATTATCTTTCCTTTCTAGCCACTGAAAGTAAATTAAAAATGTAATACCGGTAGCTTGAACTTGCCCTTCAGGCTTTCCATTCAATTTCTTGTTACCCTAGCAAACGAACAAAACCACGAGCGTACCCGCGAGACACGTCGCAATGACTCAAGGGCTAAACCAAGTGGCTAATTATATCAGCGTACAAACTTTTTGTCGACCCTGAAAGTTGTGATTTGGAATGAGAGGATATACTATTAAATATTAAAAGTTTTTTCTGTAAAAAATGTTAATTCAGTCACTATTTCGTAAGATAAAAGTTAACGAAGAAACTTTCCCATTTCGGTTTAGTTTTGAATTATTTTTCATACAACAAACTTCTTGATTTTAATCATAATAAAACAAAAACACGTTTGGACACCCTCGAATGCAAATCCTAAAATGAAGAGTTGATTCTTTGACACGAAAGTTCAGATAAGTCAATATTGAACATTTATTCATCTCCTTCTCACATTTAATTACTAAACAATTTAATCTACCTAATTCTTTGTCAGACAAAAAAACTATCACAAAATGAATTCACATCATATCATTTACATGGTCAAAAGTCGCAAAGCAAAAGAGGACTTTTTAACTAAATGCTCATACATATAATCTCGATTTTAGCAGGATAGCTACAATAGTCACTAAACTTAAGCGCAATGTGGGTTGTCTAACTACAGACCAAGAAATCGCTTGTTTTAAACAATAAACGCTGTTTTTTTGTAACTTTACATTAAGTAAATAGCAGTACACCGAAATAAAAGCTGTAATAATCGAACAACTGGAAAGCCGAAACGTCAATAAAAAAACTTTTTTAACAACTAAGTGGTTTTAATCCAGTGGAAAGAGAGAGAAATTAAAATACAAACCACTATGAGCTTCCGAAATGAACTGGATACAGTTTGTAAGTAGTCAATTCTCTTTTAATATTGTTGGAATTTACAGACCTCCTGACTCTTCTGCCATATCAGACACTTCTCTAGTAGAATTTCTCTCCCAAGCATGCCATGATATAGTCCATAAATCAAAATTGAAGAAAAAGCTATGGCATAGGTTCAAACGCACTGGTGACAGGAATGATTACATAACACATAGAGAATTATCAAATGAGCTATCGAACGCAATTAAAGAAAAGTGTTCCTCCTATGAAAAATCATTACCTGATAAAGGTACTAAAGCTCTCTGTAGATACATACGTTCGCAACTCTCTTCTAAAGTATCCACCCCCCTTGTCCAAAATCCAGATGGTTTAATCTCTACCACCAATAAAGAAGCTGCTGACATCTTTGCCACAACTTTCTCATCCACATTTGTAGTCGAACCACAGGGAGAGCTTCCTGAGATGCCAAATGCAAGTCTAGACTTCGCCATTGACTCCCTCAATTTAGCGAGTGCGATGTACTTTCAGTACTCCAAACCCTCTCTGTTAACAAGTCACCTGATCCTGACAAGATAACAAGTAAGTTTCTTGTTAAATGTGCCTCCACCATATCTCGACCTCTAGCTAATATCATCGAACATTCCTTTTCGATTAGTAAACTTCCCAGCTCCTGGTTAATTGCACAGGTTACCACTATCTTCAAAAAGAGTAACAAGTTAGACCCAAATAACTACCGTCCCATTAGTCTGGTTTCCACTTGTGCGAAGGTCATGGAAAGAATTCTAGTTAACAAACTAATTGATTTTATTATGACACACAATACAGTTCCTCCAACACAGCATGGTTTTCTACCAGGAAGATCCACACTTACCAACTTACTTTCATCAATAAACTCTTGGACACTTTCTCTAGACAACGGCTCGCCTGTTGATATCATCTATCTTGATTTTTTAAGAGATTTCGACCTAAAAAAAGGCTCTTATTAAAACTTAACCACTATGGTATTAGAGGACTCTGGTTACACTGGATCAGTTCCTTTCTGACTAACAGACAGTTTTATGTAAGGGTTGGAGATTCTAATCTGATGTTCATCCTGTAACTTCCGGAGTACCCCAGGGATCCGTTTTGGGTCCCATTTTATTTTTGTTGCTGATATCGGTTTCTTATTGGATTCCTGTTATGCCGATTATTGCAAACTGTTTGGCAATCCTCTTGCATATAATAACCTTTTAACCGACCTTGCAAAAGTTGAAAATTGGAGTTCCGGATGGCTGATACCTTTAAATCCTACTAAATGCACGGTTCTACATCTTGGCAAAAACAATCCAGGCCTAAGTCGGTTCTTAGCCAAAACGACCTAGGTATCATGATTAATCAGAGCTTGGAGTGGTCAAAGCATATTGCTAACATTGTTAAAAAGGCTAACCAACGTAAGTCCTTCCAATCTCCCGACCTCATACTTTTAAATAAACTTTACAAATCCCTTGTACGCCCACTTTTGGAGTATAACGTTTCTTGTTGGTCTCCACACCTAGTTAGAGACCAAAATTTACTAGAATTTAGAGAGAGGTTCACTAAATGGAGTCCTGCCCTTTACCACTTGGAATATCGTGAGAGATTATCTATTTTAACGCTCCCAACACTTATCGATAGAAGGAACAGAGGTGACCTAATACAATTTTACAGAGTTTTAAATAATCAATTCTCTCTGGACTTAAGTAGCATTTTTCAACTTAACGCTGATGTAAGGCTCAGAGGTCATCAGCTCAAACTGAAAAAAGAAAGATTTAGAACAACCCTAAGGCAACACTTCTTCTCAAACCGAGTTTTCGAACAATGGAATTCACTTTCGGATACAGTTGTTACCGCTCCATCAATCAACTCCTTTTTTTTGGTGTGCGTTAGTTGTTTAGTTTTCATTGTGGTTTTTTCTTTTTTGTTCTAGTGTGTAAACCATTATACCAATACACTTTTACAGACATTAAGAAAAATTAATTGTAATTAATATTATATATTTGGACTTAATAGGCTTGCCTCAGCCCTTCCTGTAAATTAATAATAATAATAATAACTTAAAAGCAGATGATTTGAATCGTCAGGATAAATAAACATGAACTAATTATTTAATGTAACAAATTTTCCTCCATTTTGTTGTTCTTCCTTTTAGCAAATAAACTGCGCCGAAAGTTCATCGTAGAAAGATTCAGTGACGTCAATGGAAAGGCGCCCGAAGACACAAAAGTGACGTGTCTAAGGAGGGAAACAGCCTGCAGTATTGTAATAATAATTAAAATCAGCCCATTAATATGATAATGGAATCTGGAATCGGATGCTTTGACAGGATATAATGAAGGGATTTCGCTCCAATTTTATTTTTTAATTAATTATACGTTGCTGGCTAATGTGTCCCGGGAGGGAGATAATTCAATATATAAGTTAGATTTCTTACATTTTTTGATTTTGTTTTTCATTTTAAACAATATTTACAAACCTATAATTATAAAATTTAGTAATCACTTTGTATTTTTCCCTTAAAGGGATTCGAAAGAGAGAGTTTCATCTAGACCGAATGATCAAAAAACTTTGCAACTCCCAATGCAAGTTGGGAATTTGTTGCATTGGAAAGTTGTTAAAACTCTACTGGCAGATAAAATATATAATGATGCAATGCCAAATCTTGCTCAAAATGGACTTATCGTCGTAATTTATCCGGAAATCTTTTAACAGTGTATAAAATCCAACAAATTCCACGCATTAGACCTAATACATCCGTCGACTACTAATAACCCCCAATAGATAGGACTCAGTGACCATTAATTGTATTTTATCACCCCATAAGTGATTGAGCAATTGCCCATACGTTGTTATTTAATATCGACCGTGGTCTCTAATGAAATTTAACGCCCCGACGAACAATTTCCAATGGTCGCTATGATCTTCAAGCCCCCATTCCTAAGTTTTATTATAGATACTGAGTGGTTGGTAAAAATCTATTGTATAAAAACATTTATATTTATAAATAACGTAAAATATTATTACGGCTAAAAATGTTTTTACTTCCAAAACTCACATACGCTGCTGTTGTGATGCAGCTTTACCTTCAACTCATCTGTTTTCTACCAACAGAATTTAAAAAATCGACTTCTACACTAAAAACAATTTTTTAGGAGAATCAGATCCACTTAGAAACTGAAGGCCCCGCACAGTCGGGCCAGACTTCTCACTGAGGGTTGACCTTAACCACTTATATATACAAGTGAAGTCTAAACAATAAACGAACGGGTAAGACATCAACCTTCCTATTTACACGTAATATAAATATGTACAATAACATGACCTTAAAAAACTATTACTAACAATTATGTGAATGATTATACTGAGCGATGTGCCTCTACATGCCACACATGCTGCGAGGAATTTAAACAAACTGTAAACTAAAAATACAGCACTGGTTCCGTTCATTCCTCTGTAAATTCCAAACACAGAAATTCCAAAATACTCCGAAAAATTTACTACCAAATAATTACCGAAATTCACAAATGAAATAGAATAGTATTGTCAATAATAGAATTTGTTTTTTATGCGACAAATGAACGTTGCACTTTTTTAAAGATTGATCAGCTCGTGTGCCATGTAAATTCATTTCATACCCTCCTCCCTTCTACCCTCTCTTGCTGGTTGTTGTTTTGGCGAATTACGTAATCCGTTTTTTACTGTTCATCGAATAAACTCAATTTGGCCTAAAAATTACCCTAAAATGTAACGTAAAACCAGAAAAAATAGTTTTTTATTGGCTTGTATATACGTACAGGACTGACGTAGATAAAAGGGGAATTTTGAGAGAATTTTTTGTACAAACTACGTATTTTTTTAAAAATATAGACACAGAAACGTTGCGATACAAGTGAATTCTTAGGATATGTGTCATCTAGTAGGCGTTAATGATGTGTTGTGTGGTAACACTGAGTGCATCGGAAACGTCATCGTGTTTCCGTCTGTCAATGATGTTGGCATTACCAAATTTGATTGATGGTGAATCGCAGTGTGCCATGCTTTACAACACATCTGACCATACCGCAAAGCGAATCAATAAACTGGTTACACGACTATACGGACCAACGTTATTTGCGATTAGTTATAGGGTGTCTCAGAATCAAGCAAAATCAGATCATTTTTAAACCTTAAAAGATATTATATATCAAGAAATATCGCTAAAGAAAAAACTCGTGTCAAATACCAAATACAGGTCAAAAAATTCAGAGCGGTCTAAAAACCCATTGCGACAAGGCATGTCTTTGTTTTTATGAATTTGGAACTTGGAACTTAATAGGCCGGTAGATTAAAAATGTGTCTTTCTTTTTATTGTCCCGCTACATTCATAATAAATTGTGACAGTCAAGCTTGTATTTTTGGAAAAAAAATGTATAAATAACTAACAAAAAACAAATCCAATAAATTCGATCACCATGTATCTCGTTAAAGCGATATTTGTCGGATTTTAGCAAAACAGTTTGGCTGTTTTGCTCGGTTTTGATTACTAATTTATTTACGGCATTTTCATCGGATAATTAGTGGAGATTTCTTGATTACAACTGCAGTCGGCGCACATTTTCCTAGTTACTGTTATTACTAGTAGAAACATGCAAGATACAAATAAACATAATAAAGGATTAGTGCATGGAAAAGCAAGCTAACTCAACTAGAAAGTTGGTTTCTCGTAATTTGGGATAAATAGTTTACATCTGGATCATATTTTAACGATAATAAAATATCTAGGGATGATCGTAAACTTTTAACTTAATTGGAATTTCCATCTAACTTCTTTGGTGCGTACCTACTAGCGAAAATTGATGGCAAGCTCGGGTAAACGATTGAGAATTATCGTCTACGATACCATGGTGTTCATATGAAATGATAATAATAATAATAATAATAATAATAATAAACGTCTTTATTATTTTCAGTACAATGTATACAATCTACACAATACAGTAAAACAAAATTATCTATATAAATTGAAAATAAAAGGCGAAGTTCAATTTTTAAGGTGAAGACACCTCTAATTGTTCTTCCACTCAACCTTATGGGTATCGCCAAATACCTTACAATACTAAAGAAAATGTATCCCTTGTTCTTATCAATGTTAATCATATATACTTTTGTGAAACTTATCGTTGATGATCAAGCAAAAATTTCTTATAAGCCACCTTAAATCTTTGAAAACTGTAACTTTTATATATGGAGGGAACTCCGTTAAAAATTGAGCATATTTGGTATGAATAACTAAGTCTGAAGAATTCAAGTCTAAAACGCGGTGGAGAAAGAATACCTTTATGCCGGACATTTATATTGTGTACGTCAGTGCGATATATTATCTTTTTGTGTAGATATGACGGTGTGTTGTTAGTAATTATTTTATAAAACAGAACGGCTGCATGCAGAGTCCTTTTATTGGCCATATTTAACCAGCAATTTTCACGAATTTATGTGATATGTGTTCTCTTCTACGAATACCGAATATTAGGCGTAAACAAGAATTTTGTACTTTTTGGACTTTCTGTCGATATATGGCGGATAAAAATGGCCCATAGAGTATATCGGAGTAGTTAAAAATTGACAATATTAAAGTTTCACACAGAGTGGATTTTACACTTGACTTGTTCTTCTTTAGGCTATAGAAAGCTTTGATTTTTGCTTAGTACTTTATGTCCAACTATTTAGATTTTTAGAAATGAGACCTCACCATTTGTACAACTGTAACTTCAAGAAACTTATACGGATTTAAAACAAGTATGTCAATATTTCAAAAACCCATTTGTTGACTTCAACACCTCTTTAAACGATTTAATTTATAAAAATATGGTCTTCAGTATATCTTTCGTTGTTTGAACAGCACACGGAGGTATTGCAAAAATAAAACACTTCAAAAACAGGTAATCTGGCAAGACCAATTAATAGTTAGCTATTTACTGCCCAACACTGCATTCAATTACTTAATTTCTTCCATATTTCTTCTAATACATTTATTTCTTGTGGAGATTGTAACGTTAAACTTATACCAGAGAGTTCAATCCTGCTTTGATCAACCTTCTCCAGTTAAAACTTCTACCTTAAACCGTTTTAAAAAGGCGAGGTTTTAAAAATTCAACTATATTGTACATTGTCTCTATATTTACTCGGAAGGTAGATATAAACAGGATTAATTTCTGCGTGGTAATAAAAGGAATAAACGGTATAACCAAGCGACCCTTTAAATACGTTTACAGCTTTCACCCCTCGTACAATAAACCATTAGGAATGTATAGTAGCTGCGAGAAGAGTTCTCACATGTCCGTTTCCCTTTTGGCTTTCTGGTTACTCGGGGATTCTCCTGAAACTCCAGAAATCTCGCCGCCGCCACCATCAAGGAATGGACCTTATGAAATTATAATTAGTTGACCGTCATCAATATTTTAAGGTTTTGGAGCAGACAACGCATTAGGATGATTTATTCTCTGATGACCTGTGACCTGGCCAAGCGACTTTGCGAATAGATAAATTTTATGTGGGATTTATCTGCGAGATGAAGAGCGTGTGAGGTGAATTTTTTATGGATGAAGTGATTTTCATTAGAGCTGAGTGTTCGGGGTTCAAATTAGATTGGTGGAAATGTTGAGCGGACGCGTCTGGGTTGCTTCTGAATTAATAAAGAACGTGAGTCTACAGTCTACACGAACACTACTCTTTTTTATATATTATAAAATTATTACCGCATGAAAAATATAGTACACTCAAGTGCAATCTGTACCTGCAGTTGTGGGAAAACCATAAAATAGATCTATATATCTGTTGATGGCGGTGTCGATACACTGCAACCTGTAAGATCTATTGTGCCCCCTTCTGCTGCCCAGTCGTTAAGGATGTCTCCAGGATTAGAGCATTTCCTTCGGTCCTATTGCTTTCAAAAAGTTCAGGATGACGGTATGCTTCAGGTTAGGTAGATCTCCCTCTTCTATTTGATATTCTCCGAGGTATCGTACCCTTGGATTTTGTAGGGTTATGCATTCTGAGTGAATGTGGATAGAGGTTTCCCCCTCTTCCTCGCAAAATCTGCATTCTTCCTCTACTAATTCGAGTTTCTTTAGGTGCCCTCTAAACCGACAGTGCCCCGTTAGTATGCTGAGCTTGTTCTTACTGTTGCTGATGCAGTCGTCTGATCTCTTCTGGTTACAGTTTCCCAGTAGTGTCTTGGCCTACCTCATTCCTTGTAGTCCTATCCAGTATTGTTATCTTTTGTCATTTTCTTCTTTTCCAAGTTCATCAAGTATTGTACTGGTGCTTATTCCGCAGAAGGGTTCAGGTCCCAGAAATGGTGTTTCAGCCCCTATTTTTGTGAGTACGTCTGCTATTTCATTACCCTCCACTCCAGTGTGTCCCGGAACCCATAGGAGGGTAACAGTGTTGTTCTTGACTAAAATAGATGCAGCTAATTGTAAAAGAATAGTGTACTGACCCAGTAACATTCCTAGTACTTAATCAGGGGCGCAAACTAACATTTTTCTGAGTTTTAGAAGGTGGTAGAGTTTACTAATTTCAATATTCGCATGTATTCCAATAACACCGTGTGTTATAAATGTTTTGAACCCTCTACAACTCGAAAACTAGCCGGTTTCGGTCAAAGGGTAAAACATTCCAAGACCGTCGATACTAAAACGTTTACTTGTATTCCGATCTCGTAGAACGATTTACTCATTGTTCATTAGACGAAATTATGGTGTAGGTTATACGTTTACAAGAGAACGGATGTAACTTGAACCATTATTTATCAGAGTCAGTGGCGTCATTATTGCAATCGCCCAAGTATCCAGTAGTCGGTAAACGAAGTAATTGTCGGCCATTGTATTATTGATTTCTATACAACAGAACGCAAATTACCACAAATCCATTGAGGACCTAACCATAGTTTGATGAGTGTTTACGGGAAACTATTGTCGGTCTATCAACGTCGCGTTGATTGTGGTTTTGTGTTAGTCATTAAGAAGTATCTTTAGAAGTATTATAACTCATAAATGAAGCTAAAGAGTTAGAGTCGTTTTATAATAATATACCAAGTGACTAAAGTTTAATCCCTACGTTAATGTACGCTTAGAAAATGTCATGAAAACAGAGACTAAATAAATTATTATTAAGCTTAAAAAACAATTCGCTGCTTAGAAAAGGACGATGGATACGTTGAGGTGCAGTGAGGAAAAAGTTAATTCATATTTTTCTTCCTCATGAATCTAATGTGTGTTGCCGTTTGAAAATAAATTATTCTAATTAGGTATTTATTATAGTTTATAGGTAATTCTTGCAAAACAGAGTTTATCAAATTTGCCATGAGAAGATGAATGATGTAATCACCAAGTGCATCTATTTTTAATTTAATTTTTGATTTATCTTATATTATAATTTTTAATTCATATCAACATTTCGGGCCATATTTTATTACAGTTTTAGAAGAAGTATAGTATCCATCACGTGTTACCCGTATAATGTGTTTGATAGTTTGCAATCTAATAATAATATATTACTCCTAACTCGTCCTGTAGCTCTACAAATTTGAAACTCTACAATCAGTCAGCATTTTTTCAATGGAAACCCTTATCAAAGAGCAGCAAAGGACCTTTTGTCAGTAATCTGTCCTTACAATCAACCCCCAAATCCTCGCTTAAGCCCTCCAAAACGCACTTATCTCCCGCAGACTCTAAATCTTGGTTGTAGCAGTGGCGTTATAACATATCTTGAATGCCAAAGACAACATTTTCGTATTATTGGTGTAGTGAATGTGTGTTGCGGGCACCCCCGGGGGGGTTGGCACTCATGGGAGGCACCGACCACTTCTGGCCTGGTTTGATAAAAGCCACCGCGGAAACTTAAAGTGGGAAAGTTTGCTCCGGCCGTATTCTTGCCTGCGGTTTCGGGGAGGATGCGTTTTCCCTTGTGTTCCCGATTGGAGGAGATGCTAAGTAAACGATTTGGCGGTGAAAGACTATGGATTTAAAAATGTGTCTTCGTTCTTACAAAGATATGAGTAGACTCGTACATTAAAAAAAATTGCTGCTGTTATTAAAAAACTTGCAACTTTTACGAGTTTTAAAACAAATCGAAACACTTGTCTTCCACCTCCCTTTCCTGCGTCTTGTCGAGGTTTACAAAATGAAACAATCACAGAGCTGTAGTTCAATCGACCTTGTTTCCGCATTTGAATAAACTTTTCGCAAGCAAGAGCCGTGCCAAAGTTTCCCACTTTGAGTTTCAACGAGGCTTTTATCAAAACGAAAGCTCGAATGGTCTGTGGATCTCTCATGGAACGAACTATTGGAACAATACTTGTTTTGTATCCCGATGAAAGTTTAATGTGTAGTTTTTTACTCTTAGATTTTAAAATGAAATAACTAGAAATGATGAAAAGAATGCAAGAACAAAATAATGATTCAGATTCAGAAAAAGCAATCGGCAACAAAGAAACCTTGATGGTGCAAAATACAAGAGAAAAAGTACAAAAGTAGAAAAAAAGAACAACCAATAAAAGTAACTATGTGGCGTTAAAAACCAAATTCGTTGTAAATCGAAGGTTACGTGTTCCATCTACTTTCAAATTCATAGCGCTGTAAAAATAATATCTGCCATAAAACTTTTACTTTACAAGCAAAAATCCTGAACAAAATACCGCATTCTAAGACTATTTCTTTTAACTCATCAAGTCTAATTACGACAATAAACTAATCTAACTTTGGTCCACTCAACTTTAACTCTCTTACTATAAGGAATGAGAAGAAAATTAAGTACTCCTACAGCCACACAGCTCTAATACCAGTAAAGCACTTCAAACGAACCAGAAGAGGTATCCGCAAACCTATCCGAGGATCTATGTACGAGGGTCGATGCCTGTGTTCCAAGCTATAAACTACTTTAACTGAATGCTGCCAGAGCTTGCAAAATTCTTAAACTTTGACCGTGTCATCGTTTTTTAGCGACATAACAGTAGGGATGGGGCCACTATACCAGACCCCCTCCACTTAACTTTTAAGCCACGCCCCTTCTGTCACTTGTCAACAGGGTTTCCAACAATGCAGGTTCCTAACGATCGATGTCTCCTCTTATCTGTCAACTCAACAGTCTCAGTTTTTACTAATTGTTCCTCTACAGTTCTACAATAGACATGATTGTTTTTGGAAGATTTTGAACACTTTTGTAAGACTTTTTTGTTAGACGAATTCATCTAGCTCGTTCTTCCTGATTCTCCGCTACAATTACCGCTGTCAAGTTTCAATCTGTGGCAATTCTGACACTGTGTCATTTGCGTTGTTGCTCCCTCATCCTCATCGTCAGATTTCCTCAAGGAAAGTTATATCGAAAATTCTTTTTCTTTTAACCAATTTACTTGTTGGAAAATATCAAAGGGAACAACCCTCGTACAATGAAGAGCCATAGGATCGATCCTGCGCCGCCACACCGTGGACGTAGTTCCAACAGAAACGTTTCAGTCTCCGATTGTAAGCGGCAGTCGCGACGCGTGTCGTTGAAGTTTGAATCGTAGCGTGCGTTTTATCGCCTTTACCTGTATTCGCTATCCGGCTAGTTGCGACCGGTTTTTGAGTTTCGACGACGAAACAGTTGAGTGTTTGGGGAATTGTTTTGACTTGTTGATAGTTGTTTTGTGGGGGAGCATGACGTTGAGGTGGTCAGGGATACCGAGATGTTAGTTAGCGGAAGTTTTATTTAGGTGAGTTTTATAGATATAATTGAAAGAAAAAATTCAAACATAATTATTGTTTATATACTACATAAAATACATACCATTATCTGTAACGTCAGAAGAGATGGTTCGTGCAGGGGAGGATAATATTGTTATTTGCCGTGGCGCTCCGGGGAGATTTACACAGTTGATTTGAGGTTTAATAAAAACTTTAAAAAATACTGGGAGCATCAAAGCTACGGCGATTTTCCTACTTATTACTCTGTAAATTTATTATTGATCTTTTTCGTGAGGTAACATTTTAAAGATGCGTTAATTCAGGTATTTTATCTGAAAAAATGTAAACACGATGAAAAGTATTTACAATTTTGATACCCTTAGACGTCAAAAGCGTAGTAAAAATTCAACTTCTTAAAGGAAGTTCGAATACCTGACAGCACATCAAATTTACCTTGATTAAATTTTTTTTAGATGATTTCCTTTACGCTGGAATATTCGGATGATTAAATTCTTAAGTCCTTATGAAGGATATTAAAAAAACTAGGTATAATTAAATACATTTACTTAAAATAAAATTATTTTTTCTACAAACATTTTTTATGCCCTCTTGTAGCAAAAAAAATATTACTTTAAGGCACCAGTGCTGAATACTTACAATTCACACAATTTGAAAAATTATATCCTTCCTCAAATCTACCACTATCAACTGAGACGACCGCATTCCTAGTTGACGTTTGAGCAGAATCCGATGATATTGATGGCACTGAAAGCAGTTTTCGATCAATCGAATTTTTACTTTCCAAATAGAGATGAATACTTCCAAACCTTCGATTTCTTTTCAAAATAGACCCAAGAATACATTTTCACTATACTTTCCAGGAACGCCTTTTTCTTCACACCACTTCACAAATTTATTGTATGGAATTTATTTAAATGGATTGTTCTTTTCCATATTTTCTTTTTAGTTTTTAAGGGCAAAAAGATACAACATTTAAAAGTGACATATCCAAAACTTTAAAACTTTTCGAAAATGATGAATAGAACAATGGTTACCACCATGGTTAGTTACTATCCCAAGGAGCATCTAAAGTTGCGGAAACTGCGGTAACAGAGATGGGAACTTTGAATAAGTAATTATTACGTAATTATCACTTTGCTAGTTTTTATTACCTTAAATAAGAAAGTTTGAGTAATTGAGGTAGGTAATAATAATCACTACGAGTTGGTACTTTATGGTTTTAGTACTTCTAAGTAGTTTCTGAAGTATCTGGAACGAAATTGTTACTAACAAAATTACGTTCAAGTCCCGTTAACTTTAAAGTTATATTCAATGGTTGCAGTTACTTTGTTTTGTTACTTGTTTATTACTTTAAAGTTTTTATTACTTTATAGTAGCGATGAAAGTTACTTCTACGTTTTTGTTACTTTAAAAATACCTTTAAAATTACGGAACTTTATAGTAATATTTAAGGTAAAATTAAATGTACCGATACCCAAGAAAACGACTGCATGGTAGTTTTTACTTCCCACTTTGTTTTAAAATTACTACAAAATTCCAATTTCACAACACTTCATAATCACATTTGACAGAAAACTTTTAATCGTTAAGTTTTTTAAATCACCAACGAACAAACATCCAGCAAATAATAGGCCCTGTTATTCATAGATATAAGTTGAAAATATTAGGTAACTAGCAAACGAGTAAGGAATTTAATTTTTCAGACTCGATATCCTCAGAGCGGTTTCTGCCTTTCGGCTTCGTCAGTTAGACTTTTCGAATCCAATAAATAAAATTCCAAACTCACAGAAGTCAATAGCTATATCCGCTATAAGATAAAATTCTTAGATGTGCTACCATCTATGGGATAAAAGGATACGAAGAAGAGAGTGATATTTTGACAATCTGTCAAATAAAAACTTTGCAACACACAATTCAAATTGAGTGTATGCAACACCCAATGCATCGGGAATCGTTTCTTTGCTAAGAATTAGGTACCTACTTCCATTTTCGATAACTCCGTTAAAGAATGAGGAAAGGTGCTGGTAGAATACTTTTTCAATAATTTAAAGAGATATAAAGCGAGGATGCCATGTAAAGAAGCAAACGGATACCACATAGTAGCGGTGACCACGCCGCTACGTCCCCGCCACGTTGCAGAAACGTAAGCGCGTGTAGGCGGTGTAAGTTGCTGGGTGGTCGCCGTTACTTATCTATCACCCTTAAAATGTTCCCCATTTCTTAGATACGTGATAGGAACGTAGTTACTACGTTCCTATCTCTAGTAATCACAACTTTAAAATGTCCAACGTAATGACGACTAAAAATGCTGCTTGGGATATCATTGGCGCACTTATAAAAATTGATATAGTTCCTATGATGCTATTTAAAACTGATTTCAGTTTATTTCAATAGTTATTTAACTTATTTCTACCCGGGTTAATTCTTTTTAATACTGAAAAAACAGTATAAGAGATTGGTGTTAAAAGAGCAATTTTAAGGCACGCATGAGTGCTATTAATTTAGCAATAATGTAGATAAATAAAATCCTAAAGTTTATCGATGTTCAAAACGTATTTTTTTAAGGTTTCTTTCTCAGGAAATGGTACTTTTTAGCTTTAAAAATAAAAAAATGTGAGTTAAATACGAAGGCATCGTAGGCACCTCTAAATTGATAGTGACAGTTACCAAAATTGTTACTGTTTGAATTCGAGTTACTGTCACTGTAAATAAACGTTTTACATCCATATTTTATATAAAAAGTTACAAGTCATTTCTCAAAATATAAAAAAAAATATATTATTAAATGCTATGTTTTATTCAAAAAGGGCAAAAGACAATTCGGATTGTTAGGAGGACTCGTCTCCGTTGAAAAATTGTTCCTCATATTTGTGATAAACCTCTTGATGCGTTCGATAGGTTGGTGAACGTATACATGTATGTATTTTGAAAGAAAAAGGAGACAGTAATACATTTCTATGTATAACTCATAGCGTGTGGCTCGTTTAAACAATCCTGTACATAAAACTGTTTCGAGTCTTCAAATAAAAAATATATAAAGGATATTAAATCATATTTGTATAGAGGGATATCCCAGTTTGATTATGTTCAAATACAAACTATTACAGGGCGTTAATAAAAGAGAAGCATCATCACCAATACCATATGACTTGTCAAAACATTTAATTGCTTGAGTTACAGAAGCTTTCAGTTTACGATTAAACTTAGTTTATACTCTAATGGTTTGAGTATTACCTTTCAGGTCGACAAGAGTTTGTTCACCTGAATGCTGTTTATCAAGCAAAACATTTGGATACTGCGGTATTCCGCAAGGGTCAGTTCCTAGACCTACCTAATTTTTAGTATATATAAATGATCTGATGAACCTCGATATAATTGGACATTTTTAGATTGTTCGTGTAGCATTAAAAGATCAATGGTTGTGTTAAAAATGCCTTCTATAGACAGCAATTCTAAATTTATAGGTTAAGTAATAGATTTTGAAAATACTTTTCTAGAAACGTACATGTTGCATTGCAGTTTTGGGGTGCTTACAAAATTTTGACATCTTTGTCTAGTTTTTTACCTTTCTCAAAATAAAACTATTCCATAACTGCCTTTCATTTCGCCTTGTTTTAAAACAAACAATATTATATGGGCCAAAATCATTGTTGTCTATATATTTTTTAATAAGTAATATTTAATTTAATTTCAAATTGAATAGTAATGGCTTGTTCATTAGCTATAATCGACATACCAAAGTACTTCATTACGGAATCGATTGCATAATAACACATTTGAATATTAATTAAATACACATAATTTCTATCTAACCATACTATTGTTTACATTTCTTCCAATCGCGCTGGAGCGTTAATAAATTGTAAATTAATAAATAAATTTGTTAAACATTTCATTATGTTGAAGTGAATCATTAAATTTACAGGAATTTATTATTATTGACTGACCTCACCCCAGCGCATTCCTGCGACAGCGCTTTCGAGGATCAATCCTGCTAAATGATAGTTTAAAACGATCTTATATGAAGTGTTTTATGATATATTGATTTTTTCATTAACCCACATCTTCGTTTTTTATCGTACTCTTTAAACAATTAAATTGTTCAACCTTTTAATTGTATGCGTTACTTTATACAACTGCTATATAACTATAATAAAGCTTAAAATTGTTTAACAACTCACAAATCTAAATTTAAATCGTCAACCAATCTAAAATTGCTCTGATCTTCAAAAACTAATTTTTTGCTGCTTGTTAGTTTTTCCATCAAATTTCCTTACAAAATTTCAATCAAAATCTTTATTTTGTTCAGGAAAACTACAAGGGAGAAAACATTTTACTGGTTTTTATTTTCTCATAGGAAAACCAAATTTAAAGTTTTGTTTGATGTAATTATAACGTACGAAAAGCTTTAGGCCATTTTTGCAATATTTTTATTATCAACGACCCTTTCTATTGATATTGTCAGATTCATCTAATACAGGGTGTTTCCAAATGACACTTACAACGTCTGGCTGTAGATACCTCTCGTAAAATTGGACAAAATGATATAAGGAATAAGGGGTCCAACTCGATTACTTTTCGAAATACAGGGCGTTAAAGTTAAAAAAAAAATGTTTTTATTTAAAAACTTTAAAACGGATTAATATATTAATTTGAAATTTAGCAGGTCGTTTTTAAATGTAAAAATACATATTTTAATAAAAGATCATGTTTCATATCTAGATCCAGTGGCGTGCAGTTAGAAGAGTATATCCCCTTTTCCCAACCATTTTTCCCAACTATTTTTATTTTTTTTTGTATTGCTTAACAGTTTTCAAGTAAAAAACGAATAACCTTTACATACCGAAAATCTTGTGGTTTTTAAGATATTTAATGTTTTTATGAAGTCTGTAAGATCTTTTATTAATGAAATAACCAACAATATTTTTCTTGGATTTCTTTAATAATTTTTTCTTAATTTTTTATAACCACTAGACTTTTGTATAGTGTCTAGTATCTAGTGGTTATTAAAAAATAAGACAAAAATTATTAAAGAAATCCAAGAAAAATATTGTTGGTTATTTCGTTAATAAAAGATCTAGAAAGACTTCATAAAAACATTAAATATCTTAAAAACCACAAGATTTTCGGTATGTAAAGGTTATTCGTTTTTTACTTGAAAACTGTTAAGCAATACAAAAAAAAATAAAAATAGCTTCAAATACCATGGGCGTAGAAAATGGTTGGGAAAAGGGGATATACTCTTCTAACTGCACGCCACTGGATCTAGATATGAAAATATGTATTTTTACATTTAAAAACGACCTGCTAAATTTCAAATTAATATATTAATCCGTTTTAAAGTTTTTAGATAAAAACATTTTTTTTTTTAACTTTAACGCCCTGTATTTCGAAAAGTAATCGAGTTGGACTCCTCATTCCTTATATCATTTTGTCCAATTTTACGAGAGGTATCTACAGCCAGACGTTGTAAGTGTCATTTGGAAACACCCTGTATACAAAATCTATTGAAATCCAATCTCCATCATTTTATAAATCGGTAGTGAAATATGTTGTACAGACAACTGGATTTTGTACTCCCAGGTTTTTACAAAGTTATCGTGAATGGATTTTTCATTCAATTTGATGCACCATCTTTTGGTTTAGGCATGGATCTGGTCAGTAGATGTTTGGTTGCTTCTTCGTGGTCTTTTTCTATAGCTAGTATTACAGCGTCTTCTGCAAAAGTGGGTATTGTATAAGTTAGGGATATCATTGATGTATAGTAGGTAAAAAACGGGACCCAGTCCCAGTACGCTACCTTGTGGTACATCCATAAAGACTATTTAATTTTTTGAAAAATGTCTGTTAGTAAATAAGAGTAAAATAAATCAAGGATAAACAAATTACAGGATTACCCAACCCTAATTTAATCTTTTACAATTTAAATAACCAAACCGTGCAAAACAAATCCGAAAGATAAATCACCTGCTATATTTTTACGTACAGTATCTTTTTTAATATTTTGTTTACCTACTCATTATGTTTTCTCACCTCTGCTCTCTTTGAAAACCCCTGGGGCGAATATACCGCGTTATGAACTCACACTTAGAAAATATGTGCATGATTTCCCCTTTTTTTTTATAACGCAAATATGACACTGACGGAAATAATTTCTTTGATCCGAATTCACGAGGTGGTTTGTAAACAAAAAAATTGAACGAAACATTCGGATGGTTTTTCCCTTATTTTTCTCACGTTAATTTGATGATTTTAATATCTGCTAAAGGGCTGTAAATTTTGAATAAATTGCTTTTTCCAGTGAAGTAACGTTTATTTTAGTGGACATTTCTCCCTAGAAGTGATTTAAACGATTAAAAATTTTTTTAATAAAGATTCAAATAAAGGCGCGATCATGGTCATTCACAAGTTAATAACTTTACCCGCAGCAATTCACGGTAACCGTTACATGAGCTGAACACTTATGTAGAGTTTCCTGCAATTTTAAATAGAGCGCGAAGTCTAAACCAATAAAAATTTAATTTTGGCAAGTGACACTACAGCCATTTCCATCCTCCAGAAAGTGTCTCATTTTATTTCAACTCTTCAAAGTCAACGGGAAGAAGCAAGAAGCAGCAAACACAAGATAATATACAGAGTCCTGCAACAGTGGCGCCGTGTTCCATATCTTCCATATCCATATCTATTTAGAAAAGAGATAGGAATACAATTTTCTATAATGTTACCTTATTGATCGAGATCGGCAAAATAAAAAAACAGGCTGTTCAATTTTTTCTGGGCGGGTCCTAACTTTGTTTTTTTAAATAGCAACCTGTATTTTTTATCACTTTTTCGGTTTCTACATGAAAAATAAAAGATACTTTATGTATGTATTTATATTTCGAAAATATTGACGGTTTTCGAGACTAGTTGTTATCCAACCAAACAACACCCTCAAATTTAATACTAGTCTACTTATGATTTCCCTGAAAACGTTGCCTAACAATTTGCTGTTATTCAGTAACTCGAATTAACCCATATCAAGATTCGGTGCATTGTTTGATGAAATGTTTGACAGCTTAAAGGCGTTAATTAATGCGTTAAATAAACTATTTTGGGCTAAGGTCTATTGATCCGAGCGCTAGCTTGTTTTTAGTACCGTCTGGGATTTCAAGCAAGAAATTCGATTTAAGTTGCTTGATATTAAACGAGTGTTTTTTTTAACGCGCATGACAGTGTCAGTATTTGAGACAGTAGATCGAGGATTTTGCCAGGAAATGCAGTATTTTTTCTGCAATTGTCCAAAAAATAATTGTATATCCACCTAATTTAATTTGGTTACAGTTTTTTTGAATGTGGTAAAAATTCATTTTTATTTTTCGCACTAATCTCAGACATAATTGGTTGCTTTTACTTCAAATTCTAATAAAAATAAATTATTTTGTTTATACAAAAATTTTTTATACTGAGTGTTATTTTAATTCTTTTACATTTAGAAGCCGGAAATAAAAATCTAAATTCTACAAAAAAAAATGGTATAAAAGGAAATGTGAGGTAGAATCAAACCATATAAAGCTTTTTGTTTATTGCAAAATTATAATTTTGTTATATCAGAAAAAGTTTAAAATGTTTTAAACAGTGTTCGACTTTCCATTATCAGAATAAATAAAATGTTAAATTATAATAATTTATATTTCGATAAATATCCATCAGGTATTTGAATTTATCTTTCAAATTAAATATAATTCTTATATATAAATTAATTGAAGCCATTTAACCCTTCAATCTGTGATTTGCCTCTACTTGTTTTTCGACTCGAAAATATTAATCATTTAAAAAGCGCCAACACTTTTTTCTCATTTTATATATTCCGTAATAAATAATTTTTCAGACATAATATTCAAAATCATTACTTTCAGCAAAGAAAATCCCAAGTGAAGTAGACACTTTAAAAAGAAACAAAAAATAAAGTAATTTAATCATTTTAGGTAGGCACTTTTTAGATTAAAATACTAAATAAACTAAAAAAAAACCTGATTTCCCGAGTAAGCTTAAAAATAAAAAAAAAGATGTAGATCCTTTATGCAAGCTGTAGGGAACAAAAAGGATGTACACAGCAGACGCGAAGATGCACAGAGGTGGATTCAGGCCTATGTAAAACACGCGTTGCACTAAAAGGGGCTGCAAAACTCACCTGTAGAGGTAGCCATCTACGTAGGCCTTTTTTGAGAATTAAAATGTCAGCAAGCGCTATTCCTATGCAATGAACTGTAGGGAGTTGAGCGATTCAGCGGTAAAGAACTGTACTTATGACCAAAGAGTTGTGGGTTAATAGAAATCTATGTTTATATTCCAGATGTGATTACACACTAGTCCATTCACGTTGGGTTCTAATTACCAATACCGTTCCTAAAGTGGCGCCGGAAATGAATGGATAGTAAAGGTATAGCAGTTGACGGCGTTGACATATAATTAGAAAAAAAAATATTTACAGATGTCTGTTAACTCTCTAAAATACTTTTGTTAAAAAGCACTTGAAAACTTGTTCTTTAATGATTGCTTTAGATAAAAACGCGTTAGTGGCATACTTCAAACGACTGCTATTATTTAGATTTTCTTTTAGATGGCGTTTAATTAATGATAATGATCTACTTTATTGCATTTTATAATCCTTTAAAGTTTATAATTAATTTTGAAGTGCTCGTAGCGCTTTTTCTACTACTAATAATAATACCGTTTCATAAAGAAAAGATGAAACAAATAACCTTATTGCAGGTCCGGAGTTTGTTGTTGGAGAATAAAAATATTTTTAATTCTGAATAGGGATAGTAAAAATTAAATTTTAATATATATTTAAACGATAATTCTAATATTAATATACATATAATACATGTTTCCCTGGACAAATATTGTAGTAAAATTTAAAGTTGGTATACGGTAAATTTGGGTATAAAATTGATATTATTTTTTATACAGGGTGGTCCTTAAGTAATTGTACATAGAAGTATGGTAGATTCCTTACTTTAAAATATTACGATTTGAACCAACTTGCTCTAAGGGATATACAGAGTGTTAAATGTTAAATTCTAAGATTTATTTTTTGCAGTAACTTTAGCATTTTTGGATATGTATACACAAAAATTTGGAACTGGGGGTTTTTGGGCACGAGAAATTAGAATCTGGTACCTACTTCGATGTAATTTGTAGAGGGCGCTAGTTAGGCCACATTTGTGGCATAAATGTACGATAAACTTTTTGGCTCTTTAAATTAGCGCTATTCTTGTAAAAGAATATTAAAGCCACATTATTTTAGTAGAAAAAAAAGCATAATTGTTATTAACCTTAAAACTTAACGGTTTACAAGATAATCGCATTTTAGGGATCAGCTGCATGATTACACTGGTCGGCAAAAAATTTTTTTTTTATGGCCCTGACACTATTCCTGCGGATTCCTATGTAAAATGACCTTCTGAATCTGAATATAACCCCAGTTTTTCGTCACCGTTTTTTTTCATCCCTCCAAATTATGGAAAAGTGATAAAAATAGGTGGAGGGCCACCCCCCCCTAAAACGGTGGGCGATGGGGGAAAATTGAGGTCATATTCGGATTCAGGAGGTCATGTTACATAAGAATCAGTAAGAATGGTAGAAAACGAGTAAGGAATTTAATTTATCAGATTCGACATCCTAAGACCGGTTTCTGCCTTTCGGCTTCGTCAGTTAGGCTTTTCGAATCCAATAAATAAAATTCCAAACTCGTACAAGTCAGTAGCTATATCCGCTATAAGATAAAATTTTTAGATGTGCTGCCATCTATGATTAGAAGAGAGTATTAACAATTATTAAAAGCAAAAATTCCCGGTGTATTGGGGTTGCATACACAATTTGCATTGTGTGTTGCAAAGCTTTTATTTGACTGATTCTAGTCAAAATGTCACTCTCTTCTTTCGTATCCCTTTCAGAGATTAATACAAAGTTAGAAAACGAGTAAGGAATTTAATTTATCAGATTCGACATCCTAAGACCGGTTTCTGCCTTTCGGCTTCGTCAGTTAGGCTTTTCGAATCCAATAAATAAAATTCCAAACTCGTACAAGTCAGTAGCTATATCCGCTATAAGATAAAATTTTTAGATGTGCTGCCATCTATGATTAGAAGAGAGTATTGACAATTATTAAAAGCAAAAATTCCCGGTGTATTGGGGTTGCATACACAATTTGCATTGTGTGTTGCAAAGCTTTTATTTGACTGATTCTAGTCACAATGTCACTCTCTTCTTTCGTATCCCTTTCAGAAAGGCAGAAACCGGTCTTAGGATGTCGAATCTGATAAATTAAATTCCTTACTCGTTTTCTAACTTTGTATTAATCTCTGAAAGGGATACGAAAGAAGAGAGTGACATTTTGACTAGAATCAGTCAAATAAAAGCTTTGCAACACACAATGCAAATTGTGTATGCAACCCCAATACACCGGGAATTTTTGCTTTTAATAATTGTCAATACTCTCTTCTAATCATAGATGGCAGCACATCTAAAAAGTAAGAATGGTGTCAGGACCAGAAAAATTTTTTTGCCAGTCTAATCATGCAGCAGATCCCTAAAATGCGATTATCTCGTAAACCGTTAAGTTTTAAGGTTAATAACAGGTATGCTTTTTTTCTACTAAAATAATGTGGATTTAATATTCTTTTACAAAAATAGCGCTAACTTAAAGAGAAAAAAAGTTTATCGCAAATTTATGTCACAAATGTGGCCCAACTAGCGCCCTCTACAAATTACATCGAAGTAGCTAACAGATTATGATTCCTCATGCCCAGAAACCCCCAGTTCCAAATTTTTATGTATACATATCAAAAAACGCTAAAGCTATTACAAAAAATAAATCTTAAAATTTAACCTTTAACACCCTGTATATTTCTTATTAGCAACATTTTATTAGAGCAAGTTGGTTCAAATCCTAATATTTTAAAGTGAGGAATCTACCATACTTATGTACTGTGTATTGTGATCAGAAAAATGCAATCACCGATATTTTTACAAATATAGATTAAAATCTTGCAATTAAACCGTTTGAATATGAACAATGAACTGTAGGGGTAATTTTTATGAAAGAAAAATGAAAAATCCATTCAAAATATTAAAACTTGCGAAAAAAAAATAAAAAGTGACTTGAGAAATTGTGGAAAAAGTTGAAAAAATTAAGTCAAATGCCACAATGATGTTTTTTTTGTTTTTCGGAAAAAACACATCGGAAATTATGATTTTGAAAAATAGATTCAAAAAGTGATTTTTTTCGTTAAGAAATGGGATAATTGTGAAAGAGAAATTGATTGTTGTCAAGGAATAAAAACATCTCTAGCGACTTTTTTGAATTCCTCCACCAAAATTACGTTTTTAAAATTTTGGTGAATGTTCTATTTGAAACTGGGCTAGAAAATTTCTATGTATAACAAATTTAGTTCATTTATCGGCAATGCACGGTTAAAAAAAATAAATTTGTAAGGATTGAGTAATAAAATCGTAGCAGTTTTGATTTAAAATTGTTTAGTACATTTTAAATTTTGGTGGAGGTACGAGGAACATCCACCAGAATTTTCAAATACAATTTTTGTGAAATTTAGGATCAATTTTTACACTTTGAGGACTGCGGACTATTGTAACACAACAGCGGCTCCAAGAGGGCAGTAGGGGCATTATTCCACACTGATAAAAAAGTTTATGTAAAATCACATAATATCCCGTAAATATCATGTAAAACCATGTGAAAATACAGGTATTTATGTACTAATCTTATTACCATATGAATTCTGTAAAAATACAATGGAAACTCACTAGATTTATTGCGTAATCTGACGAAATGATTACTGCGATTTCTTCATTAATTTGTGAATTTACTTGGTAATTATTTGGTGTGAATTCACAGTGACATTCAAACACATAATATAAAGGAACATGTAATTTTATTCAGAATATAGTATATTTCATTAGGAGTCCATAAAACAGGGAGGCTGGAGAAAATCCGTGGGAGACGCAGCCGACCACGGGAAGTCGTGCAAGCACGGAAAAAGCATTTTTGGACGTGTAATGAACGATATCTTTCATTAAATCTATCTAAAAACCAGATTAAGAAACATAATATTTTATTTTGACATGTAAGTAGGCAGTAAGTTGGCTGTACAATTTTCCGTGCGGTCGCACAGATAGGTATAATGAAAAGTATATTTATTATATGAAAAATACCAATACACTAATGTGAATACATGATTCACATAGCCACTATTTTCTTAATGAAATTGAAAACCTTCTTTTTAACGACTGACACTTTTTTTGAATTCCATAGTTGTAGGTTGTGGATAAATCCTTGAGGTATTTTATATTCAAAATCAAGAAATTTTCGTATCCATTATCATTTATATTTATCTTTTCCAGATATACAAAATAAAGTGTCGTAGTTGGTTTCTAACCTAGAATATATTGATAGCATTAGTGATACAACATTTGTTGTGGACACTAAAAAAATTACAATTTCATACAATTGAATATTCACCTACTTCGATTCACACTACAAAAATTGCTTGGAATACAAATAAATATTACTTAGGTTAGGGAGAAAAACAATATTACTGCGTTCCAATCTCTCGTAACCCTTAACTAATTTGCCTAACATCAGTTTTCCTCTGAGACACCGAGTTCTAAAAATAGAAATCCGATAGTGTGCAGTTCAAGTGGTGGGGTACATAACTAAACCTGTACAATTTCATTAACAGAACGAATTCTGTAAATCAGTAATGTTCACAATGTTTTTTCACGTTGGCCGTATTTTTTACATAAATTATTCTGTGAATAATTTTACAATGTACTTTTGAGGCTTATATAATGTAAAATGTAGGTCACATAGTATATTTTGTGAAAATTACCATACTTATCAAGTTTTTTCACAACCATTTTTTAGAGTGAATAGACAAAATACAACAGAATGCAGGGAACGCGAATATTTGATGTAAAATTGCTACCAAAGGCTTCATATTCACAGAAAACCCGCTGTATCATCCCATTAAAAAAACTTTTTAGTAAAATAAATATTTAATACTAGATACTATTATTTTTATTATTTATATAAATACTAAAACAAAATTTTAATTGTTTACTTTTGTTAAAACTAGTTTTTATGACTAAAAACGCAACTATTAAAAATTTATGTACCTACCAAATGAAACGACATTAAAAACGGTTTATTTCAATCAAACAATAATGGAAAAATCATAGGAAATCTTTATTTCTAATAAATTTTTTAGTGATTGTATAAACAGAATTTTAATTATATAGATTTTATCGGTATTTTACAGCGACTTTAATGGATACAATAAAAATGAATTTATTTTATTTTGTTCGATTTTACATTTCTTATACAGCGTGTCCAATGAGCTGTTAATATTTTATTCGATTTTCCCATGATGTAATTATTTTTTATTGATTGAAAATATTTAAAATCCTAAGTAGAAAATAATTTCGCCTTGATAAATTAACGCCTACTTAAGAGTGACATTTTTGTCACTTTGAGGACAATTAAAAACAATTTTGTCTTTAATATTTTTCTCCATGGTCATCGCATGAATCTAAATTATTAAATGATAGTATATTCAATTGGATTTCTACTTCTCTTTCGCTTCATCTTTGAGGTGGTTGGTCCTGGAAAAGTATTAGCGCTACTGGGAGACGCCAGAGCTTTACTGGTTTATGAGTCACATATAGCGAAGCAAAATTCAGTCCTGTAAGTAAGTTCCTAGAATTAAATCTGATCTAAAAAGCTTCGACTTATCGAAAGCTTCTAGACGCGAAAGACACAAAACTACCGGCGTGTTTTCTGATCCGTTGATAGAAATAAAAGACAAATGTATGGTAAAAACTTTTTTATTTGATTTAATAGAAAATGTGAGAAATTGCGCGTCATTCTCTACGAACAAAAATTGAGATACGAGTGTATTGAACAACTATGTCAAGTAATTGTTCAAAGTAGACGTAATAGACCCTTTGGTAAATAATAAGCCAAAGAAAAATAATAAAAAACGGAAAGTACTGCGTATCAATCGGTAACACAAAGCTCGGAGATACGTACGTCAAGACCACGGAAAAAATACTTAATTATATACAAGCGTTTCAGGAACAATAAAAAAATCAACCACGGGCGAATTCGAAAGGCTGCATTTCCTTGAAGGCGACTATAAAATCGCAGCGCCCTCTAACAAAAGCTTTTTGTTTAACGAATCGTAAGTCCTGAACAAGCCCGTTTCAGGCTTTAAAAGAAACAATGCCACCTTTCTTTTAGCAAAAAGCGGGAATCATATCTACAAAACGAGTCGGGATGAAGACCTCTGTAAAACTCCATTGGCGTAGAGACAAATGTAAAAAAAATACCTCGCTATTTCGTTATCAATTTAGTCTTCTATTATATCCTATCTTGGAATTGCTTGTATGCAGTGGCGTAAATATGATTTTAAAATTTGGGGGGTGATTAAACCTGGAAGGAGACACTACCGAGGGATCCCCCAACTCAAATCAAGGGACCTGGGGTCTTACCCCGGAGAAATTGGAAAATGCATACTCTTAGAAGCGCGATTTTAGCGACTTTATTGTCTTTTTTGTTTTTCATTAAATTGTATTTTTTTCTAAATATTATTATTAGTCTTTGGGGGTGATTGATCACCTGATCACCCCCTTATTTACGCCACTGCTTGTATGTATGTATGACAAATTTCTGTTAGCTGCCAGTTTAGTACTAATTTTATTTTGGTAATCCCGTCTTCCATTTCTCTTTAAATGCAATTTATGCTCTATTTATTCCACTTTTTGATGCCCACAGAAGAAATTATTCCTGATTTAGAGAAGAGCATTCCACAATCCAACAGTGTTATACAATTTTCAACAAAATAAAAGAAATTCTAGAAACTAAAAAGATGTGTGCAGTAGTTTTTCTTGATATTCAGCAAGCTTTCGATAACGTATGGCATGATGGACTTCTTTACAAACTAAAAACAAATCTCCCTGACCAAGTATATCTCTTATTAAAGTCATACCTACAAGACAGGTACTTTCAAGTAAAACTAGATGACACTTTGACCTCTTACTTCACTACAAAATCAGGAGTACCACAAGGCACCGTTCTGGGGCTATACTTATATCTTATCTACACTGCAGACCTACCGGTAAAAGATCATACCACAATTGCAACATTCGCGGATAATACAGCAATTTTGACATCGAACACAAACAAACCCACAACAGGCCTCCGAAAATCTACAAAACCATTTAAACTTACTACAAAACTGGCAAAAGAAATGGAGAATCAAAGTGAATGCTGCTAAATCGTCACAAATTACATTCACCACTAGACACAACATTTGTCCCCAAGTTTCTATGAACAATTCACTTATACCACAGAAAGAAGTAGTAAAATATCTCGGAATACACTTGGATAAAAAGTTGACATGGAAGATCTACATACTAACAAAAAAGAATCAATTAAACCTAAAAGTCGGGCAAATGTACTGGCTGTTGGGAAGAAAGTCTCATCTTTCACTAGAAAATAAAATTATTATATATAAAGCCATACTAAGACCAATTTGGACGGAGTTGAACTCTGGGGATGTAGCAAGCCCTCAAACACAAAGATACTACAGACAGTCCAGTCCAAAATTATTCGTATGATAGCTAATGCACCATGGTTCATATCGAACCATACCCTACACAATGACTTGAAGATCCCAACGGTAACCGAAGTCATACAAACATACGCCATCAGATACAAAGTACGCAACATAGGACACAACAAAGAACTCATCAACGCACTAAACCAAGAACTACTGGTGAGAAGAAGACTGAAAAGAAGTTGGCCAGAAGACCTTACAGATAATTACTTGGAGGACCGCCAGTGGACGGTTCCCACCTCAAGCTAAGAGTCATCACATTTGCTTATTAGTCTAGCGTAATTGAGTAGATTGTAAATAAGCAAATATTAAATAAAAAAAACTTTTCATTTTAAAATAACTGAAAAAAAATAATTTTTTCACAGTTTTAAAAAGATTCTTTAAAACCCGCCCCTGAAGGCGACCTAAACCAATGGCCTGTGTGCATGCTTTGTCGACTTGTTCAGGAAGTGTAGACAAATTCAGATAGAGGGTGGATTCTCTAAAGGACATTATCTTTTCGGTTGTGCACAAAAGATTTGGCGAGTTGGAAGGAAAATACATGTTTCTCTGGAAGGCATGATAAGGTAGTCACAATAGAATGCGCAGACTTTTAAATTTCCTAATGGAAAAAGTGGTTTCAAAAATTTTACAGGTGGCAGAACTTTGAAACAAGTTTAAGCGAGTGCAAATGGGAGGGAGAACGAATACTAAGATATTTTGGATCTATATAATAATCGGTTTATCTATCTGAAATAAATCTGTATCTGGTATTCTAATAGAACACTTTAGAATATTAAGGGGACAAGTATCTATATCGACGTAATCTCGCAATCACTGAAAAAAATGTCCATCGACAGGTTAAAAAACGAAACAGCCTTCGGTAAAATTTCGCAAAAAATGAGCTGTTAAATCAAATCAAAATTTTGGAACGCATTTCTAAATATCTCAAGAACATCTTAAGAGTTGAAATCGAATAACGAAAACTCTTTTTATGATATAGAAACAAAATCTTTCATCTTCAAAGAGTCATTAGTTTTGTAAAAGCTTTGAGCAGTAAAAACAGTTTATTACAAATAGGGTCGGCACTTGATTTTGAGTGGCTCGATGGGTATAAGCCAATAAAACCCACTTTTATTTTCGTCGATGTGCACATTTTTTCAAGTAGTTATTTCTAAAGAACAAATAAGAGCGTTTTTATGTCTGACAATGGAAACAGCAGAGATTCAGTGTCCACTTTGTTATTTGATAATTGAGAATTTTTAAAGAAATATTTTATATAACATTCAGATCGTCTAGCTAATGTATCAAATGTCAAAGAAATTCTTTTGAACTTCTCATAAGCAATACAGGGTGTCCCACGACGAACTGTACATAGTACAACCATAAGTACTATAGACCGAGGCTTCATATCTGGTATTAAAAAATGCCTTGATGCGTTTTTGATGGATATAGAGGGTGATATTTGAAAATATATGAATTATTCTAGGTTAAGTAATAGTAAAAATTGGCACACTGAGTATGCTCCAAGAGCTCAATAAAATAGGTTTTTAAAAAATTTTAATTTCAGGTTGCAGTTTTTTTAGATTTTTATTGGTTTTATAAAAACAACAGACAATTTTTATTTTTCTCACTTTAAAGCTGATCTAAGTAAAAGTTAAAAAATATTTTATTGAGCTCAGGGAGAATGCTCAGTGTGCCAAATTTTATTTGTCTGAGATTTTTACTTTTGGATTTATACTTAACGTAGAATAATTCACATATTTTCAAATATCACCCTGTATATACATCAAAAAATCAACAAGGCATTTTTTAATACCAGATATGAGATGGCCTCGGTCCATAGTATTTATGGTAGGACTATGTACAGTTCGTCGTGGGACACCCTTTATACTTGCTAAATAGTATTAAAATAAGTGGAAATGAAACAAAGAAAAACGTCAGAAATTCTTCATTATTTTGTAAATTACGAATGAAATACTCTTTTACTGCACCACGACAAGTCTAATAAAAACTTTTATATTCTTTTATCTTTGGTAATTGTTTTTAAAAAGATGAATATATATTTCGTTCTACTAACTCCTAATTCAACTTGATCCTCCATCAAGCGAATTTATATAACATTTTTATCGACGTACTTAAGCTATAAAGAACGTTAAACCATCACGATAAAATAAGAAAGCATTGTTCTTCTGGTATTACAACATTTAAGATATCTTTGTCGTCAGTTCTGGCTCCTGACTCTAATATATTCAGCTAGAAGTATGGCGATTTGCATGAGTCCCGGGATACCGTAATGGAAAAATCTAATAAAACAGTCAACTCGAGTGATAACATAATTAAAACATTCAGGTTTTCTGCTTACTGTCGGCCCATCCACTGAATAGCAGACGAGAAGTTGCGAGAGAAGGAAGAAATGTTTAGATAATGAGTTTTGGGAAATTGGCGCTGCACAAGAGCTCGATCGTATTAAATTTTCTAGCAGAGGTTCATTTTTATGGATTTAAGTCTGAGTTTTCCTTTTTGTTGTCTAGATCAGTCAACGATAGTTTATTAAAGCCGAATTTGAATTTCTTTTAAACATAACCTCCATCTTGAATAAATTGTAAACGAATTATTTTTACTATTAATATCCTACTTTATCAAAATGTTCTGAAAGGCCGGAAACAACTACCGTTCTTTAAAAAATGTACTTAGGCATTGTAAAGACACTTAAGTTTTTAAGCCCTTGTCATTATGGAAAGTCTTTCTATCAATAATGATCATAAAGCTCTACAACATTTGATAACGTCTTTAAGTAACAAAAAAGGTAAAGGATGTGGAATTGTTTCGTTTAAGAGCTTGGAGAAGCTCTGAAAAAAAGGTGTATTTTGTCATTGCTGCCTTTTACTTAATTGGAAATATCTTTCTCGAATTTTCAATTAGCGAATAATGAATAAAATTGCATAAGATGACATTGAATATTTGATATTTACAGTCGCAAGCATAAAAACGCTTTTATTTATTCTTTGATATGAAGTTGAAGGAAACTAATAAAGAGTTTTATTGATTTTGACTCATAGAGTAACAGTTTAGACAGCAGTGAGCGCTTTGGTGGAAATACTTCAAAGTATCAACAGGTTTGGCTGTAGTGGGGTGTCAAAAGTTGGTGATTTTAACCAAGAACCATAAATACAACAACATTTCATCATAATTCGGGTATAACAGAAGAAATAAGGTGGAATTCTGCATTTTTTGGGATTTTTAAGCGAAATTGAAAAAATACCTTTTCTTCGAAGCGCCATATCTCGGTAACGAATTAACATAAAAATATGTTGAATAGTCAAAATTGTAGGTAATTTACGCTCTACAAAAAAACGTAGGGATGCTTTTGCCGTAGGAAAATAGATCTACGCTCTATTGCGAAAAAACCAGAGGAAGGTCAAAATTTTTGCAGTTTCCCCCCTCCTCTTTTCGCACAGGGTCCTCCAAGTCCAAAACTTGAGGAAAAGTTTCATTACCTTCAGACCATTTTCTATCTGAAACTACTTGTCGACTGCACTACTGACTGACAAAATATTTTATGTGTGTATGCATATTTGTTGCACAACCAATCTGTTTCTATAGACTATACACGTTTGTTCACTTTTCGTTTAAATCCTCTTAATTATTAATATTAATAGTTCCTTCTATTCCAACTGAACGTCAGCAACAGATACTGGTAACATCAAAAATTAAATTCATAAACCATATCGGACTAAGTTTGTTTTCCGCTACTGGGACCAGAATTTCATCGTCTTGCCTGCAAGATGCCGGCCAGGAATCTGTCAACTACAGAGGACTTGGAACAATGCAAGAACTAATCGAGTGTCGCTGGTATACCACAATGGCACGCCCGAGTGACTCGGATGCCTGTCTCAACTAGACAATGGTCAGGAATTCGCTAGGTATACACTGCACTTACGACAAGTTCGTAGTGAAATGTCACAGGCCATTAAGAGATGCTACGGACTTATACAGAGCGAATCTAGTAATTCGGTGTCGACATATTTTTTAAATTAGTAAATAAAACAAGGTAATAATGATCAGAGCTTGCGCAGGGCTGCGAGAATCTATAAAATGTATTATGTAGATGATATGAAGCAACAAAAACAATTAATAACTTGGAGCTAAGAAAATTATTCTTAATAGCAACATTTTCGTAGCCGCTAGTTAAAAAATGGTCACGAAAATGAGCCAGTTGGTTCCACAATACTCCATCCCCGTTTATTACTGGAATTATGCAACCGATTCATCAAGTTCCAAAAGTCTCTATTGATTTTGAAAAGAGTAGATCTTGATCGCGTCTAATTGTGTTTAATCTTTATATAAATTTTAGGTATAATCAACTCCTTCATTTTGCTTTATTTATGTATTCCTCCATCTACTTCTTCCTGTACCTTTTTCTCCTATTACTCCTTCCTCTGCAACATCTTTCCGAGAGATTTTGACTGACTTAAAACCTATTTTGGGACGTTCTGTATAATACGAAAATGACCGTTTTTTCCTATATCATCATTAGTGAATTAGGCAAGACTTTTTTTACTAATTTTATCGAAAAATCAGAGTTTCCCACTTTCTTTTTGTAAGTATTTACCCTTCACCAGGCCGAACTTTCAGCACGTATTGGGAACTGGAAAAAAAACCGCTGACGTCATCGTTCTTTTTCTTTTTTTATCGCTAAAGCGCAAAAACGAAGTGTATTGGAAACATGACATGGCGCTTTTCACACTTGCTAAAAGGATCTGTCTTATCGGGCGATATGTACTGTGGGAGATTTTGAAATGTAATGTGTTCTAAACGTCTCGTTCAAGAGTAATGTTGGGAAAAACTAAGTAACAAAATTTTATGAGACTTATGGAATGGAATGAAGATCAAAACTGAAATCAGAATTAATTTTTTTTTAGGATAAATTTAATTATAACATCCAGAAGTTTTGCATCCGCTCATTGTACGAGGAGGGTCTGGATTTCTCCAGCAATAAATTTTTGGTTGCTTTGGCTACATTTTCTTTGATATTTTTTGGTAAATCGGTATTTATTTCCATTACTTTTATCTAGCGACTTACAAACCCTCGTGCCAGAGGCCCTCGTGTTTGTAAAATCGTCGCTCTCAGGGCATAAACATCTATTTATACCCTTGGTACATAAATAACTATTAATTAAGTGGGTGATGTTAAAATGTGAGCTTATAAAAAGTATGCATTCACATTTTTCATAGTTCTCGATACTGAAAAGGAGTTTACTCTAAGCATCTGAATATATTGATCTCATTTTTAAAGGTAAAAGTAATGAATTCAAAATGATTTAACCATTTTCTAGAGCATATTTTCGTACAATTTGTCCACCTACAGAGAAATTCAGCTACCGAGAAAGTATGAAGTAGCTTTTATAAGGGCGCGTCTAACTCCTTAAAAATTTCTTCTTCCACTTAACGTCCAATTTGCTCGTCTCTTACAAAAATACACAAACTGAAACCTACTCTCACGCCTGCTTATAAAAGGACGAAGAACACTTGTGAGAAATGTATGAAATTTTGCGTCGTTTTCTCTGACTCTGACCTTCGCGACAAGACATTATGAGGTTCAGCTTAATCTCGCATTTTTATTTTTAGGAAAGTTTTTGATCTATGAAAACTACAGTTGATCTGTACAGTTTCGGTAAAAGTTCGAATTAAAAATCTCGCTTTTACGAGGGAAGGTTCACGAATATGGTTTCTCGGGGTCCATTTTTTACCTTTTATTAATGTAGTAAATTTGAAGCCGTACTGCCGGCAATCTCAGGAATAGCTGGGTTTAGAAAATAAAACTTTATAGTAATTTTTGAAGGTAATAACAACTTTGAAGTGACTTTGGTTGCGGTATGTGGAAATCACTTATGAATGTGGCAAAAACGTGGCGAGAATTACTGCAATCATATAATCAAGTGCTGCCACTTTAAAGGTATATTAATGGTTCCCAAAACGACACTAAAACTATCACGTCCACTTTAAGATCACTGCCACTTCTAAGTGGTATTTAAGTGATTAGGTTTGGTGGCCGTAACTATTATTTTCTACAGTAATATTTGTGCAACTTTGACGTAGTCTGGCTTAGTAGTTATAACGTCTCAAACCTTCAGTAGCACCAAAATATTATAAAACTATTAAGTGATTCTCAGCGGTGAATTTTACGTGGCTACCACTAGACAAAAATAAAATGAAGTTATTCTTACTGTGTAGGGGTAGATTTAGTGATTATTACGTAATAGCCACCCAATCAAAGTTGCGATATCAGTTTCTGTCACTATAATGCTACTTGGGGTAGTCTTAAAAGGAATTTTTTCGAATCACATGCTGTACAACTAATATCATTAATATTCTGTCGATTTTTTGCTGGTAAAAGCTTTTTGTGATTGTGAACATAACGAAAAATAATTAATCAGAGAGCCGTTTCCGAAAATAGAAACGTACACAAAGGTGGACTCGCATACAAAATTAATTAATATTTGTTTATTTTCCTGTATTTAACTGAATAATAATGAAATTCGTAAATTAAAAATTTACCCATTCATACATCCGTATTTCATTAATTATTGGTCAAAAGTTACAAATGAAAATTTGTTTAATTTTCATTGCTTTATATTAGTACTTTCCTATAATTAAATTATGTCTAGTTTGTTTATTTTGTTTAAAATCATATTCCTGGGTATAAAATCAACTTCTTTAATTTCCAATCTATAAAACGTGTCACCGCTTTCATGTAGTTGAAGATGTAATTATGTCACCGTTGTTGTTGTAAGTTGTCCATAGTCTGAGCTTTGTGTTTTGCTTCCAATACATAAGAAGTTAATAAACGTTTCCCGTTTTCATTTAAAATACTATCGCAAAATTCAATGGCATCTATCAATTGTTTTACCGAATTTTCACTATTGTCCATTAAAGGCAAAAAGCTTGCCGCCATTTTTATATCAAAGTCACTGATGATTTCTTTTATATCTAACTTATTCTCTTCAATTTTATTATTATCAATACTTTCTACCCTACCATCTAAAATATCTTTAATTTGATTAAATATGTCTCTAATATTGGCATTGCATTCTTCAAATCTTATGACATCCTCTAGTTTTCCGCAATTAAATTAAATTCAACTTTTTCTTGAACTAATTTTAATTCAATTTCTTCTACCCGTTTGAAATGCTGATTAATAATAACTAAATTTAAGCGCCTATCCAGATTTTCCTTCTTTAAGTTTTTTAAATATGCCTTTACTTGTTCATAAATTTTATAAATTTTGTCCAACTTAGTCATCTATATAATAATTAATATACGAATAATACTAAATATATAATTAAAGTATCCTTAACAATAAACAATATAATTTGTAGAAATAGTCATTATATAAGCTTACGATTTTCTTTATGTTCTTTCCTTAGTCTTATGCAACATTTTTCACCATGACACACTTAACGCACTTAGCACTAATTATTCTTCATTACACTGGTTCATGATGATTTTAGCCTTTGCTTCGTCCTATGGCTAAATATTCTCCCTCGCTACTACGGCTGCTCTAGCTGCTTCATCTTCTCACAAACCTCTTCTTACCAACCTGCTTGAGCGATGATAACTTCTTCCTTAACTTCTTTTGAATGGTTGCTTCCACACATTTTAATCTATATTATTTTCACCGCCTCTGTATAATTTATTCCAACTTTTCCTCAGCTTCCAGGAGTAGTTGGCAGGATCGCCACGTAATATTCTTCTTTATTTGGAAGGTTCGCCTTGTAGGCTTACTATTTTAATTAAGTGAAACTCATAAGTCGCATCTAACCATTTATTGAGGTTTTCAAATTATACATAAGATTACAATTTTATTGTTCGGTGGCACATTATAATATATACCAGAGCTGAGGAGGATTGGAATCATATAGGATTTGAATCCTGGATTCGAATCCTTTTTGAGGATCCGAGGCCGGTGATTCGAATCCTTTAAAAAAAAGGATTTGTGATCCGGATTCGCCGAAGAAATCCTAATGGATTCGTATTCGAATCACCAATGTTAGGCTCGGATCCTTTTACACAGTCGGATTCTCTGTATTCGAATGAAACTAATAATCGGATGATCATTTGAATGGTATCGCTTGGATGCTTATTTGGCTGGTTTCTGTGGACCTATGCCACGGTTACCCGTCAGCACAATTTTTAAAGGAAATATTTTTTTATTTCTACTAACCCATTAGTGAGTTGAACTGATTAATTCTGTATAAACGAGAAAACCCGCGTCATCTCTCGTTTTCTTGTTTATAGCGAAAAAAAATTTTTTCAAGCTTTTGGGGGTGGTTTTTGACCGTTTGGGGGTTAGAGTCGGCTTAAGGAGAAAATCCAACATCATGGGAGAAGACTCGGGTTTTCTCGTTTATAGCGAAAAACAAATTTTTCATCGTTTCGGGGGTGATTTTGGCCGTTTGAGGGGTGGGATCAACTCTAAAAGAATTGTTACGTTAGTTTTGCCGGTAATGATTAGGAATCATACAATCTTACATAATACATGATTACATGGTATTACACTGACATGATCCGTCATTCGTGATCCAAAAAATGGATTCGAATCCTTTTTTTTTAGTAACAAGGATTCGGACATTGGATCCGTGATTCCTATCACATCTCGTTATTCGGATTCGTGATTCGGATTCTTTTTTTGAGGATTCGTCTCAGCTCTGATATATACTCTAAAGTTCTTTTTTAATTTCACACAAATTATCGTCAGAAGTTTATTACATGTATTTTATTTAAAAAGTAACAACAATATTGCAAGTTTGCAATATTACTAGTTTGGCAATTCTGGTAGGAAAGTGCATTGGACTTTGGTATATAAAACTATTTGAATTTTCAGTGAGCGAATCTAATTTGAATAAAATTTTAATTTTGTTTATATTATAAAATATTGACCTTTGATAATAATATCCATTTCAATGATAATAATAACTATCTCTGAGCTAAAAATGCCGGTAGAATTGACATGTCTGGAAGTTTTGATGGATCTATTGTCCATAAATGAGAACAATATTAATTTTAATACTAAAAACATACCATTTTCCAGTCTTCTAAATCCCAAATAAAATTAACGATAAAAATGAATCCTAAATATTTCTTTCACACGCAAAATTTTGCATCGACCGTAATCCATGAATACATGATCCCCCATTATTATTTCCTCGTATTCATTTGTAAATATTCAATATCAGCGAGACGTAATATGCTTTATGTTCCTCTGGAGAGCCCTACATCTAAAGAAATCTTCAGTCGTATAAAAAATTACTGTTCGGCCCGCTGAATTCCGATCACGCATTAGTCCCTCCGGAAACTGTGGGACACGCACACTCTGATTTCCATTCTTCGCTTCTGTATTATCATATTTCATTCTTTGAATAGATTCAATGAATATTCTCAACTTTTATGAAAAAAAATCTTAAGAATACGATGAAATTGCTATTGGTAAAGTTACGTAAGGTAAATATAAAGATAAAGATTTATCGGACATTTTTTGTGAATCCTGAAAACTTAAAACAAAAGTCACAAAAGTGTAGCCAAACTACTAAATCAGCTTTTATATTTAAAAAAATCCACCAGAGCTCATTTGTAAAGCAAATGAAGCTCCAACGCCTACCGAGACCTGCAAAAAACCAAGTTGTAATATTTTTCTCGATGTTATTTTTTACGCTGTGTCTAGGTGCACGCTAACGTGTACCAACTAAAAAACTTAGGTACACGATAAAACGTCATCATTGTCAATGACGTAATCTTTTATCGTGTACCGATTTGCCGAGCCAGAGACATTCAACCGTGTATATTAAATAAATGAGGTTATGTTCAGTACTTATAAATGTTAAACGAGGTTAAAACGTCAGATGTCTGCCGCAATATCTTAAATCATAAAATGCACAGTATAAGTATGACAAAAAGGTGGCTTACGTTATTAATTTATTTTTGCTTCTCTTTTAGTTATAATCGACATAAAGTTGCCACCCAAAATTAAAACAAAAGGTAGACCAAGAGGTGCCGAACAAACAGTTGTAGGCATCAAAAGGAAACTCACTAAAAAACGATCTCGCTCAATCATTATTTATATAGTTACTATTATTATGCATTTCATAAGAATAAAGTTATTGTGAAAAAGGTTTTTGATCAAAAATATTGTTTTTCCTTTGTTTTGGTGGGCTAAGGTCAATAGAAAAAATTAGAAAATCTTTGTTTTCATCAGGTCAACGTTTCGGCTTTTTATTAAGCTATCATCGGGGCTTCTGCAAAAAAATACAAAAATGTGTCTATTAAAATTGAAAATGAAGCTTATAAAATGTAACAATATATGATCTAGACATGCATATCTAGATTAAAAAGCTATAATATATTGTAATGAAATATGAAATTAAATTGGTTTTAACTTTCAAAGATTTTATTCTTTACAATCTGACTTTGACAACTCTCAATTTACTCCCTTCAAAAATCAACATCAACAAAAAATAAACATCCCATAACAATCCTGTCACATTTTAAAATCCCCCACATATAATTTTTCCCATTAATAATTTTACTCTAATCAAAAATCCCACTTCATTATAAATTTTGATTATGTACCTAAATTCCAAACAAAGCCGCATTAATAATAAATTCTATTTCAATATATTTGAGAACCACAGAATTCAGTTTCATGCTTTTAAAATATTTTATTGTTGTGACCTTTCTACATATCTGTAAAATTAATTAATTTTTTTCATTTTATTTTTGTTATTAATAATGTCAAATTGTTATATTTTATTTGTACAAGAAAAACAATATTTGCGTCTTTCATATTGTTACATTTTATATCCTTCATTTTCAATTTTAAAAGACAATACATTTTTGTATTTTTTGCAGAAGCCCTGATGATGGCTAAAAAGCCCAAACGTTGGCCTAATGAAAACAAAGATTTTCTAATTTTTTTCTATTGACCTTAGCCCACAAAAACAAAGTTTAATTACAGTGCACGATGTTAATTTTGTGTGAAATTAAAGGTGCACGCTAAAAGATTACGTCATTGATAATGATGACGTTTTATCGTGTACCTAAGTTTTTTATTTGGTACACGTTAGCGTGCACCTAGACACAGCGTATTTTTTAAAGAGAACGTTTATGAATGATGATTAAATTTAATTCGGAAAACAAAACCGGTGCCGCAAAACGAATCGATGATTGTACATGCGTTTGTAAAAAAAATTAACATCGGTAGCAGCCATTTCGAACGCTGCTTTTGTTGTATTTGCAAAACGAAACTTAATTTAGCGAAAAATGACGCTCGGAAAAATTTAATCAAAATAACGTTTTAATCGGTTAGTAATGAACATTAATTAGCCGGCCATTTTTGGTTTAAAATTAAATTAGTAGATATTTTATTGTTTATACATTTCAGAGGTAATCATTTGACATATAACGTACATTCTCGAAATCTGAATGTGTATTAAAACTGATGATGAAAAATATTAAACTGGAAAGTACATTATTTTTAAGGCTATTTAGTCATCTGGAGTTATTTATGACATGCAGAACAGAAGCGTACCGTGTATAATATTTGTTACACTACCTGTTGAAAATACACAAAGTTATATTTCAAGTAAAAGAAAATATCTCCGTCTGTGGTCGGCGTTTCAGTTGAAAGGAAGAAATCCATTAATGTTTTTATCGGTTTTTGTTCAGCTTATTCAATTGAGTAGCCTCCTAGTAAGGTTATACCTGCCCTAGTACTCCTAGTGGAAGTCATCTGTTCTTCGATCTCATGCGCACTATGTCCCCCTAAATGTAGGGGTATCGACTAAATACCATAAATTTTACGAATGTTAAACTGACACAGCCGTTTCGGCACAATCAACCGAAAATTTTCGAACTATTTAATAACTATTTTCTAACACAAACTAGAATTTTCTAACTCAAGTGGTTCGCGAGAAAATGGTGTGCTAGCTTAACTGTTAAGCTGGCACAACCCTTCTATAACTTTTTCCCCGAAATAGTTATGAAGATGATTCTAACGCCCAATTTTCTAACTTTTTAATAACACTCGAATGGTATATATTTATAATTAGAATTCGAGCAAATTTTAAGCTTTTACGGGTGCCGAGTCCGCCGAGAATTTTTTTTTTGGCCATGAAAATGCAAAATCCAGCACAATCGTTCCAAATAGAAATAATTTAGTTTTTTATGATGCATTTTCCAACAATAGTACAGTTGTGATTGGAAATAGCCTAGGAGAATATTTTTTGGGCCATGAAATTGCAAAATATTGATTCCAAACGCGTTTTCGTCGACCTACTATTTAATAACTCCAGCGCAATCGTTCCAAATTCTTTTTATTCAATTAACACGATTTTGTTAGTTATCAAATAGTATGTCGACGAAAACGCATTTGGGATCAATATTTTGCAATTTCATGGCCCAAAAAATATTCTTGGCGGAATCGGCACCCATAAGAGCTTCAAATTTGCTCGAATTATAATTATATAGAAAATTGGGCGTTAGAATCATCTTCATAACTATTTCGGGGAAAAAGTTATAGAAGTGTTGTGCCAGCTTAACAGTTAAGCTAGCACACTTGAGTTAGAAAATTCTAGTTTGTGTTAGAAAATAGTTAATAAATAGTTAGAAAATACTGTAATATTTTCAGTTGATTGTGCCGAAACGGCTGTGTCAATTTACTCTTAGTAAAAATATTCTCGAATATATTTATTTTAAACAGCAGATAGTGCATGGACTCACAATATTCTTACAATTTTATCTAGAAGAATTTTTATGAAGAAATATTGAGGTAGGGCTATAAACGATCACATAAAATAGATTTTGCCGAAGAGAAAAATAAATTTCGCTGCAACAGAGTTGGCTTTTGCAGTGGTCCACAAATAATAAATAAGTAAATTAAGATGGCACAGCGAAGTAAATTATATAGAACTAACAGTTGGATGAGTCAAAATTTAAGAGAAAAATTTTCTGGATGCATTTGACAGTAAAAAATGATTTTTTTTTGAGAAAATAGACAATAAATGTATAAAAAAAAATATGAGAAAATGAAAAAAAAAATTTTTTTTGGGTATGTGTATATCAATAAAAATTCTTTTTTGTTTTCAGGTGAGATGTAATAATATTGGAGAAATTTGGTAAGAATCTTTCATTTCCCAATGGCGTGGCAATTAATAGTATAACATTTTTTCCTACGACCACATAGGAAAGTAACGGATATCGCACTCTGTACGCCGACGGAAAGTGGTACTTTCCACACGTGTGCGGAAAGTTACTTTCCGCACACGTGTAAATTACTTTCCTATCTGTTCTACAAGTTCATAGTTATTGTTTTGTTTTCAAATAAATGTTAATTATCAATATTTGTATTTATTCTACTACAAAAGTGATTATAAAATGTTTATAATATAAACTAAATACAAACAGACATAGAACCTGTTTCAAATAAAACCATCACATTTCACAATATTTGGTAAAATTATAGCGTGGTCGTAAGAAAAATAGTGTACCTACATAACTTGTGCGAAAGTGTTAAAAGTGTCACTTTCCGCACTCGTTATGTAATATACTATTTTCTTATCTTTTGTTCGTAAACTTTACCAGAATACTGCTCTGGCAAGTCTATAAATTATTATTCTCCGAAGCAAATTTTATGACAGCAGATGCACCTACTTTAATAGTATTTACAATAACAGAACAATTGCTATGAATATTACATTTTCAGCAACAATTTTATATCTAACTTTATCACATAAAACGGTTATGGACGAACCTGTTCTGAATTTAAGGTATAGTTTGTGTAAATTTATTTAGTTTACTGTATTTTTCAACAACATCCGACAGAATTCAGATCTATTGATAGGTTTAGATAGTTTCCAGAATCATTTCAAGATAAAGGCAAATGCGTAATTGAAGCTTGATGAAAATAGTGGCTTCTGTGAGGATGAAAATAGTGGCTTCTGTGAGTCGGAAAAACCTCAAAAAGAGAAAATATTTTCTAACGTAATGAAACTAGTTATCCCCTCCCGTTTTCGAGGATGATGAACACGATGGCGGTGGTTTAAACTCTTAAACGGCCAAAAACAACCCCCAAAATGGGTTAAACGCGAACACACTGTCTTGTACCGAGAAAAACTGCGTCACCTCCCGTTTTCGAATGTGCTGAATACGATGGTGGTGGTATAAACTCTTTCTGAGTTGGCCATCACCCCAAACGGCCAAAAACAACCCTCAAAAGTGGTGAAACGCGAACACACCGCCTTATACCTAAAAAGATGTGTCACCTCCCGTTTTCGAGCATGCTGAACATGATGGCGGTGGTTTAAACTCTTAAACGGCCAAAAACAACCCCCAAAATGGGTTAAACGCGAACACACTGTCTTGTACCGAGAAAAACTGCGTCACCTCCCGTTTTCGAATGTGCTGAATACGATGGTGGTGGTATAAACTCTTTCTGAGTTGGCCATCACCCCAAACGGCCAAAAACAACCCCCAAAAGTGGTGAAACGCGAACACACCGCCTTATACCTAAAAAGATGTGTCACCTCCCGTTTTCGAGCATGCTGAACATGATGGCGGTGGTTTAAACTCTTAAACGGCCAAAAACAACCCCCAAAATGGGTTAAACGCGAACACACTGTCTTGTACCGAGAAAAACTGCGTCACCTCCCGTTTTCGAATGTGCTGAATACGATGGTGGTGGTATAAACTCTTTCTGAGTTGGCCATCACCCCAAACGGCCAAAAACAACCCCCAAAAGTGGTGAAACGCGAACACACCGCCTTATACCTAAAAAGATGTGTCACCTCCCGTTTTCGAGCATGCTGAACATGATGGCGGTGGTTTAAACTCTTAAACGGCCAAAAACAACCCCCAAAATGGGTTAAACGCGAACACACTGTCTTGTACCGAGAAAAACTGCGTCACCTCCCGTTTTCGAATGTGCTGAATACGATGGTGGTGGTATAAACTCTTTCTGAGTTGGCCATCACCCCAAACGGCCAAAAACAACCCTCAAAAGTGGTGAAACGCGAACACACCGCCTTATACCTAAAAAGATGTGTCACCTCCCGTTTTCGAGCATGCTGAACATGATGGCGGTGGTTTAAACTTTTAAACGGCCAAAAACAACCCCCAAAATGGGTTAAACGCGAACACACTGTCTTGTACCGAGAAAAACTGCGTCACCTCCCGTTTTCGAATGTGCTGAATACGATGGTGGTGGTATAAACTCTTTCTGAGTTGGCCATCACCCCCAAACGGCCAAAAACAACCCCCAAAAGTGGTGAAACGCGAACACACCGCCTTATACCTAAAAAGATGTGTCACCTCCCGTTTTCGAGCATGCTGAACATGATGGGGATTCTGAATCTTCTTCCCGAAGTAAACTTACCCCTCAAACGGCAACACAGAAATTGAATAATATATTCGCAGAACATTAAATACACGCCGGATGCAGGTTTCCTGATTGCCCGTTAAACCAAAAAGATAGGCGTATACTTTGTGGCTAGTATTTATGTGAAAAAACGACATATACGACGGAATTACATTCTTATCCACTTCATAAGACAGGGTCTCACGCGGTAGTTTTTGTGCGGTTTAGGGGTTGGTTTGCTTCGGGGAGAAGATTAAGAATCCCCATCAAGTTCAGTATACTCGAAAACGGGAGGGGACGCAGTTTTTTTGGTATATAAGGTATATTCGTGTTTCACCCCTTTCGGGGGTGGTTATTGGCCGTTTAAGGTAGACATTCAAAAGCACCGTCGTCTTGTTTAGCATGCTCGAAATCGGGAGGTGACGCAGTTTTTTTCGGTAAAAGGCGGTGTGCTCGCGTTTCACCCCTTTTGGGGGTTGTTTTTGGCCGTTTGGGGGTGATAGTCAACTCAAAAAGAGTTTAAACTACCGCCATCGTGTTCAGCCTCCTCGAAAACGGGGGGTAACTAGTTTCGTTACGTTAGAAAATATTTTCATATTTTTCCGACATACAGAAGCCACTAAAAAACTAATCGAAAATAGTTACGTAAAGGAGTTACAACTTATTCTATGGAGTCTAATAGTACAGACTGTATGAGAACTACACGTCTCGTTACACCATATGCCAAAAGAAAACTCGTTGAAATTCTAACTATTATATTTAATATACTCGAAAGACCATTGTATTAATAGGGAGGTTTTAAGCCACCTATTTGAACGCAAATATACTTTAAACGTTATACATCGCATGCGCAATAGCGCTAAAATAAGGGAAACTTTATTAACTGATATTGTTTTACGTTATTAGAGGTGAAATAAGGTTCCCTTAATAACGGATATTCATTTCGCCATGGTGCCGCCTGTAGAACATTTATATTTAAGTTTTATCGTGAACTCCAAAGTTTATGATAAATACATGTGAAATTTAGAAGATTTGAGTAAGTCTATAGTTTTCACCATTCTTACCACTTTTTTTCTTAAATATGAAATGAAAAGATTTCATAAAATTAAATGTTATGGCAACATAGGATATGGACATTGAAGAAATGTCACAACAAGTCTTTTACCTAACCTATCTTTTGTAGTATTTGTTTCATTCTGGCTTCATTTAAAAAACGATTTAAGGCAGTTAAAATAAGAAAAAAATCGTAAATGATTATTTCAACTATCACAAAGTGAGGGTTATCATTTATAACGTTATAAATGTTTCTGACATCTGTCACGTAAATAACGGAAGAGTGGGATGGCTTAAAAACTCATTTTCGAAATACGTTATTAACGTTCTGTGTTTACTTTAATAGCGGATAAAGGGATATAACGTATGACGCTCAAGTTGTGGCTTAAAACCTCCCTAATAATAATAATACAAACGTTTAAAATTAGAACTCAGGTATCGTTGAAGAAATTCGTTGTTATACCTTGCTCGGTTGAATTTGGAATGAATACTATTTCTATTTTTTCCTACCCAGACTACCTGGATATATTAACTCGGGAAAACCCTTAAGTTTTATTTTAATGAAGGTGAATTGGAGTCATCGTGACGTATTTAATCCCTATAAGTACCTTTTATGCCTATTACCTACTTATGGGAAAATTCCAAATTGTTTACTATCGCAAACTAAACTAAACATACAGGGTGATGAAAAATACTTTAACTAAACTTAAAACTTGTGTTCGAGACTTTCTCGAACAAAGACTATGCTGGGCACTGCTCTAAATGAGATAAAAATATAACCACAAATATTTTAAAGCAAAAAAGTTTGATAGTGTAGTAGATCTGGCTTTCGAAAACAGACTGTCAGTTTTTCCATTTGTAACCCGCGTGTGCCGGCAAGATACGGACATGGAAAAATAATAAAATGAATAAACAGTTAGGAAATTTTCTCGTCTTTCTTTTAAGCCTGGTTGCAACCTCCTACTCCTCTCCGTTCTCCCGCTATGCAGCAAAGACTTTGCCGACCCATGGGTCCCTGCAGTCCTACACTACAGTCTGTTTTCGAGCCGTTTTTTACGCCAGATCTACCCCCATTTTAAATCTAATCCTATCTGGCTAGAATCATTGATGTGTTACAAAATTGCTCCCGTCATTCCGCTATTGATCAACTACTGACAAAAGATTGTCCAATATCGACCACCTCGGTTACGGGCTATTAAACTCATCGGTATCTATCTCAGATATTAGAGAGTTGAAGTAAACACAGTACGTAACCCTTTACGTAGAAAATACCGTACGAAATATAACGTAATAAAGTTGTATGAAATTTGAGTTGAAGTGTTCATGTACGTACGTAAAGTAGATGTCAACTGTCAACCCTTAATTAATTTGGTCTGTATTTTGCTTTCATGTTGTTTTCTGTGAGCAGAAAGTCGAAAAGTCAAAATTAAAAAACTTTTTAATAAAATAAGAGGTTTTACTATATCCATTAAGGAGAGTATTTGAAGTACAAAGCCACTAATGAGTTATAGAAATGAAAAACAAAATAATATATATATATATTGGAATTGGATTTCTTGAAATTCTACTAAAATAGAAGATAATACATTTTATAGTAAGCACGTCTTTATACATGTTCCATTAGGCTCTATTTATTTCATACTTTGATTTAATTTAAGATGGAAGCTATTCTTGATGCAGCACAACTTGGGGATTCAGATTTCGAAGAAGATGAAATGGATGAGGTAATCTTGCTACATATATTCAACAATGATCCTGTTGTGAATCGAGCAGAGCTTTATGGGCGATTGAGCCTCCACACAACTGGAACAATATTTGGGAAATTTAATGTTCTGTTCAGCACACACAGATTTTCAAAATCCATCGTGCTGATTAAATTTTAGTAAATGTACCTAGATTGATTTTTGTAAAGTTAGTATCGCAATATTAAAGTAGCATACCTTTTATCAAGCAAAAACAACTTTAATGCTTGTTTTATTACCAATATTTTGTTTGCATTGTTTGCTAGTTTTAAGATGTAAAAAAAGCCATCAACTAAATTTAGTTGAACATTTCTACACTTTGTAAATTTTATTTTTATTGAGTATATTTTCTAAAAATGTTTTATTCGTTATTTTGTAGTTTTAGAGATAAATATTCTGTAATATGGTTTTGTTATTGTGATTAATAAATAAATATTTATATAATAAAAATGTTTTAACTTGAAAGTTTTTTATTATCTTACTGAAATATGAGAAATAACCTTTAGAAACATAATAAGCGAATATTTAGTAACTTCTATAGGAATTTCTCAACCGAATGTAATCTAATAACAGAAAAATAAAGAAATTCTTTTGAGAACTTCTAAATCACACTTAAATTCCTAAATTATATAAATCAAATGAAACAAAAACGAATATTTAGTAACTTCTTGAGTGACCCTTAACACCATGTTATTTATATATAAAATGATTAATCAACTAAGTGCCTCAACTTGTAAATAATTGTAGGTTTGTTAAAGACATATATAAATATTCCACAAGATCAAGAAACAATTTTTATGTAGATAGAGTAAGCACTAGTTATATAGTCAGAATAGTCTGTTTTATAAGGGATTAAAGCAATACAATGAATTGCCTGATTTTATTAAAAACTGCAATAATTTAATGAGCTTTAAAAGAACATGTAGGTTGTAAATATAAGTATATAACTATTTTTGTTACATTTTTTTTTTGTAAACCTAAACGTAAAAATAATACTAGCCAAGAGCTAAATTAAAGGATTATTATTATTATTACTTCTATAGGAATTTCTCAACAGAATGTAATCTAATAAAAAATACTAAACAAAAAAAATAAAGAGTCTTTTTGAAGTTATGAATAATTTACTTTAAGTCCAAATTCAAAATTGGGACATTCGCCATTTATCGGTGTCACTCGTATAATCTTCGTTTAACGTACGTAGATTTTTACGGTATCCGTGAGAGAACGCAAGGTTACGTACCTACGCAATCCTATTTTTCACGTAAACGCTATTTCCAGACAAATGCGCATGCGTAGATGTCAATTCGGCTCCTAACGTTTACGTACTTGGCACAACTTCAACTCTCTAATACAAACACCTCCACCACAGTATATACAGTAATTCCACTTCGGCCAATTTCTGGTTGTAAGTTTTCAATGCGCATTAGCCAGGAGTTGCGAGTGTTGCGACTCCTGGCTAATGCGCAAACGACGAGTTTAAGAACGACCGGCACTCCATCCATAGTTGCCGGATTTAAAAAAATTCATCCAATCTACTGTGTAATATATTAGAAGTGTTATAAACATTTCATAAAGTAGTCTCTTATTTCATCAAATTCTGGCTTTAGGAATTTTTATCAATGAGGCGTTAATCCCTATGTATGTTCCACTTATTTCATTGAAAACTGATCATTTTTGTGACAATTCTACAATAGCATCTCGAATTATGATAATTTAACAATTCATATATTTATAAATATCTATCTATCTATGTTTTTATGAGGTGTGATGCATTCTTGGTTCTTGTTTTCTTAAAAAAAATTGTATTGACTATGTACATTGTAAGAAACAAATTTCTTTCTTATATATTAGGAATGTGAAATGTCAACTGAAATGGTAAAAATAAATATTTTCGTAATAATCTCTTGTATTTTTTTAACAACGAATATAGAATGGCTGTATTAACTTTTTTAAACAGAATCAAACTATATAAGCACACAACTCAACCACAATTTTGTATTTGCCATATTGAACTCCATTCCCAAAAACTCCTTTAAACCACGTTTGAATAGCATCGACCCATAATCATATAAAAATATATGCCAAATCTCCACTCGACTAGAAATGGTTCAAATTTGTACTAATAAACGTATAGATGAAGTTAATATAAGTGTGGCAATAAAGATAATCGTGAGATTAGAAACAAGTTTTCATACTTTTCGGGCCTATATCTCAAAAAGCATTCGAGACCTCCGCTTTTTGACTTCAAATTCGTGTTCAGGAGACAAAAATACGTAAGAATCACCAAACATTTTTTTTTATCTCGGGTGCATCCGATTAAATGAATTTTACCTCATTGAAAACTGCATAATTAATTTTTACTACTTTTCCATGTTTCCAACCTTATTTGCATACACTGAATTTTAGCGAGCAGTTTATATCAATAATTGATATATCGAGCAGTGTATATATGAGCATTGTTAGGGATCGTGGCGGGGAGAAATGTCATTACTGTCAATAGTGTCAATACCAGTGCGAATATAAAAAATGAAACTGCTGGACACCAATATCAAAGGTGCCGACGCTAAGTGGAACTACTGTATCTACTGTGCCTCCACCGTTAAATATGAAAACGCTTCAGCATTCGTATATGAACGGTTTTTTGTAGGTCTGGCTCAGATAAAATTCGAAAAGGGCGATCCAGAACGAGTACCCGCCAGGCTTGTCGTTTCTTTGAACGTCGCACTGGAAGATCATTAAAATTTCGTTCGAGTGGCCCTCGAAAGTGGTCGGCATCGTCTGGCACTGAAACGACGACGGTCATTAGCCGAAGATATTCGTTCATGAAAATTCAATGTTTCTGACGAAGGACACTCTCGTTACAAATTTAATACACGAGAGGTTTAAGCGGCATGGTGCAAAAAATCGAATGGGGTCCGTCGTTATTATAATAGTCTGAGAGACGACATGTGTTCGGCGTGTAATTTTTTTTAGGTTTCATTTAAGTGTTGTAAAATATAATTTCTGTCCCAAAATGAAATGCCTTTATTCAGAATTTTTATTGACGAAATAATGTATAAAATTACGCAAACGGTTTCACATTAAAAAATTTCGTAAACAAGTAGGTTCACCCTCTACTGTTTGAAGAAATCTGAATCCTTTTATTTTTCGATACCAAACTCATAATAGTAACAAAAAATTTTATGTAAGCGGACCTGTTTGGACCAAAGACATGGTAGGTTGGTTGGTTCAAGTGGCGAGCAAGTGGACAACTGTCCTGAGCCATAATTAGCTCTTTAGTACCGTTTTGCTACCACGATCGCGTGAACCCGAGCTTTATTTGGTTGTTTTAGATACATCTCGTGGGGTTCACGAAATGTACTGTTTCCGTAGGCCACTTACTGGATAGATCGGTGAGTTCATTAAGGAGGTAATTTCCGAGAGAGCAATTCCTGGCCCTGGCCAGCGCTGGGCACTTGCAGATGATGTGCGTAATTGTCTCTTTTTCGCTAGGATCTTCACAGCTACGACACGATCGATTAAACAGTATACCAAGCCGAGAAGCGTGCTCGCCAATTGGCCAGGCTCCCGTGTAAACAGCCGTAACTCTAGCTATGTCCTTCCTCGAAAGCTTCAGAAGATTATCCGTTTTGCTTTTGACGTACGAAGGCCACGTTTGCCTGGCCGTCTTGCTCGTTGTTAAGGCTTTCCACCTAGCGTCGGCTAAGGCTAGGAAGTGTAGATACATATCTCGTTTAATCGTATTAATTGAGGGTTCAACCCGTTCAGACATTGCCACGTCCATGGCCGAAGCCAAAGACATAATATCATAATTATTTATTCATATAGTAAAAGCTTGGTTGTAAAACTTTGATATCAGCAAGATGCAAGATTGCCTTCTGTGCACGTCCAGATGTTTAGTCCAGCCTTCTTTTATTTTTACATTGATTAAGTAACTTCCAAAACCGCTTAAAATTAATCAAACCTTTCAGGATCAATTAGGTTTATTTTTAAACTATAAAGTAGCTTAAAATGAGATGCTGAAAACTCGCAAGTTTGCAAACTTCGAAAAGTGGGAACGAACTGAACTTTCCTTGTGTTTTTTGAGTCTATATTTACGGAAACTTGAGGAGTACTTAAGAAATTTTAATCCGTTTTCGACAAGAGCGGGACCTGCTTCCCGAAGAGAGACTCGACTTTTAACAATGGTAGGTTCTTTTCCGAAACAGGCGAAACAAATACCACGCGATGGAATGTCTGGAGAAAACTTATATTTGCGAACGGCTTAGAAACAAGTCAGCGAGGATTATATCTTAAAGTTTTGAACAAGGAAGAAGAACTAAAGGAATTAGAACGTTACGCCGAGTTGAACAGATAATTATCCATTTAATAGAAACAATTCATTGCCATAATACATTTTCTTCAATATAAAAAAAGATAAAAGCGGATTTTGTTGATGTAAACATGATTCTTTTAGTGGAATTTCTGATTACACTAAAATATAAAAAAATAAAAATATGAAATTATATTATGTCTAAAGTGTTTATTTCTTTAGCCCCTCTGACACGTCAAAAAACTCTAAAAATAATAATAACAAAATAATAATAACAATAATTTTCTACATAGCGACGATGATCTTCTATTCCATTTTTATCTTCTTATCCGTACGCATAGTCCTCTAAAGGTTTCCGAAAAGAAGCAAATCCTAATCAATGATAGTAATTTCACCAAAAAAGAAGAGACCAAATGATCGCTACTCAAAAAAGAATTGCATATAACCAAAAATAAATAAGATAATGACATAAAATGTTAAACTTAAAAATTAAAAATATTGCGTGTTCAAAAAGGAGTCAGGAGCACCACAATTCTATCTAAGGATCTATTTCGCCTTCCATCAAATGTTATATTTATAGAGGAAACAAACATGCAAAACAGGTGAATACAAAAATATGTTGACGTCCGTCGGTTTCATTACCTTTAACACAATTACTTTACATAGTTGCTTTCACAGTTGCAGCTGCTCCTGTTTGTGTCACATATATCAAAGTAATACGTTAATGAAAACACTTTATATTATTTAATTACCGTCATCCGTTTTTCTGCCACTAAATAACCTCAATTTTAGATGAAATTAAGAACATATTCCCTAAGTATATATTAAACACAATTAAAATAAATATTTGATATAATCATCAAAAATCTTCGATAACCGGTCTATTACCACTACCAAAAAAGCTTCATATCACCTTGGAAAAACTCCTGGAAGCTTTCCAGATTTTCTGAAAGGAAATAAATGACTCGTAACGATCGTGACAATTTCCATGAAATATCCTCACGATGTGGGACACTGAGCAGGATTTCTGAATCAATAAATATCAACAGAACAAATAGTGCCATCACGCTCACCTGCGTCCGTGTCTGTGTAATATTTCTTGCAGCGAATATGAAAAAGAATTCTAAAAGTTTGTTTCCTTTCAGCAGGTTGTGGATCAAAATTAATTTTTATTAAAATGCAGAATGAGAAATTTATTGTATTGAGAAGGTGAAGCCAGTTTTACAAAAGTTTCTTATTGCTTCTTCTTAGGAAAATTTTTTACAACATTTCTGAACAATAAAAATATTCATCAAAACATATCCTAAAATAAAAAATGTCTTCTACTAAAGTCATTTGTTAAAATTACTTTTATTATATGGCCCAATTGTCACAGACTTGAAAGGGTTTAGAAAACGAAAAAAAATCTTTGCTCAAAAAATAACTCAAAAAAGTTTTTACAAAAAAGTTGTCATTACCAGAATTGAAGCTAATAAAAAATCGAATAAATTCCTTACTTGAAAAATCTTTTAATATTAATTCAAAGTGAGTTATAGGTAATTGAATTTATATTTTTTTTCGGCGAGTACTCAAATCTAAGTATTCAAGCTTAAATAACGGGAAAACGATGCATTTTATAAACTATACTTACTGAACACTTTTCAAAGTACTCAGAAATACCTATCAAATGAGCTCCAGAAGAAGTTAAAGCATCAAAATTAAGCAAGTTATGATGAAAATAAGAGGACCCTTTCGATGTTTTTAGGAAAAAGTGAAAAATAAAACATACGCCATTTCCACAAAAATTAAAATTTATAGTAATCCCTATAATACTTTCTTTATTTTGGAATAAGTAATGACCTCAAAAATTTTGACCGGTTTAGCATGCATATTTTTGAAAAAAAAAATATGATTTAAAAAAATCAGAATTTTTCAACTTTTCGTAAATTTAATTTTCTTTTGATAATAACTCCAAAAATACTCGATATACGTAAAAAATGATACAGAACGAAATTTGAGTTTTTTTTAACAAAGATTTTACTTTTTTTTTTATTTTTGCAGGATAAAAAATAACCGAGAGAGAAACGTTTAAAGCCTAAATTTTACTGCGAGAACAATGTAACAGGGGCCCTTTAACCTTTTATCCTTTAAAAAATAAGGGATTTAAAAGATTAAATTTAATACGATGTTATAGCTCTTGAAATTACCTTGCAAATGGTTTTTAGATGAACCTGATATCATAAAAATTAACGGATTATTGTAAAAAAAACCAATAACATTTTTTGGAAAAATTTTTTTTTGGAGCAGAGATTTAATAGAAAAAAAGATAAATAGTAAGAGGTAGACATGTGTGTATGTATATTTTGAAGATAGAAAAAGCGAAAGGAATTCTGTACATCTGCTCTTTCATACATAAAGATTATCGTCAACAAAAATAAAAATTAATAAGTATGTAAATAAAGGTTAGATTTTTATCGGTAAAATTCAGATACAATTAATTTATTAAATTTACATAATTTTGTATAATTAACTAAATAACAAATTAATATTCTAGGATTCAATTTGAAACTTTGAAATCGTTTTGGATTTATAATGAATCAACCAAGTACAAGTAGTAGTACTACTGAGCACTAAGGATGCTTTGTGCGGAATTTGCAATAAAAATACTTCAGAAAAACTTGTGCATATGTTCTATTCTCTCATTGTTTCTCTGGATGTGACTCGACTTCTGCTTTTTATAATAAGGGGAAGAAAAAAATTATCGATCTTCTAGACAAAAGGCATGATTTGAGAGAGAAGATCCATATATTTTATAATAAAGCCGCTGATATCGATGCCATTTTAGAAGCTGGCAGGTACTGTACAATATTATTGTACGGAAGTGCAAAAGATGTGAAGATGAGTAAACTGCAACATCAGCTCATCTGGAACAGATTAAGGCTACCACTAAAAATAGTGCAGTAAAGTTTTCATCTCTCGTCCCAACGGTTGCTGCATTGGATGAACACATCTGCACACACATCTGCATTTTTTACCATTTTTTAACAAAAGGGGTGGATTTCACCCCTAAAATGAAAAAAGCGCAAGTCGAGCATATGTCATTTTTGAAGTTGAGGGTAAAATATACTCAATCCCAAATGTTCATGCAAATCGATGGAGGTTCACCGAAATCGGAGGTAATAGTTGATTTTTACCTTCATTCACTGTACTAATTCCGAAAATCAAAATGGCGTCGAAGACTGCTGTAAAAACAACAAGTTAAAACATAAGTTTTATTAAACGGAGGCAATGTTCATCTTTTTAATTATTTTTACATCAAAAGTAAAAGTATAGTGATGATAAATGTACAAGGATTTCTTTTTTTTTTGTTATGCCTCTATTAATATATATCTTCAGTTTTATAAAAATCAGTGAGAATTTTAGAAATCATAACTTCTTGTCAAATTTCTATGGTGTATGAGATTGGATGGAAGAAGGGATTGACAGTGGTTGAAACTGCTTTTATTTTATTTTTGGTCAATAAAAGCCTTTGATACTATTATTATTATTTATATCAAACTCTTATCTCTTTTGCCTAATTATGTGGTATTTATGAATCTTTTGGAACATTACTCAACCATACAGATTGTTTCCATCGTAATACATAACAAAATCAGTCTTCTCATAAATTAGTTTTTACATTCAATGTGCTTTGTAAACAAAATCATAAACTGGCCTATTTTATAAATGAGCTAAAACAAATCCTAAATTCATGGTATTGGTTAACGGTATGCTAAAGCGTCAGATAAACGAAAAATAAAAAACTTGAATTGAAACAATTCTAAAACAAGAGAAAACACTTTGTTCAATATTGTTTTCACTTTGTGCTTACTGAGTCGTTCTTTTTTATTTTGATGACGGATTAAACTTTGACTGTTTCAATAAATAGTCGAAAATCCTTGAGAATCACAAGCGGTTTTGGATATCGAGGGTCATATAAGATATTTCCATCAAAATACATCCAAAGATCCAGGACAAAAAATCTTAAACTGCCCTGTTTTAGAATTTTAGTTCTGTGTTAGACTAATCCTGCAAATCATGGTATTGGATAACGGTATAGAAACGTTAGAAGAACAGAAAATAAAAAAAATAAAATCGTTAACCAATCGAAAATGTTAACGAGTATAATTGTGGCGTAAAAATCAGGTCCTGTTTAATTCTAAATCGAGATGCAACACTTTGTTCTATCCGACGATATTGTTTTCACTTTGTGCTTGTTAAATCTTTCGATGCCAGATTAAACTTTAAAGTAGCAATGGAAAATCAGAAACTGTTCAGAGAGGATATTAACCAAAAGCTCGCACAAAATGTAATATCGATGAAACTTGGCACTTAAGTACTTGAAAGGGTGTAGAAAACGATAAAAAAATCTTTGCTGCTCTAAAGTATATGCTAACTTTACAATTTCTAAAATAAAATCGAAAATTTGGTTTTTCCATTATATCTCGAAAAAAAAATTAAAAATTTCGAAAAACTAATAGCACCACGTGAAAGAGCGAAAAATTTTACTAAAAATTATTAAAAATAAGAAAGCAAATTCGAAAACTCTACGCGCGTCGCGCCCTTAAATACAAATATTCATGCGAGGCGTTCGGAAAAAACTAAATTATCTTTGTTTAAAATGTAAAAAAAGAAAGCATTTTAAAGAGGGCACTCTAAGCTTTCTCAGGAAGCCATTAGTTTTTAAATTTCGTTTTGTTTTCTCATAGAAAATTTGACCGGAAGTTATAATTTCTAAAATTCTCACTGATTTTTATAGAACTGAAGAGGCATAACAAAAAAATCCTTGTACATTTATTATCACTATACTTTTACTTTTCATTTAAATATAATTAAAATGATGAACATTATCTCTGTTTAACAAAATTTATGTTTTAAAATGATAATTTTTTTTACAACATTGATTCGATGCAATTTTTATTTTCAAAATAGTGTTTATTTATTTATATAAATCAATTTCTAAATTACTTTTAACTTTATTTAAAAAAAATAATTTCTGATTTATTATACACGATTTTGAAAATAAAAATTGGGTCGAATGAATTCAGTTTTATAAAAATTATAACTTCCGGTCAAATTTTCTAAGAGAAAACAAAAAAAAATTGAAAGCTAACGGCTTCCTGAGAAAGCTTAGTCTCCTCTTTAAAATGCTTTCTTCTTCTTTCTTTGCGTACATTTTAGGCAAAGATACTTTAGTTTTTCCGAACACCTCGCCTGACTATTTGTATTCAACTGCTCGACGAGCGTAGAGCTTTTGAATTTGCTTTCTTATTTTTAACAATTTTTTTATAGTAATACAATTTTTTTTAAATAACTTATAATTAATTGTTAGTAAAATTTTCTGCTCTTTCACGTGGTGCTATTAGTTTTTCGAAAATTTTTTTTTCGAGATATAATGGAAAAACCAAATTTTCGATTTTATATTCGAAATTATGAAGTTAGCATACACTTTAGAGCAGCAAAGATTTTTTTATCGTTTTCTACACCCTTTCAAGTACTTAAGTGCCAAGTTACATGGATAACATATTTTGTGCGAGGTCAAACTCTCTGACAACTTGGCTAAGTTGAACACATTAATGTCCCAAAAACATTAAGTTTCAGAACCCATTTAGAAACAAACAATCACAAATTTAATGAGTCTAAAGATTCTGAAATTATATTGGAATATACCACAAACTTCAGATCAGATTTAAAGCTTACCTTCTTAAAGATCTGCAGAGAACTTTCAAATAATCCCTACAATTGCAATAAACAAATAGACTTGAATTGCAATAATTTTACCCCAATTTTCAAATCTTTCGGTTCCCAACAACTCTTTTCTCGCCCCCATCGTCTTTCTCAACCACACTAATTTGTTACTTTAGTTTAGGTTGGCATTAGCTAAAAATGTCAAATGTCACTTATGGCCTCCATTTGCACGCACAAATTCTCATACCATTTTAATTTAAGTTGTTTTTAATTGTAAAATTAACTATATGAAAGTATGTTTCATGTTACTATATTCATTTAATGTCATTTCTCGATAATTTTCATTGTTATTTTGACGAGTAAGTACTACATAAAAAACTTGTAATAATTTCTAACCCCAACTTACTTTTCAGAAGCCTCTGATGATGCCGCAAGGCGAAAGCGCTTAGGCTAAAATTTTAAAATAAATCTATGCATTTTTTGCCAGTGTTTTATTACATGTACACAATTGTGCATACAACCAAATTACCAACATAAGTTGTGATTATCCAGGTCTAATATTCCGATACTTTCATAGATAAATAAAATGAAAATCTTCCAATTGGACCATCATATCCTTTTGAGTTGATTGTATTTGACTGAATTATTGCTTTATACGAAACATCCGCGTTTAAAACATAGAGACTGACTCTCCCCGCCCGTGAAGCAACCATTCAATAAACGAACTCTGAAAATGAACCGCAGCACAATTTCCAACGATCCCCCCAGGACGTCTTACCCCGAAGCATCAGGGTCTTGCCAGACTTTCCAGAATTCGTGACTTTACACAGAAATGGGTCTGACGACGATGGTCGAAGAGAGACCTCAAAGGGGGAGGAAACGAGGCGGATAGGGAGGACCCCCGTCTCGATTACGGAAGCCGAAAGAGTTATGGGAATGGTCAATCCGGTTTATTGTCAGGAGTAATTGGTTTATTAGTTCTTGGGACTTCGCAGGAAAGAAAAGGAAATTGAGGTAGAAAGAATTAAGAGTTGTTCGGTATTGTTTAAACGTCTGTCGTTTTTGATCTTGTAAGGTTTTGTTTTCAACCTGGTACTTAACTTCAAACAAATTAAATTCTATTTTTAATCTGCTCGCTATATATATCTAGTTATTAGAATTGTTTAAGTTTCCATGTATTCAGTAGTCAAAAAGTGAAATTTAAAATAATTAAATTTCCGCTCTAGAAATTCTTCTGTGGGGCAGTAAAGGGTCAAAAGAATATCTTATTTAGAGGTATATAAAATGTCTGGCCATTCTCCACATAACAAGCAAATTCCTCTAGAAATTCCTCGTGTTGCAAATCGGAGCTAATTTTTCCGGGAACATTCCGGAGCCTGACCTGGGATGCTTCCTTTAAAGAGTTATGTTTTCCAGAATATTTAACGGTGAATTAGAGTTAATTGGGGGATGAGGTGATGGGGGATGGACTGCGATACAAAAAGGTTAAGGTGGTAGAAGTAAATTAAAAATTTTCCGGGAAATTTGTTTTATATTGAGGGGTTCATGAAGCTTAATTAAATCGTTTACAACTGAGTTGGAGATAAAAGAAATTCTTTTCGAATTGTTATTGAATTTTTAATTCATGTAATAACCAAATTTTAAGGCTTTATGATAACAAATACATAATTAAATTCTGGAAACTTAAATATGGATCACGTCTCGTTCTTGTTATTGTTCTAGCAATTCGTAGAACTGTTTTGCCTCATAACAACTCTGGAAATATTGAAAGCATCTGGATATCGAGTTAATTTGCTCCGAAAGTCCAAAAAAGCATAAACTTGATGAACGGTGAACCGACTGTACATAATAATAACACTAAACATTATCTTCTATTTCTCTTTGGCACTTTCTAGAATAAAAAAAATTGAGTGGAAGTTTTGTGCAAATATTTTATGTCCTGCTTGTTGCTAATGGACAATTATATTCCACTTTGGGTCATTAGCCGATAACGTCTGGGATAAATATCCATTTTGTATTATTTATTCCTTTAATGTGGATAAAAATTCCTTGGAAATAGAATGTAGAACTTTTAAATAAATTCACTCTAAGCATTGAAGATTTTGTTAGAGTTTTTATCCGATAAGGATTTTTTTTAATTTTTGTGAGCTTCGAAGAATTTTTTGAGGCCTCTATGAGTTGATTTATTAAACAAATTTAAAAAAATGTATTAAAATTTAAAAATGCACGTCAAGAAACTTTTCGTTGTTCCATATCTCTAAAGTTATTTTATAGGTGGATATTTTCGTGACTGTTCAATCGTAATTTATGTAGATAAAATTAGTGGGAATCAGGCAATGCTAAATAATTTGAAACAAAAATAGACGTACTAAATAGAATTTTATTCACTAAAGATTTGGGATATGAGTTTTCCAAAAGAATGTTTTGAAGTTCTTTTAGACATTCATCTCTCAAAGATGGATGAGTGACCTTAACCACTGAATAAAAGTCTAAAAGAACTTCAAAACATTCTTTTGGAAAATTCATATCCCAAATCTTTAGTGAATAAAGTTCTATTTAGTACCTCTATTTCTGTTTCAAAATCAAACCATCCACCAACAACTGACCAAATTTCAATTTTTAAATCTTTACCACATATAGATGGTTTGACATCAAAACTCATACATTTGCTCAAAAATCAAGACAATATTAAAATAGCTAAAACCAATTTGAAAACTATTTCACAAATACATTCTAATTTGAAAACACCTATACCAGTCAAAAATAAATCAAATATAATCTATGAAATCCCATGCAGCAGCTGTGATGAAGTATACATTGGTCAAACAAGTAGAATCCTTAAAGATAGAATAACTTCTTACAAAAGTGATTGCAGACGGAATGTGAGATCTTGTTGCCTTGCTGAACATGTAATAGATAAAGATCATGTGATTGATTATGATAATGCCAAAATTCTCGATAATGAGCGAAATCTCAATAAGCGTCTCTTTCTTGAAATGGTTCATATAAATAACAATGAAAAATCAATGAATAAAAGAACATATCAATGACCTCAGTACAATATACACATATCTGTTATTATTTTTTTTTATATATATATTTACACATTCTTATACTTTTTATAATCACACTCTGTATGTTACAATTGTATTCTGAAGTTTTTGGAAACTGTCATTTTGTCATTTTAAAATATTTTAACACCGATGTTTCTTTTTGTATTTAATTTTTTCCGTATTTCATGTTATTAGTCTTGAAAAAGAAAATAAACGTTTTCGAAAGCTTGACCAAAACGAAGAAATCAAACTAATTTATTTTATATTGACTGATTCCCACGAAATTTTTCTACTTAAACTATATATATATATATATATACTCATTTTATAATCTCACTCTGTATGTTTCAATTGTATACTGATTTTTTAGTAATTGTCATTTTGTCATTTTAAATTTTAACCTAGATGTTTCTTTTTGTATTTAATTTTTTCTAAATTATATGTTATTCGTCTTGATAAAGAAAATAAACATTTTCGAAAGCTCGACAAAACGAAGAAATCGTACTAATTATTTACTATTGACTGATTTCCACTAATTTTATCTACATAAATTAAAATTATTTTATGGTAACCTATTATATTTAATGAAAGAAAAAAAATCACCTCAAATAATTTGTTGAACATTTTTGAAAGGTCTTGAAATTAATAATAAAACAAATTTCCATTATTATTGTCGCTGCTATAGTAACATCGATAACTTTACAACGATATTGAATTTTAAAAATTAATTATTTTATGAAAAATGGACAACAATATAGAGAGAAAAAATACTATTTCAAATTAAACCGCAAAGTTATATTTAATCATAAATTCCTTGCATTCAAAATGAAATTAACTGACTATTTCAAAGTGAATAAAAAGTGCGTATAAAACAAGAATTCCCAACCAACCTACATTTATTTCCCTTTTGTAATATGTATTTAAAACCAATTAAAAATAAATAAAATTTGAATATTCATAAATATCATATGATATGCATAAATTTTATTACGACTGGTATTTAATTTTTTAAATATGAAACCTTTGAATTAATCAAAAACAAAACATTTAAATAAAATAATCAAAATACATGTATTATTAAAATTGTTTGCCAATCTAAATCAATTTTTGTTTCATGAAATTTTAATTAAATTATATACTAGAAATTTACAAAATTCCCCTAGTGGGATGCTGAAAAATTTAAAATTAATTAATAAAAAAATTGTCGAACTTTAACTCAAATTCAGGTCAGCCCAAGACGGATCTGCTAGAGAAATACCAAATAAATAAATGAACAAAACTGCAGTTTGTTAAAAAAAGTTCCCCATAGTTGAAATGAAAATGTAAAATTCTTAAAACTATAATTTACGTTCATTGACTGCACTTTTCTACTTCTTTCGTTCCTCTTTTTTTCTTATCTTAATTTGCATCGACTGTTTTTCTAATATGGTAATTTTGCAATTCTGTTCCAGAACCATGTGCTCTCAAAAGGAACATTAAATGATGTTTTATTTTCCACTAACTATCATTGTATATTAGTTGGAGATTTTAAAACAGACTGGTTAGTTCCTTCTTTTTACGGTGATAAGTTAAAAAATCTTATAGAAACATATTGTAGTATAATGCAATGTGTAAAAAAACCTACTCGGGTTACTGATACGAGTAGCACACTAGTTGATTATGTGCAGTCTAATTTTTATAATACTGTGACCAATGTACATGATTGTCCAAAAATAACGGACCATTCTATAATTTCTGTTGTTTGCAATAGTGCTGAAATTTATAGGAAAGTAAAACATTTTAGAAAATTAAATATTCCAAATTTAAATAATATAGAAAACAGTCTTATTGTTCGCGAGTTTAATTTGAACTCTACTGATGTCGATTTTATTTAATAATATTTAATATTTTGAAACTTGTGAAACTGTAATTAATAATATTGCTCCTATAAAAACCTAAATTGCCTTAGTTTGACTGTGAGGTACACAATAAAATTAAAAATAGAGATATAGCATACAAGGTATTTAAATCATGTCCTGAAAATGAAAAACAAAATAATTGGCAAATTTTTAAACAACATACAAATGGGGTAGTTAATATTTTAAAAATAAAAAAGGAGCAGTATTATTTTGACAAAGTAGATCGCTTTAGAAATAATCCAAAAGAAATGTGGAGAACGTTAAAGCAACTCATTAATAATAACAGAGATAAATATTTTCCAAACAGTATAATTTTTTAAATAGAAGATGGGAAAAAACAGTAAATGATAGCTTAGAAATAGCACAAAGTTTTTAATAAATATTTTGTTGAAAGTATTGGAAATATTGTTGATAGTATCAATAGTACTGAAACATGGTGCAATTTAAACAGTAACGTATACATACAATTTGAGAATTTTGAAATGCTTTCTATGAATGATTTGCGAAAAACAGTTAACAATTTGGATAATAAATTCCCCTTACACGAAATTTTAAACTGTAGAAGATATATAAAAGAAGTTTTCGACACTATTGGTCATGTCATATTAAATCTAGTAAATACATCACTTGATACTGACAATTCATTAAAAATCAGTACAGTTATACCTATCCCAAAAATAAACAATACCAATAATGCTGATTAATTTAGACCAATTAATACCTTGCCTCCACTAGAAAAAATTATAGAAATTGCTGTTTATGATCAATTAATGTATCATGTTTCTGAAAATTTGATCCTAATATTTAAACAATCTGGTTTTAGAAAAAAAAATTCCTGTGAATCAGCGCTACAACTTACACTTTGTAACATTCAAACTAAATTAGACGAAAATAAATATGTTGTAGCAGTAATTTTGGACTTAAAAAGGGATTTCGAGACAATTGACAGACAAATAATGTTGTCAAAATTGAAACAATATGGTATAGGGGGTAGAGTATTGGAGTGGTTTAGTAACTATTTAAATAATCGCAAGCAGAGAGTCCGTTTTGCTGACCAAACATCCTGTGACATAAATAATGATATAGGGATTCTCAGCGGTAGAGCACTGGACTCATAACCCAAGGGTTGTGGGTTCGAATCCCACCGACGGCAGAAATCATTTTCTGATTTTTAATTAATTAAAAATTTAGAAACTGATTTTCATATACCAGGTGTGATTCTCCACTCGACCATTCACTGTTGGGTTCTAATTAACAGTGCTGTTCCTAAAGTGGCGCTGGGAAACAGTAACAAAGCCTACACAGAACACGAGGCTAATAACCATAGCAGTTGATGCCGTTGACACTAAAGAAAAAAAATCGTCTTACTTCAATTACGTCAAGGTTACATTGGTTTCCAGTAGAGAAAAGAATGTACTATTTTACAATGATTTTAGTATTTAAAGTAGTAAATCATACGGCACCAGAATACTTCCAACAATATATTACGTTCAACAATAATATCCATAATTATAATACAAGATGTACAAATAACATCTACATTGCAAGAACTACATATAAAAAACTATGAATTCTTTATTCTGTAAAGGTTTCAAAAAATTCAATGATCTCCCTTTATATATACGCATGGGCGGATCCAGCCGATTGTCAAGGGGGGGGGCTGTCTTCCACATCAGTTGTAGTTGAGGCTCTGGAGGCTATGGAATATATTAAAAAACGTAACCTAAAGAAGGGGGGGGGGGCTGCAGCCACCACAGCCCTCCCCCTGGATCCGCTTATGTCTATACGCGAATCAATCACAATAAACTGTTTTAAAATTATACTCAATTTAATTAAGATTTTACTAATTCCATTACTTGATGTTTTTAATATATATTATTTTGTCTATATTATTTTGTACTTGTATTTTATATTTGAAATATATGTGTATATGTATTTTAAGGGTTTTTATTTATTTATGCTACTTTTAGATTTATATGTATTTTTTAGTCTAGTTTTATATGTATCTTAGGATTCCTAATTAATAAAGATCTATCTATCTAATTTACAATTATGGGATTTAAATGATTTTTTTTATTGGCATTAAATTTTTTAGTTATTAAATCCTTAAAAAATGTGTTTACATAACATTTTCTGAAACATAAAATGCAACAACCTTGCGTTAAAAAAACGATTCTGAGAAAAATACATAAAATTAAACCAACGCCTTTCTTTAATGTTTTTCCCCTCGGTATAAGTCGTAAGGACCTTCGAAAACCGTAAACAGATTTCGCTCTGTTGTTTCCAAACCCTTCATTTCTCATTTATACAGTATTCAGTGTTTTTTCAATTCCAGTCCTTTAATAGAGCTTCCTGAAATGTCCCTTTCCTTTTCACACCACTAATGAATAATTCCTTACGTATAAAACGAGCATCCCTCTTTCTTATAGGTTATCAATTATGTCGGTTATTTAACACATAAATTCTGGATTGTGGGGGAGTTTTCGGATATTTTCCTTGCGCGGGATTTTCCTGCGGTATCGGTTTTCGTAATTCGGGGTCCTTTTTAGGCCTCGTTGCACACGGTGTGCGAGGTTTTGTTTTGGATTAAGCGATTTTAGAGTACAAGTAGGGTCAGGAAGAAATTAGGTGAGAAAACGTTTTAATGATGTCAATAAATTAGCAAAAAAACTCCCGATAGCCATTTTGTATTCCCTGTATAATTTCCATATAAAAGGAAAGTGAGATTTTAATGGAAAATTTGTGAAAACAGACTGATGAAATCGAGTAATTTTTTTTCCCAATCCCAATCCCATCATTCATGTTCGATCTAGGCGGCGGTGGAGGAGGGAGAAATCCTCTATCTAAAGAACTTGAAAACGGTCTTTCCGACAAATCTCAGTCGGGTTTGATCCCACAAAAACCAGAACCCGATAACTCAATTATCACACTGTTTTCGTCAACAATAGCAATTCTTTCGACGCCCTGTATGAACTAGCTACAATTTTCGTAGTTGTATTCACTTTTAATGACTATCGCAAGAGAGTTTAAAGTAAATGCACGAAATGTGCACCTCTCAAATGCCGATAGAGGGGGATAGAGAGTGTAAGCTCCGCCCCCGGATGCTTTTCTGTCGTCTTCGTCCAGTCTCGTTCCTTTTTTCGATTTGTAACTCGCGCGGTCGGGCAAGATACTAATATGGCAAAATAATAAAATGAATAAATGGTTAGAAAATGTTCTCGTCTTCCATTTGAACTCCGTTAAAACCCCCTACTCTTCTCCATTCTCCCGTTTTATAGCAAATAATTTTCCGGCCCGTAGCGCCGTTCCTAATTATCGCATCGAGTTACTGCGGGGCTCAAATGAAACATTTTTTTTCATGAACCCCCTTCTTTATGCATAAAATCGCGAGCAAAAAATTATCCATTTTTTATTCTGCGCGCCAAGCACGCATTTGTGAAAAATTTCCATATTGCTATCTTTTAGTGGATGAAAAAGTGAACAATTTGAGCCCTGACTGGTTGCGTCAGCTCAATTAGTACGGATGTTACAAGCGTTTCAATAATATTTGTTTTCCCCCCATATCTTGTGCTCTTTATTACCCTTTTACTCACAAAAAATTAAGTCCCCATCTCCACTGCCTCTCGAGAAATAATTAACTATTTTTTTCATTTTTGCAATTTCAAATCGCGATAATTCGCGAACTAATTGACTTACCGGGTTCAGGTTGGAACGAGTTTACGTGTTTTGTCATGCTGAGGCTGAGATTTGTAGGAAAAACCGTTTTCAAGTTCTTTAGATAGAGGATTTCCCCCTCCTCCACCGCCGCCTGGGTCGAACATTTCATGCAGGAATGATGGGGGGAATTGACTTCAACGATTAGGAAAAAAATTACTCGATTTCATCAGTCTGTTTTCGAAAGCCAGATCGACTCCACTATAATGGAAACTTTATGTATTTATATCGATGGGTAACACAAAATATTTACATTCATAATTCCGCCCTTACAAAAACAATCCGAGAAAATTTAAGACTGACGAATCGAAGTATTATATAGTCTTTATCTCAAACGTTCCTCTTCTCTGTTATCTATCTATTTAACATCCGAATTGGAGCGTCATCTTGAGGTAACATTATCACGTAATTTCTCTTACATCGGAATTCAGAGAACGTTCAAATGGGTGGAAAACACGATTTTGATGAGAAGTGAATGAGCGCGATGAAAAAAATTGTATCTGGATTCAGAAATGAAACGCTTTTATGGGCATTGAAAGGAAAATAAAAGAGAAGTGCTCTTGAACTTTTATAAAATTCGTTGACTTGTGAAAACACTATGATGGACATGGAAAATGCAGGTTATTCTATTTATTATGTAACTGAAACTTTAATAGATGTTATAGAGCAGGATTTTAAATTTGACTTTGATTCTCCGTTAATTAAAAATCACTACAACAGAATATTTCTACGTATTTCTTACATATCCGTTCCAAATTATAGACTTCTAGATAAAGTAGTTTTGAATTAGTGGGGATATAAACAATCTCTTTAAAACCAACTGGAAAATATACCTCAAGTCATCCTGATCAAAAGTCAACAGGCAACATCCGAGGATCTCAAGGTCTCGCGCAAAAAGCTGTTTAGAGCTTAAAACTGCAATAATCGAAAAAATCGATATACAGGGTCCTGCAACAGTGGCGCCGTGTTCCATATCTCTATTTAGAGTGCGCACGTAATATTTACAGATAGGTGTTAAAACATTCTGACACTAGAGTAAAAATGAAATACATATAAAATAGGCGGTATTTCAGAATTTTGTTTCAATATCAAGAGAAAGAATGTTTCTTTTCTGTTATTCAGTAGTGCGGTGGAGAAAAATATTTCAGTTTTAAAATGGTTGAATAAATATAAAATTTCGAATAATGCTAATTTTGAATGTTGATACCTTGCAATTTAAAAACCAATCTAAGTATTAAAATTCACTGTTCAAGCATACATTTACACATCTTTCTATAGGACTCGACCACTACATATTTAAACCGTAACGACATTGTATTCAAATGATAATTTTATCGCGATAAATTTCGTTTAGATGCAACTTTTCTGAAGAAGAATATGAGCCCAAGATAACCGAATTAGTTTTCTCATTCGGTGCGAAATCGAATAAAAACTGTTCGGTTGTTGAGTTACTTTGCTGCGGGACGAAATAAACCTAATTTATATAGCAATAAAACGTATTTTATTACCGTGGACAGACCTTCTTCCTTCTTATTTGGGGTTTCAATCTGAGCATAAATTTTCTTTTTATTTACTTGGGAATTATCCTCCTCTCCCAAAGTGGTGGTTTAACATTCGCTCAATGGAGTTAACGTGATCTCCAACTTCCGGTCTATTGAACTTATACCAATTTACTGATGCGGGTTTTGAGGTGACCTTCGACCTATTGTTGTACATTTTTAGGTTAATAGTTAATCCAATTCTCTCATTATACTTTTTTTTCTTAATAAATAAGTCGACCAAGCGGGTTTTTCTGTGATCTTAGAAAAAATCGATTTACCGTAAATATGAAACTTATTGAATCGAACTAAACTCCGAGTAGTTTCAGAATAAATTTAAATTTTTAAGATGTCTTCACGGATAATTGAAATATCGATGGTAAAAAATAAAGGCAAATCATTCTCGACAAACTTCTAATTCTCCGACTTTTCTTTCCCTTCAAATTCTGTTCCAATTTTTTATTTATTTGATATTGAATTTGCTTTATTGCTTACTTAGCTCTAATTTGTATTTGTACCCCCATAAACTTTTTATATTAAGAAATACAATTTCAATATAACTCGGTAAATGTTGTGGCATGTAGAGGCATATCGCCCAGTAGAATCATTCATGTATTTATTAGTAATAGTTTAAGGTCATGTTATTGTATATATTTTCATTACGTGTAAATAGGAAGGTTTGATGTCTTATCACGTATGATTATTTGTTTAATCATTTATTGTATATAAGAACGGTTAAGATCAATCTTCCTGGTATTCATTATATCATATTAATTCAATTCATACCTAATATTGTAGTACGTATGTATTTACGTATCACTGTAAATAGACGTCCGTTAGTTAAGGGCTGAGTTTCATTGCCTACCTCATTCCCTAAATCAGGACATCACATGGATGAATGATTCTACTGAGCGATGTGCCTCTACATGCCACAATGTAACCAAATAGAATACGTTTTTCTCTAGACATACCATATGGTAAATAAATAAAATTAAAAAAAAAATATTGGTAAAAATACATTAAAATAAAAGGAAAATATTACTCGATATCCGGAGAACCGATAACACTTATTTCGGATTTCTCGTTCCGCTCGCCTACTCATACTTACTAATAGTTTATTTTGTACACGTATGTTCCTATTGTTTCCAGTTATCATAAAATCTTATCGAAATCGGCGTTAATAGAATGTGATAGCGTCCATAACATTTCTATATAGAAATATCGATACTTTCTTGAGACGCTAATGTTTCATGAACTCCTGCTTAAATGATCGCTTTATTTTAAAATAGCCAGTTACTTCCTATTGTATTGATAAACGAATAACTATTGTAATAAATTAGAAATTCGAAGTTTTAATTTTCAAAGATTTTATTTTCACAATTCTGACTTTGACATCTATTCATAACTATCTAATAAAAACATAAACAAACACCCCATAACAACCATCCTAAAAACCCTGTCACATTTTAAAGTAAAATTTTACAATTAATCATTTTACTCTAAACCAAAAACACAACTTCATTATAAATTTTAATTATGTTCCCAAATTCTAAAAAGTAACCCGCATTAATAACAAATGCCATTTCAAATTCCCCCCACAGAAAATTTATAATTGTCTCAAAAACATACTAAACTATTAATTAATCTATGTCTTAATGTTTAATTATAATTTTCTTTAATATTTTCCTACTATCGTCTTCATATTATCCAATTTTCTTCTTTTCATACATCTCTTTATTTTCATTTTTCTTAAAAGTTGTAATTTTTTTAATTTCCAGTTTTTTCTGATCTTCTAAAATCGTTTTTCATTCCTTTTCCTGTTGTTGTTTTATTTCTTCAATTCTATCACTCATATTGTTTTCTGTCTTTTTGATTTTTCTTTCTGTATCCCTTATATACTTTGAACATCTTTTTCAATTTTCTGCTGTTTTTGTTCAATTTTTCCCACACTTTTCTTTACTTCTTCTTCTTTTTCAATTTTTTCTTTGAAAATCTCTTCTTTTTCTTGTATTTCTTTTATTCCATTTATTTGTAAATTTTCTATTTCCATGATTCTTCCAATCACTTCTTCCCTCATCTCCTGTTCAGTGACTTCTATTTTATTTTCCATGTATAATATTGATTCTTCCAATCTCTTTTCCACATTTCTTAGTCTGTCTTCCATTTTCTCTATGATTGTTTCATTATTTTGCTTCAATTCTTGTTTCATTTTTCTAAAGTTTCCTTCCACTCCTTCCATTCTGTGTTCAATTCTGTCAAAAAACATTGTCAGAGCATCCATCATCATAGGACTACCTCTTCCAGACATTGTGTCGCCCATTCCCCTAACATTCATTTCTGCTACCTCTGCAACATGATCTACCCCTTGCTCTACATTTAAATCTTGTTGTATAATAGTTGTTTCTTGTTCTTCCATTACATCCTGTCCATCTATACTCCTTTGGTCTTCTTCTTGTTGTCGTCCTCTTAATTTTTTTATCTCTTAAATCCATTTTTTTTATTATAACTTACAATAGGGCCCCTTTATTTTAAGGCCCCACGTTGGGCGCCAAATTTGTAATAAATTAGAAATTCGAAGTTTTAATTTTCAAATATTTTATTTTCACTATTCTGTTCATATCTATCTAATAAAAACATAAACAAACATCCCATAACAACCATCCTAAAAACCTTGTCACATAATTTTTCCCTTTAATCATTTTACTCTAAACCCAACTTCATTATAAATTTTGATTATGGACCCAAATTCTCCAATTAACCCGCATTAATAACAAATTCCATTTCAATATGAATACCGGGTAGCACACGAAGTGTAGATCGATCAATATCTCTAAAGTAAAATTAGTATTTAGAGATTTTCAAGACCGACTATTGTACATGTTCTCCGATGGATGTTGCGCTACCGATATTATAAACCTTATAAATATACGGTTTATATAACAATAAATAAAGCTTCATGTAGTCATTCAAAAAAATTGTGCTTTATAATTATACATATTTTGGGTTTCAATTATAGGGAAGCTCCGTTAGAAACCATGTAATTAATTTCGCAATATAATTACAGTAAACTTCTCGGGTTGCATGTGTAAGCCCTACGTATATATTATATTTGAGTTAGGCCAGTTGATATTTCCTACAGAGAGGGCAAATAAATTATTTTCGATAAGATACTATCGTTTTCATCTTCAAACGAATAATTTTCAGGCTTTCGAGCTGAAAATCTAATGGGTAACACATATGTTTTTTAATTGAACCTCAAACACCTTGGATTAGTTCATATATCCCATCTTGTTGGTAAAGAGTTTTCCACTGTCGAAAGTAAAATATTATTTATTTGATTCATTTAATTCGTTGTTGAGACGATAAAGCCTCCGAATTTCCTGGTTCATCCTGTTTCATCGTCGAAAAAAATCTTATAAAATTATAATTTCCACTCCAGGAAACCGACATGCGTGTCTCCGTTCCCATCTCCCAAAAGAAACGTATTTTATCTGCGTAAGGATAATCACAAAAAACACACGGAAACCGTTTCAAAGCAGGTATATCCCGTGAGAGGAAAATCGTACCTTGACGAAAATCACAAATTTAAATTGAACATTTATCTAAAGAGATAAGAGGATTTGAGGAAAGCAAGATTGAACGGTTTTTATCTGACAGGTTAATTCCTCTGTGATTTTTTGTCGTACGGATCCGAAATAAAATACTGTGTTCGCGTTAATTTTATGATACATAACAAGGTTTCTTTCAATTTACGTAAATAATTTCTCAAAAGTCCCTTTCAAATTTTGAACAACAGACATACAGTGTTAGTGCCCCTCATCATTTTAATTCTAGAAACCTCTTTGATACACCACTATCTTAACCCCAAAACGGTACATATTGTTATGTACTATCGGTGTGTAAAAGAAAAATTAATTTAATTTTGAGTTTTACTACATAACCTATAACATTATTATTGATTTTATTAATAGATTAACCAACATCGACTTTAGCTCTATAATTTGGTTTGTTGTTAATTTAATATTTATAACAAATTTTTAATTTTACCTATATCTTTTTGTTCTTATTGCCTTCTGCCGTAAACTCAGACAGAATGTAATTATTTGTTGTGGATAATTTTGTTGAGCGCCATCTACTATCAAGTAGAAAATTTGAGAATCTTAAACTAAGGACGTGTTTCTACTGACTGCGTGATTGTAGAAATTGATAATAACGACTCAGTAAAATTATGCAAACATTTATTAATGTTCAAAATAAATAATGGTTACCCTTTTAGTTTATATGAAAGAGTTGTTTGCTGCCAGAATAAGGCAAGCGTAATATTTTTCTTATTTACAAAATCAACAATTATCACACATCTTATGATTACTCTCTTACCTTACTCCAATGTTATATTCTAACCTAAGTAATTTAGTTATAGTTTTTTTTAAATTTAACCTAATTAATTGTAAAACTTATGGCCTTTTTATAAACGTTTTTAAATATTGATATTTAATATAGTAAATTGGTACCTTTAATACGACTTAGACTTTTTTATTCTGATTATTTTCCTAATCAATTCAAGATGGGATTTAGTACAATATCTTCTAGGAAACCAAAAACAGGAATAAGATAAATTAATACAGGATACAACTGGATCTGGATAGTATAGTCAGGATACAACAGGATCTGGATTATGATATGATAAATAATTGGACTTCTCCTCTGGATTTTTCTTTAAGTTATCTTGTTTTACCAAAATATAACCTCACTTATTTTGACAGGTAAACTTCTTTGAAATTCTTTTATTTCAATCAGTATTGCTTTGATTTGATTTTCTTTTGTTTTTATTACGACGATCGATGTGAACGCTTCAAAGGATTTTGGTGACAGCGCGAAATAGTTTTTATAAACCATCAAATCACAGGTTACTTGATTGGAATTTGACAGTTTTTTAATGTAAATTTTAATAAAATTTAAAAATTATTAATTTTTTTACTACTTTTAATTAACACCAAATTATTCTAGAAACAAAAATAATAATTTTGATATAATTTTCCCACTATTTCTACTTATATTAAATTTATATACAGACTTCTAATGTTCGTTATTATCGATTCCTTAAATTCCATGAAACTTCATTATTATTCCCCTTTTTTACTGTATTTCTTTAATTTTAGAAATCCGGAACTCTATTTCTCGAGCTATTGGAATTAGTTAATTAATGCAATATTATCTACTAATAACTATTAAATTCCAGTAGTCGATTATAATGGAATTAATCCACACAACTATTTTTTTAATCAATAATAAAGTAAAAAATACACAACGGAATACATTCGATAAAAAAACAAAATAGAGCAATTTAAAAATTCCAAATTAATTACTTCGTGGAAAATAGGAATAAGAACGTCCATATTTGGAACACAAAACATATCAACTGACCTACTCTTTGTGTTCAAACACCCTCTGTATATGTGTAACATCTGTGTTTTACTGCGATGTGTCCCAACTAGAGAGAGATAGAGGAAAGAGAGGGCCTTTTAATATCATATTTAGATTCGTAACATGAGCGGGACATTCAACAAACGAGTATGACAAAGTGGGATGTCGTTTAAACGATGGTGGACATAATATATTTTGTTAAAACATATTTGGTAAAACCTTTAATAGTTTTATAAAAAATTGGATATTTATTGAAAAAACAAATACGCATAAACTAAAACTAGCCAAAGCTAGAGATCTAGAGAGCAGGAACAATAGACTTCTAAACTTCCGGTTAAAGTTTTTAAAATCAGTTTTGAAATTTAGGCGTGCACACATTCAAGGTATCCTGAGTTCATATCCGTTGTCCGTTAGTCTTTATCGGTTCTGGAAGCTGAGTTATAAATGCGTACAGAGGACAGATGGACAGACAGATAGAAGCGTACCATAAGACTTTTCTAAACTTTAAGGTTTAGAAGTCTAAAGTATGTTGTACAGTTAAGTGATAGAAAAATTGTGCTTTTAAGAAGAACATTGTGATTAAAATAATATGCTATTCTACATTCTTGTATCAGTTAAATAAACTGCTGTAATTCATCCAAGCAAATCCAACGTACTATTTCCTTTTTGATTCTGTTTGATATTTCTAGGTAAAATTATTTATTCCAGAATTTAAAATTGTCTACAATGTCATTTACGTTCCACTGTGCGCCTAGTGTTACACGCTTTCTGGTTCTCTCATTGTCTAGAAAGTATTCCAAATATTAAGGGGTGATATGAAAAGTATGTGGGGAATTTTGTCGCTAGCTGGGAACCGTTGGAGATGAATCTGAAATTTTAGTTCGCATTTCATATGCCATATAGCAATGTCACAGGACATGTTTGTTTACCTGAAAAGAATAATATTTTCGTTGAAATTGAAATCACTGGTTTATGGGTTAGAATGTTAATATATGTTTCAAAACACTGTGATAATTTCCATTGTTTATATAAGGGTGGTCAGCATTGAAGAGTATGTTCAGTGGCGTCATAGTGGTGTTGGTAACTGAACTGCTGAACAATTTATTTTCAAATATAAATTATATTTAAAACAATTTGACCGCCAGTGTCGTCCATTATCGTCCATTATCGTAAAACGATTTTGGATTCATTTAAAAAAGCCTCGCAAAGTCACAGTAGAATTCAAACAATTTTATGCCCGTTTATGATATAGTTATTCACAACAAATTGATTTTCTCTGGTTAAACCCTTTGACAAAACGCATCAAATTTTTAGGGTCGGGTAAATATTTAATTTTAATTTAAAAACTTTTATACCCCGTTTATACACAAACGCATAAAATTTGAGGTTAGCATGATTTTATCGTTCGTTAAAAAAACTCAGTTACGTTGTTTAAACAATATTTTAATTTTAAGTGCATCGGTTATTTTATTTATTTCGCGGCTTTTTACGAGTGAGCGTTAAAAATTGATTGTATTTAAAACATTTATGAATAATGGATGTTTTGTCTTCATTCAGAAGATTACTTTTGAAGCTGTTTACGAGGTCGGCCAATGCAGGTTTTGCGTTCAAATGCCGATTTTTTAAACACTGTTTGAAATGATATAAATGGACTGTATAAATTTCGTTTTTTCGTAAGTAATATCATAAGTGCATCTAATTTTTAGGAAAAAAATCGAAACACACGTTGCTAAGTAATACTTTAACAAGAAAGATGAGCGCTGGTGCAACAAAAATCCGAGGATTTTTGCACCAGCACGAATGCATTTTGTTAAAAAAATATTACTTTGCGTTGTGTTTTTTCGATTTTTTTCACAGGATTTTTGCACCAGCACGAATGCATTTTGATAAAAAAATATTACTTTGCATTGTTTTTTCGATTTTTTTCACAGGAAAAATTAGATGCTCGAATGGTATTTGACAAGACTATTATACCTATTATAGATGCATACTGAAATGGATTTGTATTAACACAGATATTTTAAAGAAGTTAGGTACATTATCAAAATCTATAATAGTCAAAATTAAAATAAAGTTACTAACAATATAATTAAATAAACACTACAATACCTTAAATAAAATAGTCTAACCACAGAATAAATAAAGTAAATATAACCTATAAAATTATAAAATGTCAAAATTATGAAAGGTATAATATATAGTATAACTTTAAAAAAATAAAAAAAACATTATTGCCAATTTAAAATATGATGAAAAATTATCTGACTAGATTTTAAAAAATTATAGGGTTTAAAAAAAATGAAAAGTGGTTGTTGATTAGTTACGAAAAGAAAATAGAAAATTAAAAAATTGATTGAAAAGTTTCGTAAGAGAAAGAAAATTAATTTAAAAAAGAAATCTTTGTTAATTCATTGATAACGTTGGGTGTAGGGAAATCATTAATGTTGTTGATGGGTCCAGCTGTAGAGTGAGAAGCTCGAGGAGTGGCTGAAGGATCTTTTGTTTTCTGTTTTTTAGCTGGAGGTTCTGAGGCGTCACTTCTAAGGGTGTTTATGATGTTGGAATATTGCTCATTAATCCATTTGCAGATAAGGCTTAATTGAGTTGGCTGAACTGAACAGGTTACTGACTGCTGTCGACCGCATAGAGTGGTTTGTTTTTTTTATTTCTTTTGTATTTAATCATGCCTTCTCTACTGCTTCATTATTCCATTTCGAAAGTTTGTTTTTTCCCTCTGGAGTGTTTTTGTACCATCCACTTGATTGTTCTTTGTTCCATGATGGGTTTACTGTTAAGAATAATCTAGCATTGTTATTCTAGATGAACGTTTAACCATTAGAATTTTAAAAAGACGGACTGGACAAGAGAGAGGGTTCTTCATGTTGGGGACCAGCCATTTACCATCGGCCATTTTTTTTCTCGACCCTGGGTCGTTTTATTGAAGAGAGGATTATATTCTACTCTTCCTAAAAAGTAGGATTTTTGAAAATCAGTTATTTTAAAAAATATGTAACTATGTTATCTACCTGTTTTAATCCCAGAATTATCCACTTCCTCTTTAAAATAATGAACTCTGCAATTGACTGTTTCTCCACCTCTCCAGGCAAGTTCTACTGAGTCCCGCCGGAGTGTCTTCGTCCCATAATAAAACCATTGCGTAGTATTCATCGAATTTTAGTGAAGCAGAGCTCGATTTCCTTTTATTGGCGCACATCTGCAAATTCCTTCGTTTCGCATTACGAGCGTCCCTACTCGACTTGAAGATAATATCTTTAAATGGATCAAAAATTATTTTCATAAAATACATCTGTTGCATTTTTTTTGCAACGGTGTTCCACATTGTCTTCACAACTAGTTCTTTGTAATTTTTACCGTTTTCTTTCTTCATATTCCACGCACAATCTTTCAGGATTAGGTTTAGTTGCTCTGAACTTGTAGTTTCCAAAAGCTCGTATTTCTTTGCCTTGCAGAATTCCGTAAACTGTTTCCATATTGATGTATGGGTTTTAACGGTATTGTACGGTACACTTTTCTCAATCGCCAGATCAATATTAGTCATAGAATCACTTCCAAAGCGACTAATTTTCACTACATAAGCTGACTAGCACTGTTTAAAAACAATATTACAAAATTTATTGACAATATAATCAGAAAAAATGTTTACCGTCGTTTTCTAGTATCCTAGGAGACCATAATTACTTGTTATCAAAGATATTGTAATTTTTGGTGACAACAGCTCTCAAGTTTTGCCGCGGGTAAACTCGAAAAAACTACTGATAGAAGCTGTCATACAGTTTTTTCATCTAGAGCTTGCAGGTATTCAGACCCGGATGTCCGCGATGCCATCTCAAGATTGACGATTTCGTCTCACTCCTACCCGTATCGAGTGAAAGATATTTTATTGTCTTATTTAAATATTTGGTGAGCTACTAGTACGCCGTTGCCAATACTTGTTCTTTGTCAGTGACGCGGTTGCCAATTTGTTTATTAAATATGAATGAAATGAATTATGTTTAATTTGTAATTGGAAATTAAACAATGGATAATATTTGTGCGTATTAATTGTTCCAAAATTACTATAAAAAAAAGAAAATAAATATTCAAATACCCACTAAATATGGTCATACCTTTAGACCTCTGGGCAGAGACCGTTAGTGACAAAATGTCTGTATAGATGGTCAAAATGTAAAATTTATTTATATAATACTCTTTTGGATGCCGGCTAAGTTCAGTGAAGAAAGGGTCGTGAGTGTAGTAATAAAAGAAACAAACAAACCCATTCAAACACAAAACCTCCACAGTGAATTAAAATTGCTCCCACTTCTACGTTAGGGACACCACTACTCTCACATTTTGTATAATTTCGATACTTAATCAATAAATTTTACTCTCATTTTCCTCTTACTCAAAAAGTGAACAATCTAGTCGATGAATATTCGCCGAAATCTGAAATTAGAAATTAATTATTAAATTTATCCAAAGAAACTTGGGAAATAATAATGCATTTAATTGAAATATTTTCCAACTAGCTACGAGTTTCGTTACAGATTTCTAAATTGGACGTACGTCTAAGAAATTTATCTAGTGTAGACAATCTTTTGATTAATAAATAATCATAATTAATGTTTTGCCGGTTATATTTAGGATTTGTATTCGTGCAAATTCAATATTCGTCAAATAGGAGCCATGCCGAACTTAATCACCCCGAATATCACGATCTTTTCAATTCAGGATTCGAACTAGAAACATCCACCGCCCATTAGGCTGTATAAACCTCTTCGTAGCGTCAATCATCTCGAAACACCTCTCCACTCCAGTATAGAAATATCCAAATCCCTAGAAGGAAACAAGCACTGATTACTCTCGGGTCTGATCGGTTGGGCTCCGGGCCCCGGGATTCGGCGGTTGCTTTCGCAGCCACCTGCCCGACTTCTAAATGATGAATTATACATTATACCACAATAACTCCCCATAATTCTGGAGAAAACTGCTTCCAAATAAAGAAAATCATTTTGTAGGCCAGTCAGCCGGAAAATGGATATTAAAAAATTTTTTCAATTTCTCTTATCATGGAATAAAACCACTTATTTTGTTAAAAAAGTTTTTTAATTTTTGACGTTTCGACTTCCTTAATCGGAAGTCGTTTTCAAAATGACATAACAAAATATATAATAAAAAATTTATTATAGAAACAGAACACTTGATAATCTTACAAAAATGACAGCAACATAGGACACGGAGCAAGATTTTGAAATTGAAGAAGTTAAAAATTTGTTTCCATCATATTCTTGTTACGTTCTGGGAACGAATTTTGAAAGAAGGATAGCGCATTTGCATATTATAAGAGAATTTATACTTCGTCATAATTGAAGTTTTCTTAATAATATTATCATAAGAAAATAACAGATAAAAACCTCCACATTTTTATGGTTTACCTAAAATACATAAACAACAAATACCATTAAAACCAATAATAAGTTCTATAAATTCACCTTGTCAAAATTTAGCAAGATTTCTACTTAAAATAATAGATCCGTTATCAGGAAATCCTTTATCAAAAATCAAAATTACAAATTCAGATATAATGGTTAGTTTTGATGTAGTTAGTTTATTTCCAAATGTTCCTGTCGATAAAACTCTTAATCTTGTGAGAAAGAAGTTGACAGGGTATAATGCATTCATAAATAGAACTAAATTAAACGTCTCAGCAATTCTAGAATTGTTGGAATTATGTATTAAAACTACATATTTTCAATTAAATAGTGATTTTTAACAGCAAAATTTCGGCATGGCAATGTGTTCACCTTTATTACCAAAATTGTGTGATATTTTCATGGAGGATTTTGAAATGGAAATTGTAAATAAACAAAATTTAAGGCCTTCTGTCTGGTTTAGATATGAAGATGAAATCCTTGCAATTTGGCAACACGATAGGGAAAATATTGGGAAAATATTTTATATAATAGTAATAATAGCAAACCACTCAATTTGTGTTAAACGAGGTATTGTCAAATCTCTTTCCGATAGAGCAAAAACAATTTATTCAAATGACAATATTTTAAATAATGAATTATCACTAGTCACAAAACTCTTTGTTTGTGCTTTCATAGCCGTAAGTATATCCCTTTATATTTTGAGGATGTAAAACCAAATCTGGGTCCTAATTACAAGTCAATTTTAAACAGTGGTTATCAAATAATGGGGATCTAAAAAAAGCAAATTTCACCAATCATCATATTTCATGTCATGTCAGGTTACACTTTTTGACGCCCAACGTGGGGCATTATTTAATTGGGGAGGTCGGCGAATTAGAAAATTAACCGATTTACAAAAGATTTATCTCTAGAGACCGGCCTACAATATCCTTTCAACCAAATAAACCAACCAAAGAAAAAATTGGAATTGATTTATTAATCATGCTTTTTCTTATTTTTCTCGGGGTAGTTAATGAAACGGCGGGGTCTTTATGAATCAGCGAGAAAATGGGCCTTTTCACTTATTGTTTCGGTAACATTTGGGAAACGCATAAATACAACTTGGAAGTGGAAATCCATTATCCCACCTACGGCGAATTTGCAAGTTTTGGGGTTTTGGAATTCTTTGCTGTTTTCGCTCATAAAATTTTAATACACCTACAATATAGGATATTTTACGTATTCGGCAATAGCAATATGTAGAGTGGAAAAATATCTTTTACGGAAAAGATAACGGTAAAAACATGAATGCTAAAAATACCCCCTGTGGGATGATATTTCTCCACATTTTCCTATATTTATCTAACTTACAACAACATCAATGAAATGAAAATTAACGAAAAAAACTACAACAGTCTACCAATGCCATCAGGTGTACCGCAGGAACGCATTCTAGGGCCATTCCTTCACGTAATCGAATTATTTGTGTATTTAAAAACATATATAGATAGAGATTACGCCTCCTAGTAGTGAAGTTAGAAACTATAATTTCCAGCAATTTTTCTTGATCAACTTTCCGCAATTTTTTTTTCCCAACATGCTACTGTTGTCTGATTGTCAAAAAAATTCCCATTTGATTTCCTTTGTTTTACTGTTAACTGTGCGAAATTTTTCATTTACTTCTTTAACCTTGTTCATAGAGGCTCAGCTGAAGAATCTAAAAGACAAAAACCAGTATTGGGATGTAGAATCAGATGAATTAAATTTTCATTATTGATTTGCTTTGTAGACGCGAATGAAAAAAGTGACTTCTGACCACTTTATGTTGTTTGACACTACTAATAAATTAACTGTCCAGTCAATATTAAAAAAAAAAAAACAAAAAAAAGTTTAACTACTACAAATTTAAGTTAAAACTACAATTACCATCGCTTAAAATTACGGTAGAACTTATAATTTAATTCCAAATCATTTTGGCCTGTCTACTTCATTCAAGTGGCTCCACCATCCCGTCGACTTTCTCTCTTTATATGCTTCGTCTATATTTACAGCGTTATTTTTTGTATTATGCAGCCTCCATATCCGAGTTAAGTGAACCAAAATTGAAATTTCTACCCTCTTCTCGCTTGTAATATATTTCTAGTCGCTTGCATTTTATGTTTTTTATAAAATATGTTTTGCAAACGCCAGGATACGTCCACAAGGATCTCAAGAGGAGTTACTGGAGGTGGATTATTTTCCTGCTATTTAGGAGAATTAGTTTGCGGTCTGATATTTTGAAATATTTAAAATCGTCAAACAACACAGTGCTCTTGAGATTTCACTACTTTGGGTTAAACAGTTAAATAATTTTAGTAAATGCCCCGACCCAATAATTTCTCCAATGCAGGAATGAGATAATATCAGTTGCCTTGTATATAAATAATAAATTTTCTGTACCTGTTTTTATTAAAATTATATACAAGAGAAACGTCTGATAGGGTTGATTCCTCGTAACGGCGGGCGTAATTTCGGCCGGTAATCCCTTGGCCTACCTGCATAAATCAAGGGGTACCATTTATGACAGGGGTAATTTCGGCCGAGGCGTCTACTGTATCAATTCCTTCGTCAATCATTGGGGAGTAACTAGGACTTGGGCCCTCAATGCCGTCAGCTTCAACGCCGGACTGCGTAGCCGGAGCAAAGGACTGCGTAGCCCGCTGAGGTATAATTTTTTTATCAATAGCCGCAGGCTGTTGTTGTTGTGATGTCTGAGGCGGAGCCTCCGTATTATCTTCGTTTTCACTTTCTACGTCACTTTGATTTTGATTTGCGGCCGAAAATACCTATGAGATAAGGAAGCAACTTAAAACCTCCGGCCGAATTTACCTACCGGCTTTTAGTACCTGCCCTTTTTCCGGCCGAAATTACATCCGCCCCCTCGTAATACTTTATAATATGGTTAATTAAAATTTACTGTAATTTTAATTTAAATTAGGAAGAATTTTGACTGTATTGCTGGTTCCCTAAATGATAAACAACTACTTAATGTCTTTACTGTACCAAATAATAATGCGAGATATTGTATCTGGGAAACTATTCATCGTAGAGGCTTGCGGAAAAAAAGATATTACTAAAACGGCCAAGAGAAAAACCTGGAAAATATTTTCAAGTTTCTAAAATGGCCGCTAGGGGGCGTAACTGCAATCTTGAATCTAAAAAAGTTATGTTTCTGTGAATTTCGCTATATTGACCTAACAAAAAAATACCTGATCTATAAAGTAGAGGATAATCTGAATCTTTTTTGTTTGACAATTTTTGCTTTATCTCTAAAAATAAAGTGGTGGGGGGTATTCAAAGTTTTCAGTAAAAAACATCCTGTATATTCGAAACGGCTGAGCCGATTTTAACAAATTTGGGCTACTTGAAAAGAGCTGTTCTTGTGCTACAAATGCTATAATATTTGAAGTTTTGTTAGTTTCAGATGTCGCCGCTAGAGGGCCTTTTTCGACATTTCGACAGAAATGGTTAATTTTCTCAAAAAAATTAAATGCATTGGTATGATTTCTTTTTCATGAAAAAGTAGCTAAATGATGCCTAAACAAGCTCCCGAAAACCGCATCTCGATATATTGGTCCTAACCTAAAAATTAGGCGAAAGAAAATTTTATACGAAAATCCCTTAAATTTTTATTTTTTAAACTAATTAATTCCTTTTATTATGTAAGTCGTGGCCCTAAAAAGGACCAATATAAAAAGGAAAGGTTTTTAGTGCCCCCGCAAATGCTCTAAATGCTGATCATCACGCTCTATGCATTGCTGAAGCCTCTCATGGATAGACAAAACTGCAGCTTCAATTTCGGCTCTCGGTATGTTACGTAATGCATTACGAATCCGGTTTTTCATATCTCTCTGGTCGTAGGTTGAGTCTGAAAATCAAGACAAGTTAAGTCTGGTGATCGCGCAGGCCATGGAAACAAACTTCCTCTTCTAATCTAACGCTGTTGTAATACTGCATTAATATGCTCTCGCACAATAATGGAGAGTTTTTATTTCAAATTCTTTGGACCGATGAAGCCACCTTTAAAATCTGCACAATATGCATTATTGGTCTGCAGAAAATCTGCATTGATTGCGTGAAGTTCAGCACCAAAGACGTTGGAGTTTAAATGTGTGGTGTGGCATACTGGGAGGCAGAATTATTGGGCCATATTTTTTCGAGCAATCCCTAAGCGGCAATATCTTTCTTGACTTTTTGGCCAGTAAATTATCGTTGTTATTGCAGATGTGATACTGGAAACACGTCAAAACTTACTTTTGCAGTTGAATGGTTGCCCAGCACATTATGATATTATTGTGCGAGAGCATATTAATGCAGTATTATAACAGCGTTGGATTGAAAGAGGAAGTCTCTTTCCATGGCCTGCGCGATCACCAGACTTAACTTGTTTTGATTTTCAGACTCAACCTACGACCAGAGAGATATGAAAAACCGGATTCGTAACATACCGAGGAATTAATTAGTTTAAAAAATAAAAATTTAAGGGGTTTCCGTATAAAATTTTCTCTGGCCTAAATTTTAGGTTAGGAACAAGATATCGAGATGCGGTTTTCGGGAGCTTGTTTAGGCATCATTTAGCTACTTTTTCTGTCGAAATGTCGAAAAAAGTCCTCTAACGGCGACATCTGAAACTAACAAAACTTCAAATATTATAGCATTTGTAGCCCAAGAATAGCTCTTTTCAACTAGCCCAAGTTTGTTAAAATCGGCTCAGCCGTTTCGAATATACAGGGTGTTTTTTACTGAAACTTTTGAATACCCCCCACCACTTTATTTTTAGAGATACAGCAAAAATGATTAAACAAAAAAGGTTCAGAATATCCTCGACTTTAAAGATCAGATATTTTTTTGTTAGGCTAATATAGCGGAATTGACAGAAACAACAATTTTTTAGATTCAAGATTGCAATTACGCTCCCTAGAGGCCATTTCAGAAACTTGAAAATATTTTCTCTTGGTCGTTTTAGCAATAAGTTTTTTTGCCGCAAGCCTCTACGATGGATAGTTTCCGACATTCTTATTTGGCCACCCTGTACATAATTCTTTAAAAACCAAAACAGGTACATGTAGCGAAGTCTGGCCACTTACATGATTTTATCAACAGAAATATATAAACTTACCTCAACAGAGTGAGCCAAATCCTCAATTGTTTTTAACAGATGGAAATCTCTCTTGTTCTTGTTCAGTTCGATGTCCGATAGGTAATAGCCATAGCTACCTGAAAACACAATTTATTACCCTTGCATGAACTAAAAGTTAGGTTAGAATAAATATGGTTTTTTGTTAGTAGTAATTTTTGAGAAATTATTTCTAAACAAATAAATGTTCCAAGTTGAAGTTCTAGCTGTATTTCATCTTAATGGTAAATGCTTAAATATCTCCAGAATTAAATAAAGCCCTGTGATAAAAAGATACAGTTTTCGATTTGTTTGCAAAAACTGACCTATCGTTTTCACTAAACGAGCGTATAGGCCATCGACCGAGGTCCTTCAGCCTGTAGCGATTCTTATTTTTACTACTTTATTTTTTTATGTATTTTCTAGACGAGAGTATAAAAAAATATGTTGTGAACAGAATGGTTTAACTTAACAAATAAAATTGAAGGGATTACAGTTCTATCACTTCCATTTCTTTAGCCATCACAAAAATCGTTTCCACAGTCATAAGAAGAAAATAATAGCATCGCAAATTCTCGGCGAAACTGCAGGGGAGTCTTTCATATGCTGTAGTAAAATGCAGTTTGTGAAATGATCACTGTTGATATCATATAGGTCAACGCTGCTAACTAACATCCATATTTTCATAGTAGTCCTACGAGAGCGACTACTTCTATCGCTATATCCTAAAAATGTCATTTTACTCCTTGATCCCGTCTAGACACACATAATATATCAAAGTTAGTTTCCCTAACAGACACATCGTAAATCTTCCTAGATTCCGACTTAATCCAACATTTACATAACCCCCTAAATTCCGTATACCTCGGTATATCGCTGTCTATAAACTTTTAAAGTCTTGTCCTTGGGATTGCGGGAGGCAACGGCATATATTTCGAGAATTATAAAATTCGAGCGAATCGAAATATATCCCATAGAAGAAGAGGGTGAAAATTTCAATTTTGGTTTACTTAACCCGGATATGGAGGTTGGTAATAAAAAAAAACTGTAAATGTGGTGAACGAGGTTGAAAAAGAAATCGGGAAGCTTGCCAAGTTACTTGCAATGATGTGAATGCGAGAAAAATTAAAATAGAGTAGTTGAATACACAGTTTTACAATAATATTCTTTTTAGACCTAAAAATAATGAAAAATAATGATATACAGACTACGTTTGAAAATTAAACCAGTGTAGAATATTGTAGAATAAGGAATAACAAAAAAATCAAGCTAGGCAAAGATTAAGAAAAATTATTCACCGAACGGCTTTAAAAAAACAAGCAGAATTGTGCAATTTATTCTCTTACAAGTTTGACGTGCAAAGTTTCTAAGTATACCTTTAAGATAATTTAGCCCAGTTGCCATCCAGGAGCATGGATGTAATCCAATGCCTGTGGAGGCATAGCCCCAGGAGTAGTTGTTTGAAGTCCAGATGCGGTTCAGTACGTCTCGACATTCATTGTCAAACGGTGAGAGGTTGCATAACACAGTATTTTTAGAATTTGAAATATGGGCAAGTAGGCTGGCAGACGGTAGTCTGTGGGGTGACCCACCCTTCCATCTTTACAGATACAGACAGAAATATACTATTATATAAAATATAATCCGATTGAAAAATTGAAACATCCCCTTTGCAGATTATAGATAAAACAATACTTATTCCAGAAAATTATTAAAAGTATAACTGATAAATCTGTAAAAACGAAAAATCGATTTTTTTGTATACCCCAGGTGTTTATGACTCCTTTGAAAAATTTCAAATAATTGACTCCTTTCCGTGCTCCCAGATATTATATCCCCTCTCAAGGCTCTATATAAAGGAAGTTTTTAAAGGAAAAGGTAAATAAACGGAACAGCAAAATTTTTAATTACACGTATAAAATTCCAAGATTCTTCGTAATGTTTGCAGATTAAATAATTACCTTTGCGTTTGAAAAAATAATCGTGCCTCCACAAGCATTAAAGAAGGGTCGCATATATGTGCATATCTGTATGTGTGGTCCTGTATATTGTAACGGTATCAAATTTAGTAAATTAGGATCGGACATCAATAGTTTGCAAAGAAAAATTTACATGGATCATCGTTCAAAAAATTTCACTTTCATGCCTATAGTTTTCTATATATTTGCAAACTTTGATTTTGTTATTAAAGTGAAGATGGCGTTGGGCTCTCCTCCTCTTACTTCGACCAAACCGTTTGTTTTAAGTAGTTGGTGGGTCCAAAGCGTTCTTCAGCCATCCTTTAAAGATAGGATGTTGAGCTTGTCTGCTTTTTACTGATGAGGCACAGTAATACCGAAATCGGTTTAAGAATGACAAGCTCCATGGTCGGGCTCCAAACCGCGTCTGGACTTATGTAATTCAATACCTGTTGGGGCATATAGTCCAAGGAGTAGTAGTCCAGACGTTGGTGCAGTGTATGACATTTTTAATGTCTTTTTTCTTGTGTGATTTTATTTCACATCAATTGTGCAGTTTTGTTACTCCCAAGGTAACATTTTTGAAATTTTTTTGGTTCAAAAAATTTCATCTTCGTGCTTACATGGATCAAATATAAAAATTATACAAAAAGATTTTCAAATTGGTTAAATTTATACGCTAGTAGGCTCTGAAAACTGAAGATAGGTCAAATTAAGAATAAAATATTATACATAAAGTTAAAACATTTTAAAGAAAAGAATCTCTATAAATTAAGTATGTCAAATTTAACATGGGTAGTTCCATGCAATTTTAACACATTTAGCACAAGTTTGTAATAAAAATGAGTTAATAAAGTAAGCTATCAATAGATAAGACTGAGCCATAAATTATACCAAGAAGTTTGTTTCATTAATTGCTATTAAAAAAATAATATCTCAATATAACCTCAAAAATAGATTTCAGTATAAATCAAAAATAAAAGACTTTTAGGTAGAAGATCCTATTAAAAATGGAAAAAACTAGAGTACTCTTTATAATAGTTCTATAAATTCATAAAGAAAGGACTCATTAATTAAGTTCTTACATTTTAAAAATCAATAATATTGGAAGTTTCAAGTCGTCATATGGAATTAATAATAATCCAAGTTAAATATTAATTATATCAAAAGTGTTCTTTTTATTATTGTATCCAATATAATAATTAAATTAATATAAAAAAATTCTTTTTTAAGAAATGATGTGAAATATCTAGAAATATTTTGGTGATTTTTAATGTACTGTGATACTTGATAGTTCAATAAAAGCAAAATCACCGAAGCTTCGAGGCTTTTTGATAAAAATCTGTTGTACAATACACATCGTGGTGACAAATAAAAAAAATCAATGGTGAACTAAAAACTAAAAGGTTACGCAGAAGAATTGAAAACATTTACCAGCAATTAGAAGTTCTGTTTACCATACTTAAAGGGATGAAAATGAAATAAAATTTCCTGATAATTGTTATCAATTGGTCCTATCCTGCCAGTTTCCTGAATAGTTCCTGTATTTCGTAGAATCCATAAAAGTAATTACTTAAGTGAATAATTTTAGGTTTTTTTTTTAAGTTTTGTTTTATGCCAATAAAAATAGAAAAGGAGACAACTAAAATTTCATAATAGACTAAGAAAAATTGACAAACTATTCAGAGATAAAGATACACTTACCGTTCATAGTTAATATTTATTTTTTTATTGTTGATTGTTTATAAATTTGAGTTATTTTATTTAGTTAGTAAAGAGTGTTTTATTGTTATTTATCCGTTGTCATTGAATTGCCATTTGTAAAATAAGTTGATCCTTACCTGAGGTTAGAGTTTCTCTTGCTCTGCTATTAATCCCTAAACAAAATTACAAATCCTGGTAAAAAGAAAGAATCTAAGTTCAATCTAAGGTTTTCAGAGTTTTTGGTAAATAATAATTTGAGTTTGTCTTAGCAAACTAGGTACTATAAATTCCAAATAATAATTAAATAGTTTTTTTTTAACAAATTATAAATTATACGAACCATAAATGTAATTATAAATAAACTTGAAAATAAAACAAAATATATCAAACCATAATAATATGTATATATACTTGTATTTGTATACTCTACAAGTTTGTATTGGGTTTTTTATACGAATAATCAGAACAGAGATATTAGCGGAAATACGTATCAAAGTCTGCATTTTTTTCTTTTTCCTTCAAAATCTCGAAAACGATCGAACAAACGTGAAAAAGATGGCCGCGAAAGCATTTAGGGAATCTGGTCGACAATTTCAAGCCCCTACTACAACATATAAAAAATCCAGCCAGTTTATCGGGCTTATTTTTGTATAGAATGACTATTAGGACCAAAATGGATCTTTCTCCTGAAGAAGGTAATGTTACAATGTATTACAAAATATTTTACAAACCTTCTATATGTATATTCCAATATTTCATGAGCGTTTTTGTCAGAATTCTCGTATATATACGTTACTCGACCGTATTTAAAAAGTAGCATTTCGATTTGTATCTACAACAAAATACGACGAAGAACTATAGGGTCCAATTCCCATCAGGACCGAGAACCAGCAAAACGTTAACAATAACTCAAAAAGCATCATTTCAAAAAAAAACACGGATAAACGAAAGCAGTTATTTGAGATAAAAAAGCAGTTAATATTGGGGGTTTTTTCTTTCAAATTTCAAATAAAAAGAGTAAAAGATCTGCTTTAAAAGCGTCTCGTAACGTTTTTAGGGTGCCGAACAGAAAGCCATGAGACGACTTTTATGTTTCCTTTTTTGTTTGATTATAAAAGTTAAGTAAAGTTGGGAAAATCGCATTTGTATTGGCTTTGGTGGCGAAATAATTTTTCGACGGTAGCATTTGTCGGAAAGTTCCGCATAAATCAAGGCTTTCATTCTGCTGTAGTTGATTAATAAAACTTTCTTAAATCTTAGATTTCGATACACGAATTTTGTGCGAGTCTGTATCTAATGGAAATGCCTCAAAAATGCTCCTAAAATGTTGAAAATTTTAATGTATTTTTGACGTCAATGAGACTGAAGAAGAGCGTAGGCAGCGTTTGGAGGCAAACGGTATGCGAATAATCACAACGTCAATCATTGGAAGTGTACGTTGCGTACATTACAAATAATCGCAATAAATTGTAGTCTAAATTATTGAATTGTCATTTGATGTCATTTTCTTCATTAGTACACCCCTGCGAAGCCGGGAGGGGCAGCTAGTTATCGATAATTTCAGCTTGAATTTCATATTCATCAATTTTAATATACCGTTAATATAGTAATTGATTGTTTAAAATTGAAGCCGCCAGTCATAATTTAAATATGTAAATTCACGTCAACTTAAAGCTCACAATAATGAATGATTAGTTACAAACAATCGAAAATCATCCGTAACCACGTTATTGTTGTATGAAACAACAATAATACAAAAGATTTCAATGGATTGAAAATCATCGTAAATTTATTGCAAACTGAAATATTGCGTACTTAGTTCAATGGACTATTCCCAACTATAGTAGCAATACATTAATTTATTGATTCATATGAAGTGCTTTTCAAAATAATTACAGAATAGGTTTTGGGTATCTATTAATTGGAAAATTTGAGAAATTAAATCAAAATAGACCAATATGATAAGAAACAAATATCAAAGTCTGAAACTACGAATTTTTGGTTATAAAATATCAAAAATATACATACTATATACTTTCCAAGCCTCTTCAGGCCACATTGGAGGAATTGGGGATTAGGTCTGAGAGGATAGGTTCAAAGGAATAGTGGTAGGTATCTGAGGGGATGTAACTGGCACAACATTTACCTATTGCATATGAGAAAACCGCTGAAAAACTTATAGTAGCTGAGGAGGCCGTAAAGATCGAATAAGAGGGAGTTGCGTTACCAGAGAGTCATTTCCATTTATCGTATACATATTTAAGATTTATTAAAATTATATTTCCAATAGAATAAAAAACAAGTGGATCTACTTATGCCATCGTGATGGTGTATAGTCGCGAAAATGCACGATAGTCCAATACTCCTAATATCGGATTTTTTGGTGCATTTTAAATTTTTTTTATAATACAAATTCCCATATTAAGAGGAAGTAGGACTTTTCTTATTTGTGAGTTTGAAGTTAAAGGAATGTAGAGTTTGTTTGCATTTCTTGTTGTGTAATGATTGACATCACCGCATGTCATGAAATTATTCAAATTACTGTGGATAAAGCAAACAGCAGTTAAAATATAGACATCATATAATGTTGGAATTCCATGAGTACTGAAGACATTATGACATGAATCTGTTGGTCGGAGACCAAATATGTTTCTTACGATACGTTTTTGGCTAATGAATACCTTTTCCGTACCAGAGCTATTACCCCAACAAAGTATACCATACATAAGTTAAGAATGTACACATCCATAGTAATACGACATTATAGCTTCAATATTTGTCACTTTTTTCAGTTGAAATTACTTTGCTTTATTGATTCATTATTATCTGTACCAAGTCTTACTAGTAGAATGAGGTCAGATTTTGATGTTATTGGTGCAAATAAGATAAAGTTCGTTTTTGCTACATTCAAAATTATTCCATTAATGTCACACCAGCTTTTCATGTTGTACAGTTTGATGATTTCTTGACAAGATCTTCATAATTATTGCTATTGATAACTATTGAGGTGTCATCAGCATATAGAGTCATGAGTCCATCTTGTATATTGTGAAAAATGTCATTTATCATGATAATGAAGAATGTTGGACCCAGGGTGCTGCCTTGCGGAACACCACAAGAAACATTCAATGGTTCTGACATTGAAGAAATCCCTTTTTTTACACAAACCTGTTGCTTTCTTTGTGAGAGGTATGATCTGACCCAAGCTAAGGCTAGTCCTCTTATTCCATACGATTCTATTTTGTCTAATAGTAGCGGGTGGTTGACGATATCGAATACCTTTTGGAAATCAAAGAAAATAGATGAAGTTTTCATTTTTTTTATCAAAACTGTTGAGTAGATGTTCGTGCAAGGACATTAAAGCTTCCTGGGTGGAGCGATTTTTTGTAAAACCAAAAATATTTGTTAATAGCTGGTATTTATTTAGAAAAATGTAGACAATTGGCCTTTAATTAGCAATGTCCGATTGACTGCCTTTTTTATGCACTGGAATAACTAAAGCAGATTTGAGCTGGTGTGGAAAAATGCCAAGCTTGAAAGAAATGTTGACAAGTGATGTCAGCACCTCTACTTATTTGACATGGCACTTCGTCTATGCCACTAGAATTTTTGGTACATACGGTAGAAATTATATCGAAGATTTCTTGGCAGTTGACAGGTGTGAGAAAGAGGGAGTTGACCGAACTGAATATAGTGTTTAATTAATTAATTTACAAAATTAGCATAAATCAAAGTTTTTTTTCTTCAAAATTTATTTTAAAAAAATATTTACAAACTTATAAATTTACAATTCTATTATAATTATTATAAGTAATTAAAAATCCATATAGTAAAGGAGTAGGTTTCGATAAAATTCGATTGAAATTATCAAAAGTAATGAAAAATAAAATTATAAAAATGTCTAAAAAATAACCATATATGTCAAAATTGTGCTTTTATATAAAAAATACAGACCCACTTCCACTAGATCATAATTTTGTTTTATTCATAAATCAAAGAATGTTCTCAACTTTGACGTAACGGTTATTAATAGTATTAATAATTTTGTAATTATCAAATTCTTGTACGTAAAGATCTATTTAGAAACGAAAGCTAGAGCCAAAACTCTATTGCTAAAATTGTTATCAACTCATCCAAAACTGACTAACCTAGTTACCAAAATTAATTCATTATCTAGCTCTAAAACTTATGCACTTAAATTGCATAACTTTCCAAAACTGATTCTTAATAACTTATTAGTCGTTTTTTTTTCTCTCCTTCGAAACAATATAAGAGAACTCAATATAACAAGCTTAACTCAGGCGGTATAAAGTTCACAAGTTTTATCAGATTTTGAACAATCTAGAATACGGAATTTTCTTTCATCTTTGGCCCGGTCGAAATATCAAAAGTTCGTAGTCGAAAGTTCGGTCCCTGGGGCTTCTCTAGACTTTCGGTCAACAGATTTTACCTCCTGGTTTCACAAAAAGACAATATTACACCTTCGGAATGAAATTTGTTACGGGGAAATCCGTTTAAAAAGGTTCAGGACTGATTGGTTAAAGTTTAATAAAAGAAAATAGGGTTATTAATAGGTATCAAAGAGTTATACCATGCAAACAATTGTTGATCAAGAAGTTTTGTGAGCTGCAGCTGAGCGAAAGTAAATAATATCGGTCAGTATTGTGTTAAGCTAGTCGTGACACACCCTGTATACAGAAAGTATCATTTTCTAGATATTTATATTCGTTTGATTTCTTGTATTGATCAATCAGTATCCATCGTGCTTCCTCGTTTTCTAGCAATCTAAGTAATCGAATCTGTGGAATGAGTAAATCCCCTCGCCACTGTTTTGAAAGGGGCACTCATCCGCCACATCTGAACGGCCGGCAATGTTTCACAGACGTGATCTCCGAGAGGAGATATCTGAAACACACTTGCATTGTCGTTGTAAACATTTTTCAGAGAAGGCTCTTATAACAAAAAAATATTCTATTCGAGGCAAAAACAATTCTGCGATATCCTACTAACTGCGCCAATTATTAGATGCAGTTTGCTTAAATGAAAAGTCCAGGTCATCTTGAAATGGTGTCAGATAAGTCTGAGATAAGTAATTTTTTGTTCGTACATACTCGGGGGGGTGTTCGTTACTCCGCCGCTGGCCAACAGCATCACAGGCGGCATGGAGAGATAGAGAGGTGCCTGATAAGAAGGGCTGAAGGGTTTTAAGATGTAAATTAGGAGGAAAATGTCTCGGCTGATGTATGAAATCTGGCGGAAGCTCTTTCTCGGTATTAGTGTCACTGTTATGAATATTTCTGAGGGTACTTTTTGCATGAGATATTTTTCGCTTGAGGATAGTGAGCTTTTTCTGAGAGAATATTATTCTCGGGGCAGTAACACTTTGGCGTAATGGGGACATTTCTCGGATGATTTACTTGACGGCGAGGTTATTTGTATGCATTATGAGACCAAATTGACTTTAATCAAATCCGAAAGCTTCTAAAATAACTGGAACTTGTTATTTCTTTATTTTTAAATTTTTTATGTAAAAATAGCTAAAGTTTTATTAGTATAAAAATGCTACACAAGTTAAATGTAAATTAAAATTTCTAATGGATTATTTTTTTCATCTGTCAAAACAGTCAGATTTTGTAGTTTCAGCCAATAACAGCTCAGGATCCTAACCAATCATTGTGTTTTATACTGATAAAACCGCTTCTTCGTAATTGTTTTTTGATTAAACTGTGTTTACCTTTTTTGAAATGTCATTTAACAACTTTTATTTAGCCTTATCAATTATTATTATACTAAAATGTATTGCAAATATATGTTAATATACAAATTTCAAAATTTATTTGTAAACTAACCTGTTTATTCGTTTATTCACACACACAACATCAGTTTTTGAATACCCAAAACCTTAAAAATCCATAAATCTCTTTAAAACTGACAAATCTCAAACTCTATATCCGAATTAAGCCAAACGCAATCACGTATGCCTTGGTGGCCCTGTATCAGCTCAATATTTTTTGATAAAGAAAATAATGAACATATGTCTTTTGCATAAATTACTATATTCTCTGTTTTTAATACAAAATAATTCAAAAATAACCTTCCAAATACCACACGTCCTCTCAAATTTTATAGATTATTTTTTTCATCTTTCAAAACAGTCAGATTTTGTGGTTTCAGGATTCTAACCAATCATTGTGTTTTATACTGATAAAACCGCTTCGTCGTTTTTGTTTTTTGAAACTGTGAAACTGTGTTTACCTATTTGAGATGTCAAATGTAAACATTTGTCAATTATTATTATACTAAAATGTATTGCAAATCTATGTTAATAACCAAATTTCAAAATGTATTTGTAAACTAACCTGTTTTTATTAGTTTATTTCAACATTCATTTAACATTTTTAGATACCTCACTTTAACGCTAAACTTAAAATTAATTAAATTAAGAAACATCATTTCATTCTTCTTCTTCGCTTTTATTTAAGGCGCCGTTTCGCGGGGTAGCCAGTCAAAAAATCGCCTTGGTGGCCCTGTATGTAAAACTATAACAGCTCAGGTTTCAATTTAAATTGGTAAAGAAAATTTTCAATATTTGTGTGTAAAGTGTCTTTTGCATAAATGACTATGTTCTCTGTTTTTAATACAAAATTATTCAAAAAATAATCCTTTCAAATACGACTCGTCCTCTGAAATTTTATAGATTAAATTTTTGATCTTCATACTCAAACGCCTTTATTTTAGGCAAAACCACTCAAACAAACTGATTTAAGATAAAATCAGTTTGTTTTCGTGGTTTTTCCAAATAAAGCCGTTTTCGTGAAAACCAAAAATTTAATCGATAAAATTTGGAGGACTCGTGGTATTACCTTTGATTAAATTCTTGGTCTCCATACTCAAACGCCTTTATTTCAGGCAAAACCACTCAAACAAACTGATTTGAGATAAAATCACTCGTCCTGTGGACTCGTGATTTTATCAATCAGTTTGTTTTCGTGGTTTTTCCAAATAAAGCCGTTTTCGTGAAAACCAAAAATTTAATCGATAAATGAACTCCAATGTTAAAACGTCATATACTTGGAAATGTTTTTGTCACTTTGACATCGATAAAAAAGGTGCATCCTTTTTTACCGGATAAAAACTTGTCTTCCTCAAATCTAGTAAGCGGACGTCACTTTATTTGACAACTTAGTTATAATTTCAGCAATTAAGCGTAAGAGCTGGCAAATTTTTAAATTTTAATACCTTGTTACTGATTATTATCGCTTCTTTACAATATGAGTCGGTTTGGAAATGTTTCAAATGAACAAATTACAAAAAACATTGAAAAATTAATACCGCAATCTACAAAAAATACTAAATAAATAATAAGTCATCAATATGGAGACAATTCATTGAATTTTGTCATGTTCGACATCATCAACTATTAGAAAATACTTCATTACAAGAATTAGCAGATATATTAAACGACTGGGCTTTCAATATGAAAAAAAAACGGGGGTGACTACAACGAATATGCCGTTAAAACGATATGGAATTCAACTGCAAAGATAATGCAAGAAAAATATTTTAAAGAATACAATTAAATTTGATCCTTTTGCGGACATAATATTTAAGGAAGCTCGTGATGCTAGAAATAGTAAGAGAAAAGAATTGCAAGTTATTCCTGTAGCATTAGACAGAAAAAATATATTAAAAATGGCAAAATTGTGGAATATAGACGAACCTGAAGGATTACAAAAAAGATTCTTTCACATAGCTTCTTATGAATTGGCTTGGAGAGGAAGGGAAGCTGTAAATTGTAAAATTTATTATTTTAAAGAAGAAAAAGACCAAGATGGAACTCCAACAGGTAGAATTGAATACAATACCATATTTTCAAAAACGGCTCAAGGTGGTTCAAAAAAATTAACAGACAGCAAATGGTTAACAAAAAATGACACTGATGAAAGTATTTGTCCAGTACAATTATTTAATTTACTTCTTAAAAAAAGAAATGAAAATATAACTACTGATCGTTTATTTTTAACTCCAAATCGTTTTTGGAAAACCAAACATTCAAAAGGTTGGTATAAAAACGTTCCTCTGGGAATTAATACAATATCATCTTGGACCAAAAATTCGGCCGCAAAAATTGAGCTAGACATAATAAATAATAAAATTACAAATCATTCTCACCGTGCTAGTACAGTTTCCCAGCTAGCCAAAGCAGGAGTAAGCGATCAACAACTAATAAAAATAACAGGGCACTCATCATCACAATCAATTAAACCATACCTCCAAATAAATCCTGAACATCACGAAAATCTTGTTAGTAATTTAAGAGAAAATGAAAATACGACATATATAGAGACCCGAGAAGAAAATATTAAAATAAGTACACCAATCCAACCAACCTATAATAATTGTATTTTTAATAACTGTTCCTTTAATTAATTGTTCTGCTAAATTATTAATTGTTCAACAAAAATAAAGTTTCTGTTTTTTATTCTTATATTCTGTCGTTAATTTATCTTATCAAAAAACACGCGAACTTTTCTTTTATGGATAAATTTCTTTTTATCTCAACATTTTTCCATCAGTAATTTTACTCTAAAAACTGACATCATGTCAGTTTTTCTCGTAAAATTACTGATTGGCAAAATGTTTCGATACAAAGAGAAATTTATCCGATAAAAAAAAGCTCTTGCGTTTTTACTGTTGATAAAATTTGGAGGACTCCTGGTATTACCTTTGATAAAATTAAGTATATTTATATACTTGCATTCCTTTCCTGATGATGATACCATAAAGGTATTTACTGATTGAGTAATGTTTATTTATGTAATATATAAGTATTCTGTAATTTCCCATATTCCATGAAACCCAATTTAACATTAATAGCAATTTAATGAACATGCAATTAATGCAGATTATTCCTCCAGATAAAGAAACGATAAAGGTAATAAAAACTATTAAATAAAGTGTTTTAATATTGTTTAAATTTGTTATGAAAAAAGTGAGTTGGATCATTTTGACCCAGACAATGCACTGCGAATTTTAACTTTGTGTCTATAATACAAATCCATCCTGATCAGAGTCCTTTAAAACAAGTTTAAGCATATACAATTGCAACAACCGCCAGCGCGCTGCAGCGGTCGACATGAACCTTCCGAACGAATACCTCAGAAATTGGCATTCAACTTTCGTATTCACTCTGGTTCAGACAGCGACCGTACAAATATATTACCCTCTCAGGACGCTATAGGATTTAATATGATACGCGATGGGCGTGTGTTATTCGTGTTAAATTTGGAGCTACATGCTACGTAAACGATGGTTTAAGACGGGAGCAATCCTGTCAGGGATTTAATTAAGTGTTGTAAACTTCAGGATTGCAACTGATAGTCAAAAATTTGTCTTATACCAAGACAAATGGACATGTGTCGGCTTTTGGGCTTTCCCGAAGTGCTTACTTCAGCGAACGTATCACAAAAGGAGAACTCTCTGTTAGAAGATGAGTAAACTATTTGCATTTTAATATAATTTGACATTTAGTTTGATATACGTTTTATTTAATATATTTTTGTTATTAGACTTTCCATTTCTCGACTGCTTCTCGTGCTGATATCTCTAGAAGAACTCTTTGACCTTAAATTTTAGCCTTTTTTACGCTTACATGACCACCATTTTATATAAAATTATATTAAAAACCTGTCTGACCCGCTCGGACGATGAAAAATGTTTCAAATTTAAAGTTACACTTACTGAGACTATTATCGAACTATTTACAAACCACTGTTGAAAGTTATACTTTGGCCACACCATTGTTGACTGCAGAAAGCCTTCCGCAACCTACACAAAACGTTATATAGGTCGGAAAACCCACCCGAAAACGGCAAAGAGTCATTGGCAAACTCGTTCTGATCTAAATATCACGAAGGGCGGAAACTTCGTGCTCCATGGATATTTAAACTTCCAAGTTCGAAATTTATCACAAAGAGTGTGTACTCAAAGTCTCAATTTTCCATTAATATTCCAACGAAAATTCAGTCAATCAAAACGTTGGGACGTGTAGCCTCATAAAACGGGCCCAAACTTATTAAAGAACAAATATTAAAACCGTGCCAAAAACCAGCGGCGGTTTCATTAAGTTTTTACATTATTTTAAAGGCATATAGTAAATAAAGACTGCTCAAAGCTAAATTTAGAACCTAATTTCATTAATATAATAAAAAAATCTGTTAATAAAGGCATTATTCAGTACCTGTCAAGGGCATGGACCGACTAGAGCAAAGCTTTTGATTAAACATCGCATAAGGTTTTAGAAAACCTAAAGAGATTAAGATTTTCGTCATCAACCGGTACCAAAAATGGATGTGCAGATCCAATTACACTTAAAGAGGAATCTTCCAAGGTCACTGCTAGTCTACGAATACACAAGAGACATAGAAATGGAATTCTACGACTCCTAAACCAGGTGTGGTTTATAAATCTCTTGGTATCGATCAACAAAACATACATGATAGTACCAATGTTAAAACTGCTCTCCGAAGAAAGTACCGACTACCTCAATAGGACATTATGATTCTCTTAATTATTAGTCTTTCTAGAGCCGTTTGCACGGGTTCTATTTAATAAAATATAAGTAAAGCATAAGTGAAACTTAAATTTATATTTTCCGTTGCACAGCCGGTCTATTGACACACATTGGTCGAATGGTTAATGAAATGGATTTGTTACCAGCCATTATTGTATATGAACATGATGATCTTGATGAATTGAATTTAATAATTCATGGAATTCCAAGAAGAGTATATAATCGAGCAGACTATTACAATAGTTTTGACGAAGTCACATTTTTCAAAAGATTACGAGTTACAAAGCCTACAGCAATTTTAATATTGAACGAAATTGAAGTCCAAATCGAGGATCCTATGATTTTATTGTAATATTAGTTTTATACATCATTAATGAAATAAAGATTATCGATTTTTTTCAAAAGAACAGTTTTTGGTGCAGCAGAAAAATTGGGGGCACTTTTTCTAATCACTTCGTCACCCATTTCAAACTGAACTCCAACAAAAACCGCATTTGTGAGAAACTCGAATGTATCTGTCACGTCACTGTTAGATCAAAATATCTGGTCACCGAGCTTCGCTCTTAATATTCAAATCTACATTTTTAAGCAGTCCAATGAGTATATAATTTAAGTATATTTATAACCTGACAAATTATTAATTAATTCGTGAAAATCACGGAGTGGGCGACATCTACTTGAACTACAGAAAGGTAGATAAATAGAAAGTAGGCGGGAAAATTAAAAAAGCTGTCAGTGTTAATTTTCAATTTGCTGCAGGTGTTGTTGACGTTTATCAACTGCTTGTCCCAGAGGTTAGTTAAATGCATTAAAAGTTGCCTAGTTTCTGGAGATTTCACCCTTTTGGGGCAACATCTACTGACGCTTGATCTTCGCGAATAGTCACGGCGGACAGGCCCCGTTTCCGGGACGGGCAACAGCAGCGTGTAGGGCATAGTGGTTTCAGTGGGGTGGTTTTAGTGAGTAACCGTAAGGGGTAGTCTCACACTATCGGGGAAGGGAAGAACCTTTACCCGATGTGCATAAAGAATTCCCACCCGCCAAAAAAAAAAAGATTAGCTTTAGGTTAGGTTAGATCTGTGTAATAAATAAAGAAAAGTACGATACGTGTGACATTTTGACATTTGTTACATTCTGACAGGTGTCATATTTTGACAGTTGTAACATTCTGACACGTATCACATTTTAAAAGTTGTCACGTTTTGACAAGTGTCCATTTTAACAGTGTTACTCAACGTTCCTATAAATATTTACCTAAACCCATGATTTCTGAAATTGAATTGGCAACGTTGTATTTTCAACTTAGAATTTATGAGATGGCTGTCATTTGACAAGCAAATTATTTATGTCCGTCAAATGAACCTTTTCTTTTTTATACTTTTCAGGTTTATTCTGGTTATAAATTGCTACTTGGGCATTTGCAGAATAAAAAAATGTGAAAAATATTTTTCCGCGCAAAAATTTCTATTGCTAAGTAGGTATATTGATTTTATCATGTTTTATAGCATCTGCGAAAATTTCATGAAAATCCCAGCCGGTCCCATTTTCTTAACGTTTAACCAGAGATGTGCGTGTCAGTAGTTGTCAAAATTTGTAGGTCATTATGGATAAAAAGCGGCAAATTTAAAATTGAATTCTTTCAGATTTAAACGCCAGAAATTAAATAAAGTCAAACCTTTTTAGTACTATACTATACTATACAAAAGAAAGGAGTGCAGTATTTAATTTGCAGAACGTAGTACAGGTTCAAGAGGTAAAAATTTTATTTTTACCTCATCCTTCAATGCTTATTTGTAGTTAAAATTTAAATTTTAATACATCTGATCGGCCTAATATAGTTTTTGTCTAGATTTAATCTTGTTTCCATGGTTTTTACTGTAATAAACCTGTTATTTTGACAGATAAGTCAGACTTTATTTATTCATAGCCGTATCGTATGTATTTTAATTGATTCGGAATTTTGTAATAAAATATATATTTCAAAATGGCTTCATTCTAAAAATATTATCAGTCCTCCTAAATCCTTGAAGGCAGAATTATTAGTAATTCAAATTCAAAATTCAAAAAATATATTATAGATGAGATGGCCAGAGAAAAACTAATTAAAATTCTCAGATTGCCTCCGTACCACGCAGAGTTAAATCCCATTGAACTGATCTGGTCACAATTATTAAAAGATTATGTTTCTCAAACCAATAAAACATTTAAATTTCCTGATGTGCGAAATTTGTTTTTGAAGGCATTTTCAGATGTAAATAGAGAACATTGGGGAAAATGCATTGATCATGTTAAAAAGGTGGAAAATTCATTTTTAACTATCAATGGATAATTTAATAGAACCTATAATAATAAACCTCAGAAAAGACAATTATAGTAATACCAGTAGTTTTAGTGAAGACAGTGACTTTTATAGATAGTTCTTGAACTAACTTTTTTTAGGTAAGTTTAGGTAAGTACTGAAGCGTTACTTTTAATGCCAAGAGATTAAAAACAGTTTAATCCCAACATATAATCAATCCTCCTTGTTATTTATTGGTTAAATTTAATTCGTTCAATGTTAAAGTGTCAGATGCATAAGGTTTATTTTTATTTTTTGTAAATAATATAACTTCAAAATTTAATCTACGAAGTGGGTATATATATTTTATATGCTGTGACCTTATTTATATTATAGAAACTTATTTTGCAAAGTACGCCTCTGGAATGTGACGTTATATCCTCTCTCCTTTATAGTATATTACTATAGAAACAAGTTGCCGTTGCTAGGAAATAAAACTAAAAGCTTAACTTTTCTTGTAAATATCTCGGAAGATCGAATTTTCACAGACATGAGACCTATATTTTCTGTCGATTTAGATAGGAATTAGTCTACCCTGAAAGTTTCATTGAATTCTGACGAGTGGATTTCGAGATCCTCTGGACACACATACACACACACATACAAACCTTGCTCGTTTAATAGTATTTGATGATCAAAATTAGTAGTTTTCAGCGGTGTTGTCAGATCATAGTTAGGCTTAGCTAAGTTTTTTCATAGAATGACTTTTGCAAACCGGATTGAATTTAAGGTACACCTTAAGTTTCTCGCCTACTTAGCTAAGTATAAGTTTTGAGGTGAACCTGTGCAAATGGCTCCTAGACCTCCAATCTAATACCCCTAGTTAGGCTCATAACCAATTCATACTTCTTGCATTTTTCTTATATACTTATACTAGATCAGTTATTTGGGTACCTTTCTACTACTCTTTGACTATCACTTCTTATAGGTACTTCTTAACATTACCACCCTTCTTCAACTATTTTTTGGAAACATTGCTAGAAATTGGATGGACATACGATCCGCGATCATTTTCTTTATTAATAAACTTTATTCATATAAAAATCAAATTCACAAAAAAATGTTACTAGTTATATATATATATATATATATATATATATAGTTTAAAATCATTGTACATAACGCCACTGAGAAGCGGGCGAAAGCGTCGAAGTGAAAGTATGGAGAAGACGGTGGAGAAATTAAACGAAAGAGAAGAATGAAGATTAAAAAGTATTACGAAGGTAACGGGACTAGGGCTCTAATTGATTGTAGCAGAATTAATTGTTAGAATTGAGGTTACTCCTGTTATTTCCCAAAAAAAAATGATAATCGGATTAGGGACTTTGTCTCTCGTCGAAAAAATTAAATCAGCCGACAAGGATTATGTACCCAGTTAAAAGCATGATTTTTAACCCTCGGTTGACTGTTGCTTGTTTTCAGTAGCGATTTTAAATTTAATTATTTTACACGTAACAAGCCTAAGCCGTTTTTTCGTGTAGTCTAAACGAAATTTTTTTTATAAAACATTGTTTCATTTGTTATGTCATGTTACCAATAAGTACAACAAAGGGTATATGAAAATTATAATTACGCAAAATAAACAAAGCCAAACTGTATATCTGCCGACGTTTTAGTATGTACGCTATAGTAGTTGCCGATTCCCTGGTTAAAGCATCGGTGTCAAAAGTGGGATATTTGTTTTAAAACGTTTAATTTAAAACAATTATCTTATGGAAACCATTTTTCGTTGGACACATTTTTGTTTTTGAAAACACGTACAACTATTTTTCGTCAAATTGTCTCTTACATTCGAAATTAGCGTTATCCACAAACCGGTTTCAATTTCTGGAAAATGCCTTGTCTAACATTCTATCCCAAACTAATCCATTTACGTTCGAAACGCCGGAAAATTCCCGTCGCTTCCACAAATTATAATTTACTAATGACCATCAAATTGTTCAATATTCATATTAGTTACGTTTTTGAGTTATACTTGCTTTCATCCATCCTCTTAATAGTCTGAAAGCCAGCGGACAGTTTTGTCATTAAGATGGATCTAATAATTAGTTAATTTTATCAAAATTGTCGTATAAAAACGAGTACATACAGTAAAAAAAGTTCCAAATTACAAACACTCACACGACTCATCATAAATTTTAAAAATTACAAATTTAGATCATTATATCATACAATTAATAATCAAAGGTAATAATACCACGAGTCCTCCAAATTTAATCTATAAAATTTAAGAGGACGAGTGGTATTTGGAAATGGTTACTTTTTGAATTACTTTGTATTAAAAACAGATAATATAGTCATTTGCCAAAAACACTTTACACACAAATGTTCAATATTTTCTTTATTAATTTAAATTGAAACATCAAAAAATACTGAACTGTTATAGTTTTAAAATATCTGGTCACCGAGCTTCGCTCTTAACATTCAAATCTACATTTTAAGCAGTCCAATGAGTATATAATTTAAGTATATTTATAACATGACAAATTATTAATTAATTCGCGAAAATCACGGAGTGGGCGACATCTACTTGAACTACTGAAAGGGACATAAATAAAAAGTTGATTGGCGATTGGCTTGAAAGTAGGCGGGAAAATTAAAAAAGCTGTCAGTGTTAATTTTCAATTGGCTGCAGCTGTTGTTGACGTTTATCAACTGCTTGTCACAGAGGTTAGTTAAATGCATTAAAGTTGCCTAGTTTCTGGGGATTTCACCCTTTTAGGGCAACTTCTACTGACGCTTGATCTTCGCGAATTGTCACGGTGGACAGTGGACAGGCCCCGTTTCCGGGACGTGCAACAGCAGCGTGTAGGGCACACGTCCCGTCAACAGAAGATCGCTCAGCTCACTCTATTTATCACTATATAAGAAAAACTCTATGTTCAATTGATTTTATTATTTTTTGATCTGCAGTGAAGGAAAATTATAGGTCTGATATTCATACTTGGGTAAAAACCTCCACAAAAACCTGTGACCAGACTCTCGAGGTGTGGCAGATATTGATATCATATTTTTTCAAAAATTCTTTCTCTCTCTCTCTCTCTCTCTGATCATGAAAACTTAAATATTAAAACTGTCCGCATAATAAAATAGTAGCCGTAAGGGGTAGTCTCACACTATCGGGGAAGGGAAGACAGGTGTTCATTTTAACAGTGTTACTCAACGTTCCTATAAATATTTACCTAAACCCATGATTTCTGAAATTGAATTGGCAACGTTGTATTTTCAACTTTGAATTAATAAGATGGCTGTCAGTTGACAAGCAAATTATTTATGTCCGTCAAATGAACCTTTCCTTTTTTATATAAAGCGACAAATTTAAAATTGAATTCTTTCTGATTAAAACGCCAGAAATTAAATAAAGTCAAACCTTTTTACTACTATACTATACAGAAGAAAGGAGTGCAGTATTTAATTTGCAGAACGTAGTACAGGTTCAAGAGGTAGAATTTTATTTTTACCTCATCCTTCAATGCTTATTTGTAGTTAAAATTTAAATTTTAATACATCTGATCGGCCTAATATAGTTTTTGTCTAGATTCTTGTTTCCATGGTTTTTACTGTAATAAATTTGTTCTTTTGACAGATAAGTCAGACTTTATTTATTCATAGCCGTATCGTATGTATTTTAATTGATTCAGAATTTTGTATTAATATATATTTCAAAATGGCTTCATTCTAAAAATATTATCAGTCCTCCTAAATCCTTGAAGGCAGAATCATTAGTAATAGCAAGGCAACATAAAAACAAATTCAAAAAATATATTATGGGTGAGATGGCCAGAGAAAAAGGAATTAAAATTCTCAGATTTCCTCCGAACCACGCAGAGTTAAATTCCATTGAACTGATCTGGTCTCAATTATTAAAAGGTTATGTTTCTCAAAACAATAAAACATTTAAATTTCCTGATGTGCGAAATTTGTTTTTGAAGGCAGTTTCAGATGTAAATAGAGAACATTGGGGAAAATGCATTGATCATGTTTAAAAATGTGGAAAATTCATTTAGGAAAGTGGATATATCAATGGATAATTTAATAGAACCGATAATAATAAACATCAGAAAAGACAATTATAGTGATGCCAGTAGTTTTAGTGAAGACAGTGACTTTTAAAGATAGTTCTTGAACTAACTTTTTTTTTAATCTTTGAGTTTAGGTAAGTACTGAAGCGTTACTTTTAATGCCAAGAGATTTAATTTAATCCCAACATATAATCCTCCTTGTTATTTATTGGTTAAATTTAATTCGTTCAATGTTAAAGTGTCGGATGCATAAAGTTTATTTTTATTTTTTGTAAATAATATAACTTCAAAATTTAATCTACGAAGTGCGTATATATATTTTATATGCTGTGACCTTATTTATATTATAGAAACTTATTTTGCAAAGTACGCCTATGGAATGTGACGTTATATCCCCACTTTGACTGTACTCATCTATCCTTTATAGTATATATTACTATAGAAACAAGTTATTATTATGTGCCGTTGCTAGGAAATAAAACTAAAAGCTTAACTTTTCTTGTAAATATCTCGGAAGATCGAATTTTCACAGACATGAGACCTACATTTTTCGCCGATTTAGATAGGAATTAGTCTACCCTGAAAGTTTCATTGAATTCTGACGAGTGGATTTCGAGATCCTCTGGACACACATACACACACACACACACACACACACATACAAACCTTGCTCGTTTAATAGTATTTGATACAGTGCCACCAAGGCATGCGTGATTGCGTTTGTCTTAATTCGGATATAGACTTTGAGATTTGAGATTTCTATGTAATTTGAGGTTATATATTCGTTTAACGTGCGGACACTTCGCAACGAAACACTCTGTATATAATATCAGACTTGTGGCAAAAACAAAAATCTTAAATGCAATCTTTAGGGATTAAACTTCCAGTGGTGAAATGGTCGTAGGCTCACCGACTACAATACCCCCAAATGAATTATTGATGAAAGCCTTTATTGATTAGAGGTACCTTGGCGAATTGGAGAAGCCATCCAAATTGTTTCCGATCACATCGATAAGCCCTTCGTTCCAGTTTTGAATCGCAAGGACAAGCTATTTTTAATTTCCTTGTCGGAATTAAGAAAGTGATTTGGGGACGGTAATTTCGTTCGCGATTAAGTAGTTAATCGCCGTAACAAACCTAATTACGGTCGGAGAAGGGCGTTAAAGTAACTAAAAGCAATCAGACGTGAATGTTGAGGTGACAGACGTTTTTTTTTACTATATGGCCAATACTCAACGATGAATTATTCACCATGGATACTGAATAATACTGGAGTTCCACAGGGTTCAATCATGGAGCCATTCATTCTCTATCCAAATGATTTACCTAAAAACCTTTCACAATGTTTAAATGCAGATGATGCAACTCTGCTTATTACTGACAAATCTCAGTTAAATATTCAATCCAATTTAAATTCAGTATGTAACATTATTAACTTGGCTTAGCTACAACTCATTATATATAAACCCCTGTAAAACTAATTATATGACCTTCCACACTCAATGGAAGTTAAACTTACCCTCGTATGATGTAATAATAAATAAATAATGAATGAATGAATACTAAGAGATGTTCTTAAAGAAGGGGGACTTCTAGCCTTCTATTTTTGATCATATGCAATCCAAACTATTGTATGGACTAACACAATTTGGGGGTATTCTACTAGTAGCTACAATGTTTTTTTAGCTCAAAAAGATCTCCTTTTTGACATTACGCGCGTTTGAAATTTGATTTATTGGAACTCAGGGAGCCGAAAGACAGAAACCGATCTTGGAATGTGTAATAAAATAAACTGAATTCCTGTTATGTTCCCAAGAGTAACAAACGGGATGATGCAGAACATCAGTGGATGAAATTAAGCAATCAAATATTTTGTTTTTAGATTTATTACATAAAAAATTGCAAAGTAATGAATATTCCTGTAGGATTTCAATGAAATGCATCTCATTGAAATTTCCTAGCAGGAAATCGCTAGTTGCAAAACAGACCCCGAACTGTTCGTTCTATTTATGCAGTCCAGACCCATTCTAATTCAGGGTTTTCGTAACTTTTTGAACACATGTGCGGGACAGCGTTAGAAATATGGCGGAGTTTGTTGAACAAGAGCAAAAGTTGGTAATTACTTACGAACTAATCAAAATTAAATTGTGGAGACTCGACTCACTAGACTCGGATCGCTGCAGGGACACGTGTAAATTGATGGTGATGTTTAACTGCCTTTTATTTTCTGTTTTAGAAATAGGGAAAATAGTAAAAAATGGTAGAAAATTCCATGTGATATTTTTCCTGTAATAAATAAAACTAAATATCCAACTATTACATTTCAGCAACTATAATAATAATAATTGAAAACGACATAACGCGAGACAAAATAACTATCAAAAATGAAAATACCGGTAATAAAACTGTAGAAAATACAATTTCTGTAATGGCCTGACTTGCAAACAATTTAAATAAAGGCTAAAAGTTAAACAGCACATAAAATTTAGAAGTGCAAGAGAAACACCATTTTCCAAAACTTGAAACTGTAAAGATTCTTCGGGTCGATGAAAACGTAATGTGAAAATATAACATTGTTTCAGTTTGAACAATAAAAGTGAAGTATTTTGTACAGGGTAAGTTGCAAAAATATTGCTAGAATATTGTATGGTATATATACTAGATCAAGAAGAGTCCTGGGAGGCAAGAGAATTTATTTTTTTTCTTCTCATTACTGCAACTTCCTTTCCTCCTTCGACCTTCTCTGGTTTTCCTCCTCTTCTTTTCATTTTGCTATTGCGTCCTCCGCAGGTTCTTTTTCTAAATTTCTTGTTTCCTCTGCAGATCTTTTTCTTTCACATGTCTCTTACTTTCATTCTTATATTGCTTTAGGCGATACTTCTTAATTTGCTCTCTTGGCTGCCCCATTTTGTCATCTAGAATTCACCAAGAACTTGTAAACATGGCATTTTGGGGCACAGAAGAATTTATTATTATATATTAGGTTATTGATTCGTATGTGGAAAGTTTCGCTATTAAGAAGAGAATCAGGATATGTCTATTTGTAACTTCATACTTATTATTATGAATAATAACCATTTGTGTGTGTTTTTTTTTGGTAATGGGGCTCTGAAAATGTGTTTTAATACATTACTTTCAAACTAACTTAAGAAAAAGTCAGTTTATGTATTTGCAACTTTTAGGTACCGCACCATTTTAAAATATCTGAAGCCAATAAATTTATAGGTGATTTTCTTGATATACCCAGAAAATTGTAAATATAAAAATGAGACGACATAAACCATTTTATAGCACTTTCAGAAAATAAAATACGGTCCTATTTGCGAGTATGCGACCCATATTTCATGAGCCCTAAGGAAAAATGCGCCAGCACTTTTGATTTAGAGCGCGGTTGGATACGTCGACGACTGAGATTAATCTGAAATTGGCGAGGTACCATCATGGACGTGCTCCACAGACCTCCGCTAGACTTATCAGCGTTTCTTTAGGAAAATGAATTAGATGCTTCCACTTACACGTTACAGAAAGTTAACGCATTCACGATGAGGCGAGAGAACATTGGTGGAATTAATCTGATCCTACTTTTTAGCATATCTATCCTTGAAGCAAGTTTTTGTCCTTTCGTTAGTCTTGCTTAAAGGTCTCAAGTCTGTCGAATAATTTTCTGGAGTTCCCTAATCTCCTTAAAATAAAAATTTAAGGTTAATGATCTCTAAGTGCACTAGAACTCTCAAAGTATAACTACTGATTTGATACTATCGAAAGTAATTAAATAGGCTATAAATATGGTATATTTACTTAAAAAAAATCGATGTAGATAAGACTTCTAGAACCAAAATTTACATACAGACATATTTTCGCCTAAAAACTCAAACAAATTCGTGCAAATTATTTAACTGAAATTTATTTCTCATTGATTTTATTTAATTAAACACTATTATAAGCGACAATGTATTTGCATACCAAATTTTACCCATTAACCAAATCAACTAAAATTTCGATGTTTGTTTTGGCGGATTAAATATTATTTTTTAATTGTATCTATCAATATTACATATTATGTTTAACGCGATATGCAGGAATTAGTACTTAGTATATATTTTTTTCATATATTCAGGTTGTAATCAACCTTAATTAAATATATCGCCAATATTCAGAGGTTCAACAACCTGCCCCTTTACATTAGGTAACCTTTCCTACAACAAAAATTGCATTTCCAGCGAAAACTCACTAATAATCTACTCCAAGTCGTGACTCAATTATCCTCTCTCACCGCGCCATTTGGTGACACAGCAAATTTTCCCTTACGCTGCAGTACAGGGGCCGTTGAGCTCACTTTCGAATTTTATTTTAACAAATTTATATTGTTCACAGAGATTTCCTCACATACACAAACTGCAGAAACCGAAAACTTTCTATAATCCCTCATGAACCGAAATACCAAACTTTGCGCTCCGAACTTGCATTGTAGAACATTCTGCAAATGTGTGTTCTACATACAAAGAAGCATCGAGCCAAGAAATAAATCTCCAATTCCTCTAAGTGCTATTCGAACGAAAGATAAGGAGCGATTTGCGGAATAGTTTTATATATATATACTGATGTGTTCGCAACTTAGTGTAAATCAATGGTTTCGTTGTATACGTGGAGATGGGGTTGTGGTGATAAATGTTGATATATTTCTAAAAGTATATTGCTGATACTTTTATCGAGAAATTGGTTTTGTTTCTTATCCAGGGAAAGTTTACTGGTCTCGTTCTTATCGGAGGTTATAAGTTTATTGGCGAGTTTTTGACAAAAGCTCAGAAAATAAGATGACTGTTGAATATATAGACAACAATAGTCTTATTTATTTGGATCTTTATGTCTTTTGAACCATGACCACTCGCCATCTTTTGGTGTTGGTGAAGTCAGCTCTCTTTGCAGAAAATGACAGCTATTCGAGAGGAAGTAATGTTAGAGAATGCTCCTACAATATAATTCTTGCATAATACAGTTGATATTCGATATTTTTGTGATGAAATCTTCAAAACACATTCGCTGCGAGTTGAGATAAAATAATTTGTAGTGAGACGAGAATTCATATCGAGCAAAAAGACAAAGATAACCGGAGTTAATCAATATCTCTCCTAAGGTTTATCAATTATTCATTGGCATATAATTCTGCATTCGGAGCGAGATATATTCCGAAAACCAGCATGAATATTGAACAATATTCAGTAGGGCACTGTAATTGCAGATAAGTTGAAGTTTCGTCAGTCAGCTTACCGTTTGTGATGTTAAAAGTTCGCATAAAATATTCCGTTAGGTATACAGTTCAATCAACTTTAGATATTTCAAAACCGTACATGAAAGTTTGAATTTTTTGTTATTATCCCCGCATAGCAGCGAGCAAGTAACCACGTGGTGTGTTGAAAGAATAATTATATTGAGCCATCGTATGTTCTTATATATGAAATTTTGACATTGGGTGAACAGGAACTACAACAATCGTGCATGCACAATCAAAAGATTGTAACGCTTTTGCATATTTTTAAATGCATAGTGAATTTGTTTATTTTTTGATAATATCTGTGATGATTTTTTTAATTGCAATAAGCGATGTATTTTTATGGGTAATTTTAATTTAGACTTTCTGAATAACAGTTTTTGTGTAACAAAAATTTTTTTACAATATGGTATTCATCAATTGGTAAATGAGCCTACAAGAATAACGAAAGATAGTGAAACATTAATTGATTATATTCTAGTAAATCACAATTTTGCTACTTGTTGTGTTCACGACACTCCTAAAATAAGTAATCACTCTTTAATCTCCGTAAATTTAAAAATTAATAATAATGTAGGGCCGTAATTGATAACGTTTCACCTGTTCTGAGTTGTCAATATAAAAATAATGTACCATGGTTAGACAATGAAATTTACGATAGTATTAAAAAGCGTGGAGGATGTATAGGGAATTTATAACAAGGGGAGCAGATAAAAATTTAAAGTGGGACAATTTTAAGAAACAAAGAAATGTAGTTGTAAATTTATTAAAAACAAAAAAAGAAATCTATTACTTTGAAAAAATCGACAATAATTCAAAACTTATGTGGAAAACGTTAAAAAATCTGATGACAAAAATAAAAATTTTCCTAATGTTGTTGATTTTAGTTGTAATAATACGCCAAATTTGGAAAGAGATGAAAAGGAAATTGTCAACAAATTTAATAATTATTTTATAGATAGCATAGAACATATTGTGGAAAGTATTGAAAGTGATGAACAGTGGAAATTTTGCAACTATGACTTATATCCTACTTTTTCAACGTTTAGGACAGTATCGATTGAGGAACTGCGTGTAATTATTAATTCTCTAGATAATAAAAGTAGTACATATGAAGTTCTAAATTCAAAAACTTTGAAAGAAAGTTTTGAAGTTTGTGGTCATCTAATATTAAACTTTGTGAATACATCACTGAGGGCATGTGAAGTCCCAGATGATTTAAAAGCTAGTACTATGGTTCCCATACCTAAAGTTAACAATACCATAAAGGCTAATGAGTTTAGACCTATTAATACCTTACCACCTCTAAAACAAATTCTTGAAATAGTAGTTTATAATCAAATTTTAGAACACATTGAATGTAATGAAATTTTAGTTGACACTCAATCGGGGTTTCGAAAAAAATATTCATGTGAAGCAGCACTTCAGCTTGCATTATGTAAATTTAAAAGGGAACTAGATGCTAATAAATATGTCGTAGCTGTGTTCTTAGATCTAAAAAGGGCTTTTGAAACCATAGATCGACAGATTCTATTAAGAAAACTAAAGGGGTATGGTATTAAGGGTGAGGTGTATAAATGGTTATCTCACTACCTAATGGATAGAAAACAAAAAGTCAAAGTTTGTGATATCATCTCCAATGTAATAAATATCCATGTAGGTGTACCCCAGGGTAGTGTGTTAGGCCCTCTCCTTTTCATTCTGTATTTAAATGAGTTGAATCTTTTTATAGACGTTGATTTTCTTAATATATTCGCAGATGATACATTATTAGCCTGTTTTGATGAAGATCTCAAGAATGCCTTAAATAAAATGAATTCTGCTCTTTCTTAAAATTAAATAGATTAAACCTAAATACTTTAAAAACCAAAGCTACGATAATAACGACGAAATACAAGTACAATTGTCTAAATATTAATGAAATTAATCTTAAAATTAATGAAGAAAAAATAGAAACATCCATAAAATATCTTGGATTTTATATTGACAATCTTCTGTTATTTGGTAATCATTTTGATTATATGTTTAAAAAGATATCTAAGAAAATATATTTTTACAATATATATTTTACAACAATATCCAGAAATGTATCACTACAGTCCAGAGTTACAGTTTTCAATTCAATTATTCAGCCTCATTTTGATTTTTGCTCTTCTGTTACCTATTTGTTCTCAACTATCACAACTACAAAAACTACAAAATCGGGGTATGAGGATTGCTCTGCGAACAATTGTAAATATGCTTCAATCTCTGCTGTGGTTCTCAGTTTCTCAGAGGTTGTACTATTTAACGATGATTTTTATATATAAAATTCTACATAATTTGGTACCACCCTACTTTAATGAATTTATTAATTTTAATGTCGATATTCATAATTACGACACAAGACATAATAACAATATTTACATTTCTACAACCAATAAAAAGTGCTCTATGAACTCTTTGTTTTTTAAAGGATTTGTAAACTATAACAATTTACCAAAAACAATTAAAATTAGTTCATCATTAAGAATTTTTAACACCATCTAGCAGAATATGTGAAAAAATAAATAAATAAATAATTACAATCATTGTATTGCTATCTTCTGTGATTCTATAGATCAACTTTTTAGTTTTTAATTATAAATTCTTCAATGTATTTTAAATTATATCCCAAGGTATTTTGGATTTTTTATGTAATTTATTTAATTAGTGTACATTATTGCATTTATAACTTTTTAACTATTTTACTTTTGTACTTCTTATTTAGAGATTTATATATTTTTTTTGTATATTAGGGTTACCTATTTTCAATAAAGTTCTTCTTCTTCTTCTTCTTCTACTTTCTTCTACTGCATAGTCGATTTGTTTATTTTTAAATGCATAGTGGATTTGTACAAATGATGTGAAATAAGTTAAAATCACAAGCTCCCAAGAATTACGACATGAGAAAATGTCACACACTGCACCAACGTCTGGACTTCAAACAACTACTCCTTAGGCTATATGCCCCAAAAGGTATTGAATTACAGACGCGGTTGGAACCCGGGACTTAACCCAACAACTTTGATTTTGTTACTAAAGAAGCCTGTCATTCTTAGACCGGTTTCGGCATTATTGTGCCTCATCAGCAAGAAGTAGACTAGCTCGACATCTTATCTCAGAAGTAATTCAGTACCTACCAATACCTTCCAATATGCATTTAAAAATAAACAAATCGACTACGTATTTAAAAATAAACAAATCGACTATGCATTTAAAAACAAATCGACTAAGCAAATGCTCGATATATGTCATAATAGATAATACAATAAATGCATTTATCTAAGCCTTGCACTCGAGCGAAATTTTTTCAGTCGTACGTAATATGCTACTTACAACTTTTGATACGTAATATACTATTAAATCACATGTGCTGGAAGAGAGTTCTTTTAAATAAATTTCTTCAGGATTAAATAATTTTCAGCTCCTTGAGAACATGCTCTGGAGTGGCCAAAATATATTTGTAAATATTTCTGCGAAAAATAAAAATAGTCTTGCAATTTATTATTCACAGAGAAGACGTGAGTCAGCTCAATCTTCAAGATGGTTAAAAAATATTAAAATCAAAATCCAATGAATCAAATCTGTGCTCGCTGATGTGAGGATCAAGACTGAAGGAAAAATCACGTGGTTTTAAGTAAAACTACGCATGCGTAGGATAAAAACAGACACCATCTTGCATCTTGCCCATCTTTCCTCTAGTTTCGTTTCCTCACTTCACCAAACTAGTCTTTCCGAATCGCTTTTGAAAGATCACCCCCGATGCGAAATGTTTCCTCTCGATCGCAAAAACAAATCTCTTTTGTCCATTAAAGGAAACCAAAAAAAAATTCGTGTCGGAGATAACCCGACATGACACCACAAACAAAAATAACCAGCTTTAGGACAGAAAGAATGCTTTGAAAAATGTATCACATTCATTTAACTCCACCGAACCGGGGCGACTGGCCGGTTCTTTGGCCATGATTAAATATAATGAAAAGCCCTTTTCTTTTTCGCATTAGTCTTACCAATGAGGGCTGATTCTGATGGAATTGAATGCGCTATAGAAGAAAACCAAGTAAGAATTATCTTTAAAGCTTCCGAATCATCGAAACGAACTGAGGTTTATAGAATATTAACGTTTTTGTTCGTCGTACCGATTTAAGAAATTACATTTATTTTTGTCTTTTTATATTAAGATGAGAAATTTAATTATTCTTTTTTTGGTGATTTTAAAACGTAATTTAATGATGCGTATACGTTTAAATAATGTTGATTTAACTTACTTCTAAAACAGCATTTAATTTCCTGTTAAAATGGAATTTTAATAGCAAAAATAATAATTTCCAATCTCACATCTACAAAAAACATGTTCCTATTAGATTGGATAGAATTTTAATAGCCTTCTTGAACATTAATTTCAAACCGAGTTCATAAAAAGATTAATATATGTATTTCCCGGAACAGCTGATCCTTACATGTGTCACGAATATCCGGAAGATATTCTGGAATAAAAACTACATCAGAAAAACCGCTCGAGAGTCTATTAACCACGTCTCAGTGACTCTGTCGCGTATTAAAATTCCACTGTTCCGCGCCCGCCCTATGAATATTCATCCTCCTTTTCCATAACACTTATCCTTAACGGTTTCACATGTACTCCTACATATATAAACAGGACCGGACTGATCCCTTTTGGTACATTATTTTTTTTACATATTACAGTGCACAGAGAAAAAAATAAGAAAATATTACTTGACCAACAGTTGTACATACAAGAAGTTCTAAAATGTTTTAATATATGCACTGTCTGGTGCAATGTTGCCTCAGAAAAAGCAATGTGATCTAAAAATCTACACATAAAAAGTTTGATGCATTTACAACTAAGTAAGCCAAGCGCTGGTAACAACCAAATTTGTTAAAAAACGTTTTCATCCAACCAGGTATATTTGATATTTTAAATTAGTTTGGATAGAAAAAAATCAGTTTGTCAGCTGAACGATTTTTATTATTCGTTGTTAGATTCTGAAGCTACAAGTCATCTTCATTCTCATATAAAAAGCCAGTAGATTTAAATTTATTAATATGACTATTTCCCTCATCTTAATTTACACAAATGACAAACACGCAATTACAAATTACAAATGGTTTCTAGTTCTTTCAGTAGTTTTTTCGAGCTTTCCCGCGGCAAAACTTGGCAGCTGTTGTCACCAAAAATTACAATACCTTTGATAACAAGTAATTATGACTAAACAATTTTGTAATATTGTTTTTAAACAGTGCTAGTCAGCTTATGTAGTGAAAATGAGTCGCTTTGGAAGTGATTCTATGATTAATATTGATCTGGCGATTGAGAAAAGTATACCGTACAATACCGTTAAAACCCATACGTCAATATGGAAACAGTTTACGGAATTCTGCAAGGCAAAAACACACGAACTTTTGGAAACTACAAGTTTAGAGCAACTAAACCTAATTCTGAAAGATTGGGCGTGAAAATTACAAGAACTAGTTGTGAAGACAATGTGGAACACCGTTGCAAAAAAAATGGAAGAGATATATTTTATGAAGTGGAAAATAATTTTTGATCCATTTAAAGATATTATCTTCAAGTCTAGTAGGGAAGCTCGTAATGCGAAACGAAGGAATTTGCAGATGTGCGCCAATAAAAGGAAATCGAGATCTGCTTCATTAAAATTGGAAGAATACTACGCAATGGTTTTATTATGGGACGAAGACACTCCGGCGGGACTCCAGCGAAAATTTTACCATATCGCTTCAGTAGAACTTGCCTGAAGAGGTGGAGAAGCAGTCAATTGCAGAGTTCATTATTTTAAAGCGGAAGTGGATAATTCTGGGATTAAAACAGGTAGCTAACATAGTTACATATTTTTTAAAATAACTGATTTTCAAAAATCCTACTTTTTTGGAAGAATAGAATATAATCCTCTCTTCAGGGTGGAGAAAAAAAATGGCCGATAGTAAATGGCTGGTCCCCAACACGAAGAACCCTACCTTTTAATGGTTAAATGTTCATCTAGAATAACAACTAATAGATTATTCTTAACAGTAAACCCATCATGGAACAAAGAACAATCAAGTGGATGGTACAAAACCACTCCAGTGGGAAAAAACGAACTTTCGAAATGGTCTAAAGAAGCAGCAGAGAAGGCAGGATTAAATACAAACGAAATAAAAATAACAAACCACCTATGCGGTCGACAGCAGTCAATAACCTGGCTAAAGGAAAGGTAGGTGAACAACAATTAATTAAAATACTGGTCACAGTGCAGCCAACTCAATTAAGCCTTATCTGCAAATGGATAATGAGCATTATTCCAACATCATAAACACCCTTAGAAGTGACGCCTCAGAACCTCCAGCTAAAAAACAGCAAACAGAAGATCCTGCAGCCACTTCTCGAGCTTCTCACTCTACAGCTGGACCCATCAACAACATTAATGATTTACCTACACCCAACGTTATCAATGAGTTAACAAAGATTTCAAACAATACTCCTACTGTGTACCAAAATTGCGTTTTATATTTTAATTGTACCATAAATAATTAAGTTTGTATTTTGTGATTAAATAAATTACCTGTTTTTCAGTTTTCAAATTAATACCTACATATTTATTATGTATGCATATATAATAGGTAGTATGTTTTGTAAGCTATATGAAATAGTCTTGTGAAATACCATTCGGGAATCTAATTTTTCCTGTGAAAAAAATCGAAAAAACACAATGCAAAGTAATATTTTTTTTTACAAAATGCATTCGTGTAGGTGCAAAAATTCTCGACTTCGACTCGAATTTTTGTTGCCACCAGTACTCATGCTTCTTGTTTAAATATTACTTAGCAACGTGTTTTTTCGATATTACTTACGAGTTAAAAAAAGGACGAGAGAAAAATATGAATTATTTAGTTTTTTTAGTGATAGTTATTCTTATCGCTACCTCCTGAGCTAATAATAATAATACTACTTTATTGACAAAAGTCAAATGGCCATCGACCGAGGTCCTTCAGCAATATCTCCTGAGCTATTATCCTGGAGAAACAACGGCCGAATTTACAGTTCCTCGTAAATTTATATATTAAAAAAACAGGAAAGCTCATACGGTCCTGTACGCACATGTTCCCTGCCTCCATGTAGTAAAGATCTTCAATTTCTTATCAGCTGTACAATGCTTTCCAACCCCTATCCATTTTTAACAAGTGTATAAGGAAGATGAACTATTGCTGTACTTGACAGGTCCATTACGAAGTGATTTTTCTCTCATCGTGATGTACATCGTGTACATCACTTTTGTATTATATTTTACGTGAGAAGACAATATTCGAAATGGTTTTCATTACAACAGCCGTGTAAGGGAAAAATAAGGTTCACAGTGTGAACTTAGTGTCGTAGAACTTCTACAATGCAGAAAGAAAATTGGCAAATACTAAGATATATAGCGTTTTCCCCAAGAGATTCAGTGTTTTTTTTAATAAATGGCATTTAGAAAAAATTATCTTTCTATGGACGGTTCGCTGCAGCCGTACAGTTTGATATAGAGCCCAGACGTGTTTTGTATATGATGAGTTAATTCTCCAATGTATGTTAGGATTTTTAATTTTAGATTTGGTCAAAAAGATTTTGCAGTTTGTCAGGCTCTTACTGGATCAAGGTCTATAACAAAGATTGCCAAGTCGTTGCTGATTAATGCCGTTAAAGTGCAGTGAGAAGGGCTTTAGTGAAGATAAAGCATCTTCGATTTGAACCTGACAATAACCGTTGGACATGTATTAAAGTATAATTATTTTTTTCATCCGTCAAAATAGTCGTATTTTGTGGTTTCAGCCAATAAGAGCTCACGATCCTAACCAAATGTATTTGAAAACTAACTTGTTTTTATTCGATTATTTTAAATCGTTTTAACATACATAACTCACTTCAACACTCAACTTTTGTTCATTAAACATCAGTTTTCAAATTAGCTAAATTAAGAAAGACTTTTTCCGTTTCAGTCTATCAACACGGAAATCTTCATAAATCCGTTTAAAATTAACAAATAATGTCAAGATCTAAACGAATAAGCCAAAAGCAGTCGCGCAGGCCTTGGTTTTTAAAATGTACTAGTTAAATATGTAGGTACTAGATTATATAAATTGTTGTATTTTGAATTTAGAACAAGTTTAAAAATTCTGAACACATACACAAATTATTCAATTAAATTACATATTTGAACTTTACATACAATCCATAAATATGTATTATTTTGATTGAAGTTACCATTATATATTGTTATGGGATAAATAAAATACCTTTAAATAAGATAATTTTCACAGAAACACTGACAGTAAATATAACCTAAAATTAGTATTTATGTGTCAAAATTTTAAATGTTATAAAACCATGTTGTCATTTTTGAGGAATAAAAAAAAGTATTGCCAAATTAAATAATTTAGAAATAAGATAATAAAATTTTTAATTGGTAAATTTTCTAATTTGATTTTTGAAAATGTGATGGGTGATAAAAAAAGTGGAAGGTGTTGTTGGTTAGTTACAAAAGAAAAAATAAAAGAATAGTTGATGACATTGATTAGAAATTTTGAGGAGAAAAAGAATACAAATTCAAATTTTAAACAAATTACATTTAAAATCTTATTTGTAAATGGGTATAGATAATAAAATGTATGTAGTAAAAGGTAGCGATGGTATGGTAGTCAAAATAAAAAATGAAACTAATGAGATAATTGGATGATACTTACCCATGAAGAAAGAGGAGGATAGACGATAGAGGATTTTGTATTGGATTAAATACAAAGACTGGACAATTGAGTTAATTGAAATAAAGGTACTAAAATTAAAACATTTTGTATAAGTGAACATTTAAATAATGAAACTTTAAAGATTTGAAGTAGTTATAGGTGTTATTATAATAGTTAGATGTGAAAGATGGATAATTTTAATGATTATTTTATAATTGAAAGCTATTTTGTTTTTCTTTTTGTTTTTAATAATTTTCGAATAAAACATATAAAATGTACCTGAGATTAAATTAAATTAAAAATTTATAAATTAAGTTGTTCAAAATTTAAATATTAAAATAGATAAAACTATAATTAAAAATTTTATTAAAACGTACATAATTAATTATTAAAACAATATATAATCTTCTAAATAGGCTTGTATTACGTTGGTATATAATCAATTACATCAAGTAGGCGCTGATCACCTCTACTTTGGTCACTAGTAGTTGATGACCTCTTAGCAAAGCTCAAAAGAGAAGGATTTCGTGCTCTGGGCTATGCTGACGATTTAGTTATAGTGGTTAGAGGCAAACACGACAGTATTATTGCCGATCGTATGCAATATGCCTTAAACATCACCTATGCTGCGTTTGTTTGGTGGAACAAAACAACGCAGCAAAGTGCAACGCCTCGCTTGTATAGGGATTACGGGTGCAATGAGATCCTGCCTTAGAGGTAATGCTGGACCTTCCTCCACTACATCTACATATGAGGAGGATCTCTCTGGAAAGTGCCCATAAGCTAACACAGGCCAAATCTTTGAAACCCGGCGACTTAACGGGGCATCTTGAGATACTAAGGGTTGGAGCAACCCAGTCCATGAATATGCCACTCAGCCACAATATTTATTGTATCCGATAGTCAGGCTGCTTTAAAAGCTCTGAAGTCCACAACTTATGAGTCCAAATCAGTCTGGAACTGCAAACAATCCCTTAAGCAACTGGCTAGTCACAACAAAGTAACAGTAACATAAAGGAATTGTCGGAAATGAAATTGCTGATGGTCTCGCAAAAGAAGGATCTTGTACTCTTTTTATCGGACCAGAACCATTCTCTGTTATCTTAAAAATATACATTGTGGAAGAAGTCCGAAAATGGGAAAAGGAACTTAGTGCAGCCTACTGGAAAAACATTCCATGGCAAAGACAAGCAAAAAGGTTAATACGACCTTCTGCTCGATACGTTAAATTACTCTTGGAGCTTCAGAAATCTGATCTCAGAGTAATCACAGAAATTCTCACTGAGCACTGCTCACTCAGATACCATATCTGTAAAATTGACAAAGGGGACAGTGGAACATGCAGATTCTGCAATGATGCAGATGAGACAGCAGAACAAATTATCTGTAACTGCAGGGTAATTGTCCGCCAACGCCTTAAATCTTTTAACAGGTCTTCCTAGAGCCTGATCAGGTTACAGAACTAGTTCCAAAAAAGATAATAGGCTTTCTGAAAAGCCTAGGTCTTCTGGACCAAACATAGATGTAGGGTATACACAAAAGATCTTATAGGTCGCAGTTTGGTAACGCCAATTTGGGCGAATCGACCCCTTTGTAATCTACAATCTACAAGTGGACGCTGTTTTTAAATCTATAACACCTCAATATTTGACGTTTAAATTTAAAAAACGGAGGCGAATAGATTTGTGTGAAATTGATAAAGAAAATATTGAACATTTGTTCGTGTCTTTTGCGTAAATGACTATATTCTCTGTTTTTAATACAAACTGATTAAAAAAATAATCTTTCAAATATCACTCGTTACCGTTGATAAAACGCTTCAAGCTGGTATAATAATAGTATATGTAACAAGGTTGGAATGAGAATTCGACACGAGTGGAGGATTCCGAACGCGAGCGAATGTGAGCGTGAGGAACCACCAGTGTCGGATTTTCATTCCAACAGAGTAACAGACTGTACTTTCTCCTCGGCCACAGAAAGTAGAAATTAAATATAGTAAAATGAAACCTCAATCTCTCAACAATGAGTAGGTAGTATTTTCTATATTCAAGCTTGGATTTTTGCGGAAGCAAATTTTGAGTTATATTATCGGCATATTTTTTTATTTCTGGAGGAGTATTTTCAAATTCTACATCTGAATCGTTTGATTTTCTTTTATAATAAATTAAAAGTTTTTACAAACCAATATTAAGACCACGTCAACTAATACTGACAGTTAATTTGACATTCACGGCAAACCTTATTTTTGTAAACAATCACGGAATACAGATTCTATCTCTAGTGATAGAATGTAATACATATAAAATACATAAGAGCCAAATGTTTCAGAATTTTCTTTCAATCTCAAGAGCGAGAATGTTTCTTTTCTGTTATTATAAGTGGTTTCAGAATAACTACATTCAGTAGTGCCCGTGGAGAAAATTAATTATGTTTACGTTATGAATTCCAAAATATTTTTTCGCAATGTTCTAGTGAATTCCTACAATTTCAGAAATCTCTAATATTTATATGGCTGCATTAGGATTTGTAAAGGTTTTTTGTGCGTTTATAATTTATTCAATTCGACATTTTATTAAACTTCGCAGCCTATAGGACGAGCCTCAATAAACCTTCCACTCTGTTGATTTCTATGGGGAGTTTTCTGTAAGGGAACCTCTTGAATGAAAAATTCCGAAATACAACATTAAGCCATATTTTACATTCAGAAAAACACATAAAACGCGAATTACTCTCCAAAGAAATATCAAAAGCAATCGTAAAGTTTTCCGAACGCTTTTCTCTTACATTTCTGATGATATTTCGAATATAAGAGTGTTTTCGATTGAGTTATAGCGCTTTTCTATTCTACTCGAGAACGTTCCGAACTATTCTGAGATTTAAAAGAAAATTGTGAATATTTTCAGTCAATTTCCCCGCATAATATACATGGTCGATACATTTATATATTATTTATATTTTTTTAGATACCAGGAACTACGTGAACGTCTGATCATTAACCCCGTTTAGAGACGCTTCATAATATCGTTGAAATTTTAAAAAGTTTTCGTCGATCATCAAAGTGTAATAGAGACTGAAAATGGAGAACCGCATAGAGAGTGAAGTCGCTCTTTATACATTATTCCTTTTGAAATATCCTTAGTTAAAATCTGAATGCTCCCCCTATTCGTCGTTATCAAAGTAGACGATTTTCTTTGTAATAAAGAAGTAACCTTTAATGTTCGAGAGCTTTATGTCGAAATCCGACCTCAATAAATCAGTGTTTACAGTTACATTTACCTTAGGTAGACTGTAAGCGCCTTTGTTCATTTGGCAAACAACGTATAATCAGCGGTGCACTGTCGTTGTTTCTCTAGACAAGAGAATATTTTGGTTACGGTTAATTGATAGAGTTGCTTTCTGAAATGAACACTTAATTTATGCAGGCATCGTATAACGTTAAATTCCAACGTATTTTTTTGTATAAATACATGCTCTTGGATTTCTTATACATGAAAGTACTTCGTTTTACTCACATTTTTCTACTTACATAGAACTTACAAAACACACTAAACAATAGATATATCAAACTATACACGTTAACAAAAGAAGATAGCAAAAGAAAATATAAAAGCAGGCAGTAAAACGGCTGAGATGAAAAACTACTCCAGAAGTTAAGGACCTTCAACGTCAATGATTTTTTTACATATGAACTTAAACCCGCAGTGATGCCCACATCGACTTCTTATACTTCTACTGCTACCCCCTCTACTACTGATTGAAAGCTACCCCACTAGGAACTTACGATACATCCCCTAATCCTTCTAGTATGCCTTCTTGGTATTGACAAACACTTCTTGTGCTTTTACGTTTACCCACTCTACTACCTTTGGTTTGGAACTCTCTTAATATTATTACTGAAGTACCAAAGGCTCATAAAATCAAGATGAGCAAAAGAAATGGATCTTTAAAGCTCCAAAAGCATATACGAACTTGGGGATTTATGATATTTATGATGTTTTTGTTTGTTCCATTCACTAACAGGCGGAAATTAAACATTCCGTCCCCAAATATGAATGGAATAACACTCTCTTTCTCAGAAGAGGTGAAGTATCTAGGAGTCATCCTTGATAGGAGACTTACGTGGAACGCACACCTCGCGCATACTATCTCAAAAGCAACAAGGGCTCCGTGGACGTGCCGTCGGCTTTTTGGGAAAACGTGGGGTCTGAAACCAAAAATGATCTATTGGTCATACATAACGGTGGTCAGACCAATCATCACCTATGCTGCGCTTGTTTGGTGGAACAAAACAACGCAGCAAAGGACAATAACAGGGTTGCAAAAAGTGCAACGCCTCGCTTGTATAGGGATCACGGGTGTAATGAGATTTTGTCCTAGTGCCTATAAGCTAACACAGGCCCAATCTTTGAAACCCGGCGACTTAACGGGGCATCTTGAGATACTAAGGGTTGGAGTAACCCAATTCATGATGATGCACACGGATTTTATGTCTGCTAAACAAGATTTAGGACTCAAGTTAAACGTTGTCATCAACGAACGTGAATTAACACAAACCGAAGTCGCTCTAATTACAAGAGGTGCCATCACTTACTATACTGATGGGTCAAAAACAAACGAAGGAGTAGGAATAGGGGTTACTGGCCTTAGTACTAGGATGTCAGTAACCCTTGGAAATACTCCAACAATATTTCAAGCGGAATTATTAGCAATAGATTTCTGTGCCCAAGAGTGCGCTTTTTTTAAGGCACTCAGCCAGAATATTTATTGCATCCGATAGTCAGGCTGCTTTAAAGGCTCTGAAGTCCACAGCTTATGAGTCCAAAACAGTCTGGAACTGCAAAAAATCCCTTAAGCAACTGGCTAGCCACAACAAAGTAACATTGTTATGGGTGCCAGGACATAAAGGAATTGTCGGAAATGAGACTCCTTTTATCGGACCAGAACTATTCTAAAAAGCCGCATTGTGGAAGAAGTCTGAAAATGGGAAAAGGCACTTAGTGCAGCCTACTGGAAAAACATTCCAGGCCAAAGACAAGCAAAAAGGTTAATACGACCTTCTGCTCGATACGCTAAATTGCTCTTGGAGCTTCAGAAATCTAATCTAAGAGTAATCACAAGAATTCTCACTGGACACTGCTCACCTCAGATATCATATCTGTAAAATGGGGAAAGGGGACAGTGGAACATGCAGATTCCTGCAATGATGCAGATGAGACGGCGGAACATATTATCTGCAACTGCAGGCTAATTGTCCGCCAATGCCTTAAATACCACCTCATCAGAGCTAGGACCTTGCAAGAATTACCATACAAAGCAGTAAAATTTCTAACCTTTATAATAAACGCAAGTCTCAGGAGAAGTTATTTTCCAACGCAACGGAAAGTTGCCGAAGTAATCTTAATACCGAAACCAGGTAAACCCAAAACAGATGCTAAATCTTGTAGACCCATAAGTTTGCTACCTATATTGTCAAAGCTCTTTAAAAAACTTCTTGTAGAAATATTACAACCAATAATAGAAGAAAATCGACTGATACCCCACCATCAATTTGGCTTCCGACAAGAACACGCAACTATTGAACAAATACACAGGGTCGTCCAGAAGATCAGTGAATATCTAGAAAGAAAAAAGTTGCGCTGCGGTTTTCCTGGACATAACGCGGGCCTTCGACAAGGTCTGGCATCCAGGCGTTCTGTACAAACTTGAAAATTACTTTACCATCCTCAACTCATACCTCACAAACCGTCATTTTCTAGTTAAACACCATGGATAATACACACCCTTGCAAAAAATAGAATCTGGTGTTCCGCAGGGCAGCTTACTAGGACCACTATTATATCTCCTATACATCGCAGACTTACCTACAAGCGACAAGAGTCTGTCAGCAACATTCGCAGACGATACAATCATCCTTACATCTCATGAAGACAGAAATATTGCTTAACTAAAATTGCAAGAACACTTACATAAAATAGAACAGTGGCTTAATAAATGATACATTAAAACTAACATCACCAAATCTGTCCAAGTTACATTTACGAACCGCCGTGGAAACTGCCCGCCAATTAAACACAACAATAGTGAACTACCATACCGTGATGAAGCGAAATACTTAGGAGTTTACCTTGATAGACGTCTCACTTGGAGAAAACATATATTCTCAAAACGTAAGCAGCTGGGCCTTAAACTAAGGCAGCTCTACTGGCTAATTGGATGGAAATCAAAACTAAACTTGAAAAATAAGCTACTAATTTATAAAGCCATCCTAAAGCCAATATGGAGCTACGGGATCCAGCTGTGGGGAACGGCATCGCTCTCCAATATAGAAATCTAAGAACGTTTCCAATCAAAGGTCCTTCTACTGATGACCAACGCTCCATGGTTTGTTCCAAATTATCTAATAGCAAGAGACCTACAGATGAACTCTATGAAATCGGAAATAACAAACTACTACGTTAAGTACAACATTCGTTTAAATAAACATCCAAAGAGACTAGCTCGAAACCTAACATGTAGACCAACTGTAATACGAAGACTCAGGCGTTATATGCTGTGGAATTTAAAAGATAGATTTTAAAGTATAGTGTAGTGTTTATGTTTATGTACTCCCAAATTTTAAACTTAGTTTTTAACCTTTGTTTTTGTTTTTAACTAATAATTTATAGGAAATTGTCACAGGACACTTTTCCTACATGACAAATTTATAAACAAACCATTTGCTTATTGTTAAAATCTGAAACAGATTGCAAATAAAGTGGAAAAAAAACGAAATTTATTTTATTTTAATTAAAAATGGATTTTTTTGATATTTTGACGTTTGTTGAATATTGATGACAGTGTTTCATTATATTTAGTGAACGTCATTGCTGCTTTGTGTTATATACGTCTTATAAAAGTAATGGAAATAAATACGGATTTTCCAAAAAATATCAAAGAAAATATGCACCCAAAGCAACCAAAAATTTATCGCCGGAGTATTCCAGACCCTCCTAGTAGAATTAGCGGGCGTTCTGGCCATAACGGCCGCTCAATATGACCTAGGGCATTATGAGTGTATTTATAGCAACCGTATCCAAGATAAAATAAACAAATAATATACAAGTAAAAAATAAATAAAATACATGTCGTACCTCTGACTCTAACATTTATTCCAAGTTACGCTTGATCAAAATTGGGCTATTAGAACGTTTCGTTTTTGGTTGTTTAATAAAACAAACTTCAGTAACGAACCTAATTCAAAGCTCCGAAGCGTAAGAGTATATTCTAATTAATAGAATATATATTTGTTTTAAGTATAGCTTTATCAGAGTTTTCAGCAAGGTGTATTTACTTAATAGAACGGAATTAGATATATTTCTCTGACTATTTTTGTTTATGTACATATTTATAAAGCGGTTTAATAAATGTTAACGTAAATTTATTTTATAAGGTGAAGAACATTTTTTTATAAAATAAGAAAATACTTACCTGAAAAATTTTCTTGGGCTGTCACAGCTACATTAACTCTTTTAGTCACCAATTCATATTTTTTATTTAAAATTGTGACATTTTATGTTTGAAATAATTTTATTTTTTGAAGATAAATAATTTGTACCCAAATTATTTAACGTCCACATATGCCATATATGCAATTTTGACGTTGTCGAATTATGCCACGGGGCATTTTCTTGGTGAACACTTGTTTATTCTTCATTTTGGGTTATTTTTTCACAATTTCATCCTTCAAACGCACCACTAATGCCATATAATATTCGCTGATGATGATTCTTTCTTTCTCAGTCCCAAATGATAAATAAAATATCGCATCCCAAAATTCTAAGGCCAATACTTTAACAGTTTTCTCAGCTGACTGTCGATTTGACTATGCAAAAATTAAATTATTTTCAATTTACCTCAACAGCTTCAAACAGCACTCTGTATCATCGACGCGTTGTCAAACGTCAGATTGTCAAGAAATTTTTACACGTAACATTTGAAGGTTAGTACTTTCTATATATAATATGAATTTGTTATTAGTGACACCATCTATATGTCATCCGATGAACCTATTGAGTGTCAAGGTTGTGAAGACCAGTTTATTTATGTTATATATTTTAACACCATTTTCGTAAACATCTTTCAATTTTTTTCAAGTTTTTACCTCATCTCATACTTTTTTTACCAACCCTTAAATAAAACGTTAGAAAAGAATTCCGGGAGATTAATAACACTCCCGTCTATTTTAATAAGATGCGCTTCTAGATTGATCCTAAGAATTTCTCATTTCTAGGTAGTATTTACCTATGATTTTTTTTTAGAAAGCGAGTTTTAGAAGGCACTTAGCATAATGAAACAGAGAATAAGATGCAGGGCTGAGAATTTATCTCTGAAGTTCATATTGAGTAGAGAAAGATGAAACTGCAAAATTGGAAAATTTGTTTTTTAACTAATGAAAGAGACGTAAATAAATTCAGTTTTTTTAAATCAAGTGTCATATTTTCAAGAATTTATTTTGTATGTTTTTTGAAATGTGCAGAGACAAATTCCTTTTTTTACTTCCCATATTTTATGTTCGAACTTTTGGTAATTCAGGTCCTTCAATAGATAATTGATTTGCTGAACTTAAAAATGGCTGAACTCACATGGGAAGCTCGCCCACAACTTCTACGTCTGAAAATGTAGAAGATGTTAAAAATGATTATGTTCGTCGTATAACGTTTGTGAGACACTGTATTGGGATCTGACAGCCAGCGATACGCCTACTGTCGGGGGTGATTTATGGCCGATGAAGGGGTTGGTGAGGGTCGAAAGTAATCTTCAACACCACCACCGTGCTCAGCATCCTCGAAAACGGGGGAAAAGACGTTTTATTTACAGGGAAATGATGTGCTTCTCGTTTAACCACTTTAGGGGATAGTTTTTGGCCGTTTTAGGGGTTCGGCTGGCTAAAAGAGTAATTCTGATAACGCCATCGTCTTTAGCATCCTCAAAAACGGGGGGAGGGAGGTACTCTCGATCCGGGTAAATTTTGGTCCATGTTCTTCCAACTCACACACGCAACTATAACCTGTAACAGTGCAACAACATAGCACGTAGCAATGCAGTGCTTGCATTTGTCCCCTGAACCAGCCTTGCAGGAACAAACACAACACTCATCACTTGTCCATATCCTGCAATTTTCCCATTAATTTGATGGGGATTATCTCGCAAATTTGAGGTAGATAAACCGAAAGCCACCAAGTCCACACAGCTACTTCAATTTCATTAATTTTTTTCCCGCATTTAACCAAATGTCCAGCGTATAAAATGCATTCAGCTTGTTTGAAATTTAGTTTTCTAGGGTCTCTTGTAGCCCTTTCACAAATTTTGTCCATCGTAAGACTCATTTTTTATATTTTATAGAGAGAGCAACACGCAGGTCAAATTTAAATTTTCACCATAATTGACGCCATCTTGGATAGGCCACGCCCCCATGTCAGATCCCAATTGCTCACATTTTTTGGATTGAAGCAAAAAATCTTTTTAAACATCAAGTGCGACGTAACCGCTTAAACGAAACATTTTACACTGATAAAAAAAGATTATGTAAAATCTCATAATATTACGTTGACCATTTGTAACCAACGAAAAATCATGTGAAAATACAGATATCTATGTATGAATCCTCACTAGATTTATTATAATCTTACGAAATGATTACTGTGATTTCTTCATTAATCTGTCAATTTGAAATGAACTGCTAAGAAACAGGTGTCTGAAATATACAGAAGAAATATTGATTATAGAATTTAGTGATACATTTGTTGCGGACACTAGAAGAACTACAATTTCATACAATTGAATACTCATCTCTACTTCAACAATTGTTGGAGTAAGAGCTAGTTCATCTTTTTCTATGGCATATATATCCTGGAAGAAAAAATAAACTTCACAATTTACATGGAAACATAATATTAAAAACTGCTTGGAATACAAATAAATGTTACTTAGGTTAGGGAGAGAAACAATATTACTGCGTTCTAATCTCGCGGAATCATCAACTAATTTGCCTAACATCAGCGGTCCTCTGAGACACCGAGTTCTAAAAATAGAAATCCGATATTGCACAGTCCAAGTGGTGGCGTATTCACATAACTAAACCTGTGCAATTTCATTGCCGGAATGAATTCTGTAAACCAGTAATTGTCACAATGTATTTTTCACATACATTATTCTGTGAATAATTTTACAATGTACTCTTGTGGCATATATAATGTAAAATGTAGGTAACATAGTATATTTTGTGAAAATTACCATACTTATCAAGTCCCTTCACAACCATTTTTTTAGAGTGTACCCATTTTTTTTATAAAGATCCCAAATAAAGCTCCTATCTGTTTGTAATGAGAATTTTCTCCAAACTACACCACCTAAAATCTCGAAAACAAACACCTGATAGCAAACTATCAGTTTTCATCCGAAATTAATTTTCACGATTTTCTCATCAGTCCTTCATGGATTAGTTTCGGACATAGGCGGTTGATTAACAACATCCTTATCAACTTTGTCCAGGTATATCGACCTCATCAAGCCGCTACCCGTACATGGATATATGCATATAATTTGCTCCTAATAGCATCACTGTGGATGAAATTAGAACGATCTCTTCAGTAAACTGTGATAATATGATCTCTCCGGAACTTAACGAGGTCCGGGGGCACAAATCGGATTATTTTCTTTCTTGGGCGTACTATAAGCACGTTCTGTTTTAATGCCCGGATTAAAGATGAGGACTCCAGGATAGTGCGGGGTTTTTATAAATTAGACGTCACGGTTACCGTTGATAGGATTTATAAAAGGAAAGTAAGTTGGTTGGTTGGAGAAAATAGCTTGATGATTTAGAAAAATTTTCACATTAGGAAGTCATTTTCATGCTCTACGTAATATTACATAATTTTCTGTTTTAAAAGGGCAAGCGAAAGCGAAAGTAAGACATGCTAGGTGATCGGTTGCTAGGTATGAAAAACTTTCGTACCCTGGACGACGAAAAAAATAAACGTTTATTTAGAATGAAAATTAAATGTAAAATTACAATTGGACTACATGGTCTTTAAATTCTGTTTTGCTGTATACAGATGGATTTTTCGGTCATGATTTTATTAGCAACTTCTATTTTCTGAGTCCTTCCGCTACCCCTGACGACTTCCACCTCCCGTGTCTTTTCATATCTAAAATGTCCACACCTTGGGCATTTGCTAGTAATGTAGAGGATGTTCTTCGAAACGAGTGACCGGTGTAGTGATTTGGATTGGAAAATTTAAGAAATTTAGAAAATCTCGTACGGAATTTTTGAAATTGTGTGGTTTCCAACTACCTGATTTACATCTGCCACGCTCATACCGATAAAAGAAGCGTTCCTCTTGAGTATTTTGTGGTAGAAGTTTCATGTAACGATTAACAATTGTTACCCAATCTTCCATAACTACAAATCTTCTTTGCACGTTGTTTTTGGTAGTGACAATCTGCACTAACATGACATGACAATTTTTATACTCTACATCCTTAAAGAGCAAAAAACTTTATCGCACATTTATGCCACAAATGTGGCCTAACTAGAGCCCTCTACAAATTACATCGAAGTAGGTAAAAGATTATGATTTCTCGTGCCCAAAAACCCCCAGTTCCATATTTTTATGTATACATATCCAAAAACGCTAAAGTTATTGCAAAAAATAAATCTTAAAATTTAACACCCTGTATATTCTTTACTAGCAACATTTTATTAGAGCAAGTTGGTTCAAATCATAAAACGTTAAAGTGAGGAATCTACCATATTTCTGTGTACAATTACTTAAGGACCACTCTGTATAAACTTTTTAGTTAAGTGCTTATTACATTTTTCCTCCAAAATCCCTCTAATTTTTTTTCGATAGTTTTGACTAACCAATCGGTCATAATTTGGTATTTCTATCTTCCTAGAGGGGGAGCTGAACCAACTATTAAAAATCAACAAGTTAGAGGAATTCCCAGCACAAAATGGCCCAAAACCAATTCCTAATAAATTTTTTCGACTTCTAGCATCGACTCCTCAGATCAAAGAGACATAATTCAAAGTAGTAAATGATAAACCATTGTTCTATCTATTTTTTTCACGCAAGGTAACGATTTCTTGTTCCTTATTCACGTTATCGAAAGAAAACCATCAATATTCCAGTGCAACAAGATCATACTTAAGAATATAAATTGCTCAATGTTTTGAAATCCATTAAGATAGGATGAATGTCGCAAGATATATATATTTATGTGGAGTTCTATATTGAACAGTGTGGCAAATTTGAGAACCGGGTCTACTGCGGAAATGGAAATGGAAGAATAAGAAGATTGATTTTCTCAAAGTGGTGTCTGTCACGAAAGGGTTGTAATTCAATTATATTTCTACGATTGTGAAACTAAAATTGATTATTTCAGGATAAATTGTATGTTTTTGTGACCCAATTTTGGGTTCAAATTGGTGTAGTTTTTTTCTTTCGATATATTTATTACAAAAACTAACTCAATTATAAATTTTAAAAGTGTAAAATAATGGGTTAATTTTATAAAATAAAACAAACTTAAAAGGAATCAGAAAATACAGGGTGTCTCATGCATTCTGGGATATGTAGCAAGTTAAATATATGGACTAAAACAAACGAGGATGTCCAGGGAATTGGGAGATATGGGGATTCCAAATCAAAGGAACAGTTTTCCAACGCCCAGGCTTCTAATGACGAAGTTAGACGCTGTGGTCTGTGGTCCTTCTGTCATCGTCACTGCGCATGCTTTTTTTACGTATTTAATCTACACCCCATCGTAGTGCTGTTAAAAGAAGAGGAATGACAACGTTAACCTATCGGGATACCTAGAAACTCACCTATAAATTACAAATTTGTTTACGTTACTACGCCAATGCAAATTCCAATTGAGATAATTCCTCCTTAACTGTTTCGTCATCAAATCTAATCTAGCCGAAACATTCTCCATATTTATGTAGAATACATTAGAGGCTGAACGTGGCAAACAACCCCTTCATAACGGTAAGTACCAACTTGAAGCTATGGAACTTTAGATCCAACCTTTATTACCTCTTCGCATGATTAGGGGAAAGTTGAGATAAATAATTCAAAAGTACTGAAGCTAACCAACTTTAATCAACAAGTAGGCCGGTTCTTCAAGAAAAAAAAATAAATGTGTCAGCAAGACGAAAACTTAACAGTCTCTTATATTTTCTGAAACAACTTGCCAACTAAAAACTAATCAAGTTGTTAAAATTCATTCTGCAAGAAAATATTTTTACGTCATTTCTAGATATTTGTTTGAAATTTCATACCTTCAAATTAACTACTTTTAAATTAGTCAGGATATAAATGCAATCATGTTAAATCCCTTAATTATTATTGCTGAATGCTATGCACTACATATTTTCAGTTCTACTCGAACCTACTGGCCTACTATCCCGTAAAGGAACAGGGAGAAAATATATGTGGAAGAGTTAGGTCAAGCAATTTTGTTTATCTCCGAACTTTTTGGGGTTAGAATTAAATTTTTGAAGTGTTACTTCGCTATTACATCTCGCTCTTTTCCTCTGCGGTTCTCTTAGGGTAATTGAATATAAATAGTTATGTAGGAGTTGAAGAGATTTCGGAGTACATAAGCTTTTTGCGAACTACCGGCGTTTAGAAAGTTGGCAGCGAATCAGTTTTATACACACGTTCGGAGAGTTTAGGGATTGAAATGTACAGAGGAAGAAAATGACTTTAATGTTGTTTGGAATTACCGATTCGTTTATTTCAGAACTCGGGTTATACAAAAATTAGTAACCGCAATCTAGTGTAGAAGATAAAACGATGAAAATTTAATTACAAATTCCAAGAAATTAGTTTTATAGACAATAATTTTAATAACTGAAACGTACAATGGAATATTTAAGTCTATTCGATAGGGTGGCGATAACATTTGTTAAAAATTGAATAAAAAATTATGATAACTTAGAGCAATTAAGACCAATATATAATTCCGAATTGCAAATAAGTATCTATTTCCCAATACAAACATCGCGTTTAATTAAAGATTTAAAAACTTCCATTAGTAACTAGGATTTTAAGATTGTAATGACATACTCTCCAAGAAATAACCTTGGGTTCCGAGACACACTGGAGTGGAGGGTAGTGAAATAGCAGACGTACTCGCAAAAAAAGGGGCTGAAACACCATTTCTGGGACCTGAACCCTTCTGCGAAATAAGCACCAGTACAATAATACTTGATGAACTTGGAAAAGTAGTAAATAACAAAAAATCCCAATACTGGATAGGACTACAAGGAATGAGGCAAGCCAAGACACTACTGGGAAACTATAACCAGAAGAGATCAGATGACTGTATCAGCAAAAGTAAAAACAAGCTCAGAATACTAACGGGTATCCTATCAGGACATTGCCGGTTGAGAGGGCACCTAAAGAAACTCGGATTAGTAGACAAAAAAGATTGCAGATTTTTCAAGGAAGAGGAGGAAACCTCTATCTACATTCTCTCAGAATGCATAATCCTGGAAAATCCAAGGGTACGATACCTCGCAGAATATCAAATAGAAGAGGGACCTAACATGAAGCCTACAGACATCCTGAACTTTTTGAAAGCAATAGGACTGGAGGAACTGCTCTAATCTTAACGGGTGGGCAGCAGAAGGGGGCACAATAGATCTTATAGGTCGCAGATAGATAGATACTCTCCAAGAAGACGTACTATTAAAAGCAATAAGAAAATTGGGAGGAGATTCTAAAAAACAAACAATTAATTTGATGCTGCCAAGTTCGTTAAAATAAATAAAAACAAAAACTTTTTTCTAGTGCAATGCGGAGGTAGTATAGACCAGACAGCTTCTTGATTTAGCAGGAAAATGTTCTTGTGCATCGTACGTGGCATCTTGTGCCGCCAATAAATCTGAGTTAAGGAACGATCCACTACACAATACCTCTATGCAGAAATTCCGGTTAAATTTATGACTTTTGAAATGGCGTATAATAGGCAAGGACTAGTGCCTTTGGCGTTTCACGCCCGCACCTTAAATTTTAACGCTGTTCCCGTCAAAAACCGTCCGCCTTTGTGCCCCCAGCAACAAAGTGTCTAAGTATTCAAAGGGGGGTCCTTTGTCCTCATTTGATTGATCTTTTCGATATTGAAACTGTTATTTCTGCCGAAGAAATATAGTTTCGCAGGGAAATTTAATCTCGGGAAAAAAATTTCGTAAGCGGCCACAAATTCTCGGCTTGACAAAATATAGCCCTTTCAAAGGAGAACGGTTTAGCATAAAAGGGAATGCAGCTGAATGTTTAGGAAATACGATAGTGACCTACATTTTCTTTTGGGATGCAAATATTATTTTATATAATTTTCTAATGTTTCCCTCTATAAACGATGACAAACAAGGAAAGCCATAACGGCAATTGAACAAAATATAAACCATTTTTTACTGCTAGAAATTTAATTACAGTCTTTGGCCATTCACTATGACTTAACGCTTTAAAAAAATTTCAAAATAATCGGACTCCACGCTTCTATAATAATAACATCAAATTCCATCTACTTTCGTAAAACTGATGAGTTGGAATAACGCTAAAAGTAAACCCTAGACAAAACTCAATTACCTTGGCAGAATTTACTTCATTAAATCTAGAAAAAAATTCTTTTATTTTTAGGTCGATGGCTGGAACTAAATCAAAGCAAATACCTACGTTAACGTTCCGAGTAGTTGCCTTTCTTTGATGATTTCCGCAAAATTTTATAGGATAAATTGAAGTCTTCCACGTGAACGCTTAGATTCGAATTGATTAATCGAATTTTGAATTTTTTGGTTGTGTAGATAGAAAATTCCTTTTTGAGTACTTACCAAGATGTAAACAACTTGTATGGTGAGGGTGTGAAGAGCTACTTTCATTTAAAAATCAGAAGCCTAAGTCCGAGCTTTTAAAGTATATGGAAAAATAGATAACTATGATTCGCTTGTACCTAAGTACTAACATAATAGACGTCCGTTTTGTTAGGGCTGAGTTTTATTCCTGTACTCCTAATAAGAAGCGCCCTATCCCAGGACATCACATGGCGATCCTGCCAGTTCTTTAGGAGACCAATCAAACCTTTGCGACTGTGGCGAAGCGCAGGATGGGGACTATATCCTGAGATGCATAATGTGACCTGCGACGTGTTCCATAGATGATATGTGGATTGCCAACGACAACGCTATTAACGTAGCCCGCTACTGGGCTGAAAGATTTTAGAAGATTCGGACTCGAAAAAGTAAAAGTAAGTAAGGTATAAACTATAGTTTTAAATATTTACAGCAGAAAATTGTGTTCTGTTATTTCATCTGTAACCTGTTTAAAATTAATTAATTTAAAAAATAGTTTTCAATCAAAAGACGTTCCAGAATTTTTAATAACCTCCCATTATGCCCTAATAACGTACCTCCTCTTCAAAAGGTTGACACAAGCGCTTTATTAAAACCAGCACAGGATGATGAAAAACCAGACGAAATTTCCCTTCGTTGATTGACGCTAATGACTATATTGCCTCGCGGAAAATTGAAGTCAACAGGTGTAAGAAGTTCCAAATTGAATGCATTCCTGAGTCAGCGATTCGCTATAGGGGGAACATAATTCTACATCGTTCTGACCCTCTTCAAACTCAATTAGACCACTAGGCAACTTTTGACACACACGATGTAATCAACATTAATTGGATTTTATGTAAGAGATGCGGCAGGAATGAAAGGTGTGTGGGTAGGTGTCAAAAGCGATTTATGGGAGGGGCACAAGTGGATATATCAGTAAAAATATATAATTTTAGGACTATTTGATGCATATTTCCTATTCTCAACGTATAAACCGTTTTATAAACGAAACAAAATCTTTTTGAGTTCATACAATTAGGACATCTAACTTATCAGTTTATATTTTATATCTAATACTTTATAAAAGTGAGTTATACATAATAATATTCACCTGGCGTCCCTAGCAAGTTGTTTTACAAGCCTTAATTACTCCAGGTGGGCATATTCTTGAAGTGTATTAAGCTTGGGAGCAACAAAGTTCAGCACGCAATTAACATCTGACTTAGATAGGATTCTCAAAGAGGCATATAGGGTAATATATAGGGTGTCCCAAATATTTTTGCTATAAGGAGTTTCTAGCGGAATAAATAAATAAAAGCAGGAAGTAGATTTCAAAAACAAATAAGGTTAACAGTCTTAAAAGAGTCCTTACATATTCCTAACAGTTTGGAACCTAATTCAATACGTAATCCCATGGATTTAAGTTGGGAAACTTCGGAGGCCTGGCTACTGCTGTACCTCTACCTTTTTGGTATAAAAACTACGTAGAATTAGGAACGAGGATATAAGAAAAGAGTTAAAAATAGGATCAATAGAAGGATTCATTGAGAAATGTCAACTTGGATGGTGGGGACACCTGCAAAGAAGGAATGACTCAAGTGAGAAAGATATGGAAATCAAGAACAATTCTGGAGAAGAAGGCGAGATACAAAGTTTTTGGCACAGAGCATAGAAGAGTGGAAAAAGTGGTTAGATGCGGATAAATTTGGATAAAAGTGAGAACTATAACCCCTACACCAGCGGTTCTCAAACTTTTCAAATTTTGTACCACATAAATATGAAACAAAAATAAACATTTCTCCATTAAAAATCAATGCAGCCTAAATGCAGTGTTTATCACGGACAGCAGACAGGCACTACTAGCTCTGGATAGACCACGCATTACATCAGGTCTAGTACTAGAATGTCACCAGGCCTTGATCGAAGCTTGCAACAACAACGTGGTCACGTTATCTTGGATCAAAGGTCATGGAAAATCAAAAGGCAACCGTATAGCTGACTCATTAGCTAAGAAAGCAGCCTCCCATAAACTTTTGGGACCTGGCACTTTCAAAAGCTTATCGGCATCAGCTGTGGCTGACCTACTAAAGAAGCATTCCCTTGAGAAGTTTAAGGGTAGATGGGACGACGAAACAGGCTGCAAGCTAGCCAAGGAACTATTACAATATCCGAACAGCGAAACAGCCAAAAAATACATGACTATGAACAGACAGAACCTGCGCACAGCCACAGGTATCCTGACTGGCCACTGTCATCTACGAAAACACCTCTACAGGATGGGGTTATCTGACACTCCACTGTGTAGAGGATGTGAACAGGAAGACGAGACTCTCGAACACATTCTTTGCGAATGCCCGACACTCTCACAAATGAGACATTTTCTTTTCGAAGAGCAATGGCTAACATATGCCAACATGAGGGAGCTACCTTCAGGCGACGTCATCACCTACTTTAAACAAGTAGGCTGCCTGACGAGCTAGAAGGAAGGCACAACCTCAGAAGGATGCACAATGGACCAAATGTGGCCTACGTGCTGTGGGGTGACCCACCCTTCTAGATTTACAGATACAGAGATGGAGTATTTATGATCAAAGAATAAAACAAATTAAATTTATATTACTTCAAAAATATATGTGTTTCTGGGCGCAATTTTACATTCATTTAATTTTTTTCTGTAAAAATTGTACCTTTAAGAATATTGTAATGTACCACCAGTGTTACATGTACCACATTTTGACAACCGCTGCCCTACACTCTTTGGATTAGAGGGGAATGATTATATATATATATATATATATATATATATATATATATATATATATATATAAATTACTTTTCGTCTAAATCTATATATATATATATATATATATATATATATATAGATTTAGACGAAAAGTAATTTTTTTAAATGTAATATTTTTAATTTATAATTTATAATTCTTTAAAAGATGTTAAACTTTTGATAATATATTTACAAATAATTAAATTCGTAATAAGCACCTCTCAGTTAGGAGATATTTTCGGACCTGCTTACATATACAATCGATTCACCCTATATAGCATAGACTCCTATAGGGCTGAGCTTTCCCCTTTCTCTCCGATCCAGTTCAAATACGATTCAAACTTTAATAATATTCGCTTGACTGTCTTTGATCATGCCATGGGAAGTGTTTTCGATGTACATGTTAATAATCTTCCTGTTCCAACCTGATGACGGAACGAAGAAAGCAGCTTCTAATTAACAGACAACTTTGTCGAACTATACGTCAAAAGTCAGCTAGAAAGGTAATTGAGTTCGGGTGGTATCAGTATGAGTCGCACTCGGTGGTGTTGTTGGGTTCAAAGAAAAAAGTGTTATTTAATTTTGTGAGCGCGATAAATCCTTGAAGTAAGGTATTTAAGTAGACAGTTTTTGTTTGATACGCTGTCTATGTATGTTAAGAGCAATTTATTTATTCTTAGCATTCGGCAGTTTGTCTTGTTTAAGTTTAATCACTTCATTCTTATCTAGTACTTAAATTATTTCTATATTAGTTTTATCGTAATATCCTAATTGGGGATAAAATCCAATCGGACTGGAGGGTCATAAAGGTATTTTAAATTACATTTTTTGGGGCAATCACGCTAATTTAGTGACATGGTAGGGTAAAAATTGTTTTCACCAAATTTAAATTCGAAACGTTATTGCAAAATTTCTATATCAGGATCTCCAATCAATTAAATAACAAATTCTTTTTCTGTTTAAATTTTCTTACACATTTTTTTGTTTAAACGAGTTGAATCGTCCTTTTAAAATGCATTTTTTTTATATTGCACACGATGACTTCTCTGTAAGTATAAATTAGTTCATTTTTATTCTGACCTCGTCCTTTGGGAACATGAAGCAATGTACCGATTAATCTCTTTAATTTTTCTGAGCGAATATTGCGGGTTTCCGTTTGTTGGTCTTCCTTGTAAGTACATTAATTGTAACTGAAAGGCTTCGTTTTCTCAAAAGACGTGCAGACAAAAAATCGATATATCACCTCAAAGAAATTGTAACGCGAATCCACTGAATCGGATATTGAAGAGTCACAGCTTATGATTTATAAAGGTCAGGTCGAATATAAAGTTAAAGATGGTTTTTGAGAAGTAGCGTCCTTATTATCCATTCGGTTTTGATCTGTTATAATTGATAATAGATATTTAAGGTTAATGTCTACTTATTTTACTGTATAAACCGCAACACTGTCACCATTATGTTCAACCAACTTCATCTAACATTCTCCTTAATTTCTCAGAGATCATCAATTTACACAAAAGTCAAAACAACAGTTAGAAAACGATTGTTCCCTCTGACATCAAGACAAATCTCACTTGTCAAATAATCATTGAACTCATAGAAAGATTAAACCACAGCCGCAGAAAATGATGTGCGCTATACAACTGACACCCTTGACGTATGGTTATTCACTTCATTTTACTCCCAAATCACCGCAATATCAACTGAATCATGTGGATTGTCTGTGCGTTTGAGCCGTTTGAGGGAACGCTGGAGGCGGCTGCTAGGAATTTAAATGTACCTGCGAAAACGAATTCTGAATAACCGCGAAGATGAAGTTCATAATATACCAGGTCTAGAAAAACGATATAAATCCCACAATGGGCCAGCCCTACATCTCAAAAGTAGATAATACATACTAGTAAAACCATAAATTATTATCGGCACATTTAGAAATGTTAATGTCTGATTATTTCATCATAGGTTTTACACCATGGAGAATTTTTTATAAAGAGCAAGTTCATAGAATGGCCAACATTATAGAGAAATCATTAGAAGAGAAAAAAATTTGTGCTACTATCTTTCTTGATGTAGCACAAGAGTTTGGCATGAACGCTTAATACATAAGCTCAAGCTTTTCCTTCCAAAACAATATACAGATATCCTCCATTCATATATATCGGAAAGATACTTTAGAATTAGGCAAGAAGAAGCCTATTTCGATCTTAAAGAAATTAAGGCTGGAGTACCACAAGGAAGTGTCCTAGGACCTGTCCTATATACTTACTGTACACATGTGATATTCCAGAGTTAGAAAACAATACCGTAGCCACCTTCGCCGACGATACTGCCATTCTAGCAGTAGGAAAGAGCAATGAAGAAGCAATCTACAAGCTGCAAACAGCTGTCCACCTTATCTATGACTGGACGAAGAGATGGAAACTTAAACTTAATAAAACTAAATCACTCCACATTAAAATTACAAACAAAAGGATAGATCATATTCCAGTCAGAATAAACAATAACCTGATCCCATATTCAAATACAGCAAAATACTTAGGTATTACCTTAGATGCCAAACTTCGATGGAAAGTGCATGTTAAAAAGAAAAGAGAAGAACTTGGACTGAAATATAAAAAAAGTGTACTGGCTAATTGGAAGAATCTCCACTCTGTCTCTACATAATAAGCTTATGCTTTATAAGCAGATACTCAAGCCTATGTGGACCTATGGTATCCAACTATGGGGATGCACCAAAGCAAGCAACTTAGCAATCATCCAAAGATTTCAAAACAAAGTACTGAGGCATTAAAAAATCAAAAATTATATTTTTTTATGAAATCGATTACATACTTATTTTTATAACACCCATAATGCGACACTGCGTACTGGAACAGTCACTTTTCTTTAACTTGGAAATGTTGTACGTTAGAAATTGTGTAATGCTGCCATTCTCGGTTCGGAAATGAATAATATGCCAAATTCCAGGTGTCAGACTGCGCGTTCCAACACCTGGGAACACAGCAGACTCCCTTTTGAATTCGTTTTTTAACTAAGACACTCATATGACAATGTTCTTAAACAAATAAACACGGATGTGTATGAATCTCCCCACAATTTTTGTCGGCCCCGGTCGCCAGATGTCGCATTGAGAGATGTCGGGTTGGCTTATAGTTATTTACATTGCAACAGAAGATTGGGTAACATTTTTACATCGTTATATGCAACTCCGGCCGAAAAAAGCTCAAAATGAAAGCTTCTTTTATCGTTTTGAAAGAGACAGATGTGTTAATCAAGTGGTTGGAAAACATACAACCTCGAAAATTCCTTATGCAATAGCCAAATTCCTCAAAATTCCAAATCCAAATCATTACACCGGCCACTATTTTAGAAGAACGCCTTCTACATTATTAACACATGTTCCAGGCGTTGACATATTGGATTTGAAAAGATATGGAGGCTTCTATGAGTCATAAAATTGAAGTAGCTAATAAAATAATATGCCAAAAATCCAGAGTTTACCAATGAAGATATTGCTAATGACTTAATATACCACAAATCGATTTATCAAAAAAATCAAGAAACTGATATTAAAGATATTTACTATTGAAAATGGGCTCTTAAATCTATCAATTATTGTAATATTACATTTAATTTTAAAGGTCAGTTGTTAGACGATCAGTTTAGTCTGATATCTGAACGGACAGGTTTGTTTAGACATCCGTTTAACTGACAACTGATACGATAACTGATGGAATGCTCATCGAACCACGTCTCCGTTTCAGTCTCCGTATCAGTTACAGTTTTTCGTATTTACACATACAATTAACTGACAGTTCGACTGAAACTGAGACTGAACGGAGAACTGAACTGACCGTCTAAAAGTACCTTAAAATACATATTAATCTAAATGACATTTTACTTTTTTGTCCATGGCATGAAAGTACTTTCGTAGCTAGCAACCGATCGTCTAGCACTTTTGACTTTATACACTTTCCGAGTGTGTCGCGTACAATACTTTTTGTGCAGCCACCAATAATTTGACAATAATATCTTTAAACGGTTTAGAAACTTGTAATAATAAGTACATCAAAACGTCAAAAACATCTACTGACAGATGGCTACGGTATTGTCATGGCAACTGTGATATTTAACATACCCATTTCATAAGAGCTCGGGAAAGTAGGTACTTTGCCGAACAGTTATGTCACTTTGCCGAGCAGTTATGTCAATTTTCCGATCTAGACCGGCAACGACTCGCTTTCCGAGCTAAAAAATGATTGGAAAAACGCATTTTCTAAAGTGGTGGTACAAAAAATATTTTTAATAGTAGCTGAATTAGAAGATGAAACTTTTAGCTTCCTTTAATATGTTCAAATTCTGGATCTAGTGAAGTAAACTGTGAAATTCGAAAATCCTCACTCTGAGTGTATTCCATTGGGATGAACAGTATTTCAGGCTGACATGAATTTAGGATAATCTGAGACATGGATAAAGACGTCAAAAAATTTGCATTCTTACGACAGTCTATCAATTTTAAAAGCTTTTGAAATCCCTTGAATTCATTCTAAATTGACAGGGAAATGCTATGAGAACCTGAAAATCAACAGCGACGAGTGACACTGTCTCTTTTTGTGTTTACTTAAATTTAATAAGAAATGCAAATATGAGCAAATATGACATCACTGGGTTATAAATATTTATTTACTCATCCTCAGTCATATCTCTTTTTGTTATGCCCAATAAACAGAACAGTATAAATGATTTCCGTTTGTCTACAATTCATTTTGCCAAATCAAATACATCATATTATAATCTGATCGGCACCGGTGGTGCTTTTCAACAAATTTCTACAAATGCCAGTAATTTTAGCGGATGCAACTAAACGACTTTAACCACCAACGTTCCGACATATTTTTTATATTTCGCATTGCCAATAACATCCGCAAATTCTTGTAATGATTCCACATTATCGAGACACGTAATTCAAAATCGGAAAACGTTCAAACGGCTCCAAAATCTAATCCCTCGAATATTCGGACGACCGTTATATGTGTGGGGTATCGGCAAATAAGGGTAATCAGTATCAGAGGTCCTATATTCGTTCGTGTTTTCGTGTCGCTATCAAACAAATTGTTAGTTGAATTGGGCGATAGGCGATCATTAGTTATTTTTATTGAGTTACACAGGGTGAACGAATATTCTTGAACCATTGTTGTAAAGTCATCTAACGACTATAATTTTGATATTTATATGCGAACTGAGCCAGTACTGGTATTGTCATTCTACTCTATTATTATTATACATTTTTTAAGTATGTTTATTGTTGCAGGTACGTTAGAACTTCAATTAAATAAATAGTAAGTACTTACATTATATACTGTAACAAAAAAATATAAGACTTCTTCCTGTGCCCCTAAGACGCCGTTTCTAAGGGTTGTGGAGTAAACCATATTAAATAATATGGCGCCCGAGCGCTTTCCGATATGAGGCGTTTACTAATGTGTTGTGGACTATAACTTTCGGAATATATTTAAATAAGTATCAGTTTCGCTTGACTTGAGAATTAAATATTAATTGTTCTGTTCCTCAAGGGAATACCCCAACGTGGATCACTCTATACACGTATAAATAAAACTTAATTAAAAGTCAATAACTTAAACGCAAATTTGAGTGAGTTATATCAATGAAATCGTTGACCCGATTCTTGATTAACTGGTTGACGAGTTGGTTTGCGTGAACGTTTGACTCAATCGGTTATTGGGTTAATCAGTTTGTTTTTGACACCCTAATTTGGTCACGGGGCGTTTGTTAACTATGGGAAATTTGTAAAATTATTCTTATTAGAATCTAAATTAGTCAGTTCATTTTATTTTTACTTTGGAAATATGCACACTTAAATAAGGCATCAGATGTAACTGAGAAAGAAAGTTTGGAGTTTTAAACGATGATTTAAAGTTTTTAATACAAGTTTGTATTTTTCGTGAGCCAGAGGAAACAATGCCAACATCATCTATAATATTAGTTATTTTATTTAATAATTTGATTTTTATTTGGTGATATTTTTATGCAAATACAAAAAAAACTATAAAGTAAAACACAGTATTGCAAAAAATACCTCCTAACGAAACCGCAATTTTATTTTTTTATACTTTAATTCCATGCTGCCCTATTTTGCGAGGTCGCAACAATTTGTCAGGTGCTGTCATGGGTAAACAATTACGAGTAAATTTATGGCATTGTTTGTGATGATGGCATCTCAACAGTTGAAATATTCTCTAAAATAATTGTATAGCTTCTATCGAAATCAATGAAATGTGAATTGTTTCATGATTGCTTTCACGTCAATTAAAAATATCCTCTAATTAAAATTGACAGCTTTCAAATGTACTAGTTATTGTAACGGGCGTTCAATAAAAACAAATTATTAGCTTTTCTTTTAGAGTAAATATAATGTATTACATATTATATAGTATTTCTTCAATTAACTATGATATATATGGAGTTTAAGTGTCTCGCTTATAAAGCAGCCAATACAAGGTAACCTAATTATACAGTCCACTTTTGTCTTGGCTAGTTATCAGCCAATTATTAAGGTGATTTGGGCTGGAAGAGCTCCGTTGCTATCTAATGTTAAAGAACACAGAATAAGGAATATCGTTACTTTGGTTGGGACACAGAAGTTTTTAAAATGGAAAGAGATAAAAGGGAGGGAGAGCGAAAGGGAGAGCAAAGCGTAAATAGAAGTCAAAAGTATCCAGACTAAAATAGAAAGGGATTGGAATAAAACGATAACAGTGGAAAGAAGCGAGAAAGAGTGACGAAGAAAAATCAAAGTAGAGTGGAAATTGATGAACACTTTCTGCCCACAACCTTTACAGTGATAGTAGTGGGTAATTTAGGAACGAAATAGTAATTGGAAGTTTGCAAAATTAACATTAAATAATATATTATGGTCATTTATAGAGGGATAAAGAAGTTTAGCTTTGTGAAAGAATTCAACACAAAGCTAAGTAACAAAAGCGAATGGGACAAAGACACCATCCCAAAACTTAAGAGAAGTACCATTAAATAGTACACAGATAGTTCTAGAACAGAAGGAACAGGAATAGGAGTATATGGACCTGGAACTAAATATTCCAAAAGTCTAGGCAATTCTCCGAACATTTTCCAAGCTGAAATCTACACCATTGGAAAATGTTCAACATTGAAAGAAATTTTCGCAGACAGGAGATAATCATAATGTCAGACAGCCAAGCAGCCATTCATGCTTTGAACTCCCATGTAATCAACTCCAAGATGGTTTGGGAGTGCCTAGAGAATCTAAAGGAACTAGGCAAGAACAACACAGACACAGTTACCCTCCTATGGGTTCCGGGACACACTGGGGTAATGAAATACGTCTGCTATTTCATTACCCTCCACTCCAGTATGTCCCGGAACCCATAGGAGAGTAACTCGCAAAAAAGGGACTAAAACACCATTTCTGGGACCTGAACCCTTCTGCGGAATCCCAATCCCAATACTGGATAGGACTACAAGGAATGAGGCAGCCCAAGACACTACTGGGAAACTATAACCAAAAGAGATCAGACGACTGCATCAGCAAAAGTAAAAACAAGCTCAGAATACTAACGGGTATCCTAACAAGGTACTGCAGGTTGAGAGGCCACCAAAAGAATCTCGGATTAGTAGAGGAAGAAGAATGCAGATTGTGCGAGGAAGAGGAGGAATCCTCTATCCACATTCTCTCTGACTGCATAACCCTGCAAAATCCAAGGGTACGATACCTCACAAAATATCAAATAGAAGAGGGAGATCTACATAACCTGAAGCCTACCGACATCCTGAACTTTTTGAAAGCAATAGGACTGGAGGAACTGCTCTATCTTAACGAATGAGCAGCGCAAGGGGGCACAATAGATCTTATAGGTCGCAATGTATCGACACCTCCATCACCAGGCAGCTAGATAGAGGGATAACATTTATGATGGGCCCAGCGATCAGTTATAATATTAATTTTTCTGCCGCTGACTTTTTACTCGTTGTCATCACTGTCTTGTCACATTTATTCGTTGTTTCAAACGAGACAGTCAAAACTTCCTATGTGTAATATGACCACTACCAAACCCTTTAGATTGGTAACCGACCAACGTTATAAACTTTCCTAATAAATCGCCCATCCTACACGATACTCCGAAAATGTCTTTTTTTCCTTATGCGGAGCGTCGGGGTATTTATAGACGTCATAATTTTCCCTGTCCCAGAAAATTCTTGTTTCGCATATAAGCACGAATATATAGATACACGCGTCATACATTATATTCCAGAAGTTTTAAAACTGTAAATACGTATATATAAATTCCAAAGCACAAAATATTTTAATGCTAGAACACGAGTTTCTGTCAGTTGTGTTTGTTGAACACGCAAATTTTAATTTTTAAATCTACCATCTGATTGAATTGTATACGAATTTGTTTGGAATAAAAATGCGCGTATTTGAGATAGTTGAATGGCACTTTAAACAATAAATTCAGTGTGAAAAAAATGTTTGCCGTTAAATATTTGGTTTTGCATTGCATAATGATCAAAAAGTCTTTGTTTTTTGGAAATTTTTACGTCATGTGGTGTATAAAATCTTTGACATTATTTGTTTTGACTTTATAGTATAATTTTCAACCGTACTTAAAAAACCGAGACGTATTCCATACTACATTGAAGTAGAGTGATACAACGTACATACATTTCTTGCTCTATGTAATCCGAATGAACTGCATTATGTCGTCGCCAACTCAAGGCACTTTCTGCCTCTACAGAGACTATGTTGTCTAATTAACTCGGCAACAAAAAGACAGACAGCCAGCCAAGTTTGTTGCAGTATCTCTCAACTCTATTCTCAGTAAAAATATCTAGTGTTTTTAGTTTAAATCAACTTTAATGCAAGAAACACATTTTTAAATTAAACGAAGCAAAGGATGTAATTAGCTTCATTTACCTAACAGTAAAAGATTTTTTTTTGTTTTTAAAGCATTTTTCAAACACTCCGAAGGGTCGTACACAAAAAAAGTGATGAAAATTTAATAGAAAGTAAAGAAAAGGTAGGTATAGCTGAAAGCCCGAAATCGAAAAGAGTGAAAACTGAATGAAGCCATTGATAATGCTTGTCACGATCGGTGCACTTCATTTCCAATCCACCTTAAGCCATTTTATTAAAGCTCATTTATTCTGAAGCTTCATCAAGGATGCTTCAGTCTTTTTTAAAGGCTCGCATTTCACAAGCTATTGATTTGGAATCGAATGCCACTTCATTTACTTTGCGATGAATATGAGAGGTCGGGAACACCAAGAAATCAGTCTCTAAAACGTGTGTTTTTATCGAACCGATAAAACAGCTATTAATGAATCTAAAAACAGGATTATAAATAATTAGATTTACCATTTTGATCTGAAAATAGTATATTATGCAATGAGCACGAAATGGAGCATATTTTGCACGAGTATAAAAGTGCAAAATAGCTATTTCGTGCGAGTTGCATACTATACTTTTTCTACGACTGCTTTCTATTACATATAAAGTAAAGTATAAACAAACACAAATCGAATAAAAGATTTATTTTATTAACTTGAATATTTTACAACTCAAATAATAAATTGTGGATAAATAAACTCGATTGAAACTGAAAAACTTGTCAAGCCATACCATAACTTCCTTATATAATTTATTTATAAATATTAAATTATTAAAAACCATCGGGAGCTTCTTTTATAAATTTGTCGATGTCATTTGATGTAAAAGTCTTCGACTTTTTCGGTTTGTATCTGTCTGACTGCCACTTGAGGAATGCTTTCAATTTCAAATATTTTCTAATATCTATTATTAATTGTAGTAAATACTAATATTAATAGTATTATTAATGCTGATAGTCGTTCTAAACATCGAATATGGTGTACAAAGCATAGAACTTTTCATTTTTTTCGCCAATTAGGCAAAATAAACCACTTTTTCCAATTCATAAAGGAGGCATTGACCAAATAATAAATTCGAGAAATAGTTATTTATGTGCCAAGGACGAAAAACGGTCTATTATAGTCGAGTCTGCAAATTGATAGCAAGCAGGCAAGACAGTAGACAGTTTTTCGCCGAGGCGCATATTACATTTTTTCGTCGACCTCTACAAAAACGTACTAATTTCCGAAAGAAAAATCGACCATTTTTGAAGGCAAGCATTTTTCGTCCGCAAACACTTTTCGTCACTAGAATACGGCACGGTGCACGCTGTGGTCACTAGGATACGGCACGGTGCGAGTCATTTGAGGATGAAGAGTAATTGCCTTAAAAAATAGTTGACTTTTCATTTGGGAAATTAGTACGTAAATAGTTATTTATGTGCTAAGGACGAAAAACTGTCTATTATAGTCGAGTCTGCAAATTGATAGCCGAGGCTAGCAAGTAGGCGAGACAATAGACAGTTTTTCGCCGAGGCATATATTCCTTTTTTTCGTCGACCTCTACAAAAACGTACTAATTTCCTAAAGAAAAATCGACCACTTTTGAAGACAAACACTTCTCGTCCGCTTTGGTCACTAGGATACGGCACGGTGCTTGCTGTGGTTACTAGGATACGGCACGGTGCGCATCATTTGAGGACGAAAAGTACTTGCCTTCAAAAATAGTTGACTTTTCATTCGGAAATTAGTACGTAAAATGTCATTTTTTGTAGAGGTCGACGAAAAACAAATATATTCATATGAAATCTGTATATCTGTATATGAAAAAGGGTTGTCAAAACTAAAAAAATAAAAGTGTGTGTTGGGCAGGTTGACCAACATAAAATATTTTTAAATAAAAGGACCAACAAATAAAGAAATATAACATGGAACAAGATTGTAGTAATTCTAGTTAAGATGTCACTCTCTTCTTTTTTTTTGAATCACCCTGTATCAAATAATACTTTTTCTACACAAAGCAATATTATTTGATGTTATTAGAATACTATTACAGCAAAAAATTCTTAATACATTGAGAAAATTACATTTAAATACGTTTTAAAAAATGGCAATTTTTCAACTTCATCACCTCTAAGTTGAAAACTGGCCATAGGATTGAGTTGTGCCCATGGACACTATTGTTCAGGAAGTCGATATCTTCAACATACCAAGTTCAGGCAAATTAATCGGAACCCATTTCTCCATAAGCCGGCTGCCTGGTCCGTTGTTGACATTTTTGAAAATGCGCTCAGATCAGACGCTACGCGCAAAATGTCTCAAAATCGCATTTCCGCGTACTGGGTCATATGATCTATCGATTCTATGTGGTTTTAGCCGGGCTTCTATGAGGCAAAAATCTTGGTTGTCATCTCTCTAATTATGAGAGAGAGTGATTATATAGAAAAATAATTAATAATAAAAAAAAATATTACAAAATACCAGGCGCTCAACATTTTAATTTTTTAATAAGAGTAAATAGTAAAATATTACAATATTTATAGCATGACTGCCTCTTCTACTCAAAAATAAGTTTGGATGGTTCAAATTGAATTTTCAAATCATCGTGAAAGCATCTCCTAAATTGATTTAGCTTATTTAGTTTTTCGCGAAAAAGTTTCGTACTCGAACAAAAAATACTTCTATTAAAATGAAAACAATTGTTATGCGAATATTAACAATATTTGAGGGAAATTTTTGGGTCGGTACATATACGTAAACGAGTATAGGAAAAGTTCGATGCAAAAGAGCTCCTATTGTCGAATTGCGGGAGCAAGAGAGTCTGAGCAGCAGGAAATTGCCGATTCCGCAGAATTTCCACGGCACCAGTTTGAGATTTCTATCTGTGAATCGGTGCATATGTGCGTTGTAAACCTGGGACAGCATGAATTAATAACCTGCTCTTTGGACCGGAAAACCCGAGCGATAAGCCGAATACAATAGGTTGTGGAATGTAACAGTTAATAAAACGCTGTTGGTCGTAGCCGCGTTTTGTTACTTTTCTATACTATTTCCGATATTGGAGTCGCTCGATGAAGAGCCTCACAAATGCTCAACTGAATTTTTCATATTAGAGTTGAGGTTGCCTGACGTTTTTTTTATATTTTTTCATTTGAAATTCTTTCCCTGGAGCGTCGCTCCGAGAATGGTGACAAACAGAATCGGAGAAAAATTAATTTTAAAGTAATAAAGCAAAAGAAAATGTCAATAGAAAGTTAAAGAGGATTCTGTAGAGTCATGTTAAAATATTTCGTTTGAAATTCTTAAAGTAAGGAGAGATTACAATAAATCAAGTCGTAAAAAAACGACTTACGCGTCACTTCTGTAAAATGGCCGCACTTAAGACGTTGCTTAAACATTTCCGATGAATTAATCCGGCTGCAAGAAAACAAATAGAGTAAAATGAAGGGAAATGCCTCTAGACAGCTGACGATAAGCGGATTAGCCATGCGTTGGGAATATCGGCCTTAATTCCTGACAAGGTATTGTTCGTGCCGATTTGCTAACAATTACCCCAATATTCCTTAGATTACTGACTTGTACATGCTAAATTACCGTTAAATGACGCTGATATACGGGGTTGGAATTAGTGGAGGTAGTTCACACCGAAATATACTGCCACATCTATTCAGAATTAGGAATATTTAGGGCGCAGCCATTCGTCTACGTCTCCTTCAAATTTACTCAGACTAGATTAATTACTGAAAAGCAGATTAAATGCTATAGAATGGGGAATTCTATGAAAAAATTCACTGAAATTAACTACTAAAATTTGGAGTTCCAAGTTTCGGTTCATTAGAATTTTAGGGCCCCAAAATGTAACCCGAGCGATTTTTAATAATTTTATGTAGTTTAATTAAAGTCATATTTTCTATTTTTTTTTTAAATACAGGGTGACCCAGGGGTGTGTGTATGCTCCATAACTTTTTTCTACCCAAGCTATCGATTTGATGTTCTTTTTAAACGATAGGACCGACAAAAAATATTTCTATTTATATACAGGATGTCCCAAATAAGATACACAACTTTAAATGGCGTTTTTGTTACATATTTAGATTCGTCATTAAATTGTCGATATAACGCACCCAGGTTTCTTCGACTTACTTGCAATAGTTTTTGACTTATGTCAATTCAGAACTTCAGAACTGTTCAAGATAACTTAATCAACTTTTTTCCACTCGACTCCTTAAGCTTTAGCGCATCTTTCGAGATGTAAACGAACTCGTAGTAGATGTTCTATCGCCTACAACGATTTTTTGAAAATGACAAATAGCAATAACTCGACTTTTTCAAATAAATCACCATATATTTTATTAAATCGTTGGCATTTTTTAAGAGCTTTTTGCTGATATAGGGTTTGTGAGGTTTATTTTGTAAAACTTACAAGATTTATGCAAAGTAAGAAATGTTTCACGGTTTATTCGAGAAAAAAAATAATCGAGTAGGCCGCTGTCGTAAAACTTGACTTATATTTATAGATTTATACAATTTTGAAAAGAAAATGTTTCAACAAAGTGAAATTGTAATAGAAACAGAAATACATTACAAAGTACACAATTTTAGTAATACAATTTGCAAGAACATGAAAGAATGATTAATAGGAAACATTATAAACATTTTTGATTTATAACAAACGCTCGTAGGTCACCGACAACATCATGTTTCACACAAAAATCATTACTTCATGTTCTTGTAAATAGTATTACTAAAATTGTTTACTTACAAAATGAAATTGCAATATAAACAGAAATACAAAACAAAGTAAACAATTTTAGTAATAATATTTAAAAGAACATGAAATAATGATTTTTGTGAGGAACATGATGATGACGGTGAGACCTAAGTACGAGCCTAAATCAAAAATGTTTAAATTTTTTCCTATTAGCCATGTTGTTGGAAATTGTATTACTAAAATTGTGTAATGTATTTCTGTTTCTATTACAATTTCACTTTGTTGAAACATTTTCTTTTCAAAATTGTATGAATCTGTCAAATTTTACGACAGCGGCCTACTCGATTCCTTTTTTTCTCGAATAAACCGTCAAACATTTCTTAATTTGCATAAATCTCGCAAGTTTTACAAAATAAACCCCACAAACCCTATATCAGCAAAAAGTTCTTCAAAAATGCCATGCAACGATTTAATAAAATATAGGGTGATGTATTTGAAAAAGTCGAGTTATTGCTATTTGTAATTGGTCATTTTCAAAAAATCGTAGTAGGCGATAGAACATCGACTCCGAGTTCATCTACATCTTGAAAGATGCGCTAAAGCTTAAGGAATCGAATGAAAAAAAGTTGATTAAGTTATCTTGAACAGTTCTGAAGTTCAAAATTTTTTTGTGGATCTCTGCACAACGCTATTTTGACACATAAATTGACATAAGTCAAAAACTATTGTAAATAACTCGAAGAAACTTAGGTGCGTTATATCGACAATTTAATGACGAATCTAAATATGTAACAAAAATGGGGGGTTGTCATTTAAAAAAACAGAACTTAGTTGTGTATCTTATTTGGGACATCCTGTATATAAATAGAAATATTTTTAGAATGTCGGTCCTATCGTTTAAAAAACACATCAAATCGATAGGGTAGAAAAAAGTTATGGAGCATGCACACACCCCTGGGTCACCCTGTATGTAAGTTTCAAACCTTGTCTCAAGTAACTAGAAGCCTACTACCATCTCTCCTTTTTATTATATTCTTGCCGTAAAGAAAGATATAACAGCAGTTCTCTGTCTACATTAAAAAACTGTTTTTTTTTGCCCATCGCCCCTACTAGTACCCTTCGAACACTGGTTATTGATCAACGAATCCCTTGGCCCCTTATTTAATTAGTGGTTACAGATTTTCGGGACAAAAGGTCCGTTTATGAAGCTTAATCATATATGTGGGTGCTCAGAAAAGTCCGTCGCGAGGCCCTGATTAAGCCCTTAAGTAGATTTATGGATAGAATTAGGAAAGTTGTTATACTGAAAGGCAGGCTAAATTAGATTATAATGTTGTCGAAATTACCTAAAAGTGGTGAGATTTCTAAAGTTTTAAAAATTCCTTAAAGAAGAAATTTCTAATATTGTTTAACTCTACATATAGGTATTAACTCTAAATCATTATTTTTTTTTTTCATTTATTACATCCTAACTTATCAAAAATGCGTATAAACAGAAAATAGGAAAAGTCCATTAATTGTTTAACCCGTTTTATTTAAATCAAAAGCAAAATGTTTGTTTTTGATTGATTTGTAAAAAATAACACAAAATGTATATATACAAAATCGGTTTGATTTTAATATTCTCTCTATACTTTTTTGTAACAATAAATCACAATAGCATTCGAAAAACTGATAAAATTAAATACAAAAATGTTATTTTTATTTGATTTTAAACAAAAATTTAATAGCTTAGAGGAACATAATATTTAAAAATATTTTTTACATATATTGTAAAGTATAGATATAATTTATTTATAAACGAGATATATAATCGTTTTATGTGGAGTGAATAACTTGTATGAATGTGTGTGTTCATTTCTTATGAGCGATTCCATATCGACACCTGATATGAATAACATTGTAACTCAAGTTACCATTTTTTTTCTTCTATAACAGCTTCACTAAAGAACGATCTTTATTTGAGTCCAAGAATTTTCATTTTATCTCAGTTGCATCTATTATTATTAGACGAAATAATATCATCGTAACTGCAAATTCTACTTCAGTTTGTTGTTTAAACATCGTAACATAAGTTACGATATCGCAAATTCTTATAATTGATTGAGATCTATTCATTGAAACGTTGTAAAGTAATGTTTTTCTCGAAAAATGTATTGTTTGAGTCAAACTGAGTTTATTGGAAGTTGTGATACAATTATACAATTTTTCATTAGTTTGGAAGAATAACATTGTAAGTTGATGATGAAGATTAGTATTTCAGTGACTGGTTCATTATTCTTTTGTAAGAATATGTTTTGTTTTTTCAATTCTCTTGAGAACTCCCAAGAGTACAATGTTTGATTGAAATGTCTATGTAGTTTGTAAAATTGTACAAATGTAAATTTCATTTATTTTCATTAAATAATAGACAAATAACAATTGTATTTGCTTCATTTCATATCACTTACCAATCATTGATACCCATGTACTTGTACAAACAATTGAATATTTCATTAGGAGGCTAGAAAAAAGCATTTTTGGACGTGTAATGAACGATATTTTTCATTATATCTACCTGAAAAGCAGATTATTAAGAAACATTTATTTTTAACAATTTGCGATTTCTAGACAATTGTCAATAACATTATTTTATTTTGACATATAAGTAGGCAGCTAATGACACTAGCGCACCGTAAAATGCGCACGGAAAAAGCCAATTTTCGGCGCACTAAATAAGCATGTAAATATAGTGTTTTCAGATAGGAATAATGAAAATAACATTGTATGTATAGTTACAATAATTTTCATGGGAACATATTAAAATATACTAAAACAGTATTTCCGCTAGCTAGTTTCACAATTAAATAGTTTACACTAGTAGAAACATGAGGAAAGTTCCAGAAAATTATTGATATGTAAAAAAAATAAAAAGTTACAATAAAAAATATGGGCCGAAAATCTTCAAAGTGTTCTCCAGTAAACAACATAAAATATAGTTACAATGTTATTCATAGTGCATTAAATTAACGCCACAAAAACCCCAAACCTGGGCATCAAGTCTGTCCGTCAAATTTTTTTTTTTAATTTGAAGGTATTCATAGGTACATTTACCTTCGAAAATCTCAGCTACGTGGAATTTGTGGAAGGGTGGGAAAATGGCTCTAGAGTTCCCGATAATCCGTTTTAGACGATATCTGCCGAAATATGACCCTTAGAGCATTTTTGTTTAGACAAAAAATGAAGAACAGTTGTCGCTATGATTTTTTCGCTACACTAAAATATTTTTTGCAAAAATTCAAAAATATTCTTTTTGATAATTCGCAAAATTATTGTGGTGAAAACGGAAAATTTGAATATCCTCTCAAAACTTATCTTTTGATAATAACTCCAAAATTACTCGATATACGTAAAAAATGACAGAGAACGAAATTTGAGTTTTTTTTTAACAAAGATTTTACTTTTTTTTTGTAAGATAAAAAATAACCGAAATAGAAACGTTTAAAGCCTAAATTTTACTGCGAGAACCATGTAAATTTAATACGATGTTATAGCCCTTGAAGTTTCCTTTCAAATGGTTTTTGGATCAACCTCATATCATCAAAATTAACATTAACATTTTTTTGGAAAAATTTTTGGAGCAGAGATTTTGTATGTATATATAGGAAAAAAGATAGATAGTAAGAAGTAGACGTGTCGATAGGTACATGCTTACAAAATATACATGTGTGGGTGTGCGTATGTATATTTTGAAGATAGAAAAAGTGAAAGGAATTCTGTACATCACAAATATTTCCATTATTTTTAGGACAAGGGGTAGTTTTTAAGGGTGGAAATTTCGCAATAAATAAATAAAGATTTTAGTACTCGGTAAATAAGATTTCAATTCAGAAGTGTATTATTCAAATGATTAAAGTTTCTTGAATCCAATTTTTTCAATGATTCTGCGGTAAGGGGGTTGTTTAATAAAAATTAAACAAACTGTTTGTGTAATGTTAATATGCGATTTCATATTTCAGAAATATAAAAAATGATTTTTTCATTATTTTCAATTTAAGGAGTGGTTGCTAAAAGGGTTGAAATATTAATTAAAATCATAAATCATGCATATAAATGTTGAAAAATATTTATTTTATTTAATTAAACGAGATTACTTACGCCAGAATGCTTAAATCTGCATTTTTTTACCTTTTTTAACAAAAGTAGTGGATTTCACCCCTAAAATGCTAAAAGCGCAAGTCGAGTATGTCATTTTTGAAGTTGAGGGTAAAATATACTCAATCCCAAATTTTCATGCAAATCGATGGAGGTTCACCGAAATCGGAGGTAATAGTTGATTTTTACCTTCATTCACTGTAGTAATATTCGATTTTTCTATCTAACACAAGATTTGGTATGAAAGAAATATATTTTTTTATAAAAATTGCTATGTTCGGTAAAACAATGGAGATTATAAGCAAGCATTGTGAAGATAGTAAATTTTTGGAATCTAAAAATCCCATAGTTCGAGATTTCATCATTAACAAAGTAAAAATACATCATTCATTCAATTCATTGATTAAGAAATTAATAAATTAATGAATATTTAAACCTGTCTTTCCCATTAGGATGGAACAAAAATACGGGTTATTATTAATGTATTAAAAATAATTATTCGCGTACTTCCTACAGGTCCACAGTATTTCTCTATCAACCTTTCCCGCAGCTACAATTATAGCTGTCGACTTTATTCGAACTCAGCGCTTTATTTTCAATTACATAAAGTTAATTGAATTACTTGACAAACCGGCAAACAAATAGTATGAAATGAACATTATTTGAATATTAGAGGATCTTCCCCTTCTACGGGAACAGAAAGGAACGCGAATATTGCCGACCCAATAGTCATAGAGTAATAAAATCCCGGTTGAAGCTGTAGTTTGTCCATCCTAACTATAGATATACTACAACAAGATCGATTTTGTTTACATTTCGGCCGTGGCCAAGAACAAGTAACAGTCTAAGCTCTGTGTTATTGAATTTATATTATAAGTTTCAATGTTGTCAAAGTTATCATAATTTTTTCCATCATTACCTAAATCTATGTAAAAATTATCTTGAAAAATGAGATATTTTCATTCGCTAAAATAATTGTACATCTACGAACGCTAATTTTCGTAACTATTAACACAAAACATCATATTGATAGATAAATATTGACAAAGATACTTTACCACGATTTAAGTTTAAACCATTTCTACGAAAAATTGTTAGAAGCGGCAACTAAGCGCTATCAAACGTTATACCTTTATGAATGAAATCAGTTGATAGAATGTTTCGTAGTAATTTAGGTTATATTATTTTATAATTTTCTTTTTCACATTGAATTTATTGGTTTAAGTTGATTTATTAGATAAATATGGTTTATCAGTGTGTTGAATGCAGAAAAATAGTTTATTTAAATCATTTCATCGGTAAGTAACATGTACTATTATGAAAAAAGCTCAGGGGCGTAGAATTAGTCTTTTATCGACTGTATAAACTCTTTAATAATGCCTAAAGAATTGTTTTAACTTATTGCAACGACTTATAATTATGTAAGTTTCATATATTACTACCTAAGTATTTAGGTAATATTAATTTTGCACTTAAACAGTTATACGAAGACATGACTTTTAGGTTTCCTGCATATGTTGAAAGGAGAAATATTTAGTACTCCTTGTTAGGATTTGAGGAAGTGAAGGTCCTACCTAAAAATTTTATTTGTTCAGTAACAATGACTGAATATAAACCAAGTGGAAGGAAATATTTGAAAAAAGATACAAACCCAATATCGAGGTAATATACCTATATTTATTTGTTTTTTTAATAAATTTAGGCTATACAATTTAAAAAATACTTTGGCGAAGCTTTACTAGAATTCAAACATTTTTCACTTACAATATAAGGTACTTCCCGTAATATTGTTTAAACATTATGGCTAAAATTTATGTAATGTAAAAGGTCAAACCAATCTTTTGAGAATATGTTGAATATTTTAAGCAATCAAAAACATTTCCATAATACCGACTGCTTAAACTCTAGTGATTTCCCATTAATCTTAACTTTTACTGAAATTTTAATTTTGTATTTTTGTGTTCTGTAATTGTAGTTTTAACTAATTACTTATTTGATTCGATTTGTATGTCGTTTCACTGTGAATGCCTTCTCGCCTGCTTCGTGGATTATGAATGTATATAATTTTAATGTAGCGTAGTGGAGAAACATAAAACATAAAACGAGGCTTGTCTCACAAAAAAATAGTAGATGTAGAAATTTGTTACTGCTTCCAACGTTTTCCTTAGTCGATATATACTAACAATTTTTTCTGTTGTAGGTTCGATAAGATTAAAACGGTTTATATATTTTTCAGGATTTATCTAAACGTAGAACATTCCTACTACACCAACATTATTTTTTTATTTCAGGATGATACAACTAATAATTCATCAGTGTTTAATTTGTAGTTAGTTCCCTATTGCTACCTCAATCCCGAATGTACTTGTCACAGAACAGCCTGATAAAAACAACATAGAAATGATCAATTTCCCACTATTTTTTACAATTACTCATTTGATTAAATAAATATATTTACATTAGTATTTTAAATTTCCTATGTAACCGACGTGGTAAAATTAAAATAAATATATTGTGTCACATCCCATTTCCTTCTGTTGGTGGTGTGAGCAGCGAAAATATCTGCACGTCGCGTGATTTCGGTCAAAAGCTTCAATCGGACTGAATTTGTAACAGGTGTGTATTTTGTTTGTATACAAACTATAGATTACGCAAGGTTTCTTATGAAGCAGCTCTCCTTTACATACATAAAACAATAATACTCGAGACTGTTGTCGAAGAAAAAAGAAACACGTAGACAGAAGCAAAAAAAATTGAATATAACAAAATTTTCACGATTACACTCTATCGGAAGAAAGAGATATTGTTCTTCTAACATATCCAATATTCATTGTTCTTCTAACATATCCAATATTCATTGTTATTCTAACATATCCAATATTCATTTTCTTTCCTTCAATATCCTAATTATTTTCCTTTCATATCTCGTTTACCTTTTTCTTTTTAAATGTCGATGTTTATAAACTCGAACAGCTCACGGACTAAATTTTTAGCCTGAAGCAGCATCCGCGAATTTTATTTTTCAACTCCAGAATTTTCATTGTGGCTCATTCGCGGTCTTATTTGTATAAAATTGAATCGAAATTCTTTTCGATATTACGACTCAAGAATGCCCATTGTTTGTAACTTCAACGAGAAATATTGTTTGCTCTCTTTCGTCTCTATCGCGGTTCGTGCGGACTTGCATAACCGCCGGCGAAAAGGAGATTAACTTGTTTTTAGAACAAAAATGCGCAAATTTTAAATAATTTTACAATTAAATGGTTCATTTTCCAATTAACGTCGGGAAAATATTAAAATTTTAAAAATCTTCTTGCCTAAACTAATAGGTTTTATACAATGTGTTTTAAAATTTATAGAAAGAATTGTAAGTATTTTAATAATGAGGCTTAGTAATGAAATTTTTTTATCGGCCCATATGAAACTGTATGATCAGTAGAATACATTTCGAAAAATTTTCCGCTTCATTACTAAAGGGCGCCTGGGAAATTAAATTTAAATTTATGAATCGTGACGTATTATGAACCGTGACGTAGACCAATTAAATAATTCCAGTTGCCACATTTCTATAGTTTTTTCCCGTTGGCATCATCTTTTTCTACTTAATAGAAAGAGCGAAATAGATGCTTCAAGAGTAGTCGTAGCTAACACTAGACTTCTTTTAACAGAAACATACGACTATTAATCATGTTTGTGGATTCCCGAAAAAGGTAGCGTTACATCATGTTAAACTCTGAATTTCTATTTGTAGTCAAAAAACCAAAGAAAGTTTATAAAAGATTACTAAAAATGTTCTTACTAATTTAATAGGTATCAGTGATAAAAAAATAATGTCCATTGTAGCCTATTAATGTGTGCAATTATAATTATATAATATATCTCATCACAAGGCAGCTTCCTTGGTCCCTTCATATACTTCCTTTTTATTGCCGACATTCCTATCAGTTATGACATCCTAATGGCTACTTTTGCTGATGACATGGCGTTCCTAACATCAGATACAGATCCTGATACAGCTTCCAGAAAACTACAACATCAGTTACAACTGTTCCAAACTTGGCTTGAACATTGGAAAATCACTTTAAATGCCGACAAATCCACGCAAGTTACATTCACTGTAAGGCGTCAGCTATGTCCTCAAGTCTATACAAATAATACACCAATTCCACAAAAAACTGAAGTTAAATACCTAGGCCAACATTTAGACTAAAGCCAAAAGAACTCAGCTAAATATAAAAGTCAGGCAAATGCACTGGTTCTGGTTGCTTGGTAGAAAATCACAGCTATCATTATGTAACAAAATAAGAATCTACGAGATAATCTTAAAGCCCATATGGACATACGGGATCGAGCTTTGGGGCTGCAGTAAACGTTCTAACACCAAGATTCTCCAGACCTTCCAGTCTAAAACTATCCGAATGATAACAGATGCTCCATGGTATGTTTCAAACTCTACCATACCATACAGATCTTGGAATTCCATTCGTCAGAGATGTCATTGACCTTCACGCCAACAAATCAAAAGAAAGAAACTCTGCTCACGATAGCCAAATCATAAAAGAACTTTACCAACCGCCACTAGATGCAAGACGCCTCAACAGGGTCTGGCCCGAAGACCTAGGTGACTAGGTGAAGAACCGTCAGTGGACGGTACCCATCACAAGCCATAGCCCATCCAACAAATTTACTAAATACTCTTCTGTAATCGAGTTGATTATAAATAAACTATTTATAAAAAAAAATTATAAGTATTATAATTAAAGGATTAAAAAATTAAAAACTGTTAAGCACGTTTCAAGTCGAGACTTTTGAAACACAAAAGCTAAACCTTCAAAGTAAAATTATAAAATAATTTACTAATCTATTTCTCGGAACCTTTTTGTAGAAAGTACAACATGGATTAAGACATTGTGATGAATCTGAATCAGCTGACGGCCGTGACATTTGGATATAAATATAACCTCAATTATTTCTGCTATTCCGAAATACTGTGAGTTAAGTTTTTTTCGGAAAATGGAAAGAGGTTTCGTAAAAGGTAAAATTACACAGCAAACAGCAATCCAGAATTTCACATTCGACAATAACAAATCAACAATTCCTATGACAGACTTACGTCGAACTGGTGACTGGTGTAGACACGTGCTAAGAGAATTTAACCAAGAAATGACAACATCGAGGAAATTAATCGTATGAGATCGCCACGCCATTGGTTAGATTTACCCGGAAGATTTAATTCTAATTATTCTTTAAATTGCAATTTCTCTGGAAACGGGTAATTATATCTTGAGATATTTTTACCTAGAGACACTAAATCCCCTTCTTTATCGTTTCTGCATAAATTAATTTAGAAATTCCGACCTAGTGGTAAGCCTCATTGACATTTCTCCCATAGTTGTGATCCTACAGGTACATATCCACTAAGCGCGCAAATTGTTTGCGATTGTTAGCAAATATTTACAAACTCAAAATTCGTTTGGTGGAGACAAAACTGCCTAAGAACCTTAAGAATCTATCACATTTTCTTTAAAAAAAACTGGAAGATTGATGCTTTATAAGGGGGTACTTTTTGTCAAATAAATCCATTAAAAGATAAACATTTCACAATACTAATTAATTCCAAGTGTTTAAAGCAACATTGTTAAATCATAAAATTGAAACAGGCGTATATCTAAAGGTTCTATCGTTATTGATAACCCCAAAACACTTTAAATAATTCTGGAGGCGTTATCACAACTTAAATTTTCAATAGCCAGGGGTGGTATATAGGAAGTTAAATATCCTATATGTATAGCAGGTTTCACCCCTATTGAAAACATCCCTCTTTTGTAGGCGATAAATTGTTCCAAAACTTTTAACGTATACAAGGTGAATTCACATATATTATTATAGCTCTTATGGCCGGAATTATTTTTTTATTCTTCTTTTTCATCTGGTTTATGTATTTCACTATAATAAGGTGTTGCTTTAAATACAATTGATACCTTTCAACCACTTCTTTCAATTATTTCTCTCCGTCGCTAGTCTGATAATTTATATTACTATTTTCCCTCTTGGCGAAATATGCCATAAAGAAAAAGAAGAAAGGAAATACCGTTGAAAAGCAAAATAAGCGATAAGGAGCCACCGAGATATTTATAACTGAAACAATTAGGTAGAAAAATTGTCCAAAAAAAGAAGATGGATTCCATGAAAAAAGAAGCCAAATTTACTTATGAAAAGGTTTGAAATAAACGTTTATAAGTACTTACCCATAGCCGTGAAACATTTCTCAGGACAAGGAGATAGGGTAGAATTACCTGAAATAAATTTAAAAGATACAAATTTCAATGAGGAAACTAAAAATGAAAAAAAAAACCAACAAGAAAAGGAAAGAGAAACGATGTAGAGAAATAAAATTAAAAAAAAATTATCACAGATGGAAGATTAAATTAAAAAAATATTTTTGTAGGGATCATAGGAACTGGGATCAATGTTTGGAATTCATAGATAAAGTTCGAAATGTGGAAAATAAAATTGGTAATATGGAAGACAAAATAAATAATATTAAAAAAGATTTGGGAAATATGATGAAAAAAGAAATGAAAGTAAAAGAAACTGAGAACAAATTAAATAAAGAAGAGACAAAGAAAATAGAAAGAGACATTATGAAAAATAATAAAAATATCCAAATATTGGAAGAAAATTTAAATGAAGAAATAAAAATGAATTTTGAAATAACAGAGGGAGAGAATTTAAGAATACGAAAAATGCAAGATATTAATGGGAAAAATAGAAATTAAAATTTGGTTTTCTTATTTCTTTTCAAGATGAAAATACATTAAGAAAACAAATTCTGGGAATGTTGTTATGGTTTAAAATGACACAAAATTATGGGAAGCTTATTTTAAAAGAATTAAAAAAAAATGGTTTGTTTTTGGAGATGTTAAAAAAATGTCAGAGGTGACAAATTAATAGTAAAGGATATTAAAAAGTAAAAAAATCACATAATTGCATAATCATCTCAATATGTTTTGAATTAATACCGAAAAGCAAAAAAATACTTCTGAGCACATTTTCTTTTAGAAAACTCGATCACATACCCTGTACACTCGAAAACGCCATTGAATATACATCCCGGTAAAGAGACTACTTCAGAAACGTCGATGTATCATCACGACGAAAAGTGTTTTCGCTAAGACCGTATTTTATATTCAGAAAGTTGGCTCTCCGTGGAAAAACGTGTCCAAAATTTCAAGTGAAGTCTATGCGGCAAAGAATGAAAGATTACCTGCCATTACATAATAGGATATATCGCGCCAACTTTATGAGGGGGCAGGTCACATGAAATTTTCGAGACGTCTTTTTAATATGCTGCTGGTTAATGGTACGTTATAGAGATTTATTTGGGTAATGGGTTGAAGCTGGGAGAACAGATGTAGCAATTAGGTGTATGGGCAGAGCAAGATATGAAAAACAGGACTATAAAATTGGGGTACACTATAGCAAACGAAAATTCCACCAGTTAGAAGATTTCTATGCCTCATTGAGGACGATTTGTGTCATTTTGGCGGTAATATCGCTGGAAGATTTGGCGCGGGGTCAGTCGATGAAACTATAAAATAAAGATCAAAATATGTAGGTAGACTTAAAGGTGTTTTCAAGTGGATTTATTCCTAAAACAATGAGGTATTAGATTTATAATCACAAATACATAAATACAGCAAAATCTCTGGTTTAACCCATAATCCGTTTAGTAGTGGCGATATAAAATTCAATTAGAACGATGTGGGTCAAAAAGCATCATAAAATTAATTATACGTTCAATAACAATACGTTCGATAAATTATATATCAAAGCAAGAACTGGTAATAATAATTCATTTAATCGTTGTTATCTACAGCATTAATGAAATTATAGATTTTAATTGTCTATATATCAAAATTTCCTAAATGGCACATAAATTTCGAATGTACCAGATGTATTAATTTTAGGCAAATTATTTATTTTAATTTTATTTATTCGAATATAATTAATATGTAATTTCATAATAAATTGGTTTGTTGAAATAATTGATGAAAATATAAAAAAAATGAATACTCAAATCACTTTTATGATTCCACTTCTTGTTTGAGTCAAAGTTTTTATAGGAATAACAGTCAGGTAATTATTTTAGAACTAAAACCGATTTTCCTCAAAGCTGTTTTTCGATTTTCTGAAAAATACGATACCAAATCTAACTTTTCAAATCAAATTGGTTATTCTCAAATCGAAAAATAACGATGTGGGAATAAAATTGGAAGAGTTTCAAATTAAAAACTTCGTATACTATGGTAATGAGTTATTCATATAAAATACATTACGGTGGTTATTTTCTAAAAACTAGGCGTTACTAATTTTTTTTATATTTAATTCGATTTAATTCTAAAAAAGTCAAAACAAACTCATTTTATTTTCGTAAGTAATATCATAAGGGCATCCAATTTTTCCGAAAAGAATCGAAAAAACACGTTGATAAGTAATATTTTAACAAGAAGCATAAGTGCTGGTGGCATATATTATCAAAATGAGAGTAATGAGAGTAAAGTACCTTTATTTTTGAAATATGAAAAAAATGTATTAAAATAATTTGTTTCTAATGATATTTCACGTCAACATACCGATTTTCAAGAAGATATTCCAACTTTAAGAAATTTTTCATTTTAACATTTTTTGATACACCCTCTTAACTGAGAATTTTCTCTTGAGCAAAATTCATATTTTTTGACAAACCTCGTAAACGATTAAAAAAAATTTGATATCGGATGAACCTATTTTACATTTTGGAACATGCAGAACTTTTTATAAAGAACAACGTTTTTCCTAAAATTAATAATAAAAAAGTTTCCCATATGGTTCCAACTTACTGAGACATAGCGTGTATGCATACATAATAAATATGTAGGTATTAATTTGAAAACTGAAAAACAGGTAATTTATTTAATCACAAAATACTACAAACTTAATTATTTATGGTACAATTAAAATATAAATTGCAATTTTGGTACACAGTAGGAGTATTGTTTGAAACCTTTGTTAACTCATTGATAACGTTGGGTGTAGGTAAATCATTAATGTTGTTGATGGGTCCACCTCTAGAGTGAGAAGCTCGAGGAGTGGATGCAGGATCTTCTGTTTTCTGTTTTTTAGCTGGAGGTTCTGAGGCGTCACTTCTAAGGGTGTTTATAATGTTGGAATAATGCTATTATCCATTTGCAGATAAGGCTTACTTGAGTTAGCTGAAGTGAGGACAGTAATTTTAATTAATTGGTGTTCACCCACCCCTCCCTTTAGCCAGGATACTGACTGCTGTCGACCGCGTAGAGTGGTTTATTATTTTTATTTCTTTTGTATTTATGCAAATTCCTTCGTTTCGCATTACGAGCTTCCCTACTAAACTTGAAGATATCTTTAAATGGATCAAAATTATTTTCCACTTCATAAAATACATCTCTTGCATTTTTTTTGCAGCGGTGTTTCACATTGTCTTCACAACTAGTTCTTTGTAATTTTCACCGTTTTCTTTCTTTATATTCCACGGCGAATCTTTCAGAATTTCGTAAACTGTTTCCATATTGACGTATGACTTTTAGCGGTTTTGTAAGGTGGTACACTTTTCTCAATCGCCAGATTAATATTAGTCATAGAATCACTTCCAAAGCGACTCATTTTCACTACATAAGCTGACTAGCACTGTTTAAAAACAATATTACAAAATTTATTGACAATAAAATCAGAAAAATTGTTATCGTCGTTTTCTGGCGTAATTTTTAGAGACAACAGCTGTCAAGTTTTGCCGCAGGTAAACTGGAAAAAACTACTGAAAGGAGCTGTCATACAGTTTTTCCATCTAAGAATTATTTGTAATTGAAAATTGCGCGTTTGTGATTGGTGGAAATTAAGACGAGGGAAATAATCATCATAAAACCATATTTTTATAAATGCATTTAAAATTATGGCGAAGGCGCTATTGAAAATACGGTTGTCTGATAAAATTAAATTACTTAACCACAAATTTTTCATTTTATTAATATTTAGACGCATTATTGTAAATAATGAGGCCTATTAACTGCTACTTTTATGGCCTTGTTGGGCCTAATCTGAGACTTCCTTCGTTTTGTTTACTCATTGTTTTCTCTCACTGGACGAAATATGATTGACGTAAACCTAAAACTCGTCGTGACACCCTGTATAATTTTTCATAGAATAACAACTTGCAAAACATCAAAAATATTGAATCCTAATATAAATAACATTCCAGTTTTATGTGTAACTCCAATTTAGCGCTTCCATTAAATTCTCCTTCCCAAATATTTACATAATCTTTCTCCAAAAATTAATTACTTTCCAAAAATACGTTCATGCATAAAATTTAACACGAAAATTAGGATATGTATAGTATCCTATGTAAATTAATTAATTTTCGAAACGTTTATATGTTATTCGGTTCTCTTATCTCACCCGACACGATTTTAACCTCACATATATCTGGGGTTACCGCAACAAAACAATTTTTTTTGCGGCTCGCACGTTTACTTTATTCTGTGGGTCAAAATAATAATCTAGCTAGTGAAATTTCCGTTTTATAAATCTCGAATTTTAAAAATAAATTCTGCTAGATTTAAATGAGGTACTTTATAAGACCTCTTTTAATAATTTGGTATTCAGAAAAGAAAATATTAAAATAATCAGATCTATATCAAAATGGGACCACAGAAAACGAATCTGCATTTACGTCAACTGAGTTTACGACTTGTCCTTATTCCCATTAAGTCCAATAATTCAACCTCCTACATTTCAGAATTTAATTCATTTTTAAATGCTTATTCTATCCCGTAGAATAACTACAGGGTGTCCCAACTAAAATTTGCACCCAAATATTTCGAGTTTTGTTCAAATTTTGAAAAAATCCCGAAACAGGTCAATTTTAACCTAGAGGGTGCTCAATTGTTATCGTAGTTTAAAACTTCTTTTTTCATCCCTCTAGCGCCCAGAACCACCCCTTAAAAAATCTTAAATGGTAAGGGGTGTTAAGTGACACATCATTTTGAAGCTGCTTTCATTATCTAATGCAACCTCGTTCTTTTTTTTTATTTGGAATGATTCTCTTCTCTGAAAGAAAACAATAGTAGTTCTAAAGAAACAATTTAATTTTAACGAATGTACCGTTCAAGGTTTTTTAATTTAAATACTTTTGTATGAATTTTTTCCGATTGTTCCCAGAAGGTTTTCTAAAATTGACCCTCAAATGACCTTAAGTCTGACCTGATGAGGTCAAGCGGACCTCGGATTCGGATTCAGCGACCCTGAAAAACTTTGTAGTAAACTTGGGTAAGTGTGACCCTCTTTTCGATTAGTTGACTTTGTCCTTTGCCTTTATGATATTTGTGGCAATTGTATAATGTTAATTTTTTCTTACATTATCTTTTAATATAATAGTATTAAAAAGCAACTTTTTTATTTTTGGAGAAAAATACACCAATTTTTTAAAATCTTGTCGATAAGTCACACTTCCCCAAAAGGTTGGTATAAGTGTGACTCCGATTTATTGTATCTCAAGGTATGTATATATTTTACAATTAGGGGCAAGTGTGGTCAAATTAAGTAAAATTTTCTTTAACTTTGTTGAACAATAAGTAAGAAACTTTTTTAATTAATTCTTCGGTCTTCAATCGGTTCAGGCAGAACTTTTACTATGTCCATATCATCTATTTCTGGCCAAATAAAAGTATTCCTTAAGGAAAAACACTGTCCATCCTTCTTCTAAACTTGCCTCTATACTATCGGTCACAGTTACCCCAAATGTAAATTTTCTCGGGGCAAGTGTGACATAGGTACGCTTCAAACTACTTAAAAAATGAAAATGCGTATCTTTCATATTACCACAAAAAGACAACATCACTCTATATAACTTCGATAAAAACCAATGACTTATCGAATATTTTACGCCGATTACGTCACTTTACAAAAATAAGTGTTCTCTCATTCTACAGGTAGCACACTCTTCGTTTACGTCTCTGTCAAATATTTTTGTAACTTTTGATAATACAGAATTTATACTTATGTACCGCGGTAGAGACGAATTTTATGCTACTGTCTGCAAGATGTCTGCCTCAGGCTATGTTTCCAAATTTAATTAAAATGAAAGATCACACTTACCCCAAAGTCACACTTACTCAAGCTTACCTGTATGAATTTTTTCAGATTTTTCCTCAATTTGACCTTCAAATGACCTTGACCTGATGAGGTCAAGCGGACCTCGGATTCGGCGACCCCAAAAACCCCTAGTTACAGTAGTGAAGTTCTTGGCGCAGACAAAAAAAAATTTTGTGTGGGGCTGTGCAATCTAAGCAGTTTTCTCAAAAAAGAGTCATTCAAAATAAAAAAAAAAGAACGGGGTTGCATTAGATATTGGAAGCAGCTTCAAAATGATGTGTCACTTAACACCCCTTGCCATTTAAGATTTTTCAAGGGGTGGTTCTGGGCGATAGAGGGATGAAAAAAGAAGTTTGAAACTATGATAAAAATTGAGCCCCTTCTAGGTTAAAATTGACCTGTTTCGGCATTTTAGTTGGGACACCCTGTGTTTGATACGTTAGAAAGTTCCAAGCCAGATCTCAACATCACTTTTCACGATAATTTGAGTAACTCTCCGAACGACAGCATTTTCTAATATATTCACTTTAGTTAGACATTGATACTCTCAACTTGCTGGATTTGTCGTTCGGTCCACAGTGCCCGGCACATGTAACAAAGTTGTCTGGAAAACCGATATCAAGTTTTAGCGATCGAGCGCGACCATAACGTAAAAGAAACGAAACGGAAAATCAGGATATAATCTCCGAGGGGTCCAATAAAACAAAAAGAGATCGCTACAAGTTTTCCATCGCCATCCACCCACTCGTTTTTCAGTGGTCCTATGTCGCTCAGGGTAAATTTTCCCCCGAGAACGCCCAACAGGAATGGTTTACACATATACCGCAGAGTTGGGACTGATTTATGAGGATTTATGAAGTCAGATTGTATAGTTTTTCCCTCCGAATGGAATAGATGAAAAAGCAATACGTGTTTCTGGAAAAAAGCGGACGATAAGGGTCATCCTGCGCATAATGCGGATATTTTACAAGGATCTGCCGGACGATAAAAATTTTATGTATTGCAAAAATACATAATATTATAGAAATGGTACAATTTTTAATAAATAGCTTACCGGACACGGTGGCCTAGTTGGTAAGGCGTCTGCCGATTCAGCTTGGTCAGTGTTCGGGGAGTAGGTTCGAATCCTGCCGTATTCAAGTGGAATTAAAGTCAGATAAGACTTTGGGCAAGGGCAAAAAGGTATTTGTGTCATATGCAGTTTCATTCACGCTGGTAAACAGGCCGGATGAGTTCGGATATCTCGTGGAACTGATAGGGGTTGGTGACACAATTACACACTTGTTAGTCGGTAGATTGCGTGCATGACAAAGGCTTAGTCCTGGGTTTAAGGTGATTGAGGACCGTGGTTCGGAGCCCACGATAAGCTGTAGGTCCCGTCTAGTTTAGGCCATTAGGTCAGAAAAGAGACGTTAAAATTAACAAACAACAACAAAACAATAAATAGCTTGAAAATAGTGCCAAGGACGAAAAACATGTCTATTATAGTCGAGTCTGCAAATTGGTAGCCGACAATAGACAGCTTTTCGCCGAGGCGCATATTACTTTTTTTCGTCGACGTCTACAAAAACGTACTAATTTCCGAAAAAAAAATCGACCATTTTTGAAGGCAAGCATTTTTCGTCCGCAAACACTTTTCGTCCGCTGTGGTTACTAGGATACGGCACGGTGCTCGCTGTGGTAACTAGGATACGGTACGGTGCGAGTCATTTGAGGACGAAAAGTACTTGCCTTCGAATAGTTGAATTTTCATTCGGAAATTAGTACGTAAAATGTCATTTTTTGTAGAGGTCGACGAAAAAACTATTTAGGGTTGGTAAATTTATGCTCATTAAATATTATGTTTAGGACAACTCAAAGTATGTTTCTCCAATATAATATACAATGTAAACCGATAAAGGACACATTTATATTCAGAATCGCTACGTCAAGTGCAATTTTAAATTAGAATAATTATCTGAGTAAAAAGTAATTCTGACGAGATAGCGCTTTTTAATCAAAACGTATTAAATAATGTATGAAGTAAACCACCAAAAACATTGAAATTTTAATTGAAGTCCTTTTCTCTTTGACATCAACTGTATGACTATTTTAGAAAATATAAAAAATGTACACATTGGTACATACATAATAATAATTAAAATTAATAATTCCATTTTCAGCTTAACCTCAAAAACTCTTTTCAGCCAAAAGGTTTCTAATAATTGCTTATAAGTCCACTAATTCAAAAGTAATGTTCAATCATTTTTTGTTACATCCGTTTAACAAGGAGAGAAAGAGAGCGAGGGTGAGGGCATTATAGTGCATTTTAAAAATAAACAAAAATGTTTGAAAATCATTTCACGGTATTCACTGGATTCTCTACACCTACATACAGGGTGTCCCATTAAGAATGGGACATAGAACAACCGCAGATTCTCCAATTCAAAATAAAACGATTAAGCGAAATATGCTTAGATAAAATGTTACTCGTTTCCGAAATACGGGGTGTTGAAGTTGAAAACTGAAAAATTATTAATGGCCATAATTTTTTTAATACACCGTATAATTTTACTCAAACCGGCACACTTGTTAAATATCATAAAATGCACCTAACAGTAAAAAAAACAGTTCAGTACACTCTACCAGTGGCGTACGGCAGGAGTAAGTAATGCTTATACCCCTTCTAAATATTACGCCGCTGTCTAAATTTTAATTGTCTCATTTCTAAATTGGAAAATTCGTTATGACGTGGCATTTTACAATAATATTACAGTTATTAATAACAATAATCACTTATCGGCAACAGATAGTTACTACGAAAATGTTTAACTGACAGTGACAGAACTTCATTATAAATCAAAGCCTACTGTCAAAATTTTCAATTATTAATTAATAAATATTCTCACAATCGCAACGTGCCTATTAGGATCTTAACATTACAAATCAGAACAAAAAAATAAAATAAAATAGAATAAAGCTGTTTGGTCGCGAATCTCATTAATTGTAAAAATGAATATTATTAATAATAAAACAAATAAAAAGTACATGTCTATCTATCTTTAACTGCGAATATCTCGAAAAACAATGACTTTACAACAAACTAACAAGTGTACATTATTGACTTAGAAAATATCAAAAAAATTAAAATTATAGTCAAAATTAAAATTAAAAAGCATTACTTACTCCTGCCGTACGCCACTGGTAGAGCGTACTGAACTGTTTTTTTTACTGTTAGGTGCATTTTATGATATTTAACAAGTGTGCCGATTTGAGTAAAATTATACGGTGTATTAAAAAAATTATGGCCATTAATAATTTTTCAGTTTTTAACTTCAACACCCCGTATTTCGGAAACGAGTAACATTTTATCTAAGCATATTTCGCTTAATCGTTTTATTTTGAATTGGAGAATCTGCGGTTTTTCTATGTCCCATTCTTAATGGGACATCCTGTATTATTGTGCAAAGTTGAGACTTACAGATTCTATAGACGGAGATGAAACTGAGGAACTTTGTGAGTATACAATACCCAACAGAGGATAAAATACAAAATTCTTATTATAAAATAATAATTAAATATATCATCAACTTTCAATATGTATCAATTTTGCAACGCATATTATTAAAATGCAATACGCGGTCATCCGTATATGGAAATTTTACACATATAGACAAATTTAATGTTAGGGTAAAGTGGAAATGAAAAATTATATACCAAAATAACTCATAAAACATATCTATTTTATGATGACAACGATCGGGTAATATTGATGGTTAAAATATCCTATTTTTTATTTGAATATTTTAGTCTAAGGGGTTGGTACAATTACCAAAAAATATTGTATTATATGTTTGTCAGATCTATTTCGAGATAAAATTTAATATTAGGCTTCAAGTCCGAAACTATTGGCGCTAAAATCTAATTGAAATATTTTTTTTGGGAAAGGTTATATAAGAGGAATGTAAAAAATAACGTAAGATTTAAATAACATATATCGTATAATTTGAAGTAATGGAATAGCTAGAAGTATGTCTAAAATAAAAATGCTTTGTGGGCTGAAAAAAGACGAAATGTTTTAATATTTAATGTCTGATCGCAGCTTCTGTCTATATGCCAGTCTTTTTATTCTATTTCTTTCTAAAATATCACCTTTATTTTGGTCAAATGAATAGTGACAAAATCTCTTAACATATTTCTACAAAGCTGGAATAAGTTTAGAAAGATATTTTACACCTTCGCAACTTTACTAAACAACAAATGGTGCCTTTTTCTGCAGGCTGTGAAGCAATATGATATGGGACTTAATCACAATCTCTTGGGAACTACCTACTTCCTATAGGGATCGAATATTCAATTTAAAAAAAGAATTAATTAAAAAGTTGAATCTAGAGGTTCAGATCCAGAACTAATGTTGCGAATAAGTCACTGATATTATTCCCTTTCCAACAAAGCAACTAGCTTTGAAATATATAATTTTGAACAATATAAAATTATTTCTAGAACCCACACAAATTTATCTTAGCTTTCTACGCCTACCATTCCCACTATTCTAGTTAGAAGGCTCCATTTTTTATAAATGGGCGTCAAAAAAATGCAACAGGATGCCAATATCTGCCACATTCGAATTACATTGCTAATGGGCATTATTCGGAATATGACAGCATTTTAGTAATATCAAAAAAATAAATCTGGGTTTTATGTTTGAAAAATTGACATTGTGTATCGCTACGTAGAGTAAACAGAATTAAACGTACGATAAATTGACGTAACTGTAATTTATATGGGTTAAAATATATTGATTTTAAAATAATAATGAAAATATTGGTTTATATTCATTCTCCATCCTTGTGACTTTATTCTTATTTCCAATTAGTTTTAGATATTTCAGTCATTAACAATTACTCTTCTAACTATATTAGTGCTACGCTTTAATGAAACATTATTTTTTCGGTTGATTTTGCTACTGTTTTACGCTTGTTTATCTTGGTAAGGCATCTTTCGAAGAAATCTGCAAAATTGATTTTTGTGCAGCGAAACAAACTTTCACGAGAGGTTTGGTTAGATATTTAAGATAAAAAAATAGTTTGTCCCTGTATAATAATATTTATTTACTCACATATAGTATAGTTTTTATAGGAATTAAAATTCTACATAAATTAAAAGAATCCTGCCCCACTAAAACCATAACAAAAATTTTCTGAGCGTTATAAATGATGCCGAGCGAAATTAATCCGCGTGCAACCGAAAAAAGTTCAAAACTAATTGCTCCCATTTATCTTCGTTCTAGGCCAGCTTATTACAAGACCTTAATGTATCCCGCTCCTGACCCATAAAAGGGTCTCAAAGACGACATTGCAAAAGTATTCGATATCGTTCGGCCAGACTTACTGGCCTTTTTAAGAGTGCTACAAATAAAAATTACCCCTATAAAAGCGGGATGTTGCTACCAGAAGACAACTGGTGTTAAATCTTTGCCTCGAACACTCGAATCGTTCGATTTTAGTGTCGTTGTGGGAGTTTTTTTTTATGTTTTCGCGGTTGTTTTGCATTCCGAAGCTTTTATCTTCCGCTCGTTCTGATGGGAGGCGATTTATTCTATTGAGGTTACGTTAAGCTCTTTAATCTTTCGTGACGTTTCTTTTGGCACGTCTCACTTGTGGTATTGGGGAGGAGGCGACCGGAAACCTGTTGGAAACTTTAAACAACTGTATATTTCGAATGACTGGCGTAGATTCCACATATGTAATAGTATATTCTGTAACAAGGTTGGAATGAGAATTCAATACGAGTGGAGGAACCACGAGTGTCGAAGTTTCATTCCAACAGAGTAACAAACTGTACTTTCTGTACGGCCTCAAAAAACGCATCTTTGTTCCGGCAAATTCAAACTAAATAAATAACACGCCGCGTAGAACTGTCAAACATGAAATTCATGGCTAACTAGGACGCGGACGTGATATCTACAGCTAGGTGTTACAGAATGAACATTCTGATACTAGAGTAAGAATGAAATACGTATAAAATACATAAGTGTTTCAGAATTATCTTTCTCGATTTTGATGTAAGAATGACATATTCTCGTACTAAAATTGGTTGTAGAATGAAGCTCATTCCTTTACAGATTTTGGTAAAATTTTGTTTTTAAATATTGGTAACACTACAAATGTCAAAAGGTTTTATAACTAGTTTGTAACCTCAAATTCATAATTTTATTTTGAGTAAACATTAAAAATAAATAAGTCAAATAGGTCAATTAAATTATATTTAAGTAAAAAATATCAAACTTAAACTTAAAAACTAATTAGTTGCATTTATTGCAAAGTTTTATTGTAATATTTGCATTATTTCTAGCATTAATGGAAATTCCAAGTAAATTTTGCATACAATTTATTGTGTTAGTGTTTTCTTTGTTTTTTATTTTGCTTTCAGGATCTGCACAAGTTCTTACATCTTCATTATTAGCTAATAAATTAGCCACTTCTATTCGTTTCTTTTTAGAAGCTTCTACATAACCTTCTGCCACGGATGAACTTTTCCAGTCTCCATGGCGTTTAAGCGTGATCAAATCACCACCACTATACGCTAAGTGAGAAACTGATGAGCGTCGAAAACAGTGTCCTGAATATTTTTCAGCATCTTTTAAATGGAGAAAATTAGCAATAATTTTGGGCATTTCAGCAATTTTATTAATGCCAATTGCTTGCACTGTGCAACGATTAATTCTATAATTTATGAAAAATCTCTTGTGACTTGTGTGACTCGGTCTCATATCGATATACTTTTTAATTAAATTGATCCAAAGTAAGTTTATTATAGCAAATATTCGTGGATGATTTGTTTTAGTTTTCGACACAGTAATAAAAATTGAATCACTCTTGAATTCTAGGTCATCAATTAACATATTGCAAAGTTCATCACGCCTACATGCTCCGGAATAACCCATTATTAACACAACCAAAAAATTAAATTTGTTATACCCTAATTTCACATTTAATTTATATACCTTTACCTTTACTACAAGATAATCTAGATCAGGTGCTTCATTGATAAATTTTTCTATCTCACTGTATTCCAAAATTTTTGATTTTTTGGGCTCATATTCTTTGCCATATTTTTTGACGAGTGATTGTAACTTTATAAATTTGGAAATGTCAACATTTTGTTGAATATTTAGGGTCGATTTAAGCATTGAATAAGTTTTCCACAGCGTAGAACTTTTATAAGTCGCACTCAACATTTCAAAATATGCTATTAAAACAGTTTCTGTAATTTTTTGGACATTTTTATCAGTAGACCATTTCATAAATTTTTCATTTTTCATATATATATATATATATATATATATATATATATATATATATATATATATATATATATATATATATATATATCTTTAGACTTATCCGGCAATAAATTTTTAACAGCATTACTAGCTACCTCTCGTAGTTCTGGGGGTGTTAAATGTAACAACTCTTGTGACATTTTTCGTAATAATTAAACTTAAATTTTAAATTATTAGTCAACTGTCAATCTGTCAATATAGAAACTAAGTGTTACCAATTGTAATATTTCGCAACGAAAATTATTAACTAACAATGATCACAAATAATTTTAAAAATATCTAAATAAAAACCAAAATCGAGAAAATAGTATAAAAGACGCGTTGCAGAAAGCAATTCTCGCACTCATTCGTTCGTCCACTCGCTACTTCGTCGCTCGTAGACGAATTTCGAATTCGTGCGAGAATATGTAGCCTTCTGCAACTTGTATTTTAATATACTATTCAATCTCAAGAGGGAAAATGTTTCTATTCTGTTATAATAAGTGGTTACAGAATAACTACATTAAGTAGTGGCCGAGGATAAAATTATTTTCAAATTTATATTGTCACGAGGCCCATTGTTGGCCTACGTGTTGTTGCTATTCAGGGTGAAACGCCCTTTCGGTCTTTAAGAAGTGTACGGAGGTCTCTTCCCAATACTCAACAGTTATTATGTCTTAATACCACTCAACTCACTTTGGAAAATTAAACAAGAGATGTAAAAAAACAAATACACTTTTATTTGGATCATCCTTCAAATATACAAAAGTTAAATACATATTAACAATAATCGCTTACCTAAACATAACGAACTCCTGTCACAATTCCTATATTATTTATTCTTTTCTAGAGGGCTTATTTTGGCCTTTGCTCAAACGCCGGACTGTAATCTTCAGTTACTTCTTTATTCTTTAGTGTACTTTTTAAAACGCTAATTCTTACTTTGGACGATCGCTTCTCTTTCGGAGACCTTTTCGGCCACCCAGCCAACTACTGACTCTTCAGCCAACGACTGACTGTCAATTCTTTTTCGTCGCAAATGGTTTCTATGAAAATTTCGCTGACCAGTTGCAGAGTTCATAGTTTGAATAAATTGTCCTACATTTATCGTCTTTCTGAACTGTCAGCCAAATTTTGCAATGAGACCTGATTTGATTAAATGTTTATATTTTAAGTTTTCTATACGAACTAGGCAAGAACAACACTGTTACCCTCCTATGGGTTCCGGGGCACACTGGAGTGGAGGGTAATGAAATAGCACACGTACTCGCAAAAAAAAGGGACTGAAACACCATTTCCGGGACCTGAACCCTTCTGCGGAATAAGCACCACTACAATAATACTTGATGAACTTGGAAAAGTAGTAAATAACAAAAGATCCCAATACTGGATAGGACTACAAGGAATGAGGCAGGCCAATACACTACTGGGAAACTATAACCAGAAAAGATCTAACGACTGCATCAGTAAAAGTAAAAATAAGCTCAGAATACTAACGGGTATCCTAACAGGGCACTGCCGGCTGAGAGGCCACCTAAAGAAACTCGGATTAGTAGACAAACAAGAATGCAGATTCTGCGAGGAAGAGGAGGAAACATCTGTCCACATTCTCTCAGAATGCATTACCCTGCAAAATCCAAGGGTACGATACCTCGGAGAATATCAAATAGAAGAGGAAGATATACCTAACCTGAAGCCTACCGACATCCTGAACTTTTTGAAAGCAATAGGACTGGAGGAACTGCTCTAATCGTTGAGGCATCCTTAACGATTGGGCAGTAGTAGGGGGCACAATAGATCTTATAGGTCGTAGTGTATCGACACCCCATCACAGATAGATAGATAAGTTTTATACTGTGTAAATAAGTTTTAAATAAAATAATTTCGGTAAATAAAATTCTTAAATGTTTTGACTTTGTTTCCTAGTTTTTCCAAAATTAATATTTTAATTTTATATGGGATTTGTGACAATATGGCTTCTCATAAATAATCCTAGTGTTCCAGAATGAACGAATTTAAATTTCTTATTTGCCACAAATCGCTTATTGTACCTAAAACCAGTGAAGCGACCTTATATGCCACAAAATCTGCTAATTACGCGGGGGAAAAACAATAACCCTCTCAATATATGGAGGACCTAAGGTCTGTCCTATGGAGAGAGAATAACAAGGACGGGTATAGACAGATCTAGACATAATAATCTAATCTACCAGAATCAACATCGTTCCAGAGACGGATTTATGCAATAACAGGTAAGCGTGTTTGGGACTCGTTGCCTTGGAATGTTTTCTGATTACCTAAAACCAGCCCATTTGGTAGTATTCCATTCATTCTACTAGAGATTTTCGTGCGCTGATCAAACGTCAAATTGAGAAGTTACCTAATATCTTTACTACTCACGCACACATATACAAATAAATATGGGTCAAAAAAACAGGGGGGTAAAACCCTGTAGATCCCATTCTACTACGATCCTGTCTTCCCTCTAAGTTATCTTGAACTGTGTTATACCAAGAACAGTGGGTGCTTGACATTTATTTCGTTTTATTGTCTTTCACGTTGTCTGTTTTTTTCTTCGAGTGCTATTTAGCTACTTTACTACTCTTTAACTCAGAAACCCGCCATAAATACCTACTCTGTAACGTTGGAAAAAATATAGACTCTATACATAAAATGGTGGTGCCCTAGTTTCGGTTATCTGTTATTGACTTTCCAAACTATTTTTATTCATTTTAAAACTAGGTTTTGCTTCATCAGTTGTGCTTTGAGCTAAAGTTAAGTAATAGCGGCGAGAACTTTTCTCTTTTTTTTACCCTGTAAATTATAAAAATGCTTTGTGAGGTACACGGAATTCTTAAAATCAACAAAACGTTTATTTCGCAAAAGCAAACTCATTGTTCGTTATTCCAGGATCAGAATTTTAATACTGTTTAAGTAAATACTAACCCAGAACTTCATCGTTTAAGTTGTTTTCATCCGGTGGTGTTCTTTTAAAGTTCTGGCACCCTCGCTTAGATGCCTTGAGGGGGTAACCGGGGCTAAACTTTCTAACTCACGAAAGTATATTCAAGGAGGGATATTGGAAAAATTCCATTAAGAAAATTTGTTATTTATTCATGAAGGGTTTATTTTTCGTTCAATTTGAGTGTTTTTTGGTGTACTTTCTTCGTATTAATAATTTTTTTAGTAAAATTGTTTTCTGTTGTAAATCTTAAAAAGCATGTTTGAATTGTTTAGAAAATCATGTGTCTAAACAAAGTTTGGTATAATTTGGGGTCAATTAATTTGTGACATATCCAGTGTTATTTTCACCGCTTAAATCCGCCAAATATTTTTTTTTTCGTCTGTTTTAACTACTCTGCTTAGTTTCTCATCTGCAACAAATTACAATCTTCTCAGAATTTTATTTCAGATTTCTTGTCCATTTTCGAAAAAAGTCACGTTTACCACATAAATTTGTCAAAAAAAAATATCGAAAATTTCCATTTTTCTACGGGACTTAGATCGGGTTTCCGCGCTGTTCAAATTATTAATGACCTTCTCTCTTTAATTTATTTAAAACCAGATAACTTTTGTGCGAAAAAGCCACAAAACTCTCAGCTTTTTCTGCGAATATAATTTTAAAACAAATTACAGCTCTGACGAGAGAACGTTTCCAGATATGCTGATGATGAATTTTAGATGGTATTTAGCTTTCAAGAAATTAAATATTTACAGAGATGTAAGCAAAATGGAGTACGGCATGGCTTGTTGTGCGATGAATTATTTAAAGAAAATCCTTGTCCTTCTTATATAACCTGGGATGTTAAATAAATAAATATATTTGCCTCAAAACACGCTAACTTGTTAATTTGCCTTTTAAGTAGAATGTTGTTTATGGACGGATAATTTTAAAATTAGATAGAACACTTCAAGAAAACTTTGTTGTTTCTGTATTAGATGTTTTTAAAACTAATGTACAAATCGAGGTACATTATTTCAAACCCAAGATAACATCTTTGTTTACAACATCAGATTCAATCAAAATTTAAAAACACATTAAAAACAATATAAAATATTAATTGTAGACATGAGTATAAATCTGCAATAAAATTTGCGCAACTGTAATGAGGACGTCTTGTAAGGTCCCGAAGAAAAATACTAAAGAAAATCTCTGAGAGATAAAGATAAATAAATGCACGAGAAGATGTACAATAAGTTCCTAGGATGAAGCAAGCAAGAAAGAAAAATAATTTAGAATAAAAGTAGATCGATAGGTATAGTAATTCGAAAATATCTATCAGATATTTCGTTTATGAAACGCCTTTTGTTAGGACAAGTCATCAACGCTAAAATCAATATAGTCGAAGTTTCAACCTGATTAAAATCAATCTAGTCGTATTTTCAACCTGATTAAAATCAATCAAGTCGTAGTTTCAACCAGATTAAAATCAATTCAGTCGTAGTTCGTAGTTTCAGCCTGATTAAAATACATCTAGTCGTAGTTTCAACTTGATTAAAATTAATCTAGTCGTAGTTTCAACTTGATTAAAATTAATCTAGTCGTAGTTTCAACCTAACTAAAATCAATTTAGTCGTAGTTCGTAGTTTCAACCTAATTAAAATTAATCTAGTCGTGTTTTCAACCTGACTAAAATCAATTCAGTCGTAGTTCGTAGTTTCAACCTGATTAAAATCAATCTAGTCGTATTTTCATCCTGATTAAAATTAAATCAATCGTAGTTCGTAGTTTCAGCTTGATTAAAATCAAACTAGTCGTAGTTTCAACTTGATTAAAATCAATCAAGTCATAGTTTCAACCTGATTAAAATCAATTCAGTCGTAGTTCGTAGTTTAAACCCTATTAAAATCAATTCTGTCGCAGTTCGTAGTTTCAGCTTGATTAAAATCAAACTAGTCGTAGTTTCAACTTGATTAAAATCAATCAAGTCATAGTTTCAACATGATTAAAATCAATTCAGTCGTAGTTCGTAGTTTCAGCCTGATTAAAATCAATCAAGTCATAGTTTTAACCTGATTAAAATCAATTCAGTCGTAGTTCGAAGTTTCAACTTGATTAAAATCAAACTAGTCGTAGTTTCAACTTGATTAAAATCAATCAAGTGGTAGTTTCAACCAGATTAAAATCAATTCAGTCGTAGTTTCAGCCTGATTAAAATACATCTAGTCGTAGTTTCAACTTGATTAAAATTAATCTAGTCGTAGTTTCAACCTGACTAAAATCAATTCAGTCGTAGTTCATAGTTTCAACCTGATTAAAATCAATTCAGTCGTGGTTCGTAGTTTCAACCTGATTAATATCAATCTAGTCGTATTGTCATCCTGATTAAAATTAAATCAATCGTAGTTCGTAGTTTCAGCTTGATTAAAATCAAACTAGTCGTAGTTTCCACTTGATTAAAATCAATCAAGTCATAGTTTCAACCTGATTAAAATCAATTCAGTCGTAGTTCGTAGTTTCAGCCTGATTAAAATCAACTCAGTCGTAGTTCGTAGTTTCAGCCTGATTAAAATCAATTCAGTCGCAGTTCGTAGTTTCAGCCTGATTAAAATCAATCTAGTCGTAGTTTCAACCCTATTAAAATCAATCTAGTCGTAGTTGCAACCTGATTAGAATTAATCCAGTCGTAGTTTAAACTTGATTAAAATCAATTCAGTCGTAGTCCGTAGTTTCAGCCTGATTAAAATCAATTTAGTCGTAGATTCAACTTGATTAAAATCAATCTAGTAGTAGTTTCAACCTGATTAAAATCAATTCAGTCGTAGTTCGTAGTTTTAGCCTAATTAAAATCAATCTAGTCGTAGTTTAAACCTGATTAAAAACAATCTCTATTTTCAAATATACTTATCATTAAATAACACACACAATTTTTTTTACTTCGTTTAAACAATGCACTTGTGAATGCTCTAAAATATCTACAAACCATCAGTAATCCTTATTGAAAATTCCTTACGGGAAAAATCCACTTAATCGATAACAATTGAGATAATATCGCATATATATATCTCGCGCTTGATTGTGACATTAGTTATATTTTAAGTTCCCGATTAACTTGGTGTATCAATATTTAATTTGCAGATATGGGTAAGTACCTACCTTCTGTTTTATATAAATGTTTCATATTTAATATTGATTTTTTTCTTTCAGGGTCAACAGTAAAAATTGTATCAGTTTTTATTAGTGCAAGTAAGTTTAAATACAAAATCAAAAATACGAACTACATTAATTTTGGTTAGATTATTTAATCTGCCTTAAATTGATTTTGATCAGAGTTAAGAGCAAACCGAACCACTTGAAAAATTATAAAATCATTCTAAGCCTTCAGTTTTAGTTTGATTTTTGTAAAATTTTCAGGAAATACTAATAATTACAAAACTTAGAGTGAAGACCCCTTGATTTTTTTTTAAACCTTCGAAAAGTATTTATTTTGTTAATTTTAAATGGAAAATCACAAAAAGAAGGGTCTATGAAAATTTGCTCCCATTTGTTTTAATAAATATCAAGCAGTTTTCAAATAATATGCTTTCCCACCCTTTTCTTAATTAATTATTTTTGTATAGTGCTGCCTCATCGATTCAGAAATTTAAAGCTGTCGAGAAACATTCCATCGCCAAGTGTTCCCAGTGGGGCTCATATAAATACAATTTTATATTAGCAAATCCTCATAAAGTAGAAGTGAAATTTAATTTTTACAAGAGCTCCGGATTGCTCTTAAACTTTGACAAGATTTATTTCACTTAGGATTGACTGTTTAATTGTTTTTTGTTTAATCCCTGTAATTTTGTAATGTCAATCAAAAGAAAATAAATTCTTTAAAAAGTTAAGATATTTAATCATCTAAAGGTCCTTCGAGTTAATAAATGTTATTTCACGTAATCATTGACTTCTACTAGATTGATTTTAATCAGGCTTAAACTTAGGCCCCATGTTAGTCTTTTATACTGATTGATGTTAACTTGATTTTTATTATAAAGTTTCTATTGAACACATTAATTATAATTGTGACTTTAATCTCTTCTCAAAATCGTTAAACATTAAAAGATTACATTCAAAGTATCTCGAAGTGGTCCGATATGTTAAAAACCTCCATGCAGACATACTTATGATTAATTAAAAGCATATTTACATATCTTGGAATATTAAGAGTCTCTTTTAAAATTTGTTAACATCCATCGGGTACATATCATTAATTGTTACTTTAAAAATTACTATTCTTATTTAAGAAAAAGAAGTAATTTTCCCCATCTAATATTCTCTATTTTCTATACATTTTATTAATTCTTTACTTCTTCTTTTCTGTTGACTTTTATTTATTTGTAAATTTCTTTTTTATCGCTTCCAATTTTGTTTCACCTCAAAGCGGAAATTACTTTTCATTAAGAGTACACAAGCCTTTCTTATCAACAAAAAATCATATTCAGACACTCAGTGTCTCAATGATGTTATAGATAAGAAAAAACTAATCCCAATTCAATCAAATAATTTATTAAAAGTGGAGATAACGTCAAATAATTTGAATAATTATCGATTGATATTCTGAATTGACGCAAATTTATTGGATCCCTTGAATCTTTTAAAATTACACCAACTATGCTTTGTCAAAATTTTATTTTTGCAAGTAATTGTCAAGCTTTGGGGCAATTTTGTGACATCAAAAGAGTTTTGTATTTGTATTACAGTGGTCACCTCCGTATTATCTGCCCAATACCACGAGTTTTCCGACGTTCGAGATGATTGTACGGGGGATTTACCGAATTATCATTTCTACCCTTACGATTGTACAATGTATTATGGTTGTGAAAGTGGGGAATTAAAACTTTACACCTGTGACAAAGGCTTGTATTGGAACGAAGAGGTCAAAGCTTGCGACATCCACGAAAAAACAAATTGCTGTAAGTATAAAATGTTTGAAATCGTTATTTTTTACATTACATTTGAAGTTTTTGAGGATATTTTTTTTCCTTTCTGATCTAAGTATTTTTATACTACTGCAATAGTTCTAATACGGTTAATTTATATAAAAATTTTTAAGTAAATATATTCAGGGAAATCAAATTGTGTTATTATTGATGATACCAAAAAAAATTAAATACAAAAAATTTAAGGCAGCCATAAGAAATTTTTAAGACGATATACTCTTTATTTTATAAAATAGAACATCCTGTATTTTATTTTAAATCGTCTTGTACTGAATCATTTAGGGTATTTCAAGATGTTCTATTTAAAAAAATAAAAGTTTGATCTTTTACCGCTTTATGGAAGACAAAATTTCTAGATATTTTTTATCTACTGCTTTTATTTTTGCCAGTAATTGTAAAACAAAAGAGTTTGTATTTTCTGCTTTATTTATTTTTGTGTTTGATAAAATTTTTACAGTGCTCATCTCCCAATACCACGAGTTTGCCGACGTTCGAGATGATTGTACGGGGGATTTACCGAATTATCATTTCTACCCTTACGATTGTAAAAAGTATTATGGTTGTGAAAGTGGGGATTTAAAACTTTACACCTATCAGAACGGCTTGTATTGGAACGAAGAGGTCAAAGCTTGTGCTGTAAGTATAAAGCAGAAGTTAAACAGTCTCAGACTACCCAAGCTCTTCAACACTCAACTGCAATTAACCCAGGAGATGAAGTATCTAGGTATAATCCTTGACGCTAAACTAACCTGGAACAAGCATTTGGAAAAAACCATTAACGAGGGTAAAATGGCATCATTGGCCGCTAAAAGGGCCGTAAGCACTAAATGGCGCTTAAAACCACATATGGTACTCTGCAGTGGTAAGACCCATGTTATCTTATGGCTCTTTAGTGTGGTGGCCTAAAGAAATACAAAGGAAGGCGATACTGGGGCTTGCTAAACTCCAGCGTTTAGCCTGCATTTGCAATACAGCTGCCATGAGGAGCACCCCAATAGCAGCAATGGAAACCATACTAAACCTTATGCCACTTGATATTTATATCGAAACGGAGGCGAGAATGAGAGCATTCTGGTTGGAATGCAATGGTTACTGGGATCCTTGTGAACAAGGACACGATAGAATCACAAAAATCATCACAAACTCGCTGATGGAGATGAGAAGTGATGAAATGGCACCAAAAAATGACTTCACAAAGTTGGAAGTTGGGAAGGTGAAGTTACAAACAACTATCGGCAAGGAACATTGGTTTGGTATACTAATGGGTCAAAAACCGCAAGTGGAACTGGAGCTGGAATATATGGTGAAACACCCAGATGCAACATTAACGCACCATTGGGGAATCGGGCATCAGTATTTCAAGCAGAAGTACATGCTATAGAGCTTTGTTTGAGGGAGAATATTGACAGGGGGTATAGAGGGACAATCCTCATTTACTGCCCTACAGGCCTTATCATGTAACAAACTCAAAATTGGTCTGGAACTGTCTACAAATCCTGCTCGTTCTGGTTAACCAAAATAAGGTAACACTTAGATGGGTCCCAGGGCATAAACGGATAAAACGCAACGAGGAAGCAGACGTCCTGGCAATGAAAGTCTCAACGACCGTATTAACTGGTCCTGAACCGGTGTTTGGCATTCCCAAATCCTCAGTACGACTCACGCTGACTAGGTGGATGTTAAAAGAACACCAGTTACGCTGGGATCTGGTGCTGAGCCAACAAAACAGTAAACTAATGGTTAAAGCGCCATCAAAAGTACTGACATCTAAGCAGAAATCAAATAAGGCATTGTCACCTTAGGGAACACCTACAAATCTTTCCCGATGAACCCATATGTAAATAATGCAATGAGGAGGATGAAACAGCCTCTCACATCATACTAGATTGCCAGGCACTCACACACTGGAGGTATAACCTACTGGGGCCGGTAAACCCAAAGGAGGACTTTCCAAAAAAAAATCTGGTGAAATTATTTTAACCAAATTAGGCAATGAAGCCAGGATACTTATTTATTAAATTGACAATTAAGCACTGATTATGAGTCTGTGAATAGGCTCGAAAGCATGTTATGCTAAAATAAATCAGATTTTACACGTTATACAAAAGCTTCTCATTTCTTTATCCAGTACGTGTACACAGCCTACCACATCGTTGATGTCTTCAATAAGTCTTAAGGCATTTATAAACCTCAGTCAGGTACATCGTCATAATCAATCAATTAATCAATCAATCAAATGTTTGAAATCGTTTTTTTTTTATTAAGTTTTTGAAGATATCTTTTTCTGATCTATGTATTTTTGTACTACTGCAATAGTTCTAATACTGTTAATTTATATAAATTTTTTTTAAGTAAATATTATTATTAAAGATACCAAAAAAATTAAATACAAAAATTGTAGGAAGCCATAATAAATTTTTAAGACGATATAGAGCCTTATTAGAGTCTTCATTTTTTTAAATAGAACATCCTGCATTTTATTTGCACGAAAGTCGAAAGTAAAAGGAGAATTTAAATTTAAAAGAAAATTCAGAATGTTCTATTTAAAAAAATAAAAGTTTGATGTTTCACTGCTTTATGGAATACCCTGTATATTTCTAATTAGTTTTAAAGTGGCATCCTACAATTTTTGTAAATAACTTTTAGTATATTGGATAAATCAGACTTCGACAAGCAATTTTATCACTCTTTATAGATAATTGTTAGATTTATGCTAATATTAGATTTTTGATATATTTTTATATTTTTTTTCAGCACATATAATACCTTTCCCAGGTAAGTTTACGTTCTTAAATTTATTACTAATTACACTGCCACATAAAAAAGTAAAAAGAAGTGTCGTTTTTCCGAAGTAGAATTCAAATGTGGCCAAAGTAGTGGCTAGTGATAGACAATACTTTGAGTGACACGTTTTTTACAATTATTTTTAAATAATGCGATTTATGTAACGTTACGTTGAATGTTTTTAAGATCCCGATTGTAGTGACGGCACAAACCAATACTACCTGTACCCATACGATTGCTCAAAATTCTGGGAATGTTACGAGAAGCAACTCTATTTGATGACCTGTCCAGCTAGATCACTTTGGAATGACAAGGAGAAGGATTGTGATGAAAATGATGTCGACTGCTGTAAGTAACTGTTATTACTATATTTTTATTAATCTGGTGTTTAGTAAACAAAATTTTCCGCAAATCGGTAGGAAATTTTTACATTCCAGACAAAATTTCTTAAAGAAAAAGTCAAGATTTCCTAACTGTTAGGAAATCTTCATTTCCTTACAGTTGTTAGTGTTCTACATTAATGATTAAAAACACGTTAATTTTATATTTTGAAAACCTCAATGCATTGCAGAATACATTTTAAATTTAGTTTGTTATATTTACAGTTATTTGATTAGTACAATTATTGAACATTGGAGGAACATTATTAGAACTATGAGAAACATTTTGGACAAATTGCGGGGTAGTAGGGTTATTTTGTTGAACATTTTGTACTGTGAAAATTTTATTTGCCACCTCAGCCTTATTGTTAAGAGATTCTTCAATATATCCTTCAGCAACGTTTTATGACTTCCATCCGCCATGCCTCTTTAAACTAGTTATGTCGGCACCAGAGTCAACCAATATAGTTGCAGAAGACCGACGAAAGCAGTGACCAGACATTTTTCTAAATTGATGTATTCCTACCACTTGTCTACAGCCCTTTCCGCTTTGATATTAAAAAAAAAATCGGTCAATGTTCATATTTTCTGGTCTTAACGAAACATACTTTCGATAAACATTCAAGTACATCTGATTAACTACAAATGATCTTGGTTTGTTGCTCTTCGAATCAGGTATGCTAATTAAAAGCTTAGATTCTAGGTCTTTTATATCGTGTAGAGTCATTCGGACTAACTCATCCATTCTACAGGCCCCAGAAATATCAAATATCAAAGCCATCTAAAAAATAAATAAATGTGTAATCTAAATATAAATTAAAACCGTGTAAATTACCTTAATTATTAAATTTTCTTTATCTGGAGCTTCCTGGATAAATTTTTCGATTTGTTCCTTCGTTAAATCTTAGATTTCTTTGCCCTATAACCTTGAGCTTGCCCTTTCAATAAAGAACGAAGTTTTGAATATGTAGATATATCTACATTGTGTTGACTTCAACATTGAATAATTGGCCCATAATGTTGAAGATTTCATCTTTAAACAAAGGTCTAGGAAGTATGCCATTACAACATTTTCCGAGAAAGAACTCGTGTTTTTACTCTTGCGATAGTCCATAAAACGTGTATATGCATATTCGTACTCTTGATTTCTTTGGAAATAATTCTAATGAAGCAGTATTTATTGCCCCAACCAGCTCTGGAGGAGTCTCAGGAATGGAAAATTCATCACCACTTATCATTTTACACTATTTTGCTTTCGAAAACACCAGCAATTAAATTTATATGGATCAAGTTTGACAAATCAACATTTCAAAGCACCATTTATTTGTGAATAAAATTATTCGCCATTTTTTCAAAATTAATTAATATCTATCGAATTTTAAACGATAGTGTGTTTATCTCGTAGGAAAAGCCACATTCCTGGACTCTGTGTTGCTAAGTTTCGGCTTGCGCCTCGACTTAGCGATCTTCACAGTCATCCAGGAATGTAGACTTTTTCCTACTCGGTAAACAATGTACTATTAAGATATTTCAATTTACAATCAAGCGTTTTCAACAAAGCCAAATAAGTTTTTATTAATATAATTTCTTTTTTTTTTAGCGCATATTATCCCTTATCCTGCAACTACAGGTAATTATATATTTTTTTACTACTCTCTATTTCGTTTAGTATTTTTTTAAAATTTAAATCTGTAACCAAAATTTTTGCTTTTATATGAGCACCCCACTATGAATTGCAGGTGGGTTCTTTTTATACTAAAAATAAATTAATATTTTTATTTACAGTTCTACCACCCACACAACCAATAACTACTACAACTACTACAACTACTACAACAACTACTCCCGCTCCTACGACAACATCAGGGCCATTACCCACATTCCTTCCACCTGAATGCACCTACGATAACACCTACTATCCATATCCGTACGATTGCTCCAAATACTACGAATGCTCACATGGAGAGCCTTACATTATGCAATGTAAAGATCCTTTGGTCTGGAATGATGCCGCAAAAACTTGCGACTACGCTTACAACGTCGACTGCTGTAAGTATCTTGTCAATCAGTAAGTTCGTAGGATGAGATATATATTGATAAATACATATGATGTACCAACACCGAACTACTGACGACAAATTATATTATAATACCTATATAACAGAATGAACGCGCCCCCCTATGCATGTCGAAAAACGTGCGGTTGTTAAGGAAGCTAAGCCGTTGCTAAGGGGAAATTTTAATAAAAAATAAATTGTATTACAATCAGATCACTCATTGATCATTTAGGAAGAAATTTTTAGACTTTTAATTGGTTGAATTATTTTACTTACTTATGAAACACCCTGTATTTAATTTTTTTTTTAAATCAAGGAGATGTTTATCAGATAAATTTTATGGTTTTTTAAAACTTTTTCAAGTATTTTTCACTGACATTTTAAATTATTTAAATTGGTTAATTAATCTAAACTCATACTTCAAATTTCAAATTCAAGTTCAAGTTAAAATTCAAATTCAAAGTTAAATTCAGATTTAGGAGTAAATTTTTTATTTTTAGCTAATTTATTTCGTTTTCCAAACCTATAAAAAAGAAAATATTTATTTTAATTTTATTTCATTTATTTTTCAGCCTTTGTAGTTACAACTCTGAGTAAGTATTACAAATATTTTTTTAATTATTTTTAAATTTATATATTTCAAATTCACTAATTGATTTGTTTTTATTTTTCAGCTCCTAAGTAGTGCTTCAAAAATAAATATTTTTTTTATTAATATAACCCTTTTATTTACCCTATTCAACATTTTTAACACTACTACCTACAGTTGGGCTAAAATAAAATTCGACTTCAAATCCATAAAATCAAATTCCACACACGCAAAAATCTGAATTGTTTTGGAATTTTGATCCCATCCAGGAAAAAACAAGTTTGGCACTGCTGTTCTCTAATTCGAAAACTGACATTATTGATTTCTGCATCGGGACGAAACGTTGCAATACATCGATGGGAAATTAAAAAAAATCCACCGCAATCCCGCATTGGCAGAACTCGGAAGCGTCTTGCATTTCTGATCCTGCACTTCCTGGTTCGAACTTTGGCCTGACCGTTAATTACCGACTCTGGCAATTAGAGCAACCTAAAGACACGCTATCAGATTGGCCGGCTCTAATCAGTTTTGAGTGACGTAAATTTAAGTGTCACTTACTGCTGCCTGTGTCTATATTTCCTGATCTCTGATTGGGAGGGTTGAGTATGTTAGAGTGAATAAATAATGATAAAATTTAAGAAAAAAAAGTTAAATTAATCGCAGAATGAGATTATTCAAAGGCAATATCACGAGTCCTCCAAATTTAATCAATAAAATTTGAGAGGACGAGTGGTATTTGGAAAATTATTTTTTGAATCATCAATATAGTCATTTATGCAAAAGACACTTTACACACAAATGTTCAATATTTTCTTTATCAGTTTAAATTGAAACATCAAAAAATATTGAGCTGTTATAGTTTTAAATACAGGGCCTCCAAGGCATGCGTGATTGCGTTTAGCTTAATTCGGATATAGACTTTGACATTTGTCAGTTTTAAAGAGATTTATGGATTTCTATGTAATTTCAAGTATTTAGGTATTCAAAAACTGATGTTGAGTGTTGAAGTGAGTTATGTATGTGTTGAAAGCGATTTGAAATAAACGAATAACATAGATTTGCAATACTGCCGTCCTAAGGAAAAACATCCTATCTGCAAAATACTGTTTTTAAGTCATTTGAACTTTTATATATTTGTTATTGCCGTCGAATGTTTCTACTACATCCGGTTGAAATTTAAGACAGAATTGTATAATAATATCTGTGTCTACTATTGGGCATATCGGACTTTTATCCTCAGTAAAATCAGTTATTTTGAATAAGTAACTTTACTAAAGATAAAAGTCCGTTCTTTTTCAAAATCAAAATACAACAAAGATTTCCTAACGGACAAAATAAAAAAGTTTTAAATAGTAAATCTTATATTTACAGACTTTTAGGTTATGTATATAACTCTAGATATGACATTTTTGTTTAGTATGCTTGCGTAAAGTAATAATGTGGAAATACTAAGCAAGGAAGTCGGTAGTGCCTATAATTAGGTAGATAGGACATTTTTGCTTAGTATACGGTAGATACACCTTTACCTAGTACTTCACAGTGTTTGTGACGAACGGATAAATTTGTTAGTTAGATACCAGGCTTATCGGCTGCAGATAGCATATTCTTGCTTAGTAGATAGATAAAACACGTTGCATAAACATACATAGCATTATAATCTCAAAATTGCAAAATTTGCAGATATGATGGGACGGCAGAATACATTTTAGTATAATCATAATTGATAATGCTAAATAAAAGATGTTAAATGTTTATACTTGACATTTCAAAAAGATTTGTTATCAAAAAACAAAAAAGAAGAAGGGTTTTATCAAAGGTAATACCACGAGTCCTCCAAATTTTATCGATTAAATTTTTGGTTTTCACGAAAACGGCTTTATTTGGAAAAACCACGAAAACAAACTGATTGATAAAATCACGAGTCCGCAGGACGAGTGATTTTATCTCAAATCAGTTTGTTTGAGTGGTTTTGCCTAAAATAAAGGCGTTTGAGTATGAAGATCAAAAATTTAATCTATAAAATTTCAGAGGACGAGTCGTATTTGAAAGGATTATTTTTTGAATCATTTTGTATTAAAAACAGAGAAAGACACTTTACACTCAAAAGTTCGATATTTTCTTTTACATTTAAACGCCAAATATTACAAACGTAATATAAGTTGCCTATCTAGTAGTAGGCATTTAAGATTATTTATTAAGTGTAACGTTTAGACGTTTTGACATTATGTTAGTTTTAAACGAATTTATGGATGGAGCTGTGTTGTATTGACAATAAACGAATAAAAACAGGTTAGTTTACAAATATATTTTGAAATTTGGGTATTAACATAGATTTGCAATACATTTTAGTATAATAATAATTGATAAATGTTTACATTTGACATATCAAAAAAGGTAAACATAGTTTAATCAAAAAACAAAAACGACGAAGCGGTTTTATCAGTATAAAACACAATGATTGGTTAGGATCCTGAGCTGTTATTGGCTGAAACCACAAAATCTGACTGTTTTGACAGATGAAAAAAATAATCAGTATAAAACTCAATGATTGGTTAGGATCCTGAGCTCTTATAGGCTGAAACCCCAAAATCTGACTGTTTTGATTGAAGGACTATGTAGATATAATTTTTGCGATTAAATCCCATTGTAGAATTTCTTGATAATGGCTGAATTCTCAAGGTAGATGGTTAAAACTTTATTTAAAACTTATTTCTTGTTATTTTATTATACCTCTTAGAGCATTACGTTTCTAAATGATGTATATAAGGGAAGATACGTACTGTGGTTATGGAACTTTAACATGAACTCTACGAAGATGATTGATTGACGAAGATGATTGAGGAAGATGATGGAGGAAGATGATTGAGGAAGATGATTGAGATAGATGATTGATTGACGAAGATAATTGATTAACGAAGATGATTGACGAAGACGATTGACGAAGGTGATTAATTGACGAAGATGATTAATTGACAAAGATGATTAATTGACGAAGATGATTCTTTCAAATTATTATGCCGGAAAGCAGAAGTTATTCGGTAGTTAAAACTTTCAAAAATTAACCTTATTGGATGTAAAAACGGTGTTATGATTTTTTAATCATTTGGTTGGTCAGCATTTTTGACGTTATTCTTTGTAAATATCTTACATTTTTGTGTGTCACATGTGTAGATAAATAGAGGCAGATGAGCGATGTATTAAAATAACGAATAGATTTTTATATACAGTATAGAGATTTTTTTAATATTCTACAAAAAAATCTATTTTATAAATTAGCTGATTATAAGGAAAAATGACAGTTTGCTAACTAAAAAACATGTTTGATAAAACATTTATTTTTTTAACAATTTTGAAAGTAAAATATAAAAAATATATATTTGTTTCATTCCATGCTAAATGCAGACAAAATTAATCCATTTTATTATTTTTTTCCGAATAAATAAAATTTTCTGTAGGAAGGATTTACCTCTGAAAAAAATTTGAAGCATTAGATAAAACAATATCAAACAAAATTAAACGTATTTCCTAATTACAGGGCGTACGAGATTTATTTTTTAATTCACATCCCAAAACGGCGCTATTTCAGCCTATTAGGCGTCATCAACTGGGCTAGTGAACTGAATAGGAAAGTTACTTGGAGAAGAAAATTCTAATAAGTCCAAGGTATATCTTTGAATATTGAGCTCAAATTTTATAAAAACCTACAGTAAATTTGTATACCTAGAATACAATTAATTTCAGAAACTTTGGCAGATATTTCAATACATATTTTGTAAATAACAACAAATTATTTAATTGATTTTTTTATAGAACTTATCAATGCAGTGTAGCAATACTTACAGCATTCAAAATAATGGCTGTATTCGCAAATTCTTCGTTTTTTATCCCATAACATAGCTTTCGGGCACTCTTTTAATACTGGAAACTGAAGTTGTTGGTATTAATGTTGAAGGAAGAATTGTATAAGCTAAAAAAGAGTTAAGTGATTAAATGTTGTACATCTGAACATATCCATGTTTCCAGATACTAGAGCAAATTAGAGTAAATGGATTAGAAATATCCAAATATTATTTGTGAACAACAACGTTATACTTACAACAGTCAACGTTCCACAGGTGATCGCAAAATAAAAGGTATTCATTCCAAAACATGTTTGGTGGACAATCCCTAAGATAGAGCCTACCATTATAGCACTCATAATATTTTGAACAGTCGTACGGATATTTAAAGTATTCTGTTTGCCAAGTACACAAAATTTCTGGTGGATTTTCTGTTGTTTTTTCGGTTGGTAATTCCGTTGGTATCTCTGTCGGTTTCTCTGTTGGTTTCTCTGTTGGTTTCTCAGTTGGTTTCTCAGTTGGTTTTACTGTTGGTTTCTCTGTTGGTTTCTCTGTTGGTTTTACTGTCGGTTTCTCTGTTGGTTTCTCAGTTGGTTTCTCTGTTGGTTTCACTGTTGGTTTCTCAGTTGGTTTCACTGTTGGTTTTACTGTTGGTTTCTCTGTCGGTTTCATTGTTGGTTTCTGTGTTGGTTTCTCAGTTGGTTTTACTGTTGGTTTCACTGTTGGTTTCTCTGTTGGTTTTACTGTTGGTTTCTCAGTTGGTTTTACTGTTGGTTTCACTGTTGGTTTCACTGTTGGTTTCACTGTTGGTTTCTCTGTTGGTTTTACTGTTGGTTTCGCAGTTGGTTTTACTGTTGGTTTCACTGTTGGTTTCTCCGTTGGTTTTACTGTTGTTTTATCTGTTGGTTTTACTGTTGGTTTCTCTGTTGGTTTCACTGTTGGTTTCTCTGTTGGTTTCACTGTTGGTTTTTCTGTTGGTCTATTTGTTGGTCTATCTGTTATTGGTACCACAGTAGATTGCACTGGTGCTAAAAGCAGAATAACAAAATTATTTAGAAAATATGTTTTTAATTTTTAAATACTCACTGCAGCTACTTTCTGTGAAATCACACGCCTTTATTTCTTCATTCCAATACAAGTTACTTTCACATTCGTAAACTACAAGAATTTGTTCATCAGAACAACCGTAATATTTCTGACAATCGCCTGGATAATATTGATAATGCGGCAAACCATCGGAGCAGATTGTGTCGATTGTTTGTGTTTCAATCAAACCTGAAATTCAGTTGGAGATTAATATTTGTTTGGTATCTGATACGTACCTACTTTGTAACGTCTGATGTGCCACAAGGATCCGTTTTAGTACCCTTTTTTTATATCAAAATTGCACGTAAGAGATATTATGAAGAAAAAACTCTAGTTGCCTTCTCGGTTTATAGACAAAAAGTTCACACAATGGCAATATTAACAGTAACTTGGACTTTTCTGTATACTTTTTAGTTGTCCTTTTAAATCTCAAGATTTCTATATACTGGCTTAGAATTTTTTTTTATTCTAATCGTATGAAAATTTACTTACCCGCAATAAAAACTATGCAAAACATAAAACTAATCCCGATTCTAATTCTCATTTTAAACTTTTCCAAAAACTATTATTTATTGTTATAACACATCTATTTAAAAATGAAATAACTGTTATCTTATGTACCTTCATTATTTATCATTTATTGACATCAAAATTAAAAGAAAAAAAAACATATTCAATTACTTTAATCGCAATATATATATCAAGACACTCAAGATAATATTGTTTTTATCAATATGTACATTTTAAATAAAAAACTTGTGGTATGAACACTATTGTGATCGCAGACGGTCCATGAGAGCGATCGATTTTTCCAATGTTGTAATGGACGTTAGGTTATGATTTTTTTGGTTGTAGTTTTCGACTTTAAATCTTTTTGCGGGGCCCCATTTTGTCAATAATTTTGTTGGAGGCAAAATTCTGGCCACGCTTGTTTCAATACTTCGTTACTTACATATATTAATATTTTTATAAGCAAGTAACTGACGCCATCTATCACCGAGTAGAAGTATTTCGTTTATATATTAACTATTATGAAACAAAGTATAAACGCTAGAACAGTTTTAAATAAACATAAAATATTTTTAGTTTTATACTAACGGTATCTCAAATTTGTAAATTTTTAAATCGATTTAATTCGTTACCATTTTCAATTCTAAAACAATTTCGTCTAACTTATTATTCTCGCATTCAATAGAACCTCATATTCTCTCACTTTCTTCGAGGTTTATTGTCAGCGTCCATAAGTTTATCACCTTATGCTCCTAAAACTTCACAAATCAACTTTCTATAGTGATGAAATATTTCCGCAAAGTTGCCCTGTTTTCGACAAAGCCAAACTTCAAAAACGTGCGATTCGCGATCCCTGTTTTCGTATAAACTGAGAAGTAGATCAGTAGTAGGTCAAATGAAATAAATTTAGAAGTTCTACAGGGTTGCTAGTCGGGTCCGGCACTCTGGTATATCTAACAAAGAAAGTTAGCTTTAAAAGAAAGGTGAGTTCAGTTAAAAAACCAAGAACAAAATTAAATATACATCGTTGTTGATTTATATGGCTAAAAATCAGTTTCTGGAATGCCACTGGTATTTCTCTATTTTCAGCGAGAAGTTCGCTAGGTGCTACCGGAAGCTGGCAATATTTTATTGTTCGGAAGATAAATAGATGTGCCCTAACTTCCGCAATTAGAGTCTAGAAAGGATTTTCACATTTACGTTGGTGCATTTTTTTATTTTTTTAAAGTTTAATGTAAATGATTTGAGAATTGAACTCTTTTGTAGACAGTAATGTGAGCTAGAAACAAATTGAGGGAGGAATCCAAGCAATAATTCTTCCAAATATAAATGTAAAAAGAAATGTACTTTTTTGAAAGATAATTGCAGGTTTAAATTAACAACACTATCTGTTTAGTACCTTTTACAATCAGAAGTACCACAAGGTAGTGCGCTGGGGCCAGGCAATCCACGAAAATCCAATAGAGCCAAACTTTGGATGAACAAATAGTTAATAGTAACAAATCAACTCAAATTAGTACCAAAATTTTGTATCTTAAAAATATTTATATACTCTATTAAAACTGGTAATATAATTTGAATTATTAAGACTGTCAAAATTCGAAATTTCAGTCTTATATTAGAGTTATACAGGATCCTCTTAGTCGACCAACTTAAATAAGAACGTAAACATCGCTTTCCAAAACGAACCAAACTGACTGGTAAAGCAAGGTAAGTCCACCATTAGCTGGAGCGTTCCGAATTCCAATCGAACTTCCACGCGTGCAGTCCCAGAACAATGCAATCTTATTACAAAGGCATTGTTTCCGAATCCCCGAACGTAATCAATTTGTGGCTGCATAAAATCTCCAATTTCGTTCGAAATCCTTTGCCGAAATCCGTAGATATGATCCAAAGGATTATATTTTGAATTGTAGTTCGAACAAATACGCCATCGTCGTTGGTAAAAAAAAGAAAACCAAGAGATGGATGTTTCATTTTCGGTTATTATTAAAGAAATAGTAACAATGGTACATGACCGATTTATGATTTGATATCTGAGTCCGCTAATCAAACTAACTTTTCTCTACCATCATTGTGAGTAATATACTTATGTTATAATATTCTAAGGAACTTTTTGGATCCTTTCTATGTCGTATATCTTTCTCAGCTAATTTTCCCCTTTTTTCTATCTGCTATTTGCTCTCTCTACCTCTACATTCAGTGTTCTTCCATTTGGTTATCTCATTCTTGTGTCTCTTCGCATTATGTGACCTTTGTGCTTTAATAGTTCTTACTATTTTTTCTTCTTCTATCATCAGCTTTGGTTTCCCAGATTCTTTGCTCCTAAGTCGAAGCGTAAGAGAGACAGACTGAGGACCTGGACCACCCCAGTAAATATTTTCTCTTCAATAATTTGAAGAAGGCGCAAAAGGGCGATGAATCAACGGATATGGGAAGATCAATGCTGCTATTTTGATTTATGATATAGTCTAGATTGAATATTAGTCTATCATTAAAGGGTTCGGTGACTAGGGTATGTGGAAAAACTATCAAAAGTCAAAAAAAAATGACTGTGAATCTTGAAAATCTCATTTAGTAGTTAGAGGACTTGCAGTACATTTTTAATATACCTACAGCCGAGACGCAATAACGTTATAAAAAATTAATTTAGTATAAAAAAAATCACTCTATTGTTTAAAATACAAACGGATAATAATAAATTTTATCCAAACATAAATACTGATCCAAACGTCTCAAAAAAAAAATAAAATAAAAACTATTTCCAACCGAATCACTCGGTAAAGAGAATTTATGTATCCAGAATAACCCGAAACCTTTAAATCTCGAAGCGGGGGATGTCTCGCCATTTTCGGTGCCACTTTTCGAAGTCTAACGCCAAAACTTGCCATAGATTTTACATTTAAAGTTTGTAGATTTCCTCTGTAACGTAATAATCGTAAATTCTCAAGGTACGGAAAGCTATATAGCAGCCAACCTCCCGCTGCATTTCAGTTTCGGTAATTTTCGCCTGACAACAATCTTGCTTTCGATCTGAATTAAGAGATAATTAAGATTAGAGAAAATGTTTTAATCGTTTTAAGCGCGGTTGGCGGTACGAAAAAAAAATGCGAAACATAATTAAACATTCTTTGCAGCAATTGAAGCATTTAAATGATTATAATGATTTTTGTTCAATTATACACTTCCTCAGAGTGTTGTCAGATGGAAAAAAATTAAGTAAATTGTAAATATGAGAATCTTTGGAGGACATACACAGAAGTAATGTTTACAATAAAACAGAAATCAGAGAAAAATAGTAAAAGTTGAGTGCTTAAATACTGTATATTATTTATAATTTCTTAAATATTGTTTGCTATATGATTATGAGATTAGTTTGACAAGTTGGATGGTTGTAAAAATGTTGTTTTGGCCAAAATTTTGTTTTGTTTTATCTTTGATTGATTATTCGTCAAATATTTTCTAGTACTGCCGATAAACACTTACAGTACAAATAAAAATAGGTCAGATTAAAAGTTTGAAAGTGTACAAAAATCAATATATTTCCAAATCTGATGCTTAATCTCTAAAAACCAAAATAGTTATTAGATTATATGCACTTCTAGATGATTTTTAAATAAGTAAACTATATTTTTTATCATAATATAATGAAAATGTAAACAAATAGGGACTAGAAAATTTGAACGTGCATTTCGCCGCATTTGGTTTTTCAGGTTTATAGTTTACAAATAACGAAGAAAATTTATTTTACTTAGAATAAGACAAATATGTCATTCTTAATCATTTTATTATAGTATAGAAAAATATATATAACATTTACAAAACAAACAATCAAGGCAAACTCAAAAAATTAGTAATAAATAAAACTTACATGACTGGGCGCGCTAGCGGCAAATAGCCGCAAACACGTTGCAAATTCTACCTACTTTGAATCTTTCGCTTGTAACAACTGAACAGAAATATTATACTGTACCAGATGTGTCGATAGGCGGAGTCAATAACATAAACAAGGAATACCTAAATAACCAGTTTCGAAGGGCTCGTCACATTTTAATTATATCACAAAAACAAAAAGTTGCGGCAGTTTGCCGCTGGCACGCCCGCCGGAGGGCTTAAACAGGCTGTTTTTGAAATGCTGACAGTTAAATTTCAAAAATTTAGACCAAAAAGACATCGCGGCTCTAAATTACTTTAACACTCGGAATGTTACTAGGCCAGTAGGCTATTATACTTTTACAAGTAGCTGCACATGTGTTATGATCTTCCCATAACTGAAGGTAGTGATTTGCAAAATTGTCAAACGTAATGTCAGAAAAATGTAAGATCTATACCAGAGTAGCAAATTTAATACCGCGAAAGCGAAAATTACTTGATATATATTTGAGGCAAGCTATCTTCTATACCATTTACAATATGACATACAGTGTGTCCCAAAAAGTTTTACACAAATGGAGAAAAAGTTTATCTTACACTTCACAAAAAAAATTATTCTTGATAAAAAGCTCTGCATGACTTGTTGATCCATAATCAGGTATAAAATTTTTAAAACATTGTATGGAAAATACGTACAAACTGTAGTGGAGGGCAAAAGGTTAATTGAAATTGTGAATAAGTAGCAAAAAATTATGAACAATTGTAGATTATTGATATTTCCAGATAAAAAAGACAATAAACACTTCCCTACGTGTTTTATAATTTTCTCCAACCAACAGAACAATTTCAATTTTATCTGCAATACTTAGTTTACTGGCCTTTCTCTGATTATTGCAAAACTCACGTTTATTTGACAGCTGTTGACTTTTATTAGATATTCCAAAGCACTCTATCTATAACAAATAATAAGGCGCTTATTAGGTACATTAGGTACGAAGTTTCGTACTGCGCATTAATTTAACAATTACTGACTTGTTTATTGTCTTTTTTATCTGAGAATATCAATAATCTACAACGGGCAAGATCACAAATGAGTAGATCCAGTTTAAATGTGCAAATAATTAAAATATAACTACTAAATGACATGTTTGCATAATTTTTATTACAAATTATTCTGTAATATTTTCAAAAACACCATTTGAAAATCATAAAATTTCAGTGAACATTCAAACAGCTACGAGCGCTATGTGATTAGCCAAAGTCGCCAAAGTACTTGTAACGTAAATTCCCTGTCTTTTTTCGTCGTTTGAACAAGAGTATTTTTTCGGGAATTTTTTGTACGACTAAAAAATATTGCGAGCTGTGGTATTTTTTTCCAGATATTAGTGTTCTCGTCCATTGTTCATAATTTTTTGCTACTTGTTCACAATTTCAATGAACATTTTGCACTCCACTACAGTTTGTACGTATTTTGCTCTCCACCAAAATCATTACTTTTTGTTTTCCCTATATTCCATACAATGTTTTAAACATTTTCTCCATTTATATAAAACACTGTATGAATTTGAGTTTTATTTATTTGACATTTTTATTTAAATATTGTATATTTTAATACATTTTCAAAATATTATTCTACATATGCTTGAACTTTCTTTTCTCTTTCTATAAAGGAGTCATTGTACAAAGTAAACAATTTTTTTCTACCTAAAGAAGTTTTATTTATAGAAAAAAAAAATACTTTCGTAACAAAATAAACTTGTAGAATTCGATTGACTTATTACCAACAAGTGCGAAAACGAAAACAACAAAAAAGCGGAAGAAAAATCAAATAGACTTCTACACCCTCTTCGGCAATAAATCCTAAAGAATATTAAAACAATCATCGAAGAAACAGTAACAAATGTCTGTAGCGATTTGTTCTCTCCTTTTTCCCATTCACGGCACTTTCCGTATAATGGACGGCATTTTTTTTTCAGTTCTCATCCAGAAAAATGTCATATCGAAATAGGCTCTACACTCTGCAGATTTATCCGGGTCGTTATCCTTCTCTGTCGCGCGTTATTTTTCTATTTTTATTTTTGGTCAGTTTTATTTTCAAACATTGCCGATATTGTCAGAACCCTGATGATGGTCATATCAGTAAACGTAAACAGAAAAAGACTGGTATTGATCAAATTGAAACGACACTAAATTATTAATCTGCATCCATCTGTATTGTTTATACATATACAGAGTGAATCATAAAGAATGGTAAATATTAAAAGCCATTTTTAACTGGTCATTGACAAGTTGCACACATACCACCATATGGTTGTAAAATGTTTGGTTAGGCTTCCGAAGTCCGGGTTCCTGATTCGGTGGCAACCCTGTTGACAGCTGTCATCTGTCAGCAAGTGGATATAAAATGGCGACCCGACGTTATCTCTGAGAAATGATGCGTGACCTTGAAATAGGCAATTTTTGCCAGAACGAACCTTCGCGATTTCTTATGGGATTTAACATGGGATTTGCGGGAGAACTGTTAGCCTATTTACTCAATTGATAATAATAATAACAATGGGTAACTGCGCCTCTCGCTTTGCGAATTAAATAAAAGAAACAAACAGTTACCGCCAAAAACTAATTAAATATAGTTTTTGCAAACTCAGTCTGAATCTGAGGAAACCGTGATCATTTCCGCAACCATTCTAATTTAAAAAACAAATAATAAAACTAAATTTTCAGATCATATGATAGCTTGATGTATTGAAAAATACCTCCTTTAAACAGTAAATATTGGAACGGTAGCATCAGATGCTTCAGATATTAATATTCGGTAGTAATACTACTAGAGCTCAGATTTGGTCGGATATTTTTCATAAGTTTGATGTATTTTCTGTGAAAAAATAACGAGACCGCAGGTCGAGTTACTTTGTCAAACAGATCGAGTTAAATTGCCTATATGAAAGTAAATACGAGAAATGAAACTTACAAAAAGGATCCTGCCCAAAATCTGAGCTCGATTTGGTATTTGGTAAGACAATTTCAAGAATTTAAACAGATGTGATATATAAATAAATAACAAACACACATCTTTAACCGGGCAACTTGGTATTTTCGATTTTTTATCCAGTTATATTTTCTCTTCCTTCCTCATAGGCAAAATATCCGACAGCAAATTACGATTTTTGAATTTTCATATGACATTTTTTACATATGAGTGGAATTGTCCATGTAATTTAGTATAAATTTTTGAAACCCAAAATAGGCATAAATTCTAAAAAAAAAAAACTTCCTCTAATTTACAATACCTAACTTACGTTTCTATTTGTTACAGATCCCTTCAAATAACTAATCGAGACGACTCCTTCGACGATGGCACCGACTGAAGTCCTCCTTAGCAACTCACGTCGAGCAGCAACTCCGAACTCCATATCGAAAACGCCAAAACTTAATCGCGTCTTATAAACCATTCGATATCGGGTCGCTGGGGGCCCAAAACATGTTAAATACGGCTCCTCGGAGGGAAAACTTTACAACTATCGCGGTACATGTGTCGGCGGATGCATACTAAGTGCCGTCCGGGATTTTATCACGGAATTTGAAGGAGTTTTATCGATGAGTTTTCAAGTTGGTCTCGGAATGCCACCAGTTCACTTGTTTATTACGGGCGCGTGACGCTTTGTAAGTATCCCAGTATGCTGTGGATTTGTCTTTGGGTTTTATGAGGGTGCGTAGACATATTTTACTGCAGTTTATTTTTTTGTTTCGCGAGAGTTAATGTAGCCGTTATTTCGTTTGGTTTATTTTGCTTTTTTTTTAATTTATAGTCACTCTATTTCTATTTTTTTTTTTCTTAAAAGTATTTCATTCTATTTTAAACTGAGTTCTAAATTGGCACAAAGCGAACTTTTCAAATAAATATTTCAATACAGTTATATGAACTAGTACATAATTAGAAATTTAATTACAAGTTTTGAAACAGGCTTTGTCGACTCAAAAAACATTTAATTACATTCCAAGAGGAAACTTTTGCAATATCCGTGTTTCTACTTTAAGTATCGTTTAAGATAATTGTTATTTTGAGATTTGTAAGGGACATGCAATTTTTTTTATTAAATTATTAAATTTAATGCAGTCTAAATTGAACCAACTATATTGAGATTTTAGTATAATTATGATAACATCCCACTCTGCATTTGATCGTAATTTAATAAATGAAATTTTAAGTGAGTTGGTCCGAACAAATAAATTATTATCTGACAAATTCAGAGCAATGGAAGCACTGGTATCGGTAATGCAAGTTCATGCTGCATGAAATTGTTTAATAAAACTTCATCTCTCCACAACAAACTATATTAGTTTCAAAGTCCATTAAACAAAATTACAAATAATGTGTTTGCTGAGTAATAAGGCTGGGTTGTTGAATTAATTTCAGATGTTAACTTTTCGAAAAGTTTCAAATTATCTGTTTACCATAGTCTATGTTAATAAATTACAAACGTTGGTCGTCATTAAAACTTCCGATAACATCAGATACCTTATTTAATTGGTTAAGCTGTGGCAAAATTCACTTCTTCTATTATGTACTAAGATGAGAATAATTTGTACTGATAAGCGATATTAGAACTCTCTCCTTTAGACCAGGCAAATTAGATTTAGAGTCAATAATCATTTTCTGAAGGGTTTTTATGATTGGAAGTGGTAAAGGGGCTTACAATGAACGTAAAAAAAATCGTCCAACAAGAGGGGTGCTAAAGGGTTAATTTGAGTGGAGTTAAAAGGGGACCAAAATGGTATTTAGCGATTTTCCGCGAAACTTCACGTCTTATCAAAAAATATCCAGTGGCAAAGTTGTAGATCTTGAAAAAATGTATAACTTCTATGTGAATCATTTTTTACCATAACCTCAAAATTTTCGCGGAAAATGCAAAAAATTGTTAAAAAAATTTGTTTCTAGTTTTTTATTTTTAATTTCCGCAAAAATAATTTCATTTTAATGAAATTTTGTGGAAGTATACCTCTTTAGGACTCAGATAAACAAAAAAATTTTCACTTATTATCACAAGAGCTTAAATTATTTCCGGAAATTTTTTTGAGGGCACGATAATTTTCCTAAAGTATTCGTGCCTGAAAGAAAATTTCCAGGAATAATTTAAGCTTGCGTGGTATTCGGTAAGAAAATTTCACACCATAATTTGGAAAAAAATTATTAATCCAACCTGACATTTTAAATTAATTTCAATGCTTGTCAAATTATGTAGGTACATTCACCATATTTCGTTAAATGAAAAAAATTACCAACTTTAGTTACACCAAATGCTAAAACTCAAATGGGTATTAGTTCAGTATATCGTCCTTTTATAATTTTAGGTCACTAAAGGTGGTAGAAATGTATTTTTTGTTACATTATTTAATGGTTGTAGATCATATGTTTACCTTTTCAACTGTCAAAAAATTTCCACTTAAATCTCGTGGCGCCTCGAAAAAATTTACGGAAATTTTTTTAGTTACCATGGTAACTAGTCAAGATTAAGGCATCTTATTGGTTGAAAAGTAGAGGTGTGAAATTTTCAGATTAAAAAATCTAACGGTTTTCAAGATATTAAATTTTTTAGGTTAAAAACATTTTTTTTTTAAAATAAAGTTGTTTAGCCAAATATCATCGTATATGGTTCTTTAGATGCTAATTTTTTTTGTTTTTACGTGAACTTTTTGATACAATAAAAAAAATAATAGTCCCCATTTAAAAACATGCTCAAAGATTGAAAAAACTCAAAAAACGATTTTTTCAATAACGAATTTTTCAGTAATTTTTAATGATAAGAAAGACATACTTTTTTTAATTTTGATCAAAAGTCCATTATTTTCTCGGAAATAAAAAGAGAAAATACGGTTTTTCGAATTTTTCTCGACAGTTTTGAGGTTATGTTAAAAGGTGTCCTTTCAAAAGTTGAAGATTTTTTCATAATCTACAACTTTCATACTGGATATTTTTCAAAACAATTTAAAACATAATTATTTTTTATATTTATCTGCATTTTCATTATTACAATTGAATATTTATAATACGGAACAAAAATCAAATTTCAAATAAAACAATGAAACACAGTTTTTTTTCTGTAGAATTCAATGGACTAATCAGTTTTTTAAGCTATGGCTATCCTAGGGGCTTTGTCATTTATCTCTCAATCCGAATTTAAGAATGTAGCGATTATCTCAAGACTCTCTGTCTGTGTTAAAATCCTTAGAGAATGTTAAACTGTCTAACAATAATCTAAATTCATTTATTTTTAAAATCAGAAAAAAGGTTTATGAATTGTTCACTAAAAACCTTAATATTTCTTTTATTTGGGTTAAAGCCCATATTGGAATTAAATATAACAAGCCAAAATTGCCATATGGAAATCTGATTGGAGGCACTTGTGCTCACATACTCTAGCCACTTCTGTAGAATCCAACCTACTATTCCAAGCTCACCATGGTTTAAGAATTATAAAATACCTAGGCGTTACATAACCGGTCTAATCAGGATGCAAGTTATCCTAAACATTTGTGTAGGCTGAATCTCAGAAATAATGACCTTTGTGAAGACTCCAATCAAATTGGAGATTTCTAAACATGCTGATACGTTATTTAGAAATCTGTGTATTAATAGTATGTCCTTGCCATTTAGTATATAAACGGTATTGTTAAATCTCAATCATGATATTGTGATGTGTTTAGTAAACTTTTTAAAAGATACTGGAATTCGTCTATAAGCGGAATCTGAATAAGCTCGTTATAGTCGAATCCACTGCTTTATGAGAATAAAAGAAGCTATAAAAACAGCAAAGGATACCGCCAATAGAAGAATTGCTAATGCATCTGAACATTTTTGAGTACTTTAATGACGAAAACACCGTACACTGTCCGTATACATAAAAATAAAATACTATTTTGGCTACTAGGACCACTGTGCACAGATTCAATAACCAACTTAACTGGAGATAATAGGGGTAAATGGCGTAAAATTTCTATATTGGTTAACTTTCTTTAATAGGAACTTACATTTTAATTTCTATAACGCATATTAGATTTGAATAGAGATTGACCACTCCACCTGGCCCATAGCTTCTTTTTCTGATCTCTTGCGAGATTCACAAACGTTACTAATTAAAATTTTGTCTTAAATTTTAATTTAACTAAACTGTGGGGTGTGAGGTTACACTCATAAGAGGCGACAATGGAAGTGTGGTCATAGTTTTTCCATTTTCAATTGCAGAAACAAAATTCTCAGATGTGCCGGCAGGTTACTTTGATCCGCTTTGGCGGCTTGTAGATGTGCCGACAAGTGGCTTTGTCGGTATTAGCGGCTTGTATAAAGCTACGTTCTTGGGTTGAGTAGTAGGAAGTAGGAGTTAGACAAATATTGTCTTCAGTAGTGGGGGGGCTAGGAAAATATCCATACCAATATAGAAATTTTACGCCATTTACCCCTATTAGGATCTCCAATTAAGTTGGTTATTGAATATGTGCACAGTGGTCCTAATAGCCAAAATAGTATTTTATTTTTATATATTTTATGTCCAGATGCATCAGCAACTCTTCTATTGGCGGTATCCTTTGCTGTTTTTATAGCTTTTTTTATTCTACTAAAGCAGTGGATTCGACTATACCTTTGTGTTTTACACTATTATTTATTTTTCCTTTTTACCAAGGCCTAGTGTTGTTTGTGTTTACTAAAAATGTCCTGACGGGTCCGTGGACGAGAAGCGAGTGCTAACGTACATCCCTTTTCCCTTATAGACGAATCGCGGCTGGCTGAATGACTTACATGTCTATGCCAAAAAAAAACACAATATTGTAAAGATATAATATTTTATAAATAAAGCGATTGACCTTTTTAAACGTTTTAAAACTATTTCTGGGGGCTGGGCCACCCACCCGGCATAAAATGAGAATAGTAAACAACGTTTTGTCGAACTCTATATTCCAAATTATACAATAGTGTTTATTTTTAAAACGAAAACACACACACCAGTTTTAATACTCCGCTTTTTTATTATTTTTCGCCCAACAAAAATAATTGCACAACGGTTTTGCTTTATCATCAGGAATTCATATTTCTGTAGTAATTATTACGCAATCAATCATTTGGAATTAAGCGCGCCTGCAAAAGTTTGCAATTATTTAAAAATATTTTTTCAGCCTCCAATTATTAATGACAGTTTCGTTTCATCGGCTGGAAATAAAAAAATTAAATCTTATTTGATTGAACTAATAGAGCCAGCCGTAGAGGCACATTCACACTTACGAAAATGTTTCATCAATTATTTTATTTATATCAGTATTTTTTTCCAGACCGTCCACCCCAAAAACCAAATCTAGACTTGCGATGCTCTAGAAGGTTCAAATAGAAGCAAAGTGATGCACCACCATCAGCCATCTCTCATCAGATCATGCTTTCCATATGCCTCGCTAGGCATAGATCCATAAAGTTTTGTTTAATAATTTTACTGCTAGCGATCCCAGCCCATAGCGGTCCCCGCTACAGCTCCAGGATAGTCGACATCCAGACTGGAGCTATCCGAGGAATTATCTTGGAATTGAACTCTAGGCATCTGGAACCAGTTGAGGTAAGTGCGTAATACTAAAATACCTTTTGTTTGAAAGTGGCTGACAATGTCTGGAGTTGTAAAGTGGAGTTTCAGACTTCCATTGTCTAAAGGTATAAAGATTTTTTAATCTTTTGTCACGACGTTTCAATTGTGTGTATCTACAATCGTCTTCAGGTGATAACTGACGAAAAACGAGGATGCGTGGGTATTTATAGGTGTGTTCTGGCGGGATTTGCTGAAGCGGAACTTTCCGGTTCAGTGAAGCGTAACTGGTTCATTCGTCCTATCAACGGTTTCCATACGTTGCGAATCTCTACACTGGACACGTTATTATTCAGTATGTAGGCTACTTCCTTGAATTTTCTCTTGAACCAGTACTCCTCCTTGTGAATTACCTCAGCTTCGGACCATTTGATGTGTTGGTGGGTCCAGACGTGATCTGCTATTCCTGACTTGCTGGTTTCCCCTGGTTGGGTGTTCTTCTTATGTTCACCAATCCTGGTTTCCAGCGGTCTCTTGGTTTCTCCGATGTATGATTGTCCACATTCGCAGGGTATCCGATAAACACAGTTCTTGGAGTCACTATTCGTGTTTTGTGGTTTGGTTTTTGTAAGGTGGCTGCGGATTGTGTTTCCGGACTTGAAGCAGGTTTTGATTTTGTATTGGGAGCCAATTTTTTTTATCTTCTCTGATATACCTTTCACGAAAGGGAGGCTTATTATTGTGGTGGTTCTTCTTCTCTGTAAATACCCACGCATCCTCGTTTTTCGTCAGTTATCACCTGAAGACGATTGTAGATACACACAATCGTGACAAGAGATTGAACAATCTTTATACCTATAGATAATGGAAGTCCGAAACCGTACTTTACACTATCATACCTACTACGTTAAATTTAATGTTTATTTTTTATTCATTTAGGTGTTTAGAGGTGTTCCTTACGCAGCACCGCCAGTAGGTCCTTTAAGGTTTAGACCTCCCCAATCGCCTGTATCCTGGCCAGGAACCAGGCTGGCTGATTCTTTCGGTGCTGCTTGTCCACAGAAATATCCGGATGTTAGCAATAGGACGGCGGCTCTTCAATTTATGCCAAAAGGACGGTATACCTACCTCAAGAAGTTAGTGCCCCTTTTGGTGAATCAGTCCGAGGATTGCCTTTTTTTGAATATATATGTCCCAGGAAGTGGTGAGTTTTTAAAAATAAGTCATTAGTTTTGTATGTTGTACTTTATGATTGGTTTCGTGATCGCCCTTTTCTCGTTCTCTTCTTAATAGTCTTAGTATCTATAAGTGATTCTATTTATGAAATCGGCTAAATACAAATTTTAGGACTTGGTCCTTCGAGCCAGATTAAAATACCGTTACTACGACATCAAAGACGAGTCATAACAATAAACAAAGCTACCAATTCACCCTATACACATCAAATATCCTTTACAAAATCAGTTTTTCGGATAATTCTCTGCTTCCATTATTTATCCAGTCAAAATTAAATCCCAGGGTACCTTAAAACATTTTATAAACTTCTAGGGGCCTTGGGAATTTAGGTACAAATTCAACTGCACATTAAAAAACCACAAGTAAAAGCTTTTACCGGCATTTTCACTTAGATAACGGTTATAATTTTCTCCGAAGCAATTCATTAACAGGTTGTAAAGATCTGCGAATTCGTCCGTGTACAAAACAAATATATTTCCCCTGAGAATTTGAGACAATGGAACAAAATTTAAGTTCGGGTTCACTCCGCTTTTGTTGAAAGTAAATTTGTGAATGTGTAATTTAATATAAATGCACTCGGATTTTGTTTTAGTTTAAACAGTTGACAAAATGGAAAATAACGAAAGGGTTCGACCCTTTTTATCCAATGTTTACTTGGTTTGAATTTATAATTGGAGAGCCTAATGCCTAAAAAGGAGACATTCCGTAAAGCTCGAAACGTTTACAATGAACGAGAAAATTTATGGGACTGTCAAGTGTGTCAAACAGAAAAATATTCACAAAAGTTTAATCTGGTAGTATTCATGACGTAAAGTCTTTGACATTCATTCAAAAACCTCTTAAAGCCTGTAAAGTATTTAATACACAAGTTTTTAAAGTGTAAAATTATAGTTATGTAGTAATAGACTTGAACGGGACACTCTTGATCCCACATACAGTATAAACACACGCCCAGGCAGAGCAATAAGAACTTCTTCTCTCATCTTTGATTAATGTACTGACGTCATGCCATAACTGCTTTCGAACATGGTTTAACTTCGCCTCATATTACTATCATAGTAACTAGTTCCCAAAGCTCAAGTGTTATAATTACTAAGTTTGACAATAGTTTTAGACGTATACAAGTACTAATAGCGTTGTTGTTCAGCAAACTAGAAAGTTTGTATTACTGGTTATTAGATATGGGAGTGAGAAGTAGACCGCTATGCGATCTGGGAATTCAATAATCTTGTGTAGAAACGGGGATATTGCTTTACAGGCTGTTTAACTGAGATTTTATGGGAGGGACATTGAATTTGGCCTTGTCGTCTGAAGTAAATTGGAGTTCAATTGGTTTCCATTCAACTATTTCCATCGTCTTAATTTCCACCAATCACAAACGCGCAATTTTGAATTGCAAATGGTTTCTAGATGAAAAAACTGTATAACAGCTCCTGTCAGCAGTTTTTTCGAGTTTACCTTTGATAACAAGTAATTATGGTCTCCTAGGACACCAGAAAACTACGCTAATCAATTTTTCTGATTTTACTGTCAATAAATTTTGTAATATTGTTTTTAAACAGTGCTAGTCAGCTTATATAGTGAAAAAGAGCCGCTTTGAAAGTGATTCTATGACTAATATCGATCTGGCGATTGAGAAGAGTATACCGTACAATACCGTTAAAACCCATACGTCAATATGAAAACAGTTTACGGAATTCTGCAAGGCAAAGAAATCCTGAAAGATTGGGCGTGGGATATGAAGAAACAAAACGGTGAAAATTACAAAGAACTAGTTGTGAAGACAATCTGGAACACCGGTGCAAAAAAAAAATACAAGAGATGTATTTTATGAAGTGGAAAATAATTTTTGATCCATTTAAAGATATTATCTTCAAGTCTAGTAGGGAAGCTCGTAATGCGAAATGAAGGAATTTGCAGATGTGCGCCAATAAAAGGGAATCGAGCTCTGCTTCATTAAAATTGGAAGAATACTACGCAATGGTTTTATTATGGGACGAAGACACAACGGCGGGACTCCAGCGAAAATTTTACCATATCGCTTCAGTAGAACTTGCCTGGAGAGGTGGAGAAGCAGTCAATTGCAGAGTTCATTATTTTAAAGAGGAAGTGGATAATTGTGGGATTAAAATAGGTAGATAACATAGTTACATATTTTTTAAAATAATTGATTTTCAAAAATCCTACTTTTTAGGAAGAGTAGAATATAATCCTCTTCAATAAAACGGCCCAGGGTGGATAAAAAAACAGGCCGATAGTAAATGGTTAGTCCCGAACACGAAGAACCCTACTTTTTGTCCAGTCCGTCTTTTTAAAATTCAAATGGTTAAACGTTCATCTAGAATAACAACTGATAGATTATTCTTAACAGTAAATAAAGAACAATCAAGTGGATGGTACAAAAACACTCCAGTGGGAAAAAACGATCTTTCGAAATGGACTAAAGAAGCAGCAGAGAAGGCAGGATTAAATACAAAAGAAATAAAAATAACAAACCACTCTATGCGGTTGACAGCAGTCAGTAACCTGGCTAAAGGAGATATAGGTGAACAACAATTAATTAAAATTACTGGCCACAGTTCAGCCAACTCAATTAAGCCTTATCTACAAATGGATAATGAGCATTATTCCAACATCATAAACACCCTTAGAAGTGACGCCCCAGAACCTCCAGCTAAAAAACAGAAAACAGAAGATTCTGCAGCCACTCCTCGAGCTTCTCATTCTACAGCTGGACCCATCAACAACATTAATGATTTACCTACACCCAACGTTATCAATGAGTTAACAAAGATTTCAAACAATACTCCTACAATGTACCAAATCTACCAAAATTGCAATTTATATTTTAATTGTACCATAAATAATTAAGTTTGTAGTATTTTGTGATTAAATAAATTACCTGTTTTTCAGTTTTCAAACTAATACCTACATGTTTAGTATGTATGCATATATAATAAGTAGTATGAAAGACAGCAGGAAAGATAAGGGGCGATAGTTGCAGGAGATGGAGATAAAAAATAGCAGCAAAAACACGGTTTGGCCTCTTACAAAGGAAGTAGAATGAGAAAGACATGATATATTCTGACGCCGTAAGGTCTAAAAACTAAAGAAGAATAATATAAAACAGTAAAATAGGTAAAAAAGTAATATTTCTAGCCATATGCTATATAACATTTTAGCTGTTTATGAACTGTAATTAAAGTTTTAGGTCCCTTTTAAATAATTCGTAATTCATTGCTTATCTAGTTGACCGTGAAAGGGATTTATACAACCCTCATAGTTCTTCATGTTCTCCTGATGACTATTATAATTCTCAGAGTACACACTCCGTGGCCGTTTCATTTGATAACCTAATTTTTGACCCATATCATGTAATACATGCCAAGTAGTGTAAAATTGTTTCCAACCCGATGTGCCAAAACAATTATTTTTGACTTTGAGAAGGGTCCAATTTCGAGGGTTTGCTTCGAGACTGAGGTTTCGTTTTCGCGCTAGTTCAAGTGCGCGTTTCATTAATTTGTTAAGGGTATTAATGTTAAAATTATGTGTGTCTGGGTTGGCTGTTCTAAATGTCGATTTGATGGGCAGCTTTGTTTTCGATTTATTTTTCTTTAGAAAACTCTGCTACAAAAGCGGATTTCTAACTAACTGTGACAGCCTTATTTTATTTTTTTAATTATTATTTAATTATTAAATCAGCAATGGAAGGGAAAACTGCTTTACTTCCTTAAAATATATACATCTCAGACGTCAGTCCTTCTATTTAAAATATTCTTATTAAATTGGCTTTAAAGTTAACAAAATATCCCATACATAGGCTAACAAAAGGGAATCCTAATTCCAACTTCAGCAAATACCAAATCTGATTAATCAAAAAATACATTAACCTATAGCTGCAGCTAAACTGAGGGCAATATCTTTATTTTCCATAATATAATGTACTCGTAGAGGAATTACCCGACAAGTACCAACATTCTATATCGGGATGAGATTAACTGTTTGAATAGCTGAAAGCTTTGGCGATTGATGCATAACGTTAAGTAGACATATTCAAGCAGTGACGGTATTAGAACTACTTTAGAAACAGGGTAGGTTAATATCGCATGGTTGTAGGGCAATATAATTGAGTGAATAATAAAATTATACAAAGCAAATAAGATTTATAAGATTCAGTACGTTATTAGATTTCAATGAGAACAGACGCGTCTTCATTCTTGTGTGTAATTTTGTGGATGTTATCTTCTACATACAAAAATAATATTTCTTAAAACTTAAAATGGAATAAAATTTATTAAAGTAATTGATGGTCAAAAATACAATCCACTTATTTACTCATCGATCGTGCAACTTGTTTGTAACTGCAGCTCATGTTTCTAGGTACACCCTATATATTTCTACGTCTGAATCTGCGCATTGGTTTTATAATATTCAAATTGATATTGAATTAATATTTAAAACCCTCTTTCGTGGCGCCACTCTACTAGAATCAACCCTGCGGATAGATTCAAGACGCGAAATAAATGAAATAATGTGATGTGTGCTCCATCCTCCTTCCTGCTTTGCTTCGGTTTATTTCGCTTTGCTCAAGATCCAAACTCAAACGTTTATCCTATTAGCATAAATCTCATCTTCGGCTTACGCTAATTGATCAATATTGTGCAGTTCCGATCATCTGAAATTTGCAGTAGACGATTAATTTATTTTGTAATATTAATTTTGTCAGGAATACAGTTGGTGCAACCAGAATTTATTTAATAAATGCAATCCGGATGTATAGCACAAACTTTTGTAAGAGCTTTATTTTAACTTTTATAAAATCTTCAGTTTACAGCTTGATCGACCTACTGGGCGCAAAATCTTTAAGCGGTATTATCGACGATTGTTTGGATGAGTCTGACCTCGTCAACGAAATGCATGTCAAGCGTGACAGGTTTTTGACTTTTTGGGGAAGTCAAGAAATATTTTGGGTAAATATATTGTAGAGAATTTTAGATATTAAAATATTTGGTACATTCTTTTACAATGAAAGGTGTGGAAAAATAAAAATAAATGGTATCTAACGGTAGTTTTTAAAATGACATAAACATCAAGATATGATCTACTCCAAGATTAAACTTTTGAAACGTTATGTAATATTTTATATCATAAAGTAATTTAATGGACGAAATTCCAGTGTAACTGTTCTTAGTTCATAGAATCAAGAAATTAAATTCAAGTTTAATCTAAGTCTACGATTTGCAATAAAACTCGTAAAGAAGATGAAATGGTTTCTGGAGAGAATGCAATTTAATATTTTGCAGTAAATCATTAATTTTTCAGGCAGAAATAATTTAGAAGAGCGATAAATTCCGTACAGGAACGGACTTACAAATAAAAAACGTACCAACAATCCCAACTCGAGAAACATATAAAACAAGAAAAAATTTGATAAAAAATAAATATTTTGGATACCAAAATATTTTACTGGGAGCAATCAAACTGCACAAGTGAAATAAGTTAAAATCACAGCTCCCAAGAATTAGGAGATTAGAAAATGTCACACACTGAATCAACGTCAGGACTTCAAACAAGACCCGAATCGTTTCGGGACTTAGACCAACAACTTTGATTTTGTTACTAAAGGAGCCTGTCATTCTTAGACCGGTTTTGGCATTATTGTGCCTCATCAGTAAGAAGCAGACAAGCTCGACTAAAGGATGTCTCAAAGATGAATTCGCCTGGTTCTTGATAAAAATGGTTGCGTTATAGCAAGTGTGAAAGTGAAGGTGGCGTTGGGCTTTGGTTCTTGATACACACATTTTTTAGAGATAGGATTGTCGAGGTTGTCTGTTTCTTACTGATGAGGCACAATAATGCCGAAACCGGTCTAAGAATTACAGGCTCCTTCAGTAACAAAATCAAAGTTGTTGGTTTAAGTCCCGAAACGATTCTGGTTCCAACCGCGTCTGGACTTCTTTAATTCAATACCTGTTGGGGCATATAGACCAAGGAGTAGTTGTTTGAAGTCCAGACGTTGGTGCAGTGTGTGACATTTTCTAATGTCGTAATTCTTGGGAGCTGTGATTTTAACTTATTTCACATCATTTGTGCAAGAAAAAATTATAGTCGCACATATGTTATAATTGTTTTTGAGAAACCGTTTTCGTATTTCGTATAAAAGCGCAATACATTTTCCCTAAATAATACCAACTTTAAAACAGCTAGATTGCAGGTTGGTGAATGGTCGGACATTGATAAGAGACATTGCAATGCAGCCACCGCAATCAGTTACAAGAATCGTAGCGTTAATACCTTGGGGCAGTCGCCAGATCTATTTACCGACTCCTTTAAAGTAAACAAACACCGAGAGTTGAATCCTCCATCATTGATCCTCCTGACAAATGGCGCGCGTTTTACCGGAGTCAGAGACATGGCGGCAGTGCTGCCACCAGACCGAATGGTCACTAAATTACACGGCCGCCACCTCCTTTATTTATTTGCTACAGTTTCGAGTCGGCAAACATCTAGAGTGCCAGGACTTGTGCCTTTAATTGCGCGACTCTTTTCTCGTCTCGAAAATGCCGTTGGCAACATTTAACGACAGAACTGTGTCTCTTTTAGGATCCAAGATTGGTGCATCTATACAGGATGTTTAAGTGACAAATCCAAATATTACTTACTCGAAAGTTTCTTGTGGAAAAGGGTAAAATTGTTCAGACACTAACGGAATAAAACTGGATGGATTATTGCTAATCATAGGGGTCGAGTAGAAAGACATAACTACTGTAAAATTAAAATTATTAAATCGGTTCTTGTCGCTTTAATTCAAAAAGTTAGTGAATGATGCGATCATGTAATTTGTAACTTTAACCTGATTTTTTTATGTTTTAATTTTTAATGGTTTCCTGAAATGACATACTGTTAGGTTCTTTCGTTTTCGCTCTAGAGAATTTAGTATCTAGTAGAATATTGGCGTCTCCTTGATTACTTTTTTAGATAGAAATTTAATATTTGCTATTCTTTTCTATGCTCCGCCACGAATTTTGCTATCAAATGAAGGACGTGGGTAAAGAGTGGACATTAATGGATAATGGACCAACGTGCCCTTGTTTTGTAGCATCAATTATCAACTTTATGTCTGAAATTGCTAATAAATTATAATACTGCAATAAATTTCTACAATAAAATCTTGTTTGAAATTTTTCCATTTTTCCAACAAAATATAATTAGGTAAATGAGCAACTTTCTCGCTTCTGTTTTCGAAATCGACTTAATTTTAATTTATCGAAGAGCTTTTACGTGACCAATTAATCGCTTTATGGAAATGTTAAAAATCAACGATAGGAAATCCGATTTCTTAAGGGTGGGTTACAAAATTGCCTCCACTTTTTGGAGTTCGGGACAATTAAATGATTCAAAAAGTTTCGAGTTTCAAATGAAAAGTTAAACTTCTGAAATGTTATTCATAATCGAATTGAAATGTTTTCCTGGACCGGCAAATTGAAAATCCTCTTGCTGTTCGAGGGTGTAAAAAGTTTTTTTATTAATGAACGTTTTCAAGATTGTTAAAATTTTTACGAATTAATTTCAATCAAATTTTTTCGCAATACTGTCACAATGCTAAAACTTTTTAATAGGGTTGAAATATTAATTAATAATATTTAAGATATTACGTAATTAATATTAAAAAAATCATTAAACCCAAGTAGTTTTAGACCACTGTGTCATCTTTAGTTCTTAGTACATCTACTAGAACCAGCTGAATAACTGAAATCGTGCATATTTGTTCTGTATCTCCTTAAAAAATTGGAAAAAGCCACTAATTTCCCGAATCTACTTGAAAATTTCCTGATACAAAACAAAAAATACTTTTTTTAACACTCAATTTATGATATTACATCTTTGAATCCCAATATTTCCTGAAAAAAAATTCGTTTCTTCTTCCAAAAACCCAAGAAGATATTTTTGTTCAATTTCGAAACAACCAATCACTTTTTCTACTTTGATTGCCACTTATGTATTTAAAAAGTATTAAATATTTAAATGTATGCCTCTGAAGACAAATTGTTATTTAAACTTTGACCATCAGATGCTTTCTTTTCACTTTGAACGTTTTTATTACGAAATTACTAATGAAAGACTGTAGCTTTTGCAAACATATTCACCTGAAACGTTAAAAAATTCATACACCGTAAGTGTAAATAAGTAAATTACCTCCGTTTACAAAAAATTAACATTTTTTTTTGTACTCTACTCAACTCATTAATCTGCAATAATTAATTTGCATCATTCAGAATAATTATTTAAACACAAACCGACGAAAGAGATATTTAAAGGTAAGAACTAAAAAAAATATTTGTTTACTCCCAGAACCTCCTGCATTTAACGTTTGTACAAAAAGCAAAGGATACCACTAGAAACCAGCAGAGACCTAATATAAAACATAGTGAAAATTTAATTAAAAATAAACACCCTTCTTGCTTGGGAGAATTTCGAGTGCAACGTAGCGTGTTTTCGTCGAGAGGCCATTTCAACATTTTACCTGAATTCCGCTAGGTACAAGGCCCAAGTAAAGAACATTTTACATGGAAGTGGTTACACATTAAGTGATATCAGGCATTCAGATCTGCTGCTAAAAGGGCCTTTGTGAGAATTCTCCACAAATTTCTAAATCCTTTGGGGATACACTGGATCAAAGAGTGCTTCGGGATTCTCTTGCTGCGGTTTTTTATTAACTTTTATATAAATCGCATGAATGGTAAATAAAAATGGGAAGTCTGTTAATGCCGGACCGCATCAAAATATAGGCTATTTAAAATAGTCAGCCACTGGGTAAAAACATAAAATTGCGCCCCCCTTAGCTCATAAAATTCAATCCTATTCCACGCAGATGAGAATGAAGACGAGGGAGCAACTAGTTAAATATCGGCATCACATACATTTCATACATTTTAAATAGCGAAAATCCAACACCTACGCCATTGACTTTAATAAAGGTAATAAAAATATTCAATTAAAATAAAATAAAAAATACTTATCGCATGTTGCAAACACAAAGCTACCGCGTATAATATTTCGCAAGTAAACAATTTGCGGACAACAGCGATATCAGATTACACACCACCTGCATATCTCTTTGTCCCGCCGAAGCCTTTCGACATATCCCTTTGTCGCGCCGCGTTTCTTTCGGCAGAGTTGCTCATGTCCAGCAGAAAAACCGTTTTCAGTAGGATGTATAGTTCGTGTACAGTTCTTCCATTTTCAATTGCAGAAATATAAAAACAATCCTTTGCTGGCATTGGCGGCTTGTCGGCACATCTACAAGCCGCCAAAGCCGATCAAAGTAACTTACCGACACATCTGGGAATTTTGTTTTTATATTTCTGCAATTGAAAATGGAAGAACTATAATACATATAGTAGCCCCAATTTAACAGCTTTAAAGCGGCGCCTTTGTTGCTACCAAAAAAACTTCTAACGTTTTGGCATCATTTGAGACTGCCGCAAAGAATGCCGCTACGTTGCCCAGGACGCAAAAACCAGTTTCTATTTTATCAACTCGAGAAATATTCTCTAGCTCCCGAGCTATATATTAAAGTAGAACACTCAACATCGACTTTAAAGAAATTTTTTAGATGGCTGGACTATAGGGATTACTTAAACTATACCAATGCCCAATTTAAATTAAAAGTAACAATTAAATTCATTCACATTGCACACCTTTCTACAATTGTTTTTTATTGTTAACTTATGAAATTTATGAATTAAAAAAAGTGCATTATTTTACTATCATCCATCAAATACAGACCACATCATCATTGCTAGTTTAAGTGAATTTAAACTAGAACAGAGACATCTACAGGGTGTCTTCTAATAAGTTTGGGTCTACAATATCTACAGGGGATTTGTAACCACCCAAAACAGCGACTACTTACTTTAGTTAATTCATTTCACAGTTTTCTATACCGCGGTTTACTCGGTCTTCCACACTTCTTAATATATGTCAGGTTGTTGACATCATTCTTGCCATTGAAAGGATACTCCATTTTGTGATCATCTTTTTTTACCATTCATTTATATGTTCACAAGTTATTTACTTTGATGATCATGTTTTTTTGTAATTTGGGGTATTTCTATATTTAAAAAAGTTCCATATTCATAAATAAGGAGATGCCTTCGTTTTTGTATTTATTTGTTGTTAGTTTGATGTAAAAAATTTTATGTAAATTTACAGCGTTCTGTCACCAATAATTCGTGTATTTTACTGTTTTTCCTTATTTTTAGGTACTTTTGTATTGTTTTTTACACTTATGATGACCACATTGGTGGTTGGCAACATGTATGTAACAGAATAGTAAATATATAATTAAATTTAACCTCCGTTTTGATGTGGAGAAAAATTTGTGTATTTTTTCTTTTCTCAAATCTTGCTACTCCACCTCGAACTATTTAGTTAAATATAAAATTATAAATAAATTCCGCATTTATGACTGAAAGACAAATAAAACTTCTAATTATATGTATGTATATTTACACATCTCAATAAAATCAGCCAAACTCCAACTTTGCGCTACTGGTGTCTAATTCTTCACTTCTCGAGTTGGAAATATATTTCCTCCTTTTTGAAAAACTTGGTGAATGTACTTTACCTCTTGACCAGAAAACGTCATGAACTGGACTGATAATAAATAACTTTGGAGTTCGAGAATATTATTTTCTCTTTCGCACTTGTGTCAAATGACAAATGATGTGAGATCAACTTCAATTTCGGTTCAGGGAATTTTGGAACGTTTTATTTTCATTTTCGTAAAACTTACTATCAGATTTTCATGATGTCGAACATTCATTTAAAGATCTTATTGACTTCTATGTCACAGAGGCGTACGGGAAATGGGAAATTAAAAATACACTAATAATTAGCATGGAAACTATACAGTTATTATTATAAAAAAATGTTAAAATCTCAGGTGTTATAAGGTATAAGATTTTAATAAAAAAAATTGTCATTGTTATTTTTCACTAATCCTAATATGCGGCATAAACGACATTTTTGTAACAAAAATGTACTTCCTCATTGGAGATATTTTTTCAAAAATATGTCCAATCATTTTTTCTGTCCTGTTTGCACGTTTTACATGAATTTTCGTTATATCGGATGTTTGTTGTTCAAATGCATGACATTTTTAACTCTAGTTAGCCCCTCTTTGACAAATTTCAGTATTTTTGATTTCTGTTGTAGATTGATCACTTGTTTTTCCCATTGTCGGCGAAATCGCTCAAATAACTTTTTGTCGATTTGAAATCAATTCTATGTGCGAAGCCCCGTCAGATGGCTCTACGGGGGCACCTAGTAAGCTTGTAAGGCTTTTTCTTGCCTAAAAGAAAAAATATACCTTACGCACGACGCCTTATATCGGAAAACGCTCGGGCGCCAGATTATTTAATGTGGTTTACTCCACAAACCTTAGAAGCGACTTCTTAGGGGCACAGGTAGCTGCAGATGGAGATATGGAGATTCCAGGGGTCTTGTTGATTTCAGACTAGTTTATTAGTAAGTGACAGTAACGGGCTTTAATCACTATTGACACGGAAAAGAATTTCCTGAAGCTGAAAATAGAAAGGAGGGCGAACACGGTTAAATAACCGCAATTATAAACCAGTAAAGTAAAATTGATACATCTATTGCTTACGAAAACTATGCGAGCATCGTACCATCGGCTTGGAATCGCTATGGAATCGAATATTTAATTAAATTTTTTTAATAAATTTGATCTAGGAAAATTAGGATCATTACAAGCTTCAATCGAAGTTAAGGGGGCGTGACCTAAAAGTGGAGGGGGTGGTCTAAGGTAAGGGTATCCCTACTTTAGTCGATCAATTTTTATAAATAATTTACTTTCTGTCGAATTTCAGTTTTATCAGATTTTTGTTGTAGATTTTTTGCTTATTTTTCGCAAAAAAAATGTTTTTCCATTGAAATTCCTCAAATATTGTTTCGTCAATATTAATGTTGCCAACTGTTCCGATTAGCTGCATCATACCGTATATTAATTTTTCCTAAATTTGATAAAAAACGACATTTTATATTATCCCGATTCTGAATACTCCGAATGTGCTAAATAATGAAAATACTTTATGAATACAGATGAGAATACTCATTTACATTTCCAGAATTTTTAGCTCGTATTTATCTTCCTAACCTACATTCGTTATCAAAATACAAAAATAACAAGCGGATTCTTGCACTCTAATGGAGAGCTTTCTCGATTCCTGTTTCCAACGAGCGCCATCAGTGCCTGGTTGCATTTCTCTCAGTTCAGGGTTATTAAAAGGTAATAACAATTTATCATACGGTATAATCTGCTGTGTTTAGTTTTTGGAAATCAGTGGCAGGACAAATAAATCGTTGAGAAAAACTTTGGAAATGCTTCTATTCGATTTATTACATCGTAAATTACCTATTCTCTGAATCAGCAAACAAAAATTATTAAGTATACCGCTGAATTTTCAATTAATTAACTTCCAAGTTATGATTTGAAAATTTACGACTTTAAAGCAATAAACATTTATCTGAGACGTCAGCTCTCACATACAGTTACAGTATAAACAAGTAAGGTCCTGGCAGACTATGCAAGATCAATTTTGATCAAAACACATCCTTTGCCTGAACTATATCTAACCAAAATGTGCAAATGAATTTGTCTAGCGGCTGGCTTTCAATACAGGTGGATAGAATGTTCCCTATTGGTCTAGTTACGATCAGACGAATTATTGCAGACGCGACAAACTACCAAATTGGCGAGGGATGAAAAGAGAAGAAAGGCAAGGATGCAGTCTATCACCATGTTAACAAATCAATATCACTCAAGCTATTATTGGAGTCGGTCGTAAGCATCTTTAAGCCGCGATTTTGCACTCCAAACAAATTTTTATTCTGCAAAACAAATTACAAATCTACAATCAATCAAACCAAATTCAAGTTTTAATCCTACATCCAATCCTACAACGACGCCAGTGAGGTAACCAGCAAACTTTCAAATATACAGTCCACTTTTGTTCTTACTAGCCAATAGTCAAAAGTTTAAGGGAGCATCGTATCCTTACCATGCTCCCAAGGGAGCATGGTAAGGATACGAAGCTGTTGAATAAATCTCGTATATTCCCGACAAACGCTTACCCCTAGAAACGGCACTGCACACATATATACCTAATATCCCGCAGTATCATACTTTGCAAAAACTGTAGGGAAAGATTATTCATGTTTTTAAAGCATGTGTTTTCAGCGGAAATTATTACCAGCAATATTTATGTATAGCGATCATAATTACGATTTCGGTGCCGGAATATCTTTCGGTTTTGCGTGTTTTTTTTACGACGACCGGTTTAATTGAGTTTCCGATCTGATCGCTGAACGCATATATATTTTTTTGAAACGGCCTACTCCCATTTAAAATTCAGGGTGTCCCTGTATTAATTTATAAATAATGAGGAGCGTATATGTAGAGGCAAACAAATATTAGCACTTCATATGAACTTTTAATATCCATAGGTTTGATGTCTGGTGAACTCACTGGTCACTCAAACGCGCATAACCTTCTATTAGTTAGAGCACTGTCAATAAAATATGGACCTAATAAATTATTCCCAAAGAGTAACAATAAATCTATGTTTGTTTTTTGTTTCGACAATGGACAATGGATTTTCACAAATTCAAATTATGTACATTACTTACTATATCTCTTATAAAACAGGATTCTTCTATGAAGAGAACCGTTTTAAAAAAGGTATAATCTGCTTGTTGTTTTTAAAAAACCAGTGCGGGGTAATTATTAGTCGTAATATGTATCTAGTATGTACTTTTTGTAAGTGAAAGGGATACAAAAGTTGTTCTTCCACAATGCGATGTACAACTGATTGTTATTAGATATTATATTGTGTTGAAAGTTTGTATTGGATATTAAAAATGGTAATGACTAAAGATGATAAACGAAAAAAAACATTCTATTGATTTTTCCTCTAATAATATGGCACTAAATATATATTTAGAACCATCTTGTTGGTATATATTGTTATGGTTTAAAAAATGAGACAAAATTATGCGAAGCTTATTTTAAAAGAATAAAAAAAAATTATGTAAAAGGGACTTCAAAAAAAGGGGTGGGGTGTTTGATTATGGTTTTTGAAAAATGTCAGATGTGACAAAAATAAAGAATATTAAAAAGTAAAAAAATCTTAGAATTTTGGTAATCATATCAATTTATTTCAATTGGCGCCCAATGTGGGGCTCTAAAATAAGGTTAAATAAGATAATTAAATATTAATTTATAATTTAAAAAAAACATTACATGGATTTAAGAGAAGATAGAAGATCAGATGAACGAATTATGCAAATGTTGATTGCCATGAATCAAAATATGGAAGGAAATCAAGAAAAGATTGAAAAAAATATGGAAAGAAATAAGGAAGAGATAAAAACAGGTATTCGAATGGGTATGATAGAATTAAAGAAAGATTTGAAGACAGATATAATGCATTTAGAAGAAACTATAAAAAAGAAATAAGAAGTATAGGAAATGGTTTAGAAGAAATCAGACAAGATTTAAGAAAAGATACAGATAAGAAATAGAAGAAACAAGAAAAGATAGTAAAAAGAAATGATTGCAAGAATAATAGAAGTAGAAGAATTACAGGAGCAGAAAAATAAGAAAGTAATAGAAACAGGGTTTATAGAAAAAATATATCAAATAAAAGAGGATGGAATGAAGAATAAGAAAAATGTTAAAAATTTAGACAAATCAATAAAAGAAGAAAGTTTAAAGAATAAAAACAGGATGGAAGAAATTGATGAAATTTCAGGAATAAAATTAGCACAAATGGAAAATAGAAATGAAGAAATAAAACAACAAGAGAAGGAAAGAGGAACGATGTTGAGAAAGAAAATTAAAAGAAATTATCACAGATGGAAGATTAAATTATAAAATATTTTTGTAGGGATCATAGGAACATAGAAAACAAAATTGGTAATATGGAAGATAAAATAAATAATATTAAAGAAGATTTGGGCAATATTAAATATGAAATGATTAAAAACAAAGAAGAAATCAAAGAAGATTTGGGGAATATGATGAAAAAAGAAATTAAAGTATAAGAAACCGAGAACAAATTAAATAAAGAAGAGATAAAGAAAATAGAAAGAGACATTATGAAAAATAATAAAAATATCCAAATATTGGAAGAAAATTTTGAAATAGCAGAGGAAGAGAATTTAAGAATACGAAAAGAAATCAAAGAAAAATACAAGATATTAATGAAAAAAATAGAAATTAAAATTTGGTTCTCTTATTTCAAATTTTGGGAATGTTGTTATGGTTTAAAAAATGAGACAAAATTATCGTAAGCTTATTTTAAAAGAATAAAAAAAATATGTAAAAGGGACTTTGAAAAAAGGGTGAGATGTCTGATTATGATTTTTGAAAAATGTCAGATGTGACAAAAATGAAGAATATTAAAAAGTAAAAAAATATTAGAATTTTGATAATCATATCAATTCATTTCAATATCTACCCTTAACGAATGCACATATCGAAAAGAAATATAGAAGGAGCATTCACTGATTGTTCGTATATATATATTAACTTCATAAATATCCTGCACTAGGTTTGTTTCATCTTCAATCTAAAACATGGCCGAAAGACCGCATATATATTTGTCGTGTCGTCTTTTGCTACATTGTGTACTTGTTTACATGCAATATTCAAAGGTCGTTCTGAAATTATTTACATTTCATAACAATGTTCTATTACTCGTCGTGTTTTAGCAAATATCTGGAGAGGTATTTCTGAGAGAAATTTTATACTTGTTTGTTCACTAAAAAATAACCGTTTTAGTGTTGTATTTTTATGTATCTGCTTTAAAAAAACGTTTTCTTAATAAATGTTTCTTAAAAAATGGACGAAAATTTGTTTATTTTATATACATTATATTGTTTTTAATTTATGTTTTCTTATATTGTTGATAATTTCCGATTGAGATTAAAAATCTGTTATAAAATTAAAAAAAATCTGTTGTGTCGCCACAAGACTTTCCCGGCAGTTATAAAATAAAAATTAAAAAAATTAATTTGCTGTTTAAAAGTCCAAATCAAATTATATTTGGTTTCCCAAAAAATAATTTGTTTCGATTTTTTTTTTAAGTAAAAATGACATTTGAAATATTTCATATGTCAAAAAAAAGTAAGACAATTTTTAGGGTTGGAATTTTGTTTACTTTTTCTTTGACATATCAAATGTCATTTGGATTTTAAATTTTAAATTTTTTTTCCATTTCTTAGTTTTAAAATTAAGGAATAAAAATATCAGGACGTATTTACAAGCCAATAAGGCACCTAAATACCAAATCAAGCTTTAGGTCTTTTATTTTTTTTTAAATGTACATAGGGCTACTGCGCCCCCTGGTGGGGCGATTTCAACCAAAAACAAACGGTTTCATTCCGCGGTGATCCGATACCCACATACCAAATTTCAGCTCAATCGGATCAAGCGTTAGGACGCTACGGGTTGCGATTTTTTAGTTAAAAAAATTTTTTTTTAGGTTAGGTTTAAAATTAAGGAATGAAAATTTCAGGATGTATTGACCAGCCAGCGAGGCACCTAAATATCAAATAAAAACTTTAAGTCTTATATTTTTTTACGATGTGGTGGGGCGATGAAAAAAATTGTTTGGACACCTTATAACGTACATAATTGAAACAAGATATCTTTATATGTTCTTATCAGTCGTTTGTATATTATTATTAGTCGTTTGTATATTCTTTTCAGTCGTTTGTATATTCTTATCAGTCGTTCATTGAGATTGTAGCGTAAAAATAGGAATATATGCCATTTTTCTAAAAAAAGAGCTGTTTTAAGAAAAACTAGTGAACTTAGCCATAGGGAATACTTAATAAAATTTGTAGAGCCTTTGTTGGCGCTTCTTATGGATCGATAATATACAGGGTGTTCTATTTGAAATAAGGAAGATTCTGCAAATTTTTATTGACAATGTGTGTATTTTTCATACCATGTATATCACAGGTCGATTTAAGATACATCGTTTGAGAAAGTCACCAATGTAGAATATTTGATCAAAAATAAATTTTAATGGGACTTGACATAACTTCATAATTTCAAATATTCTGAAAAAACTTGCCATGCTAAAAATCTCGAAAACCGTCAATATTTTCGAAATATAAACATGCATAAAGTATCTTGTGTTTTTCATGTAGAAACCGAAAAAGTGATAAAAGATACAGGTTGCCATTTAAAAAAACAAAGTTGGGACTCGCCCAGAAAAAATTGAACTGAATTTTTTTTTATTTTTTCGAGCTCGATCAATAAACATTATAGAAAATTGTATTCCTATCTCTTTCCTAAATAGAGATATGGAACACGGCGCCACTGTTGCAAGACCCTGTATAGTATATATTGAATGTAATTGTATGTATGTATTTTAATCCAAAAAAAATATATAACATAATTTTATTTAAGCCATTTTACCTATAAATCTGACCAAAATTGGTCATAGGACACAATATTTTAAAAATTTAAAAGTCAAATGCCCAATCCCTGATGATTCATTTAAAAACGCATTAGAAACATTTTACAAATATAGTGCACAAACCCCATTTGTTCATTCAGAACCTCATTACACTTTAATTCAATAAATCTCAATTATTCATACAGTAAAAAACAATGTTTTCATCACTTTTGACTATCGTATACGCTAGTATTAAAAATTTGGCGAAAGCGCCTAAGAGCGCATACACCATTTTTGTAAAATATCTTAAATTGTTACTATTTTTATTTCTACTGTATTTTAATAAAAAATATGTTAAATTTTGTTAAGTTATGCTTATATCTAGTCCCTTGGAAATATTCGCTATTCCCGAAGAAGGTAGAGACCGGATGTTTATTTAATAATCAAAGCGAATTCGGCAAATAGAGCGAAAACAAAATAAATCTGTGAAAACAGAATTATTCCATGTGAAACAGTCAGTCACTTAGAAACGTTTCTGCTTGACTAGGATTTTCCCTGACGGGGTCCTATTTTTTCTACGACCCTTTTCAGATGCGAAAAATCAATTAGTCCAGGCGGTAGTACCAAAAAAACATGTCACTTTAATGGTGAATTTCATCATCATTTCAAATTGTAGATTTCTAACGAAATTAAAATATAACGTGTTTTTACGCTTTTAAACTAGTAAAAACGATGAACTTGATTTTTTTTAATGTTTTGGACGATTTTATCAAAATTTCTCCTTGAGATATGAAAATGTCTTTACAAATAGCTTTACAAATATACTTTTTATTTATGTAAAAATCTTGCATTTGACTTTTAAATAAGGTATCACTCAACTCTTAATCCATTTGTACCACCTGTTCATTCATTTATGGACGTACTTTTAATTTCTCAACCCGTCCAAAAAATAAAACTTTTTTTTGTATCACCTACACCATCCAGGAAAAAAATCAATAGGCTCCTCCAAACCTTAATTCAGTTTCTATGAAGACGGTACAAAAATAGGATTATCACACGGATGGAAGATACATTAAGGTGCTTACGATGGATGTACTTTTTGACTACTAAAGGGAGGAAAGAAAATAGGGCGTTTTCAGGACAAGTATAAAAGAGAAAGAACCCTTGTTATGATAAAGGCCTTGCATATAGGTCGTATGAAAGACAAATGTCTCTTTTATGAGAGAAAGAATATTGTTTCTTGGTGTTTTTAGAGTATGTATAGTGTGCCATCGAGATGGATATTTCGTTTGCTGTTATAATGTAACGGCACAGGCGCTATTATTCGATATAGAAATTGAATTTTACATAATAATATAATAATATTATTGTGCCGGCAATAGTGCAAAATTAATGCAAACATTTTTATACTAGTATTTACTTATAATAATATTAAAAATAATAATCTTTCCGCGGCGGGGCAGTCCGATACTCACAAATGAGTAAAAAATTGAAACAAACAAATTATTGATACAATGAACTGGTAAATTGAAATATCCCGAAGCTTAATATAGTGAACGTTTGGAAAAGTGGATGTAACGCTGCAGCGTGACAGCCTCGAGACGTAACAGTGCCCTAATGCCGTTCTTTAGTTACAGATCGTTGGTTTCTGTAATTTAATTACGTCATTGTTTATTGCAGTCTACTTGACGCAGCCAGTTCGCTGTGTTTTTGCCGCACGCCAGTCAGACTAGTCGGAGTTCTGTAATTAGAGTAATTGTTTTGAATTACAGTTAAAGTACACTTGTAAGCCGGAATGTGAATGGTAAATATCTACTACGGACTTTTGTTCTACGTTGTAGAATTTCTTGCATAAGATAAGTCATTCATTTTGGCACAAAGCGGTAATTTTCAATTATTTTACGATGGATGTGCAGTTGACTGAATGTATTCGAACGTTTGTTCTAATAATAAATTGAATTGTTTCTTTGTTACTCTGTTGAATCTGTTTAAGTCGACACAATGGCATAATGGAAAATACTAATTAATAAAAAAAACATTTAAAAAATGTTCCATATTTCATAACACCATCCTAAAACGTCCTGATCCGGAGGAATGTTCGCTTTGCAACTCTATACATATTTTGCATAGTTTCAAAATAAACAACAAACCGAGTGGTTTCGAAAATCTGATGAAATCCGCTGATTGATATCTTAACGCTGCGGGCAGATTTTTGCCAATACAATATCTGCAGTATCGGACAAGGACCGGCGTAGGCCCAAAATATTCCTCGAGAAAAATTAATAAAAACAATTTAAATTTAAATATGAAAATAAAATATATTTGTCTAAATGGTGGAAGCGCCTAAGAACCTTCACCAAATTTTTAAATAATTACCTATAAAACTAATTTACGATAAAATTTTCATTTTTACTTCATGAAATGAAAAGTTTGAATAGAGAAAACTGCAGTACAAATTAAATTATGGAGAAAATAAATTCGCGAAATAATTATTAATAAAAAAATTCTAATTTTTTCCGAAATAATTCTCAATAAATCTTTTTCGAAAAAACACTTTTTAAATTTATAGAAAAGTAAGTGCAAAAAATGGTGCTCAAAAATTTACGTGAAAAAAATTTGTCGAAAAGAAATATTGTTGAAAATAAAATTGAAAAAAAAAAATATATATATTTGTCTAAACGGTGGATGCGCTGAAGAACATTCACCAAATTTTTAAATAATAACCTGTAAGACCAATTTATGACAACAGTTTCATTTTTACTTCATTAAATGAAAAGGTTGAAAAGAGAAAACTGCAATACACAATAAATTATGGCGAAAATAAAATCGCGAAATAATTATTAATAAAAAAATTCTAATTTTCTTCGAAATAATAGTCAATAAAACTTTTTCGAAAAAGTAATATATAGAAAAACACTTTTTAAATTTATAGAAAAGTAAAAACTTACCAAATATAAGTACAAAAAATTGAAGTGAAAAAAAAATTATCAAGAAGAAATATTGTTGAATATTTTTTGACGTTTCTTAAAACCAATAAAATGCTTCTTTATTTGTCACAAGGGTAAGTTTCAACCAATTATGTCATTATTATAGTGGGAATAAATCTCTTGTGATTATTCTCAGGAATAATCACTATAGCTTTTGTTTGCTTAGCCAGTGTCAGATAATTGTCAAAATAATTACCTAAATATGTCAACGCGTTATATAAAATGAATGAAAATCATCGATTTAGTACCTTTTCTGAAGCAGAAATAACAAAAAATATTTTAGAAACTACTTCGAAACAAAACTCTAATAAGTAATCAGTCGATATGGAGATAATTTAAGACCTTTACCATAGAAAGAAATTATATTCTGGATCAATCTAATACAACAGCTACTTTGGCATTGATTTTAAAAATTGGGCTTATAACATGAAAAGAAAGATTGGAAATGATTATAAAGAAGCAGTAATAAAGACAAGGTGGAATAAAACGGCCAAATTAGTTCAAGAAGTTTACTTTAATAAGTATAACAGGTCCTTTGATCCTTTTCATGATATAGAGTTAAAAAACGCTCGAAATGCAAGAGATGCAAAAAGAAAAATGTTTGCACGTTGCATCGTATAAACTAGCTTGGAGGGGAGGAGAAGCTAAGAAACGTTTAGTTCATTATTTTAAAAAAGAAACCGACATAATGGGATTAAATACTGCCGCATTGAATATAATCCCATCTTTACAAAAACTGCACAGAGTGGAGCACAAAGGTGTGCTAATAGTAAATGGTTGACTCCAAACATAAATAACCCAGATATTTGCCCTGTTCGTCTTTTTGAAAAACTAATGGGTAAACGTGAAGAAAATATTAAAACCGAACTTACTCAAAATCCGGCTTGGCAAACTCATGCTTCTTGGTAAAAAACGTTCAAAATGGATGAAAGACTCTGCAGAAAAAGTAGGTCTAGACACAGTCACTAAAAAAAATAACTAACCATTCTGCCAGATCAAGTGCAGTAAGTAACCTTTCAAAAGCTGGTGTAGGAGAACAAGAAATAATCAAGGTCACTGGTCATAATTCTGCAAGATCGATCAAACCATACTTACAATTGAACCAAGAACATCATTCAAATATAATAAATAATCTTAGAGAAAATACGCAGGAGGAAACAGTTAATAGATTCCAAATCCTCAATAAATAGTGAGTCTCAAAATATTTTTAATAATTTCGTTTTTCATTGTACTAACTTAAATTGTTAAGTCTTTTTATGTACTCACAATGTTCCAACGATATTTTCGTATATTGTAATAATTAATTAAATTAAATTTTTCAATAGTTTTATTGATCTTTTATTGTAAAAATTTGTGAATCAAAAAATAATCTAGTCAAATATAACTCGCGAGTTCGATAAATTAAATGCCTGGTAACAAGTTTACAAAAAATCTGTCAAATTATTTTCAGTTTATTCTCACTCTCTTGTTATATATATTACTGAAAATAAAATTCAAAAAAAATTAAAATAACTCGAATACATTTTGTCGAAAAAATTTGCTTAAAAAAATTTTATTTACCTAAATATTCCCCTTTTTGGTACCACCCTGTTGCTGCCCCTCTTCATGAAACACCTTCACATTCACGTCTATTGTGGTGGGAATTAATATTTATAAGACAGATAAATGAACTTTAAAATATACCACACCAAATAATTTTCAGAGAGCTTTCAAACGCCGACATAATTAGAACTCCCTTCAAAAGAATAATATAACTTTAGAATAAAAATTCTCATAAAATTTTACCAAAAAATTATCTCAAAATTTCTTTAGATCCATCCCTGCAAGCACACATCGAACAGCGCGAAACTCAATCTGTCTGGCAACCAAAAAAAAAACCCTAGATTATTCACAAAAAAGTATCTGCGGCTGTATCGACTGTTTCGAATTTCCTATAAACATTTCCATATTTCTATTATTTCGGTAGGGACAAAACCGAAAGCTACTTCTGTAATTGGGAATATGAGAAGGACGTTGCCATTTATTTTAAATATGGTGTATTTTGATAATGGAGGTTATGTTTCAGTATCTGGAGTTTTTATCGTAAGTAATATCATAAGGGCATCTAATTTTTCCGAAAAAAATAGAAAAAACACGTTGCAGAGTATTTTAACAAGAAGCATGAGTGCCGGTGGCAACAAAAAACCTGTACGAATGGTATTTGACAAGACTATTTCATTAGTAACAGATTATTCTGCATACACATAGATTACAAAACATACTACCTATATATGCATACATAATAAATATGTAGGTAATAATTTCAAAACTGAAAAACAGGTAATTTATTTAATCATAAAATACTACAAACTTAATTATTTATGGTACAATTAAAATATAAATTGCAATTTTGGTACACAGTAGGCGTATTATTTGAAATCTTTGTTAACTCATTGATAATGTTGTTGATGAGTCCAGCTGTCCAGCTGTTTTCTGTTTTTTAGCTGGAGGTTCTGACGCGTCACTTCTAAGGGTGTTTATGATGTTGGAATAATGCTCATTATCCATTTGCAGATAAGGCTTAATTAAGTTGGATGAACTGAGGCCAGTAATTTTAATTAATTGTTGTTCATCAACCCCTCCTTTAGCCAGGTTACTGACTGCTATCGACCACATAGAGTGGTTTGTTATTTTTATTTCTTTTGTATTTAATCCTGCCTTCTCTGCTGCTTTTTTAGTCCATTTCGAAAATTCGTTTTTTCCCACTGGCGTGTTTTTGTACCATCCACTTGATTGTTCTTTGTTCCATGATTGGTGAAGAATAATCTATCAGTTGTTATTCTAGATGAACATTTAACCATTAGAATTTTAAAAAGACGGACTGGACAAAAGGTAGGGTTCTTCGTGTTGGGGACAAGACATTTACTATCGGCCATTTTTTTCCATCCTGGGCCGTTTTATTGAAAAGAAGATTATATTCTACTCTTCCTAAAAAGTAGTATTTTTGAAAATCAGTTATCTTAAAAAATATGTAACTATGTTATCTACCTGTTTTAATCCCAGAATTATCCACTTCCTCTTTAAAATAATTAAGTCTGAAATTGACTGCTTCTCCACCTCTCCAGGCAAGTTCTACTGAAGCGAAATGGTAAAATTTTCGCTGGAGTGTCTTCCTCCCATAATAAAACCATTGCGTAGTATTCTTCCAATTTTAATGAAGCAGAGCACGATTTCTTTTCATTGGCGCACATCTGCAAATTCCTTCGTTTCGCATTACGAGCTTCCCTACTAGACTTGAAAATAATATCTTTAAATGGATCAAAATTATTTTCCACTTCATAAAATACATATCTTGCATTTTTTTGCAACGGTGTTCCACATTGTCTTCACAACTAGTTCTTTGTAATTTTTACCGTTTTCTTTCTTCATATTCCAAGTCCAATCGTTCAGGATTAAGTTTTGTTGCTCTAAACCTGTAGTTTCCAAAAGCTCTTATGTCTTTGCCTTGCAGAATTCCGTAAACTGTTTCCATATGGGTTTTAACGGTATTGTACGGTACAGTTTTCTCAATCGCCAGATCAATATTACCCATAGAATCACTTACAAAGCGGCTCTTTTTCACTATATAAGCTGACTAGCACTGTTTAAAAACAATATTACAAAATTTATTGACAATAAAATCAGAAAAATTGTTTAGCGTCGTTTTCTGGTGTCCTACGAGACCATAATTACTTGTTATCAAAGGTATTTTAATTTTTGGTGACACCAGCTGTCAAGTTTTGCCGCGGGTAAACTCGAAAAAAGTACTGACAGAAGCTATCATACAGTTTTTTCATCTAGAAACCATTTGTGATTCAAAATTGCGCGTTTGTGATTGGTGGAAATTAAGACGAGGGAAAGAGTCAATAATAATGTCAAGTCCTTTTCCTAGCCAGGGTTTAATAATTAAATTTTTTATTAAAGTTTCATCGTATGCCGCGATTCGAACATTTTCAAACGTATTCTTATTTAATGTGCGTGTACTACTTTCGACATATCTGCACGAAAGAATCTTTCTTCAAAGATTTTATTTAATATAGGTATATTGAAAATTCGAAAAGGATTTTTAAAACGGAAATGAAACTGCACTATTGCCTCATCATACCGTCTGCTTTGATAATGCTAAAGCTTTTTCAAAAGTAATTTTGTAATAAAACACTCCATGGTTCTTCTTGTTCTTATTATTTTAAAATTTTCACATGAGAAGTTTTATATCCGGATGAATTTGCTTTAAAAGAAACCAATAACTTTCAAAATATACACCAGAATGCTAGAAAAAAGGATGGGAATACATAGAACCCAAAAACAAAGAAAAATCCTGGCAGAAGTGAATCAAAGATTTGATTCTCTATGAGGAACTTTTGAAATTGAAAAATTAAAAAAACAAATAAATCACATCCACAAAAAATGTAACATTTAATTTTGAAATAGTAAAATAACAAAGATCACAAAAATCCAAAGTGTATATCCCTTATATTCAGTTATGCAATATAAAAAAACCAAATTAGATTTGAAAGTTAACGGAATCTGGGCGAAAAACTTCAAAACATCCAGAAACTTTCTGTAAAGTTAAACTAACACGATTTTGTTCAAATATTACGAGGCGAATGTAAATGCCTGATCCATCTATTCTAACTCAACGCCACCTCCCCCTTCCCCCCTCATTAGCTCAAAACTTTTTAATCCAGTTTGAGTTTTTTTCCAGCTAATGAGAAAGAAGTGGTCGACCTTTTTACGCTCTTCGTTCATTTTTTGCATAGAATAATGGGGATCATTATAGGAGACAGTGGTGACTCGTTATTTAAATTTAAATTTACACACATCTCCTTCGAATATTGAACTTATAGATCAGGGTCCCGTTACGATGTTAAAGTTAGAGCAAATAAAAGAAATCGTAACGAGAAACAAAGAAGCAGAAGTATGAACCGTTGGAATGCGGATAGTAAACTTACAAATTTTATCCACTGTAATGATTTGTTCATTTTACAACCTTAATTTGGGTTGCATTCCTACGACCAGGTTTTTCTCTTTTACATTAGAGGAAAGCACAGAGTTCGCATCAAGCGAATCCTAGTAAGTGGGAGTGAAATTAAATTTTGGAAATGTCTTAGAGTTGATCTCTAAGACATTTCCAAAATTCGTGGCGTTAGACATGTTATTGAAGTACAACAAACTCTTTTTTTCAGGAAGAAACCCATTCAAAAATGTTCCTAAATATTTAGAGGGTATTTTTATATGATACAGGACAGTTAAATTACATGTCTTGAAGTCAGATATGCAGGAAATATAATAATAATAATATTCCTTTGTCTAAAAAAAAAGATAAACATCTAAATACTTTTCAGATTAAACGCCCTGAACTAAAGCTGTGCGGGCCATACACGTACAAGTTTTTTACAATCATACATGCTTCCCATTTTTTGCATGGGTAGAAGTTTAAAATTGCTCTAATCTAATATAGTAGCAGTTAAAATTAACTTTAAAAGATACAAATATGGGCCAGCCCGACATCCGCTGGCGCGACGCGAGCGCCGCTCTACCGGCTGCGTGAAACAATAATTGTGTGTCGATTTAAATCGATCGTTTAAGTTTAATTGAAAAACTCGCTTATTTATTGTTATTAACCGTCCACAATGTCGGTTTTGCTAAGATGTGGGTTCCAAGCCGGTAAATTTAACAATTTTTCGAAAGAAAAGCCTCACTAAAGGCAAGAAACTCGTCGAAAGCCATCATGTTTCCGGCGTCTATGAGCTAAAAACTGGTGGATCATCTGGGATTAAAGGAACTGTTTTGCGAGAAACCCCTGGTGCACTAAGCACTAAAACGAAAACAAACCTTTACAAGCCGTCAATCGACATATAATTATTATAATTATTGTATAAGTTCTAATAACTGATAATGACAGGTTAAAGAAACGTAAACGTCACTGATCAAGTACACAGGGTCGCATTAAGGGTGTTATAAAAATAAGTATGCAATCGATTTTATAAAAAAATATAATTTTTGATTGTTTAATAATACTATTTTCATTGTAATATGTATTATATTATGTACAGCGTGTTTACTTCAGTTACACCATATGGAAAACTTTTTTTAAATTAATTTTACGAAAAAAGTTAGCATTTATAAAAAGTTCTGCATCGTGTCAAACCAATGATGAAGTGATCAGACATTAACACTTCTAGAAATCCATCATTTAAAAAAAATAATATAGTTGATTGATTTTAGGTTGATTATGACAGAAACTGCACTGCACTTGCAAAGGAGGAAGAGGATTCTGCAAGCATGCAGCAGTGGTCTGTATCTACATCAATGAAGAGAACAATGCAGTTGCAGGTGTCTCAAAAGGGAATAGAAGTGGCAAATCTATGGCCATCAAAAGTAAAGCAAATAGAGGGAGTGAGATCTACGGGTGTAAAAATGTTTCTTCTGATCACTTGGTGGAAAATGTTACGCTAAGCAACATAGTGTTAGGAGAGGAAAGATGCAGAGTGGGAAAAGAAGCTAGACTGGTAGAAGAGAGACAAAAAGAAGAAATTTTATTAGCGTATTACTACTATTATTAAATCATGGGTTTTACACCATGTAGAACTTTTTATAGAGTAAAATTTTTTCGTAAAACTAATAATGTAATACATATTACAATGAAAATAGAATTGAAAGTATTATTAAAAAATCAAAAATTATATTTTTTTATGAAATCGATTACATACTTATTTTTGATAACACCCATAAGACCCCGTGTACTAGAACTGTCACTTTTCTTTATCTTGGAAATATACCACACAATTTTTGTCGGCCCCGGTCGCCAGATGTCGCGTTTGGAGATGTCGGGTTGGCGTATAAAGTGGTCAAAATGTAACATAAAAAAAATATTTCTGTAATATACACTAAAAAATCCAGAGAAAAACTATCAATTTTTTGAATTCGGACCTGTATTTTTAATTTAAAAGTTAGAAAAACTAAATCATCAATTTAATCGAGAGCTTTGACAGTAAATGTCTAATAGGGCATGGAAAATTACATGCCAAAACTTTCCAAATTAGCCCATCTATCTAGATAGTTTCGATAAAATGCCCGCAAAACCATAATGTGATGTAATTCCGAAAACGACCAGTAATAGTGTCAAGTTTACCCAACAAAAACCAGCCGCAAAAAAATGCAATTATCCTGCTTTTCCTTCGACAAAGTAAAATTGTAACCTAATTTTACCTGACGGTGTAAAAAGTATTCTCTAAACGGATTATCTACAACTCTGATCAAAGAAATCAATTTTCCGTCTTCGCCAGTAGCGCAAATAACTAATTTAAACGATTTGTTTTTTTGAGAGCGTTTCTTTAAAGGAAATTTTCTGTTTTCTCAACAAAAATAAAAATCTCTGCAGCGAAATACGCTTGTCTGGGAAGATGGCCAAGCAAATTTTTATTGGATGAATCGTGTTTTATTTTACTGCTTTCTCCATTATCGTAGTCTGTCGAAATTATTTCTGTTTAACGTATGTTGTTTGGAAATGCTTTTTGTTTTATGAACATTACAAAACTTTTCTAATGTCGTCACAGCTTGAACTTATTTTATATACTCGGTTATAATATTTACGTATCTTCTTACTTTTAATTGATATGGATTACTCCTTGGTAAATTCTCAAAAAATTTATACTATAAAAAATGTACAAGATCTGCAAAATTTTTAGATACCTACCTTGAAACCAATATCAGTTAATCGGTGTCTAACTCCGCTGATATATTTAGTAAACTAAACATGTCATTTGAATGCGGTACATTTCCTTCCAAACTACTTACAGGTAAAGTGTTGCCATTATTTAAAAAAAGTGATTCGATGTCATTGGAAAATTACAGGCCTGAGACGATGCACTGTGGATTCTCTATAGCAAAAACACAAGAGCTTTTTTTCATCGGATTATTTTTTTCATCCCTCAAAACAGTCAGGATCATTAAGTTTTATAATGATTATTTTTTTCATCTGTCAAAACAGTCAGATTTTGTGGTTTCAGCCAATAACAACTCAGGATCCTAACCAATCATTGTGTTTTATACTGATAAAACCGCTTCGTCGTTTTTGTTTTTTGATTAAACTGTGTTTACCTATTTGAGATGTCAAATGTAAACATTTATCAATTATTATTATACTAAAATGTATTGCAAATCTATGTTAATAACCAAATTTCAAAATGTATTTGTAAACTAACCTGTTTTTATTAGTTTATTTCAACATTCATTTAACATTTTACACTAAACTTAAAATTAATTAAATTAAGAAAGACAACATTTCATTCTTCTTCTTCGCTTTTATTTAAGGCGCCGTTTCGCGGGGTAGCCAGTCAAAAAATCGCCTTGGTGGCCCTGTATGTAAAACTATAACAGCTCAGGTTTCAATTTAAATTGGTAAAGAAAATTTTCAATATTTGTGTGTAAAGTGTCTTTTGCATAAATGACTATGTTCTCTGTTTTTAATACAAAATTATTCAAAAAATAATCCTTTCAAATACGACTCGTCCTCTGAAATTTTATAGATTAAATTTTTGATCTTCATACTCAAACGCCTTTATTTTAGGCAAAACCACTCAAACAAACTGATTTGAGATAAAATCACTCGTCCTGCGGACTCGTGATATTATCAATGAGTTTGTTTTCGTGGTTTTTCCAAATAAAGCCGTTTTCGTGAAAACCAAAACTTTAATCGATAAAATTTAGAGGACTCGTGGTATTATCTTTGATAAAACCGCCTCTTCGTTTTTGTTTTCTGATAAAACTTTGCTTACCTTTTTTTAAATGTCAAATATAAACATTTAACAACTTGTATTTAGTATTATCAATTATTATTATACTAAAATGTATTGCAAATCTATGCTAATACCCAAATTTCAAAATATATTTGTAAACTAACCTGTTTTTATTTGTTTATTTTAAACCGCTTTAACACACAACACAGCTCCATGCATAAATCCGTTTAAAACTTTGGAAGTGATTCTATGACTAATATTGATTTGGCGATTGAGTACAATACCGTTAAAACCCATAGGTCAATATGGAAACAGTTTACGAAATTCTGCAAGGCAAAGAAATACGAGCTTTTGGAAACTACAAGTTTAGAGCAACTAAACCTAATCCTGAAAGATTGGGCGTGGAATATGAAGAAAGAAGACGGTGAAAACTACAAAGAACTAGAACTAGAAGACAATGTAGATGCAAAAAAATGCAAAAGATTTTGTTTATAAAGTGAAAAATAATTTTTTTATCAATTTAAAGATATTATCTTCAAGTCTAGTAGGGAAGCTCGTAATGCGAAACGAAGGAATTTGCAGATGTGCGCCAATAAAAGGAAATCGAGTTCTGCTTCATTAAAATTGGAAGAATACTACACAATGGTTTTATTATGGGACGAAGACACTCCGGCGGGACTCCAGCGAAAATTTTACCATAACGTTTCAGTAGAACTTCCCTTGAGAGGTAGAGAAGCAGTCAGTTGCAGAATTCATTATTTTAAAGAGGAAGTGGATAATTCTGGGATTAAAATAAGTAGGTACATATTTTTTAAAATAACTGATTTTCAAAAATCCTACTTTTTAGGAAGAGTAGAATATAATCCTCTCTTCAATAAAACGGCCCAGGGTGGAGAAAAAAAATGGCCGATAGTAAATGGCTGGTCATCAACACGAAGAACCCTACCTTTTGTCCAGTCCGTCTTTTTAAAATTCTAATGGTTAAACGTTCAACTACAATAACAACTGATAAATTAGTCTTAACAGTAAACCCATCACGGAACAAAGAACAATCAAGTAGATGGTACAAAAACACTCCAGCAGAGAAGGCAGGATTAAATACAAAAGAAATAAAAATAACAAACCACTATGAGGTCGACAGCAGTCAGGAACCTGGCTAAAGGAGGGCTGGATGAACAACAATTAATCAAAATTACTGGCCACAGTTCAGCCAATTCAATTAAGCCTTATCTGTAAATGGATAATGAGCATTATTCCAACATCATAAACACCCTTAGAAGTGACGCCTCAGAACCTCCAGCTAAAAAACAGCTGGACCCATCAACAAGATTAATGATTTACCTACACCCAACGTTATCAATGAGTTAACAAAGATTTCAAAAAATACTCCTACTGTGCACCAAAATCGCAATATATATATTAATTGTAGGTACCATAAATAATTAAGTTTGTAGTATTTTGTGATTAAAAAAATTACCTATTTTTCAGTCTTCAAATTAATACCTACATATGTATTATGTATGCATATATAATAGGTAGTATGTTTTGTAAGCTATGTGTAAGCAGAATAATCTGTTAGTCATGAAATAGTCTGTCAAATACCATTCGGGCATCTAATTTTTCCTGTGAAAAAAATCGAAAAAACACAATGCAAAGTAGGGGAAGTTGGTCTAATATCGACCACTTAACGTAAATAGATTATATTATAAATACGTGACAATAAAATAAACATGAATTGATGTGAATACATTGACATATCTTTTAAGTAGGTAAGTAAGCACAATTGAAGTTCAAAAAACCCTTTATTTTGAAAAAATAACAAAAATACAAAACGATATTACCCGACCACTAATGGGAAATATCCACCAGGACTGGGGAAATATTGACCGAATACTATTTGCTGTCAATCCATAGAAAAGGTTTGATAATTTAATAACATAATCAGCCAGCATATTTTCTAGTTCGTTAGAAAAAACTGGTTTTCTTTCTAACACAATTTTTTGGGTTGGAAATCGGTTTCTAAGACCCTGCAGGGTACCATATGGAACCGAGTAGAGCATAGCTGCTTTTCTAATTGAACAATGGTTTTGGTTAATTGCATTTAATGCTGGGTTTATCCCTTCTTCTGTCCAGGAACAACGGGCAGTTTTTCTAGTATAATTTCTTGGCATCCATAAATGAGAACAAAATTCATGGGCATAAAAGTAAATTTTTTATTAAATATAGTGCCTAAAATAATTCGCAAACAAACAATTTTATTTTGTGTTTCTATAATCGCAAATCTGACGGGTCACATGTGTTTTCGTCGCAAGTTGGCAGCACCTATTAGAGTACTCAAATTATGTGCTACTTTCGAAAAAATGTGGTGGTCGATATTACCCGCTGGTCGATATTTCCCCTAATATTTTTTTAACAAAATGAATTCGTGCAGGTGCAAAAATCCTCGTCTTCGACTAGGATTTTTGTTGCCACCAGCACCCATGCTTCTTGTTAAAATATTACTTAGCAACGAAAAATTAGATGCCCTTATGATATTACTTACGATAAATTTCTTTTTGTATCGAAACACTTTGTCAATCGGTAATTTTACGAGAAAACCTCACATGATAAAATCACGAGACCAAAGAGCATAATTTTCATATTTTTCATATTCTTCTTTTCAGGAAACAGAGGATTAGAAGCACCCTACGCCGTTTTGGTATTTATCCACGGAGAAAGCTTTGAGTGGGGTGCCGGTCATCCTTACGACGGTAGTGTACTAGCATCATACGGTCACGTGATTGTCGTTACACTCAATTTTAGACTAGGAATACTAGGTAAGTACATGCTGATTTTAGTATGACAGTTGATCAATTTATATTTACATATTTACCAACATTTTATTGAAGAAATAAAAGTAAAAATATGTAATCGTTGTTTATGTCGGCATATCTAAATAGAAAGAAATGTGGTGCTTTTTTGACAGGCGATAATACGTATAAAAATGTAAATTTAATAATAATCATATGTTTTCACAATAAAAACTTTCTAATTACAAACCTTCCAATATAGCACAACTTCATAATATAATATTTATACCACCGTTTGGATAAAAAAATTACTTCTTCATATACTATACAGGGTGGTCCTTAAGTAATTATACATAGAAGTATGGTATATTCCTCACTTTAAAATATTACGATTTGAACCAACTTGATCTACTAAAATGTTGCTAATAAGGAATATACAGGGTGTTAAAGGTTAAATTTTAATATTTATTTTTTGCAATAACTTTAGCATTTTTGGATATGTATACATAAAAATTTGGAACTGGGGGTTTTTTGGGCACGAGAAATCCGTTTTTTTTTCATCCCTCTTTATGGAAAAGTGATAAAAATAGGTGGCGGGCCACCCCCTGAAAACGGTGGTTGATGGGGGAAACTGAGGTCATATTCGGATTCAGGAGGTCATTTTACATAAGAATCAGCAGGAATAGTGTCAGGGCCAGAAAAAAAAATTGTTTTTCCCACCAGTGTAATCATGCAGCTGATCCATAGAATGCGATTATCTCCTAAACCGTTTAATTTTAAGTTTAATAGAAAGTATACTTTTTTCTACTAAAATAACGTGGCTTTAATATTATTTTACAAGACTTAAAACTTAAAGAGCAAAAAAGTTTATCGCACATTTATACAACAAATGTGGCCTAATTAGTGCCCTCTACAAATTATATCGAAGTAGGTACCAGATTCGGATTTCTCGTGCCCAAAAACCCCCAGTTCAAAATTTTTATGTATACATATCCAAAAACGCTAAAGTTATTGCAAAAAACTTAAAATTTAACGTTTATCGCCCTGTATATTCCTTATTAGCACCATTTTATTAGAGCAAGTTGGTTCAAATCGTAATATTTTATAGTGAGGAATCTACCATACTTCTATAAAGATGTTTACTTCTAAAAACATACATTGAAAAATATCCTAATAATACATTGACCTTCTGACTATTTAATAAATGAAGATTTATGACAAATCAAAATACAGACACGCAAATGAAATGTAATTTACTCCCAAAAATTTTCCATCGGTCTCAAAACACTTCACATCGCTTGATCAAACTAGCATTACTACATTTTTCTGCGGCAGCCTGAAGACAGCCCTCGAAATTCAATTAGTTTTTTATCCCACCAATTAATATAAAAACTTGTGCAATTATTAGTTTTTAATTTACGGCTAAACGAATGAGCGCTTTTGAATTGTCTAAATCTTTCTATTAATTACAGCAGATAGGAAACTGCGCGTTACTTTTTTAATCCTTTTGCTGCTAAAACAGTGTCATCTCATTACAAGTAGTTGTAAAAGCGATTTAAAAGTTAACCCTACAGAGTGAATAAAAATTCTATTCTTGGGAATGTAATGCAGCTAAAAGGCAACGATGCGAAAAGTGTCTTTAATGTTTCAGTTAGATAAATCCGAATGTCTGGTGCCGCTTTCTGACGATCGATCATCAGTTTATTATTTGGAAGTATTTTTCTCAGGTGATCTTTCAGGCGACTTTGATTTATTAGCTTAAGTTTAGAATTCATAGGGGAGGTCTACTCAAGATTCAATTTTAATTTTCATTCCATAAATGACAGACATTAACATAATAATTATTCTAATTAAAATTTAGTTCGTATTTAGTATTTTAAAATACATGAAACATTAGCAGGTCGAACTATGGTTTACTTATTCAAATTAACATGTAAAAAATGAACCAGTATGCTAGAACTCTCATAGAATAACTGCTAATTTGAAAATAATTCATTTCTCACAAAATTTAAAAACAAAAGGAACCAAATGAACGCACTAATTCCACATAACTTTTAAATTAATGCAAAAATTTTGCTCGTAAAATATTAATCCTGAAAATATTCCTTTAAACACTATACACATTATCCCGACTGGTAGATGGAATTTAAAAACTTTAATTTAACCTAATGGCGCAAAAAAACCGTTAAGGCGTCAAAAGACAAACTTCACTTTTTCCACCCCATTCTTTTGAATTTCTTTCCGGTCGTAAAAAGAGAGAGAAAGAAAGACTCAAGAATATAATAAATTACTAAATTCTGCGTTTTGGGGTACATTATTTTGCATAATCCTCAAATAGGTATACAAAACTTTGATATTTATCTTAAACTTTCGTCGCCATTCTGAGAGTTTTCTGCGTTTATTTTTCTAAATATCTTCCTAGTGGTCCAATTCGTTAAAATTTATCGGTATGAAATTTTTTTAGTAAATGAAACAAAGTGAAATCTATATTGTGAAATTGTCTTAACGCCTATTCAACTAGAAAATTTGGTAAATGGTCCTTCGAGCCGACATATAAATATTCAATTAATAATTTATTTGTTTGCTGATTAATATAATTAAATGCATTTATAATTCCTTAAGCCGAATATGGCTGTTTAAGGTCCTAACAAGAAAGTCTTGAGATGTGTAGCGCAACATAAACCTCTAATTATTAAAAGTATCAAAAATGGCACAATGTGTTTTTTTAATGGCACACGAGAGTGTTAATTTTTGGCCGAGACCGCAGGTCGAGGCTAAAAATTCTCTAGAATATATTAAAAATAATTACTTCCAATACATCTTGAAGTGGTTTTTTATCCCGATAAGTTATCGCACAATTTTACAGCATCCAGTGGTCTTTCTGTGTCGTTACTATAGAAACGGTTTGTTGGCACGCCACGTGTTTGACTGTGTTTGCTCGTAGTTGCTTCAATTTCAAGTTATTTTCAAGAAGATGGATGTTGATTATGATAGTGGTAGTGATAGCCCATCAGATATATTTGAGAAAGCAAATGCAATAGTATCTGATATGTTACCGGCCAAATCCTAGTTAGTATATGAGAAAACATATGACCAATTTCGTGAATGCTGCGACAAGAAACATATAAAAAAGGTTTCTGAAAATGTGCTTGTATGCTATTATGAGGAAAAATCAAAAATTATAAAACCTCCTACGTTATAGAGTGTTTACTCAATGTTGAAAAGTACCTGACCTATTGCGCAAGAACGTTTACTGTTTCAACTTCTGATTATATTGAGATATACCTCAAGTATAGAGCACTACGGCCGCCTCATACAAAAAGTACCTAACAGATTTTTTCTGAAATATTAGAGAGGAAAATGTATTAACCAACATGTGGGGTTAAATAAAATAGGAAAAATTCCCAGCTTGATTGCAAAATGGCTTGGAAAAGACATGTATAAGAGCTACACATGTCACTGTTTCAGGAGAAGCTCTGTAACTCTTCTGGCCAATGCAGGGGGCAACATAACATCCATAAAACGTCACGGTGGCTGGAAATCTATCTCCGTAGCAGAAGCCTATATAGAAGATAGTTTGAATAACAAAATTGAAATTTCTAACAAAATATTGAATTGTCCATCTTCTTCCAAACAAATTAAAATATCTGATAAAATTGTGGAATCTTCTCTTCAAGAAATATCTAACGTTTCTGATCAGCAGCAACAAGAATATCTTCGGGAATTTATGTTGTTCAAACTTTAGGATCAATTATTATTCCAATAATTGAAATTGTTTTATGATGAATAATCAATTAATAAGACTCTGTTAAAAATAAATCCTTCATAAAGTAATATTTGATGTTTATTTTGTGAATTATTTTGGCAATGAAAAAAAGTCTCTTTTCACGGTGAAAAAAAGTAAATATTTACGCATTAATAGAGATGTAGAAATGTCAAGTTTTTTTGACAGTTGTACAAAAAAGTTATATATAACTATCGTTTTTGTACTGGAGAAAAGAAAACACATCAAATCGTTCTCGGAATCAGTTTTCTTTTAGTTTACTCTACATTGTGTACCCATTATTCGATGCTAAGAAGTACAATTAAGATACAGGAGTTTATATAGGTAATAAAGGTGTTATTATTAATGCAAAAAGTGATTTGCTATTTCTAAACTACCAGAACGGTAAATTTACTAAAATGGGCAAAGACATTGCGACTTTCTTATACCAACATACAAAACGATCAGTCTAGAAGTCATCAAAATATAAAGTTAGATCTAAATGTTCTTAATATTTTCCTAAGCAATAATAAGCAGTCGTGGACAAAGTATTCTGTTCGCATATAATGGCTATTATATGCTTATCGAATAATATATTGTTTTCACTGCTGCCATTGTCTGCGTTTTCAATTCATCTATGAAAAACAATGTAATCGAATGTAAATTATTGAAAAAAACTGCTTAAAGCGCGATAAACCGATGGAAAACAATGTATTTTCAAAAAAACCCTTGGCACCCCGTCGTTTGCTTCTATAAATTTTTTTATTTTTTATCTTTTTTTTGAAATTAATCTAAAATTAATAGGAAATTGATTAATACTAGATTGAAAATAAAGAAAAGATTTGTATCGTAAAAAATATCCCAAAGTTTTCAGTATTTTTTATTAGTTTCCGTGCTATAAATTATCTAGAAATTTTTGTACATGGTCCTTCGAGCCGACTCGAAATATTTCTGTTATTTCCTGGTGTTGTAAGTGTCTCTAAAAGTTTCTCTCTTCGAAAGCATAACTCACACGTCCAACAATTATTTGTGAATCTCCGGACACAAACCGAATAATACAAAATTCAATTTTTGAAGAAAAAAACCTTTGGCACTCTCCGTAGTTTATTGGATCGTAAATAATAGCCCGAAGTGACACGGTTGACAGATGATAAATCAAAATGCGAACCCGCAAACGAAATGTTTGCTTTTTCCCACAAAACTGCATCATTCCCTGGCCGAACGTCCGAGTGTGGAGTAGTATTATTGTTTTTATTACTGGATTACAACGAGAAAAAACGGGGTAGAACAGAGGCGGTCCCTCGAATTAATCCCCAAATATACAATAAAAATCACGCCGGAGTCAAATGTCACTGTGGATATTGCTGTTTTGAATAAAACATCCATCACTGATTGACGAATTTTCAGAGCATTATCTTTTAACTATTTTTTTTTATTTGTGTAACAAAAAGGGTTCTTTTTCAACGTCTCATATAATATTAATTTAAATTATACATTATTCCATACTGTTGAAATTTGATCCCAAATCCCATTAAACTTTTTTTAGCCCGATGGTACATCGGCAGTGATGATGCTATTTATAATTTTATAAAGATAAAATAATAGAAAAAAATATTTGACTATTTAGCCCGGTAACTTTATCCTACGATGCCGAAACATTTGTAAAATAATATTTTGAGATAAAACTGAGAAAATGGAGTAAAACAGATCTGGTCCCCTATGTAAATGACCTCCAGGGTCAATTTCAGAGATTCGATTAAAAATTACGCCTGTAGGAAATGTTTGGTCAGTAAATATTATTACTTTGATTTTTTCATTATTCCTTCTTGTTCAGAGCTGATATTGGATTAAAAAATTTCATAAAAATGAATGAAAAAAAAATAAGCGCTTTCGATGTTTAATCGAAAAGAAAATGTTTTTCTTTCAAACTGATATTATAGCCCATAGAGTTGGCATACTAAAATACCTTCCTGAATTACCTTCCAAACTGGCTTGGAATTGTTCACAGTTTGACAGATTTCTTACTCCTGTGAAATGAGTTAGACCTTTAGGAATGCTAATACAGCTTTTTAAGGATCATAAATTCTAATAATTTTTCCTGATCTTTTCCTGAATTACCTTCCAAACTGGCTTGGAATTGTTCACAGTTGTTAGGATTTCTTACTCTTGTGAAATGAGTCAGATCTTTAGGAATGCTAATACAGATTTTTAAGGATCAAAAATTGTAATAGCTTTTTCGTGAACTCTTCCTGAATTACCTTCCAAACTGCCTTGGAATTGTTCACAGTTGTTAGGCTTTCTTAATCCTGTAAAAGGAGTCAGACCTTTAAGAATGCTAATACAGATTTTTAAGGATCATAAGAAGGATCATAAGAACCTTAGTTAGTTGTTAGGATTTCTTGATCCTGTAAAAGAAGTCAGACCTTTAGGAATGCTAATACAGCTTTTTAAGGATCATAAATTCTAATAGATTTTCCTGATGTCTTCCTGAATAACCTTCCAAACTGGCTTGGAATTGTTCACAGTTGTTAGGATTTCTTACTCTTGTGAAATGAGTCAGATCTTTAGGAATGCTAATACAGATTTTTAAGGATCAAAAATTGTAATAGCTTTTTCGTGAACTCTTCCTGAATTACCTTCCAAACTGCCTTGGAATTGTTCACAGTTGTTAGGCTTTCTTAATCCTGTAAAAGGAGTCAGACCTTTAAGAATGCTAATACAGATTTTTAAGGATCAAAAATTGTAATAGCTTTTTCGTGAACTCTTCCTGAATTACCTTCCAAACTGCCTTGGAATTATTCACAGTTGTTAGGCTTTCTTAATCCTGTAAAAGGAGTCAGACCTTTAAGAATGCTAATACAGATTTTTAAGGATCAAAAATCGTAATAGATTTTTCGTGATCTCTTCCTGAATTACCTTCCAAACTGCCTTGGAATTGTTCACTGGATTTCTTGGCTCCTGTAAAAGGAGTCAGACCTTTAGGAATGATAATACAGCTTTTAAGGATCATAAATTCTCATAGATTTTCCTGATGTTTTCCTGAATAACCTTCCAAACTGGCTTGGAATTGTTCACAGTTGTTAGGCTTTCTTGATCCTGTAAAAGGAGTCAGACCTTTAAGAATGCTAATACAGATTTTTAAAGATCAAAAATTGTAACCTACATTTTTCGTGATCTCTTACTAAATTACCTTCCAAACTGGCTTGGAAATATTTGAAAAAAGAATGGTGAAAGACAAAATTATGAGTTACCTTAATCATCAAATTTTATGCTATGATCATCTCAAAAAACACAAAAATGTAGGTCAAATAGAATTTAAAATCAAGTAGTGAACGCAAACAGAATCAATTGATCATTTGATACGACTGACGGAAAACACATCAGATGAAAAAATATGGCAAACAAAAGATGCAAATGGTTGCCAAGAAAAACATGGGTGAAAAAATTAAAAGAAGAAATAGAAGAATGTCTTTTACCACTTTCGTATAAAATCAACAGGTAAATTGTTTTGCTGTTCTCTGTTTATCTTCTCAATCATTTAACGATATTAACTGTCCGAAAAACCCAAATAAATGTTTATATATGAATACCACAGCTGATGGTTTATTTAGCAACGCCATTGGTAAACACCCTGCAGAGATGAAAATTCAACGCCCAGAATGATTAATCGAGCAATCGTAAATGAGAAACAACCGAAATATCGGACGGTGATTGAATGGAAGCTTTCCAAAACGAACGCCATCGTTTCCGCAACTATCTTGACAAACTATCGCTGCAACCTACCAATCATCCACCGACGCGGCGCCGGTATCGTTAAATTACAGGTACCTGTAACGGCTCAGATGAAACATCGATTGTTAGATCTATGACGCTTTCTTTCCCGGAGCGTTAAAGCTGGTTAGGAAATTGTTTTTCTGTCGTCTATTTTCTGTATTCTTCACAGGAAATGCGTCATTGCCGTCGACCGCAACTGATAAGTTTTATCATTATACATGTTGATTACAGAATAAGGACATCCGACAGTCTTTCATTTATTATCTCAAAAAGCAACCAGTACTTAATATTATTTAAATAAACACCAATTCAAATGTCGAATGCAAGAAATGAAAGTAAACCAGTTTCCTTTAGAGAAACACTTAATCCTGTCGCTATACCGCACAAAAGAGAGGAAATTACGTCTATGTTAATTCGTAGCTAAAACAAAAGGAACATTAGAATTTGGGAATTGATGGTAAAACAGACTAATGAAAGCAGATGCAGAGCCGGCTTTCCAAAACTGTTGCCGGCTCGAAGGACCATGCGCTAATTTATAAAAAAAACTTTATCTGGTTTCAAATAAACTTCATAAAAGTAACTTAGAAGACGCATATAATTTCCTTAATGTAGTAGTAGAAGTAATATTCGGAAAGAAGGAAATACAGATGAAGGTCGTAAAATATCAGCGCAAGACTCCATCTTAACATTCTATCGACATTTACTGGATAATATCTGAAGAACGATTTCAACCCAAAATATTGTTTCCATCTGCTCGAATAAAATTACAAACTATACGGTAATGAGTGACTAATTCTACAAGGCCGACTCTGGATCAGAGCTGTAAAAGCACTACCAAAAGTACGATAGTAAGAGTTGCTTTATCACTGCAGAGAAAGACGAATGTCTTGAAGGCCCTACACGACGTGATCTAGAAATTCTAGCACGCCGCCATGTTTCTAGCGGTTGACTCGCGAAAACTATTACGGCAACGAAGTAATAATTGTCATTGCTATAATACATTGGCGTGTCAAATAGAATAGGGGTGGTATATAGATTTTATATGTATGCATACTTTATTACCATCGTTATTCAGCAACTACTTTGATTTATGAATTTAATTTTATAATATCCACAACTTCCATATTTTTCCTCTCACACTTCTACAACCAACGATCCTGACTTATAAAATGCTCCGAGCCCCGATGTTCATATGAGTCATTTTGGTCAAAACTTTCGGACAACTTTGATAATAACTTGTTCAGATTTAGTTCCTACTAGAAGTATAAGTAGGAGACCGGTTGCAGTAACCAACGACCGGTTGATAAACTCCTCCGAGATCCTCATTTTCTATCTACTACATATAAGACGAAGTATACTGTCAGTTATATATAAATCCTCTTGGAAAATCGATTTTGATTTCACAATAAAAAAATCAGAGCATACAATTAAGGAAACACCCTTTATACTCACTTTATTAAATCTAGTAAACCATTCAACTATTATTCATGGCTTATTACGCGATCTAAATCCGTCCTTCCTCCCTGGAGACCCAAGAATAAAACCACTCCGCCCGACACCAGTTTATTTTAAATTGCAGTTTAATGCCACTCACACTAATCTAAATAATCTCGCTCACCAATCAAATGTAGTTTAGTGCCGCTACTGCCCTCCTTTGTGTCCTTTATGAAGCCAACTCAGCGACCTTCCTTAGTAGTTCGCCACCCCGCAAATTGTATTTCCTGTTCTGAATTATCTAAGACATGTTTGCAAGTTTCCATTGTCTCCAGCTACGAGTAAATATTGAATAAACTCAGAGCCTGCGAACGTAATGCCCTCTTTGAAGCTACAATGACGTCCTCAATCTCAATGGCAGATGATAATTAAGGATCAATGGTTGATTATTATTAGGTAAATTTGATACGAATTGAATTATTTCGATAATGATACATATGATCATAGAAACCATTTAAAACTTTACCCAGGCGATGTTTTAGAGTCAATTTTGATGATACGGTAAGTTAATATAGAAATATTGTCTTGATGTACCTCAAGGATTCATTTTGGGGTCTTTAAGCATTTCTCCATACTGTTTTTTCTTATTCTGCGTCTTTTTCCATTTGTTCTTGGTCTACCTTTGGTACCCTAGTTAAGAGCATCTTCATGACACATCCTAACCACATCAATCGTTGTCCTCTAACTAGGCCCCGTAATATTGGGTTCTATAAACCATCAAACCACTATGAACTACAGAAATGAGTCAGGTTGTATGTACAATTCATGTAGATCTGTATTATTTCTTCACCTCTATCCTTCTACCTCAACAGTAGCCTTAAAGAACCTACATACCCTTATTGTTAGGCGGAGGTATCAACGACCAGGAAGATGTTTCTCACAACAAAGTTTCAACAGAAAGAATTTAACTTCCAGTAATGCACCAATCAGAATAATCATGTTATAAAGTTATCAGATTTTGTAATTTTTTGTAATCATCATGGTTTAATTTACAGTAAATATACTAAATTGACGTACGTCACTGTTTATTTATCGTGTAGCATTAATTATACTCCAATGCAATAAATCAAACCTTTTGGCTCGAAGGCTCATGCGCCAAATTGTGAAGAACTTAAATGATTTAAAATAGAATAAACATTCATCCACCATATAAATCATGTTCAGTAAACCAATCCTATTTTATTCGTGAAATCAAACACTGCGGTAAGTTCAATTCAAACTTGATTTACGTTCAATAACATTATTTTGAAAACAAGTTTCCAGATACAGGTTACCGTTGTAACCACAATGAATTTATCGTTGACCAATCGGATAGATGTTAGTCTATTACGATAGGAGTTGTTAATGAACTATTGTTTTAAAAAAATATATTGCAGGTAAACATTTTGATCGAAACTGTGCTGATATTATCGATGAATATAATTACTGGGCATGTATGATTGAGTATGTGTCTTTGTTTGCATGTGTACTTAATTCATGACCCTCTGGAGCCACGCTTGGTTATAACCTCCACCTCTCACAAACTGTGAAATCCTAAGGCATATAAACCGCATAATAACAAGTCGGCGTTGCCAAATCGTGCTAAATATCATTGATCTTACTTTATTAGTTGTTAGTGCTTGGAATTTTTACGAACTAACATTGTTTTTATTTTAGAGAAACGTCTCGTCTTGCTGAAGTGTGAGTGATGCCTGAGAAATACCATTCGAACCTCATACAAAATTTGACAGAAGTTCGGCAACGTCCATTTGAAAAAATGCGGTTAATTTTCTCTACGAATTGATATTTGCTTGCCTCTATGCCAAAAAATAATCAAAATCAGTTCGTACGCCAGAGCAATTTATTTAACAATAAGGAGTTGAAAGCTATTTCTTGTAGCTCTGAAAAATTATATCTGCAAAAAGTATTCATCGTTAAACGAAAGAAAGGTTTTAGTTTTGGGGAAAAGGCGGTTTGTGATTTATAACGAGTTTTCTGGAGGGAAGGAAAGGGTAATGGCACTTTTATTGAGTTTTGGGATGGTATTTTTGTCCCATTCGCTTTTGCTTCTTAGCTTTGTGTTGAATTCTTTCACAAACCTAAACTTCTTTGTCATCTCATCTTGGTGATTTCCAGGAAGGAGTCGAAACTTGCGTTTGGTTGATCCTTCTCTGGTCATTCCGTAGGTTGTCCTTATCCCTATACTCTCCACTACTATATGGAGGGGTGTAAGGCTTAGGATTACCTCCATGGCGGCCGTTGGGCACGTTCTCATTGCACCTGTTATGCATACGCAGGCTAGTCTTTGGATTTTCGCTAGATTTGCCTTTGTACTGGCCAGCTTAGTTCTGCTATCCCAGACTATTGCTCCATAAGCTCACTATTGACGTGTACATCCACTGCAGGATCTTTGGGTTACATCCCCAGTTTTTTCCCGCAAAATTTCTGCACACCATTAGAGTTTCGTGGCTTTGCTGGTTACTTTTTCCTGCTTATTCCAGATGAGTTTATTATCTAGTATTAGTCCCAAATATTTGACATCTGGCTTCCATTCAATAACTTTCCCGTCCAATTTGATGGTTTTGAGGTTAATGTTTCTTTTCCGTGTAAAGGCAACTAAGGTAGTCTTGATGGGGTTGACGCTAAGTCCCATCAATTGACACCATTCTTTAGTATAGTCAAGCCCTCTTTGAACTATATCGCAGAGGGTATTCTCGAATTTGCCTCTTGCGATTATGAGTATGTCATCTGCATAGCCTTTACACGATATACCAATCTCGGTCAAATCGCAGAGAAGTCGATCCACTGTTAGGCTCCACATAAGAGGGGAGGCCACTCCTCTTTGTGGACATCCTCTGGTTGTGCAGATGGAAATAGTGTCTTGTCCCATTTTAGTCGCTGCTATTCTGGTAGACAATAGTCACGACATCCATCTGGTTGTCGTGTTGTCTACCCCTCTTTCTTCTAGTACTCTTTTGACGGCTTCGTGTGGTGTGTTGTCAAAAGCCCCTTCTAGGTCTAGAAAGGCACACACTACAGATTCTTTGTTCTCTAGTGCATCCTGTATTTCATCTGTAAATTGCACCAATGCGGTCTCCGTGGATTTTCCCGTTTGGTCCGCATGCTGATGGGGGTGCAGAGGCACCCGTTCCAGGATTTCTGTTCTGATATAGTTATCAGTTGCTTTCTTCACCGTTTTCAAAACGAACGATGTGAGACTAATTGGTCTAAGGGATTTAGGATTGGTTGTATACCTTTTCCCTGGTTTAGGAATGAAGGTGACTCTGGCCCTTCTCCATACTTCTAGTATATATCCCAGTTCTAGACTACTACGACACATACTCACTAGGTGTGATAGGATTTCTTCTGGCCCGCGCTGGAGTAGGGCGGGGAATATTCCATCAGCTCCTGCTGATTTAAACGGTCGGAAGGTGTTCAAGTCCAATCTTATGCGTTTATTGCTGCAGATATGTCTGGCCATTGCCGTATCTTCTCTGGTAGGTCTACTGTACCGTTCTGGAGTGTGCCCTATAGAAATAGGTTCATTCACACCAGTAAAAGCGGGGCTCTTTCATTTTCACTTTCGGTGTAGCTACCCTCTGGCGTCTCGGTAACCTATATGATTTCTCGACAACAATAACTAATTTCCCGTATCGGAATGTAATATACTATTGCTCGAAACAAAACCTTGTATTACATTAAAAAAAAAATGCGTAAATTTTAAATCAAGAGTGTAGGTAATAATTCCAAACCGAAAACCGCATTCACTAAGCCCCTCGATCGTTAAAAAAAATTAATGAGCTGAAAAACACAGCCAGATATCAAATCGTTTCGCTTTGATTAATGCCAAATGGGTCTTTCGACGAGTCAAAGGATATATAAACGTATTAATTAAACGTATTATTGGTAATGGGGATTATGAGGTTTGATTGATTTCTAGTTTGGGGTACGTTTTAACAGCGTTGATACTGATACAGTATAAATCATAATTCATATTTATCACTTAAAAGTTATAACTATGTTTGTACAGATGCACCCGAAGCACATATTTGAATTAAATTGAGGAAACTTTCGGTATTGATTATACAGGGTGATTCATTCGGAAATGCTCATAGAGTAAGGGAAGATGGAGGACACCGAGGTGCTTTTAAATAACCTATATTTTATGGGTCTATCGTTCTTTATAACGAAGATACAGGGTGATTTATTCATTTTCCCCATTTTTTCAATTAATCACAACTTATGAATCACCCTATACATTTTTATAATATTTGGTTAGTATGTTCTTTGTCTACAGTGGCGTCGATTAACATAATAAAAAAAAGTCTTATTACAGGTCCGGCCTTAAAAAAATTAATAAATAGGTTTCGAGTCGAAACAACACCCTGTATGTCAATATTTTAAAATTTTATTTACAAATTTGGAAAGAGCAGAAAAAAATAAGTTTGGTGTTTCCCCATACAATTTTTTTTCTTATTAACATGAGTCAAATCTAGATATTTCGATAATGAGGTGGCACAAAATTTAAAAAAAAATAAATTTTCTGCCCCAAATGGTACTTTTCCATAAAATCATCAACTATTTCTTTTTCTCCTAATTTCTGGACCCAACCTTATTCAAAACCGAGAGGACAGGTCCGTATTTGGGACAAATTATTATTATCAATGACTAACTTTCAAACACCCTGTATGTGTAAAAAATTATCCAAAAATTATAAAAATGAGGAAAAATGCCCATTCCGAAAAAACATAACTTTATTTTAAAGAAAAATTATGTTGCAACAAATTGTTTTAAGTTAAACGAAAAGGTCATTTCTCAGTTCCTCGCATGCGTCCTCAATTCTCCGTAGAAGGTCCTCTCTAGTGTTTACTTCAGTTGAATAAACTTTGATTTTAAATCACCCCAAATATGGTAATCGATTGGATTAAAATCGGGCCCCCTTGCAGGCCAGTTGTGAGATCCTCCTCTGCCTATCGAACGATTTGGGAAGTTGTCATTTGAACAAAAATAATGTTGCATCAAATCTACATTTTAAAGGTTAAACATAACAGAAAATAAAAAAAGACGACATATCGAGTTGAAGCAAGGTATTCTTAACCTTGTACAAAATGATCCACAAATTAGTACGAGAAGAATCAGTCACGCCAATAATGTTCCTCAATCTACTGTTTCGAGAAGATTAAAAAAAATAATCTACATCCGTACCATTTACAGCAAGTTCAGAGGCTACAACCAGGAGACGAAATTGCTCGATTGGCTTTTAGTAGATGGGTATTACAAAATAATAGGATTATTATACAGAAGTGTTTATTTAGCGATGAAACTCAATTTACCAGAGAAGGTGTTAATAATTTAAGGAATTCTCATGTTTGGGCCAAACAAAATCCATTCGCCATAAAACAAACACATTCTCAAATCAGATTCTCCTTTAATGTTTGGTGTGGCGTTATTAACAACCGATTAATTTGACCCCATATCCTACCTCATCTACTAACGGGTGAAGCGTATTTGGAGTTGCTGCAAAATATTTTACCCTGCACGGGGGCCCGATTTTAATCCTATCGATTACTATGTTTGGAGTCATTTAAAATCAAAAGTTTACTCAACTGAAGTAAACCTTAGAGAAGACCTTCTACGGAGAATTGAGGACGCATGCGAGGAACTGAGAAATGACCAAGCTATGATTAGAAAGTCAATTACAAATCTTACGGAAATGTATTGAGCAAAATGGCGGCCACTTTGAACAACTGTTATAAGTTACGTTGTTCACATTTTTTTGTGTCTAATTCTTTTCGTTTAACTTAAAACAATTTGTTGCAACATTATTTTTGTTTAAAATAAAGTTATGTTTTTTTCGGATTGGGCATTTTTCCTCATTTTTATAATTTTTTGATAATTTTTTTACGCATACAGGGTGTTTGAAAGTTAGTCATTGATAATAATAATTTGTCCCAAATACGGACCTGTCCGCTCGTTTTTGAATAAGGTTGGGATACAGAAATTAGGAGAAAAAGAAATAGTTGATGATTTTATGGATTAAAGCTGGAAAAGTACCATTTGTTGGCAGAAAATTTTTTTTTTTAAATGTTGTGCCACCTCATTATCGAAACATCTAGATTTGACTCATGTTAATAAGTAAAAAAATTGTATGGGGAAACACCAAATTCGTTTAGTCTTACTTATTTTTTTGTGCTCCTTCCAAATTTGTAAATAAAATTTTAAAATATTGACATACAGGGTGTTGTTTTGACTCGAAACCTACTTATTAATTTTCTTAAGGACGGACCAGTTATAAGACTTTTTTTATTATGTTTATCGACGCCACTGTGGACAAAGAACATACGAACCAAATATTATAAAAATGTATAGGGTGGTTCATAAGTTATGATTAATTCAAAAAATGGGGAAAATGAATAATGTATCTTGGTTATAAAGAACGATAGACCCATAAAATTTAGGTTATTTAGAAGCACCTCGGTGTCCTCCATCTACACTTACTCTATGAGCATTTTCGAGTGAATCACCCTGTATAAAGGAAGAACACAGTCTGTAAATGCGTGAGTGAGATAATCTGTTTATATTAGGAATATTTCTAAAGAAGAAATTATTTTTTGCTAGTGTTAATGACATCAAAATGAGACGTTTCGTCCATTTGACTTTTCTTTCGTTCTACTCTTGACAACAACAATCGGTGTTTGCCTAGAGGATACGATTTTTATTTATTTTTTTCGAGAAACAATTTTGAAACGAATCTCAAGTATTTATTACTGAGTGAATATTTCATGTATATGACCCGGTTCTGATCTCTTCGAGAAAACTTTTAAATCCATTGGTATTTTCGCAACTCGGATTTAAATTTAGTGTGCTTGAGTCCGCCTCGGATTGGATTTGCCTAAATAAGGTGAATTTAAATTGAAATTTATAATGGTTTGGCAGCTTGGCGACGCTACGCGAAAAACTTTGCGACGAGAAATTTTCGGACGCCGTATATTACAAAAAAAAAATACTTAAAAATAACGAAGACGGATTGGATTTAAATCTAAAAAGCATATTAGGACTTTTTTAGAGAGGTTTATTTTAGGAGGTAGCAATCTTGTTTTTGCAGATGGAGTCAAGAGACCCCCTATATCTCCGTTATTATGTAATGTACATAAAAAAGTTTCAAACAGAAAGTTATTTTCAAATAAGTCACTTTCTACACTTGTTATGTAAAATACTATTTCTAACCTCGTTTAATTTGTAAGTGAAATATGTACCGCACTGTTTTGATACTTTTTACGTATATCAATAAATATTTTATAATTATTTTAACATCCATGAATAATCATAAAATATTCCGACATTTTAAAATCTGACTGTCGTTTCTAATATAAGCATTGATCATAGCGCAAATGATAATATTAAACTAGACCGCATTAAATATTCATTTGCCATGTCAAATCACACCCCGTCCTGTGATGTTTCCCTTTGTGAATATTAATATTTATTACAAAAGGGCATATATCGGTCAATATATCTGTATCGGACGAATACAAAAGCTTTTGTTAAAAATTTTATGAACTCGCATACATTTTAAAATTGGATGCTTACGAGTTTCAAAAGGAAGAAGCAATTGGTTCTTTTATCGTTTTTTTAATATTGGTTAAAGCAAAAAGTATTTCTAAATATTGTTTAGTTTGTTTAATTTATGTTTGATTTGGGCCCACTTTTCTTATCTTAAAGTTATCAGAAGGCAGGATATTGTTAAAAAATATCAGTTTCTACAATTAATTTTAAAATAATATAGCTATTAAGACAACTAGGGTTTTATAGACAGTTTAAAAATCGAGGTCGAAGTTTAAATCCAAGAGAACGAAGTGAGCGCGGATTTAATAGACCGAGATTTTTAAACTATGAGACACGTGTTGTCTTCAAGATTTTTTCTATTACTAATAGAATCTTATCATAAATGGATTTTGAAAGTTTAGTCATTTTCAATTTCGCTTGAGTTAATATAGGTCTGTCTATGAAAAAAAATGTATGGGTGTTATGGTAACGAGTCAACAAAATAATGGAAAAAATTTTTTTTTTCATCAACATGTCGCATGAAAGCATTCCTAATGAAATATTACTAATAGGCAACGAACTGCGGGCAAATTTTTTACCTGCAAAATAAAAACAGGCATATAAGAAGGTGTAAGTGGCTTTCACATAATAGAAATCGGGCAAAAAGGGTAAATGAAGTGACGGAAGGCGTAACTTGATACAAGGGGAAGTTCCTTGTAATGTCCCTTGTTTTAACATAAATATTGATGTTCTTAGACTAAATTAAATGTATATTACAGTCCCAAAAATTGTGTCCGGCTTCTTTGTGGACAGAGTATTCAATGCTGAAAGCTACGCTAAAGGCCAAGGAGAATATTGATATTGAAACATTTGGTTCTGTTGTACCCTTTATAAAAAAATTGAATATTGGTTATCGTTCTAAGAAGTCTCGTCAAGAAATCCAAACATTTTTGTAGGAAGCGGATGGTACAGCCTATTTGTTTATGAAGGTAATCTTTTCTTTTCAGTAGGATACCATATTTATTTTATAATGATTTTATACCTTAGGTTGCTTTAGTGTTTGGCATTACCGGAGCCTGCAGGAAAGGGGAACTTCGAAATATGAACTATTGCGACATTCAAGACTGCGGTGACATTTTAAACGTCATGATACCTAATACGAAAACACATAAAGAGAGGAGATTCACTGTTCTCAACGAAAGTTTTGGTATTAAACCAATCGATTTATATCGACGTTATGTGGCCCTACGTCCAAAAAATAATGCACCTGCAAATTTTTTTTTGCATTATTTCAACGGAAAATGTTCTAGACAAGTGATCAGAATCAACACGTTTGGCGATATTCCCAAAAAGATAGCGATGTTCTTAAAGTTGGAAAACCCAACTAATTACACAGGACATTCATTCCGAGGCAGTTCGGCAACTTTATTTGCTAACGCAGGTACTAACTTTTGCATGAATAAATTTTGAATTAACAATTCATCTTCTGTAGCTGGAGATATTACTTCATTGAAAAGGCATGGGGGGTGGGAGTCATCAAAAGTTGCCGAATCCTACATTGAAGAATCTTTGGAAGAAAAGGTTAAGATTGCCCGAAAGGTATTTTTGAATGGCAGAGACGATGTTAATATGGACATCAGCAATCGGAATTGGAGCGACAATGGTAATGTGGAAGTTAGCAATCACAATCCACTCCCCAAAAGTGGAAATTGTTGCAACGATGCTTATGTGGGGGCCAAGAAAAATAATATTAATACACTCTTCGGAAGTGGCAATTTCCATTTTCATAATTGTAATTTTTATTGAATAAATGTTAAATGTGGAAGCGTATTTGAAATAGCATAAAGTACGTTACCGTTAACGACGTATTTTATAAGGAATGATGAATTTTATTGACAACTTAAAGTGATAATTCTAACTGACCATAGTCAGTGGCGGCGATTTTGGGGGCGTAGGGGGCAGCCCCCCCACATTTCAGGCTAGGAGTTATGGAAAAATTTATTTGAGCACAGTTTTCGCCCCCCTATTTCTACTGTCCAATCGCCGCCACTGACCATAGTAACAGTATAAAGTGTCAAGTATTAGAAAAAAGTAATAAAATGTTTTTTTGTTCTGAAATTAATTATAGAAACTAATATTTGTAAACATATAACGCCTAACATGGGGCACAACTCGCCTAAACCCTGAGATAGAATAGAAAATTAATTAGTAAAGAACAATTTAATAATTATATTATTTTAAATCAAAGTTATAACAAACAAACAAAAACCATTTTATTATTTTATTATTTTGAAATTAATTATAGAAACAAATATTTCTAAATAATATTCATCATTTTGTATAAACATTTATCGTATTTTGAGATAGGAAGAATCATCATAACGATCCCAAATGAAGAAAAAAAAAGTGTTTTTTCACCAAGACAAAATACCGTATCATAAGTCAATTGCAACAATGTCAAAACGTATTGCAATTTAAATTGGATCCCCATCCACCATACGCTCCAAATCTGGTGCTTACCGACCACTGTCTGTTTGCAGACCTAAAACGAATGCTCCAGTGAAGGAAATTTTGCTCCAATTTTAAGGCTAAAGAAAAATTGTTCTACAAAAAAGGCATCGAAATGTTAGAGAAGCATTGCCAGAGCTCTTGATTTTTGTTTACACCCTATTTCAGATATATTGCCGTTTGCCCTACTCAAATCGGACCAATAATGACGTAGTTACCACGTCTCTAGCACGTTTAGTATGCAGCATTGAATTCCTACCTCGGCAGTCAAAACAACATTATCTTTCTACTAGCAATTTGCACATAATTTACAAAAGCCAAAAAAAATGTCTTAAAATTAAATCTCATTTCATTTACCGCATTTTTACCGCCGTTAGTACCAGCTAACTAAGTCCCGAGAGAACATGTACAAGGAAAACTAATAATAATATATTATAAGCGGTGTATACTTCGAAGATTATGCAACTACTTATCTCGCACGATGTTAGAAACTTAAAAACAAATTTAGAATTATATTCGACCACAAAGAAATTTAATAAAGGACTTAAGAGCCATCCCTACTGCTTTATTTTTCATGTCAATCACTAGTTTTTGCTGGAAAGCCAGTATAAAAGATGGCGACAAAAATGCTGATAAAAATAATGATATTAGTGACTTTAAATGTGACCAATGTGAGATCCCAATGCTATGAACGAAAATTTTAGCGGTAAAGAGAAATAGTAAAATAATCCTTAAAAATTAACACCTTATTAATTTTGAATGAAACGAATTTGGTACGAATTTCAACTTTACTTCCTTATTCTCCTTCGTGAACCGTACGTGGTATCATGGAAAAATCATGGAGAGACTCAACCCGGCTTCAACGAGCTCCTATTCTCCTATTCATTTCGCGAAATACCCTCCCCAAATTCAATCGGTTCGGCTCGTTCCCAGTAGTAAAAACAAGCAAGCGACTATAAATCTTCGCAAACAAAAAAAGAAAAAAGATAATTCAAGATGAAGCGCAAACAAATAACCCTGGAGGTCTCGGGCACCGAACCAGTCATTTGGTTTAGATTTAGTATATGTAGACTTTGATTTAGTAAAACAGGTTTTTTTTTTATTTTGTATCAAGTAACGTAAAAGTAATTAGTGGAGAATCGATTGGTGCTACAACAACTGTAACTCGGTATTCACCACAGAACAGGTGACAACGACTCCATGTAACCGTTTAACCGGAAGTGACACTATCTTTTTTTAGGAATCCTTTAAAAATTTGCTACACTTAAATCAAAAACGGCCCTAAATTGTTTTTTGAAATAGGTCAAAGTCATTCACTTAACAATGGGATAATTAACTGATATTCACTCCCAAACGGTTTTAAATTCGAAGTATTCAGCAAGTAGACATGATGCGTACGCTAACTGGTGAAAAATTAGTTTATTTACACTCTGTGCCGAACTTAAATCATACATTGAGAATCTTCCGTACAAACTCAAATAAGTTATGCATTTGAAGATTGTCGCCTTCAAGTTGGTCTATCTTTGTATTAAAATTCACTGAGGACTTACAATTATTGGCGGCCTGGGCCCATAACCTCCTATTGTAAGCAGTAACATATAGTGAAAACTATTATACGCCGTAAATTAAAAATATATGACATATAAAAAGTAAATTGACATGACAAATACTATAAAAACGTTTACAGAGTGATTTTTGTTTTTATAACAATTATTTTAATATTCCAGTCCAGCAAATAGCTATTTTCATCAACATGACGTTAGAGTGAACAAAAAAAGGACTAGAAACTTTCCTTCTTTCGATAAGGTGATAAAATATGAACGGGCACGAACATTTTTCGCCGCTTTTATTTTCTCATTCACACCAAGTAGACTTCTCTTTATGCAAATTTATGCAAAAAATCTGTTTCTATTCGATATTTTCTCGCCGAGTCGCTCCAGTCGTTCGTTAGCTACCGATGTTGCATTATTACCGAACAAAAAAAACTTATTTAGTGAAACAGCGTCGCACGCTGATTAAAATTTAAGCTGAATAAATGGAATCAATTTTAAGACTTGAGAGATAATTTATCTGGTTTTTTGTAATAAATATTAATGAGTGTTTACAGAAATGCTACGATTTAGTTTTGGATGAGATAAAATAATTGTTTCATAAAGAAAGCTGATTGTGATTGTTGTTACAACACTGTAGATTCCTGCTTATCTATCTAAGGGATCTATCGATCTATTAGAGAACCCAAGATATCACTTCCTCTCCCACTCACTTACTCCCACTATAATTTAATAATTGATTAAAATTGTTATTTAATTAAGTAATTATCTGTTTTTCAAAGTATCTACACCAAGGAAATCATATTTTAGTAGAATGAATGGAATACCAACAAAAGGGCTGGTTTTAAATAATCAGAAGTCGACGAGTCTCAAACACGCTTACCTGTTATTGCATAAATCCGTCTCCTGAATTAAAAAATTACTTCTGTATTTCTTAAACCAAAGAAACACCGCCATATTTGATATGAAATGCTTTCTTTGTTTAATAATAACTTTCTCCTTTAGTGTAAAATTTTGTCATGTGGGATGCACCAGAAAGTTCCTAACAAAGACACTAAATATTAGGTCTCGTCCCATATTACGTATTAGTAGCGGTCATGTGTCCGCAATGTTCGCAAACTCCAACAATCTGTGACTTTCTAATAGGAACAAAACATTCTGTGGAGAACGGTCAAACTAATTTTGTATCTAATGAAAACGCTGAAATTGAAAACGCGTTGTGACGCCACTTTCCTAACTAATACAATCTTTTAGTGGAGAGAGTATGGTCTATGTGGAATTCGCAAATTAGAGAATGCTCGAATAATTGCATTCACGTACGTATATAAATACTAGGATTCACAAGGGTTAACGCTGGTACTGACGGTAGTGTTAATTGTTTTATGTTTATCAAAGAATGGAGTGGTAAGCAACCCAAAAAGCAAATTTCTCTGTTATTGAAAGTGTTTAAGGTTTTGGTTTAGATCTCAAACTTTCAAGAAAATGGAAATTCCAACGGCATCGCTCTATAAAATCCTCCGTAACCTTATTTTTCTCCCAATTTTGACCACTTTTATCCATTCGATTCTCACTATTCAATAGCCAAATTTCAATTCACTTAAATGTAGTGAAAACGATCCGACGAAGGTTGTTTAAAACTATCCACTGTTAAAAAGTCGTTTAGAAAATTAGTTCAGTTAATCGAAAAACCGTTTTAGACCCGGCTTCTCCTATTCTTAAAAGTATTTTTGTTGGAATTGGTGATTATGATCGTTTATTCGCACTCTTTTAGTCTTAGGAATTTAATCCGGATAAAAGTTTTGGAATAGAGAGTACCTCGTTTAGAAGGAATTAATTTTTTCTTGGTTTTAATTTGCATTTACTTTACTACCAGGAATTTTTGAATGTATTTTTCTTCCAAGAAACTCTGTTGTTAAGAAAATTAAAAAAGAATCATGACAAAATAAACAGTGTTAGGAGAAAATATAGTGGTTAACAGCATATGGAAGCTCAACATTTATTTTTAATTACTAAATAGGAATTGTAATTTCCAAATGTACCTGTAAACTAAACTGATTTTATTCATTTCTATAACTCATAATGGCTTTGTACTTCAAATACTCTTACTCTTATTAATGAATAGTAAAACCACTTATTTTATTAAAAACTTTTTTAATTTTGACGTTTCGACTTTCTTGTTCGAAAGTCGTTTTCAAAGCTTTTGAAATTGAAGATGTCAAAATCTGTTTCCATCATATTTTTGTGACGTTTCTGGGAATTCCTTTATCAAAAATTCAAAACAATAAAAATGACAAATTTAGATATAATCGTTGGTTTTGATGTAGTTAATTTATTTCCAAATGTTCCTGTCGATAAAACTCTTAATCTTGTGAGAAAAAAGTTGGCAAGTGATAATACATTAATAAATAGAACTAAATTAAGCGTCTCAGCAATTCTAGAATTATTAGAACTATGTATTAAAACTACATATTTTCAATTAAATAGTGATTTTATCAGCAAAATTTTGGCATGGCAATGGGTTCTCCTTTATCACCAAAATTGTGTGATATTTTCATGGAGGATTTTGAAATGAAAATTGTAAATAAACAAAATTTAAGACCTTCTGTCTGGTTTAGATATGTAGATGATATCTTTGCAATTTGGCAACAGATATTTTTATATAATATTAATAATTCGGAACCTACTGTTAAAACAATTGAAATTGAAAATAATAAAAAATTACCGTTTCTTGATGTACTAATACACAATAATAACAATTGTTTTGAAACATCAGTTTTTAGAAAAGAAACACATACAAATAGATATCTAAATTTTAATTCAAACCACTCAATTTGTGTTAAAGGAGGTATTGTCAAATCTCTTTCCGATAGAACAAAAACAATTTGTTCAAACGACAATATTTTAAATAATGAATTATCACTTGTTAAATCTGTCTTGATTAAAACAACTTTACAGAGACCTCAAAAATAAAGAACAAAATTTAAATTCCCCAATACTTCATTCAAAATAGTAAAAATCCCTTATATTCCAAAATTATCCGAAAAAATTAGGATTGGAAATAAATTTAATTTAAAAACAGTTTTTCAAACTAATAATACATTAAAATCTTTAATAGTAAATACAAAACCTTTTAATGAAATTCAAAATACAAAAAATTGTAGTTAACTACAAAATTCCATGCGATTGTAATAAATTTTATATAGGAGAATCATCTAGACCTTTTCATATTAGACTTAATGAACACCATTCATACATTAAAAATAAACAATTCGAAAAATCAAAAATATGTGAACATGCATGGGATTTTGGACATAAAATACAATAGAATTCTTCAACTAGATTATTAGAACCTAATAATTATAACCGCAAAGTTAAAGAAGCAGCTTTGATATGCTTAAATAATAACGAATGTGTTTCTAATTGTTCTTATAATATGCAAATACGCTATCGTTTTTAATAAAATAAGTGGTTTTACTATCCATTAAGAAGAGTATCTGATTTTATTAGTTTATTAAATAAACTTGTTTAATTTTCAAAACAAATTAAACATAATCTCAAATCGACAACATCGCATCAAACACTTTCACATAATCTCAATCCGACAACACCACGAGAGACACAGAAGTCTTAACGGTTTTGAATTACGCGGAGTTTGTCATGTAGGCCAATTTCGTACCATTTCGATACAGCGCTGAGGCGCAGAATTTCTAACGGATGTTTTCTAGGAACATGCAAATAGTCACGTCCGCCATAAAACTCATAACGTCACAACCAAATTAATCCTTGTCTTCTCCAGCGTGAGAGAAAGAGATAGACATAAAAAACTTACCCATTTAACAAAATCGATTCGCCCACGCGATAACAACTAAATTCTAGAATACTCGGACGGGTGGGGAAAAAAACTTCGAAAAGGTCCAGACTTCGAAAACTTTTAAATTAGTGCAACATCATCACTCATAAACAAAACACCTAAAACGCGCATTATAAATATTTTCTGAATGATGTGATTATTTTAATTCTTTACTAATATGTTTTAGTGATTGTTAACACATACGTTTACTAATAATTTGTGCGTTGTTCGTTCATTACTTACTAAAGTAATTTTATTGTTAAGTTGTTAATTTGTGTTTTATTTATTTAACATTTTTTAATAAACCGTTAAATAAAAGGTGTTTGTTGTTTTTGTTAATGGAGTTGGAAAGACAATAAATACTACAGTCCACATAAATTATACAGTCCATTTAGAAGCTACGATACGGTTTAAAAAGGCGATGATAATACATCGGTCGTCCTGGTAAACTGGTACACCATAGGGATAGTTCCAGAACCCTCAACAAAACTAATAAAATTTTTAATTCGCTTTAACACACTTCAACACTCAACTTTTGTTCATTAAAATCAGTTTTTGAATACCTAAACACTTCAAATTAAATAAAACACTATTTTATGTTAGGTCAAAATTGTTCCTATCGAAGTAAAATTATACTTACTTTTTTTTCATACTTATAAATATACAATTTCTTCTACATTCTAAAACTATTAAACTTCGTCTCCTTTGTGATAATCTGTAACCTATTTCATGAATTTATTCGAGTGAATAGAAGTTTTATAAATTTATGCTAGACTAGAAACTGGTACGTGTTGCCAGACAGCCGGCGAATCCACATGCGGCCTGTGAAATAAGGGCAAAAGTGATTTTCCAATTTCAATTCGAATTTCGTCGTGTTTGCCAATACACGGTGGATCGTGAGTCTCGAAAAACTGACCAAAACTTAACTTCCGGTCGACGACGTGAATTCGAATGAGTATTTTTCTTTTACTGGATATCAAACGCATAAAAATACTGTTTAAAATATTTGTGCCGGAAAGGAATCACCAAAAGCAAGCTAAAGTTATAGATCAAAGCAACCTAGGCTTTGTTTTTAACCCTTGTAATTAAAAATTCCGGGCTACTTAAAGAAATATTGGACTTTCTAAGTCCTCCCAATTTAGCAAAAAGCTATTTTTAGATAGAAAACTACAAAAATCCCATCGAGCATATAATGGAATTTTTAACGAGTACAGCGCCCCGATTTCGTAGATTAATTTCGTATCCTTTACTCAACATCCATCATTATCCGTTCCATCTCTCGCTGTAACCCAATTAAGAAAAGCATAAATCACATCCGAGAACTTTCCTTGAACCAACTTGTGTGCCCGTGGTGTCTCTATTAATATTTTAAGCACACATTCCTCCGAATCTAGTTATCCAATCTACTCCGCGGGAATCGGATATTCGTCGTTTGTTTATCTAGACGAGCTAATCGTCTTTTAATTTGTGAAAATTTATAACTCGATAAGGGAAAACTTTCTAACGAAACTCTGTGGATCGGAGAAAGTTGTGCTGGATGACTATTTAATTCTGCTATATTTAGATTTTTAGAATACAAAATTCAACAAATCAAATTACCTACTTCAATATTTATTTAAAATATACATACATAACATATTGTAACGAGTAACATCCCTGAAGATGTTAACAATCAATTTAAGATGGTGTGAATAAATAAAATTAATAAAGGTTTCTATCAGTATTAAACAATTTATCAATAAGTAAATAAATTTCAAAAATATAATTAAAAATTACAAGGATAAGTGAAATGACAAATGTCAAGTTGCAAATTTTAACTTCATGTATTTTTTTTATAAATAAAAATGTTATTATTCAAAAACTTTTACGATAATTTATTAGAATAGGGTCTTATGGTCCGTTACTGATATAATTTGGACTTTAGTAATTAAAATTAGAATCACTAGTAGTGATTATAAATGTCAGTACCAGTTATTCCTCTAACCATAAAAATTTATCTATTTGTGAAACTTGTGGATGAAATTAATCATCTACACAATGTTAATTATGGTTAGAGGAATAGTTATACAAATTTTCAAAATTAAAAATGCCCTAATTCTATAAAAAAAGTAAAAATAACATTAATAAAGAGATCAATAATTATTAGAAATGTCAAAATTAAAATTGTAAATAAAATTGTATTTAGAAAATTAGGTTAGGTAAAATAGTAATTATAGTGTTTTAAAAAAGGTTTAATAGTGAAAGTGATATTAAGAAGAGTGAAAATAATAGTGAAAAACATTTCCAAAATATAAAAATTTAACCATGTACAAAAAATTTCACATCTCAGCAAGCCGTGAGATGACGGTCTATAAAAACCAAATTTTGACAAAATCCAGGACAGTCCATTATTACCTGTTCAGTTGTGTTGTGAGGTTGATAAATCTGTGACGTTTGTTAAATTGTTTATTTTTCCAACTCCAAGAATTTGAATTATTGTCATTATTTTATTGAATGATAATACCGAATTGAAGCAGAATCGTGAGACATCCTACAAACAGAATTAAAATAATAAAGGCACCCAACATTTTATATTGAGCTCAATAAATAAATAAATCGATCAATAAATAAATCGATAAATATTTCTATAGTCAAACAAATAAAGATCAGGCCTTATATAAAACAGAATGCATTCGATTAATAGTAAATCTTCGTACTGAAATTAATTTCTAAATCAATAGACATTTAGTTTTTAACTTTTTATTAACAATAAACTTACCACATTTCATTTCATTTTAAGGTAACTTTTGTATACCAAGGTCATTGAACATTAAAAAAATTCTAATTATAATAGCGTTTCTTGGTCTACAAACAAATGTAAATCAAATTATTATCAAGCTATTACGAAAAACAATATTTAACGTTTCACTTACTTGTTTTTGTTGCCACATCAACCACTGTTTAATCTTACATTTTCTTGTTCTTTCCACCATCAAAGATAAATAAAAAACTTATATAACGAGGTAGATCTTATTATTTCCTTAAAAGCAGTAACTTGTAACCGGAAGTAAGTTCCATAATAATCGACAAAATACTACGCACGCGCAGCCAAGAAACACCTCTGATTTTAAGAGGACTCAGCTCATATTTTGATTAAGCAATTAAGGGGATTATCAAAAAAAAAATTAAGTTAGTCAGGGTAGGGAAGTTATTGACCAATCTAGAGTATAAGTGGTCTTGGGAAAATCTTGCTGGCGCCCAGAGATTTTTTTATTTTTGTCAAATACACTAAATCATTAATTCCACAGGCTGATATAAATAAAATTAAAATAAAATTAAATAAACAAAATCAGCGACTATTCCCAGGTACCTCGTATGCGGTTAATAACAATATACATTTATTGAGAAGGAGTCTATTATTTATGTTTTATTTATTTATTAAAGTTCTTTTTGTATATCTTCCAGGCTTGTGTCTTCTTATTTATCAGTTTGATACTCCATATACATCTCCATCTATCGCATTCCAGTGTAAACCCTTTGAAACTCGTTTGACAGTTTAACCTAACTTAACCTTATTAGCAAGTTTGTTGAATTGAATTGAAAAAATTCGCTTATTGCTGTTAATAATGAAAATTAAGAAAGTTACAAAAAAATTGTTTTATTTACTTGACAATTCAAGTTAGCCCAAAATACTGTTTCTAATTAATATTGTTTACACTTAAAAAAATAGTATATACAACACTGCCGAGAAATCATATTAATTGCTTCGTGCAATATTCATTTAAAATAAGTTTAATAATTTCTTCGGAAAACAGTAAATACAAATTAATATTTTTTCAATTTCTAAAACTCATTTTTACGCGTAAAAGAAAAAGTTATTAAAATATTTTAAATTTTCTTTTACGATGTATCCAAAACCCTGCGTTTTCGAAATATATTACTTTTATTATTACAACTTTGTTGTATTATATAAAATGATTTATTTTTCAATTTTCTCCCACACCTTCCTTTAGAGGCGGAACGAAGTTAGCAAAAAAAACAGACCGTAGCGATTTTTTTATTAAATTTAATTGGACTTTCAATTTCATTAATGTCCCGCTACAAGCCGGGTAGAGAAAACATTTTTACCGCTGAATGCCGTTTTTTTTGTATTAATTAATTTTTATGATTGTACTCTTTGACCCTAGAGAATGTTTTTGCGAGCGGTCGTTTTAACTGGAATATGGTTGTTAATTTAGATAAATTAAAACGGAATGTAATAAAAAAAATAAACAAATTAATTGTTTATGCGAGAGCGGTTTCAATAAATACATGAATAAGGTTAAACTTTGATAAGTTATAAAAAAACGTTTAAAGCATGACATTTATTAAAATATTGCGATACACGTTACTAAAATGTCGGATAACCAACATCAGGTGCTAAAGCGCTGCCGGATATTCCACAAGCTTCTTTCTTTCTGATCAATCTGAAATAGCCCTCTTCGCCCCACGAAGGTCCCCAAGAATTTTTCATGATCCAGTAGTAAACATCATTTTCAATTCCTGTACCTACAGCAACAACACTCCATTCTTTGCGCGTATCACCTACGCAATTTGAACCATCAATAATCCCACTTTTGTATAATTGTAGATCGCCACCGTCGATCGTGACAACAATTGGGTTATAACCTAAAGATATCAAGTAGAAATTATAATTTTACACAAGTTATTTTATTTACATAAGTTTAGGGTAAACTTTGGTGAATTCACCAAGCTGACTAAGTTCTTTGAAAAAGAAAAATAAGCAAGACACTTTAAAGGTCAAGGTTCCAAATCTCCAACACATCTCTCAAACCTCAAAACAAACTTTTGGATGGTTAAAACAGTTTTACCTCTTACAATCCTTTCCAGCGTCTGTTCGGGCGTAACAAAAGCATAAAACATACAAATGGTATCATTTAAATATCGGCATTCTCCCCGCGAATCTACAAGAGGATACCTATCCTCTTGTGGCAGACCATAGCGGAAGATTCTATCACAAGCCCTGTAAAATGGTATATCTTCACCTTCAACTGCGCAATCGATTAAAAATTGTGGACTTAAATATTCTGTTATATTATTATCTGCTGCTAACCTTGCTTCCAAACCTGCAGCCTAAAATGGTTAAGAAAATATGTACTCGTTCTATTGGTAAATTTTGGAAACTTACAATTGAAAACGCCCAATGTTCTTTTCGATCGCCAATATCTCTTGGAGGTAGAATGAAACCTTTTTCTCTCCAATCAACTGCTTGAGGAAATTCATCATCGTCGTCGTCATCATCTTGTAATTTGCTATCCCATTTATTTTTATGACTGTCTTCCTAAAAAACGCCTTTCAATATAACATAAAAGTCGAAGAAGGCAAAGATCTGTTGCACTGATTCACATGTGCCAATTTTATTTAACTCAAAATCAGAACCACATCTTTGGATAATGAAAGGAAATGGAAACCTACATCTAGGAGGACTGGTTTCGTTATTGCTGTGCCTCTTCATTAGAAAGTAAAAAGCTTTTTTTTTAACCTGTTTTATTGGTCAAATAAATGACTTCTTAAGCATTATGTGTACTATATTTTCTATATAGACCTATTTTGACCTTACAGGGAAGTATGTACTCACAAAATGTCTAAAACAGAATCCCCACTCTAGAGGATGTTCCCGTGATTCGCTGACGTGTGCTTTTGATGTATCTCCTCTACTATGTGTAAAAAATTCATCTTCTGTCCAATCAGCAAATCTGGTGATGCCCATTTCCCACGTGGTTTCTTCTTTTAAAAATTTTTCGTTGTGATTCTCAATTTTGCGAAGATTTTTTTGGAAAATCGAGTACCGTTCAGTTTCATCTTTGTAAAGATCATATGTTTTTTTGAATGTTACCTTAAAGATGAGAATTGGTAATTTTTTTTGTATTTGAATTTAAAATTAATTTGTATTTACCTTAAAGTCAGTCCATTTTTCAAAATCAGATAGGCCTGCAACTAACGAAACTGCAGCAAGAAAAAATATGATTTTCATATTTTTTTAGAGACATACAATACAAGTTTATGATAAAAAATAATTTATAATAAAATTTTTTTTTATATTATATGCTTATCTTGATGATATCGTGACGTTCTCATTCTTCCTCTCAAGTACTTACTACTTGAGATATTTAAAAAATTAATATTTAATCAATATTGCAGAAGTAAATGCCCAATTTTTTTCTGTAGTCACGACTATTTTTAAATTAATAATATAATTTTAAATTAGTGTCCGACAGACAAAATTTTGCATTTTTTTACTTAATTAACAATATAATTAACGTTAATTGAACAATAATTTTTTGATAAATAATATTTTTTTAATTTGCATGTTTTTTAAGAATTGTATAATAATAATAACTTTTTTTTTCCTTGGTTAAATGGCACTGGTATGAAACCAACTGGCCAAAGCTTTTAATAACTGTATTCAATCAGATATAAAAGTAGAAGTGAATAAAATAGTAATTAAATAAAGTTTACCTTAGACGATAAATTAGTGACTTGTTTCGTCAAAAAATGTATAAATAAAAATATAGAAATACTTAATATACTTAATATAAAATACTTACTAAATTAAAAATACAAAACGCAAACTGATTAATGTTTAATGATAAATTGATTTGATTTCGGATAGGTACCTACATTTAAATATAACAAATTATAACTAAATTTAACATTTATTATTATTATTTTCTTTAATCGAATAGTTCGTTTCTTGTGTAATAGATATTTTTTTAATTCTTTTTTGTGTTACTACAAGTATTTTATTTTCTTTTCAGGATAGATGTTAAAAGTAACATTAGTTATGATAGTTAGTTGATCAAAGGGAGGCATTCCGGAAGTGTTACAATTGTGTTTTGTCTACGTTTACTGTTAATAATTTTTTATCCAGCCAACATTTTATTCTTGCAAAGTCAGTTTCTACTTTTAATTTTAAGTTAGTCCAATTATCATCTTTGTAGAAGATGGCTGTATCATCTGCAAAGCCGATCATTTTTCCACTGTTACTCATTGAAAACAAGCTATCAATGTAAATATTAAATAGGGTGGGCCCTAACACTGAACCTTGAGGCACTCCATACTCTATCTCCTTGAAACAACTTAGAACATCGTCCACCCTTACAGCCTAGTATCTTCCTGTTAGATAGCTTTTAAATAGTTTAAGAATGTTGCCACGCATGCCTATATCTTCTAAGGACTGCAGCAGTAGATGAAGACTGACAGTGTCAAAGGGTTTTGCTAGGTCTATAAATAGACACAAGGACGGATTACCCTCATTTAAGGCTTCCATGATATTTGATGCCAATTAAAGAATTGAATCTTCTGTATAGCAACCTATATTTTAATTAATTTTAAATTATTATTATGTGGTTGTTTCTTTGATAAATGTGAATAAGGTATTTTCTTTATTAATAGATTTTAATAGCCCATTGGTTACCCAGGGGGCTATTTTAGTATTTTTTCTATATATTTTTTTTATTTCTGTACAAGTTTCTAATGCATTTAAAGTGATGGCAATAAAGTTTTTTGTTACAGTTTCCGCACACGACGATGACAATACTGTTCCTTATGATAATTTACTAAAGATGTCGTTTATTTTACAGGGATTTATAAACTTTTTGTATTTGTTAATTGTGCTTTTTTTCTGTTTAATGTTTCCCGGTAGTACAATTTGAAGTATGTATTCAAGTTTGATAAATTGATAATTGAAACAGAAGAAAGTTTTAACAACTTTACAAAACAAAAAAACTATAACATTTATTCCATTTTCATTTGTCTCCTGAAATCTTCCTTAAGGATAAAAAGTGTAAAAGTGGTTACCGAACAAAGAGTATTTTTAAATTAAAAAAATATTTGTACCACCCCTGCTCCATCTTCAACTATTTCGGAACGCCCGGTGCATTAGTACTGCCATTGCACATTTAAAATGTGAAAAAAAATCAAAATTATTTTCTCTCTGAGATGCATTGTCACATTCTTTTGAAAGGAAAAAGTAAATTGACCCGAACAGAGAAATGTCGGCTCGTTTTCCTTGAAAAATCCCGAATATTTTCCAGACGCCTTATTGTTGGATGGATACCGTCTTTCTGGAAAGAAACATTTGGAAAAGGAAAGGACGTTATGCCTTAGTCGAAAGGTGATTGTGGACGAATAGGGTTTGGAGAATTTTTATTTTTAAAAGCTGGATAAAAATATTTATGTTTGTAATGTAAGTGTTTTATTATACCCAGCGGTAAGAAAATACTACATATTTATAAATAATTTATTTGAGCTGCATTTAGATAAGAAAAACAAATAACTAATAATAAAAAGTTCAAGGAAAACACAAACAAATATCTTTGTTTCCCTGCATAGCCCTTTTAGCTCTATACTCTTTTATAGGCAGAATTTAAACGGCTTATAAAATCTGAAGGACCGCAAGGGTCCATTTTGGAGCCGTTGCTTTTTAGCATATATATCAACGGTTGTGTATTTCTTTTTACCCAATATAATTATTGGATTCATTGGAGAACAGCGATTACGAAATTGTAAGAAGGACTGATGATATTTGTGTTACAAAAAAGATCAATAAGATTTCTTGCTAACATATGGTAAACTAACGTCTATCATCTATATTTCATAGAATTTCCTGGTAAATCTTTCAGGAGCAGAAATCTGCTATCAAGGAATTAATTGTATTTGTTTAGGAATAAAATTTATTTATATAAAAGCATCTTTAAAAACTTTATAAGCAGTTAATATTTGCAGAAAATTAAAAATCTTTTCAGCGAGTAATAAAAATCCTTACAGCCATAAAACGTTTTCTACTAATACTAAACTTTTATCACCTGGACATAAAATAGTGTTCATACTCATAAATTTACGAAAGTAACCTTAATTCGCATCATATGGTAAAAAATGTGAACTTCATATATTTTTTGTAATTCACGCTGAAATGCGAGGTCCGAGGGGCCATAAAAAACTGGATCAGGGAAATGTGTTAGGGCAAAAAGACAGAAAATAATACATAGGAAGACTGTGTTCCAAAAGAATAGCTGAGCTTCTTTTAGATAACAGGACTCACAACTAGTCACGCACCAGTAGAGCAGAGTATCACCTGAGTTTGGGAAAATGTTGTTAACATCTCTTATTGCAAGCCCCGTCCCCTTTTCAAGATGGCCGTTCACCCACTTGGCTGTCAGTCGAGCCGCAATTTAGTAAGGCGCAAACCTCAAGCCGTCATCTGTAACCAGTGTTGCCAACAAATCTGTCGCTAAGCTTACCAACTGGCAGCGTCTTCTTCTTCTTCTCTATTGGGCCAGGTTCTAGCGAATATTTTTGATAATGGACAACCAACTTACATTCGTAATGTGCCTGCTATGGGTCGCTGTTATTCGGTGGATTTAATTTGTAATGAAAGAATTCTTCAAGTCATTGTAAAATATCTTATTTATATACCATGGTGCATCTACCAATGACGTCGTTTTGCATTACAATGTTTCGATTTTCTGAGTTGGCAATAGATATCTCAAGTTTTTGACTTTCTAATTTCGAATTTCTATTCACTGGGCCGGTTAATTCAAAAAAGTTTAAAAAATAAATTCCGACGCCGACTAAATAAAACGAATAAGGGCGACGGAGGCACCAAAAAAAATTTCGTTCTTTGCAAATGCCTCTTATTTTTTGTTGAAATGGACGAACTTCTGTCGCTTGAACTCTTCTCCCTTCTACGTGTACGCCAGGACCGGTTTTAGGTATATAATTGCTTCTAAGTATGTGTTGAATTTAAATTTTTACTATATTCAAAATAACGTCAATCTGTGAATCTAAGAAAGCAGATATAGAAAAAGAAATTTTGAAGTCTCAACCTAAGGGGTGTTAAAATCGACCAGGAATAATTTTTTGAGTGATTTTGGCGAGAAAAAGAGGGAAAACGGAAAGTTAAATGATAAGGAATCAGAGTTTTTGGAAATATATATAGAAATGACCAAATCTGCGATTGCTCTACAATCTAGCAATATTATTCGATTACCATCTAGCGATTGCACATGTGCTTGGTTTCTTCCCACTCTGGCTCCCGAGCTACAAACTAAAGGAAATCACATTATACTATGGTACCGACACACAATTAAAATCAATATCCAAAAAACACAACCAGTCTTAATCCTACCCTGTAGTCAATTTCAACTTCACTCACGCAATCAAATTACCCAAACTAAAATCCCCCTAATGAAAATTACCTAAGTGAAAATTCCCAGGGCACGAGAAAAGAAAGCAACTTCATTCTCGCCCTAATACTTGTTTATGATTTTTTCCGACTTCGTCCCTTGTTATTTTTGGTCTCTAGAGGTGTGATTCGTTCCCGTATTTCTTTAACGTTACTATTTTTTTTTCTGACAGGATGTTGATTGTTCGCCCGAAATGAATGTTCTAAATCAAGACGGTGCGGTGGTTTTGCGCAAAAACGCCATCTGGCGAGAAAACGAATACGCGGGATGCGAATAACTATTTGTTGTTTAGTTTTATGATGGTTCTAAAAGGAAATCGGAACATTTAAACAAGAGAATCATCAATTACAAGTCTACAAGCGAATTTTGACAACTTGACCGGGAATTTTTGCTTTCCCAAGCTGTCAAAACTCTCTTTTGGAAACTACTCATGAAAAACTGAATTTTTGCTTAGGAAAACGTTTTGTATTAACATATCAACCGTCGCGTTTCCCTCTTCTGCCACTAAAATGTTTCTAAAATATCACCAGTGGCCACCTTTAACAAATCGCTCGATATACTTCAACTTTTCTGAGGTGGCAATATGCCTACATAGATAACTCGTTTTTATAAAAACTGTATTCTACTTATCCCATCTCTATTTCAGGTTTTCTTCGAACTCAATCCTCCAACGTCCTTAATAACCCCTCGCCCCCTTCGGCTGACAAAGGGTGGGACTCGTCCGGAGGCAACTTAGGGATCAAGGACATCGCTGCTGCTCTGAACTGGATTAAAGTGAACATAGGAGCCTTCGGAGGGGATCCTAACAGAGTAACTCTGGTCGGACACGACACCGGAGCTGCTCTGGCTAATTTACTCTTCGTATCACCAGTAGCAAAAGGTAAATAAAAGATAAGAGATAAAGAAAAACTTTTAATTTTCCTCCTCAGTACCGATTTATATCTATTATCTCGATAGTACTCACCTCTCCGGTTTAAAACCTTGACCAATCCTACCGATTGCGCCATTTAGAATTATATCCCCTTTCTACATCGCCAGTTACACTCCTGAAATTTAGATGTGAGGTTAAGAGGGGTAACGATATTGAGCCACATGTTAATTTGTCCTTTCTCTCACTTTCTTCTTAAGGAAACGACGTCTTTTTATTTACTACTTTACGCAATTACCTTGCGGTGTTTTCTTTTGATTTTCTCCTTCACCTGGAATTGCTGCGCCCGAACGTTAATTTGCGAAAATGGAATTTATTCACTAGTGGTCGAAACAGGATTACGGGGATGTAGAAGAAGGGATTTGTTCTTGTTGTTGTAATTTTAAATTTAAAAGAGAATTCTTTGTATTATGGTCGTCATTTTAAGACAAAATGTTTTAAAATGTAATGTATATAATAGTAGCAGTGGTCCAAAAGTCATATTTATATAAAATTGCTGCAGGTGCTTGTTTCTTTACCTTCTTTTTTAAATATCTCTGGTTTTATTGTTCCTATCAGAGTTGTAAAGTCTCAAAATCTTTATTTTGAAAAGGGAAACAAAAATAAATGAGTTAAAAAGCTAAAAAGTTTAACATAACCTCAAAAAACCAACAAACATGCGTTAAGTGGCGTCATTTTTTAATTTTCTTTTATTACGGGTTTTCTAGTGTACCTAAAATTCATTAAAGGTTCTAAGACCGTCATTTTGGTTCTGGATGAGATAGACAATTAATAAGATTAAGGAAAACTCTCTAGACCTGAGAGTTCTTGTAAATTGATAATTGAAAATTCACAAAAGCATTCATTTTTCACCGTTTAAAATTATTCTTCGGGATGGCATAAAGATAAATTATATGTAACGATACCGAACGTATTTTTAAAATATTTTGTTGCTATTACGAATTTTTTATCACTAAAAAACGCTAAAAAAATATTTTCCCAATCACTCCGTATCTTTAGCTTTACTCCAATGAACTAGTATAATATACCCGAACAGTATTAAATATTTCAGTAGAAAGTTTTTAGATCGGTTTTCCCAAAGCCAGCGTAAGTTTACGATCTGCTCGAAACCCGTTGGAATAGAGAGATCTCAGGAGCTAATCGTTAAAAAGTTGATGATGTGAAAAAATTTATGACGAAACTTTGCTTATATTCCGAATGGAGTTCAAAAAGAGTAGGTGGTTCGATAAACGCCGGGATGCAAACGGGCGATTTATCGATGTTTCTGGCATTGATGGCGCTCGAGGAGTTACAGCAAAAAAAAGATGAAGGAAACCAGGAATTTTTGTTCGTTTTTCACTAAATGGAAATATTTGTAGACAATTTCTTGCTCCAGATCATTCAAAATATGTATAAAGATAAAATGGTAAAAATGGCAAGAATAGAGTAGGGTAGAGTCGCTTTGGAGGTCCCCCACTCTTCCACCTTTAGTCCCCGGCGCATGCCCATTTAAGATCATAAGCCCCGCCCTCTCTTGACACCTGCCAACAGGGTGGCCAACTTCGATTGGGGGCACTAACATCTGTCAACAGGGTCGCCAAGTATAATACAAAGCCAAACATTTTGATTGTTGATTAGCTGTGCCTTGGCATTATTAAAAATCGATCTTCGAAATAACTTTTCTACGTATATTCTACATATTTGATTGATTTGATTTTTTGTCGAATATATGATGAAGTTTCAGTGTCTAAAATGTACTTTACTTATTTTTTACCCCCTTTAATTTTGTTTTGACGCGAATGACTTGTTTATCGAGCATTGGAAAACTTTCGTTTCCTATTCTACTTATATTGGATATATGGCGTCGTAAAATTTCGATCAGAAAAATATAGTTTTTGATGCATTATATCTTTGTTCGCGTGGGTCATCAAAATCACACAATATCAAATAAATCAAGAAAAGTTGTAGGCTTTCAGAGGGAGCTGAAATAAATGATGAAGAAAGTTATGAAAAATTTATTTATTAATCACCAAAGAAAATGATTTATGTATTTAATATTTGTCTTTAAATTACTTTTAAAATATATTTATTTAAAAATGCATTTAAAAGGATAAAAACTTAAAAACTTTTCCTTTCAGTCTATTATGTAATTTGATCGACTAACTACGCGACAAATCTTTAAGCAATCTTGCCGTTAATAAGTGACGAAACGTCCGATCATATTCCTGAAAAGGAATAAAAATAGTTTCCCTTATGATTTAAATAAAGAAAAGAATATATCGTTACGTGTAGCTTATGACAAAAAAATATAAAGCATATCGTGAAAATGTCAACTGTTTATTTAAAAATTTTAATTAAAAACCGTTTTGAAATACAATGAGTAATTTTATGAATACAGTATACTTCTAGGGCAACGCAATTTTAAATAACTCGTATTATTTCTGTAATTAAAAATGCGACATGAAAATGGTCAAACATTTATTGCAGGCGCATACCTTAATCTCTTTTTTAATGTTACTCGAAATTGTTTTGGCGAAGAGCTGTTAAAAATGCGTTTCGAAATCATTGGCGTCGCAGTTCCGGGGAGAAACTTTCCAAAAATTGCATTAATTTACTCATATTTTTATATTTTGTTTCATTCTAAGAAGAAGAGTGCAATTTTTAAATACGTATCTTGTAAAGTATATTTACCAAATTTTGTTTCGAGTTCAAGCGGTTTGGGCTGTCAGTTAATGAGTAAGTATATGGATAAATGTCGAGCAAGGCATTATATGTCTATAGACTCAACATTCATTACATACCTACATTTTTATGATAAAAATCAAATACAAAAAGGAAATTAAAATCAGCTCACAATAGCATTCTTAATCTTTCTTAAAAAGATTTACGCGTTTTTTAATTCCTTCCATACCCATTTTTAAAACAACATCGTTCTGAAACACTTAACTGAACCTCTTTAATCCCGATATCGATTATTCACTTCATCATCTTCACGAGCAAGAACAACCCAGATAGGCAAAAGTGAAGTATGCAGACCGTGCACCAAGACATTAATCTCAATCTTTATTTCCAGAGGTTTGCACGAAAGTGGTGGACTTGGAAATCTCTAAAAATTCTGGATGTGCCTTAAATTTCGCGCGGGAGTTGTTATGCTGTGATACAAAATTTTTAAAAAAGTATGATATAAATTTTTAAAGGCTCAGGAGACTTTCTTATTTTCTTGTAAAGTAATGTGTCGACAATAACGATTAATAGTTAATTTTCCTTTGTTGTTATCACGATAAATCTCGGATGAGTCTCAAACACGCTTACCTGTTGTTGTTATTGCATAAATAAGCGCTAAATATTTTAAAATAAGAAATTTAAATTCATTCAATAAGAACAAGTATACAATTTGTAATTCTTCTTGATAATGATTAAATTGTATTTTAATATAACAAAAATATTCTATAAAAAAATTAATACCCACTACTTATCCTATTTATTCTCTTCAGCTACTATGTACCAAAATAAACTCTCTCGGAACGCTAGATTCAGTAAATCGCCCGTAATCCAGTTATTGATTATTCTCTCCATTTTCCCATTTTCCCGACTAGACAGAAGAAAGTCGGGTTAGAGAGCATGCATGCCATACAGTCGGACATTAATCTTAATTTTTGTTTCCAGGACTTTTCAGAAGAGTGGTGCTTTTAAGCGGCACCGCTCTCAGTCCGTGGGCAACGGTACGTAACGCTGACAGCCTAAGGGTCAGCGTTGGACAACAGACTGGCTGTTTACCCATGGAAATGCCACCGCAGGAAGACGATAACTTGGATATAGCGGCTTGTCTTAGGTCAAGGTAGGTCATTAGATGCGAGTGGTAGTTTCAAAAAGATAAGTGTTACGTTAATAATGGGCTTTGTCAGTTAGGCCTTCAGATCGAATAAGACTCGCGTGGGCTTATTAAGCAATGTTATTTATAGCAAAAAATGACACAATACCTAATTTCACTCGAATAATTATTGATTGACTAAGACGATGTACCTGACTGAGGTTTATAAATGCCTCAATACTGCAGCCTTAAGACTTATTGTACTATGTCAGTTACATCGTTAAGTTAAGGTGAAGAGGTTTGTTACCTTTATCAGGCTGAGAAGCCTTTTCACCAGATTAACTTTTGAAAAGTCCACCTGTGGGTTTACCGACCCCAGTAGGTTATATGTCCAGTGCGTGAGGCCTGGCACTCTAGTATGAAATGAGAGGCTGTTTCGTCCTCCTCATTGCATAATCTACATATGGGTTCATCTTGAAAGATGCCCATTTTATGTAGATGTTCCCTAAGGTGACAATGTCTGGTTATAAGTCCCGTGACATGCCCTATTTGATTTCTGCTTAGATTCAGAATAGCACCTGTCAGTACTTTTAATGGCGCTTTAACGATTCGTTTACTGTTTTTTTGGCCCGGCACGAGATCCCAGCGTGACCGGTGTTATTTTAACATCCACCTAGTCATCGAGATTCGTACCGAGGATTTAGGAATGCCAAACGCCGTTTCAGGACCAGTAAAAACGGTCGCTGAGGCTTTCCTTGCCATCTGCTTCCTCTTTGCCTTTTATCCCTTTATGCCGTGGGACCCATCTAAGTGTTACCTTATTTTGGTTGACCAGAACGAGCAGGGTTTGTAGGCAGTTCCAGACCAATTTTGATCTGATTTTGTTATATGATAAGGCCTGTAGGGCAGCTTGAGTGTCAGAGTAAATGAGGATTGTTTTCCCTCTATACCCCCTGTCAATATTCTCCCTCAAACAAAGCTCTATAGCATGTACTTCTGCTTGAAATACTGATGCGTAATTCCCCAATGGTGCGTTTAGGTTGCATCTGGGTGATTCACCCCAGCTCCAGTTCCACTTGCGGTTTTTGACCCATCAGTATATCAAACCAATGTTCCTTCCCGAAAGTTGTTTGTTTCTTCACCTTCCCAACTCAGCTGAACGATGAAGGGCTTTGTGAAGTTGTTTTTTGGTGCCATTTCATGACTTCTCATCTCCATCAACGAGTTTGTGATGATTTTTGTGATTCTACTGTGTCCTTGTTCATAAGGATCCCAGTAGCCATTGCATTTCAGTGTGAATGCCCCCATTCTCGCCTCCGTTCTGATATAAATATCAAGTGGCGGAAGGTTTAGTATGGTTTCCATTGCTGCTGTTGCAGTGCTCCTCATGGCACCTGTAATACAAATGCAAGCTAAACGCTGGAGTTTAGCAAGCTCCAGTATCGCCTTCCATAAGGTCTGAAACAATATTTTTAAAATTCCCCACTACAAGTATGAGTACATCGTCTGCATACCCCTGGGTATAATATCCTGCATTGCTGAGCTGTACCAGGAGCTCGTCAATTACCAAATCCCACAGTAGAGATGATAAGACTCCTCCCTGTGGGCATCTCTTGGAACTTGACACCTAATTATTGGATAACTACTCTATCTTTATATTTCTAATTCAACTAGGGCATTTTTAAGCCCGTTGACCGTGTCAATAAGTACGAAAGCCAAAATTAATACATTTACGCTGTTAAAAAACTATAACTGAAACCACTTTTGTGGTAACACCCAAACAAGACGAGCCATCAAATATAGCGATGTTGTTGTAGCTCTTAAAAACAAATCATCAAATCGATAGGCTTGAGCATACCAAACCTTCCACGTAAACCGGCACATCTACAAATATATTAATCCTTTAAACCCGGTAAGTCTATAATCCACGATTCCAATTTCCATCTTCTCACGAATTGATATTTGATGGATTTACCATCTAACAACTGAGAAAACATCACGTAATAATGCTACCATAAAGGGCGCTATAAATATATCATGTACACGTCCTCCGTATATCCTGATGAAATGCGAAATTTATGTATGGCTCTAATTTCAAGATGCATGTATCTGATCGGATACATATATCGCATATATTTCGTTAGAATCATGAATATGCGATGCAATCGGATCGCTGATATGCAAACATCAAGTGCTTTACTCTTGTTCGACGTTCATTTTTGGCTTTGACGAGTATTCGTTTTTTTTTATTAGTTTTGGAATTACATATTTACATATCTCAACATCTGGCAAATGGAAGAGAACTTTAAACTGAAAAATACGAGAGAACAATCTCTCAAGTCCCAAAATACCATTTACTTGACTACATTCACCTACCTACATCCAGAGCAACCAATTCTGCTCCAGCAAGCTCAGCAGAGTTCTTTAACAGACTGCTCAATACCGAAGGACCATGATAAGTTCAATTTCCACTTTCCCACGAATTAACCAGAAATACTTTCAACCAATGAAGATAAAGTCTTAAAAAACTCATAATATATGGACCTCGGAAACACATCCCGACAGCCAGGACCTCATACATATTACAGACCCTTCAGAAGAACGGTGTCAAGTCCGACTGCTTATCTTCCTAACGGATCTATCGACTACGTCACACTCGACTATCCGCGAGGCATCTCTCGGTCTCTCTTGCACCAGTTGAATAAACCCTCTCTGTTTAACACATTGAATTCTGTGTACTTATTCTGAAAGGTTTGCAGAATATCTGTCAAAAAAGCATCACACAGGAATGACAAAGAATGGAACCCTCGTCTTAGATGTAACAAAGTCTGCGTCGTAAACTCGTAGAAAGGGGTCATTTTCCACTCTCTAATGCAGTTGGTATGAGTAAGATATCGCTTCTAATCCAACGTATATAACGGATAATAAATCAAACGTAAAAATGTCGGATTAGGAATGATCAAGAGATAATTTCAATCCCTTCGGTCTACCAGTGTCACAACCTCTATCGTCTTCCGTGAATTCAGGTATTAGGCAAACAAAAGATCCCTTAGAACATCCGACTTAACATAGGATAAATCCTTAACTAATAGCAAGAGAATGAAACAATAGCAAAGCATGAAACTTAGCCTAATAGGATTATCGTACGTAAATATGGGGCTTGAGCTAGTATACGGAGACGGTCAAATCCTTATTTGCGAACTTTATTATTCGCGGAATGTTAGAAAAACAAACAGCTTTGTTGGAGAGTCATTTAATTTCGTTCTTTATATAATTTCGGTGGATTATGCAGAGGATCAAGGGTTTTTAGTGTACCGCAAATTTTAATTTACATTTTCTTTTATAAGTGAAATGGAAGTACGTTTAACAACTTCAAATTAGTTGGATAGGGATAGACAAAACAACTCGTTAACAATTGTATTTAGTTACGCGCAGGGATAGTAAATAAAAACTTTTATTTCTTTCAGTTTAGACAACAAACTATAAAATATATAAGTGTTTATAGTCGGCACGGACATCGGTTACAAAATGTACTTCAAAACATTGGAGCATATCTATGTAAAATGGCAACGTCGTAAAATTGTTTCGGTACATTTATTCATGAATTTCTCGGACTACCTGGAAATTCATGACTCACTCAGTTTACGTATTCTGACCGATGGCCGTGCCGACTATAAAATTTTACTCCTTACACTCAAAGAAATTTACCAGTATATACAACAGGAATTCGGCGAATTCTACAGGAAATTACCCCTATAAAAGCGACAGCAGGAATATTTGTTAATTTTACGTGACGATTGCGGTCTATTAATTCCTCTGGAAACAACCGGAATATGCTGTACTATTTACATAATCATTAAATTGATTTAACTGGAATATTCCAGTTATTTTAACGAACTACCTTACTTTTACCGGAACTTCCTGTTTAATAAATAAACTAGATAGTTGTATTCGAAGCTTCGAACTTCAGTTTTTACCGGAATTTCCAGTAATTTATCGGAACTCTAGTATCAAATTAACAGGAATTTTCCGTTGAATTAAAGATCTTTCATTACGGTACTACTTAGTTGTATTCGAAGCTCATAACCTGAGGTTTTACAGAAATTTCCTGTAATTACCTAGCATTTAACTGAAATTTCTTGCATTTCCTATTGTAGAAAGTATATTTATTTCAATACAAAAATCCAAAAGTATCTAGATCATATCAAATAACAATTAAAGTTAATTAGAATTCAGAATCAGAATTAGAGAATATCGTATGATTCTTGTCCGTCGTCCCTATGCCTTTGTGAGACGTCTTAGTGGAATACAATAACGTGGCGACACCTCGCCCTCGCTTGTGGAACTACAGACTGCAGGGGCCTTTGCCGGTTGCATACTCTACATAGAAATCGTAATGCTACACTATTTAATTTCCATGGAATTTTACGAACCAACACGAATAACGAGTTACCGCGTCGGCGCGTACTGCTCAGAGTAGCGGATTGAATTGTGGAATTTACAGGATATTCCTGTAACATTCACGGTGGTTTATTCCGGTTGCATCTACGTATGTTTTACAGTAATATCTTGTAAATATTATTCTATATGCACAGGAAATATTCCTGATAAATTAACAGTACCTTATTACTGCTATACTTACCGATTTTTCCTGTTCATACAACTCAAATCACTTTAACTGGAATCGGCCTGTTAGATTGCAAGTACAGATTGTTCTCAGAACGGTTTTTCTGGTTATAATAACAATAGTTGCGTTTAAATAACACTCATTTAACCGGAATTTCCCGGGATTCGTTTTTTTTTTCAGTGTACGCACTTCTCCCCCGGCACACACAGGCTTATCATTCTTCCACACTTCCAGGAAGAGATTTTGTTTAAAATTATTTTAATATTTGCAATCTTTTTTTTTTCTAGACCTCTTCAAGCTCTCCTAGACGTTCAACTGGAAAAAGTCCGCTTCATGCCACGCATCGCACCGTCTCTTCTCATAGATTCTTTATCCGTGGATCCGGCCTACGCTATGGAACACGCCAGCGAAAATTTCATAACGTGCGAAGTGATGCTCGGTACTACAACGACGGAAAGCTACAGTGATTTCAGCGCCAACGATATACAGTACGGCTTCGAAGAGGACCAAAGGAACCGAGTGCTGAGAACATACATCCGAAACGCGTATGTGTACCACTTAAACGAAATATTTTCGGCTGTGAAAAACGAGTATACAGATTGGGATAAACCGATCCAGCATCCTATTAATATCCGCGATTCGACTATGGAAGCGTTGAGTGATGGACATACTGTGTCGCCGTTAGTGCGGGTGGCGTATTTGCACGCGAGACGGGGGGCGAAAACTTTTTTCTTTCACTTCGGATACCAGACGAAAGATAGTGATTATCCACAAGTGAGTACAATAATTTTATTTATATTTAAACAACTTTCGACTTTAAAAATTCCAAGATAAAGTCTACTTATTCCTACTTAACGAATTTTCTGTTTGCAGCGCCTGGGTAGCATCCGCGGTGAAGATCTCACTTACATCCTGGGCCTACCGCTGGTCGGTGGTCTACCCCACTTCCCGCAAAACTTCAGCCGTCAAGATTTAGGAGTGGCAGAAGCGATGCTCAACTTCGTGAGTAACTTCGCGAAAAGTGGGGATCCGAATTCGCCTTCTCTAGGCAGTAAAGATACTTCTCCTCCTGACTATGGCACCAATCGGGAGAAGACAAGATATAAAGGATTAATTTGGGAGCCTTACGAGATTGGGACCCAGTTTTATCTTAGTGTCAGTAAGTAATTTAGTTAATTTTACTCGAATTTCTAGATCCTCCAAGGCATCCAACAACTGTGAGTGACAAAAAATATTTTGTTATTCCCTTTCTTTTAGAAAATTACAAATTTCTATCATAACCACATAACTAGAGTCCGCGGAACATAATTATTTTTACGTTCAACCATTTCCAAGCGTCGCAAAACTTGGAAAAAAAAGACAAAACTTCTGAATAATTTAACGTGCCCGTAGTGCAATGAAGTCGCGATAAGCAAACCTGAAATGAAAATATCACGGAGTTAGCTCCTGAATAGGGCGCGTCAACGAAGTCTCCCTGAAACAAGAAGTACGTGAGGCAACTCCCGAATGAAATAAACCCCATGCAGTTATGACATTCAATGAAATTAAGTCCGTGGGATGCGAAGAAAAGACGATATGTGGGGATCAAACTGACATTTAAGCTACAATTCCGCAAAAAACAAAAACAAAATATGGTTAGGAGGATATAGGAGACTTAATAAAAGAATTTAATTTGGGATGTGAGAATAAACGTGGAAATTTATAAATAAGAAATTCACTTTACAAGTTGAAGTGTTTGTTTATTTAACACATACATAATCAACACAATATCAGTTTTAGAATACGTCCTAAACACTTAAAATTACATTAAAAATGACAAATGTCAGTCTGAACGAATTAAGCCAAATGCAATCGCGCTTGCCTTGGTGGCCCTATATTTAAATATATTACAGCTCATTGTTTGACTTTTCAATTAAAAAATTGGAGTCGAATAGATGTATGTGAAATTGATAAAGAAAATATTGAACATTTCTGAGTAAAGTGTCTTTTGTATAAATGATTAAATACAAAATGATTCAAAAAATAATCTTTCAAAATACCACTCGTACTCTCAAATTTTATAGATTACATTTTAGGTTTCCACACTCAAACGCCTTTGTTTCAGGCAAAACCACTCAAACAAACTGATTTGATATAAAATCAGTTTGTTTTCGTGGTTTTTCCAAATAAAGCCGTTTTCGTGAAAACCAAAAATTTAATCGATAAAATTTGGAGGACTCGTGTTATTACCTTTGATAAAATAAAATTAATTTATTTATTCAGTTAAATAGCCCATTTCCCACTTTAATTCTGCCAAGGCAACAATTCCCTCTAAAAATTTTACAAATTCTAATTTACGATTCGATTAAAATATTTAACCGTTTCATACCGCATATATAGGACAAGTTTTCTTCGCCGGCAACAATTTTCAAAATAGGAAAAATTATGAAGGTACGTTTCCATCCCGGTGACACATGTTATAACTTCATTCCGGGACGAAATAGCACCATCAAATTTTAGTTTGTCTCCGTAATAACCGCACTTTATCCTGTAAAAGGCCACAAGGCTCGTAATCGTAGGGGAGTATGTGGATGAGCGTCGGACTTTTCAAATACGGGGTGGATGTTGTTAAAATCTGCGAAATGAGTATTGGTGACTTAGAGATTAAACCAGGACACTCTTAAAAAATTCTACAACAGCGTTAACTCTCACAAGGACGTCCTTTTGAACCACTTAAGACATCAAAGAAACAATGGAAGGTGAACATCATGGGTGACTATGGCTGGTCTCTATGGAGAAGAAGTAAATAACAAAAGATCCCAATACTGGTTAGGACTACAAGGAATGAGGCAGGCCAAGACACAACTGCGAAACTAAAACCAGAAGAGATCAGACGAGTGCATCAGCAAAAGTAAAAACAAGCTCAGAATACTAACGGGTATCCTAACAGGGCACTGCCAGTTGAGAGAGCACCTAAAGAAACTCGGATTAGTAGAGAAAGAAGAATACAGATTTTGCGTGGAACAGGAGGAAACCTCTATCCACATTCTCTTAGAATGCATAATCCTGCAAAATCCAAGGGTACGACACCTCGGAGAATATCAAATAGAAGAGGGAGATCTACCTAATCTGAAGCTTACCGACATCCTGAACTTTTTGAAAGAAATAGGACTGGAGGAACTGCTCTAATCGTTGAGACATCCTTAACGAATGGGCAGCAGAAGGGGGCACAACAGATAGATAGATAGACGGCTGGTCTCTAAATCGCGATACTCCTGCAGCATCCCATAAGAGGAAGAGAGACAATCGAACTTTTACTGACAAGAAAGTATTCCGGTGTTTCGTGGGACTGTTCTGTTCCGGGTATTTCTCCTGATCCTCTTTTTGCATGTTGGTCAGCTTTCTCATTACCATCGATACCCTGATGTCCAGGCAACCAAGCCAGTTCAACTCTGTTCTGATCTCCCAGTTGATTTATTTTGAACTGGTGAAGACTATGTATGCATGTTGAAATTTTGTTTGGTTGTGTCAGGATTTTTATATATATTTTCAGGAAGGAAAAAAGACCACCCGGTACAATTTCCTGGCGTCCAAATTTTCATATATCCAGACCGTTCACTGTGTACCATAAAATATCCATAAAATAAATTATCCGAATCTCCATTTCTGCATTTTCAGGACGAAGCGGCGGAGAGGAGATAGTTGCTTTTCTCGTTTTTGGATTATTCTGAGTTACACGTTTTAGACTTTTGCGAAAGTGGATCTCTCCGATGCATTTCTCTCTCCGCTCCGTATAAATTGAAGTTGCTCTTGTTTCCAAGATTTAGATAGCTCCTCCTATAGCTTGTTATACCGCTTCTCAGGCTTTTCATTTTAAGTGCTTGATTATTATTTTATCATTACAATAAAGCGAGAGTATTTGTTGGAAGACCTAATATACGATAATTTTAAACCTAATATTTTCTTGTTTGTTAGAAGAAAATAGCTAGTGGAGAATAAGTAGGATTTGATCTCTGATATAATTTAAAGTAAAAAGAGCGTTCTATAAACCACACAGTCGAATGCCGAGCTTATGTCACCGATATTTCCTTTAGAAACCACTTTACAATAAACAAATGCGTTGTGTTTTTTTTTTTGCAAGATTGAAAATAAATAATGCCATTTATGCACTCCCGAAAACACTATGCCGCATCCTGAAATAATAATTGCCTTCTGAGTGGTTGGTCCAGGTTTAGCTGTCTAGGATTAGACGTTATGCCCGCTGTTCCTTTGTGGATAAATAGTTCCACCTGACTTGCCATTTAAATAAAGTATTTTCTGTGGATTCCTCCCTAGCATTTCCTGCTTCCTTGTTTTCGTTTCTATACTAAGTGGACTTGTAAGGGCATCTCTTCAATAACTTGCTCCGCTTCGGTGGAGACAATTTTGTAAGCCGATATTGTGTCTGTGTTTTCTGTAGTAGATTTCTATATTTTCTATGCTTAAAGACGTCACACCGTATGGGAGCTCTGTAGAGCATAATCGAGTGCATGACCCTTCAGATAACTAATATTCAATTAGCTCATTGGTGTAATTATTAACTCCTTTTAGACTTCTAAACCTTAAAGTTTAGAAAAGTCTTATTTATTTATAACGCAGCTTTCAGAATCGATTTTTCAAATTTAATAAATAATTTTTTGTTTAGTTTAGAAGTCTATTGTTCCCGCTCTCTAGCGAGTACCGTTACTACTTGTTTAAAACTTCCTGTAGATATGTAATAATAGAAATGTTTGTATTTAAGTATAGAAAACAGATCGTTAAAATGTTATAATCACGAACAAGTTCGTTTACGCAAATATGTACTCGCTTTTATGCGGAGCATATCCCTTCCAGGTGCTTATTTGTATATTCCTAATTAAAACAAACGTTAATGCTGTACATACAAACAAACGAATCACAATTTAACCAAATACAGGTTTAATCTACGTTGGACAAATTGTGTTAATGTCGTAATGAATTGTCACAATGTTTATTTTGGTGAGTTTGTTTAAATTTGAAATATCAAAAAATACTGGTTGAAATATTTTATTGAAATCATGTAGGTGTGGTGTTAAATTTGGGATTCAACGTTTTTTGCAAGAACTCGGGTATTAAAAATCGCTTTGGCACTGGTCTATTAATCCTTATAGACAAATTTTTATTCGACAAAATATCAAACTGCCTTTGAATATCATCGTAGTTCGAGGTTTTAATTTTTCTATATCAAAATTACGTCGATTTCAGAATGGATCAATCCTAATGCAAAACGGCAATGGATAGCGGGAATTTTTTTTAAATCGCCATGACGTCAACCTTGCAATCGGAGTGGCAATAACAAAAATGCGTCAATATGCATTAAAAATCCGTCAAGAGATTTATTAATTTTAAATGGACGATTTTGCACCATCAGCTTTATGTTCATTTCACATCAAAATAGTACGAAAAAAAAGACTGAGTTTTCAAAGCTTTGGATAGCAGGAGGGATAAATTAAACACAAAAAATGTTTTTCAAGAAAACTGAAAATCCGTGCGAAATAAAAAATTGATACAAAGTAGATATTTTGGATGGAAACCCGACTTGCGTTATTGGAAATATCAAAATAGTCCAAGAAATGAAGTAAAATCATTCAGCAGAAACTAGTAACTGATCAGATCGACTTGAAATTTTTTGCAAATTGTTAGGAAAGGTGTGTAATTCAGAAGTAGAAAACTTTCGTTAGTTGCGTTTTGGGTGGGGGCATTAAAAAGTGAGGAAAAAAAAGAAAAAAAAACTTGCACAACTTATAAATGATCCTTTTTTAAGGCTCTGCTCCGCGGGTAACCGAAAATGGCATTGTAAGAGTTTAGAAATAGTGTTTTTTGGACAGCGTTGTACTTTTTTGCTATTTTTTTTTATTTTATAGATAAAGGATCCACACATGCTATATGAGAAGTTTAGAAATTGTCCAGAAAAATATGAATTTTTTGGTCAAACATTGACAATATTCGAGTGGGTATAAAAAATTATAGTAGGCCTTATGACATATTTAAATATAGCTCGTAATGAAAATTTCAAAAAGAAAATATAGCGTTGCTGAGGAAAGCCTGTATTTCAAAACCCTGGTATTTTAAGGGTTTAGAAATACAGTGGTTTTTTGAACAGCGTTGTACTTTTTTGCTTGATTTTGATAAGTTTTGCTCGTCGTATTTGAAAACTAGTTTAGAAAAGTTTTATTATGAAAGGAGGGAATGGTCAGTTATCGAGTATTGAAGGGAATAATAATCTTGAATCTACGTCATTTCAGGGATATGATATCCTTCCGACCTAGCAAAACCGTTCCTCAGCTTTAACGTTATAAAATTAAAAAATGGGGAGAATGTCACCATTAAAGGTGCAAAAGAGTGGATTGCTTCATCTTTTTTAAATATCTCCGGCTCCAAGAGTAAAAATCAAAATGACCATGATGAAGTAGAGTATCGATCCGTATAGTAGGGTTTTTAAAAATGCATCCTAACCTCAAAAAACGAATTTGTGCACATTTTTTTTTACTGAATTGGCAATAAATAACCAAAGAATCCTCGAATCTTCTTAAAAATTTGAGAAAATGTGTATTTTTATGTCGGGAAGACATGGTAAAAATTAAAAAAAAATCCAGCCAAAATCGGCATTTTTCGAAAAAAAAATGAATTGGCCGCCATTTTTGGAAAATCAATAGTAGAGAAAAAAATTTTTATCTTAAAAAGAAGGATTTTGTGTGTACTTTTGTCTAAGAAAATGTAACCTTTTATTTCTTTATTTAAAGTGCCCAATTTAGGGAATAATAAAAAATTCGATTTTAATTTTTTTCCATTTTTTTATCGCGATATTTATGCTTGATTCTCTTAGAAAAACTATATTTCAGTCCAGAAATTGTTTAAAAAAATAAAAAAATATTTCAGGTTCTAAAGTAAGATTTTTGTAGGGGAACGAATCAATATAAATCAATATAAAAAATGAAAATCGAATTTTTGTTTTTATTATTCCGTAAATTGGGCACTTTAAATAAAGAAATAAAATGTTGGACTTTCTTAGACAAAAGTACACACAAAATCCTTCTTTTTAAGATAAAAAATTTTTCTCTACCATTGTTTTTCCAAAAATGGCGGCCAATTCAATTCTTTTCGAAAAATGCCGATTTTGGCTGGACAAATACATTTTTTTTTTAATTTTTGTTTCCCGATATAAAAATACATATTTTCTCCAATTTTTAAGAAGATTCGAGGATTATTTGGTTATTTATTGCCAATTAGGATGCATTTTTAAAAAACCCTACTATAGGATCGATACTCTACTTCATCACGGTCATTCTAATTTTTTTTTATTTTTCCACGACTCTTAGAGCCGGAGATATTTAAAAATAGTGAAGCAATCCACTCGAAAAATACCAAAAATACCGTTTTTGGTTCATCTCGCGAAGCCTAAATTTAAAAAAAAATTTTTACAAGCTTCTCTTTATGTATAAAATTAAAAAAAAAAAATTTGACATCCATATAAAATTCTAATTTCACTTCACTATAATAGATGCAGCATATCAAAGCAGCTGTAGTGATGAAAAAGTGTAGACGAGAAGCAAACAATAATCACTCGAAAAAAGAAACGATAAATAATATAATAATGATATAATGAACAATCTCATTGCCGCGTTATTATCATTGAAGGTTAGTTATTAGCAAATATAACAAAAATTACCAAATTTAGTATAGCCAACTTAGTTTCCCTCCAATGACGTAGTCTCTCCATTTCTTCAGTTACCCCCTTGTCCAAATGCTTACTTATTTCCTACCTCCCACCCCTATACTAAGAACCCTGATTTTATCTTTGTTTTATATGTTACTACCTATCCCATTTTTAGTGTCTATATTCCTGAACCTATCATAGACAGCGGCATATTTATCGGAATTAAAATAAATCTTCAAAAAAAAATTGAAATTGACTTCTCAACTCAATTATTAATTTAAGAACTTCTCGTTTTATATATTTTGAATATTTTGCAAAATATATCAATTAATTTATCTTTAAATCATTTATAATTATTTTTAATATAATTTATTTCTTTAAAATTTTTAATAATTTAAAAATTAGGAAGTGTTCATATCTTACGTTACACAGAATTGATATTTGCTTGAATGCGTTTTGTTGGATTCAAATTTACATCATACGAAAATTAAAATTTCCCCTCGTAAGTGTTAAATATCGATTTGGTCAAAGTTCAAACACTCTAAACCACGCCCACCAGTACTAAATTTTCTACCTCCCGTCTCACCGCTGGCCATCTCACAAACTTTGGATGATAAATATCGGAGCCTTAATGAATTAATGTTAAATACAATTTTTCAAGAAAATAAACCCCTCCCGAGTTATAGGGCGTAGAAAATTACGATTTTCATCACAAAAATAGTACATTTCTAAAAAAATGTATTTTTTGCCCGTAACTTTTTTTTGGCTGAAAATATCGAGATGTACAATAAACCATTTTAAAGCTTAGGATATCGCCGAAACGTCATGTTATAGTAAACTTTTTTATTGGAATCACCATTTTTTATTTAACCCGAAAAAATGACATAAAATTGGGGAGAATGTCATCGAGTAATATATTAACTTAAAAGTATTTTTGTCATATGAAGCTCTAGTAAACTAAAATTTGCTTGTTATGGTATTTAAAGTTATGAATAAAAATAATTATTAATGATGTTTACACATTTTATCATTAATCTATCGCTCCAATTTGTAATTTCCGGAGTGCTTAATTTATTTTTAAACTAAAGTCAAACCCATATGCATTTGACAGCACAGTTACTGAAAGGATATTTCTGTCTCTTCTCCTTTTACGCGGCGTTGCCAAATATAAATACTACAGTAGTCAAATAACACAGAGCACACATTTGACTATTGTGGTATCGAGAGTACTACCTTAACGTATTCTCTCAGCTTTTTTAAAATTAGGGACAGTCTGTTTACCTGTGTAAAGATATTATATAGCGTTACAGACTTCAGAGAGGGAGTTTTCTAACTGAGATTGGATAATTAGCGAGCGGTGTTTTCAAAAGTAGTTAACGTTACTTAAATGAACTAGTTTTATACAAAAGGACTTTTTGATGATGGTGTACAGGGAGGATTTCGAGAACATTAAAGAGTGTTTTATTCGTAATGTAAACTTGAGAACTGCTTATGGACACTTAAAACTTTAATAGGAAGGCATCCGGGAAGGATAAAATAGTTCGCTGAAATTGTTGATTATGCGCTGCTACTAGCTAAAATGTTACACTGTTTGGGCGATGAAGTTACCTTTAAAAGTGGGGGTTGAAACGAGGCAAATTCGTAGGTCTATAATTTATAATTTTTTAGAAAACCTACTAACAGCGATGAGTGTTGTTTTTACCTAATAGAATTAAACCCGCAGACCGCCGGCACTGCACTGTAAAATTAGACGCAATTGCTACCGGAAATCTTCCATACCACCGCAATTGAAAAAGTCATAACTATTTCGGCTATACGCGTCAGAGTGAGATAAATTCATATAAAAGAGAGATGAAAGGAACACCTGCAGTTGACTTAAAACGTGTTCAAATCCAAGACATGTTCCTACGAACAGAATTATGACATGCTCCGATCCTTCTTCAATTGATTGATGCAAATATAACAGACTGTTCTTTTTACCTAAATAGTTTCGTTAACAGGCATATTCACAGAGGAAAATACACCCAACATCCTCAGAAGATGTATTAGTCGAAGAGTTCAATAAGAATAGGTTGTATCATTGTCTTGTGGTATGAATGCACACATTTTGAGCAACTCTTATGACTTGTGGTTGTTTGAATCAAATAAAAGTTCACGTGTCCCAGGATTTTTCAATTTGACCACTATTTTCAAGAGAGAACAACTATACACAGTTATCATCCTTTAAATAAAGTATCATTCGACCCTTATTCTCATTTGAAAGTAGTAAACGTGGCAGAAAACACCCCAGGACATAAAAAATGAAAAGTAGTCTAATTCGCCATATTGAACAGGATTAATAGAGCTCCAATTTCCTAGTTTATATTAAAAAATAGAAAAAAGTTTCCATACATTAATTTCCATGCTAATAAGGAATAACAAAAATAATCAGAAAAGAAAATTTTAACTTCGACGAAATCGAACAATCGAAAAACAACCGATGCAATCAGTATTCCGAACTTTTTTCATAAAATTCCACTCGAGCGACTCGATTTGTCCATTAAAAGTTGTACAATTAATTTCGAATACTTTTCGTATATTCTGAGCTTCTTCGAGACATAAATATTGTTGTTTGCCAAAGTGCACCATCAATTCCCAATGAGTTAGGTCGAGACAAGTCTCAACTTGCCTTCCATTGAACAGCCATAACTCTTTCGTTCAATCTTTCCCATGCGGAAATGCACGACTGTGATTTTTCCTTTTGTTTTTTTTATAGGGGAAGTCGGGCGTAAAACGATCCGGGTTAATTTAAATTTGTTTTTAAGTTTTGTTGACTTAGAGCTCGCTTGATGTCTTTCGAATTTAGTTCTTTTACGATCCGGGTAGACATTTATTTTATTTGTGCATATGGTTTTTAGAAATTTGCAGACATACATGGAAACTTATATTTTAATCAACAAATGGTATATCCCCAAAACCCCAAACCTTAAATTTGACCCCTCGCTACTTAAAAACCAGTCAAGATATCAATATCTTGATTTCAAAAAACTCTTTCTTGTATTTTTTCTTTACATCCTCTACAAATTTTATATTTCTATAACAATGCGCTTTAAAACCAGAGGGTTATAAAAAAAACCATGTCAAATCCCCAAAAACACACATATCAAATTTGATCCCTCGCTTATTAAGAACTGCACACGATATCAATTTCTTTTTTTCAGAATACCATTTTTACATCATTTCGTTACATTCTCCTCAAATTTCAGACATCTAGGTCTAGCAGTTTTCATTTGTGTGGGTTTTAAAAATATCAATACCATATCCCCAAAAACTGAAATATCAACTTTGACCCTCCGCAATTAAAAAACAAGTTAAGATATGAATATACTGTTTTCAAAAAACACTTTATACATCTATTGTCAACGTCTTCTCCAAATATATCGTTTTAAAAAGTTGGCGAAATTAAGATAATAAAAGCAAACCTCCAAAAATGTAAATTTTGAGTATATCCTCGAATCATGATATATAAAACAGATTCCTGCATATTCAAGGCCCGTACAAACGTGAAAAATAGTAACATTATCGAAAAGTCCGACACAAATATTTGTACTTTCTAATACTGAAAGACCGTCACAGTATTCAAAATTAATTGTTCAACTTTTAATGGACAAATCGAGTCGTTCGAGTGGAATTTTATGAAAAAACTTTCAGATTCTGATTGCACAAGTTGTTTTTCGTTTGTTAGCGGAAAGTTTCTCTTCCTGCATATTTTTATTTTTCCTCATTAGTATGCAAATGAAATTGTATCTTTTCGTATACTTTTCGCGTTAGATTCAATGTAAATCAGTTTGTTTCTGGGTTATTAAATGAGATCGAAAAAGGAAGATATTTGTTCGTTTTTGCATAAATTGATACGTATTTCGTCCTCGTTGAAATTCGTAATTGGAATTTGAAATTACAGTTAGGGAAATTCAAAATAATAATTTCCATCTCATTTTCAGATGATACTTAAATTGAAAAGTTATAATTGTCGATGGAGACTTTTAGAACAATTTCAGCACTGGTAACAAACAGTAAGATAAAATTTGCAAAAACCCCCACCTGTCCAATTTTTTTCAGCCTGTCACAATAGACAACAGCTTGCAGTTAGGGAAACCTGTTCTAGGTCCGCCCAAAAGCTTTTCTAACCTTTTTTCAGCTTGTCACAATAGACAACAGCTTGCAGTTAGAGAAACCTGTTCTAGGTCTGCGCAAAAGCTTTTCTAACCTGTTCAAAGATATCTTCCAGACCATTTCAAAAAATGTTCCGTCCTCTTGAAGACCTGATAACGCCCATATTTGTATGTCTATAGCTTTAAGCTGAAATAAGTTGGAATGGTAGGGAGTATCTAACCTCCGACATCATCTACTGTCGCTGAAATAAACCTTCTAGAAGAGCAGGATTAGACCAGCTCCATGTGTAGTGGAGGGGGTCAGAACAAAATCTTACGATAGCTCAAATCGACGCTATTTTTTTCAGAGGTGGATATTTCGAATTTTAGTTAATAAAAATTGATTCTTCGCATTGTTTTGCAAAAAAAGGGCACCCTTTGAAAACTTAGATAAAGTTTCGAGGCAGAGAAGTGGTGTGTGGGCCTTCATAGATATCAGATTTGTTTCAATGTATTTTATTTACCTTATTAATAATATAAGAACAACGTCTAATTTTTGGTATAAATCAGTTTGATTTTGCCCTTTTATTAAATGTTAAATCTTTACTTCGTCCAATTACAAAATGTTTTAATGTTAAATTCTTTATATAAAATATTTCTATTTCTCTATCTATTATAACGAAGGTGGAATTTTTTGAACCATAAAAATTCCAAAAAAGAACCATGGGCGTAACAAAATTGCCTAAGGATGTGAAATAAAATCACACTTGTTCCCAAGAACAAGGACATTAAAAATGTCCTACAATGCACCAGCGTCTGGACTTCAACAACTACTCCTTGGGCTATATGTCCCACCAGGTATTGAATTACGAAAGTCCAGACGTGGTTTGGTGCCGGACCAAGTCGGGGCTTTAAACCAAAAACTTCGATTTTGTTATTAAAGGAGCTTGCCATTCTTAGACCGGCTTCGGTATTATTGTACCTCATCAGTAAGAAGCAGGCTAGCTCGACATCCTATCGCTAAAGGATGTCTGAAAATGAATTCGATTCGCCTCGTTCTTGATAAAAGTGTTTGCGTTAGAGCACGTATATCACGAACGAGGAGAGCCCAACGCCATCTTCACTTTCATAACAAAATCAAAGCTTGCAAAACTATAGAAAACTATAACGAAGGTGGAATTTTAATACCGAAACCGGTCTAAGAATGGCAAGCTCCTTTAATAACAAAATCGAAGTTTTTGGTTTAAAGCCCCGACTTGGTCGGGCACCAAACCACGTCTGGACTTTCGTAATTCAATACCTGGTGGGGCATATAGGCCAAGGAGTAGTTGTTGAAGTCCAGACGCTGGTGCAGTATAGGACATTTTTAATGTCCTTATTCTTGGGAACAAGTGTGATTTTATTTCACATCCTTAGGCAGCAACTCTATATATTGATATAAAAAGTACTAGACAGTAGAGTTGATAAGCTATACGAGTTCTAGCATACTTTAGTCCTCTCTTACGTGTAAATACTTAAAAATGCCAGAGATCAATAAACCTCTAAAGGGTTACATAGTTTGAGAATGCCAAACAAATTTATCTATTATACTGACACTAATATCCCAAGTAGCATTTTTCGTGGAACGATTGAAAGTTTACTGTCAAATATAGGTGTTGTAGCTCTAAATATGGGCACTTGCCATTGGAATACTTCATAATTTAAGAAAAAACTTAAAATCTGTAAATTTTTCATCATGGAAATCATTAATTATGTATGGAAATGTAGTAAATTTGAAGCTTGCGTTTAGAAAATAAAACTTTAAAGTGATTTTTGAAGGAGATAACAACTTTGAAGTGACTTTCGTTCCATGCGGGATGTGGAAATCACTTATGAATGTGGCAAAAACGTGGCAAGAATTACTACATTCATATAATCAAGTGCTGCCACTTTAAAGGTATATTAATGGTTCCCAAAACGATACTAAAACTAGCACGTCCACTTTAAGATCACTGCCACTTCTAAGTGGTATTTAAGAGATAGGATTTGTTGGCCGTAACCATTGTTTTCCACATTAATGTTAGTGCAACTTTGAGGTAGGCGCGCTTAGTATTTATAACGTTTCAAACACCTTCAGTGGCACCAAAATATTATAAAACTATTAAGTGATTCTAAGCGGTGAACTTTACGTGATTACAACTAGGCAAAAATAAAATGAAGTTATTTTTACTGAGTGATTATTACGTAATAGCCACCCAATCGACATTGCGATATCAGTTTCTGTCACTATAATGCTACTTGGGGTGTTAAAGAAATATAAAACATAAAACTAATCCTACAAAACAATCGTTCCCCGTTAATCTAAAGTATCTGTATTCAAGACGCAACGTTGCCAATTCACCCCGCGTTGTGATAAATGAACTTCCAACTCTCCCCGGGGAAAATTTTTCTTCCAGCTGTTGCAGCGACCCGCGCACCACGCCCCTGTTTTCATCCATTTCGCTTGATTAATGACGTTTCCTTGAGATTTCCCTGCGTTTTTGTTTTCTCGTAAAGCCGATTAACTCGTTACGTCATTAAGAGAAACGAGCTGAGAAGTGTCAACGCGTTAAAACGACAGCGGATGTTACGAAAACTATGCTAATGATCAAAGTTATTCTTAAATTGTCATCTAGAGTCTGTAGTTTATCACAATATTTGTTTTATGCTATAATTTCTTGATTTAAATAAATTTATCAAACTGATAGACGGTGACCTGCCTTGTATATTATATATAGTAGCCCAGATTCCAATACTTTTGAATTTAATTTTATAAATATACAAATTCCTATGATCAAACAAACAGCGTTGACCCCAATACCAACCAATCTACGAGTAATCACAGTGGCAACAGCACCAATAAAAATTGACACTTCATCAGTGGAAATTTCCCATCTATAATGAAAGGGTCAATTTGGTGTAAACTTTGTCACGTTTCGCGTTAATTTGGAATATATTTCGATTTAACGCATTCATTTTGTTTATTGACCGTTTCCGGCTTAATCAATTTGCGTGAAAGGAAACAATTCCAGCTAATTTTTTATATATATTATACTCCAACTTCATTGAAAATTTGGCTGGTGTACCGAATTGGTTTCTGTTTTATCACCAACTATCCTATGGTTAATTGAAATATTTATTTCTCTTAAAAATATTGTCAAAAGGATGTATTCTTAATTTGGATAAGGTCACTTCTTTGACCTTTAAGGTTTGGATTATTGAAATAGGGTATACAAAGGTATTTTCAAAAATCTAACTGGCTGAGTCACGAAAGGGGATTCCCTTATATCGGGACAAACTAATCGAGAGAACGAGGAGCAGAATTCCAGAACCACTAAAATCTAAACTTCGACTTTGTCTTCTCCTTCTGTAAAAAACCAATCCATCAAGATATTAACAGACCCAACAAAATCGTATAACAGATAAACAACAATTTATAAAGCCAACAAACTTTTTTCGCCCACTTCAGTGATTTAACTAAAGACGTACGAAAGTACTTGAGACAGTTTCCCTTTAAAAAAGGCCGTGTTTACATCCGAAAACGGTCTTCCATCTCGTCCAAATCGGATTTTACTTGTTTTTGTAACTGCCGACTTCCCGCACATATATTTTCGTTACATTAAACTAGAAACCATTCTCTACCACTTTACGTTTGGGAATTATTCTAATATTAAAATCATTTTGTCACAACACGGTTTGCCAGGAAAGTCGCCGATAAATCAGATCTAGTAAGAATGCAAACAAAAAATGGAAGAGTAATAAGTAGGCCAGGGATTATTTCATTTGAAAGTTTTGCACTACCCTATCGAATTTTCTCCAATCTGTTTACTATAATCTTGTCATGTGTCATCTGTCGTATTTGATCCAGCATACGTCATTTGTCATCCTTCACTGACTAGACTCTCTACCATTATGTCGTCTGTCATATTTCATTTCTCATACGTCAATTCATAATTATCTCCACGTCCTAATTAAAACAGACGATCCAAGAGCTTTTCTTATTTATCAGATTAGAAACATAAATATTTTTTAGAGGGATAAGATCGCGTACCTTATTCTCGGACGATCTAGGATTTACGGCCGGACATTTTCGAACTTGCTCTCGTATCCAAGTTTTGTAAAAGATGTTCAACAAAGTTTTACATTTAATATTTACGTTTTCTTACATAAGATTCAAACCGATCGTTTTAATCTTGTTCAAGTTCCCGACTAGTAAAATAACATTCGATTTTCAAAAGTGCCATAAAGAAGACTCGCGAGACCCGGCCTAAATGCTTTGCCAACAAACTCGCACAAATCTCAATTTAAACTAAAACTACAGAATGCAAGAAGAAAAACGTACAAGATGAATGTCCTTTTTTCGTTTTTGTTTACAAACAACCATTGTCTAAATCGATACTAAGAGAATTTTTTGAATCAAAGTGTGCATATACCACATATTTCTTTACTTGCTTTATTTATGGGTTTTCTCGATTTTCTGAGTGTAACTGTTGTTCGTTGTTGTTGTGTATTAGTACATCAAGAAACAATAATTATTTGTTTTCTTCAATTTTTATAGTAAATATAACAGTAGCTTATAAAACAGAATATCAGTACGACACAACCTTTCTGTTATTAAGAATATAGTAATTAGATGTTTGGGACTGTTTCGATTGAACTAACACGTCAATGTCAGAATTGAATGAAGAAGTTTTTAATCTTAAGTCACTTACAAAACACAATTCGATTTGTTTCGATTTTTCTTATCTTTTTTGATGGTTTCTGATAGTCTTAGAGACACCCCGATCCACTTGTAATCCACTGTTTGGGAAACACCGATATACAGCATTTCGATAATATTTAAAAATTTGGTGGAGGCACTATGCGCATTCTCCACAATTGGATCTTTTTTATATAAGATTTCGAAAAACTTAAAATTTTGGTGGAGGTACGATGCGCATTCGCCATTTGCATTCGGTATTATTGTGTTTCGTCAGTACAAAGTTGTAAAATTTAACCAAACTGCAGATTGACGGATATCTTTCAAAGTTTTTTAAATCTCTTACATTATTAATTTCTTTTGTTTACATATTCAAATTAAATTGGCGCTACATACTTGCTTAAAGCTCTTGTACATTTTCTATTCGCATAACTGCTGTGTTTATGGGTAAACATAATCATATTTTTTCATTTTGAAGAGGGTTCCGATAGCAAACAAACAAAAATTTGCACAAACAATCCAGAAACAAACGTTTATACGCCGAAACGATATCAAGAAAAATTTTACTTAGTATATCCTATTTCGTCTTCGATGCACAAACAAAAGAGAGAAGAGATCTCCCAAAAAATAGCCTACGCGTTAAGTGAGCTGCATTAGGACCTTGTCTTTGTACAGTGGCGTTCGTCTGTATGTATTTCGATCTGATAATGATTTAGATGCAGATTTTATTTGTCTACTTTACATTCACTTACAATGTTTGTAGCAGGTCTGAGTAAAATAACAATGGTAAAATATATATAAAGTACACAAAAACAAAAACATTCGTATATACATCAGTTAAGATAGAAACAAAAAAAGAAAAACACAAATGTAATAAAAACAAGGAGGTATATAAATCGGCGTGTCTTATTAAACTGTTTCTTTGCCTGTGAATTTCAGTAAGAACAGCAAATAAATATAATGTTGGCAAAATCATTATCCGAAGCTTAAACAATGGTTAACATGGTTCTCGATAACCATCATTTTATTGCTTTTTTTGCAGCTTAAAAATGACATCTGCACCAGCAGAGTTGCCCCAGAGAATAAATCCATAACCAATGTGAGAGTGTAACAGTCCAAAATATTCTTAGATGTGCTACCATCTATAAATGGTTAGAAGAGAGTTTTAACAAAATATGTGGTTTTGAGAGTGTAGAAACTAGTTATATTTTTTAATTGATGAATCATAAAAAGAGAGCTAGCCAATTTGTTTCTTATCAAATCATGATCACGCCAAGATAGGTTACTATCTTTATATATACCAAGCAATTTAACACTGTAGTCTCCCTAGCAATACTATTAGAAATGTAAAGACTTTGTGTTTTGGTCGTATTTAGTTTAAGTTTTGTTAGCTGCAAACCACAATTGGGACTTGGAATCTAGGTAGTCAGAAATCTTTGTAAGATTTGAGAGATCTGTGTCAGAGCAGATGTAAGATGTGTCATCCGAAAAAATTACACATTTATAGGGTCGCACAAAATTTGGTAAATCTTTGATGTAAACCATAAACAATAGAGGGCCAAGGACATAACCTTGTGGAACACTGTATTTGATAAGATTAAAGTCAGACTTGGAATTGTTGTAGAATACAGCCTGACATCTATCTATTTAGATATGAATCAATTAGTGAAAAAGATGTGTTATATACAGGGTGTAACAAAAAGGTAGGTCATAAATTGAACCACATATTCTGGGATCAAAAATAACTCGATTGAACATAACTTACCTTAATGCAAATTTGCACACAAAACAAGTTACAGCCCTTGTAAAGTACAAAATGAAAATCGATTTTTTCGAATATTTTTGTAATGAAAATGGATACATGGCTTTCTTATCGTAAGATCATCTTTTTCACATAAAACCACGAAATGTGTACAGCTCATAAAAATTTTAGGGGGGTTTTGAACCCTTAAAACCTCCCCAAACTTTTCTACATGTTACAATTAAATTAGTATTGGGACACCATTGGTTTAATATATCATTTTTGAAATTTTTTTGGCTCTAGCACTTTTGCTAAAAGTCAGTTTTTATCGAGATGCGGCCTCTTTTTCATTATCCTTCAAAAATTTTAAGTAACAAAAAGTAAGTTATAACTAGTATTTATGTTATTCGCAGAAATCGCAGGTATAAAAAATATGTACAAAGCAAAAGTCAATAGGGTTAAGATCTGGACTTCTGGCTGGCCACGAAATAGATGCATCAGGGTCCCTTTCAATCCAACGTCCAGGGTACAGACCGAAAAGATATTCCCTAACTTCGTTATCGAAATGCGCTGGAGCTCCATCCAAAATTACCTCTTTTCCAAAATGTTATGGTAAATCATTTTGTAAGAACTGCAAGTTATTTGCACCATTTAAATTATTTGGGAAAAATACTGGTCCTATTAAATTATAATTCACAATGCCTGCTAAAACATTCACTTTAAAAGTCCTATGGTACTGAGGATTTTCTTTCGGCCCATGGTGATTCGTAATGCCATTTCTATTGAAGACATAACTTCATCGGTAAACAGAATATGATTAATGAAATTGATATTTCGATTGTTTAAGAACCAGTCACAAAATTTCTTTTAGGATAATTTTCATCTAGTAATTCTTAAACGGTTGTTGAACAGCCAACTAATGAATTTAAAGATAATGAAAAAAAGGCCGTATCTCGATAAAAACTGACTTTTCGAAAAAGTTCTAAGAGGCAAAAAATTTTCAAAAATGATGTATTAAACCAGTCGTGTCAGAGTACTAATTTAATTGTAACGCATAGAAAAATTTGGGAGGCTTTAGGGGTTCAAAACACCCCTAAAATTTTTATAGGCTGTACAGATTTCGTGATTTTATATGAAAAAGATGCTCTTATGATAAGAAAGCCATGAGTCCATTTTCATTACAAAAAGTTCATGAAATATTGGAAAAAATCGATTTTCATTTTGTACTTTCCAAGGGCTGTAACTTTTTTTGTGTACACATTTGCATTAAGGTAAGTTATGTTGAATCGAGTTATTTTTGACCCCAGAATGTGTTGTTCACTTTATGACCTACCTTTTTGTTAGACCTTGTATATTTTAGCTTTTCTATAGTCAAAAAATCGCTGACACTAAAACATGTGTCGGTCTGTGTATTCTTTATGTTACACACGACAATTTTCTTATCTTTTTTTTCAAATAAAGTCATAATAAATTCGTATCTTGCCCGAAACGCCCAATAGACCCGGTCCTGGCGCGTTAGAAAAGGACTTTCTGGCATCCTGCCAATAGCTTACCATTCTTTGTTCTCTTTCGGCCATCAGTAGCAATTAAACGCCAAACACATCTTCGACAAGAACACGTCAGTTAGGATTAATCGCGCGTGCGAACTGAGTTACCCCCTACGCCTAGCGGTGGTGCGTTTTTTTTACTCTATTGCTATTGGATGCAATTACAGTTAAATTGATGGATGCGAAACAGATGTTAAACGCCAGTAGGCTCTGACGATTATTCGAAATTATTGGAAATTGTTGGATTGGCGCTGTTGCCGTTTGTTTATTGAACTATAATGGAGGTCGGTGTTAGCGTCATGCCCGAAAATGCTGTTCAAATCTAACGAAATCGGAGAATTTAACCAGCCGCAGATCCGGATTGGAGGGCGAGAGATTTTTTAAGATTCACAAACAAATTCAGTAAAATTTAATTTACATAAAAAAAAATGTATACCAGCCTCGATACAGCGGCGTAACGAAAAAATTAATGAAAAAAAACTCAGAATTTAGAACCTCGTCTTGTCAAGTGTCGTTTTCTCGAGACGAGACCGAGACGAGACGAGAAAAGTCTCGCACTCGTGTAAAGCCCTAATAAAATAGAAAAGGGTGTTACTGTTGCCCAAGTTCTTTCGGAAATACAACTGATTTGTATTTGTCGCATGAATAATAATTGTCAACACAATTTCTGGAATCTCTCTAAAGCTCGCTTTTCATTTTCAGCGTCGAAACCGAAGATGAAAAGCCACTATCGCGGCCACAAGATGGCGGTTTGGCTCAACCTCATTCCGCAACTCCATCAACCAGGCGACGATGACGTCACGATGCGCCACCACCATTTTCACGAGAGGGAACCGCACTATTATGCAGGTTAGTGATTTAAAATGTAAACCTGTCACTCCGCTGCATTTAGACGTTTACCAGAAAATAGTTTACGTTTACGGCATAGTTGAGATTGTTAAAATATGTATGCATACAAAATATACCGGGTGTAAGATCGATATTAATTCCTACTGACATAAAAAAAGATCTTGTAGATAAGGCAAGCGATTTGAATTTTTTTATGATGTTAAAGACCATAGACAACCATCATGGGGTCATGTGACACCTCATTGGAAAGGTCTTAGAGTAAAGATTACGAGAAAAATATAGATAAATCCCCCTCGCTCCCTAATGTTTAAATTTGGCGCACGCTCTATGTTGGAACGCCCCTAAGGTAAAAAAATTCTCGAGCAGATAAATGAATCAGAAAATATTTCACGGCATCGAAAAATTAAAAAGTTTGAAAACGCTCTAACGATGCTACAAAAGCTAACCGACGTGTTTATCTATCTGCTAGAAACGAGAAAATCAGCCAAGTCTAACAAGAACGTTTCTAAAAGTATTTGTTTACTTTCTGTAACCAGAAGAAACTATGTAGGAACTTTGGTAATTACTTTGCGCCGACAAGCTTAAAATTTATTGATAAACTTCTACGTACATATGGCCGAAGTTTTTGAAGATAGTTTGCATTGGAGTTTAACGCGTTTCAGAAAAAGAACATTGGTATGTTGTTTTTCAGGTTAGTTCAGAATAAAAAAAACATTAAAACTGTAAATGCAAAATGCTATAAAGTTTGGCATATCTAAATCGTTTTTTTTTTCGAAACACCTCCGATTGAAGAGCAGTTAACATTATTTAAAATTAATTTCCTTATAAATAGCGCCAAAGAACGACATTCTTACTTTATTTGCTTTAGAAGTTTCAACTCAATCAATATTTTCCGAAGCTTTCCTTTTACCCATGCGATGTATAAATTGAATAAAACTATCCGAACTTTCTAAACTTTTTGATAAAATTTAAAATGCAGAAAAGAGTGATGAGACTTCCTAGAATATTACATAATTTTTTGTTTTACTTTATATGATTTTACATGAACTTATATGAAGCTGCAGCAGCATTGACGTAGTAATATTTATATAATTTTTTTAATATTTAGAAAAGTTAAGTAAAGGTGTATATTACCCACTGAAAGAACCCATGAAAATTTCTATATCTGCTACCTTTTTTTTAACCGACATACGTTAACTGTAAATAGAGGGTACTTAGGTGATTCCAAATAACATTGGTTAATGGGTCTAACGCCTTTAATAACCGAGATACGGGGTGTTTCATCCATTTCGGCCAACATTTTGATAAGCCGTAACTTTAGAACCACCCTGTAGATTTCTCTCATACTTGGTACAGGTATAGTGTGTTAATATCCCAATCCTATAATGTAAGAACTACAATTAAAATCCAGATCCGGATTAAGAAGAATTTGCAAAATTTGAAAATCCCCAAAACAACACCCTGTATATCAGATTTTTTAAAATTAGGATGGATATTTGAAAAGAACGGAAAAAAATGAGTTAAAGTTAAATTTTTTAAGTGCACATCCCATTCTACTTCTGGAGCTTTAACGTCAAATTACATCAAATGCATTTTTTTCATTTTCACAAGCAGTAACTTTCGAAATACCTGGTAGATTTCTTTCATATTTGGTACAGGTATCATTTTTTAGTAGCCCAATCGTATAATGTAAGGACTATACTACAGTTAAAATCCAGATACGGATTAAGAAAAATTTGTAAAATTTGAAAATTCCCAACGCAACACGCTGTATATCAGATATTTTTTAAATTGGATCAGACATTCGAAACGAATGGAAAAAACTGAGATGTTCTGACATATTTTTATAAATGCACATCTCGTTCTACATATTATTAAACTTTTAAAGTAAATTCAATTAATGCAATACATATTGTCATTTTCATAAGCCATACCTTTAGAAACACCTTGTAGATTTCTTTCATATTTCGTACAGGTAGATTGTTTAAATAGCCTAATCGTACAATACAAGAACTAAAGTTAAAATTCAGATCCGGATTAAGAAAAATTTGTAAAAGTTGATAATCTCTAAAATAGCACCCTGTATATCAGATTCTTTAAAATGTAATCGGATACCTCTTTGAAAAAAAAAAAAAGAAAAAAGATATGTTATTGCCGAAGCTTACTGTTTAGGGAGTTTTGTATCCGGAATTAATCCGAAAAATTAAATCTGTATTTTTTTTTGTAGAACGCTCTTGTGCACTTATAAAAATATTTTAGTATAACACATCTTTTGTCTTTTTTTTTTCTGGATTTTAACTTTAGTTCTTGGGCTATTGGGCGATTGGGCTATTTAAACAATCTACCCGTACCAAATATGAAAGAAATCTACGGGGTGTTTCCATTGTTATGGCATATGAAAATGACAATATGTATTGCATTAATTGAATTTACTTTAAAAGTTCAGTAATATGTAGAACGAGATGTGCATTTATACAAATATGTCAGAATATCTTAGTTTTTTCCATTTGTCTGATCCAATTTAAAAAATATCTGATATACAGCGTGTTGCGTTTGGGATTTTCAAATTTTACAAATTTTTCTTAGTCGGTATCTGGATTTTAACTGTAGTATAGTCCTTACATTATACGATTGGGCTAATAAAAAATGATACCTGTACCAAATATGAAAGAAATCTACCAGGTATTTTGAAAGTAACTGCTTGTGAAAATGAAAAAAATGCTCCAGTAGTAGAATTGAATGTGCACTTAAAAAATGTTTTCACTTTAACTAATTTTTTTCCGTTATTTTCAAATATCCATCCCAATTTTAAAAAATATGATATAGGGTGTTGTTCTTACCCTATAGAAGTGGGCTATTAACACACTATACCTGTACCAAGTTACGGCTTATCAAAATATTGGCCGAAATGAATGAAACACCCCGTATCTCGGTTATTAAAGGCGTTAGACCCATTAACCAAGGTTATTTGAAATCATCTAAGTACCCTCTATTTACAGTTAACGTTTGTCGGTTTAACTATGAAACACCCTGTATAAATTAACAATCAAAATACAAAGTATCCTATAAGTTATTTGGTTGGCTTAAGACCCACAGCGTGAATCTGCGCTCTGAACTTTCTATATCAGAAAACCATTACAAACTATTTTTAATAAAAACATTCAAAAACAACAAGAAAGAGCAAAAAGCATAGTTGAAACTTCAAATTCTGCATCAGAAAAACGTTACAGAAACTATTTTTATTAAAAAATTTCAAAAACAACAAGAAAGAGGAAAAATAAATTTTTCAAGCCCTAAATACTGTTTTTTCAAATATCAGAAGAACCTCATTAACCACTGTTGAAAATAACAATTAATAAATCGTAAATTTGTCTATCTACGCCTATGCAGAGCACACTTACCTGAAACTGAAATAAATATGATCAAACCTAGAAAATTCCTTGTGAATTTTCTCTTCTATATAAGAAAAGAAATCCTGGAGTAAATTTTTAATGTTACAATATCTCCGCCATTTTGGCTGACGTAATAAGTTTGTAGTGGTTGAGTTGGCAGTAACAAAAAGAAACATCAAATATGTCTTCGTCTGAGTATCTGAGTTATTACAAAAGAGCAGGATTGGTTTCGCTACAAATTCCTCCGAAAATTATGTAGTGATATGCGAGTCAAACAGTAATTTATTCGAATTTCAAATTCAAGTTTCTGTTTACTCGAAAAGAAAAATCATTGGCTCTTCCAGATCATTTTCGTTCGTGTCGATTAGGGTTAGATAATTATATCCTCCAGGCTTCTTTAAAATAATGAAATCCCACTGAAACCCCCACTGTTTTCTTTCGGTCTAAATAAAATGAAAGTAATTCAGGTAGACAGAAAAAAAATCAAGATTAAGCAGCAGGATATGAATGACCGTAGTGTTTTTTTGACGTTGCTATACGAGGAAATATGAGTTGCTTATTTTTCTTTGTAGCCCTCAGATATTAATAAGGGAAAACGTGAATCTTTGGATTGCAGGTTCTTCTTTAGGTTGTAATTAATAAATTTAATGGATGTTTTTTGCGAGATTCGAGCGAATGGGAGATTGGGTTTTAATGTTATTTTTTTGTAACTGAAGGAGGCTGCTAAGGGAATCAGGGAGTGGAAGATATTTGTATGGAATTTCATTGAGTTCTGTTAAGATAAAAAAAGTCATCAGTTCATTAGATGAAGGGCTTTGAATTAGAAATAAAAATATTAAGTAGCTCTCATATAAATTAGAATATTGAGAATTTTCCAGGGAAAGAGACTCGAGATTCAAGGCACCTGCTTTATGTCATCATCAAATTCAAATTTAAACTTTTAATTGGTTGAGAAAGAAAAGCAGCTTCGCGATGCCCGAATAAATTTGATAAGCTGCAAAAGTACATCCGCCTAAATCCGCTTAGTTTGTTTCAAACGCTGTACATTTCAAAAACATGAATTTTTTAAAATTCACAAAATTTAAAAGAAAATTAAAATACACACAATTCGTAAAAGGTAAATAATCGATGTATACGCGAATTCATGAATCACGAATTCTCTTTGTGAAAATTCTAAAACCCATGAATTGATGAATACCAGCCTTTGACCTCCGCTGATTTTGTCCTATAACAAACAGATGTCTAATGAAAATGTATGATCGAGCAGATGGACGATCGCAGATTTGCATGTCTACACGTGTAAATACAAGTCTGGTATTTGTTTACGAGCGCAAAATACATGTAGGGGATATTTTTAGGAGAATAATTGAATAATGTACGAAATAAAAAACAAATATATTCATTTACCTCAAATAAACTAATATTAAGCCATCGATGATTGTGATCAGTACAAAGATTAAACTTATCTCCTATACTCTATTCGCTAAAAATTTTATTTAAGAATTTATACTCCAAAATTAATATTTAAATACGTAATAATAATAATAACTTTAATTCTTCTTCTTTCTTCCTTTTGTGGGCTATACCGTTAGCCAATTTACCCAGAATTATCCCAGGGAGAGGAAATTTATTTATTGAAAATGTGGTAACATGTCTTAGATGTTTTAAGATTTCAAATTCAAACGGACAACACAACCATCTCGTTTGAGCAACATGGCGGAATAACTTTAATTCAAGTTCAAAACGAAGTAAACAAGGGACGGCAATCTTAGAAAAAAATACAGATTTCATCTTTCCCCCTACAACGAATTATATCGAAGAGTTGTACCGAATTTTGAACACCAAACATTTCTATAATTATTGTCAACCTGAATATTTTTAAAAGCAAAGTTTTGAAGTACATTTTCTGACCGATGTCTGTGCCGACTATAACACTTAAAATTAGATGTGCTACCATCTATGGTTAGAAGAGAGTATTGACAATAAATTTTAACTTAAAATTACTTTGTTACAGGGACGGTAAGAGTAGAATCCTTTACCAGACTGCCTCCTCCTCTCCATCCTGCATCAATGACAGACTCTCATGCTAATACTGGAGAGGGAACCGAATGTATTCCGAATACTACATCTGACGAAGGTCTTATAGTTGATCCTAAAATTGGTAAGTAATTTTTTAGATCTATAGATTACAATATCTAGGATTTATAGACCGGGGCCAATCATTTTTGAAACAAAAAAATCCTTAGAATGGTCGGAAAATTTAGGGTAAATTATAAGTACATTTCTATATAACTGTTTTTTTTTAGAACTTTTTTAAATGTTTTGAGCCCTAAAATCAAATACCTTGGTCGGCTATTGAATCCGCTGATATCGAGAAGGTAAATAAGTACCAAATTTAAAAAGTTGAGATTTGAAAACAAAGAAAAAAGTCGAGCGTGAATTCAGCTCGAAAAATTTCGAAAGATTATCACGCAAAAGTTTTTTTACTTAAAGTATATAATACCTTGTCGATATTGGCAATGTCTTCTTTTAAAACTTTACGTATTAAAACTTTAACGTTAGCTCGAAAAGCATGAGCAGGGTTGGGTTAAAAATTATTTTTCTCAAAAAAGTATCTTTAAATTAATTGGAAAATTGATTTTTTTTTTCATAAAATTTGTTGCGATCTCATATTTTAAGGAAAAAATAAAGTAGGATTTTTTACGTAATATTCTATAATTATTTTGAATATGCCAACCGTTTTATGACTCTAGTATAAGTACTAGTACTATAGTCCAGTCAAATTAGCTCTAAAAGAAGCTCGATCTGGTTGTTGGCTTACCACACTTGAGGACCAAATGCTTTCAATGTAAAAAATGCGCTGATTTCGAAAAACCTAATCCCCGGACACGATTCCTCTCGCTTCATATTGTTATTAACAAAAAAACTGAAAAATTACCCAAAAAAGTCGCATTTTTTCGCATTCATCGTCTAATAAATCGGAAAATGTACAGGAATAAATTTGTTTAGAATTGTATTATCTACAAAATGCACTTGCTCTCGAACGATAATTTTCAAAATTTATTGTTTTTTATGCAAAATACGAAATTAGTTACCTCTTTTGGTTGCAAAACAGTGAGTTGACCCCAATCAACCTATAGTCAAATGACCATTAAAAAATGTCTCTGTTTTTCTTTAATAATGTAGAAAGCGATTTATGGATTTGGACCAAAATAATGTTTGGTCATATCTTTTCAATGATTAAGTCGATTTGTCTCATTTTTTGGTAAAAGTGTGTATTGTGTCTAGCAACTAACTGACATATTCAGAACTAAAAAATTCCAGGGCCGGCTTCACGCACATTTGTTGAATTGCTATAATTGCAATAATTCACCCTGTACATGATTTCTCTAAAATGTGATATGATTTCTCCAGAGTACATAAATAGACAGTTAAACCTGGGTATTTGAAATTTTTGTTACACTTGCCTTGTATTTTTAATTAAAGATTCATTTTAAAGTCAAATTGAAAATTGGCGTACTGTATAATAATGTTTAGTAATTATAAAGAAATCTTTAAACTAAAATATAACGACACACACTGTATTCCAGTATAGTAAATACCAGAATTTGAATCAATTTACATGGCCCGATTTAAAAATCTGGCACATCTGGTTCATGTCAAAAATTCACCCTGTATGTAACTTTTCCACCCGCAATGGACTGAAATTAGATTGAAAATGTTTGCATTAACCTAGTTTTGTCATTTCTTTCAGCGAAAATAATGTGTAATTGTTTTAATCGGAATGAAATTAACAACATGTTTATTCATAAATGAATTCGACAATATCGCTCGCAACAAAGATTCTCTGTAAATGTCTGGATCGGGGTCATCAACACTCATTTAATATGACCCCATTTTTTTGATGGTACACTAACAGGCAGAATATCTTACCCAATCTACTTGCTAATGTGAGCCTACGAGGGATCTACTTTCAGCATGATGGTGCATCACCTCATTTTTCCGTTTATTTCTTAAGAGCAAAACCAAAAATTTTAATAACCTTTTAAGTCTTTAGTTTTCGTCTGATTTTTGTGAAATTTTCAGGGATTACTAATAATTCCAAAACTTAGGGTGGAGAAATCTTGATTTTTTTGTAAACCTTCGAAAAGTATTTATTTTGTTAATTTTAAATGGAAAATCACAAAAAGAAATATCCGCGCCATTCTGCATTAAATCTATGAAAATTTGCTCCTATTTGTTTTAAAAAATATCAAGAACTTTTTAAATAATATGGTTTTCCATTTTTTTCTTAAATATCTTTGTAAAGTGCTGCCACATCGTTACATACATTTAAAGCTGTCGAGAAATATTCCATGGCCAAGTGTTCCCAATGGCGCGCATATAAATACAATTTTATATTAGAAAATTCTTATAAAATAGAAGTGAAATTTGCTTCTCACAAGAACTCCGGTTGCCACTTAATTTATGAATAAACATTTCTTGGGGTTGTTAATTTCATTCCGATTAAAATAATTACACATGATATTCGCTGAAACAAATAACAATACTAGGTTAATATTTTCAATCTAATTTCAGTCCAATGCGGGTAGAAAAAGTTCGATACAGGGTGAATTTTTGACATGAACCATATATGCCAGATTTTTAAATCCGGCCCTGTAAATTGATTCAAATTCTGGTATTTACTATACTGGAATACAGTGTGTGTCGTTATTGTTTATTTCAAAGATTTCTTTATAATTACTAAACATTATTATGCAGTAAGATATTTCATTATCGCCAATTTTCAATTTGACTTTAAAATGAATCTTTAATTAAAAATGTAAGGCAAGTGTAACAAAATTTTCTAATACCCAGGTTTAATTGTCTATTTATGTCCTCTGGAAAAACAGAAGACATTTTTTAATGGTCATTTGGTAATCCCCTAAGGTGCCTCTGCTTATGGTAGAAGTATGTACAGTTCCTCGTGACTCACCCTGTATAAAGTGTTACTTTATAATATATGGTTAGAAAGCTATTTTCAAGACGCACAATTTGAAAAAAAAATTGATATCCGATAAATAGATCCCAAGATAATGGCGTTTAACTTTAAGCTCGTTTTTGAGACAACTATAAATGTTTGCAAAACACCGATCGGTTCGTTGAACTATCTACTATCCACGTGCAAGTTGTTGAAAATATTATAAAACGAATTCGCGCACGCTGCAATTTCGCTCTCTCCTGCATACTAAATGCGAATTCGTTTTATAATATATTACACAAGGCATCGCATTTTTTTACTTAGAAAGCACTTTGTCCCCAAGTGTGTTAAAACAACAACCAGCCCAAACCCTAATTTGGCTGGACTACTACTATACAACAGGCAATTAGTTAAAAAAATATATTTAATGAATGATAGTTTGACTACCTTTTGAATATAAGAAAATAGAAATACGAGGTAAAAATGCTATTAAAAAATTAAAGCTTTTTTATACAATATTTTGAGAATATGTTTTTTGTGTTTCTGAATAAATTTTATAGTATTGTAGACTTTCTTTGATATGATAGCTCCTGGAAACCTTCTATATGTTATTATCGCAGCTAGAAACTTACTGGCCTAAGTATAATATAAAATATCCACTTATTACCTCATGAATTTCCCAACACACAGAAGAAAATTCATCGATCGAGGCTGTTAAAGTGTTGAGAAGAACGAACCGAGTAAGGCCAAAGAAAATGATCGATAGGTTTAGCAAGTCGAATAGTTGTCAAGTGCGGGAACATATTAGTTCGGGAGAGTGGAGTGTCAGAAGAGTGTGAGGTGGAGGAAACTGCGACGAAACTTTCCGGAAATGGAACACAAAAACGGAGGAAACTAACTTCGGAAAAATGTGCTGCGAGATATTCAATATTATCAATCAAGCGAAAAAAAACGGGATTGATCTTTCCTTCCGCGACCAGGATTGTATTTTAAATTCTACGGTAACTATAAATAGCAAGTAAAACGCGAATTTTGAATTAGAATATCGTTATATATCTACATCGGTTACTAGCAGAATAGATCTGGTTTTGAAAACGAAGTCGCTCTTTTCGAAAAAAAATGTTTGTGATTTTATACATTAGAGGTTCCTCTTTTACGTGATCACTATATGAAAGCTAAGGGAGTTGTGGAGGGGGGTAAATTAACATGTAAATATATTGAAAATAGGTTTTTCGCACGTAACTCCCTGAGTTTTATTCGGATCGAAACGACTATATAAAATAAAGTGCTCGCGAAAACGCATAAACTGAATTTTAACCCGTCTAAATCGGTCTAGCGATTCTCGCGATATTGCGATTTGAAAATAAACAGATTTTCGCCGCGGCGAGAATACACCTAGAGCTGTATTCACGTTTTTCGCAGGGAAGAAAATGACTTCGAGACTTCGAGATTTTTTTTCTTCCGATAGATAGTCGTGACCCAACCATTGTGTCCTAATTTCAACTCGCTATTTTAATTTGGGGGGAGAGGGAGGGCAAACACTGATTAATTTTTGTCTCGAGGTAAATTTTTTAATTTTTGACCAATCCGGGTTAGCAAAATGGCAAACTGTTTCTTGAGGACACTGCTACAGGATATATTAAGGAGATGATGGTTTTCTCGAAAACGGACAAATGGCGACCGAATTTTGGTTTTGGCAAATTTTATTTTCCGATTTGCGCAACGAAAGAGTAAAGTGGGGAAAATTTTTTATTAGCCATCAATTGCGGATTTTTTTTTGTTTGATTTGAGCCCTACAAGAACTCAATCCGATAATCAGGAATGGAGGGAGGGGGGTGAATGCGTTTTGCATTGTAGAAGGGCAAGGGATAGGGTTAGTGACTTCGTGCTAGGCTCATTTTCAAGGGCAATCAGTTCTCTTGAAGTCTCGAAGTCACTTTTTTCGCAGCAAAAAACGCGAACACGTCTATAGGTAGGTGTGTTCTCGCGTCGGCGAAAATCCGTTTACTTTCAAATCGCAATATCTCGAGAACCGCTAGACCGATTTAGACGGGTTAAAATTCAATGAAAGCGTTTTCTCATACTTTCTACAAAATCTAGGAAAATGAGTAGATGAACAAGTCCAGCACGACTACAGACAGATCCCTTACGATAATAGAAGTGTTTGACAAAGTCTAGAGATACCCAAGTGTGCGACTTTGGGTATTATTAATTTTTTTTAAGAAAAACATGTGCAGAACAACAAAGGCCTTTTCCCTTTTTGCTTTTTTTAATTTATATTTTACATTAAAAAATCTATTCATCGTTAGAGGAAATTCTATACATTTTTGGTTTCGATTTTTTCATCCAATATTTATTTTGGTTTGAAACATTTGATGCTTGATGTTTGATTGTATTTTCAGAAGATTTAGATGAAGATAATGAAGAATTCCTGCAACGATTGGCGACCCGACACTATTATAGTTATACCGCAGCTTTAGGTGTCACAGTAGGAGTGGGATGTCTCCTGCTGGTGCTCAATATGCTCATCTTCGCCGGAATTTATTATCAACGAGAACGAGATCGACGACGACACGGTCAATCAAGGTAGAAAATTAACCTCCTTTATTTAGGCTCCTTATTTATTTTAAATATTTAATTTAAAAAAGTATATAGCCGTAGGGAGATAAAAAATGTTTTTTTACCATCTTGTAAATTCTCGGATCTATTTTACACCCTCATTATTGTTTTTCTGTGACCAATAGTTGTATTACCCCCCATCAAACCCTGGTAAGTTGTCTCATAATTAATTAAACACTTTTTTTTGCAGATCTCGCCAAAACCGCTCAAACTCCACCCCATCCACAGAGACAATCCCTATGTCGCAGCGCCCCTCGACTCCAGGTAGCTCCGCCAGGCAATCGCCACTCGCACCTAAGAAAGAAAAAACCGGGGAATTCCCACCGTCGTACACGATGGTTCCGAACAGCCTCAACTGCCCCACTCTCTCCAAGAGAGAAAAGCCGCCCCCGCCGGTCCGAACGTCCAGCAACCCTCCTGGAGGCACGATCAAGAAACGCGTGCAAATCCAGGAGATTTCCGTATAGCAGGAAGGAAGGGGTGAGTCAAGGGCGAGTCCAGCTAGACCTGGGAAGCCTGACATCACCCCAGAGTGCGAGCATTGTGATTTGGTGTCTGTACAGTTATAACAGGACAATGACGTTTGTGTTATAGTTTTATTATAGGAACTTTTTGGAAAATTTTGTACATATATTTATAAGTAAACGTTTTCTGGAAAAACCTTCGCCGTTATTGTTATGGATAACGTGTATTTTATGTGGAAAAAGTAAAACAGTCTTGTACCAAAAGCGTTTCCAAAGGGGGAATTTACATTGAAAGTAATGGTACAATATCACTTGGATATACAAACACAATTTATATATAGTAAACTAGTAAGGAATTTAATTTATCAGATTCGACATCCTAAGACCGGTTTCTGCCTTTCGGCTTCGTCAGTTAGGCTTTTTGAATCCATTAAATAAAATTCCAAACTCGTACAAGTCAATAGCTTATATCCGCTATAAGATAAAATTTTTAGATGTACTACCATCTATGATTAGAAGAGAGTATTGACTATTTTTAAAGCAAAAAATTCCCAATGTATTGGGGTTGCATACACAATTTGCATTGTGTGTTGCAAAGCTTTTATTTGACTGATTCTAGTCGAAATGTCAGAAATCATAGCACATCTAAAAATTTTATCTTATAGCGGATATAAGCTATGGACTTGTACGAGTTTGGAATTTTATTTATTGGATTCGAAAAGCCTAACTGACGAAGCCGAAAGGCAGAAACCGGTCTTAGGATGTCGAATCTGATAAATTAAATTCCTTACTCCTTTACTAACTTTGCATTAATCTCTTAAAGGGATACGAAAGAAGAGAGTGACATTTCGACTAGAATCAGTCAAATAAAAGCTTTGCAACAGACAATGCAAATTGTGTATGCAACCCCAATACATCGGGAATTTTTTGCTTTAAAAATTGTCAATACTCTCTTCTAATCATAGATGGTAGCACATCTAAAAACAATTTATATATGTTTCAGCTTCACACTGTGACTTTACCTTGAAGACGCAAAAAACTGCTAAAAGATTATCGGTTGAGCGAATAATGGTAATTTTAACTTAAAACAATCTCACCTAATTTTTATTTGAACCAGGAGGAACTTTAAACTTTTATACTTTATCCTTTTTTTAGCAACTGGCTGTTTTTACGCTATGTTGTTGATTTAATTTTTTTAATATTTATTAAAGATCTCTTTGTTTCAATGCCGGTATTTACACACACAGCGGAGCGGAGTTAGCGTATAGCTTTTAAATTACAAATCTGAACTGAATTTATACCCGACTCTGGCGGGAATTGATTCTGTTGGTCAAGGATGAAATATTTCTCAGGTATTGTTTTATTTTACAGTTTAGTTTCTGCACTTTTTATCCTATTTTTTGATTAGGTTTCTTGTAAAACAGTGTTATAATAACCAAATAAATAAATCCTGTTTGTAATTTGAGGTGATTTTACTTAAAAGGTTGGAGTTATCCTCCTAGACCATTTGGGAAGGCAATAGGTTGAATAAAGATAAGAAAAATTGCTTTTTTCTAAAAGTGTTACTGATAGTTTTATCCATTGTGGGTTTTTAAAACAGAAGTTTATTGGAGAATGTGGTAGGTACAATCGATTTTGCTTTTTGCCATTTTTTGTATATATGAATCAACTCATCCAATGTTCCGCATTAAAAAATTATGATAATTTTTTGGGTAAGACGTAAAATATATTAATTTTTCTTAATGTTCATATATTTAAAAAAAGTTTAATATTTTTGGTAAAATTGGTTTTTTGCTCAAACGTATCAAATTTACCGTTTTTGAGAAAAAAGTGTATCGACATATTTCGTAAAACTATTTTTTATGTAATAAAATTACAAACATCGATGTATTTCAGCGTTTTTCGCATATACGGATGGTTCATAAAGAATGGACTTTTACCGGTATACTATTAATTTTTCATGAAATAACTGGATTTAATATTATCTCTAAATATGTTGTTCATAAGTTATTTAGTAAAATATTAATATTTTACCGATTTATGGATCACCCATATTGACATCCTAAATGAATTTATTCCTTACTTTTGTCACTCTCTGTATATACAGTTTTAAGTAGGATTTAGGGCAGCAAAAATCAACTTTATTATATCTACTGGTAATTTTTTTTAAATGACAAACTTTTATATGTACCAGATAGGAGTGAATTAAGAAAAAATCAAAGAAAAATCTAATAATGACTATGCTTGCACATATTAATAATACTTCTATATATTAAAATTCTAATCTGAGGAAGAAATACGGTATTACCTAGTGTTTTTTCTCAAAACTACAAAAAACACGTAGTTTAACACGTTCACTGCCAGTCTGCGCCAATAAGACAATTAATATATGATATTTCAATTTTGCGTAAAAATAAAATTTGGATTTCGAGTAACTGAAAATTTTAGGTTAATTGTTGAAAATATTTCATACCTTTTGTGAGACGCACGCTATTTTTTTAGTTAAACAAATTCATTTTTTTCAAGTAATTTTTCAGAAATACAAATAAAATTATTATTATTATTATTATTTATTTATTTTTTAAATAGGTGAACATTTTTTTGATATCTTATACTGTAGGAAAACGTTTTGTTGTTATAAATAAAATAGGAGATTTTTTCTTGAATTTACTCCAATAAACACTGTTTTTTTAATGAATAGATTTATTATATTGTTGTCCATATTAAATACGTTTATTTTATTTTTTTTAAAAATATATTTTTTGTGTGCATTTGAAACAGGGACATATACAGGGTATTTCGTACTTAAACAGACATATGTTAACTATGGATAGAGGACACTTAGAGGGTTCAGAAACACCCATATAGTTTGGGTCTATCTCGCTTTATTACCGAGTTACGGGGTGTTTTATCAATTTTAGTCATTTCTTTTAGTCGCTGTATATTCGGAACCATACTGTATATTTCTATGAAATTTGGCATAAATATTCTCCTTTACATGACAATCAATACCGTAGTAAGAAAATTAAAAATCCTTGTCCGTCTTTAAAAAAAATTATCAAAATCATTTTGCTTTAGAACAACACCCTGTATATGGAATTTAAAAAAATGGATAACACATTCGAAAAGAGGGGAAAAATTAATTAGGATTCAATATTTTATTTAAATGCACATCCCATTTTACTACCAAAATTTTAACATATAATAAAAAAATAAAAAGTAATAATAAATGATGAAAATACCAATAGAAGTATAATAAATCCTATAAATTTTAAGTTTGATGTTAAAATTTTGGTAGTAAAATGGGATATGCATTTAAATAAAATATTTATTTTTCCCCTCTTTTCGAATATGTTATCCATTTTTTAAAATTCCATATACAGGGTGTTGTACTAAAGCAAGATGATTTTGATATCTTTTTTTAAAGACGGACCTGGATTTTTAATTTTCTTACTACGGTATTGATTGTCCTTGTAAAGGAGAATATTCATGCCAAATTTCATAGAATAAACAGCGACTAAAAGAAATGAGCAAAATTGATAAAACACCCCGTAACCCCGTAATAAAGCGAGATAGACCCAAACTATATGGGGTTTCTGAATCCTCTAAGTGTCCTCTATCCACAGTTAACGTATGTCAGTTTAAGTACGAAACACCCTGTATACCGATCTGAATGGACAAGTCCTAAAATTGGTTCACAAATATTTTTATCTCAAAGTAGATTGAAAATCAAGTATGTTATCAAATTTTCTCATCTTCAAAATTCGATTTTAAAGGTCAAATTATGCTTTTTAGGCTTTCCCCGCATTTACCGAAATATATTTCTCTTTCTCTCATACTCCGAGGTATCGCAAAAAAATTCTGAATACCTTGTTCTGATGTAAAATTTTCCATTCATTGCTACCTTAGGCGGGAAATTTAAAAATATGTTTTAATTAAAATTCAAAAATTTAAAAAATGTTCTTTGAATTCATTATTGAATTATACTTCGGAAAAACGTATTCAAATAATTTTTTGTGTGACATCGAGAAAATGAAAGAAAATTTTTGAAGAAATGATTAAAAAGCAAAATTTGGCGTTAAAAATCGGATATCTACGTCTAAAAATTTTATAACATACTTATGCTCAGTTGATATGGAATCTCCCATGTATATATTTTATTATGTGACATAAAAAAAGAGAATTTATGTTTTGTTTGTACGTTGAATATAATTCAAATTATGTATTTTTCTGTTAAAAATAATTACACTATTAAAATGCATTTTAACTTGTAAATAAATGATTTTGTATATAAATTAATAAAAGGGATACAAATTTATCGTTTTTATTTAAAACATCAAGCAACTGGGGAGCCTATTTTGATTTTAGGATGATCTAAATTTTTTGGGATGACCGAGTAGGCCAAAGTTTTGAATTTTGAGGATTACGTGATTACAGAATTAATTACAAGTTTCAAATTCTGGCAGAAGTTCAACAAAGATGAGGTGAATAATATTTTAAAATCTAAAATTAAGAACAAAATATAAAAGTGAAGATTCTCCTGATTAACTAACTAAATTAAACAGTGTTATTTTAAAAAAACTAGTTATTTATTCATTTATTTATTTACTACACTATTCTACAGAGAATCCATTTATAGAATAGGAGCTACAGAACGGAATTGAATTTACAAACAATATAAAAATAATAACACCATATAAAAATAAAAATAATAATATCATATAGGTTTACTTACTAAGAAAATGATTTTTAATACTCAATATGTTGCAACAAAATAAATCTACTTCATTTACCGAATTTCAGGTAGACATCATGACATATAACGGAGAATTCTTTAAAATATTGGTACGAGGAGTTTAGATATAAAAGGTATTGTTGTTTCTTGACGATAATAGGGGAATACAAAATTTTAATTTCTCCAGTAAGTTAGAGCAATCTGTTAGATTATTAATTAATTTAAATAAGAGTAGAAAGCTGTAATATCTACGACGTGTTTCAAGACTAAAGAAGCTATATTTGAGAACTAAGTCTGTTTTTAAAGTTAACAATTTCAAAAAACGACATTGAAGATTTTCCAATTGGTCAATATGAACCTGATAATAGGGACTCCAGGCAACTGAGGCATATTCTAGTTTTGATCTGATAAATTCACAAAATAGCTTTAAAGTTCCAACTTCAAATTCAGCGCAGTTTCTATATAGAAATCCCTACATGCTGAATTGAGAATTGCATCGATGTGTAAATTAAATGAGAGCCTCGAGTCAAATGTCACTCCTAGCAATGTTTAAAGATAACTTATTATCCTTACACCATACAACTACCCTTTTAGCCAAACGTTCAGTCATTAAAGTGCGTCACAGTGTAATATATTTTAAATATCAAATGGGACATCTATTTCACTACATATATCGTTGATAAAGATGTTGAATAATAACGGACCCAGATTGGATCCTTGGGGAACGCCGGACGTAGCTAGATATTCGACAGACTTGAAACCATTAATCTGAACATATTCCCTTCGGTTATTTAGGTAAGAACTAAAGAGGTCAAGGAGAGCATCTGAAAGACCAAATAGAGAGAGTTTGTGAAGAAAAAGCTTTAGGCTTTAGAGAAATCTGTATAAACTACGTCTGTTTGGGACCGCCTATCGATACTTTCAGCAATGTACTGCGTTACTGTGACTAAGTTAATTATTTATGTAACAAGCCAAGATTTTTTATTTTTTACGAAATATTAGCTTTGAAAGGACGGCTTATACTCGAACCCCATAAAAATATTTGAAGTATGTTTTTAAGCTACCATCCTCCCTCTTGTATTAGTGGTATATCTCGTAATAAAAAATACATTAAAAAGCCCTAAAAAACTCAACGTATGTAATGCCTACATCAGCTTTTCTTATACTTCAACAAGAATTATTACTTTTAGCCACGTAAAAAGTCATAAAGACGTTCCGAAACCCCGGAGTATATTTTTTTAACTGACAACCTCAAATATTGCTCTTTACTAACCATAAAATGCCATAAAGTTGCGCTTTAACCCCGTGATGATTACAGAAAGAAAAGTTAACTACAGAGAAGTTTCCTTCCTGATATACCATAGTCTTGCGGAAAGATGTGCACGGGGGAATTAAATCGAGCCAGTTGAGGTAAGTAATCGGATGATATTCGACGCCATATCAAAAATTATTATCAACAACTTTGCAATACATGTTGTTAATGAATATTTTCACTTTATTTTTGCATGTTCTACAGCCACAAAATTTGTAATACGTATTCATTAACACCCGGTATAACTGGAGTAACTGGTAGCGTGAGAACAAAGAATTTCAAACGGATTTATTTGGTCTAAAAGAGTGTCACATATATACAGGATGGGCCAAACATCTGACATCGGAGAATTACGTCGTTGTGGTAAGTGATAAAACTTTCAAATTTTGTGTGAGCTGGTACAGTTACTGGGCGCACATTTTGAAAATAGTTTCGATTATACAGGGTGTTCCAAAAACCCTTGGCAGCACAAACTTACATTTTTTTAAATGGAACATGCTATATTTTATTCAGGAATCAAAAAGATTTCACCGGGAGCGTTAAAAAAATATTGCATGTTAATATATTATATGGGTGTTTCAAAAAGATATGGCCAATTATTAGCAAAAATGACACCATCTTTAACACTATGTAAAACAGTAAATCAAAACAAATCAACAGGTCTTTGTATTTAAATGTCATTCTCATATCGTTGACTGTGCCCACTATTAATTACTTTATTTGTGGCTTCTTTAATACAGGGTCAAACAGAACTCAAATCAAGCAATATCTCAAAATTTTCAAATGGATGACCCTATAAGTCTTTTTACAATTTGTTAGTACAATTAATAAGCTTTCAAACGATATAGGGTAGGGTTAGGGTATAAGTTAATGGAAAACTGTAAATATTTTATGATAACGGAAAAATCATGTATTTTACGTACACAAATGAACTGGTTTTAAATTTTTACATGAAACGTACTGTATATTTTAGGATTTCTAAGGCATTAGAATATTCTACAAATTGTAATCGTAATTTCTGATGTGTCTATTATTTTTTACTGTTACCAATAGAGGACCGCATACCTTTATAGAGATATTCGGAATTATTAGTCCATTCTGTGAGCCAGAAAAAACCTTAAAAAATACAAATAAATTTGGCGCCCCCAAATTACGCTCTCTCCCGTTTTCGAGGATGCTGAATACCATGGCGGGGTTAAACTTCTTTTCGAGTTGGCCCCACCCCCCAAACTATGATAATAGTATATTACGTAATGTTGTAAAAAGCATATTACGCACGAATGGAAAAATTGCGCACGAAGCTGCGTAGCGGCGAGTGCGTAATTCCATGATTTGTTTACCGTGCGTAATGAGCTAAATACTGAGGCTGTGTGTGTCGTGTTTTTGCCTGTTTTCTATAGTGGCCGTAGGTAAAAGAATAAAAAATGTAAGAAAAAGAATGATATACTATCGAGACAATTTTTGAGAATTTTTTTGCCAATTTTTTTGTAAATATTTTTGAGCAGTTTATTTTTATTTTTTTCTACAGAATTTTTGTATCGAAATTTTTTGCGACGTTTTTAGAAATTCCTTTCATCCCTTCGTCAATTATTGTATCTTTTTACTTGATAGGACAATCAGTTACCTCATTTACAAGTGTTATAAAATCAAATGTATTCGAAATTCGACTAGTTCAATCCTCTCTAAAAAAAATCTAAGGCCGCCTATGTATATAAAAGTCGAAAGTTTTTTCTGCCTGAACTTTTACAGCAGTTTTTCTAATGGATACTATAATCAGACACTTGAGTATCAATAAAAAAAGTTTATAGCAGTCGCCATACTAATAAAATTTCTTGAAGCATGCCAGAGAGATAACTATATTTTAGGGATCAAAAAGTAACTATTTATAAGACAACTTTGTATGATAACCATTTCTCACAAAAAAAGCGCGAGTATATTGGAAATTGTTTGGTGATTCATCTAACAATTTACAACTTATTACTATTTTTTGTATTTATCTCTTTATAATAATTGTACACTTTTATAATACAAATTTAAAATTTCCATCCTTGTGGGAGCGCACTCTGGCGGTGGCACGATGAACATACGGGTTGATGAATTTGTCAAAAGATGGAACCATCTTTTAGAAGAAGAGTATTTTCAAACTGAGTCACTAACTTATTATTAAGAGAAATATTTTTAAGAAAAAGTTTGAGTGTAAGATTTTAAGCAAAGTTTAAAATATTAATTAAAATCAACATATTTCTTAACCGAATTATGTCTAGACCCTACCGCCATCTGTCCAAAAGGAATAAAATTATTTCATAGTAGAGTTCTATTGCGACAAACATCACGCTGTTTTTTATAGAAACCTGTAATGTTTTTCATGGTCTTTTAATGTTTTGCTATTTCTAAGAAGATGGTAGAAGGATAGAACCAGTTTTAAAGTTCTTTTTTAACAAATAGCGTCGCTTCAGTCACCATAAACAAAAAATCGATAAATATGGTGGTTAAATGTATTCGTGTGTGATAGGTTGTCAATTGTTATTTTTTTAAATACGGTGAGTTATTATTTGATTCTTTGCTTACTCCTTACCGTAATTTTTCTAACGGTGTTCTAGTTCTGTTACAATATACACACCTCCCTAATATATGTTGTCTTTTAACAACACTATAATTTGTTGACATATTTGAATTCACTTGACATGTGGGCGTATTTTTAATGTCAAAAACCTGAGAAACGCATATTGTATAGTTTTTTTCTAAATATATGTAGTTTTTAAGTATGCAAATCGATTTGTAAGCTTAATTATGATATTGTTAGCTAATTCTGATAGTAAGTATACATTTAGTTAACCTACAAATGAGGTATTTATGTCTCAAGTTGAATGCAAGTTTTTAGCGGCTTTTGATATCAATTAAACAATTTTTTTAAGTGCTACATTAATTACTCATAGGTACCACAGTGTTTATCCCATTGAATGATATGACTAAGTAGTAAGAATTTAATTGGTAACACCTAGAAAAAGTACCCATACACCTACTGTTTTGGAATGTTGACATTACCTGGTCGTTCGGAGTGTACGGTTTTGAATGATTTTCTTTCAACTTCAGCGTTAATGGAATTTCTTTGGGAGTGTCTTCATTTACATGCCAACAAGGTTTTTACTCATTTATTATAATTTTAAATTGTTTTCAATAAATTAGTTATACATGCTTATTATTCGATGATTGGTATTGCAGATTGTGCCACTGTTAGAATTATTGCGAAAACAGTTATTAAATCGGTATGTACCTAGTTTGGAGTTAAGATGCAAGTTTTGTAAACAATGCTGACTAGACCAAGTGATTCATACAAGTTTATCATTGTAGAGAATATATCGCTTCCGGTAGGGAATTCGTTTTTAAAAAGTTCTGGAATGTTAAAATGTTGACTGTAGATCTTTGACACCAGCGTCGTAGTTGTAGGGGGAAGTGCAAAACGTACATTATTTTAAATTAAATTATCCATTGAACTGACACAGGGCCGGCGCAAGGACTTTTCTCGCGTTGGACAAAACAACAAATGTATGCATATCTCTTTTGTAAAAATGGACAAACTGATACAAGGAATAAGGGATCCTATCATTTTCGAAATAGCTTAAAAGAGCATGTTTGGGAAAAAAAAATTTCACAACTTTATTCAGTGCCGTGCATTTGGAAAAACATGTAAACTTTCCCCTCATTTTTACGCCATTGACATTGAACGATATTTTTTAGATGAAGTTAATAAAAAGTTTTATTATTATGTATGAAACATTTTTATAATATAAAACATGCTATTTTCAATGCACAAACAACTTTACATCAATACAAACACTATATTTTGAAAAGTTCATGAGTTGAGCCACTCATTTACTAATTTACTAGCGATATCTCCATTCTCCAGGCAAACATAAGCATCATTTAGAAACACCCTGTATAACAGAATTACGTAAACAAATACAAAGTTGCGAGATTCGACCGACAAAGCTCTACACTTGAGAGCTTTTGTGAATTGATGAAATATGATATAGGAACATAAACCCTTTAAGGGCTTACTGTTTGAGGCATATACAGGGTGATGAAATTTTAAAGTCAAATATAAAAATTTGTCATAAATCAAAAACGACTTTAAATATATTTTTAATTTGGTGCACAATTTGTTCTTGCACCTACCTATTTTAGTTTGGCTAACCCTCTACCAAACACCCTGTATGGTATAGACACTTTTCAAGTTTTCTGATATGGTTTATGAAAGTAAGGAGAAAAAAAACTTATTTATTTATTCATTTATGAAGAAAAAAAATGGCGACAAAACTTTTTTGCAATCGCTGTATCTGTGCAATATTTAAATATTCATATGTTGGTACTTTATCCTAATTAAACAAATGCAAGTTCACGTTTTTTCCTAAGTTATCGAATGTGGGAGGCAATTAGTTATCGGCGGTATATTATGCCAATCGGTTGCAGCAGTGGCGTAGGTATAAAATTAGTTCCTCATAAAACTAAATAGAGTTGGGGTTAAACTTAAACGCGTCTCTCTATTGTACCAGTAGTTTTCTAAAAAAAAATTCAAGCAACGAAACTAACATCCTCTGACAGATTTTAAAATCACTTAATTCAAGCTATGTTATTCAAGAGTAAATGATCTTTGCTTTTCTCTACTGTTGTCGGCATGTCCAAAATGCGGACCAAAAAGGGTGGACCACCTGCCACTAGAAATGGTCCTGTAATCCTGCTTGTTTCTATATCCCCCAAAAAAATAGTGGCACAACTGAAAACCCGGAAGAATACATATTAAAAATACCCAATTTACACAAGTGATGCTTTCCCAATGTATGATGAATATCAACAACATCTGTTCAACTTGTTTTTTATTTTTATCGATTATGATTTATTGGATTTTTTTGTTTATGATCCGCTACTGATTACCATTATTTGTTCTATTGATAACAAATGCATAATTACGAAAAATAGCTTATACAAGTTTCTAGGAAATGGCGTATAATAATATTTATATTTTATTTACATTTAAGTTACTTTTGTGTAAGAAATATAAATTATTTTTTATGTTTACTCAAGTTTTAATAACTACTTGGAAAAGGTGTTTTTTAAAACGTTAAATTAAATTATTAATTTGTTTAAAGAACCTAGTGTGAGATTTTTATACGAAATTGGCAAATCCCACCCGTCCTTTCACCCTCAGATCTTTCGACCACAGCTTAAGAGGCTAGGAAAGCATGTATCGGTCAGCTCTCCCGGGGAAAATGAAATAAGATCTTTTGTTCTTTATCATCGGCGTCTGCTTCACACTTGGAAAGTCGTGGGTTTGGTTCCCACTAACGCTTGACCTTACATGAGTTTTTTCCAAAGGTTTTTTCCGTAACAAAAACATCCTCTCATGCACCATCCCATCAGAAGGACGTGGGTCTGATCCCCACTGCCGTCTGACCTGCTATGATTTGTTTTTTTAATAAAAATTTCTGAGACGGAAGAAAATTGCTGGAGTACTAGGACAAAATCAATGTTTCAATTTAAAATATAAAAATAATAAATTAAAAAAAATAATTCTTCTTTCATCCAAATTTAATCAAACTTCTTAGCCAGGAATATGTTTAGAAATTTTAGGAAAAATTTAACGTAAATGTTAAAAAAGCAACCTAGTACTATTCTCACCGAATTATGAAACGAATTTTTTTTATGTGAAAAATGATAAATAAGGAATTTGATTAAGCGACTGTTCTCTCTCGGTAATATCGAGACTTTCTGACGTATAATCAATTATTTTGCGATAGTGACGTACTTTCAATAGCATAGTTATAACTTATATGGTAATTAGGTACTTATACAAAAATATCCAGGATGCTATGAGGTATACCACATAGTTACGTCTTTTAGATCATCTCTAGACATATTTGACCGGTATTATGTACTAACGTTAGTAAGTTATACATGGTGAGTCATATGTTTTAGTTTATGTTTTCGTTTTATATGACATAAATGGCTAATATACAGGATGAGTCATGTTAATATTTTAACTCTATTCTCAGAGGATTAAAATACTAATATTTAGTCAATTAACAAAGGGTCTAATAAGATATATATTGTTCTTTGACAATATTTTGCTTATTAATTTAAGAACTTACTTAAAAGCTAGTATAGTAGAAACAACTGCTTTATGAGGAAGAAAAAAACGCTATAAAAACAGCAAAGGATACCGCCAATAGAAGAAATGCTGATGGATCTAGACATTTTTGAGTACTTTAATGTCAAAAACACCGTACACTGTCCACATACATAAAAAGAAAATAATATTTTGGCTATTAGGACAACTGTGCAAAAATTCAATGACCAACTTACTGGAGATTGTAATAGGGGTAATTGGTGCAAAATTTCTATATTCATTAACTTTCTTTAATATGAATTTACATTTTAATTTTAATTTATGAGGTTGACCACTCCACCTGGCCCATAGCTTCATTTTCTGACCTCTTGTGAGATTCACAAACGTTACTAATTAAAATTTTGTCTCAAATTTTAATTCTAAAATAAAAAACACGGTGAGTAAAGTCATAAATATCATAAATTAATTAAGCTTACCTACCCCCATCTTAATCCTCACCATCGAATTCACTGTCATCAACATTGATAATAAATTTGGTTGGACTCGTTATATAAGAATTTTCTTCTTTGATGATATGCTTGATTTTTTTCTGCTGAAATTTTGTTAATTTATCTTTTACAAAATTGAATGACGCCTTATTCTTTTTTTAAGTTGTCCCCAAATTAGTTCTATGGGATTAAATACACAAAAATAGGGCGGAAGGCATAATACCTCGTGGCCCCTTTTTGATGCCATTTCATCAATAAAGATTTTTTTTCAAACGATTGTGTGCCTAATACTTCATGCAATTGTTTTTTTGTCTAATTTTCTTCGAAATAAAGATCATGATTTCTTAAAAATTCTTGAATCTCCGACTTATTTGAGTTTGTATTGGGAACTTTTTCTATTCAGCGGGAATGATATGAAGCATTATCCATCACTATGATGCCATTCTCTTCAATATTGTTTAACAGCTGATTTTCAAACCAATCTTCAAAACTTTCTCCAGACATATTTTTGTGGTAATCTAAATTACAATCTTCCAAATATTTTCCAGAGAGTTTAAGGCAATTTTTTCTTATATAACGAGCCCGACAAAATTTATTATCAATGTTGATGACAGTGAATCCGATGGTGAGGATTGAGATATGGTAGGTAAGCTTAATTAATTTATAATATTTATGACTTTATTCACCGTGTTTTTAATTTTAGAATTAAAATTTGAGACAACATTTTAATTAGTAACGTTTGTGAAGAGGTCAGAAAATGAAGCTATGGGCCAGGTCAACCTCTATTCAAAATATGCGTTATAGAAATTAAAATATAAATTCATATTAAAGAAAGTTAACCAATATCGAAATTTTACGCCAATTACCCCTATTACGATCTCCAAGTTGGTTATTGAATCTTTGCACAGTGGTCCTAATAGCCAAAATATTATTTTATTTTTATGTATACGGAGAGTGTACGGTGGTTTCGACATTAAAGTACTCAAAAATGTCCAGATCCATCAGCATTTCTTCTATTGGCGGTATCCTTTGCTGTTTTTATAGCGTTTTTTCTTTCTCATAAAGTAGTGGGTTCTACGATACAGATGCTTTTTTGGGATAATTTTTTATGAATTTTGAGTTGGCTTTGAATTATTCGAGTAAATTTAATTGGTCGTTTTTTTTACCATTCTTTATGAATCACCTCATATAGTTTAATCATTTTGACCATTGTGTTGAGTGCCTAAAACACATAAATAGTTTTTAAACAAAAATCACGGCATACTAGTTATATTAAGAAAACTATCCTTGTACTTCTTCTATTGTGTTATTTAATCCTAATTTCGAATTATCTACGCGTCTTGTCCAATATATGAAGCTGCAAAAAAATGCACCTATGCTATCCTATTTCGCCGTCTATGATTCTCAGATTCGTAACATTTCTGAGACACTTATTGCATTTATCGAGATCCGCACACCATGTAGTTACTAGACAGACATCCCCGTCCTTTACCTTTACCAGTTTTTCTTTCTAACTCGGTAAATCTGGCCTTGGCCTGCGGTGTTGCCGGCATCACTTAGACATACGGGGTATTACAAAAAGATGAAATTTTTTCCACGATAGTAAGTAACTATCGGGTATACCGGGAATAAAAGTGCCACTTTGTAATTTTTAAGTCCATATCATTGGTGAGCTCTTTGCCTTGAAGATTCGTTTTAATAGAAGAAAATGTGAACCATTCAGTTTTTGCTTTTCCTACGAAGCATTTATTGTTATTTAACTGTTTTGCTCACTCGTACGCCATTAGAGCAAATTGAATTTAGGCTGATAAAGTGTGTTTCTTGAATATCTTGTATTTCTTAACAAAAAACTGATAAATTCGCTGAACAATCTGGCACCAACGCACGTCCATATATACCAAATCGGTTTGAACGCCCAACCGCGATACAGACGTCGGCGTCGGTGACGTCTATCACGTCGTTTACAATCCCGCACTTTGCTGCTAAGGGTATGGAAAAGGAGGGGGCGTGAGCTGCCTTCTCTTCGCCCTCGCAAGAAGTTAAAATAGCAAACAAGTATCGAAATCGAGCAGAAAAGTCGGTTCGAATTAGATGGGGTGTGTGGTCTGAGCTTAGTCGAGAATAAGTAGGCAGATTTTCATCTAAATTGAAAATTATAAATTACAGTTTAATTATTCAATTTATTTTTCGACACGTTGCGGCGAATAGCATATTTGAACACTCAATAAGTATGTCACTATATTTTAAGATTACTTCTTTGTTGGTAGGAACTTTAAGATCCCCCTCTATAATCAGAACTATAGTAGGCTGACTTATTGGGCTTATCAGGATTTCCGTAAACAGATAGAACCTATGGTTTGGAGCAACGGGTATATCGTCCGATTTGTCGATAATATATCGGAAAGTATATCAGTTCAATCACAGTAATCTTATATTTTGATCCATAAAATATTATTATTTCCGCTCAACACGTCATTACTTCTATTCGGGTAGAATAATGACGTGAATAAATAAAAACAAAATGCAATCAAGTTGCCGTAAATATCTAGAAAAGTTACACGAACGACATACACTCCTACACAAAACGCTGTAGTTGTGTTATCTGGTGAAATATTAAATTCTGACGTAGTTTTTGCACGAACGAATTTATTTAAGCGTTTTTTATATTTATATTTAGGGGTATTTTCAACGCTTTTAGGTCTGCTCTTAATAAAAAAACATATGAAGAGCATAGACGTACAATAATAAACTTGTACCAATATTACAGCTTTCAAAATAAAGTTTGATTGTTAAATAAGTGGATACAATTTTACAAAAAAAAATGCTGTTAAATGTTAAAGGGCCCCTTCTGCTTCTGTAGCTTCGCCAAATCTTTTTAAAATATTCTTAATATAGGTGTAACTTTCGACCTACCCATTTAGGTGAAACCCCTTAAATTTTTGAACGCTTCTCCTAATTTCGATTCTCTGTTACAGGTACCGAGGTAAATTTGCGCCAAACTAACCCCTATGGTGAAAGTAAAAGACGAGCCTCCAATGGCAGAATCCAATTCTGCGCCCGGTCCCAACACCTCATCCACATCCTCAAACAACAGTAACAACAACGCCCCCCCTCCAAATTACTACCCGCGCAAACCTCGCCCTCACCCCCACCACCATCACCATCCGCCCTTCCAGCACTTCACAACCCACCACTACCATCCGTGTTCGTACAGCCCCGAAAACGCCGAAGGGGCTACGAACGGGGCAACGTCCCCCGCGAAATTCTACTTCGGGCCGGGGTTCGAACCTCAGCAGCAGTTTCCCGGGACGAGCCAGGGGCAGGGGAACGAGTACGTCGTATTGTTCCATGTGAATCCCGGGGTTACTATCAGTTTCCAAATGGGGGAAAATTTGGAAATATTAAGAGGTAAGTCATTCAGAATCTGTCATGTGAAACATGTACGTCGCGTCTGGTAATTAAGACGTATGGTCAGCACCGACGATCCGTCCTGATCATACGCTCCATGTGAAACGCCACTTAGAGTACCAAAAAATGAAATAAATGTAGCCAACTTTTCTATTGTTATAAAAAATCCGTCTCTGGAAAAAAAAAACAATCGTTCTGATTACTTTTTTTACGCGAAAATGTCTGTACCAGAATAATAATTAATTAAATTTTGTTTGGGTTCAAACCTGTGACTAATTTGACGCTTTTTTTGTCGGTCTTTTGTCGCGAAATGATTGATGTGGTGTCGCCGAAATAATATGCGCGGTGTTGCCAACAAGACGTATGAAAATTCACTGAACTTGACTGCTCATGAATAACTGGAAAAATTACAGCAATAAAAAGTACAAAGTTTGGGAATATAACACAGGTTGTGAAGGTCTCTGGGGTGTTATCGGGGAAAAGTGTTGTTAATATTGGGGTTCCGCAGGGCTCCGTTCTGGGACCCATTCTCTTTCTGATTTATATCAATGACCTTACGAGCACTGACAAATGCAAATTACACACTCTTTGCCGATGATACCACCGTCTCTTTTGCGGCTGATACACAACAGGGTAGTATTGTCTCTTAGGGACACTCAGGGTGTGAATGATGGTGTAATCAGTGTTAGATTTCTGGGCGTACACCAAGCTCCAATGGGGTGAACATATTGACAACCTATGCAATAAGCTTGCAAGAAGTCTGTATGTACTTAGGAACCTGACATCTAATGTCTCACAAAAAGTTCTGCAAACAGCATATCATGCCATATTTCAATCTCACCTAGCCTATGCCATTTTGGTCTGGGGACACTAGGCAGAAATGTTGAGGGTTTTTGGCTGATAACGTAAGGGTTCTTGCTGGCCTCAAGTATAGGGATGATTGCAGACAAGCATATAAGACCTTGAGAATTCTCACTGTTCCCTGTCTATATATATTGGAGAACCTTATGTTTATTAAGGGGGGGGGGGAGGCACTTCGGAACCCATGAGGACATACATCAACGTGACTCCCGGCATAAGCATAATCTTGTGCCAGCCTACTGGAGGCTGAGAAGATGTCAAACTGAGCCGGATTCTGCGCTGCTAAATTTTACAATAAGCTTCCAAATAGCTTAAAATGTCTCCCATTACGGCAATTTAAAAGTAGAATTAAGCATATTTTGATAGAAAACGCCTTTTATAGTAATGAGGAATTTCTTAGATTTGTATTTTAGCAGTCCTTTAACATAATTTTAATTTTAGTTGCTTATATGTTTTTCTAAATTTGTATTGTACTGTATTCCAATTTTATATATCTAAACTATGTTTTAAACAATTTTTGACGTGTGTTAGACTTTTGGACAATGATGCAAATAAATGAATTTGAATTTTGAATTTGAAAAGATCAATTGCACTCAAATGTGACAATTTAATACAGTTGAAAAAAAAATGATTACTATAGGAACATTTTCGGGCATGGGCTCGTGAATACTTCGAATCAGGACCTGTGCGTCTGCAAAAATCGGCCAAATTCCGAAAAAACGAAAGACAATCGAAGGAAAGACAACCTTTGTACACAATCCAGGCATCACACGTATCAATTCGGAATTAACCAACTGAGATATGTATGTACAACGTTCGTTGTATCGGACGAATAGATGTGTTTCCGACACTCGATTGTTTCGAGGGTACGTTTGATGTGAGAAAATTTTTCGCCGGCGATTGTGATTTTTTTTCAAACAGGAAATATGGTTTTTGCCTTCGCTAACATGGAAGCTGTGTGTTACGCAACATAATAGTGAAAGTCCGCGATTTTTAACGCTATTGTACGTTCTCTTGACTATTACTTCTACGGGGGCAGCAGAAGATTTTAACGTTAAATCCTACAATTTTTTTATTGAAATGATAGTATAACGACTTACTATATAGCCAGTCAGGTCAAATGCAATAAGCTAAAAATAAAACCGAAACTAGTTGCCATACTATCATTTCAATAAAATTTTTGAGGGATTGACTTTTAAGTTTTCCATTCTGAGATGTGGATAATATTTTATACTTTTTAGCATTGATTCGTGTTTGATTTTACTCATTTGCAGTTTTTAAATATTTACTTTCGTTTTCGTCTCTTGGATTTCTTTTACCCATATTTTCATCCATTATTTCTTTCTTTACTTCTTTATTTCTTTCTTTAGTTCTTTCTTTATTTCTTTAGTTCTTCCTTTATTTCTTTCTTTATTTTTTTTATTTCTCTTTATTTCTGCATTCTGAAAATATTTATTTCCATTTTCCTTTCTTACATTTCTTCTACCCATATTTTTAATAATTTATCCGTTTCCTCGTAGCTTTCTGCTACTATTACTGACATACATAATTATTTTACGTAAAAATCCTAAGTTTTAGGTCGCTACATTCAGTACCCACTACATTTTTAGCATTCTCGTCATGCTAGTTCGTTACTTATAAATTTTCCGTATGATTTTCCGTTTCAATACATTTTAATGTTCTTTTTATCTATTGGTAAAAATTAATGTTACTAGGTTTTGTACTGGTTCGTAAATGTGACAGACCTGATTCCATATTTAATTAATGTGTACATAAAAATGACTGTTAGCATATTGGTAAATTTTTTAGACGTTTCTTTTTGGGTTATTATGAATGAATGAAAGGGGAAATCCTCAAAAGGTATATGCGCCCCCCAATATCCCTTTTTTGTTATTTTTTCAGCGGAGATTTCCCTCGATCCAAAATGTAAAAATTTATAGGGTGTACAATAGAAGATTGTAGAATTAAATAATAACGGAAGTGCTTCAAAAACATTTCTAATGTTTCAAAAAATACAGATTTTTTATTTTTATTGGCACATTTTTATCTAACTCGTGTCTTAAGTTTTTTGCCGGGATAATTAAAAAAAATTATTCACTATGACTCAGGCCCATACATTAATTCTGTAAGTTCTAAAGCCTACCATACACTAACAATTCTTCATTTATTTTAAAACATTTTGAATGTGGCTAAAGGACCAGGTCCAAAGCCAGTAAAAAAAACAATTTGATAAACTTAATAAAAATTTGTGAAAAAAAATCATGGGAGTGTAAAATTTTTCTGATATTGGGGCGCTAGTAAATGTATGCTTACTTATGTATGTAATTATGTAATTTGACATTTTTACTTCTTATTTTGTCTCTTTTTGTGGTTATTTCTCAAAAAAACTCTCTTTTTTCGTCAATTTTGACTGCACCAATCGTTGTCTTCCTCAATTATCCGTTTGAGCTGAATTTCAACTTCCCGAGATTTTTCTCGTATATTTTTTTTTGAAATTGAGTAATTTTGGAATTTTATAAATTTTGTAGAGAAAATTTTTTCGTAAAAAAATATAGTGAAAAAAAAAAACAAAAAAAATGGTCACGACAAATGATGAAATAAATGGACAAAAAACAACTGTAGCGAAAAATTTTGTTAGACAATGAGCATCACAAATATGTCTTTTACTATTATACCTGAAAATATTTACAAGTAAGGCACTAATTCTCACATACAAAATAAATTGTTTTTCCATATTCGAGTAAAGGACCCCGCACCATTTAAATGTAAAAAACGTTCCGGTCAAATTTTCTGAAACGTTGGTATGTTATAAAACTCGATGAACTGACAAAAAGTGTCCATTGGCCCAATCCTATGGCTAGTTTTCGAAGTACAGGGTGTTAAACATCGGAAATACCAGATTTCTCATAACAGACCTGTTTTATTGGCGAAAAGTTGAATTATAGATTATTTAGCATTGATATTTTATAAACAATCACCGTAGAATTTGGTTAGTTACCGGGTGGTTCAAAAATAAGTAATATGCTTTTTTTTGAAAAATCAGCTTTAAAAATACGAGCAAATGTCATTGGATTATGAATATATAGTTTAATTAATTACTTCTTAATGATGAATCATATTTTACACATAAATAAAGTCTATTATTATTATTATTATTATTATTATTACAAAAAATGTGGTTACAGAGGACGTATAGTGATTTTAGCTTTAACGAGTCACCCCGTATAAATGATGTGTTATAAAATGTTTGTATTATATTAAACAAATGCACGATCTGCCACTCTATGTCATACAGTGTGTTAAACTGATTGCAAAAACTTTAAAAATTAGAAAAGCTGTGTTTTGTGTATTTTAAAAGTTTCTCCGTCAACTTAAATTAATACATTTTCACATTAACAAAAGTTCATTATTTAACTTAGCAAAATTTTGTTGTAATCCTATCACCAGTTTGCCTAAAATGTGTAACCATAGATATTAAAAACATTTTTCAACTAGTAAATTTATAAAGTTGACGGAGAAACTTTTAAAATACAGGGTAGTGCACAAAACACAGCTTTTCTAATTTTTAAAGTTTTTGCAATCAGTTTAACATCCTGTATGACATAGAGTGGCAGATAGTGCAGTTGTTTAATATAATACAAAAATTTTATAACACATCATTTATACGGCGTGACTTGTTAAAGCTAAAATCACTATATGTCCTCTGTAACCACATTTTGTGAGTCACCCTGTATAAAATATGATTCATCACCAAGAAGTTATTACTTAAACTATATATTCATAATGCAATGACATTTGCTCGTATTTTTAAAGCTGTTATAAAAAAAATGATTTGTTCAAAAAATCCATATTACTTATTTTTGAACCACCCTGTAACTAACCGAATTCTACGGTGATTGTTTATAAAATATTAATGTTAAATAATCAGTAATTTATGTTTTCTACAATAAACGCCAATAAAACAAGTCTGTTATGAGAAATCTGGTTACAAATAAGTGGTATTTCCGATGTTTAACACCCTGTACTTCGAAAACTAGCAATAGGATTGGTTTGGGCCAATGGACACTTTTTGTCAGTGCATCGAGTTTTATAACATACCAACGTTTCAGAAAATTTGACCGGGACATTTTTTACATTTAAATGGTGGTCCTTTCGTTCGTGTATGTCCAGCCATAATAGCCTACACTACGTGGGCCCAGAACGAACATGTACATGTACAATCATCTTCATAACCTTCTTATGTAATTAATAAAGCAGGAGTCCATCTCTCGCATATTATATATACACACAAATATTCCGGATGAATGAACTTTGTTGATGTGCTAGCAAGAAAGTGTTGCAAGAGAGTTATTTTGCATTTAAGTGTTATTAATATTTAAAAAAATTTAGAACGTCATGCTTTGTACGGGCCGTCGCATCGTCGGTACTAGAAAGAGAAACGGTTATTATATAATTTCGTTTCTATCAGGAGGTTTGCTTATTTGGATTTGATTTTGATTCCGAATAAATAATTCGGTGTTTTCAATTTTTTTGAAAGCCATACTAGAAGACAACCCTTAGATGGCATATGCAAGAAAAAAATTGAAAAAATAAATAAAAATAAAAACTCCCGAGTTATTCTATATTCAATTTCAAATTGAGACTTTTGCCGCGTAAATGGTCACCGCCAAGATGGCGACATGGTTATACGTCACTGCTCATATAGAGGTTAGTTAACAAGTCGGCATTCAATTGTAAACAGTATTTCTACGAAGTAGTGAGAAAGTTAATTATCGATTTCTGTTCCTGAATTTAAAGCGTTAAACACCCATCAAAATGCAGAAATCACAAAATAAGTGGTGTTTTGTCCCAAGTTGTACCAATGCTTCTCTAAGTACGCCACATAAGCCATTTCTCTGTATGCCACAAGACGCATCTCGAAAAAGAAAATGGTTTAAAGCAGCTAGAAGAAATATGCCAAAATCGAAATCAATGTTTCTCTGATGTGAAGATCATTTCAAGATAAGCCTATATGCCTAGCATCTGTCATATCCATTATTTATAAATTATTTGAAGATGCTTTCACGAACCCTTCTGACGCCATTTTTCGTTGGTATTAAATAAATCGAGCTAATGATTCATTTAAAACAAATAACAAAGCAACTCATCACAATAATCACACTTCAAATGTCAACAAACCATATTGATATGAGCTCTGACGTCAGATTGCCGTTTGAATTTGTTCATTTTCACGAACTTTCAAACTCATATTCCATTATAAATCGTCAAAAATTTCAATTTTTAGTAAGTACAAGTTCTGATGTCAACCTCCTATTTTACAATGATACATAAATTACATTGATCATTGATATTTGCATAATGAAAACACCGAATTAAAGGTAGAAAAATGTTACGTTTATTTAGAAAATGGACTACAAGATAGTTGAACACTTACGCTTAAAAGGAATGATAAAAGTTTCTAATAATGAAGAATATCACTGGGTCTGTTAAATGACTTGAAACTTCATAACATAACTAAGTGTTTAGAAATACGCCTGTTTTTATTTCACTTAAATCAAGCAAGTAGTGTAAAAGTTTCGACAATTTTAGTTTCCGTCATATTCAAATATTTGGTGTGAGCGCGCTATTCTCGCGTGACGTCATTTTACAACACAACGTCCTCACCGTACACTCATTCATTACTTTTCTATGGGATGTTCTCTATGTTCGTCCACAATAACGTTTTTAACTTAAGTTTTTATGTTAATCAGTATTACACTAGTGTTAATATAGTATTAGATATAGATGATGGTTTTAAAAAAGGACTGGTAACTTGGATCCGCTCTCTTCATCATTTGCATCTAATAGTGTGTGTGAGTGACTTTCTTTTTTTAATATCAGCGGCTTCGGAGGTGAGTTTTTACCTGTGGGGGCGTTGGTTAGGGTCGGAAGTAGGTAATCTTCAGCACCACCATCGTATTCAGCATCCTGAAAACGGGGAAAGACGTTTTAGAGGTTCGGCTGGCGAAAAGAGAAATTCTAATACCGCCATTGTGTTCAGCAACCTCGAAAACGGGGGGAGGGGGGTACCCTCGATCCATGAAAATGTTGGTCCCTTTTTCATGGTTTTTTCCGACTTACACACGCTACTAATTCATTTCTTTCGACTTTTAGGTTCGAAAAGAACAATAAAAAATAACTTTTCGGGTGCATTAGTAGTTGTATTTAAACACTTTGGCACAATACTCGATTTTCTAGTTTCTGGATTCGACATTTTTATCAATTTTCCACGCAAACTTCATGCACATAGGTTGGGAGCAGAAAACGCACTGACCGACCGTTGTAAAGTGACGTCACAACAGCCGATTACTTCGCGTCGTCGCACGCCTAGCTAAAAAATTAAATATCTCGGAAACTATAAGACGTATCAAAAATTTTTTTTTGTGGTATTTTTTTATTTTTAATAGGGTGTATTGTAGGGTAAAAATCAAAAATTGGTGACATTATTCATTAACCCCTTAACATGTGGGTCCTGTATTTAAATCTATAACACCTCAATATTTAACGTTTACGCGTAAAAAATGGATGCGAATAGATTTAGTGAATGTGATAAACAATTTCTTTATCTTTTTTCGCAATATTTTGCGCTTTCTCTAATCCATCTTTGGATATTTCTTTAAGTGTTTCCGACTTCTTCAGTTGATATCAAACTTGAACGCACCCAATAACTCTGCGTTTTAGATTCTCTCAGATCAAATCCGGGAACTTTTTAATGATTAACGTTAATTTTATTATCAATTTCCGCCGATCAAGATATGGGTGAAAAAATACGACGTACGCCACTGTTCAGCAATGCATTTCGGTTAGCAAACAAACAGAAAGAAACATTGAACGAACAAAAGCCCGGTCATTTAGAAAACATAAACGGTTTAGAAGATTTAAGTGTGGACGGAGATTCAGTCAGACTTCAAGAGAAATATTGAATTAAACTTCTCTCTTTCTCTAACACTCTGTTAGACAGGGAGCCCATGTACGGATTTGTTTAAAAATCAGATCAAATGTTATTTGTTTATTTGTATTATTTCTATCCGTATATAAATCTGTTTGCCTGAAGTTGGCCATGCGTCGTTATAATAATTGTGGTATTGCACATAGCACAAACAAAAGTGATTGCACATTGATATGGGCTACGGGGACGACAGTGGTGTGAGTATTTTAAAATCTCTGGCTAAAACCATATTGAATACAATTTATAATTTGTTGAAAAACCATTTGAAATGCATAAAATTTCAGGGAACATTCAAACATGCGACTTGGAGGCTCGATGCTGACGTTACAAGTGCTATTTGCCGTTTTTAATATTTCACGGGGTTACCAAATAATCACTTCGAGTTTCCGAAAACAAAACTTGAAATGGACATACATTTTGGAATTATGATTTCATGTTGTAAGTTCCATATATATATATATTCAATTCATTTCAAATAACGTTAATTTGTGAATAACTGAGATCTAATAACTGCTTATAAAGTTGAGAAATTCAAATAGAATGTTTGGCAACGCATTTTCACCTTTCACCAGACAGCGTTCTGCTTCGGACTATTTTATATATTCGGCAATTTTAACATTGTTTACGTTCGGTTTTCTTCGTTCGTTCATCCGTCGAACGCATTGATTGGCCAAAGACTTGTGACGTAAATTCCCGTTCTTCTTTCGTCATTTTCCAGAAATTGGTGTTCTCTCCCATAGTAGATATTCGTACTTTTTTAGAGAGAGCTCCCTATCTATTTCAAACTGACCACTCGCTTTATTTTATAGAAATACAACAAGAACGCATTCGATGAGATTAAAACTTGAAAACGGTTTCTTTCTAAGAATTTTAAGTCTCTCGAAATTTATTTAATCTCCCACAGTTGAGATTTGAGGTTCTTCTATGAGATTATTATTATTATTTGATATTGTAAGAAACAGGATGGACTTATAAATGAATGCAATTATATCAACAAAATTAAAATTATATCTGTATCATCTTGATAGATTTTCCAATAGCCTTCCACTGCTGACGACACTGATTCATTTCTTTTACCACAGTTTTTCGCGAAAGAATGTCGTATTCGACATACTTTCCAGTCAGTGTCAATAATTCTGATCGGTGGTACCGTTAGTCGTACCCGTTCTAGCTATGCCTCACAAGTACCACCTTGTAAACAACGACCGACCAATATTCTTCGGCTTCGGCCTTCTACAGAGTCGGACTTGCCTATCGTAATTTATTTCAGAATGCTGAATATACAGTGCGGAAATTAATTAAGTCTCCTTCTCCTCCGCGCACATCTAAAGTTAATGTTTTAAAGTTAGAGCGTATTTCATATCTATAGCCGTTAATTATTAGCCTAATGTGTATTCTAGTATAGTTAAACCTAATAATAGTAACAGTTCTGGTTACCTCATTTATATTTTCCGTTAAAAAACAGAAATTGTCGAATAAATTTTGTAGGGATATCATTTTTTGAACAAATGAAACATCTACTCATTATGCAGTAGTTGTGTATAAATATGTAGGATCTGTTATAGAGGAAAGAACCCATCTATCTATCTATCTGTGATGGGGTGTCGATACACTGCGACCCATAAGATCTATTGTGCCCCCTACTGCTGCCCAATCGTTAAGGATGTCTCAACGATTAGAGCAGTTCCTCCAGTCCTATTGCTTTCAAAAAGTTCAGGATGTCGGTAGGCTTCAGGTTAGGTAGATCTTCCTCTTCTATTTGATATTCTCCGAGGTATCGTACCCTTGGACTTTGCAGGGTAATGCATTCTGAGAGAATGTGGATAGAGGTTTCCTCCTCTTCCTCGCAGAATCTGCATTCTTCTTTGTCTACTAATCCGAGTTTCTTTAGGTGGCCTCTCAGCCGGTAGTGCCCTGTTAGGATACCCGTTAGTATTCTGAGCTTATTTTTACTTTTACTGACGCAGTCGTTAGATCTCTTCTGGTTATAGTTTCCCAGTATTTCACAAAGCTAAACTTCTTTGTCATCTCATCTTAGGGCATGTCCCAGGTTTGGTGATATCCAGGAAGGAGTCGAAACTTGTGTTTGGTTGATCCTTCTCTGGTCATTCTGTAGGTTGTCCTTATCGCTATACTCTCTCTCCACTACTATATGGAGGGATGTAAGGCTTAGGATTACCTCCATGGCGGCCGTTGGGCACGTTCTCATTGCACCTGTTATGCATACGCAGGCTAGTTTTTGGATTTTCGCTAGATTTGCTGGCCAACTTAGTTTTGCTGACCCAGACTACTGCTCCATAAGTGATGGCCGGTCTCACTATTGACGTGTACATCTACTGTTTTTATACATCCCCAGTTTTTTCCCGCAAAATTTCTGCACACCATTAGAGCTTTCGTGTCTTTGCTGGTTACTTCTTGTTCGTGCTTATTCCTTATGAGTTTATTATCTAGTATTAGTCCCAGATATTTGACATCTACTTCCATTCAATAACTTTCCCGTCCAATTCGATGGTTTTGAGGTTAATGTTTCTTTTCCGTGTAAAGGTAGCTAAGGCAGTCTTTATGGGGTTGACGCTAAATCCCATCGATTGACACCATTCTTTAGTATAGTCATGTCCTCTTTGAACTATATCGCAGAGGGTATTCTCGAATTTTCCTCTTGCGATTATGACTATGTGATCTGCATAGCCTTGACACGATATACCAATCTCGAACCTAGAACCCATAAAATGGACAACAGGTTAAGATTTTTATTGTGGGATTGTGCTACAGTTAAATAAAGAGTCAAACAGACAGACATAATCGAAAACCAACGTCCACCTTTAAAGCATCTTTTTTCGTCAAGGCCAACCCTGTACTTTTCTGTTTCTCTCTCTGTCGAAAGAACCAGAATGAATTTTTGCAGGAAATTCCGAGCGTACTTAGGATTTCTCTGTCGGTGGACCACTTTGTAGAACATAATCCGCAGTACGACCTACTGCAGTGCATAAGCTTTAGACGTATGCAATTTTCGAGTGAATTCAGGAATCGCTTCAAATTTGAACAAAAACCAAAATCAGTGGCGTGCTCGGTCTGGAGACATATTTGTATATAGTGCATCCGAACAACTTGAAAACTCACTTGCCAACATGTCAACGACATCAATCCATTGGTCCCGAGTCTCAGAATGACAAACAAAATATACAACATAAACTATTTACGGAACAATATAACGAATAATTTACCCCACAAAATCCTTTCTTCGACCCCAGTGGGTGTCATAGTTCAGCTGTACATGAAGTGGTTCATAATATCGACCTCGGAGAACATGTAAAACTATCAGTTCTAGCTATTGTTCTCTACGACCGAAGGCGTTTCTAGAATCTCTCCAACGTTCAGACTAAATCTTTTTCAGGATTTGCGTTAGTTTTAATTTCATTATCAATCTCCGTTGCTGTCACAGGTTTGATATGTTCGTATCACATGCTTTTTCGCCGCCACTTCTGGTATTTTTTTTTTAGGTTGCCTGAGATTGCTTTAACGTATACGAAGCAAAAAAAGAGCATTTCAGACATTATTAAACCCACTGTAAACATGTTAACGCAAACAATGCAAAAAAACGAACATTAATGATTGGAGATGTATGCAAATACCATCTCAAAATCAATTTATCTTACATGAAGCGGCGAAGTATTTTAATAGCAAAGGCACTTAACACACTTATAGCTTATACACCATATAATTGACGTCACATTATATACTGGAACTATTAAAGACGTTTTATTTATCAAGACTAATCTAGTCGGCGATGCGGTACACAAAGGAGACTGGATTTAAAAAATTATTACGTATAAGTTAGTACAGTTTTGCATTATGAGGCAACAAAACAAGCTCATATAATTTTTGCTTAAAATCAACATCCTATAAGTTCTTTTGAACGTTAGAAAGCTCAAATCTCTCCTTAAATTTTAATCCTTGGTTTTATATTGGCTGATCTTTGCTTTCGTAGGAAAATTGTTATTTTATTTTTACAAGATCGTTTATGACAAGGTTGCACACTCTGTTTAGGTACATATTATTGTTTAAAACTCTTTTTTGTACACCTTGATGTTTATCCTTCTTGTTTGAACCATTTACATATCCTTGAAAAAATATATTGGCCTAAGTAGTAAGTGGTCATATTTTTACCAAGTTCTCCATTGATAGTGGCTCCTGTTTCTGCCTTATTAGATTTTTCCCATCATATCAGTTTTATTAAATCATTTTTTTGAAATGACACCATCCAAGATTTTTCCACTGACTCCTTTCTTTTTTGGGATGAATATAAACACTTTTTGTTTTGGTAGCTCCATCTGAAGACACATAGGCCACGTAAAAGAATAGTTCCTTTCCCAGTTGAAGAAACTCCTTATTTATTAAGATAAGTTATATAAAAGTGATGATTCAAGTAATATATTAACTTAAAAGTATTTTTTTCATATGAAGCTCTAGTAAATTAAAATTTACTCGATATCGTATTTAAAGTTTTGAATAAAAATAATTATTAATGATGTTTCCACATTTCTAATTTCCGGGGTGCTTGAGTTATTTATAACCTAATGTCAAACCCATACGCATTTGACAGCACTGAAAGATCTGTCTCTTTTCCTTTTACGCGACGTTGCCAAATATAAATACTACAGTAGTATTTTTTTTCTCGGTAAACTCAACGAATGCACTGTCATGTTCAGATACTAAAATTACACAACCTTCTTATATATCGAACCGAAAAAAAAAACAGCTAGAAAGATTGCGCCATTGAAAGAACGTTTTGATATATCTGTTCGAAACATTTACATTTACTAGCGCTTAACTAGAAGGACAAATGACATCACTCTCGAATCGCTTTCGTCTGGAATTTCTGACAATCACTGTCTACATCAATAAAAATAACGATTTTAATAATTTTAGGATCATAATTTTTCTTCGAAAAGAAAAAATGTATTGAGAGACCCGATGATCTTTTGCTTGACTTTTTCCATAACTTTATTTTGAAGAATTTAAATTTCAAACTGTTGTTTCTCAGCGACTTAATAGTGATGAATTTTGATATACAGGGATCGGTATGAGTGCTATAATGTTTACCCCAGACAAGAAAATGCCCCCGGACGGAGGATCCAAAATGCGGAACAAAAAGGGTGGGCTACCTGCCAAAGAAAGAATTTATTAATTTTTGGCTAGATTACAATATTTATTTAAAATTAATCACAATGAAAATAACTTTATATCATTAAACGCATCTCTTGTTATCACGATTCTATTAACTATCATCTGCAATTCAAATTACTCAAAGGAAAAAAACAATTAATAGTAATAAAAAGCATATAAAACATTAATGCAAGGCAAACAAATGCATATTAAATCCCGATAAATATTCGTTCACACAGAACACTCTCGTCCACGTTTCATTCTGTCTTATATGAGTTTTTCCAACTCCCAGCATTTTATTTTAGAAAGCTGTTAAAACAAAAATTAATTTTTATAAATTTTATTGTTTACTTCTTTACAGTATCTTCAACTTGATTTGGCAACAGGTCCTTCGATCCTTTTTTAGTCACCTTTTTCCGTATTATTTGTGCTAAAACTTACAGTTTATTTTGAGTATTTATATTTTTATTAAATATAAATATTAAATAAATAATAACGTTATGCAATGGTTTAGTAAAAAAGCAATTTTTGCTTAATCGAGGTGGTCCCTCGATCATCTTTAAAAATGGTTTAATATTTGTGTTATAAATAACTACTTCCAGCACCAAATCATCCTTTAACATTATCATGAAATTTTTGTCTCTTATAATTACTTATGATATATATTTAGGTGGAACAAAAATTGTTATCGAAAAAGTCGTGCAGCGCATGCTGCTATTTCTGTCGAAGATGTACTAAACGTGTCATATTTGTAATTTGCTGAATTTTAGAGATATCGTAGATCACGACATTTTAAAAAAATATCAGAAGGTACAAAGATCAAACTAATAAATTTAGCTTGAGTTTACTTTGTCTTTTTATTTAACTTGCTTTTTTCTGTAATTCTGTAGTCGATGTATTTTTTGAGTGAAATTTGAACCAATAGACTATAAATTTGGTTATATGTTTATACAAGAAGTTTCAATTTTAAACACACAAAAAAAATTGTTTAAAAAGACCTGTGAGTTGGTTCGATTTGAACCAATGGAATTTAAATCTAATTATACGTTTACACAATAGCTTTCAATAATCATAATGGATAATATAACCACTTACTTACTCATTTTTCTGAAATTCTTTGTTTTCCACAGTCCTTATAAAAACGAAAAGGCACACATATATATGACAAATTGTCTAAAATATCCAGACTTGTTTAACAAAATATCTCACTTTGTCTTTTTATTAAAGTTGTATCATTTGTTTGTAATTTTATAGGGTTATAATTATGCGCAGGAGCCAATGGATTGATGGAGTAAAATTTGAACCAATGGAACTTAAATTTAGTTTTAAGTTCTCAAGACTTCTCAATTATAAGTATGTCGATCAAAATATCCAGCCAAATTTGGAGAAAAAAAACAAATAAATCTAACTTTAGGTCATTTTTCTTTTTATTCAAATTTTAGTTCATTTTTGTTACTTCAATAGCGTTATAATTGTGAATGAGTAAAATTTGAACTAATGGAACGTAAATTTATAATTTTACGTTTACAAAAATTTGATCATGCTTGTCAAAATAGGTCTTCCTAAAGTGTACGATGAACTAATTTTCTCGATTTTAATGAAAAAAATTGCTTGATGCATACGTTGCATAACACAATCTGATTTGACATGGGAAAGAAGTCACCTTGTACGATCTCGTTCTTGCAATCACCCGTTAAATTGTTTTAATAATATTCACGAGGCGATAACAGGTCAATTTCACCATTCTTTTCCCCGGACCAATCCTCCGCCATTACGTTGCAGCACAGAAAAGAAACACTTGAAAACCTATCATTACCTACTGCGTTCTTTTCGATATCGCAAACAAAACATCTGAATTGAAACGTGCAATTGTCTTTACTCTCATAACTCTTACTTCAATTGTTTCACGATATTCACTTGGCAACAGCCCGCCAGCCAACCGGCGGTCCACCGTCTTACTTCGAGCCGCCATTGGTGTAGGCGGAGGAGACATCTGAAATTTTGAGGAGCTCTAAATCATTTTTATTTTGACTTAAATTGTGAGTCTGGTTTTTCCCATCGGTCCATTCTTGTTTATCACTACCCTGATCTGGCTTGCACTCAATCTCACCCAAGACGAGAAGGTATGTTGAGCCTCTCTGTATTACGCTTGGTAACCTTCTTGATCACCATCCCAAAACTTAAGAGAAGTACCATTAAATGGTACACAGATGGTTCTAGAACAACAGAAGGAACAGGAATAGGAGTATATGGGCTTGGATCCAAATATTCCGAAAGTCTAGGCAAATCTCAGAGCATTTTACAAGCTGAAATCTACGCCAACGGAAAATGTATCCAGTTCAAAATAGACAGAAATTTTCGTAGACAAGAGATCATCATCATGTCAGACAGCCAAGCACCCATTAATGCTTTGAACTCCCACGCAATCAACTCCAAGATGGTTTGGGAGTGCCTAGAGAATCTAAACGAACTAGGCAAGAACAACAATTTTCAGGGACACACTAGAGTGGAGGGTAATGAAGTAGCAGACGTACTCGCAAAAAAAGGGGCTGAAACGAAAGAGACCAGACGATTGCATCAGCAAAAGTAAAAACAAGCTCAGAATACTAACGGGTATCCTAACAGGGCTGAGAAGGCACCTAAAGAAACTCGGATTAGTAGAGGAAAACGAATGCAGATTTTGCGAGGAAGAGGAGGAAACCTCTATCCACATTCTCTCAGAATGCATAACACTGCAAAATCCAAGGGTACGATACCTCGGAAAATAACAAATAGAAGAGGGAGATCTACCTAACCTGAAGCCTACCGACATCTCGAACTTTTTGAAAGCAATAGGACTAGAGGAACTGCTCTAATCGTTGAGACATCCCTAACGAATGAGCAGCAGAAGGGGGCACAATAGATCTTATAGATCGACACCACCATCAACAGATAGATAGAACCTTCTTGATCTTTTACTTGACATACATCTGTTGGAAAACAGCGAGAACTCCGCTCTCTTAACACCATACATTAACCATACACATACACACTGCAATTTCTTCAGTGTACTTTCTCTCATTTAGTCTCCTTCCAAAACTCAAACCATACTTTTCTTTCACCTCATAGAATGAAAACTTCAGTTTTTAAAAAAGGCTAAAAGACCTACGCCACTGGGCTAGTCCTCGTGGTAAAATTCGCAATCAGTGACCTTTTAATAAATTACACCAGACCGATCGTGGTGCATTTTATGTAAATTGCATATTACATTTCATACTTAAATAGCTGGCCGTGTTTTTTAAACTTTGCTATAGATAAAAGCAAAGTTTCGTTTAGGTATATCTAGATACATTTAATATTCCCAACAATAAGAAATGGCCTTGTATTCCAAATCCCATAATAGACATACACTGCCATGGGAAAATAAAACAATTTTTTATTAAATGTGATTTTAAGCGATCTGGATTATACAAGATATAAAATGTTTTTCACTTAAAGAAATACGAAGAAGAGATACCAGAATCGCTAAAAAAAACTTTGCAACCAACCCCCAATGCAAATGATTCCTACAAATTCTGGGTCGTCACCTTTCAAAATCGTATTTTTGAGCCTCTCTCTGAAATGGTTGACGGTTAGGCCTCTTCAGTCGCACTGGACGAATTCAGTGATTAGATCTGCGGGGATGTTACTGACCCTGATTAGTTTTTGGATACATTGAGTTATCGATTCTACTTTTTCATTTGTAACCCTTATTCTCTCTGTTTTTTGGCTAGCTCATCTTGATCTTTGATGTATCCTATTAGCTTTTATTAATATAATTATACCCCACCCCTGATGATGACACTCTATCGGTACTGTTGGGTTATGAACTATCTGTTAAAACATCATATTTATCATCAGATATCAATGCCACCTAGAAACTACTAAACTAGAAATTTAAATATTAATCACAACGTTTCTAGAACACTTCAAATTTTTGTATCCAACTCGAGTTATTGGAACAGACTTTACATCAATGTCAATCAATAATAAAGAAAAAACGATATTATGACGACGCCGCTTATGCTTTCATCTGAATCTTTCCAAATTGATTTCAATCAAAGCGTTTAATAAATGCTATTCGAGTTCGTGGAAAAGAAAAATGGACGTCTATTGGAGCACATTAATCTAATGCATAAAGTTGCGTAACCGAAATTTTCTTACATTACTTTCATAAATACAGAGTGCGTAAAGTTTAAAGGACTAGAAGGTGACAAGATGCGCGAAAAGAATACCATCTACACTTTCCATCCGGAAATCTTTCCAAGTAGAGATACTAGTTAAAAGAACCAGCCGCTCTCATCAGAAATTGTCTCTTCTGACGAACAGATGGGTCTAAGAAAGACTCTATTTCTTCTTAGGAAAGTATGCCAGGGTCTCCCAGGTGAAAATATTTTCTAGATATACTAATAATAGCTCAATGGCTAATAAGGCTTGGCTGGCTGAATTTGAGATGTGCTACCCTATAAGGATCAACTATTCTCCCATATTAAATATTAAGGTGAATAATTTTAAGAGGGACGCCATGTATATATGTATATATGCATGCAACATCATAATACATTCCGTATTTAATCGTATGCTAGCCCAGTTATTATACCGAGGTTGTGGAAAAATTGTTTACCGGGTGTCAGTGAACCGAAAGACTTGCGAAATCGCATTGTCGTGTCGATGTCGGTGCGGAATATACGAATTTATACAGGGGGACATCCATATTTACCTTGCATATAAACGTCTAAATAGCTAATGAAAATTCGATTCAAAATTAACTGGTTTTCAAATTGAGGTTTCGACCTGACATCCTCGCCTTTACCTTTCCCAATTTCAAATCTTACAGCTGTAGATCTTCTAAATTTGGAAGGGATGTAAAAAAAATATGCAGAACTATTTTGTTGAAAAGCGCGTTTTAAAATATTGATTGGTTTTGAAGTTACCAGGTGACAAAGTTGAAGTTTCGATTTATGTGGGTCTGACACCTCTTTGCTTTTGTTTTATTCGAGAAATCTGTGGTCGATTTAACGTGAAAAATTATCAAGCTGGCCACCATCTCCGTGGAAGTTCATCTCCAATTCCCAGCACTACTGTTCATTTATTTGCCATTCTAACGACTTTATTTTGAGACAAATCGTCAAAACAAAATATTTAACTTCTTTATTTTTATCGTATTTAAATGTTGACGACCCGAAATTTGATTTAGCGAGTCGAGCCGCTCCTGATAACGACACAAAGTCACTGATCGCGCGATTGGTTTAAAGAGATTGTTTTTATTTGACTGTTCGTCTAATTTATTTCTATATATATTCCAAACTCTTAATAAATCAAAATTAAATTGTCAATGTAACCAGACGGCGACGCGACAAAGTAAATTATTAAGAAATTAAAACCGAAACGTCCGCAAAGAAAAAGTAACTTTTCTTATAAAATATCAGTAAACACGAAAAACGTTGCAGACCGCAATAGGTCGTACTTTCACCACCTGTATGCACATTCGATCATTGCAACGTAATTGCGTTTTGTAAAAAAAATCGAGATTAATCCAACATTTTATATAAATTTTCTCCACTGGGTTGCCACATTTCGAACTCATCAATTTAATTGAAAAGATTGGAAAGTTGTTCGGTGCCACCAGTAATTTATAGCGATCGCATAATTATCCTTCGTTTTATTTATTATTGGGTTCAATTTTTTTATTAAGGGATACTTATTTCCCTAATTGGTTCGGTATCGTATATTTAAAGAACCACTAGATATAGGCTTCACGTTTTTGACATTATTATTCAATGCTAATTCCATCATATATATCAAAAAGATACTTTAGGATTAAACAGGAAGAAGCATACTCTAAAATTAAAGAAATTAAGGCAGGAGTACCACAAGGAAGTGTATTAGGGCCAGTCCTATACCTATTATACATTAGTGATATTCCTGAATTAGAGCAAAATACAATTGCCACCTTTGCAGATGACACGGCTATCTTGGCAGTACGGAAAACCAACGAAGAGGCTACGACAAAACTACAAACATCATCAGATAGAATTAATAATTGGACCAATTTTTAGAGAATCCAATTAAATGAAATGAATCGGTACATGTTAATTATACTAACAATGAGTATGTACCGGTCAGAATAAATAATACCCAGATCCCTTATGCTAATTCAGCAAAGTATCTAGGTATTACTTTAGGAAAGTCCATGTCAAAAAGAAACGTGAAGAACTCAACATAAAATTCCAAAAAATGTATTGGCTGCTTGGAAATGAAATTCTGCCCTTTTGTTATATAACAAACTATTGTTATACAAACAAATTCTGAAACCGGTATGGACATATTGTATCCTTGGCTGTGCCAGTCAGAGTAATTTACCCATAATACAGAGATTCCAGAACAAAGCATTAAGGAGCATAGTCCTTGGAGATGGACACTGTTACCAGACAATTAACAAATTTGCAAGACACGAACAACGACTCCACCAACACGTTAATGTCGAGGCCATCCAGCTCCTGGACAACAGCGATGTAGTAAAAACCCTTTGAGTTAGTGTAAGTGAAAGTGACAGAAAAAAGCAGAGTCTAGTGCGCAGTAGTGAATACACTTAAGTAGGGGAGGGTGCTGTACCTAGGGACATATGCACCTGGGGACAAATTGATTTGGTGCCTAACTAATAGTCACAAAGTTGAAACACTATCGTCGAGTTGGTGATAGACTCAGTCTATCATCAACTCCTGATGACGCCAACATAGTTGGCGAAACGCGCCTAGAGTGTGTTAAAATTTGTGTTTTGGTTGAGTGGTCGACGATAGTGTTTCAACTTAGTTGATAAACCAAAAGTTCCAATTTCCCAATTTAATAAAAGTCACAAGTAAAGATGAATAATAATTTCATAGGGGCAACGTTGTACACGGTACTCTACTTTAAGAAATCTGCAGTTGCTCGCCTAATTTGATCCTGAATGCTTACTATGTTGTTTTTATCCGACTTGTGTAAAATAAAGAACAGACTTTACGAGTATTTTCCATCAAAATAGAAACAGCACAAATTGTTTATAAGGCATGTACCTTATGTTTTCTATATTATAAATATTCTATCAAAAGTTTATCTTCATAATGAAACTCTAATCTTAAAAACTGATTTCAGTTATTTCCAACAGCATTTTTGTACTAGGGGACAGATCTCACTAAATGTAAAATGTAATGTAAAAGGAGGCATCCCTTGGTACAGCATTGTTGTGCACGAGATGCAATGTTTTATTTCAGATTAGTCTTTAATTTCAGATAAATTTAATATACCTTACAATGCCACGCAGTAAATGTGGAGGAAAAAGACCGATATGTTTCACTGTCCCTACGGGTATATTATATTGTGTCCCCTGGTACAACGTAAGGCTGTACCAAGGGACATATGACGGGTCACTAGAAATACATACTTTTTAAAAAAACGAGTGCCTCTGGAAATAACTAAATATTATCGTTGCAAACTTAAAATACCATTTGTGTTGGTAACATAAAAAATAAACACTCGGCAATAATACAAAAGCTAGAAAAAAATAAACCGTAAAAAATCTCCCTGGGTACAGCACCTTCCCCTAAGCTGTAAAAAAAATCATCAGAACCTAAGCTACATTAGTGAGTAGACTTTAGTTATCCAATCTTCAAACAAGAAATAGTAGGGAGACGTTCTATATTTTTAAAAACTACGTACTGGGTAACTGGGTTAAAAATTTTGTAATAAATAAATTCTAAAAACATCTAATTATACGCTTACATAGAAATAAAATTTGATACAACTGCATAGGTTCATCTCAATTTTGATAACCCCAATTATAGGAATTTTGTTTTCGAAAATAATTAACATAAAACTCATAAAGATCATAAAAAAATCATATCTCTTCCGAAATATAATTAGAGAGATGCAAAAATTAGGGGTATTTTAAAATATTTTTTTACTGATAATTACAAGGTAAAGATAAGAAACGAGAATAAATTAAGTGATTAAATTAATTATAAAAAAAAAATAATTATTTTTAGTAGAAAAATATCATTATCGAAAACCAAATTAAATTTTGGGGTTTTTCAATTCGTAACGGTTTCTGGAAACTACAGAAGTAATTCATCTATTTTGATTACAAGAAACCGCGTTGTTGATTATACAGAGAAACGAATTAATATTACTACAACTTATTTTCAGATTTAATCAATTAAATTGATTAACATTGGGTATAATTAGTTGGAATCAGAAGCAAATAGTGAGGTTAAATATAAAAAAAATCACTTGACTTTAGATTCAAAATTTTAAAGATAGTTAATATTTTATATAAATTATTGAAAAACTCTCCTTTTGCATCTAAGTTAAAAATATCATTTAGGTATGTACATAACAGAGAGAAGGGGTCTCAAAATTACTTTCCATGTACCATATTTGTCAATTTTCTATCCAATATTATTATCAAATTTTATATTTTTTTGTAAAAAAACAATTGAAAATGTATATAAAAATACAAAATTTCACATTCTTAAATTATTCTGTTACATCGGGAGACTTCAGATAATGAAATATTTTTATTTTGCATAAACAGTTGAGCGTTCTGGCAGTTGAAAGAGGTCAGCGCGATTTGCGCCACTCGAAACGGTCCTGATAATGAGGTAAATTGCACACTTGTAAAGTGCATTTTGTTTCGTACATGACGACAATAATTATCGTACCGATTGCACACTTCAATCAATCAACATTTTATTAGAAACGCAGAAATTAGCACCGATGCGAAATATCAAGCGGTTACATAATTTTTGGTTGAATAGGTTCGTAATTATCCAAGATTAATGTGTGTAAATTGAATGCACATTCAATACAGAAATTTAGATTTTTCGAAAATTTAAAAAGGTCAAAGTTTAGCCATGTGATTGGTAGCTCTGGGCAAAAGGGAAGCGTGTGTCGAAAAGAATGAATTTGTTACAAAAATAATATGGAAAAAGGTGAAAAAAACTAATTTGAAATTTCTCGACGTTTCGGCTTCCATTTTTAATTAACAATACGGTTGTGAGGCCTCAATCTGCCTATTCCACGAGGTCTCTGAGGAATAGGCAAATGGAGACTTCAGAACCAGCTAATAATGATACTACGGTTGGTGGAGGAGGCAGATTGATGCTACGCAACCGTATTATCAATTACCGATTAGGCAGCTTGCAAACATCGAGGCCCCAAAGCTCCTAAAAACTAAATTAAACTTTTCTGCAGAGGTGAAATATTTGGGGGTCACCTTTGACAGCACGTTAACATGGAACTCTCATCTAGAAAACAGAGTCAAAAGAGCATACATATCTTACGAACAGTGGCGAAGAACCATTGGCCGCACCTGGGGAATGTCACCTAAGGTTACGGCCTGGATCTACACTGCACTCATAAGACCTATGCTATCTCCATCGCCGCAAAAGAGACTACCAGAAAAAACATTACTGGTAATAATATTTACATCCTCGCGGACAGCAGACAGGCACTACTAGCTCTGGGTAGATCACGCATTACATCAGGTCTAGTACTAGAATGTCACCAGGCCCTGATCGAAGCTTGCAACAACAACGTGGGCACTTTAGCTTGGATCAAAGGTCATGGAAAATCAAAAGGCAACCGTACAGCTGACTCATTAGCTAAGAAAGCAGCCTCCCATAAACTTTTGGGACTTGGCACTTTCATAAGCTTATCGGCGTCAGCTGTGGCTGGCCTACTAAAGAAGCACTCCCTTGACAAGTTCAAGGGTAGATGGGACGACGAAACAGGCTGCAAGCTAGCCAAGGAACTATTACAGTATCCGAACAGCGAATCAGCCACAGGTATCCTTACTGGCCACTGTTATCTACGAAAGCACCTCTACAGGTTGTCTGACGCTCCTCTGTGTCGAGGATGTGAACAGGAAGACGAGACTGTCGAACACATTCTTTGCGAATGCCCGTCACTCTCACAAATAAGACATTTTCTTTTCGGCGAGCAGAGGGAGCTCCCTTCAGGCGACGTCATCACCTACTTTAAACAAGTAGGCTGGCTGACGAGCTAGAAGGAAGGCTCAATCTCAGAAGGATGCACAATGGGCCACATGTGGCCTACGTGCTGTGGGGTAACCCACCCTTCTGGATTTACAGATACAGAGCCATGTGATTGGTAGCTCTCGGCAAAAGGGAAGCATGTGTCGAAAAGAATGAATTTGTTACAAAAATAATATGGAAAAAGGTGAGAAAAACTAATATGAAATTTCTCGACCGGCTTCCATTTTCAATTAGTAATACGGTTGTGTGCCTCAATCTGCCTATTCCACGAGGTCTCTGAGGAATAGGCAAATAGAGAATTCAGAACCAGCTAATAATGATACTACGGTTGGTGGAGGAGGAAGATTGATACCACGCAACCGTATTATCAATTACCCCTTGTGATGATGGCTTCAAAATGGAAACCGAAACGTCGAGAAATTTCAAATGTGAACGCGTGAACTCAGTTTCGATGTTCACCATTATTGCAAGCAATTTCCAATTTATTTTATTTATTTATTTATGTTTATTATCAGTTATGACCAGCTACATGTTAAACTTAATCAACCAATTGCTCCAAGGCTGGTTTTTAGAAAAGTTCCTCTTCAACAATCTAAAACATGAATGTTTGGTCACGATTTTTTTTTTGTATATCCTGGCAAGTTATTATGGAGTCACGCATCCGCGAGATGCGCATGCATTCAGGTGCCATCGATAACTAGAAGAGTGAATGTTATAGAAGGACGTTTGTCTACAGGGTAGTCGCCCTTGTACAAAGACTCGTTTATATAGGGTGCCACAGATGTGCAACTATTTCGAAGGCAAACACATAAATATAAACTTTGATTTTGTTTCACCCGCCTTCCAAAACCAACAAAATTTTTAAATCGCGGAATATTTCTATATCTTTTCTAAAAGTCTTCTTCAAATCTTAGAGATTTGCCGCACTTATTTTTAAAATGGTGGGGTAACACATACAAGAGAGAATATTTCTACATCTTCTCCAAATATTGAAGACGTACTTGTATAAAAATGGTGAAAAAGGGTAAAATAAATTTGTCATAGAATTCGGCGATAGCAATAACTCTAAATAAACATTATATATAAGTAAACAATCGTGTGAGAATAGACGATTCGATTTTATTATGCTATAGCTCTCCTCGCGAGTACATACAGAAATTGCATTAATAAATATTACATGAAGACTCGAAAGTGCGAATCGCGTTTCTGTTAGGCATCAAACTGGGACAAACCACATCAGCTACTTCCTCTATCCAACAGAATAATGTTAATGACCATTCTCGAATGACGTCTGCATACTTCTAGTTTCTGATAGCGGATCAATCCGTTCTGACTTCATGCTTGCAAATAATCAATATTTTCATTCATGGTTTTCACAATTTGTTGTACAGGATGTAAACGAGAATTTACCATTTTTATTGTTTATGATCTATAACGTTGTATATCTGACATTTTGCTTTTGTGATTCAACCATTTATAATCTAATCGATCTTTAATATTTGTATAATAAATGTAGTAACATTCTTCTAAAATATAATGTTCTTAAAGACCCCGTTTCGACATCTTGATAGGGTTTGGAAAGCTTTCATCTAATCACTTTACCTTTAAAATGTTTAAAACACTGTTTTTAAATAAAAATATCTAGGGAACCATCATTTATCGTATAAGGCATAATAACGTATATTTCTCTGAACGAATTGATTATTTTAAATAAACTAAAATAGTTTACCGCAAAAATTTGCTATTCTAAACTGATGGCGGGTTTTCAGACCCTCGAATATAAAATTTGTAAACGTCGTATATTAGTTTCCCTAAGGCAGATATTACATCCGTTTTGACTAAACGCGAGTACGTGATGGGTTTCCCATAAAACCATACGGTGACTCCCGATATTCGTCTTTGAAAATAAATTTTAATAGAACGGGTCTTTGCATAATAGTCCGTGCACAAATATACTCGAATGATTAATTTATTTTGAACGATTAATTCTTTTTTTAAATCACAGCATTTTGAAGTATTAAAAAACATTTGAAATATCCGGCTCGAAGGAACATGTTCCAAAACTTAATCGACCTTTGATGGTTTTATTTAGAGTTTTTAATATCTCTTATCTGCGGATAAGAATAGTTTTGGATGAAAATATTTCCCAAAAATCAAATATTACTTGTTTGTTCATCAACAATTCTCTTTTACCGATAACAAAACGTTCAAAGAATTCAGCATAATCACTGTTTTGCTGAATGATTTCCTGTTATAAATTTAATTAGAATGCTTTTTTAAAAGTGGAAGAACCAAATTATGAAAGTATTTCAAAACATCTTATCAACGTATTGGACATTATTAATGAAATTGTTTATATTTTATAGAGAGATAAGAGCCTCGATTCCAATATCCAAATAATAGTAGTTTCCGTATGAATGAACTTATTTTGTGTTAAAATTTATGTAGTTGGTACTTCACCTATGACCTCTGCCGGGTCTATACAGTGGATACTAAAAACTCAAGGGGGTTGTACAAATTGTTAAAAATCTACATACTCTTTCGAAGTAATTCAACTTTAAATAATAATATTTCATCTTCCTGGTTGGTTTTTAAAAGGCAAAAAACCGCCCAGACAATAACTATGACGCAATATATCAACTCCGCTCCTCCGAGACCGTAAACACCGGCATTGAAACAAAGGGAGTATTTTACAAGTATTAAAACTTAAATTATATGAACAATTGTGAGTAAACCAGTTGACAGAAGAATAAAGTTCTGGCAAAAATTCTCGAAGTATAAAATTTAAAATGAAAATCCTGTAAAACGTTTTTAAGTGATGTATAGATTAAAAGAAGAATCCGCCAAAAATACGATCCATAGGCGAGGGAAATAGTCACAATGAATAATGTTCATTACACAAGAGTAGCGTACTATACTTTGTCCACGACTTAGAAGACCAGCTATATGCGTAACATTGAAATGAACAAAATACTGCATTATTTTATAAGGTGATTAATAAAAAATTGTCTATGTTATTTTGTTTTGCTATTGCCAAGTGCAAAGTAGAGGTGCAGATTTAAAATTTATAGTCCAAAGTTAAAAAAGATTTTACATTATGCTTTACACAAAAAAATCTACTTCATGCGAAAAATGAAGAGAAAATGATCAATTTTCATAATTTCATAATTGCAAAATAACATATAATATTGATATTTCATGTTTATTTTGTGTACTTAATGAACACATTGTATTTATGAGTGTCAGATTGTTGTAAGTTGTCAAATATATATTCTGAAGTTCAGTCATAAGTTATTCCTGCTATTAAATAACCAAGAGGTTATGGGCCCAGACATTTCTAATTGCAAAATAACATATAATATTGACATTTCATGTTTATTTTGTATATTTAATGAACACATTGTATTTATGAGTGTCAGATTTTTGTAAGTCATCAAATATATATTCTAAAGTTTAGTCAGAAGTTATTCCTACTATTAAATAAACAACAGGTTATGGGCCCAGCCGATTTCTAATTGCAAAATAACATATAAATTTCATGTTTATTTTGTGTATTTAACGAACACATTGTATTTATGAGTATCAGATTTTTGTAAGTCGTCAAATATATATTCTAAAGTTTAGTCAGAAGTTATTCCTGCTATTAAATAAACAACAGGTTATGGGCCCAGGCCATTTCTAATTGCAGAATAATATATAATATTGATATTTCATGTTTATTTTGTGTATTTAATGAACACATTGCATTTATGAGTGTCAGATTTTTGTAAGTCATCAAATATATATTCTAAAGTTTAGTCAGAAGTTATTCATACTATTAAATAAACAACAGGTTATGGGGCCAGCCGATTTCTAATTGCAAAATAACATATAAATTTCATGTTTATTTTGTGTATTTAACGAACACATTGTATTTATGAGTATCAGATTTTTGTAAGTCGTCAAATATATATTCTAAAGTTTAGTCAGAAGTTATTCCTGCTATTAAATAAACAACAGGTTATGGGCCCAGGCCATTTCTAATTGCAGAATAATATATAATATTGATATTTCATGTTTATTTTGTGTATTTAATGAACACATTGCATTTATGAGTGTCAGATTTTTGTAAGTCATCAAATATATATTCTAAAGTTTAGTCAGAAGTTATTCATACTATTAAATAAACAACAGGTTATGGGGCCAGCCGATTTCTAATTGCAAAATAACATATAAATTTCATGTTTGTTTTGTGTGTTTAATGAACACACTGTATTTATGAGTATCAGATTTTTGTAAGTCGTTAAATATATAGTCTAAAGTTATTCCTGCTATTAAAGAACCAGGTTATGGGCCCAGGCCATTTCTAATTGCAAAATAACATCTAATATTGATATTTCATGTTTATTTTGTGTATTTAATGAACACATTGTATTTATGAGTGTCATATTTTTGTAAGTCATCAAATATATATTCTGAAGTTCAGTCAGAAGTTATTCCTGATTCCTGCTATTATAAGTCGAACGTATTTCTTAGAAATTTCACCTCAGATGGACATAATTTTTACAATCTATCAAAATTAATTTTTACTTAAAATTTGTTCAACTTGTTTGAAAAGTTGTATAATTAAATTTTTTTTATAATTTGTAACATTTATTACTTCTACATGCCCATTAAAAATATATTATTTACGTTATTAAAATTCACAGATGTTTGATTGATTAACTTCGTTGGCGTTTATTTATTATTTATTTATTTTTATAAATATTATGCAAGTAAGTAGCTTTCACCATTCCGATTGTTGTATTTTCTTGAAAAAAAAAACATCCGCATAATTGGCGGTTATAAAATTTTATTATATTTTATGCCTGTATAATTTGTGCTATAAAAAATGCTCAATAAAAATTTTCACTGACTTCCGAAAAAACCACAGTTATTATCTAAATGAATCCTAGATCTTGCATTTTGATTTACTACTTAATTTCGCCCTGAAGAAGTGCCCAATTACTGCCCGAAACGTCGGTATGTATTAGCCACGAATCATAACTGATGAGAGCAGATGTAAATGGTTAGTAAATATCAAAAACTAATTTTTATTTCTAAAACTTAAGAGTTAAAGATTTGCGCTGCATCTGAACCAAACATAACTACTTCTTATGCTACTTGTCCCCACAGGTATTGAATTATATCGATCCAGATGCGTCTTGGAACCCAAACTTTGTCGACTTTTTTTTGGGATCAGAGCCTGATAATTTTCGTTCTAGCGACAACCTTGTGTCCGTGCGATTTTGTAGCTAAAACTAATAAAGTTGCTGGCAACTTTGGTGAACGTTTGACAGTAGATGGAAAACTATTTCCGCCTAGCCCTCGATCTTAAAGGATATCGTATCGATGTTGAAAGAATGTGAAATTGTAAATTAACCGCTCATTCCGAAGAACAACACTTGCGTGAACTGTAAATAGTGATGTGTACTGTCTAAAATTAACTGAGAAATGGCCGACGGCGTTGCCACGTCGCCGGAAGTAAATTCTTCTATGTTTATCGGTGTTTTGATTTGGAAGAGGCCTTGGTTGGTATGCCTGATGTTTATTGCAGACGTCGCTTCATTCTGATTACCTTTTTTTTGCAGAAATGTTTTTCTGTACCCGAGTTCTGGGGATTCCAAACGAACTTATTGATTTATAAAAGATACAGAGTGTACCATAAGTTTATCCAATGCTGTCGAGAGCGTCACGAGGCAATAAAAAAAAAGAAAATCCTGATATAATCAAAAACAATCGAATAAGTTCCAAAAAAGTATAAAACAATCGAGAAAATCGAAAAAAATCAATTTAGGTTGAGATTTTTTTCAGAAAAAATAACTTGAGTGGTAGAAATTGAGCTGTTTTCCGAATTTTTATTTCCGCTATTGTACAAAAAAGTTTCCAACTACTCCCAGATGAAGATTTACTGAGTCAAAAAACGTGTAAAAATTACACAACCAATTACGGAAATATTTAAACGCCATAAATTATTTACCAAAAAAAAATACAAAAATAAATATAAATTTTTAAATATTTTATATATTTTATTTACTAGTTGCATCTTCCAGATATACACGGCAAATAAACCGAATGTACAAACTAGGCATTGAGATTTCGTAAGACTGTTCAGATAATAAACCCAACATAACATAACGTTCATCCGTTCGACAATGTGTGTAATATTTAAGAATTTTGAAGCAAAGTATGTTGGAGAGTTTAGACGTAGATAAATAACTAGATAAAAAGTCCTCTGAACTGAAAATTGGTGGTCCTTGACCCATTTATTGAGGAGAATGTGGCCTCTGGTATGAGATTAAACAATCGATGTTATTCATTCAATTTTATTAGTTTCGAATAAATTGTTTCCTCTAACAGCACAATAGTTGACGTAGAGTTTTTATTAATAAAAAAAACCTCAAACCTGGGCGTCAAGTCTGTCCGTTAAATTTTTTTTTTAATTTGCAAGTATTCATAGGTACATTTACCTCCGAAAATCTCAGCTACGTGGAATTTTTGGAAGGATGGGAAAATGGCTATAGAGTTCCCGATAATCCGTTTTTCGACGATATCTGCCGAAATATGACCCTTGAAGCATTTTTGTTTCGACAAAAAATGAAAACAGTTTATTACCTACAAAAGTTGTCCCTATGATTTTTTTCGAAGCACTAATATTTTTTGCAAAAACGACGTTTCAAAAATTCGCAATTTTGAGAATCTGAAAATACGAAATTGTTGTGGTGAAAACGGAACATCCTCCCGTTTTTGTCTGAAGACCAAAGATAAGGCAATAATAAACAACTTTTTTTCACTTTTTGCACTTAATTAATAAATTTATTGTAAAAAAATCCAATTTGAGAAAGTTTAAAGGCACAGTTTTTTCTCGTGCACTTAATAAAATACTTGATATATATTGTAGTGTGTAAGTTAGGTTATAGTTTTTTATAATGTAATAGGGAGTTTTTTGTTTGACAGAGGAAAAAAATAGGTTGTCAATGTTTTAATTTTATAAATGTCAGATTATTATGAACTCACCAAATACCTTGAGATTTATAAATATTTGTTGTGAAAAAAAGATAAAAAAAAATATAAAAAGGCCTTCTTAATAATTAAAATATATGTCGCCAACCAACGTGGTGCCTTTATATAAAATAAAATAATAAAATACGTATAAAAAGACTTATGTACTTAAGAAGTGGAAACAGAAAGATGGATACCGCAAGAGAAGAAAGAAATCAAGAAGGACAAGGAGATATGATAGAATCACTGGAAATAAATTTGGAAAATTTCAATGAGGAAAATAATAGTGATTATGAAGAACAACAAGGAACCAACATAGAGAATAATACAGAAGAAGTTAGAAGATCAGATGATCCAATTATGCAAATGTTAATTACTATGAATGAAAATCTAAACAGAAATCAAGAAAAGATGGAATTACATAGAAAGAAATCTAGAAAAGAATAGAATAGAGATGGAAAATCAATTCAAAAGAAATAATGAGGAGATGATAATTTTAATAAGAAGAGAAATTGAAAGAGTTGAAGTGAGATTAGAGAAACAAGAAAAGGAAACAGATAAAAAAATAGAAGAAATTAGAGAAGAAGTAGAATTTGCTATTAATGCAGTGGCTAATAGAGTAGATAAAAATCAGGAAGAATTAAAAAAAGATATTCAGGAAATTTAGAAGGAGATACAAGAAAATAAAGAAGAATGTAAAGTAGTTTTAAAGCAATTAGAAGAAAATTTAAAGAAAAATGCTAGAAATCTAAAAACAGAACAATATGTGAGTCATAAAAGAAACGTAATGGTAAAGAAAACAAAATTATTTACAATTTATGAAGAAGAAGAAGAAGAAGAAGGAGAAGAGAAAGATATGATAAAGCAAAGATACCTGCATTAACAAATAAAGTAATTGAAAAAAGAAATGTACAAAATTTAGGTAATCGTCGCTGGGGGGCGTATAAACCTAAAATTAAAAAAGTTGTAAATATAAAATAATAGGATACCAAACAAAAAGAATTAGGAGAAGGAAGAAAACAAAAACAGTAAAGAAAAAGAAAAGAAACTGGAAGAAAGTAAAAATGAAAAAAAAATAATGTTCAATAACATTTAAAAATATTTTTACTGTTTAAAATTTTTTGAAATATTGGGGGGGAGTTATGTAGTGTGTAAGTTAGGTTATAGTTTTTTATAATGTAATAGGGAGTTTTTTGTTTGACAGAGGAAAAAAATAGGTTGTCAATGTTTTAATTTTAGAAATGTCAGATTATTATGAACTCACCAAATACCTTGAGATTTATAAATATTTGTTGTGAATAAAAGATAAAAAAAAATATAAAAAGGCCTTCTTAATAATCAAAATAATATATTGATGAAAAGCTCAGAATGTCATCTTTTATTTATTCCTAACCTCAAAAAATTTTAGCACGAAAAGAAAATAATCCTCAAAAAAAATGTCGATTTTTCATAGCGGTGAGAATTTTCTCAATTTTCCGGAAAACCAAAAAATATATAAAAAAAAAGAAAAATGCCATCGAGAAGTGGACAAGCTAAGCTTTCGAATGATGTGCGTTGAAGACCGATATGGTCCTTGATTAACTATTAATTCCCGATAGACCCGAGCATTTTCGAAAACGCCGGAAATAAATAAAAAAAAACGCCCTAAAAAAACATGTTGTTTATGAAAATACACAAAAATAATTTATTGAATCTTTCTGAATATATTTAACACCTTGCAAAAGGATTCGGTGAAATTAGTCTTGATAAAAAAAATATGAATAAATTTAGAGAAGGGTCAAAATATCGAGCAAAAACAAACTTTGACCCGGGTTTTTCAATAATTCAGAGAAATAGATAAAAGGAAAAAGTAACATGATAGTAAAGCTACAGGTTCCTTTTTTCATCTGAACTTTGAATCATGAAAAAATATTAATTTTTACGTGATTTATTGAAAAATTTGTAATCCGCTTGGGAGTGTCATTCCTTTAGAGCGTGCTCTCCAAATGCAGGACAAGACTAAAAATGTGGGGGTGCGTTTATGTCGAAAAGTATCATATTTTTGACAAAAATGATGAGGATCATTTTTGTAGGTAATGAACTGATCTTCATTTTCGTCTAAACAAAAATTCTCTAAGTGTCATATTTTCGGAAATATCGGCGAAAATAGGCGAAAAAAAATACATTTTTGAGACCAATGGGCCATTTTCCCGCCCTTCCACAAATTTCAGACAGCTGAAATTGTCGGGGGTGAATGTACCCATGAATACCTGCAAATTAAAAAAAAATGGTGCCGGACAGACCTAATGCCCGGGTTGGCACCTTCGTTTATTGGACTATACCCTACGAGTGGACGTGTATAGATATTGGGCGAAAAGGATACTATTTAAAAAAAAACAAAAAAGTTATTTGCTAAAACCATTTTTGAATATTTTTGCAGATAACTATTCTAAATAATTTATAGATGTTTTAATTTTTGATTCTTGCTTCGAAGATCGAAAATAATAAATACCTAAATAGAATTGACTCTGAATCTGAACATAATTAAAAGTATACTTCTTGGTATTTATTTACAAGTGTGATTAAACGGCTGTACATGTGTTACTCTATATTATTTGACTGGGAAAGGTTGGTTAATCTGGCAAATTAAAAGTCAATTAGGACCAACTAAATACTTCTTTACTTCACACTTCCTTATATTGTACAACTTATTCATTTTATTGATTTTCAGGTACGTTTTTCCATGAATAAATAAATGGGTGGATGTGTGGATTGGTGTCAGGAAATTCTATTTCCAGTTCTTTTCTGACCATTTTTGAGGGTTTTTCGGAAATATCATCTTGAGCCTTCCTTTTGCTGGCGTTTGATATAATCTGGCGACTCAATTTTTTCTCGTGGTTATGCACAAGGTGACTTCGACTAATATTATTGTTACCAAGTGTAAAAAGTTTCGCGGTACATGGTTTTTTGGCAGAGGTCGACGACTAATAGGTACTTCCCGTAATTACTTTTCACTAACAATGTCTCCATAATTATTTAAAAAATTGAATGTGGTGTATAGGTACACTTTACCCGAACAAAGTTGTTCATAAACTAATTTGACAAATATTGAATGATCATTTCTAGTAGCAGGTAGTCCACCCTTTTTGGTCCGCATTTCGGACCCGCCGATTTTATAAATGGATGAAGGATGTATTAAATGACCAGAATTGGGTGGCACCTACTACCAGTGCGTATTGTTCCTTTACCAGAAATCTGAACAGCGCGATCGCGCTCCAAGGCTCTAAAACGTTTAAAAGTAATGGGAAACGACATTCGTATACTGCACAATTTTATTCGTGTAATTTACAACAAGAAAGTTAATCTAGTGACACTATTAAAACAATCACCGACCGGTCGCAAATTACAATAACGCACTTGTTTCGTATTTTCAGTGCCTACTCATTGAAATAAAAAATTCTTGTCCTATTTCGTGTAGCGTTTATCAGATGGAAGAAGAAAATATTAATAATTTTCCCAAGAAGTTGGCTTTTTGTTGTTGCGCATTTGTAAAATTCGCAGCGTAACTGGTTGGCAATGCAATAACCGTGTGTAACGAGAATGCAATTATTTTTAATTATGTTGTTCGGCTCTGTAATAAGCCGTTGCTTCAAATCGAGGTCTTTCGAAAGAATAACATTGTGAAATTTCGATATTCTTTTCATTCTTTTCGACGGTAACAACTGATATTATGTACAGAGTAATCAAGAACCGGGCATGGATCTAGGGTTATAATCTGGGCGAATGAAAATATAAAAAATGTATGTATTAAAAACTAGGTTACTTGCAAGTAAAAACGCACGATCACCTGCCTTAGTGCCTTGTTACTTGTTTGGCGGTATGTCATTTTCGCTTGTGCCGATGTATTTTGAATTTTTCAGAATTTATTTATGAATGCAAACTTGTTAGGTTAATGTATTTTTTCATTTGACAAAAAAGTTTATTTTCATCTATAGCCCAGTTGGCAGAGAAGGATATTGACCAAAAGGTCGCACAAAATGTGATATTGATGAAACTTGGCACTTAAATACTTGAAAGAGTATAGAAAATGATAAAAAATCTTTGCTGCTCTAAAGTGTATGCTAAGTTCACAACTTCGAAAACAATAACGAAAATTTGGTTTTTTCATTACATCTCGAAAAAAAATTCGAAAAACTACGTGAAAGAGCGGAAAATTTTTCTAAAAATTTTATTATAAGTTATTTGAAAAAAAATTGTATTACCATAAAAAATTATTAAAAATAAGAAAGCAAATTCGAAAACTCTACGAGCGCTGAGCCGTTGAATAGAAATATTCAGGCGAGCCGTTCGGAAAAAACTAAAGTATCTTTGCCTAAAATGTATGCAAAAAAAAAGAAAGCATTTTAAAGAGGAGGAGACTGTAAACTTTCTCAGTAAGCCATTAGTTTTTAATTCTTTTTTGTTTTCTCATAGAAAATTTGACCGGAAGTTATAATTTCTAAAATTCTCACTGATTTTTATAAAACTGAAGATATATTGTTATAGTATAAAAAATGGGATAAATTTATGAAAAATGTGTATGTTAAACAAATATAAAAACAAAATATGTGAAAAGAGGCTTTAAAATTGACAGGGTTGTGATGGGATTGTTTGTTTTAAAGGAGATTTTGGCGTCCAACGTGGGGCAATTAAAAGATAAAGAAGAAGAAATGGATAAAATAAATCAAAACCAAATGGATATGTTGATAAATATCATGACAAATTTGGGAAAGCAAATAAAAGAAGGCATGAATAAACACAAAGAAGATATGCAAGATAGTATAGAGAAAATGGCGAAGAAAATAGAAAATAAATTCAAAGAAGTAAATAGAAGACAGGAGATAATAGAACATAAGATCACAGTACGTGAAAGAAAGACAGAACACACAGAAAAAGAAATTAAAAGAATTAAAAAAAATGTAATCAGTAATAGTAAAGAGATTAATTTAATAGAGAGACGTATGGAAGAAATAATACAAGACAATTGGAAAATTGCAGAAGAAGAGAATTTAAAAACAAGAAAACATTCAGAACAGAATTTGAAAATAATGAGACAAGATATTGAAATGAATGGGAATTTAAATAGAAATAAAATTAAAAAAAATTATCATAGATGGAAAATTAAATTAAAAAAAATATTTTTTGGATATTGGAAGAAAATTTAAAAAAAAAAGAAAATAAAATGAATTTGGAAATACCTTAGGAAGAGAATTTAAGTATACGAAAAGAAATCAAAGAAAAATACAAGATTTTAGTGGGAAAAATAGAAATTAAAATTTGATTTTATTATTTCTTTTTAAGATAAAAAATAAATTAAAAAACAAATTTTGGAAATGTTGTTATGGAAAAAAATGGGATAAATTTATGAAAAATGTATATGTTAAACAAATTTAAAAACAAAATATGTGAAAAGGGGCTTTAAAATTGACAGGGTTGTGATGGGATTGTTTGTTTTATAGGAGATTAGATTGTTTTTAGTTATGAAAATGTCACATTTTGAATTTTAGAATAAAGATTATTAAAAATAAAGAAAATCTATAGAATTTTGATTTTCATAACAATATATTAATAGAGGCATAACAAATAAAAATCTTTGTACATTTATCACCATTATACTTTTACTTTTGATGTAAAAATAATTAAAATGATGAACATTGTCTCTGTTTAATAAAACTTATGTTTTAAAATTATCATTTCATTTACAGCATTCATTCGACGCAATTTTTATTTTCAAAATAGTGTTTATTTATTTATATAAATCAATTTCTAAATTATTTTTAACTTTATTGTTATGTCTCTATTAATATATATCTTCAGTTTTATAAAAATCAGTGAGAATTTTAGAAATTATAACTACCGTTCAAATTTTCTATGAGAAAACAAAAAAAAAATAAAAACTAATGGCTTCCTGAGAAAGCTTGGTCTCCTATTTAAAATGCTTTCCTTTTTTTTGCATGCATTTTAGGCAACGATATTTTAGTTTTTTCCGCTTTCTTATATTTAATAATTTTTAGTAAAATTTTCCGCTCTTTCACGTGGTGCTATTAGTTTTTTTTTATAATGGAAAAACCAAATTTTCCATTTTGTTTGATATTAGAAGAAATTGCGAGGGATGTTACAAACCGAATTGTAATTTATTTCTTTCTTAGATTTTTTTTATTTTTTGTATTTAAAATAATTAAATGCCAACTGAATTTTTTACATCATTTTCTCGACTTTTTCACTCAGTTTTCCACTATTATTTTTTTTTTCGTGTTTTTCGATAATTTCAATACATAAATAATTTTTATTCGATTGTAAGGATTTTTAAGTCCGCAAGATTTTTATTGCTACATTTTCATTTTTTTATTGAGCAAAAATATTGGAAAAATTGAATTTTCGTTTAAAAAAATAATATTTGCATTGATTTTAGGATTTGACGTAATTTCCCAGATATTTTTTTGTACTTACCAACGTTTTTTACCCCTTTTTTCGCACGAATATTTTTTTCCGTAAATTTAGATAATACTAATCGATTTTTCATTCAAAATTACCCCTTTGATAGGACTTTTAATTTGATACGATTTTTTAAAGAGGAATTTTCATTATTCTTGCAAAAAGATTTGAAACATCAATCAATTTTTCAAATTCACAATTTCCTATGTACGTTCGTTTAAAAATATTAATATTGGCATTGATTTTAGGATTTGATGTAATTTTCCAGATATTTTTTGTATTTTCCAACGTTAAATTTAGATAATGCTAATCGAATTTTCATTGGATTTTTAATTTGGTACGATTTTTTAAAGATGAATTTTGTTAGCATACACTTTAGAGCAGCAAAGATTTTTCCAAGTACTTAAGTTCCAAGTTTCATCGATATAACATTTTGTGCGAGGCCAAAGTCTGACAACTGGGCTACTACTACTTTCAGACAAAACTTGCAATAAAAACAAATTTTGTAAAATTTCCCCAGACTCAACGACAAATCGATAAATGTCGCAACGTCGCAATCTCGTTTCACCTCTCCTCGCAGAGAGAAAACTCCGACCAAAGATCACCGTAGTCGGCGGTCCGTTCAGTTCAAGCAGCGCCTAGTCGCTGATAGCGCGTTGATTCCACCAAAACCACACTTTTTTTTTTTCAACTGTTAAAGAGAGCTACGCGTAGCTCCGACATTTAAGAACACTCCTTTCACAAATAATCAAGGCATGCCGTGGTGGTGACCGCCGTCCACGTAGTCACGTAACTCTCGCGCGATCGACAGCAACGTATAGTGTGTGATCTGGAAAGGAATAACAAAAAAAAAAGAAGTGCGAAAAGTATATTGGGATACCTGGAAAAAAATAGTGCGACAAAGTGTCTCAGCGCGATTTCGGTCGTCATAGACGTGGTGGAGTTCTACGACCACGCGGTGTTAGCGCCAGCAACAGTGTTGTTATGGTGGCCAGTCAAGGCGTTGAACCCCAACAGAATGCAGAGATGTACTGCGGACCTGTACATTCCCCATATGGTGATTACTACCAGGAGAATCAGTACTATGTGCATCCGGAAATGTGCCCTGCGCACGTGTGTGCTATCCAGGGAGAATTTGGTAAGGGATTTTTATGAATCCTATAATTTCTCGCGGGGAATTCCCCAAATCCAGCTAGCTCTTAATTAACAACATCAGAGGAGAGGTTGCTGAATCGGAAATCTTGCAAATATCTTCTTCAAATCGTTTGTGCGCTTTATCCAGAGATTTTAAGGAATCACTTGGATAGAATTCCTCAATATATTTTGTATTTTATCCAAAGAAAGTTTAGGGCAGAAAGGTCGGCAATAGATTGTAATAAAATATGTAAATCTTGTGACTTAAGTTGCAAGAATTTCTGGATCACTCACTCTACAGGAATTATTTCAGCACTATCCAGAGAAATTTTGGTAAATGATCGTTTGTTGGATCAAAAAAACGTGGCATTGTTATGAATCACTGAAATATCGATTGCTTACTTGTAAGATGACAATAATGTTAGTATCTAGCATCATTAGTTAAAGTATTACGTACTCCTTATATCACAGACTCTCACTTAAGTTGAAAAAATTCCTCCAATTTTCCTGAGAGGCAATGGATAATGAAATATCAGGAATTCCTATTTCCTACTAGACTACTCAGATTTTCGCAAAGACGGACGGAGGACTAAATGACGGGGCACCATTTGGTCAAACAGAAAACAAAATTAGAATGGCGGGTACAAAAACCAGGCACCTGTGCGATATGATCAGATATAATGTAAGCGGAACTGCCAAAATGTATAATTTTTATATATGTAATATCACTTGAAAATATTAATAATAACCAATCCGGTCAACTTAAAAAATAAGATCGCCTCTGAGCAAATCAAAAAAATCCTTAATTAATGCAAACGACAACTTAAAATGTAAAATATGGATTCTGACATTTTACTGTATGATCAGTCATAAAAAGGAACCTGTTTTGCAGCTCGTTTCGTGGCAAATTCTTATTTTACAGTGCCGTTTGCAATTTTAACACGCTATATTTTTTATTATATCTGCGTTCATTTATAGCTATCGTTAAATAAAATTGTACTCAAGTCTAGTTGTTCATTAGGTACGTAGCGATGATTGTGCCATAAAAACAGAAAATATCAAAACGAGCCTAAGCGTAATTTTCAACGTAATAAATTTTGTTTTTTAGGAGATATTAAATTTATTTTTTGACTTTGTGAAAAAATATTCTGCATATACAGGGTAATTCATAAACTTTCAATTAAAGTGATTGAATATTAGGCCGCTGACCATTAAAGGGTTAATTTACTTAGGATATCATCATAGCTTCGTGATTGATGGTGTTACTCTACGGGTTGAAAGGCTCCCTCCTGTTGGCTTCTAAAGATTACTTTACTTTTTCGTATCCGAATCCATACTAAATTCTATCAACCCAGTATCGGGCCACGTCCAAAGCGTTATCTGTAGCTAGCCATAAATATTCGGGGGAGCAGGAGTTTGGGGAGTTCTTACAGGTTAATAGATGTTCCATAGTCCATCTCCCCCCCCCCCCAGTCGCGCGTGGTGTCTATTCCTTCGACCATTTCCCTCGTCTTAATTTCCATCAATCACAAACGCACAATTTTGAATTACAAATGGTTTCTAGATGAAAAAACTGTGTAACAGCTCCTGTCAGCAGTTTTTTCGAGTTTACCCGCGGCAAAACTTGACAGCTGCTGTCACCAAAAATTACAATACCTTTGATAACAAGTAATTATGGTCTCCTAGGACACCAGAAAACGACGCTAAACAATTTTTCTGATTTGATTGTCAATAAATTTTGTAATATTGTTACCGTACAATACAGTTAAAATCCATACGTCAATATGGAAACAGTTTACGGAATTCTGCAAGGCAAACTACAAGTTTAGAGCAACTGAACGTAATCCTGAAAGATATTATCTTCAAGTCTAGTAGGGAAGCTCGTAATGCGAAACGAAGGAATTTGCAGATGTGCGCCAATAAAAGGAAATCGAGCTCTGCTTCATTAAAATTGGAAGAATGCTACGCAATGGTTTTATTATGGGACGAAGAAGCTCCGGCGGGACTCCAGCGAAAATTTTACCATATAGCTTTAGTAGAACTTGCCTGGAGAGGTGGAGAAACAGTCAATTGCAGAGTTCATTATTTTAAAGAGGAAGTGGATAATTCTGGGATTAAAACAGGTAGATAACATAGTTACATATTTTTTAAAAAAAACTGATTTTCAAAAATCCTACTTTTTAGGAAGAGTAGAATATAATCCAGTCTTCAATAAAACGGCCCAGTGTGGAGAAAAAAAAAATGGCCGATAGTAAATGGCTGGTCCCCAACACGAAGAACCCTCCCTTTTGTCCAGTTCGTCTTTTTAAAATTCCAATGGTTAAACGTTCATCTAGAATAACAACTGATAGATTATTCTTAACAGTAAACGCTTCATGGAACAAGGAAGAAGCAGCAGAGAATGCAGAATTAAATACAAAAGAAATAAAAATAACACACCACTCTACGCGGTCGATAGCAGTCAGTAACCTGGCTAAAGGAGGGGTCGGTGAACAACAATTAATTAACATTACTGGCCACAGTTCAGCCAACTCAATTAAGCCTCATCTGCAAATGGATAATGAGCATTATTCATAAACACCCTTAGAAGTAACGCCTCAGAACCTCCAGCTAAAAAACAGAAAACAGGAGATCCTGCAGCCACTCCTCGAGCTTCTCACTCTACAGCTAGACCCATCAACAACATGATTTACCTACACCCAACGTTATCAATTAACAAAGATTTCAAACAATACTCCTACTGTGTACCAAAATTCCAATTTATATTTTAATTGTACCATAAATAATTAAGTTTGTAGTATTTTGTGATTAAATAAATTACCTGTTTTTCAGTTTTGAAATTAATACCTACATATTTATTATCCGGTGGCTCCATAGGGACTTCAAGCAGAAAACTCTTTCGTGATTTCAGTCGCATTATTGGTTCCGGAGCATTGCACCACGGGTGGCGGTTGTCAAACGTTTGTTTGAATCTCTCAGTATGTTCTATCGCTAGTCGGCGAGTTGCGGGATATCTGAATATCTAAAGGTTAATTATTGGAAAGGTAACAAGGATAACATTTCAAAATTGTACTAGGGTACTTGTACTGGTTCATTCCTGCAAAAAACAGTCCTTACTGTCCTAAATCTTGAAAAATTTGTTGTTGTTTCCCCCTTCAATAATCGCACTTGACTGACTCAAAACACAAAAATCCCGTCGTACATTCTGCGTGTGACCTAGAAATAAATTACGTTGATTTTGGACGCTAGTAGACGCCGGCCGGTGCAAAGGAATACCGACGGCGACGCGTCTCGAAGAATTAAAGGCCGTTTCGTTTAGTCAGTGATCCAGATTTTCGAAGATAAATTTAGCTATCTGTCTACAGAAATAAACTCCGAGTGTTTTGTTATTTTCGTAAGGTGTTCGAAGATAACTAGTTTTGAAACTTTCACAACAGGTTATAAGGTCGAACAGTGGTTATTCGAGCTATATTTATATAGCTTTAAGGGATTAACACCTTCACAGTATGAAAAAAAAAACATTACTCCTGCTGGTCAATAAACTAAACGAGAAAAATAAGCTGCTGCAGGATAAGGAGATAATTACACCAATACACCAATTTAAAAGGCGTCTCAAAGGCATCTAAGTAAGCTGCCATACAAAACGGGTGTTTATGAACAAATATGAGGAAAAGATATCAGTAATCATTAATGCTCAACATGAATGATGAGAGGTAAGAGAAATGAAAGACGAATTGAAAGAATTCGGAGAGGAAATGAAAATATAAAAAAATGAGATTGTGGCAATAAAGATAAAACACGATAAAAGAGAAAAAATGTAATGCTGACCGGACTGATAGTAAAGAATATAACCGAAGATGAATAAAAGGCTGGCCAGCTTTAGATAATTGGCGTATGCTTAGTAATGTGCTAAAGAATTTGGCGTTCTCAGCAATTGTTATGCCCTTTTATAATTTCTATGGTTCAATTTTTCAAACCGTGCTAGGAGACCATCTCAGTTATTATTATTCTTACACCAAATGCAGTATGGGTCCAAACACACTTCCTTGTGGTACTCCTGCGTTAGTTTTGTTGAAATTGGAATAATTATCGTCTTATACATCCGTATTAAAGTCAACGTCCTCTATTTCGAATCGTAAATATTTCGTTGATTTTAAATTCAAAGCGAGAGTTGTCTGAAACGTCGAATCACCTACACATCGCGTTTTCTATTTACCCAATTCATTAGAAGTCGTTAGGTAAAAGGATCACCTATTTAATACGTGGTACGTAGATTCGGATTCAACTAAACTAAATCAAATGCGATGTTAGAAACTTTCTACGGATGCTATACGTGTTAGTGTAAACATAAATGAGCAAGCCATGAAAAGTCTCAGTTATTTTGCATGTCGTGTGTGTTTATATCAAAAAACTATCGATGGTATGTCGATCAGTAGAGACAATGTGGGTTTTGTTCTACACTCTCCTTCTATTAAATTTTTCCTTCAACAAAGCTGATCACAAATCGCTAAAACATCCAATTTGAGCGTTTCCAAAAATTACTCATTTTCCTTATGTGTATTTTTATGTTTTACTTTATTATTAGAAGTAATGATTTTTAGACGTGACGTATTTGATTTCTTCAATACATTTACTTAAACGAAATCGATCCGAAATTATGTTTCGGTATTTTGCATCTCTTAAAACGATTTTTCATGTTTATTTCGTTTATTTTTAAACACAGCCAAACCGATATACCAAATTCAAAGAAGCAGTAAATACGAATTCAAGGACGATTACTTTCGAACATTCCAAAATTATACGTATACCTCTGGTGCTTAGTAAATCTGTCAAAACAACATAGTTGGTATATTCTGAATGTTGTCTGGCTCTCGGGGACAATTTCAACTAAATTTATGTTAGCGTGTGCAGGATGTCGGTGATTATATGCCCACTTCGTTTTTATTGCAGCTAATCGTTAAAGTTCGATTTTTTAATACACGGAATGTTAATTTTTTAAAGTTACATAAATGTCTTATTTCTCTACAACAAACGGGGTGTCCAACAAACTTGCCTACTTTAATCATGCCCATATTATCCCATAAGTAAATTAAGTAAGGCATTTCTAAAAGAGCTAAAAATAGTCATATAACTTTTTTATAACTTCATTTTCGAGTTATGGACCCCTTTCTTGGCTTCTGGGACTCTTTGTAAGTGAAGTACCACGTTTGGAGGGTTGACGCTTTCAAGTACAAATTGTTGGGCCACTTTGCCTACTAAGAAGACTCTGCTTGCGGAAAAGAAAGATGGGACGACCACCACGAGGTCCTTCCGACTTGTAGTCACTGGTTACTGGCCTTTGCTGACGGCTCCTTGCAGTCTCAATCTTGAGGTGAGGTAGATACCAAGTGGGATTTTAGACACCGCACGATGTCAAAGTAAACGCTCCGGATTTAGGAATTGGTCGCAGGAGGCACCCTCCCCTCCTCTCGATAGGGATTCGTCGTACAGGGTTATCCTCCATCAAACGACTGGAATTTTTTACAAGCCTGCCGTTGAGATCTTAAAGCACACAAAGAAGTGGCGAAATTGTCTTGATAATGCATCAACACAAGTACCCTGGAGGCAATTGGGTGCACAACATCCAAGAGACAGTGGAGCTTCAGCAGGTTCTAGTATCTTTCAGAACTTTGGTCAATTCGGTATAAAATATTTGAAGATTTTAACTATATACAAATAAAAAAAGTGAAATACATATTTATTTATTTCCTGTGAGAGAAGTTAATCCTCTTTAACAATTTTAAAGTTTGTAATAAACACTTTAATTACTCATTTTATCTATTTACTTTGTAGTTTGCACATAAGTGTATTGGTGATAATTGCAGAGCTTTGGTAATAAAAATACTGAATGTTTGCAAGGTTTTTCCAAACATGACTCAAATTACAATTACATTGTAGCTAAATAATATTGAGACAATCAAAAGAAATAATAGTTTTGTTCTATTTACTTAAAGGTTAAAATGATTCCATGGATTTATTGGAACAATAGATGACGAATCAACAAGTAAAAAAGAATCGTCGAGAGGTTTTTCTATCTCTCCTATCTATATACTTTTTAATTTTTGAATTTTACATCATGTAAAGTAACGAACAATGCCGTCACAATGACCCCTATTAGGCGCCATATGGCGCCTACACTATTCTTACATTTACTGATTACTTAAAGTGGTTGTTTTTATTTTGAGTTGTTGAAAGTTTCGTACGACGTTCGATGATTTATTGACTAATAATTTCACGATATCATACGATTGTTGACTGTGTGAATTCAAGCAGGTGTCACATAGTTTTCACGTCACGACGACGTGTTTACAGGCCGAGAAAAATTCCAAAGAATTTTCTCAAAATGAGACATAACCAATCATGCATTTACGGCTGTTCTTTAATACTGGTTTTTGAAATTTCTATTAAAAAGGGTAGTAAAATGGGAGAGGGAACAAAGAATATTTTATTCTAAAGCAGATGAGTGCTGAGGTAGAAATAGTGTGGATGTGGGAGTTATAAATTGTCTTTTTTAAACCTTATTGAAGATAATCAATGAAAATTATCCCACGAGCATCCCAAAAAACTGACGCCAAAACCTTGCCTGCAGATGGAACTATCTTAGCCTGCTTTGGAACCCCTTTCAGTCCATTCTTTTGACTGTTCCTTCGTATCAGGTGTAAAGTTATGGACCCATGATTCATACATGTTATGACCTTGCTATATTTCCACTGCGACCTTTGCAGATCTATTGTGGTTCCCCTGACAATTAGATGACTTGCGCGAGCTTCGTCCTTTTAAGTATGGTTAGGATCCCTGACAGTAGTTCTCTGCCTCTGGGTATTCCGTTCCCTTGAGGTTTCTTCTTCTGTCTGGCAAAACCTGCATGTGGTTTCTTCTGCCAGTTCTATGTTTTTCATATGCTTGAGTTTACAGTAAGCATGCCTACTATTGCTGTTACGGACCTTCTGTCCCTGCTTAGTAGGTCTGCCGTGAGTGTAGGCGATGGTTTCTTGAGAAACCTTTTTGCCTGCCTCTGTCCTGGGGATTGTTCCCACCAGCTTTTGGCTTGTTTTTCCACCCATTTGCTGATTGCTTTTTTAACTGTTGTTTTTGCTATACCGCAGAAGGTTTCTGGACCATAGAATGCCATTGACGAGCGTTGTCTGGCCAGTTCGTCGGCTTTTTCATTTCCTCGATGTCCTTTGTGTCCTGGATCCCATGCCAGGGTCACTTTCTTGCGGTTAGCTAGTTCATTCAGGGCACAGACACAGTCCCACAGAAGTTTGGAGTTTACTTGGGTGGTCTTTAGTGCTTTTAGTGTTGCCTGACTGTCGGATAATATAACAACAGACTGACCTATGCTGTCTTGTCTGTTTATTTCTCCTGTACAGAGGTGTACTGCTGCTACTTCTGCTTGAAATACTGTGGTGCCTTTTGACAGGCTCACCGGGATCATTATCCTTGGCTTTTGCCCGTATATTCCGGCTCCGACTCCTTCTTCGGTCTTCGAGCCGTACCTTGCTATATTGGTGTGAAACTTCTCCAATATGGGGTGTACAACTCTATTTGAAATGCCCGCCATGTCTACTAACTCGCACACTTTCAGACGACGCGCGACGGTCATCCAATACCATTCTGTTAATTTTCTTCACAATTTGTGGCGTGGTCACCCCATTTGGTCGACCACTGCGATGTATGTCTGTTGTTAAGCAAGAAGCAGCCTCCGCTTTGATATTCAAATGAACGAATTACCGATGACCAATTTTTTCTGTATTTACAAATTCACTGAGATCGTTCCCTATTGATGGCTGGCCAAGCAAACTTCAAACTTAAGCTATAAAACTTCATTGACAATGATGTCAAATGGGTTTTATGAATATTAAAAAGTTCTGAACATTTACTTTTCAACAAAGGGGTTTTGTCCCTATAAAATAAAGAATATCTGCAGAACCGGCGAACAATAACCTTAAAAATTCCCAAATACAAACTCTGAAAATAACGAAAATACCGAGTACTATCCTGCGGTATGTAAATATTCATTAGAAGCAAATAACTTTTCTACAACTTAGTTCAAAATCAACATTCCCATGGCAGTTTCAACTATCCAAGAATGTGCCACATCTCGAAAATAAAAAAATGTATATATAAGTACTCGTTCTGAAAAAAAAACCTCGTAGTGACGTACGAGGAGCGTAAAATAAATTTGTGAATATTTTAATTCGTAAATATCGACAGTCGTTTTTATTTAAATTATAGTTAATTGGTATACAGAACGTATTCTTAGTAAAAGAAATCAATATGTTTATCATGTTAATCCTGCTAATTCTTAATCAATCAATCTTTATTACGTTTCTAATAATAATAGTTTTTTTTAATAAAGCTTTGAAAGTTTTTTTTTGTTGAATAAAATTGAAAATACAAACAAGAACGTTTTCACCAAGTTTCATAAAAAAATTATTTTTGCGGAAGATAAAAAAGAGTTTTTAGCCTTTCACTCGTTGCCGATGTGTATTGGTAGGAAACGTCATTATGTGAAAGGACGTTTTCCCCTTTGATATAGTAAAACAAAATAAATCATTATTAATCACAATCTTAAATCTTTCCCGATCGATATTGACCCACCCTCGTATACTCTTTCTGAAAAAAGGCCGTACCACATTATTCGAGTACTAGTACTTCCAACCGCGCGTTGGCATGGTGATGACGCACTTGGTCGACCGGTCACCTGGTGCCTCTGAGCGTCCTTGACGATGGCGTTGTCCTCTCTAGAATGGCTCTACGATGACCTTCTGGAGCGTTTTGCACGGTGATGGGTTCAATTGTTTTTAATGGGTGGTAATGGCCGACCATTTGATTCGGAAATTTGACCAAAATGAGATTCGTTCTTTTGTTTGGTAACCAAATTTTTTTTTGTTGTTTAAAGGTCGAATAAAATTGGCTTTGTTTATGAAATACGCGAAATTCTTGGCATTTCACACAACAAAGGTTTTTACTTTCTCTAGAACAGAATCGAATGTGGTACTTGTTTTTTTTAATCGGCTATTATATGAAATCAAAAACATTGCAGCGATAAAAAAAAATTATACTAGGAAGTGAATTTTTTATTTAAAATTTATTATAAGAAATTTAATTTGTTAATATAAATGTTTCTAAGGGAAATTGATATTTTTGTGTGAACAAGCACGATACAAATTGGTATTTTTTATTTACCTGAAAATATTTCTTTATATTGCCACGAATCATACGAGATTAATAACCTATCGTAGGATTTATATACCTAATCCTCTTTTGGATGCCGGCTAACTTCAGTGAAGCAGAAAAAAAGATAATAAACCAGTTGAGAATGCTCTTCTAGCATTGCCATAGACCGAACAAATTGTAATGAATTTCCCTGTAGAAACACACACTTTCCCCCCATTTTCGAGGATGCTGAGCACGGCGGTGGTGTTAGATATCGCTTTTTAGATTGACAGTTCTCATTCTAATCAACACAGCCACTGTCTACGCGCTTTTACCAAAATCGTTATTCACTATGTGTCATTTTAAACTTCAAAATTTCCATATTTTGGACCCCATTTTGAAGGTGTTCCCGAAGTGGTGCGGAGGGACACATCAAATCCTAAGATTACTTTTTGATGCTCTATCAAAATCTGAAGTCAGAATTTTAAAATTCTAAAACACAAAGCATCAACATACACACAGATCGAATTCAGATACCGAACAATTTGTTCGGTGAAAAACTGACATAAAGGCTTATCTTACGAAATTTTTAGCCAACACAGTTATCAAAAGCCCGCAATGAACAGTGAAAAGGCCCAGTGCTAACTATTCAATAAGTTGAGATTTAATGCATTCTAATCGTAGAAAATTAACTTAACCAGTGGAGGCTCTGAAGCCAAATTTAAACGTTACAATACGTGGTTTAAATCACCCTGTATACTGAAAAATTATTTTTGATTTTTGAAATTCCCTGATTTTATTGTATTTATTTATTGTATGGTTTAAATATTTAGAATTCCATATGAATCACCTTGTATACTGAAATACTGTATATAGTGAAATAGTTATTTTGTGCCAAGGACGAAAAACTGTCTATTATAGTCGAGTCTGCAAATTGATAGCCGAGACGCAACCGAGGGTAGCAAGCAGGCGAGACAATAGACAGTTTTTCGCCGAGGCGCATATTACATTTTCTCGTCGACCTCTACAAAAACGTACTAATTTCCGAAAGAAAAATCGACCATTTTTCGTCCGCAAACACTTTTCGTCCGCTGTGGTCACTAGGATACGGCACGGTGCGAGTCATTTGAGGACGAAAAGTACTTGTCTTCAAAAATAGTTGACTTTTGATTCGGAAATTAGTACGTAAAATGTCATTTTTTGTGGAGGAAAACATTTTTGAGTTTTGAAATTCCCTGGTTTTCATCGTACTTGAAAATGAAACTACCAAATATGTAGAATTTTTTATAATTTTTGTGTTTTTAACAATTAAGTAGTTTTGTTTTTGAGATTTTTATTTATTTTTATGCTTTAATTTGTTTATTCAATCCAAAACTGGATCTTTTTAATTTTTGGCGAAGGCGTCGCTAGTAGTAGACAGTCCTTAAATGATAAAAAAATCTACCTTGGCCATGACAATTATTACACGCAGAAGTCAACGACACTGGACGCGCGTGTTAATGGTTCCGTAAGTCGATTCTTATTTGGTAAGAGCCCGTACCAAATGATATATTTCGTGCGCCGTTTATAGGAGCCTTAATGATAAAAACTTTGAAGTTAAAGTTGAAAATTTTCAATAGTATGGGTAATTTGTTGAATTAATACAACAGCAATCAACCAGATTTGCAATAAAACGCAGTCGAAGTTTCGAGATATATCAGGTCATTCTCAGAACGCTTTTTTAATATTAAACAAAAGTTTACATTTAAATATAGTTAATAAAAAATGTATAAAAAACATTTTTCTTGTTTTTCTGCAAAGAAAATAGGAAACAGAATCATTTCGTCCTGATTTCCTATAAATTTTGATATTGTACAAGTTAAATTTTATTTTTATGCTACTAGGTAGTAGGTATATCTATATTATCACAAATATTTGATTTGCAGCCAACAAAACTATAAAAAGAATAAATAATTTATTACTATCGATGGCTGATCAAGGTGTTTGCTACTGGCACGCATACTATAGCCAGGAAAACAATCTCGGTCTTTATTTGGAATAAATTATGAAAAATGGTTGCGAAATTTTCAATCGCCATATTGAGTAGATACAGAGAGAAACCGTGTCGTTGACACTTGAAAAAATAGTTGGCAGAACACCTGTTTCGCCGACATTTCAATTCAAAATACCCACATAATTGGTAGACAGTGACGTGGAGAAGGAGAAAGTACGTTCAGGGCAAAAATATTTATTTGTTCAGATGCTTCTTCTTGGTGGTATAAAAATATTCAACAAACTATATCGGCATCCTTATGTTGTGTTTGTTATAACGCCTTCTCCTGTCAACACCGATAAATATATTAAGAAACGGTCTTCCACAAAACATTTCTACATCCTTTCTTAACATTTCTTGAAAAAATAAAAGATTTCTAGGTGCTAGTTTTAGAGAAATGAAACAAAGACTAGAATGTGAAAATCGCGAAAATCTAAATTTCCAATTTTAGGCCTCCTCTTTCAAAAATCAATCAAGATATTAAAAAGCGGTCTTCAACAAAACATTTCTACATCCTTTCTTAACATTTCTTGAAAAAATAAAAGATTTCTAGGTGCTAGTTTTAGAGAAATGAAACAAAGACTAGAATGTAAAAATCGCGAAAATCTAAATTTCCACTTTTAGGCCTCCTCTTTCAAAAATCAATCAAGATATTAAAAAGCGGTCTTCAACAAAACATTTCTACATCCTTTCTTAACATTTCTTGAAAAAATAAAAGATTTCTAGGTGCTAGTTTTAGAGAAATGAAACAAAGACTAGAATGTAAAAATCGCGAAAATCTAAATTTCCACTTTTAGTCCTCCTACTTCAAAAATCAATCAAGATATTAAAAAGCGGTCTTCAACAAAACATTTCTACATCCTTTCTTAACATTTCTTCCAAAAATAAAAGATTTCTAGGTGTTGGTTTTAGAGAAATGACGAAACAAAGACTAGAATGTAAAAATCGCGAAAATCTAAATTTTCACTTTCTGGCCTCCTCTTTCAAAAATCAATCAAGATATTAAAAAGCGGTCTTCAACAAAACATTTCTACATCCTTTCTTAACATTTCTTCCAAAAATAAAAGATCTCCAGCTGCTAGTTTTAGAGAAATGACGAAACAAAGACTAGAATGTAAAAATCGCGAAAATCTAAATTTCCAATTTCTGGTATTCTCTTTCAAAAATCAATCAAGATATTAAAAAGCAGTCTTCAACAAAACATTTCTACATCATTTCTTTACATTTCTTCCAAACATAAAAGATCTCCAGCTGCTAGTTTTAGAGAAATGACGAAACAAAGACTAGAATGTAAAAATCGCGAAAATCTAAATTCCCACTTTCTGGTCTTCTCTTTCAAAAATCAATCATGATATTAAAAAGCAGTCTTCAACAAAACATTACTACATCATTTCTTTACATTTCTTCCAAACATAAAAGATCTCCAGCTGCTAGTTTTAGAGAAATAACGAAACAAAGACTAGAATGGAAAAATCGCGAAAATCTAAATTTCCACTTTCTGGTCTTCTCTTTCAAAAACCAATCAAGATATTAAAAAGCATTCTTCAACAAAACATTTCTACATCATTTCTTTACATTTCTTCCAAACATAAAAGATCTCCAGCTGCTAGTTTTATAGAAATGACGAAACAAAGACCAGACTAGACTAGACTGTAAAAATCGCGATAATCTAAACTTCCGCTTTCTCGCCTCCCCTTATAAAAATCAATCAAGATATTAAAATGCAATCTTCAAGAAAACATTTCTACATCGCACGAAAATCTAAACTTCTAGTTTGGCGCCTCCTCCTGGAGATATTAAAATACAGTCTTTACATTTACATTTCCTTTCCTAACATCTTTTGAATTGATGAATTGTGGTATTTAATACAGTATTCGATGAAAATAAACTTTAACTTGTTTTCCGTGCATGAATTAAGTGAACCGACGGATTACCATTAGATCTCCCAACCTTGAGAAGTTTTCAACTGTTTGTCCTGTAGTCAAGGAATGTCTGATTCAGTAATAAATAATGCGGCAAAACCAGATGCACCGGTCACTTGACCTCCTATCGCATCCATACACATACACACAGCTCGCAACGCCTACGTCTATAATATCTTTTATCTTGTGATGTTTCAACTGCACCAACAGCAGTCGCATCCTCAAGACACCCAAGATACCGATTGTCCCAGACTGTTTTCTCGATTCAGCTCGTTTTTTCATAAAATCCTGAAATTCAAGGAGAAGGAGGCCAAAAGGATAGATAAGCAAAATTTCAGGATGGACATTTTTGATGCTCATTGAATGAGCTAAAAAACCGGTAAAAACATTAATGGATTCTTCGCTTTGAACTTACACTTATAAAAATATAACCTTGTGTATTTTTGTTTAAATATTATACACGGTACGCTACTGTTCTGCATGTCATAAATAACTCCAGACGACTAAATAGCAATAAAAATAGTGTACGGTGGCGCCCATTTAAAATTGTATTGTCTTTTTTTTTGCTTCACTCACGACCCGTCTTCACTGAAGTTAGCTGGCATCCTAAAGAGGATTATATAAATCCCAAAATGTTTTTGGCTTGAAGAAAAACATATTTTTAGCAAATTTATTTTCGTAACAATTTTTGCGAAACCAAACGCATACTTAGTTTCGTATTGGGGTACGCCGCTGTATTATATTTCCTATTTTCGAATATCCTGCGATATGTAAGTAAACTCAGCCAGTTTATTTATTAAACTCATCGAGCGTTTCCTTTTATGATTTGATCCGAAGTGGAGATATTTATCGACATCATCGAGGATGTTACAAGATGTTTGTTCGCCTTATAGTGGCTGGATGGGTTTCTTTATATATAAAGAAACCCATCTATCTATAGATTGGATCAAAAATAGTTATTTATGCACCAAGTGACGCCCGAAGGGTAACATTCAGCCAGAGGGCCTCATAATGAGTCGAAATTTCTTAGCCAGTCGAATGCCTCTCCAAGCGGCACGCTTTGTTCTAATTGGTTATATTGCATATTGACACCTGTCAATCAAGTCCTCATGGACTAAACGAGGGTGTGGCAAAGAATAAATTTAAACAAACTGAAATCATTATATTTTGTCCCATGAATTCGCGTGAGCTCTGTGCTCGCGCCATAAATGTCAATGTGTTTTGAGAAAATTAAAGCTCTGGGCCTTCCCATAGTATACTTAATGAATTTAAGAAAAAACGAAGGTCAAGAATGAAATAGATTTGTAAAAAAACAAAACGCTTTAGTATATCTTTTCGATCTAATTTAAAAATAAATTAGCGCTAACGAATAGTTCTATTTTGACTTTACTTTCTTCTATTTTGGCATATGTGTTTATTATTTGAACCCATGACTGGCATACTCGAATGATTAACGGGATATTAATTATAATATCGTAGTATCATTACGCGTATCACTTAGTTGGTTTCTATTTCTAACGGTGTCAGTCTATACCTACTGAGATTTTATTTCAGATCGTTGTTTAGTGCTTTAAAAATCCATTCTACTTTTTAATGTCTAATAAAAATTAACGGTTTTTCTTGGATATTTAAAAACAAATAATTTCGACAAATCGGACATAGAAATAGTTTTTTTTGAAACCATGTCTAAACTTTTTCGATCCAAATTTCTTAAATTGCAATGAGCAGATTTCGCTCTTCAATTAATTAATATTTTTTATGAAATCCCTATAACCGGATATAAAACAAATGAGGTACAATGCCTTATCCTTCCCGATGCCCAGATCTTACGCCTATTGATTTTTTTAAGTATAATTTTTAGCCCCCGTTTTTTACTGTATTTATAATTTTTTTTATTGTTCCAGGTCCGGTGACAGTACCCATGGTATCAACGAATTCCTCACCTCCAATAGCAATGCCCGTTCAAGTTCCTCCTGGTCACATGGTACAACAAATAGTAGACGAAAGCGGTACCCTTAGGCATGTCATACTGTCACCTCAACACCCGAATCTCGTTCCTATGCCGTCACACAATCCTCAACATTACGTAAGATTTTTCTTTAAGGTTATTTTACCCTATAGTTGGGAATCTGAGGCCTTCTATGAAGCGTTTTAAAGATGCTCTATACGACTCGCGAACATGAAAAACATGAAATCCTATGTAAAATGACCTGCCGGATTCGAATTTTTCGTTCGCCCTTTAATCCGGAATTGCGAAATGTGCCAAAACATGACATTTTTGAAAAAACTGAAAATTTTCCTTAAAATAATATTTATTGCAAACTTTGTTGATTGGTGTCCGATCGTAACAAGTGCAAATGCCTGAAAGCAAATGTAAGATACAATATAAGTTTCCAGTGTGAGGGAAAATGCATTGTAAAATAAATATTTTAATTAAATAATAATAATATTGTGTTTTATGCTTGTAAAAAAATTATTATTATTATTATTCCTATCATTTCTCAATCTCATAAATCGCACTATACCCCCTATAGTGTCATATTAATATTGTAATGCGCGTCATCTTTGTTGCGCGTATGAAGAAGGTTATGGTGTTTACTCTCTTTGACACACTGATCGCTTTATTCGCACCTACAGTGGTAAAGCCAAGAGATGCGAAGCGCCGATTCAATTTCGTTCGGTTTTAAAAAAGTACACAACCCAAACTAAACGTCGAATGAAAAAAAAGTTAAAGTAAAAAGTTTCTTTGCTCTATTGGCAACATTTTTCTCTAAAAATAAAAAAGTTTTCACGACTCACCATTTTACTCTGCAAAATGACGATATTTTGTGTCATCTAGCGAAAAAAAAATGACGTATCTTTTATTTGACGTTCTACATTTTTTATTGTTATGACACTTATGTCAGGGAAGTACTGAAAAATATCATATCCAAAATTCATAACGATCGGACACCAATTATCAAAGTTATGCACTAGTTTGCAATAAATATTATTTTAATGAAAATTTTCAGTTTTTTCAAAAATGTCATGTTTTGACACATTTCGCAATTCCGGATCAAAGGGCGAACAAAAAATTCGAATCCGGCAGGTCATTTTTCCTAGGATTTCATGTTTTTTAGGTGGATGTTCGCGAGTTGTATAGAGGTGGTCGAATTCAGCACCTCAGATTCCCAACTACTATTTTTATATGTATAGTGACCCATGGACAACATGGCTTGACTGTGACAAACATATATGACATTTAGAAATCATTAAAACGGTTGAGCAGTTGAATAAAATATTTACACACCAAAATTGAAAGAAAAAGTACAATCACTAACACTAATTGACTATATCAGGTTGCATGTGAACCCCACGCTGTTTTTTTTTAACTAAAAAAAATGTTAACAATCAAAAGTATTGTATTGGACAAATTCGACCGTTACCGTGGTGGATTTCTTTAGAGAAACCATTGACAACAATCAACAATCATTTGATCGATTCCAATAGTCATTATTTCGCCGGCCATAGTATACACTGAAAATCTATTCGAAGGTAAGTAAGTGTTAAAAATTCTTTTAAAAGAAGATAAAAAAGTAATCAATCAAAGTTACAAATCCCTTCGTTCACATCCAGTATGGTGACGTATCGCCCTTTTTTCTGTTGAGAGAAGTTAAGCGTTCTAGGAAGAAATAGTAGTGATTGGTTATCTATCTATCTATCTGTGATGGGGGTGTCGATACACTGCGACCTATGATCTATTATGCCCCCTACTGCTGCCCAGTCATTAAGGATGTCTCAACGATTAGAGCAGTTCCTCCAGTCCTATTGCTTTCAAAAAGTTCAGGATGTCGGTAGGCTTCAGGTTAGGTAATCTTCCTCTTCTATTTGATATTCTCCAAGGTATCGTACCCTTGGATTTTGCAGGGTAATGCATTCTGAGAGAATGTGGATTGAGGTTTCCTCCTCTTCCTCGCAGAATCTGCATTCTTTTTTGTCTACTAATCCGAGTTTCTTTAGGTGGCCTCTCAGACGGCAGTGCCCTGTTAGGATACCCGTTAGTATTCTGAGCTTATTTTTACTGTTACTGACGCAGTCGTCAGATCTCATCTGGTTATAGTTCCCCAGTAGTGTCTTGGCCTGCCTCATTTCTTGTAGTCCTATCCAGTATTGGGATCTTTTCTTATTTACTTCTTTTCCAAGTTCATCAAGTATTGTACTGGTGCTTATTCCGCAGAAGGGTTCAGGTTCCAGAAATGGTGTTTCAGCCCCTTTTTTTGCGAGTACGTCTGCTATTTCATTACCCTCCACTTCAGTATGTCCCGGAACCCATAGTAGGGTAACAGTGTTGTTCTTGTCTAGTTCGTTTAGATTCTCTAGGCACTCCCAAACTGTCTTGGAGTTGATTACGTGGGAGTTCAAGGCATTAATGGATGCTTGGCTGTCTGACAGTAGTTATTGGTTAAGAAGAAAGTCCATAAATTATAAGTATAGACAAAATATTGCGTGGCGTTATCATGCCCGTTTTACGTTACCAAGCCCATATCAAATTACCTTGGTACCCAAACGGACACGTTAATCTAATTTTTTCTGAATGGTTCTAAAAGAAACTTGTATCCGCATTTGTTAATAAATAGTAGAATTATTAATTTAAAAATACAAACATGCAATTTTTTTCTCAGTGTATATCGTACAATTATGCTAGTACAACAAAGAAACAATAGACCAGAGTAAAGTGAACTTTCTCTTTTTGTTTTGTAAAGGTTACCGCAAATCCTTCACATTTAACCGGATGTGCAGGTCTCCCAACAACATACCTTCTCCAATAATCTCTAAGTTAAAATAAACGATTTATCGGCTCGAAATATAGGCAATTATTATATTGTGAATGAGTCGTAACAAAAATATATCGGTGTTGATTTCAGTTTTTGGTGCGCCAATTATATGGTTTAATATACGGGGTGAGCAAGAAAAAATGTCTGCTATCTAAAAAATGGCGGAATAATATCATTAAAATTCGGATAAAAATACATATTAGCTTTTAATTAAATGCCCTAATTATAAATTTTGTTTTAAACGTATCTTCTGCTATCTAACAAATTACGGAATTATATCATTTAAATTCGGATAAAAATATATTAGCGTTTGTTAGGTCAATTAAATATCCTAATTAATTTTAATTAAATGCCCTAATTAGTAATTTAATGATCTTTTTTATATTGTTCTGTTAGAATTAAAATTTCGATAAAAATATATATTAGCTTTTGTTACGTCAATTAAAAGTACTAATTGATATTAATTAAATGTCCTAATTAGAAATTAGATGCTAGTTTTTTCTTAAAACCCTATGTTCGGCTTGCTTAAAAATGGCAGGGTAATATCATTCAAATTCGGATAAAAATATATATTTGCGTGCGGTAGGTCAATTAAATGTCTTAATTTTAATTAAACGTGTTATTAATTTTAATTAAATGCCCTAATTAATAATTTAATGCTAGTTTTGTTTTCTTTTAACCGTATGTTCTGCTATCTAGAAAATAGCGGAGTAATAACATTAAAATTCAGATAAAAATATATATTATTATCATTTGTTAGGTCAATTAAATGTCCTAATTAATTTCAATTAAATGCTCTAATTAAGAATTTAATGCTTGTTTTGTTTTATTTTAACCGTATGGTCTGCGATCAAAAAAATGACGGAGTAATAACATTAAAATTCTGATAAAAATATGTATTAACGTTTATTAGGTTAATTAAATGGCCTAATTAATTTTAATTAAATGCCCTAATTAGAAATTTAATGTTCTTTTTGTCTTCTTTTAATCGTATCTTTTTCTGGCTTAAAAAAATGACAATATAATTAATTTTCGGATAAAAATATAAATATATTAGATATCTTTATATCCAGTGAGCGATATATTAATATTATTAATTAATTAGCATTTAATTGCACTAACAAAAACCCATCTATTTAATATTTTTGCTTCTTTAAAATGTATCACGTATCATGTCTATTATTTCCTGACTATTTTTGAAAATACAACGCCCAAATTGAAACTAATACATAATTTAAGAATTTTGCCCGATTATTTTTTTAACCTGTCAAAACAGTCAGATTTTGTGGTTTCAGCCAATAACAGGTCAGGATCCTAACCAATCATTGTGTTTTATACTGATAAAACCGCTTCTTCGTAATTGTTTTTTGATTAAACTGTGTTTACCTTTTTTGAAATGTCAAATATAAACATTTAACAACTTTTATTTAGCATTATCAATTATTGTTATACTAAAATGTATTGCAACACTATGTTAATATACAAATTTCAACATTTATTTGTAAACTAACCTGTTTATTCGTTTATTCACACGCACAACATCAGTTTTTGAATACCCAAATACTTAAAAATCCATAAATCTCTTTAAAACTGACAAATGTCAAACTCTATATCCGAATTAAGCCAAACGCAATCACGTATGCCTTGGTGGCCCTGTATTTAAAACTATAACAGCTCAATATTTTCTGATGTTACAATTTAATTTGATATTCTCTGTTTTTAATACAAAATTATTCAAAAAATTAACCTTCCAAATACCACACGTCCTCTCAAATTTTATAGATTAAATTTTTGGTCTCCATACTCAAATGCCTTTATTTCAGGCAAAACCACTCAAACAAACTGATTTGAGATAAAATCAGTTTGTTTTCGTGGTTTTTCCAAAAAAAAGCCGTTTTCGTGAAAAACAAAAATTTAATCGATAAAATTTGGAGGACTCGTGGTATTACCTTTGATAAAATTTTACGATGAAATAATTAATCACTGGGTAACAATTACAAAAAATACCGTTAAATAGTAACGGTAGAAGTATATAAACTTTTTCTTATTTTAATATTAGCAAATAATACAAGGCTACGCTTGTATAGTTATAATAAATAAATATGAACTCACGCCTACTACATATAGGACCGGTTTTGATTAATTTGGCTCGAATCTAAGTCAATCAAAAACTGTCATAAAATTTCTATAATTGAAACCTGGAAACGTTGTGATTTTACGCGTTTGTTTACTTTGAAACGTTAAGGCGGGTCTGATTTTAATTATCCATTTGATTTGTTCTGCGTTATTTAAATCTAATTTTGATAAGCCAAAATTCAAAAATATGGTCAATTAATGGATGTATGAATGAATGTAATTATTTACGGAAAAAAATGTTTCCCAAGATTTTTGGGATTATACAGGATGTGAAACTGTTTGAAAAAAAAATATTAAGCAGGAAATTGTGGATTTAAAAAATACAGATATCCAGATGTATAAATAACGAATTTTTCTAGGATTTTTTTAAAGAAAAAATGTGTTATAAGATAATTTTAAAAACTGCTTAAAGAGACCAACTGGATTTATTTACTTTTAACTGGACTGTTAACTGTGGAAGCTCATAAAATTAAGTACAATGATTCATGTTTGCAAATTTTCTGACTCACATCTCTTTTAAGCATGATTCGAGTTGCAGTATTTAGCCGAATGGTCAACATCCAAATGTTAATTTTAAAACTTTCAATAAACTCGCGAGTTCGGGGAACCAAAAAAGCGGTTCGTGCTAGTTGCATAAAAAATTATATTATTCGATCTTAATGCTATTTTTTTAATAATTGAAAATTTTGTATAAAGTATTTCGAGGTGCAGCACATAGCCCAACATTGCAAGTATTTGATATTTCACGACTAAATCCTAAAATATAAGAATCAATAGTCTTCTTTGTTTTCTGGTAAAAGACTTCGCATGGATGTACTAATGAAGAAAATGAGACCAAATCTTACCTTTGCAATACAACAATGTAAAGCAATAAATGAAAATTTGTTTCAAATTAATTCCATTTTATTTTTCTGAATTTATATAGCTAAATACTAAAAGTGCTTCAACGATAGATCGTTGTCGCACTTTCAGTAAAAAATAAACAGCAAAATTGTTTACTTTTTGATATTTGTCTAGACAGTAAACATTCCTCAATATATATAATCTTGAGGCCGTTAAAAATACATGCTCAAGTTTATCATCATCACAGATACCAGAAACTTTTTGCATTATTTATCTGTATTGATTTATGTGTTATAAAGAAGCAGCTTGCATTGATTGCTACTACGCACAGGATGAACAGAAGCAACATTTAAAGAGCAGGTAAAATTAAATAATAAAAAGTAAATGTTTTTATTAGCCTGGTACTGATAATAATAGTAATAATAATAATAATAATAATAATAATAATAATAATAATAATAATAATAATAATAATAATAATAATAAATCCGAACTAGGGCATATGGTCGTATGAACATACCTTAAAAAAAATTGACGACACATGTGTAGTTGCAGTTATCTAGGTTACCATTCTGACACTTCTTCACTTTCAATGCTTTAAGTCGCCATAGATTTATTAATTTGTGAGCTTTTACCCATCTAGCTCTTCTAAATCTGACACATCTTCCTTTCCAATGCTTTAAGTCGCCATATATTTACTATGTGATGAGATTTTACCCACGTAGCTGTTACAATTCTGACACGTCTTCACTTTCAATGCTTTAAGTCTCCATCAATTTATTATTTTGTGAGCTTTTACCCATCTAGCTCTTATAAATCTGACACTACTTCATTTCCAATACTTTAAGTCGCCATAGATTTATTATTTTGTAAGATTTTACCCACGTAGCTGTTACAATTCTGACATGTCTTCACTTTCAATGCTTTAAGTCGCCATCGATTTATTATTTTGTGAGCTTTTACCCATCTAACTCTTATAAATCTGACACGTCTTCATTTTCAATACTTTAAGTCGCCATAGATTTATTATTTTGTGAGCTTTTACCCACGTAGCTGTTGCAATTCTGACACATCTTCGCTTTCAATGCTTTAAGTCGCCAATGATTTACTATGTGATGTGATTTTATCCATGTAGTAGTTACAATTCTGACACATATTCGTTTCCAATGCTTTAAGTCGCCATTGATTTATCGTTTTTGTAATATTTTACCACTGTAGTTGTTACAAATGTGTATACATTCTTCTTAGATTGTAACATATTCGTTCGTTAGGTATTCTCCGCCTTTAAAAAATTAAAGTCTATTTGAAATAAAAATTGAAATTCCAAAGACCGTTGAACTTAAAACACAGCAGAACAATGTGTACATACGCAGCGTTTACAAAGCTCTTAGTCAAACATTGAAACATAATGAAAATAAACAAAAAGTTGTTAAACCAGAAAAAAAAATCAATGGTTCGATTTTACCTTATTGTTGGTAACGAGGTACCAAATCGTCCACGATGAATATTGTTGTAGGCATGGGTATACAGTGTGAATAATATTGACCGATAAGTCAGTTATGTAAATGAATATATAGAAAAACGCTGTAACAGGTCGATTAATATTGTAATCAGTCATTTTTTTATTCATCCCCTCCCCTTTCTAAGTAACGTTTGTTTGTTCTCCGGTTGGGTCATGTACACTTTAAATTTTAATCAATCCATTAGAATAAATGCAATGGAGTTAAATGGGGCTACCCTGGTGGTCATTTTATCGGTCCTGAGCATCCAATTCATTTTCCTGGAAAATGTATCAAATAATTATGCACTGCACTTTATAAAAACTTTGCAAAAAGTCACGAACGAAGACTTCTTTATCATGAGAACATCGAGGCCATCCAGCTCCTAGAAAACTCGAACCAGAAGAGAAGACTGAAGATGACCAAACCTTACGAGTTGATGTAGTGTGTGTCAAAGTTACAAGCAGAGCTCTGTTTGATTAGTGCATAAGCAAAAAAGTGCCCTAGTGACAAGAAAAATAACTAAGAAGACATCAAAGACTCTTAGATTTTAAGTAGTTAGCATGTTATGATAGACTTTATAGCGTTGAAAAATTATACCGAATTTTTTTTCGGAATGTTTTCTAATGAGTTACATTTTGCCGATGTACGTGAATGCCATAAGGATCAAACCCTTCCTGGTTGTTGAAACATAAATTACGACATTCTTGCAGGTGGTGTTTGTCAAAATCGATAACTTTAAAAACCAGTTCAAGAAAAAAGAAATCGACATTTTTGAGCCGTCGAAACTGGGGTAGTATAAGGTAAACTAATGGTTTTCCAATATTTTCAAGACGAAAAACAAGAAATTTTGGCGGTCGGCCAGACAATAAAGGAATTTCTGTTACGCTCACTACGTATACCTATTGTGCCACCCAAAATAGATTTCCCGAAATGACAAAATAATGATTAGTGTTTGTTTTGACTTGGACGACGTCGTAAAGTGAACTTTTATAGATATATTGTTCTTGGTTTTCACTGAGAACGTAAATTTCTTACGACGGGGTCGTCTTGGCACAAATTACAATTGGGAAATTTATCAAAGGTAATATCACGAGTCCTCCAAATTTTATCTATAAAATTTAAGAGGTGGTATTTGGAAAGGTTATTTTTTGAATCATTTTATTAAAAATAGTCATTTATGAAAAAGACACTTCAATATTCAATATTTTCTTTATCAATTTCACACAAATCTATTCGCGTTCATTTTTTAAATTTAAACGTCAAATATTGAGGTGTTATAGATTTAAATACAGCGCCCCCTTGATGTAATTGACTGTATACCAACGTAATACAAGTTGCCTATCTAGGAGTATTATTTAAAATTATTTATATAATGGTAACGTCAATCAAAATCATAAACATTAAATGTATGTAAAGTTGAAACATGTAATTTTATTGAAGTTCAGAATTTTTTAACTTATTCTAAATCCAACAACTTATGTAATGTAGTACCTACATATTTATTTAGTACATTTTAGGACCCAAGGCACGCGGTTTACTAGACTGATTAGAGTTTGACATTAATTGTCAATTTTAAACGGATTTATGGAGATTTCCGTGTTTATAGTCTGAAATTGAACAAGTCTTTCTTAATTTAGCTAATTTGAAGTGTTTAGGTATTCAAAAACTGATATTTAATGAACAAAAGTTGAGTGTTGAAGTCAGTTATTTGTGTTAAAGCAATTTAAAATAAACGAATAAAAACAGGTTAGTTTACAAATACATTTTGAAATTTGGGTGTTAACATAGATTTGATAATACTAAATAAAAGTTGTTAGATGCTTATATTCGACAACTCAAAAAAGGTAAACAAAGTTTTATCAAAAAACAAAAACGAGGGGACGGTTTTATCAAAGGTAATACCACGAGTCTTCCAAATTTTATCGATTAAATTTTTGGTTTTCACGAAAACGGCTTTATTTGAAAAAACCACGAAAACAAACTGATTGATACCTCAGATCAGTTTGTTTGAGTGTTTTTGCCTGAAATAAAGTTTGAGTGTAAAAAACTAAAATTTAATCTATAAAATTTGAGAGTACGAGTGGTATTTTGAAAGATTATTTTTTTAATCATTTTGTATTAAAAACAAAGAATATAGTCGTTTATACAAAAGACACTTTACACACAAATGTTCTTTATCAATTTATATTGAAACATCAAATATTGAGCTGTTATAGATTTAAATACAGGGCCACCAGGGCATGCGCGATTGCGTTTGGCTTAATTCGGTTAGACTTTTGACATTTGTCAGTTTTAAAGGGACATTTGGGTATTAACATAGATTTGCAATACATTTTAGTATAATAATAATTGATAATGCTAAATAAAAGTTGTTAAATGTTTATATTTGACATTTCAAAAAAGGTAAACAAAGTTTAATCAAGAAACAAATACGAAGAAGCGGTTTTATCAGTATAAAACTCAATGATTGGTTAGGATCGTGAGTTCTTATTGGCTGAAACCACAAAATCTGACTGTTTTGACAGATGACAAAAATAATCAATTTAATAGGAACTGCATGCTACGTACTTGTGAACTATATTAAAAAATTTCTAGTTCTAATAAATTTTATTTAAATCGATCAAATGGTTAAAATTAATGAGACGTTTAACCATTTCCTCCGATTTTTTATGTTTATAAATCTTTTATGTTCTATAATTCTACTTTTAATATTACTACCACTTTGACCAATGTAAGTTTGTAGTGTTTGCTTAAAAAATAGTAATACAGAATACAAGAAAGACGTATCAGAGATTGAATTGAAAAACCTAGAAATATTTGCTAAAGTGGGATACCCTATACACAAACCGGAAACGAAATATTAATTTCCGCATAGTATTACGATTACGTGACAGACTTTTTCTAATTCTTAACTACAAAAAAGGATAACGGAAAAAATTATAAGAGACAGTCAAGATTGCTTAATAGAACGACAATGGTCTGAGAAATAATAAAACTTTGATTAGAATCTTTAGTCACGAATGATATTTCATTGGAATAATTTCACCAATCTGATAGATATTGATAAACAACAACAAGTTTTATTTATTATTTCGAGATTGCTCAATGAACGTATTTCGCTTTTATTTTTGACCTCATTTTTTTTACTAATATTTTTTTCCCGCAAGTCCGTTTTCATGGGTTTCTATGCTCTATTTGGAAATGCATAATATATCGCCATTTTTATGGCCTATGCTCTAAACGGTTATTTATTATACAGTATTGTTTAAAAGAAAAAATAAATAAATATTGATACGTTCTTATCCCAGTCTATCGCCATAACTTTCTTTAAACGAATCTTGGGTCTTAGAATTTGCTGAAAAATGTCTGGAAACTGAGTTTTGCTGGACATCGACTCATTTAATAAATCGTAGGAAACACACGAGTGGATATGCCAACCTGAAACCACTTCGAATCTAGGCAGGAGAGTTCATTTTCTTAGGAAAAAAAACTAGAAAAATTCTCGTCAAAGTTCAACTCTGTTAAAATGTTGATTTTCAAAAGTCTTCACTTCTGGCGGTACATTAAAAGCCCTGGTAATATTTAAGCAATTGAAAAATAACTCTAAGGTTACAAAATTATTAATTTTTTCTTTTACGATTTTCACACACAATATTTCAATCATATATCAATGTCAATTATATCATAACCTATAACGAAACGTCTGTTTCAAATTAATACAATGTTTAATTTTACATTTTATGGGCGATCTGGTATGTGTACTGGTATTTACCAGTGACATCATGTACTATATTAACGTTATGGAATTCTTGAATAAATCATTTTTTTATTATTATTATTATTATTAATATTTCAATCATGTTATTAACAGACGTTCGATAACTGCTAAACCAATGAGTTTATCGATTCAATAAGTTAAAATAATTGACATCCATAAAATTGAAAATGAAAACGTATCATTTAAACTTAACGTTTGCGCTCGAGTTAATGTAATTTTCACACTCGAATATATTCGAGAATTGAAAATAACAATATGAATGCTAAGAAAAAAATTCGTTTTATTATAAAATATGTTTTTTTCGAAACAGCATTCAAACTATACTCCATTTGAAAATGCATGATAGCACAGTTTTCATGGCAAAGGTTTTATGCCGGATTGTTCAATGCAGAAAAAAAGTAAATGTTGATACCTTCTTATCTGAATTTTCACTAGATTTTAGTATGACCACCCCGAAAAATCTCGAATACAATACATCATAAAATGTAAATAAGGGATTAACCAATAATTGTATACCTCAGTGACGGGGAACACGACATTACTTTAATACAAAAAATAGTAAACTGTCAATATTAAGTACCCACCCAATACCTACTAGATATTAGGTTAGGACATTTCCTTAAAATTTAATTATAAATATACACACAACCAAATTTATATGATATAGATACTAAAAAAAAAATCTTTGCAAAAAAATTTTTTTCTCATAAAACACTCATATTTCTTTTATAGAAATTCGGGGTGATTCCATATAAATCTATCATTTGACTGAAATATTCCTCAAAAACATCAGCAGTCATTTCATGGTAGTCTTTCGTAGAATTTGAAACAAATTCTCATATGCACGGTTAAATTGCCCTTTAATTTCACAGGAGTATAATTAGATGTTTGTGCCATTTTTATTTCACAAATTCACTTGATCAATATTGCTTTTTATCGCCTATTATTACAGAACTAACAATTCTGCGTGTTACAATCACAGGACTACACAAACAGAAATATAAATTTTAACTAAAATAATTTACAATCTGCACAACACTTTCTGCCGATTAGAAATTTTAATCCTTTCTAAGAAAGTTGAGGGCGACTTAAATTGATCTTGAATTGTAAATATTTTCTACCTGTAGAGATTACTTCCTTCCAAGAATTGAAATAAATTGGTATTTTTAAAAATTTTAGGAAGAAAACCCAAGATTTCATTTTGGAACAAATAACGCTAAACATTTTATTTTAGAAATTGATATCAAATCACTTTCAAACAGAGTATAAATAAATAACACGTCGCGTAGAACTGTCAAACACGACATTCATGGCTATCTAGGATGCGGACGTGATATTTAAAGCTAGGTTTTACAGAATGAACATTCTGACACCGGAGTAAGAATGAAATACGTATAAAATACATAAGAGACAAGTGTTTCAGAATTTTCTTTCAATCTCAAGAGCGAGAGTGTTTCTTTTCTGTTATTATAAGTGGTTTCAGAATAACTGTGGCCGTGGAGAAAGATACTACATATTCTTCATAACATTATCTAAAATTTAGCATATAGTTTTTTCGATTAGATGCCGCGTTTATTTTTTATAAAATTTTAAATTTTCAAAAGATTTCTTTCAATCATACAAAAAAAAATAATTGACCATATTTATTTCTATCTTGATCAAACCAGATTGAATTTTTTAGCGCACCCAAGGAACGACATTGTTTAAAGGTCAACGTATTTTTTTTAAGACTTCTCAAAATTGGGTGTGATTTGAAAAACCCAGTGATCTAACTCCGGTTGTATACCATCGTGGTTAAGCTGTTAAAAAAAAATAAAATTATGCTGATTAACTTTTTGATCTTGACAAAGTTGGATCTTTGGGATATGTCCCAGAACTGGTTATAAGAGTTGGTAATAAATTATTCTAGGGACTCTTCTTTCTTGAATGTTTTAACTTTGTTGTGTCATTCGTTCATGAGAAAAATATAAGGTGTGTTCTTTAACCTAGTACTCAAGTTCTTTTAGGCGGGAGTTTCTATACACAGAGTAAGAAGTTACCAAAATAAAGTTATTAAAAAAAATTGTTCAAAAATGGACAAAAAAATTTGGACTAAAAAATTTTGGGCAAAATATTTTCGTATATACAGGATCACCCATAAAGACAGGGTGAAGCAAACTTACTTCATTTTAAACGATCAACTTGTATATTTTTTCATTTTTTTCAATTTTTTAATTATAATATAGTGTTTTAATGTATTGAAATATTTAATACTTGTATACAGGGCGAGTCAAGACTCGGAATGATCATTTCCTCGCTTTTTTGTACACCAAAAATAGATTATTTAGAATAGAATTGAGGTCCAGACACCCTGGCTTAAATGCTCCAATTTGGGATTCGTCAGAACCTGTGAAAAATAAAAGTCTTTAAAACTGAGAGATCACTAAACGACTTAATTTTCTATTAATTTTCTGTGCCTTAAAATGTTTATTGAAAATAAGTTTTTAAGTCTATTTTGACCGAGAAAAACTTTACAATTTAATTAGTTTTTTTTTAAATAAGAAAACATTGAATATAATAAACAGTTTTAGTTTTGAACTGAATATCTCGTTTCAAAATATATTGTGTGGGATTGATTTGGATTTTTCTTTTCACAAATAATTTTTATTTTCCATATTTGCAAATTTCACGTTTTAAAATAATCGTAGACTTGATGTATTTTAGTTATATTGTAGTGGCAGGCGACATACTTTCGTTAATTTTCATCTATAGTACATTATTTTCTCGGAAATAAAAAGAAAAAAAATTTAAAAAGAAAAAAATACGATTTTTCGAAGTTTTCTCGACAGTTTTAAGGTTATGTTAAAAGGTGACCGTTCAAAAGTTGAAGATTTTTTCATAATCTACAACTGTCATACTGAATATTTTTCAAAACTATTTAAAAAATAATTATTTTTTATATTTATCTGCATTTTCATTGTTACAATTGAATATTTATAACAATACGGAACAAAAATCAAATTTCAAATAAAGCAATGAAACAGTTTCTTTTGTATTTTTTTCTGTAGAATTCAATGGAGTAATCAGTTTTTTAATTTTATTAAAAATTTAAACAAATTATCAACAATTACTCAAAAAATTCGTTATTGCAAAAATCATTTTTTATCTTGAAAACCGTTACATTTTTTAATCTCAAAAATTTTTTGTTTATCAGAGTCCTAAAAAGGTATACTTCCGCGGAAAATAAAAATAAAAAACTAAAAAAAAAAAATTTTTAATAATTTTTTGCATTTTTCGCGAAAATTTTGAGGTTATGGTAAAAAATGACTTATTTAGAAGTTGTACTTTTTTTCTAGATCTACAACTTTGCCATTGGATATTTTTTGATAAGACGTCAAGTTTCGCGGTAAATCGCAAAATACCATTTTGCCCCACTTTTAACCCCTCTCAAATTAACTCTTTAGCACCCCTCTTGTTTCACGAATTTTTTTTACGTTCATTGTAAGCACCTTTATCACTTCCAGTCATAAAAACCCTGTAGAAAGTTATTGTTGACTCTAAATCTAATTTGCCTGGTCTATTCTACAAGTTTTTATATATAATTTGGTCAATAAAGGCCTCACATATCGCTAGTTACTTTCCACTAATTCGTAGTAGTTTGTTTAGAAATAAATTTCTTTTTCTAATTTTATACCTATCGCCCGTCCTCTAAGCGGCACTGATAATAGCGTTCCGGTATCAAGGTCGCAAAAAGAAATTTTCCTTATAGAAGAACACGTTGTGGATTGCACGTACTCTGCTTTATTAAAAACAGTTATAAATTAATTTCACCTATTCATATAAAATGATTTCACTTTACTCGCATTCCCATTCGCGATCTTGCGGGTTATCAATTTTTTTCCGCTGCATGATGGCAGAGGAGGCAGTGCTTTAAGAACTTTAACAAAGTCAGGAATATGTCGAGAAGATATTGGGCACAGTAACCTGAGCATCTGCGTTAGGCGTCCTCGATGTTCCAGGAGAAGATTCAGCAGACATTGGAACAAATGCAGCAGCTGATTTATATGGTTTTCTATTATTTCCAAGTAGATAACTTGTCCAAGGATTAGCCCTTGCCCACAAACTGCGAGCCATATTGTAAACACCTTCAAATGGCTTCATAAATGTTTTATCAAGGAGTTGCAACTTATCGTATAAGCGAGATAGTCCAGTAAATTAACGCTACAAAAACCCCAAACCTGGGCATCAAGTCTGTCCGTCAAAATATTTAATTTGCAGGTATTCATAAGTACATTTACCTCCGAAAATCTCAGCTTCGTGGAATTTGTGAAAGGGTGGGAAAATGACTCTAGAGTTCCCGAAAATCCGTTTTTCGACGATATCTGCCGAAATATGAGCATTAGAGCATTTTTGTTTAGACAAAAAATGAAGAGCAGTTCATTGCCTGCAAAAGTTGTCCTTATAAATTTCTTCGCTAGACTAATATTTTTTGCAAAAACGGCCTTTCAAAAATTCGCAATTTTGAGAATCTGAAAATTCGCAAAATTATTGTGGTGAAAACGGAAAATTTGAATATCCTCCCGTTTTTGTCTGAAGACAAAAGATACGGCAATAATAACCAACTTTTTTTTACTTTTTGCACTTGATTAATAAATGTAAAAAAAAGCCAATTTGAGAAAGTTTGAAGGCAGAGTTATTTCTCGTGCAGACAGCTGAGATTTTCGGGGGTGAATGTACCCATGAATACCTGCAAATTAATAAAAAATGGTGTCGGACAGACCTGATGCCCGGGTTGGCACCGTCGTTTACTGGACTAAGATAACTCAGCATACAAACATGAATATAATAATGTTATCCCTTTCTAAAAAATATATCTACGCCCTTGGATACATATTAAGCGGAATGTAAATTTTTCGTTCTTCTCTTGATTGTCAATCGTTTATTGGTAATAATCGTAAACGCAGAGCTAAAAACAAGTCATTTTAATACGTTACTCGAGTTCAAATGTCGAATTTAAATGAATATGGAGCATGAGTCAAGTGAGGAGGCGGTTAAATTGTTAGCGACAGTGGCGCGCTACCGCATTTTTTCGACGGGTTAGAGGATAACGAATATATCGTTTTAAAAATGTTCCCGGATCGAACAATTATTTAATAAAAATTATGAGGTAAAACACCACTTAAATAATTCAACCCTGCCATTCACCCAGCTTATAAGTAAATACGGCGGTCAGTATTTCGACCGGAGATAACTTTTTTAGTCGGTCTTTCATTAAATTTCTGTAAATCCCTCTGTGTAAAACGTTCTTTCGTTTTTACAATGTTTTTTTCGAAAGTTCTTGACAAAGTATTTAGTCAATTTCGTTATAAAAATATGTCTCCCAAGTCCTCCCAAGCTGCCCCGGTTATGCTTCGCAATGGCTGACAACTAATGCCATTCGACGCTGGAACGTCATTACCATTTAAATGAAAGAAGAGGAGCATTGAAAGTTCAGTTGGAAGTTGAAGGAGTTCAGTGTGTGGCCTTCTGATATCTCATCACCTTAAATTCGACTCGAATTCCACTGTTCAAAGTTCAGGAGCTTATAATACGACGCCACTCGAATTATCTCGAGGGGTTGTTTATGTATCAGTCTTTATGAGTCACCCTTTTCTTGTTTTATAGCACACCTCTCATCATTGTTATTAAAATATGCAAAACGGCATACCATACAACAAAAATGTCTCGCAAGTACTTTTGTTATTATATTAACTACAACCAAATTCCAAGTATTTCTATTATGTCTCACATTAACGATATAAAGCAACTATATTTATTTTCGTATTCAGATAAGGTTTCTTTGCTTTCGAATGCAGTTCATAATAATAAAAAAAAATCTATCGTAAATCACACTTTTCAATTCAATTGTTTCGAAATGTTTAATTGCCATTTTTTTTATTGGATCAGGACAATGACGGTAATGGTGAGGTTCACATGAACTGTTACACAAGCGTAATGTAATATAATTTATTTCGTAATTTTTTTTATTATTATTTGTCTTGATTTAAATCAAACTAGTAGGTACTATTGTTTTTTTTCTGTCAACCAGGTGTGTATTATATCCGAGTATAGCCTTTATAATAATTCCAACTAAGGATTATTTTTTTTGAGACTAGTTTCGGCCCGGACCATCTTCAGTTTGAGAAATAAATTTGTAAAAAATAAAATTCAAAACTTAAGATGACGAAGAATACGTTTAACCCTTAACCAGAAGTATGTCCGTTTTGTGAATATGAATAAATTTATAGGAGGGTCAAAATATCGAGCAAAAACAAACTTTGGCCCGGTTTTTCAATAATTCAGAGAAATAGATAAAAGGAAAAAGTAACATGATATTATAGCTACATGTTCCTTCTTTCATCTGAACTTTAAATCATGAAAAAATATAAATTTTTACGTGATTTATTGAAAAATTTGTAATCCGCTTGGGTGCCATTCCTTTAGAGCGTGCTCTCTAAATGCAGGACAGGAGCTAAAAATGGGGGTGCGTTTTTGAGCCGGTTATCTCGAAAAGTATCATATTTTTGACAAAAATTATGAGGATCATTTTTGTAGGTAATGAACTGATCTTCATTTTAGTCCAAACAAAAATTCTCTAAGTGTCATATTTTCGGAAATATCGGCGAAAATAGGCGAAAAAAAAACACATTTTTGAGACCAATTTTCCCGCCCTCCCACAAATTTCAGACGGCTGACATTTTCGGGGGTGAATGTACCCATGAATACCTGCAAATTTAAAAAAATGGTGCCGGACAGGCCTGATGCCCGGGTTGGTACCTTCGTTTATTGGACTAATACACTGTAAGTTGAAAATGTACCTCCCTAACCATAAAACAATAAGCTACTAAAGTATGCTGTCTAAGGAATTCACGGCTCGTCTGAACGCAGCTTAACCCAAAAGTGTTTTTCTATCGCATCATGTTCCCAAGATCTAAATAATAAAATAAAATAAAACTTTTTTGAAATCATCCACCGACCAGTTTTCATTTTCGCGGGAAAATTCAAAAATTGAAAATTCAAAAAAATTAATAACGATTTTTTGGTCGGAAAAACTAAAATATCTTATGTTTTATGTCCTCTCGGAGGATTCCAGCATACGCAAAACGAAAGAGAAAAGTCTCAGGAAGAGAATGCACAAAAGTACAAGTCCAGAAGTTGCTCCACGTTCGAGAAACTTGCAAAAAACTGGTCAACTCAAAAAAAATTTTTTCGAAAAATTTAGATTTTTCTACAATTTTTTATAGGTTTTTGGCAATCACTCTGACATGCGTGAAATATCTTATTTTTAATGTCCTTCCGGAGGATTCCAGCATACAAAAATCGAAAGAGGAAAGTTTCAGGAAGAGAATAGAAAATTACAGTGCAAAATGTTGTTAATTTGCGAATTATTTTTCTAACCCATACGTGGGGATATAATAAATTATTTCCAATAAATCAAAACTCATGAAAGTCGAGAAAACCAAAAACCTTTATTTCAGTAACATTAATTTTGACTCAATTGATTATACGTGGTAACTATTATATTCAATTACAGCTTTCAGTAATTTATCATTATAATCTGGGTGGTTTTCAGAGACTTGATATTTGTTACACATTGTCTTGAAATCGGAAAGTCTTCTATATGATAAAATACTGCATGTACTTTTGGTGTGACTGATAGTCCTAGGGCCAAATAGCTAGTCTTGAATTGAGCGATAGATTCTTTGTAACAATCATTTAATTCGATTCCAAAACAATTGTGAACTACACGATCAAAATCAGTCAGTGTTTCCACATATTTCAAATACCCAATGTAGACTATCCACTTTTTTCAATAATATTCTACATGAATTGCCATTGAATTTGAGTAAATTCTCGTTGCACATTGCATAGGTTGATCCATTCTGTTGTTTCAGTAACAAATTCATCTTGCATATGGGTGACTATTTTATTAACCACACCAAGCATTATATGTAGTTCTGGAGGTGGAATAATGTCAAGAATCTGTTTATCGTCATCAGCAGCGAAAACTGGAGGATTGATACAGCTTTTGAAATTTTTGGCATTTTTCATTATCGATCCGGAATTTCTCCAAGCTTCAAAATATGCGGTTGAGTTTTCCACAGTTCGCCGAGGTCCCACATTTTCCAAATTTGTGGTTTCACAAAGACACCATGTACGTCGATGAACCCAGAAGAGAGAGGGGGGTACTACAAACACACACACATGTGTATGCACTCGCATGTTAGGATGAATTTTTTATCAAGTTTGCCCAGTTTTTTGCAAGTTTCTCGAACGTGGAGCAACTTCTTGACTTGTACTTTTGTGCATTCTCTTCCTGAGACTTTTCTCTTTCGATTTGTGTATGCTGGAATCCTCCGAGAGGACATAAAACAAGATATTTTACTTTTTCCGACCAAAAAATCGTTATTAATTTTTTTGAATTTTCAATTTTTGAATTTTCCTGCGAAAATGAAAACTGGTCGGTGGATGATTTCCAAAAAAGTTTTATCTTATTATTTAGACCTTGGGGAATATGATGCGATAGAAAAAACAGAAGTGCAAGCACTTTTGGGTTAAGCTGCGTTCAGACGAGCCGTGTATTATGTTGATAAAGAGCATATCTAGAGGTAAGGGTACGTAGCGCATTTGGTGTGGTTACAGGGGTAATACTAAAATCGGCACGTGTCTATCAGACACATACTTCAGGTTAAGGGTTAAATTTAAAAAAAACAACGTAAATTGAAACATTTATAGTAATTCACATTTTTATCAATGAATAAAATAAAATATATCACACATTTTAACTGTAGGTTTGGATATTATACCTTTGATATTGAATTAATTCTATAAAAACTAAAAGTATAGTCGAAAATTTTTGGTTAAAAAAAACTTTTTATTTTAACTTGCTTTATGCGTATAAAATTAAATTTCGAGACAATCTTTCTTCTTATCTAGATTTTCTACTAATTGTGTGCCAAATGCCAAAATTGTTAATTTTACTATCGGCAAAATAGTTATCATAGACAGTCCGAAAAAAGAAAAAAAAATCAAAGACACCCACGCACACCGACCCATAGCGAATTATCTTTTGTTATCAGACATGTCGCCATGATAGCGTTCTCACTCTGATGGCTGTATGTTTCGGATTGTTCGTGTTTAATAATATATATATAGATAAGCACCTCCGGAAATGGTCTAATCATGAAATGCTATTATGTGTACAAATGTATCCGGTAAATAAAAACGACTACGAAATTTGTATCTCGTGAAGACCTTGTGGGGACTTCTTACGTCGTATTTCTCCGCGTTGAAGTTCATTCATGATTTTTGGTTGATTGGAAGGATGTAGGCGGTTTTTTTCACGCGACGGGTAACAAAGGCTTGTAAGAAATCATTTGTACACAAAATTAATGGGTTAATTAATTTTTAAACGGTATACACGAGCGTATGTCGAATTTTTTTAAATATTTCAAAATTCCATGAATGGTTTCCGAACATTAAAACATTTTTTCAACCAATGTTTTACGGATACATTAATTCCGGATTAATTAAGTGAAAGTCGTGCTTCTTTTCAAAAAAAGACATTTAAAGAGACGTAAATTAGGCAAATTATTATTAAAAAAATCTAAAATTTTGACTCAGGGTTGAAAGTTCAAAACAGAAAAACGAGGTACTAAAGAATTGTCTATTTATTATCACACAATACGTGTGATTTTTTTATATATACAGAGTGATAGAAAAGTATGAAATGTCGAAAACGAGGTTTTAATGACATGTTGATTGATTCCTGTTTGTTTATTGGCACCGTTGCCATATTGACCGATTTTTCGATAATATCGATCACTTTGGATTTTTAAATGCGACAACATGTATATTGTTTCATTTTTTTATTCTACCACTCAATCCCAATTCGACGATGTCTAACAAATGAAATATCATGTAATTACGAGAAAATTAAGCATTTCTATACCTTTTTTCCACTCTGTATGGAGGTAACGTGATAGTACCACGCCTTGTTCATTTCATTCATTGGTTTAACAAGATTGAACTATAATTTTGATGTGAATGAAACGAATTCTACTACTAACGTTTGATTCACAAAAACTAGAATGATGGTTAAAAAAGAACAATGGGACGTGGAAAAAATATTGGAAGCTTTAGGGATATTTTCGTAAAATTGTAAAATATAAGAAACAATGGCCTTTAAGCTGCCATTTCATTATCATTATCAAATATATTTGATGAAACATATGCCTGTGTAATGTCCCGACTTTGATAATAGTTGGACTATGGTGACATTTCTATGATGAAAACAGAACATATCATAGTTGAAAAGAAAATGGCGACCAACAAGTTAAGTTGGTCACTGTCACTAAGTACAACTAAATGGCTATGAAATGGTATATAATGCAAAAGATAAGGACTATAAAAATAGAAATAGAGAAATGAAAAGTTCCTTTAATAACAACATCAAAGGGATGCGCTGTCCCGAGAATGTTTGGGTTCTGTTAAAATATACAAAACCAAAGTCTATGGACATGTACTATGATCTGCCATCTATATATTTGTATATCAATGGCAGATATCTCAGTGGTGGTTCCACCTATATTAATGTATAATATGTAAATAAAAATAAACAAATTTGATAAAAAAAAATTAACATTTTTTCAATGTACCTACTTATTTTACAACAAAACATTTGGGCCATTTATTTAATATTTAAATAGATATATAAACATTTTCATTGTGTAGCTACTGATTAGCTAGGTAAAAAAAAATTAAAAGATCCTCTTCAGATATAATATGATCAAAAAATATGTCATAGGTTCTAGTAAACGCAACATATTATAATATATATGATAATCTATATCCAGTATTGCCGTTGAGGTGGAAATTTTGTTGAATTTGCTCCCATAACGAGATTTTTGTCATTAATTTTGTTTTATGCTTTATTATAGCCTTTTGCGAAATTTCATTCAACTAATATTTATTTTTAGTTGGCCCTCACCGTCGAGTGCATTTCGCCAACAGATTAACTGACAAGTTTAAATTTATTTTCATTTTTATTAACTAGATAGCTTTTCCGGACTTTAATTATATCGAAAACATTTTCTTTGGTGTGGGTGGACAAGTGGGCAATTTTTAAAAGTTCTGGTGGTTAAAGGGGGCATTTTGGGATTAAGTGATGAGAAATTTTACTTTTTGAATTGGTAACACTGTCTATATCATATAAATATTACCGTGTAATGGCTGCAGATTATTTCATAATATTTATGTCATAGATATATTGTCATATATATGACAATAGATCTATGACGTATAAATATTACCGTGAAATGGCAGCCTTATATAAATTCACGAAAATACGACGACGGATCGCAGTCAGTCGCGCTGCCGGTGCGTTTTTTTTTCTGGTAAAAGGCTACATAATTCCCGATTATATTCGAGTGTGCAGTTTGGCCTTTTAGGCGCGTTCGAATGAACTCGAGAGCAGGCGTTAATTGTTGTGTACTTGCTTTCTCTCGAAGGGATTGAGTAGAGAAATGCTCAAACACATCCATTGAAAATTGGTAATTTATATGTAATTTGCGAGTAGCAACGGTGCGTTGACTCCTGAGTCCTTAATGTAATTCTTTAGCGTATCACGGAAAACCACGTTTTCACATTACAAATAAATTTCACACGATTTGCAATCGATACTTAATTATGACCATTACATGGTCACTAATTAACTGTTAGTTCGGTAATTTCACTTCAACGATGTCGCAATACAGTCAACTTAGAGGTTTTTGAACTTTTTAAATTGAATTTAAAAGCAATTAAAGAACTAAACGTGTACTATCTGACGAAAATTGAATCGAAGCAGAGATGTGAAAGTAACTTTTTAAACGGTTTACTTTTATTCGAATTCGAACGTATTTATTTAAAATAATAATAATAATAAGTCGGTATATTTTTCCGGAATTTCAAACAATCGATGTTTCGATCCCGAAAAGCCCTTCTTCAGAAATTTCAGTTTAAATCTATAACGCCTGCAGATTTTGTAAATTTTTTTGGGTGTATCATTAAAAAATCGATTGATATGACGCACTTGAATTTTGATCACTGAAAAACTTGTGTAATTTTAACGACAGGTTGCTTTAAAAATTTGTCCAATAAAATGTACCATCCTCTATCGATTGGAAGCATTTTAAGGTCTCTAGGATTTTTTGAATAGCTCAGTATGTTGAAAAACTTGAAAATATCGAACCTTTTAACTTGATATTGGAAATACACTATTATGTCATCATGGAAATAACGTGTTCTTATATATTTTGATTTCCAGAATTCGAATCTGACTCCTCTCTTGTCAATCGATTTCCCGATCTCGAAAACCCCATCTTCAGAAATTTCAGTTAAATCTAAAAACTCTTTCAGAATTTGTATTTTTTTGGGTGTATAATTTAAAAATCTCTAGATATGACGCACTCCGATAGTATAATCAGTTCAAATTTAAAAGTAGTAATAAATAATTCGTACATTTATAAGAATGCGGATGACATGTTGCAACGTCAAGGGGAAATCCTTATTTATTATTATATCACAAGGCTGGATATGCTTTTATTTCGTATACAAATTTGCTATAAATAACTATTGTTCCATTTCTGGTTTCATTTACAACTATTTTAGATTCAGTGTTTTATCGAGTACAGGCTAAATACCGGATGTTTAGGAAAGTGAGATTGAACTAAAGCGCTGATCTAGGGAGGAGGGAGGGGACTTGGCTTTTGTAAACTTGATTCTAAACTTCTTAGTAATATGGACGGCTGCATTAGGGTGCTAAATTTGGCCCTTTCAAAATTTAGATTAATATTTTGGAGAAAGAAGAAAATTATGATTTTTAGTGGAATGAAATTAGACGAAAATATTCTGAAAATGGATGTAAGAGCTGGAGATTCGGGAAGTATGTGCCAAAAACGGCATTTTTGGTATTTTTCGAGTGGATTGCTTCACTATTTTTAAATATCTCCGGCTCTAAGAGTAGTGGAAAAATAAAAAAAAATAAAATGACCGTGATGAGGTAGAGTATCGATCCGTATAGTAGTTTTTTTTAATGTATCCTAACCTCAAAAAACGAATTCGCGCACATTATTTTTTTTTTACTGAATTGGCAATAAATAACCATTTTTGGAAAAACAATAGTAGAGAAAAATTTTTTATCTTAAAAAGAAGGATTTTGTGTGTACTTTTGTCTAAGAAAATCCAACATTTTATTTCTTTATTTAAAAATTCGATTTTTATTTTTTTCCAATTTTTTAATCGCGATATTTATGCTTGATTCTCTTAGAATGTATTTCAGTCCAAAAAATGTTTAAAAAAATAAAAAAAGTACACACAAAATCCTTCTTTTTAGGTTAAACATTTTTTCCCTACTATTGTTTTCCCAAAAATGGCGGCAAATTCAATTTTTTTCGAAAAATGCCGAGTTTGGTTGGACAAATACATTTTTTTTAATTTTTGCCATGTCTTCCCGACATAATACATATTTTCTCTAATTTTTAAGAAAATTCGAGGATTCTTTGGTCATTTATTGCCAATTCAGTAAAAAAAATAATGTGCGCGAATTCGTTTTTTGAGGTTAGGATGCATTTTTTAAAAAACCTACTAAACGGATCGATACTCTACTTCATCACGGTCATTTCAATTTTTTTTTATTTTTCCACGACTCTTAGAGCCGGAGATATTTAAAAAATAGTGAAGCAATCCACTCGAAAAATACCAAAAATGTCGTTATTGGCACATATCTCGCGAAGCTACAGCTCAAATTTATTGAAAATTTTTTTACAACCTTCTCATTATATCGAAAAAATTAAAAAAAAATTGACTTAGCTCTTACATCCATATAAAATTCTAATTTCACTCCACTATTTCTACACTTTTACTTTCTCCCTTCAAAACATTTTTATGGCGGATTTTTACTTTTTCTGTCTCAATTACCCCCTTGTCCTAATTTTAAACTTTCTGAGATTTTTTAAACCCAAACCTATGAGATTCCATCTATCGGGAAAAGGTGTAACTAAATAATAATACGGCTGCTGACTCCCAGGGGGAGCCTCAATAAGGGCTGCCAGATGATCGAATATCGCATTATCCTACATGATGGAGGAGACGAAACGTCGTAGATTCGAGATAATAATTAAATTCCAGATATTGTGCTTACTTAAAATCCTAATTCAACCAGAATAATATTATCGATGGTTTGAAAAATGCAACGTTTAAAAAACAATAAATTTTTAAACCCATTACAAAACAATCTTATCTGCGTGATAACATTATATATATGTAGTTAACTGAGCATTACGTAAGCATAAAATAATAATCGACATTTGCCGTACGTACCGTGCCACATATATGTATATATAACATCAGCTGGGTACCGAATGGTAGATCAGTACGACTTCAAAAAAAATCAATTAACAGCTGGATTAAAGTTTAACAGAATGGAGAAAACCGAGGAAGATGAACACAGTAATGAAAAAAGTAAGGTAGGTTAGTGGATTTGACTCATTATTTAGGTACTTTTCTGAAACATATGTTATTTGTGTTGACCTTGTTTTCATTTAAACAAACTCATTATTTTTGTATTCGCTGTGTTTCTATTTAAGTGAAAAATTGATGCTATCATTTAGAATTATTCTGAAACGGTGTCAGATGTTTAGGATTATTTAAAAAAAAATTGGTAAGTTGTATCTGATTGCGAGATTTTGGGGGATTTACCGATTTTATTTGTCGCTTTTAGCTGCTTTGGGATGGGAGATTCAAAAAAATGCTATTTAATGAAGTGGCTACACCACCTCGACGATTTTAATAAATCTCTAGGGCCCCTGGACATAATTTTCCTGATATTTTCCGCACTTAGTCACCGTTTTTCCACACTAAATTTTTGTCATCAATATAATTTGTCCAGTTTGGATCCAGAAACACATCAAATAAAAGATTTACATATTTTGCGGACCAAAAAAGGTGGACTACCTGCCCGGTCGATGACACTAACGATGAAGGTGACACTAATTATGACGATGACAATAACGATGAAAATGACAACGACGTACAAAAAACAAGGATAAAATCTTAAGAGGAAGAAGATAATAAATTAAAAATTAAAAACATAAGGTGAAAAACCTTTAAAATAATTTTATTTTCTTACTGAAATGCTATTTATTCATCAATAAATCGTGAAGATTCTTGAAATAACTCATAATACCTTAAAGTTTGCGTTAAAACGCCGTGGAATTGGTTTATACTAACCTTTACCACAAATATTCGAATACAACATAACAAATCATCACAAAACTTCATGGTTTAAAATCTAAAACCAACTCCAGACTGCGCACATATCTAAATCCCATTCTTTTTCTTGCTCGATTAACGAATTCGAGATAATTTTATTATTTACATTTTCTTTCTTATCTCTATAATTATGAACTTTAACGTTTGTTTGGAATTTCCTACTAACGCAAATCGATTTCGTGGTACACAAATCGTTACTTCCAACGAAAGATTCGAAGTGTTAATTGAGAATGTTCGTGGAAAAACTTTTTCTTGTAACAAGAATCTAAATATTCTAAGAATTTTAATTTACCACAGTTTATTTCGTTTTCTAAATTGCATTGCATTGATAAACAATTGCAAGATTAAAATGCAGATTCAAAATCAGCCCTAAACGTCAAATAGCTAAATATATTTTAGAATAAATAATTTGTTTGTCAAATAAATGAGGTGACAAGTTGTGAGCATCTTAATCAAAGAGTACACCATCTAACAAGAGGCGAAAGCTTGATCGGTTCCTTTGATGTTGGATAGACACAATATTGAGAGGAAATACGTCACAGCAGAAAGATAAACAATTTGAGATACACTGAGAAAAGTAACATGTATTGATTCAAATTCTTACAAACCGAACTACACTAACAAAAATAATAGTGTTGATGAATATACCTCCCCGTTTAGTAGAGTCGATCTGGCGAAAAAAACCCGATAAACGAAGTCGCTTTTCGATATTTTTTTTGCGATTTCATAGATTGGAGGTCCCTGTTTCACGTGATTACTATATATAAGCTAAGGGAGTTGTGGAAGGGGGTAAATTAACATGTAAAGATATGGGAAATCTGTTTTTCGCATGTAACTCGCTGGGTTTTATTCGGATCGAAACGACTTCTAGATATAAAATAAAGGGCTCGCGAAAACGCATAAACTGAATCCGTCCAAATCGGTCTAGCGGTTCTAGAGATATTGCGATTTGAAAGTAAAGGGATTTTCGCCGCTGCAAGAACACGCCTAGAGCCGTGTTCGCGTTATTCGCTGGGAAGAAAGTGACTTCGAGACTTGATTTCGATAGTCATGACCCAAGCATTGTGTCCAAATTTCAAGTCGCTAGTTTAATTTGGGAGAGAGGGGGAGGGCAAACACCGATTAATCTTTGGCTCGAGGTGACTTTTTTAATTTTTGACCAAGAATGCACGGCACATTGTATCAGTATAAAAAACATGTTAGTCTACTCAAAATGTACGTCCAAAATCGTTGGCTATTTTTGTGTTAAATTTCCTCGCCTATTTGGTTTACCTTTTTTTTAATGAAAAGACAGTATTTTCACAATATGACATTACTGGAGAAACTTGAACTTGATTGCATTCACGGCATACATAATTTTAGTATAGTATTCCTTACAATTTCTGAGAAAAGAGTTTATTATTTTGGTCTATACCTATTGGATATACACTTTTTTTTAAGGATCTTAGTTCAGATATTTCCTGGCAGCATTTCTCATTTTCGGCAAATGCCAGTAATTACCCGCAAAATGGCAATACCGCGATAATCGAAATAACGGAAATGATGATTGACATTGACAGTTAAACATTAAATCGCTCATGCGCATACACATTTGTTATCACGAAAACAGCTTTCTTTCGCCTCTGTTAGATGGTGTACTCTGTGATCTTAATCGATGTACTAGCATCACATTCACATTCGACAGCAACTATCCTGTCAAAACAGAAAGGTCAACTTCTGTAAAGAGAGAAGAAAAAAGTTGTATTTACAAATTCAACAGTTTCTGTTTTAACTGTGTTTTATATATTGAAATCTTTGCCCACGTGATCAGATTTACTGACAGTCTTTTTAAAGACACCCATTTATTTCACTGACGAGTGGATGAAATGAAATCCTCCCGTTCAGTGTTTTCCCCGATGATTGTAAGGATAAATTTATTATATGGTATGATTTTTATTGTAAATAAACTTGTGATACAGATTTCTAAATAATATAAATTTGGGCTGTTCTGTTTTACTACAGCAGAACGAACAGAAAAATTCTGAACTGCAAATTTGCTGTTATAAATATTAAAATTACAATTGTTACTCATTAAACATTACTATTACTTTCGCATTGGTTAATCCTGACGATTGCTTTAACATTTTTTGTTTTTTGTTGCAGGCTGGTGGTCCCGGCAACAACAACCCCCAATCTCAACAATTCTACCCTGGTCTTCCCGCCGGATATCCCCCGCAGCAGTTCCATTCCAACCTCCAGACGGGTCATCCGGTGCCCACCCACCTGGGACATTCACCGCCTCCGAATCCGACCTACTACAAGGACGAGAGGACGCAGAGGCAGCACATCAAACTTAAAAAAAAGCTGCACGATAAGCAACAAAAGAACGATAGTCTGTTACCTAGAAAGGAATTAGTCAACGGTTTGAAAAGATCTACGGGAGGTGTTAAGGAGAAGGGGATGAACAGCGTGGGAACCAGCGAGGATGGCGAGGAGAGCAGCGTACCCGACGAAGAGGACTCCATACAGATCGCAACTGATATTTTGTCGTCCGTCCAGGCACCCAAAGTAAGAGTTTAATAAATTATTTAAAAGAGTTGAATTTGCTGGTGTTTCGATATTCGGACATTCGATTGCACCTGGTCTGGAATAATCGAGATTCTTTCGATGCTTCTTCGCTAGCCGGGTGTATGTCAATCAATTAAAAAATAATCCAAATTATCTGTAAGGGAATTGATCAAAAGTGGATATTTTGTTTTTTTTTTTTTCAGGTGTCTGAACTAAGTTCCCGTAGTGCCTTACTGCAATGGGCGCAGCCCATTCGCCTATCAGAATCAGCGAGCAACGATAGCCATGACATTGACATTTCGGAGTCTGATCTTAGGTACGAAGTTCTTCTCAGCGATAAGAGCAAGGAAATGAAATTCAAGTCCATCTACAGCGGTACGTCTCTCTCTTGCAGGATACAAGACTTAAAACCTGGACAGGAGTATTCTGTATGTCTGCAGGTAGGAAAAATATTTTTTTTGAGCAAAAGTTATTTAAAGTAACCATTTACTGTAAAGAATTATTTATGTGTGATCAAAATCTAGTCTATTAATTGGAAAATCAAAAAGAGGATAAGAAATAACAATTTACAAAAAAACAAATAATAATAGGAGGAAATAAGGGTCGCGAATTAGTTTGAGGAATGGTAAAATTAATTAAAAATGTAAATAATAAGAAAAATGTGGGAAAATGCGAAAAACATTGAAATTTTGCAACTTTTTACAGGAAAAAGAAAAAACCAAGAAAAAACATAATTCCACAATAAAAATAGTACCAAATTAAAAATCTACATAAAGAAATATTTTGTCATTAAATTTATCTTATCTACATGACTGGAAAATTATGTCTAACCCGAATTTTTCTGTGTTATAGGTACACCTGGACGAAATCCAAGGCTCTGCAACCGATCCAGTTAAATTTATAACGCCCCCTTGCGAGCCGGATCAGCCCCAACACCCGAAACTTTTGCACAGAACAAAAAATTCCCTCCAGTTACGCTGGAACGCCGTCAACGACAACGGCGCTCACATACATTGCTACATCTTGGAGTATGACGAAGGGAAGGGGGGAGAATTCGTCGAATTCTACAAGGGGAGGAGTAAAACGCATACGTTGCAAAAATTGCAACCGGCAACATTGTATACCTTCAGGTAAGATTATTTTATGTAAAACAAGATAAAATACAGCAGGATAAGACATAAAATGCATTAGCAAAAAATGTAATAAAACATTATTCGTGCAAACGTTAAAATATAAGTAACTACGTCACAAAAATAAACGGAATTGTATCATATATTGTTGTTTTTTATTATACAGATTGAGGAATTCGTTCCTCAATTATATGAGCCATTAAATGACCAATATTTAGTACATTTTTATTACCGAATTCGACCTTTTCGATATTTTTACGATATTTAAACAATTATATGCTTGTTGCTATGTATCAGGAAATAATGATTTATTATAGTTTTACCGCATCGCAACGAGACGACGGGTTCGATAATATCGGAAACCCACCATGCCTCAGAGAGCATGTAAAACCGTCGGTGCTGGATATTGAACTGTGGTCATTAAGCCATATAGAAAGAAAGAAAGAAACTTTACTTTTTACCACTAATGTAAATACAATACCGAGTGTATAATTATTTTTTCCTGTTTTTATAAAAATTCTTACTATCCAGGAATAAACATACGTGTGTTTATAATTATTTGTCTTGGAATATATGAAAATGTTTATTGTTGGGCTAGAGGGAAATATTTTAAGATAATATTTATATTATTTTAGTTGAATGCAGAAATGAATCATTGTTTATTTTAAAAAAGACTAAATATTTTACATTAGAGCATAATTTAATTTTTCTTCATGTAACAATTCGTAATGGATTGAAGATTTTATAATTTTAGTTTAAAAAAGGTTAATTTAGTGTGCTAGGAAACATATTAAATCTTTTCAAAAGGGGTTTAACTTTTATTTTTGTTTTCTTACAGGTTAGCAGCTCTCAATGAAGTAGGCAAGAGTTTGTACTCAGACTGTATTGCGTACAGCACCTTTGACAATCCACCAATCCAACCTAGTCCACCTACGTTACATGAATCAAACGTCCAATCGCTGCACCTCCTTTGGCAAAGACGACCTAAAGATGACGAATTCATCTTGCAGATGAATGACATCGAAACCAAGTACGGTTTTATGAACATTTACTTAGGCAGCGAAAACCAACACATTTGCAGGGGATTGAGGGAGTGCAGCAGTTATGCTTTTAGGTAAGACAGCTAGGAAGCAGTCTATAATGTGGTTGCAGTAATGCTTCTGTGCTCAATAATTCTTAACATCATTGTTTGTCCTATCATCATTTCCATGTTTTAATAGGTTGAGATCAAAGAACGAAAGTGGGACGTCACCATGGTCGGACGAAGTGACATATAGTACTCTACCTGACAAGCCTTCTAGACCTTCAAAACCTATAGTCAAAGGAAGGATACACGCACATTCTTTCAAGTTAAAATGGGAACCACCTAATCATACCGGAGGATCTGAGATAACCATGTAAGTAATTTATAATACAAAATGTCACTTGTCATTAATGTAAACGTTAATTGTCCCTCTAAAGGTACATTTTAGAAGTAAATTCGGGTAGTGGCTACGAGACAGTCTACCAGGGCCTAGAAACGGAAGCAGTCTGTGATAAACTGACACCCGGTACTACTTATCAGCTCAGGGTGAGTTGTGTGAGTGCAGGTGGTGTTAGCAATTTTTCCGATCCCTGTACGGTGACCACAGACGCGGTCAGTCCAGGTCAGTGCTCGCAACCTAGGATAGTAGGAAAACCACAAGCCAACCAAGTCACCATCCGATGGGTAAGTACAATAACCTCTGTTATATCTTCTTCATTCGCTTTAACGATAAAATTACTGTTCAGATGGAACCAGATTACAACGGCGGCGCTCCTATCCTGGACTACGAAGTAGAAATGACATCACCTGATGGCAATCAGAGCCTAGTTCACAAGAGCAAAGAGACCGAGTGTACAGCAACGTCGCTTAGTCCTGGCTGCGACTATGTTTTCCAAGCAAGAGCAGTCAACAGGATAGGACCCGGAACGTGGTCGGAACCGTTGAAAATGACAAGCGGGGCAGCACCACCTTGTACTCCCGAGACGCCACAAGTTTTGTGCAAGAGTCCCTACCAAGTGTTCGTCGAATGGGTGGAACCCAGATCAAATGGAGCGCCTGTTAGCGAGTATAGATTGGAAATGAGTCCGGATATGAACGAAGAAAAATTCTCTAGCATATATCAGGGTCCCCAGTTGAGCTACGACGTCAAAGGTCTAACACCCTTCCATTCCTACTGCTTTAGAATACAAGCTGGCAACAGCGCTGGTTTTAGCGGATATTCACCTGTGGCGGCGACGTTGACACCTGCAGCACCTCCATCTGCTGTCACTGTACTGAAATCGGAATCCACTCCTACTTCCATCAGCCTATTTTGGAACACCCCCATTGAGGTAAGTATATATTTTTATTTATTTAATATAAATCTTGAATTAATTTTTTTTGTAGAACGGTAGTCCTCTTATCAATTACAACATAGAAATCGGTGACAGGATGATATCAACTGAAGGTCCTGTTAATCAGTATACCATAGAAGGTTTACAGCCCGAAACCAACTACAAGATTAAAATTCAAGCTGTAAATGAAGTAGCTTCTGGTCCTTTCTCATCATCTTTAAGAACTGCTACTTTAAGGCTACCACCTACTGCACCCAGGTTAGTGAATTGATTAGTTTGAATTATTTTTTACTATTTACTATGTCAAATTTAGTGTCGTCGCTCAGCTATGTTTAATAGCAGAATTGTCAGCTGTGAATAGTCATGAAAACATGACAGATATTCTGATTCGCCATTTTTATAAACTTTAAACTAATATTTCCATTTTTACAGAGTAAGTTTAATCGTTTTGACTGTGTCATACATCAAATTCGCCATCATTTATCGGCTATATTTTAGAGCTTAAAATTCGAATTGATTATACAATCTGTTTTCTTTGTCAGTCGTCATGTTATTCTCAACTGTCTCACAAACGTGACAGATATTTTGATTAGCAATTTTTTAACCACTTTAGACTAATTTTCCGTTTTTACAACAGATCAGATTTAATTCGAATGTTTTGTTTAATCTGTCAGCTGTCAAACAAACGTGATGGAGATTCTAATTCGTCAGTTTTCATCTACTTTAAAACTAATATTGGGATTTTTACAGATTAGAATGTTTGGGGGTGGCTCACAATTACGTGAAACTGAAGTGGGGCGAAGGCAAAAACACCGAATATACGCAGTACTGTATAGAAATGGAAAATCCACGTTCAGGGGAGTACCAGTGCGTCTATAAAGGTACCGCTCTCACTTGTAAAGTGAATAAGCTCCACGAATCCACAACTTACAGGTTAGTTTCAATTGAATAATAACTGGTACTTCGTTTACAAACCTGTATTTTGTGTTTAGGTTTAGAGTGAACGCAGCCAATGATGCAGGTGTAGGAGAATTTTCAGACGATTATGAATTCAGTACGAACGTCGCTCCGCCGACTGCACTGAAGGCTCCCAAAGTTCTAGAAGTCGATCAGAGGAGTTGTACGATTGAATGGCTTCCAGCCAGAAATAGCTTTACTGATTCCGTGGTGTATCGGGTGCAGATAGCGCGAACGAAAGAACAAGTGTTTAAACAGGTAAATATTTAGCTCTTTTATTAAATTATTTGCCTTCACAGTTATTGTGGGACGATAGTTTCAATTATTTTTCGACGAGTTGCAGGTCTGTAAGTCTTCCGAATGCAAATCCACGATCGAAGACCTGGATCCAGGCACCGACTATACTGCCCGCGTGTGTCCCGTCCGATTGACGTCTACCGGCGAGCTGCAAGGCCCCCCATCACCTTCGGTGACCTTTACGACGACCTCCATGGAACCTGCAGGAGGCCCATCTGCAAAATCCGCCTCGTCTTCCGGTGGACCGTTGTCGCACTCGCCCCACAAGCACCGTTCTTTCTATCATTCCATGTGGCAGATGTTGAGCTTCTCCGAGGAGTATTGTACGTACGTGTATGCGCTGCTCGTGCTCGTCATCGGAATTGTCATATCCTTGTTGATAGCGTCGTTCTTCCTGTAGGTTATATGGGAGTGGCGGGGAAAAAGCTGCGCGCGTGCATTGTTCAATACGAGGGGAGAGATTTTACGGGAGATATTGGTGGTGGTAAAAGAATTTGTTTTTCGAATATATCGCTATATAAGAGGCCACTGATTTTTTAAACTCTCTATAAAGTTATAATTTCAGGCTTAGTTATTGATTTAAAAAAATAAGAAATCTATTTTGGAAAATTCGTGAATATTTAGATTTCGACATTTATTTTCCTGTTATTTTATGATGAATATAATTTTAAAATATTTTTCGTTAGTAATCAGAGTTAAGTAATTTTTTTACTGTGTTGCCTAATTTTCCTGGGCTATATTTATTAGGTCAAATTAATTAAAATTTCCACGTAAAAAATTGCAAATCTTGAAAATATTTTTACTTGAAATTCTACTTTATTGAGATCTGATAATTTGATCCTAAATTTAAAAAAGTATTCAATAAAATTTCATAATTTTTTAGTTCCTGTTTTAAAAATATTTAAATATATTTTAATTGATTTTTCAATTTTTTTTTATTAGTCCAGGAAAATATGTCATAAAAATAAGAGCAGGCTAAAAATAATATTTAACCTCAAAAATAATGATAATATTTTCAGTTAGACCATTATTTATAAATAACGAGTGAAAGATAGATAAAAAAATTAAATTTCATATTTTTCCAAATAACGCTAAACGTCAAAAATAAAACTAAGATTTTATCAATAATTTTTAAGCATTTTGTGCAATATTTGTATCAGTTCTTAATTTTAATAATTGTAATGTCTTATATGTCATATAATTTGAAAATTTTGCAAATCTATTTTTATATATTTTATATTTGTTTATTTTTTTTCTTTAAGTTATAGTCATTTAAAATTATTTTTTAAGTATCATATCCTTTTACTGTTAATTTTAAACATACATTTAATCAGATTGAATTATAATTAGTTATTAAATATTAAAAATGACAAGTGACAGTTGGCATAAAATTAAAAGTGCGACATTTGACACTCTGCATAAATGAAGTGTGACATTTGACAGATGATTCGATCGGTGAATCGTATTTCGACTCTGCATGCATATTAAGAAATAATGTGAAATACAAAATGAGACTCTCGTTGATGCCACCCCTAAAATCTCTCGGTCCTTCCTCGTCGTCTCGCGATTCTTAAGTATTATTAAACAGGGCTTTTTATTATGAAGTATGAATTATTAGAGGACCAAAGCGTAACGTTTTGGTATTTTTATACGTGTCTCCCGTACTTTGGTGTGGTGCTATAAACTCAGGCGGTGCCTTCCAGCGGTCGAACCTGCGAAACTCGTTCCTCGAGCCTTTTTTTAAAATGACGGATCTTATTTTATATTTTTTATTATATTTTTTTACAATTGCGAGATCCGGAGGGAGGGTTTCGGAGGGCGAGCGTGCCGCCGGTAGGCGGTACAACTGATAAATATCTTATTTAGAGATGATGTGATGAATTAAGAGCGACTTACAGCGGTCGTTTTGACCTGTAAATAATCTCGTCCTGTAGAGTGTGATAGTTTCGAAAATATCTACCTGGTGAAAATAATGAATTTTCATGGAATGAAGGGAAGTTTCCCAATTTCATTCGTATGTTTCTTTCTCATTTACACGAATTTTAGTCTTAATAATAATAATTATAGAATCGTTGAGATTTTCTGGTAATTTCTTAACAGCAATGTAGTTTTGCCAAATATAAAATCTACCACACAAATTGGGAAAATCCTGGCGCTGAAAATCGATTTCAAATCTAAATTATTAAAAATATAGTCCAGGAAAATTAGACGAAATACGTAAAATCAATAATTTACCAGCAGATGGAATATCTATTTCCGAAAAATAACTAAAATAAACCGGGTGTTGAGAAGCTGTTGATAATATAAATTTCAATAAAAACAATATTTATCATCAATACAAATCACACCCTGAAATCAATCTGCAGATACGATCACATATGTTTACGGAATCCAAAATGAACAAGAAACAATTGGCTTAATTAAAATGTCATAGATCCTTCAAATATTTGACAAAATTAGTAATACCGGCGGAGAATATCGAGACTAGTGCTTTTAACTTCCTCTGATTATACTTCAAGATTGACTACAAGGAATATTTATGTAACCGCAGCTGTAAAAGTATAACAAAAAAATGCTATTATACTCTTAGGACGAGATTATTGAAAAAGGGGTGTTGTTCCAGTCATAGTGTACATATTATGTAATGCTGTTGGCAATATTTAAATTATTATCTAGATGAAAATTTATGTAAAAGTGGCTGGAGGGAAGTCGTCAAACGTATATACAGACCCGACTGGTTATTAGTTATTATGTGTTTTGTCAATTTATAGTGCAATGTTCTTTTTATTCAAATATAAATTTTATTTATCTGAAGGTGAATGCTCCTTACATTCTTTATAGATGATGTACCAAATCTGTGGTCTCTGCAATCTGAGATTTTATAATATGTTAAACATTGTTGGCAATTTTAGAAGAAGTTACAATTTTTTAGTAGGACATTTAGTAGGAAACAAAAAATCGAGTACCTAAAGCGTGTTTGATGTTGTAATAGTATTTGACTGACATTTACATGTTATAAAAATCAAAATTCTTGCAAGAAATGTATATGTAAATAAATAGTCCAAGAAATAGTAAAATATGTTAAAAACAATTATAATTTTATTTGTTCTATTTTATAAACAACTAATATTAACTTTATATATTTAAAGTATAGAGATTTTAAAATATTATATAGAGCATTTATTTATTTATAGTATTTTTCATTGTTTCGGGTGCATATGTTCCATACTTTTATAAAAAATTCGAGGTTATGGAGTGACAATGCAACCGAAACGATTAAAAAATATCCAACTATGTGCGTAGAATCGTGAGAGTGTTAAATGTTGTTGACAGTCGGTCTGTATATGCAGATATTAACATGAAAAAAAAGTGTATATGTTGAAAACTATCCATTAAATTATATAAATCTAATGTTAATCGTTTATGATCTAATCATTTATAATTTTTAAATTTGGCTATACTGGGATGTGTAACTGTGCACCTTGCACTATATGAAAGTTATATTATAATTATTATATAGGTAAATATACATTATATATAAAAAAGAATCAATTATATTTTATCTACTAGAAATTTGTTTTTTTTTTTTTTTTCGTTTACCCTTATATAGAAAACATTCACCTAAACAAATATTTCCAATCGAATGATTATTAGTTGTAAATTCTAATTGTATCAATAATTGCATTCAAAATTAGAATTTGTTGAGCCTATAAAATTATAGTTCAAACTTAAAAATTAATACCTTAGTTAATTTCAAGACTGCACTTATGATATATATATATATATATATATATATATATATATATATATATATATATATATATATATGACCTTTATCAGGGGTTCTAATTATAAAATTCACTGTCACCTTTAGCAGGGGGTGTTTTTTTTCATCCCCCAGCACATTTTTGTTGTATTGCATCCATATTTTTAAGACTTAATATAAAATATTGTAGATATCACTCAGATTGGCCACCAGAAGGCACATTAATTCTACATGTCTCCCACAATAGATTAAAAATAACAGCAGACAATTTTTTTAATACACTCACTTAATTTCTGTATATGTAGTAGAAATTATTCTACAGAACCTCTAGGAGGGTTAACAGTCAACAAATTTACCTGCACTTCTGGCAATATATGATTTTTTTTCATACCCCAAGAAAAAATTACCTTCTGCCAGAAGTGCAAGTGAGTGATGAAAATGAAATTTACATTTTATGATTGAAAAACCTCCTAGATATCCTATAGAACAATTTTTACTATCTATTAAGGGAGGTAGGAATTTTTTAAAAATCGTCTGCTGGTGGTTGAAAAGTATTTCATTTTTGATCTGTTGGGGACGCGACTAGAGTTTATCGCCCATTTGCCGTCTTGTGGTCAATCTGAATGATCTCTATCTTATTTTTATTTGCATAGTCTTCAAAATAAATTCAAAAAGTTTGTTCTTCAAATAATTTTAAACAAAGTACTTAATTTTTTTGTTTGTTTTTAATGTACTGTTTGCTCCAGAACTTATCTGTATCTTTTGAATTGAATGTTTTCTTTTAAATACTAATAGATGATTGCAGAAATAACTTTTAAAACTTACCCATTTTGATGTAGGTACACTAACCAGGCATTTCATCACTTTTACAGTCTCGACTCTACTAAAAAAACTAACACTTTAAATAATTGTCCGTTCAGTTCGTCACGGTAAGTATATAACTTTTTTGCGAAAAACTCATCTAGAAAATATTTAAAGGAAAAGTTTTATTGGAGAACGCGAGCCATTTTTCAAACTACAATTTTACACCAAATCAGTGAGGCCAACTATAAGATCGTTCAATGCTGCCAACATGTGCATTGAAGTTACTGACAGATGGTTCTGCACAGTGTTGCCAGCTTATTACAATTGTAATACGTTTATTAGTTTTTGATCCTCAGGAGTAGGATAATACCGCTGTACTTCCGGACATCCTTTGTTAGCTCAAAAAGCTTTTTAAAGGTGCAGTACTACCGACTGATTAGACCAGCTAAGGAAATCAAGTCTAAATATCTCAGTTTTTTTATCTGCTGGCAACACCAGTTATTGAGTTCTGCAAGTTTTTGTAGGTTATGTTTATAGTTGGATAGGCAATTTAAAATAATGGGAAATCTTATTCATTGAAAACTTTATTTAATTAGAAAACGAATACAGTAAATAACATGTTTAATTGAAATAAAGCAGTACGCAAACATTTAATATATACAGTCGAGGTACAATGCTTATTATTTAACTAAGGCACATTCATACACGGTTTACAGTAGGTCGGTAGATTGTTGAATATCAACTTCTTGATTTAAAACTCTCTGATAATAATTATTAACAAGACTAGTTTCTACTCCACCCACAATATAAGGAGGTCATTGGTCATTGTTATTCAGTTATAAAAAATTGCTTCAACTTAATTACACCGGTTTATAAATAAAGATAAAGTAATGAAATTAAACAAGATATCATCTTAGAAGTCAAGGGTCACTAATTATTAGGTGTCTTTTATATTCTGTGGTTGGTAACCCTGCGAAAATATGATAGAATGTGAAGAAATTTAAAAAGGCATAAAAGATCGGAAATTTGAAGTTGGAATATAAATACAATAAATTATATATAAATAAAAAAAATATTAATCAATTTATATGCATGCAAAAATAATAAATAAATAAGTAGTGCTTACACTAAAAGAATAAACAGTAATAGAAAAAAGTTGGTACAAAAACTCTTTTGCCTAGAGAATCGTGCAATAAATTATATATCAAATTGCTGTAAATATATGATTATCATAATAAATTGAAAAACAAAGGTAAAAGGGGTTAAGTTTGATCTATTACCTACAATTATTATTACGAAGAGTATTTATTTAGGTACCTTCACCAAAGATAATAGAAATCTATAGTAATTCATACTCTATATATATAGTAAAATAAACAAATGTGTAAACAATATTAACAAATCGGGAATATAACTAATATTAAAATAAAGATGTAGACATCGATAAATTTAAGGTTATAATATTATTCACTATTGCTAGTACTTATATAACTTGAAAAAAGATCAATAATCATCATATTTATATCTTCATTATTGATCTTTTTATATCTAAGTAAAATAAGAAAAGACGAAGAAGATTACCGTCAAAGAAAGGGGGGAAAAGAAGAACATTTGCCTCAAAGAAAAATGGAAAGAAATAAAAGCCAGAAGTAGAATTAGAAGAAGACGAAAATAAGTGAATAAAGAAGAAGAAAAAGTTAAAGAGCAAATGAAGAAGGATAATATGTAGTCAAGTAAAAGAAACTAAAAAAACAGATTTTCACTCATTTCTCTAAACATCGCTTGGAAAAAATGGAAAATGAAACAACAAGTAGAATAAGAAAAGACGGAGAAGAAAACGTAGAAGAAGAAGATTAACATCAAAGAAAGAGGGGAAGAGAAGAGAAAAATGGGAAAAAGTAGTAGAAAAGTAAAAAGAAGATGTAGAAGTAAAAGCCAGAAGTAGAATTAGAAGAAAACGAAAAGAAGTAAATAAAGAAAAAGAAAAAGTAGAAGAAGAAGTAAAAGAAGAACAGTAAAATGTAGTCAAGTAAAAGAAATTAAAAAAGAGATTTTCACAACAAAACTAATAATCCAACTTCTCAGTTCCAAATTCATTCTCTAAACATCGCTTGGAAAAAATGGAAAATGAAACAAGAAGTACTAGAAGAATAAATAGAAGAAGCGGAAGTAAAAGTCAGAAGTAGAATTAGAAGAAGTCGAAAGGAAATGAATAAAAGAGAAGAAAAAGTAGAAGAGGAAAAAGAAGTTGAAGGATTAGAAGAAAATTAAATTATAGTAAAGCAACTTAAATTAAAACTAGATATTTATTACAAAGTTAGTAATTCACAACCAAATAAAAAATCCAACTTCTCAGTTTCAAGTTCATTTTCAAAATAACGCTCGGAAAAACATTTCTCATAAAATATAAAGTCAATAAAGTAGTGCTTTGTTTTTGGCCATTATTTTCTAATTGTATGACTAATCTGACAAATAAACTCCCAATTTTAGTAGCAAATGTCAGAACTGTCAAGTTGGTGACACAATAAATAAATGACATCAACGACCTTCCTTATGTCTTATACATATAAAACACTATGGATATATATTCAAAAATCAGTATGAAATAAATGGATACACAGTGAAATACTTCTTTTAGGTTTTATGTTTTTTTATAGGCGGGAGAATTAGTCTGGAGAAAAATTTCTAAATTCTAATAAGAACATACATCCATAGTGAAATAATCTTAATATTAAAAATCCCTACGTTTCCTAGTAATATCCAAAACTAATATCATGGAGTGGAGCAGCTCCATCAGAAGGAAGTGCGTAATCCTTACTTAATTGATCCAAAATTCCACCTGATCTTCCCGCCACTGGTACACTTGGTGCCGGTCTTGGTTGGTATACAGGAGCGGGTCTAGGAGCTGGCTGATATCTATAAAAATAAAAAGTTAATTAGAAGACACAAGAAAGTTTGAAACTATATGATTCTCCTGGCTGCATATTCAGATTGTAGGCCATGAAGTTCCTTCCAACTTTTACTATTTATCCCAATGGGTATGAGTAATAACATTATTTTTCGATAGGAATGCTTAAAAATTTAAAATGCATTACCTCGGCGCGGGTCTTGAAGGAATATCAAAATCCAGTGGAACTGATCTAGAAGGTGCAGGAACGGGCTGAGCGTAAGTTATCCTTGGAGAAGGTCTAACTGCTGCTGGACCTGGTCCGAAATCTTCATCTACTGGCGCCGGTTGTGCACCTGGGACTTGCAATGGTCTTGGTCTTGCAGCTGGTGGAGAATATCTAGCTGGTGCTGGTGCTGGACGAGATGGAGGACCGAAGTCGAAATCGAATGAAGATTGAGGTGGAGCTATGAAATTTATAATCGTTAGAATCATTAAAAATAGGTATACAATCATTTTACCTTGACGAGCTGGAGCAGGCTCGAATTGTTGTGGGGCAGAATAATCGTCGATATCTATTTGAGGTGGTGGTCTTGGTCTCGCAGCTTGTGGTCTCCTAACTGGAATATTTGGACGAGGTTGAGGTTGTTCGTACAGCTCTTGATCTTGTTCATCTGAAACAAGTAGGATTATTAGGTATATACAAAAAAATTTGAGTGTTGAAAATATTTTCCTACCTCTAGCAGACTCATCGACCAAAGTAGGTGGTGGAACAGTTATACCTTCTCCACTAGGATCAAATCCGTATTTGGTAGCTCCGTATTCCACTACACGTACTTTACCGGTGTCGTCAACGTAACCATATTTTCCTTTTACTTCTCCGGTTGGTAATTTGGTTTCAATTTTGAATGTGCCATCGGCTGACTCGTAACCATAGGTGTATGACCCATCTTCGTTGTGCCTTGAAAAAAAAAGTTTAATAATTTAAATTTTTTTAACTAATGTTAGAACCAATTCATCAAAATTAAATAAATTAGGCCTCATCATTTACGCTGCCCTCCAAAATATTGTTCCAAATAAAATGTATAGTTATACGAAGTATAAAATATTTAATTTGTATACCTATTGATTTGTTTTAGGATGGGTATAGGAGTCGGTCTTGGTGCTGCTGGTCCTGAGTAACCTGGTTGAACTCTAGCAGGTGCAGGTCTGGATCTAGGCGCAGGTTGAGGTTCATCATCGTAGTAATCGTCTTGAGCAAATGTAACAGCCACTAGAGTTAGCACAGCCAACTAAAAATTTAATAAAATTAGAACTCTTGGTAAAGAAGTGAATTTCTGTAAATTTGCTCACTTTAATGGAAAACCAGTTAACTAATATAGAATGTTACAAATTAAATTAAAAAAGAATCAAATGTTCAAATGTGTAAATAGCAGATTTTTCCACCAACTCCTCCCTGTATATAAGCACTGAATTTTCCGCGTTATTGCTCATTAACCTTATAAGAATGTCAGTTAACAAGCTAATAGGCGGTCAGTATCTGCCCGACGCTAATAAAGTACCTACTAGTGAAATAAGAATTGAAAGTCACTATTAGAGCAGACTAGTATCGGTACTAGCCAGTATTTATCGTATAGTAGCGGGTGTGGTCCATGCACCACTTCGCTGCCTCCGCTATTGTACATAAAAAAACACGTCCCATTCTAATGTACTTTTATTTCATCATAGCCCGCTTAAAAAAGATTATATAAGAGAATTATCGGAATAAAAGTTAATCGACCAGCGCCAAACCGATTTTAAATACCCGAATTCCGTTTCTTAAAATTTTTTCCGAAAAAATGTGGACCCAGCAACTCTTCAACAATAACCTATCAAACCTACGACAATACTGTATAAAATCAAAATTGCTCAAGACATAAATATTGCGACCGTTCCCTTTCGCAGATAATTTACAATTTCAAATTCGAATCAATTTTGCAACTAATATTAAAATAAATGTAATAGCAATACCCTTGCACCCAATAATATCTATTTCTACATCCTGATTACGCATATTATCCATTCTAGTGGGACGATAATGGATCAAACTCATGAATAGGATTATTTTTGATTTAATAAAAAATAAACAAACGTTACTTGACAGTGCATCAGCAATTATGTTATTGTTACCATTATTGTGGATTATATTTCGAATGGGATTTATATTATATTTCTCAAAACTTATAATTGAATTTTTTATTAGAGAGAAGAGATTATTTTCTTAATTAAAAAGGAGCTCTATTGAAAATTTAATAATTTTTTCAATATTTTTAATTTTGTACATATTATGGAGGTATGTGGTTGATGAGGTTAACTGTTAATTTACAACTTACGACTTAATTAGAAAATAAACAAAGGTTACTTGACAGTACATCACCAATTGTTATCGTTACCATTATTGTGGATTATATTTCGAATGGGATTTATATTATATTTCTCAAAACTTATAATTAAATTTTTTATTAGAGAGAAAAGATTATTTTCTTAATTAAAAAAGAGCTCTATTGAAAAATTTAATAATTTTTTCATTATTTTTAATTTTGTACATATTATGGAGGTATGAGGTTGATGAGGTTAACTGTTAATTTACAACTTACGACTTAATTAGAAAATAAACAAACGTTACTTAACAGTACATCGGCAATTATGTTATCGTTACCATTATTGTGGATTATATTTCGAATGGGATTTATATTAAATTTCTCAAAACTTATAATTAATTTTTTTATTAGAGAGAAAAGATTATTTTATTAATTAAAAAAGAGCTCTATTGAAAAATTTTATAATTTTTTCATTATTTTTAATTTTGTATATATTATGGAGGTATGAGGTTGATGAAGTTAACTGTTAATTTACAACTTACGACTTAATTAAAAATAAAAAAACGTTACTTGGTAGTACATCAGCAATAATGTTATCGTTACCATTATTGTGGATTATATTTCGAGTGTGATTTATGCTATATTTCTCAAAACTTTTTTATGGTATGAGGTTGATGAAGTTAACTGTTAATTTACAATTTCAAATTCGAACCAATTTTGCAACTAAATAATTTTAATAGCAATACCCTTGCACCCAATAATATCTATTGCTACATCCTGATTACGCATATTATCCATTCTAGTGGGTCGATAATGGATCAAACTCATAAATAGGCGAGTCTACATTCCTTAGAACTTTTTATTTGTAAAAATTCATCACTATCGCGTTATTTTCAAGAACGCTTTTGAAAACTTCCAAGAGCGACCTTGGGAAATAGCCAGCATATGGAGAAATATGTTTACGGAGATTCGAGATAACGGGAAACGCCCAAGGTGGATTGCAGTAAAATTAATTGTAAAGGTTTTTAATTCGAAAATCTAGATCCGAAAATTAAAATGCCAAGGTCAATAGTCGTTTCTCTTTATATAATAATTTTGTTGATTTATTTATAGAATTTCACAAATTCTATATATCAATCCAAAAAAAATCCTTCCGTCTTCGAAACTACTGGTAAGAAAACTAGTTGGTTCATAGGAATCAATTTATTTTTAATGTTAAATGAAACTAACACTGAATCATTTTAAAAATATAAATATACAGTTCATACCACCAAAATAAAAAATCACCGAAAATTTTGACAGGTGTTTCAATATACAGTAAAGTGGTAATTACCGCTCGCAAATTGATGCCACACCGAACATACAACTCAATTGCAGGAAAAATAAGAATGACGACGTTTCTTGTCAAACCTTCAATCGGGATGACGTGGATCTTCCTTTTGGTACATGAAGCGACTTACTAAATGTTGGAAAGTCAATCCAGCAAGGGGGCACTCAAAATCACTCAAGGATACCGGGAAATTCATTCATTGAACCTTAATTCGGATTGCAAAATAACCGCTAGAGCGGAGATCAAGTCGTATATCACTTGCCATTGGCGAGACCGACGCCAATAGAAAAGAAAAGTGATCGTACGCGACCCAAATCGCAACGATCATTGCGACAATAACCAGAAAGAAAAAAAAAAGCGAATGAAGGTTTAATAGAGCGTTTAATATGTATGAGGAAGTTTGAATAAGTAAGGTTATGGTAGGCCGTAAAACTTAGATAACTGCAGTCGGTAGCCACGCTGAAATCACGTGCCTGCAATTTTGCAAAGTCGTGAGGACATATTTTATAGAGTCATGTTATAGACAAGCCTTTATAGGGGAGGGGGGATAATATAATAATTAAATATCCTGGTGTCAAGTATAACCTCTCAAGCACCTTATTGTCAAAAAAATGCGCTAGTAAGTTAGCCTAAGGGGGATGAATGGACAGGCCCGTGCGCAGGATTTGCTCGAGGGGGGGTGGGTCATTAAAAAAAATCAAATCTAGTTTTTCCATCGTAAAGAAAAGTTTTTTCTAATATTTCAAGTAAAGATACAGAAATTTTCCTCTTGAGGAGGGGGGGGGGGGGGGTTCCAAACCACAGCGCAGGGGCCTGTGAATGAAAAGGGTTTATAGAAAATGTTGGGATTTCTTAAGCGTATACAATCTCTTCAATAAACAATGACCATCCTCAGTACCGAAAATCTTTTATTCTCTTCAGATCTACTCTCGAGTTATTTTATTTAAAGAACGTTTGGTATTTTTATGTTTAATTTCGCATAAATTTGATACACTTTTAAATATTTTTTAGGTCTATTTTAAGGACGGTTTTAAATTTTATATTATAGACAAATCATGACTTTGCTGTCACTGAGACAGATCCTGGTTTTTTTACAGAGTAGTAATCCAAATATTAGAATATTTTTAAATGAACAATTTTTTATGCTTAAATCAATAAATTTTTTAGGTACTTACACGGATTTATCCCCCAGCCTAAGTAGAGATTAAATTAAAAAATTAATAAAATTAAAAACTATTTTTTTTATTACACCCGCTTATCAACTATCGCCTACCCCTACCTACCCGCCTTCAATACATTTTTCTAATTAAGAAAAATAAATCCCCTCCTTCCCTTCATTTTTCCCTTTCTCCCATCGATAAAACACTTTCAACCACCCACCACCACTTAAATTTTAGTTAGAAAAAAATAAGGTCGTGTGAAAATTACTCACGTTTCTCAAAAGTATCATGTTTGTGATTGTAGGCACAACACTGGAGTGGCGCGGGGGGTCAACTTTTACCTTTTATAAGGCGAGACTGATGAGGAGAAAGAAGGGGCAAGGTTTCGATGTCGCTGAGATGGTTAATTTCGTTCCTGGTTAATTTTTTGGGATTTTCAGGTGTAATTTTTTTTTTATATTTTACAGGGTGTACCAAGATGAGAATTTCAATATAATAGTGTAGTGATGAACTCAAAATATATAATATACTCAAAATAAATTTCTAGAATTTTTTATAATTTTGGCACCTTAAAGGAAGAACGATGTAAAAATAAAGAGATGAAATGAAAATGAATTAGAAGCAACGAGGAAAAGAGTTAGAAGAAACAGAAACAGTGGGTCTAACCATAATTCATAATTCGTAAATGTTATCTATCTCTGACAGATTTGGTCTAAAAATGCCTATAAATTTTTTAAAATTTTATATTTTGTTATTTTGGTAAATACATAGAGCTCGACGAGTAGATAAAAAGTCGTTTATTACATAACAGGAAGTTAATGAATTAAAGTTTAGATAAAAATTTTCAAAACTTTTTCTTTAGGAATTATTCTGTAGTGACTTTTTTTACCAAAATATAGCAAATAATGGTAATAATTCGTCACTTTTTTTTTCTTTAGTGTCAACGGCATCAACTGCTATGGTTTTTCCACTCGCATATATCTTATGGTTTTGCTTTGTGGGGTAACTCTTCTGCTGCATTTGACATTTTTAAATTACAAAAGAAGGCCATAAGATTTTTGTGTAATGTCGGAATTCGTGAACCTTGTAAAAATCTAGTTTATTAAACTTAGGATAATGCCTTTACCTACTTTATTTCTGTATTATGTTTTAGTGGAGATCCATAAAAATAGAAAGGCTCTAGAAAAAAATTCTGATATACATCAATATAACACTAGATTTGCGGCAAATTTTAGAAATAAACGTTATCGCTTAACTAAATCTCAAAAAATTCTCTAAATCTTGAGCTTTACAATATACTACTACCAGATGAATTCAAAAAATCTTTAAATAAATTTAAAAAATCTCTTAAACAGTTGATGTTACGATTTTGTTTCTACTCTGTTAGTGAATATCTAGAACATTATAATAAATAAATAAAATTCATACTCTTATTTTTAAGTCTAATGCTTGTTGCCTTTGGTGGGACACAGGACGTTGGGATTGTGGGGCATATGCACTGCCCTATGTTTTAACCATTGTTGTTACTTAACTTTATTTTACTTATGTATGTAAAAAAAACAACTTTTAATTACAGAGATTATTGTTATATTGTTTTTTAATTATAAATTGTTTTTCGCGTATATGACTTGCCACAAACATGCTTTGTATTATGTAATGTAGTCAAATAAACTTCTATTCTATTCTATTAGCCTCGTGTTCTGTGGAGGCTTTATTACTATTTCCCAGCGTCACTTTAGAAACAGCACTGTTAATTAGAACCCAACAGTGAATGGTCGAGTGGAGAAAATCAATTTCTAAATTTTTAATTAATTAAAAATAAGAAAATGATTTCTGCTGTCGCGTCGGTGGGATTCGAACCCACAACCCTTGGTTATGAGTTCAGTGCTCTACCGCTGAGCCACCCACCCCCCAATTCGACACTTATCACTAAATTGACATTCGAACGATCTCTAGTGAAGATTTGTTGGAATTTTTCATTATTGAATTTAAAAAATTTCTGTAAATTTTTTTTTCAAAAATAATTGAAAATTCCACTTTTTTATCACTTCTTCCGTCAAATATTTTTTTCCCAAATTTTGATATTCTACTTTTACATTTTTTAAAAGCATTAATTACGATAATTTTTTCATCGACAATTAAAATGTGGGATATTAATTTTTCCTGCAAAAATAATTCAGCAACTTATCCACCATTTTTCATGTATTAAAAAAAATTGCTTTATAAACTTTTTTTATTGTTAAAGACAAATTCAATAGAAAAAAATTTATGAAAAACTCTCCCAAATTTACTTCTCACAAAAATAGTACAAAAAATCAATTATTTTCCGGATACAGACTAAACCTTGTAAATAATAACAAAAATTTACATGATTAAGAAAGCAAAAATGAGTCTTTGTTTCGCCAACATATATGTGTTAACAATGGAGCAAAAACCGCAATAATTGAAATTATTAAATTATAATTTCGTTATTAACATTGAAATGTTTATATAATTTGTTTGACTTTTTCAATTTTCAATAATGGTACATTTCTATTGTTTCAAATATATGCACATCGACTGCATTCCAATTGTCAATGTCACAAGCCATCTTCAATATCTTTTTCTTCATTTATTGCTTCTTTTCTGATAAGAATAAGCCCTCTTTCAAATAACATTCTCATCCATATCCATATATTTTTGAACCGCAAAAGGTGCATGGCATGTTTGAATTCTGCATCTTTCTCGTCCTTTTTCTCTGCGCCTGGCGAGAACATCCTTTCAGGAACATTTCCACAACATGTCTAACTGGCTAAATCATAATATGTTCTGTCTTCCTTAAAAGCTGAATTTAGACCTGCTTGATTGACCAATTTGACAAAATTAACTGTAGAAATGTGGAAGAAAAAGGTGGAGCTGTGGTCCCCATCCTGTTAACTTAACTTAAATTTAACGTTCTATGTAAACAATCCATCTTCAGAGTTTAGTTTTTGTTTCTATTTTGCAGGAATTTGCCGATACTCTGATCCAAATATTGATATCGGTGGAACCTGACATTTGTCTATTAAAGAAAGAAGTTTAATTTTTGAGTGAGTATTTTACCTTTTGGTTAAAAGCACTATCCATATATTTACATTTATTGATAGTGACTCTGAAGCTCCTTTAATAGAAATTTATTTAATTTTCTTCAAAATATCCTTTTGGAACTTGCCACTTCGAGTCATTTTTCTCTCTGTGATGAACGGCTTCTTTTGACTCAAGAATACATTAAATATATCATCTAAAATTCCTTACAAAAGCGCGATAATTCCTCGTAACACGATCTACTTAAATATTACGTGAGTCAAAAGAAAGTGAAACCAAATGGGTAACTAAAAACTAGGCATTGATGTCTAAATCGAACCTGACCAACATTCACCAATCCGATTCTTCAAAAGAGGAAGTGAATCGAATACCGAAGTAGATATATCCATAATATAAATCATAAATGCAAATCTGAGTTTATCGTGTAGTGTATTTACACTTCTTGGTCTACGGTCGACACCCATGCCGTAAGTATTGGGTCAATGTTGGCAACATTTCAAGATATTATACTTGAAATATATTTTTTTTAATTTGCGGCGTTAAACGAATTCTTCTTAATGAGAATTTATGACGTATATTTTTGTCGATTTCACATTTAAAGCTCGATAATTTTGTTCTTAAAGCCACTTGTTGCTATTTTTAATATTTGATTTAATCTGGGACTTAATTTGTGAGTCTGGAACCACGAAAAAATAGCAAAAACTGTTTAGAGAAAAATAATTTTTATTGTTTTTTTGCCATTCATTTTCGCAATTCGTACTCTTTGAAAATAAGTAAATAAAACTTCAAAATGGAATAAATTCGGTTCTGTAATTGTCTTTTTAGTGCAATTTTATTTATTTTTTGTTGCAAAGTTTAATTTTAAAAAAGTAGTTCTAATTTTTCGAAATGTCTGCAACCAGGACTACAATCCGTTCCAGAGACATCTATGATCGTTCCTTAGAAGAATTCTAAAGTTGGCTACACTGTAAACATTTTTTTAAATTTAATTTTATACTCCGCCCTAATAAATAATTGTTTTTATGCTTATTAAAAAGTCTTTTATATTGTCACTAAAAAAAGGAAGGATTGTAATGTAATTAGGACGATACTTATTACATCACAATTTTTAAATGTTAACACAGTGACCCATACCATGTTTTTCGTGAAAATCCTGAAGCTAATCCTTCAAGGATAAGTTATGATGAGTCTAACTTCACTAACTTCGTTTTTATTTTATTTTTCATACTTAACGGCTGTTTTGACAATTAATTTTTTAACCCCATAACTTTTCCATCTAGGTGTGCCTGATGATGACATAATATTGTCGAAACCGGTCGCCAATAAATAACTTTGAGAGATATAAAGAACTTTTCATCACCTTCTCTTCATTAACTACCACTCACATATGGCTACCCCTAACTTAAATTTTTTTCTATTTACAATGAAAATGACTCAGAAAAAAGTTTAATCAAACATAAAGATAAAACGTTTCGTTTTTAATCGTGGAAAGCACCGCAATGGCTCCACTTAAAAAATACTAATTAAAAACCAATTATTTTATCCAGTTTATTCATATTTATAGATGAAGCTTTCAAACTAATTTTATAAAGTATCGGACAATGGAACCCAATCTAAATAAAAAAAGGTGGAATTCGAAATACCCCACCTTCACTCGGGGAATGGTTTCTGGTTTCATAATGATAATAATAATAAGAATTTGCGGTATTGTATGTACGAAGTGAAAGGGCGGAGTCAGGAAAACCTTGAATACCGTATAGGAATGCCAGACCAGCGAAACTCCTACTGAACTAGTTGTTTTTTTTTAACTTTTGATCTTTTGCGCAATCGGCGAGTCAAATGATATGAATTTGCGATTTCTGGTTTAAAAATTTTCTCTCCAATTATACAAGCGTGAGCAAGACTCCAGATCCACTCTTCCTTGTTTGTGGCGCTAAACACGAATCTGAAGTCACAATAGTTTGTGCAGATCAAAATTGGTCAAAAATCATAAAAATGTACGACATTTTCAGGTTAAAAAAATACAATATTTTCCAATGTATTCTCTTACTTAATAGTACTGACTGACTGTATATTCCATATTATTGAATTATTAAAAAAAAAGTTTGCTTTTTAATATTTTTATTATTTATTTTCGGTTTACAGTGTTAAGATTTATATCTTCAGAAATAAATAAGTATTGTAGTAAACACTAAAATATTATTAACAGTTATCCTCATCAACCTCATACCTCCATATGTACAAAATTAAAAATATTGAAAAAAATTATTACATTTTTCACTAGAGCTCTTTTTTCAATTAAGAAAATAATCTCTTGTCTCTAATAAAAAATATAAATATAAGTCTTGAGAAATATAGTATAAAACGAAATATAATTCACAATAATGGTAACGATAACATAATTGCTGATATACCGTCAAGTAACGTTTGTGTTTATTTTTTCCTACTGAATCATGCAATTTAATTTTATGTATCCAGATAGACTATTTTTGAATATTTGAGTTCTTTGCTATACAATTTCGTATTATACAATAAAACGCCCGATGACTCATTCTTGAACTCATAAAGACGTTTGACATTTAAAATAATTGTAGCATTATTCTATTTCCATATAAATATAACTGTAAACTGTAATTTTGAATCATTTATAACGATATATAGATTACTTATATTTATGAAAACACTTTTAAATGTCAATCATTATCTCCTCATTAAAAAAATTATATAATGAAATATACTTTAGTTTTTATAACACAAAATTATCCTTAGTATCATAATTTAATGTGCTGAGCCAATAATATAGTACCAAAACTTTTTTAAATCAATTCAAAATGTCTTTGAGAATTATCGTATACCTCTACCTAAAATTACAAAAATATTCTAACCTATCTATCAGTTCTTATCTTTTGTAATTTACGCTGTAAGATCCAGTCCATATGTCAACATTTTGTGCTGGATGTCCGTTCCATGAAGGCCCATTTGGTGCTGCATTATTCCAACCTGGATTACTATTCCAAAGTGGATTATTATTCCATCTAGGAGCAGGATTTGAATTCCAGTTAGGAGCGGGATTTGAATTCCAGTTATTATCCTGAAATCCAAAGTTTGACTGAGGTTTGTACGCTGGTTGAGGTCTGTAAGCCGGTTGAGGTCTGTAAGGTTCTGGCTCTGGCTCGGGTTCTGATCGATAGATACTCTGTGGTCTGTAAGCCGGTTCAGGTCTGTAAGAAGGTTCAGGTCTGTAAGCAGGTTGGGGTCTGTAAGCCGGTTGAGGTTGAGATTGAGGTCTGTAAGATGGTCTTGTAATTACAGGTTCGAAAGGTTCATATTCGGGTTCGGGTTGCCTGTAAGCAGGTTCAGGTCGCCTGTAAACAGATTCAGGTCTGTATCTATTAGCTGGTCTTTGTTGGGGCGCTGGCTGGACATACGGATCATCTTTATAATAAGAACCAGGATCTTCCCTGTACTGACCATCATCTTCTTCTTCAGGACCTAGTGGTCTGAGGGAATCGCGGTTATTGTTGATGGTAGGAGGCGCTACAGTTATATCGTTACCAGTGGGTTCAAATCCACGTCTGCTAGCACCATATTCTACCTCGCGAAGGGATCCAGTATCGTCGACGTACCCATACTTGCCGTATACTTCGCCGTTAGGGTATTTCGTTTCGATTTTGAAAGTCCCATCAGCAGCTTCGTAACCGTAGCTGTAGGAACCGTCTTCATTGTGTTTATCGATTTGTTTTAGAATCGGAACTGGAGTTGTGTATTCTTTGGTTTTGGCTGCTGAAGCTACGGCCCATAGCGTGGCCGCTAAGATCTGGAATGAGAGATAGAAATTTGTGAAAAATATTTTTCTCCCAAATTGTGTGTAAATTTGTGCCAGTACCAGTGCCAACTCAGTTAAGTGAATGGATATACAAAAATGTAAGCCCTAGACCTCCAAGACCTGTAGAGCAAATAAATCAAAATATATGTGTGATTACTATCTTGCATCGAGTATAAACAATCCCAATTTATAGAAATTAAGTAGATTTTTTATTTATTTATTGATAGGTATATTTCAAGGAAACAACCATATCTATTATATATATTTCTAATTAATTTTACTCCAAAATATCCTTGATCCTTGAAAAAATGATAATCATTGACTGTTAGTCATAGTTAACCGTTTAGAAAGCAAAATTGCTGTTGGAATTAACGGTCCTTACCGGTTAAAAGTATATTTAAATAAATCAAGGCAATTCCTGAAACAGGCTGAAATAATATATGGATATAGATATTATTGTTGGTGTTTGATACACCTTTGACAAATTGTAAACGTTGATAACCTTGACTTATGAATTTGTATATTATACGTTGACCAAATGGATTTTTTTTATTACTTTATTTTAGAATCTTCCGATTTTATATAAAATGGCGTAAGAATTAATATTTTTTATTTTTACTACGAATCAAAGTACAAGTGTCAAAAGTCAATGTTATATTTTTCTTAAAATAGAAACAGTGAGAAAATCAAATTCGTTTATTTTATTTAACGAATTTATAAGACAAAATGAACATTTTCAAAATATATTTTGGATATTTATGTCAAATAATCAAACATTTCTTTCAACAGACAACAAAAATGTTTTCCGCAAATACTGGCATTTTTGCCTTCAAGAAAACGTGCGACGAAAGTAAGTTCAAATTATAATATGCCAAAAAGTAGCATATTAATTTTGTATTTTTTTAGATGGAAAATATGCTTCACTTTTATATTTGGTGCCATCGACCAAATTTTGTTACAAAAATTCATTTGGAAAGACGACCCATATAAAATTTACAAGAAAGGACTCCCAGGAATCATTTTTGTTTTGTGCTAAAACCCCTGGAAATTGAGAAAATCAGCAATTCAAACCTTTATTTTATGCCTTCGAGACGACATCTCTAAAATCTCAAATATTTGCGTCTACTTTGACGAAAATCGTTTTAAATTTTTTTCACATACTTAAGGCAGTTGATATATGTTTTAAAATTATTTACTTGTTCAATTTAGATTTTCCACAAGAGAGCAAAATGTTTTGGAACTTTTTGGAAAAGTGTTTTTATAAACATGCTGTTCCCTTTGAAAACCCTAGGGTACACATGATTTGTGAATCAACATTAGAACAATAAAAACTACCTAATACATTTTTTTGTATAATCCTCTTCCAGTTGGTTGAATCTTGATTGTTCATATGGGAAATTCGAAAATATAGGTTTTGGGATTAGTAGGTAGGTGTTTTAAATTTGTTTAGAAATATCGTTTTGTTTTAATATTTTTGATAAAGTAATTACCAGTATACCTAATTTAGCGAGGTCTGATAAATAAAACTTAATAATATTAATAACTGGTGATTATGGATCTATGCTCACTATTTATTGTTTTAATGTACTGGTGTTATAGATTAATGTCAATCATCCCTAACGATCGTAGACCCATGCTTTTTATTTATGGTTTTAATGTACAGAGATGATAGATGTACACTTACTTTTCATTGATTTTAAAAACATTAAACATAGATTAATATCCGTCGTTCGTAACATTGATAACCGGCTATCATTGCGATCATAAATCTATGCTCATATTTTATTGATTTTACGTACAAAAATCGTAACTTCAGGATTAAGAAAATTTACGTACGAACGTTTATTGTATTGATTATAGCTGTCATCGGCTGAAAATTAATGTCGACGTCCATTGATTTGATGTACTTTTTTATTAATTACACGTACTTTTTTCGTTCAGTGTTAAAGAACCTAATAATTATAACCGCACAGTTAAAGAAGCAGCACTGATATGCTTAAATAGTAATGAATGAAGAAACATGTCAACAACAAATTTGCCATCTGTGATCTATTTTTATAGTAAATTATTATTATTATTATTATTATATTTTTTGTTATGTCAATTTTTAAAAACAACTTTAGACTAAAAGTGGAAGAACATACCTACAGAAATAAACTATTATGCTTTATATATTTCTCAACTTTTGGAATAATTCATTAAATGTATCTAGAATTTTTTTATTGACCTTACAAACACCAAGCCTGTAGTCATTGAATAATTAATATCATCGAAGCAAAAAGTGACAGTAATGCTATAGATAAGAAACAGGTGACCATTACTCCGCCTTAAATTTTCTCAAACTGAGGAATTTGAAAAATTCCTGACGCAAGATGGCGCTTATATCGAAATTCACTACTTTCTACCCCTTTCAACCTCCCTTCCCTGAATTGGTTCGTAATGTCATTATTTTCTTGTATTTATATCTTGTTAATTACTCTAACTAACCTCGTATGTAAAAGTCTAATGATGCAGGTGCAGGTCACCTAATTTGAAACAAATAGAATTTCAAAATAACCAGGCAAACAATTACGGTTCTTTTTAAAAAAATTAACGTTCGGGTTCATTCGAAAATCATACCCAATTTTTGGCATAGTTAAGAAGACAAATTTTTGGTATTAAAAATCACAATATCTCATCCTGAATATTTTTGAATTTAACTTTTATGATCCTCATTCAAGCAGGAATCCACGTATCCTGTCGCACGAGAAAACGTTTGACTTTTCTATTTCTTTTTCGTCATCAGTTAAACATTTTTTTTTAGCATTTATTGAATAGTTCTGATAAAAAAATGCCTTTCGTGTAAGAAAATATTTATAAATAACAATAATTTCTTTTTAATTTATTAAACACCCGGTATGTTTTGTAACGAAGTATTGAAACATCCTGTATGGAGGATATTGAGCAGATTTGGCTTGTCCTTTACCCTACCACCGTCTTCAACGCCACTGCTTTATATGACATTTTCTGTAAAAAAATACCACAAAAAAATGGGCCGTTCAATTTTTGTAAGAAAATTAAATTTAAATATTTCTTACTTCTTACCAACGATTATAAATATCCATTTCACTTTTGGCACTATTTCACTTTATTAAAAAAATGTAAACAAAACACTATACTTACGTAGATTTTCATCTGGAACGGGCACTTCTTGTAACGATATGAAAAGAGGTAAACAGCCGCGCCTATCTTTAATGAAAGCTTTTATACCAAGTTATCCCCACGTATTTTAGCCACAAGGTTATAAATTTGTGCATCAGTTTTAAGTTTGCATAATTTTATGTAACATTTTTACCACCTGAAAATATACCTTTTGGTAATAGTCTAAATTGCCGAATTTGTTTTTACCAAATTTAGAAAGAAATTACCTTTTCTGAACAAACGAATCAAGGAATAGATAAATGACTTAAAAAAAAGCAAGAAGCTACAAAAATAAACAAAATTGTACAAAAAAATTAAAACAAAAAGTGGCAAAGACGAAAATAGACGTTGAAAAACAAACTACAACTAAAGAAAAATTGTATTTCAATACTGTTTTAAAAACTGAATTTGTATGGAGACATTTACTTGTGACTTCAGAAAATCATTTAAAAAAGAAAATTTCGAGGGAGATAAAGCAGTAAATGACTTTTCGGATAATGCACCAAAATACTTCAAACGATTTTATAAATAATTTACATAAACCGTTATTTCATTTGAACTATTTTTAACAGCTACAGATCCTTTTGGTCTAGTTTAATATTGTTAATAGATAAATAGGTTTCACTAATTTCATCAAAAAGTTTCAGTTGGTTGGAACATTTCTTAGGACACCCTGTAGAGTGACAAGATTAATAAAATAAATAAATTTACATCTAGTGTGTTATAGTAATTTATGTGTTAAGGGCCTTAATTCCTGGAGGCACAAAGTTGGCATCCCGAGGGCCTCTGGGCCGAGGGACTGCAATTGCCTGAGGTACATAGATTATTTTATCTTTGATCGATTTTAATAAGATAAGCAGCAATGACATTCACTAAATATAATGAAACACTGACAGCAATATTCAACCAACGCCAAAATATCCTAACAACGGGAATTAAGTCTGACAAGGGGAAATTAAGGCACCTCTAATATCCCAAGCGAGTTATGACCCTGTTTATTGACAGCGTAACTATGATGATATAAGCTTATATCCCTGTCAGGAATAAATTATTTATAAGCATCACGAAAAAGATCACTTGTAATAAAATTTATGGTCCGAGAATCTGGGTGTGGATCGAAGGTTTTTCTATCAAATATATTCAATAAATTGATTTTTTTCTATGACAGCCAATGGCCCGTTATTGGTTATTTATTTGGGTCACTAATTGCGTATAAATTAATACTAATTTTATCAAAACGAAGTGTGCAAATTTGTGCAATTTTTCAAATGTTACGATTGCTGCGAATGTTCAAAGAATGTGTTCTGTAAGTCACTTTATAAATAAATACGGAAGGTGGATCGTACTTGCAACTTAATGAAGAATCTATAATATTCAATGTCAATTAGAAAAGTACAAGTTCGCATACCAACCTTAAGAGCTTTTTTTTTCTATTAATTAAAAATTATCATTTATTGTACGACATTTTTATAAGGATATTTCTGTATCTCATTAATTGATAATACATTTGTTAAAAATATTTACCAATCTTTATGAATCACTCTGTATAAAAATGTCACTTTAAAATATTGTTTAGGGTTTTTTTAGGAAAACTAAATTGCATATCTACGCACAAGGATAACATTGTGTTCTGAAAATAATTAAAATCATTTAGGGCAATTCATTTAATTTCGTATTTTTTAAGTACCTACACAAATTATTGTATCATTTATTTAAAAAAATCACAAGACCTTTAAAAATGTCCGCACGAGTTGATTTTGATTAAATAAAAGGATATTGCTTATAAAGGGTGTCCCGTTGGTAAACGGAAATATTTTAAACGTAGGTAGACGTCACAAAGGCGATCCTAAATAACCCATACATAATGGGTCTCTTGGCTTCCATAACTGAGTTACAGGATGTTTTATCAATTATGCATAATTATTCATTTGCCCAGAACTTTTTAATCACTTAGTATATCTTTTCCATTTTTGGCATACAGACTACACTGCTTACGATTAATGTACTGAAATATTGAAAGATATCAAAATGCAGGTTCGGCTTTAGGAAAAATTGAAACATAATAAACATATCAAAACAACACCCTGTATAACACAATTTTAATATTTCCATTTTAGATTTGAATAGAGCGAAAAAACTGAATTGAAATAAGTTATTGTTGTTATTCCACCACCGATTCGAATGGGAAAATTTTGAAATTGAAAGTAAAATTTTAGAGAAAAAACAAAGAAAAATTATTTTTTTACTTTTCGATCACCTCGTATAATTTTATTTTAGCACTTTATTAGTTTTATGTAAAAAATAATACAAAATAAAGTGCAAAACTTGATAATTTAACGTTGTGTAGCTTCCTCATATGCAACTATGGCCAAATCAGTAAGTGACATCATTAAACGTGCAAGAAAGTGCATACAACAAAATGGTGGACGTTTTGAATATTTTCGTTAATATTAATAAATGTTTGTTAGTTACTACGAGCGTTTATTGTCTCGCTTTACTTTATACTGGGCGTATAAAAAATAAATATCTAATTAAATATTTTCTCCTAAGTACGGTCCTGTAGGTACACCAGTACAGTGTAAAATTATTTTAAGCCGAAGAAACAAGAAATAGATAAATGACGCGAAGTGAAGTTTTGAAATTGTTAAAGAAAAAATGAGTTTCATAATATGGTTTTCTAAATTAAATGAAAATTTTACTTTCAGTAACCAAATTTTCCAATTTGAATCGGTGGCGGGATAACAAGAATAACTTGTTTATATACAGGGTGTTGTTTTGATATTTTTAATATGTTTCAATTTTTCCTAAAGCCGAACCTGGATTTTCATATCTCTCAATATTTCAGTACATTATTCGTGTGAAGTTTAAGCTGTGTGCCAAAAATGGAAAAGATATACTAAATGCTTCAAAAGTTCTGGCCAAAATAATAATTATGCACAATTGATAAACACCCTGGTAACTCGGTTATGGAAGCCAAGAGACCCATTATATATAGGTTATTTAGAATCCCATTTGTGACCTCTACCTACCTTTAAAATATTTCCGTTTACCAACGGGACACTCTGTATATAAAATGAAGTTTATTCAAAATTTTTGAAAATTATTGCAAATTTTATATCACGCGCCAGCCACTGATCTTAAAAGATTCAACTTGTTTTAATAGTTCTTGACAATAAATTTAAATATTATTTAAAAAAAATTACACCTGATGAACATTTAACAGGAAATTACTCTAATTTCCGTAACAGCAGGTTTCCTTCCTGACACTTTAATCGTCAAATGGCCATCTAGATCCATACACGTATGTGGACAATTTCTGAAGGCCGACACACCCAATCTAGTGGTCTACTGCCACTAACCTATACTCCACATTCCAAAGATAATAGTAATTTCAAAATATTGCATATTTCAAGTAATTGGTATGTTTGAGATGTTTCTATTAGTTTCTACTAGTTTTTCATAAATAAGGTCAATCAAATAGAGATTAAACACAAGTATTTCAGTAAGAAATATAACAACAAATTTTTTTTTAAGTCAGACGATCACATAAATTTATTTGAGAGTTCCCTCCCAACTTAAGAACCTGACGATGGCTATAGGTCGAAACTAGTTGTGTATTAAATAATTTTTTAAGTATTTTTTTGTTTATTTTTGTGTATTGGCTCGAACAAAAATTGTTTTAAATGCTAGTAGAAAAACTGTATATTATTATATCTGATAAATCTACAACTATAAAGAAAATATTGCATGAGTTTAAAATTTTTTTGATTTATTCTATGCTCATAAACCCTACTAAACAAACAAATAAATTAAAAAGAAAAAATCAATAAAAATCCCAGGCGGGTTTCGTTTCTGATGCATGATTGAACTCTCCATGTAGCGATCTCACCATATTTTTAAAACTGTCGCTTGATACGTGTTTTTTTCCACCTGATAGATATATTGTAAAATACTTGTTTTAATAACAGTTGTATTTTATTCTTGATGGAGTCTCCCTTAAGTCCCTAACGCGACCCCTTAGAAACTCCTGAATAAATAGTTAACGTGTTAAAAAAAAATTAAAAACGGCCCTACACGTATACAGTAAAAATTGATTAATTGTTTAAATATTTTATTCGTACCAAGGTTATAGCTTAGTTAGGTCTGACATTAAATACAAGACAGCTTTTATCTAGGTTTCGCACTGTGTAATTAAAATTATTACATAAACTATATAATTATGATGAAATTAATATACCAAATGATACAAAACTATCAAACAACGGTGAGTATTACCTAAAGAAAAGCAGGATTTACACAAAATCCGCAATTTCTATATCTCAGTTATAAAATAAATCATTTAATGTATTTTTTATTCGGTCTTATACTGTCCATTTGAGATAACAACGATTTTGCATGACAATCTGGATTATTTGTTCCCTGTCACTCTTTAAGTTCGTAGGATGGTGCCACTTTAGACAAATCCATATGATGTTTAGGAAGTACTAACCTTTAAACGATACGTGTTAAAAATTCATGACAGTTTGACATTTATCTCACAGGTTATAGTGCTTTTAGTGATAATACTTTTCTAATTTTCAAAACAATAAAAATATCTGAATCATTCGAACTCTGCTCCATCGAGACAATTGATAGATAAGTAGTTTGCTGACTTTAAATGCGGGCGTATAAACTGTGATGATAAAGGTTGCCCAAATTTGGCAGTTCCAGAAAACATAGAAAAGGCAACAAAATAGTTGTAGCCGATCGTAAATTGAAGTTGCATGAGATAGGTGGCACCTTAAAGATATATTGACTATTTTGCATGGATTTTTGTCCATGAGAAAACTCTTGTTGAAGTGCTGATGATTCAGAGCGCAATAAAAAGCATTTTTACATACAGTATGCGACAATGGATGTAATGTGGATCGATGATTACACTCCAGAGTCAAATCGGCAGACAGCTGAGCGGACAGCAACATTATTGCAGCAAACAGGCTAATATGACACCAAATAATATAATTTTTATAAATTCTATTGTACCTTTCGCTTTTAATTAGCAATATCCCACTTGATTTTAATTTTTATGACCTTTAAAATAAATAAAAAATACTATCTTTAAGTAACAATATTTTAATTAATCATTAACAATAGTTATAACAACTTTCGCTCGAATTAAAGTTTTGTGCATTTAAATTAAGCATTACTAATTAATTTAAAAATAAAAATAAGATCGTGTATTAATATTCCAATATTGTTAATGTAAGGATAATTAATTTTTTTTACTATTGCAACAGAATTCCTTTATTTTGCTGTATCTATAGATAATCCTGTTTCACTCTGTATACTCGATAATATGTTTCTTTACAGATATCCTAAAATAACTGACCTCTTACATATGAAGCCATCCTGTTGCCTAGGAGCTCTTCAACCCTAATCTAGGATATTTGCTACTGAACGTTATCTCCCAGCTGATAACATCAAGCCGACGCGAAAGAAGGGGAGAAAAAACTGCAGACGTATATCTGGATAAGAAGTCAGCCCGCTCTCTCATAGCTTCTTTACTTTGGACAATATTTTCGAAGAACTTCTACAGAATGCTATTAACTGGTGCAGGAGGTTACTTGAAAAATCTATTTTTTGTTACTGGTTGGAAAATATACTAGTTTTTTTAGCAAATTAACTTCGGTATATATTTGGTAAATTTATTAATTACAATAATTTTTTTTCTGTGAATATATTTTACTTTTTAGTATCTTCTAATTGATTCTATGAATTTTTTTAATAATTTCAAATGTAATATTTTAATTTCTTTATTATAAAATCTTCGTCTATGTTAGGACAAACAAACATCGCCATCCTTTAGGATAGACATTCTTTAATGCAGAAGTGAATGGTGGATTGCATAACTGTGATTGCTAAAAGTTGTATTATATCAGATAACTTATATCAAAATGATTGCTTTGAAAGTTTCACTACATGTTAAAAAATCGTTTTACGGAGCTTGACATCTCAAAAAAAAAAAAATTTGATAGAAAAATCGACCACGATTTCTTCAGAGTTAATTAATATTAAAAAAATCGAAAACGAGAGTTTTCTTCATACCATTCGCCAATTAATTCTGAAATGGAAACTGGGATAGGGTCCTTATAAAACATTTTTATAAATATAGAAACTTAAACGGTTCCAAAAAATATTGCGTAATTTATTATTCGTGTTTTGACAGAAACATTTTAAGAAGCATTTAAATTCAATGATTTTCTTTATAAACTAACATTCTGGCCTAAAATATTACGAATAAATATCTAGAAAATTGCTAAACTTTTTTTTTCGACATAATTGGTTAATTTTAAAGAACTTTAGAGAAGGTTTCGTTTCTGATCGACCATTGATCTCTCTGCGCTCTCACCATAGTTTAAAGCGATCTTTTTATTATGGAAGCATGTTTTGAATTTCTCCAATAATAATCCTTCAAAACAGACACATTTTCGAGTTATTTTTTATTAGAAAAAGCTAGAAATGTTCATTACAATTTTAAGTTTACTTGATATACAGTATGTCTGAAAAAATGGAAACAAATGGAAATCTTTTTTATTGAAAATTATTTAAATATGAGTAATTTGAAATCGAATTTGTTGCAAGATGTTACAATAAACTTTTTGTTGTATGAAAATTCTCAAAATTACGTGTTTAAAATGTATGATTACAGTATAGAAATTTAAATTTTGGCACGGATATATAAATGTCTCAAAATGGTGTACACTGAAAAAAAATATACAAACTCTTGTGAAATAAACTTTTGTGGTTTAATCGATATCTGCAATTTATTTTTCGATTTCTACTACAGTTTCTGGCTCTGAAATGGCAAAAATTATTAAATTAATACGACAGGGTGTGTTTCAACTCCCAACGACACACCCTGTAGATGAAATACTTTCGAATCTTAACTTTCCTACAAATATAGTGAGTAAAATGTTGAAATTTATACTTTTTACTACAACTACCTACACCTGAGTATTTGTAGTATCTCTAACAATACACAATTACTGTAAATTTAGATTATTCGACGTGAAATATCTCCAATTCTGACTCGATTGTATCATTTTGAAATAATTGCTACACCCACCTGTGGTTTAATAGAATTGCAATAAAAATGCATTGTCATCTGGTTTTATATAAAGAAATAAGTGGAAATAGGTTACATTTTATTAGCTGAAAGTTTGATATGGAGATTATTATTTCTATTCAAGAATTTATTGAATATTTCGAAATTAAATCTTCCAAATTGATGCTGTAACCAAAAAAAAAATATTTTAAGGAGCATTTTATTCGTACCACTGGGTATGTAGACCAGGGCCAATCGAAAAATAAATATTTGCTTTGAAAAAATTACAGCTTATTTAAAACACAAAAAAGAACGTTTTCACCAAGTTTCATAAAAAAATTAAAAACAGGTTGGGTTGAAATATGACTATTATAAAAGTTTTAGTTTTTTTAATTATCTTCAACTTCTATATTAACTTTTTTTCAATAGGATGCATATTTCTGTCAAAAATCGTAAAAAAATAATATCTAACCCTCAAAATCTACCCCCGCCCCCTTTCCGGAACATTTACTCAGACGTCTTGATTTTTCTTAATTTTTCTTATAATTTACCCTAATTTACACCCAAATTCAATTTTGACATCCATTTTAAGAGCTTTTGAAACTAAATACTTTTTAAAAAACGATTTGAATTGAGTTGTAACATTTTTGGCATTCCATTGTTTGCATCGATACCAAAAACAAACGATAAGGATCTTATTTCCGTTAAAGGTGGCGCGTCGTTAGTCGCGAGCCCGCAGACAGAAATTCCCAGTATCGAATTTATATCTCCACCTTTATACCTTGACACATAAATTTTTTTGTAATGTGTCTAATCCGTGGAGAATTTTCAGACTAAAAAATGATGCTGTTCCAAAGGAATTTCAATTCTTCGAGTGTCAGCAGTACTGGCATATTTCGCTTTAAGAGTATCACGCAGAATGTGCAATTCTTACGGTTACATTTTTTTTTTGTATTCACACATTCGTACTCCATAAATTTTTAGGTACATTTTTCATTTTGAGAGAATGAAAAAATAAGTGCATGTTAACTATGTTCTCATTTTTGTAAAATTTGATTTAGTTTTTTCTAAAAAAAATCGCAAAATCCATGTTTTTTGATGATTTTCCCATTTTTTTTTTTAGAAAATAACCAAAGCAAATATGGAAAAAGTGAGAACATAGGAACAACAACAAGTAGAAGTAAAGAGCCTCATGTATTATAATAATAATAATAATAATAATAATAATAATAATAATAATAATAATAATATACGCCCTGCTGACTTTGCTCTTCCACCTTAATGGACGTGATAAAAGCATATATTCTGAATTGAATAAGGGTAATAATCGAAATCATAATCATCTTTATTGGTTCTTGAAATCATACAGAATGGTATAGAACAAGTCAGTTCAATAAATAGATATAAGAATTCTTAACAAAGTACCCTATGGATTTACTTATAAAAGTTCAAATATATTATATAATAAATAATAAAAACATATAAACAAAATAAAATAAATATCTACTTAGGTATTATTGGACACAATTATTATTCAATAAAATAAAACGCCTCTAAGTCAGTACCACAATTTTTTTTAGAACAATGGGGGCAACTAGTTTCGGCAGATCTGTCATCATCAGGCCTGTAATAACAGTACACAATCAGATTAAAATTATACGACATTGAAGTAATAATACACTTGCCCATAGGGTACTAAAGTAAAACATTAAATATAAACAAATTAAAGAACCATTTAAATTATTATTTAATTAATGAGGAGAAGGGGGATGAAAAGTCCTTTCTATCTGACAAAGTTATTTATTGGCGACCGGTTTCGACAATAGTATGTCATCATCAGGCACACCTAGATGGAAAAGTTATGGGGTTAAAAAAATAATTGTCAAAACAACAATTAATTAAGTTTGAAAAATAAAATAAATAAGTTAATGAAGTTAGACTCAGCATAAGTTATCCATGAAGGATTAGCGTCAGGATTTTCACAAAAAACGTGGTACAGGTCACTGTGTTAACATTTTAAAAAATTGTGATGTAATTAAGAGGATACTTATTAAAATTATTTTGAATAAAACCACAAATTGAATTTAATTATGTTCCAGCAGTCAAAATTAATAAATAGACATTAAAAAATGCTTAAACACGAAAACAGACATTTAAGATACAAAAGCTAGGAACAAATGTTTGAAATTTTTATCAGAAGATATTTTTTCTAATAAAAGAAAAGATAGTGAATAGTTTACATTTTTGAACACAACTGTAGAAATTAGGAGTTATCTGTAATAATATTATTTAATTTATTTTTTTTATTATTATTATTTAATTTAAATTAAAATTAAATTTAAGTTATTATTAATTTATGATCTGATTGAGATTTTAGAGCTTGCTATCGTTCAAATACTCTTGAATTAAGCATTGGTCAGTAACAAGACATATTTATAATTTTATTCACCTGTATAAATCAGTAAATGTATATTTGGACTGTTTTTTACAGTAAATGGTGTACCTATCACAAATATTGCACTTAAAATTCTTTACACCTGAATGAATCAGTAAATGTCGTTTCATATGTGTCTTCAGGGTAAATCATTTTTCACAAATGTTGCACTTGAAATTCTTCTAGTCTATGTATTAGTAAATGTTTTTGTAAATAACTCTTGTGATTAAATGATTTATCACAAATGGCGCATTTGAAATTTTTTTCACCTGAATGAATCAATAAATGTTTATTTAGAGTACTTTTATGAGTAAATGATTTATCACAAATGGCGCATTGGAAATTTTTTTCACCTACATGTATTAGTAAATGCTTTTGTAAATAACCCTTGTGAGTAAACGATTTATCACAAATGGCGCATTTGAAATTTTTTTCACTTGAATGAATCAATAAATGTTTATTTAGAGTACTTTTATGAGTAAATAATTTATCACAAATGGCGCATTTGAATTTTTTTCACCTGTATGCATTAGTAAATGCTTTTGTAAACAAACATAAATAATAAATAGCGCATTTGAATTTTTTTTCACCTGAATGAATCAATAAATGTTGATTTAGAGTACTTTTAACAGTAAATGTTTTTTCACAAATGTTGCACTTGAAATTCTTCTCATCTGTATGAATTAGTAAATGTGTCTTTACAGAGCCTTTCTGAATAAATGCTTTACCACAAATGTTGCACTTGAAATTCATTTCACCTGAATGAATCAGTAAATGTTTATTTAGAGTACTTTTGAATAAAGAGTTTTTCACAAATGTTGCATTTGAAATTTTCTTCACCAGAATGAATTACTAAATGTCCATTCGGATGAACCTTCTCAGTAAATAATTTTTCACAAATATTACTCCTGAATGAACCATAAAATGTCTAATGGCGGTTTTTCATTAAAAGGACAAAATAAAACACGAACTCGTGTCGAATAAAACAAATATCCAACTAGTGACTGGTGGCAAACTTTTTGATGACTGCTAAAGTCTAAAGACTCTAAAGTGCTAAGACTGTTTTGCGATAGTTGGAGTTTTGGTATTCGGGTCCCACTCAAAAGGTTTCAATGTGTTTTGAAACTCGAGCCTGTTTAGTGGAAACGGTTGTGTGGTATTTTCTATGTTCGGATTAATTTTCGCTTTGCTAATGTAATATCATCATTCTTAAAATCTTTCATCAATTGTGCAGTATCATCATTAATATTTGTGTTGGCGTCGACTGTCGCCTTCTTCTCCAAATATACAGGAGATTCTCAATAATCCATATATAATGGCATCCAACGAAGTTATAGGGTGTTTTTATCAATTATGCATAATTATTCATTTGGCCAGAAGTTTTGAATCACTTAATATATTTTTTTTCCATTTTTGGCACACAGCTTACACTTCTCACGAATAATGAATGAATTATTGAGAGATACGAAAATCCAGGTTTGGCTTTAGGAAAAATTGAAACATAATAAAAATATCAAAAAATTATATGGGTTATTTAGAATCCTCTTTGTGGTCTCTATCTACCTTTAAAATATCTCCGTTTACCAACGGGACACCCTGTATAAATAATATTATAATAAATACCTTTATTATTAATAAATTACTGGTACTAAAATATTTATACACTTTCCAAGTTTAAACTAGCCACAATTAAGAATAAGAAACAATTTTTTTCCGAATGTTGTTTAAACAACGATTTTATAATAAATTCAGAAAACACGTATTTGATGTATTTTAAACCATCCGAAAGTATTTTTTTCTTAAATTAAACAAAAATCAATACAAATCCGGCTATTCAATTACCTCCTGGGCCGATGAATTAGTCAATAATTTCGCCAAGGTAAGTTTTTTACAAAAAATCACATTTATCTGTTCGTCTGTTTAGTCCCATTTAAAAACTTATAAGCCTGTACCTCTTAACAGTTCTAACTGTGGTTTATCGATGGAATTTGCAAAACTACAGACACGATTACGTACCTCGTTTGCTTAGTTAATCTACCTCAAATTTCAGGTAGTTCTGTTATTAATCAAAGTTTAATTTACATGAAGCTTAATCTGCGTTATTTATTGACCGACAGAAAATTTGTGCGCCGCACCTTATCGCGAACTTTACTTTTTTTCAACGATACTGTTTTTAAAACATAAGAATACAAATTGTATTGCGTATTTTCAGATCATTTTTTATGATATTTTATGTAGGTAATTGAAATCGGAACGTTGTCGTTGATAGTTTTCTGGTATTTTGTCCGTTCGTTCGTTAGTTCGTTAGTTCGTTCGTTTGTTCGTTCGTTCGTTCGTTCGTTCGTTCGTTCGTTCGTTCGTTCGTTCGTTCGTTCGTTCGTTCGTTTGTGAAATTGAATGGTATAAACACCCTCTATATTCTGCTGTTCAAATATCGGAAGAAAACACCTTATAGATGTTTCTGTTCCAACGTAAATAAGTTAAGGTGGTAATAGTTTGCTGTGGACTGTATCTCTTGGTTGATGATTTGCAGTGAAAGAAAACACTTTTAACTTTTAAACTTCTATTATTTAACAACGAACTGTGTAACAAGTTTTAACAAGACCAAAAAGTTAACAACTAGCTTATAAATATTGGGCAATTGCTCATTGAAATTGGTTGCTTGCAAGTACGAAATGACTAGTTTATTATTGCTAATTTACAACAAAATTGAGCAATTTTGAAATGGATACGAATGCCCAAAAATAATGGGAGCCGGCCGACCTACTCGCCATGAATAACAAAATGCTACTGATTGTTCTAGAATAATTTCTATAAGCTTTGAATATATGGGTCTTATCTTGTCCTACTGTTATCTTTGTCTATTTTAATTTGTAACCGTTTTTTATCCAATCGTTTTACTTCGCGGTGATCATCAAAGTCTGTTTCCCGCTTGCTGTCCTGACCCTAGGCAAACTTTGCCTTCGGGAATTAAGGCCCTTTGTAACATAGTTAGTCATAATAATTCAATTATATCACCCTGTAGAAATAAGTTTATATCTAAATATTAAATTAGTTAGTTAGGAAATTTAGGAAATATTTCCAATTAAGCATTCTATGTTTATTTAATATTACTTATTATTGTAGTTTTTAATTATAATTATTTATTAAATATGTATACAGATAACAATTTTTGGTTGAATCTAAATAAAACTTAAAAATGCATCCAATTAAATAATTAAATAAGTAGATAGAAGATTATCCCATAGCGATCCTGCTTTAACGAACTTATTCTGGATACTAATTAATTATCTGATGGCATATGGTATTCAATAATCAATATTATGGGAGCAACTCAGAGCAAAGAAGAGATTGTGATTGCCCAAGCTGGTAATGGTGGTGGTGTAAATAATTCACTTCAAAAAACAAGCTTAACTTTTGGGAATGGTGGCATTTGGTATGGTCATGATTATTATGGTTTATGTAATTTATAAAATTATTAAGAAGAGGCTCGAAAATAAGATAAGAAGCGAATTTAGTAGAAGTCAGGACTCTTCCTCTTCCCTTGATACATAAATTACTATTAATTGTCCTTTTGAACACAAACATTTGTTATAAATAAAAAATGTTTACTATTAATCATTCTTTCATGTTCTTGCAAATTGTATTACTAAAATTGTTTACTTTGTAATGTATTTCTGTTCCTATTACAATTTCATTTTGAAACATTTTCTTTTCAAAATTGTATGAATCTGTCAAATTTTACGACAGCGGCCTACTCGATTCCTTTTTTCTCTAATAAACCGTCAAACATTTCTTATTTTGCATAAATCTCGCAAGTTTTACAAAATAAACCCCACAAACTCTATATCAGCAAAAAGCTCTTAAAAATGCCATGCAATGATTTATTAAAATATAGGGTGATGCAGTTGAAAAAGTCGAGTTATTGCTATTTGTAATCGTTTAATAAAAACCTCAAATCTATAGCTTGGGTAGAAAAAAGTTATGGAGCATGCACACACCCCTGGGTCACCCTGTATGTATTGGGATCTTTATTATTTTCAGACTTTTTTTACACTTTTTCTCACACATTTTATTCTTTTATTTTCTATATTTTTTTAAGATTTCGTAAAATTCAAAATTCAAGTTAATCTTTCATAAATTTCTTCAGAATTTGATTCATCTCGCATAGAAATGACTCGTATCTGGGGTACGTGATTGAAATTGAGGTCAAGTTTAAAATCTGAAACAATATAAATTAGAAAATAGCAATAAATGACTGTATGTGGTGAAAGGTCGAAACAATTTTGCAAAATCGGACTTACAATCGTGAAAAAAAAAACATGAAAATTGAAACAAATTAATTGCTGGACTGTCATCTAAAATAATGAATGTGTTTGTGAATTCAATTTAGTTGACTGTTGAACCTTTCCATTACCCGCTATGTACCGTCAATTTATTTTCTTACATATACAGTCTCTAAATTATTTTTTCTTCTTAGCCCGCCACATAATTCTGCTTTTTCTTATCGATTATCTTTATATGGTACTAGTTGCAACATATCAATTACAGACCGAATCGCATGATTTAAAAGGTACCAGAAGTTATTGTTGGAATCTGCTAACGGTACTCAGGATATATTGGATTCTTCGACATCTTCTTTTCATGGTTTTTTTAAAGCAGGGTCAACTTTACAGATTTTGCCTGTGTAAATTGGTCGTTTTTAATCAAGAATAAGTAAAAAAAATTGGAATATTTTTGATATATTAATAATAAGTCATGTAGTCAAGTAAAAAATGTACATCAAATCAATGGACGTCAACATTAATTTTCAGCCGACGACAGCTATAATCAATACAATAAACGTTCGTACGTAAATTTTCTTAATCCTTAAGTTTCGATTTTTGTACGTAAAATCAATAAAATATGAGCATACATTTATGATCGCAATGATAGGCCTATGATAGCCGGTTATCAATGTTACGAATGATGGATATCAATCTATGGTTAATGTTTTTAAAAACAATGAAAAGTAAGTATACATCTATGATCTCTGTACATTAAAACCACAAATAAAAAGCATGGGTCTACGATCGTCGGTTATTAACGTTAGGGATGATTGACATTAATCTATAACACCAGTACATTAAAACAATAAATAGCGAGCATAGATTCATAATCACCAATTATTAATATTAAGTTTTATTTATCAGACCTTGCTAAATTATGTTTACTGGTAATTACTTTATCAAAAATATTAAAACAAAACGATATTTCTAAAAAAAATTAAAACATCTACCTACTAATCATTGGCTCGCACTTTCCCAAAACCTATATTTTCGAATTTCCCATATGAACAATCAAGATTCAACCAACTGGAAGAGGATTATAAAAAAAATTAAAGAGACAAGGCTTTGAGCAAATGTTCTTCCGAATAATTACCATTTTTTTTATCTTTGCGTTTATAACCGTCAATGTCATTTTTTCGGGTCAAATATTGAAAAAACGGTCATTCCAATGAAAAAGTTTGTCATAACATGATATTTCGGCGATATCCTAAGCTTTAAAATGGATTATTCTACATTATTTAATATTATTAGCCAAAAAAAGTTACGGGCAAAAAATACATTTTTTTTAGAAATGTACGATTATTGTGATGAATATCGTATTTTTCTGCGCACTATAACTCGGGAGGGAACTTTAATTCATTAAAAAAGGTAATTTATCAATTACGAATTTTTTTTCTTTTTTTTCACACCCCAACCTGCCACCACTCAAAACGCAACTAACGAAAGTTTTCTACTTCTAGACACCTTTACTAGCAATTTGCAAAAAAATTTATGTCGATCTGATCAGTTACTAGTTTCTGCTCGATATTACAAAAAAAATTACTAGCTTTCTTGGACTACTTGGTAAGTTTTACCCCTCCCCCCATAAAAAAAGCTAAATCCGCCCTTGTCCACAGGGCACTTATAGCCACTGATTGTGACGAAGCTGGTGTATTTTATCCAGCGCCCTCTTCACTAGAATAAGTAAATCACCTAGGGCTTTTAAAGGGAAAAGCAAGCTTATAAAAATACTTTTCCAAAAAGTTCCAAAACATTTTGCTCTCTTGTGGAAAATCTAAATTGAACAAGAAAATAATTTTAAAACATATACAGGGTGTTTCCAAATGACACTTACAACGTCTGGCTGTAGATACCTCTCGTAAAATTGGAAAAAATGATATAAGGAATGAGGGGTCCAACTCGATTACTTTTCGTAATACAGGGCGTTAAAGTTAAATAAAAATAAATGTTTTTATTTAAAAATTTTGAAACGGATTAATATATTAATTTGAAATTTAGCAGGTCGTTTTTAAATGTAAAAAGACATATTTTAGTAACACATCATGTTTCATATCTAGATCCAGTGGCGTGAAGTTAGAAGAGTATATCCCCTTTTCCCAACCATTTTCTACGCCCATGGTATTGTTACGAAACTGGGGTTCGTTATTTTATGAAAATAACTCAAGAACTTTGCAAAACGTTTATTCTCAAAAAATACAACTGACAACTAAAAACTTATCATTCATATCCGTCACTGTCCAAAAATATCTAGTGGCGTTTCAAATACCAGGGGCGTAGCCTGGATTTGTAACATTGCCCCCCTTCTAATTTTGATCGTCCCGATCAAAAGCTTCATCATGATAGGGCTTCAATCTTTCCAGATGAACAACCTTCATCTTGGTCCCAGGGCTGCGTTGGATTCTGTAAACCACGTCGTTGATTCTCTTCTTCACCTCGTACGGTCCTTCCCAAAAGGGTGTTAGCTTTGGAGACACACCTCTTTTCCTACGTGGATTATACAACCAGACCTGGTCACCTTCTTTGAATCCTCCTGAATTAGCTTTCAAGTCGTAACGAGCTTTCATCCTATCACTTGCCAATATCAGCCTCTTCCGCGCGGTTTCGTGGATTTTCAAGAGGCTGTCCCTCAGTTTATCCGCATAGTCCCGCACGTCTACCTCTTCGGTGCTTGGTGATCCGAACAACAAATCACAAGGCAATCGAAGTTCCCTTCCGAAGACAATGCTAGCCGGGGTAAGCTTGGTGGAATCGTGGACGGCCGCCCTGTATGCCATAAGAAACAGTGAAAGGTGTCTGTCCCAGTCCTTCTGGTGTTTTTCCACCACCTTGGAAAGGTGTTCTTCCATAGTTCGGTTGAACCTTTCGACCATTCCATCTGACTGGGGGTGAAGAGCCGTGGTTCTGGTCTTGTTGATGCCCATCAGTTCGCAAACTTTCTTAAACAACTTGGATTCGAAATTCCTTCCTTGGTCGGAATGTAACTCCATCGGTACTCCGAACCTTGAAAACAATGACCTGGCTACTGTGGATGCTTCCTGATTTGGTATGGCATAGGCTTCCACCCATTTGCTGAAATAGTCCATGGCAACGAGGATGTATTTGTTGCCATCGTCTGTCACAGGAAAAGGTCCAGCTACATCAATGGCAATCCGTTCAAATGGTGCGCCTACATTGTATTTCTTCATTTCCCCCCTGGACCTCGTTTTGGGACCTTTTGTGGCGCCACACTCTTGACATCTTCTGCACCAGCCTTCTACATCGTCTCTGCATTGGACCCAGTAAAATCTCTGCCTGATTTTGTCCAAGGTCTTGTTGACTCCCAGATGTCCTCCTGATTTCCCTTCATGAATTTCTTTCAAGACTTCACTTATTCTCTTCCTGGGTAAAACCAATTGGGAAATTGACGACCTCCCATCAGCTGATTCCCATACCCGTTTGAGTAATCCATTTTCCACAACCAGGGACTTCCACTGTGCCCACATTGCCTTGAAGATGGGATCTCTATCCGAAATATCTCTCCAAGAGGGTCTGTCAGTTCCGTTCTCCTTCCAATGTAGAAAGTCCCTAATGCTTGCATCTGTTTCTTGGTCATGTCTCATGTGTTCGGTAGTCCAGTCATCCTCAGGTATTAGTGTCGTACGTCTTATCTCGGCGACTCCTTCATGACATTCAATACGCTGGCAATGCTTACAGGCTTCTGGACATGGTCTTCTAGATAAAGCATCCGCATTGCTATGCAGCCGTCCTGGTCGATGTTTGATTTTGAAATGGTACTGGTTCAGTTTTTCTATCCATCTAGCTATCTGTCCTTCCGGGTTTTTCATCTCCAGTAGCCATTTCAGGGCTGCATGATCAGTCCTGATGAGAAACTCTCTTCCATATAGGTATCTGTGGAAATGATCTACTGCCTTGACTATCGCTAGAAGTTCCTTCCTGGTAACACAGTAATTTCTTTCGGGCTTAGACATCACCCTGCTGTAGTATTCGATGACTTTCTCTTGACCATCTTGCACTTGTGACAATACAGCTCCAAGCCCCATATTGCTCGCATCTGCGTCCAGTATGAACAGTCCTTTTTGCCGCGGGTATGCCAAGATTGAACTTGAACAAAGTGCTGCCCTCAACCTGCGGAAAGCTTCATCACATTCAGTAGACCAATGGAAGCTGACTCGATCTCCTGTCAACTTATGAAGGGGAGCTGCGATGTCTGCAAATCCTTCCACAAAACGGCGGTAATATGTACACAAGCCTAGGAAGCTCCTCACTTCGTGTTTATCTTTTGGTCTCGGCCAGTCTCGAATAGCCTGTATTTTCGATTCATTTGTTTGAATTCCTTCTGCGGAGACTGTATGGCCCAAGAACTCCACTTGTTTCTGGAATAGAGAGCACTTCTTTAGATTCAGCTTGAGGTTGGCACTCCTTAAACGTCCGAAAACCTCACGTAGGTTGACCAGGTGCTCTTCGAAATTCCTCCCCATCACCATAACATCATCCAGATATACCAGGCAAGTTTTCCAAGTCAGTCCGCGCAATATTAGCTCCATCAATCTTTCAAAAGTCGCCGGCGCATTACAGAGCCCAAACGGCATAACGGTGAAGTGATATAGTCCGGTACCAGTGGTAAACGCAGTCTTTTCCTTATCATCTTCGTGTATGCCTACTTGCCAATATCCACTCTTCAAGTCCAGCGTTGAAAACCATTGTGAACCTGCCAACGTGGTTAGTGTGTCATCGATTCTGGGTAATGGATAGCTGTCCTTCTTCGTGACGTCATTCAGTTTTCTATAATCTACACAGAATCTTGTAGAACCATCCTTTTTGGAAACCAATACTACAGGGGCTGACCATGGACTCGTTGATTCTTCGATAACGCCATCTTCTGTCATTTTCTGGACAAGCTTTTCCACTTCTTGTTGTTTGGCGAATGGCAATCTTCTTGGTGGTTGTCGAATTGGATGGGCTTGACCGGTATCTATCCTGTGTTGTGCCAAGTTAGTTCGCCCTGTTGATGACCCTGTGGACTCAAATACGTCACTTTCCTCAAAAATGAATCTCATGGCAGCTTCGTAATCTGTCGGTGTTAAATGAGTTAAGGATTTTCCGATTGTTCCTACCACATCATAAGTTGTGTCTACTCTATCTGGATATCCGCTTGTTTCACAATCTGCTACCCATTCTACCGGCTCGCATACTCCTATGATGTCTCCTTCCCGGACTGTTATTCCATCAGGAAATACATTGGCAATTCTTACAGGAATGTCTTGTTTTGTCCTAATTAAAGCTCGTGCAAGTAACAATTTGGTAGGGGATTCTTCACATGGCTGTACTATTCCAACGCAGCACCCAGGGTCCTCTTCTAGTCTGGCCTTAACGATCTTCTCAGATGAACCAGGTATCCTGACCGTTTTAGCAATTCGCAGTCTCACAGAGTGCCCCCTTTCAGATGATTTTGTCAAAATGAATTCTTCACCTCCGAATTTCATAGTTCTCTGCTCACCATCGAAAGAAAATCCATAGTCACTTATTAGGTCCATCCCAAGAATAAATTCGTCTTCTATGTCTGCTACGAAAACTGTTTCCATAATTCGTAGTCTTCCGAGGGTTAGTGTGACGTCAGCCTCCCCTCGTATTGGTGCATTCTCTCCAGTGACCGTTCGTAGAACGAAATTAGATGTAAGTGATCTTACACTGCCTGGTTCAAGGATACCGCTGCGAACTAGGGAAACTGACGCACCAGTGTCTACAGTGCATATAACGTCTTTTTGGTTCACCTTTCCCCTAATAGTCAAACTATCGGTGGATCTTCTTATTCTGTTGACGTGGATGACTCTGGGGGCTTCGTTATCACTAGCCAGCATACGCCCCGATATGCTGGCTAATTTTAGTTTTCCTGGTACCTGTTCGAGGACCCTCTAGATGTTCCTGTCCTCACAGGTGAGTACGAACGTGGAGGTGTCCTGGAAGGTGATAAAGAGCGTAGTGGCACCCTTACCCTGCAGTCTCTCTTGAAATGTCCGCTCCTACCACATCTGAAGCAATTTCCTCTTGGTTGGTTGGTGGCGCTGATTTTCCTGGATTCCATTTTTTCTAGTATTCTTAGCATCTGTGATATAGTCTCGCTCAGCTTATTTTCCTGAGGTTGCTCTTCAATTGATACCGCTCTCGCTTTGGGCCTTGTGGGGATGTTGAAAGCCGCTTCCACTTCCAGTGAGCGAACTAGAGCTTCACTGCATCTCTTAAAATGTGACAATCTTAGGGTCCTCTGTATTTCGATATCCCTCAATCCATCAATGAATACTTGAACCGCCAGTTGTTCTTTGAAATCCTCCGGGGCCTCTGGATAAGCAAGCTGGATGAGTGTCTGGACATCGGCTTCAAACTCCTGCAGGCTCTCACCAGACTTCTGCACTCGTGTTTTTAGCTGTGCTCGATACAGTTGCTCCCGATGTTGATTGCCGTATCTTAATTCTAAAGCAGCAATGAGATCCCCATACTTGTAGTTTTGGTCTTTTGGGATGGTCTGTAACATTGCCAAAGCAGGTCCCCTCAAAGCCACTATAAGTGCAGTAGCTTTTTCTTCATCGTTCCATCCATTGGCTGTTGCCACAGCCTCAAACTGCTTTCGGTACAGGGACCATGCTGACTGACCATCATAAATCGGTGGTTTTACGGAATTGTGCAGTGTGGCAACTCTGTCAGGCCGATCTTGTATCTTCAGTGAAGCGATTTTCTTTTCTAGTTCTTCTCGCATTGCACTAACTTCTTCTGTTATTTTGCAGTCCATTCCTTCTACCGTTTTCCAGACTGTTTTGATTTCGTCCTTCAGGTGTGTGATTTTTCCTTCGGCTTTCTGGAACATCTGTTCGAAAAATAGTTTTTGTTGGTCTCGTTGTTCCTTCTCCTCTTGTTTTTCTTTTTCGCGTCCTTGTTTCTCTTTCTGCCGTCGTTCTTCTTCCTCCTGTTTCTCCTTCTGGCGTCGTTCCTCATCCTCTTTCTTTTGGCCCGCAAACTGTTGTTTAATTATTTCCACTATGTCCTCCATGTTGTCGTAGGCTGTACTTCTTGTATTCACCATCAATTGCTCAGTAACATCCCACTTCTGACACCAATTGTTACGAAACTGGGGTTCGTTATTTTATGAAAATAACTCAAGAACTTTGCAAAACGTTTATTCTCAAAAAATACAACTGACAACTAAAAACTTATCATTCATATCCGTCACTGTCCAAAAATATCTAGTGGCGTTTCAAATACCAGGGGCGTAGCCTGGATTTGTAACAGTATTTAAAGCTATTTTTATTTTTTTTTGTATTGCTTAACAGTTTTCAAGTAAAAAACGAATAACATTTACATACCGAAAATCTTGTGGTTTTTAATATATTTAATGTTTTTATGAAGTCTGTAAGATCTTTTATTAATGAAATAACCAACAATATTTTTCTTGGATTTCTTTAATAATTTTTTTCTTATTTTTTACACTAGACACTATACACAAGTCTAGTGGTAATTCAATTAAGCTGAGGGTCATTAGCATTTTTTAAGTTACTTTACATTATTGTACTACTACAAAAGTTTTACAGTAGTGACTTAAAACTAATAGAGTAAAATGTTTAAATTTGTTTTAATGATTATAATAAATCTAGCAATAACTCAGAAATACGTATCTTTAGGTATAGGGAATGCTAATACAGATCGATAGAAATTCAGAGTGTTTCATTTGAAATTATCGACTTATTGAGAATTGAAAATATGGACATTGGACGCTCCACTCTAGACGCCCTGTATAAAATTTCGTATTTGACGTTTCACCGTATGCTAGAAGGATATTCTCACAATCTCTGTATAAAATTTGAAATTAATAGCTTAATAACTAAGCCAGATACGGAAATTAAAGTAAATGCGTGTTTTTCAAAAATTTTTATAAAAATCTCAAATATCTCGGAAACTGTTAAATTTAGAAATGTGGTAAATAATTTTTTGTTCAAAATTTGATGCTGAATCCAAAAATAAAAATAAAAATGGTAAGTAACCGGAAGTTGAAAATATTGAATACATCGTATTGACGAAGCCCCGTAACCCAATTTTCAAATTTCAAATATCTATACTTCTCTATATATGGCTAATGGGCCATCTACGTGACACACCCTGTAGGCTATAAATAAGTTATCACCTTTATTTTATGTAGATGTACACGAAAAGTTTATGAACTCTTATTCAAACGACACAGATTGTTAGAATTGTTTTCACACGTTGTCTGCATACCTTAAGAATACTTGAAATTAATTTGAATTTTTAAGTGTATTAAAAAAATATTTCAAAGAATATCGCATTGTTCGTTTGTACAGAACCGGCCTTCGCAAATTTCCGTTCCAGTTACCGCAGAATTGCGGTTGTATCAGTGACAGATATAATCCAGTGACTTCAAATCTAGCAAGCGTGCTGGCTATTGAATTCAACTTTAGCGTTTATCATTTCGGTCAACAAAAATTCAAGAAAATACGAACAACGAAGAATAAAATAAATAATTAATAGTTAGAAAATTGACATGAGCAAAGACAACATCCGATAAGGGTAACATTTCTTTCGACTGGCCTATTGTTTTTCTTCTAAATACGGTACTGTATTATTTGTAAACAAAAGATTCAGATTTTAAGATAAGTATCGCGATTTTTGACTTGATATATGGCATTGTTTTTTATTGCAATTCTTCAAGGGTATTCATTTAACAGTGAATGTTTTCGTATTTGAAATTTGGTACTTAATAAAAATTGAAGAAGAAACAAGTGTGAAATATTAATAATGCCGCTCATCATCAAAATAATATGTGGTTTACTCTTCAGGATTCTACTTTTAAAATAGTCTTCAGAAAAGCGAATCAAATATTTACGTTACTTTTACCGCCAAACTTGATAAAGGCCCTGTGCATTTTAAAGAACAATACATTGTCAGAGAAATACTTTTGTTTCTTTAAAAAATTGCTTTGAGAATATATTTTTTCGATAAAAGTAGATGCATAAATGACAAACTTTTATCCGCAGTTTGCTAAAGACCCTGTATAATTCGAAGAACAATAGATTTACAGAGAAAAAAACTTTTAATATGAATATGTCTGCCCTGAAAAATAATTTAATCATTTAACGTCAAGATTGATTGATTGTCTAGCGTACCATCAGATAAAGAAGCAAAGATATTAATTTTTGCATAGAAACGTTTCACCGACAGTTTACACGAAAAGATATCTTAGAATACAATTTTTTTTTCAAAATTCAATGCAAATGTAATATTTGATATAGGAGAAACATCTATAGTTTTTCATACAAGACTTAATGAACACCAATGTCCAGTTCCAATTATCAGTTTCTATAGTAAATATTTTTTGTTATGTCAATAAACTATAACAAAATTAAGAATATTTATTTATGGGAAAAGAAATTCTGGGAATAACATTTCTCACTTATGAAATATTTATATTTCTATAAATTTTATCTGCAGATAAGTAAGTATATAAATAAAAAAAAAGAATCTTAAGTATCTATTAAAAAGCTATAACAACAATCAAAATCCATTGGCAGCGAAATAAGAGGTAAGAAGGATAATATAAACAAAAAAATAATTATTCATAAATTATGGTAAATGGTAACTCGAGTTTTTCCTTCTGTAATCTTGCTCGAAAAACTGACATTTGACAAAGTTGTTCGACCACTCTTGAGATTTTTTCTATTTAAAATATTTATACATACATCAAATTTAATACCACCTTTAGAAAAATCCCGCTGTCCATGTAAACATTTTGAACTATTTAAATTAATTCAACTGTAAACCTTTGTTTGATGTCATAGGATTTTTAAAAAACAAAATAATTTCTGCGTAAAGTCAATGTCCCCTAAACGCGGATTCCGAACTGGGTCATGGGTCAAGGGTCACCAAAAATAAAGTATATATATTCACTATGAAAGACGTATGTAACTTGTAATTTCTAATGGAACACTCTGTATATTTTTCTACAGTCGAAAAGCTCATTGTTTCTCCTTTCTAAAAGTGCCATACTTGTCGTGGTTATTATACAGGGTGATGGTAAGAAGCTGACTGCTCTCCCCCATCTTATGAGTGGAAAAATTGGTATTTTGGATTTAATTTTGATTCAAGATTAAAAAATAATTTAGTAATTTTTAAGATCCCGAGCACTCTCTTTAATCTCGCTAAAGATTATTTTTTGACAAAAAAAGAGCTACAGAGTTTTTTTTTCAAAAATAATTAATAAAGTCAGCTTTCTTGATTTTTTTCAGATTTTTTTGATACCAAGCCACATATCTGGGTCACTTTTAAGATAAAAATAAAAGAAGAAGGGGGAAGAAATATATGTCGATGAATTTTGAGTTAAAACTAAATTTTTAATCTTTAAAAAAATCATGAAAAACTTTCGATATGATTTCAGAAAATCATTTGTAACTAAAAAAACATCGAATTATACGACTTTTCGTATATATTCGTTATAAAATGTATTCGGTACAATTTTATCTATACACACACGTTTGATGCGAATATCAAACGTGTGTGTAATTTTTCAGATTCACCATTTAAAATTTTAAGCACTCACCGCCGTGAAAATATGAACCTAATAGGGTGTAACCAACACCATTTTTGAACCACAGGAGGTCCATATAACGTGACTTAACAGCATTTATACCTCTGTATGGGGTAAAAAACTGATTTACGCTAACAGTAATGAAGATTTTTAAAATCGGACTTCATGGTTATGGGGCAATATAGAATATTTTTGTCAGGTATAATTGTAGTACGGTTTTTTTGTAGTATTTTCCACTTTTATAATTCTTCAATTCTTGGATTTTTATTTATTAAAATACCCCTTGCGGGGCATTTGTTAATAATACAATCTGATCACCAAACGATCAATGAGTAATTTTTGTCTAACTTAAATTAATACGTTTGAAGATTGGATAACTGAAGTCTACTCACTAGTGCACCTTAGGTTCTGATACTGCGCACTATGCTCTGCTTTTTTCTGTCACTTTCACTTACACTAACTCAAATGGCTTCTTCCTCTTGATTCTTCTTACTAGATCACTGTTGTCCAGGAGCTGGATGGCTTCTACATTCACGTGTTGGTGGAGTCGTTGTTCGTGACTTCTTGCAAAGTACCCCGCAGTTTTTGATACGGAAATGTCTTTCGGTCGATTTTTCCCAAACTTCGGGAATTTATTCTTCATCCCATCCCGATCAAAAGTGTCCATGGGCAGATTTGGAGCTAGCGCGAATTTAACCTGATTAGAGCGAACTCGATATATGCGCATTTCCGACATGGGCGTTTCATTAACAGGGTTAAACATACCCGGCCAAAAATTAACTTTGCTAATGAATTTAATAAAAGCTTTAGCAAACCAAATAAAAAGCGATGAAAATCTATTTCTAATTGCACCTATTTTAATTTAAAAAATGGGAAAGTCGTTGGGGTGGATAACATAAAGTCTGAAACAATTAAATTAAACTGTAATTATATTTGAAAACAATTTACACATACCATATCTAAATATATAGAACACTCAATATACCCATCAGCTTTTAAACAATCAATTGTTACTCTATTACATAAAAAGGGAGATGTAACAACATCAGCAATTACCAAACTATATCGTTAACGACCCACTTCTCAAAAATGTTTGAAAAATTAAAAAAAATTCAAAATTAGTTTCGTACCTAGACAAATATGAAATACTCTCAAAACAACAGTTTGGTTTTAGAGAGAAAACATCCACACAAAACGTCGTTATTGCCTTTACTTCACAAGTAAATGTATCACTTAATGAGAGCAATCCCTGTTTGTGTATATTTCTGGATCTTTCAAAAGCATTTCACAGGGTTGACAGTGCTTGAAAAATATTGGTATACGAAATAATTATTTAAATCTTTTTAAAAGTTACCTCACCAACAGACAACAGAATTTGAGAATAGATGATGTACTTAGACGAGTGACGCCTTTGAAGGACAGAATTGTTAAGCGTTCTCTTACAAAAAGTATTTTTCCATTTAACATTTAATTTTGTATTTATTTTAAGGTGGCCGGCTACTTATGAAACGCCCATGTCGGGCATAGTCTAGCTGTATTCATGGTAACAAAAAAGTGATTGAAAATTATTATATTATATAAAATAAAAAATGTAATGTCAGTAAAATATAAATTCTTAAAAAAAAGTTAAGAAATCAAAATAAAATCTTCTAAAAGACGCTGTGTTTGTGTGGGTGTATGTATGAGGGTGTGTATGACATATATCCATCATATAAATCATAAACTTAAAGCGGTGAACACGTAACGATAAATGCGCTTATATCGAGTTCGCTCTAATCAGGTTAAATTCGCGCTAGTTCCAAATCTGTACATATGATAGACTTGGGCCTGTGGACACTTTTGATCGGGATGGGAGGGATGACGAATAAATTCACGAAGTTTGGGAGAAATCGACCGAAAGCCATTTTCGTATCAAAAACTGCGGGGTACTTTGTTAATTGTCTGGTTAACAGTGTCCATCTATGTTCCTCTGTTCCTATGCTCCTTAAAGGTTCTGGAATCTCTGTATTATGAGTAAATTACTCTGACTGATACAGCCCCAAAGCTAGATACCATATGTCCATACAGATTTGTTTGTTTAACAATATTTTGTTAATGGATAATGAATTTCTTCCAAGCAGCCAATACATTTTTCTGAATTTTATGTTGAGTTCTTCACGTTTCTTTTTGGCATGGACTTTCCAGCGTAGTCTTGCATCTAAAGTAATACCTAGATACTTTGCTGAATTAACATAAGGGATCTGGGTATTATTTATTCTGAGTGGTATATTACTCATTCTCCAACGATTGGTCCAATTATTAATTATATCTCATGATGTTCGTAGTTTTCTTGCAGTCCCTCATGGGTTTTCCCTACTGTCATGATAGCGGTGTCATCTGCAAAGGTGGCATTTGTATTTTGGCATTTGTATAATAGATATAGGACTCGCCCTAATACACTTCCTTGTGGTACTCCTGCCCTAATTTCTTTAATATTAGATATGTTTCTTCCTGTTTATTCCTAAAGATCTTTCTGATATATATTATGCTAATAATTCTGAATACTGTTTTGGCAATAATTGATTTATTTTGTGTTTGAGCCCTTCATGCCAAACTCTATCGAAAGCTTGCGCTACATCAAGGGAGACAGTGGAGCTAACTTTTTTCTTCTAAGGTTTTTTCGATAATATTAGTTAGTCCATAGTTGAATGGCTTTCTCTAAATCCAAATGGGTGTGCTGGAATTAGTTTCTTTTCTTCTATAATAGATTTAAGTCTTTCTAGTAATATTGTTTCATACAGTTTCGAGATTACAGAAAGTAGGGATATAGGTTTATTTTTATTTAACGAGTAAAATAACATATTAATAACATCGGGCGCAATTCCAACCCTTTTACTAAACAATATTTCCCAAAATATTGCAGGAATTCCGGACATTCAGTATGCAACCTTCTCCGAAACGCTAAAAGTCGAAATATTTCGTAAACCACCTCGTTCTACCATTTCACCACATTCCATCGTTTCCAGCATCATTATCATCATTATTATCAATGTCAAGTTTGACTCACAAAAAATCAAAAATAACGCGTCAACTACAGATCACAAGCAAATCCTCAAAACAAAGCACCGTTTCCAATAAAACCACCGCTCGCCGTCTTAACCTTGCCACTAGCGGTACTCTTCTGCGACTCCGGGTAACCCGGAGCGCCCGGAGCCTGGCCGAAGAAACGAACTGGCGAGTGCAATGGCGGTATATCAGTGTGTCGTTAGACTTTAAACAGCGCGCATCAGCGCGTATAACTGTGTGCGTGTGCGAAGTGGCTTACGAACGTGAGATGTCGTGAAGATTGGCAGCGATGCGCGCCTCAATGTGCTCCAAGCGACTGCTGCTCTATTTTCTCTACGGCGCCTTCACCTTTTCCGTAAGTTTCGGCGTTAACCAATTTTTTTTTCATGTGCATAATTATATTTTTTCTCCGTACTTCGACGAATAATAAAAAAAATGTATTGAAACATCGAGAACGGATACTGGCAAATTAAAAGTCCGGATACTTTACTCTAAAAAAGTAGTCGGATACTGGATTTTTAATAATCAATTTATTAAAAAATTAAAATCATAATTTTCTAATGAATATAGAGTAATAATTTCTATTATTATGATCATTTAAAATGATTTTAGGGAATGTTTATATCATTATAATGAAGCAGGAATTGTCGGAAGAGGACAGTAAAATCAGTTTAATTGTCACCCAACGTTTCGTTTATTTATGGAGCATAAACTTCATCAGGACCTACAAATGATGTTATAACTAAAGTAATTATCGAACAAAACAAAAGTTACAAAAAAAAAGTTAACAGAAAATAATTAAAATTACATACCTCAATTAACACAACAAAGATAGCATACAGATGAACATAAGATATCTTTTTCCTTTTTCAACTTTTTTTGTAACTTTTGTTTTGTTCGATAATTACTTTAGTTATAACATCATTCCCTGATGAAGTATATGCTCCATAAATAAACGAAACGTTGGCTGATAATTAAACTGATTTTACTGTCCTCTTCGGACAATTCCTGCTTCATATCATTAAAGGACGCAATTTTCTCTTAAATATCATTATAATGTTAAAGTTACCGATTTGAATAATTTTTTAAAGTTCAAAACTGACGTTTAATGCAAGTTATTGACGTTTCAAAGAACTAAACAAAAATGTTAAAACATTTTTAAAACGTTTTTCGAAGCATGTATTTAAAAAATGATACGATAACACTGAAAAAATATTTGTACGTAAAATCAATAAATTATCGTCGTCAATTGATTTGATGTACTTTTTTATTAATTACAAGTACTTTTTTCGTTCAGTGAAATCGTTCCAATATTGACGTCTATAGTCTATTTAAAAATGCATAATAGTACAGGTATTATGGCGAGGTTTTAAAATGGTTGTTATACAGTTTTTTTTGATATGACATCACGTGTAGTTTTCTATAGTTTTGCAAACCTTGATTTTGTTATTAAAGTTAAGATGGCGTTGGACTCTCCTCGTTCGTGATATACTTGCTAATAACGCAAGTAAGATTATCAAGAGCGAGGTGAGTCGAATTCATTTTCAGACATCCTTTAGTGATAGGATGTCGAGCTTGTCTGCTTCTTACTGATGACGCACAATAATGCCGAAACCGGTCTAAGAATGGCAAGCTCCTTTAATGACAAAATCGAAGTTTTTAGGTTGAAGCCCCGACTTGGTCTGGCACCTAACCACGTCTGGACTTTCGTAATTCCATACCTGGTGGGGCATATAGCCCAAGGAGCAGTTGTTGAAGTCCAGACGTTGGTGCAGTGTAGGACATTTTTAATGACCTTGTTCTTGGGAGCTTGTGTGATTTTATTTCACATCCTTTGTGCAGTTGATATGACATGTTTTATATCTTTTTTGACTACCTGAAGTTAAAGTATATTGTTTTTCACGAGATATCTCTTCGTTTCAGCCCAGATTGGTTCGATGGGGTTAGGTGGTAATCGCATCGCCTTAACTCCACCTTCTATTACTACTTTATCAAATATATACTCCTTCAATCTTGGCGAATGTAGATTACTTACCTCCAAATTTTTTTTTTAATTCTTCTACCTCTCGGTCTTTACATATTAACCAAGCAAATTACAATAACAAACCTTCTGAATACGTCTGGCAAGTATTTTTTAATTTTTTCGTCGTTCCCGAGTTACAGGGCGTAGAAAATTACGATTTTCACCACAAAAATCGTATATTTCTAAAAGATTTTTTAAATATAACAGAAAATCTTGTAAAAATTGATATTGAACTAATTTTATGGCATTCAGACAATTAAAATGATTTTTTTTTATTTTTCTACGATTAATACGAAGGAAGATATGGCAATTCAAAAATGATTGTTTAAAAAAACTGGATTGTTCTAGCGTAAATATCTGGAAAAATATGACTTCCACAAAAAAAATGTATATAACATCCTAATGAGATAACAACATTGGGAACATTTTAAGACCATCCAGAACCGTTTAAGAAAAGCAAAAAAAAGTTATGGACAAAATAAATTTTTTTCTACGCCATTTTTCTAGACTGTGATATTTGAAAAAAAATCCTTTTGTAAAAAGTCGTAACATATGTTTCTACAATTGTCCAGTAATTTTTAGCCCTATGGGATAATTATTTTTTAAGTTTTGGTCTGTTAAAGTTGAGTTAAATTTTTGTTATTTATAAGACATTTTCAATTTTTGGTCAATAGCGTGAAAAGTATTGATTTTTGAACAAAATTTAGACTTTGAGCAAATGTTCTTCCAAATAATTTTAATTTTTTTTATCTATTGTCTGTAACGAGATATGGCCGTTTGAAATTGAACACAATTGCGTTTATAACCGTCAATTGCCATATCTTCCTTCGCATTAATCTTAGAAAAATAAAAAAAAATCTTTGTATTAATCCCTTAAAGGGATACGAATAAGAGAGTGACATCTTGACTAAAATCAGTCAAACAAAAACTTTGCAACCCATAATGCAAATTGAGTGTATGCAACAGTGTATGCAACACCCAATACACCGGGAATCGTTGCTTTGTAAAGTACCAAAACTCTCTTCTAACCATAGACAGAGTACATCTAAAAAAATCATTTTAATTGTTATCTCAAGGCCATAAAATTAGTTCAATATCAATTTTTACGTAATACTAACAGATTTTCGGTTATATTTAAAAAACTTTTAGAAATGTACGATTTTTGTGGTGAAAATCGTAATTTTCTACGTCCTATAACTCGGGAGGGGTCTATTTAACATTAATTCATTAAAAAAGAATAATTTATCGATTGCGCAAGATTTTTTCTTTTTCCCCCTCACTTTTTGATCTTCACCCTGATTGACGCCATCTTGGATAGGCCACGCCCCCATGTCAGATCCCAATATCGTGTAATCACTTTTTGAAATAAATACAACAAATGACACACTTAATAAATGTCATCTCGCTGTCAACAATATAATAAATAAAAATCGACTCCTTGATTCAGAAAAAAACCGTGTTGTCTGATTGCAGTCGATGATCAGTTCATTGGCACTTGTTTCCTTTATGAAACCAGCGGTAAGTCTATGTTTTATACGCTTGGTTTTCATTTAGTTCCAACAAAAAAAAACTAAATCGCTTATGCGGCTCATTTAAAGCAATAAATCTCAACCAATAAGGAAACTTCTCTTAATGGACCGGTCGAAACAAATTGCACGCAATTTAAATGCCCTTCCGAAAACCTGGAATTCTCAGAGTAACTCTTGAATTATCGCTAGCAATTTTAATTCGGAATTTCATACGTCAATTAGACGATGATGCGCTTCTTTGTAACATTTCTGAAAATAATTTGACTCAAAGGCGACTGTCAAGGATAGCGCATTAAAAGGAATGCAGAAGTGAAAGATTTCGAACATAAAAATCTTTTCGATAAATATCTAGAAGAAAAAAACAACGTTTAATTGAAGCCAAATCACTGTAATTATGTTTATGCTTTTATTCTTAAATTGGTCGAAGTGTTAAGACACTTAAAGTTTCAAATAAAACTTACATATACAGATCTCTCAAGGACGTTCGACGACAATTATGGAAACTTGCTTTTAAGAAACAAAATCAACTTAGACTAAATAAGGCATTATTTAATAAAAAGATTTAATAAATAAATCGTTAAAGTTTGAGTATCAAATCTTCAAAATTGTGTCTCTAAGTCTAAGTAAATAATTCATTAATAAATAAGGTAAACAGAATAGGTCCCAAATTTGAGCCCTGTGGCACTATCGAATTATGCTTAAATTAATTCTTTCTTAAAAACGTTTGACCCAATTTAAGGTCGTTAAATTTAACACTGAGTGATTAAATTAAATTCAGCATCTTCCTGAAACATTAAAGGATTCTATAGAAAAACAGAAAGATTGTGAGTAACCAGGCTGACACACTTCGTCTATTAGTACCTCCATTAAATAAAGAAGGAGGCAGGATACAGGAAACAGACCGCGGAAATGAGGGAAGGAAGCACCAGAATAAAAGCATAAAAGCAAGGACATAACTTGAAGCTAACAGCAAGGGACAGAAAATCATAAAAAGTATTTTTAATAAATATAAAATGAAGTAACACAAAAGCTCTTTCATGATGAAATTTCTGACATTATACTATCATTTAAATCGCGATTATAGAATTAATTCATAATACACGTGTAGATGAAGTGATAATAAGGATTACAAAAATATTAGTAGGCATATTTTTTTAATCTTTAACTTAGTGTTTTCAAACAGCTGTCGTGTGGTATATGTGGGTTTTGTCTTGTATTCTGTAAACAACACGATTTCAAATTATTATACAACTTAATCAAATACTTTAAGTAATTCAGTACATGAATGATGAGAAATTATGCAAGCGGCTTCAATTTATTCGTAACATTTTTTTGTTATTCATTTCTGTAGCTCACAGTGTGTTGCTCGTTTAAAAAATATTTCTTTTGCATTTTCCTGGTGCGTTTTTATAAAAAAATATTGACGTAAAGTTGAGGAAAAATTTGTTTTCTACATGAACTTTAATTTTTTTTTTAATAAGTTGGTTCTTTGGCATTTTTTTATATACAAAGTGCTTTAAGGTTCTTATATATTGTTTTCATGATAAAAAGTAACCCAGCCAATTTTCCATCGTAATCAAGAATCAAGTAAAAAACGCTAATCATACATAGGAGTGGCTTCTTCAAAATAGCAGATTAAAAAGTTAAACGTTCCTATACAGCAAAATATCGAGAAAAAAAGCAACTACCTAGGCGATAATACTATTTCTTATTTAACCGATTTAGAATTTACGGCCTCTCTTCGTATAATTATCCATGGTTCAATGCTGGCCTCCACTTATGCAGCTATTTCGACATTTCGTTAAACATTTACGCAATCATATCAGATCAGACCTATAAATATATATATATTGAGTGTAAAATGAACTGCGTATATGGAGCCATTAAGTTTTATGACTTTTGTATTAATGATAAAAGGATGAGTACAGAAACATCGTTGTTTTATTGATATTATGGATGCATTACTGTGATTAGCATAAGGTTGGGCTCAAAATAAAAGAAAAATATATAAGTATAATGTTATAATAGGATATTTATGTGAATTATTAGTCAAGATTTCGTCTAGTATCAATTTTTATCGACTATGTACGTTCAGAAAGGCTCTTTCAGTTAGCAGAACTAATCCTGTCATCTATCAATCGAATGTCTTAACCTGGTCATTTGTGGATTTCAACCCCGTCGTTTGTCATTCGCGTATTTCAGCTCTGTCGTCTGTCATTCGAGTTCCTGTCATCCATACCTCGTCCTAATAAATATAAATATCTGAAGTGGTAACTGAAAACTGCTTTCTTCATAAATATTCATCAGGTGGCATGGCGTCGAGTAAGGTCAGAAAAGTTTTTGATTTAATATTAAATGTTGCGAATTTCGACATAAAATGTTATGATATCATAGTGAAAAATAATTTAAGATCAAAGAAATAATTTTCGAATGAAAGAAAAGTCCGCTGTAGGCTGTAAGCCATTTTAATTTACAAGCTTTCGTAGAACTCTTCATTCCTGCATCGAAATAAACAAAAATTGACAGCTGTCATGAACGTCAATCTAACTAGCGCCATCTACTTATAGTTTTCCAAATTATTTGTCATAAATTTTAAAAATTAAAAGATTCTGTAACTCAGAAAGAGTTCCTTTGTGTATATATTTGGGTATTACTACAAAAAATATATTGTTACAGCAATAAAACGGTTTAGTGCAAATCCTTTGTTAATTTATTTAATTCGTTAATTAGTTTCACTTAGTGCGAAGTTAAAAAGTAACAGGGAATATTAACCGCCGTGAAATTTGTTCATTGTTTATTAATAAATTAATAAAAGACACCATGATGTTACACTATTACAAAATGTTTTGCAAAAAAAATCAACCTAATTACCTGTATATTGTTGCATAAATTCATAAAATTCTTTCATGGGAATTAAAGGCCAAATCCAATACCGTACAATTTTATTTAACAAAAGACGGCTACTTTCCATCTATAACCATCTTCAGGCCTACAGTTGAATTACAGACATTGTCAGAGAATTTGTTCTATTTTCTATTAATGTTTTGTAGGTCTGTGGTTGATCGTTCTTGAGTTGTCTCCTTGTCTGTCATCAGCGTCAATCACTGTCAAGTATCAGTCACTGTTAAATGAAGCGAACGAATTGTGGAAGCAGATAAATTTTTTTGCTTTTGTTTTCGTTGTTATTTTACCAACAAGTAAACAATTGGAAAGACAAATGGATAGAGGTGTTAAAAAGAGGAAAAAAATATATAAAACCTGTAAGTTGATAATTTTGTGGGACCCAGTTTATAAAGGGGCTAACAGAGCACTCCAAGAAGCCAATACTGCATGGACGAACCTCTAAGGCAGCAGGAACAAAATTAATTAGATGGTTTCTTTTCTTTGCTTGCTCATTTTTTTGCAGAAGAGTGCATATAAATTATTGAGAGGTTAGAGTTCAAAAACTAACTTCATTTTTTTCTCTTTCCTATGTGAGTAAGTGGAACTAGTCATTATTCATAGAGTGTCAAGGTTCTTCGATGACATTTCACACGGTTCTTGTGTTGTATGATTTATGAAATAAAAATGTTACCGCTGCTATTAAATACAATTAATTGCAAAGTAATTAGTAAATTAGTTTATTTAGAAGCAGTCGATCTAGTTTTATCGACTTTAATAACTTGTAATAGGAAGTATGAATAATAAAAATAGATATTAAAAGTTATTGCAAATGGATATTTAACTGTAAAACGTGAGAATATGTTATTTCTTCATATGTTGAGCCAAATTACAGCTTATTTAAAACACAAAAAAGAACCTTTTCCCCAAGTTTTATAAAGAAAAAATTATTTTTGCGGGAGATAAAAATTAAAAACAAAAAAACTGTTTTTAGCGATTTTCTCGGTAATTTCGAGGTTATGTTGAAAATTGATTAATACAAAAGTTTTAGATTTTTTAATTATCTAGAACTTATATTAACCTTTTTTAATTGGATGCATATTTCACCACAAATCGTAAAAATCCAATATCCAACACTCAGAAACGTCAATAAGAACAAATAAATAAAAAGTGATTTTATTACCCATTCCCTATGAAACTGGCCTAGGGAAAAAGATCAGGTTATAGCAAAATGTATACCCATAAATGCAAAATAGCCTGATACGTGTAAAGTTGTTGGAGCGTTGATTAAAAAAACTTTAGAGAAATGGTGTGGCTGTCTTCAAAGAAGTACACCTACGTGAGGGAATATAATCCGCACAAGAACAACAAAAACGGCTGTTGCTTTATCTATTTCGTGTGTGAACTTGGCGTTGCAGATAAAAGTTCTTTACAACGCAAGTAATAGATACGGCTTACGTCTAGTATTTCGATACAGGGTGGCAAATTAAATCTTATAAATGAAATAAATAACCGTATTTGTAAGTTACGCATGGAGTTACAAAATTGAATAAGAAACAAAAAACAACTTGAATTGATGCTATTTCTTATGCCAATCTCACCTACGAGATCTGGAAGACTCTTAGCTTTCGGCTCGTTCAAACCTTTCTCTGATGTATCAAACCGTACTACATAAAAATAAACTTTAGCTTCTTCGAAATCATAAGTAAATAAATAAAATAAATTACTGCATAACTCTGCCCGTAGTGTGTCTAAAATGCGAGTGACTATCGGTAGGCGTTATGTAAGGCCGTCAAGAAAAAATAATAACAAAAAACCATAATTTCAAGAATGCATTTGCTTTCTCTTGCACAAGCCTCATCTACGACCTTCAAATTGAGAAATAAAATACGCGTTTTTTGGACATATTTTATTTCCTAGACATTGTCCCAGATTCCTTAGCTAATATGCTTTACTTTCTATATACGGGGTCCAATCGAAAAGTTAATGTCGAATACAGAACATTTTGTGGATCAAAATCAAAAATATAAAGAAAATTGCGAATTTAAAAATAAATATTCGACAATAAGAATACATGAAAAAACATGTTGAAAAGAGTGGAAAAGGTAGAGAAAAAGTGAGAGGTAGTTACCATAGTGCTGTCAAATGTAAAAAAAAAATGTATACGTTATTATAGGAAGGTACTTTAATGCTGTTCAAAGCGGTATTTTTATTTTTTAATTATCTTGTCAAATAAGCGAGATATTTTCTGCATACGATAACTTGGGACATCCGGTATAGAGAGAAATTATAGGTAAAAACTTGTTTCGAGCATTGAAATTTACTAAAGCCAAAATGTTTGTGGAAAAACATATTGAAAAAGTGTGAAAAAGGTGTAGGAGTGAGTGAAAATGTGTGGAAAATTAAAGTGACATTCGAAAATTAAAGCCGAAATCTTTTTTTTCACTAAAAAATACATTTAATAATCTTTCTTTGTAACCCCGGTATACAAGCTTTAATAGATGAATTTTAGCTTGAAATCCTGAAGCATAGCTTCCAAGTGATCTAAAAGCTCAAGTATATCAGAAATTTTTTCCTGATATAAGTACTTCTTGTGTGGTGTGAGATGTGTAAATTTATACCATTCTTTTTTTATATAATTATTTTCTATGTGTTAAAGAATTAAACGCATTTTAATATGTATAGAAAAATGAAAATAAATCTGATTAGCGAAATAAATTTCAATTAATCGAACAGATATGTGCAAAAATACCTACATCATTCTTAACAGGTGTGGTATGACCTTTATTTATATCTATTTACTTCAACAATTCCCGCCCATTGTTAATTATGAAAAAGTAACACTTTATATACAAAATGGTATATTAAATGTAAACTTCAAATCACCCTATGCAGATTTGTTTCTTAATATTGGACTCATTCTTACGGGGCACCTAAAAAACTACATATTTAATCAGTATATGTACCGTAGTATGTGAAAAATTGTTCAAAAAATATACAATTTTAAGAATATTACAAAATATATTCTGAGGGTTCTCTGAAATTCAAAAACTATGAGCTTGGAAGAGGAAGTATTAAATAACAGTTTTAAAAAAGCATTTTCTAAATAGTCGATTTTAGTCTTAGAATGAAATCTTCAAACTGGTATATCCAAAAGAGTGTTACGTATAAATTTAGTTTAGGTTCTCTCTCGTTTGAATAGGTTTTTATAACTTAATTATCATATGTAGTTTTAGATTCTCATCCTATTTCTGGAATACAACTTACCGTTTGTTTAACTTGATTCGCATCACCTTCTATGATTAGAGTACATTGTGAGGTTAAATTTGTTGATAAATTATATGGACTTTCATTTCACTTGTGAATGTTTCTAAACCCTAATTTTTTTTGGTGAAGGCAAGCAAAAGTTAGTTCTTGTAATTGGAGGGGTTACACCTCGATTTAATGTTAAGTGGGACCAGTTCTAATTCACTCTGGAGGTTGAGTGTTTAAGAGTGTTTTATACCCGTCAACTCTGTCAATTTCATACATAACCTCGAAATCCTCGCCCCTTACGTCTTCGCTGAACCCCTCTCTAAAGAAATTGTTAGGCAGCATGAAATACATCTGTGTATTTGCGGTTGCATAGCTACCAATTCTCGGATAAGGACGACATCTAGACGTAGCATTTTGAGTCGTGGAGGGAAATTAGATTTCTATTGATAAACACAACTTTATGCGATCTAGCGGTACTAATTTTAACTGCCCGAAACGCGTAATGTTTGTTTGTTTATCTGCAGTTTGATATTTGAGCATTTGAATTTGAGCGCGAACGAAACTAATATGAGTAACTTGTATAGAAACCTCTTTTCTATAAATTTTGCATACTAACTCACAGTTTTTATTCGGGACATCTTAAGGCTTACAAAAGTTTGCAAGCCTATAAGTAGTATGACAAACAAATTGTAAATCTTAGATGTTTATATATTCATAAAATAAAATAACTTATGAAAAAAAAAATAATTTAATGGTATTTGCGGGGGACACATATTTATAAATGCACTACACACTACTACAATTTTGTCCAATGCAGTATATAACCATCTCTCTTTTTAGACAACATACTCATTGGTATTGTTTCATGAAAAACCTAGACCAATAATTCGTTCTACATGAATTCGTACAGTGGCAATATTATGTGTATTTTCCAAATCAGTGGGATGTAGTTGATTTTTTCCCTTTATAAAGGCAGGTATATTTAAATTCGCACCTAATATTTGTAGAGAATCTTGAATTAAAAAACCTCTGTTAGCTAAACCAATATCACCTGGTAAAATTAATTTTAAAAAACCACAGTTTTCTGTCAAAAATTTGTCACTATAGTGTTTTAGCAGAGCAGGTTTACCGAAAATTTACACAAGTAATAATAAAAAAATATATATAAAAGATCGCCTAGAACAAACACGTCAATTATTCACTTGGCTTTCAGAAAATGTACCTCGTTTCAAAGCTTTAATCCAAGCATTTCTTCATTCACTAGACAACGCATTTAAATGATCCCCACCGTTTGTCAGTACGCATTGAGCATTTAATAACACTACAAAAATGGGGGATTTTCTATTTATTTCTTCTGAATAAAGAACTTTAAAAAAAATCTTTCTGATGTGTAGATATGAAACTAACGTTGTGTCATAAAGTTTTGTGCCTCTCAGCAAATATGGCCGACCTGTCACCTATGTCATCCTGGAATGGTCTATATTCAAGTCAACACAACAATCCAATGTAAATAAATGCAATCAGAATAACTGTTGTCTTCAATTAACTTCCTCGTTTGCGTTACCGAAACTCGAATTCGGGTTTCGCCATACAATGACCTTTTCTGATTGGCCAGGATTCTGTAAAACTTCGACAGAGAACGAGCGCAATGCGAGAGGTCCCAGGAGCCGCTACACACAAGACAAACCTTTCGAAATATAAATCTTCTGGTTAAATTTTAATTTTTAATTGCGTTAAAAGAGGACCGTCGGGGGGCAGCACCTACCTGTACCCTCTGAGATTTTGAAGCAATGTTGAGTTTTAGAAAAAACTACTTACTTTTTTGAAAAATGGTAAATACAAAAGTTGTTCAGCGGCAAATGAAGAATGGCGGATGATAACTAATATACGTATTTTTTTTTATATTTTTTTCATGTTATTTCTTTTATGTATATAAAAAAAAGTGATCATCCGCCATTCTACGATGAATAATAAACTCAGATACAAAAAAAATATTTTTTTCTTAAGCCCTCAATTTTAACATTTCCAATATGGCGGAGGGTATATAACCCCCTTAAATTGGTTTGTTTTTGTATGTGGGTAATAATCTCCTGCAATGTAATGAAGTTAGCCTGCATCCAAAAGAGGATTCTGTAAATCTTTAGGTCTTTAAACTCGAAAATTTCCTCACAAGAGTCCCGAGAGAGAATTTTTAATTCCAGAAACAGTCACGTGATTTTTCGTACCTCAAATTTTATAATCGTGTAAATAGACAGAAATAGAAAATACCTCTGGAAAATCAACTACTGAACTTTCTTTCTCTTTTCCCCCGTATAATATTCGACCTTGCATTAAGGCTTTGTTACGTTATTAATTATACCCAAAAATTTGCAATAAAAATGCTCTTATAAGCGCCAGTAAGTCTTTCGGTCGTAAATTTCGTTTATGATAATTCTTTTTTTAAGAACTGGTTTTATAACACCTAAACCATATCATTAGCTGTCACATAAACTAGGGTTATGTATTTAAAACTATTTTTTTTTCTACGTGATACTCTCTAAAGCAGCAGGTATGCATTTTAACTTACTTTGTTGTGATATATGTTGGAATTTGGAGAATTCGCGGTTCCCAAACGTTCGGGGAGATTTTTGGTAGGTCAGTGTTATACCAGCAATAAAAAAAATGTTCCTATAGTGCGGGGACAAAATTAGTTTTTATTGTTTTTCTCGAAAATAGTGCAGAATAGTGGGTAACAAATTATTTCGGAAAATCACTTAAAATGTTTATCTATAGTCCAGTAAAAAAATAGATTATCCTGGGATACTTGGGATACTTTTGAACCCAGCCTCCCTTGACCAACAAAAATGGGGGAACATTGGAACTTACAAACACTTCCTGAAAGTTTATTTTCGGCTTGCAACTCAAATTTATTTTGTAAGCGTGTAGAAAATGTGCAATATTCTTACAACTTTTAGTTTATAATCAAGAGTTTTTAGCAAGCTTTTCTGACAAAATTTAAATTTTTAAACTTGAAGTAATCTTATTTCTGTGACCTTTCAAGATCAAATCGGCAGAAAATTGTTATTCTTAAGTTCATTTTCAAAAATTTAATGTAAGTTAAATACATAAGCTTATATTCAATTTAAAAATAGAAAATTTCTGAAAGTATATTTTTATATTTTGCAAACTTAATTTTTTTTCATTATGATACGCATTTGAGAACTATAATGTTTCATTAGAGTACGCAACTTTTTGTGTTATACGGTTGTTAATATGAATCAACAAATGACAAGAATTCACATTTATCATTTGCAGTGTATCGGCTCAGTTGGTTAGGGCACCAGCCTTTATTCTCTGGTTCACTGTTCGAAGAGTAGGTTCGAATCCTGCTGCATTCAAGTGGAATAAAAGTCAGATAAGACTTTGGGCAAGTGCAAAAAGGTATTTGTGTCAAACGCAGTTTCATTCACGCCGGTATACAGGCCGGATGAGATCGGATATCTCGTGGAACTGATAGGGGTTAGTGGCACATTAACACACTTGTTAGTCGGTAGATCACCTGCGTGCCAAAGGCATAGTCCTGGGTTTAAGGTGATTGAGTACCGTGGTTCAGAGCCCGCGTTAAGCTGTAGGTTCCGTCCAGATTAGCCTTAGTTGCAAAAAGGAGACGTTAAAATTAACCAAACAAACAATCATTTGCAGTGGCGGCTGGCCCAAGGAAGCAACGGAGGCTGAGCCTCATCCTCTGAAATATTTACCCAATAGACCCTCCATGTATTTTAATTATTTTTAATTTTAGTCCTAAACACAGTTAAAGTATTTTCTCTATTATCCCAGATTTTATGGCATGTTTTTAATATTTTAACATGGCAACAACGCGACTCTTGATAGTCTTGATCCTAAATCGTCAATATAAATATTTTCAGAGCTTTCACTGCTATAATGCATTATCTTGCATTAATTTAAAGTCAAATCGCTATTGGTTGGAGCTTTAATAGCTTAGCTATTAACAATAGTACATTAAGCAACGCATTTCATATGGCATTCTGTTATGACACGAGTCCAAGTCTAAAAAACGAATCGCGCAGCGATGAGTTTTTCAAAGGACGAGTGTCATAACAGCCATATGAAATAAGTTGCTTATAATACTTTTGATATTTTGCCATTTCATTAATTTTTTAATAAATTTATACTTTGCATATTATAGAGAAGTTTGCTTTAAAAAAAATGAGTTGGTAGCACTGTTGTAGAATTTTTAAAATTTGACAGAGTTATTAGATACAAATGACAAGACAAATGTCAATTCATATCATTGATTGGTATTACCAACCGTATAACACGTATAACAGCGATAGTATTTCTGTCACGTGTCAAATTATAAAAATACACCCTTCCGTTCACTGTAAAATAATACAGATTGGTTGATAGCTAATAGATAGATTTAGACCAACAAATGTTTATTTCATACTACTAAAAACCTAGGAATTTATACTTTCAAGCTCTAGGGAGATTACAAGTGAAAGTTTCAATAAGTTTTAAATTGTTTGTTAACAGTAAGTTTATTTTTTTAAGTTGCTATAAAGTTAAGCGCTTTTAAGTTTATTTTTTTAAGTTGTGAGTGAGGCAGATTAAAATTTGCTGAAAGCTATTAATAAGTAGTCTACGAACTTGCAAGGAAACTTGCATTTATATTGGTAAGTGTATTTTGTTTAGTGGAATGCGTCCGTTGAAAAAAATTGTAACTGATGAAATTTCTCAGAATGCAAATGCGCTATCATTTAAAAAATTATGTTAGCTATAGATTTTGTATCTCAAAATCTTCTTCTCACGTCCCATATCTTCATTAATGCTTCCCTTGAGACTGGTCTTTGAATTAATAATAAATTTCCGGCGTATAAGCAAAAACTAGCACTTTGTTTAAACTCATTATTGTTGAAATCGCCGTTCGTTTGTCGTATCTTATTACAGCATGATTAATGTCGCTATCTGCTATACCTTTTATTAATTTTTAATCGTCTCGCAGTTATAAATCACAGAGTAACAAGGAACAAGGAAAAAAAACTTTTAGAATGAAATTGAACGTACGTCTTGTAAACATAGTTAGTGGGTACTTAAAAATGTATGTTCGATAAAATGTAAGATTGGTTTTTTATTTTTTATGCCTGTTGAACTGTTTTAGCTTCCATCCATTTGATAGGCGCAGATTAAATATCCAAAAAATTAGAAATGTATCGGAATTCCTTCATTTTCCCAATCGATAAATCTAAGGTTCAAAAATCCAATCGGACAGATTTTTTAATTATCTACAACTTATCTATTAAACTTTTTTCGATAGGATGCATATTTCAGCCACAATTAATTTTGATTTGCTTATATTTAAATATTTATAATTTGTTAATTTTTAATTTGCCAGAAAATTACGCACTACAAATCCCTATCTGAAGTACAGATCTACAGGCGCACCCGTAAATCGTACCGATACGCTTATCTTGTAAGCAATTTCTTCAACTAGTACCCAGACCAAGTACCATCTGATTGATTCCAAGATCTTAACAAACGCCAATTACTCTCCATTAAATGTCGATCACGACAGTACCACATGTCATGGGCACGGTACTCCCTCGCTACTGCTGCGGTACACCGGAAGCAGTACTCGGGCACCACTCGTGCTGGTGCTATTTGGTCGGCAAGGTCGCCGAGTCTGCTCTAGTTATAACTGAAATTACATCAGAGGCGGCGGCGGATTTTTTGTGCGGTGAAAGGGGGAGGAGGGGAAACGGCTCTCCTACAAAATATTTGCGATGGTGACGATGAGAGAACAGGAAGTTATTTGGTTTAAATGACGCAGTTTTATTACGAAAATAAAAACTTATTTTATAACGATCTTTTCATCTTAGGTCAATTTTTTTTCGTAAATTCATTAATAAGAATTTCAATACCCAGCTACTTTAAAAACGAAAAAGTGAGTTTTTTTAGAAATGATAAAGGTATTTTGCGCGAGTTGTACACTATACTTTTTCTACGATTATGTATTTCTTATTTGCAAAATGAAAAATACATTTTTTGTACGCATTTTCGTATTTTTTTTGACTTTAGAGGAAGTAAATTTATACAGGCTACTTGGACCATTTCTGTGAGGTTTGGAGGAGTTGAAGTAAATGTTTCACTTGTATCTTCACTACTACTATCCATATTTTCAATTTAATTCGTGCAAACTTATTGAATTTATTGCCTTTTAAGAACTGTCAGTTGCTGTCAGTGAAGCTAAGGGATTAACCAATAGTATGACCACCCCGAAAAATCTCGAATACAATACATCATAAAATGTAAATAAGCAAACTCTAAGGGATTAACCAATAATTCTATACCTCAGTGATGGGGAACACGACATTACTTTAATATAAAAAATAGGAAACTGTCAATATTAAGTACACAAATTTATTTTTATAAAAATAGTATACCTACTAGATATTAGGTTAGGACATTTCCTTAAAATTTAATAATAAATATACACACACATATGATATAGATACTAAAAAAAAATATTTTCTCATAAAACACTCATATTTTATTTTAGAAATACGGGGTGATTCCATATAAATTTGTTTGTTTGTATTTCGGGTACTAGCGTCATAAAAACTAATATAAATATAGAGTTACGTACCTAAATAAGTAAGTCGTTTTCTCCCGATAAGGAGCCATCATCATCAGTTTCCTCAATTCCCACAGAAATAATAATTGGTTATTGTTTCCTCTATTAACATATCAAGTTTCCAGAATTTCTCTTCCTCTGCTATGACTTATGTCTTATAGCGTTTTGCCAATTGTCCGGTGAAATTTTTGATATGGAGTCACATAACAGTTGACGAACATCTTGAAGTTTAAATGTTGTATTGTTTCTCGCGACATATCCCTTCATTTGAGCCCAGATTAGTTCAATGGGGTTAAGTTTACAGTGATAAGGAGGTAACCTCAACACCATGTTCTTTTGCTATTTCATTTACACTATAATTTTTGTGAATGTTGTTTACATAACCTGACCTGAGTAATCCCTCTTCTGCCACTATTTCTTTGGTCATTAGCCAATCGGAGAGTTCCTGCTTTTTCCATTTAGTGGTAGGTAATGGTTCAGTTAATCTTGAATGGTAACTGGCATTGTCCATAACTATTACAGAATTGGTCGCTAATAAATCTATCATTTGACTGAAATATTCCTCAAAAACATCAGTTCTTCATGAAACAAATTCTAACAAGCCTCTATCAACAAATGCTTTATCTCCTCCAATATGAGTGATAATTAAACGGGAAACTTTACCATTTGGAAATTTTAATGCCTGACGAGCATTTGTAACCTTGCCAAACTTTTTTTACAAAATGTCCTTTATTTATCCATGTTTCATCTAAATAAAAAATATTTTTGTCTTCTCTTCTTAATTTTCTAATTTCCCTTAAATATTGCCTCTTCCAACAAATAATTTCATCTTTCTCTATGAGCCCAGATTTTCTATCGTTCTTCTCCCAAACGAAGTCTAGTTCATGTAAAGTTTTCCACAATTTGTTTTTTTTAAAGTTTGGCAAAGTTTCGTCTCCATTAATGTCTACTAAAAGTTTATCCAAAGTAGGTATCTTTTTTTGTAAATAAATCGAATGCACTTTTCTTCGGACCAGTTGTTTCAGTTGACGTTTTAGGTGCTACTGTAATACTTCCATCCTTTCGTTGCTTCAGAAATCTATAAATGGTTGCTTCTCCAACTCCGGTCATATGTGAACACTTAGAAACTATACTCCGAACAGTACTTTAATTTCACAGAAGTATAATTAGACGTTTGTGCCATTTTTATTGCACAAATTCACTTGATCAATATTGCTTTTTATCGCCTATTATTACAGAAATAACAATTCTGCGTGTTACAATCACAGGGCTACACAAACAGAAATGTAAATTTTAACTAAAATAATTTACAATCTGCACAACACTTTCTGCCGATTAGAAATTTTAATCCTTTCTAAGAAAGTTGAGGGCTACTTAAATTTATCTTGAATTGTAAATATTTTCTACCTGTAGAGATTACATACTTACCAAGAATTGAAATAAATTGGTATTTTTAAAAATTTTAGGAAGAAAACCCAAGATTTCATTTTGGAACAAATAATGCTAAACATTTTATTTTAAAAATTATCCGCCGCTGATTTATGTTATATTGGGGTTTATCTTCTGGGTCATAAAAATTTTGCTATCAATGATTTTCAAACAGAGTATAGACGCTGTTAATTTCATACACATAATTCGTTGATTATTGGGATCTGACATGGGGGTGTGGCTTATCCAAGATGGCATCAATTAGGGTGAATATTTAAATGTGGCATGAGTGCTCGAATACAAAGCGCCAGATGGGTACCGCTGGATGCCAGATCCCAATTTGGAATAACTACTGGAAAATAAAGAAATGAACATCCTTTTCCTCCTTCCTCTGAATAAAATTACCAAAAACTGAAAGATTAAAGTTGACTGTCTGTCTTGTACTGATTTCAAGCTTGAATTTGAAATTTATTTAAATTTAAATCAATGAAACAAGAATCCAACTTGCTACTGGAAATCCAGTAGCAATTTATTTTGTGAACAAAAAATGAAGTTTTTTATTTTTTCTCAGATATATAAAGATACAAAGACCGGATTCGCCTTATTTATATGAGGAACGCCCCATTATCCAATTAATATAAAATAATACGACCGAGATTTTATCAAGGCTATTAGTTCGGCATTTGAGACAATCGTATATTGTTTGCGACTGTGGAGCTACAGGGTGTATCCTTATTGCGTGGGTGCGCGAAATTTTATTCCAGAAGCAATCATTTTTAAAAAAATCTAGATACATTTTCAACAAGTATTACAATAAAAATATATAATGTGTATACCAACCTACACGTATGTGATATTAAAATCAGTATAATAGACTCCAAGATGCAGAAATACGATATTAAACAAAGATGGCTGAACTAAATAAGACAAATAAAGTAAGAAATCTACCGTTAGGGAGAACCTAGAGAAAAATAAATTGAATTGAGCAGGACAAGAAAGGACGAATATTAGACATAAAGTAGATTAGTGGAGTGCCGTTAGATTTATACCTCGAACGAAGTTGGCAGTGATCGACTTTTCATTTTCTCTTTTGGAATGTGTTTTTGACACTACATACTTAGAAGTCTATATGTTATTTTTTACCGCTTTTACTTTTCCACCCTCCACTATACCATAGAAGAAGGTAATGTGAGGGGAAGAAAAAAAAACTCGCGCAATCGATAAATCGTTTTTTAATGAATTAATGTTAAATACAATTTTTCATGAAAATAACGATGTAGAAAATTACGATTTTCACCACAAAAACCGTACATTTTTTAAATATAACCGAAAATCTGTTAGTATTACGTAAAAATTGATATGAACTAATTTTATGGTCTTGAACTATACTGTATTTGAAAATCAAGAGAGAGTAAATTCCCAGAATAAAAAGTAATTCGGTATGCAAAACTATAGTACAGTACGTGCGGTAAAACTTCAATATTTGTAATGCATTCTAAATTGTTTTTGTTAATTTCAATACAAAATTTATTAAATTTCTTGGACTATCACATTATTTTATGATCTTTCATTGTTACTACAGTAGGCCTAAGAGGATTAACGTGCGTCATAGGCGTAACCAGAATAGAAAGGGATAATTGTTATTTAACGACCTCCGAATGGCAACAGCTTCTAATGACAGATATTTTGACTTAAATAGTTTCTAGAAATGCAGTTATTTGATTTTCGATAAACGTGACAAATAGTAGTGACTAAAAATGGAAGCAGTTTGTGAGTATACGCCAGTGAAAAAATTAAAACTAGACCATTTATCGCTCAATGAAAAGAGTGCTGTAGTGAATGTGTACCACTATTTTAAATCTATAATATATAGAGTTCTAAAGGAGGAAAAATCAGGTGGAGTAACCTCACCAAAGCCGAAACCAGGTAGACCAAAACTATTAAAAGTCAACGTGGACGAGTTTTTTAAAAATGCTATTCGTAAGCTTGTTCACTCATTTTTTATAAACAAGCAAATACCAACTTTAGATAAAGTTTTGCAAGCCATTACGAATGATGTTGATTTACCCACAATAAGCCGGAATAAACTATGGAAAGTGTTACATGAGTTAAACTTTAAATTTGAAAAAATGGGCAGACACTCAATGCTAATTGATTCTGAAGAAATTGTATGTTGGAGAAGACAGTACCTCAGAAGAATACAACAAGTTAAAGCTCAAAATAAAAACATTTATTATTTAGATGAAACATGGGTTAATGAAGGACATTGTGTAGGAAGAGTTTGGAAAGACAAAAATATAAAATCATCCCATCAAGCTTTTCTAGAAGGATATACTACTGGTTTTAAGGAACCTATAGGAAAAGGTAAAAGATTAATTATTTGTCATATAGGCAGTACAAGCGGTTTTTTTGAGAATGGTTTACTCTTATTTGAATCAAAAAAAAACGTTGATTATCACGAAGAAATGAATGGAGACGTGTTTGAGGAATATTTTGAACAGATGATTCAATTCATACCAAAAGGATCGGTTATTGTAATGGACAATGCAAGTTACCACTCCAGATTACTTGAACCTTTACCAACCACTAAATGGAAAAAGGGTGAAATTGCAAAATGGTTATCTTCTAAAAATTTAGCCTTTGACAATACAATGCTGAGGGCAGAATTGTTAACTATTGCTAAAAAACATAAGCAAAATTATAAAAAATATAATATTGAGGAGAGAAATTGAAATCCTTCGTTTACCACCCTACCATTGTGAGCTGAATCCGATAGAATTAATATGGGCTCAAGTTAAAGGTTATGTTGCCAGAAATAACACTACTTTTAAATTATCAGATGTTAAAAATCTCTTCAATAAGGCAATATCTGAAGTAACAAGTGAAAATTGGCAAAAATGTATTAGACACGTTACAGAAATAGAAAAAAAAATGTGGGAGCTAGATAACATAATTGATATTACTATAGAGCCCATTGTAATTTCTCTAAAATCAGATGGTGAATCTTCTGACACAGAGTGCGAGGAACCATAACTTTAAAATTATTAATTTATGTACTTTAATTTTATTTTTAGATTTTTATTTTTTAAGATTTAATATTGTCGTATTTTTTGCATGTTGCTCGTCAAATTTTATCCTTGCGGTTGGTTTTTTTTTTCTCATATACCTACTTAATTGTTTTTTTAGCTCCTCATATTAATTTATAAATAATTGTAATTATCTGTACATATTATATACATATTTTGTAAATAAACATATGCCTAAAACAAAATGCCTAAAATAATATTGACTTTTTCTTCATTTTACCCAAATTAAATTACTACTTACGAATTATGTTTATCTATCTAAAATTGGTAATCTAGGTACAAATAACTAAAACAAATTAAATATTTCTATTTCCATATTAATTTAATTTTGAAAACGCACGTCTATGGTTTACTGCCTTTAACACTGATAACTGCAAAACATTTCTGGGAATTTACTCTCTCTTGATTTTCAAATACAGTATAACAATTAAAATAAATTTTGTTTTATTTTTCCAGCCAGAGATAAACGAAATTGATATAACTTTGTGTGAAAGAGGAATCTCTGTATGGAGCCAACTTATCAAACACCCTGCATAATAGGGTGGGCCGAAAAAACCTTTTTTTTTTTCGAAGTTGTAATAGCGCGGAAAATTTGCGAATCATATAGACTAAAAAAAGAAAAAAATTATCAAAATCGGTTGACATCTTGCGATTATTTTTTTTAATTTTTGAATTAGATGTTTTCATAATGTAACGTCTTCAAATAGAGCCTAAAAACATTGTGTTTTAATTTGGTTTAAATCAGTTGATATCTTCCGATCGCGCATAAGCCCTAAAATTTGCCAAAATATTGAAAATTTCACATTTTTACGCAGTTTTGGTATCACAGGCCCACAAAAAAAGTGGAATGAACTTTACATGTGAGTATACTACACCTATGGATTTTGAGCTGCTGAATCCGAATCTGGCATCAGAATTTCCCCTGGACCCCCCAGTTTTCCCCTAGCGTAGGGGAAATGCGTGAAATCTTAGAAATTTCAGTATCTGTGAAAGCAATTTCGATCTACGCAAAACGATAATGTTTTCACGTATCTCGAGTCGCTTAGTTCTAATCTCACTGTAGAATTTCCCTAGAGTAGGTACCTCAGAATTCCACTAGCCTAGCGAAAAAAGTGTTAAGCTGAGCAAAACTTGTGATTTCTGGAAAGTTCTATTTTTGTGCAAGAAAGCTTATATATTTTCGTATTATGAGATCCTGAATTCATATCTGACGTACAAAATGTTCCACAGTACTTCAGAATTTCCGGGAAAAACGTAGAAAATTATGCCAAAAACGAAGTTTCATGCAGGCCTTTTTCGTACGGAAAAGCTGATATCTTTCCGTCTTCTGAGTTGCCGTATTCATTTCTGTCATCAGAATTTTCATCCAGCTCCTACGGAAAATTCCATTATTTATATATTATTAGTTTGTTCGTCTTTTCCTTGTTCTTTTATCGTCAAACGTCCTACGGAGCGGATTCCTCTTTCTTTTTTTGCTTTCACCTGCAACATCCCTCTTCAACAACCAGCAAAAATCTGCCATCATGTGTTCATCCCATCGTCCCTGATAATGTCGCTCCATTTCTTTGATATCTTGGTGGAAACGTTCTCCTTGTTCCTCACTGTAATCACCAAGATTTTCAGGGAAGTGCTCGAGATGGGAATGAAGGAAGTGTAATTTTATGCTCATGAGGCAACATGTTTTTCACTATTTTCTTATAGTCGTCGCTTTTAAAGTTACCTAAGAAATTTTCGACAACATCCTTGCACAATTTTCTGCGTTTTTCCCTAGGCTAGGGAATTTTTGAAGTACTGTGGAACATTTTATACGTTATATGAATTCGGGAACTCAAAATACGAAAATGAGCAAAAATAGAACCTTCCAGAAATTACAAGTTTTGCTCAGCTTAACACTTTTTCTCCTAGGCTAGTGGAATTCTGAGGTACTCTAGGGAAATTCTACAGTAAGATTAGAACTAAGCGACTCGAAATACGTGAAAACATTATAGTTTTGCGTAGATCGAAATTGCTTTCACAGATACTGAAATTTCTAAGATTTCACGTATTTCCCCTAGGCTAGGGGAAAACTGGGAGGTCCAGGGGAAATTCTGAGACCAGATTCGGATTCAGCGACTCAAAATCCATAGGTATCCATAGGTAAAGTTCATTCCACTTTTTTTTGTGGCTCTGTGATACCAAAAATGCGTAAAAATGTGAAATTTTCAATATTTTGGCAAATTTTGGGGCTTATGCGCGATCGGAAGATATCAACTGATTTAAACCAAATTAAAGCACAATGTTTTTAGGCTCTATTTGAAGACGTTACAAACTATTACATTTTGATAATTTTTTTTCTTTTTTTTAATCTATACGATTCGCAAGTTTTCCGCGCTATTACAACTTCGAAATAAAAAAAAGGTTTTTTCGGTCCACCCCACTGTATAAGGCATTAAACTTATTTTTGTACTTGTTACTCATTTTTGCTATTTTTTCAATTTCCATCGGACCAAAATATACACTTCATTACCAATCATTTTTGTATTCAAACATAATTCGAATCTCTTTCATTATCAATAACACAATCATTATGTCAACCTGTCTTGTATCGTTTCAATCATTTAATTTTCACTCTACATAAATCAACCATCGTTCATAAGAGACAATAAATAAAGCGTAACGATAGACATCCTGGAGGTTGAAACAATTTGAACGTCATAACAATTCAAGAGTCGCCAAGAGTCAATATAAAAACCGGTAGGTGTCCCCATGTATGAAAAAAAAGTACTTCATGTGGGTAATTAAGTGACAAGTTGCTGATTATTGACAACAAAAGGTGTGTCTTCGAAAACTGCATTAATATGATCCTGTTCGGTGGGAAAATATGGTATTTAACAACTATTTTGTTAATGGTATTTGAAATAACAAAAATAACGTGAATCTTGAGTGCTTTGTTTTTAACAGTACCAGCGCCTACTGTAGCAATTTTATTTTTGTCAATTGGAGGTGTTGAAGAGACATGGATGGATGGAAGTCCTCCACCTATTCACAAGGAGTATATTAAGGCAAGCTGAAATAATAATTGCGTTAAAATAGTTATTTGTGTAACTAGTACAAAAAGTGTATATGCTTTTTGCGCGTGTAGCACACAACATTTTTTCTATGATCGAAAATAAAATTTAACTTTAAACTAACGATAATTTTATTAAACTAGTTATTTACTTTTTTCGAATTAATTTCAGCCTTTACCACTGAATATTCTGACTATAAGATTGATCGATGGCTTTAGTTTCCCCGATTTTTCTTTCAAATACGCTAGGAGGACGTTCTCACTAATGTTCTTAACACGCTTTGTGTCACACTAGTCTGTAAAGCGTTTATAACAAATTTCATAATTTTTTTTGGATTTTTCGGGTAATAAATCTGCTGTGGCTTTATTTGCTGTTTGAATTAAATCTGGAGGAGTACAAATATATTCTTCTTCACTATTCGAATCAGACATTTTTAATAGCTAACAAAATATTAAAATTTTAAATTGACAACTAGAGATGAATTACGTAAACTGCCACTGTCAGACGCCATCCATAGCTAACTATGAATATGCTTTCGTTAGTAACAAGATTTGGATTAAACAAAACTACAGTAAAAAATGTTTCTTTTTAATATCAAACAATAATGTTTTGAATAATATTTAATGGTACCTAAGTACCTACAGTTACCACGTTTATAAGTATACTCAAATTACAAGGAAAAAATGTTTTCTTTTAACACAGTTGAGAGTGCAAAAAGTAGTAACTTTTTGCACGATCGTAGAAAAATAATTTTCTAAACAGAGACTTTTCCTTCTGTCCATTTGCTCTTTATAGAGTAGGGCCAATCATTTTTTAAACCAAAAAATTCTTAACAGTATGTGTATGGTCGGAAAAACAAGACAACTAAGTAAAAGTTGAGGGTTGGATATTGTTTTTTACGATTTGTGGCTGTAATATGCATCGTATCGAAAAAAGTTTAATATAAAAGTTGTAGATAATTTTAAAATCAAAAACTCTTGTATTACTCATTTTTCGACATAACCTCAAAATTATTAAGAAAAACGGTGAAAACCGTTTTTTTGTTTTAAATGTTTATCTCCCGCAAAAATACTATTTTTTATAAACCTTGGTGAAAAGGTTGATTTTCCTTAATTTACTTTTCGCCTGCCTCCCAGGTCAAAATATTTGATTATGCACGAATTAATTTTTTGCCTATCAGACTCCAAGTAGAATCCTTTAAAAAACCGTCCTTGAAAGGAACAACAAAATTCTCGAAAGCTCGTCGTCACTGAAAATAATGAGAGATGCTCAAGGCGGCACCAACAAACTACAGGCGCCGCCCAATTGCAAAAAGAAAATTTATTTATACACAAACCACATCAGATTGTAATCTTGTATTCATAATCGGCGCCAGTGCTGCAACACGAATAAATTTAAATTAAGTTAATAGTTTTTAAAAATATGTAGAAGATTAAATGACGACCTCTGCGGGCCCATCTTCATAATTATTCATAATCTTTGATCTAAATCGTCACCCTTTTAAATAAAAAAAAGGAAGTAATTTTGACACCGCGTTTTTTTTGATAAAATATTTCTATTACAGTCGAGGGTATTCAAACCATTTTTTATCATTAATAATAAAAGAATAAATTAAATTTCTTATACTTTCGTAGATACTTAAAACTTCATAAATTGAAGATACCTACGTCACTGATCGCATTCGACATTGAACGGCCTTGGTCAATAAAATTACCACAAATAGCTTAAAGCCCATCATAGCACTCACTGTCCATTCCGCAGGCATAAAATCAAGAGTGCCTGGCCATTTGCGTCAACCGGAATGGTAAAAAGAGCGAACAAATTTGGGATCACCTTCATCAGACGTTTTTTTCTTCACCACCACCACCACCATCATCATCATCATTCTCGTTGTAGACTTTGTTCGCGTTTTATTTTGTAATTTACAAGATTTTTTTCTATGATGTGATGGTCGGTAAGGTAGTTCGCACTTCGGACTATCCGTGGATGAATTGAAATTGAATAAAAAGTGGGTAATAACAATGCGTTATAGAGAGTGAGTTTTATTATAGCTTACGAGTTTCTTTCTTGAATGTATTTTGTCATTTTTTATATTTTCAAATTAAAAAATTGTTATAAAAGATTTTTTTTTAATAAAAGGTGCAGCTTCAAATGTACCAATGACCTCAGAGTTTTGTTTTGGATTTTTTGTATAATTTTGCCTTTTTTAAAAAAATTTTGTTAACGTTGCTCAACCATTACTAAACCCCAAACTCAAAAAGAGCATTGGATCTAAGACCAGTGCACATATTGAGATCAATTGAAAAAGCAGTTTACAACCAATTAGTGGATTATACTGAAAATAATAAACTGTTAAGTAAATACCAATCAGGGTTTAGAAATAAACATACTTGTGAAACAGCAGTTCAGTGTGTACTATAGATGATTGTAAAATTAGCCTAGGAAAAAATGTGACTACTGTTGCAGTATTTTTGGATCTTCAAAGATCTTTTGAGACGATACGCAGAGATAGATTATTACAAAAATTAATATCAGTAGGAATAGACGGAATAGTCCTGAAATGGTTGGAAAGCTTTTTGAAGAACAGAAAACAAAAGCTTAAGATAAATAATAAAGTATCAGGTGATATAGAATGTTATCAAGGAGTACCACAGGGAAGTGTGCTGGGTCACCTATTATTTTTGATGTATATCAATGATTTGCGGCGATCCAAGAACACTACCCTGACAAGAAAGATTTGATAAGAAGATAATAGTTGCTGGATAGGATATTTTTAACCTTAAATAGCAAACCTCTGTGCCAAATTTTATCAAACGCTTGGGTGATGTCAAGGAATATGGAATTACAGAACTTCTTATCCTCGAGGCTTCTTAAAATTTCGTTGACTATTCCATAGACTTGAATTGTGGAGTGGTCGCTCGGAAACCGAACCGATGATTTGGTAGTGTTGTTAGGAAGTCGTGATCTGTTGCAATAATCGCTTAATCAGTGTTAAAAATGAACAATTCAAAAATAAACGTGGGTTGTGTTGAGAGACACTAAAAGCTCATTAAGTTAAAAAAAATAAATTGATAAAGTATTTACTTGATTCTTGCCAAAATTACCAATGTTTGCAAACCCACAAAACAAATTTATTATCTTTCCTTATATACATAACTAAGGCCAAACCATTAAAATTTTAATACTCCATATTTTTTAATTAAAATCTTATTATCATAAAAATTTAATAATTAGTCCTTCCTTATACTCAAAATACGATTTTTTAACGACCCACTTACATGAATAACTTTATTGCAAATCACCGAAAACATTTTTGTCAGCATGTTCGGTCTTCTTATTTCATTTAATTTTATAAGTAGTTTGTAGCCGTTTTATGGGAAGTTGTAATCGTTAATTAAATCGTAAAAATTCGATATCGCTGTGTTATAAATTTGTCTTTATTATACGTAATCATCATTATCCGAACGTCATTAATGTTCGATTTTTAAATTCCTGCGTATAGAGAACAAAGAAAAATGTAAGGAATTGTAGGAATGGAAATATTATCTGGGTATTCCCATAAGGTACTTGTTAATGAAGCAAAAATTATAATATAAAAATAAGATACAATAAAATGTTTTGTCAAGGATAAATACAACTTGGTATGAGTTCTAAATACTATTTTATAAACCTCATTACAATTTGTACAGTTCATTAAGAAAAAAATATTTAAAGAAGTGTTTAAAAAATTTATAATTCCTATATGCGTTATATTTATTATTTGTGCCATTGAGAAATCATTTAATCAAACTTCTGATGTACCCCAAGGCTCGGTTTTAGGACCTTTCTTACTTTAATTTTTTATTAACGCTGTGAAACAGGACTTGTATAAAGAAAGCATTAATTTAAACCAAAATTCGCTGTATCATGTGATTTTATTGAAATAACAAATTAGATGTGAGTAAAGTACAGGAAACAATAATTCAAATTCACAGTTAAATCAGAATAATTCAATTATTGTACCTGTATTATTGGTTATTAAGTTAAAAAGCATTATATTTACTATAATTATATTCCTATTTATGTTAGAATGCATAATATTATATTGTAATTGTCTTGGTATGTGATCAGTTCAGCCTTGGATCAACAATTTTTTTATTGAGAAATAACAAACCGCTAATAAAAACGTTTACACCAAAGTCTACTATCTTACCAAATTAATCTTTTATTTGCATAGAACATAGACAAAAAATTATAAGTATAGAATATTTCTTACCAATCAAAAATCTTTAAGATTCGACAAAACTGTCTATACGCCAACCCAGTAACGCTCAAAGCGACGTCTTGTGGCGCGGCCCGTAAGTTAATAGTTAATGTTTGTTTACCTAAAATTCCGTTAGTGGGCAGTCAGATAGTACCAAAACACTGCTTTTAAAATTGACATTTTACTTGATAAGTTTGTAGGATGATATATAGAGGGTGCCACTATTGACAAATCGTTATAATTTTTGGGAAGAACTAATCATCTAATGTTTTTGTTTTGGTTAATTTTAACGTCTCCTTTCTGCAACTAAGGCTAATCTGGACGGGACCTATAGCTTATCGTGAGCTCCGAACCACGGTCCTCAATCACCTTAAACCCAGGACTATGCCTTAGTGTCATGCAGGTGATCTACCGACTAACAAGTGTGTAAATGTGCCACCAACCCCTATCAGTTCCACGAGATATCCGATCTCATCCGGCCTGTATACTGGCGTGAATCAAACTGCGTATGACACAAATACCTTTTTGCACTTGCCCAAAGTCTTATCTGACTTTTATTTCACTTGAATGCGGCAGGATTCGAACATACTCTTCGAACAGTGACCCAGAGATTAAAGGCTGGTGCCCTAACCAACTGAGCCCAGGTGTCCGATAATCATCTAATGATAATGATGAAATGTCAATATTTCATGGATACTTTTGTTTGCTTACTATCGATAAAAAACAACGCGAAACATGGATTCATCATTACAAATTATATTTTTATTATTTATATTCTCAAAAACAGCAAGTTCTAAAGCCGTTTTTGGAATCTGACGTAGTTTGGCATGATTTTTAACATTTTTTCGCAATAAATAACTTTAATTTCTGGAGAGCCGTGTCATTTTGTTATAAAATGGCCAGAAAAACATTATGCTGTTTCTAAAACTCCCTTATTATAATGGTCACTAACATAAACAATCATCAGTGTCATTATTCCTGTCAAAATTAATATTTTAAAGCATCAACCGATTTGATAATACTCTGTAAACTTACCCAAAGTTGAAATAAAAAAAACTGAAACCGTTGTTGCTGATTTGAGTAATCCATTTACAACTATTCATTCCGGATTAATTTGACAACAGATTTTTTGTATTAAACGAGACCGAAACACTAATACCCCGTAATTACCGATGCGAGATTAAAGATTAAAAAAAAACTAGACCAAATTTATGGTTTTTAAAATTTAAATGAGATTATGAAATATATATTCGTTGATTTATAACCAAAGCTGTTATTTATAGACCACCGAAATTTTGTTCCCTCGAGATTGTGGAATGTGGAAAAATATTATTAAACAAATAGAATTTAACAAACTAACATTAAACAAACTAAAATTAAAAAAGAATTTTAAACAAAAACGTTCTAAAATTTAGGCAACAACATAAATTATAAGTATTTGATATGTTCTTTAAGTAACATTTTAAAATTATTAAGAGTGGTACATTTTTTATAGATTCAGGTAATTGGTTAAACTTTTGGTCTAAATGACCCTGGGTCCTTTGGTTCTGGCAACTGGGCAAATTACAAATACTAACCTCTTTTTTTCTTTTCTGCAACTGACAGTTGATCAAATTCATTATCCAAATATTCATGGATTTTTTGCCAACGCTTTTCTCTTCATTACTTTTATCCCAAATACAAGTATTTTTTTCAACTAGTTCAATTAAAGTAACAATATCGAACTTAAAGGCAATCTTAGAACACCAAGGAAATGAATTAAACTAGTCAGTTTTGGCTGCATGAGATTTGCGCCTACCTGTGCTAATCCTCCACACTGAAGGAGTAATGATTAAAGCGGGAGTGAGGTGCATTACCTAAATATAAACATTTTTCTAAATATTGGATTAGCAGTTAATTCATCAAAATAGCAGAATAAACCCCAATAAAAGTTATTACGAATCTATTTTAGGGTTTATTGGTCCGAAATTCCTTTACGACCTACCAGTAAAAACCATGTGCTACAGTCGTTGCCGGCTGCCGGCATGCCGGGCAAGGAGCATTCTTGCCACTGGTGTCGTCCCGATTTTTGAAACAAAATAATTAATAAAAACAATAACTAAATAAAACTGATTAGTTCAATTCAGTTCCTTCATGTGCTTTAAAATGGCTTTTAAGTTTGATGTTGTTACTTTAATTGAACTGGTTTAAAAAATCCCTGTGTTGAAAAATGATATGAAAATAATAAAAAAAATTGTTAAGAGAAAAATGTTGCCAAGAAATCTATCAATACGTATATATGTAAAAATTTACAACTCTCTTCCTGATATACAGGGTAAGTTATGAGGAACTGTACATACTACTACCTCGTATTGAGGCCCCTATGGGGAATATCAAATGTTCATTAAACAATGTCTGCCCCCATTGTTTAGTATATAGGGGGCAGTGCCGGTCCTAGACATTTTTCTAGTTGATGCGAACAATGAAGAATATCACCAACTTTTGATTTTTACCCTACAATAGACTCTATTAAAAATACAAAAATACCGTAAAAATTTTTTTTGATGCTTCTGATAGTTTCCGAGATATTTAATTTTTTAGCTAGGCGTGCGATGACGCGGAGTCATCGGCTTCTGTGACGTCACTTTACAACGGTCGGTCAATGCGTGCTCTGCTCCCGACCTGTGTAAATGGACCAAAATTTACCAGGATCCATCCCCCTTTATTTTTTGAGGATACTGAATACGATAGCCGTATCAGAATTTCTCTTTTCGCCAGCCGAACCCCTAGAACTGCCAAAAACTACCCCCTAATGTGGTTAAACGGGCAGCATATCATTTCACTCTAAAAAACGTCTTTCCCTCCGTTTTCGAGGATGCTGAGCACGGTGGTGGTGTTGAAGATTACTTCCGACCCTCAATAACTCCTCCATCGGCCAAAACTCACCCCCGGCAGGGATGTTTTTTTCTTTAACAACGGCAAAACGCCTGTTTCCCCGTTTTCGAGGATGCTGAACACGATGGTGGTGTTGAAGATTACTTCCGACCCTCACCAACCCGCCACTGGCCAAAACTCATCACTTAAAGGGGTGAATTTTACTTTATATCAGCGGCTTCGGGGTGGGTTTGGTCTTTTGGAAGGGTTGGTGAGGGTCGGAAGTCTTCAACACCACCATCGTGTTCAGCATCCTCGAAAACGGGGAAACAGGCGACCCTCACCAACCCTTCCAAAACACCAAACCCACCCCGAAGCCGCTGATATAAAGTAAAATTCACCCCTTTAAGTGATGAGTTTTGGCCAGTGGAGGGTTGGCGAGGGTCGGAAGTAATCTTCAACAACACCACCGTGCTCAGCATCCTCGAAAACGGGGGGAAAGACGTTTTTTTACATGGAAATGATGTGCTGCCCTTTTAACCCATTTAGGGGATAGTTTTTGGCCGTTTAAGGGTTGGCCTGGCGTAAAGAAAAATTCTGATACCGCCATCGTGTTCAGCATACTCGAAAACGAGGGGGGGAGAGGTACTCTCGATCCGAGTAAATTTTCTTCCGACTCACACAAGTTATCAGATCGTCCTTTTTCAAAACCTCATCTATATCTAATATTAACACTAATGCAATACTGGTTCACCTAAAAACTTAAGTTAAAAACGTTACTGTGGTCGAACATAGAGAACATCCAATAGCAAAGCAATGAATGAGTGTACGGTGAGAACGTTGCGTTGTAAAATGACGTCACGCGAGCATAGCGCGCTCACACGAAATATTTGAATAGGACGGAAACTAAAATTTTCGTAAGTTTAACACTACTTGCTTGATTTTAATGAAACAAAACAGGCATATTTCTAAACATTTAGGGTATACGGTTAGGAAGTTTAAAGTCATTTAACAGACCAAGTGATATTCTTCCTTCACTGGCGCCCCATCATACCAGTGGCTTAGTTTGGGCGGGCGTAATACCGGGGGGTCTGGGAGAATTTTTAAAATTTGAGTAGCCTAAAACGCTGTTTTGGGCTACTTCTTATTACATTACATTTAGAAAAAAAAATTTTCAATCTGTGGCGCCCCCTGGCCGCGGCGCCCGCTTCCTTCGCGTACGCCTCAAACCGGCCCTGATAGGGGGTTGTGAATTTTGACTGAAATTTTTTTGGTCATTACCTTTGAACGATTAGTTTTGATTTGTCTCATATTTTGGCAAAACTACTACCGTCTAATTAACTGAAGCTAGAAAAAATCAGGTCCGGTCTTAAAAATTAGTTCGTTTTGTTCATATAAAACATTTCACCTTGTATATGGTTTTTTAAAACTCAAATAAGGATTTTACAAAGTACAGAAATAGACAATAAAAATGGCGGATTTATCCCCCCCCCCCACGATTACTCAATTTCTTAATTTTTTGTAGTTATATGGTATTATATACAGTAATTTTGGTTTCAGTTGATAAGTTTTGGGAAATTCTACTAAAGAAATAAAGTTTTTTAGATATTTTACTTTCCCGGCTCCTCGCCAAGGGAAAGTATTGTGAACGCGCTAAAATTGAGATAACGACGGATATATCCATTTTGAGGTCCCCTAAGACGATTGAAACGATTTCCAGATGGAAGTCTGTCCGTCTGTCTGTGTGTCTGTCTGTATTCTTCCACGATAGCGTCCGCACGCTTAATCAGATTAAGCTGAAATTTGGTATATGAGTTTCGGGTGATCGGGGATTGAACCCATTAGTTTTTGGTTGAAATCTCCTCACCAGGGGGCGCAGGAGCCCTATGTACATCGCGAAAAAAATATAAGACTTAAAGTTTTTATTTGATATTTAGGTACCTCACTGGCTTGTAAATACATCCTGAAATTGTTATTCCTTAATTTTGAACCTAACCTAAAAAACAATTTTTTTTAAACTAAAAAATCGCAACCCTTAGCGTCCAAACGCTTGATCCGATTGAGCTGAAATTTGGTATGTGAATCCGTTTGGTTTTGTTAGAAATCGGCCCACCAGGGGGCGCAGTAACCCTATGTACATTACAAAAAAAATAAAAGACCTAAAGTTTTACTTTAAAAAAATTCGAAACGATTTCGTTGTAAAGACCATTGCTTTAGTTTTTCTTACATTTAATTTTAGCTTATTTATGTTCAAGTATTTATTCACCGATGATAATGAGGCATTCATTTTCTTTATCCAGATTAGCATCACTACATGTTATTAAAGTATCATCAGCAAAAAGATTAATGAATTAACAATCAACAAAGGGTTCAATATCATTAATATATAAAATAAAAAGAAGAGGACCCAATACACTCCCCTGAGGAATCCCTATATCATCATTTATGTCACAGGATGTTTGGTCAGCAAAACGGATTCTCTGCTTGCGATTATTTAAATAGTTACTAAACCCATCAGTAGGTATATAAAGTAGTATGTACCTACATACGTGAAAGTAAAGAAACGATTTTAAGATACGACAGGATAATCCATAATAATTTTACTCAATTGTAATATCTGAAGATAAAAATATGACGGAAATGGTGGTCAGAAGTAGCGATTAATTTGATTTATAGCTATCGTATAAAAGTTTACGGCCGAAAGGTGTTGGTCACTGTACATAACGTTTATTTATTTTATTTTTATTGCGCAACTAAATAGTTTCACGGTCATTACAAAGTATAAATACCCTTAAATGTAATATCTGTAGATATACGTTCTGAGTTTGAGATTGATTAACTGTTATGAAAATAGTAAACAATAGGTTGGTTTGTGTTATCGGTATATGTCATACCGCGGATTTATATAAATATATATTTGTCGCTCTAGGTCAAACTGTAGTTTAGAAATGATTTGTTTAATTGCATTGCTTTTAATAATTGAAATTTTACACTAAGAAAAGCTACTTTTGTTGCGTTTGTTCGATCACTATCAGTAGGTATACGACAAACACTTAAATAGTTTTTTGGAGGTGGTAGAAATCCCTTAGACCTCGTTTAGATGGCATTGATGCTGCGACATTGCATCGCCCACATACTTCTATGAGAGTGGTTTATATTCTGGATTTGCATTGTCCCAAAAACAGGGAAATTGTTGATAAATGTCGATCTGGCTTTCGAAAACAGATTAATGAAATCGAGTAATTTTTTCCCAATCGATGAAGTCATTTCCCCCCATCATTCCTGCGTGAAATGTTCGACCCAGGAGGCGGTGGGGGAGGGGGAAATCCTCTATCTAAAGAACTTGAAAACGGGTTTTCCGACAAATCTCAGCCGGGTTTGATCCCACAGAAAAAATATTCTTATCAAAATTCAAGAGCTTTACAAAACACGTAATCTCGTTCTAACCTGAACTCGATAACTCAATTAGTTGGCGAATTATCGCGATTTGAAATAGCAAAAATAAAAAAATAATTAATTATTTCTGGAGAGGCAGAGGAGATAGGGCCTTAATTTTTTGTGAATAAATAATATATTGTGTCACAAGGGCAGAAAATGAGCTTTAGCAGCGTCAGGCTATTAGCTGCATGAGCGAGCGAAGCGAGGGCAGCGAATAGCTAAGGGCTGCTAAAGCGTTTTCTGCATGTGTGACACACAACTGTTTTTCGCCTACCAAAAAAAAACAAAAAATAGGAAAATATAACAAAACTCTTTAATTTTATAAAAACAGATAGAATTTAATGAGCAACTTAAGTAATAAAAATGTACCTATTTATTTACTATATATTATTTCCAGTTGTTAAACAATTCATAGGGCTTTTCGTACCATTGCGCGTTGTCTTGTTAAGTAACAAATTTAGAGAAACATTACTTACCTTCTTCTTGCAAGTCTGGTGGAGTATTCGTAAATTCTTCATCACTGCCTGAATTACTATTCATTTTCACTAATTCACATAATCACAATCATTCAGAATCAAAACGTATTTTTATTTTAAAGTTTAATTCTCTCAAAGGTGCGTTGATAGTGAAAATCGTGTTCTTTTTGATTTTTGCGGCCCAAGGCCCGGAAATATCTTTCGGTCTGATTTTTAGGGTTGATATGATTCATTTTCAGACATGGTAGGCGAAAAAAGGTATTAACGAGTACTTTTAAGTGTCGTAGGGTGGGGAAAGTGGGACAAGTAGGGGGGAGATATGGGGAAATACAAATATTATTGAAACGCTTGTAATTTTCGTAGTAATTGAGCTGACGCAACTAGCCGGGGCTCAAATTCTTCACTTTTTCATCCGCTAAAAGATAGCACTACCGAAAAATGTGCATTTTCGAAAATGCGCGCTTGGCGCGCAAAATAAAAAATGGATAATTTTTTGCTCGCGATTTTAGGCATGAAGAAGTGGATTAGGGAAAAAATTTTGTGGGATCAAAGCCAGCTGAGATTTGTCGGAAAAACCGTTTTCAAGTTTTTTAGATAGAGGATTTCCCCCTTCTCCACCGCCGCCTGGGTCGAACATTTCATGCAGGAATGATGACTTCGTCGATTGGGAAAAAAAATTTCTCGATTTCATGAGCCGCTTTTTTCGCCAGATCTACTCCATTAAATTGATAATGTTGATAATGTTAAAAAACTCATTAAACTCACGATACCATTTTTTCTATAACTAATGATTAAAAAATGATCCCTTTTAACCCCAGTCACGCCAGTGTTAAAATCGGTGACGTTCATGTGGGCATTTGTCCTTGAACAGATCCTTATCTCTGCAATATAATAATAGAAGGTAGAATAGGTATGTTTGTTGTGAAATACAAAATATTAAATTTTGCCTCAAGAATTCTCAAAGTGTGGCATAATCGCGTAGCCACTTCCTGATTTTTCAAAACAGTTTACGTCAGAAAAAAATCGAATGTGTTGGCTATCTGCTCATTAATATGTGTTAGAGACCATTCACTTGATCTATCATAGATATTAGATGGCTTGCCAAGATTATGAAAATAAATAGCATGCTGTAATTTTACTTTCGGTCGATTGTTTAACTGGTAATAAATAATTACTCTATAAGCAGTCACTTCATTCTTGTATTTTTAATTTAATATTAAACGAGGGCTGAGTAAAACTTCCAATAGTGGTTTTTTACTAAAAAAGTTTAATATAAAAGTTGTAGATTTTTTAATTATCTACATCTAAGTTTTAAAGATATCCAGAAAATGCATATTGAGTCATTGGCGGAACCAGGGGGGGCAGCCCCCCCTTTAGGTCGAGTTTTTTAATTTAAAGAAAGATTACAAGAAGCGGAGAGGTCCTTTTCAACCCGTCGAAGGTTGAAGGACTGGATGAGAACAACCATGAGAGAGGATAGACTTGTAGCAGTGAAAGACAGCCCCCCCTTGAAAATCGGCTGGTTCCGCCCATGTATTGAGTTCAGAGTCAGAGAGAGAGAGCGAGTTTTTATTTTTCCTTTAAAATTTCTTCTTCTATATCCAAAAATTATTACGGCATCATCAAAATTGTTGGATACAATTTTAAAAACGTACAAAACTCGAACGCAGTCCAAAATTTTTCGTTAAATATTCAAAAAATATAAAATTAGTGCAGTTATGTCACAATTTACTTTCTGCAGTTAAAATTTTTTAACCACAAAATTGATGAAATTACCAATTTTCCATAAATTCCCAATAATCAATTTTAATCACGAACAAAGCAACAACGGATTTCTAATAACGCAATTACAAGTCGAAACAATACGATAAATGTGCATCTCTCGTATATCATCTTGCAACTCTGAATGCATACAAAACGACACAGTCGAGAATTACGAGATATACCTGATAACCAAATTAAACAATAATTACTTTCATATTTTATTCAATAACGTTTCTGTTTTTTTACAATTATTTTTATCTGGACAATCGACTCATCTCATATCTCGCAATTTAGCTAGTGCTCGTACGCGAAAAAGCGGCGGGTGGTTTGAATCTAGTAACTTTTCTACCTATCCTTGTCTGATTTTACCACAATTATTTTTATTGGGTTGGCCGTTCTGGTACGTGCTTGTTATTTGCATAGATAAACCAAGTACATATTTCTTTTAAATCAAGACTTTGTTAATTAAATAATTAAAACAAAAAAAACCAACACACAAATCACTTTAAAATAACCTAACCTGACTAACAAATGCTAACAACTTTGACGTATGTAAATTCCACGTTGCGTATATCAGGATGATGCAATATTTTCAGAAATAAACACTATCAGGATTTTCAAATCCAACTGTGAAAATAATTTTTCAGTTTGGATAAATAGCTAAATTTGAAAGGAAGAAAAAAAATACACAAATTGACTGTACTATCAGTCTCTACAATTTTATATGCACATTATACTAGGATAATAAATTACCTATTTATTTTATAGCACTTTTATTGCTCCATTATGTATTATGAAGATTTAGTTCTCTCTCTATAATTCAAAAAGATTTCTTAATATTTAATGTTTCCCACTGGAAAATAATTAATAGTTAGAGGCAAACACGACGTTTGTAAAGTACCGCCCAGTTTATCAAAATCGAACTCCCGTAAGCTTACAATGATTTATTTACAGATGTAAATATCGTTATTAACAGGTAATTTAGAGATTATTAAGTTATTAAATTATAAAGCGATTCTCACTTAGAACAAAACTGATTTCTTTAAAAAAACAGAACTTAAATCAGGTGGACGTGGTGGATGTATTGTAGCCGAAACGTAGATCACAATGTATTAATTGCAAATGTTTTCTTCTGATATAATCTGCAATAAACAAAAATACATCGACCTTACAGTGAATATATTATACTGATATAATTACATCGTGCAATTTTTTTTAATTGAGAATTACCATAAGGGTCGTTTAATAATAAGGTATAATCAGTATCTTGGACTAATATATGCAACAAAACACCTTCTGAATCAGTAGGCGACTACGCCCAAATAATTTTTTAAGCCGTTCTTAAACAAGTTTAAACGTATCAATATTTATGAGGTCGTTATTAATTTTATAATGACTTAATCTGGTATACAGAACTTTATTTATTATCACATTTTTAGAAATGTGACAGAAGAAGACAATCAAATATATTTTATAGAAACGTAGTGGGTTCTGAAATAGAGCTTTGAGAGCAGCCATATTTAGATAGAAGCATGTGACGTAATCGATAGATCCCTTAGAGTGATAAGAATAATAATGACATAATGTTTTTCTCTAATCAAGTCTGCTTGCATTGAAGTTGGAAGAAAATAAATGAATGCAAAATTTTTATGACCCAATATAACATCATAAATCAGTGGAGGATAATTTCTAAAATAAAATGTTTAGCATTATTTGTTCCAAAATAAAATCTTGGGTTTTCTTCCTAAAATTTTTAAAAATACCAATTTATTTCAATTCTTATCTTAAATTTTCTAGTCATTTTAATCAACAAAAATAAGGTAAGAATGTAATCTCTACAGGTAGAAAATATTTACAATTCAAGATCAATTTAAGTAGCCCTCAACTTTCTTAGAAATGATTAAAATTTGTAATCGGCAGAAAGTTTTATGCAGATTGTAAATTATTTTAGTATAAATTTACATTTCTGTTTGTGTAGTCCTGAGATTGTAACACGCAGAATTGTTAGTTCTGTAATAATAGGCGATAAAAAGCGATATTGATCAAGTGAATTTGTGCAATAAAAATCGCACAAACGTCTAATTATACTCCTGTGAAATTAAAGTGCAATTTAACCATGCACTTTAGTGTTAAATGTACATGACGCTCTTGAAGCCACCAAAGGTTGGAAGTATTACAGAAGCACCTAAAACGTCAACTGGGAGAATACCCATTTAAATAGACAGTGGTATGAAACAACTGATCCGAAGAAAACTGCATTCGTTTTATTCACAACAAAAGATACCTGCTTTAGATAAACTTTTAGTAGACATTATGGAAAACGTACATGAATTAGACTTCGTTTAGGAGAAGAACGATAGAAAATCTGCGCTCATGGAGAAAGATGAAATTATTGGTTGGAGGAAGCAATATTTAAGGGAAATTCGAAAATTAAGAAAAGAAAATATTTTTTATTTGGATGAAACATGGATAAATGAAGGGTTTTGTATAAGATTCGGCTCTTATATTTAATTACGGGTGAAAAATCAGTAAAAGCACAAAAATGTGCTATACAATTTAAGTATAAATTAATTTTTATCCAAAATTTTGTCTATTACTTAATACAGGATATATAAAAAAACAGTTAGTCGAACGGTATATAGCAAAAATTATCCTAATAAAGATTTACCGTCACCTATCCAAAAATGTTCGAAACAATTAGTCTTACAACATTTAAAACATCATTAATCTTGACGAAAAATACTGCTAACCACCTGTCAAAAAATCTCCAGGGATTTTTAAATAACCATTTATCATTGTTGTTGGACATAACCGTTACACCTATACGCTGCATTTTAACAAATGATTTGGGATTCAATAAAATGAAATTCCTGCACGACCTCTGTGGATTACACATGCAATGGCATCATCAAAATCGGTGATAATGATCACCGCTGGCCAGAGGCGTAGGTAAGACATTCGAATAAACTAACTAAACATTATTTTCAAATGGCAACAGTGCACGCATCATTCCTCATTTGAAAATGATTTGAATGTGTATTTAACCACATTGGCCATCTTCAGGGAATATATTCTGTGATATTTAGAAATGCCTTGAAAAATAAATGAATTGTGGGTTTTCAAAATGAAATTTTATTAATGAGAAACTAATAAAAGTATGACATGTCAGTTTCCCCAAATTTTTCTAATTTAAATCTATGTTGAGCAATAACAAAAGACTGGAACGAAAATTCAAGTAGGTGTATATGCGGGAACGACTTGCCTGAATGGATATTTTTGGAAAATCAAAGGTAAAGAAAAAACCTGCTTAATTAACACATGGCGACCCTTTTGAGTCCTCGAAATTATGAAGTAAATGCTCTGGAAAAAAGGGAATACTTAATTGGAAAGAAGATCGGTCAATGTTCATATAGATGTCTGGTCTTTGGGAATAATTCTATTTATAATGTTGATGCCTTTCTTGCGAAACAAGTGCAGTAGCATTTATCGCTTATAATCATCTAGTAATATAAAGGAAGACAGAAGTCATTTTGCATTTGGCTAAAGGATATAATATGGAAATGTTATGATAATTTGTTTCTGCCACAAAACAGAAAGATAATTTAGACACACCCTGTATTTTCCGGTTAAAACGTCATTTTTTTGTCTTACACTAATAGATTTGGGGATTCCTTAGACCCATAAGTTTTCGGGCGCACTCGAACTGCGGACACGCATGTGATAGGTATAAGGGTAATAAAAAAGGGATATAATTCCCAACCCGAATTGCAGAAATTTTGTATTTATTGATTTGGGAAAAATCCAAAGTGTCTTATGACAATCTATAATCTATAAGATTATAATATAAACGTTTAAAATAAAGTTTTCTCATAATGAAAGTTTTTTAGGTGGCGTAAAATACAACAACAACTTGGTCTGAGCACAGAATATAAAGACATTAGTTCTACTATTGGTAGATGGCTGCATTCTATATTTGGGCTGTCCTTTTTATCTCCAGATGAAGTAGAGGCTTCAGTTGTTGAAGATTTCATTGCTGAGAAGAGTTACTCAGTTTTGTGATTATTTAGTGGGTACATATATAGATACCAACTCTATGTTTCCTACCAAAATATGGGCAGCTAAAACATCATCTACTTGCATAACTACTAATGCATGCGAGTCCGCAGTTCAGGTGCACTGAATTTTTCTGGATCTTCGTCTATTTCTGAAAATAACCATTTTTTTATTGTTTAGTTAATCTATCAAAAAATGTGTTATAAATCTGAGACATGTTGAAAAACAGTAAAATTTCTAAATCATAATCACTAGAACTTTATTTAGTCAATTTCAATTTTTTTTATTTAGACCTCAACACTGTACGAGACGCCACTGTCTTTTAAAATATAAGTAATCACGAATCTGAGAATAAGCGGATAGAATTCAACCTTGCGAAGGCCATTCGACACCGGATTGTTGTTAACTCTTGTAAAAAGAGTGCGGTTAGAAAATTTGACATCTTTTTGGTCCATAGCAAATACCACAATACCCTATTTTTATATTTACAGTGACGTACAGTTCGCAAGAAATTTACATAAAAATTATATACCTAGAAATTTTATGACTTTCTGCAGCAACAGGCGTGCCATATTTCTGTATTCAGGTCATTTTATCTGGGATTATAAAAGGGTCGCCTATTGTTATATACCCGGTTTAGTGGAGTCGATCTGGCTTTCGAAAACAGACTGATGAAATCGAGGAATTTTTTTTCCAATCGATGAAATCATTCCTGCATGAAATGTTCGACTTTTAAGTGGTGGAGGGTGGGGGATGGTGGGACAAGTAGGGGAGAGATATGGGGGGAAACAAATATTATTGAAACGCTTGTAACTTCTGTACTAATTAAGCTAGCGCCAGGGCTAAAATTGTTCGATTTTTTTCACAAATGTGCGCTTGGCGCGCAAAATAAAAAATGGATAATTTTTTGCTCGCGATTTTAGGCATAAAGGGGGTTGATGAAAAAAAAATTTCACCCCTCGACGGCATTTTTTCTCGCTTTCATTTGAGTATTTGCTATATTGCGGGAGAATGGAGAAGAATAGGGGGTTCTAACCCAGCTCAATAGAAAGACGAGAAAATGTTCTACCTATTTATTCATTTTATTATTTTGTCATTTCAGTATCTTGCCAAAAGCAGCCGGGGGCTTTGCCTTTGCGCTCTCCACTTCTCTCTTTCTCTCTCCCGGGCACACTCACACACATTTCCAAGAATTTACTGCACCCTATTTACATACCGAAATAAAGAACCCAAAGAGTTTTAATAACTCACTAGTGAGTTATTATAACTCAAGCTGTTTGTTTATGGATACTATTACTATTAATAGGAGTAGATAAAATAAACATTATTATTAGTTTTTTTTTATAGAGAAGAGGATTGGACACTGTGGAGCAAGTTTTTTGTAAAAAATTTAATACAATATACAGTAAAAATAGACGATACTGAATATATTATGAACATTGGAAGACCACAAGGAACTTGCCTTAATGGCAACTAATTTTTTGATCTGCATTAACGATATCTCCAATTATATAACTAGAGGAATAACATTAAAAATGTCCTGGAAAAATAAATAATTCCTGCAAATTGTGATTTTGTATTCTCTCACTTGTGTGCCTCAGATTAATTAATTATTTTCATCTTTTATTTATCTATTCCATGGACGTATAAATACGTTATTTATCTATACGTCCCCCCATGATCTATTCCACATAGACTTTGAACTAAAATCACGTACTCCCGACTAAAATACCAACTATCTAGATTTTATGGTCCAGTCAGTGGCGCCATATCGAGCGGGTTCAAGGACCCAATTGTGGACATAAACATAACCTCACCCAACCGGAGTTACACTCCGCAACTATATATTCTTCCCACGTGAAACGGGTCTTAACTGGAGCGTTTTATCATTTAATAAATAATTAGTGAGTTCATGAGTCATAGGAAAGACGCATTTGGTAACGGCGATATTCTAAAATGGTTGTAACTGCGTATTTATGGCGACATTGAACTTCTCATATTACGTAGTTAGTAATAAGGATGTATTATTCTAATCCTACCTGCAGAAAAAATGCATTTTTAGTTTTTTTTTGCGGCATATTTTTCATGCCAATCTTTGGCAAGTTTTCTACTATTAGAACAAAAGAAAAAGATTAGAATAATTAAGAACGAAAAAAACAGTTTTTAGCATTTTTCTCGATAATTTTGAGGTTATGTGGATCAATATAAAACAACGTCCAACCCTCAAAACGTATATTTACCTAGCCCCACCCTCCCTTCCAGAACTTCTCCTTGATTTTTCTTAATTTACTTATAACTTACCCCAAATTTTCCAACGTCCCACATACTGCAGAAGATTTTTCAAGAATTCGGGTATTTGAAATCGGTTTGGCCCTGGTCCATGTTTTGATATTTTGATAGAATTCTTACATTACTTTTATACATTTTCGCAATCGGGTTTTAGTTTTTTATTTATTATTGTGATATAACACACATGCTATTTATTATTATAGTTATAAAATGTATGTATTCTGTTGTATATTCTCCTTTCCTTGCTCGCATCTTTGTGACAAGGATGTCAACAGCGCATTTTATACAAACCTCTACACATTTTCAATTTACTGCATTTTTTTAACACGCATCGTGTCTGTAGGGCATTATGCAATGTGACAAGAGTTTAAATTTATGGCTTATACACATAAAGAAGCAAATCTCGATCTATAGTAGGTACGTATTTAAACCATAGCAACTCCAAGTTTTTTCAAGAAAAGTTGGCTTACAATTCAGTCCTTCCCACATCTAGAATATCTTTGATTTTTAAATAAAATTTCAATATACAAGTGATTTACAACAAAATTATGGGAAAAACAAGTTTAAATTCTTCTTGTACGTCTCTCCTAATCATTGCGATGTTTCTTTCGTATGCCTTTTGAAGTCAATCGGTCGTTTCTTTGTCTCCAATTTCTCTGCAGATTCATCATCCACCCTGATGTATAGCTAAGTGCCAACTTCCAAAATCAATATAAATCAGGTTTGCAAAGTTATTAGAACTCAATTCTAGATTGAAGCGCATTCACAAATTAGTTTAAGCCATCCTCTTATTGTTTCATCGCTGAATACGTATCTCATCGTCTTGCCTCATTGACAGAAACGTACCAATGATGTAGTACTTCTCTTGAATTTGACTATGCCTAACAAGAAACTGGACGTATTCATTTTAAAAAAAGTATGAAGTACAATGAGACCATAAATATTGAATAAGTTGTGTACCGGGTAACGTAATAAAATAGCAAGTACCTTTTGGGTCGATGTGCCTTCAACAGGTCTGTACATACAGTGGCGTATATATATATATATATATATATATATATATATATATATATATAGCAAAGGTCAGAAAAATATTGTTATTAAAAAAGATGGTAAACTGATAGATAAACCCATTTGACATAGCGGCAGACCTTAATAATTTTTTTATTAACGCACCATTAAAATTAGTTGATCAAATAGACCAATGAAGTAAAATAAAGGAACCGTTTGAAAAATATTCGAATAAAAAATCCTAACTCCGCTGACATATTTAGTAAACATGTCATTCGAATGCGGTACATTTCCTTCCAAACTACTTATAGGTAAAGTGTTGCCATTATTTAAAAAAAATGATTCGATGTCATTGGAAAATTACAGTCCTGTGACGGTCCGCTGTGGATTGTCTAAGATATTCGAATATGCATTTCTAGATTGCCTTTTAACATTTTTCAAACCATATTAAATTGTCACAAAAAATCAACATGGATTTTGCGCAGAAAAGTCAACAGCAACAGCCATAATGTCATTTTATAATCAAATTATTGAACATATTGAAGCAGCCGAGTGCCCTGTGGCAATATTCTGTGATTTAAGCAGGGCATTCGACTGCGTCGATCATGAATTGTTTTTGTCTGTACTGGAAACGTATGCAATTAGAGGCAATTCTTTAAAATGGATTTCAACCTTTCTTAAACACCGACAACGATATGTATCTCGAAACTTTAAAATAGACAACAAAACTAAAAAAGTTAACTCTAATCTGTTAGATACACATATGGTAGTTCCACAAGGGTCAATTTTGGGGCCAATATTGTTTGTTTTATATGTCAACAGTGTAGACCACTTATTAGGTAATAGTCATTATGTTGCATACGCTGATGATTTTCTGTGATCATTTCATCAAATAACAGTGATGCGTTAAGAGTTAAAGGCTCTTCTCTTCTGGAAAAAACTTCTACGTATTTTAATAGTCGAGATTTGTTTTTTAACACTATAAAAACAGACCTCATTAGGTTTCAATTTCAATTCGATTTAAAAATTATGGAATACTCCCACTTCCATCTTTGTACATTTTGAAATTTGCATGTACATCTTTAAAAACAAAAGTTATTTTGTGACTAACAGAGATGGTCATAGTTATCAGACAAGACGAGTTGATGAGCTTTGCGAGCCTTACGCAAGGCTACATATAAGTTTTTAGAAGTGCATCTATGATTAGAAGAGAGTATTGACAATTACTAAAAGCAAAAAATTCCCGGTGTATTGGGGTTGCATACACAATTTGCATTGTGTGTTGCAAAGCTTTTATTTGACTGAATCTAAAAGCCTAACTGACGAAGCCGAAAGGCAGAAACCGGTCTTAGGATGTCGAATCTGATAAATTAAATTCCTTACTCGTTTTCTATACATATAAGTTATAATGCACCAAATTTTATAGGTCCAAAATTGTTCAATAAACTACCGATTGAACTAAAAATGTGTGCAAATATTAATAAATTTAGAAAACATTTGAAAATTTTTCTTCTGGAAAAATGTTTTTATTCAATAGCTGAATTTTTATAATTTTAATCCGTTTAGAATTATAGCGTGTTTGTATTTAGTGTTTTTTGTCTTTTCTCTTTTTTTATATATATTGCAATGAAATAATTACCTTGTATATAGAAAAGGTAACCAGGTAACGAGAAAAAGAGTGACTGGTGATTTGGAGGGATGGATAAAAAAATAAAGAAAAATGTCAAAGGTTTTAATTTTTGATAAGATACAAGGTTTAAGGAAGGAAATTTTATTGATGAAGAAAATTTTTGTATAATGTATAGAAAAGATTAATCTTATGGTACTTGGAAGGTTTATTGAGTGAAGAGTTTGTTAAGGCGTAAAGACAGGAGGTAGAGTTTGATAAGAGGAGGAAGGACTTAGTAAAATTTAATAAGAAGAGGAAAAAGTTTAAATTCACAGTTCAAAGGTAGTTTTAGTGTTAGTTATAGAGTATTTTTGTCGGATTTTTTTATTGTTTAATAGTTTAATATTAGATTTAATGAGTGAATGAGTGCGAGTGTTAATTAGTCATTTAATTTTCAATTTCGATAATTCATTTTTGCTAGTTTAATAAAATTATAAAAAAACTTGACATTTCGTATCAATATACATTGACGAATCCTTTACAATTGTTTGTTCTCTTATGGAAAATAAAGAATTATTATTAAGGTTCGCAGTTTGCTTTCATTAATATCACTAACAAGTTTCCACGTATATCTTAATAATATAGGTCCTAAAATAAAACTTTGAGGTACTTTTATTTTTACTTTAAGTAGATATGAATTAACGACAATCGAATGCTGTTTTTCGGCACTTCCCTCGAACCTAGAGATTTTCTAATGAAGTAATTAAATATGACATTTAAAATTTTGTTTTATTTTTCGATAAAATAATTTCAAAATCTGCCTCTACTTCATATATATTTACCGGATCTTTGTATTAAACAAAAATCTTGTAGGTGACCGTAACAATATTAAAATTAGATTTTCCGGTTCATTTTTTTGATGTTTCAAGGACCGACTCGTTCTTTGTCTTATTCCGCAAGGAAAGTCAAATCTCACACCCAGTCTTATGCAAACAGTTCTGTGAACATATTGACTGACTTTTAATAAATAAATAATACTTCTCATTCAACCAATATACAAATAATAAAAATTAATTTATCGTGGTAATAATAGTCGTGTATACGTTACACAGGTCGTAAATTAGTGATTAAAAATAATTGCTATATAAAAGCAGTTTCAGTCAAACGATTTGAAACAACTTGTTTTATTTTTTTAACGTCTATTAAATATTTATACCCCAATTGATTGGTTAATTTTTGTCTTAACAGAGTGTCGGGCTATACATTATTGATTCCTTTTTTATTTCGATTATTTAAACATCTAATCCCTCGTGTTCTACCTATTTTTACTTCTCCATTCATCAAGGATTTTTGAGGCTTACCTCTTTTACTGATATAGAAATATAAGTGCAAAACAAATCTGCAGCGTTCAATTTTACCATGTAGGATCAGTTGGATCTACTCGGACTGAATTGAGGGGAATATCTGACTGCATCGTTTGTCGCTTTTTGATTGGGGTATGAGATACATGATCTTTTCTTGCTAAATTAAATCTAGTATAACAATTCCTATAGTTTTTCCATTTTCAATTGCAGAAATATAAAAAGATTTGCCAACAAATTGCTTTGATCGACTTTGGCGGCTTGTAGATGTGCCGAGAGATGGCATTGGTAATTTTTTTTATTAAAAGTACTTACTTTTATTTATTTTGAAGCAGAAATAAAACAGTAACTCCGCCGCTGCTCGGTACTGTAATAAAATTCCGCAAGTCAATTTAATATTTAGGAAACGCGAAGAATCTCGTAACACTTATCGCGATACCTTCAAAGAATTTATTCTCGATACGGGTATTACGAAATATGCTTGCAAAATTTGAATGCCCGCCACAAATCTGCACACGTCCAGATATCTCCGAAGATTTGAATTTCAATAAAAATCCTTCGAAGACTGGACGCATTTTCTTCAAGGGAGGTTGACACGTCTCACGTTCGAATCGGTTTCAGATAAAAGATGTATCTTAAAAAGCCGTTGACATTGCGAAATAGACTTCGGATGATTTTTTACATAATTTAAAGTATTACAAATGAATTTTTTCTTTAAAATGAGGAAAGAAAAACATCGCTTTTCAATGAGAAAATAATAACGACACCAATTTGTTGGGTTGTCAATATCTGATTGAAGAACACTATTGGAATCTGCCTACAAATGACACTTTTTAAAGCCAGAAATAACGTCACTAATAACTAGAATCAAAACACCCGCGCCACACCTGAATGAACTGATACATTAAAAAAGAATAAACCATCAACAAGACTTAAAAATTGTGCTGTGGAGAAGAAGAAGAAGTGCAAGATCGAGAAAATAATGGAGAAAATGTGTTGAAGAATGTTTAAAAAAAATTAAATTTAGGGCTGGAAAAGAATAGAGAAAAATGAAGCGCTGAATATCCTACATATGTATTTACGTATATAGAGGATACTACAAGCGCATGCCAGATAAAAATTAATATAATTTAGAACCAAAGAACTGAAATAGAAATGCATTAAAATAAATCAAAATGTCCTGGTAGTATTTTTCAATTGTTAGCAGTACCAAAAACAAAATTGGCACATGTAATCGAAGTCTATTTGCTCTTTCCAGCTGAAATAATAGATATAAAAGTAAAGAGAGAGATAGACGAAGTCCTTGAAGGACTAAGAAGAAAAGTTATATGTATGTTGTGCATTTTTCAAATAATACAATCGCTTTGAATGGATAATTAATTCCATTGGCGGCGAGATCAAAAAACAGATTTTAATTTTGTTTCTGGATCGCTATCATGTATCCAGGTAAAGTTATTAGTTTGTACCAAAGCACTAAATGTTTTATTGGAAAATATAAAAAATAACTTTACGTAACACACAGTATGTTCCATATTTATAATTTTAATTATTGGTAGTAACGAAATGTAGATAAACGTATTGAAAATATAAATATAAGTTTCTTGAATAATAGAAAATCGAAGAATCAACTTTTATTATTATGTAAGTCCCAACCTTGATATTTATGTGTGTATTATATAAAGCAATTTGTTGGATTCCTGGCTATAAAAAGGCAAACCAACACATATAAAGAAACTATTTACAGAGATGCATATATAAAATAAAAGCAGAAAAAATTCAAAACCATTTCCCTCAATACATATTTAAACGATAATTGAAATATTAAAAGTAGATTACCCCTGTCTCAACAATTAATTTTCACACCAGTTCTTAAATTAAGCTTTCAATCTGCCTAAAAATAGGCAACACAACATACAGAGAACACAGGTTTCGCTGGTCCAAGTTAACGATGCCTGTCAAACATTGATCTGTTAATTTATGGTACTTTCAAAAACTAAAAATTATGGACAGTGATTCAAATACACCTCCAGAAATCGTTAAAGCTCCAAGAAATGTTACATTAAATCTCGTAAAAGGAAGACTGATTGCTCATGACTAATTATACAGGGTGATTCATAAGGAATGGCCAATTGTACTGATATTCTAATCTGGAATAAGTTTTAAAGAATAATATCAAAAAAATATTGAATAAAAATCAAAGTTGAACAAAAATTAAAAAGTTGAACAAATTTTACTCTAAAAAATGTATACGTACTAACTTTTAATTACCTAGTATCAATATTCCATCATAATATTTCAATTAATGATAGAAATAGTCTGAAAATATCTGAAAAATTAAATCAAATCCTAAAAAATATAAAAAATTCAGTACATTTGCATAAAATCAAATTTGAATCGGTAAATAAAATCTAATGGATCATTATCAACAATTTGATGGTTGTTGATTAAAAGCGGTGATAAACCCGATACATTTTTGCTGAATTCTTTGGCAATTAAACTTCCAAATATGTAAAAAAAACTTTTATAGCTCAACGTATAAAATTTAATATCAAATTTCTTTTACCAAAAAGTCGTTCATTAAAACCCAAACTAATAAAAGTTTTTTTTATTTACATAAAAATGAACAAGATATTCAATGAAATACAAAAACAAATTCCAGTTGAAAATATCCTACGTCAACGCTTTGATAACATTCTTATTACTGGTCAAGATCTGGAAAAATATATTTAATCTGTTGACTTTGCCATATCAATAAAGACGCTAGTTTGTAAGTTATAATGACTAAATTATATCTCAGAAAGTAGTCTATCACTTGGTAAGATAAATATCCCGAAAACTACATCAAAAAATAAAGAAAGTAAAAATTTGGATGCTGACAATTTTTTTTCGTTTCAGATTTTTTCTGGCACAAAGATGGCCATCGAGGGCCTGCCCTTGCACAGACAGGAGCCCGATAGCAATCAGGATATTCTTGCAGGAGCTGATTTTCTGTCCGTCTTCCTAGAATCCTCGCTCCGAAGAGCTTACGCAGAAACAACACCCACTCCTCCAGCCACCACAACCGCTACCATCCTCTTGGCGCTAGAAGATGAAACCGAAGTCTACACTACCCGGCGTAACAAAAGAAACTCCCAAAACCCTTTCACGAACACTCCGTTTGCTCAAAGTACAGAAAAGTTTAGTGTTAGTGACTCTAGTACGGATAAAGATGGTGCAGTGGTCGCTGTACGTGTTTCTTCGTCTGTAGGTCGATCTTCTTACAGAAGGAGCACGACTTTACAACCTGCTTCGACGTATTTTTCTTCAGAACAGCACCCAATTCTTGTAGCTAAGGCTAGTAAGAGCGAACTAAGTGTAGAAGAGGGTGATCCTATAACTAAAGACAGTGACGTAGCTTCTGATTACAGCAGAGGTTATCCAGCTAGTGTAAGGGTTATACCTGCATTTGATCAAACATCAACGTTCCTTAATCAAAACTTGCCACCACAGAGTAACAAACCGTTTCAACCAACCGTAATCTTCCACGATAATACTGGTGAAAGTAACAGCGCAAGATCAGTATCATATAGTTCAATAATACAAGCCATACCTCAAATTCCTATAGAACCAGAGAAATCAGAGCCTCTTGAAAGGCATGAACGAAACTACAATGATGCCAAAACACCTTACGTAAACTCCTTCGATAGTAATGGAGATAAAAGAAAACAGAACAATTCTAGACCGTTGACTTGGCAAAAGACTGAACCGGTTCAGAAAACAACACAAAAACCCTGGGAAAATCAAAGAGTTTTCACACCAACTACCCCACTACCAGTAGTAATACCCAAAGTCTATGCCCAACCGGAACAAAACTATGAAGTAGACGAAGCCTTGAGCGTTGTAACCAACGGTAGAGCTCACGGTGTCCAACCTACCAAACCCGAAAAGAAACCAGACGATAACCAAAAGTTCGGTTATGTTGTAGAAGGAAAAAATTACAGAAAGTACAGAGTGGAAGAGAGAACAGCCGATGGGTTTATAGTTGGAGAATATGGAGTTGTTAGTCACGATGATGGATCTTTGAGAGGTGTTAGATACACCGCCGATGGTACCATCAATCCACGGTTGATTTCTGAAGCTCTAATGAAGTTTCTGTCTCTGTGATTTTTTTTGTTTTACTGGCGCTAGCATATCTTTAATCAGTATCAAGATTATCATCTCCAGCTTAGTGTTTTAATCAAAATATAATCACTACTCTTTATTTACATCAAATATGGCGGGATGTTAGTATACTGATAAAGGATATGTGCTACTATAACGGCTGTACTGAAACTATTCGTTCCTTTTTTTAAGTTTTCTGTTGTGATGACCTTTTTTTAAATCTTGCCTTGTTCGCAGAAAACTCGTAGCCAAACTCTGTTTAATTTAATTTGACGGTTTTAAATTAACCAAGAGAGTGGCCTTACTTGACAGTCTTTACGAACTTGTGGTGCTATCGATTTAAAGCGTATTTTGATTTTTTTTAAATAAATATTTGCTCACGACAACGATTTATAGGTAATTTTCATAAAAGCAGATATTTTTATATCTAATATTATTTTTAATGTAAGTAATATAATCTTAATAAAGTATTTACTTGTGTTTTATTTATAATTGGGTGGATAAAGTATCCGTTTTATTATTTGGTAATAACGTAAAAAAATATGGAAAATGCAAAAAAATCAATATGGCTTATTAATTTATTGAAATTTCTGGAAATTTACAGTTTGACAGCATAAAAAAGTATAGTGTTTAGACGCATTAATGTCTTTAAAACTAATTAATTTAATGACTTTCATTAAAAATTATAATTGTGCGATGCTTTAATTTCATTATTCTAATGACTTAAATATTAAACAAATAACCATGATTAAAAAATAAAAAAATTTCTCCTTCGAGCCGGATTTGAACCAGCGACCTATGGATGTCTATCAAATCTTATACCACTACAGTCCACCGCTCTACCAACTGAGCTATCGAAGGTTAATAAGTAATTTTACTTATTTGGTATATCAACATACCTGTCTTACTTGTATAATCTAAAAATATTTATTTAGGCGATATGCTGTTTATTTAAGTTAGAATTTTAATGCATAAAATTAATATCAAACAGAATTATTGGAAATTAATAATAAAGTTGCATTACAAGAATATATTTCTGCATATTTCTTCATCTACTAGGTAGGCAACTTGTTTATCAGTCGTGTATTGAGAATAGAAGTAGGTGTGGAATGAAATATAATAATATCGTTAGAATAGCTATTTTTCTTCATTCTAGTTTTAAAAATCGATAAATGAACTTTTTAATTTTCATAAATTGATCCGATAATCTTGTGTTTTATTTTGAACAAGTAATTAATTACTGTACCTACTTTTTTGGTTTCAAATTTTTAAATTGTAATTTCCAGTTATTTTAATATAATTACTTATATAATAAGATGTTTGTATCTTGATATGTTTGTTTTAAATTATTAATTTAATTAACTTTTATATTGATATTTCTCTATACTTTATCTCTTTAGTTAAGTTGACAAACTCTTGGTGGTTCCCATGAGAAGGTACTGTAATTTTCATTTGTTTGAATAAATAACATATGTAGGTATATTTAGTTCCTCTAATTTATTTATTATATTATTTAAGGACACGAGATTTCGTTTGCGTCCAACTCACCTACCTAACCTGTTGCGGATCCCCTCAAAAATTCAAATGGATGACTTATTATCCTTACGATTCCTTCAAGAAGTCTTACGTAGTCATGTCAATTATTCCACATCCTGCTTCAAGAGTCCATGCTATGCCCTCTTCACGATGAATAAGTAAGGCGATCTCAATCTTGGTGTAGTCTTACTAGTTATATCCAGAGGAGTACCCAGTTTTTTTTTTAAATTCGTTGGAAATTTTTACTTTTGATCGGGATTCTGGCATATGAGGATCAATCAGGCAGGTAATTTCCGCGCACACAGTACGATGTAAAAGAAACGTTTACACTTGCAAAATATTTGTTATTTTCTTTTATTTACATATTCCTCCTTAATAATTCTTTTAGCTTCTTTGGCGTTATTAATTCTGGCTCTAGATGTCCTTATCTCCTCACCATAATAACAAATATCCTTTATGGATCCTTTTTATACCACTTCCTTTGTTTTACTTTCTGTAAATTCCTAATACTTCTACATTGTGTCTTATTATTTCTTCTACTATTTCTTCTTTATCTTCTTATACATGTCATCTTCTCTATTATTTTACTTTTTCGATTTATTCTTTAATTTACCTTATTCTGCATTCTTATCATAATTGATTTATTTTATTATCGTCTCAATTTACTTTTACAATTCGACTTTTCTTAAAAAAAGGTTTTAATTTGAGGCTGAATAACCCTTGAAACGATTTTTACGTACGGGTCTGGCTTCTTCGTGTATTCTTACATCGCCATTCAAAGAAGGATCCTTTGTGTTAACCTTCATAGCGAACTGTGATTTTCTACTTTATTAACGAATATTCACAATGGCCTATGGGACCATTTAAAGGCCTTTCAGAAAGCCTTCTTTTAACAAATGAGGGTGTATTTTCTTCATGTCAGGTTAGATATGTGCCACAGATCAAATTAACTTGATCAGATTGTTGTTCTTGGGCGATGAGTTTTTTACTCTTTGATCAAGTCTTTGGCTTTTATATTCGAACCTCTTATAAAACTTTTATATACTAGGGTCGCCTTACATAAAAACAACAAACTTTTAAATGAATACACGCAAGTAGTAATTCTTCAAAAAAAAAACCTTCGGAAACAGAAAACTCTCTCTGGGGGCCAGATCTGGCGAATACGGTGGATGGTCAACAAATTCAAAGTGGAATTCGTGAATTTTGGTCCACCGAAATGTGAGCGCTCTAACAGGACATTGAAAAAACAAATTATTTTGTCAATTTTTTCAACCAGAAATAAATATTAAATTATTGTATTCTTCAGCTTAACTTTCTGACATAACAAACTATATAAAAAAAATAGAATTAATTATTCGGATACCCCGTCTAATTCTACCTCGCACAAAACCCATTTTGTAAAATGAGCACTACAGAGTGAAAAGGTACAAAGCCCTTCCTGTGGTACCAACAAAAAGACGCGGATAGGGGCGTTGACAGCGAAAAACAGTCAATGCGAGCTGCCAGAGTGTCTAGAAAAAAAGATGTGCTTATCCATCGTGGGACAATCGTGGGACATTGACGGGCATGATGTACTTCGTATATGGATAAATAGATAATATGCTGGTAGTCAAGATTTTATCGAGGTTCGAGAAATTTTGTTGACATCACTTACCTGTTGTGTGTGTGTCACATCTTTTAGTATTGTACCTACGTGTGAACAAAGAATCGACAAATGTTGAGGAATTATCTACATAGTCATTTTTGGGAGGAAAAGACTTCATTATATATTTATATTTATTTATTTATTAAATAGGCAAGTCTAATATTAAAAAAAATTACAAGTGTATAAATATCTTACAACATTTAAAAGTAAAGCAAAATATACATACATATCAAACAAGAAAGAAAGAATACTAAGTATCACAATGACCTGTCACTAATATACTTCTTTAATGATGACTTAAACTGTTTTACTGAATTAGATTCTTTTACAAAATGTGGTACTTTATTAAATTCGTTTATTTTCATTCCAAATTTAGTGTTAGTTTTTTTAATGTAAAAATTGTTATTACTTCTCGTATTGTAATCAACTTCATTAATTTTCAATAAGAACTTTTGACAGCAATTGCAGCTTAAATAAAAAGATCGTAGTGATAAATAATATATACGTTCTTAAACTAAAAACCAGTTTAGACACTCTAACATCAACTTAATTGCTGTGTAACGGCTATATCCCAATATTAACCTCATACCCCGATTTTGAAGCTTTTGCAATTGTGCTATTTAATTTTTACCAAGTAGAAAAAGTAATGTTGAACAATAATCAAAATGATGTTGAATTAAGCTATTAAAAAGAGTCAACACTTTCTTACATATACGAGAGAAAAAGAAGAGTTCTTTTGATATTTTTTTAAAAATATAATAGCCCTTGCCCAAACAATTTTTGATGTCAAAATTATAGTTTTTGTTTTGCTGACATTTAGTTTAAGTTTATTATTAAATAAATATGTTTCAATACTATTTAAAGAGCTATTCAGATCAATAATTGTCTGATCCAAATTTTCATGTATACAATAAACCAATATATCATCAGCAAAAAGATTTATACAGTGTAATATTATTCAGATAAATAGTAAAAAGCAATAGACCTAACACACTACCCTGAGGTATGTCACTCTCAATCATAAGTTGATCTGACAATTCTTTTCCATATTTAGTTTTTCGTCTTATTAAATAGGTAACTTTGAATCCAATTCAATCAATATTACACACATTCTAACAAAAGTTCGTTTATGAAAAGATTATACTATTTCTTATGAAACATATACAGGGACTTCTTAAATAACGCTTAAAATAAGCAAACGAGTTAGGAATTTATTTTGTTCGTGAAATAGCAAATACTTGCAATGTTGGGCTATGTGCTGCACCTTGTAGTATATTTTATTTTGATTTTTTTTTATATTTTTTTCAATTTTGTTTTTAAATATACATTTTTTTAGTTTTATATAAATTTGTCCCATTTTTAACAGTTTCTACATTTTTATCAATTTTGCGCAGTTCATTAAATTTTTAATTGTACATTCCCTCCTATTTTTCCATAATTTTTTTTGTTATTCCATTTCTTTTCGTTTTTATAAATTTTATGCAATTTTCACACATTTATTTCTTCTTCATTATATATTTTTTTATGATTTTGTACATTTTTCTTAACTTTTTCGTGGTATATTCCATTTTGTATTTTTCTTAGTGTATCCTTGCTAAGTCTGTATTAACCCTTTTTTGTTCTCCTTAATTTTGTGTTTTTATTGTAATACTTTTACTTTTGTATTTTTTCAGTTTTTACAGTATTTTCAATCACTCTAATTACACAGACTTTTCCTATATCGTTATCTGCAGCTTTTCATGATTATTTTCATTTTGTTTATCCATACATAAAGGTTATTGCGTTGCTTGGATTTTCCCAGTAAATTTGACGTACTTTTTTGAATTTCCGTGTTGATTTTCTTTTCTCTTTCATAATTATTACCTTTTCTCATATCCTAATATGCAGTTAGCGCCCTTTCATCAGAACTGATGAATATTCCTTCCCGTTTAAGCCAGGATTTAGAGAACATCCTGCACGTATATATATATGAATAGCTGGGCTTTCGGGATCTGCTCCGTGTTGTCACTGGTTGATTCTCAATAGAATCGTTCAACTGACGACGTTTCGGCACAATCACAAATAGAAAGCCCCGCGCACCCCCGCCAACAAACAGACCTGTGTGCAGTAGACCGGAAATCGAAGAGAGTACATAAACCTTCGACAACGCTAAGAGAAGTCAGTTTAACTAGAAGCAAAGACCTGAAGATGGCACATGAGATTGTGCCGAAACGTCGTCAGTTGAACGATTCTATTGAGAATCAACCAGTGACAACACGGAGCAGATCCCGGAAGCTCAGCTATTCATATAATGCCCGTGGAAACCTAAAGCAGAACATAACTCTACTCTACGGGGAGGAGATCACAAATAGAAAGCCCCGCGCACCCCCGCCAACAAACAGACCTGTGTGCAGTAGACCGGAAAACGAAGAGAGTACATAAACCTTCGACAACGCTAAGAGAAGTCAGTTTAACTAGAAGCAAAGACCTGAAGATGGCACATGAGATTGTGCCGAAACGTCGTCAGTTGAACGATTCTATTGAGAATCAACCAGTGACAACACGGAGCAGATCCCGGAAGCCCAGCTATTCATATAATGCCCGTGGAAACCTAAAGCAGAACATATATATATTGTTATGATTTTTCAGAATCGTAACTTTTTTGTTATGATTTTTCGAAATCGTAACTTTTAATTAAATAATGTTTTACTAATAAATTGATTTGGTTATTGTTCTAATTTAGAATTTTAAATAATATTGTTATGATATTTCAAAAAATGTAAAATTTTAATAATTTTAATAATAAATTTTTTTTATACCACCACGACTATGCTCAATTTTATATCTGTCAATCTTCCAGGGATTCTTTAGTTCTTCTAACCACTGATAGTTTCTGTATTTGCAAAAATAAAGTGTTGTTTCAAATTTAGAATGATTTTATTTAATATAGATTCAGAGAAAGATTTATTTACACAAACAGACTATTTACTATTATGAATTACATTCACGCCCCACACACACACACTCAATGATATCTTATATCTAGAAATTCAAATTTTATGCAATAAATTTTAACTTGGTTAAGGTTGGCACACCCGAAATACAGTGATGAAAATGTCAGTCTTAACCTCACAAATGCACAACCACACTGTTTGTTTCTGGTCTGCAGTTTGTTGTAATTAATTATAATGAATTTATACCTTGTGAATGTTCCTATTCCTTCTTCTTTCTCGTGCAACAGTGAGGAGTTATAACCAGATTTATAGTTATGTGTTGTTTCCACTTTCTGTTGTTTTTTAACGTAATTGATGTCCCGATGATTTCCGCAACAAAACAAACAACCTCCAGGTAAGTTGTCTACGTGTTATTTAATACAATCACTTACTAAATATAAACAATTCGCCGAAATAATTTTCCTCCAGAATATAAACGTACTTTTCCAAATTTGATAATTTTTCTTAATAAGTTTTTTTTTCAAGATTAATTTTCTCAAATTCTCCTACCAAACTCCTTCTACCATTTCTTTTGATAAACTAATTTTTTTATAAACTTTTTAATTTCAAAAATCTTCTTAATTTTTTCTATCAAGAAAAAAACTCTCTTCCTAATTTTCTTTTTTTTACTCTCTCTCAACTAACTCACTTTCTTTTTTTCTGTTGCTATGTTACCCTTTTACGTGATGCAGAAATTTTCAAATTATTTCAAACTTTTGATTATGTTATACTTTATTTTCGATTTTATGTATTTTAAATTTCATAATTTCTATTATAACAAATAAAATACTTTCCATCTATATTCTGGTGTTGAATTCTCTACATTTTATCAATTTATAATTTAGTTACTAAAGTTGGTATGCTGTTATTTCATTTTAAATAGTTGTCACAACCCTTATTTCATTTTGCTATACAGATTGTCCTATGATTATTTTTTTATTATAAAGATTGTCCCAAATTAAAATGTTAATAAAATTTTGAATTTTGAATATGATTTAATTTTGATTTTAATTTTTTTAGGTTACTATCAGAGCTTTATTAAGAAGGATTTTTCTAATGATAAGGATCTCACAATAAATCAATCCCTTAGGTAAGTTCACCTTTAACGTTTCTCCTTATCTATAAAATATTATTTTGTTTATTTTTCTAAATTGTATTTTAATAATATGGTTTCTTTATTTCTAGGTGACGTTCATTTTCTTTTAGCTGACAAAATAATCTTAAGAAGAAATATAGGATTGGGCATAGTCTTGGTATTTATTTTCTTCAATTTATAATTTAATTTTACCTAAATATTATAATTTTGATAATGTTCAATTTCCATTTCATTTTAAAATATTAAATTCCATTATATATATATATATATATATATATATATTACAAAATGACTATTTCGGTATCCTCCTTAAAAAAAGCCGGAAACGATGCTACATGACACCGAAACGGAATTTAACGACTTCACTTTTCATTTCGTAGCTACCAACAGCCTATTCATAGATCAAAAAAATCCCTATCGAATTTCATCGAGTTCACATGATTTGAAAAAAGGCGATCAGGTGTAGACCGCCCCTTAGAGATCCTCGATTGAGACAAGAACAAAAGTTTAAACTTTTGGCTGCCCCTTGTGAATGGAAAGTTGTTTGGTGGATTCGCAGGTTAAGATCTTTTAGGGCTTTTAAGGACGTTTCCGGGGCGGGACTTTTTTTTTGAAAATTTTGAATAGGCGATGAGCTCCTTCGTAACGATTATGTCTATACGGATTAAAGGAGCAAGTAAGGATTTTTTAATAGAATCTGTTGGAGTTCTGGATGTGAGTATAAGTGAGATTTGCATTTTGTTTTCAGTAGGGGTTGTTTAAAGTTTAAATCAATACAAAGGGGTAATTTTCATCTAAGTTTATCACTCTATCTAAATTTCTAAATAAAATTTTGAAAACACCGAAATTATTGTTTTTTTATAGATATTCTCCTTGGAGTTCTTTTAACAAGTTATAAGTCAATATAAAAATAAAATAATATTTCTCTATATAAACTTTGAACCCCCTATGACCGCTTTGGGGGTTGTCTTGAAAAATCCCTATTTAGTGAGAAAGCTACTGACCAAATTTCACATTTCAGCGAGATGAATTCATCAGTCCGGACATATTTATAGATGTAAGCATATATCTTAATGTGTGTATAGTTTATGTGTCAACATTATCATTAATAACCATCAATTTTACCACAAAAAGATTCGATCACAATAAATGCCGATGACATACATGTGACAATAAGATCCAGGTAAATACTTTTATCACTTTTATAAATCAAAATTTTGCCTCTAGACACGTATCAACGAATGACAAAAAGGCAAACAATTCTAGATGTAAGATAAAGAAAATAAAGTATTTATTGAAAATCCTACTGACGTGTATGTATTATATTCATTCAGAGAGGATTAGTAGGTGCTGGGTACCCACCCAACAAATATAAAATTATAAATTTATCTTTTATACATTTTTTTCATACCATCTTAAAGTCGTGATTTCAACAAAGAAAATGAACACTGAGAAAGTTGGAAAATTGAAAATATTTTGCTTTAAAAAAACCTACAGCTTATTTTGAACACAAAAAAGAACGTTTTCACCAAGTTTCATCAAAAAAATTAGAGAGATAAAAAATAAAAGAGCAAAAAAAAGGTTTCCCTCGATTTTTTCGATAATTTTGAGGTTTTTGAAAAATTATTAATACAAAAGTTTTAGATTCTTTAATTATCTACAACTTTTATATTAAACTTTTTTCGATATGATGCATAATTCAGCCACAAATCGTAAAAAACAAATCCAACCCTAATAATTTACCCTAAATTTTCCGACCCATATACTGCTAAGAATTTTCCATAAATTCGCGTATTTACAATCGGTTTGGCCCTGGTGACTACTGTGATTGAATCAAATATGTGCACTTTTATATTAACTTCATAGCACACCCTGTAGCTATTTATAGCCTTGACATTAAATAATCTATTTGATAAAGGGTGGATCAAAACTAGGATAGATTATTTTATTGTTTTCTTTTACCCTTTCTTTGATTTATCGTATTCAATGTCATAATTTTGACTCGTTTTATGAGCCAAAAAATAATTTGTTGGTCTTGGTAATGTTACCCTGTATGTTTGTATGAAAATCAGATGTAAATCCATCTTTTAATCGTTTTTTAAAATCGCACATAAAACAAAGATTAGATCTATATTATGGCAATTATCTAGAAGGCTGTTTGCGGCAAAGGGCCAGTTAACAATACCAAAAACAGAAAGAGGGCAACTCAGTTGAAGGGATACTTAGAGGTAAAAGCGCAGGAGCGGATTTCATTAATTTTTCATTTGCATAGAAATAAGAATAAATACAGTTTATTGAACCACAAGTTACACATGGTTTTTTCAATTTGATTTTTTCAATATAGAGTTTTTGAATTTAGAGAAAAGTAAATCACATTTATTTTCCTCTAGATAAGTTTTAGAGAAAATGTTATACCTGTTGTTTTAATGCCTTGATTTTGCTATGACGACAACCTGAATTTTCGGAAAATTTTTTCGGACACGTGACCTAGCTGCAAAATTAATAAGTGATTATTTTTTTCGTTTTAACTGATAAAACCGCTTCTTCGTATTTGTTTCTTGATTAAACTGTGTTTACCTTTTTTGAAATGTCAAATATAAACATTTAACAAATTTTATTTAGCATTAACAATTATTATTCCACTAAAATGTATTGCAAATCTATGTTAATACCCAAATTTCAAAATTTATTTGAAAACTAACCTGTTTATTCGTTTATTCACACACACAACATCAGTTTTTGAATACCCAAATACTTAAAAATCCATAAATCTCTTTAAAACTGACAAATGTCAAACTCTATACCCGAATTAAGTTAAACGCAATCCCGTATGCCTTGGTGGCCCTATATTTAAAACTATAACAGCTCATCATGATGTTTCAATTTAAATTGATAAAGAAAATATTGAACATTTGTGTGTAAAGTGTCTTTTGCATAAATGACTATATTCTCCAAATACAAATAAACTTTAGGTTTCTACACTCAAACGCCTTTATTTCAGGCAAAACCACTCAAACAAACTGATTTAAGATAAAATCAGTTTGTTTTCGTGGTTTTTCCAAATAAAGCCGTTTTCGAGAAAATCAAAAATTTAATCGATAAAATTTAGAGGACTCGTGGTATTACCTTTGATAATTTCCCTGGCTTGACAGCTGTCACGTGCAGTTGCGAGAATAACAGAAGCGTAGATTATTTTTGACAAATATTTATTTTCAGTACATGTTATTTATTATATGACAACATCAATTATATTATTAATTGCAAGTGTTTTTGAAATTCAGTTTCCACTTCTTTTTTCGTCAATCAAAAGAGCTGTGGGTTTTCTTCACTAAATGTCTGTTTCATGAAATAAAAGTAATACTTCGATATGATTTTGTTCTTGTTCGGGATTTAAGCCAGAATTGTTCACCAAATAGGTACGTTAAATATTTTATATTTTTATGATAAATTTGTTTCCGTACAAAAGTATAACAAAAATTGTGATTTTCCATTCATTTTATGATGTTTTCTTTGCGACTCTAATTCTAATATGGCGCATAATGTGAAATGTCATTCCACCAAAGCGCTGCAGTCACAGCCAACTTCACAGATTTTGTGTTACCGAATTTTTTTTAAGAACATTCGCACCTCGAAAAAATTTGCGAAAATTATTCAAGCTCTAGGGGGAACTGAAAATTTTTGAAAGATTTTTACTGATGGATCAAAAATTATTGGAGGACGGATCTGGATACATAATCTTCTCCATTGTCCATAGATCAGCAAAGCCAGATAGTCTATTGTTTGCGGTAGCAGCCGGCTTGTCATCTCAGATCACTTTGATCCCAAACAACGAACTAAATGTCACTTCATTAGAAATCCATCTTTTTTAACCAAGGACAAACAAATAAATAAATTTCTTTGGTACTCTTTTTTCTTTAATTTATATCAGATTTATCAATGAGCGTATATTTACCAAAATACCATTCACGTCATGTCAAATAAATTTCATCGCCCGAGTTAAATATCCCTTTTTAAAAGTTAAAAGGTCTGCCACAATTTCAGCAAGAATGTCAAAAATAAATACCATCCATCTGCGAAATACCTCAATGACAAATCGTTTTCGATTATTTCCAACTCACAACCGTTGAATGAGTTTCATTCATGGCCTACTAAAAACCGAGTAAATATTTCCATTCATAAAATCGTCAAGTTATTTCGGGTCGGTCTAATAATGGATCTTTATTTCAGCGATTTGTCATTTTTATGTCAAACAAATTGTCGTCCACTATTGAAGGAGATGAATAAAATAGGACTGTATTACCTGCTTTGTTGCGGCCCACGCATTTAATAATAGAGCATTCGAGGAGTTTCCTGTGGTTAAAATATTGTCCGATTTTGAGATACATGACTATATTAATTCTGGATTACACACGGTACATCATTTAACTTGATGTCTAGGCTCAGATTTGGTTGACCTATTTGTAAAAAATATATTGAGACCTAAAAAAAATACAAAAGAATTGTTATAAAATGTAGAAATATTTTTGGTGTCTAAAATAATGTATTTACTTTTAAATTAAGTTATACAGGTAATAAAATATTATTGTTAAATTAGAATTCGTTTGTTCATTTTAAATTATTTATACAAAGTTAAATGTTAATTAGAGTTTGCATTTTGACGTTTTGCAAATGATGCTGTCACAGCTGTCAGCTGTCATCTGTCATTCTTTGATATTTTACAAAATGAAGTGTTATTTAGAGATTTTTGACGTATCTATCAAGAGCTAGAATATGTCTAGTCGTATTTGGAACTAGCAAAAAAATTGTTGGTCTGTGTTATCTAAATAGTAAGTTTTTAGACAAGATCATAATCCTTGAAACCAATGATAAAATTCCAAAAAAAATATTGACGTCAAACGATAGGCTGATATCTTTAAAAAAATCAAGGTACATGGAACACGACAGCTACAAAATCGTTACAAACTATGAAATCAAAAATATTTTCTTTGACTTATTGACGTATGTACTTAAAACAGTTATTAATAAAAAAGGTTTTGAGTATATTAAATGTTGATAAATGTTCAAGTTGATTTACGTACGAAAAAAAGAAGATTAGTTCTATGATAAAAACACATTTTAAGTTCAAAATGTCTGTCAGATCTATTAATCAATTTAAAAAAATAATTATGAATACTGTATATGTCACAAAAAGAATGGTAGGTCGATTATACAAACAAATATTCCCCTCTACAAGTATTGAAAGAAGACTGAAGGAAAATGAAAATATATCAATTAAAATAACTAAAATTTTTAAAAAGCACGAAGAGGGTTCTGTTCATTTTGCCGGAGGAGCTAGATATTTTTTAAACAGACATTTTAATAAAAAATGAATTGGCCTCCAAGATCACCCGATTTAAAGCCTATAGAATTTTTTATCTGGGAATACATGAAGTTCTTAGTGTACAAAACGTTTTAATGAGAAAATGTAAAATGTCAACACCCTGTATAAATTTATATTCCTCTCTATTTTTTAACATTTTATTTTTGTGTTATCGGCGATTTATTATTCGAAATTGATTAAATTCGGAAAATAAAAAGTGTCGCGCCTATTCCCATCCTCCCAAACTCATCATACAATGATTCATCGGCTATTTTCACCATCCTACTTCCCACGATAAAGATAATTTCGTAAAACAAATGTTACTCATATCAAATACCTGTACAAAACACATCCCTCTCGTCACATCCCTGTTTAGATCTAAAATACATCGGAACTTACATACCGTGCCATATGGTTCATACGCGTGAGATCATTGCGATGTACCATATTGTCACTATTTCCCAATTTAAGGGTGTATGTATCGATATTCCGTGAACAGTCGATTAGTTATATAATAATTAGTTAACAATCTGTTGATGAGTCCGTGGTGCGTGGGAATTTTTCAGGTAATGGGGTGATTTATTGCATGAGATATATCATATGTATACGAGGGTGTAATTGATAAGGGAACAGGTACGGTTATTGGGGATGTAAATGAGTCTGAGGGTTGTTAGTGTTACAATTCATGTCGAAAAAAAAATAGTAGAAAGATCAAAAATGTATGCCTGAGAATTTCTTGTATCTTTTTTGTTTTGGCCAACAACTTGTAAGCAATGAGAAACTAGAAAGTCACTGAAGGTTTTGACCTCCGATTTCGTTGAACTTCCATTGATTTTCATGAAAATTGATGAGTAGTTAGAGGAAACCTCAAGAAACAAAAGTGACGTGGTGCCAACTTGCGCTATTACCCTGGATGCCACCCCTTCTCGGGGGTGGAAATTATTTTATTAAAAATAACCCCAAGAATCGATAGAGGTACCAATTCTAAGCAAAATTTGTTATATAAAGTTATTAAAATAAATCAATACTTATTGAGTTATTAAAGATCAAAAATTTTGACTTTTCGTGAAAAAAATGCATGTTTTAAAGCGGTTTTTCATAAATAACTCAAAAACTATAAGTTTTCACAAAAAAGTTCTCATTACCAAAATTGAAGCTAATAAAAAATCTAATAAATTCCTTACTTGAAAAACCTTTTAATATTAAATAAAAGTGAGTTATAGGTAATTGAATGTATATTTTTTTCGGCGAGTACTCTAATCTAAGTATTCAAGCTTAAATAACGGGAAAACGATGCATTTTATAAAATATACTTACTGAACAGTTTTCAAAGTACTGAGAAATACCTACCAAGTGAGATCTACAAGAAGTTGATAGCATCAAAATTAAGCAAGTTATGATGAAAATAAGGGGACCCTTTCGAATTTTTTAGGAAAAAGTGAAAAATAAAACATACGCCATTTCCACAAAAATTAAAATTTATAGTAACCCCTATAAGACTTTCTTTATTTTAGCATAAGTAATGCCCTCAAAAATTTTGACCGGTTTAGAATGCATATTTTTGAAAAAAACTATGATTTAAAAAAATCAGAATTTTTCAAATTTTTGTAAATTTCATTTTCTTTTGATAACTCCAAAAATACTCGATATATGTAAAAAATGATAGAGAACGAAATTTGAGTTTTTTTTAACAAAGATTTTATTTTTTTTATTTTTGTAGGATAAAAAATAACCGAGATAGAAACGTTTAAAGCCTAAATTTTACTGCGAGAACCATGTAACCGGGACCCTTTAACCTTTTATCTTTTAAAAAAATAAGGGATTTAAAAGATTAAATTAAAACGATGTTATAGCCCTTGAAATTACCTTTCAAATGGTTTTTGGATGAACCTGATATCATAAAAATTAATGGAGTTATTGTAAAAAAACCAATAACATATTTTTGGAAAAATTTTTGGAGCAGAGATTTTGTATGTATATATAGGAAAAAAAATAGATAGTAAGAAGTAGATGTGTCGATAGGTACATGCTCACAAAATATACATGTGTGGGTGTGTGTATGTATATTTTGAAGATAGAAAAAGTGAAAGGAATTCTGTACATCACAAATTTTCCATTATTTTTATGACAAGGGTGGAAAATTTCGCAATAAATAAAGATTTTAATACTCAGTAAATGAGATTTTAATTCAGTAATGTATTATTCAAATGATTAAAGTTTCTTGAAACCAATTTTTTCAAAGATTCTGCTTTAAGTTGATTTTTACCTTCATTCACTGTAGTATAAGGTGCCTCATCTATCAGTATTTTTTTTTAAATCATTGAAAAGTTCTGTAGAAGAAATTGAATTTTTCTCGATGTTTCGAAAAGATGATATAATTTAGCGTCAACAAACAATAATTTTAAAAGCACTTTACTATTAAATTTTTACATAAACTTATCTCAAGTTTCAACAAGTTTCATTATTTATTATCACAAATGTTTTCCTACGTTAATAGGATAACAATATTTTTATTGCCCCAATATCATGAAAATATTTGCACCTGTGGGCAAAGATTAAAACAATAATCCGGAAGCTGGATAACTAATTCCATGTAAATGGGATAGAGTTTGGAAAACCCCGAAGTAAAATAATAAATAATTGTTGAAGACACCCCAGCGTTTTAAAAAGGTAAAATTGTCTAGACGCGTTCCATAAAACAATAACTTTTTTTGTTCTTTCGATATTTTTAACGCCATCGTCATAAATATTTAGAAATTACGTGAGAAAGTTGCAATTGCTCGTTTATGACATCCTTGTCTTTGAGAGGTTTTGATAATTTACCTTTTTGACGTCACTTAATTTCAATTATATAGTTTATTAAATAAACAAGATTTGGTCATAATTTTATTCTTAAACTCTATAGAAAAGAAAAAGAGAAAAAATACAGGACACAACGTTGCGTTGAAATGAGCAGGGGCGTAGATATTGGGAACAAATAAGGCAATTAATATTTTTTAAATAATATCTCCAATCACAGCTCTTCTCATTTAATATTTTGCACTTCTGCAGTCCGAATTCCATATTAATGTTAAAAGAAAATACGCTAATAATAAAATATGTATCCCGATGTATTGCTATCTGAAAATAATTAATTTGATCTCAAAATTTTATATCAGGTGTCATATTTTTGAGAAAATAAAGGAAAACTGAATTTTCAAGCATAAAATAAGACAATCTCATCTGTAATTATACAATTTGTAATTTTTTAATTTCAATTCTGTTATTTTATTTAATATTTAGTTTTCTAATGTGAAATTTACCTAAATACGACCAATATTTGAACTCAAATAAGCAATTTTCTCCTATACCAAAAAACACCCAGTATAGCATCAATACATCATCCCAACCATAAACATATGCACCTAAAATGAACCGAAATTGCCTATTCCCCTTTCCCCTCCTATTTATTTCTTTACAACATCTCAGTCGGCCATGATTTCACTTTGTGTCTGTCCGTCCAACCAACAAATGAGGATAACAGGAGTTATGTCAATCCCTTTGAAAGTGGCGCATCCAGGTGTGCCGTGGGATGCGTCCCTTCGTCCTTGGTGCGGTGCTTTTTGCTGACTTTACCTGACCTTACATGGATTAATTGAGGAGAATTGAGAAGTTAAACTACTTCCCGACGTTCTGTTCAATGATAATGATGAAGTAATATAGGGAAGAAACACGGTTCATTGCTTCGATATAAATAGAAGAGTAGGCCGACTGGTTTTCTTGTACTTATCGTTTTGTTTAGGTGAACAAAAGATTGACAGAAATATGCCAAAATAATATAGACCAGGGCCAATCATTTTTTAAACAAAAAAAAATTCTTAGCAGTATGTGGATCGTCGGAAAAATTTATAGTAAATTAAGAAAAATCAAGACGACACTATAATAGCTATTTATATTACAAGTAGATAAACAAACGCTTTATTGAACGAATAATTTTATTGCCGCGCGAGCTTGTGAGAGAGGCTATAAAATAATCCATAAAGCCTGTTTATGTACGCGTTATATACATGATTTTATGTTCGATTGCAATTAAAAAATAATAATAAATTGAAAAAATAAAAATTTGATACGATTTTGGCTGACAGCAGTTGCAATGACAAGTATATGTTTATTTTTTAAACATGTCAAATTAGTTGTCTTGCAACTTGTCAGTGACGTTGACAATTACTTTATTCTACTAGTAAAATAGAGTGCACTTTATTTTACTGTAAAACTGTTCTATAAAGAGCGTTTTATTGGTTAATCGTACATAAACTGTTTTTTTCGTTTTTAATTTATATCTCCAGCAAAATAATTAAATAAATAAATAAATAAATCGATATCTTCTCCACTTAATATTCATACTGGATTTGGAAAAAAAAAATTGTTATACGTATGGCCAATGAGCGATTTGTTTATTCAGCTCCTCATAGACAGAGGCGATGTCTTGAGATGAAAGCTTTTCTATTTTTATTTTTCTATAACAAATTAGTGATTTTAGACTTGTTAAATTTAATTCTCAGATATTTCTAGCGTCTGATGTTGAGGTTTGACTTCAAAGATATGCAGCGAGGTTTAAATATATTGTTTACACGGTTCTAAAGATACCATAAGGTCAATATATTATTCTTGCCCTTCAGCATTATAGTAAATTTATTGGCGGATGATTTCAGCTTGACTAGCAAATTCTCGAAATTTTCCATTATCTATCATTATTATCCAAATCGTTATTTCGAAAATTCTCCTATGAGCATGGTTTTTACTTTTCCTTCATTCTGCCTTTATGCCTTTGTGACTAAATACGGGATTATTTTCGTCAGACCCCATTCCCGACACGCATCTAACCGAAAATAAGATCCCCGGTAATCATGCATTTAAGCCGAATCCCTTTTTAAATTTAATTGTTTGCCGAGATAGTCAAGGCTTTCAGACCTACACCCTTTTTAGGGTTAAAATCAAAGTAATGTGCATAAAATTCTAAAAGGGGGTGATTATTGCAGCGACGATTTTAAATATTCTATATAGTCAAGAAGCGATTTGTGAATTTTAATGAGGCCAACATGGCGCGGTCGTAGGATTAATAAAAATTAAACATTAAACAAGGATCGAGAATAATTTTTAACTGGCCTCACTTTAAAAAATTTTTTTTCTATTTTTTAAAACTGATGCTCATATCTCGATTTTCCCTTTTTCGGCTTTAAAAATTTGCTCCATTATATTTTACTCACCTGGTATATCAGCGGCTCGCTAAGATGAAGTACTTAAACGTTGTACGAATATGAAGGGTGAATATACATATGTACAAAATATGCTGTACGGAATGCAGTTATTAATATTCCCTGATATACTCACCCAGTCAGTAAATCTTTCCCTCCTACACACCCATACCCTTTATTTAAAATGTTGATATGCCCTTTATTAAAAATATTTTGATATTAGCAGTTATGCACCTCGTATAGAAAAGGGGAGCGTTTTCTGTATATTAACAACGGCATATTTGCGGATGAAAATTGAAATGAACGAATATTTTGAATACCATTTTCTTATTAACGAAAATTCTTACATACATGTTTTTTTTTCGATAAAATGTCACACGAAATTATTTGATGTATGCAATGTCGTAGCCTAAAATTATTTTTGGGAGGATTTGTCTTTTTAAAGCATTACTTTATTTAAATCAAAATTAGCCCCTACATAATCTGATTTTGAAGAAAATAACATTTTGAGAAAACATAAATTTTGGAAAATGTATCCAGTAGCGTCCTTTCAGAGTTAGTAACAACTTACTTCCATATTTTTACGCCGCGTGAGGAATTATTATTTTTTAAATTATTCTAAACTCATTATTAGTTTTTAGATAAAAGCCAAAAACATTTGATAGAGCTAAAATTAACAATGTTATAAAATTAAATGCAAATATCCATATATAGATATTTGCATTTAATTTTTGTCAGAAGTCCTTTGGCACTTTTTTGTTTCATTAGTTTTTTTCAAAATATTTTTTTTAATCAGATCTTCTTTAAATCTGCCAATTAGCAGTGGAGGACCTCAAGGTTCAGTATTAGGTCCAATTTTATTTTGATTATTCATCAACGATAACGTAGACTTAAAAATAAGTGGAAGAATTGTTTTATTTGCCGATGACACGAGTCTAACCTGGAGTAGTTCTGATATACAGACATTACAATCAAGACATTACAAAAAAAAAATGTTTGGACCATTTTTGAGGAAAAAGTAGTTTTTTAGGATATAAATGGACCTAGCATCTACAAAAAAAAAATAAAATTTGGTTTACGCAGAATGAATTTTGTATAAGAAACGATTGGCAATATCAAAATTACCTAAATGTTTGGGCCATTTTTAGCGGGAAAAGTGAGTTTTTTAGGATACAAATGAACCTAGAATCTACAAAAAAATTAAAATTTGAGACTTTATGGGGGCGGCAATTGCCCCTACTACTGCATTAATAACCTACTTTTCCTTATTCGAATCTCACCTACGCTATGGTTTGCCGTTCTGGGATTCTTGTAGCTTATACCACTTCGAATCTATTTTCAAATTACAAAAAAGGGCAAATCGTTATGTATTTGGTTTAAGTAGTAGTGCACACTGTAAAACTTACTTTAAAAATTTCAAAATTCTAACTCTTCATGCTCTATTTATCTTTGAATCCATCTGCTTAGATATCGGAAAGACCAACTCGTAGATATCCTACAAGAAATTTAGATACTGATGTTTACTTAACTATTCCCACCTCTGGACCTAATAAAAAATTCTATTACCTACAGTGCCAAAAAATTGTATAATAACCTCCCGATACAGTTAAAATCTATAAATTAGGACTTTTCTTCAAGAAACACCATTTTACAAGTGGCAGAATTCTATAACGTGCTTAGACTTTTGGGTTGCAGCATATAGAAGCAATAATTAAGTTATAGTGACGGATTTTGCATATCCAAGGCAATTGTTATTCATATATTGTTTGCGTTTTGTTTTGTCTAGTAATTTATTTTTATTATGATTAGTTTTAAATTCGCTTTATCTATAAATTTTTGTAATTTTTCTTTGACATTAATGCATTCTTTCTCTATAATAATAATCAAATACTATTAAACGAGCAAGGTTTGTATGTGTGTGTGTGTGTGTATGTGTGTCCAGAGGATCTCGAAATCCACTCGTCAGAATTCAATGAAACTTTCAGGGTAGACTAATTCCTATCTAAATCGGCGAAAAATGTAGGTCTCATGTCTGTGAAAATTCGATCTTCCGAGATATTTACAAGAAAAGTTAAGCTTTTAGTTTTATTTCCTAGCAACGGCACATAATAATAACTTGTTTCTATAGTAATATATAATATAAAGGATAGATGAGTACATTCAAAGTGGGGATATAACGTCACATTCCATAGGCGTACTTTGCAAAATAAGTTTCTATAATATAAATAAGGTCACAGCATATAAAATATATATACGCACTTCGTAGATTAAATTTTGAAGTTATATTATTTACAAAAAATAAAAATAAAATTTATGCATCCGACACTTTAACATTGAACGAATTAAATTTAACCAATAAATACCAAGGAGGATTATATGTTGGGATTAAATTAAATCTCTTGGCATTAAAAGTAACGCTTCAGTACTTACCTAAACTCAAAGATTAAAAAAAAAGTTAGTTCAAGAACTACCTTTAAAAGTCACTGTCTTCACTAAAACTACTGGCATCACTATAATTGTCTTTTCTGATGTTTATTATTATCGGTTCTATTAAATTATCCATTGATATATCCACTTTCCTAAATGAATTTTCCACATTTTTAAACATGATCAATGCATTTTCCCCAATGTTCTCTATTTACATCTGAAACTGCCTTCAAAAACAGGAAATTTAAATGTTTTATTGTTTTGAGAAACATAACCTTTTAATAATTGAGACCAGATCAGTTCAATGGAATTTAACTCTGCGTGGTTCGGAGGAAATCTGAGAATTTTAATTCCTTTTTCTCTGGCCATCTCATCCATAATATATTTTTTGAATTTGTTTTTATGTTGCCTTGCTATTACTAATAATTCTGCCTTCAAGGATTTAGGAGGACTGATAATATTTTTAGAATGAGGCCATTTTGAAATATATATTAATACAAAATTCTGAATCAATTAAAATACATACGATACGGCTATGAATAAATAAAGTCTGACTTATCTGTCAAAAGAACAAATTTATTACAGTAAAAACCATGGAAACAAGAATCTAGACAAAAACTATATTAGGCCGATCAGATGTATTAAAATTTAAATTTTAACTACAAATAAGCATTGAAGGATGAGGTAAAAATAAAATTTCTACCTCTTGAACCTGTACTACGTTCTGCAAATTAAATACTGCACTCCTTTCTTCTGTATAGTATAGTAGTAAAAAGGTTTGACTTTATTTAATTTCTGGCGTTTTAATCAGAAAGAATTCGATTTTAAATTTGTCGCTTTATATAAAAAAGGAAAGGTTCATTTGACGGACATAAATAATTTGCTTGTCAAATGACAGCCATCTTATTAATTCAAAGTTGAAAATACAACGTTGCCAATTCAATTGCAGGTAAATATTTATAGGAACGTTGAGTAACACTGTTAAAATGGACACCTGTCTTCCCTTCCCCGATAGTGTGAGACTACCCCTTACGGCTACTATTTTATTATGCGGACAGTTTTAATATTTAAGTTTTCATGATCAGAGAGAGAGAAAGAATTTTTGAAAAAATATGATATCAATACCTGCCACACCTCGAGAGTCTGGTCACAGGTTTTTGTGGAGGTTTTTACCCAAGTATGAATATCAGACCTATAATTTTCCTTCACTGCAGATCAAAAAATAATAAAATCAATTGAACATAGAGTTTTTCTTATATAGTGATAAATAGAGTGAGCTGAGCGATCTTCTGTTGACGGGACGTGTGCCCTACACGCTGCTGTTGCACGTCCCGGAAACGGGGCCTGTCCACCGTGACAATTCGCGAAGATCAAGCGTCAGTAGAAGTTGCCCTAAAAGGGTGAAATCCCCAGAAACTAGGCAACTTTAATGCATTTAACTAACCTCTGTGACAAGCAGTTGATAAACGTCAACAACAGCTGCAGCCAATTGAAAATTAACACTGACAGCTTTTTTAATTTTCCCGCCTACTTTCAAGCCAATCGCCAATCAACTTTTTATTTATCTCCCTATCAGTAGTTCAAGTAGATGTCGCCCACTCCGTGATTTTCGCGAGTTAATTAATTAATAATTTGTCATGTTATAAATATACTTAAATTATATACTCATTCGGCTGCTTAAAAATGTAGATTTGAATATTAAGAGCGAAGCTCGGTGATCAGATATTATAGGCTTAAGCGGTTAATGTTGGTGTATTGCAGTATGTTTGTATTTTCATATCTAGTATTATAAGGAGCACACATGTTATTATTTAGTCTATATTTTTGTGAATACTAATTCTGGGTTTGTCCCGTTTGTACTCCATTTACTATAAATAAATAAATAAATAATTAAGTTTTGTTTTTTTTCGACATTTATTGGACAAATTTTTATGTATAGCAAAAAAATTTTTCTGAATATTCTATTTGACAATTTTTTTTAAATATTTATTTAAATATTTTATTTGACAAATCTTTTTCATATAAATTTATTATTTTGACACTTCTTTCGACAAAATTTTGTTTTGGAAAAATTTAAATCCACAAATTAATCACACATCAATTAAATAAAATAATCAAAATTAAACGATACGAAAAACAAAAAATATATACGTGTAAACCCATTCAAAGCGTGCAGCATCCTTTATCTCAGACCATTACCTCAATCTTCCTGCCTTTAAAGAAACAACATTTTAATATTTATTAAATAGGATTATCCATAAAAGGATTAAAATTACATAATCCTCTTGATTTGGGGCTAAAAGGAAATATAGTATTTTGAATTCATTCATGAAGAATGTACTTTGAAATTTTGGGATGAATTACTAGAAAAGACAGGTAGTCATTACCCTTATTTAAAAACCATCAACACTCTGTATAAAACGGAAAAACCAGATCTAAGAGCCTGTAATTAAGAAGATTATGGAATTTTTCATAGATATACAGGGGTTTTTCAAGATATAGGTTAAATTTATAACAAACAGCGTAGCAATAAAATTGCGTCTATATTATCTACAAAATCAGAATTTGAAGGAGCCTACAAGGATAAACTGAAACAAGTAGTAACGGCACCCGCTAGAGAGCGGGAACAATAGACTTCTAAACTATCACCTCCGATTACAGTTTTTAAAACCGGAAGTCGTAGAAAGTTGAAATTTAGGCGTGCACACATTCAAGATTTTCTGAGTTCATATCCGTTGTCCGTTAGTCTCTATCGGTTCTGGAAGCTGAGTTATAAATCCGTACAGACGGACAGACAGAAGCGTTCCATAAGACTTTTCTAAAGTTTAAGGTTTAGAAGTCTAAAATATGATTATGAAAAGGACTGGCAAAAAATTTGCAACCCTAATGCAAATTAGGAATTTTTTATTTTTAAGCTTCTCAAAACTGTCTTCTGGCTTCATTTATCAGTTTTGTCGATAGACTATAGCACGCTTGCTGGATGTCCCATTTAAAAAAACGATGTCGTATATACTTTCTAAAAAATTTAAGCTTTTTTCCAAGTTACTTTATAAAAAATTTAGTTTTTTCTGCATGGTGAAAAAGCCTAATTTAAAAAAACAAAAATACAGTTTTCAAATATCTTTAGTTCCCAAAATCTTACTAATAGACGGTTTATTTGCCGCACCCCTGTATAGAAATTATGAATGAACAGAAATTCAAAATGCCATCATAAAATTGCAAGTGTTTACTATTTATTTATTACCTTCCTTTTTAATCCTATTGCCTTATTTACGAGCTTATAATTACGTTCCTAAGATCGGTAAATCGGCATACAACAGAGCGAAGGATATCGCACGGATCGTACGGGTCTAGCTTTGACAATTTAAAGTCAAAAAAGCAAAGAGTTAATGTGGTTTCATACATTTTGGAAAAAATACAGGATGTTAATTTAATAAAATGAATTTTTTTGGTTTTTTACTTCCATGGATAAGGAAATCTTACATTTATTATTAGCAGCAAATAGTATATTGTATTTTTTCTATCCAAGCTATCGGTTTGATTTTTTTTAAACTATATTCGACAATGGTAGTAAAGTGAAATTAGAATTTTATTTTGTACATAAAGAGAAGCTTGTAAAAAATTTGTGCTTCGCGAGATATGTGCCAAAAACGGCATTTTTGGTATTTTTCTAGTGGATTGCTTCACTATTTTTTAAATATCTCCGGCTCTAAGAGTCGTGGAAAAATGAAAAAAAATTAAAATGATCGTGATGAAATAGAGTATCGATCCGTATAGTACAGGAAGATCCTCACTCAAGCACTAGAGAAACGGAATATATTTCGCGAGAGTTGTACACTATACTTTTTCTATCTGTAAAATTTGTTCACTTCTTTCTTACTAAAAAACACCACGTGGCTACTATTAAATTCATTTATATCAACACCATTAAATAAGATTGGCATACCAAATATTAAGTGTGCGGTGTCCTTCGTTTGAATTTCGACCGCTTGACCCTGGATCCTGTAGGGTAATTATAAGCGTATTAAAAGTGAAATAGGATTACCGATGAAGATTTTAGAAAAATTTGTGAATGAAATTAAGTTTTATGGGTTTATGAGTATCTTTACAACAATAGTAAAGAATATGATTTTAAAATTCTCTTCATTCATGTCATCCGAATTCCGTGAATCTTTAATTCTTCTTGAATGTAAACAGAAGCGTATTGAGACTATACAGGGACGTGGTGCGAGTTGAAGAAAATGTTTTTGGGAAAAATTTATTGGATTTATTTACATTTTTTTTACAATTTTATATAGAATAAAAATAGAAGGAAATACAGATGTTCAATAAAGGGTAATGGAAGAATTTTTTTAATATTCAAATAATTAAAATTGCGTATAACTTTTCCCTCTTCCAATATTTTTTATGGCATAATTATGACAAATCGAGTAAATATCAACTTTGTCTTCAAGTAGGCTTTTGCTTTTGCCTTTTGACAGTGATTGGATTACAATCTAGCTCGTAGACTTACGATTGTTTTTTGAGCTGTCATCCGAATCCTAAAAGATAATAGGAGGCATACAAAAAAAAATCGATTCCGACCAAAATAAATAAAATCGATACGATAATAAAAATAATAATTTTAGTTACTAATCAAATTTTGATTGGCAATTATCAATACCTGACCTATATACACTTTTATATCTTAAGGACCGTACTTATAATACATATATTAGGCAAAGAAAATTATTAATTTACCCAAATTGTGTTTATTAATAGATTGGGATGATTTGTTTCTCAGTGTAAGTACATCAAAGTCAATTTCATTTTAGATTACGTTTTTAAAGATTGATTTCCAATGATATTGGATCGCAATCATGCGAACTTTCGTTGATTTGGATTAAATCGTCAGGAAATCAGTGTAGAATCAGACAGTATTACTTATGTCATTGTAAGAAAATTTTCTAATAGTAACAAAGTTCAAAGTTAATCTGATGGTGTATTTTTATTTAAGAAGTAAGTTTTTTTTTGAAAAATTTATATTTTACTCAAAGCTTGTTGCTTTTGAAGATGTTTCTATACTCGTAATATATTGAAAATCAATATCTAACAAAACAACCTGAATATGAGCGTAATTTGTATATATATACAGGGCGATATTTTACTTACAGTTTATTTTAATACTCAAAGAATAACAAATGATTTTATTTCATCACATTTTGCGATTTGGCAATGTATATTAACGAATTTCTAAACTTTAAAACAAAAACTATAAAACACTCAGACATTCTGTACAAAGAATATTAGAAAATCCTGTAAAGAATCTCAATATTGTGGAAGAAAATCTTGAGAATGACACACAAATGTCAATTTGATCATTTGAAAGGTATAAATATCCAAAAGACTACGTATTTCCAACCATCTGCTGCAATAGAGATCATTTGTATGTAAAAAAAAATAAGTGGGTCAAGTATTGATCCCTGCGGAAACTACACGACTTTGTCTTTTATTTCAGTTATCAAATTATTAATTTTTACAGCAATTTTACGAGAATTAAGTTTTTTTTTTGAAAAATTATCAACATTTATATTTTACTCAAAGCTTGTTGCTTTTGCAGATGTTTCTATACCTGTAATATATTGAAAATTAATATCTGACAAAAACAACCTGAATATGAGCGTACTTTGTATATATACAGGGCGATATTTTACTTATAGTTTATTTTAATACTCAAAGAATAACAAATGATTTGATTTCATCACATTTTGCAATTTGAAAATGCATATAAAACACTCAGACATTCTGTACAAAGAATATTGAAAAATCCCGTAAAGAATCTCAAAATAGAGGAAGAAAATCTTGAGAATGAGACACAAATGTCAATTTGATCATTTGAAAGGTATAAATAACCAAAAGACTACGTATTTCCAACCATCTGCTGCGATAGAGATTATTTGTATGTACAAAAAAATAAGTGGGTCAAGTATTGACCCCTGTGGAACCACACGACTTTGTCTTTTATTTCAGTTATCAAATTGTTAAATTTTACGAGAATTTACAACAAAAATCAGATAATGGACTTTAATAAATAAATTTAAGTCTAAAAAGCAAGAATAAAGTGGATAACACATTAAAAGTTTTAAATTTTATTTTAATTATCACTAGTTTCGATTCTACGGACCATTTTCACACCTACAGAATATTGGAAAAAGGTATTCATAATACAGTTCCAGTTCCAGTAAGATCGACCTGACCAAACAACAAACCTACACCTCGTTTACCAAATAACTTATACAACAAACACCCCAACTCAAAAAAACCAACGTCACAGACTTAGGGACCTTAGACCCCTCCCCGAAGGGCCAACAAATGTACGTAAACGTAGCGAGGCGTGGTTAAAATTCACCCCTCGCAACTTCGGACCAATAGAACTGGGGATTTCGGTCTAAGTCAAAAGGGTTTCATTCATCCCATCTCTCTGAATGATTTTGTAACCTTTAAAGTCTCTTATAGATTAGGAATAAATTCAAACAGTTAGAAGTGGTGAAGTTAGAAGTTTGTTTTTCGAACGCTCGGTGTGTAGGTGTGTTTTTTATATTTTTTTGTCGGATAAAGTTTGTTAAAGACATGATTAGTTCGAGTGTTGAAATGATGAACGTTGATCAGCATTTGCATATGAAGCCCCAGTCCCCTAGTTCTTCTAGTAAGTCGAAAATTTAAGTATATGTTTTTTAAATTCAGTGTTTAATACATTTTTTATTTATTTTCAAAACGCACTTATGCGGTAAAAAACCTTCTATTTATTATTGTGAGAGCACCCTGTACTATGAATAATTTTTAATCTAAATTACAACTAATATCAAAAATACAATTTTTTCAAAACAAATACACTTATGTACATTCAGTATATAAAAAAATATCCACAGTTTTATCCCTTTTGTCCACTTATTTAATTCCTCGAGCAGGTTAAAGTGTAATTTGAGAAATAAAAAACACAAATTTTGAGTTCTAACATCTCTTTGCTATAAAGAGTAATTTAATGCTACATCCTGAATAATAAATAGCAAACTGACGTATCCTTTAAATTTTACTGAGAGGCTTAAATCTGGAGAGCGATCTGGCCATTTAATAGTTCCAATTTAATGAGAAAATAGACCTTAAATGTTCTTCTATTATCCCGATATAGAGGGTATCCTTTTAGCAATTAACTCTTTTTGTAAGATAGGCATCCAAATTTTTGAAATATCCGCCGAACAATTAGAAACACATTTAAGCATAATCTAGTTGAAGAATTCGATTGTATTTTATGACCAAAATCCCAAGCATATTTTTGATTTTTCGAATTGTTTATTTTTAATGTGGTATTGGTGTTCATTAAGTCTTGTATGAAAAGGTCTAGATGTTTCTCCTATACAGGGTGGTTCATAGCTATTGGGACATAGGCTAAGGGCAAGTTATTGGGACCAAAATATTACGATAGGACCAAATATACTTTAATGAAGTATTGCTGTGGAATAAGATACAGGGCGTTAAAGTTGAATTTTTTTTTCGTTTTTTTCTGAAAATGTCCCTGTATATTTATCAATTGTTATCAAAATCGGCACAGAGGCATAACTTTGGACAAGGAATATTATTTTATGTATTATTTCACATTTTGTTATAGGGTGCGCCACATGAATGAGTCCTGATGACGAAATTAAGTGGTATCTTTTTTTGACGAAACTTTTTAGTGATTTTGATTAGAAAATATGAAGTAAACATCATTTCTACGTAATATTGATACTCTGAGAAGGGGATTTCAAACAGCAGACAATAAAAAACTTGTGACAAGGATTTTATTTCAACGGTTTATAAAGCAGAATTAAAAATAATTTAACATAAATTAAATGTTCTATGTGGCCTCCTCCGACATCTATGCCTTTTCTAATTCTTGTAATAAAGGATACCAAAGAAAACATTATAAAATTACCTGTTCAATTGCGTTTTCTCGAAATTATCGTGTATAAACAAGAGTACTAATATTATGTAGAAATGATGTTTACGTCATATTTTCTAATCAAAATCACTAAAAAGTTTCGTCAAAAAAAGATACCACTTAATTTCATCATCAGGAATCATTCACGTGGCGCCCCCTTGATAACAATTGATAAATATACAGGGACATTATCAGAAAAAAACGAAAAAAAAATTCCAACTTTAACGCCCTTTATCTTATTCCACGGCAATATTTTATTAAGGTATATTTGATCCTATCACAATATTTTGGTCCCAATAACTTGCCCTTAGCCTATGTCCCAATAGTTATGAACTACCCGTATAAAATGTATTACATTCACACGGAATTTTGTAAACAAAAATTATGAACTACCGTTTAGATTTCTAATAATTTTCTTTTTTTGTGTAACTTGGAAATATTTAAGTAGTGCCGAGAGCTGCATTGAAACTTCACTTATTAATATTATAATAATAATAATTAATATTATTCATATTAAATAAATATAATTTTCTTCTATTCATATTTTTTCAAGCATTCTATTCAAGTGTTCTCCAAAAAAAATCATGACTTATCAAATCTAGATGCAAATAAAACAAAATGTACTTTATCTATATAAAAATAGTATCTATTTTGTAAAAAACCTTCTTAATCAAGGACAATGTATTCAATTAAGCAAATATTTAATCTATTAAAAATACAATTATTTATTTTATTAAAGTAAATTAGTTTATTGGTAGAATTTTGCGCTTTTTCTATTATAAAAACTTTAAATAAATAAACGCACACGTTGAGGGTTTAAAATTAGAGAAGAAAATGAGGTAGATCACGAAATAATTGATAATTTAACGAAATTTTTGTATGTATGTGATTATAAAAGATTTTGATTCTTGCGTGAGTGTTTATATGCCAAGAAAAAATTATATAAGAAATTATTAATAAAAAAATGACATGGTGCTGAAATATATTGCTGAAAAACTTGTGTAAAATGGTTAAAAAATGTGAAAAATAGCATCAAATCCTACCAAAATTGTTTATATTTTCGGTCAGAAAATTATGATTAGCCATTTAGAATCACTAGCACAAAACGGAAGTTAAAAGACAGCCAAGAACTGCCTTCTTCATTGTGTTAGAGAGTCCAAAAGAACAATTTCCTGGTGCGAACAATGCTAAAATATAGGGGAATAAAATTTAAAATATTGTAAACAGTGTCGATATAATTTTTGATGATAGCCTTTCGTTTTTTTTTTGTATTAAATTTAATGTTTTTTACAGGTAGGATATTGGACATCCCTTGTAAAGTATGCGGGGATTTCTCGTCGGGAAAACACTACAATATTTTCGCTTGCGATGGTTGCGCGGGTTTTTTCAAAAGGTCGATTCGCAGGAATAGGCAATACGTATGCAAAGCCAAAGAGGAAGGCACCTGCATTATCGACAAAACGCACAGGAACCAATGCAGAGCTTGCAGGTTGCAGAAATGCCAGGAAGCTGGAATGAACAAAGATGGTAAGAGAGAAGAATATAATGTAGTATTTATTGAATTGAAAATCTTGTTAAAATTATTTAGAACTTTCTATTTAACCCCGTAAAAACTTAATTGGTTTTTTAAATCTAGTATTAGAGAAACAGGTTCAATTTTGAACAATTTTTACACTCAAGCGCTTAAGCAGTAATTAATTTTCAAACCGTAGCTGATTATCAAACAGAAAATCTTAGTATTAAACAACCGCTGATTCTCAAGCTACTGCTGTCTATCAAACTGTTACTGGCTCTAGAGCGAAATCTGATTATTAAACAGTTGCTGATTATCCAACGGTAGCTGATTATAAAACAGTTGCCGAGTATTCAACGATAGCTGATTATCAGGCAACAGCTGATTTTCAAACAGAAAATTAATCTCAAGCAACAGACTTTTAAGCGACGGCTTACTCTCAAGCGCCAGCTGATTATCAAACGGACAAAGTAGTCTTAAACAGCTACTGATTTTCAAGCGATTACTAATTATCAAACAGTTGTATACACTCGAGCGTTTGCTAATTATCAAATGAGCAAATGAGTCTTAAGCAGCATCTGATTCTCAAGCGACGACTGATTATCAAACAACAGCTGATTATTAAGTAGCAAAGGAATCTTAAACAGCAGCTGATTCTCAAATGACTGCTAATTATCAAACGATTTACAATTTCATAGACCTATATTCCTGTAATAATTTAAAATGCTAATATTCCTTTTAAAAAGGAAAAGTCTTTATGTACGCCCTTCTCGCGTTCCTCTCTTCCCTGGTATCTTCATCCAACCCTTTCACACTTTTAATGTATATTAAATTATTAACCCCGTACCGTAACTTTCAATCAAACAATTCGAATGACTCTTAGGGAAAGAATAAATCAGTCAATACGTCAGTCGAATCCCCTGTTTACATTAACGATTTTCCACCACTTTGTTCTGAATGACTTGGAAATTAAGTGCGCTCGAGTAGCGTTAAGGATGTATGCAATCTTTTAAGGAGCTAAAGACAAAAATAACGCACTCGACTTTCCTCGAGGACTTATGCGACTTTTAAGGAGCAACAATTTCTTCTTGGGTAGAGGAAGTAAAAGTGTTTTAATTTTGTAGTCACCCCTTGTAGATTAACCAACGGATGCTAGAAGTTTAGGTTTGACTTCACAGTATAATATTCTGAAAATCCGGTCGGTCAAATACGTCAAATTTGAGACCATTTCAAATTCCTTTATAAACATCTCATCTTTCGACACCAGATGCCACATTACATCTTGTTTTCCTTGCTATTATCCTTCAAGGACTTTCTACCGAATTACTCAAGATAATTTTGTTTTTACAGCCGTCCAGCACGAGAGGGGTCCTCGCAATTCAACTTTACGTCGACAACAAATGTCGAATTTTTTCAACGAAGCTCGAGAAAGGATGATGGTGTCGCCGCCAGTAGGTGCCTTGAATTTGGCTATACCGAAACCCACGACTCCGCCTGTTTTGGAAAATCCTTTCGGATTTATGGGACCTGCTGGGTTTTTGTGTAATTCAATATTGAGTTTTCCAAGGGTGAGTGTAACTTTTTGTTTAAATAATTTATTATGTTTTATGTTTTCTAGATATTATTTAACAAGTAGATGGGCTAGAGTAATAAAACCTTTATTTTTGTTTGCAGTTTCCAGTACCATTCCAACCAGTATCAGCACCGCATATACCTAATCCCGCAATAGTCTGCGAAGCAGCAGCGAGGCTGATATTTATGAACGTTCAATGGGCAAGATCAGTTCCAGCGTTCACCTCCCTTCCTTTCAGCGACCAACTCCTGTTACTGGAAGAAAGCTGGAGGGAGCTCTTCGTATTAGGAGCTGCACAATTCCTTCCACTGACCTATCTTCCTCATCTGGTACCAAGTTTTGGACTAGAGAATAGTACTGGTTTCTTACAAAGTGTACAGGAGTTACAAGACGTGTTAGTGAGTGTCAGGCAGTTCCAAGTTGATCCGCAGGAATTTTCTTGCTTAAGAGCGACCTTACTGTTCAAAACTAACTTCGATAAACCTAGTTCTTCATCACCTACTGGTACAGAAAGAGTTTTATCTGATCCTGCAAGGATAGCTGCCATACAGGATGAAACGCAATTGACTCTTAACAAATATATCATTTCAATGCATCCTGGACAACCTTTAAGGTTCGGAAAATTACTCCTTCTACTTCCCACACTTAGGAAGGTACCTGCAGAGACTATCGAAGAATTGTTCTTTAGGAAAACTATTGGACATATTCCTATTGTTAGGATAATTTGCGACATGTATAAATCGCAATCTAGTTTATGATCTAGATTTGGTATGTACAGTACAAAGCTGCTAATACTAATGTTCTGTTTAGGTAACTACTGAGTTTCTCTATTTTTGTCATATAAATATATATGCAACAAAATAATGTGAGCATACAAATGCAACGAAATAATGTAAGCATACAAATGCAACAAAATAATGCAAGCAACAAATGCAACAAAATAATGTAAGCATACAAATGCAACAAAATAATGTAAGCAACAAATGCAACAAAATATTATAAGCATACAAATGCAGAAAATTTAAAGAACAAAAAAGTGTTTACGACCGAACGCATAAAACAAAAGGTACAGCTATATTACATCCCCTCAAGAAAATGTTAGAAAACATCAAAAAGAATGTTAGTTTCAAACATAAAGAAGTTGGCTGGGACTTTAATTCTTTTATGACAAATTGAAATTGGATATTCCACCAAATCGTACTTCATATTATACGATTCCAAATATTTGAGACGACCTCGAATAGTTCTTATCATGGTTGCTAACGATTTGCATACCTTATTATTAGGCAGTTTCCAAAACCACAGGGTTGTACTAATAAAAGTTTGAGCATTTATTTATTTAGTTCGAATTTGTGGTGTATATTTCTACTTTCGTATGTAAATTTTAGGTTTTTTTTCATTCATAAAGACAATAAAACTTCACACTTCACTTCACACTTTTTCCAGACTTAGAAATGGCAAAACAAAAAAATTGTGTAGTACAACCTTGATGTGCTTGTTTACTGATACTGTTACTGTTATTATGTCAGGCTTCAATATCTTGAATCGTATAATACAACCCTTTAGATAACTAATTTTTTGTTATTTTCGCATACAAATGCGATTTATCCAAGAGAAACTCAACATAGGCATACAGATGCCAAAATTTTAGGGAATAAACCAGTGTATTGAATAAAACGAATCATTTATTTTGGCATAAAGTGAGTGTATGTAAAACACAAAAAAACTACCATTTTTTTTCCTGTAAATTATGTTCAAGATTTTGACGAATTTCTCATAATTGTTTTATTCTAAAAATAAAGTATGATAGTTTGAAAATGGTCCACTGGTCTGTCCCCTACAAGAGATTATTCTTACAACTCTCTGTGATGTAAATAAATAAATTGATATTTTTTGGCAAAAACAGGTTTTGCCCACCAAAAAGCTTTATTGTAAATAAATAATATTTTTATATTTATAGATACATAGTTAAATTCTGAGAATTTCTTTTATAAATTTATAAAAAATGACTAATCAGTTGTTGAATATTATATTATACAAAGATGTGTTCAATGTAAATAAAAGTTTTAAATTTATTTATTGTTTTTTTAAATTATAAATTACCCACCTTTTATCATCGTTGCATATATTAAAAAACAATTTCAAATTAAAGTTACACATCCTAACTGAATCTGAAAATTTTTTTCGGAGGCCGAACTTGATATAACTTATGTATTCCCAATTTGGATAGGGAATAATTAAACTATTAAATGGCCACCTAATTGTACGGATTTGACCCCTATGGAATAATTGTTTTTGGGTATTTTTATCATGCTCCCTATCTGGTTATACTTAAAGGGTGTTGGTTACTATGAACTGCTGAAACCTGGCGATCGGTGATTCGTTTGAGCCATGCATGTTATACTTCTTCAATGGCCTCAAGTCGTAAACTCTAAAAACTGTCGTCCTAAAAATTAAACAGAAGCATGACGCCAGTCTGGGTATCCACCCTGTATCTACTAATTTATTATTCAGATTTTGTTTATTAAAAAGCTGAGATTACATGGAAAGTTAGATTTGATCTAACGAAAGGTCAAAAGAATACTAAATATATTCAAATATCACAAAATAATAAGATTATAGAGAATTTCACTCATATAGCAAATTTGGTTAATGATTTATTTGTTAATGCACTAAAAAAATGTTTAGGGAATTTAAAAACCCAACATTATTTTTTAAACCATTTCTTGAAAGTTAAATGTTTGAATTAATTAAGAACAGACTAAAAAATAAATCTTCAACAGGATCATATTCATTTAAAAAAATATATCTTGTATAATTGAACCGCTTTTTTTATCACTGTTACCTCCACTTTGAATATTTTTTTCTACAGTGACTCACGAGATTAATTTTGAGCTGTAATATCTCCCAAAAAAATCTACATTACTTACCAATTCCACAGGGTTCCGTACTCGGCCATGTGCTTATTTTGTTTCTGATCTATCTATTTTAAATATTGTACCTAATTCAATAAATAAAATACACCTGTTAATCCATATTTGTCGCGTACAATCTCATACTCTGCACGATTATAACGAAATATAGCAGTCAGGGCATTCGAGAATCATTAAATACATTTTGATTTGTTGTTTATTGACACTAAGAAATTTAAATTTTCTTCCGGCTTCTTAAACTCTTAGGGCTTGGACACCTAGCAATTTTTTTTTTAATTTATTCGCACTAAATTTTTTTTTATTCTTAAAGAAAATATTCACATATAAAATAATAGCCCAGTTGCCAAAAGCTCGCTCAAAATGTGATATCGATGCAACTTAGTACTTAAGTACTTGAAAGGGGTCTTTGCTGCTCTAAAGTGTATGCTAACTTCACAATTTCGAAAATTTGGTTTTTCCATTATATCTCAAAGAAAAAAGTTATATTTTCGAAAAACTAATAGCACCACGCGAAATAGCGGAAAATTGTACTAAAAATTATATTATAAGTTATTTTAAAAAAGAATTTGTATTACTATAAAAAATTATTAAAAATAAGAAAGCAAATTCGAAAACTCTACGCGCGCCGAGCCGTTGAATACAAATATTCAGGCGAGGCGTTCTATTCGGAAAAACTAAAGTATCTTTGCCTAAAATATACGAAAAGAAAAAAAGAAAGTATTTTAAAGAGGAGACTCTCTAAGCTTTCTCAGGAAGCCATTAGTTTTTAATTTTTTTTTGGTTTCTCCTAGAAAATTTGACCGGAAGTTATAATTTCTAAAATTCTCACTGATTTTTATAAAACTATATCTATTAATAGAGGCATAACAAAAAAATCCTTGTACAGTTATCATCATTATAATTTTTAGTAAAATTTTCCGTTCTTTCACGTGGTGCTATTAGTTTTTCAAAAACTTAATTTTTTTCTTCGATATAATGGAAAAACCAACTGATAACTACGCTATCAATTATATTTTACTGATGTGTGTTCAAATTTCTTACTATACTTAATTTCTTTATTATTAATATTTACTACTATTCGATATTCTATCCTTCAAATTATCATAACATTCTATCCTTTTCTTTACATATCCTTCTACCAAATTATTTCTATAGTTTCAATCTTTAATTTTTAAATTTTATAGGTTTATCTTTGTTTTACTTTATTTTTCAAATCTTTAAGCTATAATTTACTTTTTTTATATTAATATTAAATAGGATCATTTTGTCATTAATAATTATATCTAAATAATATAAATCTACAATTAAAATTACCAAACAACCTCAGATTATTACAGTATTACAAAACAGTACAATATAGTTTATGGAAATAATCTTCACATGACACAATTATGAATCTTCCATCTCTTATAAACCCCTCAAAATTAAATTTCATCACACTCGAAACTCAAGACAGGTACATGATTCCGCTCCAAAAACCGACATTCCAAAGCAAGCACCACTCAAAAACAAAAAACCTGCATTGTTCGATTCGTTTTATCGTGTTTTGATGCACCCCACACACGGCGCTCGAGTGTTAAGTTTTTACATTTAGAATACTCGACATTTTCGCGAACCCTCGAACCTCGAATTTATGCCGAAACGCCGGGATGTTGCCCGCATCGGGACGATCGTTCGGATATTCCCATGGAATATGTTCCTTTCGGTTCCCATGATCGATGGTGGATCGAACTGACAGCGTGAAAAGGTGTTAGAAATGCAGGTATGGGAAGTAAATTCGTTTCTTAACAGGACAGATTAAAGAAGCTATAAAAACATTTTTCTACAATTATAAAGAAAAGTACAAGTTTCATATTCACCATCAATTAAGAAACACATAGTTGTATACGGACAAGGATGATAAACTAGAGAGAAGGATGGGCCACTTCCATAAGAAACAATGTAAATGTATTTTATGACGTCACGAAATACTTATGTCACCATCAATTGTCAAAACATCGATAATCGCTTCCTTGTAGTAGTTTTTCTGAACTGTTTCAATTTTCCTTTTAGTTATTACGTACTTTATATATTTTGTTTTGGATAACTCTTTTTAAGGAAAGCTAATAATTATCAATCAACAGAATTTTTAATAGGGATTATTTATAATCCTACCTAATAATTATGCCGGGTGCTAATTGTGTTGTTTCTGGCTGTAATGCAGAAAATAGTTAATGTATCTATAGGTAACTGCGAATACACCACAAGACCATTTTTGTTTTGTTTGAGGTTATGAGCAGTATTTCATAACGTCATTTACAGTCTGACAGATTGAGTTAATTTCATTTTATACAGATTTCATACACTGACATTCATTCGTTATTCTATATAATCAACGAATTATGTGTACGAAATTAACAGCGTTTGCACGAATTAAATTGAATATATGTAGTAGTAGTGAAGATGCAAGTGAAACATTTACTTCAACTCTTCCAAACATCACAGAAATGGCCAGTGGCGTAACCAGGAATTTTTTCGCAGGGGGCCCACCATTTCTCGTAGATATATTTACTAACTTACTATAAATACTTTTTTAAACAGGGATGGGCATGGGCGCCGTTACAAAAAATGTCAGGGAGGGGCACATTTTTTCAAATTAAAGTATTGCATTAAATTGTTGGGAGTCACATGGTCTCGACGGCCGACGAACGACCGCGAAATCTATCGAACTGTTATTTGATACTCCTGCAAATTTATGTTTATCGCGTCTCACGCGGCATCTCAACTAATAAATCTAAAATCCAGGGGGCGGCGGGGGCGGGGGGATTTTTCTATGACAATAAATCATATTCTCTCCTCCATTTGCCCTTAAGTAACGGCGCCCTTGGGGATGGGGTAAATGGGGTAGGTACTCTTTAATGTCTTGTTAAATATTTTACTTTTATTATACTGTCTTTTTATATATTTTCTTATATTTTATAGTAAGTATACATTTTTGTAAAGAGGGGTGCATTTATAAATAAATAAATATTCAGGGTGACCCAGGGTTAAACCGTCAAACGTTCAGGATCGTTGTTTCAGGAAAAAATAAGATTTTTTATTCCCATAATCATTGTTTCTTGTAAAATTCGTCTATGATTGCATTTTCTTCGACAATTATATTCCAATGCATTAACATCAAAGCTAGGCCTGTTAATCTATTGGTAGATGTATTATTCCATAAATATTTGATTTCAGTCTTTTCATCGTTGAGAAAATTCGTTCCACAGATGCAGTGGTAACGGGTAAAATGACTAAGATTTGGATTAACGTAAAAATGTTCGGAAACAAACAAGGATCTGTTACCTCGACTACACTTTGAGGAAGACAGGAATCTACTTTTTGGCATTTCACTGTCCAAATATCCCATTTATTGCCTAGAATAACCGTGTTTATTGTTTGTAAATCATCTGAATATAACTTAATCGTTAGTTCAAAAACTTAAAATAATTTTTTACATAGTTAACACATTTTCTTATAATTCGGGGGCGCCTCAGGGCCCCCCTCTGGTTACGCCACTGGAAATGGCCCAAATAGCTTGTATAAATTTAGTTCCTAGTATCTATCTGTTTAGTGGGGGTGTCGATACACTGCGACCTGTAAGATCTAGAGTGCCCTACTTCCTCGTAAAGTATACTTTTCTTGTGGGAAATACGTATCATTTCGCGCTTGTCTACAATATACTATTAGCTGTACTCTGTACTTTATTTTTTAAAACAAAATTATTTTCTAAAAAACATTCAGTGGATCTTTCATCTTTAAAAAATCCGCTTTTTTCCAATGGATAATTTTTTTTTAGAAAATTACGGACAATTTTTCAAAGTTAAATAAATATTTGGAATGACTGTAACTGTATTTACGGACTAAACAGAGCGAAATATTCTGCTACAATACCATCAAATATTTGACATATTAAACCCTTAAACCAAAAAATAAACATGCAATTTTATCAACGTTCACTGCACCATATAAATACCTAAATATTAAACTATTTACCTACCATAATTATGCATAACTTTAGGTTATCTTATCACAAACGTCCTGCGCCATATCATCATTCGACGATGAGCCATGACGAGCACGACGAAGCCGCTCAGAGTTTACTAAATCAAAGCGAAATAATAAAAACAAACGAAATCGAAGATAGCTATGTCAGAAATCTCCGAGACCCCAAGATGTACGGCCTGTTGCAGTGCCTTTTGGCCTTCGCTGTTCTGATCACTTTTGTATATGGAGTACAGATAACAGTGAGAGCTGATCCCATCGAGGGTAAAACGAAGATTTTACAGGAAAATACTAAATCAAGTGAGTTGATTTATCTCTTTTTTATCTATATTGTTTTAATTTTAAGTGTCAACGTAAATATATGTACTGAACGGCGCAATTTAAGCAGTGATACACGGTGGGACAAAAACAAAAGTTAAGGTTATGGTTTTTGTTTTTGTTTTGTAGGTTATGAAGTTACAAAGGGTAGAAAATCGCCCCTACATGAACATCTGTATGAAAAAAAATTTTTCTGTATTTTTTTTAGATTTTTTGAGTCATGGCGTTGATGAAAATTTTTTCGTCCAATTTTGTTTGACCAAAATATTTTTCTACCAAATTGTTTTTCTATATTCAACCATAATTCTTGGACCAAATTTTGTCACTGCCAAAATTGTTTTCGATCATAAATTTTAGGAAACATGTTTTTGAACAAAATTTTTTTTACCACGATTTTTTGCGATCACAAATGTTTGGAACGACTTTTTCGACCAAATCGTCATGTTTCTAGCGGCCATTTCAACTTCGGTTGGCGGTCATGACCCCGAGTATTCGACGAAATTGAATTGGGCGTTTTATTATTTATAATCAGGCAACTTCTGACGATTCAGGGATAAATATTTTGGAAAGTTATTAACAAGATTTTATAATCGTGAAATTAATTTCCAATTTTGGTAATTTTTGAGAAGTAGGAAGCCTAATTTTATGTCCGACAAAATATCCTCCAAATCAATGCATATTTCTTTGATGTTCCAATTGATTTAACCAACGCTGTATTATTTGGAATAAATATTAAACATTTATGTCAATTTCAAACGTTAAATTTTAATGAAAATGTGGATACATAAAAATTTAGATCTATAAATTGAACAACTACTACTAAAACCGCATCGTGTGAAAGATACTTAAGTATCAAGACAGTTCAAGGTTGGTTAATAACATTATGATAGGAATATAACAGCAGCAACGTTTTTTCCTAATTACATATTTCGTTTACTGGCAGTCATTATCTGATTCGTGCTTCGAAAATGATTTAAATATACTTGTCTGTAGGTACAATCTTAAAATAAATGTTTAAGTTAAATAACAGCAATTAAAACTGTAACACTTTGTCACAGTAAGAAAGCAAGAAAATATTACAAAAATGAATGAAATATAAACGACATTTTATTATACAACCAATTTTTTATCACCATTTACTACTCGATAAAAGAAAAGTCTGTTTTGTATTTCTCCTTTAAATAATCTGAAAGTTTTTCTATATTCTTTCATACAACTGAATTACAGGGGGGAGTTAAGTAATTTATTATATATTTTATTTATTTTTAATTGCAGTAAAAAAAATTGTGAATATATATAAATAAAGTACAGAGCTAATACGAAATTATGGGACAAAATATAATGATCTCTACCTGTATAAATTTATTCTTGCTGAATTAACTACACTATAAGTAAATTTTTCATCTATCGAGTAATCAGGAGTTAGTCCTTGTCAGGAATCGGAATTTGAGGTGGTTTTCCCATTTTTCCGGACAGGGCCAATTTTCGTGGTCGCTGAAACCGAATCTGAGGTTAAAAAACATTTTTACCCTCGGCGTCCCCTTCAAAACGGCCAAAAACCACCCTTTGGAGGAGTTAAACTCGCTTTACAAGGTTTCCCTGTAGAAAAACGCACCTCCCCCCCATTTTCGAGGATGCTGAGCACGGTAGTGGTGTTGGATATCGCTAACGACCACCACAACCCCTCCACCGGCCAATACTCTTCCACGAAAGGGGTCAATCTTTTTTTTAATATCAGTGGCAAATATATACCCTTCCCTCCGTGTTCTAGGATGCTGAGCACGGTGGTGGAGCTGAATATTGCTCACTACCCCCCACCAACCCCTCCATCGGCCAATACTTTGAAAGGGGTGTTTTTTTTAAATATCAGCGGCAAATATTGGCTGGTGGAGGGGTTGGTCGTGGTCAGAAGCGATATCCAACATCACCACCGTGCTCACGGCTCAGCATCCCAGAAAATGGGGGGAAAGTGTGTTTTTCTACAGGGAAACCTTGTAAATCGCGTTTAACCCCTCCAGGGGTGGTTCTTGGCCGTCTTGAAGGGGACGCCGAGGGTAAAAACTTTTTTTAACCTCAGATTCGGTTTTAGCGACCTCGAAAACGGGGGGTGAGACTAAATTGGCCCTGTCCGGAAAAAAAAGGTGTCAGTCCTACTCCTGACCTCTACTAAGTTGCTTTGGATCATTCACAAAATCGTAAAACGTCGATTTTGTTTTCATATATCTGCAATTGAAAATGGACAAACTATATCAATAAACCTTCAAACAATTTGGGAGTAAACTGACTTTAGTTTTCTAGTTCCACTTTGGACGTACGACTGTACCAATAAAACATGCATAAGAAGATCTCTCAACAGCAGTGAGACCGAAATTACATTAGAAAAATGTAATATGTTGTGCAACATGCCATCTCTATGGCCAAAACCAAGATCAGTACATATAAAGAACAAAACACTATCCTCATTCACAAAACATGTTATAAAAACAAAAATTGAGTCACCGAAGATTGTGGAAGAAATTTTAAAGCGAGCTATAGATATTTTCTTGGTTAATTTACCAACGACAGAAAGATTTCCCCCAGAAGATCTCGATTTAACCAACGTATTCATAATTATTACAGTGATTAGTGATGAAACTAGAATTCTAGTAGAAACTGATGAAAGCTACTCATTAACTGTTAACAGAATAAAGAATTACGTCAAAGCTAATATTACCGCTGAAACATTTTTCGGTGCAAGACATGGTTTGGAAACGTTGAACCAACTGATTTTAACCGGCGATCTATCTAAATACCTACAAATTTACCATGACGTCAAAATCCAAGATAGCCCTGCTTTCCCTCACAGAGGGTTGATGATTGATACTGCGAGGAATTTTATACCTTTTGAGCAATTGTTGAATATTGTGGATGGTATGGCGATGAATAAAATGAATGTTTTTCATTGGCATGTGACGGACGCTGTTAGCTTTCCGATAGTCTTACCTAGTAATCCATGGATGGCTAAATATGGATCTTACGGTCCCGATATGGTGTATACTCCTGACGATGTAAGAGGTTAGTATCAATTATCTTTCTATAAAATTTAGCCAAATTATTTTTTTATTGTAAATTATATGAAATTGATCAATTTGGAAATGTTTTTAGTGTCAATTATAGAGTAGGGTTAAATTTTTATCAATTTTTTTATTAAAATACAAAAAATGCTGTTACATATATGTAACGCTAGGACAATATGAAACTTTTAAAGAACAAAATTAATATGTTAGTTTTTGTATGAAATACATAATTGTAGTCCAAACACAGACCAACGTCACATTTCTTGCACATGGTTCTGGCGCTAGTACAGCAACCCTCCCCTGCACATCTTCTTCTTTTCTTGTCAGGAATATAAACAAGCAAATGGTTTTTTCCCTCATATCTCACGTCGTCCGACAGTCTGTTGCGAGATATACTAAATTTTGAGGTAGAAAATCGGCATGCACCTTTTCCAATGGTTCCATATCTCTGAAGATACGTTTGAGCTATGGACCGTCTAAATGTTAATTGATTCATATGCTGGTCACATCATTTTCTATATAAAACCCAAGCATTGCTAATGGCAGCGTCCAGATACCAAGTGAAAATACACCACCACCATTGTTTATAATCTTCTGAACAATCGGGAAAAATACGTGCAGTTGATTCCTCTAAATCCTCCTCCATATCCCAGACTGTCTTCTTTTTTTCCTCTTTTTTTGCTTTCTTATATTTAGTTTTGTTTTTGTCTGTACTCCTCTTTTTTTTCGTATGATGACCCGTTATAGGATCAACCTCAGAATTATTTTCCTCTTTTGACATAGGTAATTCTATTCTTCGTAATTGTCTTCCACTCAAATTGTCTACTGTACCTCCACTATCTTCGTCACCTGAATCCTCATCGGTGAGACTACTAGCTTGTGGAAGTTCAATAAATATGTGTTCCACATCTTCACTATAAGCAATTTCCAAAGCTTCTTGCAAGCTTATCCGTCTGCAATAAAAATAATAGGTAATTTTTGTTTAAAACTTAAATGTTGCTCCACTATAAAGAAATATGTATAATATGTTACATAAATACCAAGTACTTGATGTATTATTTTAACAAAAAATATAAATTCTATAACACTTACTTCAAGTTCAAAGATAAATTCATAGTGGAGTAGATCTGGTTTTGAAAACGAAGTCGCTCTTTTCGAATTTTTTTTTTGTGATTTCATAGATTCGAGATGCCTCTTTCACGTGATCATTATATAAAAGCTAAAGGAGGTGTGGAGGGGGATAAATTAACATCTACAGAGATGGAAAATCGGTTTTTCGCACAGAACTCGCTGAGTTTTGTTCGGATCGAAAATATAAAATAAAGTGCTCGTGAAAACGCATAAACTAAATATTAACCTGTCTAAATCGGTCTAGAGGTTATCGAGATATTGCGATTTGAAAGTAAACGGATTTTCGCCGCGGCGAGAACACATCTAGAACCGTGTTCGCGTTTTTCGCAGGGAAGAAAGTGACTTCTAGACTTGATTTTTGTTCCTCCGATAGATAGTCGTGACCCCAGCTTATGTCCAAATTTCAACTCGCTATTTTAGTTTGGGGGGGAGGAGGAGGGCAAACACTGATTAATCTTTGACTCGAGATAACTTTTTTAACTTCTGATCAATCCGGCTCAGCAAAATGGCAAACTCTTTCTGGAGGACACTGGATATATTAAGGAGATGATGGTTCTCGCGAAAACGGACAAATGGCGACCGAATTTCGGATTTTGCAAATTTTATTTTTCGATTTTCGCAACGAAAGAGTAAAGTGGGGAAAATTTTTTATTCGCCATCGATTGCGGAATTTTTTTCTCTTTGATTTGAGCCCTACAAGAACTCAATCCGATAATAAGGAAGGGAGAGAGTGGTGTGAACGCGTTTTGCACTGTAGAACGGCAAGGAATAGGGTTAGTGACTTCTTGCTAGGCTCATTTTCAAGGGCAATCAGTTCTCTTTCAAGATTTTTTTGAGCAAAATGACAATACATAACCATACTTTTTTAATAATAATAAAAATACTCAAAATCTAAGATTTTTAAGATTAAATTTATGAAAAATTGTACATGTGTATTTCATTTATATTTTCATGGTGTGTTGAATGTATTTCATTGGAATAACATGATACACTCATGATCAAATATCTCAAACTTTAAAACATTTATCTTTCAATTTTTTTGGGAAACCTTTGTATATTCTACATAAACATAAAGGAATTGTGAATTTCCTTACGTAAATTTCGCAATGTTTTGTTATGCTGAAAGTATTTGGGTGTAGGTATCCATAGTGTTAAGAGTTAAACTTAATTGCATTTTTAATCTACAATAGAGCTTCTCTTAAAATTGTTATTTTTTAATGGAGAAATTCTATTAATCAGGTACCAAGCTGTTAATTTATTGCATCTATATATTTTTCTGAAAATTCTATCAAGGGGACTAGATAGACATACCGACCGTAACTGTCTTTTTGTACCGTTATGTTCGAAGCTAAAAAAACAACATCAAATTATGGTAAAAATTAGAATTACCTTTCATCTTCATTTATAATTGCTTGTATCAAAAAGGAAAAATGAATGGTTTTAACCCAAAACATTTTCTTATTTTACATCATGTCTGTCTTACATTTTTCCTCATTTTTTACTTTTTTGGTTAGGCATAATTTTTTTTTTATATTTTCTGGACGAACGTCTTTTTGTGCATTTTGGAGCAAAAAAAATTTTTTTCCAATTAAATTTTTTTTATGTTTTCTACACGAATCACGTTCTTTTGGAGCAAAAAAAATTCAAAAATTTTCCCAATTTTTCCAAAAAAAAATTTGTATGGACATACCCGACCTACCCCAAAACGACGACACACTTACAGGCAAAAATTCTGTAAAAACCATGCCAAATAACGATGAATGAACGCAACAAAATTTTTTTTTACTTTTTTTCACGATTACATTACATCTGAATAAGGTTATTGGTTTTTTGAACTGATCTAAAGAAATAACTAATGTCTGTTGTGTTCTTGCTTTCAATGTGCACCTGAATCGAAAATCGCCATGATTATTGGTTATTGAAAAATAACCAATATCCAATGGACGTCTGAATAAGCCTGAATGCTTTATAAATATTAGTTTCTTGTTCGAAATCTTAGCGTTATTTACCATCTAAAAGCCTAAACACCCATAAAAATCTAACGCTAGGATATAATAGGTTAATTTAATACAAATTTTACACACTTTGCTTAAAAATACAGTTTTTCATTTCCTTTACTTTTTGTTTTTCCGACGAAAATACATACGATATACAAACAATCCTCTGGAAAGAATATTCACACAAAATAAATATTTTGTATTTTGAGTGTGCTGAACAAATACAGTTAAATTTGTAGATAACAAACAAGTATGTCAGATAAGATATAACGCATAAATATTTTGCATTTTGATAAAAATACATTTCAATAAAAATATCACAAAAATGGAGTTGTCATTCAATTATTTTACTTTGATTAGCAACTACTATTTTTATTTCAAATTCACGATTTTCAAGGCTCTTAGGATTTTTTCCCTAAATTTTTGCCTGTCAATTATTTTAACCAAAGCAGCCCCTTTGTGAAGACTAGACACTAGAGACTAGAATTTACCACCCTTTAACGAATATTTAAATTGAAATTTTATAGGTTTGATTGACTACGCAAAAATAAGAGGCGTCAGAGTAATTATGGAAATCGACGCCCCCAGCCACGTCAACTCTGGTTGGAACCACCGTAACACCGACAAAGAAAAAGTTATCATCTGCGGAGAAGACGACGTCTTCAATGGCCATCTAAACCCAGACAGCAACAAAGCTGAGTCTCTTTTACAAACAGTCTACTCTGATCTTCTAGAGTTAGGAACGGATAACGAAACTTTTCACATAGGAGGCGACGAAGTAAATCTCAACTGTTTAGCCCAAACTGTCGCAGCTAGAAAGTTTCAAAGTATGTTCGACTTCTGGGCTGATTATGTGAACAAGATTTTCCAAACTGTTGGTAGGGCTTTCAGAAATAACCCCCCTAAGAATTTGGTTATTTGGTCGAGTGATCTCACAGATAAGTAAGTTAATAGATAGTAGCAGTAATTTACCGATACCAATAATTTTTTTTCAGGCATCTTCACGCCCTAAACTACTCGAATAACCTGGTCGTCCAATATTGGTTTGGAGCGCTGGATACAATCCTCTATAACGGAAACAAAATAATATTCTCCACCGTAGGAAAATGGTACTTGGACTGCGGTTTCGGTTCCTGGAAACCCACAGGTATCAATGGCGTCTGTGACCCATACACACCATGGCAAACCTTCTACAACTATCGACCATGGAAGAATTACGCGCGTTACAAATCGCAAGTTTTGGGAGGAGAAGTATGTCTGTGGACCGAGCAAGTTGGCGTTGATACTGTGGAAACCAGGATTTGGCCAAGAACCTCTGCTTTCGCGGAAAGAGTTTGGAGCGATTTACCGATAATGGAAGTATACGATGTGGCTACAAGACTGTCTGATCAAAGAGAAAGAATGTACCAAAGGGGATTCAAAGTTGCTACAGTTTGGCCCAAATGGTGTTCGTTAAATCCAACGCAGTGCTTTTGATGTAAATAAGTCTTCTTACTGGTAATATTTAACAAAATATGCTGGTTATTTATTGCTAAAAATTCAAATCCATGACAATAGTTTCAATTTGGTCGGAAAAATTGAATTTTATTATCGAGTTTCCCAAGTTTAATCAATAATTCATTTAGAATTCTAGAACTATTTGAACAAGTTTTTCGTCAGTAATTTTGATATTCCTTGAGATTCAAAAAAAATATTTACTAAAGAGCAATAAATCTAGGAATTACTTTTAAGTAGGAAATTATTTACCTTTTATAATCTTTAGTTTCACAAACAACTACGTTTTAAAAAAAATTAAATAAAAAATTTAAACATTCTTTAACTGCTTTTTATTATTTCGTAAATGTCTAAATCCCACATTTTTTTAAATAAGATTTTCTTGAGAAACAAAACGACTGTTCCCTCTTAGACCAGATCCCTTTGAAAATGGTAAAAAGTGAAATAAAATAATAGTAGGATGAAACCCATTGGAAAAGGAAGAGAATATAACAAACGTGAAAGGAAAAATAATTTACGGGCGATCTGGGGGTCAGGAAGTGGAAGGGGGAGTTTTTAAGGGTAGAAAACTGTTTATCTCGATTTCCGTCAAAACTACAAGTCCTATAGAAAAAAGTTAAATATCAAAGTTGTAGGTAATAAAAAGATCTACAACTTTTGTTGTGCTACCATCTATAATTAGAAGAGAGTGTTGACAATTTTTAAAGCAAAGTTGTAGGTAATAAAAAGATCTACAACTTTTGTATTTACACTTTTTTCACATAACCTCAAAATTCATGTGACAAAACTAAGTTTTTGGTTTTTTATTTTTATCTTTTACAAAAAAATTGTTTTTTTCACGAAATTTGGTGAAAACTTACCTTTTTATGTCCCAAATACACTGTAATTTTTTTGTTTTAAAATATTTATTTTTTTAACCTTATTTTGACTTAATATCGAAAAAGCAGTCTAATTTTCAATGGAAAATTCTCACGTCAAAATATCTGCTTTTTTAAAAAACTCGGTGGGCTTTTTGTTCGTTGAAATGCCAAGAAACGAATAAAATTCGAATCCAAATTTTTTTTTAATCATCATTTACAATTTTGAGCTATTTATTAAAATGTATACATTAATTACTCGAAAAAAGTAAGATTCCGTGTTACATTTACGTTTTTTCACGAAAAAACAATTTTTTTGTAAAAGATAAAAATAAAAAACCAAAAACTTGGTTATTTGAATTTTTCACATAAATGAGGTTATGTGAAAAAAGTGTAAATACAAAAGTTGAAAGGGATACGAAAGAAGAGAGTGACATTTTGACTAGAATCAGTCAAATAATCAATTGATCTGGTCCCTCGTCGTAAATGTATAAACATTAGAAATTGATATCGATAAATGAATTCACAAAATTGAAAAATTATCTTTGTTTAAGCGAAGAATTTTAGTTTTCGGACAAGGACATCTCAAAAAGTGTCTTTTTTTTAAATGGCCCTAGATAATGAGTAAAGTACTGCTCAGTGACGGCTGCTGAACATTTTTAGCAGGGATGCAAAATAAAATTATATTCCTAATTAGAACAATATCTGTTATACTGGGTGAGTTATGAGTAACTGTAAATACTTTTACAGCAGGTCAGGTCAGGTCAAATATTTGACAAGTATTTTTGGGGATTTTCGACATTAAAATTCCACAATTAAAGTCTGGAAGAGTTAAAATTCGTCCTAATGGAATAATGAGGTTATAGAATCAACAATCAACTTTTTTTCGACTTTGGCGGGAAAAAGCGATTATTTTTAGGAAAATATTAAGTAAATAACATACGACTACAAAATTAATATCACAATTGTGACATTTACCAAACAAAATAACCAACACTGTCTGAGATATCGAATAAAAAGTTGTATAAAGAAAGTTATGTACGATTGTTTGAAGTCATGTCAATTTTTTAGCAAAAATTCGATAATCCTCGATAATATTACACCCGATCTGAATTTTCAGAATTAGTCGAATCACAAACAGGTTGTACCTCTGTACCTGAATAATCCTAAAAATACCCAAAATAAATAAATAAATAAAGAACAAGGTCACACTCTATTAGTAAACATCAAATTTTGACAAATTCCTACCCAAACACCAAACAAAAACTCACCAAAAAACTCCCACAACCAATAAAAGAAACATTTTTTTTAAGTATCCCATTCAAGTTCTTACCAAATAAGATTTACAAAAGTAAAAATAAAAATACCAATACCGGGAAGAGCGTAACAGTCCCGTTTCGGCTAAAAACCATACAAATTACATTTATTTACAAAATAAATAGCAACAAATCGCATTACAAAAGACTCGAGGTACATCGTAGAAGACTGACATATGCACATACAGCCTCAATAGCCGGCTTAGAGCCGCACAGCTGCGTATCTGTCACCCCCGTACCAAAAATAGATTTCACTGAAGTCCCTAACAGCCACCCTCAACGCTGGATTCGATCCTTAGTGAGATTATATTGTGATAGAGATCCCCGTGATGGCATCAAATGAAATAATGAAGTTTGGTACAAAGTGACCTGCCTTTTCAACACTGTATTATCCAGCCATATATTATTCGTGATGTCACCAAGACCCTACATTAGACTGCTTTTTGCCATATGAATGTTTCATTACAAAATTTACATTCTAACGGGTGGAATTCAATTATGAAAGCCGCCATCTTACTACTCATGACCGCAGTGACAAAATGTCTAAATTAAGTGGATGGTACAATGAAATCTAGCCTAATGCTGTATAAAGAGGGTGTAGCATTTAGGGGTTGATTTTTTTATTTATTTTAATTGATATATTTTTATCGCTGGTATCGGGTTACCGGTAAATATGTCGGGGATGAAAGGTAGTAAAGATTTAAAATTAAATTTTTGATATTTAAAATTCCTTGAAAAATTTGTTATCTATATTATTGGACGTCTGGATTTATGAATTAAGTACAGGATGACTAATTTTTTTATAATTTAAATGCAACTACTACTTTCACGCAAACCCTGAAACTATTTCTATAAATATCACAAACCGTAACCAATAACATTTCAACATAACACATTCCTCAATTTAGCCCACAAAATGCGAAGCGTAAAACGGTCGCCTGGTTGGTCAGAACGAATTAATTTCTAGAACAATCCACCCCCCAAATAGCGAACAGAAAGAGACGGAAACGTTTTGTAACATAATTTAAGTTAAGATTTTTGGTAGGCAAACAATCAAAAGCCTATTGAAAGAGATAGTATTCTATTTTTTTCTAGGGTGCTTGCGTCAAAAAAGGAAACAACTCTCAGTAAATTTTGCAGGTTCAAATTTAGAGGATAATATAATTATAATTCAATAAAAATATTATAGGGAAGACTGTCACACGCATTTTATAAAACTCTTTGTATATTTTAATTCTAAAATCTTAATCCTCTTTTACGATCTTTATTATTTTTATAAAAACTTATCCGTACTTGAATCGGCGTCATTTGTCACTAGCAGTTCTTTGTCACAGACACACACCGAATCAATTGTGGATTTAATGCATATTGCCGAGTCTTATAATATCATTATTATTATTTAAATGATGATGGTCTGTCCACCCTTGTCATATTCCTTTATGACATCTCTTTTGTTGTTTTTAAACGGGTGCTTTTTATTAAAGCCATAATAATTTACTCACATGTTTTAAAAAAATATCAGTAATTACTGAAGATCTTGTTTAAAAGAATTTCATCATTATATACATTGTTGTTGAAAAAATTACAGCTTATTTAAAACACAAAAAAGAACGTTTTCACCAAGTTTCCTAAAAAAATTATTTTTGAGGGAGATAAAAATTAAAAACGAAAAAAAAACGGGTTTTAGCGTTTTTTTCGATAATTTTGAGGTTATGTTGAAAAATAATTGAAATATAAGTTTTAGAATTTTTAATTATCTACAACTTCTGCACTACTAAACTTTTTTCGATAGAATGTACAGGGTGAGTCACGGAAGACGCGACGGTCCATTGTGGCAATAAATTTAAAATTTAAATCTGTCAAACTAATAAAAATATGGCATGTCACTTTCCCCAAATTTTTGTAATTTAAATCTATGTTGAGCAATACCAAAAGACTGGAACGAAAATTCAAGTAAGTGTATATGCGGGAACGACTTGCCAGAATGGATATTTTGGAAAATCAAAGGTAAAGAAAAAACCTGCTTAATTAACACATGGCGACCCTTTGAGTCTTAAAAATTCTGAAGTAAATGCTAAAAAAAAGGGAATACTTAATTGGAAAGAAGATCGGTCAAGGTTCATACAGATGTCTGGTATTTGGGTATAATTGTATAATTGTATTTATAATGTTAATGCGAAACAAGAGCAGTAGCACTTATCGCTAATCATTCACTGTATTTATTGAATAAAGTAAAGTATATAAACGGTTAATATTTTGAAAATTTTGTTTATTCATGGATATGTAGGTTGATAAAGGCTACATTTTAAAATTATTTTGAATTATACAGTTAAATTATTTCTTATGGGAGACCCTATATTTTATTGCATCTACAGATTATGCGTTAAAAATAAGATAAACTTTCTTAAGTATTCCATACACCTAAGCTATTTACTTTTCGAGATATTTTAATATTTCTAAAAATGGAAGCACTTACAAGAAAACCAATAACTTCGAAACCTATGGAATCAGACAAATCCAATTTTAACTGAAAAAAATTAGACTACCAATTGAAAGCAATAATGTATTTAGAGTTGTTTAAAATTATACAGGGCGTCAAAAATGGCGCGATTCTCTAATGACATATTCAAACGACGAAATCGTTCTTATTTTAAATAGGACACCCTGTATTTTATAATCCTATTATGTAGCAAATTCCAGTAACTTTTAAAAATTATAAAGGTCTACTATGCCTAAATCTATTAATTTTTGAGTTATTTTTATTTTTGCTAAATTTTACATTATTTTTCCACCGTAATGCCTAAATATAACAACATCATTTTTTGTCTAATATCTAATGATACATTTTCCAACAGTTTAAATGGCCATCAAAGAAATATGGGCCAATAACTTGGCCGCCTATAATTCCACCGTATACATTAATGTTCCACCGGTTCTGATGATCTATGTGTGGAAGAAATGTTGGTTTTGAGTATCATAATAATGAAAGTTGTGACGGTTAACTAATCTATTATTATGACAAGTGGATTCATCTGTAATTTTTTCGGATCATAGTCTAAGCTGATCAAATACAGGGTGTTATATTTATGCATAACGGTGGAAAAATAATGTAAAACTTAACAAAAATAAAAATAACTCCAAAATTAATAGATTTAGGTATAGTAGACCTTTATAATTTTTAAAAGATAATAGAATTTGCTTCATAATAGGATTATAAAATACAGGGTGTCCTATTTAAAATAAGAACGATATTGTCGTTTGAATGTGTCATTAGAGAATCGCCCCATTTTGGACGCCCTGTATAATTTTAAACAACTCTAAATACATTATTGCTTTCAATTATTAGTCTAATTTTTTTCAGTTAAAATTGGATTTGGCTGATTCCATAGGTTTTGAAGTTATTGGTTTTCTTGTAAGTGCTTCCATTTTTAGAAATATCAAAATATCATGAAAACTAAAAAGGTATAAGGAATATTTAAGAAAGTGTATCTTATTTTTAACGTATAATCTATAAATGCAACAAAATCTAGGATCTCCCATAAGAAATAATATAACTTTGATACGCCACACTTTTTGGGACAACCTCTATAATTCAAAATAATTTTAAAATGTAGCCTTTATCAACCCACATATCCATGAAGAAACAACATTTTCAAAATATTAACCGTTTGGCCACAATGGACCGTCGCGTCTACCGTGACTCACCCTGTATATTTCAGCTAAAAATGGTAAAAAATTAAAAAATGTTCTTGTTGATGTTAGAAATCTCCCAAATTTGCTTATTGAAATCAAATAAATTATTTTAAATTCTAAATTCACGGATATTTATGAATTAAAAAAAATCATAAAAATATAGTTTATTTCTAGTTACGTTTTATGCACATCTGACGGACTTTTTGTTACTTCCTATTATTATTTTTTTTTTAAATTTGAGACCCAACTTGAAAAATGATCCAAAGAACGAAATATTCCCAGAACCGTAAGCAAATCTCCTTACACCAAAAAATATAATCTGACATCGGAAGCCCAAAAAGCAAAAGATTTCAAAAACGAGATGGAATCGACTCTTTGTGTACCATAATGTCAGGTAAGTAAAGGCAGAAAAGCCATCACTAATGAGCATTGTCTGTTTCGAGCAAACAAAAGTCGGTATATTTGAAGTATGCGAACAAAACCCTGATCCTTGTATTAACTTCGGGTATTAGTATCCATTATAGCGTGAAACCTGTTGACAAATTGGTACAATACTTTTCAAAGTTCAGCTAAATAATGGACTTGTGATTTTCTGTAACTGTACTCTAAAAATCCTTCACTCTATTTGCCTTTCAAAGAGGCTATAAATGATTTATATTGTAATAATCCAAACAAGAAAATTTTACACCTAAAAAATTTAAAAGTAATTAATTTTAATTTGACAATAAGATTATTCAAGGACATGAAGAAGCAAAGACTAGTTGGCCGTGTCAAAAATTATACCACGTCAAAATTTTAAAGTATCTAAATAAAATGGTGGAAGAAACAATGTTCCACTGATTTTAGTTTAATAAATTTAGTAAAAATTGTTTAAAACAAATTTATTTTACGGTTATAACCTAAGTTAGGTGCCATTTCCAAATACCTAGATGAACAAATAACAGCTTCTTAGGTGGCTTTGGAAAAATTGTAGACGATTATTTTGCTGACAGTTCAACTTATTGGCAGTGCAGAATAATAACCGATAAATGTAATTTGTGGCAGAGTCTTTTGTGTAATTATTAAAAAAATCTTGGTAAATCGAATTAATAAGGAAAAAGTTAAAAATATACCTACATTATGCAAACATTGTAGCAACTCTGTGATCTCAAAGTGTATCACCCATATTTAAAATATTTGACGTACCTTTGATGTATGTAGTTTGGAGTGAAGTTTACAAAATGCAGAGGAAAATATGTTTAGTTCAATACAGAAGAATTTACTCAAGTTTTCTCGGATTTGTAAAGTTAAGTTTAACTGAATTATTTCAAACTATTATATTTATTTACTTAATCATATACCTTTAGTTAATAGGAGTGTCCTTTCTTACTCACCACTGAAGAAAGAAGATTTTTAATTTTGATTTTGAAAAACATTTAATAGATGTAATTAATAATAAAGAAATAAAAAAAAAACAATAAAAGATCTAGTAATTTTGATATGCACAAAGAGTAAACATAAAATGTTATTTTTATTTAATCAAAATGTCAAGTCCATTACATGTGTCATTATTTTGACATAAAAATGTCCACTTATTAATTTCGGATAGTGTTTCCATGGTAACCAAACAAAAAAATAGACTCTGATTGGCTCAAAAATAGCGGCGTCAAATTTTCACTTATAATACCACTAGAGCTTCAATTATTACTGGAATTTTTTTCAAGAACACGAATATTTTGAAAATTCGAAGAATAATTATATTGAGTCTCCATGTATACCCAAAGAATATGTTCCTAGTATTTTAGTAGTATGAAATAAACAATTGTTGGTCTAAAATAATGTATTCTATTAGCTATCAACCAATCTGTATTATTTTACAGTGAAGGGAAGGGTTTATTTTTATAATTTGACACTTGACAGAAATACTATCGCTGTAATCACGCCCAGGGTACACAGGAGGAAAATACCATCGCCAAGTTTTGTAGTAGCTATAGTAACCAGCTGAAACAAAACCTTATTATTGGTATCATGTTTTAAGATCGAACTATAAAAAGTCAGTAGTCGTCTTTATTTACATATGAGAACGTGCTTTGATTTTATCATTTATTACAATATTATTGATTTATTTTGAAGTTTCAAGTATGAGTCGGTATTGTTTAGTGCCTTTTTGTAATTCCTGGGAGAGAAAAAATACTGAACTTGCGTTCCATTTGTTTCCTAAACTCGGGCAACGAAAGGTTAGAATTGAAAACAAAATGGGCATACAGTCTCAAGTTGACCATCAGAAAGCTTGGATTTTGAGGTTAAAAATTGGAAAACCAGTTACCAAATTCATGAGAGTACCTATGTCTTTTTCAACATCCGTTTTTTGGAAATATTCTCAGCTGTTTTCCAATTTTTAACCTCAAAATCCAAGCTTTCTGATGGTCAACTAGAGACTATGTGCCCATTTCGTTTTCAATTCGAACCTTTCGTTGCCCAGGTTTAGGAAACAAATGGTATTTTTTTTCTCCCAGGAATTACAAAAAGGCACTGAACAATACCGACTCATACTTCAAACTTCAAAATAAATCAGTAATATCGTAATAAATGATAAAATCAAAGCACGTTCTCTTAAGTAAATAAAGACGACTACTGACTTTTTATAGTTCGGATTCAGTCCATCAGGTGTCGTATCGCTTGTCTTGCATTGTCAATTGGTTAAAAAATGTTGAAATGTATGAAATTTTCTAAATAAATTCGTTGTGTTGTAGAGTTTATAACAATGGAGCGATTTGCGAAATACGTTTTATGCAAGTTTTGTAATGTAGTTAGTGAAATTAAAATGTATCATTAATAAATTCGACACAATCTGAAGTTAAATGGAAATGTCATTTTACCTATAAATGTTAAAAAATTTCCAGTGTAATTTCATGGTCCTTCCCCCAAAGAGGAGATACAAAATAAAGGCTTTTAATTGGTCGAAAATGTTAGGTGTGGAATTGTCACTTTTAAAAAATTTAGAGCTACCAGGCCAATTTCGGGAGGGAAAACGTCATTTGAGAATGAATGTTTTCCCAATTGAAAAACTATAACTTTATGCTAACACCCTGTATATTTAAGAATAAAAAACTCTTTGTCAGAGGTTTGGAACACTTCGTATATAATAAGATCGCTTTTATTACGCTGAATTTTTAAATATTTTTTCTTTTGTAATAACCTTGAATTGTTTTTTCAACGACTTTATTTGGAATTGAAATTGACCATCTGACATTTTGTACCACTGTCGAAGCCAAGCATCACATTAATCAATTATGCCCCTCTGCAATATATAGCCCTCTTTTAAAAAACTAAAATCAGAACACTTTCCAATTCCACCCCATCTATTAACTCGTCCCTCCTCACCCCCTACCGGAGGTACGCCCTATTATGCACCCGGGGATAAAACGTAAGTGCCAGTTTTAGTTTGAGATTATCTCCAGACTATGAGTGACGATTCAATGGCTCTTGGATTTTGGATTTTGTCTGACATCCCCCTACTGCCCGCTAGGATATTTACCCCTAAAGTTTTTGCCATTGAATTCAACTAGGATAATTCTCGCCTCGGGCGTTGCAACTTTTTTCACTCGGTCAAGTCGGCTGCGGTTTGATATTTTGATTTCTTTAACCGCCGTCGTTCACTGATTTTCTATTTAAATTTCATGTGGGAATACACTCCGGGGTTTGTTATGATTCGCAAAAAAGGTTTTATTATACGGCTTGCTGATTTTTTATTACGCTAAAATTAAAATGTTGATCGACTGATTGCGCGACAAATCCTAAACCGCAATCGTACCGCCAACATGTGCCGAAGTGTTGTAATTACCCGGTTAAACTGCTTGTGAGGGAAGATATAGATCATTTTGGAATAATCGGCTCCTGATGATGGTGACGTTGTCAGCGAAACATACGTCAAGCGCGACAGTTTTTACTAATTTCCATGTATGACTGAAATGCCAACCTAAAAATAACAAATATGTAAAATGAATCTGACCTATATGTTTTAATTTTTCTCAATGTTCTCAAAGTATTCTCGTAAATTAGAGGGTGTTAATGAATACGCGTTACAGATTTTTAGGGCATGTAGAACATGCAAAAATAGAGTGAAAAGTTCCTATAAACATGTGCCTTCAAAGAGCTCTACCTTCGAAATCAAAGCTCCCAAAGCCCATGCTTATAGGATCTTTTTACTCTATTTTTGCATGTACTACATGCCCTAAAAACCTGTAACACATATTCATTAACACCCTGTATAATATTTGCTCATTTTACAAGATGTTTTTTTTTTAAATAACGGAATATTTAAATAAACTTTTAAATACCTTGAGGTTATCGACAAATAATCTGCCTATTTATCACCCGCTAAAAAGGGGGAGTTGTGTTATTGAAAGTAATCATTAGGAATCCTTTTTGAATAAACCAACAAGAATAAGTATCTTTTAAAATTACTGTAAAGTCAGGAGAAAATTAGCACCTATACTTTAGTGTATTTATGTGAAGAGACCAAGAATCTTTTGCTGTAAGGGATTAGTCACATTCTATGAATCTGAAGATTACGATAAGATTGTGCATGCTTTTCTATTCAAAAAGGGTTAGTAAATGTCTACCTCTCGTACTGAAGATACGAATAAAAAAATATAATATTAACCAGTCGAAAATATGTACTTATCTGCTACCTATTATATTATTAAAATATAAAATAAATGAAATGTCTTAAAATAGATCTCAGAGTAAAATAAAATAAGCTAAGATCGGTTTCTGCCTTTCGGCTTCCTCAGTTAGGCTTTCGACTGCAATAAATCAAATTCCAAACAAGCGTAAGTCAATAGCTATACCCGCTATAAGGTAAAATTCGCAAATGTGCTCCCATCTATCAGTAAAACTGATAAATGAAGCTTAGAAGGAAGTTTTGACAACTTTACAAAGCAACGAACGTTTTTATTGCAAGATGGCCATAAAAAACGTACGTTAGACATCAAAATATACGTCAGATGTCAAACACAAACGTCAGACGTCAAAACCGTACGTTAGATATCAAAAATATACGTTAGATGTCAAAAACAAACGTCAGACATCAAAACCGTACGTTGGATATTGTTTTTTTCTGTAGTTTTTTTTGGCATTTAACGTTTGACGTACATTTTTCGACATTTGACGTTTGTTTTTGGCCTTACACATAATTTATGTAATTCTCTGATGAAACTATTTCGGCTCATATTTTTACTTTTGGCTTAAAAAACGAACACGAAACACAATAGCGATACGACCAATTTGAAATAAAGATAGTTCGTGTTTTGCGGGAAATTCAGAACAAAAAACTTCCACCCTCATGATTTTTAAGTAAAGAAAAAGCGGTTTTGCGGCATATTGGTTTTTGGTTTGATTCTTTTATCTGTAGAAATAAACCTTTTTGAGAAATTGTTAATTCTTTATAACGAGCCGCCGGCTTAGCTTTGAATATTATTGGTTATTGTGTAACAGAAGTGGTGAGGTGCAATTGGAGTTTAAAGAGTTTAAAAGGATGGACTTCCTTCCTGTTGTCCTTTGTGTTTGCTACATCTAAAAACTCATGTTTTTGTATATGAAACTTTTTGGAATTATTTGTGTCTTAAAAATGCATTTATTTGGAAGTCGCTCGTACACAAGTACCATCTGTACCTGCCGGATTTCTTAACCAAAGAAAAAACTGTTATTTTATAAAAAAAATAGAATTAGACAAGGGCCAAATCGATTTTAAATACCCGAACAATGTTTGAAAAATTCTTATATATGTATTCTTAGCAGTATGTGGATGGTCGGAAAATTTAGGGTAAATTTCCGCCGTATTTTTGGTACCACTCTGTATATTTATTTGGGCAAGCTTATTCTACTCCATTAAGACAATCAAGAGACATAGTGACAAAAATTTCAATCCAGGTTTGGCTTCAAAAAAAAATTATCGAAATTATTTTGCTCTTAAACAACACCCTGTATATCAAAATTTAAAAAATGGAGTGGCATATTCGAAAATAACGGAAAAAGTTTAATGGGAATACTAAGTTTTTGAGGCTACACATTTCAGTCTACTAGTAAAATTTTAAAAGCAAACTTAAGAATTGCGAATTTTCCTGGAATTCGATTATTGTTTAAACAATGTTTGGGTCATTTTAAAACCATTAACAATTAATTGAATGTAAATAACGTTATATTACATGAAAATTAATCTTTTTCGTCAATTTCAAGGCTTATTTGCAATAAGAAATAAAAAAATGCCTAGATTAACTGAAAAGACGATTATGAAAAAGTCGTTTTTTGGTTTTCTGCATTTTTATCGATATTTTTCATACAAACAATATATTTTTTCCATACCATCTTAAAGTACAGGTTTCAACGAACAGAATTAGGAATGATAAAGTTAAAAAATTGATAATTTGTATGGGAACTGTTTCGATTGAAAATTAGGTTTTTTTAAATTTAAATTCGTATAAAATCTAAACATAAATATTTTGCTTTGAAAAAATTACAGCTTATTTAAAACACAAAGAAGAACGTTTTCACCAAGTTTCATAAAAAAAGTTGTTCTTGTGTGAGATAAAAATTAAAAATGAAAACAATGGTCTTTAGCATTTTTCTCGATAATTCTGAGGTTATATTGAAAAATGATTAATAGAAAAGTTTTAGATCTTTTAATTACCTACAAGTTTCATATTAAATTTTCGATATGATGCACATTTCTAACGTATATTTACCTACCCTCACCCCAATCCAGAACTTTTACTTAATCGTCTTGATTTTTCTTAATTTTCTTATAATTTACTCTAAATATTCCGAACATCCACATACTTCTAAGAATTTTTTTATTTCAAAAATGATTGCCTTTAGTCTAAATTTCCTTTCAAAATTATTAAATCACATATTGAATTTGGAATATATATATAACATTAAAGTGAAGTAAAAATGGGACATTCAGTATACAGATTTTTTTATTTTTCCATTTATAATTCCCAATTTTGATTGACCATTCAAGTAAGCAACTTTTCCCATTCACACGTCCTTTTATCGTTTATGTTTTCCAAGATGCGTTAGGTCCCGATAAAAAAACACCCTGTATAAATTTTGACCCAAACGCTCTTCATTCTACTAAGGTAAAGTGGTGATGAACGTCAATTTTTGAAGAAAAATCAGAAAATTGTAGATTTTTTCTTTGTACAGGGTTATTCACTATAAATTACCCACCCCTTATTATTGGATATAGAAAAAAAAGTTTCAAATAAAAGTTGTGAGGTTATAACTGTTTTTTGTTAAAATTCTATCAAATATGCAGATTTCAGGGAATACAAAAAAATAATATATTTTTTTAAATTGGATACCTTGTATATTTTTACAGTTTTATAATCTTCTTGATGAGCTGATTTTTAATCGCGCTGTATACAATATTTTTTAGTGCCATAGTATAGAAATTGAAAAGTTAGGATAGAGACATGCAAGCCGTTTTTCTCGATTTTCAACTGTTTGGCTACTACAGCTACTTTAACTCAAAAAATGTGATTTTTCAGGAGGCTTTATTATCCAGATTAGACATCAAGTGTGATACATCGTTGAAATCAGCTCGTCGAGACGATTATAAAAATGTAAAAATATACATGGTATCCCATTTAAAAAATATATTATTTTTTTGTATCCCCTGAAATCTGCACGCTACTGTACATTTGATAGTATTTTAACAAAAAACAGTTATAACCACACAACTATAGGCATTAATAACGATAATATGGGGTGGGTAATTTATAATGACTAACCCTGTACATTGTAAGAAGAAGAAGAAGGTTAAATGGGAAAAATCGAAAAATTGTCATTTTTGTTTTTATCTCTCGAAAGTTTATTTTCAAAATGATCAAAAAATTAATAATGAACTTGTTATTTAAATTGATGTGGCCCGTATTACAGTGATTCTAAATATTTCATACAACCTTTTAAATACGGACCTGGACTTTTTTTTTCAAATTTTCGTTAATATTTTAACTTATAAATACAATGATTTACCAAATTTGACCTATACACAACGTTTCGTATAAAAAAAATAGTATACCAACACATTATTAATTTTTTAAATACGGACCTGCGCCTTTTCGCTAATTTGTTTGTAGCACTTATCGAAACCAAACTAAAAATCATAAATTTAAAAATATTTTTATTTACCATTTGTCACATACACATATAAAAAAAACTTATTACTGTCAAAACAAACATATTAAAATTTTTATTTCAATCTATTTTCTATATATTATTCCAATTAAAATGTTTATACTTATTCGCAATATATGTGGCTTCTTTTAAATTTTCTTCTGAATTTCTTAACCTCTTTATCTCGGCACCAAAGGTATTTTGTATGATTCTACAATCAATCATTTCAGCTACAGTTAATATTTTTCCAAAAAATGTTTTCACTTTCTCCAAATGTTGTTCATGGAATATAGTAACTGACAGCAATATGGCCGCAACTGCTACGAGGCTCGTTGGTAAAGTCGAATAATTTGATAAATAAATGGCGTGGTCCAATACGAAGTATATGGTATATTTTTTCTAAAAAAAAAATTACTGTTAGCCAAAATCCATAAAACGAAAAAATATCAGGAAAATTAATTAAACATAAAACAAAAATACCATCATTTTTTTGTATGAGGAAAATGAAATTTTTGGGGATGCCCTTTATCAAAAAAAAATGATTAAAAGTCCTATAAACCAGAGCCAAACCGATTTTATATACCCAACTTTCATACTTTCATACTTCAATTGAATATTTATAACAATACACAATACAATACAAATTTCAAATGAAATAATGAAATACAGTTTCTTTTGTATTTTTTTCTGTAAAATTCAATGGCGTAATCAGTTTTTTAATTTTATTAATAATTTGAACAAATTATCAACAATTACTGAAAAATTCAGTACTGCAAAAATCAGTACTGCAAAAATCATTTTTTGAGTTTTTTTTTTCAATTTTTGAGCATGTTTTTAAAAGGGGACTATTATTTTTTTGACTGTATCAATAATTCACGTAAAAACAAAAAAATGAGCACCTAATGAAACCTATACGATGTTTTTTTGCCAACCAACTTTATTTTTGAAAACAAAATGTTTTTAACCTAAAAACGTTAATATCTTAAAAACCATGAGATTTTTTAATCTGTGGTTATCTGAGACCTAAAAAGGTATACTCCTACAAAATTTCATCCAAATTAAATTATTTTTGCGAATATTACAAATAAAAAACTAAAAAAATAATTTTTTTCATAATTTTTTGCATTTTCCTCGAAAATTTTGAGGTTATGGTAAAAAATGACTCCCATAGAAGTTGTACATTTTTTCCAGATCTACAACTTTGCCTTTGGACATTTTTTGATAAGACATCAAGTTTCGCTCCCTCAAATTAACCCTTTAGCACCCCTCTTGTTGGGCTAATTTTTTTTACGTTCATTATAAGCCCCTTTGCCACTTCCAATCATAAAAACCCTACAGAAAATTCTTATCGACTCTAAATCTAATTTGCCTGCTCTGAGTATATTTCGAAAAAAAATAGGGAATTATTCTAATTTTTTATCTTTTTACAATTAATATATTCCAACAAAATTAACTTACCAATGTCATGTTTAAATTCATTAGTTTCAAATAAGAATTAATAAATACAGACGGTTCAATGGAATGTATACGATAATCTAAAATTTTCAAAATTTTTCTTTCCATTTTTAACATCTGTTCATTGGAATATGAATTATTCATCAATTTTACTAAGCGAGGAATCTAAAAATAAAAAATATTGTAAAAAACATATACGATTTTTTTTTAAATTTTGGTTTTATTTTTTTTTGACAATTGGAAAATATTTTCTCAAATTCTTTGTGTCTTTTGAAGGCCACATTCTAATACTATAAGTCCTTATTCGAACAAACTGTAAGAAATGCGACTGCTGAGGTAAAAACTACAAGAAAACATCGTGGAAAAACAAGTAAAATTAAATTAAAAAATACTCACATATAAATTATCGTGTCCAATAAACTTGTTCGACAAAAAAATACAAGTAGTCGCCACCAATTGGTACATATTTTTTGCTACTGAAATTTTAGCTAAAACTTGATCCAGCAAGCTAACAGCTACATAAATCTCACTATTGTGTAAGGAGAACTCTTCCTAAAAAAAACAACTTTTACTTGGAGAAATGGAGAAGCAAAGTTCACAAAAAGAATCACTCATAAAGTATGCAGCTTCCTTATTTTACTAGACTTTTAATAATAGCAGTCTAAAAGTGTTTTTTTTTGTTTTTACCATTTTTGGTTCTAAGTACTTTCCTAGTCTCTTTGTGATTATAATTTAGAATTGATAAAATTTTGTTTTAAACATGCTGTCTTTAGTCCAAGAACTGAAGTAAACTCATTCAGCAGAAACTAGTAACTGACCAGATCGACTTTTTTGGGAAATTCTTTGGGAAAGGTGTCTAGTTCAGAAGTAGAAGAAAACTTTCGTTAGTGGAGTTTTGGGTGGGGCGAGGGGGCATCAAAACTGAGGGAAAAAAAGGAAAAAAACTTGCGCAATTGATAAATGATCCTTTTTTTTAATGCATTAATGTTAAATACAATTTTTCATGAAAATAAACCCCTCCCGAGTTATAGGGTGTAGAAAATTACGATTTTCACCACAAAAATCGTACATTTCTAAAAGATTTTTTTTAAATATGTTAGTATTACGTAAAAATTGATATGAACTATATTTATGGCCTTGAGCGAACAATTAAAATGTTTTTTTTTATTTTTCTACGATTAATACGAAGGAACATATGGTAATTCAAAAATGGGTGTTTAAAGAAACTGGATCGTTCTAGCGTAAACATCTGGAAAAATATGACTTCCACAAAAAAAATGTATACAACATCCTAATGAGAGAACAACATTTTAAGACCATCCAGAACCGTATAACATAAGCAGAAAAAAGTTATGGACAAAATAAATTTTTTCAAATTTTTTTTTACGCCACTTTTTTAGCGCCATCTAGACTGTGGTATTTGAAAAAAAAAATCATTTTGCAGAAACTCGTAACATATGTTTCTACAGTTGTCCAGTAATTTTTAGCCCTATGGGATAATTATTTTTTAAGTTTTGGTCTGTTAAAGTTGAGCTAAATTTTTGTTTTTTATAAGACATTTTCAATTTTTGGTCAATAGCGTGGAAAGTATGGATTTTTGAAAAAAATTTAAAGACAAGACTTTGAGCAATTATTCTTCCGAATAATTTCCATTTTTTTATCTTTTGTCTGTAACGAGATATGGCCGTTTGAAATTGGATACAATTGCATTTATAACCGTCAATCTCATTTTTCGGGTCAAATATTGAAAAAACAGTCATTCCAATGAACAGGCCCGGGCGCAGGATTTACACTATTGGGATTTCGTAAACCGTTATAGATACAAAGTTGATTAAATCAAGACGAATTTATTGGTTTTTTTCAAAATTAAAATATGAGATATTTGGGAAAAACCGAAATTGACGATTTTCGTTTATTTAATTAAAACCTTATTTTTTTTTAAGAAAGAAAAAAGTTTATAAATAGTTATTTATGTGCCAAGGACGAAAAACTGTCTATTACAGTCGAGTCTGCAAATTGACAGCCGAGGCTAGCAAGCAGGCGAGACAATAGACAGTTTTTCGCCGAGGCGCATATTACTTTTTTTCGTCGACCTCTACAAAAACGTACTAATTTCCGAAAGAAAAATCCACCATTTTTGAAGTCAACACTTTTCGTCCGCTGTGGTCGCTAGGATACGTCACGACGCCATTTGAGGACGAATAGTACTTGCCTTCAAAAATAGTTGACTTTTCATTCGGAAATTAGTACTTAAAATGTCATTTTTTTTATTGTAGGCCAAATATCGCTTAATATCCAATTTTATAAAACAACGTTTCGTCTTTGAAGGGCTACCAACAACTATTTTTTTTTAAATATTTTGGATGTAAATTTTCAAGAAATGTGCACGTAGGGAAGAACACAATTTAATCACAATAATGCATATCAAGATGGCTTTAAAACAAAAATAATCCTTTATTTTGACGTTTCTTAATTTTGTTGATATTATGAGGCAGTGCAATTTATTAGTTAGTTAGTGTTATTTTAGTAATTATGTAAAAGAGAATTAGTTGTAAATTGTTTAAAATGTCTGGAGAATGGTCAAAGTATACTTAATTTTTAATTAATTTTATTCAAAAAGATTTATAAATATTTTCAGTGAAAATGGAGCAGGACCGTACTTAGCAAAATTCCTAAAGTACAGTTCATTGTCAAAACCTAATAAAAATATTAAGTGTTCTATACATGGTTGGAGAGAGAAAAAAATGGGGATTTCAAAAATGAAATAAAACGCACAGGTCCGTATTTGAAAAAATAAACAAAAGCTAAATCCGCCCTTGCTCCAAAAACACATGTTTATAGGAACCTTTGCCCTAAAATGACCTAAAAATCTGTATCACGTATTCATTAACACCCTGTATAAATTTAGTACTGGGTTTAGGACGTCTTTGAAAATAAAACTTTATTTTTTCTAGGGTTGACTTAAACCGAGGAATAAATTTTTTTTAAATACTTAATTAATTTTGTATTATTTTTACCTGCACATATAACATCCAGTTTATAGTATTTGTTCTATAAGTTAAATTGGAATCGTAAGTTAATAGAAAATTAGGTGGTAAAAGAATTTGTTTTTCTTGAATCTTTCCCCTTTCTATTATAACCTGAAATAAAAATGGCACAATTAAGGATTTTTTAAAAAAAATTCCGATTATGTACAAAAAATATATAGGTAGCTAAAAACAAAAAATAACTTACGTTTAACATTTCTTCGTCTAATAAATCACCAGCATCAGCATTTGAAGAAACCGAAGGCTCTAAAAAATTATTTATAAAAGAAGTTTTAACATTTAACGTTTCATTACATTTAGAACAGGGCCAAACATTTTTTAAACAAAAATTACTTAGCAGTATGTGGAAAATTTAGGGTAAATTATAAGTAAATAAAAAAAAATAAATTGGACAAATTAAAAGTTGAGAAAGGGGTGTGGGGTAGCTAAATATACCTACAACCTGAGGGTTGGATATTGGTTTATTTACAATTTGTGGCTGAAATATGCATACTATCGAAAAAAGTTTAAAATAAAAGTTATAGATATTTAAAAAATTGAAAACTTTTGTATTGATTATTTTTCAAGATAACCTCAAAATTATCGAGAAAAACGACATAAACCTGTTTTTTTTTGTTTTTATCTCCCGCAAAAATAATTTTTTTTTATGAAACTTGGTGAAAATGTTCTTCTTTGTGTTTTAAATAAGCTGTAATTTTTTCAAAGCAAAATATTTATTTTTCGATTTTATACGAATTTAAAAGCCTAATTTCCAAAGGGGAAAAGATCACAAACAAATTTTAAATTTTTTAACTTTATAAACTTTCTTCGTTGAAACCTCGACTTTAAGATGGTATAAAAATATATTGTACGTATGGAAAAATATCGTTAAAAATGCAGAAAACAACTTCCAGCGGTTATCAAACTTTTCAAATTTTGTACCATATAAATATGAAGCAAAAATATATGTACCACCAATTTTAAAAAGGGGCGCAATTTTGCATTCATTTAATTTTTTTTTGTAAAAATTACACCACTAAAAGAATTGTAATGTACTACAATTTGAGAACCGCTGACGTAGATAATTGTTTATTTCATATTGCAAATAAGCATTGAAATTGATGAAAAATATTAATTTTCATGTAATATGTCATTTATATTCAACTAACTATTAATGGTTTTGAAATTACAGAAAACATTGTTGAAACAATATAAATTAAAAAAAAGTGCAATTTCGAATACTTACTTCTTCTTGTATCCCTTCTTTTCACCTTCGGTTTAGCAGCTTCTCGACTGATCAACGTATCAGCAGTGGTGAGAGGATTCGAGCGTATAGGTGATATTCCTCTTGTTCTAGGCTTTAAATTTTCTTCATCTAGAGTCTTAATCGAACGCTTGCGTACCGTGATATAGTTGGGAGGATTTTCTGATGTTTCCATTTTTTCTAGTTCGTTGTTGGGATGCTTGGATTTAGTTTCATTGCTCACAGTTTCTTTTTCGGAACCCAGAGCTCGTTTAGATCTGTTTTTGGCTTCCCATTCGAGTTCCAAGAGGAGAACGTTTTTGGGTTTATTTTCTTTATTTAGTGCAGGTACTAAAAAAATTATATGAATGCGCATAACAATTTTTAAAATTTGAGATATATCATATACGTTATATTAATTGTCCAAAATTCTTTAAAATTGTTAAATATTGTTTAAAATTATTAAAAATTGTTTGTAATTATTAAAAATTGTTTGTAATTATTAAAAATTGTCTTAAATTGATTAAAATTGTCCAAAATTCTTTAAAATTCTCTTATATTGTTTAAAAGTATCTAAAATGGTCTAACATTGCCTAAAACTGTCTAATATTGTTTAAAATTGCCTAAACTTGTTTGAAATTATTTAGAATTATTAAAAATTGTTTAAACTTATCTAATATGGTCTAAAAGTGTTAAGATTTGTCTAAAATTCTTAGAAATTGTCTTAAATTAGATTTAAAAATAACGTAAAATCCTTTCCTTCAGTTACAGTTATCAATTACTGAGTAAAAGTTCCTGAAAGCGGGTGGGGGTTTCTAAATATACGTTTTGTGGATTGGATATTGATTTTTACGATTTGTGGCTGAAATATTCATAGTATGGAAAAAAATTTAATATAAAAGGTGTAGATAATAAAAAAACCTAAAACTTTTGTATTAATCATTTTTCAACATAACCTCAAAATTATCGAGAAAACCGCTAATAACCGTTTTTTTTTTTTCGTTTTTAATTTTTATCTCCCGCAAAAATAATAATTTTTGATGAAAACGTTCTTTTTTGTGTTGTAAATAAGCAAAATATTTATTTTTCGATTTTATACGAATTTAAATTTTAAAAAAAAGTCTAATTTTCAATCGAAAAAGTTAGTTTACAAATTTTCAATTTTTTAACTTTATCAGCGCTTATTTTGTTCGTTGAAGCCTCGACTTTAAGATGGTATGAAAAAATATATTGTTTGTATAGAAAAATATGAAAAAATTAAGCTTTTTTATAATTTAAATTCGTATAAAATCGAAAAATTAGGCTTTTTTATAATTTAAATTCGTATAAAATCGAAAAATAAATATTTTGCGCGTTTTTCTCGATATTTCTGAAGTTATATTGAAAAATGATTAATACAAAAGTTTTAGATTTTTAATTATCTACAACTTTTAAATTAAACTTTTTTTGATAGGATGCATATTTCAGCCACAAATCGTAAAAAAACAATATACAACCCTCATAACGTATATTTACTCCCACCCCTTCCGGAACTTTTATTCAGTCGCTAAGAATTTTTTTGTTTAAAAAATGATTGGTCCTCGTCTAATGGTGTTTGCGCTAATATCCAGTTTTCCTAGCTGTATATGAAATTATTAATATTTATTTTATTTTGACAAAAACTTACATTTCATTAAATTATTTATCTCCTTTTTCAGAGTTTTACTCTTGACTTCTACACCACAACTTTTATCCTCAAATAAAGCGAATTTAGAATGGCTTTTATTTTCGACATAACTAGCAGATTTTGGTCCTACTGGTAATACATTTTGCGGCAGGTTCAGGTTCAGGATATTTGCTATTTCTTTTTTACATTTAATTGATAAACTCGAAATCTTTTCTTCTTTTTTTGACGCACTGGCCGAGCGTTTTCTAATGGCCCCTGTGCTTATTGCTAGATTGTTTGCTACGAAAATTCAACATCTCACTATACAGGGCGCGGAAATTGTGCCAAATAAGTAAGTACATGAAAAACTGATTCGAGAAAAAAAATGTTTACCGAAAAAACCTGTTTCTATTCTATTCTATTCTTCAAATGGATATTAAAAAAAAATTTTACGACTTTATAATTAAAAGTCGAAACGTTAAAATTAAAAATAGCCCAGTTGCCAGAGAAGGATATTGACAAAAAGCTCGCACAAAATGTGATATCGATGAAACTTATCATTTAAGTACTTGAAAGAGTGTAGAAAACGATAAAAAAATCTTTGCTGCTCTAGAGTGTATGCTAACTTCACAATTTCGAAAATAAAATATAAAATTTGGTTTTTCCATTATATCACGAAAAAAAAATAAAAATTTCGAAAAACTAATAGCACCACGTAAAAGAGCGAAAAATTTTACTAAAAATTATATAATTAAAAAAAAATTGTATTACCATAAAAAATTATTAAAAATAAGAAAGCAAATTTGAAAACTCTACGCGCGCCGAGTTGTTGAATACAAATATTCAGACGCGGCGTTCGGAAAAACTAAAGTACCTTTGCCTAACATATTCGCGAGTAGAGTTGTCGAATTTGCTTGCTTATTTTTAATAATTTTTTATAGTAATTTTTTTTAAATAACTTATAATATAACTTTTAGTCAAATTTTCCACTCTTTCACGGGGTGCTATTAGTTTTTCGAAATTTTTATTTATTTTTTTTTATAATGAAAAAACCATCGATTTTATTTTCGAAATTGTGAAGTTAGCATACACTTTAGAGCAGCAAAGATTTTTTTATCGTTTTCTACAACTGGGGAAAAACTGTTTTATAAATAAGTGGTTTTAATATCCAAAAAGAAGAGTATTAAAAAAACATGTTTATTGAGGTTTTGGAAGATACGAGGCAACTAAAATTCTAAAATACGACAAGTTTTTTGTGGAAAAAAATGGTCAAAATAAAAATCCCAATACTATAAAACATTTAGTACGTAAAATTACTAATTTTCCTCAAAACTGTTAACTGAAGTCGATGAAAAAGTTTACAAACCGTAAATTTCCATTTTGCACTGATTTTTTGCGAATTTCAAAATATATTTTGGGCTACAAATTTTAGTTAAAAAAATATTTTTATAACTTACTCGTGATGTCCACTAACGGTTTATTTCTTCCAGCGCAATGTTTATTGGAATTAACATCAATTTTATTGCTTTCTGCCTTTTTCATAGTTTTCTGATTGGTGGTAGACATTTTTATTCTTCAGGCACATCACATCAAATGCCAGAAAATTTCATATTCGTCTATTCGAAACCTCGTATCAGGATTTTTTTTTAGTTTTTTATCCAAAAATAGTGTTCAGTAGCGGGTTTGGAAATTTTCTGAAGTGGTTAATTTCAAGGTTTATTAATATAATTTTTATGAGTAGACGAGTAATAAAAACTAAATGGGAATGATCTCAAAACTATTTTTTTATTGAAGAAAGTTTTTATCAAACGTCCATAAACTTCGGACTAAAATTTCAGCTAATGTGGCCCCTCTAGTTCATTCGAAATCGGCAAGAGGGTCATTCAACCCTCCAAACTACTTTTAAATCATTTAACAAAACAATAACGGTCCGAGTTTATTTTTTGTAACCTTTTAATCTCGAATATTAGCAACAAAATAAAACAAAAGCTTTAAGTGCCAATTCAATTTTGTAACATTGAGTCATTATTTGGTGTATAGACGGGTATAGACCCATTGTGGTTTTTTCGATTGTCTGGAGGTAACAAAGCGAAAAATCGGCGGACACATGGGACGCGGTAACCAAAATTTCGATAGATTGACAGGATTGGCGCGGCCCAGAAAACCAACCTCTAAAATTCTTAATAGGATTGTCGAAAAATCGCTACTGAAAAAATATCTGCCATTTCTAGACCCGTTTCGGCATCGTTGTGCCTCATCAGTAGAAAGTAGAAAGGTCAACATGGAGTCTTTAGTCCATGGTAGAAAATGGCGGTGTTCCTTGTCAAACTGTATTACACTGTTTACGTGGGAGAGCATATTCAGCGCGAGATCGTCCATTTTTAATTGCAGACATATAAAAACAAAATTCCTTTCGAAGACAATCGAACATTTTCAAAATGTTGAGTTTGTATTTGTAAGTCTTTATTGTCGAATTCGTAACAATGAAAACATGAAACCAAGAAATCTAATTTACTTACCCTCTTCACTCTCTCGACTCGTCAAAGTATTTACGGAAACGAGCGCTTAACCGCAGATATAAAAAAAATCATAGATGAGTCGAAATTTCTTAGCCAATCGAATGTCTCTTAACGCTACAAGATTTGTTCTAATTGGTTAATTCTGCATACTGACACCCGTCAATCAAGTTCGTGTGGACTGAATGAGCATGTGGCAAAGAATAAATTTATACAGGTAGAGATCAATATATTTTGTCCCATAATTTCGGAATTTTTAAAACGTTTAGGCATTTTTCTCAGTCCGTTACTGACCGATGTAGCGTTTATCCAAAACTCGACAGTCAATTGTTCGTGATGGTAATGGTACTTGTTGGCGGAGTCGCGGGGACAGCTGATTTGCTCGAGTGTCGTGGTGCTCGAGTGCTGTGGTTGAAAAATAACTTGATAATCTTTAGCGGGCGAATTATTTGCATGGGAAAACTGCGTCGTCGATGGGTGTACGTATTAATGGTGTTGCAATTTTGATTGCTTTTGTTTGGGTAAACTGTTTGAAACTTTTGTGAATGGATTGTTTGAGGGGTAATGTTTTGGTTGATGTAGATTTCAGGTTGAATGCATTGAATTAAACAATTAGCAATTAATAATAATTTTTCCTTAGACATTCACGACTTGTTTCAAATATTTTTTTTTGGTTCCATGTAATTTTTTTTAATAAAAATACTATTTCCAAATCGATATTGAGATAGGCGAGGTTCAATTTCTTGGCCTCCTCGATCCCCTGATCTAAATCCGTTGGTTTTTTTATGTTAACATCTTAAAACAAGCACACAAGGAGCCATATTTGGTTAATGCATAGCGAGGCAATTTCATGGCCTGCTCGCTCACCTGACCTAAAATCGTTTGTTTTTTTATGGAAAACAACATTTTGGCTTCACTGAGAAGAGGTATTTCGATCTGAAAAAAAACTGGAAAAAACTTTGTATGAAAAACAAATAAAAGAAAAATTTTAAATTCGTTTATTTGATTTTTAATTATTTTTTTTGTATACATAGAAAAAGTAACGAAATCACTTAAACAACAACTTTATATATCACATTAAAAAAAACTAATTTTAAATTACTAAAATTATAACTATTATTCTGGAAATTAATACTATCGAAGACCATAAAGCTTCTGATTCACAAACAAAATTCCATTTTATTCAAACTGTTTTTTTTAATAAGCGTATTCATCATAAATCTGGTTATTGATTGGTTGTGGTCTCCTTTGTGGGTAATTATTTTGTGGCCTGTAGGCAGCTCTTGGTCTGTAGACAGGTCGAGGTCTATATTCAGGTTGGGAACTGTACTCAGCCTGCGGACTGTACTCAGGCTGCGGTCTAGTAATATATCGTGGACTAGGGTCAGGTGTCTGATATTGGACGTCTTGGACAGATTCACTGAAAAATCAGATGATGACATTTGCAGTTTTAAAAAATAATAGACGTATAGACCAGGCCAAACCAGACCAACATTCTTGAATTGTCAAAAAACAGTAAAAAAATAAAAATTGAAAAGCTAGTTAAAAAAAACAAGCAAAAATGATAAAACTAATTTAAAAAATGTTCAAAGAGGCGATTATCTACTAGATAAATATCACAGGGCAAATCAAGAATAACTTACTCGTAATATTGTGGTTCTGGTCTATAGACAGGAGCACGAGATGGTGCTCTTGGTCTAGCATTAATTTCGTTCCCATAATATCTAGGAGCTGATGGTGCTCTCTGTGCTTGAGCTTGTTCTCTAGAAGAAGGCTCTATAGCACTGGGTGATGTTCTGGATCCAGCATTATAGTTGATATTAACTTTTAATCCTGTCGGATCTGTGTAAGAAAATCCACCTTGGATGACGCCATTGGGTCCTCCTCTGGCCGAACTGACTATTCCGTCTTCTGTTTTGTACAAGTAGCCAAAAGTACCTTAACAAAAAAAATGAAGAAAATGACTTATGGCGTGCTGTGATAATTCCGCTATTTCTGTAAATATAAAAGTCATTTTTATCAGACACATCCTTAAAAGTATGTGATTTTAGACCCATATGACTTAATTTCTCGTCGAATATGTCAAAAAACATGGAAAATTAGTATTTTTGTAACCTAAAAAGTCTGCAGAGAAGTCGGTGAATTAAAAATTAAATTTGAAAAAGCTTTTATTGAAGTAAGGATAAAAATTTGATAAGGTTTTATCCCTTTTTAATTATTTCATCAGTAGTTTTTAATTATATTTACCATCTGGTGTAGGTTCATTTCTAGTATCCTGAATAATACTAGCGTATAAATTTTTTGGTCTAGCGGGTCCTTGTGCTGACGTTTTCTGGAACCATAACGCAATGCACAATGTAGCCTGAAAATAAAATATTTTACATTAAAAAATTACCTAAATAGGTTGCCTTGACAACAAAGATTTATTTATTTACATTCATTTTCAATTGCAGAAATATAAAAACAAAATTCCCAGATGTGCCGACAAGTCGCTTAGATGCGCCGACAAGTTGCTTTGATGTACCGACAAGTTGCTTTGATCGGCATTGGCATTTGTTCTGCAACTGTATGTATGGCTTGCTTTTGAAAGTTAAACAAGCCAATTTTGGAATAAATGTCTTTTTAATCTAGAATTCTCTTCTTTAAATATACCTATTATGTAAAATCATTTGGAATTTTAACAACTATTGCGCATATTTCCATCTCAAATAAAAATTCAAAACATTTAATACATTCAATTAATTTAATCGAGATAAATATAAATAAATACTTAATAACAAAACAACGGTACATAAATGTCTAATTAAACAAAAAGAAATACTAATAGACTCAATTTAACTATCTGAAGTAAGATTCCATAAATTTTATTGCTTAATGCGTGAACAGAAAATGTCTACAAGGTGTACCATAATTAACGAAGAAAATATTTCTTTCAGCAGAACATTTCTATAAAATAAATCGTAAGTAATACGCCTGATATCAATAAATATTTTAAGAAATGTTAATAATGTTTTTGGTAAAATATTGGAATTGTGAGATTATTGGTGTCAAAAATTAAATAAAGAAGAACTCCGTACGCCACTGAGTAACAGAAAAACGCTCTGCGTAAATAAGCAAATTATTTGAGAATAATTGAAAAATGAAACATTATAGTTGTTCCAATATGGGCATTGGATTTAGGAATTTGATCTGATAACCAGTAATTCGCTATAAAAACATGTCTAATAAATACAGACCTTAAAATCTTTAAAAAAAGACATCGCTGAAGTAAATATTCGTGTCGAGTCAATAGAGGAAGAAAATCTGGATATAAAAAAAATCTGGAAGTGCTAAGAATTATAAATTATAGTCAACTTAGTTGCATATCTAAATATAATGATGATTTATTGTGTCCTTCAATGTTCTTTAAGGAAACAAGAATAGCCGGAACTCCTGATATGTCTAATGTCAGCAAGAAATTAATTTAAAAAACATCTCGAATATACAAAGATTAACTGAGCTTAAATGTCACACTGATTTACTGGGATTTTCCATTGGATAATTACTTCGTTTTTTATTTTAATATTTTTTAATAATAAACTAAAGATGAAACCAGTTGAGAATGCTCTTCTAGCACTGCCATTAATAAAATTTTATGTAGATAAAATTACTATTGAACAGTCACGAAAATATCCACTAATTCAATCAAATTTTAACTTTAAATAAAAATTTTTCATATTTTGGACGCCATTTTGAAGGTGTTCCCGAAGAGGTACGTCAAACATACACACAGATCGAATTCAGATACCGAACAAATTTGTTCGGTGAAAATAAACTAAGAATATCGTAAAATAAAAAACAATTCTTTTAATCAGAAAGATTTCCTACCTATATTACGGCACTGCTAGAGGTGAACGCCATGATTTTTATATTAAAAATATTGTTATTTTTAGATATATCCAAATTAAATTCCAAATTTTATTAGAAAATATTGGAAGGTATGTACAAAAGTTATAAGAAATTTTTATTATTTTCTTAACTTAACACCCTGTACATCAGTTGCTTTACCAAATATTAATTATTTGAAGGCAGGAATCTACTCTTAAAGTTTGTCGCTGTAATTTAGAAACACTATATTTTTTTTAGTAACCCAGTTTAAATTTCGCAAGATCAGAACAGAAACCCACTACAAAAACCCACTAAAATTAATTGTAGTGCTGAGAGATTTTTGCATCTGAATTTTGAAGAAACGTTTCTGATATGTTTTAATATACTAAAAACGATTTTAATCGGTAATATTAAATAAATCTAAAAATAAATCCACATACTTATAAGTTCACGAGTGGTATTTTATTAGACTATTTTACGAACAAAGTGAAAGGTCAAACATTTTAAATTCGGTATAACGAGAGAAAGAAGTCTAATTTATAGTTGCGTCTTACACAGAACTTCATAAATTGTCTCCAAATATAATATTTTGATTTTTTTGTGTTACTGGGTATATTTTCATTAATGTTTTGGTTGAAAATCTCAATCAGAATTGAAAGATAGCTGGTTTTTCGCTGTATTTGGTTTGTCATTGATCAGATTATGTGAAAATTCTAAGATGAGTGAAATAGTCGAAAATACAGTGTCTCCAATAATGACAGGGTGAACCGACGATTCTGACGTAATTTTTCAATACTTCTCACCAATTTTTGCCATGATAATTGCCAAAGATTTGTTGTTTCTTTTTAATTTTTTTCATTTTTGTTAATTGACTGTTATTTGAATGATGAACTCTCGGTGGCCCCCATTTTCATCCACTGATAAACCTAAAAGGTTGAATGACCATTTATCTATTCATCTTTTAAATAAAAATTTTCCTCATGGCCTGAAAGCGAATTTCTTTGGCCAGCTCGCAGATATGATTTATATCCTTTAGATTATTTTTTATGGGGCTACATAAAAACCATAGTATATCAAAAAATTATAACTTTATTGAAAAAAACATTGACAGATTAATAAATAATATTAGACACTATATTATTTAGTGAAATATTAATATTTAAAATATTATAATCCATAGTGAAGGTTTATACAGTGTATCTACCAAGTTAAGTAGACACACTGTATAAACGCAGTGACGAAATTCGAATTTTATAAGAATATATCCCGAAGCAATAGTGGCTGGCATTGCTTTTCTCTATTTTTATACATAATTTTATTTTCTTTCTAGGAATTTGTGTTTTTCAGCTACCAGCGAATGTCTACTTAATAACTGTTCTGCATATTTTAAATAGACCATAAAACATTAAACAAAGTTTATATATACACGCTGTTTAATGAGAAAATAACAACACGACTATTATTTAGATTCATTAATTTTAACAAGTATGTTTACAGCGGGATACGTTTGTAAAAAATTTTGATTTATAAATGAACTGAAAATTTGCCTCGCCGGCCTTGTTGACCGTAACGAGAATTCTTGTAGCGTATAAATAATATCCAGTACAATTAACAATGGGGTTGTTTCGAAAACAAGATATCAAGTAGGCAAAGTATGACGTCAAATAAATTGCAAAAATTAAAAAACACGCACGGGTATACCAATAAAGAAAATGAGACCAAATCTGCAATATGACCATGTAATGAAATATAATGACAAATCATTTCTAAATAAGATGGTCCCTACTGTCTTCTATCTCACTCAATAACTCACTTTTTTATGTGGAAATTTTTTAACCCAAATTTTTCACTTTTCGGCAATTGATTTTTGTTTTTAAGATTCACTACCTTGGTGAAACTGGCTGTGCTCTCTCATGTCACAGAAATTTTTTCAGTGAAAACCGTTTATCACATTATCTCATTTTTTGTAATTCCGGAAAGTCAATGATTTCCTTCTACGTTAAAAAAAAATGTAGTGAACCTACACAATCGTCAAAATAATGACTTTCCGGTATTCTTATATACCACCTGGTTAGCTAAAAAATAACAATTTTCATGAAATCTTTTCTGTTTTTGAGAGATTTGAAAATCTTCATCTGATTTATGATGCCACCTTTCCTAAGTTTGTAAAATTGAGACATTCTTGGATAGAAATGAAACGCCGCATATTGTCATTATTACTAGGCGACTTAGTTTCGAGAACATTAATATTTGTCGCTGTCTTTGTTTAAGGCCTACTCTACCCGAATTACTTGATCGTCTCGGTGTGTCTCAGATTAATATACAATCCTATTAGTTAAAGTTTAATCCTTTTTCAGGGGCATCCCACAAATTATTTTTGATTTTATTGATCGGTGTGGTAGAACTTATTTTTTGTTTTAACTTTATTTAAGGTTTTAAAGTACTTTTTTGAAATTTATTAGTTTTTAAACTTTTTTTAATTATATTTTATTAAATAAGAGTGTTGGAGAAAGTCTCGAACACATTGATTTTAATTAATTTAAAATAAATACAACCTCAAAATTATCGAGAAAATCGCTAAATACCGTTTTTAATCTTTCCTCTGCTAAAATATTTTTTTATGAAACTTTGTAAAAACTTTCATTTTTGTGTTTTTAAGTAAGCTGTAATTTTTTTCAGAGTAAAATATTTATTTTTCGATTTTATACGGATTTAAATTAAAAAAAGGATAATTTTTAATTGAAAAAGTTGTTTTACAAATTTTCATTTTTTAACCATTATCAGTGCTCACTTTCTTCGTGGAAACCTCGACTTTAAGATGGTGTGAAAAAATATATGTAATAGATATGGAAAAATTAGATTTTTTTTTTAAATTTAAGTTCGTATGGGGATAAAAATACGTATCTAGGTGTAAAGTGAGTTAATGTGGTGAAGGGGATATTAGGGCAATTGTTGATTGGAGTTGTGAGTCATACAGTTGAACAAAATTATGGTCCGAAAAACAGAAAGGGAGAGAACAGTAAACGAGAAATATGCTTGAGTACCAAAAGATCGTCCCGACGCCGACGTCGAGTAATGTTACGGTAAGAATTTGATTATTTTTAAAATATAGGAATTGCCTATTTTCTAGTTTTTACTGTATCCTTTGCCACAATTTTTATAATGCAGTTTTGACAGAAAAAAAAAGTTTCCTGGATTCATTATAATAGATTTCTAACTGAAAGTGCTGGTATTGTTTATGTAAAAATAAATAGATGTTCTGATCAAATTTCCTCGGCTCTATCTTTAAAATATTTATACAATAACTATATTTTTATTTTTTTCATAATAATTAATTTGAATTACATTTTTTTTAATCCAAAAATTATTCGATATAAGGATGAATTTTTTTTCAACAAGTTGTTACATATCGCTGTTTCTGTAAATTACTTACAAAAAAAATGTTTGTCAGAATTTGTTTATAACAAATTGTTAACTCATAATATATAAGAAATGCTTTTTCGTTATATGGAGCCCGAAAGGTTGTCTAGTTGAAGAGGTGACATATATAATTTTCAAATTCAAAATGTACTTTTATAAAGTTGAAAATTTTTTTTCGTCAATTATTTTCTACCGGAGTTAGTGGATCCAAGAACAGCAAGTGGTTGGAAATAAGGAACAATTATTTACAACACCTAAGGATTATTGAGTGAAATTCCAATAAATCTCGTTTACTTTATTCTCCCATTTTCTATTCCATTATTTTTGGGTTACAATTTATTGATTACTATTTTAAATCTAAGGGTACCTATCAATGAATAAAATTGCTGAAAAAAATTTAAAACAAGCTTTTATACAAGTGCAATAAAAATAAAAAAATTAAAAATATTTTGACAAAAACAAGATTTTATAAAATGCATTGAAGAAAAAATAATTTCTTTGTTAGACCTAGGTTTTTCTGTGAGTAACAGATTCAAAATCTTGCATTTTTATAGGTTGAATCAACGAAAACATACCTCAATTCATTACTTTTTTAAAACATTGGATTGTTTTGGTCACCTAATTTTTATGTTCGGCACGCCACTCGCCACTGGCTACTAAGAATGCATAAATGATTTATTTATTCGGTGCCAATATCTTTTGGTAAATGTATTTTGCTGTATTGCCAAAGTTTGGAAAATATTTATGTTTAGGCACGCCTACTTTTGCTGCGCGGGTCAAATATCGTATGAAGTTATGACGCGTAATGAAACCACTTAATATCTCCACTAATATTTCAAATACTCCTATTTTGGGTTTTCTGCGATTTGGCGAACGTTGTTGTAATACTTATTCAGCTAGTAAACGGCTTTTTAACATTCCCTCCCGCTCTTTATTTTGAAAATTCATATCGGCAAAAGTTGTTTATGTTTTTGTACATTTTTATATTCGGTAAGAATTATGATTACTATACTCGCTAAATTTATTAAAATGTATAAAAAATTTAGAGTTTTTAATACGGAATTCCTTCTTATAGATTTAAAGTTTATATTTCTGGTTATATGATTACAAAATTTTAAGACTAAAATGCCTGAAAATTATAAAATATCTGCCGGTTTGATGTCTCAGGCATGTTTGGCTTCGGAAATTTATATGGATATTTTTTCATACTTTGGTAATACTTTTTTACATTTTGCGATTTCTTGTAAACATACCAAAATTTTTCTCTTCCTATTTTCATTTTTTGGGTGCCGAGACCCTTCATTTATTTTTTTATTGTGGTAGCCAATCGCCTTCCAACTTTATATATTTATACGCTATCAATTGAGGGAAAAAAGTGAATGGAGAGGAATCTGAACTTTGCGTGTTTCTAAAGAAAAATTCTTGCTGCGGTTTCAATCATAATACTCGGTGTTCCTTGTAGTGTATATAATTTATGAAGGCGTTTCTAGAACATTAATCACTTTGCAGTTATGTACGTCATAAAAAAATCTTGTTTCAACACATTTTACAACAAACTTATCTGTCAAGAAATAATTCATAATGAAGGAAGGCATATTTTTAATTTATTGCTTCAGACGTGTTTCGAATTCATTAAGTACTGTTTTTTCGCTAGAAAAAATAAAAAATCGACGCTGTTCTCAATGGCATAATTGTGGTAGGCCAGAAACAAAAAAAAGTATCTGGATTTGTTAAAAAATAAATCAAAAGGGCGTAACAAATAAAAAAATTACAGATTTCTGCTTGCTACCAACAAAGACATTCGAATTAAATCGAAGGGTTGCATTTATATCCATACATCAAACAACCACTCCATGGACTACCCATCTCGACAGGAACAAACCCGTGTTAACACTCTAGTGAAACAGGAAAATAAAAACCAGGCGTCATTTTCAAACATATTTTTGCATGTATTAATTGCATTCTGACTTACAGGGTGGATTTACCCAATTTTGAGTTGGTTTAACCAATATATCAAAATATTTGCGATTTTTAACATATGTTGGTGGTTGTTTTTAGTTCTAGAGCAAAATTTGTGTGTACGAGCATTTTTGAGGTCGGTTTCAGAGTAAAAAATATGACGGAATATCATAGTCGCGTTACCAGGCAACCTATTATTAATTTTTGAATGCATAACCTAAAATATTGACAGATCATAATCTTAAAAATATGCAAATGACTTCATATGGGGCGAAATTTATCTGAATTAATGAAGAACAATACACGAATATTTTAAATTCACTAAATTTCTTATACAATTAATTTTTCCCATCTTTAAATTTTTTTTATTCCCTCATTTATGTTTGTTATATTGCATTGAAATAAACCTTCTAAATGTTAAAAAAAACCACTTTTAATCAGTCATTAAATAGCAATAACTTTAAAATTTGAATTAATATGGTAATGTAAAACAAGTTTATTAGTCTATACTTATATCTCTAAATATTCAGTTTTTTCAGGTATCAATTCTACTTTCAGACTGCATTTAAAATATATTAATACTAATTAATTAATGAAATTATCAGTTTTAAGTGTTTGCGACAATTTATGTTAATTGGGGAATTAATAATTAACAATATTAAGAGGGACACAATTCTCAATCCAGTTGGACAAAAACCCGGAAGTAGTAAAAAGTTGAATTTAAAAAAAAAATAAGTAAAAAATCGAAATTGTCACTAAAAAATTTAAATTATTAAAACTTCTGGCAAAAAATTTGAATTATGTATGTATAAACTAATCAAAAAAATTGTAACAATAGTAAAATATTAATCTTCGTATGAATTTTGTGAGCATTCAAATTTTTAATATTTTCTGGAAAGGTATCAATAAAAAGAATTTATCACTACTATCTTTCTGTAAGACAAGAAAAATACTGTAAGAATTGTAGAAAAAATAAATGTCTCAGTAATTTCTCTGTCAGAATAGCAGAGAAAAAATCGATTCGTCAAGACTTCCAATGTCAGAAAATCAATCTATCAAAAATATAAAAAAATTAAACTAACCAACATTTTCTGTAAGAAAAGGTTATTTGTACGGATAATAGAAAAAAATGTCTTGTTAAAATTTAAGCCACAAATTTAATTTTTGAATATTTTCTCTATCGATAACAGAAGAAATTACAGTTTCATAATTTCACGTGAACATATTTCAAACATTTTTTTAATTAATCTGTCAAAAAAATGAATTGATCGCAACTGAACCTTTATGTACAAAAACATATTTTAAAGAGGAAAAAAATCAGCTTTGTTGGATTCCTGTAAGATTTAAGTACAGGAAAATAATTAATTTTCTGTAAGAATAACAAAAATGAATTTTTCTGTAAGTGCCACACAAAAATTTATAAAAAACTGCGTAGACTTTTGTTGAAGAAAAAAAAATAGTCAAGATTACCAAAAAACATTGAATTTCTAGAATTTCTGCAAGAGAATCGGATAAAAGTAAATTTTTGAAAAATTTCTGTAAGACAAATAAATTTTGTAAGAAAACTTACAAAGAAAACTGAAGCCGCTCTGGACATCTTGAATATTCACTTCCAGCCAAAAAAAAAAACTTCGCCGGCTCTTTAACCAATCTACGGGTAACAGAAACCACGATAAAATTATAGTAATCATTGCTTATATATAGGCACACCCATTTCAATGTTGACCAGTATCGCAAGAGTAAAAACATTCCTGCATAGGTTTAATAATACTCGCCAATATTTCGTTATACGCATACGATTTTAATTGATACATTTATTATATTTATGGTTTGAGTTAGAGTGTTAATGGAATTCGTTGTTGTTTTTTCTGTAACCGTTTTATGGGATTTTTTTTCTTGCATTTTTCTATCGACTCATATTAATGGCAAAAATTTATATTTAATATATTCTATTTATTGCAATGGCGCCAAAGTATAAAAAATTCCTTGTCTGTCTTCCCACAAACAAAGGGTTTAGATATCCCTCAACAAAGAAATTTCTCCCCAATAGAAAGCTATAAAAAAATTAACAATACTCATATACAGGGTGAGTCACGGTAGACGCAACGGTCCATTGTGGCTAAACGGTTAATATTTTGAAAATTTTGTCTATTCATGGATATGTGGGTTGACAAAGGCTACATTTTAAAATTATTTTGAATTATACAGGTTGTCCCAAAAAAGTGTCGCGTATCAAAGTTATATTATTTCTTATGGAAGACCCTATATTTTGTTGCATTTATAGATACGGTAAAAATAAGATAAACTCTCTTAAGTATTCCGTATACCTAAGCTTTTTACTTTTCGAGATATTTTGATATTTCTGAAAATGGAAGCACTTACAAGAAAACCAATAACGAAACCTATGGAATCAGCCAAATCCAATTATACCTGAAAAAATAGACTAATAATTGAAAGCAATAATGTATTTAGAGTTGTTTAAAATTGTACAGGGCGTCTAAAATGAGGCGATACTCTAATGACATATTCAAATGACAATATCGAATTGTTATTTATATGGCAAAGTATTTGGTTAACATATTTAGACAGTTTAATTACTAATAATATCTCCTTTTAGAATAACAAAACAAAAAGCAAGGAAAAATAAAGTTTAGATACTGCAGTTTTTAGAGGCATTTCTAGAGGATTTGCTTTACAAAGTAGTTTTTAATTACCAGGAAATTTTGTAAGGGTAAGTGTTGCAAATGATTGATTATATTAACTAAAATATGATTTTAAATTTTAATAAATTTAGGAAGTGATTGTATATATGTATATTTAATATATTTTTCTTATTTTTAGAGCTTATCTGTTTCTCTCGATGATCCTGCATAGGTTTCCAATTCCATTCACCAATTATCGCACACCCTGGTTGTAAGAATGGACACCAAAAACACAGAAACGAGGGTTGTACTTGATATGTAGCGACCCTTCGCCACTCAAAAAGGACAGTTACATCACGAGTACCCAAATTATGTCTAGTTTTATAATTGTTTATAATTTGATGATAATTTCTGATAATTTCTTGTAATTTTTCTAATTTGGCCTAAAAATAGTTTATTTGATGTAGAATTTTATAAGGAAAATATATTAATTTATTTTTATTTATTTTCAAATTATATTTCAAACCTACCTGGGGTGGTGTGGGGCCAAATGTAGCTTCAAAAGAAGTATAAAGTAAAACCGGAAAAATTATTATTTGTGAATTTTTCAATCCTCAAAAGTAGAGACTTGTTTAAAACTTTCACAAACAAATTAATACTTGAAATAATAATCTTTTCCTTTTATAAATCCGCAAAAATGCGTTAGAATTCTTCGTCTGAAAACGTCCTCTTTTTCAAAAAAAAAGGCTTTTAAAGAACCTGTCATTTTTTGTATTCCCCAATGCCGATTTTAATGAGATAGTTCTGGTATAATTCGATATTTACGGTTGGTCATATGATAAATGAAGGTACCATTAGCAGTGGCGTAACCAGGAATTTTTTTCGGAGGGGGCCCACCATTTCTCGTAGATATGTGTCACAGACTCATGGTACACCCCCTTTTCTTCTTTGTTTCTCTAGCTATATTTCTGAAATTTGGATCATTGAATATGCTCACTAGAAGGCACTTTTTGACATATTTGGAAAAAATATCAACTTCCGGTTTTTCCGGAAATGGCATCAAGTTTCAATTTTCAAATGGAACACCTTGAATAGTATCTATTGTATTTTTGGAATCTTCGTAATTATCTGAATCGAATGATACCTCATAGTTGAGATTTCATTCGTCAGAACACCCATTTTATTTTTCGATCTAGAGAGCCATGAACCGCCTAAAATTATTCCAAATAATCAAAATAATCGTACACTATCGCATTTTCGATTAAAATAGTATTGTGGTCCGAACTACATGCGAAAAACGTAAAACAAAATGTTTTTTTACCCAAAACTCGATTTTTTCAAATAGTACCATAATGGTACTCCATATTAACTCTTTTTGTGTATAACCATTACGAACAAAATAATGTAGTTGAAAAAAGTTTAAGTATCTTCTTGTTCCGGAAAAACCGGAAGTTGATATTTTTTTCCAAATGTGTTAAAAAGTGCCGTCTAGTGAGCATATTCAATGTTCCAAATTTCAGAAATATAGATAGAGAAACAACATTTTTGCCTCTTCAATTTAATTTGTATATCTCTTGGTTTTTGAGAAAAAAAAATTAAAAACTGTGCAGGTAACAGAAAAAAACTATCTAATTGATATTAGGAAAAATGTATTTATTTTATTAGAAAACGTGTAACTTTCATTAAATTAATAATTTCACTCTTATTACATCAAAAGGAGGCTCTCATTGCCGCAAATGAGTAAGCCAAGTTAGGTATATCAAAATCAACCAAAAGGTTTTTGAGTAATTAATTAAAAACTGATTTTGTTTAAAAACTTTGACACCCAGTTTCTTGAAAAAGAAATGTATACGTTAAGACACATTGGAAATAAAAATCTTATTTTTTCCTGAAAAACCGATCCTGAACGTTTGACGGTTTAATCCTGGGTCTCCCTGCATACAATGCCGACTATTTAAATACATTATTTTATTTAACAACAATTTGTTAATTATTAATATAAGATTAAACGACAATTAATTATTCTGTGCTTCTGATAGTACCAGTGGATAATAAGGATAGAATGAGAAAGAAGATTTTAAAATTTGACCTTTAACTGTTTATATTTTAACCAGATTTTGTAATGTGAAATAAAATTAGAAAATAAATCTTTTAACCCATAACAATTTAGGCAATGCGGCGGAAAATAATGTAAAATTTAACAAAAATAAAAATAACTCCAAAATTAATAGATTTAGGCATAATAGACCTCTACAATTTTTAAAAAGCAATGGAATTTGCTAGATAATAGGATTATAAAATACAGGCTGTCCTATTTAAAATAAGAGCGATATTGTCGTTTGAATATGTCATTAGAGAATCGCCCAATTTTGGACGCCCTGTATAATTTTAAACAACTCTAAATACATTTTTGCTTTCAATTATCAGTCTAATTTTTTCCAGTTAAGATTGGATTTGGCTGATTGGTATTCTTGTAAGTGCTTTTATTTTTAGAAATATCAAAATATCCCGAAAAGTAGAAAGCTTAGGTATAGGGAATATTTAAGAAATTTTATCTTCAAAGTATAATCTATAAATGCAACAAAATATAGGGTCTTCCATAAGAAATAATATAACTTTGATACGCCACTTTTTTGGGACAACCTGAATAATTCAAAATAATTTTAAAATGTATATCCATGAATAAACAAAATTTTCAAAATATTAACCGTCGCGTCTAACGCGACTCAACCTGTATATAAAAATTATCTGAAAGAAACCTTTTCAGCTTTGGTTTAAAAATATAAATGGAACAACTTTCGATTGCTATTTATTAAATAATTTGGGACCTAAATAGTTTAGGGCAATGATTTAATTGAAGGCTTGCGACCAAATGCATATTTACGGTGCGGTGAACTTATCTATACGACCTCCTATTCCCTATTAACCATAGATTGTGTATGCCACATTGTATTATCATAGCGCTTTATTTGAATATCCAACCTGTAATGAACGTATTTTTCTGAACCATTTAATAGTTCAAGAAAGTTCAATATTATTTAAAAATTAAATTAAATATTCTCAGAACATCACCCTGTATCGTGAACTTTACATTTCGTTTCCGAATATGTGGAAGGGCGCGCTCGATTTTTTGGTAATTTTGGAAAAAGATTTGATTCTATTTTTGCGGTAAAATCTTTTAAATCGCCGTCTCCGAATTAGGCTCGATGCAGACGGGCGAGTTCTATCGCTGCGAGCTCGCCGCGAACTTTTCTCGCGCGAGGTAGCGGACCAAAGAAACAAATGGTGCGATTCACACCGCCGGCGAGGAATTCTCGCCGCGAGATCGCGGCGAGTTCGCTGCGAGCTCTCCTACGTGTGAATCGCACCATTTGTTTCTTTGGTCCGCTACCTCGCGCGAGAAAAGTTCGCGGCGAGCTCGCAGCGATAGAACTCGCCCGTCTGCATCGAGCCTTACAAGCCGTCCGAGCAAAAAAACCTAGTTAGTGATAACGTTTTTCAATATTTTGATTTTATGTTTCACCGTAGTTGTTTTGAGACTAAAAGAATCGTTTTATTTTACGCGGTAAAGAACGCGTTTAATTATTTTGATTTTATGTACCAAAATACATTAGATATTTAAGATTTTTCTTTGAATGTAATTTTCGCACTTTAATAATATTTACCGAATCGTAGTTTGAAATTAATTTATTTATTTTTGGGTTGTTTTCCGAGTTGAATTTTTGAAGATCAAATTTCACTTTAGAAACAAGAATTCTGAATACTACAGTGAATGAAGGTAAAAATCAACTTACCTCCGATTTCGGTGAACCTCCATCGATTTGCATGAAAATTTGGGATTGAGTATATTTTACCCTCAACTTCAAAAATGACATATGCTCGACTTGCGCTTTTTGCTTTTTAGGGGTGAAATCCACCCCTTTTGTTAAAAATGGTAAAAAATGCAGATTTAAGCATTCATTAATTAAATAAAATGAATATTTTTTCAACATCTATATGCATGATTTATGATTTTAATTAATTTTTGAACCCTTTTAGCAACCACCCCTTAAATCGAAAATCATGAAAAAATCATTGTTTATATTTCTGAAATATGAAATCGCATATTAACATTACACAAATAGTTTGTTTAATGTTTATGATATAATTTTTGGTTGACTGTGAAATTTCAACCCTTAAAAACCACCCGCTTAAAGCAGAATCATTGAAAAAATGGGTTTCAAGAAACTTTAATCATTTGAATAATACATTACTGAATTTAAATCTCATTTACTGAGTATTAAAATCTTTATTTATTTATTGCGAAATTTTCCACCCTTAAAAACTACCCCTTGTCATAAAATAATGGAAAATTTGTGATGTACAGAATTCCTTTCATTTTTTCTACCTTCAAAATATACATACACACACCCACACATGTATATTTTGTGAGCATGTACCTACAGACACGTCTACTTCTTACTTTCTATCTTTTTTCCTATATAAGTATACCTACAAAATCTCTGCTCCAAAAAATTTTCCAAAAAACTGTTATTGGTTTTTTTACAATAACTCCGTTAATTTTTATGATATTAAGTTCATCCAAAAACCATTTGAAATTTAATCTTTTAAAACCCTTATTTTTAAAAGATAAAAGGTTAAAGGGCCCCGGTTACATGGTTGTTGCAGTAAAATTTAGGCTTTAAACGTTTTTATCTCGGTTATTTTTTATCCTACAGAAATAAAAAACAAGTAAAATCTTTGTTAAAAAAACTCAAATTTCGTTCTCTATCATTTTTTAGGTATATCGAGTATTTTTGGAGTTATTATCAAAAGAAAGTGAAATTAACGAAAATTTGAAAAATTCTGATTTTTTTAAATCATATTTTTTTTTTCAAAAATATGCATTTTAAACCGGTCAACATTTTTGAGGTCATTACTTATGCTAAAATAAAGAAAGTCTTATAGGGATTACCTACTATAAATTTTAATTTTTGTGGAAATGGCATGTTTTATTTTTTACTTTTTCCTAAAAAATTCGAAAGGGTCCTCTTATTTTCATCATAACTTGCTTAATTTTGATGTTATCAACTTCTTCTAGAGCTCATTTGATAGGTATTTCTGAGTACTTTGTTCAGTCAGTATATTTTATAAAATGCATCGTTTTCCCGTAATTTAAGCTTGAATACTTAGATTTGAGTACTTGCCGAAAAAATATACATTCAATTACCTATAACTCACTTTGAATTAATATTAAAAGGTTTTTCAAGTAAGGAATTTATTCGATTTTTTATTAGCTTCAATTTTGGTAATGACAACTTTTTTGTAAAAACTTATAGTTTTTGAGTTATTTATGAAAAACCGCTTTAAAACATGCATTTTTTCACGAAAAATCAATATCTTTGATCTTTAATAACTCAAAAAGTATTGATTTATTTTAATAACTTTATATAACAAATTTTGCTTAGAATTGGTACCTCTATCGATTCCTGGGGTTATTTTTAATAAAATAATTTCCACCCACTGAGAAGGGGTGGCATCCACCCCCAGGGTACAGGCGCAAGTTGGCACCATGTCACTTTTGTTTCTTGAGGTATCCTCTAACTACTCACCAATTTTCATGAAAATCGATGGAGGTTCAACGAAATCGGAGATGAAAACCTTCAGAAGTAGAAGTTTAGATTTTAACAATAGTTTTAATTTATCTAAAAAACCATTCACATAAGAATAACATTCTAATTCTAAATGATCGTTAGTACAACTAGCGCCACCTTACGATGAGGTACTGACTTCAGTTCTGCTCTTAAGAAGAAATCTAGTCGACCTTAAAACTTCACAGTGTTTAAAAAGTTGCATAACCTAAAGGAATTGTTTTAATAAATATAGTTTTTAAAAAAGTTTGATTTTATAAAAATTTGTGTTGCTTTTTTTAGTAACAAAAATTATATTTGGTCCAATGTAAATTTTTAAATAATTTGAAGCATTTAAATAAACTTCTTTGGGTAGCTCTTCATTTCCCGATATATTTTTATTAAAATAAAATTGAAGATCGTCCCACCACTGATTTAAAATAATACAACTTGTCACGTGTCACTTCCGATTTGTATCTGTGTTTCCGATTCATTTTGAACCAATGTGACAATTTTCCAAAACACCAATACGAGGTATTCTTGAATTAATCGGAAATGCCTTTAGCAAGGTAGGTTGCTTACGCAACTGATTCCGACATTGCCAACTTCCTATGCAAATAAAGTAGTCTTAAAAATACAGGTGCCATAATCAGTGTACCTTGAAATTAATATTCTATAATATACCTTAAAAATGGATGTGAAACTTTTAACTTAGAAATAAAAAAATGGATTAAATGTTTAGTTTTTGGATGCGAAAAAAATGATGCGTCAATGACAGCTCGTAATGTTTTTAGAGTGTGTAGCCAATTTTTAGAACCAACCAGTTGAGAATGCTCTTCTAGCATTGCCATAGACCGAACAAATTGTAATGAAAGTTCTAATAAAATTTTAGATTGACAGTTCTTTTAATCAACACAGCCACGGCCTTCTCACTTTTTAGTCCAGTAAATTAACGCCACAAAAACCCCAAAAAATTTTAGCACGAAAAGAAAATAATCCTCAAAAAAAAATGTCGATTTTTCATAGGGGTGAGAATTTTCTCAATTTTCCGGAAAACCAAAAAATATCAAAACAAAAGAAAAATGCCACCGACAAGGAGTCAAGCTAAGCTTTCTAATGATGGGCGTTGAATACCGATATGGTCCTTGATTTTCTATTTATTCCCGATAGACCCGAGCATTTTCGAAAACTTCGGAAATCCAAAAAACGCCCTAAAAAAACATGTATATGAAAATACACAAAAATAATTTATTGAATCTTTCTGAATATATTTAACACCTTGCAAAGCCCCATTATCCAAAAGCATTCGGTGAAATTAGTCTTGTTAAAAAAAAATATAAATAAATTTATAGGAGCGTCAAAATATCGAGCAAAAACAAACTTGCGCCCGGTTTTTCAATAATCCAGAGAAATAGATAAAAGGAAATAGTAACATGATATTATAGCTACAGGTTCCTTCTTTCATCTGAACTTTGAATCATGAAAAAATATTAATTTTTACATATTTTATTGAAAAATTTGGGAGTGTCATTCCTTTAGAGCGTGCTCCCTAAAAGCAGGACAGGAGCTAAAAATGGGGGTGCGTTTTGGAACCGGTGATGTCGAAAAGTATCAAATTTTTGACAAAAATCATCATTTTCGTCCAAACAAAAATTATCTAAGTGTCATATTTTCGGAAATATCGACGAAAATAGACAAAAAAAACACATTTTTGAGACCAATGGGCCATTTTCGCGCTCTTCCACCCATGAATACCTGCAAATTAAAAAAAAATGGTGCCGGACAGACCTGATGCCCGGGTTGGCACGTCTACTCTAAATTCAAAGATATTTTAAAATTCAAAATTTTCATATTTTGGACGCCATTTTGAAGGTTTAGGAACACCTGAGCTGGTCCTAAGCTTACTTTTTGATGCTCTATCAAAATCTGAAGTCAGAATTTTAAAATTCATAAACAAAAAAGCTATATACACACAAAACTAAATTCAGATACAGAACAAATTTGTTCGATGAAAATTATAGTGCTACCGAACCACTCCCCCAAAAGATGATATGATATTAAAATGTAATCAGCAGAAAAATATTTATATAGCACTCGTATTTCTCGCCCACTCCTACGGCCGCCACTGTGTTCGCAACTCTCCGTTCTTTACGCTTGTCGATAAGCCCAAGAGAAGTACCTTCCACACCATACTCCTAAGGTGTGTTCCATGGTCGTACCACCCAAGGTTACCCCTCGCTATAAAACGAATTTAACGACTGGGGGGGCATTAGTTACCTTTCCGCCAGGCACCGGAAAATTTTCACCATGTTGATTTTTGTGAGTATCCAAAATTGTTTTTCGGTTTTTTTTTAGTGAAATTAGTGAACCGGAATCAAAAGTTTTTTGAAAAAAAAAACAAAAATGTTCGTGTGGGATGGGGAGAAAGGTTTTCTGAACGTATAGTGGTTAACCTTTAAAATTTCTTTGTTCGTATTACCGCATTCCTTTTCTAATAGTAACTTGTACAGAGTAGTTATGAAGTATTTTTTTAAATTTTTTATCTTTTTTGAAAAATGAATGAGTTTTAAAATATCGAAAAACTAAAACACGATACATTCAAAAGTTTAAAAAAAAATTTTGAGATATGTCCCATCAAATTTTGAAAAAATTTACCAAATTTTACAATTTTTTTTTTAATACTTTATACTTTTTTCATTTTTAATGGTAAAAACAAAATCATTAGAACAGTGTCAATCATTTTTTAAACAAAAGAATTCTTAGCAGTATGTGGATGGTCGGAAAATTTAGGGTAAATTATAATTAAATTAAGAAAAATCAAGACGACTGAGTAAAAGTTCAGGAAGGGGGGGGGGGCAAATATACGTTTGGAGTGTTGGATATTGGTTTTTTTACGATTTGCGGCTGAAATATGCATGGCATCGAAAAAAATGTAAAAGTTGTAGATAATTAAAAAATCTAAAACTTTTGTATTAATCACTTTTCAACATAACCTCAAAATTATCAAAAAAAACGGTAAAACCTGTTTTTTTTCTCGTTCTCAATTTTTATCTCCCTCAAAAATAATTTTTTTTATGAAACTTGGTGAAAACGTTCTCTTTTATATTTTATATAAGCTGTAATTTTTTCAAAGCATACATATATCGGGTTTGTGTATACAGCAAATATATCTTCTTCTTTCTTCTTTTTCAATTGTTTATTTTCCTAACTTTTCACTGGAGTTTTCTTTTTGTTTTTCATAAATTACAAAAAAAACATATAGCTATTTTTTTAATATAAATTTATTACATTTGCAGGGCTTTTCCTGCAAATATATCACTAGATACTGGTATTTTTTATGTGAAGTGTTTTTATTAATTATTTAAAAAGTAACACTGTCACTTGTCTCCTTTCAGGTACTTTCCCTGGCGCTAGCCGTCGCCGTCCAAGGTCAAGGCTACAGCGGCGATCCTAGAACAGCTGCCATCTTAGCCGAAGACCGCTACCTCCAAGCCGACGGACGTTTTGGCGCCCAATATCAACAAGAAGACGGTGTAAACTTCAAAGAAACCAGCTCTCCAGATGGTACCCGTCAGGGATCTTACTCTTACCTCGACCCCACCGGTCAACGACACACCATCACCTACACTGCCGGCAAAGACGGTTTCATGGCTTCAGGAGACGGTATCCCTCAACCGATACCCACTTCCTTGCCAGTAGCACCAGTTCCTAACTACACACCTCAACCACAGTATAATCCACCCGAATATTCAAGACCAAGACCACAACCACAGTATCAACAGCAACCCCAGTATCAACCTCAACCTCAACCCCAGTATCGACCACAACCTCAGTATCAGCCGCAACCACAGTACCAACCTCAACCACAGTACAGACCCCAAGCTCAATATCAAAGTACTACTCCAAATCCTCACAGATTCTACCCACCCGGTAAATTGTCTTTGAATAGATCTCCTGATGGTTTTCAATTCAGTTTTAAGAGTGCTTAGGTTATTTTTGAGTTGTAGATAGGCTGTGTTTATATTTATAAATGTATTTTGATTTTTTTTTAAGTTAAAAAGGGATAGAAATAATAAATCATGTCAAAGTTGTAGCTAGACAAGTGACAGTTAAAACGGTTGGTAATTTTATTTTTTATTAGTTGGCACTATGTAAATAACTGTGTCATATTTTGTGTTCCACTTTTATACCAGAATGAAATAGACTGATGAGTACTCAATAAATAAAACCCTTATTTTATTTTGTGTTATAATTTTTTATAGACGTTTCAGATGTGTATTGATATCATTTAGACTATTTTCTAATAAAAAACAAATTATGTAATGATAAGAAATCTTTCTTCAAGCAAGTGGGATCACTTTCATTCAAAATAAAAAAAATATGGGGGTAAAGAGTCCTCAAATACCTTTAACATCTGATGCCATATGTTCGTCCTATTTGATAATAGGCGCAGCCATGTTTCGTCGACTTGTTTTTGTTTTGTGGCTTTATGGACGCACTATAAGACCTGATAATGCATCGTTTCACGTGGATCAAGTATGGTACAATCGTGAGATTCTTTGATTAAATTTATATTTCTAAATCGCCTCGTAGATAAACATATAAACTCATGCGGCAACAATAACTTAAAGGAAAAATTAATCACTTCATTTCATTTTCGCTTAGGGACTAGTTTTTTTATTCTTTATAATTTTTTGTGCAAAATTATATCAAATGTAAGCAAAATAAAGGAACTGAAAGTGCAGTGTAACGGCCGACCTTCAGTCTAGCAGGTAGTTGCTCTTGTAAAACTGGTATTTTGCATCATACATTACTGTCTCCAATCCATATTGATAACTAGAACAAAATCAATTCTTCCGGAATTAATATAAAAAATGTGGGTGTGGTAAAATATACGGAATAAAAACAAATAGAATCAAAATTTATTTTTAAAAACCTTTTAAATAAAGTATGATTAACTAGAACATCCTTTTTTTGCATAAAATATGACAAATATTAATCCGCAAAGTTCTTTATAAAAAACATTTTTATAAGAAAATACATTGATTCGTTTTGTTCTCAAATATAAAAGAAAAAAAAATACAAATCACGCCGTTACGCTGGTTTGTCCCCATAATAAGCCTGAAGATGGTTCAATGGATCGAAATTTATGATGATTTTAATTTCCCAGATTTCCGTAATTTGAAATGGTGTTGTTTTAAAATTATCATTTTTTTAATGCTGCTTATATATAATAAAGTTAAAAATACACTTTATAATGTGTAATAATTTAGAGATTGATTTATATAAATAAATAAACACTATTTTGAAAATAAAAATAACGTCAAATGAATGATGTAAAAAATGATAATTTTAAAAGTTTTATTAAACAGAGACAATGTTCATCATTTTAATTATTTTCACATCAAAAGTAAAAGTACAATGATGAAAAATGTACAAGGATTGTTTTTTGTTATGCCTCTATTAATATACAGTGTGTCCAATTAAGTGTCCAGTATGCCCCCCCGCCCTTTACTAAATGTCGTTTTTGGCGCCCCTTCGATTTTATAACTAGTGATGTAATTGCTGAATACCAGTCTTTTAGTTTATTATTTAGAAAACTTAAAGATAATGAAATTAGTGTAACAACTGAAGAAATATTACCACATATCATTTCAAATGATCTTGAAAATGCATTTCCGAATCTGGCCAAATTGTACCGAATATTTATCACCATATAGTTGCGTGAAATTAGACGAAAATATTCTGAAAATGGATGTAAGAGCTAAGTCAAATTCGCGCACATTTTTTTTTACTGAATTGGCAATAAATAACCAAATAATCCTCGAATTTTCTTAAAAATTGGAAAAAATATGTATTTTTATGTCGGAAAGACATGGTAAAAATTTTTAAAAAAATTTATTTGTCCAGCCAAACTTGGCATTTTTCGAAAAAAAATTGAATTGGCCGCCATTTTTGGAAAAACAATAGTAGAGAAAAGAATTTTATCTTAAAAAGAAGGATATCGTGTTTACTTTTGTCTAAGAAAATCCAACATTTTATTTATTTATTTAAAGTGGCCAATTTATGGAATAATAAAAAAATTAAAATTCAATTTTCATTTTTTTCCAATTTTTTTATCACGATCTTTATGCTTGATTCTCTTAGAAAAACTGTCTTTGAGCCCAAAAAATGTTTAAAAAATAAAACAAATATTTCAGGTTCTAAAGTAAGATTTTTGTGAGGGAACGAATCAATATAAATCAATATATAAAAATGAAAATCGAATTTTTTTTATTATTCCCTAAGTTGTTCACTTTAAATAAAGAAATAAAATGTTGGATTTTCTTAGACAAAAGTACACACAAAATCCTTCTTTTTAAGATAAAAATTTTTTCTCTACTAATGTTTTCTCAAAAATTGCGGTCAATTCAATTTTTTTTTCGAAAAATGCCGATTTTGGCTGGACAAATACATTTTTTTTTTAATTTTTACCATGTCTTCCCGACATAAAAATACATATTTTTTCCAATTTTTAAGAAAATTCGAGGATTCTTTGGTTGGTCAATTCAGACTCTTAGAGCCGGAGATATTTAAAAAATAGTGAAGCCATCCACTCGAAAAATACCAAAGATGTCGTTTTTGGCACATATTTCGCGAAGCTCCAGCCCAATTTTATTAAAAAAAGTTTTTCAAGCTTCTCTTTATGTATAAAATCGAAAAAAATAAAAAAAATTGACTTAGCCCTTACATCCATATAAAATTCTAATTTCACTTCACTATGGTCTATTTTTATGTATGAGAGAGTAATAAAACAGCATTTCTAATGCAAAACTTAGTACGGTCATTTTAAATATTTTTACGGAATAATCTAAATATTTCCTAAAATTGTCATAAATGTACCTGAGCTAATACAAGTTTTGGGTCTTTTATTGGTCTTTTATAACCATAAGCTGTACAGAACAATAGAAAAAGGTTTGGACAGGCCAAAAGCCCTGTGTATTAAAGATAACATAGCCGTATCTTAAGATTATTTTCAATAAGTACCTATTTGCCAATTTTGTTTTATTTTAATTCCAAGAATTTCTTACAGTAATCGAATTATAAGTAGATAAATCCCTTACCAACAAATTTCACCGAAAATGCGATTGTAGGTTTTCCATTTAGTAAGGAGGTCCAGTTGTGTATTCTTGACAGCTTACTAAATGTCGTTTAGTTGCAACATGCAAGGTGCAGTGTGCAGTCTATTGTGAATTCTAGTGTAATCATGGAAAATTTGGAAGTACCGCGTAAACGACAAAAAATCGGTCCTTTAACAGTTAATGAAAAAACATTAATATTTAATTGTTTCAAATCATTTACAGACAAACATTTATGTAAAAGTGTTGATGACACAGTGGAATTAGTTAGTAGTACGCTTGGTGTTGGGAAATCTACGATTTACAGAGTTGTTAAAGAAGAGAAATGTGGCGAGTTTCAAACAGCACGTAAAGCTCCAGGAAAACCAAAATTTCAAATAGAAAATCATTTGAAAGAAAGACTTCGAAGGAAAGTGCATGCGTTCTTCTTTAGAAAAGAATTTCCGACAGTAGACAAAGTTCTTGCCACGGTTCGAGATGATAAGGATTACCCTGAAATGAGTCGAAGCACGCTATGGAAACTTTTAAAAGAAATAGGTTTTCTATGGAAAAAGCATTCCAGAAAGTCTATTTTAATAGAAAGAAGCGATATTGTAGTATGGAGAAGAAATTACCTAAGGACTATAAAAGAAATGAGAAACCAAAGAAGAAATATATTTTATTTAGATGAAACATGGATCAACGAGGGACATACACCAAATAAATTTTGGCAAGATGAAACTGTTACAAGTCGAAGACAGGCTTTTTTAAATAATTTATCTACTGGTTTAAATCCACCATCAGGAACTGATAATAGTACACATCGGTAGTTCAAACGGTTTTGTTAAAGGTGGTTTATTGACTTTTGAATCTACTCGTACCGGTGACTACCATGAGGACATGAATGCTGATGTCTTTAAAGAGTGGTTCGAACAAATGATAGATCTTCTTCCTCAGAACTGTATAATAGTAATGGACAATGCAAGTTATCATTCGAGACTTACAGAAAAAATGCCCACAACCAAGTGGTTAAAAAAAGATTTACAGAATTGGCTAAATTCAAAGAATATTAAGTTCCATCCCGGTTCTGTGAGAAGAGAACTGTATCATTTGTGTTCCCTTCATAAAGAGAAATTAAAAAAATATGAAATTGATGAAATTGCAAAAAATCGTGGGATGACGGTGGTTAGATCACCACCATATCATTGCGAAGTAAACCCGATTGAACTGATATGGGCACAGATAAAGGGAGAAGTTTCAAGAAAAAATAATTCTTTTAAAATGAGTGATGTTAAACAGTTGTTTTTGGAGGCTGTAAATAATGTGAAGCCAGAAAACTGGGAAAAGGCAGTAAATCATACGATTAAAGAAGAAGAGAAAATGTGGAAGTTGGACAATATTACTGATGAAATGATCGAGCCACTCATTGTAAATATTGGTTGCGACAGTTCATCTTCTGATTTCGATTCTGATTTGGATTTGTAGGTAAGAAGTAGTTTTTATATTAAAATTATTATTTATGAACGTAACGTTGTTTAAAAGTCAAAGTTTAAACCCTTATACCTACATAACCCGTTTGACACAATGTTCTTAACATACCTTTTGGAAAAATAAAATATTTTAGAAAAAATTGCACTTTTTTACCTTCAGCTGCTTAGAAGTTATAAGCAGGTTAATTAGGTGAAAATATAAGTGTACACCCGATATATTTATTATATTTATACAAAGGTTATTTCATACGAAAATACTCGAGGTATAACTTCACAAAATATTTTAACTGTCTACTAAAAGAAGTGGTACGCCTAGGGATTACGAACGCTTTATTATTTTAATACTCTCTCATACATAAAAATAGACTAGTTAGTGTTATTTTAGTAATTATCTAAAAGAGAATTATAATATAATAGGCACTAATAGTGCAACTGCTGAACGCACTTTTAGTGCAATAAAACATATAAAAACCTATCTTAGATCCACAATAGGTGAACAAATGTTGAACGATTTGGCAATATTAAGCATAGAATCAGATCATTAAAAAAATGGTATGTGCCCCCCCGCCCTTAATTTCTAGAACCGCCACTGATGCAAGCATCAGATATGAAATTTTTTTAGTCGTTCACGAGGTTTGTCAAAAAATATGAATTTTGCTCAAGAGAAAAGTTCCTTTATTTTTGAAGCATGAAAAAAAAGTTATTAAAAAAACTTGTGATACAGAACTTTTTATGAAGAATTTTTGTTGAAAAATCAATAATAAAGGAATTTTTATTTGTTGTCAACTTTTTCAGACATACTAACCACACCATCGAACAAGATTAACAAAAATTGGTATGTAATTCTTGTCTTTTCGTTCCTTTTAAGCTTTTTCAATGAATTCAAAATTGTCAGTTACGGGGGTGTATCAGAAAATATTAAAAATGAAAATTTTCTTAAAGTTGGAATATCTTCTTCAAAATCAGTATGTTAACGTAAAATGTCATTAGAAACAAGTTTTTTTAATAACTTTTTTTTCATATTTGAGAAATAGAGGTACTTTACACTTGAGCAAAATTCAAATTTTTTGACAAACCTCGTATACGACTTTAAAAATTTGATATCTGATAGTTGCATTTTAGGTTTTAGACCATGCACGACTTTTTATCAAGAATAACTTTTTTCCTAAAACAAATAATAAAAAAGTTTTCCATATAGTGCCGACTTAATTATTGGACACACTGTATATCTTCAGTTTTATAAAAATCGGTGAGAATTTTATAAATTATAACTTCCGGTCAAATTTTCTATGAGAAAACAAAAAAAAAATAAAAACTAATGCCTTCCTGAGAAATGCCCTCCTTAAAATGCTTTATTTTTTTGCGTACATTTTAGGTAAAGATACCTTAGTTTTTTCCGAACGCCTCGTCTGATTATTTGTATTCAACGGCTCGGCGCGCGTAGAGTTTTCGCTTTCTTATTTTTAATAATTTTTTATAGCAATACAAATTTTTTTAAAATAACTTATAATATAATTTTTAGTAAAATTTTCCGCTCTTTCACGTGGTGCTATTAGTTTCTCGAAATTTTTATTTTGTTTTCGAGATATAATAAAAAAACCAAATTTTCGATTTAGCATACACTTTAGAGCAGCAAAGGTTTTTTTTATCTATCTACACCCTTTAAAGTACTTAAGTGACAAGTTTTATTCATATCACATTTTGTACGACGTCAAGGTCTCTGACAACTGGGCTATTCATTTCGTTCTAAAACGTAAAAGAAAAAAGTACAAATCACGCCGTTAAACTGGTTTGACTCCATAATAAGTCTGAAGATGAGGAATTTAATTTTCCAGATTTTTCGTAATTTGGGGGTGAGATATATTGTTTTAAAATAATTAACGTTGGTAAATAACTATTTTTCAGATGTACAAAAAAACCTATTCTAAAATCGAAAAGTAGAAGAGGTGTATATAAAGTTCATTGATTATCCGTGGATAATGTTTTTGTAAAGTTTTGATAAAAGGTCAAATCTATCGCAATAAGATTTATACACGTTGCCTCATAGTTCAATCGTGATTGTCGACTTTCTAAGGAAATGTTTTTTTTTCGTCTTTAAATTAATTTTCTAAATGCTTTTAAAATACCCACTTTTTCTTAGTTTTAATTTATTTTTTTATTATCAATTATAAAAACTGACAGGGTATGAAGATACTATAAAAATTAGTTTTAAAAAATCCGTGAAATGCTGTTTCGGGACATCTAACGGTTTTGAGAACGCTTTCAATTCTCGATTTAATTTCACTTATAGAAACCTACTTAAGAGGTGAGTTGTTTAAAGTTTTAAAACATAGATGTCAACACCACCAGGTACTAAAATTTAAATGTTTCTGAGATTCAAAATTTATGGACAGTATTCATCTGGACATTTAGGTGGTTAGATCAAAATATGTATTCACCCGAAAACATTTAATTGTGACAATTTAAGTGACGAATTTCATAAAAAAATGTAGGTCAGGTTTTCCAAAAACAATGGAGGAAAACAAGAAGAAACTTGAGCAAGGCATTTTAACTAAAATTATACAAAAAAAAAGAACAAATAAAAGTATGCAAGTTGTAGATCTCAACATTATATATTCTTAAATATCAACTAAATTAAATAAGATCTGGGCGATCTGCAGGACGTTCTTGGGCTATTTACGACATTGCCGCATTTAGTTTGTAATATACCGTCGCTGGTAATTTTAAAATTAAAATATCATTTATATCTCAGCGGAGTAAATTACTCTTCATCGAATTCGGTTATGACATCATCGTCCTACATAATCATTAATTAGTGTTTTCGTATTGGTAATCCATTGTTAAGCAAGGAGTAATTACGCTGTGAGAAAGATATCTTAAACCATATAGCCGAAAGTAAAACAAAATCAATACCTATCAGCCCAAACAGTTAAAATCAGATCAACCTTGATTCCGCACGACTCTCAAAAGAAGGTTATAAAATGGTGTATTTCATAATATTGAACAGGAGGATATTATCGATGATTAGTGGGAGAGGCGATGTTTGAGTTAGCTATACAGGGTGGCCTTCCAAAAAATATTTAAGTTGTGCCAAACACAACCTCAAGATTAGGCCAGGATGTATGTTTTAAATAAAATCATTTCCTGTTGAATCACATAGGATATAAGTAAAATAAACTTGTTTTCCCTTTTTTTGTTATAAACTCGAGATTTATGTTGAAAAAACTTCTCATACTCTCACTTTGAATGTTTAATTGAATTTTAACCATGAAAAACTGTTTTTAATCTCAGAAAACCGTTATACAGCTTTGAAAGTACTTTCTTATAAAATGTTTTCGTCGCTATATAATATTAAACCTGATAAGTGATTCAATTATATACGATTAATAATGACAGGAAATCAATTATACCCTTCATTATGTATGAAATTTAGTTATTTAAAAACTTTCTACCTTAAAAATTATTCCAATTGGATTGTCTACGTAAGGAAGTCTATATATAAATTATCCAATTGTTGCGAATATCAGCCTTTCTACTGAAACATTTTTGATTCAAACTTTTCGTTTTTCCTGCAGAGATCGCACCCAGAATTGATATCCGAAAAACGAAACAATTTCGCGTTTCGAAACTTTCATTTGCTGTATTTTTGTATTTTAGTAGGTAGATTTTACGGAAATACACCCATATACCCATGTAGAACAGAACGATGCCCCATTATAAGTTAATCACACATATTATGAAGATAAAAATCCTACAAGACGCCACCGACCTCCCAAACGTCACTGGCGAATTTGAGGGGGGGGGGCATAGCCGCCCCTAGAGTTCTGAATAGTTGATGTTGGTTCAACAACTAGAGTCTGGATATGCAAGTAAACCTTTTGATTGGTTTTCAACAAAAAAAAAACACACGTTATACAAACCAAAATTATTAGTTGTATTGAATATTTTCTCAAAGACACTTAATCACTTTGGTTACAAATTTCCATTAACTGATGCCCCCCCCCTGAAAAACTCTCTAGATCCGCCACTGCGGCAAACGTCCCACAAGACCTCATAGCAATAGCGCCGATATCAGATGAACCCTAGAAGCAGAAGGTACACCACTAGAAAATCCCATCCCACTTGACTCCCCCAAAAACAAATGGCGAAGAAACCCCGATTACAAAGCAGCCTACTTGTGACATGGGTTTTCTGTGGTTTCCCGATGCTTTGCACTACCAGATTTGTGGTTCTTGAACGGGAGTAGAAAGTAACTCTTCAACTTATTGCTAGATTTCCTGAAGAAAAACAGCAGAAATTTCGCTTTTTCGGGCCACCCTGTACCTATTTGCTAACACTGAACTTGAGACTGAGCTGTAACTACTGAAATAGTCTGAAGACTGAAAGAAGGGAGGCGTAAGAATCTGGTATGTCATGCCGCACTGGAAATTTACTTCTTTGGTGACTTTCAAATTTAAAACACTCGGTGATTGGTTAGTGCGTAGTGTTGAATTAAGTGATCGATTGAGAGATAGTTATATAATGACAAAAAAATGGACGAGGTTAGTAGATGCTTTCTTTATTAACACTTTTTTATGAACAAAAAGATTTGTTGAAAAAAAAATTATGCCAAAACTTGCATATAATATTGACCAGAAAAAAATAAATATAAATATTTTAAACTAAAAACAAAACAAAAATGTAAGTAAACAATATTAGTTAACAAAATCCTCTAAACAGCAGGATATTTTCTTCTTATACTAGTAGTGGGAAAGGGTATTTTTTAGTACACATAAAAAAATTTGTTCGCAATTTTTTTGACTACAAAAATGACTAAAAAGCAGATGGATAAAAAAAACAAGAGATTAAATTCATGCTTCAAACCAACCATCCCAGAGTCAAAACTAATGAAGATATTAAAACGCGATCTTCAACAAAATGTTTCTACATCCATTCTTAAGGTCTGTTCCAAAAATATACGGCTGTTAGATTTAGAGAAATGACGTAACAGAAACAGGAATGTAAAAATCACGAAAATATAAATATAAGATTTCTACATCCTTTCTTAATATCTCTTCCAAAAATTAAAGATCTGCATCTTATAGTTTTAGAGAACGTACGTAACAAAGATAGGAATGTCAAAATCACGAAAATATAAACATCGACTTTGTCGCATCCTCTTTCAAAAACCACTCAATATACTAAAATGAGGTCTTCAAGAAAAGATATCTACATCCTTTCTTAACATCTCTTCCAAAAATTGAAGATCTGCAGCTTATAGTTTTAGAGAAATTACCTAACAAAGACAGGAATTAAATTGGGAAATTGGAACCTTTGGTTTATCAACTAAGTTGAAACACTAGCGTCGACCACTCAACCAAAACACAAATTGTGTGTTTTGGTTGAGTGGTCGACGATAGTGTTTCATCTTAAAGACAGGAAAGTCAAAATCACGAAAATATAAACCTCGACTTTGTAGCCTCCCTTTTCAAAAACCGCTAAACATATTAAAATGAGGTCTTCAAGAAAACATTTCTACATCCTTTCTTAACATTTCTTCCAAAAAATAAAGATCTACATCTAATAGTTTTATAGAAATCACGTAACAAAGACGGTAATGTCAAAAGCACGAAAATCTAAACCTCAACTTTGTCGCCTCCCTTTTCAAAAACCACTCAAGATAATAAAATGAGGTATTTAAGTAAACATTTCTACATTTCTTAACATTTCTTCCAAAAATTAAAAATCTGCAGCTTATAGTTTTAGAGAAATTACGTAACAAAAACTGGAATGTCAAATTCACGAAAATATAAACCTCGACTTTGTCGCCTCCCCTCTCAAAAACCAATCAAGTTATTAAAAAGAGGTATTCAAGAAAACATTTCTAAATCCTTTCTTAACATTTCTTCCAAAAAATAAAGATCTACATCTAATAGTTTTATAGAAATCACGTAACAAAGACGGTAATGTCAAAAGCACGAAAATCTAAACTTCGACTTTGAAGGTAACTTATTTTCATACCCAGATACCCATTAATTATAAATTCTGTTGTAAAAAAATTAAATCAGTACCAATTAAAATTGTATGCGTAATAGATTTCCGTGATTTTTTTTGTCCTTAAGTAAACGCGTAAATGAACTCTTTGTATTTTGAAACAAGCCTTGAGACATGGCAAATTCCTTCTATTGTGTATTGGTACTTATCCGTTTTCTGCGCGGGTAATGAGGAGTGGTTAAAAACAAAAATATTTAATTTTCTTGTATAAATATCCCATAACTTCGCCCTTGTACTGGATGCATTAAATAATGTAGTTTTCATAATTAGCAACTTAGATTATATGTTTCTGGATGCGGTAACAGGTGGTCCAATTTATTTTTAATGATTCACCCTGTATATAATTTTTTTTGACACCTCAATATTTTTTTCCAGATAAAAATACTATGTTTGCTCTTCTTCGCTGTTGTATCCTCAATATCCCCAACAGTACCAAGTAGCCAATCGTTTACAAATTACCATCAGGAAATAATCTACCCATCTTCGAAAAATTTTTTGGATCAAACATTATCTTTGGGGTATTATCCTGCCCAAATTTCACCTGGATTTAAACCAAGATTTAAGGATGGTCCTCAATTTGCGCCGCAGCTGGTATATTTCGAATCTCCAAAAAGAACTGCGAGAGGTAAATTTTTTATAGAATTCTTAAAGTAGGTTTCTTGATCTTAGAGCATCTTTGGAATCTGCTTATAGGCCGTGATCGATGATAGAATGGCTTCTACTTCTGGGTCATCTGATATAGCGAAGTCTTCGAAATCATCTGAGAGGTAGATGGCGTCTTGGATGATCCTAAAATTGGGATGGGCATATTTTTCTTAGTTTTGCTCATGAGGGCTCCTGGGTGGCCGCATTTATCCCATCATTGATGCGGATATTTATATCATTTATGCTCCTTTATCCTGACTTGAACGCAGATAATATTTATTCTGTTTTAGGTCCTCCACAATACTCTCTATTCACCCCAAACACCATTGACCAAAGACCAGAAAGTGTTGGTCAAATTCAAGAGTACAAAAAGGCATTAGCTGAAGAAGCTGAAGAGAAGAAACAAGAAAATGAAATTTCTTCCACATTTACTGATTATCCTAACATAGGAGGCTACGAAAAGGCTACGAAATCTTATGTTGATGTTAAAGGGGAAACATTCAAATACAAATATAGATTTTAAATCAAATAATACGTGTTAGAGGTTATTTTATTATTTATTGTTGGTAACTGTTGACAGTTTTTGGATGTTTTTTTACGATTGTAAAGGTTTTTTTATCGTTATTTTTTTGTCAAAATGGGATAATATAATTAACAAATATTTATCTTTAACTTTGATACAAAATATCAACTACTCCAATATTCCTCTTGATGTGTGGACCAGGGCAAATCATTTTTTAAACAAAAAAAATCTTAGCAGTACGTGGATGGTCGATGCATATTTCAGCCACAAATCGTAAAAACCAATATCCAACCCTCAAAACGTATATTTACATACCCCCACTTCCCCTACCGGAACTTTTACTCAGACCTCTTGATTTATCCTAATTTACTTATAATTTACACTAAATTTTCCGACCACGCACATACTGCTAAGAATTTTCCACGAATTCTGGTATTTAAAAGCTGTTTGGCCCTGATCTAATAAGCATATTAACTACAGTACAAATTTTTGCAGTATTATTAGCCGAATTTGGTATTAAATATCGTAGCTTTGCATTTTTTTATTAAAATAGAATGAATTTCAACAGTGTAATAAGGTTTTAATTATTGACCGGTTTATCTGAAATAGAAATGATGAAATAATGTACTTCCAGGCCTATAATACATTATCATTCCATCTTTTTCTCGATCTACTTTTTCCTCTTCTAAAAATCGAGGTTCTTGTGGGACATCCTCCTCTGCCTATCCTTTCTACGTGTCCTAGCCACCCTTTTGATTTAGTTTAGACTCGTTGCAGAGTAATTTAAGCTCTATTTGCCCTTATGCGGTTTATTTTTACCAAGAAATGGGTATTCTGATCCTCGGTTTATTAATGAAAGAAATATAAGTTATAGATTTAAACTTATACATTTGAAAATACTATATTTTTATTTCGGTCTACTATTGAAGAAGATATAAGCCCTGGTATTGATCTTATTGTCACCTGGTATATTTACTTTTAATTTTAATAATTGACTAATTTAAAAAATAATTATACGCTGTTGGATTTTATTCTACGCACGCCACTGTCCTAACTGACTTTCACCTATTTGGTACGTTTTCTTTACACTATAGCCAATGCCAATTTATTTTTATGTCCACTTTTGGTGGTATTTCGATGAATATTTATGATTTAAATCTGTTTCTTTAATTTTCAACATAGATCTCTTTGAAATAAATCGTTTTACTCAATTAGAAAGTTTCATTTAATAAAACCAATGACTCGGGGATTACATAAAAAGTCAATAAGTCGCCTGTTAAATTGAGAGCAAGAACAAACTTTGAATTTTAGCTCACAGCTGGTGTTCACTTTCTCTGAACGAGTTTGTATACATTCTTATACAGTAAGTATTCCTAAAAAATGTTTGGCAGAAAATTGGAGTTTTCTGGAAAAGGGGAAACCGTCTGGAAAAGCGGAAACAGTCTGGAAAAATAAAGGACAGATTTGAGTTTATTTGTCTCTACAAAAATTTACAAGGTTAAGGTAAAATTTTACCGAAAAAATGAGGAATTTTTACGAAAAAATCGAATTTTCTAAAAAACCAGATAAAACGCATTATAAAACTTTAACAAACTGTCTGGTTCCCAAACAGAAATTTTGAATTTCAAGTTCTTGGATATACAGGGTGTCCCGTTGGTAAACGGAAATATTTTAAAGGTAGGTAGAGGTCACAAAGGCGATTCTAAATAATCCATATATATATATATATATATATATATATATATATAATGGGTCCCTTGGCTTCCATAACTGAGTTACAGGGTGTTTTATCAATTATCCATAATTATTCATTTGGCCAGAACTTTTGAATCACTTAGTATATCTTTTCCATTTTTGGCATAGAGCTTACACTTCTCACGAGTAATGTACTGAAATATTGGGAGATATGAAAATCCAGGTTCGGCTTTAGGAAAAATTGAAACATTAAAAATATCACAACAACACATCACTATTTTAATATTTCGATTTTAAATTTGAATAGAGGGGAAAAAACTGAATTGAAACAAGTTGTTGTTGTTATCCCGCCACCGAATTGAATGGGAAAATTTTGATATTGAAAGTAAAATTTCCTTTAAATTTAGAAAAAACATATTATGAAACTCATTTTTTCTTTAACAATTTCAAAAATTCACTTCGCGACATTTACCTATTTCTTGTTTATTCGGCTTAAAATAATTTTACACTATACTAGTGTACCTGCAGGCCCGTACTTGGGGGAAAACATTCAATTAGGTATTTATTTTTTAAACGCCCAGTATAAAGTAAAGCGGGACAATAAACGTTCATAGTAACTATATAACTAACAAACATTTATTAATAATTAACAAAATTGCTCAAAATGTCCACTATTTTGTTTTATGCATTTTCTTGCACGTCTCTTTTTTTTTAACTGAAAGTAAAATTTTAGAGAAAAAAGAAATTATTTTTTTATCATTTAATATTCAAAATGGATTTATTTTCCTATATTAATCATATTTTTATTATTTGTCCGTTTTAGCACTATATTAAGTAATATTGCAGATCCGTACTTTAAACAAAATATATGATTATGATTTATTGAAACAATCTTGACAATTGTGATTTATTTTATTTAGAAATACAATTTTTATAAACAAAAAATTACAGTTCACATGAAAAAATTCACATCTATTTATACTATATCCCATCTTATTTTTTTATATAATTTGTTCGTGATCATCTGTCGACACTTCCAAAACAAAATATATCTACCAACATTTTATACAAATAATTCCATTCTGTTGAAAAACGTCCAACATATTTAACTAAATAAAAATTCTAATAAAGATAAAAACATTACGGACGCCCATGGTCATTTGAAAATCAAACAAACAACTCACAGTGATCGTGAAATCCGGTATTATTCGGAATTGTTCGACACAAAGAGTTTCCCTTAACTTGAATAGACCGCGAGGTCTGAACCAATAAAAACCGATCATTTGAATAAATGCACGTAATTTCCGTCATATCCAAAACAAGGAAGACGTGGCTTTCTTGACGCCATTTATTCCCAGACAATGTGATTGCTACCATCCACCATCATTCTCTACATTAGATAATGTTATTCTTTCTTGAACAATTCTGTATATGCTTTGTCAAAGTAGCGTTTGTCGTAAAGCGCTTACCGCAAACGTCGCAAACGAATTTTTTAAATCCTGTGTGTCTGTAAATATGATCTCTGAGAGTGACAGCCTGATAAAAAGCCTGACCGCAAATAGAACAGAGATGATCCCTTTTACCCGCATGTATTTTCAAATGGTAATTTAAATTATCTTTATTTTTAAAAGTAGATTCACATAAATCACAATTGTAGATTTTTTTAGCAGAATGTAACTTTATGTGTGATTTTAACATAACTTCTGAAATAAACTTTCGCCTGCACCCTTTAATCGGACACTTCAATTTCTTCATATTTTTATGAAGATTCATGTGATAGTTATAGCCAAGATTAGTAGACATTGATTTGTCACAAATATTACATTGGTATCTGTGATATACCATATAATGTCTAAAATACTCTTCTAGTTCTAATTCGGGTTGAACTGCACATCTTGTACATTTAATTTTGGATAATTCATGACTAGTCACGTGGGAATAAAAGAAATTAGACCTGCAAAACTTTTCATGACATATAGGGCATATATAAGAGTATAATGTGGCATGCTGATTTTTATTTTTTGATACAACTATCATTTTAATTTCAGATTCCTCTTGAATTTTACTAAATTCAATTTCTCCATTACCATATTTTTCAGCAACTTTGTGAATGTCTAATAATTTTTCAGTACCGGTTTCATCACTGCTGCATTTGCAATTTGTATTTACAGATTCATTTTCACTTACTTGCTTCACATTCGTACTTTGTTCAGCATAATCATGGCAACTTAAAAAATCTTCAGTATTTCCACTTTCTTCATCAGTTGAAACAGACTCGTCATTAGATTTCTGTTTATCTGTAAGTTCTAAAAGTTTCTTTTGTGCTTCATAAAACTGTTTTAAAAATCGATAAGCGATACGAATAGTTCTAAAACACGGTAAACAAACAATGTCTGGCAAGTCTTCACTTAATTTTAACTGTAAAATAAATATTTAATTTTATTAAAACATTAATATCCAACAGGTTATCAACTACCTTTGAAGATGTACAAAATTCTAACATTGATGCTACATCTAGATCGAGATTAAATACTAATTCGCCAGTTAGAGGGTATGTTTTTTGCGTAGCTGGCTCCAAACAAGTTCTGCAAATTGGATTAAATGTAACTGTAGAGTCTGTCATCTTTGGTAAAATTAATAAAACACAATTAAAACTTCTTGAGTTATTCAATTTATTATTGGTTTAATTTAAAATAAAACAAATTTTGTTAGGTTATGTTTTCTTCCTCTTCTTCTTCAGTATTTTCAGTCATTGTTTACTAAAGCTTACGCCAGCCCATTATAGTGAGCAATTTTCACATTTTTTACAATAAATATATAAATCAAATGAAAAAGCGTTAGAACTAATTGTAAAAAAAAATCAGTAAGGATACAGATATTGTCACAGAAAGAATTTATTAATTAGAAATAATCAAAACATAAATAAAATAATCCAAATTAAGTCAAACACTTATTCTAATTTTTACTTGGAAATAATTTTTCTACATTAGCTGATGGGGAAAAGTTTAAGGTTTAAAAGAAAAATAATTCAAAATATTAAACATTAGGGATCCTAATTTCAAGCCAGGTAATATTAGTTTTATGAGTGAAATAAAAATCCCCAAAAAATCAGTAATCATGTCGCAAGTCATTAGTTCCTAAATCAGTAGAACTACTACAATATTATCCCCTTTTTACATTGACAAAATTAAGAGAATTTAATTACAAATAAATTTTATCGAATATTATTTTATTTTCAATTAAATCTTCAGCAATATGACTATAAAAAAATTACATTATTATTTATAATTAAAAAAACTACTTATGTAGTAGTATCCATTGTAACAATGTTGTGTTTTCTTGAACAATACTGTATATGCTTTTTTAAACTTCCATTAGTAATGAATCCTTTACCGCAAATATCACAAACGAATTTTTTGTATCCAATATGTCTGTACATATGATCCCTAAGATGTACCGCTTGGTAAAAGGCCTGTCCGCAAACAGTGCACAGATGGTCCTTTTTACCGTAATGCAGTTTAAGATGGTACCTTAAAGAGTCGTTTGTGTTAAAAGTGGCTTCGCAGTATTGACATGAGTAACTATTTTTTAAAGTGTGACTTTTAATGTGCTTTTTCAAAAGGTGATTCATCAAAAACGATCTGCTACAACCTTGTACCGGACACTTGAAGTTTCTCACATTTTCATGGTGTTTTATGTGGTAGTGGTAGCCATAACTGGAAGACATTACTTTACCACAAATATCACAATGGTATTTATGGTAGTCCATATAGTGTTGAAAGTATTCATCTATTTCTAACTCCGGTTGCAATTTACATCTAGTACATCTAATTTTAGTTAAATTATAACTTGTAACGTGAGAATAAAATGTTTCAACTCTACAAAACTTTTTTTTACAAATTGGACAGATATACCGAAATATTTTTTCTACTTTTTCAGTTTTTATGTCATTATCGACCACCACTTCTATATTAGTTTGATCTATGTCTGTATCGCCTAAATTTAAAAGCTGAACTAAATCTGGGTTTTCCTGTTTTATAAGTTGTATATTTTCACAGTTTTCTTCTACCTCAACAAAATCTAGTAATTCAACTTTAACACTAGGTCCACTTGATTCTCCATTTTTATATTCATCAATGTATTCTTCTTGATTTTCGTATTCATCGGTTTCTTCATAATTTTCATACTCCTCTATTTCTTCATAATTTTCATATTCGTTATTATCTTCGTTACTTTCTTCATTATTTTCATATTCGTCAGTCATATCTTGTTCAGGTTCAACTTCATTTGTAGTCTGTTCAGTGTAATTATGAATATTTAAGTCTGGGATAACCTCAATTTCTTTTTCGATAATATCAAGTTGTGAATCATTTTTGTCATTGTTCTTGTGAAGCTGTATATTTCTGTATTTTATGAGCTTGGTTTGTGCTTCATAGAATTGTTTCAAAAAACGATAAGAGATTCTGATGGTTTTAAAACAGGAAACGCAAACGCTATTTGGTAAGTCATCGCTTAAATCCAACTGAAATTTAATAAAAGATATTGAAACGCGTACTGGTTTAAAAAATATCAGTTTTTACCTTTGAAGATGTACAAAATTCAAGCATGGAAACTACATCTATTTCCACATTAACGACCTCTCCAGTTAAAGGGTATTTTTTTCTCGGAGTAGGTTCCAGACATGATCTACAGATAGTATTAGACGGGGCTTCGGTCATTTTCGAATGTATTCAGATTAATTTTAATTTTCCCCAACTATTATTTTACTAACTGACATCTGCATAAGAATGTAAACAACCGTATCTTCTAGGTTATAAGGTTATCCTCAGTACTCAACGTTAGCCAGCTACCTTTCACTGGCCTGTTCTAGTAAGGACAAACAGTATTTGTTAGTGATTTAAGTATTTTTTTTTTAATTATGTGGACATAAATCCTAGCGCTGGTCCTGAATCCATACCATAGTTTTTAGTGGCGGTCACTTGCAAGAAAATTTAAGCGAAACTTGTTTTCTAAGTTGTACTCACTACTAATCGTAAGCCAGCTACTTCACAATGGCCTGTTCTAGTAATGCCAATAACTCTTCCACAATGACTGCCACAGATTGGACAGAAATTACGCGTTTCTCAGCGTTTTTCTAGCACAAATTGATATACAATTAAATAACAGCCTCAAGAAACAGGTACTGCTATAATTAGGTTTTAATAATATATAATTAAATTAAATTGGCTTTTTAGACCGGCCTGTAAATTACCGTGGCAGCCGACGTGTTAACGAAACTATTTTAAAAAATAGAAATAAAAAAATAACTGAATGTAATTAGGTTTATTTGTATAAACCGAAAATAAAACATTTAAACAAAAATTATTTAAAAATATAAAACATTACAAAATAATTTACACGTCCCACTCTTCGACGAACAGAATAATGTTGTTGTATACATCATTTATCTTTGCGTTCGGTCAATAGAGAATTGTGCATTTTGGTGATTTCAGTCTCTACAAGATCAATCACAACGCTACCATTTACATCTACGAAATTCGCTACGCTTTTTTTAATACTCGTCTCTCGCCTCTGTTTCGTTTTCCCATCAATTAAGGCAAGGATTAGAGTGTATTTGTCATCGTACCTAAAAAAATTGAAACAAGAATTAGAACTATTTTCATAAATCGTTATAATCAATCCACTGAAAGTAGTTCTAAAGTCGTATAATTTTTTTTATGGATGATTTTCTGGTTTGTTCAAAATGTCTCTCAAAAATTTGACAGCTGATACTTTGAGAACAAATTCGATATTTTAATTTAAGATTAGAACTTACTTTGGCAAGTGTGAGCTAGCTTCCCACACATTTTCTTTCTTTGAATTATCCTTCTGAATACATATTGCAAAGATTCCTTTTTCTTTATATGTTGTATATAAAGTCAAAATTCCCATCATAATGAAATAAGTAGTAACCGAGAATATTAAAATGGGCCTACAAAAAAACATCTATGATGATCAAAATTATTTAAAAACACCTATCTAAATATAATGTTATACCTAGATTGTGGAAAAGGATATAGATAGTCCCATACAAGAGCAAACATAGCTACACCTACAGCTATACCACATATTACTAATCTTCCATCCATGAGAGAAAAATTTTCAACATAATTGTACTTTCCTGTCAGTACCTAAAAAATGAGAAATTAAAAAAAACCGTAAACTCTATTAGACAATTTACTTCTTTAACAGCATCGTCTAAAGCATTTTTTACAGCAGCACCATCCCATTTGTTTATTTTTACTGGCTGGAAAATTAAAGGTTATTTATTAGTTAGAAATAAAAAAAAATAAAGAATGTATGTGTACCTTGTCATCTTTATCCTTTGGGGCCATTATTGATTTAAAAAAAATTATTTATTTGAATATTAAATGCAACAATACAGCTGTCAGATCAACGCCGACATAAAAGACACGTTCGTTACCACGTCAGTCTGTCAGTCACGTCTTCAATTAATAATAAATACGGCGCGTTTTTTTGATGCCTTACCTCACAGTTGCCAATAAATAAAGCTTATTAATTCTTCATTATGAAAACTTTTCTTGATATAAAAGTTACTGGTTTCAAAAGAAAACAGTTTAAAAATGTCTTCAAAAGCTAGTAGAGATCACAACTTAGAAAACTTTTACAGCACAGTAAGAATAACCTATACAAATGAACGCAACTACAGATTACACTGAATCTGATTCTTCTTTTTTGTGGAACTGTTTGGTCTCGAGTATACGGAGTAAAGTAAATTCACTATATAATTAACATAATAATAAAAAATGTAGTTTTTACTGTTTAGTCGTTTAATAGAAAAGAATTAAAGTAAATAAAACAATGTAATAAAAAACAAAAATAGATAAAATAAAAAAGCCAAAAACCAAAAAAATAAAAATTTTAAAAAACTAAAAATTTCATACACAAGCCAAATTAAAAAAAACTAAATACTTTAAAGATCCTTCAAATATTCAGGGGACAGACAAAAGCTGGACTAGATAGAACAGGTCAAAATAAGTAGTTCCCCCTATCCCTTTAGCACTAAAATGTTTGTATTACCTAAAAGTTAAATGTGAACTGCCATTACTAATTAGGTAACGTTAATTCGATATACCGAGACAATTTATTAAATTCTCTCTGTCGATGTATGTCTAGCAAAATTGGATGGTCCAAAATTTAAGAGCAATGACACCTAAAGCAAAATTTCTTTAATTCAGGAATATTTTATACATTTTGGTGTTAATTAAACGGGGTTTTGGGTTGGAACTTTACAATCTTGGGTTTACGGTGAATTTTTTCTTTAGTACCGTCATAACATTGTTAATTTTCTCAAATGAAGAATAAGCAGGTGCACTCTAAGCGGCGTAAACGTCACCGTTGGCCTGCCAAGCGCATCACCTCCATATTTCGAAGGGGCTCACGTATGTAATTGATTCTAGGACGTGCGGCTATGACTACGGACCACGTTTACGTCGTTATACAACAACCAAATGTATTTAAAAAATGCCTCTAAACTCATTTCAAGTGTAAAACATAAATTTCATTTAAAAAATTATCCAGGCAGATTAAGAAAAAGTGGGGCATTTATTATTTTATCGGCTTTTTCCAAGCCCCTCTCCACCGTTTTCGATCTTGTGCGAATTTTACTGCCTTCTTCTTCTCTCTCAACATGGTCTATTGCTTCATTATTTCTCTTTTGGGCCTTCTCAATTTTTTTATTTGATCCTCTTTTTTTTTAGTTATCGAAGGGTTTTGATTTTCTTGTGTAAACGTAGTGAAAGGGGGCTACAGGTGGAATTAGAAGAGCACCACCGCTGGCACCGGCGTTTGTGTGTTATGATTATTTACCATCATAAGCGTGCACATCGGTCGCCACCTTTATGCAGGTACCACAGATGTTTTTCCGATGTTTGCGTTTTTCGATAAAAGTTACATCATATTGATGTATTTTTTTTGTAGAGGGTTCTAGGTACTTAATATATATCGAGGGTAGATATATCACTATCTTTAAATTTGCTTTGTATTTTAATATTTAAAACTGAAAGCGAGAAATTAATATAAAACAATGGTTAAAACTTAAAAGTAAATATTTGGGATTCGTTTAGATTTTTCGGAATTCCTTCAATTTTTTTCATAATTTCTTTAAAATTTTTGAGTTTATTAAGAATTTAAAGCTTTTTCTGAATTACAGGGAATTTCGTCAACGGTCTCTGGGTTTTTCAAAATTGTTTAAAATCCATCAAATTTCTTTTAGACTATCTTGGAGCAGCTTTGGAATTCCTTCATAACTCCTTAGATATTGCAAAATTGTTTTAATTTCTAGAAAAGTCCTTTTTGAGAATGGCTTTTGAGAACTTGAAGCTCTCCTCAGGAATTCCGAAGAAATTTAATGGAATTTTGTGAAACTCGGTATTATTTAAGGAAAATTAGGAAAACCCTAAAATAATTAAAAACATTCGCTTTTAAATGAAGTTTGCAACCATTATTTGATATTCATTTCTGCCCTTTTTGCCACTTTCATCGAAATTCATTTCTATTTTTCTGATTCTTTAGAATTTCTTTGAAAATTTTTAGAAATCCCTCCAAATCCTTCATAATCCTAAAGATATTGCAAAATTGTTTTTCTACAACCCTTTATATTATTACGAAAAGACTTCATTTTGTAAAATAGAATTCGTTCAGCGAAAACGTTTGCACTGAAAGCATTATTAGTTTTTTAAGTTATCATGATTTCTGATTCGGAAAATGATTTAAATTTTCCAAATACACCATCGGAAATCGCAAATAAAGCTGAGGAAACTTCTTTGGATTAATTACCAGTAAAATCTAAAACGAGATATAAAAAATATATGCAAAATTCATGGATTGGAGAGTTCACAATCAAGTAAATTCATTTTAGGAAACTGTGCTGCTTGCGTATGTTGGATGAGGCCAGGCAGCAAGATATATTTGTTTTAAAGCTTTTTTATTTTTTTGTTTAATAAAAATGAAAAAATGCATTCTAGTTGTAAAACACATTCTTTAGCATATTATTATGATATAAACGGGGATGTAGAAAAAGTATAGTGTTTCACTCGTCGAAACCATTTTTTGAAGCTCGTGAACATTATCAGCTGGTAAACTGTTCTCTCGCTTCAAAAAACGTTACTTTCGTCACTCGTAAAACAATATACTATTTAATATGTTGTAAAATAATTTCTATTTTTCTGAATTTTTGGAATTTTTTTTTAAATTTTTGGCATTTCTTTGGAAAGTTTTCGCATTTCTTTGGAAATTTTTGGAATTTCTTCCAATTCCTTCATAACTTTTAAGGTATTGCAAAATGATTTTAATATCTAGGAAAGTCATCTCTATTCTGATTTTTTGGAATTTCTTTGGAAATTTTTTGGAATTACGTTAGATTTCACCGCAATTACTTTGACTCTTCCGGAATTTCTTTACCTTTAACCTATTTTACTTCTACAAAATTTCTATTTCCATTCCATTTGATCTGCACAATTCTATAGAATTGCATATTTTTCGAAACACTTTAATAAATTCACGTATTCTGTAATTCAATACCTGTTGGGGCATATAGTCCAAGGAGTAGTTGTTTGAAGTGCAGACGTTGGTGCAGTATGTGTGACATTTTCTAATGTCATATTTATTGGGAGCTGTGATTTTAACTTATTTCACATCATTTGTACAGTTATATTACTCCCAGTAAAATATTTTGGTTTCAAACTATTTCAATTCACGTATGGTTAGTTCAAATTTATAAAAATATTTTAAATGACCTGTGTTGTTATAAACGTATTAGTCGTACATACATTCTCTCGTTTTAAAAGCGAATTAATTGCTAACAGAAAGGAAGTATACTTTTTCCCAAGAGAATAATGCCCTTTCATCTGCACATAATGTAGTGTCATAATAAAAAAAACCAGTTCGAAATAAAACTATACCCAGAATGCATGTTTGTGGTCGGTTTCTCGCTGAAACTACTTCAATTTACTATGGTTTTGCTTTGCGCCTATTTCAAACTTGGTCTTTTTTGATAAAATGCGGACAGTGGCGGGGTCAAGTAAGCGATCTATCTCTATCTTAAATCTCTGACTTGTACTTACGTTCATTGACTGGGTAACACGTGCTTGTTGCTACCAGGGACGGGTCAAGATGTTTATATCAATAACGAAAAATTCAGAATTCTAAACAATTTATTTATACTAGATGTTCCATTAGGGTTTCAAACAGGGCCGGATCAAAGGGAGGGCAGACGGAGCAGCCTCCACAAGAGAGGGATCTCCACAATAGAAATTTTTAGGTAAGATTTCCTAAGAGTAGTATTCGGTTTCAGTGGACTCCACGCCGGACGAATCTCATATCGATATATGGAAGAATCGATGCCAAAGGTAAGATTTTTGAGATTTTTGACGTTCAATTATTCGATTTTGTTCATAATTTATATACATTTTTCACAGCAAGCACAAAAAGACACCGAATTCTAATTGAAAAATTAACAAAGAAAAAAAGCTACTAAAGCGATTGTCGACGGGTATTTTGAAATCAAAGAAGCTCTAACCAGCATATCTTCTAATAAGGAGCAAAAAGACATCGTGAGGCAACGTATCTTCGGGAAAAGATGAGTGGTCTCGAAACAGCTCTATTTGCTATCTTTTGGAACGACATTTTGGAGCGATTTAAGGATACAAACAAAATGTTACAGGACCCAAAAATGATTCTTGAATCTGCAATGCGTGCATAGGACTCATTAAAATAAAATGTAAGGTTGAATCCGCTCGATTATATGAAAGCGCAAGACGCTAACCTGTCACCAAAAAAGAAATTCAAAGTATCATGTTTTATCCCAAAGATCGATCAGTTAAGCTTTTCTCTTACTCAAAGATTACGTGCGTATGATGCTGTGCGTTAGAGATTTGGATTTCTCAATCACTTAGAGGAGATGAACGCTGCAAGTTTGAATGCTGCAGCAGAAGAATTAGTTAAAGTTTAAAAAGGCGATTTAGAACCTAGTCTTGGTAATGAGTTGGTCCAATTTGTATCGTTGAAGCTTTCTACAAAAAGGAATAGATATATTTTATGGAGTGGAAAATAATTTTTGATCCATTTAAAGATATTATCTTCAAGTTTAGTAGGGAAGCTCGTAATGCGAATCGAAGGAATTTGCAGATGTGCGCCAATAGAAGAAAATCGAGCTCTGCTTCATTAAAATTGGAAGAATACTACGCAATGGTTTTATTATGGGACGAAGACACTCCGGCGAGACTCCAGCGAAAATTTTACCTCATCGCTTCAGTAGAACTTGACTGGAGAGTTGAAGAAGCAGTCAATTGCAGAGTTCATTATTTTCAAGAGGAAGTGGATAATTCTGGGATTAAAATAGGTAGATAACATAGTTACATATTTTTTTAAATAACTGATTTTCAAAAATCCTACTTTTTAGGAAGAGTAGAATATACTTCTCTATTCAATAAAACGGCCGACAAATCACCACTGGGAAGAAGAAGTATAGGCCGCCCACGCAAACGATGGAGTGACAATATACCATAGAGGAATAACTCATTTTTGAACAGGCAGAATTGCCTATAATGAAGAGAAGAAGAAGAAGAATAAAACGGCCCAGGGCGAAGAAAAAAAAATGGCCGATAGTAAATGGCTGGTCCCCAACACGAAGAATCCTACCTTTTTTAAAATTCTAATGGTTAAACGTTCATCTAGAATAACAACTGATAGATTATTCTTAACAGTAAACCTATCATGGAACAACGAAACAATCAAGTGGATGGTACAAAAACACTCCAGTGGGAAAAAACGAACTTTCGAAATGGGCTAAAGAAGCAGCAGAGAAGGCAGGATTAAATACAAAAGAAATAAAAATAACAAGCCACTCTATGCGGTCGACAGCAGTCAGTAACCTGGCTAAAGGAAGGGTGGGTGAACAATAAATAATTAAAATTACTGGCCACAGTTCAGCCAACTCAATTAAGCCTTATCTGCAAATGGATAATGAGCATTATTCCAACATCATAAACACCCTTAGAAGTGACGCCTCAGAACTTCCAGCTAAAAAACAGAAAACAGAAGATCGTGCACCCACTCCTCGAGCTTCTCACTCTACAGCTGGACCCATCAACAACATTAATGATTTACCTACACCCAACGTTATCAATGAGTTAACAAAGATTTCAAACAATACTCCTACTGTGTACCAAAATTGCAATTTATATTTTAATTGTACCATAAATAATTAAGTTTGTAGTATTTTGTGATTAAATAAATTACCTGTTTTTCAGTTTTCAAATTAATACCTACATATTTATTATGTATGCATATATAATAGGGTAGTATGTTTTGTAAGCTATGTGTATACAGAATAATCTGTTACTCATGAAATAGTCTTGTCAAATACCATTCGGACATCTAATTTTTCCTGTGAAAAAAATCGAAAAAACAGAATGCAAAGTAATATTTTTTTAACAAAATGCATTCGTGCAGGTGCAAAAATCCTCGTATTCGACTCGGATTTTTGTTGCCACCAGCACTCATGCTTAGCAACGTGTTTTTTCGATTTTTTCGGAAAAATTAGATGCCCTTATGATATTACTTACGAAGAAAACTCGCAAGTTGCACGGTTCCATTCGTTTGCTGTGCTTTAATTAGATGTATGTCTTATATTTTGTATATTGTTATATTCTGTTAATTTGTTCCGTAATAAATTATTGAAACAATTGAAAGGAAAAAATTGTTTAACTTGTTCGAAAAATAATTAAGGGCCTCCACTCTTTTATTGCCCCAGTGCTTCCACACCTTTTGATCCGGCCCTGGTTGGCTGGCCCATAACGTTGCATCGAATCAAAGTTGTATTTCGTTAAATGAACACCATGTATTTTATTTCATATTCTCCTTTACCATTACATAAATTCATGGGTTTACACAATTTTATGTGAAAAATCATTGACTTGAATTTTCAATTCCAGAAAAGTCGCGTTTGGGATGAAGAAAATCCGCACTCTATCGAAATACTAAAAACAAGATATTTAATTTTTTTGTTTATAACAGGAAATAAGTTATTTTCTTCTCCAACAAATAATTTCGTCACTATCATCAGCGTCGATTTTCTATCTTTTTTTGACCATGTTTAAGAGTTTGCCAAAGGTTTGTTCATTTTATATCGGACAAATCGGAATCTTCTTTTATAGAATTCAAAATTTCTGCTCACGTTGGTATATCTTTTTTAAAATATAATTCATGTACCCATCTAATTGTTCTTTTGATTTCTTCTGGAAGTTCCTGTTTTTGTTTACCTTCTCGATGTTGTTTTGGTGAAGTCAGGATAAAACTTTAATCCCATTACGATTTTAGGTAATTAAATCCTCGAAATCCTTTTTATTTCATTAAGAGTATACCCATGAATCAAATCTATGCTAACGAGTCAATCGAATGGTCCGTTGTAAAGAGGAAACATTGGGAAAAAAATTTTGAAATAGGTGAGGAAAGTTTGAGCGTGTGAATAGCGTGATTCGACAAAAAACAAAATTCCTTCAGTTCTTGCTGTCCATTAATGAGAGCAGAGAGGGCATGAGTAGCCTCTAATTATTCGAAAGACCTCGAAATGAACGTTATGTATCTAAGTTGGTGCCAGTGGTGGCGTGGATTAATTTCAAAATGTAGATTAGATTTATTCATCCAAACTTTGCATTTTTAGATGTGTCATAAAAACGAGAAGTTCGGTGCTTTTAAAATGAATGTACAGAGTGAGTTTTTTACTTATCTCCACATCCAAGCATTTCTATTCTTTGTTTTTCTTTATAGTACGGCATACCGTAACCAAAATGGCCTGTTATCGCCACAGCTTTATTATATAAATCGATGGATTTACACGAATACAATAAGATTTTCCCATAGCAAAAAGTTCTACAGTTCTATCTATCTATCTATCTGTGATACACTGCGACCTATAAGATCTATTGTGCCCCCTACTGCTGCCCAATCGTTAAGGATGTCTCAACGATTAGAGCAGTTCCTCCAGTCCTATTGCTTTCAAGAAGTTCAGGATGTCGGTAGGCTTCAGGTTAGGTAAATCTTCCTCTTCTATTTGATATTCTCCGAGGTATCGTACCCTTGGATTTTGCAGGGTAAAGCATTCTGAGAGAATGTGGATGGAGGTTTCCTCCTCTTCCTCGCAGAATCTGCATTCTTCTTTGTCTACTAATCCGAGTTTCTTTAGGTGGCCTCTCAGCCGGCAGTGCCCTGTTAGGATACCCGTTAGTATTCTGAGCTTATTTTTACTTTTACTGACGCAGTCGTCAGATCTCTTCTGGTTGTAGTTTCCCAGTAGTGTCTTGGCCTGCCTCATTCCTTGTAGTCCTATCCAGTATTGGCATCTTTTGTTATTTACTTCTTTTCCAAGTTCATCAAGTATTGTACTGGTGCTTATTCCGCAGAAGGGTTCAGGTCCCAGAAATGGTGTTTCAGCCCCTTTTTTTGCGAGTATGTCTGCTATTTCATTACCCTCCACTCCAGTGTGTCCCGGAACCCATAGGAGGGTAACAGTGTTATTCTTGCCCAGTTCGTTTAGATTCTCTAGGCACTCCCAAACCATCTGGGAGTTGATTTCGTGGGAGTTCAAAGCATTAATGGCTGCTTGGCTGTCTGACATGATGATGATCTCTTGTCTGCGAAAATTTCTTTCTATGTTGAACTGGACACATTTTCCGATGGCGTATATTTCAGCTTGGAAAATGCTCGGAGATTTGCCTAAACTTTCAGAATATTTGGTTCCAGGCCCATATACTCCTATTCCTGTTCCTTCTGTTGTTCTAGAACCATCTGTGTACCATTTGATGGCACTTCTCTTGAGTTTTGGGATGGTATCTTTGTCCCATTCGCTTTTGTTACTTAGCTTTGTGTTGAATTCTTTCACAAAGCTAAACTTCTTTGTCATCTCATCTTGGGGCATGTCCCAGGTTTGATGATTTCCAGGAAGGAGTCGAAACTTGCGTTTAGTTGATCCTTCTCTGGTCATTCTGTAGGTTGTTCTTATCGCTATACTCTCCACTACTATATGGAGGGGTGTAAGGCTTAGAATTACCTCCATGGCGGCCGTTGGGCACGTTCTCATTGCACCTGTTATGCATACGCAGGCTAGTCTTTGGATTTTCGCTAGATTTGCCTTTGTACTGGCCAGCTTGGTTCTGCTGCCCCAGACCACTGCTCCATAAGTGATGGCCGGTCTCACTATTGACGTGTACATCCACTGCAGGATCTTTGGGTTACATCCCCAGTTTTTTCCCGCAAAATTTCTGCACACCATTAGAGCTTTCGTGGCTTTGCTGGTTACTTCTTTTTCGTGCTTATTCCAGATGAGTTTATTATCCAGTATTAGTCCCAGATATTTAACATCTGGCTTCCATTCAATAACTTTCCCGTCCAATTCGATGGTTTTGAGGTTAATGTTTCTTTTCCGTGTAAAGGCAACTAAGGTAGTCTTGGTGGGGTTCACGCTAAGTCCCATCGATTGACACCATTCTTTGGTATAGTCCAGCCCTCTTTGAACTATATCGCAGAGGGTATTCTCGAATTTTCCTCTTGCGATTATGACTATGTCATCTGCATAGCCTTGACACGATATACCAATCTCGGTCAAATCGCAGAGGAGTCGATCCACTGTTAGGCTCCACATAAGAGGGGAGGCAACTCCTCCTTGTGGACATCCTCTGGTTGTGCAGATGGAAACAGTGTCTTGTCCCATTTTAGTCTCTGCTATTCTGGTAGACAAAAGTCGCGACATCCATCTGGTTGTCGTGTTGTCTACCCCTCTTTCTTCTAGTGCTCTTTTAACGGCTTCGTGTGGTGTGTTGTCAAAAGCCCCTTCTATGTCTAGAAAGGCACACACTACAGATTCTTTGTTCTCTAGTGCATCCTGGATTTCATCTGTCAATTGCACCAGTGCGGTCTCCGTGGATTTGCCCGTTTGGTACGCATGCTGATGAGGGTGCAGAGGCACCCGTTCCAGGATTTCTGTTCTGATATAGTTATCAGTTGCTTTCTCCACCGTTTTCAGAACGAACGATGTGAGACTAATTGGTCGAAGGGATTTAGGATTGGTTGTATCCCTTTTCCCTGTTTTAGGAATGAAGGTGACTCTGGCCCTTCTCCATACTTCCGGTATATATCCCAGTTCTAGACTGCTACGACACATACTCACTAGGTGTGGTAGAATTTCTTCTTGCCCGCGCTGGAGTAAGGCGGGGAATATTCCATCAGCTCCTGCTGATTTAAACGGTTGGAAGGTGTTCAAGGCCCATCTTATGCGTCTATTGCTGCAGATATGTCTGGCCATTGCCGTATCTTCTCTGGTAGGTCTACTATACCGTTCTGGAGTGTGCCCTATAGAGATAGGTTCATTCCCAGGGAAGTGAGTATCCAGTAAGAGCTGGGCTCTTTCATTTTCACTTTCGGTGTAGCTACCATCTGGCTTCTTTAGAGCCATTGCGTTATCGACTCTACCTTTTGCCATGACTCTATATAGTCTAGCGGCAGCAGGTGTGGAGTCAATATCCTCACAAAATTTTCTGAAACTATTTCGTTTTGCTTTTCTTAGTTCTTTGTTGTAGGTGGTTAGTTTCTCGGTGTAGCTCTGCCAATCTCCGCTACTCTTTGCCCTATTGAAAAGCTTTCGAGTTTCGGATCTTAATTTTGCCAGATTACAATTCCACCAAGGTGCGTCCCTGCAATTTCTGCTTACTTGTTCGGGGCAGCTCGATTCGTATGCATCGATTATTGCCCCATTAACTTCTTCAATAATATTCTCCAGTTCTAGGTGGTGCCTAGCCTTTTTATTCTGGACGCGTGCTAAATTTGCTTTCAGATTGGTGTTATATATTTCCCAATTTGTTTTTCTAGGGTTCCTTCTGAGGATTGGCTCAGGTGGATCTGTCTCTAGTCTGAACGTAATTATTCTGTGATCAGACAGAGACGGCTCACTCGATACTCTCCAGTTTATCACTAGATCTTTTAGGCTCGGTGTACTTACTGTAATATCTAATACTTCTTCCCTTACCCTAGTTACAAACGTGGGAGTATTTCCTATGTTATGTACGATAAGGTTTCTTTCAAAAATAAATTCTAATAATTGCTCACCTCTCTGGTTGGTGTCCTTGCTACCCCAAACAGTGTTGTGAGCGTTGGCGTCACATCCTAGGAGTAGTGGCAGTTTCTTCCTCTGGCAGTACTCTACTAATCTATGGGCTTCTGGAGGCGGTACAGGCCCGTCTCCTGCCATATAGCATGAGGCTATAACCACTTCTTGACGATTCTTCTTGAATTCGAGGTAGGCTCGGATAGGGACGAGGTCTCTCGTCATGAATTCTGAAAGACAAAAATAATTAATATTTTTCCTTACCATAATGCATGTTCTGGGTGTGTTCTCACCCATGTGGTGTATTACTTTGGAGTCCTGACAGTTAAGGCCCCTTACCTGGTTTTTGTAGACCCAAGGTTCTTGGATCAGCACGACCCCCAATTGGTTCTTGGTGAACGTCCTGGAGATCACTGCTGATGCTCCTTTAGCATGATGGACGTTCACCTGGGCGATCTCAATGCCCGCCATCTTATTCTTTACCGGTGGGGGTGTTGTCCCCACTAGTAGAGGTGCGGTCTTCCTCCCCCACTACTTCGACTTCCATAGTCTCCTCGGATAATGGTGATTCTCCGCTGTACATTTCAGAGATGTGGAGACTGCCCGTGCTCTCCACATCTTCTTCTACTTCATGGGTGGTGGGAGTCACCACTTCATCCACTTTCTCCTCTTCATCTCTCTTCAGGCCATGCACGGGTATTTTCCCAAACCTATAGTGGATGGTGTGCCCGTTTTCCCTGATTTTTTGGCAGGATAGATCATCTATCCCTGCCCTCAGGATTTGGCCTGTGCCCTCTTCTTTCAGGCTGATGACCTTCCATTGGGAAGTTCTCAGCCCTTCATTCTGAGCTTCTACTAAACGTAGAAGTTTTTCTTCTTCCATTTTCTGGCTTCTGGGGAGAAAGAGAGTGATAGTGTGTACCTTTGGGATGTCGTCTCCCGCACACACCATCAATTCTACTCCCTCCCAGCTTTTTAGGTGGGGAGCTTTCATCCGCAACCATTCCGCTGACTGTGGTGTTTCACAGTCGACCAGGATCATGCCCGGACGGAAATGGATGCCTCCGAAATGGAGCTTATGCTCCCACCCGTCGCACATCTCTTCTACTAGAGCCTCCTCCAGTTTGGTTTGTTCGTCCGCACTGAGGGATGTCTCAGGGAACGCTCTGGGGAGGATGGCCAGCTTTTCACTTTTCACGGCAGCTGCATAGCTGCCGCCCGTGGAGGTGGTGGTGCTTTGTCCCGCCTTCCTTCTTTTGGGTGCTTGCTTTCCCGTGCTACTTTGCGGGGTGATGCTTGTCACATCCCGCTTTCGTTTTCCGGATTTCCCGTGCTCCGGTTCTTGGGTTTTGTGCCCCAAGGCTTTCTTCCTGGCTTCCTCAGGTACAAGCCCTTGGTTGAGGTAGCGCAGGTACCACCTAACTCCTGCCCCACTGAGTCCACGCCTCAGAGGGTCATCTCTACCCCCGGGTTGACCCGGTTCAGGTAGGTGAGGTAGATTTCTCCTCTGCTCTCTTTTCCGGGGAGCCTCCCGCCTTGTTGAAGGGACCGAGGAGGATGTGGAGGGAGCGTGGATGCTCTCTCTCTCCTTCTCTGTCTCTCCTTTCTTCTTTTCCCCCCCTATTCTTTCCTTGTGAGGAGGTCTCACATGAGATAGGGGTTTCTTTTGTGAACGGATGGCATGCTCCGTTTTAGAATGAGTAGCGGGGATGTCCCGCTTTGGTTTTGTGGTGTCTTTTTCCATTTTTAATCCCACGAGAAGCAAGGGAGCAAAGAGGTCAACTCCTGCAGAGCCCCGCATGCAGGAGCAAGGGTGTTGAAACTGGAGGTCCCCAGGTCTCCAGAGTTCGCATACTCACGATAAAGCTTCCCCTTTACCACGCATCCATCGGCGTATGATGTTCCACCTTGGCTTGGGGGGATTTTTATTGTGGCTCCCATCCACTTGGCCGGCCGGTTAAGGCAAGCCCCCACATCCAGTGAATATTTCCTCAACAACCACCAATTCACTGGATCCGGTGTATATCAGGCAGGCTTCCACAAAAGAGACAACTCTTTCTCCACGCTGTGTTTCCTGATATCTTGAGACTTCTGTGTCAACGAGGTGCAATGCTATATAGCTCTCGGTGCATGACCACGGAAGTCTCGCTGAGCTGTCCTTGGTTTCACTGCCCCTCCCCGTCCCGTCAGGCTCGAGGAGGGGCGGTTACTCGGCCCCCCCACCAGCGTCGAGGTCTCACAGCTCCTTGGGGGAAAAGTTCTACAGTTACACGGTGGTCCTGTAAACGATTTTCCGTTTGTAAAAAAAGTAGTCTAATTTTGTTATCGCCACACGTCCGTTCTTGATTTATTATCATTAAATACGTAAAAACATACATGAATTCTCGAAGAACGGACATTTTACACCGCCCGCAACTGCAACAATAGATATTAAAGTTGCAGAAAGAACGGGCCTAAAAAAGTTACAGCTACAAGGTTGATTTTTTTTTAAATTATAAAGAATATCATAAATATTAATAAAAAATATCAAACGGACATTTTCTATCGCCCGCAACTACACGAAATTAAATATACCGGATGATCCATGCCCCATAACTTTTTTCTACACAAGCTATCGGTTTGATTTTTTTTTAACGATAGAACCGACAATGAAGCACATTCTAAAAATATTTCTATTTATATACAGGATGTCCCAAATAAGATACACAACTAAGTTCTGTTTTTTTAATGGGCAACCCCCTTTTTGTTACATTTTTAGATTCGCCATTAAATTGTCGATATAACGCACCCGGGTTTCTTAGACTTATCTGCAATAGTTTTTGACGTATGTCAATTTATGTGTCAAAATAGCGTCGTGCAGAGATCCACAAAAAAATTCATAACTTCAGAAATATTCAAGATAACTTAATCAACTTTTTTCAGTCGATTCCTTAAGCTTTAGCTGTAGCCGAACTCGGAGTCGATGTTCTATCGCCTACTACGATTTTTTGAAAATGACAAATTACAAATAGCAATAACTCGACTTTTTCATATGCATCACCCTATATTTTATTACATCATTTTTGCTGATACAGGGTTTGTGGGGTTTATTTGGTAAAACTTGCGAGATTTATTGCAAAATAAGAAATGTTGACGGTTTATTCGAGAAAAAAAGGAATCGTAAAATTGACAGATTCATAAAATTTTGAAAAGAAACTGTTTCAACAAAATGAAATTGTAATAGAAACAGAAACATATTACAAAGTAAACAATTTTAGTAAGTAATACAATTTGCAAGAACATGAAAGAATGATATTAAACATTTTTGACAAATGCTCGAATAGGTCACCGTCACCATCGTTTTCCACACAAAAATCACTCAGTCGCCTATGTATATAATGACGTTTCTATAGCTGTCAGAAAAGAAAACGTTGTATTATTATTGTATACCTGCGCACCTGTACTGTCAATTCCATGAGATAGTGTCTGTGACTCGGACGAACATACACATAAATTTTGGCAGGAGGATGCTAAACACGATGGCGTGGGTTAAAATTCTTTTCGAGTTGGCCCCACCATCCACACAGACAAAAATTAACCCCAAAAGGACCGTTTGGGGGTGGAGTCGACTTGGAGGGGACATCCAACATCACCATCACATTCAGTATCCTCGAAAACGGGGGTTTACATTAGTTTTGCCGTTGAAAGACGCAATTCACTCTTTTGGGGGTGATTTTTGGCCGTTTGAGGGGTAGGTAGGTAGGTAAAAATTATTTGTGTTTCTCGTGGTTTTTTTCCAACTCACAGAATGCACTAAAAGCATCAATACCCACGACGCGACGCAAGTGGTACGAAACGCCACTGTCGCATTCAAATTACTATACACCTCACATAGTTCCACTGTTTGAGGTGGATTTTTTTTTAAATGTTCGTCTTGGATTCCCCTATCGGTCCCTCATTTGGGATTTTTGATTTCGATCTTTATTTTTCTGAAATTCGACTCCATTCGACCACATTTGCGGCGAAAAACAGTTTTTTTTAATAAAAATCAAATTTTGGAGTCGAATTTCAGAAAAATAAAGACCGAAATCAAAAATCACAAATGAAGAATGGATAGGGAAATCCAAGATGAACATTTTAAAAAATACTTGAAAATCCTGTGTGGCAATAAGTCTGGTTACGGTATGCCGTATATTTGACAAGGTATAATTTTTTTTTGTATTTAAGAAATAACAACTGTCTGTTTCTAAGCAATAAATGTCAAAAAATTACTTTTTTGTTTCCAGGACAGGCTGCAGAAATTTAATATATTAAAATAATAAAAAATTTGACCGTCCTGTAGATCGTAAATATTTAAAAATATACATGGTTGGAAAGAGAAATAAAACACCTTTCAAAAGAGGTGTAACACGTCATATATTGCTATTAAAAAAAAAGAGGTTACGTTATTAGTTTGATAGCTAACGATTTCAGAAATTTGACAATTACGTCAAAAAATGAATATTTAGAAATAAAAATCGACCTGTCTCAGAATTTTTCCGCATTTTATCAACGCACTGTATAATAGCCATTTAAATATAAAGTCTAATCATTGAGAATCATACCAAACGCGAAATATTTTTCTGAAGTTTAATTAAAGATAAATTGATTTTTATACCAAAGACTGATTCCAACCAGATAATTAACTGTTGAATACCAATTAACTGATTGTAAAGTAGCCCTGGGAAATAATAACAAAGCCTCGACAACACACGATGCTAATAAGTAAAACATTCGATATGGCCTAAATAAATGCAATGTATCCTAACTGATGTTTTTTACTAAAATCTTCTCTTAATTAACTGCTTTGTTTATAAAAAGCTCCAGTTATTTATTACTTTCTTTATGAATAATAAAGAAATATATTCTAGAGCAATCAGCCTCGCGTGCTTCGAAAAGGTTTTTCGACTCCCCAAAGGGTTAAAAATATGCCATACAGCGTGGACGCACTACTGATAGTGCGTTCATTTTTCAGATACGATCTGAAGTGGCAGCGAGGCAATGCTCCTTGAAAACCACCGGACCATATCTCCTATCATAACCTCATTAAACGAGAAAATTGCAACGAGCTTATTTCCTAGGATTTATTTCAACACAAAAATATGGTTTTTTGCCTTAGAAACGGTGACTTATGAACACGAAAGCACAATCTATGAGTCAGTATCGGACTCGATTGTTTGGAGTGATTATAAGTAAATTAATATAATTCGGTCCATCCACATAGGTAATGCCAATAATTTTTTTTGTTTCAAAAATGATTGGCCCTGGTGTATAATTGTGATGAGAGGGTTAAAAATAGCTATTTTGTAGGTCTGTTATCAAAATTAACGTTTTACTTACAAAAAAAGAAAGCAATTTTTGCAGACAGTCAGCTCCAAGAAGTTGTATGTTGTATGATACCATTTTTATGCGGAAACGCAAACCAAAACTCACCTCTGGTTTATCGAGTTAATAATTCCCTTCGAAACCAGTGAAACTTTTTAGTAAGGGTGGTGGAAGCCCAATTTACACCCAATTTACCCAGTCTAGATTTTTATCTCATAAGTTATTAGCTAGCCCTGTTCAGCCAGCTAAGTAAAAATCGGCATATTGGGGCTCTCCCTCCAAAAATGTATCATTTGCAATTTTCCTTGTAGGTACGTGAAAATTCACGTTCACGACATCATCGCTAATTTATTATTTTTCTTCGACGGTTTGTTCACTTCTTGTTCTTCATACTTGTTTCCCCCAAACCTCTCCTTCGAAAACTCTCAAGTCCCACATTTCTTGAATCAGGATATGGAACTGCATACATTCCACTGGCTAAATCAGTTTCTGTAACATCTACCCGGAATGTAAATGCTAATTAATTGCAATTAAATGCCCTAATTGAAGGATTTAATTCGCCTTTGTTTTCTTCATTCAAATTTTGATAATATGAAATACTGGCAATTAAATGCAATTTGTTATGGCAATTAAATGCCCTAATTGAAGGATTTAATGTGCTTTTTGTTTTCTTCATTAAAATTTTGATAATATGAAATTAGGGCAATTAAATGTTAATTCAATGAAATTTGATATGGCAATTAAATGCCCTAATTGATGGATTTAATGCGCTTTTTATTTTCTTCATTGAAAGGACGAGGCACCTTTCTTATGGAAAAATGGCTTTCCGTCAAATTTTGTGAAAAATTGGTATGATATAGAACTCGATGCTCTGAAAAGTGTCCATTGGCCCAAACCGATCCTATGGCTAGTTTTCGAGGTACAGGGTGTTAAATATCAGAAATGCCACTTTTTTCTTGTAGAAAACATGAATTATAGATTATTTGGCAACAATATTTTATAAACAATTACTGTACAATTTGGTTATTTACAGGATGGTTCGAAAATAAGTAATATAGTTTTTTTGGAGAAATAATTTTTTTATAACAACAACAAAAAATACAAGCAAATGTCATTGGATCATGAATATATAGTTTAAGTAATTACTTCTTGGTGATGAATCATATTTTATACAGGGTGACCCATAAATGTAGTTACAGAAGGCATATAATGTAAATTAGCTTTAACGAATCGCACCGTATAAACGATGTGTAAATTTTGTTACTCTACCACCACTCTATGTCATACAGCGTGTTAAACTGATTGCAAACACTTTAAACATTAGAAAAGCTGTGTTTTGTGCACCACCCTGTATTTTAAAAGTTTCTCCGTCACCTTAATAAATTAATACATTTTCACATTAACAGAAATTCAGTATTTAACTGAGCAAAATTTTGTTGTAATCCTATGACCAGTTTTCCTAAAATGTATAGCCATCCTTCTGTTTTCATAATTAGTAAGCTTTTTTTATATTATTTTAGAACAACTAGTAACTATGGGTACACATTTTAGGAAAACTGGTCATAGGATTACAACAAAATTTTGCTGAGTTAAAAAATGAACTTCTGTTAAAGTGAAAATGTATTAATTTATAAAGTTGACGGAGAAACTTTTAAAATACAGGGTGGTGCACAAAACACAGCTTTTCTCAATTTTAAAGTGTTTGCAATCAGTTTAACACTTTGTATGACATAGAGTGGTGGTAGAGTGACAGGTCGTACATTTGTTTAAGATAATACAAAATTTTTATAACAAATCGTTTATACGGGGCGATTCGTTAAAGCTAAAATACATTATATGCCTTCTGTAAGTACATTTATGAGTCACCAAGAAGTAATTACTTAAACTATATATTCATGATTCAATAACATTTGCTTGTATTTTTAAAGCTGTTATAAAAAAAATGATTTCTTCAAAAAAAACCATATTACTTATTTTCGAACCACCCTGTAAATAACCAAATTGTACAGTAATTGTTTATAAAATATTGTTGCCAAATAATCTATAATTCATGTTTTCTACAAGAAACGCGAATAAAACAGGTCGGTTATGAGAAATTTGGTTACAAAAAAGTGGCATTTCTGATGTTTAACACCCTGTACCTCGAAAACTAGCCATAGGATCGGTTTGGGCCAATATACACTTTTTGTCAGAACATCGAGTTCTACATCATACCAACTTTTCAGAAAATTTGACGGAAAGCCATTTTCCCATAAGAAAGGTGCCTGGTCCTTTGTAGAACTAACAATTTAGGGTTCCAGATTCCCCACTCCCGTCACTTGCGTTTAAAACTCACCATTTTGATTCTAATTTTTACGTCATGAACTTAGATGACCTGCAGAACTAATTCTAAACTCCAAATATTAAATCTATTATGGTTGTCTACATATTAAGAATCCTGTCGATCCAACTCTGTATTTCTTATATTATTGTTAGCAGAGCATATCTTTTTTTTTAATTACATGCTTAGAAGCAAACGGTGAAGCACATACATGATTGTACGTAATCCTAACATCAATTATAAACACATTGTGTATATATCATTTGATGATTTGGGGTGGAAAAACGGATTTGATTTACTCCAATAAATAATAAGTTTATTCTTGCAAAGGAATCATTTATGTATTTAAAGTCATTAGCAGACCTACAAAAGTGCATTATTTATTATTATATTATTAGAAGTGCGTATGTAATTTACAATGGCAACTCAAATAGCAGAATTACATTCGACATATTTTGCTGGTTTTTTGATGAGTGTATTAGAATGAGAGTATTATATAGCTTTGAAATAACTACCTACTTTGTGACAGGAAGAATACATTACTTTTTCATAACCTTTCATTCCTTTTCGGCATGAGAAAACTTCAGTATACCAACTGGCTTATATTATGCACTTTATTGTAACTTAAACTTAAAACATTTCTTTAAACTTTATGGAGATTTACGTATTTTTGCTGACAAAGCAGACTACTGTGGGTTATCTACTCCTGATTCTTTTTAGAGTTATTTTTTAAGTTATAAGAATCCTTTCTCTGTCAGAAATTTGCCTATTGATCAAGGATTGGCGGTGTAACCTGGGTGATTATGTAATATGTTCTATTTATAGATATTGACTTGAATTATAACAATTTCTTGTAGATTTAATTTACTTATCAAAGAATTGTGGGTTTTTTTCAGTTAAATTGAAATTTTAACATGTATTTTCATATTATTTTTGACATATCGCTCGAAAATTAGGATCCTACGTCACAATATTTATTTTTTTTAAACAATCAGATTAAAAAAATTGCTTCATCGTATATAATTATGTCGACCATATACCCGTAGTTACAAAAACATAGATTACAGTTAATTCTTTAATTAATTAGCAGGTATTTTAATCAAAACCTTTAATTAGGCTTTTATTGTCCGTGTACTTTTATGGAGCGATGGTCATCGGATATTTTAGATGTAATTTCTCGGAGGAACGAAACGATGAATGGCAGTTTGATTTGATTAGAGCGCGACAGATAAAATATCGGTTGTGATACAATAATTATGTGAAAAATGTGGAAACAATAAAATCAAAGCTGAACGCCGCTACTTGTGTTTGTTACATCTGAGAATATTAGCAGAAGCGGCTTGATTTATATACAGGGTGGCGCAAATTTAATTGAACACTATTGGGATTTCGTAAACCATTATAGATACAAAGTTGATTAAATGGGAAGAAAGATGTGTATTTTCAAGAGGAGTTTATTGGTTTTTTCGAAATTAAAATATCAGGTCCAGTTTCTGAGATATTTGAGAAAAACCAAAATTGACGATTTTCTTTTTATTTAATGAACACCCTATTTTTTTAAGATAAAAAAACTTTTTTATTGTAGGCAAAATATCGCTTAACATAGCGTATCCAATTTTTTAAAACAACGTTTCTTCTTTGAAGGGCTACCCTCAACTATTTTTTTTAAATACGGACCTGTACTTTTTATTTAATTTTTGAAATCCCCGATTTTTCTCTATCCAACCATGTAGAATACTTAATTTTTTATTAGGTTCTTACAATGCACTGCAGTTTAGGAATTTTTCTAAGTACAGTCTTGTTCAGTTTTATCCTGAATATTTTTTAAACAACTTGGTTTTTGAGCATATTTTGGATGTAAATTAAAATCATTCACAATGACTGTTTAATACGTTGTAATTTCTAATTATCTGTTAATAGTTGAATAAATGAAAAAAACACTCTTACTGTTAAGTTAATGTATCTATCTTTAAATTTTGACATTTTAAGACCGTACCTAATCAATAAAAAAGCCCTACATAAGATAGTAGGTTGTCTTGATTTTTTCTTGTTTTGCCATTTAATGCATTTACTGTCAAATAAGTGGCATTTCATTGAAATAAGTGACATTTCTTTGAAATAAGTGACGTTTCTTTGAAATAAGTGACGTTTCTTTGAAATAAGTGACGTTTCTTTGAAATAAGTGACATTTCTGTGGAATAAGTGATCTTATTCAAGGGCACAACAAATACATGACATTTGTAGTTCTATGTTTTGTGAGAAAACCACTATATTCTATAGTATTCGCAGAAAAACAAAATTAAACAGCTCCTCTTCCTGCAATAAGGAACGAATATTTAGGTTTCACCCCTAGCGCCTGCTCTGTACTTATTTAACTTATCGGATTCGAAAACCGAACTGACGAAGCCAAAAGGCAGAAACCGATCTTAGGATGTGGGATCGAATAAATTAAATTTCTAACTTAACAGAGAAAGGGAAAACGAATCATTTTCTACACCACTGCACCCAGGAGCAGTCAATATCCTGAGAGACGGTTCATTGTAGTCCGTGTAAAATTCGAACTTAACAAAAACCACATAACTGACTTTTATTTTTATGCCTTTTAATCGATTTCAAACTGATATTCTCAAGAATGTTATTATTAGAGAACGGAAGCGTTTTTCGGTTGAGTTGAGCCCCAAAAAAGCCGTTCTGTGGCCACTGTTGCGTAATTTCACAGTGGCGTAAACGAAGATTTAACTCTGGAAGAAGAAAACTACGTTAAAAATCGTATCACATTTGATTTAATAAACAATTCCCGTTGTGGATAAGGATGCCATTTTTTTTTCAAAAACGCGAAACAATTTCTAAATTGAAATGCTTAAATTGTCTAAAATTATCTTTTAAAGGAGCCAAGCTCTTGAATAATCATGCCAAGCCTTTGAAAAAACAAGCAAAGCCTTTGAAAAAACAAGCCAAGCCGTTGAAAAAACAAGCCAAGCGTTCATAGTAGTCAAGCCAAGCTTTCCTTACAAAAAGCTTGAATTTTCAAGCTTTTCCAAGCGAAGCTTTCAAGCTTTTGAGGATGATATTATCTTAATAATTAATAATAATAATTAAATATTATAATAATGATAATATCTAATAATAAATTGATTCCTATTATCACCACTACTAAAGTACATTTTTTTCTGAACAAATGAAATATTTTGAAACCAAAATATTTTTCTGTGAGTAATAAAATTGCACAAATGATGTCAAACAACTACTCCTTGGACCATATGCCCCAACAGGTATTGAAGTCCAGACGTTGGTGGTGTGTGACATTTTCTAATGTCGTATTTCTTGGGAGCTGTGATTTTAACTTATTTCACATCATTTGTGCAGTTTTATTACTCCTAGTAAAATATTTTGGTTTCAAAATATTCTATTTCTTCAGACGATACAGTTTTCTATATAATTGCAAACTTTGATTTTGTTATTAGGCTCTTCTCCACTTACTTCGACTCAACCAGTTATTTTAAGTATCTAGTGGGTCCAATGCAGTCTTCAGCCATCGTTTAGAGATACGATGTCAAGCTAGTCTAGGTACTTCTTACTGATGAGGCACAATAATGCCAAAACCGGTCTAAGAATGACAGGCTCCTTTAGTAACAAAATCAAAGTTGTTAGGTTTAAGTCCCGAAAGGATTCGGGTTCCAACCGCGTCTGGACTTCTGTAATTCAATACCTGTTGGTGCAGTGTGTGACATTTTCTAATGTCGTATTTCTTGGGAGCTATGATTTTAAGTTATTTCACATCATTTGTGTACATTTTTTCTGCTTCCAACGTTGTTGAGGGCTTACTAAAACCTGTTAAATAATTGCAAACTCTCTAAATGAGAGGCCATTCGTTATTAGTGACTCTTAAAGTTTTTAAATTGGCCGTATTATCGCATAGAACGTTAATAGCATTTTTTTAAATTTAGAGCCCAATACAGCATCTCAAAAGAACTGTTCCATCTTGTAACAACATCTAATTTTGGCATTTTCAAATTTAAGGTATCTCAAAATTTTTCAAAATTAATTTTAAGTTGCTCAGACTTTTTGATTTTCTTCGCAATAGCTTTAATAGTTAATGAGTGGAAACAATAATACAAATTGTTTACTTCAAAAATAGTAATAATTTTAGGTTACTATTTCATTTATCAATGTCTTTTTATGACTTCCTTGAAATGGCAATATTCAGTTTTTATCAAAGATATGTTTTTAGAGACTGTTCGAATACATAAATTCACTGCTAAGGATGACGTAAATGGTCGGCTCAAGCCAAGTTGCGTGCCTCCAGGGAAGTGGAAAAGAAGAAGAAAAGAACTGAAAACTGCTCTTTAGAAAGTGAATAAAAATATTTAATGTATCTACTATTTTTTAATGTGAGTTGACCCTATGTACAACATCTTACAATATTACAGAACTATTTCTGCAATATTGTGACGTTATCTTTTGCAATATAACAGAAATTCCATAAATATTACAAAATAATTCTACAATATTGCAGGAATATATTCAAAAATATTTCTGCAATATTGATACGTTAATTTATGGGGCGAACATTTGGATGTTTCTGCAATATTCCTGAAATATTTCATATCTCTTTTGCAACATAATAAAAATATTTCAAATAGTTCCGAAACATGTTCCGGCAATATTTCAGAAATGAAACTGTGCTGTGTGGGCATGACAGGGTACATGTTTCACGGCCATCATAGTTGAAAGCCTAGTAAAGCTTGATAAAGCTTGGAAAAGCTTGAAAACCAAAACAATCCTGTCTCCGCAAAAATGAAGCCAAGCCAAGCTATCCTTTTTTAAGAACTTGACTTTCAAGCCCAACCCAAACTTTTATATATCAAATCAAACTACTTGGTACTTTTAAAGCTGATATAGTTTGCTCATTTTCAATTGCAGAAATATAAAAACAAAATTCCCAGATATGCCGACAAGTTGCTTTGTTGGCATTGGCAGCTTGTACAAAGCGGCATCCTTTTGTTCTGCAATAGAAAATAGTACTATACCCTTTAACGTGCAATTTCTCCGCTCAAGAAGTTTACATAACCAAATTCAATGCTTTCAGATGAATTTACAGCTAGTACGATTAAAAATTAAATTGAAATTGTCAATAACAAAAAGTTCGTCTTGTATCGGCTTGATTGATGACCGGAACTGTCAAGCAAATGTTTTAATTAGCCCCAAAAACGAAACAAATAACTCGTCTTCCGTCTTCGGTCTACGCCACTGCAATTCAAGCAGAACTTTTCTCGACAAATGACTCTTTCAAAGAAACTCAAATTACACAATAAAACGGTATCACGTTTTTATTGCAGGCAAAAAGTTTATTTGGTTCAGAGAAATAAGAGTTTCGCCATTGTTACGTTTTTTCCTCCAACTTAGCCATTGACAATACTTATTCTCGGTTTATAGAATCAGCGATTATTGCTGATGTGCTACTCGGCACTTTTCTAATCGAAATTATCGATCGTTTGCATACAGAGTGTTTAAAAATTAGACAGACATTTTATACTTAATTTTTATTGATAATTTTATTGGCGTTATTTTAGCAATGATTTAAATGGCATATTAAAGCCAGTAGCGTGCAGTAGGCAGGGAATGGCAAATGTTTTTCTCAAAAAATTTTTTTTTAAATTTTCAGTTTTATTTCGGAAATTTTTTACAACTAAATATAAATAATTTCATTCTTTAAATGTTTCGTATATGTTATCGGAATTTTTTTTTGAAAAATTGTTTCTTATGAAAATTTTTATTTTGTTCTTAAAAAATGTTTTTTAGGACCTCGCAATTTTTTTTTGTAAAACTCCCAGCATTCTCGGAGAAAACAACCTTTTCCCAAAAATCTTTGAATTTGCTCATCCCATTTTAAAAAATCGCAACTTTTTCAGATTTAACGCTAAGGCTTTAAAATTACTAATAAACAAAGACAATGGACTGGAGATTTTTTAGACTTAGTTTGAAATTTTTATTTTGTAGAGGCTGGTCTAAAATAACATTCCAAAATCTTCCATTGAAGTTTTTTCAGTTTTTTCAAATGGGACACCCTGTATAAGTATTCATGGATTCAATGGATACTGAATTTTATCCCCTTCAACTTTGCCATTTACTTTCCGTACCTAATTTTCGTCATTTAAAAGTTATATAGAAAAAATACATTTTTGGTAAAAATCTAAGTAGGCCAGCGAGAACAGCCAAAAGAAAGTATGGCATTCCATTTGAAAAAATTAAGCCATTTGCCTAGTTTACTAATGGATCACCCTGTATACATCAAAAATAATTTTAAAATATTTGCTTTTAACCACCATTAATAAACAAATAAATCTGTAAGTTTTATACCATAAGAGTTACTAGAAATACGAGGTTTGCCGGACCCTGTATACTTGTTTTGTAATATTTCCAAAAACTGTGGCCAACCGTCGGATTTTGATTTCAGAATGGACTTCTGAGCCCCCAATTTTTTAGTTTTAGATGCCCTAAGTTGTTAAAGTTGAAAAATTGGAAATTAGGAATTAATTATAATCAACCTGAATCCACGTAATCGTATTGACAAAAAAATTGTATTATTTTAGTTCACCCTGCATGAAACCCAATTTTAACTTTTATGTCCCAGACTATTAATGGTCCTGGACTATAAAATTTTAAATTAATCAATTTGTCAGTTTGTATTAAATATAAATAAATATATTTCCGAGTCCTCAACATTTGTTGATTTACCATTTATCTTACATCAAAAATAATATTGAAGAAGGCCACAACTAAAGTGACACCCAGTATAAAATAACAAAATATAATCTGTGTACCGTAACAACCCTTAAAGTGTTAAAATCACGAAAAATTAATGAGACATATAATAATATTTAAAGCTCCAAAGAACCCTCTTGTATACAAGAACCAATTTTGCATAATAGAGCGCGTCTACCACACGGTTCCATTCTAATCCCTAGTGCACCACGCGAATCGAAGAGCGTTGGTTCCCCCAGAACCCAGAACCATGGACGATGACTAATAAGCTCCCATCAAGCATCACACAGTGTCATGGTACCCAGCACAGGTGCAATGGCCTCGCGAAGGTGAGGGGCAGGGGGCCAGAAGCTACCTGTCGTAAGTACCAGCGCCGGTTCCACTACACAGTGTCAGTCGAATCGCGGTACCACACAGTCGTGCCGTACTTCTTCGTTAAAACATGTCACCTGGCCTGCGAATGGCACTAGAAGAATTCACGGGGAATTTTTTACTGCCCGTGGTCTTTGAGTGCCATCCTCAAAGCCTTTGGTACCCTTCAGCATGGATATCGGTACCACTTGACCATTTAATTTTTTGATTTCGATGTGGCTGACGTCAGTTGTTGTTTGGTTCTAGGAAGTGGTGAGTGTACTTACTTACAGTGAGAGTCATCTAGGTTGGCTTTGGCTATGATGATGACTTCGTGATCTAATGTTAGAACAAAGAACTAGCTCTTGATTGGTAAGTAGAGAACTTTAATGCGATCAGGTCATCATTCATCGGATGCGAGTTCGTGATGGTACCGAAAACACACTGCACTCAAGTGTGGTCTCTTGTCAAACGGATGACAAAAATTTTTAGCACTTTGACGGTCTGATTTTTATAACATTTTTATTAATAATAATAAAAGTTTTTACAGCTTCTTTAGATTTGGCAAAATTGTGAAAAATTCCTCGATAATTCCATCCGTAATTGATCAGTAAAATAATAACGACTGTTTGAAGATTTAGGAACATGGTATATTTTTATTTCCGACGAATTTTGTTTAAAAAATATAGAGAATTCACCTTGCTTAATTCCATTCGCGCTAAATCAAAAATTGTTCAGTAATGCTTTGACGACTGTTGGCAAGTTTCTTAAAAAATTGTGGAGAATTGAGTCTGCGCCCCATTTCCCTTTCGCTCTAAGCGAAAAATTACAATTTTGAGTTATCGATTTACTAGATAGTGACCTTTCTGTTCCTGGAATATTAATTTCCCTTCCCTCTTGAGAAAATTGTCTTTTATTTTTCTGTTTCTTTTAAAGCATTTACTTTGGAAGCATTTTCTTCCGTTAGATGTTGATTGTTTTCCATTGACTCCTGTCTGACTGACTATAAATGAACCAATTTAAATAACCGGAAGTACCATCTATACCAACTCGAAGGACCAACTATACCAACTCGAAGGACCAACTATACCAACTCGAAGGACCAAAAAATAAAATCCAAATTTTTAACTGACACTTTTCAAATATGACCCCTACTAAGATTTACTGAAATTTGTATAAACATTTTCATCCTGATAAATGTTAACAGATATAGTCATATACAGGGAAACTATAAGACTTCTATAAATTTTTAACATAGAAAGCTAATGGTAGTATTTTGATTGCTATCTAATTGACACACTTCATATATTTTATGTAAAACTCAAATAAAATATTTGGTAAAGGAACTACTTGAATATCGACAATGGCACTTGCGCTTGCAAGTAGTGTTTTTGCTTTATTACTTTTCGATATATCAACCCCTATCATTAATTTGGAAAATTAATTAAAAATACATATTTAACCGATACAAGATTTTCACCAAGTAATGACGTTCGCAAAAATCCACGTTTTGATCAGATAGAGAGTTGCATATTGTTATCAATTTAAATTAAAAATAGATTGGGATAATTTTTTAAGCAATTTAAATTTTAAAACAGATAAATATATTTAAAATTATTTAAAAACCAAACAAAAGCTTCATTAGTTTTTTAATTCGTCACTAATTATCAGTCTTTCTTAAATATCAATAACTGCGGTATTTCCTTTGATTAGTTTAAAATTTTCGTAACCCACTTTAAACAAAATCTATTCAAAATTTCATATTGATACAAGAAATGATCAATAGCCAATATTGTATGCTCTTCTATCCATTTACACAGATACTGTTTCGTTTGGCCAATGTAAACTCAAAAATATCTTCTTGGGTATTCAGCTTTTTTCAATTTGTCCAAATATATGACACATTAGTTGATATATAAGGACGGTACGAGAATAGGTATAGTAGTGACTTCTGAATGTCATTTTTTGGCCGATTTCAGAAGGGCAGAAGGGCCGTAGCGTTTGACTTCGTTGCTATTGACGATTTGAATGGGGCAACCGGCATTGTATTATAGAGGGCCCTATTCCTATTCTCGTACCGACCCTATAAGGTTTTCGGGTATTTCTTCTAGAGAGCTTGATTTATTTAGGGCTTAAACCGTCCACTAATAATGGTTTCAAATGTCATATATTCCTCCCACACTTAAATTCGCCCAAGTAACCTCCAAATACGTCAATCTACCAAAACTGCAGACGGAATAAAAATGAAAAAAATCAAAGCCCACAAAGCTGAGGCGTTTAATTGGGGCCTTCGATGCACAACTTATAACATAAATTATATTATTGTTATTTGTTGTATATAAGTCGGACGTAGGAAGCGAGTTTCGTTTCTTCGAGTCCATGCCATTCGCTATCGAATGAATGGTTATAATAAGGTGTTAATTAAAAATCCAAATATGGCCCACAGCCATGGCTTCATGCTTTTACGAGAAGATTAGTAGATAAATAGCCATGTTTATTTTTATCATTTCATTCTCTTTCAGAATGAAATTAGGTTAATTATAATAACAGCGGCGGAGTTTATCAAAATTATTTAAGCAAGAAGAAGAAAGGTTAATTTCACTAAAGATCACCCAGACCGACGATCAGCTTCCTGAGAACATTATCTGCACTAGGTTTCTCGATTATACATCCTATAGGCAACAGGTTGATACTGACTTTGACGTATGTTAGTTCAAAATTTGTTTTCAAAATTGGAATCATGATTAACGTTCTCAAAAACGTATATAATCATGCCCTGATCTTATTTGAATGACATCTTCCGCGCATATTGACTGCTGTCAGTTATCAAAATATGTTACTAAAACTTATATAATGTCCTGATTTTATTTGAATGACATTCTGCGAATCTCCACATATTGACAGTGCTTTTGACAGGTGTCAGTTATTAAAATATGTTTGGAAAACTTATATAATCATGTCGTGATATGATTTGAATAACCATCTTCCACATTTTGATAGCTGTCAGTTATCAAAACAAGTTTCGAAAACTTATATAATGTCCTGATTTTATTTGAATGACATCCTCCACATATTGACAGTGCTTTTGACAGCTGCCAGCTATCAAAATATGTTTGAAAAACTTATATAATGATGTCCTGATCTGATTTGAACGACACCTTCCACATATTGACAGCTGTCAGTTATCAAAATAAGTTTCGAAAACTTATAGAATGTCCTGATCTTATTTGAATGACATTTTCTACATATTGACAGTGGTTTTCACAGCTGTCAGTGTCAAAATACATTTAAAAAAATTCGATCTGAGGATGAACGTTGTTATGTCGAAACGTTGATATTTTACATAAATCTTGTTCTAATTGCCATATCGCTCAAGTGGTAACTTACTTATGATTGACGTGTTGAATGTGAGATGTGCTTCATTCATTCTAGCTATTTTTTTTTCAATTTTAGGACTGGTCCTTCTCTCACAAAATAACATTGAACGCACCTGATTTGTCAAAAATAATTAAGTGTACTTACAGACCTAATATGGTGATATACAAGGCTCCTTACACTTCAATGAAAATATAAATATTTCTACTTCTTTTTTTTCACAGAAAGTTCCATAATAGGATATAAACTGTACATGGGCATTAGAGTGAATAGTTTCCGGAACTATTGTGATGTTAAACCTTCGTAACAGGTTGTTTATAAGCTGTTTATTTCCTCATTTTGCATTTGCAATCGGTCGCAAACATGAAAAAAGATAAATATTTTTTCTAACACCTCCTTTGAAAATTGACTTTTCCTCCCTATTTTTAGGGTTGAAAGGGGCACTTTTCTTCCCTAGGGAGGTTACTTTTCCTCCCTATTCGTCCATATTTATATATAAATTTATTAAACTCAGTATCAAATGGGTATAGACGTCAAAATTACTGTCAAAATGTGTAGTGCTTTTTACTACAAATTCGAATCTATATAGAATGTATGATTTGTAAATGTTCTAGTTCGATGTCGAATCTGATTCGACATTTTTGTTTCCGGGTGGATAGTTTTGTTGATCATTCAAACGTCAATGTCTGGTGAAATATTTCTTTTTTATGACCGCAAACGGTTAATATTATTACGTTCTCCACTTTGTTCAACACTTTCAAAGGTTTTTTTAGAAAAACAATTTTAAATAGGGAAATATATTTTTTCGTTTTTGCTTCAAAACATGTTATTTACTGTTCTAAATTTGGAAATGATCACCAAGATATTTTAAATACAAATTAATGTATAACGCGAACACATAAAAACCAGGAAAACCATTAAAAATAATGATAAAGTAATTTACTCTATGTATTATTATTTTATAACAAAGAGGTAAGTGTACTAAAACAATTTTTTTGCGGATATATTATTATGAAGTCGACATCAGAAGCTGTTTATTTTTTTTTATATTTAGCTTTAGGCTAGTTATCTGACAGTGATATACAGGGTCCTGCAACAGTGGCGCCGTGTTCCATATCTCTATTTAGGAAAGAAATAGGAATACAATGTTCTATAATATTACCTTATTGATCGAGCTCTACAAAATAAAAAAAAATCAGTCACAGGGACCTGCCCAGAAAAAATTGAACACCCTGTGTGACTGAATTTTTTTTTATTTTGTAGAGCTCGATCAATAGGGTAACATTATAGAAAATTCTATTCCTATCTCTTTCCTAAATTGAGATATGGAACACGGCGCCACTGTTGCAGGACCCTGTATACTTCAAAAATAGTCACTACGCCCCTCTTATTTTGGTTTTATACCAGATAAAAATATGACCATATGAAAACATCTTTTGATTTATTAGTTAAGCGATGTTTTACACTTCTCTTCTTACCAACTGGCTTGTATTATGCACTTCTTTGAATCTTGTTAGGATTTAGTGATTAATATGAACTTGATTTTCGTGCTGCCAACGTTAGGGGTAGCCAAAAGTTAGCGGGGGTAGCGATAAGCGCTTTTCTTCCTAGGTTACAAGTATTTAGCGAATCTATGGCCTTTTATATCGATGGCTTACCTCCCAACTCCCGAGGCAAATTTTTGTATTGGTCACGGGTTGGCTTTTGGAAAGAAATTTAAGGGTTTTTAGTTGAGAAAAAAGATGTTTTCGGCACTAAGCCAGAAGGTGATCTGAATTCAGCGCGGGAATATCTTTTTGTTTGGGGCGGGATGGAGCAGACAAGACTATGGGAGTAATTTTACGAAGTATCTTTCATCCTTATTAGAGCCCTGAAGGTGACATTTGATCGAAAGTGCTTGGACTAATATATATTTTTTAATTTAGCTTCAATTTACCTTCTTTGTAATTATTATTATATTAGATCTTTTTAAACTTTAAAGTTCATTTGCCTTCAATATAAAGCTCTCTAGAGTCAATTGTAAAACCTGTCGTTGAATTAACTTTTAAATACCAATTCGATAGCGATAAATAAAAAAATTAAACGTGTTAAAATTTCCATCAACTGAAAATTACAATCAATATCTGCTCATTGAACGCCGAACTATTCAAAAACATCAATAAAAATAGTTTGAAAATAAAATTACGTCATAGAAAATGTTAACAGTTACCCGTAGGCAGATTACGATACTCATTTATGCTTTATATTATGAATAAAAGTACCTGCATAATCACTGATTTAATAACGCCTATATCCAATATTTAATTATAGCTTTTTATACGTTTGTTTACAGACAAGTGTCTTCGTCAAACAACGGTGTTTTTCAAATGGTTAATCAATAACGGATAATATTGATATGGTCACATTGTTGTCGCCCAATTGTGACACTGTAAATTCAATTATTATTTATTAACAATGGGCTGAACATTATTTAAAAATAGTTTTTGATACCCAATAGGCCATTTTATACGTAGGTATACTTTTTTGGTTAAATATTTTCGACTTTGTGCCAGGTGTTCCGAATGTTACGGAGCATTGTCCATCACCATTTTAGACCTTTCTTGCATTTTCCTCATAGTAAAAATTGGTTCGGTAACGCAGGGACGCGCTGTACATACTGGCAAGGCCGTGAAGCGCACGACAACGCCAGCGGCTTACAGGCGCCGTCAGGCACCTGGTCATTTAAAATTTTAATAAATATTTGAAACTTCACATTAAATTTACATAAAAATCGGTGGTGAAATTTTGAAATTGTACCACTCCCTGGCAGACAAAATAATCTTGTTTAAATTAGAAAATTGTGGAAATTTCTGGCGACCGGTGCAGGTACCATTTAATTTTTAATTCTCGTCGTTATTTAGTAATATTGTAAATTGAACTTTATATTTATTCTTGAAGCACTAAAAGTTTCGGAAAAATAATTGCCAAACTTAAAATTTCGCCTTCATCATAAATAATATATTTTAAATACTGAAAACTTTATCTTTTTTCGTTATTCCATATGCCAATTACCCAGACATGTGTTGAATAATATATTCAATGTCAGTTCGTGCTTTTGACTAATAAGTTTTTTTTATAAATTTAAAAATGGCAACTAACCACAGTTGAAATCTAGCAATTAGATGTAGTTGTACCAACAATTTTTATGGATAATTGAAATATTATTTTATAATGTTTCTGTTCTACTATTTGAATTTTTGCGAGATACAGGATGGCCAATTATTAACTTTATTATCAGAATTTTGTTTTTTTTTTGGCATAGACATGCGTGTCATTCAGCCAACCACACGATTCGTCTATAGGGGAAGAACCTATAAATCTAACAACCAGAAAATTAATTCAAAATATCCGTGGATTATTTATAAAAATGATTATTTCGAAAATAACCTGTTCGACATGTTACTGCGTCTATCAATAATGTTTTTAAAATAAACAATGTACAACTAATTTCTTGAAAGAAAATACGGCTAAAATAATCCAACCCTGCCATTTACCCAGCTGATTCTTAGCTGTCAGTTTTTCGACCGGGATTTTTAGTATTTCTAGAGTGTGATTCATATCTATTGGGACATAGGCTAAGGACAGGTTAATGGGACCAAAATATGGCGATAGGACCAAACATACCTTAATAAAATATTGCTGTGGAATAAGATACAGAGCGTTAAAGTTGAATTTTTTTTTTGGTTTTTTTCTGATAATGTCACTGTATCAATTGTTATCAAAATCGGCACAGAGGCATAACTTTATAGAAGGAATATTATTTTGTGTATTATTTCACATATTGTTACAGGGGGCGCCACGTGAATGATTCCTGATGATGAAACAAAACTTTTTAGTAATTTTGATCAGAAAATATGACGTAAACATCATTTCTACATAATATTGGTACTCTTGTTTAAACACGATAATTTCACCCGTTTTCGAGAAAAACGCAATTGAACAGTTCTGAGATGGGGATTTCAAATAACACAATAAAAAAACTTGTAACGTAAGGGTATTTTGAGAGTAAATAAAAACAATTTAACATAAAAAGAGCAAACTTAAATTAAATGTTCTATATGGCCTCCTCCTACTTCTATGCCTTTTTTGTAATTCTTGTAATAAAGAATGTCAAAGGCAACATTAGTTTATTACCTGTTCAATTGCGTTTTTCTCGAAAACGGGTGAAATTATCGTATTTAAACAAGAGTACCAATATTATGTAGAAATGATGTATACGTCATATTTTCTAATCGTGGTGCCCCCTGTAAGAAAATGTGAAATAATACATATTCCTTGTACAAAGTTATGCCTCTGTATAATTAAAAAACCCAACAAACTTGATTTAGAAGGTCTTGGGATGCCAAAAAACTAACTTAAAATTATTCAGAAGTATACACGGTTCTTGTACATACTGTAACTATCAAATTTGAGTACATATTCATTCGAAATATTTTTTTTTGAGTTACGAGAAGTGAAGTTTTACCCATTGACACTTAATTTATGTACGCCTTTGAGGTAGGTCGCTCTAGTGGCCGACCGAATTTTGCGTACTGGCAAAACAATCTAGTAACAGCCATGGCGTCAATATAAATTCCAAATCAACGACAATCAAATTTTTTAAGTGTGGGTATTCCATCATATTATTTTTATCATTTCTGGCCTTGAAATGTTTGTGAGAACTACAATACGACCATTACATATTATTTTGATGTAACGAAAGAGGAAATTGACTAGCATCATGATTCGTTATTTCAGTTTCATACCAGGTGAACCTGAACGATCAAATGCAGGTGCGGATCGAGTCAAATTCAAGGATAACGTTTGGTTTACAAATCCGCTTCGAAAGTTACTATACAGGGATACAGTTTGATGAATCAAAATAGGTTTTAAAAAAGAAAGTCACATTTGACAAAAACTAAAATTTTGAAAAAGTTGTTGTGCGTAACTTAATACTATTTTATAAAATTTATCCAGTGGTACGGTATCAGGGTTGGTGTGAACTTCCTCCCTATTTTTTACGCCACTAGAAGGCTCAATGGCTGGATGGATTTCCAATAATATTTAAAAACCCTAAAGGTTCGATTTTTGCACAGAAAAAAATATAAGTAAACCAAGTTTATTTTACTTAAATCATGTTATTCTGGATGTAATTACTAAAAAATAATTCACTTTCAAAAGTAAGCCATACATACAACATATTTTGACGTAAATAAATTTTTGTTGTCATCGTGGGCGATTTTCTTATTTGGTTGTCAAGGCAACCGCCTATCTATCTATCTATCTGTGATGGGGGTCTCGATACACTGCAACCTATAAGATCTATTGTGCCCCCTACTGTTGCCCAATCGTTAAGGATGTCTCAACGATTAGAACAGTTCCTCCAGTCCTATTGCTTTCAAAAAGTTCAGGATGTCGGTAGGCTTCAGGTTAGGTAGATCTTCCTCTTCTATTTGATATTCTCCGAGGTATCGTACCCTTGGATTTTGCATAGATGCATGGATAGAGGTTTCCTCCTCTTCCACGCAGAATCTGTATTCTTCTTTGTCTACTAATCCGAGTTTCTTTAGGTGGCCTCTCAGCCGGCAGTGCCCTGTTAGGATACCCGTTAGTATTCTGAGCTTATTTTTACTTTTACTGACGCAGTCGTAAGACCTCTTCTGGTTATATTTCCCCAGTAGTGTCTTGGCCTGCCTCATTCCTTGTAGTCCTATCCAGTATTGGGATCTTTTGTTATTTACTTCTTTTCCAAGTTCATCAAGTATTGTACTGGTGCTTATTCCGCAGAAGGGTTCAGGTCCCAGAAATTGTGTTTCATCCCCTTTTTTTTCGAGTACGTCTGCTATTTCATTACCCTCCACTCCAGTGTGTCCCGGAACCCATAGGACGGTAACAGTGTTGCTCTTGTCTAGTTCGTTTAGATACTCTAGGCACTCCCAAACCATCTGGGAGTTGATTACGTGGGAGTTCAAGGCATTAATGGCTGCTTGGTTGTCTGACATGATGATGATCTCTTGTCTGCGAAAATTTCTGTCTATGTTGAACTGGACACATTTTCCGATGGCGTATATTTCAGCTTGGAAAATGCTCGGAGATTTGCCTAAACTTTCAGAATATTTGGTTCCAGGCCCATATACTCCTATTCCTGTTCCATCTGTGTACCATTTAATGGCAGTTCTCTTGAGTTTTGGGATGGTATCTTTATCCCTTTCGCTTTTGTTACTTAGCTTTGTATTGAATTCTTTCACAAAGCTAAACTTCTTGGGGCATGTCCCAGGTTTGGTGATTTCCAGAAAGGAGTCGAAACTTACGTTTGGTTGATCCTTCTCTGGTCATTCTGTAGGTTGTCCTTATCGCTATACTCTCCACTACTATATGAAGGGGTGTAAGGCTTAGGATTACCTCCATGGCGGCCGTTGGGCACGTTCTCATGTTATGCATACGTAGGCTAGTCTTTGGATTTTCGCTAGATTTGCCTAGGCAACCGCCTATACTAACTAGATCAGATAAAATATTAACCTTTATAATCTACGTAATTTGAACTGTCCGAGGCGATATGGAAATTGTCCCAACGTGCATCTTCTATAATATCAAAAAGGTGGGACAATTTTATATCCACCTAACCCCCTAAAGGTTACTAACAAATATTTCAACATTGCTACGAAACGACTCCATCCGTTGTAATTTAGTTTTAGTCCGGTCCTGGCGGCAATATACAAGGTGACTTTAACATTGCCGTTGATGTTCACGAGCATTTTATTTAATTTAAATGTAATAAAACTGAAATTAGAATGGTAAGGTATAACAAATTAGAAATTCAATTTTTTTTTCAATTCTATTGGGAGACCACTAGGAATATCATGGGAAATAATTTTTTTCTGTTAATTCGGAATTTGTATTCTTTGGGTATCCATTTCTATTTTGTTTTGTATTTGTTCCTAAATTCTGATCTTCCCATGACAGATGTTAAAACCAAAATTTTCTGTTACTGAACTTACCAGATCAGTTTAATTATTTATTACACAACCATAAAAAATTTTCAATTAACGCCAGTGTGTCAGAGGGGGCCAGGGGACGAGGGAAATTTTTTCTATATTTTTCCCAACTCTCTAACTCTAACATCATAAAAAATTCAAATCGCCCGCCGCTCCGAGGGAGCGTAATGTTTAAAGTACGCGCATGCTCCCTGCAGATACCTGATACCCATCCCGCGCCTGTTTGCCATACCTCATACTCTATAATTCTAAAACTATAAGTAAGTGTCGCCATCTATCGCCTAGTAGTGAAATGTTTCTAGAACTTTTCATCTTCTTCGAACTAGGCCGTTGGACGGCGCTGGAGACTTCTATACGTTGAAATTAGACTTTATATAAGCAGCGAAGCACGATGATGAGACATCGACTGCATCTTGTTGATGCCGTGGACTATATTGAGCGAATTTTTAACGAAAATTTATTTTATATATATTGTAATGGAAGAAATTTGATTCATTCACAATAATAAATACTATACTATTTAGTAGCAGTATCTTAGATATAAAGACATCTACGTACTCTTAAAATATGTGCAGTTCCCAATTAAACACCCTGTATAAGTAACTTTGTTAACCTAAAACACAACCGATCGAGATTTTTCAGTTTCAATCTACATCTCATCTCGCAAGATCAAAAGAAATATTCAAATCAACCGTCAACAATTTGATCTTTGATCGTCAATCTCGTAACACGACACGACAAAAACATTTTTTAACGCTGTTGGAAAACATCAAAACTAAATCATTCTTTTATTGTTCTTCTTAACGGTACCACTATTTACATCGAGCAGACTTGTTGGCATTCTAGTTATTTTATATTTTACAAAATCTTCACGATGACGATCAACGAAACAATCACGATTTACATGGATTGTAACTGGAACTATTTTCTTAAGTGCTACGGTTCCGTTAATGTATACAGTAGACACTGTTGAAATTTTTATGATTGGCTCCAGGCATATCGGAAAAATTTATTTTCATATTTTTCTGGAATTTTGTTTAATAATATTGCGGGAAATGTTCTAAGGTGGCCGCCGCGTTACTAATCGTTGTAAAATTATCTTTGAATAGATCAAAAACAGTTTTTGTATCTAGCCTTAAAACTGAAGAACAATGGTCAATTATTTTTAAAGCTTCACACTGAAAACTTAACAGTTATCAAATGATCTTTTAGTATTTTTAGTACTGTCTTAAATTATCGACATTACATCGGTGATAAATCTGCAGTCGAGAAATTTAAAAAATATATCTGAGCTCTAAAAAACAATTGAGAAAGCACATAAGTCAAGGAAAGTAAATTTTTCAGGAGACACAAAAAACTAATCACTGTCTTATGGGGTTTCTTAATTAACTGCGATTTTCGGCCAATCATATCTCGGCTTTGGGAAGGCTGATTGATATGATTTCTCTTCAGTGCGTACAAATACCTGTTATGAAGGCATTGCAATAAAAGTCATTTTCATAAAAACACTGACTTATGGGGTTTCTCAAATTACCGATTCAATTCTAACTTCACTTTTGTTTTTTATTTTCAGATTTCAAGCCTCTTCTAAAATTTGAATGTCATCCATAATGGTTTTTAGGAAACATTTGGTTAAACTATTTGAAAGCAAAGGAAAGAACTACTAAACATGTATATACACTTCAAATCAAGTCATGGAAATCAATCAGAGCTTTCTATAAAAAATGTTATTTTTTATGCATATGCTAAATCAAAAAAAAACTTACCTACTTCAAGGCACTTCTAGTAAGATCAAAACTAATTTTAGTTAAAATTGCTTTGGATAAAGTACACAAACACAATAAAATTGCACAAATTACTAAAATTTAATTCATTGTCTTTTCCATCTATAATGCCGCGAAAATTTGACAGAAAATGGTAGTGACTACACAAACTAGCTTATTACTATTTTTTATTTAAACTACTATTATTTAATTTTATACAATGTAATACATTTGTAATTTGTTTTGTTAGTGATTAATTTACTGATTTATTTAAAAAAAATAGGAGCTAATAGTATGGTGTGATTTGTTCGATTACTTACTAGTGATTTTTGGCTCTTAAAAGGATATAAGGTTGGTAGCATTGTCTATGTATTTTTAAACTACTAAATTTTTAGCGTCAAAACTCAAAAGTTTGTATGTTAGGTTATAGTTTAATTTACCGTGTTGGATATATTTTTTAAAATGAGCGCTAGTGTGCATTATTTTAATAGTCAACTGATCGATTATTTATTAATGAGAGTGTTTGTGAACTGTACCTAAATTGCCGAAATGAAAAGAACTTGCTATCAAAGGTAAATAAATAATTCTTTGTAATAGTGATTGTCTTTAATAATAGGAACGTTTTTTTTGTGTCCTTAATTTATTGCTGATTTCCTTCGTTATAAGGTAATATCCATAATCATTATTTACATTTAAGAATTCTATTCAAATTAACATATTATTCTAAAACGGTAGGAAAATAAAAAAGTAAGTAGCTATCCTTCATTGAGTCATAAAAACAAAGTTTAACAACTGATTATCTGTTATACATTAAACTATACCGAATATGCAAATTGATAAATTTGTTTATATCACTTCTGCATTACTTTTTTCGAGACGTATTCTATATTTGGTTGTTCCACAGGTTCTACACGGCATAATTTTACATCTCATTTACATAGCTAATAAACCAAAGTTTAATGTTCAATGTATTTGTATAGGAGAGCACAAGTCAGGTTGCGGCGGTTGAGTTTTTTTTTATTTAAATTGGTTTTTGATAGGTTCCTAATTTCGTATACGTTATAATCAATCACAGTTTTTTTATTAATTTAATAACTACTAAAAATAGCTAAAAATATTGTTTCGAATAGTTTTTATATATGATGAAAACTATGAGTATGAATATGTCAGGGTTGGATATTGGTTTTTTTACGATTTGTGGCTGAAATATGAATCCTATAAAAACATTTTGATGTAAAAGTTGTAGATAATTAAAAATCTAAATCTATTCTATCGTTTTTAATTTGATTTTTCTTAATTTACTTATAATTTACCCTAAATCTTTTGACCACCCACATACTAACAATTTTTGGTTTGGCCCTGGTCTTATAACAATTCCTCGTTCTACAGAAAATACAATTTTATTCTAAATCTGTTTACGCTATTCCATCCAACAATGCAAATGAATATAACTCTTCTGTGTGCGGTTACTATCATTAAACAAGGAATTTAATCTTTGATCAGAAACAGAAATACCGAAATTCCGTTAAATCAAAACTCTAACAATTTCATCTCGATTTGTCTGGAGGCGAGATTATGTAATACTTAACAACCGTGGATGGTGAGAAGAAGTATGCGCACTAGAGGATTTCATTCCTAATGTAAACTTAATGGTTTGAAATTATGAAACAAAAAAGGTAAGATAACAGAATATGGAAAATTATGTGTAGTTTTTTTAAGATTGGTAATAAAAAAATTATATTGTAATATTGTAGTGGAACGATATTTAAGTATAAAATAATACTTCAAAACAGTTGTGCTCTTATCATAAAAATTAGTTTCATTTGTGGAGGAATGAAATAGAAAATACTGCGATTTTTTTTATTCGAAATGGAAGCAAATAAAAGTTTTAAAACGACGAAAAACATGCACAAACAAACTCTTTTTGGAGAACTGTTAATGTGAATTTATGTTTCTCATACAAAATACAAAAAAAAATTGCTTAAAAATTATAATTACTATTATCCAAAATTTTGTTTAAACAAGATACCTCAATTCCTTACTCGTTTGCTAACTTTGTATTAATCCCTTAAAGGGATATGAAGAAGAGAGTGACATCTTGACTAGAATCAGTCAAATAAAAACTTTGCAACACACAATGCAAATTGAGTAAATGCAACACCCAATACATTGGGAATCGTTGCTTTGTAGTGTCATAACTCATAACATAATTTTATATTATAGCGGATATAGCTATTGACTTGTACGAGTTTGGAATTTTATTTATTGGATTCAAAAAGCCTAACTGACGAAGCCGAAAGACAGAAACCGGTCTTAGGATGTCGAACCTGATAAATTAAATTCCTTACTCGTTTGCTAAGATAGCTCTAGATTCATCTAAAGGCTCTGGTGGCCGGGTGCAGGTCCATTTAATTTTTCATCCTGTGGGCAACAATTTTTATCTATAAAATAGTATGAGATTTTTGATAGATTTGTTCTGTACTTTTAAAAGTTTTTAGTGTCTCAACGGTAATGATAAATCCCATCTCATTTGTCAATATTTTGATTATGAGGTTTTTCTGTAAAATTTATATAATAAATATATACCGGGACAATGATATAGATGTCATTCGGATATCTCAAAAAAAATTTAAACTGATACCTGCGCTTCATATCAATAACGCAGATACCTTGTAAGCACTGAAAATATCTTTGTACTTCCCCTGTATTTCAATTCTTTACCTCCACGCACGCCATGACTCCATCAAAAGTTCGCAAGATGGACGTATCTACCGGTACATCCTATTGTTCAGTAGCGTGCGAGTTATGACAAATATCTACGTTTTGTGTACCAGCATACGGATACCATCCGGTATTTAGGGTTAGTAGCAATGTTGCCGGATTTAATTCTTAATTACCTCGAGTTTCCAGATTCCTTTATAAATGTTTATTTTTCTTTGAAATATGTACAAGAAATAAATAAATATACGCCCAAAATCTCACAAAATAGTTTTAAATATATTGAAATTATTTAGTAAAATGATCAATCCTACTTCAGGGGTTCAATGAGCAAACACACTAATGAATAAAGTAAGGAGTAAAACTTCAAGAGTCCCTATATGAATTTGTTCCCCAAATTTTAGGTCACAGTCTCCCCAGTCGCTTCAATGGAGGGAAATTCCCCCTTTAATGAAAACTGCACTATTAGAATTCCCTAACTAGGTAAGTATTCAGTTGACCTGGCAACGTTGGATAATGAGCTGGTCATGCGGGCCCGAATGGGGTGCTGAAGCGTAACGGCGACCGGTGGGGGACGAAGGGACATCGCCGCTTCACGCACTAACAACTGCGGATGTTTCCCGGACGCTAGAGCACACAAGCGGAACCGCGAGCATCTTGTACAAGGTGGTCTCAACCTGTGAAGCTTCACTTAGACGGAAGATTGATGGGTTTCGTCCCAACTTTTTATGTTAAATACAAGAAGAGATATGTTGCACAAATGATGTGAAATAAGTTAAAATAACAGCTCCCAAGAATTACGACATTAGAAAATGTCACACTGCACCCACGTCTGGACTTCCAGGGCCTGCTCTACAATGAGAGGCGAACGGAGCGATCGCTCCAGGCGCCGAGTCCCAGGGGACGCCAAAGCGGTGCCATGTGAATAAAATTCCATTCCATGTACGTCAGAAGTTTTATTCATATTCGATAAATTAAATACAAAGTTAATATGTCGAGATCTATCAAGTTCCATGCTTGCACATACAACTGATATTAGGGGTAATCAAAGGGACGCCATAATTGGATCTCGTTCCAATCCAAAATAGGGGTAATCAAAGGGGCGCCATAATTGGATCTCGCTCCATTCTAAAACTGTCCAGAGGCGGTTGGAACTCGAATCGTTCTGTAATTCAATACCTGTTGGGGCGTATAGCCCAAGGAGTAGTTGTTTGGAGTCCAGATGTGGGTGCAGTGTGACATTTTCTAATGTCGTAATTCTTGGGAGCTGTGATTTTAACTTATTTCACATCATTTGTGCAGTTTGAGTAAAATATTTTGGTATCCAAAATATTTTTTTTTTATCATACGATACAGTTTTTTGTTAATTGCAAACTTTGGTTGTGTTATTAAGGTGAAGGTGGCGTTGGGCTTTCCTCGTTCTTGATACACTTGCTATAACGCAACCATTTTTATCAAGAACCAGGCGAGTCGAATTTATCCTTCAGACATCCTTTAGGAATTCATCCTTCAGGCATCCTTTAGAGATAGGATTGTCGAGCTTGTCTGCTTCTTACTGATGAGGCACAATAATGCCGAAACCGGTCTAAGAATGACGGGCTCCTTTAGTAACAAAATCAAAGTTGTTGGTTTAAGTCCCGAAACGATTGGGGTTCCAACCGCGTCTGGACTTCTGTAATTCAATACCTGTTGGGGCATATAGCCCAAGGAGTAGTTGTTTGAAGTCCAGATGTGGGTGCAGTGTAACATTTTCTAATGTCGTAATTCTTGGGAGATGTGATTTTAACTTATTTCACATCATTTGTGCAGTTTGATTGCTCCCAGTAAAATATTTTGGTATCCAAAATACTTCTTTTGTATCAAGAGATATGTTGTATCATAACATTTTTTTTATACATTTTGGCGCGTAGATTTTAAAAATATATGGTTTAAAAAATCCTCTAAAATATGTTCCATCATGTACAGCTCGACGAGTAGATTAAAAATCGTACCTCATAATTAAAAATATCAAATCGTTCCGTATAGAGAAATTAAAATTCCAGCGATTTTGGGTGGAGTTATACGGTTTTTTCGGAAAACAAAAACGCATTTAAAATTTTCACAAATCAAAGAAAATTCAGGTTTAAATTAAAATTTATTATAAAAAACAATCATTGTTTTATTTATCTACATTCAGTCATTATCCAACTTAAATCACATCCTCAAACTCCTGTTGTTCCACATCGACCGTTTCCACCCACATATTCTCCAGCTGTACTGGATGATGTCGTTTCTTGTGCTTCTTAAGTTGACTAGACGAAGTGTAACTTTTAACGCACATATCACATTGAAACTGCTTTATACCAGTATGCTGTTGCATGTGGTATTTCAAATGTACAGACTGCATAAAAGTCCTTCCGCAACACATGCACAAAAACCTTTTACCGTTGTGCTTCTTCTGATGGTACATATAAGTGTCGTAAGTTTTAAATTCTAAGTTACATTCGCTGCAGAGGTAAGCGGCATGTGTCGAATGCACAGCTTCATGCTTGCGGAGTGTCCAAGCGGTGGGAAACGATTTAGTACAGCCTTCAGCGCTACAGTAATACCTAAAATAATTGGGAGAACAATTTTTGCTGAACGTTTAAACATAAGAAATTGAACAAAAGCTGTTAAAAGTTAAAGAAAGGTTTAAAAATTTTAATACTACGACTGGCCGGTCCACATAGTTTGAAATTAGTTCAAATTAATCTTAAATGCGATGTAGTCAAGCGTTCCCCTGATGCTTTAAAGGACTCCGGTAAAAATAATAATTTTCTTGAGATTTGTATCAATTAAATCTTACCTGAAATTGGAATGCGTCTTTATGTGGGCAGTCAAAGTTCCTGTTCTATTAAAACTCTTCCCGCAATAAGGACACTGATATCTATGGAGCTTCATAAAATGGTTCAAAAAGGTATCTGGATTGTAAAATGTACCGTTCATGCAAACATTGCATTGAAAAGTTTCATTGTGCATAGACATATGAGGAAGAAGGCCATTTTCAAATGACGCAAAATACAGAGTGGGACATATTGGGCAAGAAAACCTAATTTTGATTTTTCTTCTAAGAACAGTTTGCGGCTTATGGTTGTTATCATCGTCAGGTTCTGGTTCTGTTTTAATTACTTTTACTGTGACATTACGTTGGTAATTTTCTAAACTAGTTGAAGCATCATTTTCATCTAAACTGCTTAGGAAATCTCCTAAATTTTCTACTTCTACTTCCTGATATTCATATTCTTCTTCATCTCCTTCTTGTGGTAGCAGTTCCTGTTCTTGTTCTTCAATTGGTTCTTCATATTCTACTTCTTCATCATCATCATTCTCCTGACTCTCATTTTCGGTTATTTGAGATCCCTGTGAATTTTCGTCAAGCACTTGTAGTTTTTCCTTTAATGGTAAACTGTCATTTTTTGTACTTAAATTAACAAGTTCTCTTTCTTGCAACAACTTTTCGTGATTCTCTTTGAACTGTACTATAAAATTAAATGCTATTCTTAAAGTTTTAAAACATGGCACGCACACTCCATCAGGCAAATCTTCGCTTATTTCTAGCTAAAAATACAAATACAATAGCTATTGTCCAAACCAAAACTAAAAGAAATAACTGATAACGTTTAAACTTTAAATAAGGGTAAATGAAATGTATAGCTAAAATGTCTAAAGTGAACTAATATAGTATAGTTTCAGTCGCTCAAAGGTGTTTGAATCTTACATTTGGCATACATATTTACCTCTACTGCAGTACAATATTTTATCATAGTGTTAATTTCTTGATCACAATTTAAAATTTGACCATTGATGGGATACAGTTTTGACACCTCATCTAAACACACTCTACACCTATTACTCATTTTTATTTAATTAAATATTGAATTAATAATAAACTAGAAAATATATTTCAAATCTAACAAAATAGTTTGTTAGTTGAAATTATTTCTGACAACCATAAATGACAATCTACAACCATCGAATAATAGACAACGAACGAACTTTTGGCGATTGTTTTGCTATTTTTTATCTTTATCTGTAAAGTGGTTATTACAAACTATCTTTGTCTTTGCTGCGTTCGTTGATCACTCATTCTTTTTCTAAACTGACTGGATTATTACGGATAGGTAGTTTCATGAACAAAAAGTAGCTACACGTAAGTAGTGGAAAAAGGCACACAACATTTGACATTGAAATTGTCGTAGGGTGACACTGACGTATTATTATTTATATTCACAATTTTGATGTGCGTCATTAGTGAAAATAGAATATTGATCTAAATTATGTTTTTGGGCAATAATTCAACAGATTAGTGTTATTTTTCTATATTTACTTAATTTCGCATATAAAAAACAGTAAAGATTTAATTAAAATTGTTAATGTAACAAAGAAAATATGGAAGAAGACATTCTCACAACTTTAAAAATCTTAATAATTGGTGAGAGTGGTGTAGGAAAGTCTAGTCTTCTACTCCGATTTACAGAGGATAATTTTGATCCTGAACAAACTTTAACAATTGGTGTAGATTTTAAAACAAAGAGATTAAAAGTTGATGGAAGCATCGTAAAATTAGCAATATGGGATACTGCTGGACAAGAAAGATTCAGAACGTTAACACCTTCTTATTATAGAGACGCACAAGGTGCTATTTTAGTATATGATGTTAACAGTTACGCCACATTTTCAAAACTAGAGATGTGGCTTAATGAATTGGAAACTTATTCTACCAAACGTGATATTGTTAAAATGATTGTAGGAAATAAAATTGATGTGGTAAGATGACTTTAAAACCTTTAAGAAAATGTTAAACGTAATTATTTATTAGGATAAACATGAAGTATCTAGGGAAGAAGCTATGAGATTTGCAAAGAGACATCACACCTTGTATGTTGAGGCAAGTGCTAAAACCAAAGACGGGGTTCAGTTTGCATTCGAAGAATTAGTACAGAAGGTAAGGAACCTATAAAACATTTTATTATCCATTTACCACAAAATTTATTAGAAAAACCAAAAGAATATTTAACACTTTCAGATAATACAAACTCCAAGCTTGTGGGAATCTTATGAAACGAATAATATTCACATTGGTGACAAGGATCATCCAAACCAATCAACTTGTGCTGGTTATTGTAGTCTAGTCTAACTTAGTTTATATAAATTATATTATTTAGAGTTTTATATAAATCAAGTATTATTGAGGAAAATATATTTAAAAAAAGAAAAAAAAAGGTACATATAAGTTTGTTTGTAATACAATAAATAAATATTAAAAATATTTAACTGTAAAGATATTCACTAATTTTATAATTATTGCTTATAAATAATGTGCAATACTCACATGTGTTTTTTATTTGCTTATTTTGCAAGAAACTAAAACTGTAAATAGTTGTACACACTCACACACTAAGCATTTCATAAATAGTGATTTAAACTTGTATAAAAAAATATTATTTAATTTGATGACTTTAATTGTACACCCTAAATGTTTGGTAAATAATAAGTTTTATATTATATCTGCTATCTTAAGTTTCCCTTATAGAAGGCGTGCAGAAAAGTGTAACTTTGTGCACACTCGTAGGAAAAATAAAAGCTACCTTAAGTGCTGGTCCAAGTGTTCTTTAATAAAAATCCAATCTTATTGCTTTGTTTTACTGAAAATTTCAAAAATAAATTGTACTATAACCTATCAATTTTTTTTTGCTATTTGTGGGTTCATAAAACACAAACTATTATTTATACTCAAAAAATTTTATTAATAAAAAAACAATGCAATAGTTTTTTCCATGGCCAACAACTGGTACATTTATAGCCGACCATTCAAAAGAAAAGGCGTATTTAACACTTAACTTAAATATGCTTCATTCCAATTTTACAGAAAATCTTAGTATCTCAACTTAGAATTTCTATTTTTTGCAAGTTGTAAGTCATTTAAATGGTACAATTTTTTTGGAATAATAATTTATAATATACATAATAAAAAAAATTCGTTCACATCCAATTTTTTACAAAAAAAAAATATATTTTGAGTCTTAAAGCAGTACCTTCTCAAATTTGGGACAAATATTTTTAAAAAAATATCCTCTCAAGTTTTTCCTTTACTATCTTCTTCTGGCAGTCTTACCAGAACATCTCGTTTCCTTTGCAGCAACTTAGCCTTTGTTTCCTGAACTGATTCGCACTCAGGTGCATAACAAACATGTAAAATTCCTCCATAAAACGATTTAGCATCTATTAATCTTTTAGCAATACGAGCAGATTGAATTCTTTGGTAATGAACGTGATAACACTCTGTAAATATTTCTGTAGGAGCATCAGGCACCACAATGGCTGATAAAACTTGCCCATATTTACTACAAAGCTTTCTTAATTCGCTACGTAGGTTTATGCAAGGTACTCCGTAAATATAGAGATGTTGTGATTCTTGGTTTATTGTATACACCTACAAAAATATTTACTTGAAAGATAAGCTAGGAGTAAAATAATGTTTTTACCTTGACAGCCGTTAGTTTCCTGCCTTGTCTGTAAGCAGGGCGTGTGGTACATAATTCTAATTGTGTATGGTGAGGTTTTTCTTCACTCATTTTAAGTATTAATAACGTGCCCTATTTTTACTCGAAAAATTGCCAAGGTAACCTAACTTTTTACTTTACTAATTACAAATGTAACCAGCGTTGCCAACCAATAGATTCTAAAATCGGTAGATTTAAAAAGAAGAGGCGGAAATTATCAGTAGTAATACCCCTAGGGCCTTGATAATACCGAGATAATTTTGTCATAGAGAATGCTGAAAGCGTGTTGCTTGATAATGGCCCGAGGCCGAAGGCCGAGGGCTATTATCCTTAAGCAACACGCTTGAAGGATTCTCTATGACAAAATTTTGAGGATTTATCAAGGCCCGAGGGGTATTCGATAAGATAATTTTTTACTTTGTAGATTTAAACATTTTTAAACTAGTTGTCAGTTTGACGTTTAATTAATTTTTAATCAAAAACTTGACTTGCTGAAAACACCACATGTAGGGTGTTATCGCTGTAATCCATAGCCGATTGGATGAAATTTGACACATGACTCTAAATTAAGTAATTTGATTGGTTACAATAGTTAGTAAAAAATTATCAGTGTAAAATTTTGTTTTGTATTATAAAACAAGAAAATAGAATTTCCAGTACGTAATATTACAAAAATAAAGTCCCGAAAATCGGTGTTTCGGTAGATTACTTTCTAATCGGGTACATTGGTAGGGTTGGCAGCACTAAATGCTTTATATATCTCTGCTTGGGTAACACAAAATTGGCGTTAACTAATAAAAAAGAATGAAAATTTACTTAGATCACAGTTTTTATTTGTAAAAAAAATAGTTTATAATGATATAAAAAAATAATGTTGCCTTAAATAAATAACATCATGGAAACTTCATTTTATTTGGGCAAGCATGGTTCAATCTATATTCAATGTAAATAAGTCCACTGTTGTGCCAATAGTAGAGAGCTAGTACAACAAATATGTGCCACCACTGATGTGAATGTCCAATATAGTCAAATTTGCCTGCCAAAAATCTTTCTGGTATTTTAGTTATGTATATGATAAAAGCAAAACCACTTATTGCATACATTCCTAAAACCCTGGGTAACAGAATCTGAAACAGAATAAAAACAAATAATTAGAACAAAGTAACTTTTATACAAAATTTAGCATGGTAATAAAGATTTTATAAGTTAGCGATCAAATAATTGACTAACCCTCGTATAGGGTAAGTTATTTTGACTTCGTTAAATGACAGTTCTGCTAGTATAGGCACTGGCAAATGCAGTAGTATGCAAGCGATAAACGAAGCGAAGAAGAAGAAGTCATCGGGCATAGAATAGAATAGCGTTTAGTGTTTTGTGTTTTTTCATTAAAATTTAAGATGTTAAAGTTTTGATCGTTGCGAAAAATATGTGAAAGTAACAGTTTTGAAAGATTAGGTAGGTACTTACATTTACTAGTGGGTTTTCTAAGCCGCCATTTTTGATGGTCCAGTGAACTGTAGGTATCACACCATACAGGCCCCAAGCTACGAAAACTATAGTTTTAACATTAGCGTCTACTTTAAATTCCGGAATATGTAGAGCCATTGCTATAGCAAATATCAGAGTAACAGTTATTGTATAAAACATCTGCCAGTTCTAAAAATGGAAAAATACATTTTAAACTTTGTATCTAGGTAAGTTATATTTTAATTCCGTATTGTTTTATTTCTGAACGTTTGTTAGGGCACTTACTGTATCGCACCAGAAGGCATAGTAAATTCCAGATGTATAGATGGCTAGTAAAGAAAGGGCTATCCCAAAAAGGTCATAAGACAAATACTTATAGCAGTCTCTTTCAGATCTGCATGAGAAAGTATGATACATTGCAGAGAGAGCCATACAAGACTAAAAAACATAAAATTATATTAATTTTTTTATTAATTAATTTATCGTATACGATCTTACCATAAAGCATGCCAAAAATAATCCTACTATTATTTTATCTGTCATAGTAGCCTGAATCTTTAATATTGTGAAATCGTATACTGTCAAAATTACGAACAACAATAGCCCAAATATGTGTGACCATATGTTAATGGTTTCGTTAGTCCACCAGAATATGCTGAAAAAGTAAAATAAAATATAATTTTTATGAACTCTGAACCGCTCTACAAAGAACAAGTATCTCTCCCAATTTTCCACATTTTTTCCATTATTGCTACCGCCCCACAGATATTTAATTTTTTTTACGGACTGTTTTTACCTGGACACACATAGATCTGTAGTCAAATTTCGTCTGTAACCACCCAGAATGTAAGGGTTGTGTTGCAAATAGGGAGGCGCCTCATCGTAAGGTAACAACTGTTTCGCTTTTTCATAGTAGATTTCGTCATGCATTTCATCATCACTATTGTCATCATCATGATGTGTGTTGACAACTTTTTCGTTTGAAAGGTCTTCTAATAATGATTGCGTGTGGTCGTGTAGTACGTTCTGGAACAAAGAAAAACTTGTTATAAAATAATAAATAGGTTACTAAGGTTACTCAGATTTATATATAATTAGAAATAACCCTACTTGTTGGCATTTTTAAGTGCAGTATTATTTATGTTAGATGTAGGTTTGCGCGTGAACCTTTATTTCAGTAAAACTACGAATTTACGTAAACTATCGGCAACAGCGCGATCTTGTTCATGTGCTCGCTTTATTTGTTTGGAACACCTCCTCGATTTCATGCTGCCCGGTTAGTAAGAAACAGTTACACAACGTGGCATTAACAAATGTAAACAAAATTCGGCCAATCACGTTAAAGCAACCAACTGTGATCAAGCGTGTTACAATGTGCCAGGCCGGTAAGCAAAACAGCAGGCTGATTGTTGGTGAAGAAATAGAGATGGGAATAACGGTTTTTTTTCAATGAAACTTACGAGGATGATAACTGATTTGAATACAAGGCTGCGCATAGTATTTACATAAACATTTAACCTTTTTATCAATTTTCGCCTTCTAAAAAGATGAATTTTTATTTAAGATAGATAGTACTTAAAAAATATCTTGCAAATAAAGTTGCGTCGAAATATATAAATGTTCTCCACCAACTACTCTTCGATTAATCCAGATTCCTCACTTTAGGTCAGGCCCGGATACAAGGGGACCCCCCCCCCCAACGAAAAAGATCACATATACAAATAGATAACTAGAAGGTAATAAAGACATTATTTCAAAAATTTTCTGGACCCCCTGGAAGGTTCGCCCCCCCCAAATCACGGGTCTGAATCCGGGCCTGCTTTAGGTTGATGCCATATCATATAGTTTTGTTTAAAATTGTAGTATAATTAGTTAATAAGTAAATAGCCCTTCTGTGTCTAGGGTGTTTTTACGAAATTTTTTAAACAAATTCAACGGTTACTAAAATAATGACATCTCTACTGTTACGTGATATTGATTCTATTGTTATATGTGTTGCATATGCAATGTATTTTCCGTGATTTTATAACGAATTGATGTTGCGACACAGTGCAAATTTTGTTTTGATTGAGTAAGAAATTAGCATATTTTTTCAAAGGTCAACAAGAAATTTTTTTCGGGTCAGGACTAATGGCGTCTGTGAGTCGGAAGGACATGGACAAAAATTTACCCGGATCGAGAGTACCTCCCCCCCCCGTTTTCGATGATACTGAACACAATGGCGGTATCAGAATTTCTCTTTTCGCTAGCCGAACCTCCTAAAAGAGCCAAAAACTACCCCCTAGAAGGGTTAAACGGGCAGCACATCATTTCCCTGTAAAAAACTTATTTCCCCCCGTTTTAGAGGATTCTGAGCACGGTGGTAATGTTGAAGATTACTTCAGACCCTCACCAACTCCCCGTCATGCCAAAACTCACCACCGACAGGGGTGTTTTTTTTTTATTTTTTATTGATATTGAACACCACCATCGTGTTCAGTATACTCGAAAACGGGGGGGGACAGACGTTTTGCCGCTGATATAAAAAATAAAAAAACACACGTTTTAGGGGTTCGGCTGGCGAAAAGAAAAATTCTGATACCGCCATCGTGTTCAGCATCCTCGAAAACGGGGGGAGCAGGTACTCTCGATCCGGGTAAATTTTGGTCCATTTTTCATGGTTTTTTCCGACTTACAGACGCCACTATACGTATGGATTATTATAATACATAAAACTTTGAGAATGGTCGCAAAATCGAATTATTTTTTTAGAAAATTCTGAAGTCTTTTATGGCGTTGAATTTATTGTGGTATATTTTGAAGTAAAAAAAACGAGAATAGAAGTTTTTATATAAATGATATATGATACGGTAAAAAAGTTTTTTACATTCTCACTTTTCTCTTAACGCACCCAAGAAATCTGCGAATAGCCATCCTTCCTTTATTGGTTACTTTCTCTACCTGTCAGTCTTGTGGCGTCAGCATCGACAATCGCACTTTCGCAACAGGAGATCATAAGAATCTAGAGACGTTTGGAATCGCCATAAATGTGGCAGGTCGCAGGAATCTGATTCCAAGAAGCCGTTGGCTATAACGCGGCTGGCACAGTTGCCGATACCACAATTTTTGATCTAATCTAGAATTTACTGACAATTTTAATTCAAAATAAAAATGTATTTATGAGAAATTAATTTAATAAGCAATACAATGAATGCTAAAACTATTAAAAGTTTAATTAAAATTTCAAAACAATAGATCGTTCCCACTAAACTTGCAAACACTCTTCCTGCAAGTTTATTTCCGGCTTGCCTCTCAAAATTATTTTGTATGCGCGTGGAAAATGTGCAATAATCTTACAACTTTTAGTTTATAATCGTGAATTTTTAGCAATCTTATCTGATAAAATTTAAATTTTTAAACTTGAAGTAATCTTATTTTTGTGAACTTTCAAAATCAAATCAGCAAAAAATTGTTATTCATAAGTTCATTATCGAAAATTTAATATAAGTTAAATACATAAGATCCAGGCGTCCTAGTATAAAAACTTTAAAGTAATAAAGAAATAAAAAGTTTAAAGTGTATTTATAATGGTAAGTTTAATGGAGTTTTAAATATAACCTTGTCAATCAAGTGCAATTTCGAAAGATTACAGTTAATTTGTGATTGAAAGTACTTAACTCACTTTTATAGTGAAAGTTTCAATAAGTTTTAAATTGTTTGTTAACAGTAAGTTTATTTTTTAAGTTGCCATAAAGATAAGCGTTTTTAAGTTTATTTTTTGTGAGTGAGTTATATTCAAACTTCCTGAAAGCTATTAATAAGTATTCTACGAATTTGCAAGGAAACTTGCATTTATATTGGTAAGCTTGCAAACAATTTGCAGTAAGTGTATTTTGTTTAGTGGGTTTTTGAAGGATTCACTCACTTTAATTGGATTTTTAATTAATAAATGCCAAAACTGGCGAACTTTGTAATCGTTTTTTTTTTACTATCAGTGCTCATTTTATAAAATCAAGTTTCCAAAAAGGCAAAAAACACACTGTACATCCGCCTAATGTATCAGTAATAAAGAAAAACAGTTCGAAGTGACAACTTCGTAAAGTGCGGTCAATAATTCTCCAAAATCCTGGCTTATGTTCAGTTAAAAAATTTCCAAAAAACCTATGATCCAAAATAGGATCTGGATGACCGAAACTACCACACAAAAATTAAAGAAAGTTATAAAAACAATACAGGCCAAAACTGAAAATGCGATTATAAAATTGAAATCAGAACATTTGTTATAAATTTTTATTTATGGGAGCGACATTTTTTTTTTAATTAAAGTTCATTTAAATTTCGTATGAAGATCTCACTGAGCTTGCGCGTATGCGGTCAAATAATCGAATGCCGCATTTGATAGCCAGAAATTTAAATTTAAAAATATATAAATCGCTGTTTAAAATCTGCAAGTACTTTGGAGTTTGGAATCTAGCCCCTAATTGCAGCCATTTTTTATTTATCCCTTCATATAAAGCGACAATTAGACTGCACTGCACTAATGCAGCACCCTGTATAAATCGACCTTAAAATAATCCACTTAAACGTTAGAAAATTATAAAATCAAAACTTTCTAGAATAATATAAATTATTCACCATCCGAAACAAAATAGAAATTAATTAGAAACAAAAAGATTTCAACCTTTTACTTATCTCCCGTTGTTGGAGATATTTTTTAAAGTAAAATTGTTTGTTAAATTTTTTTTAAAGTCCTCCGGTGTCTCCTGCTCGCCTAATATTGTAGCCTTTTGTTGTGGCCACATCATTGTTACTTCAAACAATGGTCGAATGTGTTTGTGAATAGGATGAAAAGAGTATTTTATATTGTTGAATTTTCATTGTATTTCGTTGAATCATTCTGTCGCGGCTCTGTAATCAGGAAGTCATACGATGCTGAAATTTGGTCAAGTTGTTTATACCGGTATTAGATAAAGAAACTGTTTGTCAAAAAAAATTTTTTTTGTTCAAATTTGTTATAATAAAAATATTTTTTCACTTTATCAATTTTTTGTTGCTTACATGATATTCTGAATATTCTATAATGCTAGGGAAGCATGAAATGGCTTCATGGTCTTTTGTTGTTTTTTGTCCATATTTTATCTTCATAATTAGAAGAAATATTACAGTTAGTTCCATAAAAAATCACGTATTTTATAGTTTATTTTTATGTATGAGAATGTAATGTATGCAAAACGTTTCGAATATATTCTGAATATTTCTTAAAATTTCGTAAAATTACCTTAGTTAATAAAAGTTCTCATCTTTTATAATCCAGAACAATAGAAATAGGTTTGGAAACACCGATTGTCGAGTTTCACAGATTGCACAGACGTATTGTAAAAATATTTTCAATTTTTCTGCAAAACAAAGTCTTGAACAACTCGGTGTGTGACCTTCCCGAAGCTCGCTCGCTGTGACCTACCCGAATCTCACTCGCTGCAACCTACCCGAGTATCACTCGCTGTAACTTACTCGAATCTCACTCGCTGTGACCTACCCGAAGGTCACTCGCTGCAACTCACTTAAAGCTCGATCATAGGTACATTTACCTCCGAAAATCTCAGCTACGTGGAATTTGTGGAAGGTTGGGAAAACGGCTCTAGAGTTTAGACAAAAAATGAAGAGAAGTTCATTACCTACAAAAGTTGTCCCTATGATTTTTTTCGCGATTAAGTTAACGGTTTAGGGGATTTTTTAACTTTAATGCGGTAAAGCAGAGTAAATAGCGCATCCACCATTTTATAAAGTGCGTCATTATTTGAAGTTTAATACGATTTGATTTTATAGTGTGCTGCGGATTCATTTGACATCCAACATCTGTCAGTTAATTTGCTATTTTGTAGTGGCGAAATATTTTTCTATTGATTTTTCTGTTTAAGTTCATTTTCATAATTAAAATGGCACAGTTTACTCGAAACGAATACGCAGATTTACTCTGCTTTACCGCATTAAAGTTAAAAAATCTCCTAAACCGTTAACTTAATCGACATCAAGCAAGAGTATCTTTAAGTTATAAAAATATCTAAGAAATCCATTAATATTATTTACAGTTCAGTGTCACTACTTGTCTAAAAATTATGAGGTGTTAACCTTTGGGCATAGTCCGTTCCTGACTTCCTAAAAGATTTTGTGACAAACTTAAATAACTAATTTAAGCACACTAATGCGATTTGTAACCTACCAAAGTTTGGTTGAATTTGAGGTTATGGTACGAAAGTTATAAATAAAAAATGATTTTCAATCTTTAAATTTAGAGGCCCATATCTCGGAAACGAAGGTCCGTAGCGAAAAAAGTTATATGAAGCAATAACGTTATTTTTACCACTTCTATTCATCCCTGAATTTTCCAAAGGTACTTCTGGGACACCCTGTATATTGATGAAAAGGTCAGAACGTGATCTTTTATTTAGTACAATTACTAACCCCAAAAAATTTTAGCACGAAAAGAAAATAATCCTCGAAAAAAAATGTCGATTTTTCATAGGGGTGAGAATTCTCAATTTTCCGGAAAACCAAAAAATAAGAAGAAAAAAAAAAGAAAAATGCCATCGACAAGGGGACAAGCTAAGTTGTCTAATGATGTGCGTTGAAAACCGATATGGTCCTTGATTATCTATTAATTCCCGATAGACCCGAGCATTTTCGAAAACTCCGGAAATCCAAAAAAAAAGCCCTAAAAAACATGTTGTTTATGAAAATTTAGAAAAATAATATATTGAATCTTTCTGAATATCTTTAACACCTTGCAAAGCCCCATTATCCAAAAGGATTCGGTGAAATTAGTCTTGATAAAAAAAAATATGAATAAATTTATAGGAGGGTCAAAATATAGAGCAAAAACAAACTTTGGCCCGGTTTTTTCAATAATTTAGAGAAATAGATAAAAGGAAAAAGTAACACATTATAGCTACAGGTTCCTTCTCTCATCTGAACTTTGAATCATGAAAAAATATTAATTTTTACGTTATTTATTGAAAAATTTTTAATCCGCTTGGGAGTGTCATTCCTTTAGAGCATGCTCTCTAAATGCATGACAGGAGCTAAAAATGGGGGTGCGTTTTGGAGCCGGTTATGTCGAAAAATATCATATTTTTGACAAAAATGATGAGGATCATTTTTGTAGGTAATGAACTGATCTTCATTTTCGTCCAAACAAAAATTCTCTAAGTGTCATATTTTCGGAAATATCGGCGAAAATAGGCGAAAAAAACACATTTTTGAGACCAATGGGCCATTTTCCCGCTATTCGACAAATTTCAGACAGCTGAGGTTTTCGGGGGTGAATGTACCCACGAATACCTACAAATTAAAAAAAAATGGTTCCGGACAGACCTGATGCCCGGGTTGGCACCTTCATTTATTGGACTGCATCAAATACCTTTCGCACCAATTTCACAAAAAATTGATTAAATATAAGAGCATTGTATAAGGATAATATTATATCCTTATACGATGATAAGAGACTTTAATAAACGATATTGAGATTGGATAGAATAAACTTCACTCATCTCAAATATATTAAAAAAAATTAAATATTCCATATACTCATTGACGGTCTTGATTCATAAATTCGCAATATGCAACGTTGTACGTAGAATTTAGCAGGAATTCAACAGGAATTCACCTCGGGCGGTTGAGATTTTAAAGTAGCAGGAGTGTAGAATAAAGAGCGGATTTTTGGACGATTTCGTAAATATATTTACTAAACTTTAATGTTTAATAAAAATTTTCCCTATATAGTAACTACAAATTCGATAACCTTGAATAAACAATTTTTTTGTGTAATTCGACTTTAACCTAATTTGCAAACGTAGATATCATTAAAACAGAAATTATCATAAATCCATCTACGGAATGGTTAGACAGTAAAATTGTAGCGCGTGTGGAATGCAAATCGCCTACCAAATAGTATCTATTTAAACCATCATTCAAATTTAGGAAAAACTATTGGCCAATTCGCACTAAACGTCTAATTGTTATGGAATCAATGTAGCGCTTATTTCACACTTAAGTTGATATTGACCCTTGTATTTTGAATGGTGAACTGTCGCTGAATAATAAATTAATTTTCAAGTCAAACTAGTTTCTCGATTTGAATATAAAACATACTGGATAGTTCCTAAAAATCAAAATAAAAAATTGCAACGTCTTTTAAATAAATTTCATTAACAAAATCAACATTTTTCTTCAAGCAAATGTATATATTTCTCATGTATTTTTTATATTGTTACTCAACTTTTATCGAAATTATTCCATAAATATTTAAATAACCGGAAAGGAAAGTTTGTTTAGTAAAAAATATATACTACAAATTATTTGAAATTATGTAATTTGTAAAATTTTCGAGCTGTCTGGTTGTCGGAGAGGTTCAAGACCAATAAAAAAGAAGAAAGCTGCCAAATTTATTAGTTCAGAACTATTTTCTATCTTTGTCTATACGCTTCTCGTCCTAACTAATACGCCATCTGGTGAAAAGTGTGAAAACCGAGCTAAGGAGTAGTTTTGACATTTATTTATTTATTTTTTTAGCGTTAAGTATTTTTCGTAGAATTTTTGTCTTTTTTTACAAATAATTTTGATTTTTTTATAACGAGTAATCATTATGTTGAAGACATCAACGATGTGGTAGGCTGAGTACACGTACTGGATGTACCTATAACGTGTAAAATTTGATTTATTTTAGGATAGCATGCTTTCGAGCCTATTCACAGCACTGATGATGAGTCTGTGAATAGGCTCGAAAGCATGCTATGCTAAAATAAATCAAATTTTACACGTTATACAAAAGCTTCTCATTTCTTTAATCATTATGTTGTGTACTTAAGTGTTCATCATGGGGAAAAATAAACCCTGAACTAAGTTTTCATTCGTCTCCAAAAGCAGGAACATCCAAATTTTTTTTGCTCGAGTAATGGTTAAAATCATTTTTGCAAGATGACGCTTTCTTTGGACTTTAATACACCTTATACACTTAATAAGAATAGCTGAGATGTGCTTACATTTCCCACTGTTTCCTGCTTTACAAGAACATAAGAGGTTCTCCACTTTTACGAGATAATTTCCCAGTAATTTCATGTGGATTCCAATGCATTTGTTTGTAAACACAAACCATATATTTCAATCCACTCAGAAGTTTCTATCGTGTTTCCCGCTAAAATAAGACGTCCTGCATTGAGAACATTTTCACCTTCAACTACACATTTAGAATTAGCTGATCCGCCCAAATAATATATACGTATACATATGTACTCTAAAATGCTTAATTTCATTCCTAAAAATTAATGCAAACAATAATTTGATTTGATAAAACTCGTGACCAAACTACTCGCCTAAATACAACTGAAAATATTATACTTTAGAATATACAAAATAAATGTTTATGTATAGTTTATAAAATAAAATGAATGTTACACTAAACCCTCGACAAAAACAATACAAAATGTACACATAGAAATAATTCAAAAAACAAAACTAATACCAAATAAACAACTAAATACACATGAAATGTCCCATAAGAAAGCACAAAGTGAACAAATTATTACCCCTTAGCACAGTTCCAATTTTCACCGCATGAGCGCTGCAATCTTAATCCTAGTTACCTATAGGTTAACTCGGAATCACTTGGTAAAAAATGGGAAAAAAATTTAAATATGTTGATTTTTACGGAAAATTAAAAAAAATTGTTGGATCTTTGTAAACTTCATAGAAATATTAAAACAAAAATGGGAAAATTTGCCAGTGTTCCCATCAGTACAAGAAAGAGATGATTCACACTTTTCCCCAATATACATTAAATTAAATTAAAAACATGTTGAAGATGGTTTAAATTAATATACTAATAAGTATCAAAATAATAGCGAAAAAAACGATTATTTATAAACAAGATGTTTTGCTTTCTTCACAGAACTACCATAAATCAACGCATGTGCCTAACATGAGTTTCGGAAAAGAAAGTTTCGAAGAACAAGTCTCGTTTGAATGTAAGAGAAAATATTAAGTTTAAAGTGGGTCGTCAAATATTTTCGACCATTCTTTTAGTTGGATATCACTTTTACTACAACGTCGATTTTGATCTAACATGTGTCGTTTTTTTGATGAAATTTAATCGGTTGGAGCGCGTTCAGGAAACACGCTCCGACTAAAAAGAGTGTGACAAATTTACTCTTGGATCGTTCAAGAACAGCAAAGCGTTTAATTTTGACATTTAGTCCCTCTCGTTCAGAAACTTGAGTCAAATTAATCAGAGTGCGCTCTTTTTTACCCAGTTTGCACTGGGTAAAAAAGAGTAAACTTGACAGAACGTAAATTTCTCACAAGACGTTTGCATATTGTTTTATGGTTTGTTGTTTTTTTTTATTGGAAAAAGGCGTACAATTTATAAAACATGGTAATTCTGTTAAAAAAATACTATACAGTATAAGTACTCGCAGTGCTTGAGTAGGCATCCTATTCCACTAGAATAAAAAGCTGATCTGTCCACATGAATTTCCTATAAAGTTATCAAATATATCGTTTGTGTTTACAACATGAATTAAAGATTCGGCCGTCGAGAGAAAATTATGCCCGGGCGGAATCACAGAATTTTTTTTTATAGATAAAGCCAAGTAAATTAATGGCTAAACATAATATAAAAATAACTAAACAAAATACAGGATTAACACTTGCATTGGATAAGCAATATCTGCTGTTAAAATTAAAATTTACAATTTAATTAATGTTTCTGTATGTGGAACTCAAAAGTCTATGGGTATGTGTACTTTAAGCGAGGCCATTATGTAACTAAATGTTCTTCAAATACAAAATTTAAATGTTCCATTTCAACAAAAGTGAGACCATATTTTGGTGAGGGGATCGTTTTAAGACTACATAATACTTTGGTGTGACTGTAAAATATTTAACCTTAAAAATTATTGTATTTTGACGTTTACCTTCGTTGACATTTACTTTTGTATTTTGTACCTGTTCAGAAATTTTGGGCAAATAATAATGACTCTAGACGAACCTGGACAAACGGTCTAAGAAAATTACTCTACTCTCGTGTAAATTCATCTGAACGCGCTCTTGAAGTGCAGAAAATTTTGGCAAGCCACCGCACATAATTGGGTATTGGGTGGGAATGTTTTGTTGTTTCAAAAATTAATACGTCAGAAATTTCTCGTTAACCAATTTTTTAAACATTCAAAACTTTTAAATTGTCCCAAATTGCTATAAATATTAATACAGGGAACATAGGGAAAAGTTGGTTGTAGACTTCTAAACCCTAAAGTTTAGAAAAGTCTTATGGAACGCTTCTGTCTGTCTGTACGCATCTATAACTCAGCTTCCAGAACCGATAGAGACTAACGGACAACGGATATGAACTCAGGATACCTTGAATGTGTGCACGCCTAAATTTCAGCTTTCTACGACATTAGCCGATTTTATAATTAATAAAATACTGATTTTTCAAATCTTGTTTAGTTTAGAAGTATATTGTTCCCGCTCTCTAGCGGGTGCCGTTACTACTTGTTTTATTAGATATTAGTCTAATTTTTTTTTAAATACGAATAATTATTACAGATTTCCATATTTTGTACATTGAGAAACTCTCTAATAGCTAGTTGAAAGAAAATGTAGATGAACCGTCATTATTATTTTGAAAAAAACATAAATATACTAATATCGACGATATTAAACACATCCTTTCCATATTCAACCCATAATCGTTCTACATGATTACAGTATAAAAGAGAAAGCGTTATTTTTACTTGAGAGAATTATTTCAAATAATTGTACAGTGAAGTTCACTCACCTTAGAAGTTGTACAGCATGTTTCATTGTCATTGTCATCTGTAGCCACATCGTGTTTCGTTGCCAAAGTTACAGTCATGTTCTGAAAAAAAAAACAACGAAAAATTATTTACTAAAAATTTCAGCATAGTTTTGTTAATTACTATATTTCTCAAGGTTTCTGTTTGCGGTTACGTGACATTAACTTTAAAATTTTAAATGAGACAATCTGTATATTATTGCATTTTAGTTTCTACTCAAATGAACTACTATATGATATTTACTGGAATCTCTATAATACCTATATACAGGGTGTTTCATAGTTAAACCGACATACGTTAACTGTAAATAGAGGGTACTTAGGTGATTCCAAGTAACCTTGGTTACTGGGTCTAACGCCTTTAATAACCAAGATACGGGGTGTTTCATCCCTTTCAGCCAATATTTTGATAAGCCGTAACTTTAGAACCACCCTGTAGATTTCTCTCATACTTGGAACAGGTGTATTGTGTTAATAGCCCAATCCTATAGTGTAAGAACTACAATTAAAATCCAGATCCGGATTACGAAGAATTTGTAAAATTTGAAAATGCCCAAAACGACACCCTGTATATCAGATTTTTTAAAATTGGGATGGATGTTTGAAAATAATGGAAAAAAAGAGTTAAAGTGAACATTTTTTTTACATCAAATGCATTATTTTCATTTTCACAAGCAGTAACTTTCGAAATACCTGGTAGATTTCTTTCATATTTGGTACAGGTATCATTTTTTAGTAGCCCAATCGTATAATGTAAGGACTACACTGCATTTAAACTCCAGATACGGATTAAGAAAAATTTGTAAAATTTGAAAAATTCCCAAAGCTACACACTGTACATCAGATTTTTTTTAAATTGGATCAGACATTCGAAACGATTATTCTGACACATTTTTATAAATGCACATCTCGTTCTATTAATAAACTTTTAAAGTTAAAATTCAATTAATGCAAATTGTCATTTCCATAAGGAAACACCCTGTAGATTTCTTTCATATTTGGTACAGATAGATTGTTTAAATATCCCAATCGTACAATACAAGAATTACAGTTAAAATCCAGATCCGGATTAAGAAAAATGTGTAAAAGTTGATAATCTCTAAAATAGCACCCCGTAGATCAGATTCTTCTAAACGTAATCGGATACCTATTTGAAAAAAGAAAAAAAAAAGAAAAAAGATGTGTTGCCAAATCTGAAAAATTAAATATGTATTTTTTTTATAGAACGCTCTTGTGCATTTATAAAAATATTTCAGTATAACACATCTTTTTTCTTTTTTTTTCTTTTTTTAAATAAGTATCCGATTACATTAAGTAAAATCTGATATACATGGTGCTAGTTTAGAGATTACCAACGTTTACAAATTTTTCTTAATCCGGATCTGGATTTTAACTGTAGTTCTTGTATTGTAATTAGGCTATTTAAACAATCTACCTGTACCAAATATGAAAGAAATCTACAGGGTGTTTCCAAAGTTATGGCTTATGAAAATGTCAGTATATCTGTTTTTTCCATTGGGTTCGAAGGTCTGATCCAATTTAAAAAAAATCTGATGTACAACGTGTTGCTTTGGGAATTTTCAAATTTTACAAATCTTTCTTAATCCGTATCTGGATTATGACAAGTCCAATACAAATTGCGAAATGGTTTTGATCCATATTTTAAAATTATTTTTCATAGGATACCCTCAAAAAGGGAACATTTTCCGAGAAATTTGCAACAATGAAAAAAATGTCTAGAAATTTTTATATTTCATATTTAAAAAAAAATTGTATTTTGACGATGTATATGCCTGTAAATTTTGGTAACATTCCTAGGTACTTTTCCTCCCTCTCCCCCACTTTTGAAAAATTTAAAATGGCCATAACTTATCAAAAAAAAATTCTTATTTTTGGCCATAAACTTATCACTTTTGACTAGCACATTCATAAAGATGATGAATACGAATCTTCAGTTACCACGGCACATTGGTCAGGTGAACATTTTACCAATATATTTTTCATTCTTCAACTTTGCGTTTATAATTGTTATAATAATCTAGTTGAAGGATTCTGCTGTACTTTATAGCCAAAATCCCAAGCATCTCAGCTATTTTTGATAATTCGATTTGTTTTTCTCTAATGTACGATTGGTGTGTTCATTAAGTCTTATTTGAAAATATTTGTATGTTTTTCCAATATACTTATCTATTCAAATGTTTTTTATCTTCTATTAAAAATATCAGTGCGTTTTTTATTTAGAGAGGCACTTAAAAGACAGAACTTTAAGAAAGTGCCTTTTGTTATTTATTAAAATACTAAAACATGCTTAATTAACCAAGATAAGGCTGAATTAATTTAATATTTATCACTTTACAGTTGCTTTATATATCATTAGACGGTACTTCGCAATTACTACAGTAAAGTTCTTTAATTATGAGTTATAATTCGTTCGTGATATGTAAAAGTAATTGGGTTTATATATAGCAGCAGCACTAAATTTTACTTTCCTATTATGTAAAAATATTTCAACGTTTTGCTCAGCTCTGTTTATTTATATAATTGTATTTTACAGTATGGTTATCTAATGATTTTTTTTAAAATTAGAAATAGCTGTCTTAACACCTTGAAAAATTTTACTGAATAATTAATTTGTCAAAAAATATTGTACAAATTAATGTCAAAAAAAATTCTAAAATTAATTTTGAAGGAAAAAATTTAAAAAGATCCTGGGATAGAGGGCCAACGCAATGTTCAAACAACCATCTCCGTTATTGAACCCACTGAGCGACTCGACCTCACTCTAAAATTGAGTTTATTTACATTGTTGGAAAGCCCCTATATATAAATATGGACGTAAATACTGTGCACTTTTCCTCTACTTCTACTTAAAACAGGTTAAGTATATACTGGTACTTACCCTAATTCCGTATACCTAGGTACCAACCGAACTCCAAGTAAATATTTTCTTGTTACCGTTTCACCGTTTACGGTAAACAATAATTTTTATAATTAACCTGTTGTACCGTAAAATAAAGCAGTACCTATAAGACGTAAGAAGCTATCAACGGATCGACTTTCTAAGATTCTTCGGCAGACATTTACTTTGAAATCCAAAAGAAAATTTGCAGCAAAAGAGGAGATGGCGTTGAATCGTTGCCTCAGCAACGTCGGCGCTCAACTGTCCGCTCGAAAATTGTTGATCATGGACGTTCTGTTGTTTATTGCAAAAGTATATGGCCTACTCCGCAACCGAGAGATTACATTGACGATTACTACGAGGTGGTATTCATATGTAGTTGGCCTTGAACAAAACCGAAAACTGTTGCTATATAACCTCTATGATAGCAAAGGATCTTTCTTCTACCTTATTTAGATTTGTTTTTATAGGAAATTTGTCTTCCTTTCTAATGACATTCAGCTCATTTCAATAAATTGGCGAGTATTTTTTAAGGTCTTTATTTATTGTTACAAACTCAAAAATTAGTGTGGTTATAGAAAAATTTGAGCTCTGTCTAATGAAATTAAGCTAATTCCACTATTTTTTTCACACCTGAAATATATGCAGTTTTGTGGACATACATACAGGGTGATTCATTGGCAAATTCGCATACAGTAACTGAGAAATGACCAAGCTATGATTAGAAAGTCAATTACAAATCTTACTTCAAGAGCACGGAAATGTATTGAGCAAAATGGAGGCAACTTTGAACAATTGTTATAAGTTACGTTTTTACATTTTTTTGTGTCTAATTCTTTTCGTTTAACTTATTACAATTTGTTGCAACATTATTTTTATTTAAAATAAAGTTATGCTTTTTTCGGAATCAGCATTTTTCCTCATTTTTATAATTTTTTGATAATTTTTTACGCATACAGGATGTAGTCATTGATAATAATAATTTGTCCCAAATACGGACATGTCCTCTCATTTTTCAATAAGGTTGGGATCCAGAAATTAGGATTAAAGCTGGAAAAGTAGCATTTGTGGCAGAAATTTTTTTTTAATTTTGTGCCACCTCATTATCGAAACATCTAGATTTGATTAAAATAATAAGTAAAAAAGTTGTATGGGGAAACACCAAATCTTACTTATATTTTGTGCTCTTTCCAAATTCGCAAATAAAATTTTAAAATATTGATATGCAGAGGGTGTTGTTTCGACTCGAAACCTACTTATTAATTTTTTAAGACCGGACCTGGAATAAGCCTTTTTTTATTATGTTAATCGACGCCCCTATGGACAAAGAACATACGAACCAAATATTATAACAATGTATAGGGTGGTTCATAAGTTATGATTAATTGAACAAATGGGGAAAATTAATAAATCACCCTGTATCTTGATTATAAAGAACGATGGACCCATAAAATATAGGTTATTTAGAAGCACCTAGGTGTCCTCCATCTACCCTTACTGTATGCGCATTTCCCAATGAATCACCCTGTATAATAAGTAGAAATTTGTTTTTTTACGCTAGGCTAGGAATTTAATAATACGTCCTCGTAGAACTGCTTTGGCGACGACGACCTCATTTATTCGATGGTCACTCGATTCGAAACTGAAAGTATCTGTAACTTCGTCAAGATCCATTAAAATTGGCTTATGCGAAAGGGGTCGTTGACCAATCTCCGTGGTATCTTGGTTTTTTTGTTAAATTTAGGAAAGTACAAAAAAAATTCGCTTTCCCGCAAATAGTAATTTAAACTGATGGAATACTAATGTTCTGCCAACTGTTAAATTTCTACTTTTTAAAAAATGCAATAAAACTGCGTCCAAATAAGAGAAATGCCGACAGATGAAAAAAGGGCCAAGCTAAATAAAAAATCTTATACCGGTCCTGTAGTCTGTCATCGGTTGACATGTCATTTACATCATACTTTTGATAATCAAATCTATTATTTTTCATTCAAATTTTATGGTTTTACATACTGACCTTTCTAGAGTGAATGTGCATTGTTTTCCACTTTCGGTTTTTCTTATTTTACAGTCACGGGTGTTTATAAATTTAAGACATTATCACAACTAATTTACCTAAACACAATAAATTTAAAATGACAAAAGCAGAATGTAAATTAGTAGGTAATATGAAATGTTCGAAAATGAAATCGATTTTTATCAAAACTCAAATTTAAAGATAGCATTCAATTTATCGTTTTAATCAACGATAAAAGCATTAATGTTCTGCATGAAAAATTTCAAATAATTAAATAATAATTTAAAAAAAGAAGTGTTTCCGCCCGGGATCGAACCGGGGACCTTCCGCGTGTTAGGCGGATGTGATAACCACTACACCACGGAAACCATTGGTAACATTTTCTTGTAAAGGGAAGACAATGTTCGTAATCATTTTATGTATATTAATTAATTAATAGGAAATTAAATAAATTAATCAATATTTATTTTAGATTGAAAATGAATATTTATTTTTACATCTTTCTAATATTAGTTTTATTTTATAATTAAAAATTATGTCTTAAATTTAGTGTGAAAAGGTGGATAGTCGCCAAAATAGTGTCCACAAGAAGTTAGATAATTATAATATTGCTATAAAGAAAACATTCTTGTTTTTATTTTAACTTTCAACCTATACTCTATATTACATAATAAAAAATGTAGTTTAAATATGTTTATTTCTGTCCCACTCAGTAGGCAACCAACATTACCCAAAAATATAAATGGAATCCTAAATCAGAACAAGATAGGCTACTTGCCGAAGTTTGTCAAGACTAATTATATTAAGCACAATAGTTCAAAGTTGAGATTGTTGCTCTGTAGCTTGCTTGCTACGTTTGTCGCGGAGTTTTTTTTCAATAAATTGTCCTTCAATTATTCAGTTTACTGTCCCTGCTTTGGAAAATACACATCTGTTACTTTTCGTTTATCTAGCCAATTAACTTTGCATGACCAACCTTACAAAACTTAATAAACTTGAAAAAATCGCCGCCATCTATGCGTAAGTTTATAAACTAAAATCAACTATAAATAGGAATCATCATTATCAACAATTTAAATTTGCTGTCATTGAAATATGGATTTCTGCGTTACCGATAGAAACCAAAAGTCGCCACGGAAGTGATCAGTCATATATTCTGGAACATTACTATTTTAAAGTGCATATTTGAGTGAAGACGGGGTGTTAACGAGCATTTTAGTTTTTCTTGTATTTATTTCCATCCATTCGCAAGACATTCAAAGTTTTTCTGGGTGGATGATCGCAAAACAATATTTATTTGATTTACGTCGTGTCTGTGAGTTTTGAAGGAGGCCATCTTTGCAATCTCTATTAGAGGTCTTCAGCTTGCGCTTTCATTGTCTGGTGGAAAACCAGTATTTATTACACACACATTTCGTCAAATGGCTTTAAAACGAATTAATAAGGTATGTTAATGTTTAAAGGATCAATGAATAGACATATTATGGCTGATTCAGAACATTAAAGTGTTTTTTGATCTGTTAAACGCCCTTAACGATTTTGTGATGTAGAAATGTGAACACTTTTAGAACAACGTTTATCGTGTGCAAGATAGAATTTCCTTGTGCTAATTATATTGAAAAAACGTGCGAGGTTGATACCTAACTGTTTTAACTCGGAATTTGTCATAAGTGACAGATTGTGTGTAATTTTACACTTATCATTAATGAAATCTTTGTAGAAAATGCCGGAATAATAGTCATCTTGAATGGGAATATCCGGTTGAGCCATTAAATTAATCATAATATTTCATTTACTTGTGTAGAATTTTGAATATTTCAGCTGGATCACATATTTTTAAAGATTGTCTTGTTTCACATAACTAACCTCTCCATATTAGGATCATTACTTTCAGGTGTCTATAATTAACTCCATACTAATGTAAAAGCATTCCAACTATTTTGCTCTTTTTTTTAGGAATTACAAGACCTCGGCAGAGATCCTCCGGCACAATGTTCAGCAGGTCCTGTTGGAGATGACTGTAAGTGTTTTGAAGGAAATATTTTCAGTGTTAATAACAGATATGAATTTATTTTTTGTTTATTACAGTATTTCACTGGCAAGCCACAATTATGGGACCAGTAAGTAGTTTTTTTATTGTTTTATTTTTAATTTATCTTTTAATATCATTAAATGACAACTCTTTGTCCTTTAAGGTCATTGACTTTTTAACAGTTTAGCAGTTTTACCTTTTCAGATATGTATTTAAACAACTGTTATTTTTATTACAGTGAATTTATTTTATGTAAATATTTTGTTTTGAGGTACTAAATTAATTTATACTTTACAGGTTTCAATGATCTTTTTTTTTAAAATAAATTAATTTACAAAAATTACAATGGATAAATATGTTTATCCAATTAATTAGTGGTTTAGTTTGCATGTTTTCTAATTTGTAATTGTATTGTTTAATATTTTATTAATTTATTTTCAATTAATATCAATAAAAACTTGTGATTCTCAATATTATTTTACCATAGTATTTAAATTGATATTTAGAAAACACTCGTATAAAGATTGTCTTCAAATCCTGTTTGAACTGTGTTAACTATATTTGGTCATATATATGATTAATATAAAATACTAATTATTTAATGCTAGAGGTAAATGAAATGGAGCATAACATTTCTCTTTTACACAATATTTTTTTGTAATATTAAATGAAAGTAAATTAAATGATTTAATATAGTTTTTGCAGAAAGTACCAAAATTATAAATATAAAAGATTCAATATAGATATTTTTTTCACAAATGTAATATAGAAAAATAATTTTGTTAGGCATACTAAAATGACATTATTACGTGATTTTGCAGCCAGATAGTCCATACCAGGGCGGAGTATTTTTCTTAACAATCCATTTCCCGACAGACTATCCTTTTAAACCCCCAAAAGTGGCATTCACAACAAGAATCTATCATCCTAACATAAATAGTAATGGTAGTATTTGTCTTGATATACTTCGTTCTCAATGGTCTCCAGCCCTAACTATTTCAAAAGGTAAATGATTTTTATTAAAAATTGTTATATTTCAGTGATTTTGTTGTTAATTTGATTTTTTACATATTTTCCAAAAAAATAATTACAATAGCCGACCGGCCCGAGCCTTATTCTCACGGTCACTGTGAATTGTTTGTTTCCAAATGACCATGAGCGCGCGTAATGAAATTTTTATCGGAAATTAATTATTTTAGTGTACAGGATTGGCTTGTATTATTTAGATTAGTTAAATACGTTGGACGTTTTCTAACAACGTACCTTAATCCACATTGATGATGTTTAAGCCATTTTTATAGCCATAAATTAAGTTTGGACAATGTTTTAGTGGTTCACACTGTGTTTAAAATAAAATGAGACAAAAAATAATTAAGTTATTTAACCTTTGAGATACAAGTTAAAAGTACAGTCATCTTTTCATGCTTTGTTGAATTTGAAAATATAAAAAAATATAAATGAAAGTTATTGAACTAAACATTTTACAGCTATACAGGGTGTCCCTGAATTAGGAGTGGGTGAAACAGGTTATAATAACATAAGTAGTTCATAATTTTTTTTTTCCTAAATCAAACCGTTTCGGAAATATTCCGCTTTAAAGATCAGACCACAAAAGGGAATTTTTTTGTTGTCTTGTAATTTTATTTAAATTTAATGGATGAGCTTCCTTTGATAAAAAATACATAAATGAATAACTAATTACTTTTTTATTTACTTGGTAAATAAAATGTTATTTGAATTCGCCTCTCAATAAATTGTATTTTTCATAAAATGGTACTTTATTTTTAGAAAAATACAATTTATTGATATGTGAATTCACTAAAATTTACACTGTTCCCAAATAAGAGTTTGTTTACGAAATAAAATTAAAAAATAATTAGTTATTCATTTATGTATTTTGTTATCAAATTGTTGGGCCACTTATGGGTATTATTTGAATTATCAAAAAACTTACTGACATTTATATGGGTTTTTTAAAAAATATTTTATATAAAAAAATCACTTTTATGAACTGTTGGTACAATATACGAAAAAGGTCTATATGAACTACCAATGCTATTTCCACTCGTTCTGCTCAAAACGAAATTTTTGTCATTTAATTCAGAGACGCAAATGGAACTTTCATGATTTTTGAACACAAAAAAATTTTAAATATTTTTTTTTATTGCTTAATTATAAAGTATTATTAAAGTTATATGGAATTTGCTAGTATGGTAGGAACTTTTTGCATTCCATTTCTTTTCTTATCAAACCAAAAACCGTGTTTTTTTTTTTTACTTGAAAAAAATAAATTTTACTTATTTACTTAATTTTACAAAAAAAAAATCATTTTAACGAATAATTATTAACTATTAATATATTTTAATTGACAAAAATATATGAAATATAAATTATGGAGATAACTAACCATTTTTTTTTTTAATTATAATTATGTTATGACACATTAATATATTTTAATCAATTTATTAACTATTACTCATAATAATGATGATAGTAACGTGAAACTTCATGCTTTCTTTAATATTCATTTATCGTAATTTCATGTGTTATATAAGACAGTAGTTAATAATTTTGTAGAAAAATGTAAGACCCCATCACTTTCTGATTTGTAATTGATCAAAAATTAATAAAAACCCTTTAAAATTTTAACATCCCGCAACACCATCTTTTACATTTTACATCCTAATTTTTTATATACAAACTTAAATAATTAACTTTTTTTTTAAATATCGTGTCTAAATAAATTATATTTATATTTATAACACGAAAAAAAGCGGTAACACTGGTAAGTAAACTGCATTTAAATGCGTCAATACAAAAGGTTGAAGGTCAGCGTTATTCTGCAAATGAGAAATACGCGTGATAGATTTTTGGCAAACTTGCAAATTTTCTGTAAGGTGGAGGAATGCAATTAACGAACTTTACCTGCCAGTTTTTTTTTAGAGCAGATGTTAAATATTATAATTGCTGTTAGCTTTTCACTTTCAATATGTATGCTATTTGGAACAATTTTGCTAATTTTATATTAAAATTTTTTATAAAATAAAAAAATCATCGATAGAAACGGTTAGTCACAATAAGGGGTATGTCAGACCCCAGTCTGCTTTTAATTGAATTTTACAAGTACTGTACAACAGAACACGTGACGTAGGTATTTAAAACAGTGAAAAACGGTTATAAAATCTATCAAGTCCTATTACTTTATGTTTAAATTATATATATATATCCTCAAAAAATTTCTGTCAGAGTGCCTAGATATCAAGCAGTAAACGTCCAAAGTTGTTGGGGTTACTTTGACCAGCTGTTACTATTATTAAATAGTCTGAACTTAGAAATTCTACATCTATAAAGATTATCAGTAAAATCAAAGAGCTGTTAAAATGTTTGGTTTTAAAATCGAAAAATAATCACCCTGTTGTTGATTTAAAATTTCAAATTCAGCCCGTGCTAGCATGACGTAGCAATAAAGTTTACAAACAAGATAAGCAACATTTAGTGAGATTATACTGGGTTACAATAATCATTAAGAGAGCTTGTTCAGACTACTGTAAATGTATATACAGTTTTACAAACGGAAAAATAAAGTTATATTTTTTGAAAAACATTGGAAACAAAAGAGTAATTTAAAAATTGTCAAGGCAATTACGATTATTTGTCAACTATTTCTTATCAAAAAATCGTATAAAATTTTTAAAATTATCCACACACCCCATTGAAACAAAAAATATACTAAAATCCAATGTGTTAATTAACCCTTGTAATTCTGACCTAAATTTTTCTTATTTAAAAATAGACCTCCACTATTCATTAATCATAATTTTTCATTAAACACTGAGAATTTGTCAACTGTCAAATTACGTTAAACGTTAAAAATGTCTTCTGTTTTGTACAAATGCTATTAATAGTATTATTTTTGTTATTAATAATACATTTCCAACAATAATAACTATTTTGTTTGCTGCGAACTTCCTTTTATCACTATTGGTTTAACTTTAATACTATATGTTTATCTTTTTATTTAAAAATATCATTTGTTGGATATGATAATATTTTGCTAACCGTTTACATGAGCTCTACAGTGAAATGAGTAGTTTCTTATCTAAAAATTTCATTCCACCGATTCCCGATCTGATAATTAAAAGTTGACAACCTTCAGTTCAATAATATTTTTAGACTACAAATTTTGAACTGATACGAAACACTAATTGTTTTTTTTTAGTACACTAGGATTTTTTTTTATAAAATGAACAAATTTTATATTTGCTAACAAAAGATGGGAATATAAAATACTAAACAGCAGTCATAACAATTAGTTTTACCTGTGAGAGAGTGAATTGCAAAATACGGTGTAAAATTTTATGATAGTTTGATTTGTTAATTCGAATTGTGTGCAAGTGGTGAACTGAATTCTCTATACTTTTAAATTTGTAGTTACATCCTGCTCAATTCTGTTTTTGTGTGTGATTTTATTTTGGTGTATTAATAATTCTATTTTTTCGTGTTTCAGTTTTGTTATCAATCTGCTCACTGCTGTGTGATCCAAATCCAGACGATCCACTAGTCCCAGAAATCGCTAGGATATACAAGACCGACCGGGAAAAATACAACGAGCTAGCGCGCGAGTGGACTCGCAAGTATGCTATGTGATGGCCCGGCCTCCCCGACCCACATTTCACACATTAGAAGAAAAACAAAAACAATTTATTTAATAATACATAAAAAAATCAACAAACACACCGGAGGGGATCGGCCAGCCTGTAATTTTTCACATATAAAAAAAAACAAAAAATCTTCTGTACATTCGCTTTTTGAAGTTTCGGATCCCGCCGCAATCACTTCATGCGGTTCTTCATCTAGATATTTTTTTTTGGTTTAGTTTTTGAACGAAAGTGTTGTGGATAATATTCTCGCGTCCTTTTAGCGCTTCGGATGGAAGAGAAAATGTTGACACGAAGATATTTTTTCTTCCCTTCCGGCATCATCCGGCTGCCTTTGCCTCACTCAAACTGATATATATTTACTATTAGATAAATTAATATGTAGGTATTTTGTGGTTCGATTAGGTGTACTATAATAAATAATTGTTTTTTTTATTATTATTCAAATTTTTGACACTTTTTCCAGATTTCGAGACTATTAATCGCGGAGTTTGTATTTGATACGAATTTTAACACATCGACCGCCGGCGCGACGCCACTCTCGCGTGAATTCCGTATCTACTTATCGTCATCAGATGGTAGTGGATGTGTTAAAAGTCTGTAGGCAAAATTTTTAGGCATAGTACAAACTCCGCTCTAAGATCTCATAGAAAGGAACAACGGGTGTACCGTGTGGTCTTTAGTCACTATTTTCTTTTTTTTCGTATCAAAATTGGCTGGTCCATTGAAACTTCAAGGCTTCAGTGCAGAAAACAACTTTGAAGAATGTAATTGCTTTATATTTTAATTGTTTAATATAAAATGTTACTTAAACTCATTTAAATATATTGGGAAGTGACTGTAACACTGGTAGACTTTTAATTTTAACTACTTTAATTCCTAACTAAAATTCCATTGGAAAAATTCGTGTAAGGACTAGTGAAAATGAAAAATTTAAGGATTTTCTTTCATTTTGACGTAAAACATTCGAGGTATAAAGCAAAATATATATTTCAATCCTGATATAGTAAAATCTGGATTAGTGCGAAATATAATAAAAAAATAAATTAATTGCATCCAGGAATATGTTTAGATTTTATTCCTGAAACTTCATCAAGTCTTTATTTTGAAAATTAATGTGCTATTCATGAATTGGGATCTAATACAATAAAAAGTATTCACCAAATCCGTTCTTTAATACTAAAAACAATATCTACTGTTCCAAGTTCCAGATTAAAGATAAATAAAATACAAATCGATTGATTAATTTTAATCTAACGCAATAAACAAATTTATTCCATACAGGAAGTGATCTGGATTTTATTCTTAAAATTATTCATCAAATCTGATTTTTAAATACTACAAAATAACGTACTATTCAAGCTCGAGCTTCGGCTTGAATAATTTTATGAATAAAATACAAAGCGATTCATTAATTTGAATCTTAATAGAATAGAAATGATTTTTATCTCATCCTGGAATTAATTGAGATTTTGTTTTCCTAAAAGTTATTCATCAAATCTGAATTTAAATACTATAAAATGACGTGCTATCAAAGTTCTAGCTCGGGCTTGAATAATTTTATGAATAAAATACAAAGCGATTTATTAATTTGCATTTTAATGGAATAAAAACGACATTTACCTTATCCTGGAATTGATTGAGATTTTATTCTTAAAGTTATTCATCAAATCTGAATTTAAATGCTACAAGATAATGTACTATTCAAGCGCAAGCATCGGCTTGAATACTTTTATGAATAAAATACAAAGCGATTCATTAATTCGAATATTTTAACACTAATCCAAAGGAATTTGTATGATAAAAAGAAACTTCATTGTCTGGAAAGCCTTGATGTTAAAAATAAGGAAGTAAACGGTTGTTTTCTAACGCGGTACATTCCTAACTAGGTCTTTAAAAAAACCTTTTTTATCACGAGATTTTGGTGTTCAATAAATGTATCTTATAATCATTGACTTAAAAAATAGAATAGTTGTTACTTTTTGAACTTGCAAGTGTATTGTTTTTTTTTTATTTACAATTCTGTAATAGTTTTTTATACATGAAATATACATGTGGAAAAAGACGTCTTGAATGTGTTTTCGGGATCCTCGTGCAGGGTAGTCAGTCTCCTCTGGGAATTTTTTTTTATATAAAACGTACCGTACACTCTACTCTACTCCCCCTCCCCATCTCCCCGATTAATTTAAATTATTCAGTGTAAAATATCAAATCTTATTTACATGATAAGGAAACTTAGGATATTTGTTATATATATTTTTTTCTCATTACTTGAAACAGTACACATTAAATAATAAAATACACTAGCGTCTTTTTTATTTCTTTCTAGACCAGTCGGGAAACGTTCGATTCCGGGGCGGATCTCGGTAAATGGAAATGTTGGTTTTGTTTTTGTCCACATTTTTTTATAATTAAGAATACCCTCAAATTGTTTATATAACTTTAAAATATAATATAAATGCATTTAAATCGCCAGAAATAAGTTCCTTACAGCAAAGAGTATTTAGTTGTTTAAAGAAAAAAAATAGTCAAAAATTAGCATGTTGGATTTTAGCTTTGAACTAAAACGAATACACTGGGATTTTCATTTCTTTTAAAAAAAAATTCTATACAGGGGGAAATAAAACAATTTTCATGACAAAACTTCTTATTTCCTCACTTTTACGTTCAGTAAAGTATATTCATTGCTGGAGATTTTCTAAAATAAAATGTTTGGTTCTTAACTAAAATATTAGTTTCTTTAAATATATTCTAATTAGAAATTGTTACTCCCTTAACATATAAACTTGATATGGTTCTTTTGGGGTAACAATTGTTTTATTCCCACCCTCTTGCCCCGCCACACAAAAACGATTTTTATTTCTCAAGATGTATCATAAGGCAAGTTTTGGGAGAGAATTTTCTGTAGTATCCTATTCTAACGATTTTAAATTTTTTCACAAAATTATGCATTATTTTCCTTAATTACTTTTCTTTCAAAATTATTCCTTTACCTAATAATGAAACATGTTTAAGAAAACCATTGGAGCGTTTGAAATGGTTTTCCTTTGAGACAAAATCAATATTTTTGTTTAAAACATCGATCACCTCTCCAATAAAAAGTTGAAAACATTTAAATTAGATGATTTTTTATCTATAAATTTATTTACAAGACAAGGTGTGTAAGATTAAAAAACTTATGTGGTCCTCTTTTTATTCTCAAAAAAAAACAGTGTCTTATTTTATATAATTCATCTTATTCTATATCTATTTTTCTCCACCTTCAGCAGCAGGCATGGACCTAATTATATCACTGTCTCCTGGGTCGGTGATAGACATGGTACATACCCTGAAGTATTTACCACAGGCGGTTCCCAATTCTACGTTGTTTCCAGAATAGTGGTGTACTCCGGTTTTGGCCAACATTGCGTAATATTCAATTTCTGATTTTCTTAAAGGAGGTGTATTGTTAGAAATGATAATAAGCTTGGCTTTACCTTGTCTGAGGGTTTTTAAAGTTTGCTTGTATCCCAGGCAAAACTTGCCAGATTTCATAACCAGAGCCAAGCGGCTGTTGATGCTTTCAATTGCCTTTTTCTGCTTCTTTTGGGCTACCATTTTGATATACTTTAAATTAAAAACTGCTTAATAATACACCAAAACTCTTAAATACAGGAGCTTCGAGTCACACTTTCCGATGAATCGAAAAAAAGAGTGAAACCACGTTGTGTCAGCTAACCTTTGTTCCGGTCGATAAAGTAGATTGCTAGTTTACCGATATTGACGTTGTTGGTCTTCTTTTATAAAATCCCCCAATAACATTAGTATAAAGGTTACTTGAAATGTAAGAATTAATACGAGTTGTTTGGTTTGACAACGATTTATTTGTAATTTTATTTTATGTGTTGCATTACTTATTACACCATCATTTTAAATTTGAACCTGTTAACATTTGATATTTTTGGAAATAGGAATAATGAGATGAAAGTGACAGTTAAAAGAGTCGATAAAGTAGAACGCAAGTGTACCGATATGCTTATCATTTTAGCCAAAATAAATTTGATCCTATGAATATTTGTTCTGTTGGGAATACAAAACAAATCAACTGTTGACAGATATGACACAATTTGTTTTTTTTAGTATTTTTGCCGGTACTTTAACTTACTTACGCATTACCTTTATTCTTAGTCATTACCAATAATTGTTGAATAATAGTAATAATCTAAATCGTAAGTATTATTAGTAAAGGTTATTTAAAGAAACATACATTGGTTATCAGCTTTTTGACTAGAATCATTTTTAGATTGGATCTAGCATAATGGCAAAACCACCGGCTAAGAACCCAGCAATGGTCTTACAGGAACTCACAGTTAAGAAAAATTTGCCGCCTCCAGAATACGAAATAATCCACAGTATTATGGGGTCACACGAAAATAGATTTGATTACAGGGTAAGAGTTGCTGGCATAGAAGCGCTTGGCACAGGAACATCTAAACAGATAAGTAAACACACCGCTGCTCACAACGCTTTAATAGCATTAGAAGATGTAGGCATATACGATCCTAAAGAAAATCCGGTCGAAGAATTTAAAGCGGCTGCTATCCAAAAAGCAGCTGGATATGTACCTGGTAGCCCCCTGAAGTCGTCTCTTAATTGTATAGGTAGGTGGTTCTATTAAAAATAAAAATAAATTTAACTATTTTCGGTTATTTTTTATTAAGGTCCACTTAAAGATCTCTGTGCAGAGAATAAGATTGAGGACCCAATTTTTATAGAACTATCAGATGTAGGTCCTCCTCATGCGAGAGAATTTACTTATGAATGTAAAATTGGTTCTCTTAGGACTGTTGCCACTGGCAATACTAAAAAAATGGCGAAGCAACTTACAGCCAAAGAAATGATGGAAAAGTAACTGGTAAAAATGAGTAATAGAATTTTTTTTATTCAATTTTGTTTTTGTAGAATTAAAAGTGTTTTACCAGATATTGTATTAGAGGCACCTCGCAGAGATGAAAAAACTTTAGAACCCTCTGAAAGAGACTCTACTGTTTTAGAGTTATATAATAAAATATATGGAAATGTTGTGATAGATAAAAAAGTCAAAGTAGAAAACTTTCCTTCTGTTTTCAAGAAGCTTATGGTTGAAAATGAAATAAAAGTGGATGCATTTTCACAGGTAATTATTTTATAGTTAGTTAACAGTTTTAATGCCGATTTATTATTTTAAGGACCTAGAAGAGAAGACCGAAGAATCCTTAATAAGAATACTTGATAAAATAGGATTGCAGCATGAAATTCTCACCATTCAAAGTAAACCTTACATGCTTGCTTTATGCATAAACTGTGATGTACCCTTTTCTACAATGGCATGTGGGACTACAAAAGAAGAGGCAAAGGAAAACTTAATGGATATGACTTTTATGATTCTTGACTGTTTTATTCATCTTGAAGACCCGTGATTTTTTTTTAATTTTGTTTAATTTGGATATTAAGGGGGCATTCCAGTTAGAATTAAAAAAACAGACTTTTGGGTGTATGTGGAAGCTAAAAACTAAAATGTGTTTTTTTTTTCGTTTTATGAACTTAAAAGCTAATATATAACATTCAGGATGTTAGGTAGCCAAACGAAAATGGTAGTGAATAGGGCCTTTTAGAGCACATATACATGTATTCAAAACAGCCCTATGCAAGTCCATTTTCGTTCAGTTCACCAAAAATTTAGGTATTCTGATCTAGAATGTCTCCTTCAGACTAGGATTCTAAGAATCTGATTTTGTTCTTATTTTTTGCTTTACTATTCGATGTTTTTGTTTAAAAAATCGATCGTATCGATTATGAGTTGATAACATTGGAATTTAAATGTTTTGTTTACAAAACATCAAAACATTTCACCAGGTACCTTCTGCTCTGTTACCATTTAATTTTGCGTTAAATAAATTATTTTTTTCAAGTGTGTTTTTGTTTTTCACCAAACATTCCGTTTATACAGGGAGAGTAAAAGTATATTGACTTCAAAAAGAAATTCCAACTTATTTAAATTGGTTCATATTTATCGAACACAACGGTGGCAGTGCCGGCCAAGAGCAAAATGGGAATAGATACCCCTCTAAAATTTTGAAAAATTTCAAAACGGGTTCTTAGTATAATATACCGAGAATTTATATATAAATATATTTTGCATTTATAATATTTTACATTATGATACGCATTAGAGTACGCAACTTTTTGTGTTATAGCATTGTATATTGAGACAAATAATTACCGATGGTGGCGCCACTTTCCTCGATCAGCTGTTCAACGAAACGCGTAATTTTTGATAAATAGTGCATTAAATTATACTGAGTGAATGGTTTATTTGTAATATTTTAAGACTTTTTGTGGTTGTTTGAGGTTTTTGATTTGGAAATTACCATAATATACCTGTACATGTAAGTATTTAGACTCAATTGAACCTGTTTTTTGTGTTGTTATTTTAAAATTGAGGTTATTTATTTAGCATATCTTACGTTTTTTAGAAATACTTCTGTTTTTGTGTGCTTTTTTTGTGTTTCAGGATGAATGTAGCCTAGAGATATTATCATTTACACCTCTACTAATATAGAATGATATTGGAAGGGAGCTAAATCATATGCCAAAGAAACATACAACAGTTTTCTGCTGATAAATTTTATTTCAATTTTTTCAGGATAATAATTGTAATTGTAAAAGTGATTTAAATAAAAAATGATTTCTAAGAACCTACTTTTGATTGATTTATGGTAAAATATATCCTATTCCTTGTTTCAAAATTATTTTTTAAATCAATATCAAATTAAAATATAAAAAATTAAGAAATTTTTTTCTTGGCTTAAAATAACACTTCATAGGCCATCAAATGTATCTACTACAAAATTTTTTATTTCGTTTATCTACTTTGTTTTTTCAAAATAAACACAAAATGTATATTTTTTAATCCTTTATTTTAACATAAGTTCAAAGCTAACTTTGAATTATTCAGTTTTAGTAGTATTTAACATTTTATTATAATAATTCATTACTAATTGTAACTGTATAATTATTGAAAACAGGTGTTGTACAAGAGGGGAACATAATAATGGTATTTTTAAAATTATGACGTGACAAAGGTTTTATTTTACTGAATATTACCTTTAGAATTAAGTTTACATATACAACTGTACACAGTTTCGACAGTTTGTAAGGACAATTTTACTTAGTTTATAGGTAACACTTTGTTGTCTTCTAACTAACCATCATTCTTTGCACATTTAATGGTTTTAACATCAAGTGGCTTACTGGGCAAATGATGTGATGGCCCACCCTTTTTGCACTACTTGGGTGCTATTTTGTTTAAAAGAATTCCTGCAAACATTTCAGTAGTAATCAAGAAATAATCTCAGAAATGCTAATCTTTATCTTACCTGATTTTGTAATATAATCTTCAGATTTCAAATTAATTACACTTTTCCCGGAATTTACGACGATCAACTTCCTCGATGACACCTTTTTTGTTGCTTCTTGGGTGGATCATAATGGAAGTGTAATTCCGGATTTTTAGATTTCCTAGAGGTATACCCATAAACGCAATAGTTTGTATTATCTTTATTGGGCATTTTTAACGTTTAACTAACAAATAACAACAAAATACACGAAGCACAAAATCAAAACACACGTTCGACTTGCAGGTAAATAAACAAAATTATGCTTTTCGTGAAGGTTCAAATTAATACCGGTGGTGTCGCTTCAAAGTTGTGCTCGCCTTAATAGATTATATATATATATATATAGATATACAATATAATCTATATACAATGGTTATACGGTTGGTAATATGAATTGACAGTTGTCTATTGAAATTAAATTTCAAATCTGTCAAATTTTAAAAATTCTACAACAGTGCTACTAACTTATTTTTTTTAAAGCAAACTTCTCTATAATATGCAAAGTATAAATTTATTAAAAAATTAATAAAATGGCAAAATATAAAAAGTATTATAATTATTATTTCATATGGCTGTTATGACACTCGTCCTTTAAAAAACTCATCGCTGCGCGATTCGTTTTTTAAACTTGGACTCGTGTCATAACAGAATGCCATATGAAATGCATTGCTTAAGGCTGCGACATTCCCGCCAATGGACTAAAAATGGCGGCCGTTTTGGTGGTTTTACTATATCATGCGTTTCAGAATAATAAAGCAAAATTATGAGTAAATTGAGCTATAAATATAAGCAGCAATGTTGTAAGAATGAATTGAATATAAACATACTCTTTAATAATTAAACATAATTTCACATTATCATAAAAAACTTTAAAATTTTAATTGCAAGGATTGATGAAAAAATTATATTCAATCAATTCTCTATCATTTTTTAAAAACTTTCACAAAATATAATGACTGCGCGTGGGATAAGTAACTCAAAACGCATGATGTCGTTTTGCAAATTTTGACACAATTTTTAAAATTGACGCGTTAATTACCTTGTCATTTTAGTACAGGGTGTTCACCACTGATGCGACATGCAAAGATGCGTTGGCATATGTCTTGGAATCTCGATAGAAGCTAAGTCTATGCATAAATTATTAATGGTTGACCAATCAGAAATGCCAACGGCATGTGTCAAAACATTTCAACGCGCAATACGAAACGATGTTTACAAATAATTGTATTTTATGATACGACGTTGCCGTTATCTATATTTTTACACAGGTTACAAAGATATTAGTATAGTGTGACAAAATAAGATTTTTAGGCAATTGTAATTTTGTTTCTAAGTTGGAAACTGTGCTGCAGGGAAGGCTAATTAGAAGATTGACAACATATTAAATTCATTACAAAAATGACTGAATGCATACCATCTTAACTAATATTAAGTAGTGATGCCTGTGCACTCACGTTCAAGTTGATTTTTCTGTGCAAAGGTTAATTTTAAGTTTGATTCTTTATAATTACCAATAAATGCGACATCTCTCTTGTCTACAATAATGAGGCTTATCAGATTAATACAATAAGCTCTTCAATTGTAATTATTGATATTAAGGACACGTTAGGAAGGGGAAGGTAATAAATTATTACAAAAAAAAACTTCAAACATAATTTCACAAATCTCAATTTTTTGTAACACATGGTTATGCTACTTAAGGGTTAAACCTTTTGGAATGTTCCTGTAAATTATTTCAGGAAGGACAAAATCATTATAAAACGACACTAATTTTGGTAGCATTTTGTCCTTCCAGAAAGCTTCATCTCGTGCTTCAACAAATTGACATTTGGTTTGTCTGCTTGCTTATTTTGAATGCGCATTAGAATCGATTATTAAATTTCGCAGTCTAATATATCAAAACAGTACTTGTCAGAGTGTATTTTTATAACAATATGCATTTAAAAGAGATAATAATATACCGATATACCTACTACCTATTACTCAATTAAGCATACATTTCAAATAATTATTATCAAAATAAATCGAGAAATTATTCAAATTATAAAATAATCGATTTCGCTCGGTTTTATATAAAAGTAAAAATTTTCACCCCATTCAAAGGAGTGACCTTTGAACTCAATCCAAAAACCAAAAATAGATTATTGATTATTTCTAATACTTGGAGAAAGCAAATGTTTAGCAGAATAGTTCAATTGCCCCTGGTTCTTTAAGATTAAAATTTTTATTACGACCATAAAATCTGGAATGAAACATTCTTTTATAACCATTTGCAAACGACTAAATAAAACACACCCAAAATGAATTAAAAATTTACTTATATTCCAGAACCAAATATAACACATCAATCTCTCTCGTTCAATATCAAAATCACTATTATATCTCGACATTATTCATCGGGTGTTTACATTACATTTACCGTTGTCGGCTAGGAAGCAGGTCTATGGCCTTAAACGTTCTCTAGGATGTCGCTCTTATAGCACAATTTATTATTTGTTTTTTGTTTTATTTTTTTCAAATTAACCTATTTAACACTTACCAACTAGGTACAATTTTTTACAGATTAAGTTTTCATATTACAGTGCAATTATTCAATATTAAATGCATATCGCAAAATACACATTATTCTTCAAAAATAATTAAATAAGTCTGCGTCGATTTGGCAACATCGGTTGCTCCTGGAAGGTCTAATTATAAATCGCGCTAATGGTACACCTCTCGCCATCTATGTACAATGTATTGAAGTTTTAGTTTGCTATATGAAAACTGGCGGAATTGTCGCAGCCTTAATGTACTATTTAAGTTTGCTGGATTGAAAATGGCGGCGAGTTATATTCTGGTCTTAAACTTTGGCTAGTCACCGAGAGATGGCATACTAGGAAAGTAATCTGTAGTAGGACATTCGCTCCAAAAAGTGAAAAAATCTCTTTCAAAAATATCTCGGAAGAGGTAAGACATAAAGCAAAATGGCCTTCTGCGTTATAAGATCTTACACGTTTGCTTCTAAATTGAGAGGCCTTTCAATATATATTTAAGTTTGCTGGATTGAAAATGGCGGCGCGTTATATTCTGGTCTTAAAACTTTGGCTACTCACCGAGAGATGGCATACGAGGAAAGTAATCTGTAATACTGGTTGCCTGTATAATAGTAAACCGAATGTCTAATATTATATATTTCACAATTTTTGTCCAAAATTCTGATTTCTGTATGTAAAACAGGAAATTCAGGCCAAAAAGTGAAAAAAATCTCTTTCAAAAATTTTAAACGCAAATATCTCGGAAACGACATTGGTATAGATAACCCTCTCAAATGTTATTTCGGTGCCTGAAATTTGTAGTTTGCATCTTTTAATTTCTTTAGTTCTGCATTTTGAAATTATTTTATATTAAAATAAGGGAGCAGATAAAATAAAAAATACTCAATTGAAAAAGTACTGTTTATTAACTGACTAGATAATTGAAGTTCGCTCATAACCATGTGGTTCGTATCAATAACCATTGATTTACAGGATATACCAACACATATACCGTTTTACTAAAATGTTTTATTCGGCATAAAGTTATTGTTACATCCTGTATAATATACATATCACAAAAACACGATTAATTAATTCGATCACACAAAATACAATTTGAAAATATCGACAATATTCTATACCAGTACCAGTCTTTCAAAAATCATTTTCTAATCAGATCTCTCAATTGGTACCTAAAATTTCTTTGTTTAGAGCAACTGGCAATTTAATACAAATTAAAAATTAAAGAAAAAAATCTTTGGCACTATAAGATTACTTAAAATTTTAGTCTTTGTTGATACACCACATTTGAATTATGACACTTGTCCGGTTTTAAACAAAGGCAAAGAGAAACAAATGAGTAAGTATTAAATGGCTTCTTGTCTTTTTTAGGCAGCTCTCTTGACGTTTGACGTTCGACGCGAATTTTGACATGTGACATATATGTAGTAGATGGAAATTAACTGGGTACGTTAACTACTTTTCCTGCTTTATTTCACTAGCCGATTTTTGTAGGGCTTTCTAAATTATGTAAATAAATAATTATAATAAATTATATTTTTGAGTATATTTTTTCTTTGCCTTTGTCAAACTTAATAATAAATATAAACTAATTTCTTTAACAAATACGAGAATTGGACAAAACTTTTAAGTAGCCAGACGAAAATGATAAAATCTTATTTTACGTTTTTGTGCATATTTTTGTGAAAATGTAGGCCAGTAAGATAAATATTTAAACAAAACAAAACAATACGAAGAAAAAAATATTATATAAGAGAAATCTTAATTGTGGAATATTCCACGGATAATTCAGCATTTTTATCACTCGAATTCATTATAATAGTCCAAATTCTCCTGGCCTGACCTAATAATTGTTGAGCTTTTCGATTATTGAAAATATTTTGATTATGTATATATAAAAAGTATTGTCAAATATAAAACACTTTACATTGATAGCAATTTGACTAAACAATACAAATAATTAAGTATCTCATTAAAAAACATTTAAGCGAGGATATTACTAAAAATTGAATTTTTAAATAAAAAAATTTGTAGTAATAAAGGCACTATTATTTTAATTGTCAGTAAGAAAATTATATGAGTAAATTCTCATTTAAGCAAGTTTTTAAATAAATATAAACATTCTGTATGATTAAGATTATAACCCAGTTAAAAAAGTAACAAGAGGTAAGGAAAAGCGAAAAAGATTAGAGGGATAAAAATATAAATGACAACTGACGTTTGACATCGATGACGTTGACCATAATATGGTGTCGTCGTCCTAGTAGTTCGTTTGCATTTTGCTGACAATAAAAATAATCGGAAATATTACTACAAATACAAAACTTAAATTAATTTTATACATATTTTTGTTCATGACAATCCGATATGTTTCTTTTATAAAAAGTATAAATGGAAAAATAAATAATAGAAAAAAATATACACTAATTAATTAATATTCGAATACACATCTTATATTGTATAAATCACACATAAAACGATTAGAAAATATTCTAACCTCTCGACGCAAGTTCCCCTTGTGGTAAATACTCTACTATCACCAGAGAAGCGAAAAATAAAAGTTAATCAATTACAAAAAGGTTGATGTTTTAAATTAAAAATGCAAATATCACCATAAATCACTTTGTTGTATGAGTTTAGGTATAATATCAAACTTAAATGTAGGGCAGCCTCTAGTACAATAGTACTGCGCGAATATATTGACACTCTACATAGACAATTAATAATTTTTTACATTGCATAATAATTTACTCTCTGGCAATCAATAATACTGCACAATTTAAATGAATTGACCGACTAGGGGCCGCTCTGACGTCTCGAAAATGATGCAGTCAAAAACTGTCACCCGTCAAATAAAAAACGATGCTGTCAAACACTGTCACCCGTCAAATAAAAAATGATGGCTGTCAAAACTGTCACCCGTCAAATAAAAAAAAATTATGTCAAAACTGTCAAATAAAAAAATAATTAGTTAAATAGTCATATGCAGAAACAACGGAATGTTAATAAAGTTCAATGGTGATAGTAGGAGTTTTTTTAATGACTGACAACAAGCAATTATAAAATTGCGGTTATCTATATAAATGGTGGTCTGATAAATGTAAACAATAAATGTCAATAGTTAACAAAATGAATATAAACTTTGTAAAAGTAACTGCTTGCTTCAGTTAAATACAGTTCCCGTTTTTTTTATAACATCAACCTCGGTTATTATTTAAATGCAATCAAGAAAACTTTACTGTGCTAGTAATATAAGCGATGTCACATGCTATATGTCAAAGTGCTTGCAGATAAAAGAGTTTTCTACAATTTTAATAACAAATGAGACTATTTTATTACCTAATAAATTCTAAGTAAACATTAACCGATGTTGCTGTTATTAAAAAAAAATAATTAGACCACGGTTGACATTGAAGTGGTATGTAGGGGCGACTTGGGTAAATGAAACCTTAAAACTTCCGTCACTGTCACAGCAACTTGTACCAATCCTTTTCCCTCAAGTACATCTGCAGCACAACACAAGAGATTCTGAAAAAATAATAACGAACAACGTTTTGGTAATAAGTATAAAGTATATCAATGTTGTAGAGTGGTTTTTTGGAAAATTAAATAAAACAAATACTTTTACATTTGCGAATTTATTGATAAAGCTATTTAAATACTGACATTTAAGCTAAAACGAAACTAAGATTTAAGTAAAAATAAATAAACTCTTTAAAAATAAAAATAAACTTGTCATTATTTAATAAATGTTAAGAAGTAGCAGTGAAAAACAACCATATGGTATTCAAAAATAATTTCTAATAATTTTATTTTGTAGTATCACAGCTACTATCATCGTATAGATAATTTAGAGAGATTTGTTTTATATGTAAGAAGAAGTTGGAAAAATATAATTTTTTGTACAAATCTGCTTTTAATATTTCTCACATCGTTATGTAACGCGAAAAAACCGTAAAAATTAATTTTAAAATTGACAAAAATAAACAGTCTTTGATTATTATTAATACTGGAATTCTATTGACTAGATTGTCGTAAGTGGAAGAAAATAAAACAGAAAAGAAAAACAAAAAATATAAAACAGATCAAAAAACAGGTCTATCGAGATATTTTTATAAATATTTGCATATTTCAAATTTTAACTATTACTGGTATTTAGAGATGGTATTGTGATGGGAAATAATGGGTTAGGCACCCAACACACATTAACACGTAGACTGCCACTGGCTCCGATCGGAGTCGTTCGCTATCGCTCAATTCACCGACTCCGATTGGACCCACACCGTATTTTGTGTTTGCAAATGACATACAACTCTTGTACCACCAACGTAGAAAGGGGTCGTTATTGTTTTTATTTTTTGTTTTATATTGCAATGAAATTATTGATTTGTCACTTTACTACTTTGGCTTATGGGTACAACCAACCATATTTAAAGTGGCAGCGAATGTGTTAACGGGTCTTTTGGAGTACGTAACAGCTGCAGGCTGTGTGTTAAATCTAGCAGCTGGCTTTGCTGCGCGGAATATTTTGCTTGTGTAAATAGTTTATCTACACATACCCACTCTATAGTATTATTTCATCTTTTATTTCAGAAGTAGATTTTAGATTTATTTCTAAAATTTTAAACGTGTTTTCCAGGAAAACGTTTTATTGGCTTCGAAATTCTATTCTACATAGTACAAACCAGGATCTTTTGGTTCCTTAACATTTTTCATTATACAGAGTGTTTTGTGAGAAAAAAGATTTTGAAATTGAAAGGTATTGAACATCTCTACTGGAATTGCATTTTGACGGTTGTAAAGTCAACTGTCATTTACGACGATTGACAGGCCAATATATTGAAAACGATTATTGTCCGGTCAACAAAAAATGCGTCATCTGATCTGTTTTTTCTTACAACTAAACAAATTAACGAAACATTTTGGTATTAGCTTCAAATACCAATATAAATACTCAATATATACAGTGTAGAGTAAAAGTAAGTACAATATAGGATATAAGCTGTCAAATATAATACTTAGAAGCTTCAATTTCAAAATACTTCAATCACTGCATTGGCATCTCTATAAAGCTGCTAATAACTTTGGGCAAAATTAGATATTTATTTGCGCGATACAAAAGTTTTGATTATTATTTAACGATATTGTTAATCTCACTATTATCTGTCAACGGGTAACGTAATATGTATTTAAAGAACAAAAATTTTGACAAGCATGTGTCAAAAACACCAAAAATTTTATACGATATGATAGATTAATAGATATACGAGTGTTCCAAAAAGTCAATGTCATCCATTGAAATTTCAGCCTTTCACGCTACTGACTAGAAAAATAAAAATATGACGAAAATTAGAATATGGAATTTTTTAGCTATGGTACTTGAAAAACTAGTCTAAATTTGTTCCAGAATGAATGAATTTAAATTTCTTATTTTAAAATATTTCTCACTCGTGCGCTTATTGTACCCAAAACCAGTAAAGCGACCTTGAATTAATAAGTACAATTTGAGATGCCTGTCGATGTACATGTGCCCAGAGACGGATTTATGCAATAACAGGTCACCGTGTCTGAGACTCGTTAAAACTTTTTGGTAGTATTCCATTAATTCTACCACGAACGTGTCGATTTTTATTAAGTGGCAATATCTCTGTTGATATTATGACGAGTCACGAGTTGGGCTAATCAGCCTTCCAATGGATGACGGTTGACTTTAGGACATCCTGAATACAATAAAACAACAAACTGTTTTTTTACTGATAGATTCTCGCCCTAAAAGCTCTCTTCCTACTTTAATCTGTCTAATTTTTAGCACCAGTATCCAAAAAAAGTTTGGAGCACCCTGATTTCATAGCAATTTTAGCGAACTACTATATTTTGTCTATACCTTGCATTCTTAAACTAAACTAAATTCAACCAATGCAATGTTTACGACCTAAAATTATAGGCACTAAGAATAAAATCACATTTTTTGCAATGAATAATAAATTCAATGTTTTTTTTACAAAACTGGATACTACATCGTAGAAAATAAAAATAAACATTTCTTATAAAAAAATAAATACAAAAACGACCTTGTGAGGTAGAACTAGGCAATTTTTGTATAGAAAAAAAAATACTCCTAACCCAAATATTCGTAAAATTAAAAAATACAACTCAATTATAGAGCGCGATATAAAAATAATTATTTGTGTATCCAGTTGTTTGTAAAACCGTTTATAAAAATATTCTCGAATTAAAATTTAACAAATATATGTTGCTTTTTTACCAATCTACAAAAAATGGATATATTTATTGGAATGTACGATTTTTTTTAAGTCCATGTAAGGAACAATAGTTTAACCTTTAAGGCGTCTAATTCCAAAACAGTATAAAAGCCAAAAAGAAGAACTTTTATATTAAATTTGACTGATGTAAGGCGATACTGACAACCGACAGTTAAAAATGTGGTCCTTCGAGCCGGATTCTAAGAGTTATAGACAACTAATCTTTGAAGTAAATTAAATTTGGTATTTAGAAAAATGTATGAATAGTAGAAAATTCGGTAATACTGAAAATACAAAATCTTGAAAATAGACGTCTCAAACGGTATGTTTGAAATTCAATTTCAAAGTAGAGGAACAATTCGATGAAGAGAAGAAAAATATATGAATAATCATAGAAAAATCCAGTGTTAGTACACTTATTAAGATGTAAATTATAGCTATACTCCATATGTTACATAAATAAAAAATGATATATTGACACTTTAGTGTACTTTTAACAAATTATAGGTATTAACAAAATACTGATAAGAAATGTATAATTTATGTGTGAAATTTTCGATGAACTGACAAAAGGAAGGTTCAATTAATATATACAGTGTTCTAAATCTCTGGCTATGTAATATTGCTTGGTTATTTCCAAAAGTGCCACACCACAATGCTCTTCATTCATCCATATTCCTTGGCATGGAGTAAACAAAACAATTCCCACCATTGTTTTCTTTAATTCTGCATCGACTACTATTGCAATTAGTCTCCTGTTATGTGCAGCACTGGTTTATGTAAATCATTACAGTTGTCCCTTTCGATCTTACATCACCGATTTTTTCTGTATTTTAACGTTAAATGTCACTTAAACTTCAACTAGTTAACTGACATTTTGAACATGACGTTGTCAAAACTGCAATGTGACATTCACGGAGCCGTTGACATAAGTATTGTCATGTTAAACATATGCAGTTTTCTGTATCCTGACGTTAACTGGGCCATGATGCACGGATTTTTTGTTATACCTTGGAAAAGGACTTTTAGCCACCATTGCTCAGTATCAGCAAATTAAATCACCAAAGATTTAGTCTTCTTCGACCCGAGCAAAAAGTATATTTATCGCACCGTACAACAAATAACAACTAATTATCCAATTAACCATTTTAATCTTAACCTTCCTTTCTGTCAATTAATCCAAAATGCATCTCAACTTCTAGTCTAATTCGGCGGAGGATAAGCGATCAACATCGCTAAAGTGCCAAAGAACACTGCTAGCAACAGGAGTGAGACTGTGGTGTCTTGCAGGGTAGGTCTTGCCCCAACTGGAGGGCGACGGTAGGGTCCAAATCTGCAGAGATGTTCGATGGTATCGAAGAGACGCGGCAACCCTCTTCCGCACAGTGCTTCCGTCACGTCTAGGCTACTGCAGAGGTGTTCCTGCAACCAACCACAGTCTCACTCACTGTTGATAAGCAGGAATGGTTATGTAAACAAAGAAAAGAAAAAGTAGAAGAAGAAAAAGTTAGAACAGTTTTATTTATGATGGAAATGAAATAAACTTAACATAAAATGTTTTGAATGTTCGTTTGAGCTTGAATGTGAGCTTTTAATAACATGGAAAAATAAACTCACCTCGTCTACTCCAATCTTACGACAAGCTTCTATAAAGTTTTCAACGTTCCTCCTACATCTAGCCATGGTCAGCTTGGGCTGCAAAAAAACGCTTTACTTAGAAAAAAATCACATAAAACGCAATGAAAATACTTACAACAGCCGGAGATGGTACATGAATACTGGCCACTGACCTAGGCTTGATATAATTCGCTAAATGACATAATACCACACCGTCTGTCAATGCGGGTGCTAAATCTTCTGGCAAAACCATTTTCAGTCTAGATTCAATAATCTAGAACAAAAAAATTAATAAAAATTCAGATTGAAATCCACGCAAATGACTGCAAATATAAAATATTGGAATACAGTTTATGACAAGTGACAGTAACTGTTAAATATTGGAATCCAGTTTATGACAAGTGACAGAAACTGTTAAATATTGGAATCCAGTTTATGGCAAGTGGCAGAAACAGTTAAATTCAGAAAAAAAATGCGAAAAAGGAACTTAAATATAATAAAAATTGAAAGGGCGAATAAAAAAATACTACAATATAGTGACAACACTTACATTTCTTAACTGATTAATTAAGTCAGTCTCTTCCTTCGCCTTGTCGATCTCTCTCCGCATAGTGAACGTCATTTTTTCGTTGGCATCGTGATTCCAACTGATGTTTTTCGTCATTTTCGGGCTCCTAGGTGTCGAATTACAAAGTCCCATCTTCGGGCTCGTCATTTTTCCGTTAGTCATCACAGATTTAACAATAGGCACGTTGTCGTGTGACATTATATCACTGGATCCTTTCATAGGCGATTTAGGTTTGACGTAATTCGTAATTCTAGGAGATCCGTTGGCGTTTCTAGTATCGCCTAGTCCATTCGTGTGCGGACTATGACTAGGTGAGTACGTTCGGGAGGGTTGTACCTTTTGAACGGGTTTTTTCGTTGGACTAGTGTCATCGAAGATAGTTTTGGGATTGCTAAAGGCGGAGTTTAAGGGCGTAGGATCGGAACGGGAGGTGGATAGGGTTTGGGAAGGGGTTGCGTGGTGCGTGGGGGTATTTGGTTCTGTTTTGTAGCTTTGGTCGTCTTTTGTTCGATATATTGAAGGCACGTCTTGTGCCCTTTGCTGTTTAAGGGCTTCTTTGTATTCCCTGAAATATTTTTTATAAGTACAATGATGTTTTTCCAATTTAATCGCGGTCTTTTAAGTTGTTAAAATATGTTTACATTCTCTCTGAGCACAAATTAAAAGAAACACGCTAGATATTTCTGACATACTAAAATTCATGCTTTAAAAATAAATATTTACCTGTAAGTTTGAATTTGATGCAAAGGTTTTTTATCATCAATTCCATTACCGTTAGAAAATGTATCAGGGCACGGGCTAAGACGTACACTGTAAAAAAATCATGCAAAAAAACAAATTACGACACTTTTACGACAAAGAAAACTGCAATCGATACGAAACTAACACGCACAGAAAAGAGAAATGTCAAATACGCCAATTTCGACTGGTGAAAGGTGACATATGAAGTATGAAATCGCCATATTGTATGTTTTCAGCCATGTTCTTCTTTCCTGTGAGTTTCAGTTCACATATTATTCTTATAATGACTTACCTAGCATATTCTCTACTTTTTAGGCCGTCTAATTTATCGATTTCGTTGTTTCTACAGACTTCTTCGTCATTACTGTTTTCCAGTGCAGGTGATAAAGTTGAAGGAGTTGATAAGGTCGATTGGGTACCGTTTTGATCTGTAGTTCGTACTAGAAAAATTGTTATGTTTTATCAACTGAACAAGAGCATTGTTTTCACACGAAAAAATGAGTCAACAAGGCGTCAAAATTGAACCTTGCGAGACTCCTGCCTCTATTTGAATTCATAGGGAACCAACCGCTGTTTTTATTTCTCAGATATATAGATACATTCTATGAAGGATAAGAGTCATCTAGGAAACTAGTTTTTCTTTGGATACTGAAATATTTTTTCAGCCACACCTTTCTCAAAAAAGGAAAGTGAAAATAGGGGCCGAGAAATGACCTATCAAGAGATACTATCGAATATGATAACAATATTTGGGAAAAGGAAATGAAAAATTAAAGAAATCTCTTGTGTTAAAAAATAAAATTCTAGGCAAAACATCCAACTTTGCAGATAACAAAAGGCAAAAATAAACAACACATTGGAATTTCTAAGCTTATCATGAATTCTTAGTTTACCTATTTTTTATGAAGTATGAACTATTTATCTCAGACCATTCTTTGTAACAACATCATAATAGTATCTTAATTCATATTTAAATAAGTTTTTGTATGTTTTACAGCATTTTTTCGTCTGAATGAATAAAAATCTATTTATAATTAAAGTTATTTGCCCAGATTAAATAAAAGTATTAATAAATTAAAATGTTGCCATTAAAAATTATATATTTTTATTACTGTAAGGTGCTATTTTAAAAAATCAGCATTAGTCCAGTTTCTCAAAAAATGTATTTTCTATCCTACTGACTGCGCCAATTCTACGAAAAAAAAAACAGCCTTTTATATACTTATAATTAAAAAATAAAAAGACAAAATGAAATATTAGCGTAAAAATGAACTTACTTGTGATTTCTTGTGACCATCGTTTGTCGTAACAATCACTACTGGTGCTATAACCGCTATCTACATTCTGTCTTTTGTGTTTCAGTCTATCAGAAAGGTGTAGAGGTCCGGGTGATGAACCAGCACCACTCCTCCTGGACCTTCTACTTAAAGTTCCCCCACCTGGGTCGGTCCTTCTATCAAATTTTAAAGCTTCTAATTCTAGGTATTTGAAAATATGCACTCTGCCCCGTTTGCACAACTGAAAAAGTGGATATTTATATAACTAGTCGAGGTCGGATGTGACGACAATGGGAATTATATGAGTATGTTTTCCAGAAAGTAGCGAGCTTTAAGTATTTAGTTACAATAATCGCTAAAGAGAAAGAAGAGGAAATAAAAGGACTAAAATATATAGGGCCGATGCAATTTCTAAGGTTCGTTCTAACGTAAAACATACAATGTTCAAGGTTACGCGGCGGCTCGGTGTTATCAGCTGGGAGATAATGTAGTTGCAATAATTGGACTAGTAAATGAGGAAATTAAATTTGACAGAAAAGAATGTTTTATTTATTTGATTTAACAAATGTCCTCGCTTTCAGAATAATGTACAGCAACGCGAAGAGTGTGATATTGAAATGTTACCTCTTAAATTCAGGATATTTTACTTTTCAAAGACCGTGTATTCATAAAATTCTATAAATAAGCGGATGCAAGTGTTGCAGTTCACTTAACCAGCCTAGAAATTTTGCGCGTTTGCCTTTCAGTTTTCAGCGATTTTTTATTACTTAGTATTAAAATTTTCTGCATATTACGCTTAGTGCTTGTTAATTTAATATTTTACGATAATTTTAAGGCGCAATTGGTTCAAGTTACAAACACATGGGTAATCAATTTTGTGAAATAATCAATAATGTTCTGGATAGAAATAATAATGTAAGTTTATTTCTAAGCAAGCCTGTTAACAGGAAAAACTTGCGGAAAAAACAGGCGAATATGTAATTGGTAAAACTATTAAAAATATTACACAATTTTAGAAAACTTTTGATCCTTGAGCGATTCCTAATAAATTATTTATTTTAGAGTGTCAGCAGTACCTTAGTATGTTTCTAATAAAGAGAGGAAAAATATATGTAGTAGTTCTAGCTAACAAGTTGAACGGTTTCTACATCGTAAATATCGAATAAATTTGATCTGATACTTACGCTCGCTGGAGGACTCGTCAAAGGATTATCCTCCACGGACAATTCAATCAAACTCGACATATTCCTCATCTCAATCGGAAGATTGCTGATCCTGTTTGCTCTGAGGTCCAGCCTCACCAACTTCAGGTAGGTCAGCTCGATTGGCACGGCTAGGAGGAGGTTGTTTCGAAGCACCAAAGATTGTAGTGATTTCAGTTCGCCTAATCGGGGTGGTAAGTGCGTTAACTGGTTGCAAGAGGCGTCTAGTTCCGTTAGTTGGGACATGCGGCACAGCTCGTCGGGAAGGGAAGAAAGAGAATTGTTTGACACAAGTAAAATCTGGAAGAAAAAAATTGTATTAGTTTTAAAGATCGTTTTCTTTTAGTAAATTATTTATTTTATTTTAATGTAGTCCGTTTGAAAAATCATTATGTATATTAATAATAACTTAAATACATTTTTGGTTTAACCTTCGCTCAATGGTCGAAGGTGAGGTGATTTTTTATTTAATGAATTATAAAGAAGTTTCAGAAGAAAAATTAATTAAAATAAAATATTTATTAACCTTCTTTTTTTTCCAAGAAAGGGGATTCCAAAAAATCCACACATGATGAATACTAGAAAGTTTATATTTATTCTCTACCACATTCGAAAAATAAATTATTATTTTATTGGGGAAACCCGTTTGATTACACTGTCTTTTATGTAAGTAAAACTGTTTGTAAAAAAATCCTTGTTTTTCATATCAACATTGTATATTTTAGTTTAACCCAATCTTCAATGCACCGCAATGTTTATATTATTTTAGTAATTATCAAAGATCCGACAATTCGAAATCTAAATATAGAAAATACAATGTTTATTTTTTAAGTTGGTAAACTTTAGGGCTACCGTAATATCTTCAAAGAAAGTGGAAGTCAATGTCAAGTTCTATTTGATTTACCCATACTAGAAACAATAAAGATGTTACGTAATAATTTTTCATTGAAAAATATTATGAAGTGTGCTGGGTATAGATTTCGAAATGTTTTTTCTGATAATATTAAAATTTTATTCTTTAATTGGATGGTTTCATTTTTAAACACATTATAATTAAATATATTGAGATGTTGAATAAGTTCTAGCTGTCTTTTTATTAAAAAAAATTATTGTCCTTTTTCCGCAGCCAATGGAAGGCAATTTAATTTTTTTGTAGTAAATATGCTTTTACTCTCTAGGGAGTAATTGTTTACATTTGCATCGTTGGGTTAAAGCTTAAGCAATAAATCATACATTTACCTCAGGAGTGCGAGTTTAAAAAAATTAAATTACTTTTGTAATCAAAGCGTATGATGAGTGAATGGATAAACAATAAAACAATAGAATACTAAATATAGAGTTGCACTGTGTATGACTAACAAGTTCAATAATCTTCGTATTCGAAAAACGTGCCAATAACATTCATAAATTTAAGACTTGTAAATTGTAAAATTTGTATATCATATAACTTTTTAATTCAAGATAAAATTGCTTCCTTTAACTGGTAAATGTAGCAGGAATTGTCGGAAGAGGACAGTAATTTTTTTTTAAGTATCAGCCAACGTTTCGTTTATTGAGCATAAACTTCCTCCTACAAATGATGTTACAACTAAAGTAATTATCGAACAAAATAAGTTACAAAAAAGTTAAAAAGGAAAGTTAACAGATAAAATTACATACCTCAATTAACACCACAAACATTAATGAACATAAAATATCTCATATACATGGTTCTTGTGACAAACATCTCAACTGACCATAAGTATTTGATATGTTTGTCACAAGAACCATGAATATGAGATATTTTATGTTCATTTAGTTTGTGGTGTTAATTGAGGTATGTAATTTTATCTGTTAGCTTTCCTTTTTAACTTTTTTTGTAACTTATTTTGTTCGATAATTACTTTAGTTTTGTAACATCATTTGTATGCCCTGAGGAAGTTTATGCTCGATAAACGAAACGTTGCCTGATAATTAAAAAAAATTTTACTGTCCTCTTCCGACAATTCCTGCTACATTAACTTTTTTAATATGACAAAAAAATTACATAAAAATTAGGAAAATTAAATACATTTTAACATGACTTCAGGAAAAAGCCCATAATTTCTTCCCTAAAAATCTTGTATAAAATTTAATGTCTAATTTGGTATATTATAATGACAAAAAAAAATTCTCGTGTTCTAAATAATGTTAGTAAAAAGGTAATGTGTTAATAATCTTATTTCTAAATGACAACAAAAGTTACGAGATAGTTTTTTTAAATTACTTTTTATATATTTTTATATTTCCTAATAATATTGCATGAGTCAAAAACCCTACGTAATTCATGTTTGATCTATTTACCATTTCCGGTTGTTTCGTGTCTATATAGTTCTTTATCTCCTTTATCCAAACTGTTATTACTGTGCAATATAATTAAAAATGTTGCTCGAAAAAAATTAGTCAGTCACGAAAATGTTATGGAGATAAAAACAATAAAAAAAAGTTTATTTTTTTTATGAATTCCTTAGAATTCTTTTCTTTTAACCCCTTAACGCCGAATATTTCAATATTGCACGTACGTCGACTTTTCTTATCTTTCTTTAATAATAATAATAATAATAGTAATATTTATTTTTAAAAAATTGTTCCAAATTTTCTTTTGTGATATATTTCCAAGCAAAGGGCAGCACATAGCCCAACATTGCAGTCAGTCGTCATGAGTGCAGACGGCGCGTTGTCGGTGCGTTCTTTTGTTCTCTGGTAAAAGGCTATATTTTATTCTTGAATAAACAAATGTTATAGCTTACACTCCTTGCAAATCCAATAAATTTAAGTTTATTTTACTACGAATATTTTTTTTTATAATTAGATGAATTACCTTGAACCTTCGGTATATGGTTATATTTTATTTATTTCTTTATTACCAGTTTATAGCATTAGAAAACGCGTGTTCTTAGTCAGACGCCAACATAAGAGTTAAAAGCCGCTATTCGAGAAATCATCTTGTCAAAAAAATGTAAATGACCAAATCTTAAAAATGAATATTAATGAGCAGTATTTAGAATACTTGAGTCTGTTTTATTTTTTACGATCAATCTCGAACCATCTTTACATAACAAATAAACCAACAATTTAAAATTCACTGACCAAATTCAAAAAGCTTCCTCAAAGCTACACCAGTGTAGAGAAAGTCAGTGTCAGCCATAATTTGATAAAAAACTGCAGGATGTTCCTCAGCTATTATATAAAATTTAGGAAACTTGATATGTTAATAGAATATACAAATTTTATTTTGTTTGATTTGATTTTTATTTAGTGTACAGGGTTCGCTTTTACTATTTAGATTAGGTAAATATGTTGGGTCTTTTCCAACAGTTAAAGTAAATTGTGTTAAAAATATCGCGATACAATTTTTTTTAACTGTGGATTATATGTAACTCGTTTGGATCCAAAAGGCCTAAAATATTAAAAAAAAACAATATTTGGATTATAAACTGACTTTATACATCAAAATGCGTCTGTCTGCATTTTATAAATCCCTTCCAGATTAAGGTCGTTTCACCTGCAGTGAAAAACAAACTGCGTAACAGTAGTTGAAATTAGATGAAAATACAAAGTATCAGTTGGCATATTTTAATTTTTTTTTATCCAACAAATGGCCACTACAACTATTAAATTACCATTTAAACATAACGACTTCGTGGATTTCAAGGAACAAACTGAATTTGTATTTTAAATACCACTTAAGATGATGTCACTTACCATGTGTGTTTATTGAATTCGCTTTTGGTTCTATAAATATTCTAAGTTTGTAGTCAAATGGCGCCAAAAAACTTATTCGTGTATTGAGAATCAGATTGGATATTTTATAGCGATGAAATGTATATTGAAATGATCGAAAAAAAGTTCAATGAATTATTATTTGTTTCGATTGATTTATGTATTAAAAAACTGAATTTTTTTTTTCAATGTTTCTAATGATGGTATAATTTTTTCTTCCACTTTTTATTCTTATTTGGGCTTTGTTCCTATTAGTTCTAACAAAAATATAATAATCTGAAAATTTTGTATCTATTATTCGTATTCAAGACCAAATTTTAAAAGTACCAGATATTCTAATACTTTTTCGACAAGTCGTAACTTTCACATTGAAAGAAATATAAAAGGCACAAAATGCATTGTCATAGCTATTTGTAACTAGGGAGGAAAGTGTCACTTTTCCTTACGCATGCAAGGTTTGCTGCAGAAAAGTAACTTTTCCTCCCTAGGAACGAAAAGAGCCACTTTCAACCATAAAAATAGGGAGAAAGGAGGTGTTAGAAAAAAATATTTGTTTAATTGATATTTAGGAATTTTTTGCAATCTTAGTCTGCCATAGACAGGCTCTGAGAGAGCCTAAGCTATATTGTTTTTTTATATATGTAAGCTAATTTCTTTGCAATAAATTATTATTATTATAACATTACCTGTATTGGCAACTGACATAATTCTCTGGGAAGACTGGTCAGCTGATTCCTACTGAGATCTATGAAATTGAGACACTGAAGGCTGCTTACGGCTTCAGGAATGAACCGTATGGCGTTGTGGTAACACTGGAGCTTTTCTAAATAATGGAATTCCAAAACTTCATCTGGTAACTCGCAAAATCGATTTTTGGACAAATCTGAAAAAATAAAAATAAGAGTTACAAAAATAAATAGCGCATATAAATTGTGAAAATAGAAATGAATCGTTCTTTTCTGTACTATAATTATTGGTCCAACGACAGATGGACCACTGGCTGCTGCCTTAAAAACAATTATACGACTTTTGGATAATTTTCATTCGATTTCTCAAGAAGTAAATCTGAGAATTTGGAATAGATGTCATTTTTTCGAAAAAAAAAAAAAAACTTTTAACGAGAAATTTTGACATGGTTTCAGTAAATATTCCTTAACTTTCATTAAAAATGTCATACGATGACTTGAGAATCATTTCAATTCTAGTGAAATTTTACATCTATTGAAGTCATGGGCGGATCCAGCCGATTTTCAAGGGGGGGGGGGCTGTCTTCCACTCACCAGGTGAAGTGTGGAGTTGATGGTCGGGAGGCATAATATCGTTAAACGATGGAATGAAAACATGGTGCGATACATACAGGGTTTCCAAATGACACTTACAACGTCTGGCTGTAGATACCTCTCGTAAAATTGGACAAAATGATATAGGAAATGAGGGGTCCAACTGATTACTTTTCGAAATAAAGTTAAAAAAAATAAATGTTTTTATTTAAAAACTTTAAAACGGATTAATATATTAATATGAAATCAAGTTTTAAATGTAAAAAGACAAATTTTAGTAAAAAAAAAAGACTTGTGTCTAGTGTCTAGTGGTTTTAAAAAAATAAGAAAAAAATAATTAAAGAATCCAAGAAAAATTTTGTTGGTTATTTCATTAATAAAAATAGTTGGGAAAAGGGGATATACTCTACTAACTGCACACCAGTGGATCTAGGATATGAAACATCATTTTTTACTAAAATATGTCTTTTTACATTTAAAAACGACCTACTAAATTTCGAATTAATATATTAATCCGTTTTAAAGTTTTTAAATAAAAACATTTTTTTTTTTTTAACTTTAACGCCCTGTAATCGAAAAATAAATATTTTAATTTGAAAAAATTACAGCTTATTTAAAACACAAAAAAGAACGTTTTCACCAAGTTTCATAAAAAGAATATTATTTTTGCGGGAGATAAAAATTAAAAAGAAAAAACCAGTTTTTAGCGCTTTTCTCGATAATTTTGACGTTGGGCCTGGTCTGTACTCTTAATCCAAAACCACTTTAATACCAAAAACTATTTTAAGTGAAAAAAAATCTTAATGAAAAAAACACAAAAATAAAAGCTGAATACACATAAATCCTTTATTTGATAATTTATCATTTTGTCGACAAAGCCGTCTTTCTTTTCAGTGTCCCTTCGCGTATGAATGACTGTTTATAAATAAAAATGGAGTGTCGACGTATATAAAGCATAGCAATTGAACATAAACTGACTAGATTGTTATAAATTCAAACGTGACCTTGTGTTATAATAAAATGCATTATTACTTGATTGGATTATTTGCTAATTAACCGGAGAGTTTAATCTTCTAGCATTTGTTTTAATAGAAAACAAATTTCGGAGTAGATCTTGTGCAAATGTTTATTTAAATGTTCCTATGAAAGTTATGAATAAAAAAATCGGTGTAAAATCAAATGATAATTATAGTCTATTCGAAAAAACATTATAGCATTATGACCACGCGAACAAACTTCGAATATAATATATATCTTAAAGGTAAGCTCTTAAAAACCTATAAATATCCCAAAATTCTAGCTTTTGTTGGCAACGGGAGGATTTTTGAAGGAAGTTGAGAGGGAGATTACATGTAGGAATAAATTAAGGTTAAACGAAACACCAGATATCTAGATATTGATTTTATTAGCCTAATTTATTCTACATATAAATTACATGCAGCTGTTACTCTACTTTGATTCCTGGAATATTTGCATTATACTACACCCGATATATAATAAATGACGTAGGATATTGTTATCAGCAATCAATAAATAGTTGTTCAAGGTAGTTTAGTATTATCAATATTACGTATACTTAGGTAAAAATAGTTTCCTATAATTATACGTATTTTAACTATGAATCACTTATGCTTTGGTAGGTTGTAATTTTCACCGAACAAATTGTTCGGTATCTGAATTCGATCTATGTGTCTGTAGCTTTTTGTGTTTATGAATTTTAAAATTCTGATTACAGATTTTAATAGAGCATCAAAAAGTAAGCTTAGGGTTTGATGTGCCGCTCCGTACCTCTTCGGGAACACCTTCAAAATATGAAAATTTTGAAGTTTGAAATGACATTGAATTTAAAGTAGACACACCGTGAATGACGATTTTGGTAGAGGTGAGTAGACTGTGGCTGTGTTGATTAGAATGAGAACTGTCAATCTAAATTTTTATTAATACTTTCCTTACAATTTGTTCGGTCTATGGCAATGTTAGAAGAGCATTCTCAACTGGTTATTGCCTATAAATTGTAGGGCATTTTGAGACCCTAAAACTATAGAAGTATGTAGAAATTCACCGCACCGTGAAATGCATTAGATCGCGTAGTCGACCCATTATTCGATTGCGCATGTTTTTATTTTTATTTAAAATTCGTCTGCGCTGGTGAATGATGTATCAACAGTGCGAAAAAACTAATCAATAGAATGTGTTTTATTGGAAAAAAATTAACTCCTATGGCTATTACAAAACAGTATGCTAACGATCTGCAAAAAATATAGCATAATCAATCATCTGTGACTTATTTTTTATCTAAGTTATTACCATAATCGCTTCTTTTTAGTGGCGAACACATTTTTCCGTAGAAATAACACCAGATATTTACCGCACAATTTTTACATGCATACATTGTTATGAGGTGAGTAAACAAAATGTTGCTCTTTATGAATAAGATTAGTTACTAATAGAAAACAATAAATTTACACATAGAACTAGTCTAGAATCGGTATTTGGGTGGATACTTCACAAACTGATATACCTGCGGGCAGGGCTGTCGCGTGGTTTGTAGGCGCCCAAGGCAACTCGTAATTTTGTTCTTCTCTCGGTTCGGGGGATGATACACTAGCTCTTTAGAGCCACCACTCCGTTATCCACCACCTATATACATCTACTGTATAACACAGAGCCCAATACAGTCCTCTAAATGCTTATGAATAGAATTAGACTACAAACTCATAAAATATATTTTTTTTTACACACTACGGCGCCCCTCAGGTCGCCTCACCCACGAGACGGCCTTGCCTGCGGGGCAACGGGTGATGGGGAGGTATAAAATTCGGTATTGGTGGCTGGAGCCTAAATACTACGCTTGACCGATTTCGAACACTTACGAGGGGGAGTCTAAACGGTTGGAAACATAGCATTTTGCGGTTTTTTAGTAAAAACTAAATGGCATTTTGAAAACTTTATAACGTCGGAACATAGATCAGACCTTTACCAATATATACTTATTTTTTCATTCTCCCAAATTAAAAAATGAATCTAAAAAGTTAGGGACAGACTGTTTTATAGTATAGTACAACTTCTTCTTAAGGTCTGGTGACCTTGCAGGCCAGTTGAGAGGTACACTCCTGCCTATCACCCTGTACATAGAGACCAAAAAATATGCTATTAAATTAAAAAAATAATGGTCCATATGATATTAAATCGATTTCCGCATGTGGCGCTGGAGTATAAGCTTTATGCTATTTATTCTTTCAACAACCTCTAACCTGGCATGTATATCCCCATTGAATAAATACATACGTTGTTACATACCATTTCTCCATTACCGCTATATCGCCGTATATGGACCTTACAGAGAAGTTTTTGTCTGGTTTACAAATTTTATTTGATTTCGAGTTCCAGCTCGGACAAGTGTAAAGACGGACAAATAAAGAACAGGGATCAGTGCCCTTTAAAGTTCACAGAAGGTAATAAAAATTTATCACGGCACAATTAAACTGACATTAAACTAAATGGATTATAGTCATTCTGAGATTAAAGTTGTACGCGATACTAAATAGAAACAAGCCGTAAGTTTTTATTAGATTATATGGAAAACATAAAAAAATACTTAATTTTAAGTGAACGCAATTGAGTTGTGAATGATTTATTTTTCTTCCATATTATTTTTTGTTATTTTTTAAGCATTTGTATACAGAAAGCCTGACGGAGACATAAAAAACGCTTTTAGACCACTTCCAAGAAAATCTGTTTACTGAGTGTCCCATTTTTACTTCACTTTAATGTTATATTTATTCCAAATTCAATCAAAAGTGATTTAATAATTTTGAAATGAAATTTACACTAGGCCAATCATTGTTGAAATAAAAAAAATCTTAGCAGTATGTGGATGGTTCCGAAAGGGGGTGGGGGTACCTAAATATACATTTTGAGGGTTGGATATTGGTTTTTTACGATTTGTGGATGAAATATGGATACTCTCGAAAAAGATTTAATATAAAAGTTGTGGATAATTAAAAAATCTAAAACTTTTGTGTTGATCATTTTTAAACATAACCTCAAAATTATCGAGAAAAACGCTAAAAACCGTTTTTTTTTTCGTGTTTTTAATTTTTATCTCCCGCGAAAATATATATTTTTTTATAAAACTTGGTAAGACTTTCTTTTTTGTGTTAAATAAGCCTAAATTTTTTTAAAATATTTTTATTTAAAAAATTAATTATTTATTTGATTTTAACGTAGAATTTCATGCAGTCTATTGTTACTTCCCCTCAGGGAATTTCCAAAAAATACAACATTACATTCCGCTACATATTTTTAGATATTTACTACAGTTTAGAAAAATACCTCAAAATAAATCCATCCATCCAAAAATCCTTAAGAAAACATTAAACACACGTGAAGACGTTTCAAAACAACCATGCCTCTATTAGAAATAAAAAACGACTTCGAGACATGTGATTAATTCATCCGTGGAAGAACCCCTTTAAGAAATCTTCAAAAAAATAAATAAACTAAAAAAAAACTATACCATCTTAACGACCCGACTCAACATAGAACTACAGGCAGCTGCACTTGTGTGATAATTTTTGGCACGCGCAACTTGAACACATGGTAGACTAATGTTAAGCGAAAGGGGCACTATTCATGGGCGGAGGAATAGGGGTGAACAGGGTATAGTATAAAAACCAAAAATTATATTTGGATCAGCATAAATGTGGCATAAATCGTATGCAATAGTCACAGTCTGAAACTACATAGGCTTGCGATAATAAATTGGTAAAGGGTCAAAATAAAATTACAAAATAGGACAAAAAATTTGGCCCTTTTCTAGGCATATTTTCTACAATTCGCAATACAAAATTGGAGTTTGTGGCTTTGCTTGACAGTTGTCAGAAACAATGTTAATGACGATACTATACTTTTGTTTCGTCGCTTTCTAGTATGCCCTTATGTGAGTTTTCAAGGTCACACATATGTCTACGATATGCTAAAGATGTACATAAATGGAACGAGCATGGTGTTTAATGTTCTCGGATTGTTTCAGCTGTTAGTGTAACTATTTTATATTTTATTTTTAATGATACGTGGGGTCGCACTAAAGAATTTATTACAGTAATAAAAATAGTAAAAGTTGAACTCTAGAATATTAAACTTGTGGATAAAAAATCGCAAAACGAAAAACAGCAATAAAATAAAAAACAAGCCATATCTATGTTTATAAAAATTAACGAATTCAGATCAATTTGCTTATGCCTTAGCCCTCTCAAAAACACGATTCGCCGCCCATGGAGATTTTCATTTAAAGACAAACATACGGGAAAGAACAAACGTGTGCATCCAGTATTGAGTTGGGGAAGGTTCAAACTTACTAAGGTACGCTTTTATCGATTGCAGTATCCCCTAAAATATGTGGGGTTCTCGCACTGGAATAATGAGAATTTCGACTGTCTGACTGGACACCGAAGGGGCGGATTTGCTAAAGGAGGAAAATCAAAGGAAATAACATTTTGTTGAGGGAAACTTTAGACGGACTTTATTTGAAATGTAATTAAAATACTCAATTGGTATTCTTACGTTAATACTCAATTAAGTGGAATAAATATTTGGCTAGTCGATTGGCAGATATTGCAATTTCAAGGGGCTCGATAGTAAAATCGGGGTTCAATAATCTTTGGATAGGCTTTTGAAAAAAAAATATGTCTGAAAGGATTTGGGTTTTACATGGTATATTTCGATTTTTAATTTTTTAATTATCTAATTCTGACATGCTTTGTTTTTTTAAGTATCATGTTAATTATTTAAAAAGAATATTTGCGCCTCCAACGATCGAATCAATCAGAGTGTCTACAGTTTATCTGATGGTTATTCAATAAACTTGTACATTAACTTTAAATTGTGCAATTAAATGTTTGGCTAAGAAAAAGTGATGAATTGTTCACTTTCACTTTTTACACGAAGTTGAGATTGGTAGAAGCCGAAAAACATGTCACGCATTTCATGTTTTTATGACAAAACTGTCCCCAAATTTTTTATAAATTATTGATTTTTATTTTTTCATGCGATTTTCTTCAATTCAAAAATGTATGAGATTTCAGCATCGAGGAACCCACGACATTTATTAAGTAATTTAATTTTTATTCTCACTTCATAAACATCCCGTTTTATTATAATTTTATACTGTAGATGCGTATGAGAGAATCTTTAAATAACGTCTTACCAAGTTGCGCTATATTTTACATTCAAGTATGTGTAGTGAAAATATTCCTGACATTGACCATTTTGCGACACTAAGAATGTAAATAATATCGTTTGTTTGCATATTTTATTGTTTTGTAACTGGGCCATTGTCTTAAGTACGAATACTACGATTTTAAGATTTTATGTTTTTTGTTTTTAAAGAAAATAAAGAACCCCGCACAAATCTTATGGGAATTGGCGTCCGGTCAAATTGGCTGAAATTTGGATATGTTGTTCGTTTCGGCATCCTGAGCAAAAATCTCAATGGAGCTCCAAAGCTACAAGGATTGGACATTATTTACTACTTAAAAAGGTAATCTATTCAAAAATTTAGTATTTGCTGCGTTAAAAAAAGTACCCTCTTATGTTTTCGAGGTCGCTGCATTCAAATATAATGCCAATATAATAATATTGACGGTTGACAGCTGATAATTGATAAAATTAATATGTAAACATATGTTTTTAAGGTTGCTCAATTCAAATCTGTTGTCAAAAAGACGATATTGACAGTTGACAGCTGTCAAACAAGCAATAATCAAAATTGATAAAATCCACATGAAAATAGATGTTTTTGAGGTTGATGAGTTCAAAACTGATGTTAAAAAATCTATATTGACAGTTGACAGCTGTCAAATAACTGTCAGACAGCATGTAACAATCGAAATTGATAAAATGGACTTGCTTAATTCAAATGTGATGCCAAAAAGACGATATTGACAGTTGAGTACTATCGTTAATTAAATATTTGACTGTGCATAATAATGTGTCAAGATAGAGTAATAATTAGGTGACAACAATAATACTTCAGTTGTTTTTAAAATATCGTTTTGTATTGCTACATGCTGTTTGACAGTTATTTGACAGCTGCCAACTGTCAATATTGATTTTTTAGCAGCAACCTCAAAAACATATATTTACATGTCGATTTTATCAATTCTGATTATTGCTTGTTGTTTGACAGCTAGTTGACAGCTGTCAATAGTCTTTTTGACAACAGATTTGAATTGAGCAACCTTAAAAACATGTTTACATATTAATTTTATCAATTTTTATTGTTACATGCAGTTTGACAGCTGTCAACTGTCAATATTATTATATTTGAATGCAGCGACCTCGAAAACATAAGAAGGTACTTTTTTAACGCAACAAATACTAAACTTTTGAAAAGATTGCCTTTTTAAGTAGTAAATAATGTTAAATCCGTGGAGCTTTAAAGCTCCATAGGAGCCGAAATACGCAAAAATTAAGCTTTGTGCCCATTGAGACTTTTGCTCGGGATGCCGAAACGAACAACATATCCAAATTTCAGCCAATTTGACCGGGAGCCAATTCCCATAAGATTTGTGCATGGTTCTTTATTTACAATATTCCACACAAGTTATATATAGGGAAAACCTTCTTAAGAAAGACTTAGTGAGCATAAATCACAACTCAAACAAAATCTAAAATCTGTTGACACGCTTGAAATTTTGACCATAAAGAACCAACAAATTCTTCAACTAAAGCTTTTAAAAGCTCAAAACTCAAAACATAACAAACCACTTTGCTTGAAAGAAGGTATTAAGAATCTGATACTTTATTTATTAATTTTTAAAAAATTTCTCGTTCCATTTCTCAGATTTCGTCAACTATCTTTTATTTATAGATTACAACTAATCCAAGATTCTAATTATAGCGTATTGTCTAGATAGATAAATGTTAAAATTACATCATTGTGTGTTTGACAATGTTCTTGCCAAATATTTGAAAATAACAAAACTTTCACATAAAAATAAAAGCTTTAGTTATTAGAATTATCGGAAAAAATAGGAGTTTCCTCTCAGACAGAATATCAGAGTTGATTTTTGAATTTTCAATATTTTACATTTTTAGTGTTACATATTTTTCTCCGTGTACTTATCCAAAAATAATGTAAATAATCGAAACCTTATTAGAACTAAAAGTTTCGACCTTTGACCTGACATTTGAAATTTTAGTCAATAGGGATGATTCCGGTATTTCGAGCTAAGAATAAAACTATTGATCGGAATCGTTTCGTTTGGTTTTTGGGTCCATAAATATGTCGGGCATTGGGGTGGCTTTCCTTTCGGCTTGATTCATTTCCAAATAGCCTTGGAAATAGTCACGAACTCCGCGAAATACCAGTTTATTTTTATAGAGATTTTAAGAATAAGCTTTTGCCAACAATAGATGATATAAATCTTTTTAAAATGTATAGTGTATAGTTATCCTTCTGTTGGCAACTTTGAGTTAAAAAGTATCATCAATCAAGAGTGCTCTTCGTCCATCATTCATAAGAAAAACATTTGCCGTAATGACAAACAAATGCAGCCGCAGTACTGAACCTTGAGGGACTCCCATAAACTTTTAATATGTCTCATCTTCTCTTATATCAACAACTTGTAGGTCTAGTTTCTTCGCCTTCTTATTCATTTATTACAAAACCAAATTGCTAACATTTTATGTATAATTTTTAAGGCCACTAGTTTGTGCGTTATTATTCATATTGGAATACCAAACTTTAGATTCGCCTACGGGTATGTTTAAAATATGTAAAAGGAATGTAAATAATAATACAATTTATTTAAATTGACCCTCTTTGTTCTAACCTTTCCAAGAACCGTAATATACACAATCTACATCAAGGATTTCATTTATTCTTATTCTAAAACAATATCAAAGACAAAAAACACCTACATCCTCAGCACGGTAAGTAGTAATCTAGCAAATAAGAGACGAGTTGACCCAATGAAAGGGGGGTTGAAGGTTCCCATAATTTTCTATTGTTTTCACGGACTGGAAACATCGTGAATCTCCTTTTTCTGAAGGTACCCAAGCGTAAAATACGGAGCTAGACGCGCTACAGGCCATAAGGTATTTTTTATAAATTAATTTCCAACAGACAGATGCCCAACAAAAAAGTACGAGGTCTGTTTTAAGAAATGGGATATCTGGTGCATTTGTCACGTCATGGCGCTCGAGCGTAAAGTTTTAGTTTACGCATCGAGTGTCAAAGGGTCGAAATAAGTGTTATTTAAATGAAAAAATCAATTAACTGCAGCGTAAATCCTTATAAAAAGTAAATCAACCAAAAATATTGTTTATTAACTCCTTAAAGTATGCGCTAGAGTTAATTCGAGCGGGCTAAACTGACCAATTGGTATCTTTAAACTCCTTAAACGTGACGTTAGAAAATTCTAAAAACAACGTTTGCTAAAACAGTGCACATTAATCACCATATAGAAGTTTTCGGGCCTGAAAATAACGAATTGTTCTCAAAATTTATATTATAACATTCTTAAACGCTGATGAATATACGTGTTATTTCAATGTCGACCATAAAGAATATTTTTTATCTGTACCAAATTATAAAATCATAGAAAAAAATGTTTTAACTCTCATTTGGACGTCAATTTCCACAATATCCTAACATTCAAAAATTTCCCACGGCAATTGATTTATTTAAATTTTAATATTTAATTCTAGGAACAATTTGCTTCATAAAAACCATCTAATTATTCAAAAGAAAACCTTAATGTTTTACAATTATCACTTTTGTAAATAAAGAACTTTGCAAATATGTTAAACATTAGTCAAACAAATCACTAAACTATTTATTTACTTTTCTCAATCTACCGAATCTCCTATGAATATAAATTATGGGAAACGTGTATATTAATGTATCAAAAGCCTACTGTTCAAATAATCACTAATGGCACTTTAAATTTATTAGATAATTAATATAATCCAGGGACGTAGCCGATTTCCACACTACCTGACATTTTTAATCCGACAGCCAATCTCGACACTAAGCGTTAAGGTTGGAAATAATTCAACAACCTTTTTCGACACCAGCATTACCCCAAACGTCGCTATTAAAATGATCATCAATTACTGATTCGAATATAATTAAGTACATAAGGTGAAGACATTTAATATATATTCTATAAATGTAGAATTTTAAAAGGAGTCTAATGGATCTCAAAGTCGTATGCTTTTTTTAAAGAAAGTTATGGACGATTCTTTGAAATTATGACAGCTGATCCTGCTGATCTAAATTTTGGAATCAAATTCATTATTTTCAGATCAAATCTCTATTCTTGTTTTTTAATCGGTGGACTTTAAAATTTTAATCAATAAATCTTTTTTTTTAAATATTTCATAAATAACTTAAGTACCTACCTGTAAAACTTCTGAAAGGAATCACGTACCTACCTACTAATTCCTATGAAAATAAACTGTCGTCTGAGATAGTGCCCAGGTTACAGTTTTATGTATATTTAGGAATGAATCTACACGAGATAAACTAAGAAAAAGTGTAAACAGAAACCACAACAAGCGTGACAAAAATAAACAAAACCAAACCACTCAAGATGAGATTAAATATAAAAATTAGATGTATAAAGTTAAAAACTGGTATTAAATTTATCTCTTAGATAAGGCTTCCTGTGTTAAATCAAAAGAAACCACACACAAAGAGAGAAATATGTGCGTGATAAAGAATACTAATGAAATTATAAACTTTTTAATATTCACTCGATGTATGATATCATGTTCGAAGTACTCTGAAACAATAATAAAAAGTTGATATATAGAAATCTTACCTGCAATTACGGTATCACTTAAATTATATTTTTCATTGGTTTTCGGAAAATCCTTTAATTTTCTATTACTCAGCTTGAGTTCCCCACTTTGGTTCGCCTCTTCGAGTATTCGTTCTAAAGATCGAGTCAACTGGTTTTGAATATGTCCGCTTATATTGGAAACTAACACTGCCATCGTTCATTTTACGTAAATAAAAGACACTCTTTTTTATTTATTATAATTTTTGTAACAAGTTAACCGAACGTAAATAAACATTTTTGCCGTGCTCGTACAACTAGTCAACGGTATATACGACAACATTGAACAACTAATATTGAATGAACTTTAAATAATAAAAGAACGAAACGAAAACCGACTTTGCATCGCCTTCCCAACGATCAAATGCCGAATGAGCTCTCGTGAAGCCGATCAAGCGGTTTGGAACAGAATAGAAGTGTATAATGCCCGACTCGCCGTGAGGATAATATCAAGATGAGCGGTTGGGATCAAAATTTGCTATAATTAAAAGTTTGTTTCTAATTAAAACGTTTCTTTGGAATTTATATTGTTTGAACTGCTCATTGTCGTCCCACCCAAGTAGCATTTTTCGTGGCCGGAACGTGGCGGCCACAACATTAGATTGGGCACTAAAAAATCAATAAATATCTAGTCATATCAAGTTTCCCAATGCAAGACTATGCAGATAACGGTGTTTTGGCCGGGGTTGTAAAAACAATTTTTCCGAAACTCCAATTTAAAGTATCCGTAAGTTGGTCGCCTATACATTTCCATAAAAAGCCGGCTGACAGACCGTGGATCAGTTTCCGGCCATCCGATTTATAAATTATTCAAATAGTGACCCCATCTGAAATACAACTTCCAAGTAAAATGAGATATGTGGCATTAGTTCCTATAAAAATTTACTTATTTGAGGAATTATCATACCACACATTTTTTAGTACTTGACAGCGGAGTTGTCATTTTATTATTGTCCTAAAATATATTAACAATAATTTTGTAAGATGGGTTTAAATTTCAACCAGAACGCCAATATTTTAGATTAATAAATAAATAGTTTACGTGACTAAATGATACATCAAACTGTGTCACATAATCCCGGAATTGACACAAATTTAATATCTATCACCACGAGATAAAAAATTAAGATGCAATATTTTATCTCCAGTAATAATTAAAAATAAAATTAATTATTATTTAACTTTTTATTTGGTATTTTTTAAATATTGTAATTAACAATCTAAAATTATTGTATTTGCTATTTTTAAACTAAAAAATATACCTAAAATTGAAAATAGCTGTGTAATAATTTTAATAATAAAAAAATTAAAATGTTCTATAATCAATAATCGGAGGATTTTTCTTTTTTTTAAGAAATATACAAAAATTTCATAAATAAAAATAAAAATCTTTACAATAAAAATCATATAAAAAGGAAAAAGTTACAAAAAATGGTAATTATGGATAAAAAAAAATAAAAAAGAATTGTGGGAAAATGAATGGAAAAGTGGAAAAAATCGGAAAAATATGTTGTTTTTTTTTTAATTAAAACTGCACTGGTGTAATTTTTGTGTAAATTGCTTTTTTTCGGATCAAAATACGTAGGAAAATGCCTATTAAAAAAAGTCCAATAGACCAAATTTTTTAAAAGAAAAATTGAATAACTTAAATTAAAAATTGTACAAACATAAAAATGACATTTACGAGAAATAAAGATTGTAGAAAAAGTAGTGAAAATTGTACATCCAAACTGGGAGACACGGCCTTTTTCTTGTACTGTCATTAAAAAAAATTGATTTAAAACCATTAGAGCGCTTTGATTTTGATCTCGTTCACATTATTTCTTCAAATTTAATTCAGTCTATCTAGATAAAAAAAATAATATTCAATAAAATACATCATATCAGTCAGATTTCAAAACCACGTAAATCTCTTTATATATAAAAAAAAATCACCTTGTATATTTGGATTTTTAAAAATTTTCCTACTATGGCACAACAAAAATATTCTCTCAAGCTCAAAAGCAGAAATTTTTTTTTAATAAGTTTCACATACAGGGTGTGGAGGAGTAAAAAACTGCTAGCTATCGCCCCATATCCATACTCAACACAAAAACAGATCGCAAAGTCTAAATCAATAAAAACCGATAATTTGAATAGAGCGCGAAGACTGAACAAATAAAAATTTACTTTTTACCACGTGACTTCCGCCATCTCCAAAGCGGTTTTTGACGCCATTGCAGTCGCTCCTACGCACTCTAGAAGATAACACGTCATAAACAATTTTTACATAGAGATAGCAACCATTTTTCATTCATGTTGGGTTAAGTTCCAACCGCATCTGGACTTCTGTAATTGGTGCATTTTCTAATAGGAACTTATTTCATTTGTGCATTTTTCATTCGTTTACGCTCAAAGGGCTTTTCATAAATACATTCTAAAAATGCGAAATGTACTGGATCAACGTTCCTTTGATCGTGTTCCAATATTTTTAATATATTTTCTTTGTCTACGTTTTTGGTCGTATTTGTACTTTTCGGCGCAGTCAGTAGGATTGTAAAACAGCCCGGCAAAAATCATGAAACTGGTCCATTTTAACGGTTTATTCTGGGACTGTCTATTGAAATTATTTATAGCTTTAGACTACTTTCAGGAAGATTAAGGAACAAATAGTTCGAACTGTCAGCGTCATGAAACACGGTTTATTAAATTTAATCATGGATTATTGTAAAGTTAGATATATCAACTGCTGAAAAACGTCCAACGTCCAACCACCTCTTCAAAATCTACATAAACGAACAGGAAGCAGCAAAAGCAGGCAATCTAATTATACAGTCCACTTTTGTCTTAGCCAACTATTAAGGCGATTAAGGCTGGAACAGCACAATTCCGTCTGATCCTCGACACTTATTTTATATTAACAATGATCCTTTCTACTACAATTACAGTGACAAGGTAAGAGCATCTTTTTAAATTGAAATTGAGCGAATGCCATATAAAAATCAAAAAATAAATATTTTCATACATTATTAGTTTTAAACAGATTTAAGTGATTTTAAAATCTGACCGACGATATCATACTTTCGTTGTACTCTGGTTAATGATCATCAGGAGCCTCATCATCAGGCGCATCCTCATTCCTTGGCATAACGGGTAAAATAGGAGCCCCAGCATTATCAGGCGCGTTCTCATTCCTTGGCATACCGGGTAACAAAAATGTTGGATTGTAAGGATCTCCTTCATCTCGCGTCAACTTAATAACTAGTTCCGGGGATCTAAATATAAAAAATAACTTTTCGACGAGCAATTCTTCCATTTCGAGACATTGCATTTCACGTACGAGGTATATTTCCATACATATGTGATAAATTCTATCCACATTCGGCATATCTTCTAACCAAATACTGCCTATTTCATTAAATAAGCTATCATGGATCATACCGTAGAGTAACAGGAAATAAAGGCCGTAAAGTGTTAGTATCCTAAATAGAAAAATAAAAAAACGGGTTAGTATTGAGATCAGCACACTTCGGTGAGATACTTGTGCCTGAAAAAAGAACTAAAAAACATGACTGCTAGGGGTTATGTTTTTTCGAGCATATCAAAGTATGATATATTTATTGAGATTTGCATATTTGGAAGAAAAATTTAAATTAAGTTAATTAATTACTGCGGATATGGTCTGGGAATTTTGGATATTGAGGATTTGAGGTAAAAAAAAATTCCCAAATTTATAGTAACATTAAAAATGTATTTTTTTACGAAATGACGTGCAAATTTTTAAATGTATAAAAACAAATAAATAAATCACATACTTTTTACAACAACAATTCACTTAATTATATTTCTAACTTTTAAAACTAAATAAAAAGCTCTTTTTTTATATCACCAAGCAAAAAACCAAACTTAGGGTACCGGGCAGAATTTAAAAAAAAAATGTAACCAAAACTGAAAGTAAAAAGTATTAAAAAAGTGCTTAGCAAAAATATTTTTTTTTATATAAAATCTGTTGACTGTAAACAAATGTCTCATGTATATGAGAAGCAATTGGCGTTTTAAATGATGATCATCTATTCATTTTCTAAAAATAAATTTTAACCGAACTGCTTTCCATAGACATACAGTGTGTTAAGGAGACAGTTGATTATTTGATTTTTTTTGCAGGAAAATGAAATTTTATTTAAAAAATATTGCATTATATTATAGGAAACTGTTTAACAGTACATATATATTTATATTGATATAAAGACTCGACTTACCGACTAGTAATATGTTTACCTGAGATGATAATTTGGATGATTACACTGAATTGTTTCAAATATTCAATTAAACGTATATCGTTACGTTATCCGTTATTTAAATGAGTTCCCATCTTTAGCAAAATGTACAGCTCTTGATTTGTCGTCTGTCATTTGTCATGTACCGTTCTTGGCCTGTTATTTTTCATCTTCCATTAAATTGTATGCTCAAAAATAAATAAAAATGGCATTTTGAATATTTTTGCTATTAGAGACAAATTGATGAAGCTCTTTGACAAGTAGCGACTTTGATGAAGACTAACCAAATCAAGATATGTGCGTTTTATTAGAGTTGGGAACTTAAAAAAATTGCGACCCTAATAAAAATAACGGGTAAAAATGTTATAAAAATATAAAGAATTACAAATAAACACCATTTTAGAAAATATCTGTAAATGCAAAAATGGTGAAATTATTTATAAAATTAAAGAATATCCAATTATCAAGAATTTTTTTTTAAGAATTATTGTAGCTATTAAAGAGATTTTAAAAATAAAGAGATATGTTTTTCTTAGTGTAGTGTATGGAAGTTATTTTTTTAGTGTAAATATTAAAGTTGTAGTAAAACGTTCGATTCTATAAAGTGGAATATTCTTTGGCAAAAATATTAACATACCCAAAATGACAAAAATCAACAATATAGAGGAAAAAAAGTTAAACAATCACAGAATGTAAGCAAAACTGGGAAAAAACTGTACGATTTCGATAACAAAATAAAAAATCACTTTGATAAAGTGAAAAAATATAAAAACATCAAACATTTATAGAAGTTATCAAGATATTTTCTTTAGATTTTTCAAAATCACACATACAAACGTACATTACATTTTCACAATACACACACAATAGGGTCTCTAAGTATATTCGAATTTTAGGTACTTAAATTTTATAATTCTAACAATATGAATTGCTGTTTTGTAAATGTGAATACAATTTCCGCAAAATAAAGATTTAAGTAACCAAAATTTATAAAAATAATATGCTTCAAATTTACACAATTAATAGTTTGTGCCAAGAACTTGAAGAAGTCGTTTCATTCCCAAAAAATTAGTTGTTTTAAAAGAGATTAAAAAACCACAAAATCAACTTATCTTAAATCAAATGGCGCCTTAACGCCTTTTAACGAATATTTAGCCTAAATTGAAATAAATTAATTGATTTATAAAATATAATAATTATGCTCAAGAATAAGTACTTAAGATACATAGTAAAGTATATTTTCATCAGAAATTTGAATAATATATACAGGGTGATGCTTTTATGTTACGTGGATGTATGGAAAATAAGAAATGTATGGAAAAAGTACAGCAAAATTTATTTTTAGTTGGATTTTTAAATAAAAAAAAACTAGTTTTTCCCTCCATGGAAAACAAAATATTTGCTCGAATATTTCAACTTGCAATTTTTAATTAAGCAACCATGGATCGTTCTGTTTTTTGGTGTCCTACTTAGCATTTTTGTATTTTATTTATTTTTTAAATTTAAAAAATATAACCGCTTTTTGTTCTAAATATTTAAAGTCAACTTTTGAATTTGTTTTGTTTTTTAATAACCATGAAATGGTCCTGTTTTTTTGGCCTGCTGGTTCAATAGATTTAATTTTTTTTAAGATTCCTTTTTTGAAAAATCAAAGAAAACTTCTCTAATTTAGTATGCAGCCAGATTTCAGTCATTGTATGTGAGCTAAAGTGGATGGATATCTATAAATAAAATGAAGTAAGAACAAGAAAACGGGAAAATAGATTTAGGGCAACAGACAAGGACTAAAAAGAAGTTAACCTTCAACTTAATTGAAAATCAAGTTTTTTCTCTTTCCAATAAGCAAAGTAACCCTTTTTCATTGGCAAAAAAACCAAGAAATTTTCTCGTTTTTCTAGTGTACATGCCGCACTACCATTTTAATATCTCTGATACCTCAATTTCGAATATACCCACGACCTCCAAACCACAACAACCAATTCTCAACTTTACAGCACAAAAACCCGAAATCTTAAATCTCCATCATCAAATTTCCACAACAAAAACTCTCCCTTAATCCTAATCAGCGACGGCCGCTGCTCCATCACCCTCCGGATCATCGTCATCAGCGACCTCTTCCTTGGGACGCGTCCATTTGATAAGCGTCTCCGGTGACCTGTACAAGAACACCAGTTTGGCGAATAGATCCTCCTCCAAACCAAATTCGGCCGCCTCCCGTACGAGGTAGATGTCCAGGCATAGCCTGAGGACGCGATCGACGTTCGGAAGGTCTTCGAACATGATTTTGGAGTAGCCGTCGGCGAAGAAACCGCGGAGGAAGCGTGAAGCGACGAAGACGATAGTAGTGTAGAGACCTACAATGCTAGAAAATGCAGAAAATAGTTATAAAAAATAGTATGTCAAGGTGGTATATGTGACAGATGACAGCACTATGATGTTGGCAACACTGTTGATAGGATGACAGGAGCACGTTTTTAAAACGTGCCCCGTTAGATGACAGCACTATGAAGTTGTCAAATTGTTGACAGAAATGATGATGAAGAAAAGCAAAAGCAAAGTTTGATGTAAGATTAAAGATAGATTTCACAAAAAGAAAAAAATCATATTCGTTTTTTATTTCGCTTCGAATTTTTCGACTGATTTGAAATAAAAAACTCGTTTTGAAAGACTTACCCTCCTGCTGTAAGGAAGCTTAACGTTGGCGGGAAAACTTTGTCGTTAAAGCAGTACAAAATCAAGGAGTTTGTGCAATCGGTGTAGGGGATTTTGTTCAGGAAATGGTCGTAGTTGTAATCGTTGTTGCATTCTTCGTTTACTTTCCACCATTCTTGTTTGTAGCCTCCTTGGGTATCGGTTAACAATTTTATGCTCATGTTTCTGTACATTTTCGCTTCAAAATCTAAAAAATAAAATTGTTTTTTTTTACATTTACTAAAAGAGAAAATATTATTAAACAAGGGTATAAGAGGAGATTCTCCCAGTCCTTTCAAATTCAATTTGATCATAGAGGAGAAAATTGGGAAATAAATGACTGTATTTTTTATTCTTTTAGTTCATTTGCAAATTAACAATTCAAAGTGACCGTGAGATCAAGGCTTGGGCCGGTACGGGCGTGGAATAAACGAGGCTTTCAATGAAGAAAAATACTATTTTCTTTGAATAAAACTTGAATAACACAAATATTCCGACTTATAAAGCTTATTGATTTTTATAGCGTAAAATCTTACCTGGTTTTTCCAACATCAAGACATCTACTGGTTCAGCCGTGCCTCCGTTTGTAACTTTAATAAACTTCGGCATGATGTAAGCGAAATGTACTGGATCTATGTTCAATTGATCTTCTAACATTTTTAATAGATTTTCTCTGTCTACGTTTTTGGTCGTATTTGTACTTGCCGGCATTGTTATATCGACGCTCTTTATAATTATGCCTGAATCTTCAGCCTTGCTAGTCTTGTGCGTTATTTTGTACTCCAGTCTAACCTTCAACGGTTTCGCTATAAAAAAACGAATATTATTTATAACATTTTGAATTTATTGGCGCAGTCAGTATGATTGTAAACATACACCTCTTCAAAGTCTACATAAACGAACAGGAAGCAGCAAAAGTAGGTAACCTAATTATACAGTCCACTTTTGTCTTAGCCAACTATTAAGGCGATTAGGACTGGAACAGCAAAATTTTCGTCTAATGCCGACATGGTCCTTCGAGCCGGATTTAACAAAAACTAGTCCCCCATGGTCATTCAATACGGGATTTAATCCAGACATCAACGTTAAATGTCATTTTCGTGGTTGTAAATTTTGTTTTTATTATACTTACGTGAACTGATTTCCTCGACCATCCGCTTTCGATCCGGAGGGGATATACTCCATATATTCGCAGAATCGGTACTCAGTTTTATGGCAGTTACGTCGGCTGCTTCATAGTTAAACATAAAATTCTCCGAAACTTGATAAGCGTTATATAAAGATTTGAAATCTTGTAACTCTTCCTCTGTAAACCTGTAAAAAAAATAAGGCGAGTGAAAATTATTCATATAAAAGTTTGTTTGCAAACATATGACCAATTTTCAGAAGTATCTTCTAATTTTAAAGCGCCGACAAGATAATAACTTGTTATTAATTATGATACATTTGAACTACTAACTTAATTTCCCATTATTCATTGTAAAAATCGTTTTCTGTTATGGTATATTTGAACTATTATTTTCTGAAACTACTAAAAAAGCTATAAAATGAATATTTTAGAAATTGACATAATTTTTTTTGGATTTATGGATTTTTATTTTTCTACTATGGACTGCAAAAAAATGACGTTATATTTAAAAAAATAGATTAACTTACTGAAAAATAGAATTTGATTGCGCAGTCATCTTGTAAAGAGCTTCGTAGGGCCCCACTCTAATTTCTAGCGTAACATCCAATGGGGGATTTGGATTACCCACAGCGTTTCCTAACGAGAAAAATACAAGCGGGAACCATATGATGCCGATAATAATAGTTAATAACGCACCACCCATTAGATATTTTGATAACGGTTTCTTCTTTTCCGCTCTCGGTTGTGGAAATTCATCTTCCACACTTCGGGAACACTGAAACAGTTATTTATGAAAGGTTGAAAGAAAAATTAAATTTTACGACCGATTCCTACCTTCAACAAGAAAATATTTTGATATATATCCTCCATCTTTATCCAATCGAATATAGTCATCGATGTTTCGGTCCACATCCAATCCATGCAAGTCCTCAGTTCGAACAAAAACGGAACAAGCATGAAACCCTTGAATAGGAACATGTTAACGTAACCGTAAGCTTTACATAAGAAATTCCCTAAGATTCTAGTCGGGTAACCACACCTGATTTGGAAGGCCGATAGTAATAAGTAGCTACATTTTGAAATGTAGTAGATTTGGGGTGGTATGACACTGTTGCAAGACCTAGAAACAATAATTTCTTGTTATTCATATTAGCGGATAATGCTGACGATATTAAAAGACGGAAACTGGGGTCTTGGGATGTACCTCTTCAGTTTGACAGCGGCTCTGGGACTATTGATTATTTTCCCCCGAATCAATCGATTGCTTTCGTTGGTTACATTATTAAATAAGTGAAAAATTAATTGTCGTGTTATTAATATTTCGTTTCTTAATAATCTCTTAAATAACACTTTCTCACACAACTTACCTTCTAGTTATGATTGGGAACACCAGGAACAACCAAACATGAAGTATAATTATCTGAATAAACTGAAATATAATTTTTCCCAGTATGTTCTTCCTTAAATAAATTCCCCTATCAATTATAATAATCATAAATTGAAGTATCAACATGAAAAGAAACAGCGCGGGTACACGATCATCTTCTAGGTACGACGACACTCCGCCCCCATCTTGTTGAGTCTGAAAAAAGCATATTTCAGTCAAACAGGCTATTGTATACAGGGTGGCGCAAATTTAATTGAACACTATTGGGATTTCGGAAACCGTTATAGATACAAAGTTGGTTAAATGGGAAAAAAGATGCATATTTTCAAGACAAATTGATTGGTTTTTTCAAAATTACAATATGAGGTCCGGTTTCAGTGATATTTGGGAAAAACCGAAATTGACGATTTTCGTTTTATTTAATTAACACCTTAACTTTGAAAGATAGAAAAAAAATTATAAAGCTTTTTATTGAAGGACAAATGAAACTTAATGTAGCGTATCCAATTTTTTAAAATAACGTTTCATCTTTGAAGTGCCACCCTCAACTATTTTTTTTTAAATACGGACCTGTGCGTTATTTTATTTTTGAAATCCCCGTTTATTTCTCTATCCAACCATGGATGGAATTTTGCTAAGTACGGTCCTGTTCCATTTTCATAAAAATATATATAAATATTTTTGAATTTAATTAATTTGACTATTTTCCACAATTTTTTTTTATCAATTTGCAACTAATTATCTTTTAGATAATTACTAAAATAACACTAACTAACTAATAATTTGCACTGCGTCAAAAAATCATCAATATTAAGAAACGTCCAAATAAAGGATAATTTTTGTTTCAAAGCCATCTTGATATGCATTTTTGTGATTAAAATTACATCGAAAATATGATCAAAAGCTAAGTGGTTTAAAAAACATTCAGGATAAAACTGAATGTGAAATAGTTGAGGGTAGCCCTTCAAAGACGAAACGTTGTTTTAAAAAATTGTATACGCTGTGTTAAGCGATATTTGGCCTTCAATAAAAAAGTTTAATAAACTTTTTTTCTATATTTCAAAATTAAGGTGTTAATTAAATAAAACAAAAATCGACAATTTCGATTTTCCCCAAATACCTCTGGAACCGGACGTGATATTTTAATTTTGAAAAACCAATCAATTTGTCTTGAAAATACGCATCTTTTTTCCCATTTAACCAACTTTGTATCTACAACGGTTTCCGAAATCCCAATAGTGTTTAAATAAATTTGCGCCACCCTGTATATTGGAGACAATTTTTAGGCGACATCTATTAGATTCATTGAGAACTTCATACGTCTGTGTCCATAGGAATGTTTATACTGCTTTTATAAAGTAGATTTAGATTGAGGGTAATTGCAACAATATAAATTTGAACTTTGAAACACGTTTTAAAATTCTGTCTCGTACCAAAAAATTTGCTGCCATCTATTGTTAATAAATACTTACCCCGAAAGCAGAATAACCAAAAAGAATGACGAAAAAGTTGATAAAATCGCACAAGAACATAAAAGAATAAACATCAGCTGTTACTCGAGAAGTTGGATCTAATAGTTGTTGAATAAAACACCTCAGATGCTCTGCATATTTTGATACCCTAAAAAATAAAATATCTACATATAATACACCTCCTAGTACCATGTAAAAAAACAATCCTGTTAAAACAGGCTGTATATAATAGTAGTTTATGATGCAAGGACGAGAAGTGTTAATGTTTCGGACGATTATGCAGACCATAAGAGTTCGAAAAAGAAACACTAAAAAGCAACGGAATACAAGTGTAAGAAATGTCAAATTTCAACGAAAAAAATATGACTATTTTGACATTGTAACATAACCTACAAATGTCACTAGGTTTTTAAAAAAACATATCACAGCAGGTCAATATGTTATAAATACCTATATTTTACTTTTTCGGACAGTTCGCCGTCCGAAAAAGTACGAGAAAGGACTAGGACAGAAAAGTTATTTTTCTTGTTATTGTATACTGTATCAAATTTGGCGTTTTTTGACATATTAGAATAAAAAATAATAATTCTCACCCCAAACGAACTGCAACAATTGCATTGTTAAGTTTACTCAACCTCCTAGTTTTAATTACAACGACGTCATCGTCTTCGCCAGCATTGGTCAAACTCCTGGCGAGACTTGATCTTCGTCTTCTCGGTGACGCAGAAGGTTCGTCTTCTTCGGATCTATAAGACGTTAATTTTTATCGTTTTTTTCTTAACCAATTCGAGAACAAATGAACTTACTCGCGTAGGTCGTAATCTAATGGCACGAATTCTTCTCCAATAACTTTGTACTGACCATCTTCGAGGAGGACAGCAGTAACCGGAGCGGTGGAACTCCAAATACCCATCGATTTTAATAAAACTCTAAAATAGTTATTTTTTTATTAAAGAGTATATAACAAAGAAAATTGGATATTGAAAAAAAGGGAAGGAAATTAAATTTCATCTGACTACATTTTTAAAGTGAATGTATACTCTTTCAAACTTTTCCTCTGCATCGGAAAAACCAGAAACATCTTGTATGTTTTTGGCTCTTAAATTACAATTTTCTAAATTTTTTGCGCACTCAACATCTATAGAATCGCTCCCAGTACTAAAAGTCACTTCCTGTAGTTCGTACATGAGTTTCCAAAAGCTGTCGTTGAAAACTCAACATAAACGCCACCACTGGTAAGATAGATTCAAACCCAAGCGCCAGCCTCTTCCAAAAAACTGTAACTACGGCGTAATATAAGAACATAGCAAAAAAACTCTTTGAGAAGCTCGCCCATCAATCAAAATTAAGATGATTTTTTATTTTTACGTATGGAATAATAGGTAGAGAAGCAAAAACAAAAAACCACTGCAATACATACAGTCCACAAGCTTACTAACTCAAAATTGGTTAGTTTAAGAATTATATTCATACAAAGAGTACCATTCCCAACACTCCCTTTCTCTATAATAATATTTTTTTGGCATTTTCCCCCGCACCCCAGCATCCTTCAGGCCATCCTCAGCACTAAGAATCACTTCTGTAGAAATCTCCACAAGCTCCACCTTCACAATCAGACCAATCGTAAGAACTCAGTCTGTAATCTCCTTAGCATAAAGTACTAATAGTAAATTTAATGAAAAAAAATCCTACTTACCTATGGAAGAATACGACCAATAACAGTATAAGATCCCACATAGCTTGCACGTTTTTCTGCTTGTGCAGCCCAATGAGAACAGGCGGATAGAATGGATTCTGTTCATATTCAGAAATCGAATTTAGAAACTCTGTTTGATCCCTCATCTTATTCCCGGGCATGATGTCGAACTGGAAGAGGCACTTCAAGAGCACCACGACCTCGGTGTAAGCAATAATAGTGACCCAGAAAGTTTTAGATGGTCTCGGTATCGTTAACGATCCCCAAAAGAATACCATGAGAGGTAGAGGTAGAGAAATCAGATTGGCGTTTCTCATTTGGTTTAAGAAAATGACGAAATAACAGACGATTTCTGATCGGCTCATGATGAGGTACCACGTCGCTAGAAGGAGTCTGAAGAATGTCGGTTGGTCTACAGAAGACATTTCGTCTCCGTATTCCGTATAGACGTTTACTTCACCTTCGTCGTGGGATTTCCTAAAAAATTTCCAGGAAAAAGCGAGTAAATACAATGTTTCAAATTGTCTTGTAAAATAAATTAACACGAACATTGATGTTTTGAGACAAGTTTCAAAGATGTACTTCAAAGCAGCACTAGCTTCTTTCCCAAATGAAGTTATTTGTCAAAATATGCTATATGAGGTTATATTTGGCACCTTGACTTGGATCATAATTACTTTGGTAACTTACACACTTGCTCAGTTAGTCCAGTTTTGTAAAAAACGGCATTAAAACAAAGAAAGAGTTGAGATTTGTGATACATGAGCTACATACTAACTCCGCTTCGCCAGGAACGTAAATACCGGCATCGAAACAAAGAAATGTATTAAAATTAAATTCTAACGAGAGTGCGTAAGATGGAAAAAGAACAAAGTTCAACATCAAAAAGAACGATTGAGCATCCACAGTTATACCGATCCAAGTGGGCAAATATTCTTTTTTATTATAAAAAATGTTTTAATTTAAACTTTTATCACCAACATTTCAAAATATGTATTGACAGATGTAATATCCTCTAGAGCTCAGATATAAGTTAGAAACATTGTTGACATATGACAGATTGACGAATGACAGGATAAAAGCGGACAGAATGACGGATCTAAAAATGGAATCCACTTTTCTAGAACAATGATTACAGAAGCTTAGGGCCAAAAGCGGTAGTTGCTGACAGTTGATAAGGTCAACATTTGACATATGACAACTAAAACCTTTTTATTCAATTCTGTAATCAGTTACCAGTGTAGCCTCGCTTCCAAGCCAAACATGGCGACCATCATTGTCCTAGAAGTGGATTCCATTTTTAGATCTGTCATTCGGTCCGCTTTTATCCAGTCATACATCAATCTGTCATGTGTCAATAATATTTCTAACTTAAAAATGCTGTCACTAAACTATCTGAGCTCTAGAGGACATTATATCTGTCAATACATATTTTGACAGTTTGTTTTGGTAAAAGTTTAAATAAAAAACACAATAATTCCAAGATATTTAGAAAGAAAAACTAAAATGTTATAAAAAATGTATCACCAATAATAAATCAGAAATTTGTGCGTTTAATATTTGTCTCTTTGTACTTAATATGTAATAAATTAAAAATATTATATTAAAAAATAAAGTGCCATCTATAATTAGAAGAGAGTATTGACACTTACTAAAAGCAAAAAATTCCCGGTGTATTGCGGTTGCCCACACAATTTGCATTGTGTGTTGCAAAGCTTTTATTTGACTGATTCTAGTCAAAATGTCACTCTCTTCTTTCGTATCCCTTTCAGAGATTAATACAAAGTTAGAAAAAATAAAGTATATACATAAATAATAACATACATTTAAACAATAAGATGAATTATTACAACATTAAATAACATTCTACACCGGGTGAATCAGCGACCATTTAACAACACATTTAGTACAGTCACCACAGAATAAAAATTAATAAAATTTATAGAAATTTCCAGTTTGCTTGAATTTGAGTAAAACTTTTTTTAATGGGTTGGCCAAAAATAAGTACTTCTATTCATGATAATTTTTTGGAAAAGCGAGCTATTTCCCTTCCTCTTTTTTCCTAGCTCCTATATTTTTCATCCATTTTGTATTTTTATAAAAAAATTGAGCTAAAACCTGAGTGACCAAAATTAATTTTTAACCCTTTCATATTAATAAATATAGAAGTTACGAGGTGTTAAATAGTTGCTGTGCCACCCCAAATAAAATAAAATAGCAAAATTTAAAACTTTTTGTTGAAAGAATAATTAGCATCTTATTAACAAAAAATCATCAAAATTTGCTCATTAGAGATTTTTGAAACCGTCTATCGGTCTCACCAGCTAAATCTCTAAAATACAACCAAGCTAAATAAACATAAAAAAATCGAAAATATAAGAGATGCAAAAAAGAAACGAACCAAAAAATAAAAGAACGACTAGAAAAGCGGAGCCAAAAGCACGACGGATGTGACGACACACGCCTATTACCTTGACGAACATGGAGAACATGGAGAATCTAATCCACGTTCCAAGCTTGCAGCCAAAATTCGTATTTCCGGCACCGTCAGAACGCTGGCCTTGCGCCTACAGCCAACATATACAAAGGCGTACAGCCAAACTACATGTCTACTTGGTTATTGGGTAATCAAATTTCATTCCAACATTTATTTCTCTTAAGGTAAGTTGAGGGTATAATTGATAATGGTAACAGATTTAATACAAAATTTTGAGGTTATTTTCCTATATTTGATGTTTTTGTACCAATAAAGAAAACAAATTGAGGTTACCAGTTGATTATTCAAAAAATATGACCCTTTTGTATAATTTTTTATGGGGGGGATTTTCATTTTTTTAATATGGATTTTAGGAATTGTCTGATTTTCTATTGTTTTTCCGAACCTTTTCGCTACTTTTAGAAATATTGGGCAATCAAAATACTTCTTCGATCAAGACAATTTTTTAGATAAAATCTGTTACCATTAATTTAAAATCTCTACTTGCGCATAAGTGAAATAAATGTCAACGATATAAAAAGATGTAATACACCAATAATGTCTCACTCTGAAATTAGGTACTAGGAACTCAATAATTTTCAATTACTACATTATACCAGGGGTGGACAACTTTTTTCATCATCATTATAACTTTACTACACCGCATTCCAACGGTTCTGCCGACTTTAACATCATAACGGGCCGGAAGTTGCCCATCCCCGCATTAAACAATTTTTACTGTGATGTTATTGGATAGTAAAAATTAAGAAATTGAAAAAAAAATCAAATCAGAACGTTCATCGAACCTACTTCATCATTACTACTAGGAAAAAGTAATCAAATAATCAAAACATCAAAGAAAATATGTCCACAAAAAGGAATCATTTAAAACGTTTAATTTGAGGGTAAATAAACTGTATCAATAAATTTTTAAATAGTTTTCAATTCTTAGAGGATTTTTTAGGAATTTATCAATACAGTAAAACAACTTTCTGTACCGAGAAATTATGGTGTATTAATCAAAACTTCTTGCAAACATAAAATCTTCATTTTTATATTACAAAAAATTAGGTTTGATGGTATACGGTAGTTAAAAATTATCAGAAAGTGAAAAACTTGCGTAAGAAAATGTAATAAAAAGTTTTAACTTATTTGGAATGCCAGAAACCTAAGTTCATGATGGACTTCTCACAATTTAACACAAACTTAAAACATAAAAACTGTTTTTCCTTTAAACTAATATTGTCCAATCTGGCAACACCGGAAAATATTGCCTTTTTTTTAGAAAGCAGAACATTCAAATTGTAGCTCTATAATTTTTTAAAAATGTTCCGGGTCCAATTAATTCATTTAAATATTATTATGAATTAATGAAAAGACTAAATTTAAATTTAAACTGTTAAAAACTACCTTAACTAACAAATCCATTTCAAATATTATTTTTATGTAGCAAGAAGTTTTACTTTATTAGTATTATTATGCTACTAATCAGCTAACTGTAAACGACGTGAGAGAAAATTAGTTAAGAGTGTGACTGTATCGAAGAACTAGTACCTATCCGCTTCTGGTGAACATGGCAAAGATGGCGCCAGTGCTTTCGTGTCGCTGTCTTCGCTTAAAGGTGGTTTATCATCGTCACTAGCGCCGCTGTGGATCGAGTTGTGCCTGTACGACATAATTTTTCAAAAAAAAAACATCAACAAATTCTACGTATTAGTTTGTAGAGTAGAAAAATTGGGTGGTGCTATAAATTTGTTTGTACAAAAGTTACAAGGTAAAAGATAGTGCTGTGAAGAAAAAGTTAACAGAATTAAGAAAGTTTTAGAATTCAATGGATTTCTGCTTTAATAGTAAGAAAACTCGGGACGATAGTTGGCTAGCTTTCACGTAGATGGCGTCCTTTTAGTTACAGTGCTGCTAATGGGTGGGCAATTGCAAAAGGTAAGGACCCTATTTCCATAATTCGGACAAACCTCCTGTTGCTTTAATTTGAGGGTTGCTCGTAGGAGGCAACCAGGGTAAAGATTTAACCACTTCTGGAATCAATTATAGTATAATCAGAAATATAGTAAGGTCATAAATCAATATTAGCCGACGACCCTCATCACTACCTATTGTTCGAGATGTAGATAAGCAATAAAATTGTCTTATCATTATACCTTTAGAACAGAAATTAATGGCTAGAGTAGGTACGTCTAATCTTACTATATTTCTGGTCAGATCATACAATTTAAAATCCCTTTCATCGGAACTTCATTATGTTGTTGTTGATAGCAATTAACGCTGTTTTGAATTGATGTAGACGCCAATAGTTTCAATGTAACCAATTATCATCCCAAGAGGGCAGTAACGAATGAAATAAAAAGTATACTTAAACCAACAAATCGATGTTGATTACTTTAAAAATTACAAGAAGTAAACTGAAGAAAAATACTTGATGAATATGAAAATATTTCGTTAATTAAAGACGTAGACATATAAGAAAAAAAATCAGTAGTTTGGACACACCTCCTTATCGACGACATTCTAAACGAGTCCGCAGGACTAAACAATGCCGGTGTAGACTGGGACAGCATTAGTGATCCTTCGCTAAATAAAAAAAATCTAATTTCTACACTATTCTAGTACTAAAAAATCTAGTCAATCTCAAAAATACAAAAACATTGTTAATACTTATACTGAGTTATAAAAAAAACCCACTCAAATATCGTAACGGGGTAGATCAGGAACGTGCTTACCTTGAACGCCTCACAAGTGTGTGATAGGATCCTGCCGGTTGCCAAATTTGTTCTTTACCCATACGTAGGCCTATGTTGTAGTGTGTGTGTTCCTAGAACCGTTGAAATTAGAAAAATGCAATATTAGAATAATGGAGGAGCTCGAATACATAGCCACTAATTTCTCAAACGTAAAATTTTCATTTTTGATTTTTTTTAAATTCATCTTTCCATTGAGAGGCATTCGATTGGCTAAGAAATTTCGACTCATCAATAATTTTTTTTAAAAGGAGTTCTAAACAAGTCTGACTGTGATGATTACTATAAACACGCGTCGGAAAGGAAAAGGTTTGTAATTTGGGGTACATTTTGGGCTCATTTTTTAAACTTGGATGTATATCTTCGATAGATTGAAGCACCGCAATCCGACTAATTTTTAACACTTACCTTAAGAATTCTTTTTTCTTTCGCCAACACCTTTAAGATCAGTCTGTAGTTTCGGGAATATTTATTCAAGAATCTTGTCAAACTGATCATACATCCGTCGATGAATGCCCATACCAACAATAGGCTAGCAAGGATCTTCTGTGATAACTTGGGCTCTAAAAAGATGTGTAAATTAAACAAAAATGCATACATATAGAATAGTTGATTTTTTTAATTATTTTGAATTTTTTTTGGAAGAAATCCACAATTTAAGTCGTAGGAAATTAAAAATCCAGTTATATTTTGAATGAAAAAAAATAGAAATTTTGGAAAAACGGCCAAAAGTATGGAAAATTAAGTCAAATCCTAATGGAATCCAAATAGAACTGCAAATACCAGACCAAAGTATTTTTTAACCACCACCTTGACATGTGTAAATGTACAAATTTGTTCTATTCTAAATAAAAACTCACTCTTTTCCTCAGGAATTAATTCTGTATCTGCATCGTCGTGTTGTTTACTAGTGCTTGGTTCGGCATCATCTTGAATTCTAACGCTTTTTGGTTCATGTTCAGCGATCTAAAATTAAATTCATAATTTATACAACTAAGTATTTAAATAGGCTTAGAACAGTTCTTAGGCATGTAAAATAAGAAGAAAATAATGTATATACACTACATAATTTTTTTAAATATTTTTGGAATCTCCGATGAACACTTGATTTTTTTTTTCAACATCTAGTATGATTTGTAATTATAGTCGGCACGGACATCGGTCAGAATGCGTAAACATGAGTGAGTCATGAATTTCCAGGTAGTCCGAGAATATGATGAATAAATATAAAGAAGCCATTTTAAGATGTTGTCATTTTATATAGATATGCTCCAATGCTTTGCCGACTATACGAATCTGGTCATAAATATAAATCTCTTCACCCTTTTGACCCCGCTCTGTCTATTACAGCCACTATGAATATAAATGAATTAGTAGCAGAATTTTGTATCAGACGAAGAAGAAGTTGTAAAAAACTCACTTCTAAGCTCCATTTATCAGTTGTACTGATAGACGGTAGCACATTTGAGAATTCAATATTCATTATTAATTATTAAAAAATATTAATTAATTATACTAAGAACTGTTCTTTTTTTTAAGCTTCTTGCAAAGCACCACTGCATACGGTTATAAAAAATAATATAAACAAGCCTGTTGCACACTTACACTGATCTAAATTATTTGTTTAAAAAAAATACATCACAATAACACTTGAAACAAAATTACACCTGTCGTAAAAGGTAAATATTGTTTCCACGTCATCTACTTACCGTACCTCTTGTTAAAAATCAGTCTAGGATTATTTTCTACGAATAACTACAAACAATAGTTCGTGAATATTGAAGTGTGTTAATGCAGACGTCACATATGACAATATTAAAAACATTCCAATAAAATGCTTTAAGATATTTTTTAGGAAGCGTAAAAATAAATATGAAATATTTATTGGAAAAATTCTACGAAGCTGCTAAATTATAAGAAAAATCAGTTACAAAATAAAATAGTACTAAGAAACAAAGCTGCACGATGCTTTTTATACTTATTAAATATTTTTTTTGGAATTATATAGTTGAAAGACTTTTTAACGAGAGAAAAAAAATCCCACAACCGAAAATTCCAACTCACTGTAGGAGGAGCGGATACCGTAGCCGTTAACTGAGGACGACTAGGTCTAGCCCTGTCTGGTACAGAGGATTGTCTACGCAAACCTGTCCGAGACGCCATCACCGATTGGGAACGCGTTCGTAGAGCTGCATTGACATCTTCTTTTATAACGCTATGCAGGAGCTAGATGAAACGAAGCAAAAAGGAAAAGAATAATAATACGATTTCGATTTTATCCCAGTAATTAAGTAATTAGGTAATGAAAAAAATTTTATGAGAGTTGTGTACCTCGTCAAAGTGTCACTGAAGATCCTTAAAAGGGTAATCAACACGTGACTAATAGTTGCTATTATTAAAATAATTACTAAATGTAAAAAAAAGTAGGAGCTATTTCAATTACTAAAATACATACATAAATCTACTGTCCATATATGCAGCCATTTATCTAGATGCAATCTCTTTAACTTTAAATAACACAACGGGAAATTAAAACGAGCAAAAATGAGCAAGTAAATTCTTTTATATTTATTTAAAATACTCTCAAATATTTAGATAATCGAAGGAAAAATTATCCATGCTCAAAAGTGGGAGCACCACATCTGAACTGCTAATGCACCCATAGGCATTGAATTACAATAGTCCAAACGCGTGTCGGAAGATATACAATAGCACAATCCAAGCGGCAAAAACTAAATAAATTAAATTAATAACTCGATATTTTCTCACATTATGTGAGAAGTTTGGAGTTAATTGTTTTGTTTATTCGAGAGTTTAATTTTTAAAAGTTTCACTTTACTTGCTCAAGAGACAAAAACAAACTTGATAATATTAAAAAAACATTATCGTTACTAGGGTAGGGGAAAACCACAAGAAAATTGGAAAGCGGATTGTGTAACAGTTCTGTCTGTTTGAAAAAGAAATGTTTCTAGAATTTATCAAAAAATGAAATTAAAAATAACAATTTTTCTAATAAAAAAATTGAAATCCCACAAAAATATTGTAGGAAATTAAAAATTTACATAAAGGGTGTAATTCTTTATGAAACATTTAGGAAAATGTATAAAAAATCATGAAAAAAGTGAAAAGTTGAGAAAAAAGTTTTAAAATTAATGCCAAGATCATTTTTTTTGGATGAAAATGAATAGGAAATTATAGATTTGAAAAATTAAGATTATACCAACTTATAAATCCAAATCAAGAGTTAATTTTTGTTGAAATCGAAATTTACGAAAAAAAAAATTTTTTAGTCTGGAATAATATTAGAGATGTGGAAAATTAAGTCAAATTACGGCTACTCTCGATGTAAACGGAAATAACCAATGGCAACTAACGTGTTAAACAACAAAATTTTGACAGAATTTTATACAACCCGCCTTTATTTCAAAATTATCACAATATCATAAAAACAACAAATAACCCAGTCACTAGAACATATAAAAAACAAAGGGTAATCAATAAAAATCTTGGGGAACTAAAAGGTACTAAAAAAAACTTACATCAACAAGATACGGTTTTGGACCTTCATCAAAATCGTCAAACGATTCCTTCTCCTCCGGTAGAAGATCTATTTCATCATCTTCGACTTCATCGAACATGTAATAATCTCCGGAACGAATAGCTAGGGAAAATTTTTGAATATAAATATTTTGGTTGTTTTTTAACTTTCATAATAAAAAAAAATAGTTGGTGCAACATAAGCATGCAGTGTCTTCGTTTTCCAAAGCGAAGGTTAGCCGACAACTTTCAAATCATTTAAAAATTTTAGTATAAGCTTAAAAGATCAGAGGTATAAAATTTAATCAAAGTACATAATTTCATTTTTAAAACCAATCAATCAAATAGAAAACGCCAATAAAACTTGTAAGCCACTCAAAACTTTTACCAGTACGAGAATTATAAAATTTCAATTCGGCTAAAATTAAAAATAAAACGTTATATTTTATTTAAATAAATCTCTGTGAAAGTTGCAAACCAAATTAGTTCGAAATTATTATCAGGATAGCCGTAAACATAATAAAATAAAAATTACTAGTTAACATTAGTGTCTAAGTATTTACAGTTTGTAGCTGATCAGAGTCAGTGATGGGATTTAAGATGGCGACATGATAATTTGACAGAACAATTGCGTTTTGTTTACTGTCATTTAAGTTGATCGTGATACATAAACGTAATCGAAAACGTGACGTATAATACTCACGTTTACGTTTTTTTGTATAACGTTGACGTAAAAATTTTTGAACAGCGCTAGCGCGACTGCCCGTATATAGATTGACGTGTACGTGTATGGCACAACTTAAACCCCCTATTGTAAAAGTTTCAGGGCTATCAAGATAATAATTTACATTAAATCTATCCTATTTTTATCTACAAAATGAAAATAAAATCTACACACAATGAAGGAAAACAAGCACAAATAGGTTAGTATATTAACAAGCAAATTGTTAAAAAAGTGCATCAGTCAAACATGTGAGATCCCATTGTTAAAAGCAGACATAACGTGTGTATCAAACGTGTGAATGCATAATTACAAAAACAATAGAAGTCATTGACAAATAACAGATAACCAGGTGATGTCATTTTTAGGTTGACAATTCCATAAGCATCATAGTAAGAGATGCTGCAAATTTGTAGTATACACATATACATGAGGAAATAAAAAGAAAATGAGAAAACCAAAATTAAAACAAAATATCCAATACCCAGACAAAAAATCGATAATACAAACAAATTTAACACTAAATAATAAATATATTGTGTGTTGTGTGTGTGTTTGGTATTTAGGTGTTAGAAATATATTGAAAAAAAATTTCTGGCTAAAATTGAATTCCCTGAAATCACAGAAATGCTGCACGTTTGGCAACACTGCAATATCTACTTGAGCATTTTTTTACATGGTCTGTCTCTCTTAATTCTGGTATACGATCATTTTACTACGTTTAATTGGTATGACATGAACAAGAACTATATACAAAAAAAAATTAAGTGAAAATAAAAATCCCAAGCTTGATTTATGTCCATGCAGTTATCCATTTACAAGGTACAAAATAAAAATAAAAGTTTTACCCGCCGGATGTGTTGTTGGTGTTTTGCTACGAAATTGTGGTCTACCACTAAAGCTGGACGACTCTGTACAAAAAATTAAAAGAGGAACAAAAATTAGAGGACATGAAATTTTAAGCTAATATTTATAGTTAATAACTATTTTATCTTTTTTATGAAAAAATTATGTTGCGTTATAAAGCTATTACATGCATTTTGCACTTTCTTCAATTCAAATAAGCGCGTCAGTGTTGTGAATATTTTTAACCGAGATATATCTAGTATTCCCAGTAGATCAGTTCGTATTTATTCGTTTAGTCTGCGGTTCGACTAAATGTTCGGTCAGACGTTTATTGTAGGACATGGACCAAAATCGTTTAGTCTGCGGTCCGACTAAATATTCGGTCAGACGTTTATTGTAGGACATGGACCAAACCGTTTAGTCTGCGGTCCGACTAAATATTAGGTCAGACGTTTATTGTAGGACATGGACCAAAATCGTTTAGTCTTCGGTCAGACAAACTCATTTACAGACCTTAAAATTAGAAAAATCTCATCTCCTCTAGTACTCCCAGTCATTTTAAAAATATATTGGCCCTGTTCAAATAAATCCCCTTCCAGAAAATAAATTGAATTGCCAAGGTTGAGTATAATTTCTGTAGGATATAAATAAAAAATGTATAAGTGTATAAAATTCAAAAAGGACATTAAAAAATGTGCAAAAACAGAAGAGAGAAAAAAATGTTGCCAAAATATTAAAGCGACTAGAAAAATTTGAAGAGAAATTCTGAGCTTGTAAAAAACTATACAACGGGGTAAAATCGTACCTTCTGTCCACTAAAAATCCTTGTAGGCGCTATATACAAGAGCCAAAATAAGAAAAATGTAGATTTCATAAAAAAATATATCTTTATATATACAGAAGAAACTATTAGAAGAACTCTTTCAAAAACAATTAAAAAAATAAAAACAAAAGTGCTAAAATCCAAATGAAAAAGAACCAGTAAAAAGACACAGGTATTCCGTAAAAATATTTGAATACCCATAGGAAACTATATTCAAAAGTCTAAAGCGTATATACTGCTTCCAGTAGAATCTCAATAAAAATTACATTCGTGATGACTCAACGGTGACCTCGAAGAATAAGAAATGATGCTTTGCCTAGGAGTGACGAAACTCCCTTGCAACCAAGGCGGTCCTATGGCTAGGCTCCGCCTCCTCTCAGTTCGCTCCTCCTCCTCCGGTTCCTCCCTGCGAGCTGTTATTATATCAGTAACTACAGTCGGCGCTTCGGTGTAGGGCGGCGGGGAGAAAACGGGAAAACTATCGTCGGGAGAAGAAACGCGTGGATTCATTTCGGAATTTGGAGGAGAGGAAAACGATATTCTTTGAGGATCTAGATAACCCTCCAGAGAAACTGTCATTACAGCGGAATACGGAGAGGGAGGAGCTTGGGGGTTGGCTAAAGAGCTACGGGGCGTTAGAGTAAGAGGAGCGGGTTCCTCCTCTTCTTCGTCTATCGGAGTATGGTAGCCTGATTGCTGAGTCATGGTCGAGCTACATGACGTCGCCGATGAAGATTTTGCTAGAGGTGCGGCTGCTAGAGACATAGAAAACCGTTAAATGTTTAAAAATATAATTTAAAAAAAAATGGCGTTTGATATGGAATTAGTTTTTCGTACCCACAACCTAGAATATTATTCGTTTGGTTAAAAACAATTTCTTCGACGGTCTGAAAGGAACTTTTTAAATTTGACAATGAAAGCTGTTATTTAAGTTTAGATGGAATAATCACTTGATTTAAAAAAATATAGATGTAAATAAAAATTGTGCAAAAAAAAAATGTAATAAAAAATCAAAGTATTTCCAAATGTAATAAAGTGCAATTAAAAATAAAACTATAATTGGAATGGTTTTTTTTTGGTTAAAAAAAATTACAACATTACAATATTTCATCGTATTTTTTAATTCTCAATTCAGACCAAATTGTGGGTTATATTTAATTTCAATTAAGAGATTTCAAAGTTAAAAAGTTTCGTAAGAAATACTCTGTAAATTCGAAATGTGTGATTAGTCCATCTGTCACTCACCTTTACTATGAGTAGCGATAATTTTATCACCTTGTATTTTTTGTTGGTTCGCTTTAATTCGTTCCATTTTCTCTCTAATCTTTTCCAACACCTTTTTTTCAGTCTCCTCTTGTTCTTTCATCGTTTTCAGTCTCATTTCCTCCATTAATTCGGCTCCTAAAAAGTATTGAAAATACCAAATTGAAATTGGATGAAAAATCGATTGGCAAAATCTAAAATTACGAAAAAAAAAAAATTGGGGGAAAAACTGCTGAAAAAATGTCGTGAAAATGGCCCATGGCCCATGGCGTGAAAAAATAATTCAAAAACCTAAATAGATGTCAAAATCGTTTTTTAGGATGAAAAGATATGGAAAATTGTGAATTTGAAAAACACAGAGAGGAATTTTCGACGATTTTACATTTTTTTTATAAAAAAAATTAAAAACCAAAATAAAAAAGGTACCAACTTAAAAATCCCACCCAAAGTAGTAATTATTGATAAAAAATCGACTGGAATACCAAAATTTACAAAAAAAACAATGTTGTGTCGGAAAGTTGAAAAAATAGTAAAAAATTTGAAAATCTACACAAGTCGAAATCACATAAACGATCACAAAATAAACAATTTATTCCTATACAGGAAGCAGCAAATGCAGGTAACTTAATTATACAGTCAATTAAGGCGATTAGGGTTGGACCAGCACAATTCCCGCCTAATCCCCGACACAAATTAATAATAAATTACTAACCTCTAGAAGCAAGTATAGCAGTAGCCTTCGCATCGTCCACTATATGGAAGAAATTGTAGCTGTTGAACAGTCTTTTTTGGAAGATTAAAAGCGTGAAACAAATCACGTCCCACGTAATTCCTTCGTTTGATATAATGCAATCGGGCGCCTCCGATTTAGGAAAAGCCGTAAGGTGTTCGTTGGAAGCGAAATTTTTTACGCAGGCTATACCGAAAATCTGCACCAACCAACAGTAAGTACCGGGAATTTCGTGCGGGAATATACATCCTAATATTTGAAACGCGCATTTGAACATTATCACGGTGATGTTGAAACCTATAAGCCTGTTCCAACTAAAAAAAACAAAAAAAATAGAATTAGTTGAGTGTTTTTAAAGTTTTTTCCACTTTTTAATTTTTTTGGAGTTTTATTTTTCGGCTATCCATGCTATTCATGCTGCCGAAAAATAAAACTACAAAAGAATTAGTTGAATCTTCGGCTACAAGACTGTATATAAATAAATCAGCTCAAACTTGAAAAAAATACTTACTAGTAAAGAATTTTCGGAATGGGTCTTAGATAAAAATCGGATCCATGCCATAAAAAGAGGAAAGCAAACAGCAGGTAGCCTATCGAGAAGATATTTACGCGAGATGTACCAGCCAGGAATACAATTGCTAATGTAATCCATAGGAAACTTTGGAGAACCGCTTTCTTAGCTATATCCAAATATGACCTGTAAGGAATTAGAAAATTAAAATGGCTAAAATATTTGTATTTTGTTTCTAGTATTTTTAAATACCTCTATACTATTCGACCGTATTATTTTAGCGATCCCTTTGGCATATGCGAGTCTCAAAATAGTACCTATTTATAGTAATTTTTAAATCTAGTTATCTGTGAACCTCAAACCTGTCACCGGTCATTATTGTCATCTGATATGTCAGTTGTCACCTAAGAATCCAATTTTAGCTTGAAGTAATACTCAACCTAACAGAAGAAGGGATCAGATACATTTTTTAACCTTAAAAATGTTTTATTACAGCTTAAATTAAAAGAAATCGATCTTTGAAAATAACTATTTTAAATTTTGCTTTAAGGTACAATTTCATTCAGCACTATTCTACAATACTGGGAACCTATAACCCATCACCTGTCATTGTTGTCACTTGATATGTCAGTAGTCACCTAAGAACCCAATTTTTGCTTGAAGTGATACTCAACCTAACAGAAGAAGGTTTCAGATACATTTTTTTAACCTTAAAAATGTTTTTTTACAGTTTAAATTAAAAGAAATCGGACTTTCAAAATAACTATTTTAAATTGTTGTCACTAGATATGTCAGTTGTCACCTAAGAACTCAATTTTAGCGTGGACCTAACATTTTAAACGAATAAAAATGGATATTTAAAAATAATTAATATTTAAATGATAAAATCTGTATCATGGCATCAGAATTTGTCAGTGCAGGTCTTGTAAAAATAGTTTAAATCTTTACCTGACGTATGTGATGTAATCCGGTACGGGATTTACGAAATTTTTTTCTTCAGCATGATGAATTATACTCTCGTTTGACCCACCAGCATAATTTTGTCCTTCATATCGTTTTTCGATTCTAAACACAAGCCATTGACGTGAAACGCCTATCAATAGCATAAAATCGAATATGAGCTTTTCAACCACCGGGGGGGTGTAGTTGTCCAGAAGAAAAGCCCAATCTTGCAGGTTTCTCATCGTTTGAAGTGGTTTGTCCCATGGGAATTCTGAAAGACAATAAATAAATGTATTACAAACGAAAAATATCGTTCATTAACATAAATAAACGTTTTTTTACCTATACATAAACTTGGTGGCAGTCCTACAGCCATAATGTATTGGAAAGGAATCGAAATGGCTATAAATACTAGATAAATAACCCAAACGTTTGATAAAATTCGTCTCGTCAAAGCAAACATTATTAGCAACCAAAGACTGTGTACTAAAGAATACATATCCATTCGTACTCCGATCAACATCACCATCAAAATAAAACTAATCTGAAAAGTAAACCAACAGTTATACTGATAAAAATAAAATCGCAATAACTTACTTCTAGCCCGAACTTATAAAATCCATAATTTCCTAAATATCTGAAAAAATCTCCCAAACTTTTATCTGCGTCTTCCCTGGTCGTTTTGGGAAACATAAAGAATCTTCTAGTAGTAGGACGCCCTCTTGTAAGACGGTAGTTGAACTGTCTTACTTCAACGACCTTCCATAAGGTCATCACAACTATAAATATTATATTCCACTTAACTAATTCCGGCAAATTTTCATTGGCTTCCTCAAGTTTGCTGAATCCAAGCCACGGCCCGTTGTTCACGACAGTTTCGTTAATATTTGGATTTTCAGTTACCTAAAAGAATAAAAGACGCAGCTGTCAAGTCAGTGTTCTGGGACAGATGTCAACCGTCAGTGTTCTGGGACAGCTGTCAAACTTTTAAGTTTCTTACCGTACAAGTAACGTCCCATTGTCTATCGTTGATATACGATATTTGATATATCATACGTCCTAATATTAACCCAGACACGAACAAAGACGTAAAATACGCCACGAAAATTTGACAGCTTCTACCGCAAGTAAACGCAATCGATAGTAGTAGGACTATTAGGAAGTAGAGCGCACATTTGTCGTATATACACATGAGCATAGCGAAGAATAGAACGATTTTTAGCATGTGTATTTCTAAAAATAGGTACAAGATGTGTTTGGTGTACATCAAAACTTTCACTACTTTCTTCAGCCATTTCTTGAATACTTCAGATGGGATTACTAATAAAAGAAAAACAAAATAGGTGCTAAGATATTAAATAAATAAAAAAACGTACCGTCAAAGCCTTGATATGAAATTTCGGAAAAATATTTCGAAGGGGCAGACATATCACTTTTGTCCAAATAGGCTCCTCCTTGCATCGAGCTGTCATCAATGTCATCACTGTCATTTTCTTTGTTGGTATTATCCGATGTAACTGATTGACGTTTCGTGTCAGTCAATTCCATAAAATCGTTGTGAAAGTAATGCAGCTGTAATACGGTTACTATGACGAAAAACGTAGGAGTTACCAGTCTTACGAACAATTGCTTAGTTTTGTATTGTTCTAAACCTATATCGTGTTGCCTAAAATACATTTGAGGTTAGAATTATTGAAGGAGTTAAAATTGGTCAATTGCTTACTGTTCTTCTTGAATTTTGAGATATTCCGCCCAGTAAGAAGGAAATCGTTTGAATTGATATGTGTAAACTAATATTAGAATTATCATTGAGTAGATGATGACCGTTAACCAGAAGCCAAACATAACCTTTCTCCAAGCTTTGAAGGAAAACTAAAAATATATTAAACAAATTTCAGTCTTAAATTCACGAACATTAAAAATAAAAAAAATTCTAGTAAACAACTGTCATTTGTCGTTTCACATGTGCTTTTAACTTGACAATTGACAGATAAACTGATAATGTCTCAAATGTCAAATATTATTCTTTTATAACAATTAAAGAGTTACTGCAAATGAATAGACTTACTTGGAATGATAAGATGAAAAATAAAAATAGAGCCATATATAAAATTCTAAAAACGGTCATTCTCTGCCCGGTTATGGCGACGGCAAACAGTGTAATGGCGACAACCCAAATCCAAAATTTAATAAGAAATTTATGGATGAATTGTCCGATTTTTGCCATTAATTCACTGCCGCTAGTTTCGGGTTCTTTTTTCACACCTAAAATAATAGGAATGTAAAAGATTCAACTATATTAAATTTTGTATAAAACTGACCAGCAGCACCAACGGTAACTTGTAAAGGAGCAACCATATCTGCCAAGGCACTAGTTTGCTTCTTTTCCATTTTCTCCTGCATGTATTGCCTCAGAGTAATCCAAAACATGACGGTGTACAAAGATTTAACGAGTAGCGGAATGCAAGCGGGGCCTTCGGGTTTTTTAAAACCTATTTCTTCCAAATCGACCCCTTGCGCCGTTGTTGGTAGTTCGTCTTCGGTGAAGTTCATCGAATAAATGTAGGCCGAGATCAGAAGGAACAAAGCGTAGAGGACTAGGAATGGACTGGAGCTTAACATGCGTTTCCTTTGATTTGGTATCAACCAGATGATGTTAGCCCATAGCAGGAGGACGAATGTTAACCAACTTAAGTAGGTTATGCTCCACGCCTAAAAAAACAAGCGGTCTTCAACAAAACATTTCTAAAAATTACAGATCTACAGAAATCACTTAAACAAGACGGGAATATCAAAATGACAAAAATCTAAATTTCGACTTTGTCGCCTCCTCTATCAAAAACCAAACGTGATATTAAAATGCGGTCTTTAAGAAAACATTTCTACATCCCTTCTTAACACATCTTCCAAAAATTAAAGATGTACAGCTGATGGTTTTAGAGAAATCACGTAACAAAGACGGGAATGTCAAAATCACGAAAAAGGTTTCTACGAAGTCCTAGGTGCAGAGACCCGTTGACAGGTCCTTCACTTAGGGTTTCTAGGGTAAATTAGTTTAGACTCTAAGGGGACCCTAAGATTGTTGTCAACCCTGATGTCACGTTGTTCACAGGTATGTCAGGTTAGAATTGAAGTTGATAACCCCTGGCAGCCATGTTGACAGGTGACAGGTTTGACAGATTGTTGGCAACCGTGTTGACAGGTGTCAAAAGGGGGCGTGTCTTAAAAGTGGAGGATCGGGGGTGGTCTGTAACGCCGCAACTCCTACTTATAAAAATCGACTTTGTCGTCTCCTCTTTCAAAAATCAATCAAGATAATAAAATGCGGTCTTCAAGAAAACATTTTTACATCCTAAGTTATTTCCGTTAAATATAATTTATGATTTTGGTAATTTAAAATACGAGAAAAATCTTACCATCATTATAATGTTAGTCGCGATGTACGACGATCGCACAACCTTTTGAATAATCGCTTCCAGAGCAAAAATGACGTTGTGGAAAACCGTAATTTCGAATTCTTCATCGTCCTCTTAAAAAAAGTAAAAAGAACAAAAATCAGATGTATAATTCCACAAATTTGTGCTGGTAAATAATAAAAAGGATCATTACAATTTTTTTAGACTTGCAAAAAAATCGAGTGGTTTGGATAAAAAACATTAATTTTAATTATAATGGTCCTCTAAAAAAATAAAATCGGACCTTTACCGAGGACATCCAATGGTATATCTTCGTTTTCATTTACTGTTACGCTTCCTGTGGAGTCTTGGTGTAACGATGATCTGTTAGGGTGTACCGTTCGACGTTTCGGACTAACTCCTCGGAGCAACTAAAAAGTATTACATTTTACGTTAGAACCAGGTGAAATAGTTGATATAAATTGTTAAATGCAAAAAAATAGTCAATTAATAATTCTGTTTTTATAATATTTACCACACTTTTTAAGAAATTTTGTCACAATTTTGAAAAATTTTTGCAAATTTTTCACATTTTTTTATCCAATTTTCTAACGCGTTTTAAGGAATCGTTACACTAATAATTTTTCTCTGTGAATTACGGCACTGCAACCTAAATTACTCCGGTTATGTTTATATTTTTTCTACATTTAACAATTCTCTAGTAAGTACGTGATTAATTCTTAATTTAAAGCATGATGTACATTAGTCATTTTATTTTTTCCCGATTAAAATTAGTATAAATTAGGTTAATACACTATTAATAAATAAAATAACTTTGTTGTGGACCAATAAGTAAATAAAATAAAACAAAAATCGTAAAATACGTAAATTTTTTAAATAATATTGAAATTCAAATCTACTGTTTTTATTTTAAATAACGATAAAAGAAATAATCAAGTAGGGTAAGATCAGGATAACTTTCTGGCCATTCCTTAATTTTACTTTCAATAAAAAATAGATTTTAACCTAATTTTTACGACTTTTTTAGTTTGCGAACGACCTCCACCGACAAATAATTAAAAAAAAATGATAAAGAAAAAAAAGAAAGTAAAATAAACAAAAATGAAAATAAATAAAAATACATACGGGGGTCCTTTCGTTCGTCTGGTCTTTTTCTTTCTCTATAGCACTCTAAAAAAAATAATGAAAAAGAAAGCAAAGCATAAAAATTAGTAAACACAAATGAAAAGGAACGCAAAATTGGTTAATAATGTTAAAAGAAGCATCAAAATAATATGTAAAATGTGCGAGGATTTTTACTCCAATATGCATATTTCATAACTGACAAAATTTGTAAAAGACTTTAGAGTTTACAATTTTTTTTAATACATTTTGGAGCAACCGAAACGTGTCGTTCGAAATGATACAGAAAAAAAATTAAATTTGAATAAATTTTGAGCTTACTCGAACTTTACGAGAAGCTTTCTGCCACTTTTGAGCAGCCGTCGGCGTTAAAAGTTTTTGTTTCGATAATCTCTTCGACATCGACCGTGTCAGTTTTTCTTCAATGCGTGAAAACGAACTTCCTGGCTTCTTTTGCTGAAAACAGGGTTAGTTTTTAAGGTTAGCTAACTAGCGGTGACGCTGAAGCTTGCGCGAGCTGTGCAGGACAAGGGTTAAAAATACTTTTTTCAGATAATGCTGGTAAAATTTATAGTATATTTTTTATAGTATAAAATAAACAGTAATTAGTGGTAAGTAAGATATTTACATACAATCCAGTTGGCTGTGCATAAAAGGGATGCATCAGGGATCAGTCTTAGGACCCACACCCATTGCGATTGAAGTGAGATGTCATTTTTGACTCTAAAATTCACTGAGTCTAACCTGTCATCTTATTAGTAAATAAAGTTACTCGACTTTCTACAAAATATTTTTAAATTACGGGAATACTCTGTAGTAACTGTTTGTTAAATTTCTGAAAATATCTTTCGTCTGTTTCGCACTAGCTCTTTGATCCTCGAGGTTCAGATTATTGAAATGTGATCTCAGAAGGGAATAAGACGAAAGGTATTTTCAGAAATTTAACAGAACAAGTTACTCGAGAAGGTTTCCGAGATTAAAAGGGAATTTAATTGTTTGAGGGAAAAATCGGAGGATATACTTGATGAATTTTAGAATAAAAAGTTGATATTACAAATGCAGCATTAATAAAAGTTGTCAAACAGGACTCAAGAAAAATTGAGAGGGGGAAAAAGGAAGTATGGGTGAGATATTAGAATTTAGGAAGAATATTTTCCTTTCTTTTTTAAAATTTGAAGAAATATAGACAGAATTCAGGGGCATGATTAATTACATTTATTGATTATGTACAAGCTAGTCATGCTGTTATACAGACGTAAAACAATTTTAAATTGTTACTTCAGATGATTAATTAGGAAAAAATAGCGATATTAGACGCATGATATTCCTCTTGTTCAGTCAATGTATTCATAAATGATTATGTTCTTTGAATTCTGCCATGCAAGTGTTTCGTAGTCCCTAATTTTCAAGATTTATTTTTCATTATCAGTGGATGAAAAAATTTGTACCTGTTGGTAAAGATCTACTCTATGTTCACACGTTCTCTTTTTTTTTTTAAATTTGCTTTGATTCGTTTTAATTGAAATGTTTCCGGTCTAGCTCTTTTCAAATCTTGTGGGTTTTTCCAACAAGACTTTAAACTTATTGCTGTAACCACTTGTCTATTAAATATTAGCAAGCGTGTGCCTAGTGTGATCGACGATGACTTTGACATTAGTGACATGTTAATATTTTAACGCATGCGCATTCAAAATTACCTCCAGCCTCCGCCTTTACGTAGCACATCCATTGTTACATTTGAAGCAAATACATTCTTAATCCCTAAAAAAACAATTTTCACACTTACCTCTGGTTTCAACAGTTCTTTACTTTCGAGTACCAATAGGAAAAACAATAAATAAAGTACTACGGGATAAATATAAAAAGTCAATTCTCTGTGAAAATAATACAGGAAAATTCTCTGATCCAGAGACATGGTCTCTTCTGCTGCTATGTGATGGGTAAAATTCGCTATTACATCAGTACCGTTTTCGGGTATACCAACGTTATTGGTTTCGTTGGTGTTGGTATAAGTTAGTGGATCGATATTTAAAGTAAGATTCCTGGCTCTCGACGTATCTGCTTTTACATTAGTCGCGAACGGTAGTAAGTCGAAATATCTAAAAGAAAAATCTATATTTTATAAATAGGTTATCTCTCTAAAATATTTCTTTAAATATGCTATCTCTCTATACTATTTCTTTAAATATGCTATTACTCTATATTATTTCTTTAAATATGTTATCTCTCTCTATACTCTTGCTTTAAACTTTTGAAACTGAAATACTTTTCCTCACCTAGCATAAGTACCATCCTCCGGTAGTTGTTCTTGAACTATTTTAAAATTAATGATATAAAGGGCGCACAAATGAACTATCACAACTGGTATAAAGCACCTTAGGATCATGGCGAAACCTTGTTTGAGTTGTTTGTAACACGCCCACCAGGTGGCGATGGATAAAAACAGCAGGAAGTACAGTCCTGCCTCTACAGATGGCCTGACGACGCCGGCCAGACATAACATTATTAACGTGAGATATCGACCTGGTAAAAATACAATAATTTAGTCGTAAATTGAGTTTTGTAGGAATTGTAAAAGTCGTTACAATGGAATTTAATATCTGAAGTGATAAAATCGAAGAAAACATATGGACTGAAATACTTTTAAAATAAAATTTTTATTATTTTTGTTTATATCATCAACAAATCAAAAAATATTTCAAACAAGTTAAATAATAGTGACACAAAAAATATATTTTAATAAATACATCATTTAGAAATTTAAGTGGGACGTTAAAATAAAAAACAGAATCGAAATTTTTGCACTGAAAACTAAAAATAATTGACTGTCATGCATTAAAATTTTAACAAAGGCGTTTTGCGATAATTTTTAATATAGTGGAAAAACTTCATTACAATGTTAAAATATTTAATGAACAGTCTAGTTCGTTATTGAAAATTTGGAAACTAATAAAAACGTTTTATGTGTAGATATAAATTGAAAATATTAATTGCGACTTTGTAAAGTTTACTTTTAAGGGCGCCGTTCGGTGTTGTGTATTTTTATTACACGTTACACTCAGAAAGACTTAGAGAGCTCAAATTTGGTGGGTAAACTCAAAAAGGATTGAAGTACTTGTTAAATATATCGAGCTTGATTTTATTCTGGAAATTGAATTTTTTTTTCGATAATTGAAGAAAATAGGGGGAATTTATGTTTCTGTCTCATTTCAATTAAAATAGCCAAGAAAATAGACGATTTATATTTATAATATAAAAAAGATGCTTCCATATATCCACATTTAGTAACTTTGCGCATAGGGGTGTGAGTTGAATAAATTATTTATTTTAAAGTTTCTTACACTTACCAACGGCAACAAAATACTGTGTATAGTCAGTAGTAGTAGGAGTTTTAGGGGCAAGCGTGGCCAAAGAACCCGTTTCGTCAGTTTCCTCGATTTGTATGGTTCCCGCTTCGCTTTGGAGAATGTGACTTCCGCTAGCGTTTAATTTTTTAAATGTTATGAAAAATGCCAACGTAGCCACGAACATCACAACTTCCGGTCCTACCCATACCAAAATGTAACTAGGGGTTAGATTATCCAATCTCACTATTCCTAGGTATCGGAAGATGATTTCCAATGTTGGATGATGCTAAGAAGAAACAAAAATAAAATAAAAGTTGAGAAAAACGTAAAGTCAGTAGTTACTGCATGTTAGGCTTCCTTTGTTTTATCTAATCCTTTCAACAACGGTTTCATACAACTTTGAAGCCTTCCTTCCATCTACGGTTGGATTTGAAGATTTCAAACGATTACTCTGACAATACTTTGTAAATCGGCGATTAGTAAGGAGAGTTTGTAAAATATCAATACTGGATATTCCATCCTGAATGGATTTTTAAAATGGTTTTCTAATATCAAAATTATTGCAAGGTGAATCATTCTATTTATAAAAACGGACTCATAATACATCCGAATTAAAAAATACCGGTCAACTAGCCTTGAATATTTTGCGATTATGTTGCTATCAGTGAGGTTATGCCGCCAAATTCCAGATATTTGCATACAAAACTTTATTTTACTTAAATCGGCCCAATAATGGTAAAAGTGAGTTGGCCTCATCTAATAAGCTCCAATATCGATGTATTTGTTTTCGGAAATTTCTAAATTTACAAAGATTTTTTTTTTCTATACTGAGAAATTTGATAACGTGTATCAATAAAATATTAATTTTACAATTATTCAGATTAATAAAACCACTTTTCATAACCCATAAAAGTTTAATTATCCATAAAAAATTAAATCAGAACCAAATTGTTACTTACTACAAAAATTTCGGCATACGGCGTCATTGAAACTAATGCTATTTGGAAGGCACCTTGGATGACCGCCACGATGGTTGTAATACAAAAAGTAGACTTTAGGAAGTTCCCCGTAATTCCCATCATTGTATCCGAAGTTGGCACAGGAATGAATGGAATAATTAACATAAAAAGTAGATAAATGAATGAGAAGAGCGACGGTCGGAATAGGACACCTGGAAAAAACATTAAAATTGAATAAAATTATTACTGAGAGTAAAGAACCCCTTAAAATAATAATAAAATGTTTGAACGGTTAATAAAGAGGTAGAGCAGGACCCCCCGTTGTCGTCTAACCTCAGGACTCCTGTCGTTCTATTATCCTGTCATCGACTGATGTCAATTAACAAAATACCATCTTATTTACATCGTAAAATTAATTTCCGTACAGATGTTCATAACCTAAACGTTAGAAATAAAGGAACTTCGTCCCCACCCCGTTTTAACATAGAAATTTTTAGACGTTGTTATAGCTACCAAATATACTCTTTGTACAATAGTATTCCTAAGTCCATTAAGAACTGCGAAATACAAAGTTTCAAGGCACGATTAAAAAAACATCTTTTTAATAAGCAGTAGTAAAATGATTATCTGTTCAGACTTCCAACTTCCAATCTCATTTTTATTTATATTTTAAAATTTAAAGCTATATAAAGAATAGATTAAGGTATTATTTTTTTCTTTGTTTTGGTTAAGTGGAAGAGCAGTTTAATGGTGTTGGACGCCATTTAAACTGAACTTCGCCTTTTGTTCTCTTATATTTTAATTCCAGTTACTTATTGTAAAAACAAAACTTTACGCAAGAGAATAATAAAGACGTTTATTATTATTATTATTTGTCATTCTGTCATCTGTCACTTTATCAGCTATAACTTAAGACCTATCTTTCTGTCATCGTTTCAAGTATCATCTTTTGATCTGCCATTCTGTTATCTGTTGTTATACATTTACTGTCATCTGTCAAGTTGGCTGTCACCTGTCATCTTGCCATCTATCAATCTGTAATCTGTCTCCTGTGATCCTGTCAATAGAGTAGCCAACTTCATACAGAGTTCCCACAATGGAAGCGAGAAAATTTTCCCTGACTTTTCCACGTTTTTCCAGACCATACGCCAAACTTTTTTCAGGAGAAGAATCCACCTTTTATAGAGTAATATAAATAAGTAAATGAATAACTCGTGTTTATATAATAACACAAAATGAAAAAGAAAACTGATTTGTGAGTTACGTATAACCAGTGTGCATATTTGTGGATGTGATAAATTATGTATCAGACAACAAAAAAATACAAAGGGAAACCGAAAGTAGAAGTAAACATCGAAAAGGAAACAGGGCCTTTAATTTGTTTTTATCTGAAATCAACTGATGTGGAATTCTGTGCAGCCATTTGGTTTTCCATATACACTGGTTGAATTCCCTGACTTCTGCTGAAAAATGTAAAATTCCCTGACTTTTCCAACTCTTTTTGAATTCCCTGACTTTTCCCTGTTTTCCAGATTTTCCAGGTCTGTAGGAACCCTGTCATAGTGCTGCAATTTGTCATTTAATTGATTTTTTTCAGTCAGTTGCGGCACATGATCTTTTTTATAATAAGACAAAACATTTGAACTTTTAGTACAAAAAAAAAACGGAAGCCAATATTTATGGTTTAATAATAATCAAACAGGAGTTTTAGGATTAGATTATCAACGTATACCTCGTATAATTTTTTAAGGTATGGATATGTTTCTGTGTCAAAATTTATTACAATTTTCCTCCTAAACATTTTTTAGATACGGTACTGTACATATCTTAGTTAAACGGAAATATGACGAGGATTATAAAATTTCATGACCATCTGGGTTCCATAGAAAAGGTTGAGTCAATTATGAAGAATGCATTATATTATAATATCCACATGAATTGTAAATGTTAAATTTCCATTAAGCCTCTGAATCTACTGTTACAATATTCACTATTATTTATGAATCGCCCTGTATACTGTATGTATAAATTAAAATATCCAAATTTTATTTTTTCCTCGATAAAATTATACAATTTTTTATAATTTCCGTGATTTCTCTGAATCTCAGTCTGACACTATTTTCCGCCCTAATTATCACTTGTCTCGTGTGACCGAGTTTTTATCAGGGCTGTGGCATTTTACCGCGAATTGTCGGCCCCCTCAAGTCAGGCGTGGATCACGATAACCGGAATAGGGCCACGCGGCATGCCATCCCTTTTTCCATTTTACTTTCTATCGTCATCGTCGGAAACACACCTTAATGGTTGAAGAGGAAATGTCATAAAATATAATGAAGGGCTCGTATCTAGTAAATTGGGGCCTTTGACAATTTATTTTATATAGTAAAAGAAAATGGTCAATTCCCACTCGATCAGAAGTATGTTTTTTATTGTGGGCAAGTTACCGGATGTTCAAGTTTATATGGAGCAACTGAAATATCGTACCGGGTAATTTATTAGTGATGGCGAAAGGCCATATCTCAAAAACCATGCGTCCTAGAATTTTATATTGATATCAGCCAAAATAAAAAACTTAAAAATATTTTTGTGCGTAATTTGCCACTAGGTGGCGCTATCTACCGTTTACAAAGTGGTGGGAAAAGCTTATCACCTGTAGTTAGGCGTATTTAAAAAAAATCCGATCACCCACATACTGCTAAGAATTTTTTTGTTTCAAAAATGATTGGCCCTGTAAAACCCATAATTTGCTTCAAACGAAAATATTCATTAATGCACATACATTAAATTATTTCCCGCCAATAAAATTGTAATAGCGTTTTCATAAAACTCATTAATAGCCAAACAAATCTCAATAAACGTGAATGTTACAAACAAATACGAGATACGAATTATACAATGTCTAAAATTAGAAAAGCAATTTTATAGGAACGCAATGTAAGATATCATTAATTATCAAAAAAAAAACAAGTAAACTTGATTATTGTGAACCTTATAAGCGAATTATTAATTCAATGAAAAATCTGTAGGTGTAAAATAGTATTACATTAACGTACAATTTCTATAAATAAACTATTAAATAATCGAAATTGGCGGTATTCTAAACACGTTTTTGGATATTTCTGAAATAAAGCTACATTTAAAAAGTCGATACACATAGGCGTCGGTAGAAAAAAAATGCTAAGAGGCAAATATACAAGTAAAAGTAATAATAATTGAAATGATCCCAAAGAAACGGGATAGTGAATAATTTACACGATTTAATTTTAAATTTGGTTTAAAGTTTACACACGAAGGTGGAATTTTTTGAACCATAAAAATTCCAAAAAAGGACCATGGGAGTGACAAAACTGCACAAAGGATGTGAAATAAAATTACACAAGCTCCCAAGAACAAGGACATTAAAAATGTCCTACACTGCACCAGCGGCTGGTCTTCAACAACTACTCCTTGAGCTATATGCCCCACCAGGTATTGAATTACGAAAATCCAGAAGTGGTTTGGTGCCCGACCAAGTCGGGGCTTTAACCCAAAAACTTCGATTTTGTCTTTAAAGGAGCTTGCCATTCTTAGACCGGTTTCGGCATTATTGTGCCTCTTCAGTAAGCAAAACTATAGTTTTGCAAGCTTTGATTTTGTTATTAAAGTGAAGATGGCGTTGGGCTCTCCTCGTTCGTGATACACTTGCTATAACGCAAACACTTTTATCAAGAACGAGGCGAGTCGAATTCTTTTTCAGACATCCTTTAGTGACAGGATGTCGAGCTAGCCTGCTTCTTACTGATGAGGCATAATAATGCCGAAACCGGTCTAAGAATGGCAAGCTCCTTTAATGACAAAATCGTTTTTCGTTTTCGGGTTAAAGCCCCGACTTGGTCGGGCACCAAACCACGTCTGGACTTTCGTAATTCAATACCTGGTGGGGCATATAGCCCAAGGTATAGTTGTTGAAGTCCAGACGCTGGTGCAGTGTAGAACATTTTTAATGTCCTTGTTCTTGGGAGCTTGTGTTATTTTATTTCACATACTTTGTGCAGTTTAAGTTTACAATACTTTTTTATTATAACGCGTATCCGAATTTACAATTCAGTTTATTCGCTGTTGTTACTAAATAATAAAATTTTCAAAAGGTTTTTTTTTTTATTTTTAACCTAAAACAACTACTCCTTGGACTACTTGCCCCCACAGGTATTCAATTACATCCATCCAGATGCGTGCTAGAACCCAAAGTTTGTCGGGACAGTTCAAGCTTTAGATTCTAAATCCTCTAAATAGATACAAAGCTCTTCTTTATATATTTTTCAGGATATCAGGAGAAATGTAGACGCTTAATATATGTTATAAAAATAAAAAGTCAAGTAAATCTGTATTTTGAACAGTCTATTTTTATTATTATTAATTTATTTCTAAGTACTCATTTTTTGTACAAATTATTAAATTATATAAAAATTCCTTTGTTTCAAAATCTCATTACCTTGAATGTAGGTATGTAAGCGTTAATTAAATCCTTTAAAAAAATTATTCTATGGATGGTAATGTTAATTGTCTACATATAATCTGTTCTGAACTTTTGCTAAAGTTTCAATAATACACTTGTTATTTCAAACGATGACTGCATCGGTTGTTATCAGTAAAAAATTCCTGTAAAATGTTGTAGAAACAAATAATAACGGACTCATTTTAATAAATATATTTTTATACAACATTATTATTAAAGTATTAGCTAGCAAATATTTGTAGATGGTGAAAAAACATTAATATATTTTAAAACTGGCTCGTTAAAGAGTCGCTAGTAATTTTTCGTAAAAATAAAAATTACATACTTTTAAAAAATATGAATAAGATAATCTGAAAGGTGCAATGACAGAAATATTTATTTATATTTTGTTTAGGACATTAAATATGCATTTAAATTTGACCACAAACTTTTATATTAAATCTCTTCCTCTCATCATTCTACCATCCAGCTTACTTTGGCACTGAATGTGATAGAACGTTATTTTTAGTTTTTTTAAAACACAAATGTTACTGCTACCCTCTAAAAAAAAAGAAAGGAGTGGGTATTGAAAATGAATTTAACGGTTTTAGACACCAAAAGTAAATGTCTGAAAACGTGAAAGCGACAGTGCATCATCATAGCGTGATTTGTTATGTCCAAGGACAATCAATGAACAGACCTGGCCCATTCATGAAAGACAGGGCACACTATTAGTGCATGCCAATAACCTTTTATCTCTGTAGGGCAAGGGTGTGTTGTCTTTTATCATTTTTAAAAGGCTGCGACACAGCAGCGTCTTATATTTTCGCGACGTGACAGCTGAAATCGATGAGTAGGTTAGAGAGAATCATTATCAGATGGACTATTAAAATTCCTATTAAACTATATCAGGAGATATAGATACATCGAGACGGTTAACTCCTTTTAGGCACAAAAAATGTATATCAGAACTACGCATTCTAAAAGCTACTGATTATATCACCTCGTTCGAAGCTACAAATTTAAAACTGGTTAATGATGGTCAAATGAAGGTTAATGATGGTCAAATGAAGGTCAAATATAACCGAAATTTTTTAATACTTACATACTGTAATGATGAGAGGAAATACTAGGCGGAAGAGGAACAGATTTACCAGATATCGAACCATCTTCTATTAAATCTGAAAAAGAAAAGTTTATGCTAAACATATGTGCTAAATGTCAAATAAAAATACAGAGTGATTAGTTAGTTATGATCTAAGGAAAAAGTGGACAAAATCTACGAAACAAAAACATATTTACTAGTGATAAGATAAAATCACCTAAAAAAATATGTCACGGCTTTTCAAAAGGTGAAACGCAAACGTTGTATGTTTGTTCTTGATCATATTTAACAGAAAACATGCAATGGAAAGTGAGTTCATTAGATTAATTATAATTACGCCTTCCTTGTCCATTAATGAAAAGGACGAAAACAAAACACGGAATTCACGGTTTAGGGGTATCTTCTAGGATCTACATATAAAAAATGACTACTATATTATGACATAAATATATATGCAACAGGAATATTTAATTTTTAAAACGGCATTAAACTGCTTTCGAACATGTAACGATTTCCTTTTGCAACAAGGAGGCGCGCTTTTTAATGAAATACTCTGTATACTTAAAAACAATAATTATCGACTTAAATATTTAATCTTTATTCCGGCTCTGCGCTTCTATGGTCTAGATTAAAGTGAATTCACACCAGAATATAGCGTCTTTTCTTCGAAAAATCCTTCCTTGTTACTAGATGGCTGTATTAACGGCGCATAAAATAATAGCAGAGTTATGACAAGTTGACAAAATAAAAAATCCCTAATTTGCATGGGGGGTTACAGAATAGATTAAAGTGTCATTCCCTTCTTCGTTTCCTTAAGGTATACTTGTACCACATCGATTTTTTTCAAACGTTTCTCTATAACCATTTCGGTGACTATACTTGAGTCCGTCACTGCCTCTTTGTCTCTTTTATCAACGCGAAAAATATTTGCTTTCCCTCCTCATTATGCAGTGTGCAAATATATGCTTTGCCTAACTTAATTAATTACCTTTTTGTTTGTCATCAAATTTCCGTCGTAGTCCCAAAGGTTCGTTAATTATATATTCGAAAGCAATATGTGCCCAGATGAGTAATTTGATAAAAACAGCGAAAAATAGATATGGGCAGCTCCACCGAGACGAATTAGTAGACCCCACGAAGGTCGATGATTTCTCATTTAATTTTTACTTTAGTTAATTCAATCCAAATCCGAACTAGATTTGCGTGGACCGGTAGCATTGATAAGGAATCGTAAAATATTATTTTGTTTATTGATAATCAGATAAGAAGACCGAAAATAAAACAAATGCAGGAGATTAAGTTAGTTTGATTTGATTTATTTATTTTATTCAGTAATTATGATAATAAAATGGGAAAAATTTATTATAAATCCCAATTTTTTCTTTTATAAAATTATATTAGTTATTTTTAAAATTAAATTTACAATTTTCAACGTGTCTGATAAAACTAACAGCGTCGTATGTAAAGCAAGGCAATCGGAGAAAAATCATAGTTATGATTATAATCACTGTTGTAAATTTTAACCACAAATAAGGGTACAAAAATAGAAATTTTTAAACTGCTTTTTAATGGGATCTATTATAGTACATTGTAAACTTCAAAATGATTAGGTAACCTTATATTCTGTACTTTTTATCAGTGTATTAATTCGTTTAGCTCTTATTTCAGCAATATTTCTTTTATTTATAGATTCACATATTTATATTCCGCCTGTTTAGTTGATGGCATTGAAAATAAAATACACAACAGGCATAATTAAACATTTAAATTAAGCAGATTAGCCAGGAATATATGGTGCTTATTATTTAGAAATAATAAATGTAATATTAGGTACCAACCTGTAGGAGGATATTTCATAAAATTTATTCTAAAAACTAAATTGGTACTTTTAAAAACTTCTATAAAAATTCCCAGCGGCTCTTCAACTTTGTATTAATTTCTTCACAAAAAATCACATACTCGTTATTTTCGTATGTTTTAATTTCCGACACAAAAACATTTCGCTCTGCCGTCCACCTTCACAACGCGAAGAGGAATAAATAAATGTGGAAATGACAGTGACTGCTGACATTTTTGAATCTGACATCTTTTTGAAATCTCTAGCGACATCTGTTATTTTTAACGAGAAAAAAATTATGGAAAATCTAGAAAACTGTTTTTGTTTACTGCCATCTAATAACAAATAGATTACGTAATACTAATGCAATCTGTAATTGATTGCAGGAATTTTTTACATCAAATTTCAAATATGTACCTGTCAGAATACCAAAAATTGTCAACGAAATTTTTTTTAGGCTAGCTACTTTTTCAGGAAAAATCGTGATTCCAAAGTTCATGGTCAAACTAAACATAAATAGTATTATGTTTCTCTAATTAGATAACCTTGAAAATTCAGGAAAAATGAAACATTTTCAATCTTATTGGAAACTTTTTAGTCTTTATTTTTAATTCGACGTAAAATGGCTATAACAATTATTACCAGAGCTTTCCGCTCTGGATATAACAGTTCTTTTTTTAGACGGTGAGCTCTTATCACATTTATTGTTTTTTCCTTTATGTTGACCTTTGAAACCCTTTCATATATGTTGATATCTGTACAGTTATAAAGTTCATAATTATAAATTAAATTTTTAGACGCTGTAACTATATGCAACAAAGAATGTTTTCCTCGGAGGCCGATATGGTTGCTAGTTTTAATTCAAATTCAAATGAAAAAATTGCCACCTTACCTGAATGTAAGTTTTTTATTTTCCGACACAAATAATCTAACTATAAATGTTTTCAGTAAAAATGGCAATAGGCAAAGACATGGGAGTTGACAAAGCTTATGAACCATTTCACAAGGACCGTTCACACCTATTGCAGTATTTACCAAAAAGCCAGGCTGAATTACCAAAACGAACAATGAAAGATAGTTTTTTAGTTGGAATTATACCTCTTTCCAAAGACAAGGCTTTACAAGATAAATATACGACCTTTTTAGGTCAAGTCAGAATCGGAAGACTATTAGAGGACATGGATATTTTTGCTGGTAAGGTAATTGATCCAGTACTGTAGGGTCAATAACCAAATTTAGATAACACAAAGATGTTTTCATTTAATATAATGTAAGGACACAAAGATAAGAATAACACGTTTTATCATTATGTATGTTTAAGTGATCAAAAATGGAGTTCCCTTATTTAATACTGTAAATATTTATTTTTGAGGTGATATTTGATATTATTCACTGATCGCGTTACGCAGTGTTGCCAGATTGTGGATTAATTATAATATTATTTTTTTGACAACTTTACAAAAAGCAACAAATCCCCAACTTGCATTACAAAGTTTTTTTACCGATTCTGGTCAAGATGTCACTCTCTTCTTCGTATCCCTTCGTTAAATTAAAAAAACAATTTTCTATAAAATTATTTTGGAATTCTTCGATGATTACATGGACGAAATTAATCTATTTTTCAGTAATGGTGGTACACAAACATATACAAAACCCAAACCAGCCTAAGAATGAAAGTTTTGCATACACTTTGGTGACGGCTCTTGTAGATAAAATAGACTTCACCGAGTTTGTACCTAAAGTAAGTACTTTAATGGCATTAAAAATTACTTAATTAATATTTTATAAAAGTTTAAACAAAATCATTTTCACGTGATGCTAGTGCCTTTAGAATAAATGATTTATAGTGCTAACAACTGTCACTTCTTCATGCATTTGAAGAACTTTTCAGATACCATTAAAAAGACATTTAAAAAATATTACATTTGCCCAGAATCCAATATTATATGCAACGTTGTCTAATATCTAAATTTTTCTTAGACGGCAGAAGATATAAAAATTTCCGGGCACGTCAGTTGGGTAGGTAAATCCTCTCTGGAAGTAGTAGTATGGTTAGAGCAACTAATGCACGGAACCTGGCATCGCATCACTAGAGCTTTATTTTTGATTGCGGCGAGAGATTCAAATAACGGACGACCTGGTATCGTTAACGCCATAGAACCCGCGGATGAAAGAGAAAAGGAAATACTGTCCGGAGGAGAAACTAGAAAAAGGAGGAGGATATTGATGCAGCAGAAACATGTGTCCAAGGTAAGAAAACATATTTATATTATAGTAGGGGAAGCCAAGCGGAGATTTTGCGCGTTACTCGAGCGCGTCAGAAAATCATATGGGGAGAAACCTTGCACTCTGTAATGTACCCCAACCATATATGAACCCTTAATATAGTGGGGTGCGGTTTTGGGGGGTGGTGCTATTTTTATCACCTTTTCATAATTTGGAGCTATGAAAAAAAAAAACGGTGGATGATGGCGAAAAACTGAGGTACATATTCGGATTCAGGAGGTCATTTTACATAAGAATCAGCAAGAATGGTGTCAAGGCCAGAAAAAAAATTTTTTTGTCGACCAATGCAGCTAATCCCTAAAATGCGATTATCTCGTAAACCGTTAAGTTTTAAGGTTAATAACAAGTATGTTTTTTTTTTCTACTAAAATAACGTGGCTTTAATATTCTTTTAAGTATATCTCACATTTATGCCACAAGTATATCCTAACTAGCCGCCCTCTACAAATTACATCGAGGTAGGTACCAGATTCTAATTTATCGTGCCCAAAAACCCCCAGTTCCAAATTTTTATGTATACATATCCAAAAATGCTAAAGTTATTGCAAAAAATAAATCTTAAAATTTAACCTTTATCACCCTGTATATTCCTTATTAGCAACATTTTATTAGAGCAAGTTTGGTCCAAATCGTAATATTTTAAACAGAAGAATCTACCATACTTCTATGTACAATTACTTAAGGACCACCCTGTATATAATATAAATAAATATATATAGATCCAAGAAAAACGAGGATGCAGTCAAAAAACTGGGTTAGGTTAAAGAATACTCTTTGTTATAAATAACAAAGGAATTGTTTGTGCACATTTAAATAACAACAGGATATTGAATTTAATTGTTAATCTGCATAATCATTACATATATTTTATGAATGTTTTGTGTAAATTTTTAACTGTTTTCATTGTTCCTGACATGTACGTTTTGTACTTTATCAATTTAATCTCAAGTTAATGTCTTGATAAAAGAAATAAACATTTCCGAAAGCTTGGCCATATAACAAAGGGTCTTTAACCTAACCCAGTTTTTTGACTGCATCCTCATTTTTCTTGGATTTAAAACTTTTTTCTTCAACTAGTCAGTCAAGACTACCCTTCAGTTTTTTAAATATATATATAAAAATAAGAAGATCAAACTGCCAACTGCCTATAATGTGTTACAAGACGACAGCGAACTATCTTATAGGATGATCAAGGATTCTTGCGCTCTCTCAATTATCTTGCAATGTTTTATACTGTAAATTCTCTATTTAAACTTGTTTTCTTTAGTTGATCCCTGACGCAGAGGAGCAACAGCTGATTCACAACCTATACATCCGCACCATGGAGAAAGATAGCAGTATTAAAAAAGTCCTTCCTAATGGCTGCGCATGGATGAGCACCGCAACTATTTCAAACGTGATTTTCTCCCACCCAGACGAGCGTAACATGCACAACACGGTATTCGGAGGGTTTATCATGCGTATGGCGGAAGAACTAGCATGGGTTTTGGGATTCACTTTCAGCAAATACAGACCTATGCTGAAAAGTATTAGCGATATTAGTTTTCAGAAACCCATCGCTGTTAGTTCCTTAATAAGAATGCACGCTCACGTAGTGTACACTCAATTAAATTACATGCAAATAATAGTTCTTGTGGAGGTTTATAATTCTGTAACGGGTGAAAACGATACTACTAATACTTTACATTTTACTTTGCAAGTTCCAGAACTTGTTAATGAGGTTATACCGCAGACTTACCATGAAGCTATGTTGTATATAGATGGTAGGAGACATTTTGAACAGGTTATGGGAAGATCCAGTTTTCCCCATAAACTGTAATTGGTTAAAACTTAAGTATTAAATTGTTTAACGGTAAAAATATATTGTGATTGTTAAATTTAAATATTTTAACTTAAAAACTGTTATTTTAAAAAATAAAATGAGCATTTACTTATAGATAATGAGAAAAAAGCGTTTTAATTTTCACGGTAACACAAATTTGAATTTTTTTTAAACAAAACAGAAACGGAAGTGATAAATGTCAAAAGCGCTGCCAACCTATTAAAAATATAATTACCCAATTGGCCTTTATAAGGTGACTTAATCAATCACTGGTCTTAAAATATGCTTTAATTTAAAATATTGTATTTGCGATTTTAGTGCTTAACCATATAAAATAATTATGCTTGTTTTGAGATTGGCACTGAACCAATACACTTTTATTGCTTTTTATTGTATTTTTTTACACTTTATATATGTCTTTTATGACAATAAAATGTTTATGAAATTACTGTGCATTACTAATCAATTTTTTACTTACTGAATACTCTTTCAGATTCAGTAAACAGTAAATTCTTCCTCGTCCACAAATACATTAATTTACACTGGGAGATGATTATAACCAGTGATGCCATCTATATTGCTTCCCTTGATTCTCCTCCGACAGGACCGTAATTAGCGTTTTCGACACGAAAATTTTTTTTTGGGTGACTACTATTATGAAATATATAGTTTAGTAGATAGATTCCTTAATTTTGGGAGGCAGTTTTAAATCAATTGTATGGCACTTGATTTTGTGTACAATCAATTAAATGAAAAACAACGTTAAATACTTTCGTTTATTAAAAACAAAAAATAAAGTTAAATAACAGCTTTTAATATAAAAGACATTTTAATATATAGAGGGTGTTCGGTAGAGGGTTAGCCAAACGAAAATGGTAGGTGACTAGGACCGTTTTTGCGACAGTAATTTTTTTTTACTAATGTGTTCCAAAACGATGGATGTCCGGCCCATTATCGACGTGATGTTCGCGAACATTTAGACAATGCTTTTCCAAATGCTTGGATAAGCCGGCATGGCCCGATATTGTGGCCTCCAAGTTCTCCAGACTTGATTCCCCTCGATTTTTATGTTTACCAAAACACCCTGTATAGTATTTAAGAGATTTTCTATTCTACAAAAAGGTTATTTCTTCCGTTCTTCCGTTGGCGAAATTATATTTTTATTTTATATATAAGAAGCAGAATTTGATTAATTATATACGTACGTTTTTGCCACTTGAATTGCTGAAAAACTAAAATAAATATATGGAAAAATATATAATTCGAAATACAAATTTGACTAGTAAAAAAATTGCACAGGACTAACAACTGGGAAGATATGTAAAATATACATTTACGTAATTTTTTAGTACGTACCAATAACGAAAATTTTAAAAATCGGGAGATAAACCGCGAGTCAAAATAAAAACGCTCAAGTTTTAAAATTATTTCATTGCTTAATTACAATCGGAATTAATGTTTTATCAATAGTTACATTTTCATGATATCCTTTAACACTTTAAACTGTTAGTAGATATAACTTCTTAAAAACTCTAAATAAATCATTTTCGCATCTTTTCCAGTCGGTTTATCTCCTTTGAGTACACAAAAAATTGTAAAATATATGAATGTCAATTTTTTCATAATAGACCATCCAAACGAATCACGAAAATCGTAATATTTATTAAATATCATCACATAAAAATGATTTGAGATCGTTCTACAAGAAATTTTAGTATCTAAAATTTCAATGAATCCTCAACAAAAGAGAATTTAATACTAAAGCTCCACTTTCTTTGGTGCTCCATTCGAATATATCGCTTTCTCTCGATACAGAATACGCTCCCGGCTTGACTAATAAATGAAAAGCCGCATGTACTTCTTTGTTGTTATCTATTTTTAACCCTTTAGTTAAGACAGTCTGCAGAACAGGGTAGAAGACGATTTGAACATCGTCTGCTTTTTTGCCCGTAAAATTGCACCAGTCCGCTTGCCCTGCAAATGAATTTTCATTAAAAAAAAAATTCATTCTATTGCTAACACACGTCACTTATCAAACGTCAAAGAAAATGACAGCTGTGTTTAACACTATACCTTTAGTTAGAGGTTGTCCTTTGTCTAAAATGCAACGTACAGCCCCGAGTTTACAGGAATAAAATGCAACATGCCATTTATCAGTAGCCATATTTTCTGAAATACATATAGGAAATTTTACCCAACCTAAAAAAAACGACAGAAGTTATAACAACATTAGTTGTACAAGATTATTAACTTACCTATGAGGTTTTCTTTCTCATCGGTACTTCTTGTCCTGTGACAATATTGACAGTAACAAATCGGATCCTCCAGACTAAAATAATGATCTACAAAAAAATCTCGGTAACAAAAATTAACCGATAAATATGAAATATTAGAAACCTGGCAATAGAAGTTTCTTTTTAAACTTCTCTACGTCTTCTTTATACTGGCAAGATTTCAAAGGAGAAATTGCATGAATATTCTTTACAACAATCGAACTGGTGATACTCGTACTCGCAGACGGTATTGGTAGACTCAATTTAGTTTCGGAACGTTCTTTCTCGCAAGATTCCAAATCTGCCTTTTCACAATCAGCGCTTTTTTTAGTTTCCGGCTGTTCTTCTTGAACGGAACTGTTTAAAATTCGTATCTAGAACAGTCAAGTTGGTAGTAGTTACGATAAATGAAAACTGTTCGATATAACCGTAGAGATAACTGTCACCTGACGACTTACTTGTTGGCACTGTCCATACAGATCGAACACGGCATAAACTGGTTGTCCATTTGGAAAATTTAAAGACAATGGTTCTTCTTCGATCCCGTTTATTGATAATTGGAAGCATTTTGTTTCGGTGAATACAATTTCGACGTGGTCTCCCACTTTTAAACCATCCAGCCTTTGACCGTAATTCGAACAAGACTATAATAATAATAAAGTAGGAAAAGTGATTTATTGTATTAGAGTAGTTCGAATGTCCCTAGTAGATACATTTGATATATAAAAAGGTAACATTTGAGTAGTTCAAATGTCCCTACTAGGTATAGATACCCTTGATATATAAAAAGGTAACAGGTGAGTAGTTTAAATGTACCTTAAAAAATAAAACTTACTTTTATACCATTTATGGCTAACCAATCGTTGGCTACAATGCAACTGGGGGCTTTTAAGGCTAAAGCATTGACAGGCAAATTTAGCCTCTCGGGAATACCCGCTATAACACCAACGATGAGTGAAGATTTCCAACGTGTTTCCAGTTCTTCGACAACTATTTCCACCTTAACAAAAAAAAAACGATAAACATTCGAGATATTTTACGTCTAAACACACGTACCTTTGAAATCGGCTCCAAAGGTTTTTGAACAATTGTAATTCCTTGGTTGTACGACGCTACACGGCGAGCTGTAGTTTTATTACTAATCAATTCAATATTTCTACCGTGGTTTTCGTGAAATTCGTAAATTATTATTGGAGGGGGAGTAATTTCTGGAATCGATTCTTTACCTTCAACAAATTCCTGTACTGGTTCCTGATCCAGTACTAGTTCTAGACTGTCCTGCAATCTAAAAGTGTGAACAAAATTTATTTTGGAGCAATATTTTAGGAATACGAATGAATATTTTAAGAAGCATAGTATAACCAGAAATATAGTAAGGTCATAAATCAATATTAACCGACGACCCTCATTATTAGGTCCGGATTAAAATATCTTATGATCATTATACCTATAGAACAGAACTTAATGGCTAGAATATGGGGTTGATGATTTATGATCTTACTATATTTCTTGTCAGACCATAACTAATACGATGGTCCGCCCCTACATTTTGTGATCCATACCAACCTTATGCTATTTAACGGCGACATGTTGGCTTTAAAACTGATGACACCAATTTCGCTGCAGGCGCCGCGCAAATCGAATATGGCGTACAGCACTTCTGGTAACGGTGGAAAACTGACTGACAGCTCTTCGCCGTTTATGAAAACTTTTACGTTGCCGTCGGCCGTTTTGAGCAAACCGATTCTGTCGTTGCAATTCAACCAATTCAAACTTGGAGTAAAGAATTGCAACACCTGAAAATATATTGCATCAAACCAAGAATACATAAACCATCTCGATGGCTATTTTTTTATTTTAAACATTTGTTTTAAACATTTAAATTGTTTACCTTAGTTTGGTGTTTTAGTTCATTTCCACCCAAATCTATGTAAGACTGAAGGAGCATAACAGATTAGTAAATTTGCATTTTTAAGTTACAAATCATTTTAAAGTCGATATTGGAGAAACCTTACGATAAGTGCGAGTAAGAATTTGGGAGCAGTGATATATCGCTAAATTGGTTATGAAGAAAAGATTCTATTTTGCACTCTTACCTTAGACTGATACCTCAACTCGTTCCCAGACAAATAATAGCATTTCGGCGGTATATTATTCGAACACATCGCAGGCGAGACTTCGGTAACACCTACGGACAAACTACCGGCCATGTGTTTCGACATATTCATGACGGAAATCTCGAACATCTCGTCCTGGTGAAGAGGCGTGGCGCTGTAGATGACAGCGCTGCTGAAATCCTTCGAACGCGTTGCTGTTCTGCCTCTTTCGTCGAGAATGATACCTTTACTGTGGCACTCTGAGAAACGGTGTAGGTCTGATTCGATGGGTGGTTGAACTACGCTGGTTGCTTGAAGGGAAGCGGAAGTGTCGGATCGGTGAGAAGTTTCTATCCCTAAAATATAAATAAATTGGTAATTTTAGGTCCTAAAATATAAATAAATTGGTAATTTTAGGTCACAAAATATCATATCATAAAAATTAAGTTTTGTTATCAACTTAAAAAATTAAAACTTATTACCTGCCGACGTTAAAGCTGCCATGGGGGAAGCACACGGAATGCTGACTTGAGCGCATTGGCCGTACAAATCAACCACAGCATAAATATTATTATGCGGCACGACACAAGCGGCCCCTTGAGCTACACCATTTTTGTAGAACTCCAAAGATTTGTCGGACGAGCGCATTACTCCTAATTTTATGCCAGACGTGAGGGTATCCAAATCACACTGGTAATTACTTTTGATGGTTTTGCCATTTATCATGACGGACGAGCCGCTCAGCATCCATGTGTCGCGACAGAGGTCTGTCGCTGTGCTCGGTAAGTCGATTTCGTCGGGTCTGACTGATGTGACTCCTGCAGGAAAATTATAGGAAAAAGATGTTAGAATTTGTGCTAAAAAATAATGAAATTTACTTACCTAATTCTATACTCCCAGACCACCTGTCTACTATATTATCTAAACAAATTTCGAACATTTCCCCATCTCTTAAGGGTCGACTAGAAAACACTATTGCATCGTTAAATTCGGCCAAAGGTCTCGGCCTTAGAGCTGTCAAACCGTTACTGACTATTCTTGCATTCTTTCCATGTATATGGTGAAACCTCAAATCGCTAAATATAAACAATAATTTGTATAACTTCCTCAAATTTTCCAAAAATTCTTACCTATAAAGCGTGGTATTTGAAAGACTAGAATTTATAGTATCAGGTGAACCGTTATCATAAACATCGATAATAGTAGCTTCCACTGCTTGCCCATACAAATCTAAAAAATGATATAAATCGTACAACCCTTCAATCATCAATAAACCAACCAAGTTCATTACCTATCACTCCATAAATCTTTTCTGGCACATTCGAAGCAGCGCATCCCTGATCGATGCTGTTTACAAAAAAATGCAACAACCCGTTTTCTTTTCTTAAAACTCCCACGCGGTCTCCGACCTGTAACCTATCCAAATTTACTCCGTATTGTTCCAAAACTATAGTTCCATTGTGCATTATTCCGCTACCAGTCATCATCCACGTGCCTGACCTAACATTAGTCATGGTGAATGGAAAATCCAAGTCCACGGGGCTGTGCGTGGTCACCCCTGTAGCAATAAGCCACTATTAAATTAATAACTTTAAAATTTAAGAAGTTTAATTAATATACATCGTTGTTTTGATTTACAAATTTAATATCTAAACGTTTCATGAGGGTTTTATGTCTATTTTAATAGACCCCGCCCACTTGGAAGCAACTCTATGGAGGAAGTGGATCTTAAACAGCTCGCCTGTCATAAGTGGAGGTTATTAAATTAATAACTTCAATATTTAAAACGTTAAATCATTGTTTTGGTTACAAATATGACATTTAAACTTTACATGACATTTTCTCACCTATTTCAATAGACCCCGCCCACTTGGTAACCACCCTATCGAGGCGGACCTCGAACAGCTCGCCTGTCTTAAGAGGGCGCCCCGTCAAAACTACGCCGTTATTGAAATCGTCGGCAGCGTTAGGTCGATGAGCGGTTCTATTGTTGTTGATAACTTCGGCGTGCGTGCCACAATTAGGGTGGAATGTAAGACGATCATAGAAATCGGGTAGAGAATTGGGTTCCGGTAGATGGATCTGTTGGTCGCGAGTGTTTTTGCGAGTGATCAAGTTTTGTTCTTCTCGTTCGTCTCGTTCCACGATCGATACCTTCAAAAATATGTAATAATTGATGAGTGATTTTAATAGGTATCACTGATTTTTACCTTAATTGTCATTCCATAGAGATCTATAACGCCCCACACGGTAGTCGGGACTCTTTGAGCAGCTACACCTTGATCCAATCCGTTGATAAAATAATGCAAATTTCCATCTGGCTTTCTCATCATCCCTACCCTATCCCCTTCAGTCAATTCGTCCAAGTTGAAGTCTCCATATTCCCTCCTAGTACCTTTACCATTTGTCAGAATGCCACAACCCGACATCATTATGGTACCACTGCGCATGTTTGTCATAGTGGCAGGAAACACAAGAGTATTGGGGTTGTGCGTCGTTATTCCCATCTAATTAGATAAAAATAAAGTCAAATTCGTTATAATAAAATAAAATTGCGACATAAATAATTATTAACCTCAATGCTGCCGCTCCATTTGTCAACAAGTCTGTCAATGCGAATTTCAAACAGTTCCGAATCTCTTAATGGTCTATGAGTCATGACCACTCCGTTATTAAACTCATCGAGTGGTCTACGCCGTTCGGCACTTCTACTCGCGTTAGACAGTTTGACAAGAGATCCACATCTGTCATGGAAGCGTAATCTGTCCTGTCTGGGTATTTCTTCTGGGAGACTCAAACTAAAATGGTGTCAAAATCGTGCAGGTCTAAATTCTAAATGACTAGTCTAATTGTTATTATTAAATTTTGTTGCTAAGTTTTATTTATAAAGTAAATTACCTTACATTCATATCCATTCTAATATCCAAACTATTGCTGCTACTCATACTCAATTCACTTAAGTCACCTCCAAGTGTGACGTTTAGAATGTCATTATCAATGGCCAAAACTGAGCTGCCACTTAGGCAGTCATCGTTATTGTGTTCTCGATAAGTTGGACTAGTAATTGTGACTTGAACACATTTTCCATATAAATCTACAATTGCATACACCACACTTGGTAAATCTTCAGCACCTACACCTTGTGTTTCGCCGTTTATGTAGAAAATTAGATCGCCCTTAAAACCCGGTTAAAATTAAAATTTTAACTGTTAATTTTAAACTACTTACCTCTGAAGTCCTCATCAGACCAATTCTGTCTTCTTGATTTAGCCTATCTAGATCTATTCCATATCCTTCTACCAAACATGCCCCATTTTTGAAAACTGTTGTTCCAGACATAATCTAATTCCCAGAATTTTATTAAAAACTTTTATAAGGGACTACTCTATCATGAAACAATATTCTTTAACACAAATTTTACACAAAAACAATTTTATTAAAGCAATACAAAGATAAAAAACAAGAACCACTTATTTATTCATACAAGATATTCACAAAAACTGAAAAATATACCAACGTTCAAGAGCGTCCCTGTGGTGAGAACATTCAATTTATAATAAACCCAACTGTAAATAGTTCATGCAATTATTGTTTTATCAAGGTAGATAAAAATTTATTATTTTTATTTTTGTTGTTTTTTCATAAATAAAATAGTATATTAGAGCAACTTACCCATGATCCTGATTGAATTTTTGATGCACAAGGGGGAAAATCAAAATGTAAGGGATCACAGTCAACTACACCAATTTCTAGACTTCCAGACCAAGAATTCACCTGCAATTTCAATACAGTGCATTATAGATATAAATTGATGTATTTTTTAAAGTACTGCTTACTTTTTTATCTATTTTTATTTCAAAAAGGACATCATTTTGCAAAGGTTCTGCCGATATAACCAGGCCATGATCAAATTCACTTTCATTTCGTATAGCAGTGCAGTTGTCGTTTATCAGAGTGATTCTTTCTCCACAACGGTAATGGAAGTAAGCCATTTTTGAAGAACTTGGTATTATTCAACTCTACATTCTCTTATAATTACAAAGAAATATTTTTATTAGATGAAAGTCAATTGTTTACACCCAAGGGGACATCGACTTTGACAAACCAGATCCTTTCAATTGTCTGCAATATTGCAACCATATGATATCGAAAGATGCAAGTATCAGCAATTTTTTATGTATAAGACAAAGATATTCAAACTTTAGAGTAATGCGATTCCTGGAAACGAACATAGAAAAATGAAGTTTGAAAAGTGACATTAGTGACAATGACTTACACTGATATTACAACCAGAATGAAATATAACAAATTAGCTATCTCTATTTAATACGCATAAATATCGTTTTATTTCATTTTAAATAAGTGAACTCTAATAGCAATTGAACGTGGAAACGTTGCTTTTCATAATCTAGTAATGTAATAAACAAAAACCGGCCCCTAAAACTACAAATAAATATAAATATCTACAATGCCGTATGCCAACCAGCCATCTGTTCATATAACTGACCTAACAGATGATAACTGCAAGTTTTACATTGAAGACACAGATTTAAGGTAAACAGTTAGGTTAAATTAAAAAATTGCTTTAATTCAGAAAATGTTTTTTTTAGTGTCGCGAATAGCATTCGTCGCGTTCTTATTGCTGAAACTCCTACTTTAGCTATAGATTGGGTAAAACTTGAAGCTAATTCAACAGTACTTAGTGACGAGTTCTTAGCACATAGAATTGGATTGATACCATTAGTATCAGATGAAGTTGTTCAAAGATTGCAGTATCCCAGGGTATGTCTGTACAACATGTTTTTTTATACACGTTTTGATTAATTAGTAATTAATTTCTTAGGATTGTGTGTGCCCAGATTTCTGTCAAGAATGCAGTGTGGAATTCACTTTAGATGTAAAATGCACAGATGATCAAACTCGTCATGTAACCACGGCCGATTTTAAATCTAGTGATCCTAGAGTTATACCAGCAACATCTAAACACAGAGATGATGAATCATCTGAATATGGAGAAACTGATGAAATTTTGATAATCAAATTGAGAAAAGGACAGGAGCTTAAAGTAAGAGCTTACGCCAAGAAAGGTTTTGGTAAGGAGCATGCAAAATGGAATCCTACTTGTGGGGTTGCTTTTGAATATGATCCTGATAATTCTATGAGACATACTCTGTTTCCTAAACCAGATGAATGGCCAAAAAGTGAATATAGCGAGCTTGAAGATGACCAATGTAAGTGAAATATTTTTTTTATAACCTAAAATTAACATTTAACTTTATTTCAGATGAAGCTCCTTTTAATTGGGAATTGAAACCTAACAAATTTTTTTACAATGTAGAAGCTGCTGGATTACTGAAGCCAGAAAATATCGTTATAATGGGTGTTGCTATGCTAAAGGAAAAATTGTCTAATTTGCAGACTCAACTAAGTCATGAAATGCAGAATGATGCACTGGCAATTCCAATTTAATTTACTTTTAATCGTAGAAATAAATTTCTATTTTAATAAAATGTTTTTTTTTTCTTGTTAATTTGTTGGTAGGCCAAATAGATCTGCATTGTAAAATAGATAAAATACAACAAAGACAAATAGACTTTTTATTGACTAATACAATAAATACGGTACAAATGTATTAAAAAGCTGCTTTCTTATAGGTAGTGAGAACCTACAACAGCTCAGTTCTAAGTAAAACATTATTGCAATTATTTGTAATGGAATGTATAGAATAATAACATTAATATAAATAAGGAAAGTTTCTACTTTTTTAATTGCAATGTAACACATGTAAACATACAAGGTGTTTCGTTTGGCTACCTATACCAAACATCCTGTATATGCCTTTAAGAAATTTTATTCGGAATATTTTTTTAAAATCAAATACCAACTACATCAGGAAAATATTTTTTCTTTTACAATGTTAAAGCACAAAATACATGTTTTTCTGTTAAAAAAAATATCCTACTTGACTATATACACATGAAAAATGTAACCCCCAATATAAAAGATATACAATTAAAAAAGTACAAATTTAGCCAAATTTTGTACTAGTTTAGTCATATAATAATTGACACATTCAACAAGTAAGAGGGAAGGATGTAGATTTAAGTTTTAGTAATAAAAATAAATAAAATAAAAAAAAAAACTGTCAAAGATTTATTAACAACAAAAAAGAGATATACTTAACAAAATAAATGTTTCAACAATTAGAGCGATGTGTCACGATAATTTTGAGGTTTGATTTAAACAAACTTATCTAAAACAGTAGCACGGAATAATAACATGAATGAAGAGCGCTATATTATTACAAAAATTGTCTAAATGATTATTAGGAATCTGGAAAAACACATAAAATATTTCACATATACATAACATACACAAGTTTTCTTTTTCACATATACATCGAGTTTCAAAAAATTTGTACCATTTGCACCAATTTAAAAAATATTCTCAATAAAAATTTGTATTAATAGTATATTATATACCGCGGGACTGAAGTGATACTTTTAATCCCGACGGTAAAATTATCCTGAGGTATTAAAACTACTACTTGAGTCACAAAGTATATACGATATTTTTCGTACTTTCGGAACTAAATCGCATTTCTGTTGTTTACTTAATTATTTCAAGCATTTTCTTTCTTTCTCCAACTCATTTAATAAACTGTCAATCGCTTTACCCTAGTAACAGAGGGACAAAAAGTGACACTTCAGTCCCTGTCATAATGGAGTAAATTGTCACTTTATTCCAGAAAGTACGAAAAATAAATATTGTATTAATTTGGTCAAATTTACAATTTTATGATTTATGAAATTTTATTAAGAATGAATATTTATAAATTGGTAATAAAAAGACTTCCACATGGGACAATCTTTCTGAAACATTTTATAAAAATTTTTGTAAATCAGTCTCTTGAAACCTACTGTCAAAGCTCTCAAAAATCAGTGACTACAATTTCTTAAAACCTAACACACATTTAGCATATAAATTTAAAAATAGCAGTCGGTCAAATAAGCTGCTCTTTCGGTTATTACTTCTCGTTTTTTATTTCCATTTTTTGAACCAACCAAACAATTTTAAAAATGTTCCGGGACAGTAATACACTAAACTATAACTGAGACTGTTGTCCCACATTATGTGTCATTGGGACTTCATGCTGACCAATTTCTTTCTTCTAGCACGTACTTCAGATCTAGTGTTTGTGTATTCGAACCACAAGACATTTGGTATCAGAGTTGTGTCTCTTAGGAGAAGCAATTCTGATATTCTCCAGGTTACTATTTGGGGAAATAGGGGGGCAAGTATGAAATAAGTTAAAGCAAACCAAAATGTTGCAAACAATATGCCTAATAATGTTCCATACAGCACCTGAGAGACACTATGATATTCTAAATATATCCTGCTTATACTGACTAGAACAGCCATCGATAGAGACGAAAATATTATCAAAAATTTTGATAAGCTCTGAATTATGGTATTGTTGTTCATATGTTGCAATCTAGGACAAAAAATACTCAATTGAAAATTTTTGAATTGTAGTCAGGAATAAAAAATAAAATAAAAGTGAAAACACCCATAATAAAGGTTGTTATTAATCAAAATTTGAATAGAATAGTGGTATAAAAAAAGATTAAAACATCACTTTATATGTAGGTAAGTAAAAATTTAGATTTTTTATTCTCATTATACGTAGCAGTTCTAGATATAATTATTGAAATGCCTTTATGCCTACCTTATATACACAAAATAAATAACATATGTTGCAAAGAACCATACAAATTGTGCGTGTGATGATGGCATGCCATATTCTACATGTAATCCATCCCTACGTAACGGCCTTGCTTCACATATTATATGTTTTAAAAGGTAATTTAATATTTCAGACACTATTGTTCCCAAGAAAAACGTTATCTAAAAAAGTTTAATACAAAATATGTAACATCACTGCTTAATAGTTAAAAACTTACAGTATGCAAGTCTCTCCTAAATAGAATCAACGCTAAAAATCCGGAACCTATTCCAAAAGGCGCTAAACTGATGTAAGCCAACAATTTACCAAAAAGGTCACCTAAAAGTATCATAAATTATAATTTCGCTACTAGAATTAAGATGTTCTTTACCTTTAGGGTATTCCACCAAAGTTAAAGTTAAAGGAACCCACTCTATACTATCCTTAGTTAGAGTGTCAGGAATGAAATTTCCCTCATCTTTAGCCATTTCGCATGGTTGTATAATAAAGAATATAGTTAATTTTTTGTTTTATAAATTCGTTTACAACACATATGCCCATCCATAACCAACAAACGTCAAACGTGTCAAGAAAATGTCATAACAGAGCTTGTTCGGAATTTTCAACAATTGTTTTGTTTGTCATATGAGTACACAACCAGATTACAACAGAGACAGAAAAACCAGGTTTAAATGGATGGGGTAGAGAAGTCCGAGTTGTTAAGGATTACCAAGTGTATTAAAAAAACAGTTTCTCAAACGTCAATGTCAACATTGTCAACCTAAAAGCAAAAAAAGCCTGGTTGATTTGGTATACATTTTATATAAAAACATTAAAAAATCGTTATATAGACTGTAACATAATTTCCTTAGAACTATTTAAGTTTTATAATATAAGTAAATCAATATGGCTGTGCCATATGTGCTGCAAATAAAAGACGTAAGTTGATAAAATAACCTCAAAAAATAAAAAATAAACCTTGTAATATTTTAGGGTGTTAACACAATACATTTACCAGATTTTGCTGACCCCGTATGTGATACAACTACCCACGTCGCTTACTTGCCAGATTTAATTACTCGTTTACAACAATTGCCAGTTCCAAGTCTGACACCAATAAATTTAAATCATAGCAAAAACACTACCAATATTCAGCTTCAGTGTAATGAAGAAGCAGAATCTCAAGTTAAATATGTCTATCAAATTGTTTACCCCAATGAAGTTACTTCAAAGGTAATTTATTAAGGTGTATGGGTAGATAATAATTGCAAGTGTAATGTTTGTACTACTTGATAACCTTTTCAATATCAATTACAGCCTGCAAAAAGGGGAAGAAAGACAAAGAAAAAGGAGATTGAGGAATTACAGGCGGTTAAAGAAGAGCCAGTTAAAATTTTAAAACCTGCTAAAAGAACAAGGTCAGGTCGGGTTGTTAAGTTTCCTAAACACATGGAAAAAGTGAGTAGCCTATTAGTAATATTGTTTAATTATTTTATTATTCTACATCATTTCCAGGATTTCAAAAAAGTCGAAATCAAAAACTCCAAAAAATCAATTGAAAATGATGAAGAAGAAATAGAAACACAAGACTTTGTGACATTTAAAGAAGAGCCTCCATCAAAAGAGTTGTCCCAATTAGACTGCCATCAAAGAAAAAGAACAATTGCTGCTCAATACAGATGCCCGAAGTGTTTAAAAGCTTACTTAGGCAAAGCAAAAATGATCCAACACATCAAAAAATATCCTGATCATGGTCCAATACCCCAAAAAGAAAACAGCAACGTAAATTTTGAAGTTTGGAATTATTTAGTGGATATTACTCAAAAATGCTCACCTGGGCAAAGGGGGATTAAATTTTGTGAGGAATTAACCAATTTATTACACAATGTTCTGTTACTTACTAGTGCCCTATTCAAGAAAGTTGAACAAAATAAGAATTTTGTGGAAGTTGATAAAGTTTTAGGTAAAGTATTTGTTTATATTTATTTCATGTATTTGGAATTTGGACTGCTCAGCTGATACTAATTTTATATATATATATATATATATATATATATATATATATATATATATATATATATATATATATATACAGGGTGGGTCAAACCGCTGTCATATTTCTATAACTCCTACTATGCAAATCTTAACAATATATTTAAAGTACATCTGTAAATGGGGGTCAAAACGAAATATCCGAAAATTATTTTCTTGTCTACAAGGTCCAATAGTAAATTAGGCAAATCACTTAAATTTTTTTAAATGAAATGACCCAACTTTTTTACAATTGTAAGTACTCTATGGTCACTAGTATACACCTACAAAAATTTACCAAAAAATATTACATTTTCAGACGCCTATTAAAATTTACAGTGCTCTCTCGAATTTAACATTAGAATTTAAAAAACTACAAATGTATAAAGCCAATAGACCAGAGATTTTTTTAGACCAAGTTTTAATTTTTTACTTTGTACAGGGTGGTCACAAATTAATTTCACTTTCCAAAAATTTCCAGAGAAGTTTTTTCAAATTTTTCAAATGGAACACCCTGTATGTAAAATGTTTTTTTCTTCGAAAGGGGTGGGGTGTTAGAAACAATATTTTGTAGGTATGTACTAGTGACCATAGAGTAATTTGCCTAATTTACTATTGGGCCACCCTGTAGACAAGAAAATAATTTTTGGATATTTGGTTTTGACCACCATTAACAGATATTCTTTAAATAAATCGTTAAGATTTGCATAGTATGAGTTTACGACTAAGGTTGACCCACCCTGTATATAATTATTTTTAAAAATTTGTCTTATTTAAAATCTGCGCCAAAACGTCAATGTCAAGAAACGTCATATGTCATTCATGATCATTAAAATTTGACTTAGGGATTCTAGTTGATTATTCTGACACTATATATTAATTTTAGGTAATGCTATAGGATTATCACCAGGTTTCTATACTTTTAACGACAGTGAACTTTACAAAGATGTCACTGTCTTGAAACTAATCACCACCACAGATTTTTTCAAACCCGTGGTGGATTCGACGAATGATCCTCCAAAAGATAAACCGAAATCCACAACTGTGGAAGAAACGACAAAAGAGATAAAGCTTGAAAAAAATCCAGAATATGTAACAAATATGTACTATAATAATAACCGCCGAGAAGATTTAAGGAAGAAGAAGCGCCCGACTTTTTGCAACCCGCAAATAGAACTGAAATTAGCGAGGGACTTAGAAGACATAAGGGATGATTATGGGAAAAAGGACGATACTCAGCACATCGATTCCGAACTTTTATCAGATCACTCGTTGCTGCATTTATCCAACATTCCTAATACCGTGGAAGAACTGATGTTGACGTCGGTCGACCCAGGTGGAACTCTACTGGATAATTCCACGAGTTCCGACGAAGTTATGAATGTTGATCAGTTTGTTAACGAGAGATTTAAAAAAATTACGGAGCCCGATTTGGAATTGGGGTCTTCATTGAATTTGGATTTGCCGAGTTTGGATTTATTCCAATTTCACACAACCTAGTTGTTACTGTTTTAATTTTTTTAGGATCTCTTAAGTTTTAAGGTTTTTCATGCATTGATGTATGTGTATATGAATAGACTGAAATAAATTTTTAGTTTTTAGAAATTTTGTTTGAATTTTTTATTTCTTCTGCGGCGTCTAATATTCGGTACATATTCAAAAGAGATTAATTCATTTCTGTCGGGGATTAGACGGGAATCGTGCTGTTCCAACCTAATCAAAGTATCGGTTTTTATTGGTTCAGACCGCGCGCTCCTTTCAAATTACCGGAAACTCTTGTTGAACAATTTCGAATAATACCGGACCGATCTTTATCTTTATTATTATTATAAATTTGTTCGACTTGATTTTTATTTAGTCCTTAGGATTGTTGGAATACACTTTAAATGCGATAGTAAAGTCTATACGAAGTTAGTGTGAACGGCAAGGAATACGGGGTGCGATCAATTTACTGCACAACGCAGTGTTAGGCACTGAAATAAAATGATAGAATTTGTTTTGACCGTTCCCGGTATGTAGTCCACGTTAACTTGATACATGCCTGTCACCGCCCACGATAAATCAGGCGTATTTAATTAGTCACTTCCGAATTATTATTGGTCAGATTCTCTCACAGGAGACAGTGTATTAGGATCGAAAGTTGATATACCTTATTTATTTTAGCGAGGAAGTGACGTCACACGCCAAAAATCTGCGGCGTTGCCAGATAGATTTTTCGCTATGTGACAGAAGCAACGTCGTGAAGTGTTGCCAACCTTTAACAGTTATTTTCCCCTGCACGTTAAGTTTAAATCGTATTTGCTCTTAGTGTTTTCGTATTTATTCCGTTGACAACAGAAATAACTAGAAATTGCGTCACTGCCTTGGTAAAATAAATAAGGTATAATATAAAAACCTTTTATTACGAAATGTTGTTGAAACGAAAAATGAATATTTAATTTTTGTAGCCACGAGCTAGAAATAATTTTCAACAAAACTAATTAATTTGTTATTCATATTAATTGAAAAATTATTTGGGATTGGGAAATGTTTGTAGAGAGCACGATTTGTTTAAAAAATTATAAAATTATCTACTTTCCCTTTTGGTCATTCAATTCACTTATATCAACATTAATTGTAATAAATTAGGCAACATATATTTTGTGTATTATCAACCAATTTGTACTTTCCTCATCTTTGTATATTATTTTATTACTAGGTTATACAAGGCGCTTTCAAAGATATCGTCATGTTTATTTGAAAATTTAAATGACATCCTTTATATATTTTAAAATAGTCCACTAAAGATATTTTGCGTGATCCCAAACATAGGAACATAATTTTCTTCACGTTTACACAAAATTTCCTGTATTTTTTTCTGATTTTAAGAATAAATACCCTGTTTTTTAGAACTGGCTAGGAATTCCGTGTATCTTTTTGATCCTCGAGGGTTTAGATGATTGAAAAATAGTCTCAAAGGGGTAGGTATCTTAATGAATTTTAGAAAAAATGTCAAAAATGAAAGTGTACAGTCCACATTGAACGTCTCGTGTAATTGCATCATCTAAAATTACTTTTAACGAATTAAAAAAGTTCTATATTAATTTTATTTGCACATTCTGCATCTCAGCCCCCATTTCATAGATAACATCCTTACAGAGCCCGTATTGAGTGTCACTTGAAACGATGAATATCCTATTATGCAATTACTTCTCACACCGTATATAATTATAATCACTCTGCAATGTAAATTCGTAAAAACCCGTTTAGTCATCGCATTCTAAACAATGGCAGACAATATAATTCACAGCGGAGAAAACTGTTTTGCGGCATATCTTAGGCTCTTCAGCGAAAGTTCGTCCCACCGACCGCTTCATTTGAATATTTTTATTGCAAATAAATTTAATGTTAGTTTTTGGAAGTTATGACGGAACTCTTTTTTTAAATTTCTTTTACGATTTAAAATTGGTAAAATTCTGATGATTAAGAATGATTTAAAATTAAATGAGAATACCTCTTTGACAACCTGAGTATTGTTTATGTGCAGACGAAAGAGTCTTCGACCTACAGTCACTTCGAAGTGACCGAATACGCTCAGTCCCTACGGTTGTTATTGCCGTTGCATAGTCGCTTATTGTGGACCGTTTTATCTTATTTTTGTTCATTATACATACTTTACTCGACGTAATAGTCAGCTAATCCTGAGACAAACCAAAACTCCAGCGTGTAGGAGCAACGGAAAGTTGGCATACCGAATTTAGACTTCCCCTCGTAAGTGTTCGATATCGTTCTAGGCTCCACCCACCAGTACTGAATTTTATACCTCAACCTCATCCGTTGCCCCGCAGTTTCTAAAGTATCACATGCCCTTAAGATTAGTGATCCTTTGATATATTTTCGATAGAATCACCACTTTCGATTATAAATAACACCCAATGACGGGTTGAGATTTTTTTACATTAATGACGTTGTTTTTTGAGACTGTCTTTGACGTTTATGGAATTTATTATATACAGGGTGTTTCAAAGTTAAACCGACATACGTTAACTGTAAATAGAGGATACTCCAAATAACCTTGGTTACTGGGTCTAACGCCTTTAATAATCCATTTCAGCCAATATTTTGATAAGCCGTAACCACCCTCTAGATTTCTCTCATACTTGGTACAGGTATATTGTGTCAATAGCCCAATCCTATAGTGTAAGAACTACAATCAAAATCCACGGATTAAGAAAATTTGTAAAATTTGAAAATCCCCAAAACAATACCCTGTATATCAGATTTTTTAAAATTGGGATGGATATTTGAAAAGAACGGAAAAAAATTAGTTAAAGTGAAATTTTTCTTTAAGTGCACATCCCATTCTACTTCTGGAGTTTTAATGTCAAATTACATCAAATGCATTTTTTTCATTTTCACGAGCAGTAACTTTCGAAATACCTGGTAGATTTCTTTCATATTTGGTACAGGAATCATTTTTTACTAGCCCAATCGTATAATGTAAGGACTAAACTACAGGTACGGATTAAGAAAAATTTATAAAATTTGAAAATCCCCAAAGCAACACGCTGTACATCAGATTTTTTTTAAATTGGATCAGACATTCGAAACGAATGGAAAAAACTGAGGTATTCTGACATATTTTTATAAATGCACATCTTGTTCTACATACTACTAAACTTTCAAGTTAAAATTCAATTAATGCAATACTTATTGTCATTTTCATAAGCCATAAGCCAGATAGATTGTATAAATAGCCCAATCGTACAATACACGAAATACAGTTAAACCAGATCCGGATTAAGAAAAATTTGTAAAAGTTGATAATCTCTAAAATTAAATCTGTATTTTTTTTTGTAGAACACTCTTGTGCACTTATAAAAATATTTCAACACATTATAATACATCTTTTTTCTTTTTTTTAATAGGTATCCGATTACATTTAAAAAAATTTGATATACAGGATGATATTTGAGAGATTACCAATTTTTACAAATTTTTCTTTTTAACTTTAGTTCGTGTGTTGTATAATTGGGCTATTTAAACAATCTACCTTTACTAAATATGAAATAAATCTATAGGATGTTTCCAAAGTTATGGCTTATGAAAATGACAATAAGTAAATTGCGTTAATTCAATTTTAACTTGAAAGTTTAGTAATATATGCAGAACAAGATGTGCATTTATAAAAATATGTCAGTATATTGTAGTGTTTTCCCTTCGTTTCGAATGTCTGATGTTGTTTTGGGAATTTTCAAATTTTTACAAATATTTTCTTAATCCGTATCTGGATTTTAAGTGTAGTGTAGTCCTTACATTATACAATTGGGTTACTAAAGAATGATACCTGTACCAAATATGAAAGAAATCTACCAGGTATTTCGAAAGTTACTGCTTGTGAAAATGAAAAAAATGCATTTGATGTAATTTGACATAAAAACTCCAGTAGTAGAATGGGATGTGCACTTCAAAAAAATTTTCACTTTAACTCATTTTTTTCCGTTATTTTCAAATATCCATCCCAATTTAAAAACTCTGATATACAGTGTGTTGTTTTATTTTACAAATTCTCCTTAATCCGGGTCTGGATTTTAATTGTAGTTCTTACACTATAGGATTGGGCTATTAACACACTATACCTGTACCAAGTATGAGAGAAATCTATAGGGTGGTTCTAAAGTTACAGCTTATCAAAATATTGGCCAAAATGGATGAAACACCCCGTATCTCGGTTATTAAAGACGTTAGACCCAGTAACCAAGGTTATTTGGAATCACCTAAGCACCCTCTATTTACAGTTAACTTATGTCGGTTTAACTATGAAACACCCTGTATACATTCATAAAATATTAAAATTGAATTAAATTGTTTTAGATTTATTTGTCTTTTTTATTTTTGTCCGTACTTTTACTATAATTAGATAACTAAATGACAAAAAAAAATTTCGCTTTCGATATTTCCATATAACGGCGGATAATAAAACACCTACAATTTTTTTTTATCTTCGTAACGTAATGTTAAATGTCTATTTAAATTTATTTATAACCATAATAATTCGATTTTCCTTGAAGATTGCTTCCGTAAAATAGATTATATTTGCTGACGTTTTGGTTAAACAAGAAAGTCGCTAATATTGTTTGTTATCCAAGTTATTTTGTTTTTATCCAAATTGTATAATTTTATTTAGTGGGTTAAATCTCCGAATGAGGCGCTAGCTGAGTATAAAATACCGTCAAAAACATTCACGTGAACGAATTCGGTTTGTTTATACTTTTTTGATGATAATCTTTCGCCATCATGGGAAATCCGAGGGAAATCTGGGACAATCTTTGGCCTATGGGTAATCTTTTTATCTCAGAATTTATTAATTCTCCTCTCCAGGGACGGACTATTTCTAGTTAAGTTAAGGATCCTATATTTTGACATAACCGACAAAATACTTTAACCCCCCCAGCTAAAATCCCACTCTGCTTCCGATTTTTAAAACATTTCATAACACAAAACTATTTTAATTAGATATTTTATACAATTTTATCATATCTTGTGATTTACACCTGCGAAGAATCCTGGCAGCATCAATAACAATCAAGTGTGGGTGATGAAGTGGATGATTTAATTTGCGAAGGCACTTTGTTTGTACAACTACTTTCACAATCAGGACCGGACTGGTCAGCTGATATACAGCAAAAATTGTTAAATTTTCAGACAATTTAGATAATATTAAGGTAATTAAAAAACAGTTCAAGTGATCTGCAGAACTGTAACATAACAGGATTTCATAGTGTTTGCAAACTGACAAAACATTCTATAATAGTTGGCGGAGATTTGTGGCTTGTTGTCCCAGTCAGCCTCTGTATACAACGAGCCATAAGCGCTGTTGATTTTGCAATACAATTAATTATATATTTTTCTAAACGATATGTCAAGTCATTTTAATTTGATAATATTTTTAACTAATAATTTTGTGCAATCAAAAACGGGGGAGTAAGTAAAACTTCTTTGGAAACAAAAATATTATGAAGCAACTTGATGGATGGTACAACTTGTCAATATTTAAATAGTTTTTCTTAATTTTCTTGTAAAAATGACACTTATGCAATATCTTGGTATGTTTTTAATGCGCCAAGACGTTAAACATCTTTAAAGTGCGTCAAAAACGTCAATAAATGACGGCAAACGTCAAAAACAAACCCCAAAACGTCAAAAAGGGCACTAAACGTTATAATCGTGCACCCAAACGGCAAAAAACATTAAAAAACATGTGAAAATCAGTAGTCTTAACGTTTTTCAAGCGAGTTTCTTGGGGATGAAATAAAATAATTGTCATTTATAGATAGAGATAGGAAAAATATAAAAGTTGAAATAGTTGAAGCATATATCGCACCATATTTTTCGAACATATAGAACGAATTGTTATGAATCTTTTGAATTGGAGCAGGGGTGGTAAAAAAAACAAAAAACAGTACTTATAAACCAATGAAACCCCTCAGGGGAGATAAATCGATTGACAATCTCCAGACTCGAAGAGAGTGGTACCATCTTCGAAGATTCCACGGGTGGCGAGAGGGAGGAGTACTGTAAAAAGCGCCGGTAGTACCCGCGAGCCTTCTAGTACCATCACTATCTTCGATGATGTTCGGCATAGTGAGTGCGAAGATGAAAACCGTAAAAAACTTGAAGTGGTGTCTTTTGTTATTGTGCATGGTTTTTCATCGTTCGAAAGCACAGATCAGCGGAGCACATACGGTAAGTACCAGAAGCTACCGGGTAGTACCTGTTCGGGGAGAAAGTGGCGGCTACGATGTTAATACTCGCACGCTGAGTAATGAAAGCAGATGAAAATACAGGGTGGATTTACATTTTGTAGTAGAGGAAATTTGTTTTAAAATAATTATTTTTGATTTCTAAAGTTTGTTTTATCACCGAGGATCCTGGTAAGGTGGCATTTAAAAAAATAATTTATTGTAAAATTAAAATATATTATAATTTAGTTTATAATTATTACAGAAGTTTTTTTTACTTGATACATGATTAAAACATTAAGGTTTATTTAATAAAATAATAATTGATGTGGTTTCAATATATAAATATGGAACGATAAAGAGGCAAATTTTAGGATAAATTATAAGTACATTAAGAAAAATCAAGATGGAAAGGGGGTGGGGGTAAGTAAATATACGTTTTGAGGGTTGGATATTGTGGCTGAAATATGCATCCTATCGAAAAAAGTTTAATATAAAAGTTGTAGATAATTTTTTCGTTTTTGATTTTTAACCCCCGCTAAAATAATTTTTTATGATGCATAAACCACATACCTTGCACCAAATCTGATGGCACTCATACTGATAAATTGTTTTGCAAGAAAAACTTAAATAATATGGTCCATTTAAATTTTGAGGTAGCTTTAAAGGGTCTAGAAGAAAATCCGTTCTTTTTCAATATTCCCGCCACTTCGTAGTTTTTTTAGGTCTGTCTCTACTTCTCTTGGGATTCACTCGTGTTTTCCGTATGCCATTTGCCGGTCTTTTACTATTATAGTCAAACGTAAACATTTTATTTAAAAATTACGAAATGGTATACTGCGTAAGAAAAAAACAATTTATCAAACTGAAAATAATAAACTGGGACACCCTATATGACATTAAAATCGAAATTTATCGGTATGAATTAACCCAAAATTTCTCGCTTCAACGATTTTATTTCTTAAAATTACCATTTTCTTATTTACTTTTTATCATTTTATAGAATCTTTTCACACTTTTGTAGATCCCATATGCCAAATATAAATACGCATTAATTAAGAAATTCAAACGAAATAACCACAAGTAGATATAATTAAAATTCAGAATCAACAGTCTGAAAAATTTAAAGAAATAGTCCGTGACACAAACAATAATAAAAGAACAATACAGTGCACGCAACGAAAAATGTACTATGCGGCATTATAAATGGCTTATAAGTGGCTATTAGTTCATCGAAGTTAGCAAGAAAGTGAAATGTCAACGATTCAGTAGTTGCTTGATTTTTCTTTAATATTTTGCATTAAATTTCTTTAAACATCACCATGTATATATCAAGAGAATATCATTATCTAAAATAGTGCCTCATATCTATGTACCAAATTTTATTCAAATCGGTTGAAAAGTGAAGGAGATATAAGCATGGCCCTAGTCTCATTGTTAGCGGGTATATTAAGAGAATAATTTTTGTATTTATAATAGGCCAACCCAGCAACGCTCAAAGCGACATCTTGTGGCGCGGCCTATAAGTTGTCATGTTTGTTTACCTAAAATTCCGTTAGAGCGTCGCTCGTGTCAAGCGAATTCGAAATTGGCAGGCGTATATTTGTCAATTTTTTTTTCGGGGGTGAATTTTGGCCGGCGGAGGGGTTGGTGAGGTTCGGATGTAATCTTTAACACCTCCACCATGCTCGGCATCCTCGAAAACGGGGGGAAAGACGTTTCTTTACAGAGAAATGATGTGCTGCCCATTTAACCCCTTTAGGGGGTAGTTATTGGCCGTTTTAAGGGGTTCAGCAGTCGAAAATAGAAATTCTGATACCGCCATCGTGTTCAGTATCCTCGAAAACGGGGGGGGGGAGGTACTATCGATCCGGGTAAATTTTGGTCCATGTCCTTTCGACTAACAAAGCCTAATAAGTTTTCCAACAGGTGGCGTTACGGTTTCGAAACGTTTGAAAGCATGGGGATGAAGAACGACAACCCTAAGTGTAGAAAATCGTGGGGTAAAGCCAGCCAGGCATTTTGGGCAAATAAAAATAAAATACACACAATCTTATTTACCTATCCTGTTAAATCTGCGTAAAACTGACCGTATCATTAGGTAGAATAATTATAATCAAGAAAGGCGCCTTATAAGAATTTTTAATGAAAACGAAAGTAAAAGATATAAGTGCAAACATCACTCAAAAAGATCTCTAAGTAGAATTACTTGTACGACATAAGAACGTTATGGATTCTGTTTACATACTTTCAATTTTCGATAGAAAGTAAATGTACGAGGGCGTATTGAACATTTTTTATAGCATAAAGTAGAAAACGTTACTATATTTTGAAATAAAGTTGACATATCCAGCTGAAGAATAACCAGATATATAGAAAATAATTACGAACCCACTTCATAGAATTCAAACAGAAGACTAAAATCTCCCACAAATGCTGCTTGTTAACACCAAATTAATTAATTTTTTTTACCAACATTTTTTTTGACCAAATTTTTTTTTACCAAGTAATTTTTTTTACTTTTTTTTGCTAACAAATTTTTATTTTATCTAGATTTCTGGACCAGTTTCAATCTAAAGTTAATATCAATTGGTTAATCACTAATCTTTCCTACCAAAATTTTTTTTTACCATTTTTTTTTTACATAATTTTTTTAAGTATCAAATTTTTTATAGCTTAATCATTCATTTCTGTGGTTCAAAGTGGTTTGTTCTTTTAAATGTTCTTGCATTATTATATTATACTCAAGAAGCGCTTCAGCCGCTGGCCTATCGAATATTTCATTCGTTACAATAAAATTTTCACTGGCTTTTTATTTCGTAAATACATCCGCACATTCCGATAGTCTAAACGTGAATTTTTCTCATTACACAACTCTACATGAGAAAGTAGATGAAGATCAAATATAAGCATTAAGAGCACTAACAATAACAATAAATAAATTTTCATGAAAGATAAAAGATTTACCACATCACATTAGTCGGTTACGTATATTTTAAATCTTTTAATAAACTCGATGTGGTAACGCCATTTCGCCAATTTGGAGCACTTACATTCTTTTTCTTATTCGATTTTTCATAATTTTGTTTTTATTTTTTTTTTTCAGTTTACCTTGATCGTTCTTCATATTTCTTATATTACATTGTACCATCTTACCCTTATCAAACACCCAATTTTCTTACAGAAGTATTATTATCTAAAAAAAATTCATTGTTGACTCTTGATAAGAAAAGTATCTTTTGCAGTTGTTTACGAGGTCGGCCAATGTAGGTTTGCGTTTTTGCGCGTTTGATAAGATAGTAAGTGGACTGTATAAATTTTTTTTATAAAGTAACAAGTAAAAATAATACATTTGGTAACACTAGATGACTATAAAATGATCTACGTTAGCCAATCAGAAAATAAATTTACGTTAAATGATTTAACGGTCAGCCTGGTACGCAGCTGAAAAACACACTGAATACTATGAAATGATTTATGTAATGAATTTTGCCGCATCAGAAGGCACTTGAATTTGTCAGAGAATATTTAAAATACACATTGTATTGTACAATGGAGCGGTTAGCCTGGTTCGCGGTTGGAAAACACACTGAATAAAAATTAGTCTAAGCGTTTAGTCTCGCCTAGAAGGCGTACGTGCAAAAATGCGGATATGAGTGCCTACGTGAGACCATGCGACTACGTCACACGCCCGAAATCGGATGCAGGTGTTCATTAGAGTCGTCAAGCTGAAATTCGCTAATCTCAGTAACGCTGTTGGCGCAGTTGCCGCGGTTTCCAATTTGTTTATTAATATGAATGAAATGAATTGTTTAATTTCTAATTGGAAATTGAAAATGAGCCTAACACGAAGTCACTAACCCTATCCGTTGCCCTTCCACAGGGCTAAATGCGTTTACCCCCTCCATCCCTTCCTGATTATCAGATCGAGTCACTGTAGGGCTCAAATCAAAGACAAAAAAATTCCGCAACCGATGGCGAATAAAAAATTTTCCTCATTTTACTCTTTCGTTGAGAAAATCAAAAATTAAAATTTGCAAAATCCGAAATTCGGTCGCCATTTGTCCGTTTTCGCGAAAAACATCATCTCCTTAATAGACCCGGATTGGTCAAGAATTAAAAAAGTTACCTCCAGTCAAAAATTAATCAGTGTTTATCCTCCATCTCCTCCCCAAATTTAAGTAGCGGGTAGAAATTTGGACACAATGCTTGGGTCATGACTATCTATCGGAGGAAAATCAAGTTTCGAAGTCATTTTCTTCTATGCGAAAAACGCGAACACGGCTCTAGGTGTGTTCTCGCCGCGGCCAAAATCCATATATTTTCAAATCGCAATATCTTAAGAACCCCTAGACCGATTTGGACAGTTTAAGCGTTTTCGCGAGTACTTTATTTTATATATAGAAGTCGTTTCGATCCGAATAAAACTCAGCGAGCTACGTGCGATAAACCGATTTTCCATATCTTTACATGTTAATTTACCCCCCTCCAGACCTCTCTTAGCTTTCATATAGTGATCACGTGAAAGGGGGACCTCGAATCTATGAAATCACAAAATTTTTTTTTCGAAAGGAGCGACTTCGTTTATCGGGTTTTTTCCGCCAGATCGACTCCACTACATACGCTATGGAAACTGTGGTAATGACTAAAAAGGAAGAGGAAGACTTGAAAATACTGGAAAGAAAGATTATGAGGCCAATACTAGGTCTAGATATAACGGAGGAAGGAGAGAGAAGACGAAAAAGAAATGCAGAAATTGAAAAAGAACTAGGAGGGAAAAATATAATAAGACACATCAAGGCTTTGCGTTTGGAATGGCTTGGACATATACTGCGATGGAAACCCACAGACACGATTAGAAGGATAACAAACTGGACTCCACTGGGGACAAGAAACAAAGGAAGACCAAGGAAAAAATGGCTCGAAGAAGTAAAGGAAGATATTAAAACACTGAATATAAAAGATTGGATCATAACATGTAAAAACAGAAAAGATTGGAAAAAAATAACAACGGCAGCGAAGACACATGAGAAGCTATAATTTATAATAGGAAAGAGAGGAATAATCCGCATCATTAAATGGATTTAAAACGCTATAAGCGATACCATAATCCTACGGGATTAAACGGCAATGATGATGATGATGCTGAAGCATTGAAATGAAAAATGTTATCCTGCCATCAAAATACGAAAAGTTAATTTAAAATTTTTATTTTTAACATCGAAATATCACTGCATTATTAATCATTTATGATGAAGAATCTCTTCTAATATTATTGCAACATTATTTCCCAATGGTAAACATTTTTACCAACTAACAAATGTATAAATAAATGGGTGACAAAAACTACATTTTAAAAAATTATATACTTTTGACATTTCAAAATAAATAACGTATAGTGAGAGGTGTCTTTCTAATGGCTTATATATTATGCAAGACACTTAGAACCTTAACTTATTTGTTAGCAATAAAAAAGCTTTTAAGAATAAATGCTACTTTAGATTCTGGTATATATCGGTCATATTTCGAAAACCATATGTTCTAAAACTTGAGGAAAAATTCTTATAATAAAATCGGCTAAACATTTTATTTCCGAATTAAAATTAGTGAAAAGTATCAACATTAGAAATTACAGTCATTACTCTACAACTTTTATTTACATCATTTTTTTGTATATGACCCATGCTTGAGTGGTGGGGGAAGCATACTTTCGTTTATAGAAAAAAAAACTGTAACTGTCATATGTTGATATTTAAAATGGTCACTAGAGGGTGTTAGGTAAGACTTATCCCTAATTTATGTATCATTTCAAATGAAACATGCAGAACTTTTTATAAATTCTTTTAACTACACTAAATATTTTTCCGGAGAAAGGACGAACTAATAAATAAATTTACATATAAATTTTTTTAAACTTTCGGATCTAAAGAATTCCGGCGTATATTTCACATTTCTCGCAATGAGCAAGATCTTCGAAAAGAAAATAACTCATCGACTCGACGCATCGACAAATCATGACCTTTTAGTGAAAGTGAAGATGGGGAAAGGTCACAAGAGAGTTAAAAATATTATACCCAGATAACCACCTACGAAGTGCCCATGTCTTCGAGTAGTCACTTTCTCAAGTTCAAGCTCATGCCAGATAAGAGTATCATCGCAAACGGAAAATGAAGAACGGCTAAAGGTTAAAGACCCAAAGTCGTGATCACATTGAAATAAGTGAAGAAAGTTATGCGTAATCGCCGAAATATATAATTGTAATGTCAATTATGGTAACTATTTCATCAAATGAAACGTTTTCGTAATGATAATATTAGTGGCAGTGGCGTACACGGAGGATAATTCCATCCTAATCGGTTGCTACTCCGAAAGAAATTGAAAGTAAGTGTATCAAGGCATCTAGTGACACAAGATGATCCACCAAATATAATTCCGTTCATACTCTACGAACGCAACTGAAAATTCTGATAGATATTCTTGAAGAAATGTCCAATAGAAATAGAGATACCTCAGAAGGTGCAAAACTTTTCTGAAGCCCATGAAGCAATTTACTTTTATTGTTTTTCTGTTGTTTTGGGATGAAGTTCTTCTAAAGATTTACACAATTAATCTGGCACCACAGAACCAAAGATTAGATGTTGGAGATGGTGCAACAATGAAATTCATAATTATAGATCTGATTTCTTCGAGTCTCTATTAGAGTCTTCAAAATCATTCGCTGAAACGATTAATATTGAACCAAATTTTGGAGAGGAGAGGAAACGTAAAATTAAAAAATGTCAGGAGAAAACGCTAATAATGAGGCTAATAAGGAACTCCATCAAGTATTGGACTAATCAGTGCAACTTGGAAAAAGATTGAATACCTATAAAAGAGTCTTCACTTGATAAATGAAGAAGAAAGCTACGTTGAAGTGTAGTGTATGAATTCGTCAATGAATTGAAGAGCTTCAAATTTCAAGCACGTGTAATGTTTACTGATTTGGACAAAATGAATTCTCTTGATATTCTTCGGAAAATGCGTAAATTGTCGCTTCAAACAATATATCCAGACACAGCCCTCAGGATATTCTTCACGTTACTAGTAACCACAGCAACATATATGACCGTTCTTTCAGTAAATTGAAATTAGTGAAAACTTACTTAAGATCATCGATTTAGAATGTCAGATGTCAAAAGCTGTTGCGAACATATTTTTATGGCGTTTCTGGGAACGGTTTTAAAAAGATAGAGCATTTGTATTATAAGAGAATATTATCAAAAGAAAAAATCCCAGATAAAAAACTTATGATACTATCCCGATATAGAAGGTATTCATTCTGCAATTAACTCTTTTGTAAAATAGGCATCTAAATTTTTGAAATATCTATCGAACCATAGAAACACATTCATTATCATTTAAGCATATATCAGTGCTGCTTCTTTAACTTTGCGGATATAATTATTAGTTTCTTTTAATAATCTAGTTGAAGAATTTCATTGTATTTTATGGCCAAAATCCGAAGCATGTCCACATATTTTTGATTTTTCGATTTGTTTATTTTTAATGTATGATTGGTGTTCATTAAATCTTATATGGTCTAGATGTTTCTCCTATATAAAATTTATTACATATAGACCAATATATTCGTATATGTATTTAGTTTTTCTGATTTAAAAAAGACAGTTATACAGCCATTTAGGAAAAAAGGAAATCTTTTTATCCAACATTACATGTGTATTTTTAAATTCGTATGATTTGTTTTCTGAGATTTTTATTTTTCTTATAAAAAAAATGGGAAAAAAAATTTGGCATCGGTTTTAGAATTTGACGTAAATTTTTCTACTTATTTAGATTATTGGACATCTGCATTTTTCAAATTCATAATTCAAATTTTAGAATATATTTTTACCATTTTCCATTAACAATTTATTTTTTGTAAATTTCGGTAGTCAATTAATTTTTCTTTGACCTTGAAAATTCAGCTTTTAGACATCTGGATTTTTTTAAATCCAAAATTTACTGTGTATTTTCTAAAAAAAATATTTTGACAACGGTTTGACGTAATTTTTTAACAATTTCCACACCTTTTCCACCCTTTTGAATGAGACACATTCCCTGATGATCCCCTCATGGCCTTGCCTTTTATAAACTTGCAACCTTTTTCTGAATAAATTATAAGGAAACCTCAATTAAGAAGCGCATTATATTTTACACACAATGTTTACTTTGTCTTTTTGCAAACAAACCTCTAGATTTCATGTAGGTAAAAATGAAACGTGTATACATGAAAGTTTTCTTTATGGGTAATTAAAAATGTGAGGAAATTAAATTTGTAATTATTAATCGCCATTACAATGAACTAGTTTTATTAATTTCACCATTGAATTTTTCACTAAAGAGTAAGCCGATTTTAAAACTAAAACAACAAATATATATTATAGTTTTTTTGATGATTGATTCTAGTTTTTGTTAAAGAAAAACTTTTACTAAGATGAACATTTATTTCTATAGAAATCAACTGAGAAATTAAAATTGTAAAACTTGAAGATATTCGATGAAGCAATAATTAATACCAAAATTAATTTTTATTCTGTATTATATCTTATGATAGATGTAAATACATATATGTAGATTCGTCCATCTGTTGTAAGAAGTACGTACATTTCTTAATATTTTCGACAATTTGTGTCCGATTGCCACTTATTCTTCTTTGAATTGAGAGAGCCGAGGTGTTAAGCCGAGTCCAACAAGCATTGGAGTCTGGGAATGTGTTTTTTCTGAAATCGCAATCAACATTATCATAAATTAAGGAATTTTGATAAATTCACCGGCAACACTAAATAAAAAAAAACTAAATATTAAAGCAACCTAAATAGTAAAGACTACGTAAATATCTAGGTAATTTTAAAATTCTTACATTCTAAACGTACCTTATTCATTTAGTATACATAATCTGGTTTCAATTTGTTTCAATCAAACAAAACTTTTGTCTTCTTTGGTTTAAGTTGTCACTTTGACGTTTCAGGAAATTACGTAGATTTTGACCAATGATGATAAACTAGAGAGAAGGATGGGCCACTTAACTCAATCTGTAAAACTGTAAATGACGTCATGAAATACTTATAAACAGAGTAGCCAGAAACAATTAGCACGCGGCATAACTAATAAGTATTTCGTGACGTCATAAAATACATTTACATTCTTCTTCTCTATAGTTTATCATCCTTGGATTTTGACGGCCTTGTACGGCAAACATTTTGCCGGACTGTTTTCGATCCGGGAAAGTTTGTTGCTTAGCAACGGTCTAAAATACTAGAATAGCGTATTTTGGGGTCTGAAATTGCTCCGAGAAAGTAAGCATTCTTGAGTGATTTCAGAAAAATATAATTACTTTAAGAAGGTAAAATGAAGTTGTGTAAAGTGTAAAAAATATAAAATCTACTTTGAAAAACTTTGAAAAATGATCTGTAAACCTGTTCAAAAGCACGAAATAAATCTAAATCTATAAGAGTACTCCTTGTTAGAAAAAAAAATCTGGAACTTACGATGTAGAAATAGAAATACTAATTGAAATTTATATCCAAATAAAGCAACATAAGTTACAGTTTAAATACCTGCATTAATTAACTCATTTCAAATTTCACTTTTGATATTTACCAGGAATCCTACAGAATCTAAATCTTATATAAAATATTTCTAGGTATATCTTGAAAATCGGTTATATAACTATCAACCAGCATTATTATTATTATCCGCGTACAGAAATCTACCATTAACAATAATTTGTTTTCTTTAATTATGGCAATCTGCTTTTATACCCGTAAGGTTTTTTTTCTTCACTAATCATATATTTTATTTACTACTCGAGTTTTGAAGGTTTTTTGATGCATTGTTTTTTTTTATATTATATAACAATTATTAACCCTACCAGGGCCAAACCGATTTTAATTTCCCGAATTCATGGAAAATTCTTAGCAGTATGCAGGAAGTCGGAAAATTTAGGGTAAAAGTTCCGGAAGGGGAATGGGGGTAGTTAAATATATGTTTTGATGGTTCGATATTGATTTTTACGATTTGTGGCTAAAATATGCATCCTAAATTTCATAAAAAAAATATTTTTGCGGGAGAAAAAAGTTAAAAACGAAAAAACTGCTTTTTAGCGATATTCTCGATAATTTTGAGCTTATGTTGAAAAATGATCAAAAAAAAGTTTTAGATTTTTTAATTATCTATAACTTTTACATTAAACTTTCTTCGATAGCATGCATATCTCAGCCGCAAATCGTAAAAAACGTATATTTAGCTACCTCCACACCCCTTCCAGAACTTTTACTGTCTTCTTGATTTTTTTTAATCTACTTATAATTTACCCTGAGAAAATTTTCAAGAATTCGTATATTTAAAATCGGTTTGGCCCTGGTCTATAAGTGACAAAGCCGATAAAAACGCGTTCTCTTGCTTCATAAAATAAAATGATTCTTTATGTCGTGTGTATAGAGCAAGCTGTACTTCCTGCGAAACCGGAAGACATACCAAATTACCCAAGCATTATTACAACTTTTTCCCACAGGAAGATTAATACAGCGAAATTGTATTAATTCAGATAGGTAATCTTCTATAATTGTATACACATTATTAATGAATCTAAAAAAGAAATTTGATAATTATATTGGCTATTAAATACTACTGCTATATTTTGCATTTTTTCGGTAATTAAGTACCCGATCTTGTGAAAGTGATAATTATACTGAAATGCATAAGTAGATACCTAATGTCTCAAAATTAATTTAGATAATATTCAGGAAGAACAATAGCACTAAATAATGTACCAGCATTAATTTCAGGGTTTATATCGTGGTGTCAATTGTGTCTTTGCCAATTTTAAAACACCGATGATGGTTGAAACGTTGAATTATTTTCAGTTCGCCTGTCCCCGTTTCGCCCGACCAATTAAAATTTCCCGATTCGCCTGACGGCTCAAATTATAGTCTAAAAGTTTTGAAGCCTTTACACAGGGTGACCCAGGGGTATGTACATGGTCCATAACTTTTTTCTACCCAAGCTATTTATATACAGGATGTCCCAAATAAGATACACAACTAAGTTCTGTTTTTTAAATGGCAACCCCCCATTTTTGTTACATATTTAGATTCGCCATTAAATTGTCGATATAACGCACCTAGCTTTCTTCGACTTATTTGCAATAGTTTTTGACTTATGTCAATTTATGTGTCAAAATAGCATTGTGCAGAGATCCACAAAAAAATTCATAACTTCAGAACTGTTCAAGATACCTTAATCAACTTTTTTCCAGTCGATTCCTTAAGCTTTAGCGCATCTTTGTAGATGTAGACCAACTCGGAATCGATGTTCTATCGCCTCCTACGATTTTTTGAAAATGACAAATTACAAATAGCAATAACTCGACTTTTTCAAATCCATCACCCTATATTCTATTAAATCATTGCATGGAATTTTTTAAGAGCTTTTTGCTGATATAGGGTTTGTGGGGTTTATTTTGTAAAACTTACGAGATTTATGCAAAATAAGAAATGTTTGACGGTTTATTCAAGAAAAAAAGAATCGAGTAGGCCGTTGTCGTAAAATTTGACAGATTCATACAATTTTGAAAAGAAAATGTTTCAACAAAATGAAATTGTAATAGAAACAGAAATACATTACAAAGTAAACAATTTTAGTAATACAATTTGCAAGAACATGAAAGAATGATTAATAGGAAACAATGTAAACATTTTTGATGTATAACAAATGACTTAGGTCACCGTCACCATCATGTTCCACACAAAAATCATTATTTCATGTTCTTGTAAATAGTATTACTAAAATTGTTTACTTTGTTATGTATTTCTGTTTATATTGCAATTTCATTTTGTGACGGTGACCTACGAGCATTTGTTATAAATCAAAAATGTTTATAATGTTTCCTATATTAATCATTCTTTCATGTTCTTGCAAATTGTATTACTAAAATTGTTTACTTTGTAATGTATTTCTGTTTCTATTACAATTTCACTTTGTTGAAACATTTTCTTTCAAAATCCTCGATTCCTTTTTTTCTTGAATAAACCGTCAAACATTTCTTATTTTGCATAAATCTCTTAAGTTTTACAAAATAAACCCCACAAACCCTATATCAGCAAAAAGCTCTTAAAAAATGCCATGCAATGATTTAATAAAATATAGGGTGATGAAAAAGTCGAGTAATTGCTATTTGTAATTTGTAATTTTCAAAAAATCGTAGTAGGCATCGATTCCTAGTTGGTCTACATCTCGAAAGATGCACCAAAGCTTAAGGAATCGACTGGAAAAAAGTTGGTTATTTTGAACAGTTCTGAAGTTTTTTTGTGGATTTGTGCACAATGCTATTTTGACACATAAATTGACATAAGTCGAAGAAACCTAGGTGCGTTATATCGACAATTTAATGGCGAATCTAAATATGTAACAAAAATGCCATTTAAAAAACAGAACTTATTTGTGTATCTTATTTGGGACATCTTGTATATAAATAGAAATATTTTTAGAATGTGCCTCATTGTCGGTCCTATCGTTTAAAAAAACACACCCCTGGGTCACCCTGTATGTACGTATTTTTTGAGGATACTTAAAAACATTTTTGATACCGAGACTAAATTATCGGACGCCAATGGATGAATATTAATTTTAAAACTTCCGGTTCATTGTTCCAGTAACCGAACTGGTCCACGTATTAATTTTGAATTTTTGAAGATGCATTCGTTACACGAAGATTTTTACCTAATCGAGAACGCATCTGATGCGACCATCGGTAGTGTAAACACACACTTTCACTTTAAGTTTAATCTTTAAACTGTTACTTCTCTTTGAACTATCACTTTTAATATCTAGGTGCAAAAATAAATAGCATTGCACACGTGTGAAATATTTGGATAAAAATGAAAGTGATGTGAATTTAATTATCTGCTCGTGAACGTTTCGAGTTTTGTTTGTACTTTTTTTGAGTATCTACCACGATTTTTACTTTTACTCTTACAGAGAAATTATTTTTTTAAAGGCTCTTTTAGATCATTTATAAATGTAGTATCCAACCTGCAGTTCCATTGGTTCAATTTTACTAGATCTACAACTGCATTTATAGCATTGCCTAGAAGTATCGTGGCTGTGGTTATTTCATAATTTAAATATATTTTTAAAAGCAGGGCTTACAAAATAAATAAATCTGATTTAATTATGCTTCAAATTCCGAGTCTTCGTATAATTTCGGCCTTCCGATATGCCTTAGCTGCAGGTTACTTTAAATTAAAGAAGTAAATCAAAAGTTCCTGCTCAAAACTCAACATTTTCACACACAAAAGAATATATTATACTGACTATTTCCCTCTTCTTAATTTCCACCAATCACAACAGCAATTTTGAATTACAAATGGTTTCTAGATGAAAAAACTGTATGACAGCTCCTGTCAGTAGTTTTTTCAAGTTTACCCGCGGCAAAACTTGACAGCTGTTGTCACCAAAAACGAACTTTCGAAATGGACTAAAGAAGTGGCAGAGAAGGCAGGATTAAATACAAAAGAAATAAAAATAACAACAACAAAAGGAGAGGTGTGTGAACAACAATTAATTAAAATTACTGGCCACAGTTCAGCCAACTCAATTAAGCCTTATCTGCAAATGGATAATGAGCATTATTCCAACATCATAAGCACCCTTAGAAGTGAGGCCTCAGAACCTCTAGCTAAAAAACAGAAAACAGAAGATCCTGCAGCCACTCCTCGAGCTTCTCACTCTACAGCTGGACCCATCAACAACATTAATGATTTACCTACACCCAACGTTATCAATAACAAAGATTTCAAACAATACTCCTACTGTGTACCAAAATTGCAATTTATATTTTAATTGTACCATAAATAATTAAGTTTGTAGTATTTTGTGATTAAATAAATTACCTGTTTTTCAGTTTTCAAATTAATACATACATATTTATTATGTATGCATATATAATAGGTAGTATGTTTTGTAAGCTATGTGTAAGCAGAATAATCTGTTACTCATGAAATAGTCTTGTCAAATACCATTCAGGCATCTAATTTTTCCTGTGAAAAAAATCGAAAAACACAAAGTAATATTTTTTTAACAAAATGCATTCGCGCAACGTGTTTTTTCGATTTTTTTCAGAAAAATTAGATGCCCTTACTTACGATAAAAAAAATTACTAATATTTTAAGGTTATGTAGTTGACTGATGTCCAACCTTATGATAATGACGTTTTATATCTGACAATTTTAACCATAACTTTGAGATAAAACTTCTGTCTACATGAAGACTCTTTCTACGCTAGTTAAAGAGGTCAAATTCTATCACATCTTATGGTTATTTCTAAGTAACCAGTCTAAATTGAATAAAATTTTATGGCTGCTAAGTATTGCACATAAAACGATAAAATTATGCAAGACGTATGCTCCAAGAAAACTAATTTTATTTTAACAGTCGATTACATAATCACAAAAATAAAATCATCGTTTATTTTAGAACCTGGGGCACAGGAAATGCTTATTATAACATATAAAATTGCTGGAGGCGATTTGTTCATCTACAAAAAATGATGCGTAATATTAATCTGGTTCAACATCGCATAGAGATTCTTTATCGTTTCAAATTTCTAGGTCTTGTTTAATTTCATACGAATATAATTTTTAAATTACTTTTTAATCACTTATCAATTTAGTTTTGCACAGAAAATATCGTATTTAAATATAAAATATACATCGGACGATAAACGAAGCTACTAATGTTGAAGTTATATAAAATATCTATTAAATAATGTGCAGGTATAAATCCATGGTCAAGAAAATTCGCTGTTGATCGCTGGAGCTAGTGAGCCTATCGGTACGTCATTTACGTAAACCGTTTTAACGCACAATTATATTAAATTTACAGATAATACGATCACAGTAACCACACCAAGCTTAGACGTCATTTTATCGTCATTGTGCTTTAATACAGTTCACAGAAGTAGAAAATATAAGAGACAAACGTATAGATCTCTGACTTTAAGCTGCACTAAACCGCGACTGATAAAAAAAAAGAAAAACATATCCAAAGAGATAACAAGAAAAAGGAAACCACTGCTCAAGAGCTGATTCATTTGAAAATCTGTAAAAATTCAATATTTTATAAAAAAAATAAACGTTTTCTTTTCTCTCATATGCTATAAATCAAATTTAAAACCTAATTACTTAATATTTATCATACTTCATTCGTTCTGGCACTAAGAACATAATTAGTTTAATTTATTTTCAAAAACCAGTACGAAGTGATCATTAGTTTTGGGAGCTTGATAGGTATGTTGTAAATTCGTGCTTAGATTATTTTTAAAGTTCAATTTTTTCATTCGTAACGTTAAATTATAAAATCGTTTTCTTTAACTGAAAGTCGAAATTACTTTCAGATAATTAATTGTTATCGAATTATTTTGTAACGATTCTGAAATTTACGTGATCTGTTTCAGTACTTATTTCATAATTTGCAGTTATATTTGCTTTTCGATCTAATTTTCAATTGTATATTGAGTATCTACTAATATTAATCACATAATAAGAAAGCAAAGGTTTAAACGCAAACTTTCAGTTATACAAGGTAATTAAATTGTAAGCAACTGATTTAAAAAATCGAAAGTAAGATTTTCCAAAAAAATTATACGACTAAATTGTCAATTCCAAACGAATTTTTTTCTACAAATGTTAAAAATACAATTTTTAACTCCCTCTTGTAGCATTAATGTTATGCGGCGATTTAAATATTGATTTTGCTAATGTATATGTTACTCAAAAGTCTCTGACAAATATTTTTGAATCATTCAGTATCACTATGCACGTAGATTCGCCAACTAGAATCACCAAAACATCATCTACAATTATAGATTACGTAGTCTCCGATTTTAAAGCCACCGATGTTGAACACCAAGTAATTAGCTCAGGTCTTTCGGACCATGAAGCAGTTTTTGCCAAATTTGTGATACCACGCACAGCTCTAAAAAAGTCAGTCAGTTGGGTAGAATTTTCTCTCAGCGTAATTTTGAAAAATTTTATAACTTGTGTCTAGCTAATAATTGGAATGGTCTTTCTGAAGATATTGACTCTAAATTCGTGGACTTCCTAAATAAAATAATTAAGTGTTTCAACACAGCATTTCCCCTTCGCCCCATTAAAACTAAACGTCATAAACCTTGGACAACTAAAGGAATTTATTATTTATCGTATGGAAGATAAGTACAGTCCTAGTGCGTGGTAATTTACAGTAACTGTCGGAAACAACAGAAAATTAAGTCAAAAACAAGATATAACAAAGGTAACACAACAAAATAAATATACATTATGCAACTACAAATATGCATATACAAACTAGTATAGGTAACTGAGTTGCTGAATGAATTATGACATTAGGGTCGAATGTCTAGTTGACGGAGCCCATTCAATGACATTTGGTGTTGCTAGGTTTATATCAGACGTGATTCCAGAGTAACAGCGAAGGGGACATTCAGTCGCGATGTGTCTCAGAGATTGGGATGGAGCACCACAGTCGCATTCCGGTGATCGAAAGGAATAAATAGATAAAGGAATAAGAATCTCTTAAAAAATATGCGGTCACTTATGTATATTAAAAAATTCTCAGATAACCCCCTAATATTAAATTATATCAACAACTATAGAATACTGTATCGGAAAATTATCCAATCTACTAAGAAAAACTATTATAAAAATCGCATCTCAAGAGCTAAAAACTCTTCCAAAGAAACTTGGTCTATTATAAATGACTTAAGAAATAAAACCCGTTCTTCAACCACTGTTAATCCTAGTCCTGATGAACTAAACAATTATTTTGTTAATGTAAGTAAGAATATCAGCTCTAACATAGCTCCGGGTCAGGATGCTCCCTACTTCCTCCTACCTACTAAAAGGATCACTAATAGATTCTTCCTAGGACCAGTAGATAAGCACGAACTAGTGCAGTATTCAAAATAAATCTTCCTGTGGAAATGATGGCTTGTCCACTAAAATATTTTCAAATATACCTGATGTAATAATTAACATGTTAACTTTGCTGATTACTGAATCCTTCGAATCTGGTATCTTTCCGAACTGTCTAAAAACAGCTGTAATAATCCCACTTCATAAGTGTGGCGACAAAACCGAAACCTGTAACTATAGATCTATTGCTTTATTACCTACCTTATCGAAGATAATAGACAGGCAAATGAAAAATCGCCTACTGCCCTTTCTTTCCAAACAAAACATCCTAACACCTCATCAGTATGGTTTCCTACCTAAAAAATGCACTAGTGACGCAATGTTTTCCGTTCTTAATGAAATATATACAACACTCAATGATAAACTTTTCACAGCTTCAGGATTTTGTGAATTCGCAAACGCCTTTGATTGTGTTAATCATGAAATCTTAATTAGGAAACTACAAATTTATGGTTGCAATGGTTTAAAACTTAATAAAAAAATATAAAATCAGCAGGTGCGTGCTAATGGAGGATTCTTCAAATCTGCCAATTACCAGTGGAGTACCTCAAGGTTCAGTGTTAGGTCCAATTTTATTTTTATTATTCATCAACGATATCACAGACTTAAAAATAAGTGGAAGAATTACTTTATTTGCCGGGTGTAACCTGGAGTAGTTCTGATATACAGACATTACAATCTAGCATAAACAAAGATCTAGTAACTATCAAGTCCTGGTATGACTCGAATGGGCTTTGTTTCAACACCAGTAAAACCGTAGCAATGTCTTACAGAGGTACTTTACAGCCTATAACTCTAAGGAATAATCCGATTCTAATGGTGAACTCAATTAAGTTTTTAGGTCTTTATCTGAAATGGTCCACTCATATTGATATCTTGGCAAAAAAATTATCTTCTGCATGTTTTGCCTTTAAAATATTAATAGCATAATTGACTGTCCATCTTTACTAGAAAAATTGAATATTTGCATTCCTAGAATAACTTGCAGATATCCAAATACCTTCTATATAAATACATGTCGCACAAATGTTCTGGAAAATTCTCCGCTTCATACCATGTGTAAAGTGGCAAATTCCATCAGTGATGATGTTGACATATTTCATTGCAAATTGCCTGATATAAAATGTCACTTTCTGTCCTAACATTATGTTACTTCTTACAATATATTACTATAGATCATGTAAATATTTAATATTAATGTAATAATCCACTTGCTGTGTTATGTGCTTTCTGTAATTTCCTACTCTGTAATATTAATGTAATAATTATCTTAATGTATTATGTACTTTCTGTAACTTCCTACTCTGTAATTGGGTGTATACCTGTAGAATAGTGTATAAATAAATAAATAAATAAATAAATAAATAAAACTGTTTCTAAAGAGCTAACCCCTACTACTGCATTAATGACCTATTTTTCCATATTCGAATCTCACCTTCGCTATGGTTTGCCGTTCTGATGGGGTTCTTGTAGCTTACACCACTTCGAATCTATTTTCAAATTACAAAAAAGAGCAATTCGTTATGTATTTGGTTTAAGTAGTAGGACACACTGTGAAAATTACTTTAAAAATTTCAAAATTCTAACCCTTCCTGCTCTATTTATCTTCCGTCTGCTTCGTTCGCAAGCACATTCAAAAGTTATCGCAAAGGCCAACTCGTAGATATCCTACCAGAAATTTAGATACTGATGTTTACTTCACTATTCCCACCTCTGACCTAATAAAAAAATTCTATTACCTACAATGCAAAAAAATTGTATAATAACCTTCCGATACTCATATGATAAGTTCAGAAGATCGACTAGGGCTTTTCTTCAAGATTTCACTAGTGGCAGAATTCTATAACGTGCCTTAGACTTTTGGGTTGCAGCATATAGGAGCAATAATTAAATTAAGTTAAATTGAAAATTTTAATTTGAACATTCAGTTATAGTGACGTATATTGCATATCCAATGCAATTGTTATTTATATTTTGTTTGTGTTTTGTTTTGTCTAGTAATTTATTTTTATTATTAGTTTTAAATTGTCTATAAAATTTTTGTAATTTTTCTTTGAGAATAAAGCATATTCTCTCTCTCTTAAAAATATTACTTTTCCCCAAAAATCTATAAATGCTTACGTCTATCAATCATATAATAAAATAATTACTTTGATCTAAATATTGAGTTGCATTTTTTGGCGAATGCGCGTCGTACCTTCACCAAATTTTTAAATATTATCGAAAAAGAGATCTTTTTAATACTGTTTTTAGAAAAAGTAGTGCATGATATTTGTGTTAAAAGTGCTTTTAAGGCACTCATGTGAAAGTTAGCAGGACGAGCGAAGCGAGTTCTGCAATTCGCATGCATTTTTAAAACTTATATTATATATAACTAGCTATTTTTCATTCCCTCAAATCGCTCCAATTTAAATAATGTCAATGTTATAGTATCATTAACAATGGAATTTTGAAACCCTCACTATATCGTATATTATAATATTATTTAAATCACCTTTTTAAATGTATTTATTATATTTTCTCACGAAATTTTAGAATAATAGACGACATTGTGAACATTTTCTCATAAACCTAGCGGTAATTTTACCTCTTTAGACGTAATATAATTAGAATAATTGTTAAACTGTTGAATGGCTAAATATCTATTCATTTTTTTTTCAGCAATTCGCTCCTAATATCGATAGAACTTCAAGACTTTCACCACAACAGCAAGGTCAAATTCTAAGCGACATCCAACAGCATCAGCATCGGTTTGATCTGTCACAAAACCGACACAATTTTGAACCGCAGCACTTCCAGAATCAAAAACAACAACATCAGAACTTACAAGGGTTCCAAAATCAACAGTTTACCTCTCAGAGTCCTATTCAGCTGAACGCGAACGAAAATTTTGCTCGGAATGAATTTTTAAACACTTTACCTTTACTTAAATCCATACCTACCAACGTAGTTCCCACTCCGCAGCAAACTTTCCAACAAATATCTCATCCGACAGTCCAAACTCCTTCTAACAAGATTTTATTTCCAAACCAGCCACCTACTGAAGCAAACAATGTAGTTCAACATCTCACCCAGACCAATTTTCAACCGGCAAGGCAAATAAGCGCATTCGGACCACAGTTTATACAACCTAGACCTACTCCAGATCCGATTGCAGCTATTGACGAGCAAATAAAGTCACTGGATTCTGAGAAGCATAAGCAAAAGATTCAAGAGTTGAGAGAAAAGCAATTTATAATAGAGAAACATAATAAGTTTGTTGAAAGACAGTACGAGAAAGCTTTGAAGAAAGCGCAAGATGATCATCAAGATTTTGTGGAAAAACAAAGAAACCAAAAGAAGCAATTGTATCAGCGAATCTATAAGACTGGTACAGAAAATGTTCGTTTAGCCCAATCGCAGCCCAGGTTAATTTATCCTGAGGAAGCAAATTTATTTGAACAAGCTGTCAAGCAGTACTACATTGAACATCCAACTACTACTACTACCACAACTACAACGTCTACGACTCCTAAACCAAGTGCTAGTACTAGAAAAGTTGCTGTTTCTTTAAAAGTTCCTAATTTCCTTCCCACTGCTTTACCCCAATCTAGAGTAAAAACTATACAATCCTTAGAAGACTTAGATCAGCTTCAAAAAGAGTACAAGTCTCAGAGAATACGGAAAGATGACTTATTAGAACAACTCAGAATAGCTATCAGTAGAAGTCAAGAGGAAGATGGTGCTAAAAACCTAGCTTCAAGAGAAATTTCTTTAGCAAACGGCAAAAAAATCCAATTCCTAAACGCCGACGATGCTGCTAAGCTTCCAAAGGGAAAAGAAGAAGAAATAATTTTACCAGCTGGTAAAAAAGTTACCGTAATCCGAGCTGATGATCCTGACAATAAAAGTGATGAAGAAGTAACTTTACCAAGTGGACACCAAGTACAAATAATTAGGACTACAGATCCTAATGCTATACCGAAAGGAATTGGTGGTGTGCCTCAAGAAATTACTCTACCTAATGGACAAAAAGCTCAACTGATTACTACAAGTCAAAAAAACTCTGTAACCGAACCGACTCCTATCGAAGAAATTATCCTTCCCAATGGAGAAAAAGTTGAGCTAATCAGAACATCAGATCCCAACTTGGTATCAGATGGAGTAAAATTAGAGCCTGGTAGTGATTTGGAAAAGTTGGTTTTCTCTAGAACTACTACTACTACTACAACTATCAAACCACCTCTGTTCTTAGATGAACTTGGTAAAAACGTACCATCCTCAAACTATGAAATATTAAAAACAGGAGCTAGTGGAGGTTTGGAAGCTGTCGGTAAGAATCTTCCCGACCAGAAAAAAGTAACTTTTGTACTCCTTGAAGAACAGAGCGATGGTACGCTTAAAGTACAAGGAATCAAAGGTAATGACAAAAATAAAAATGTAGATATTGATTCTATTCTTAACAAAATAAAACGAGGAGAGATAAAGTTACCGGATAAGGCTAATGGATCATCAACAACGAAGAAACCTGAGCTATCACCTTTCAAATCTTCTACTTTTGGACCAATTCATGCTACTATTACACCAAATTCGTTTGCTACAGAAGAACCTGATAGTTTCTTATCAACTACAAGTTATGCTTCAGAAGAAGATTCGAGTGTACCAGTTATAAAAACGAATATTGGTACTCAGATTGTAGCATCAACTATTCCACCTTACTTTTCTAGTACTACAACCGCAAGAAGTCCAAAGAAATCTTCCAGAACTCCTCACATTTTGAATAATGATTTGTTAAACCAAGCTACGAGCGTACACACATCTCCAAATAGTAACTTACTAGCACCAAATCCTACTGATGTGACAATCCAAAAAAGTGTAACTCCTAACGTCAATCTGTTTCCAATTCAAGAAACGTTTACATCCTCAGAGACTCAAAAGGAAGAATTGACAGAAATTATGAAGAAAAATAACTTATACGCCATGGCTAAATTCTTGAAGCAATCGGGTTTAGATACTATTTTAAATGAAACTGGTCCTTATACGATATTCGTACCTACAGATAAAGCCTTTAGGACTTTGTTGATTCAGTTGGGAGGACCAGAAAAGGCCGAGGAGAAGTTTAGGGAGAATCCAAGGCTGTTAAGTGGGGTTAGTATATGTCTTGTTTAACATTTTCAATACAGGGTGCTGCGTTGGAGAGTACAGGGTCTAGATAATTTTGTGAAACTATATTAAGTATATAAAATAATTTTGTATATTTAAAAATAAATTTTTGTGATGGTTTTTAGCTCTTGTTGCATCATGTGATACCGGGTTCGTTCAAAATAAGTTCCCTACAAGACGAAATGACTGGAGTATCTTTAGCTGGGACCCAACTGAGAGTGAATCAGTACAAAATGCACGATAAAGAATGGAATGACGTTAAAGTAAGCATAAATAGTTGAAAAAAATCTTAAAAGTTAAATAATCATATTTTTTTTCTCAAATCTTTTAAGAGTTGGGAAGAGTGGGGCAAAACCGGTTAGCTAAGTTCCTAAGGCTTGCTGGAATTATATTTCGAGACCAGTGTCAGTGAAAATCAATCTTCATTCTATTTAATAATAAATAAATAAACCTTTTTTTGTCAAAAACACCCGTGAAAAACTAAAATTATCAAAATATAAATAAAAAATATATGCAAATGTGCTACCATCTATCAGTAAAACTGATAAATGACGCTTAGAAGTTTTATTGATAGATGGTAGCACGCTAGCGAATATTAACTTGGTTGTAGCTGCGTTGATTTACGTGCGTTTGATTTATTGGATTCGAAAGCCTAACTGATGAAGCCGAAAGGCAAAAACCGGTCTTAGGGTGTCGAATCCAATAAATTAACCTCCTAACTCTTGCAAACTGAATTTTGTTTTGGTGTCGCCCTGTAGAATTCTTTAGAAAAATTGCCAGGCATTACGAAATCATAAATATGATGTGGATGAAGACAATCAGAAGCTAAATTTAAGTTTACATTTAATTATACGGTGTATAATTATCATTTGGCATTATTGTTCGAGTTAATGACAACCAGTTTAACAATAGACAATGGTTTTTTCAACTTTTGTAATTTAGAGACCTGTTACATATGAGTTTTGTCAACATTATATACATACATATTCACGACTGTATATGTAACGAGTAGAAAGTCTAATAATATATATAAATACGCGATTATTTGATCAATCAAATAACTCATATTGAATTTTATCACGTTTTGAAGAGGATGAAATTATCTGAAAATTGATATTACTTTAGTTAATTATTTGATATTCTGTACGAGAAACATAATTTCAAATAATAACTATAATAAAGTAGGTAAAATCTGTTGAGAAGAGGTAAAAAAAGACTTTTGCAAGTAACGAACTAAATTTTCCTGTCAATATGAAAACATTAGGTTGTTAAAATCTAGGAAAGATTGGTCAATTATGACGAATTGTATAACATTAATATTAACGTCAATTATCTTTATAATTAATTATTTTCATTAAAATACCCAAAATCCATTTGTTTGTAATTTATGTAATCTTTCCGGAATTTTCGGCAATTTTAATCCCGGAGGGACAAAAAGTGACACTTCAGTCCCTGTCATAATGGAGTGAAGTTGTCACTTCAGTCCCGAAAGTACGTAAAAACTATTTTCTTAAAATTACATTTCAGATAACCACAATAAATGGGGCCAAAGTTTTGGAAGACAATCAAGATATTACCATCCCTCAAGGAGTCGCCCACGCAGTTGACAGGGTGATGTTTCCGTTACCAGTAGGAGATATAGTTCAAACTCTTCAATCGGATAGAGAAAGAAGATTTACCAGCATACTGAGGGCTATTTTCACTTCTGGACTCGATGAAATGTTACAAGGTAAAAGATAAAGTAGACATTTTAAAAACGAGTTGGAAATTTCAATTATTCGATTCGACCACCTACAAAAACTGTGCCCCCAATGCAACTTAGGAATTCTTTGCTTACTTGTCCTACTTGTAAGAATTATTTATCAGTCTTACCCCATCAACAGATAGATACACAACTGTGATAATTAACTACAATATTGACGTGTTAATTAATTACCTAATTTTATTTCAGGTGCGAAAATCTTCACCCTAATGGCACCGACAGAAAAAGCTTTTGCAGGATTATCAGTAGAAGATTTAACGAAGCTCGTCACTGACAAAGTACTAGCCAGAGAATTGGTTTTGAGACATCTGATTGTAGGTACCCTGTATACAAATGGTATGAGATACTACCAAATAAAGGACAGTCTCTTACCAGATCGGCAGATAACTTTCAGCAAACAAACAGGTAAGGAGGATTCTCTATATACAGGGTGTTTCATAAGGAATGATCAATATTTTAATCATAAATAACTCTGGGTCAAATGTTATCTACTACTAAGATACAGGGTGTTGAAGATAAAATTTATTTTTCGTTTTTTTGCAATAATTTCCTCATTATTTAACATATTGATTTGAAATTTGGTATGGTTATATTTTTAAGTTAGTAAATCATAAGCGTGTTATCAATTTTGAGATTAGATAAAGAGGGCGCCACCTACACTCTACTGGATGATGAAAAGTATCAATTTTTTTTTATTCCTGGCCTTTTTTGAATTTTTTTCAAGTCTTTATGATACACCCTGTAAGTTTGAACAAAAAAGGTATACTTGTTTTAATAGCATAAATTCAGCTCATTTCAAGATATTTGCATTTAAAATATTCTAGCCACAGTATCTATTTAATTTACATATTTCAACATAGTACGCTTTGAAACTAAAATGAAAATGTACAGCTGTCAAATAATTAATTGGTAGATGGCAACAGCAAGTCCAGAAAAATTTATTTGTGCATAAACACAAATCAAATCTCCCATTTCTGAATTAGAGAAATGGTTGTGTCGTGGCATTTTCATTACCTACTTAGATGGAATTTAGTAAACAAAATTACATCTAACAATTAATTATTTGACAGCTGTACATTTTCATTTTAGTTTCAAAGTTGAACTATGTTAAAGTAAATTAAATAGATACTGTGACTAGAATAATTTACATGCAAATATCTCGAAATGAGTTGAATTTATGCTATTAAAACAGGTACACCTTTTTTGTTCAAATTTATCATAAAGACTTGAAAAAAAAATCAAAAAAGGCCAGGAATAAAAAAATTGATACTTTTCTTCATCCAATAGTATCTAATCTCAAAATTGATAACACGGTTATGATTTACTAACTTAAAAATATAACCATACCAAACTTCAAGTCAATATGTTAATTAAGAAATTATTGGAAAAAAAACGAAAAATAAATTTTATCTTCAACACCCTGTATCTTAGTAGTAGATAACATTTGACCCAGTTATTTAGTAAAATATTAATATTTGGAGGTCCTGAACCTATGATTAAAATATTGACCCTTCCTTATGAAACACCCTGTATGCAAAACGACATTTGAAATATATTTAATTTTTTATATTTTTTGCAGGGAAAGTTAAAGTGAACAATATTCTACTCTCGACGCAGAATATACCCGCTACAAATGGTGTCATACATGCAATAGATACTCTTCTCTGATTCTTCTGAGCATTTATTTATTTAGTCTTTCATATTTCATTTCATCAAGTGTATTTTTTTACAGAAAACGATAAGTTTATGCCACTTGGATGTAGTTTTTACAACTGTTGAGAAAATTCCATTTTTATATCTAATCTTAGGAAAACTGTTATGGTAATCATAAAAAAGTCTGAATAAATTATGCAATTCATTTAAATATACCTTAAACAGTCATTTTTAAACAGCCTTGGCTACAGAGTGATACTTCATTTGAAAGGTCTGAACAATTCAACTACCTAAATTAATTTTGTTTATGAACTATTTGCAAAAATGAACATTGGATTCGTTATAATTTTTTTTCCAGAGAAAATGTGATATTTAGTCCAAATTGAATTGACGATGATTACCATACTGTGGTTATTTTATTTTGTACATATTATTTTTAATTCCATGGAATCTATGTAGGTGTCATATTATTTACCATCTTTAAAAGTCTACTTGTCCTAAGTTATAAATTTATTTAATTAATTCTATGTTAAACATTGTACATTTAATTGTAATATATTATTTTTATTAATTAAGTGCGTAACATTTCTTACTCCTGACATTAAAAATCCCAATCGATTTTTTCATTAATTTACAGAGATATTGCGGTTTAAAGTTTAGACAAAATCGTCCAACTCAAACCGAGAAGACAGATCCCTTAATGTTTTTGCCGTATTTGAAAATAATTACAATATCATAAATATTAGTAAACCAGTAAGGAATTTTAAATGGTAGCACATCTAAAAACCGTAAATATTATTTTCTGAAAATATAGAATAGAGAATATTAAAGAATGTTATTTGTATTAAAAAAAAAAAGACATTGTAATTATCAAAATTTTTATTTATTTTTTCACTTACAAATATTAGTTTACTTCTTCTTGGATACACCAACAGTACGTCCACGACGTCCAGTGGTCTTAGTGTGTTGACCTCTAACACGAAGACCCCAGTAGTGTCTCATACCCCTGTGGGCACGGATCTTCTTCATCCTTTCTAAATCTTCACGGAGTTTTGAGTCAAGACTTGAGGAAGTCAACTAAAAATTACATCACTTATTAATAATCCCAATAAGTTTAATAAAAAATTTGAATTAGTGGTATATAAGTGGCCAAATTATATAATTATAACAGGACTGTAGTAAATTATTTTATCTTCAAAAAATTCTTAAATTGCTTCACAGATATCACTACAGAAGTGACTGATCTACAAAATCAAGTTTTATCTGAAAATATTAATAACTTACAATAATTTTGCACAGGCTACCAGCAATGTTCTTATTTATTTAAGAAAAACTGCCGTTTTACTGTGCCATTCTTATACTTAGTGGATTTTTAAATGGATAATTAATTTAACATACCTGACTGTATTTACCATCAATGATGTCTTTCTGTCTGTTCAAGAACCAGTCAGGGATTTTGTATTGGCGAGGGTTAGACATAATTGTAATGATTTTTTCTACTTCCTCGTCAGAACATTCACCAGCACGTTTGTCTAAGTTGACATCAGCCTTTTTCAAGACGATATTGGCATAACGTCTACCAACACCCTTAATCGCCGTAAGGGCGAATTGTACCTTCCTTTTTCCATCGATATTCGTACCAAGGATACGAAGAATGTGTTGGAACTTCTCTGGAATTACCAAAGACTGAAAATAAAAATATTTGTTAGGTTATGAAAATATTGTTTACGGGTAAAATTCAAAATAAAATGTTAAATATAATTTCTACAACATCCCTTCAGTTTTAAAGAAAACTTATTTTGAAATGTAACTTAATTTTATGGAAAGATTAATAAAATTTATGAGGATTTCATTAAAAACTTAAAACTTACCATTTTGACTGCAAGATTGACAGGGAAAAGGCTTTTAGGAACTTTTCGTTTTAGCAATTGAAACGTTTAGACATTTCAGATTGACCAACTTAATCATTTTTATTCTTCTTTTTCTAGAGTTAAATGAACTACTTATAATAATTTTGTTTTAGCTTTTTTATATTTAGTTTAGTTAATTAGTTACCGAGTCAAATAGAAATAATGAACAGTATTATTTAAATAAGTTTATATACAAGCGGATTAATTAAACTTGATTTTAGTTCAAACGTTCTGGGACTTTGACAAACATGTCAATCATCGTTCATTTATTTTTGTCTATTTCAAAATTCTATTAAATCCATAAGTTTTCAAAAATATACTTAAATAAAATTAAAAGAACATGAGTTCCTCACCAAATAGTAAATACAGTCAGGCAGGGGCTACTACAGATATCACAAGTAGTGATAAAGTGGTTCAAGATATTCTGAATACCTTCACAGATCTGAGACATTATTCTCGAGAGATCGAAAATGAACTCAAAAGTACAGAAAATCAGTCTATTAAGGTATATATGAAAGAAAGCGAGAATATAGCCAGTCTTCACAGTCAGATAACCGCTTGTGATCAAATTTTGGCTAGAATGGAAAATATGCTTTTGGATTTTCAAAATGATCTTGGTAGTATTAGCTCAGAAATATTAACTTTACAGAAGAAGTCTATTTCAATGAGCCAGGAATTAACGAACCGGCAGGCAATTAGGGGACAACTCAGTCAGTTTATTGACGATATTAAAGTACCTGAAACTTTGATAGTTGGTATAATGGACCTACATGTAGCAGATAAAGAATTTTTGACCCAGCTTCAAATTCTAAATCATAAAATAAGTTTTATTAAAGAGCAGAGTTTTAAGGACACAAAATCGTGTCAGGATGTGAAGGATATTCTAGAAAAACTTAGGAATAAAGCCATGTCAAAAATTAGGACTTATCTACTAGAGCAAATATCAAAATTTCGGAAGCCTATGACAAATTATCAGATACCACAAAATAATTTGTTGAAAAACAAAGGTCATTACGAATTTTTGCTGTCCAATGAGAGAAATATAGCTGAGGAAATTGTTCATGAATATGTAGATACTATGAGTAAAATTTACTATTCATATTTTAAGTCTTACGAAAGTAGAATAATGAAGTTGCAGTATGAAGAGAATATTACAGTAGACGATTTGATGGGAATAGAAGATACAGCTACCAGAGGAATGTTTAATAAGTCTTTCAAACACAAGACAACAGTATTTTCCATTGGAAATAGGGGAGATGTTTTAGCTCAACAGCTTGAAGCACCTATTATTGTACCACATGCAGAAAGCAAAAACAAAGTAAGTTCTATTCCTTCATTATTTATAAATTATAGGAGTTAGAAATCATACCTACTTTTTTGGTTAATAAAAAAATATCTCGGAAGATCGAATTTTCACAGACATGAGACCTACATTTTCTGTCGATTTAGATAGGAATTAGTCTACCCTGAAAGTTTCATTGAATTCTGACGAGTGGATTTCGAGATCCTCTGGACACACACACACATACAAATCTTGCTCGTTTAATAGTATTTGATATTTGTTCATGAATTATTGAAATTACTTAGGATATCTTACTTTGTTTTAATTTTATTTAAGAATACCCATAAATTGTATTAAAAACAAAAGGAGCAACATAAAGTAACACCTTTAACTACCTTTAGGAGATTTTTATATAACACGTCTTTGGAACATCCTCCCATTTCAATAAATTAAGTAATTGAAAATCTTGAAGAAAGTGTAAATGATTTTTCTGCTAAAACAATATTTAAAAAACATACAGAACATACTCCACAAATGTAAGAATTTTTAATTACAGTTTCCATTTGAGTCTTTATTTAGAAGTGTACAGTATGCACTTGTTGATAATGCCTGTAGAGAGTACTTATTTGTTAGTGAATACTTTATGGTTAAAAATCAGGCTGCACTTGACTTGTTTAACAAAATTATGGATAAAACTCTGACACTTCTTCAGGTAAGTCAAAATTTTATCTACATCATTTCAAATGTGTACATTTTAGTTCTTATATCTCCTAATTATTTTACATCGTACAATTTCGTTGAATGAGGTATTTTATTTCTAGAAAAATTTAAAAACCTACGTTTCTTCATGTTACGACTCCATATCGTTATTTCTTTGCTATCATTTGGTATTGAGATACAAAATTATGTGTCATAAACGTTGCGTACCAGCTTTGGACCAACACTGGGATATTTTGGAGAATTTATTGCTTCCTAGATTCGAATATATTGTCCAATTGAACATCAAGAGCATCAGGGATTGTGACGTTACTAAATTTAACCTTGAACTTGGCCCTCATTATGTAAGAAACTATTTTAAATGTATTTTGATTATTTGTTATCCTTTAATTTGGGTGCAGGCTACCCCAGATACAGGTTGGGTTTATAATTTTCTAAATATGTAAAACTGATAAATGAAGCTTTGACAACTTTACAAAACAACGAATTCCCAACTTGCATTCGGGGTTGCAAACCCAATTTGCATTGAGGGTTGCAAAATTTTTTTACCCATTTTTTCCTAGATTGCAAGAAGATATGCTGAATTTAGTGCAGCATTAGTCAGCATTAGCGAAAATTTCCCCAATGAACTCGTCAACAAACTTTTGGCAGAACTTCAAGAAGAAGTCGAAATGTTCATTCTCCGAATGGCTGGCGCTTTTACGGACCGCAAAGACCAACTAATTTTCCTCATCAACAATTACGACATGATTCTCAGTATAATAATGGAAAGAACTAGAGATAATTCGAAAGAAGCGGAAGTGTTCAAATCGAGATTAGGCTCTAAAAGTGGGGAATACGCGGAGCAAATACTGTTTCCCCATTTTGGAGAAATGATTCAGTATGTGAAAGAATGTGAACACTACTTCGAAACTGCCAAAATGAAAGAACTTAAAGCGTTAGAACCTAAATCGGCAGATATAGCGCAAAATTTTAACAACAATTGGAAGAAATCTTTAGAGGATCTCAATCGCGAAGTATTACTATCGTTCCCTAACCTTGTAACCGGGTCTAGTCTCCTTCAGTTGGCTCTCACTCAATTAGTGCAATATTATCACAGGTTTCACAAACTTTTAACTCCTCCTGTACGATCCCAACTTGTTAATATTCATCTAATTATGGTTGAAATGAAAAAATATAAGACTTCGTTTTGAAATGTCCGTGTATCGTATTTAATACCAATACTATCTTTTTGAATTTGTTATTTTTATATTATCGAGATATTTATTTAATATATTTATGGGATGATCCACACAAATATTTGTTTTTCATTTCTAACAACAAATAAATAATTTCCCATCAAATCAATGTTAGTTTAAAAAATAAATCAATTTGAAACTGAATATTCTAAAAAACGAGGACACAATTTAACACAAAGGTTCATTCGAACTACTATCGATGCCATTTTGACGTAAATGTCAAATTTTTTGTTTTATGTTTTTGTATGCATTGTTTTTCGTCAGTGTATTCAAGAGATCGATAAAATATTAACGATAAGAAATAAGAAGTTTACAGTTGAAAGTTGATTCGATATCTTGAAAACGAAATGGATTTTAACGTTAAAAAAATTGTAAAAGACGCTGGAGCAGCTTTAAGTAGGGCAATTCAGGTAAATAATAATAAAATATAATTGTTACTCATTGATTAGTATTTTGTTATTGTAGCTCACAGAAGAAAAGTTAGGGACGTCTGAAAAAACTGAGTTAGATGCTCATTTCGAAAATCTTTGGACTAGAGCGGATAATACAAAAAATTACACTGAAAGAATTGTAAAAAACACTGAAGCTGTTTTAATACCAAATCCAGGCAACAGAGTCGAGGACTTTATTTATGAAAAGATAGAAAAGAAACGACCCTCAAGATTAAGCAATTTAGAATATTTAGGAGTGGATTTGGTAGAGGCTGGTAATGCTTTAGGACCTGGCACAGTCTATGGAAGTTCTCTGATTAAAGTAGGTCAATGGGAACAAAAATTAGGACAAACAGAAAGAGACTTCATTGGATCAGCAGGAATGTGCTTTACCCAACCCTTGAAGAAGTTCTTGGAGACAGAAATGAAGACTATTATTAAGGAAAAAAATCTCCTGGAATTGAAAAGGTTTGTTAATTAATTGATTATTTTTTATATTTAATATTTTGTTTGTTGTTAGGTTGGATTTGGATGCATGTAAAAACAGAGTCAGAAAATCAAGAAGTATGCTAGGACAACCTGCAGTAGGTTTTATTATTAAAAAATATTTTTCTTATTAGATTCAAAATATAATTTAAATTGGTTTGAGTCATAAAAAAATATATTTTGAGTCATCAGGTCTAATTAAAATAGTTCCTTAGATATGATTCAGTTCGCTGAAAGATTTGTCACATAAATGAGGTAAAGAAATAATCATTGGATAAACAATTGGGTTTTAAAAGTTTAAATGTAAATTAAATAATTGTATGCAAAGAATTAAAATTGTTTATTTAAAAAAAAAATTCAAAAATTTAATTTTTAATAACACAAAGATGTTATTATTCGTAGTAGATTCAAGCGCATTTTTGTTATTTAGGTTTATAATATTTTTGAGTCATGACAAAATTTAATGAAAATATAGTAATTTAAAATTTTTAAAATATTTTTAATATTCATGCAATCAGGGAAAGGATGGTATTTCTCCAGAACAAGCTTTAGAACAGGTATATATTTTTTATAGTAGAAATAATAGATAGCTTTATTTATTTATTTTATTTTAGAAACACATATATGAAAACGTAAATATACAGATAAGTTGAATACATTTTACACAAATTTTATACCCTACACTTTATTTTTACTTCACTTTTTACAGCTTAATTAATTTTTATTATGGGCCTTAATAATAATGCTTCAATTTTTTATGCTGTTTTTTACATCACATTTATTGGGTGCATTCAGCAGAAATGATGTGATGGGAGACTTCTTTGTTTTAAACGTTTTTTAGAATAAATTTTAATATAATAGATAATTAAATCAATTTATTTCCCAATTTCCTCAATGCATTCAATGTTCTGCCGAGTGCGGCCATTCTCTCGGTAATTTTTGCTCTATATCTTAAGCCTAGTTCTGACTGCGACACTACTGTCGCAGCAGTGAATGTCGCGACATTGGTGTCGCCATCTGAATGCGGCTTTATGGTGATAAATTATACAATCTCAGTGTCATGTTTTTTAAAGGCCGAAAGGGAACTAAGGATTGCCCAATCCGAATTCGACAGGCAAGCTGAGATTACAAAGTTACTCCTAGAGGGCGTTAGTAGTAGTCATGCTGCCCATTTGAGATATTTACACGAATTTGTTGACACACAAGCAAGGTTTTATTCTCAGTGCACGACTATTATGACAGATTTACAACGAGAACTAGCAAGGTAAGAAAATAGAACTGAAGTTTTAATTTTTTTTGTTGGTTTTTGTAAAAAAATACGAACTGGCTAAATGTCCGCCATATAAAAGTTTTTGTGGAAAAATGATTTCTTTATGAGATGATTCTTCTTGTTTTACAAAGCCTTTTCTAAAAATGTTTAAATTTATTTTTGGCGAAAGACTTTTTATTCCAATTTTTCTTGACACCTGTTTTGTATTTTCTCTTGCAAAATATTTTTTGACAAAAATTTATTTGGACTGCCAATTTTTTACTTTATTACTTTTTTTATTGAAAATTTTTTGGGTAAAAAATTTTTATTGTCCATTTACACACTAGTTTAGAATGTTTAAAATAAATTACCCTAATTTTTGAGACATTCTGTACATTTTTACATCTTTAAAATATTTGGCACCATTTTTCAGCATGTCAAAACCGGGTCCAGTGTTACGTCTAAACAGCGAAGATCTAGAAACTTTATCTCCCAAACAAAACATAGATTCAGAAAACGCATTTGACACTTTTACACCTATCAATCTGACCTATTCCAATGATAATGACATCACCGCCGTTTAATTTTCATTTAGCTTTTTTTAAGCACAATCAAATTTTGTTTGTTTTGCGGTTTTTGTTAAATTTTTTGGTTTTTGTTTTAATATAGATAACTTGATATTCAAAATAGGAAAAGATAATGTATATTATAATTCTATTATGATTTAAATTTCAATTGTAAAGGATTTAATTTTTGAAGTAATTTGACCCTCTGCATATCAAAAATATTAGACACTAGATCTATCTGCTATATGGAATGCAAAAAACTTAATCGAATTTGTCAATAATCAAATTTTTTTTCAGCATTTTTTTTTGCATCAATTTTGAAATTTTTTTATACCTTTTTAGGCTAAATATTTTTGTTTCGTTTTTCTTTTTATGGCAAAAAATTAACATTTTTTTTACACCCAAGTTATCAAATAAAACAAGTACTGCCATATCGATTGTAGCCTGATATTCTTCCTTTACACAATTTCTTGGTTACAATTTCTTCCATTTTTATTTTATTTGGACTTTCCTATTTTTGGCATGGCTCCTTTTGGAAATTTTTTTAGTTGTTAGTATTTTTTTTGTGTAGTTTGTCCAGTAGTCTTCCCAATCAAAATAACACAAGCACAGACGATGACATGCAGAAAGCCAAAGCTCTCTATGATTACGAAGCTAAAGATAGCACTGAACTGGGTCTTAAAGCCAACGAAGTAAGTATATTAATTTAGGAAAATTTATAAATTATAAAATATAAGTTGGGCTGGTATAGTTTAAGTAATCCCTATAGTCCAGCCATCTAAAAATTTATCGAGTGTTCTACTTTAATATATAGCTTGGGACCCAGAGAATAGTTCTCGAGTTGATAAAATAGAAACGACTTAATCACTCGGTCACCCAACCAAATCATAGTTTAACTGGTCTTTGCGTCCTCGGCAACGTAGCGGCATACTTAGCGGCAGTCTCAAAGGATGCCGCTACGTTAGAAGTTTTATTGGTAGCAACAAAGGCGCCGCTTTAAAGCTGTTAAATTGGGGCTACTATATGTATTACACGAACCATACCGTTATTTTAATATACACTTGAGATTTTGCAGCAAAAATTGGGAGTTTTATCGTTTTTTTTTAATACGTCTTAAATTATTTTTAAAACACACCTTAACAGAAATCTTTGGCGTAAAAAGTGTTACTAAATTTGATGTTTCGACTTTTTAAAGTCGTTTTCAAAAAATTGACAACCAAATTTGTTTTTTATAAGATGATTTCACTTTGTAGGTAATATCAGTAAGAGATATCCAAAATTCGGACTACTACATGGGCAAAAACGGGAAAAACAATCAGGGTTTGGTACCTAAGGCGTATCTGGAAGTACTCACTTAATAGCAGTTTGACATTTTTGACATACTCAATGTTTTGACAATTTTCATAACTCGTATCTTATTGTCTGTGTCTATACCTATTCCTCTACGATTTTTATAAATTCGTTATTCCATTCCAGTTTATCCTAAATGGCGGTTTTCCTTTAATATCAAATTTTTTTTGGTTCATCGCTAGACCATGAAAAACCGGCGAGAAAAATGTTTTTTTTATCAGGCCCCGGAGAATTCAAACAATATTTATGAACCCCGGACTATAAAACTGCTTGATGACAATCAGATCACGCAAAATATTTATGATACCGGACTAAAAAATAGATTTTTAAAATTGTTCGGTTGAAACTAGAGGTGGGAGTTACTGTAAAATTTAATAGCTCCAAAATTAACCGTTCCAGAATATGTTATAGGCTTGTATAGGCTTATCTTTCTGAATTTTCATAGCAAAATAAAAGAAAATTTCTTCAATGGAGCCAGGAGTAGTACCACGTACAAGAAAATTTTAATCCCAAAATTATTTAAAAAAATTAAAATAACAAGCATTAAACATCGATTTGTGTTTGCGTATAAATTTGCAAGTACGATTGTGTTTATTTTTAAACTTGCGCGGATATAGATGTAAGATATCGAGTTCTAAATGTCAATCTCTCTAAAACATGTGTCACTCTTTTGACAAGCGTGTCACACATTTGACAGCGTGTCACATTTTTGACAGCTCTCTATTACTAATATGGATGTTTTAACTAAATAATTTGTCTATGCCAAAAAAACTAAATATTTGGACTTTTAACTTAATTTCCAATCAAATAATTTTTAAATAAGGAAAACCGCCACTTAAATCTTATTCCAAAAAATTCTGCGATATTTATACAATTATTAATTTGATAAGTAGATGTTAGGGTAAAACATAGTGAGGCATCGCACCAAGCATCGCATCAAGCCTCGCCTCAAGCATCAAAAACAAATACATGTACTAAACGTTAACCGTTCATAGTAAATAATCGAGCATCGACTTAAGCATCGCCGTTTCGGGGAATCAAATCAATTTGATTTTCAAGACACTCAGGACTGCTGCCCGAAATGTGATGTATGATTGGTGCGCTCAAGGTCGTGTGAACCCCACTACCCGTATTTTGTCTCAATATCCTAGTTGTTAAAGTGAAAAGAGGTTAAGTATATTGTTGTGTTCAAAACATATGTAAATGTTTTAAAAGACATTCTCATGTATTCTCGAAAGGACTATGTTTCCATCTTATGGAAAATAAAAGACCACTCAAATGCGGATATTTTGATACCAACAGATTCGTCTTGAAAAATAGAACATTTCATATCATTGCGCCAAAGTAACAATTTAATTAATAAACCCAAAAAATCAGTTCATTTATCAGAAATTTTCCATTCGATTTACAAAATCTTGCCATTTAATTCCAGCCACCCGCTGCGCTAAAACAGAGTCGGACTTGAGACATATTAATTAGCATTCTGTATAAACAACAAACATGACAGCTGATAATAGGTTTATTATTATAGTATTAGGTCAGTTCGACCCTGTCTGGTGTTAGTTATTTAGTTATTTCGTCTCTCTCTTACTCATACAATTTCATAACATTGGCGCAATGTTATGAAATGTTCTATTTTTCAAGATGAATCTGTTGGTATCAAAATATCCGCATTTGAGTGGTCTTTTATTTTCCATAAAATGGAAACATAGTCCTTTGTCAGGAAAACGTTTTCGTTAGTAAACAGTCGATGATATTCACCAAATTGCCTCCGCAATTGGTTCATCGGGTGGGTATTATATATATCGCAATTATTATCAGGAAACATATTATAAATATAAACAACTATTTCCTATTTATTGTGGATACATGAGTCGATGCTTAAGGCGAGGCTTGATGCGATGCTTCACTATGTTTTTACCCTTAGAAAATAAAAAAAAACAAAACATATGGTATTAAATCTATTGCAATTAAATACAAGTTGTCCCAGTTAAAGGGTAGTAATTATTTAATGTTTTATTGTTACTATCTTTGAATTATTATTGAAGTTATTGAGGATATTCTTTAGCTGGGACAAATTAGAATATTTTGAAATTGTTTTAATTATTTTGTGATTATTTTAGAGTTTATGTAATATATGCATTAGTTCAATGGCAAAAGATGGTATCAGATAATTTTTAGTATGAACATTTTTTGAGGCCTATGCTAATTATATACCTAAAAATATTTAGCTTGAAATCAGGTGTCATGTTATTGAGAAAATAAAAAAACAATCTTCTAATTGAGAATCCTTTATAATTTTCTTTAAAAAAATCGCACTACCCTGTAAATGATTCTATTCAATTTCCTATGAAATTTTGGACCTGGAAGATGATAAACTCACAAAATCAAAGTTTACCAAAAATATCATTTTCAAAAAGGCTGATTTTTATAATAACTTCAACTCTTTTATGTTTTTCTCTCTGTACTTGTAATTTTCTGATACGTAGGTCATGTAGGCTCTTCTAAAAGTTATTTGATTCTGAACTTTGCCATATTTAAAATGTTTATGATATTTCGTGGCCAGCTAAAAAGTTATAGCTAGTTTTCTAAGCCGGAGTTTTAATAAAAATGCACTAGTTACGTTTATAATTCAAAATAAATATTGCAATTTATATAATTATTTCGTTTTCGTAAATTTTTTATTTTTATACATGTACAGGTTGATCTACGACGAACTTGCATAGAGCTCATTTAAATACCCCGCAAAAAAAATCCATTGCTCTTAAGTCAGGCTAACGTGCTGGCAACGAACTGATTTTGCCAACCGTATTAATCAATACACTACGTTATCGGTTGATCAATCATTTTTTGCTTTCAAAAAAAATTTGAATAATTATAAATTTTTTTCGAGATGTTTCCCCAGTTAAAAATTTTCTGTTCAACATAAGATTCGATGTTTAATTTGAGTTCCTTTTACCATCGTATGGATCACCCTGTAAATTTTTTTTCACTCATATACGGTATTGTTTTTTATTCGACTGATAATTTAACGTTAAAATGTTGGTATTTTACGGTAAAAAAATATTAATTTTGTGGTATGTTGATATTATTTTTGGAAAATTCACTGTCGTTGAAATTATTTTGCATTGTTTGAGCGAGCGTTTTCCTTTGTTTTATTTGTATCTGTTTTGTTTTGTCTGAAATAGTGACATATTAAAATGCAATAATTAATATTTAGTCAATTTATATTAAACTGTGCAATTAAAATTTAAAAAAATAAAAAAAGCTTTTATTATAAATATATATATATCACTTAAACATTGTTATTGTTAATAATCTAAAATGTTAAATAAAGCAGTTTTGAACTAAATTTTGTTTTATTTGCGCATCTTTTTCTAAAAATTCACATTTTTCTTTTTTTATAGTTGACTAAGACTTGGTAACTACTAAGGTTTTCAAGTGTTGCGGGAATACTTGTTTCGGTAAAATACATCATCAGATACATTTTATAAAAAATGGATGATAGTAATTTTCTATAGAAAAATTGACATGACTTCAAAAATCGTCCTGAGTTGTATAAAAGTGGTACAAAAATTCTTAATCTTAATTTTCAAAATTATTTCTCTTTATCTTTAATACTGTTTTATCAATTTTTTTTGACAAATGCTATATTTCGGAATTTTTTTTTAACATTTTATTTTTCAGAAATTGTATCAATGTATTAATGTCGACATTTTTTTTTGCACGAAAATAAGTAGAACAATACAGATTTCCAATAATATATACAGGGTGTTTCGTAGATAAAGGGAGTGGTGAATTCCGCAGTCAATACTTTGAAATCCTCCCCCCCTTCTCACGAATAATGTAGTGAATTATTGAGAGAAATGAAAATTCAGGTTCGGCTTTAGGAAAAATTGAAATTTAATATTTCCATTTTAGATTGAATAGACAGGAAAAAACTCAATTGAAACAAGTAGTTATCATACCAATCCGAAATTCGAAACTTTAACTACCCCAAAAAAACAATATTTCGTAAATTATTCTTTAATGGTTTTTGGTAATGAATGAGTTTTATACACATCGTTTAAATCTATACCCAATAGATCCTGTGTTACTATACCTCCATGTATATACATCTGAGAGTGAAACAGGTCGGGAGAACTAGTGTGACTGGAGCCCTCTCTGACGGTGGAGAGAGTGTTCTGAAAATAAAAACAAATAATTATCAAAAGAAAAAATGTATATTTGTATACAGTTCATCGACGAAGTATGGAATATTTAATTATTTCAGTAGCATGACACAGGTCGATTTTTATTTCCAAATGGGCGTATTTTGACATACTTGTCAAATTTCTAAAATCATACCTGTCAAAGTATTAACGACATGTCTAATTTTTTAATGTTTGACGTGTTATACATCTTTTGAAAGGGCTTTTATTTCTCTTTACAACCATGTATATTTTTAAATATATACGATCTACAGGGTGGTGAAAAATATTAAATTAATGAAATTACCCTCAAAAACTTTTGAAATCATACATTCATTGAGAGATTTACATTTTTCCTCGAGCAGACTAGAAAGTTGAACATGCATCAGCAAGACGAAAAACAACTGGGGTTTTCAAACACCCCGTTATGCCGCTGCAGTAAAAAAATATAGGCAGGTACTCGATGAACTGCAAAAAAGTTGTATAGGGTCATCAGAAACGATGTATCCTATTGAGACGAGCACAACTTTCAAGCGGCACCACCGGTATTAACTTGAACCTTCACGAAAAGCATAATTTTGTTTGTTTACCTGCAAGTCGAACGTGTGTTTTGATTTTGTGCTTCGTGTATTTTGCTGTTATTTGTTAGTTAAACGTTAAAAATGCCCAATAAAAATAATACAAACTATTGCGTTTATGGGTATACCTCTAGGAAATCTAAAAATCCGGAATTACACTTCCATTATGATCCACCCAAGAAGCAACAAAAAAGGTGTCATCGAGGAAGTTGATCGTCGTAAATTCCGGGAAAAGTGTAATCAATTTTAAATCTGAAGATTATATTACAAAATCAGGTAAGATAAAGATTAGCATTTCTGAGATTATTTCTTGATTACTACTGAAATGTTTTTAGGAATTATGTCAAACAAAATAGCACCCAAGTAGTGCAAAAAGTGTGTGCCATCACATCATTTGCCCAGTAAGCCACTTGATGTTAAAACCATTAAATGTGCAAGGAATGATGGTTTGTTAGAAGACAGCAAAGTGTTGTCTATAAACTAAGTAAACTTGTCCTTACAAACTGTGTACAGTTGTACTTTTATATATGTAAACTTAAAATCTAATTAGGTGTGCACATCATTGCTGATATTTCAACTTATCATTTTTCTAAAGGTAATATTCAGTAAAATAAAACCTTTGTCACATCATAATTTTAAAAATACCATTATTATGTTCCCCTCTTGTACACCACCTGTTTTCAATAATTATACAGTTACAATTAGTAATGAATTATTATAATAAAATGTTAAATACTACTAAAACTGAATAATTCAAAGTTAGCTTTGAACTTATGTTAAAATAAAGGATTAAAAAATATACATTTTGTGTTTATTTTGAAAAAAACAAAGTAGATAAACGAAATAAAAAATTTTGCAACATACATTTGATGGCCTATGAAGTGTTTTAAGCCAAGAAAAAAATTTCTTAATTTTTTATATTTTAATTTGATATTGATTTAAAAAATAATTTTGAAACAAGGAATATGATATATTTTACCATAAATCAATCAAAAGTAGGTTCTTAGAAATCATTTTTTATTTAAATCACTTTTACAATTACAATTATTATCCTGAAAAAATTGAAATAAAATTTATCAGCAGAAAACTGTTGTATGTTTCTTTGGCATATGATTTAGCTCCCTTCTAATATCATTCTATATTAGTAGAGGTGAAGATGATAATACCTCTAGGCTATATTCATCCTGAAACACAAAAAAAGCACACAGAAACAGAAGTAAACAATAAATTTCTGAAAAACGTAAGATATGCTAAATAAATAACCTCAATTTTAGAATAACGACACAAAAAACAGGTTCAATTGAGTCTAAATACTTACATGTACAGGTATATTATGGTAATTTCCAAATCAAAAACCTCAAACAATCACAAAAAGTCTTAAAATACTACAAATAAACCATTCACTCAGTATAACATAATGCACTATTTACCAAAAATTACGCGTTTCGTGTGAACAGCTGATCGACGTGTGGCGCCGCCATCGGTAATTATTTGTCTCAATATCGCGTCAACCAATTATGTGCAAACTTTCAGAGCAGTACTGCGATTCGGCAACGGCATAAAACTCTCGTGCTAGCGCATGGAGACTGTTTCTGTTTTGTGAGGTTAGATCGCTGTTTCACGTTCATAAGTAACTGTCGAAATGGAAAATCAAACAGAACCAAAGCGAATTATTTTGAGATACAAAGGCAAAATATCTCACTAATCATATCAATAATAGTTACTGTAATATCAATCTAAATGAAGCAGTTTGACATGTTTGAACTGACCGCGCCTGCGACGTTGCACTCGGTAAATTCTGTGAAACACTGAAACTTGCTAAGAATGAGTAAATTATTTTAACCTTTTCTCCGCGACGGTCATTAGAACTAATATAAATCATGTCAACTTTGTCACTTAAGGTTTGTTCCAACAACAATTTTGTGACTGTACGTAAACTTGTCCACAACTTATTGTCGAAGACATGTCAACGACTGTTAGTCGATGACCTGTCGAGGATCGGGCACTCAATTCGGAAGTGTTCCAACAAATTTTTTGTCAAATTTATACTGTCAATAACGTCACAACCAATGTCAAATTTTGAATTTGGGAAATAACAAAAACTAATGAAAATATTTATAAATTTGGATGTCTACAATCCTAAATAATAATTATGTGTTTACACAAGTGTACCTATTAAATAATATGAATGTTTACATAATAAAAATACAATCATAAAATTTTCAGGTTAGGATGACGTTTTACAAACTCGTTTTGCGCAAGTCTTGACAATTTGTACCTACTCAAACCCAGGAACAGATTTGACAGTACATAAACTGGTTTGTGATTAGTTTTGGTTGTGTTGGAACACTACATTTTTGTACAGGTTTGAGTCCGAAGTTTGTTGGAACACCAAATCTAGACTGCGCAGAATCCCGACAGTACGCAAACTGGTTTTGTGTTATGTTGGAACAAACCTTTAATATCTCGTCTTAGAGACAATTAAGCGTCTCGAAATGTTGGATTTATACGTAAAACCTTTATTTAATTTAAAGCAATTCTGAATTTTTGACGTTTCGCGACGTCCCACCTTCAATCTAGGCAAGTTTAATCATAAATATTTACGGGTTTGTTCAATTTTTTGCTGGCTTTCAACAAATCCATTTTGGGTTTTTTCCCACGCAGGAGCTTCGTCAACGAGGAGGTAGACATGTTTTCCGCCATTCCGGGTACATGTTCCAGCGATTCTTCATTTCTCAAATCCGGAAATAATATTAGCAGTGGCGGAGTTCCGTTGGGGGATTCTAAATCGATAATTTTTATTTCGCATTCATCTTCGGTAGACCCTACAAATTAAGTTCGTTGTACAATTTAAATCATTTTGAGAATAAAATTTGTGTATTAAAAAAATGGATGGATGGATTTTGAACGGCATTATTCTCTTCAAAATAGAGTTATCGCCATTCGAATGAGAAAAATCTAATTGTTTTTATCTTTGAGTTTCCGTTTCCGAGAGAATTTCTTTTTTGTGCCATTCAATTTGACCTTCGCGTCATCTTCATTTGAGTGAATAAATAATTTTTGAATTTGAGAGCAAGTAAAAATTATCCTATATCATCCATTCAGATGCTGTTGGGAGCTTTAAAACTCGCTAATTCTATAAAAGTTGGTCAAAACATACGATTATTTAAAAAATGCTTACCGCATACAGGATTGTCTTTAATTTCATTGGAATTAAATGCTATTCCACTCCATTTTGAATCTTGAGCGGAAACTGGTATATACTCATCGTCGTAGCTCCATTTTTGTTCGGTGATTGTATTCTAAAAGTAATTCGACCAGGGTCGATAATTTTTTAAACCAAAAAAATAATAGTAGGATGAAACCCATTGGAAAAGGAAGAGAATATAACAAAAAAGGAATGAAGTGGAAGCGGGTGAGTTTTTAAGGGTAGAAAATTGTTTATCTCGATTTCCGGTAAAACTACAAGTCCTACGGAAAAAAGTTAAATGGCAAAGTTGTGAAAAATAAAGAGATCTACAACTTTTGAATTTACACTTTTTTCACATAACCTCAAAATTTATGTGAAAAATTCAAATAACCAAGTTTTTGGTTTTTTATTTTTATCTTTTACAAATTTTTTTTCAATCTAAAATTCTCGCGTCAAAATATCTGCTTTTTTAAAAAACTTGATGGGCTTTTTGTTAGTTGAAATCTCTACTTTTTGATGGTGTAAAAAAATATACATTACTATGGTAAATGTTCTCAAAAAATGAAAAAAAAAACGAAAAAACCCGAATCCGAAATTTTTTTTAAATCATGTACAATTTTGAGCTATTTATTAAAATTTATACTTTAATTACTCGAAAAACGTACGATTAACTTCGGATTCGAGTTTTTTCGTTTCTTTGCATTTTTTGAGAATATTTACCATAGTAATGTATATTTTTTTTACACCATCAAAAAGTAGAGATTTCAACGAACAAAAAGCCCATCGAGTTTTTTAACCAAATATCGCGAAATGTAAAAGATAAAAATAAAAAACCAAAAACTTGATTATTTGAATTTTTCACATAAATTTTGAGGTTATGGGAAAAAAGTGTAAACACAAAAGTTGTAGGTATTTTTATTACCTACAACTTTGACATTTAACTTTTTTCCATAGGACTTTTAGTTTTGCCGGAAATCGAGATAAACCGTTTTCTACCCTTAAATACTCACCCCCTTCCACTTCCCGACTTCAGACCTTAAATTATTTTTCCTTCAATTTTTGTTATATTCTCTTTCTTTTCCAATGGGTTTCATCCTATTATTTTTTTTCACCTTTTACCATTTTCAAAGGCTTCAGCCCTGGTCTAAGTAGTATTCAAGCCTATCAAAATATGACTATCATATATCATATATTTACTGATATTTTTTTGGCTATGGCAGCAGTCTTACTTTAAAAAGAAAATATTGTGGTACCTTTCTGACTCTTATTTTTTTTCTTAATGGATCAGGATTTGTAGGAGATGTTTCCATGAGATTATTTTTTAATTTTAGTCAAATCTTCTTCCATAATCTGATACTGGAAATTTCGCGGAGAAATTCTATTTTTTTTTATGTGTATAACACTTTTTAAAATATATGAAGTTTAATGAATGAGTGACTTTAGTGACAGTTTGTTGGGATGTCACTGTTGTATATCAGGTCAGACCTAGCAAAATAATAAAAAAAAACAGATCCGTATTCAATAAAATGATTTTCGCAGCTTTATGTAAAACGTATTTAAATTAAATAGGAATTTGTCATTCATAATTGTGCCACTTTTTAAAAAACCCTTAAACAAATTTTAATTGATAAGCCATTTTATACATTGTCGGAATATTTTAATATGTTTCTATTTTTATGTATTTTCTATATCTTTTTTGTATTTTTTTTGACGTATTCTATATCTGTAAAAGATCCAAAGAATAAAGAATATTATTATTTTTTTTTATTTTTATTATTATTATTATTATTATTATTACTTTTTGCAGAAGCGGACCAACTTTAAGCAAGTTTGACAAAACTTACTTCAATTTTTAAAAGTCGAAAATACCGTCACATGGCACCATTTTCTTTCTCATGCATATCCGCACTTCTTGTCGTGTTGTATGTCTTTTCTAGGTCAACAAAAATGGGCTGATGCAAAATGCGGACCAAAAAGGGTGGACCAACTGCCACCAGAAAAGGTCCTATAATCCTATATGTAATTTAAGTACCTTTACGATGATGAATTTTGAATCGAAGAAATATTATTATTAAAAAAATGTATACAAGGAAATTAACATTACACTTAGGAATAAAATGATCTCAAAAAATGTAGCCTTATTGTAATGATTGATTGAATGATTGTAAAATTATACTTACATAAGCAAGGTGAGCTTGGGGGTTTTCCTAATTAGTTGTTAACAGGTAAAAAGGATCTGGTGTGCAAATTTCATCTAGGATTACAGGACCATTTCTAGTAGCAGGTAGTCCACCCTTTTTGATCCGCATTTTAGACCCGCCGACAAAAATCAGATTTATACCTTTTTTGCACCAGTTATACTTGGCATAAATCCTATTGTGGTTTTAGTTTGAATCTTCTGTCATTTGTGCAGACCTGAATATCACACTTTTTTGTAGATGGGCAGTATTTTACCATATCTACATTCACTTGGAATTTTATCTTGCTTAGGTCCCAAAGTATATTAGAAAAATTAGTATACAAATGAGTAAATAATTTTCTATATGACAAAAAAATACAAGTTGTATGATGACACTAAACATCACACTGTACAAGATAAAACTATATAGAAAGCCCATTTTCTTTTAGAACTCATTCTAAATTGACAGGAAAGTTCCTGTAAAAACATCGGGAATTTTATAGAGGATGAATATCCTTAATGGCTATTGACCAAAACGCATGAAGCCAACGTTGGCCATAAAACTACCATTTTTAGACCATCCCGTATAGGCTATTATCATCTACCAGGTCCAGTTTTTCGCTTTTCATCCCCTATAAAACAAAGTTCCGGATAGACGGTCGGAGATAGGTAATCCTGGACTCTTCCTATGCTCTGTTTTATTTTAGAAGGTAACGCGTCATATTCGTCTGTATCTTTTTAGAGTCAGGGCGTATAGAAGTTTCAAGCTAAACAGATGGTATAGTTCCGGTAAACGCTTTAGTGCAGCCATCTCAAAAGTCTCTATCAAGTGTTCTTCTACAGCTAGGGAGCCAGAGAGTGGAAAGAGTATAAATTACAAAAATAAAAACATGTACAATCGCCTAATTGGTCGGCTAACCGAGCAAATGATATTTGAACTAATCTGCGATCCTATTCGCTATTAGGCATAGACTGCAGACGCCGCATTGTCTTATCATAGCGCCTCGTTTGAATATCCAACCAATAGAATAGAGTGGAGCAGAGTCGACTTCACGTTGACTGAAACAAAGGACGCCGCTTACGTTTAAAGGGTTATGTTTTTTTGGTAGCATCAAAGGCGCCGCGTTTTAAAGATATAAAATTGGGGATACCACATGTATTGCCCGAACTATACGAATTTCACGAATGGTTCTAAAAGAGTTGATGGTCTAGGTAGAACAAAATGTTTTATAGTAGTTGATGCATTCGATCTAATGGCTGAATAACTGTGTGAGGAGGGAAGCTGATAATTTTGAACGTGCCTTTTACGAGCAAGTTCCAATTGAGATTAGAATATCCGAGAAATTATTTGGGGGACAATTAAAATTGGTGGAATGAATGTCTCACTGCAATTTCATCTCTGTTTGTTTACAAGCATGTCTTATTAAGACCCACATTCCTTTAGAACTCTTCTTGTGCTTTATTATTTATTTATTCAGCTTACTAGCTCAGATGATGAAGCATGACAGTCAGAAACAGCGCTGTCTTTGCATGTGAGTTGAATAAAAAAAAATCTCTCTAACTTATCAAAAATATAGTGTTCGAGACTTGGATCTCAGATGATTTGTGTTAACATTTTTACTGTTTCTTTCTAGATTTCTGCGTTTACACTGTTTTTGACTCGTCTTTCTATCTCGGGATGTAAAAAATCGCTACCTTTTGCAGCAAAGCGGGAGCCAGCGGCTATGGGCCAGCATCAGCACCTCTGCCGTTGCTGGAGCACCGCAGTTTTACGGCCGTATAGCGTGGCGCGCACCGCGTACGCAAAAGCAACTGTTACGATAAACTTGTGACGTAACGTAGCGCCGCTGCCGTCCCGATGCCGACCCGACGATGAGCACGACGTCGGCGCCGGGACGTCAGTGCAGTGCCAGTATCAGTGAGTGCAACAGTGTAGCACGGACGTACGCTACGCTACTCAAAACTCCAATACATACAGATTAAAATATGTTGGTATAAGATTTGGACTTTTGGTTGACCGTGTTTTTCTCAGGAGATTTATTCGCGTAACGAAAATTTCGCTACTGAGGTTGGCTGTTTGATGGTAAGAAACGTTGTCGTTGATCTTGCATGTGTTGCTTATGATTTAGCTGGTATCTGGATAATTCAGATGAAATTTTATTTATATTTTTTATGTGAAACTAATTTAAACATGTTTTTTTCCTGCAAATCAAAAAAGAACACAAAGAATTTATGTAGCAACTTGAAAACTGTATTTTTTATGCACTTATATTTGACAGAATTCTATTTTTATTGAGAAAAAAATATAACAAAAGATTTAAAATAGGAAGACGAAAAAAAATTCTGGTGGTCTAATTTTTTATCTATTAAAACCGTGGGTTTAAAATGGTTCTGTTGAAAAAACTATTTATTAAAAAAGGATGCGCAAAACTCCATAAGAAAAAATACGTTTACATATTTTTAATATCCTGGCGGTTTTATTTGATAATTTTAACATAAAATTTTACAAAACATATTTACTGTTGCCTTTCTAATAAAAAAAAATATCTTTAAACAAGATCCTTGTTTTTATTAAGCCTTTTTAATAAGAACGAGATTCCCCGTTTGCCCTGAAGAAGACAGCAAATCAGGTGACGAAACGTTGCCAATTTCCTACAAATCGTCGATTCATTACGCCTTCAAATTTTTATAAGTGGTTTTCAAGAAACAAAAAGGTGCTTTTTTGCCCTGAAACAGTTAGCAAATCAGCTGACGAAACGTTGTCAATTTCTTGAAAATCATCGAATCATTACACCTACAAGTTTTTTTTAAGAATCGAGACAGGTAGTACATTCAACTATCATTTTTTTTTGCTTCCTTGCTGTCCCACAAGGTTCTTCTCTTGGACTCCAAGTATTCACCTTTTGTTGTATTTATGACAAAATACACTTTTCAAGTGTTTTATTTGACAATTTTAACACAAAATTTCACAAAACAGGTCTTTACTTTTGCGTTTTCAATAAAAAAGTAAATACAACTCTTTGACCCTCGTTTCTATTAGGAGTCTTCAAGAAAAAAAAAGATTATTTTTTTGCCCTGAAGAAGTTAGTAAATCAGCAGATGAAACGTCAATTTCTTGAAAATCGTCGATTCATTACACCTACAAGTTTTATTTTAAGAATCGGAAGATTTAATACAATCAACTATCATTTTTTTTGCTTTCTTGCTGTTCCACAAGGTTCTTCTCTTGGCCTCCAAGTATTCACCTTGAATTAATAATTTTTTTAGTATAAAGAAGCTACCTTTTGTTGTATTTATGACCAAATACATTTTTCAAGTGTTTTACTTGACAATTTTAACACAAAATTTTACAAAACAGGTCTTTTCTTTTGTGTTTTCAATAAAAAAACTATGTCTTAAAGTAAATACAACTCTTTGACCCTCGTTTCTATTAGGAGTCTTTAAAAAAAAGATGATTTTTTTGCCCTGAAGAAGTTAGCGAATCGGCTGATGAAACGTCAATTTCTTGAAAATCGTCGATTCATTACACCTACAAGTTTTATTTTAAGAATTGGAAGATTTAGTACAATCAACTATCATTTTTTTTGCTTCCTTGCTGTTCCACAAGGTTCTTCTCTTGGACTCCAAGTATTCACCTTGAATTAATATTTCTTTTAGTATCAAGTACCTTTTGTTGTATTTATGACAAAATACATTTTTCAAGTGTTTTATTTGACAATTTTAACACAAAATTTCACAAAACAGGTCTTTACTTTTGCATTTTCAATAAAAAACTATCTCTTAAAGTAAATACAACTCTTTGACCCTCATTTTTATTGGGAGTCTTCAAAAAAAAAATTTTTTTTTTGCACTGAAGAAGTTAGCAAATCAGCTGATTAAACGTCAATTTCTTGAAAATCGTCGATTCATTATATTTATTTTAAGAATCGGGACAGGTAGTACAACTATCATTTTTTTTGCTATCTTGCTGTTCCACAAGGTTCTTTTCTTGGACTCCCTAGTATTCACGTCGAATTAATAATTTCTTGTTGTATTTATGAGAAAATAATTTTTTCAAGTGTTTTATTTGATAATTACAACACAAAATAGGTCTCTACTTTTGTTTTTTTTTAAACGTTTTTAATCATGTGACTTCTACACCTGATGATGGTCTTCCAAGACCGAAACTAATTTCCGCCAATATTTTTTACTATTATATTTTTCTAAAAAACTGCTGCAGTGGTATTTTACTTTACTTTTTTAAATGCTAATGACACAAAACAGTCTAAAAATGCAGTTTCTGCGACAAAAGATAAAAAGCGCGAAAAATTAAAAATGTAAGGGGAGAACTGTTTTATCTGCTAATTTTTTAATTACCTTAAAGCCGTCGAATGTACACAATTTGAATAAAACTCGAGAAAATGTACGTTAATGAAAATCAAACAGAATTTTTCCTGTTCCGGCTGTGACTCGGCTGAAAATTTCTGCGTCCGTTTCGACGCTTAAACGAATTTTCAGAGTTAATCAGGGCTAATTTGAGTTTTTTCGAGCCTATTGACTCATCGATTCTGTTTCCACTTAATCAAATTATTCTGATTTTATTTTAAAGACCTTGTAATTTCGTTTTGTTCCGGCGATTTATTCCGTGGGGCTCCGATTCGGTTTCGTTCGTTTTTAAAAAGTTTTACTCCAGCAACAAAAACAAATTATAAAGTCGTAAGACAAAATAAACTGTACAGAACAACAATCATTTTTCAAGCAAAAAAAATTCGTAGCAGTATGTGTATGGTTGAAAAAAAAAAACGATTTTTTTACGTGTTACTCGATAATTTTGAGGTTAAGTTGAAAACCGTTGAATACAAATGTTTTAGATTTTTTAATTATCTACAACTTTTACATTAAACTTTTTTCGATAGGATGCATATTTCACCCACAAATCGTAAAAAACCAATATTCAACCCTTAAAACATATATTTACCTGCCCCCCCCCCCCCCCCTTCCGGAACTTTTACTCGGTCGTCTTGATTTTTCTTAATTTACTTATAACTTACCCTAAATTTTCCGACTACTCACATACTGCTAGGGATTTTCCGGGTATTTAAAATCTAAATCAATCAAAATGCTTAATGACTTTCAATTAAGGTGTCATCAGCAAACATTAAAATTGCCCAAGCATGTTGTTGATAAATATCAAAAAGAGAAGACGTCCCAATACCGACCATTGAGGGACACCGATATTAATATTGAAACAAACAGAAGAATCATTCTTGACTTTTAGATATGACTATATTAAGTAAGACTTTCAGAAATTTTTCTTTGACAATATACTCAAAGGTAGTTTCCATAAATTCGTATAAAACACCTTCTGTTAATTTAAGAAGCAGTTCCTTGGCTTTAACGCACTCCAATTTGGCGATACGGGCTCTAGATTTGGAACCAAGATCATCACCTCTCAAGTTGTTTCTAGTTTCTGCAGTGAAGTCGTGGAAGTTGGTTTCGATTACGTACCAGAGTTTGTTAAAGTTAGAATAGTCAAAACTGTCAAAAGAGAGTTGTTTTGGATCTGACAACGAAACCTAACCTTGATTTTTATTTAAAAATACAGAATGAACCTCTCATTTTAGGCTGGTCTTTCTAATCATGTGAATATCAAGATGCTATGACTCCTCGATTAACCTGAGAGGACAAAACCCTCAAATTTATACTCTGAATAAAAGAGGAGTGCTGTAAAAGTGTGGATATAACGTCACATTCCATAGGCGTACTTTGCAAAATAAAAATAAAATTGTTAATGGGATTAAACTTTTTTTAATCTATTTGCATTAAAACACTTCAGTACCTAAAATCAAAGATTAAATAAAATAAAAAGTTCAAGAACTATCTGTAAAAGTCACCGTCTTCACTATAACTACTGGTATTATTATCATTGTCTTTTCTGAGGTTTATTATTATAGAGTTCCATTGCTATATCCACTTTCCAAAACGAATTTTCCTTACAGTTTTTCGTATTTACACATACAAATAACTGACAGTTCGACTGAAACTGAGACTGAACGGAGAACTGATCTGACCGTCTAAAAGTACCTTAACATTTTAATTGTGACCAGATCAGTTCAAGGGGATTTAACTCTGCATGGTAAGGAGGCAATCTGAGAATTTCAATTCCTTTTTCTCGGGCCATCTCATCTATAATATATTTTTTGAATTTGCTTTTATGCTGCTTTGCTATTAGGAGTAATTCTACCTTCAAGGATTTAGGAGGACTGATAATATTTTTAGAATGAAGCCATTTTAAAATATATATTAATACAAAATTCCGAATCAACTAAAATACATACGATACGGCTGAATGAATGGATGAATAAATAGAGTCTGACTTATCTGTCAAAAGAATAGGTTTATTTTCATTTTAACTACAAATAAGCATTGAAGGATGAGGTAAAAACAAAATTTCTACCTCTTAAACCTGTACTACTTTTACAAATTAAATTACTGCACTCCTTTCTTCTCTAAACTATTGTGTGAAAATAAAGAAAAAAGACATCAATGAAGCACTGGATAAAGTATTAAATTTAAAAATACTCAGGATAAGATAAAATTGTTGTTGCTCAACACTTTCCACGCATTTATGAGCAAATTAAGAAATAAATCAATGAAATAACTATTCCAGGACTACCTTTTGAAATATTCATTTCCGAAATGAATTATGCACAGATCCCTTGTCTCATAGGACCCCAGCCGTGTATGTGAGTCGAAAATTCCTTATCCCGAGAATATTTTCGCTTTTATTGTCAGCTAGAAATTTCAATTTGGAAGTTTTGGGTGCGTGTATTTTCAACCGTACAAGCTTTTATAACCAGATTATGGTTGTAAATCAGCGACGAATCGGTTAAGGTGGTAAGTCGGTGGTTGCAAACGACGCGCAAAGGTTCCACACCAACGATAGTACCCGAATTATACCAGTGGCGTGCTTAAAGCAGTTTCATGGAAGGTCTAATGAATTTTAATGTTTAAGGGGTAATTCAATAATCTATTTTCATAGTAAAAAAAATTTAATCGGAAAATGTGTCCTGTTCAACATAGAAAGAAATTTTCGCAGACAAGAGATCATCATCATGTCAGACAGCCAAGCAGCCATTAATGTCTTGAACTCTCACGTAATCAACTCCAAGATAGTTTGGGAGTGCCTAGAGAATCTAAATGAACTAGGTACTGTTACCCTACTATGGGTTCCGGGACATACTGGAGTGGAGGGTAATGAAATAGCAGACTTACTCGCAAAAAAAGGGGCTGAAACACCATTTCTGGGACCTGAACCCTTCTGCGGAATAAGCACCAGTACAATACTTGATGAACTTGGAAAAGAAGTAAATAAGAAAAGATCCCAATACTGGATATGACTACAAGGAATGAGGCAGGCCAAGACACTACTAGGGAACTATAACCAGAAGAGATCTGACGACTGCATCAGTAAAAGTAAAAATAAGCTCAGAATACTAACGGGTATCCTAACAGGGCACTGCCGTCTGAGAGGCCACCTAAAGAAACTCGGATTAGTAGACAAAGAAGAATGCAGATTCTGTGAGGAAGAGGAGGAAACCTCTATCCACATTCTCGCAGAATGCATTACCCTGCAAAATCGAAGGGTACGATACCTCGGAGAGTATCAAATAGAAGAGGAAGATCTACCTAACCTGAAGCCTACCGACATCCTGAACTTTTTGAAAGCAATAGGACTGGAGGAACTGCTCTAATCGTTGAGACATCCTTAACGACTGGGCAGCAGTAGGGGGCACAATAGATCTTATAGGTCGCAGTGTATCGACACCCCCATCACAGCTAGATAGATAGATAGATAGTAAAAAAATAAAATAACTGTAGAAGCTTTAAAAATTTTTGTTTATTTAGAATAATCTCCAATTAGATTAAAATTAGTTTGTGCAGTAGACCCGTTTCCTTAGAAAAAACTAAGTGGAGGGCGACTTTTACGAGACTGCACACTAATTGTGAGTGACAGCGGCATTGCCTTTTCCATCTTTTAACTTTCTTGGAAAGTTATAATGGAATTTTAGATGAATTATTCATTATTTGGGAGTAGAGTCATAAGGAGAAAATTGCGTACACCGTTTCTTTCTTAACGGTTTTAAAAACGCTGTTTTCTTTTCTTTTCTGGAAGATTTATTAAAATATTAAATGCGTTCACTTTTAAAATCCGGAGAATAAAAAAATTTATGGTTTTTTAAGAATAAAATTGTTTCTGTAATTAAACCCATTATATCCTAGCGTTATATATACCATGTGTCCGCGCGAAAATTTTAAATGGAATTATATCTGGTGTTTTAAAAGATATCGACTTGAAATTTTGGAATGTCATTAAGAAAGTATGGAGAAAATTAACAGTATATGAGACGTTATCCCAACGTGATATTCCCGCCCCCAGTCTACAAATTTAATGACATCCTGTATTTTTTGACATATTTTGCAAGAGCGTAGTTTTTTTAGTATCTCTATGTGAAAAAATGACTTAATTATATAATGAATTTTGTATGATATTTACAGCTAAATATTCAGATACCAGATATTCAATATCGAAAGCAAAAAATAATAGCAAGCCATGAAAGCAGCTTCGTTGTATGAACTGTCAAATAATATTGCTTGTGACACTTCTGTTTACTAGTTAGTATAAACGTTTTCGAAAAATTTTGACTTTGTTTAAATTACAATTAATGTATATGGGCTGGAAATCTTAATAACCAAATAGATAGTCCAATTTTCTACCAGGAAAATTTAAATGTACCTAGATATCTAGATTTTTTGGAAGAATTCATACATCCTCTTATCATTCAGTGCTTGGAAGAAAACATCGAATGCAATCAGTTATACTTTCAGCAAGACGGAGCTTTCCCTCATTTCAGTTTAGAAGTTTTTTTTAACTTATTAAACACGCATAAAGGCATTTAGTATATTACAATCTGGTCAACAGTGACCAATGAGCAATTTAATAGAGTTTGAAACTTAAAACTAAGGTATACTCATCAGCGTTCCTTAGGTTCTGTAGAATGGATTGCACTAAATTAACGTGCACACACAAACTCTGCTTTTGCACTAAAAACACTAAACTAACTCAAAGGGCTTGATCCTCTTAAGTCTTCTTTGTATCCCAGTATTGTCTAGGAGCTGGATAGCCTCGACATTGATATGATAATGAAGTCTTTCTTCATTACTCTTGGCTAATTTCTTGATGGTCTGGTCAACAGTGTCTATTTCCAGACCCGTATGGAGATCACTATTGCGAATGTACCAAGGGGCATGTACTATGTTCCTCAGTGCTTTGTTTTGAAATCTTTGGATGATTGCTAAGTTGCTTGCTTTGGTGCATCCCCATAGTTGGATACCATAGATCCATACTGCCTTAAGTATCTGCTTATAAAGCGTAAGCTTATTATGGAGAGACAGAGTGGAGTTTCTTCCAATTAACCAGTACATTTTTCTATATTTCAGTCCAAGTTCTTCTCTTTTTTTTTAACATGCACTTTCCATTGGAGTTTGGCATCTAAGGTAATACCGAAGTATTTTACTGTGTTTGAATATGGAATCAGGTTATTGTTTATTCTGACTGGAATATGATCTATCCTTTGTTTGTAAAGTTAATGTGGAGTGATTTAGTTTCATTCAGTTTAATTTTCCATCTCTTCGTTCAGTCATAGATAAGGTGGACAGCTGTTTGCAGCTTGTGGGTTGTTTCTTCATTGGTCTTTCCTACTGCTAGAATGGCAGTGTAGTCGGCGAAGGTGGCTATGGTATTGTTTTCTAACTCTGGAATATCACATGTGTACAGTAAGTACTTGTGGTACTCCCGCCTTAATTTCTTTAAGATCGGAATAGGCTTCTTCTTGCCTAATTCTAAAGTATCTTTCCGATATATATGAATGGAGGATACCTGTATATTGTTTTGGAAGGAAAAGCTTGAGCTTATGTATTAAGCCTTCATGCCAAACCTTATCAAACGCTTGGGCTACTCCAAGAACGATAGTAGCACAAATGTTTTTCTTTTCTAATAATTTCTCTATAATGTTGGTTATTCTATGAACTTGGTCGATCGTAGAGTGCTTATTTCTAAATCCAAATTGGTCGTCAGGGATAAGTGGTTTTAGTCTTTTCTCAAATAGTTTCGACCTAACAGGCAGTAATGAGATCGGTCTGTATGACGATGCCTCGTGTGGTGGCTTCCCTTGCTTGGGTTTAGAAGTAAGGACATATTTGGATACCGTTATTCCAGGACTTTGGATAGGTCGTAAGAGTATTATTGAATGGTCAGCTCGCTCCCGAGACTTGACCCCACTGGATTTCTTTTTATGGGGACATTTGAAGTCTGTTGTTTACAGAACACCACCTCTATCCATTGATGATTTGCGTAATAGAAACATAGAGGAATATATAGAAATTAATTGCCACAAGTCTTTGAAAATGTTTAAAATAATGGAAAGAGTCCTTATTTCATTATTTCGACATTTGTCTACTGTCCCCCTACTTCCTTAATAGCATTCTAAAATTTCAAGTCGATAACTTTTAAAACACCAGATATAATTCCATTTAAAGTTTTCTCGCGGACACCTGGTATGTAACGATTACAGGTATCCATTTAAACACGATTTTTATGGGTGTTTAGGCTCTTAAATGGTATATAGCGCTAAAATCATGAACAAGAAACTAATAATTCACATTTATCAAGCATTGTTGTGATTTTAAGTTGGTGCTTGTTCGTTTAGTGAACGTTTGAAAATACATTACTTTGTTGTGAGCATGGATTTACCCTTGAACTTGAAGTAAGTGTTATAGAATTTATTATACAGGGTGTTTGGTGGGTGGATGCATACCTTTGAGTAGCTGATAGAAGACATCATTTTGAACATATTTAGGTACACTTACCTAAGTACGAAGTTTGATGTATTATGAAATATTCGCCATTTTGTAATTTTCTGCAAATCCACTATACAATCTTTATTATTCAGTATTAGAATAAAAATTGAATGATGAGGCTGTATGTATTTGACTTTTTATGATGCTGTAAGTATGTACTGATGTTGCAAAAATGTTTACACTTATCGATAGATACTTTAAATGATAGTAATCGAATGTTGAATTTACAAATACCATGTTTTGGTTCAATGACTTCGAATTTTCATGAAAATTCATGAAGCAATGGCGATAACTTTATGACTTAAAATACTTGTGAAAACTACTAGATTGTATGATCTTTCAAACGACATATCATACAAGCAAGTAAGTTGCCAGTTCGTAAAGTTACAGTCCAATAAAGCAGTGCAAGTCTGAAAGAGATCAACCAAAAAAATCATCAAATTTGGTACTTGATTATCAAATTTTAAACAGCAAATAAATAAAAACTAATTACATCACGTATTCAAAATGTGAAACCGCGTTTCTAATACAGGCGCGCGCTCTACGCCTTACTTCAGTTGTTATATCTGGAAATCTAGCAGGCCATGCTATGGGTCCAGCTCTGCCTATCGAGCTATTGGGGAAGATATTAAGATATTCCTTTACAAAACGACTGTCAGATATCACTTCTATGGACTTTCATGTTTGGGGCCGTACGAAAGAATTGATTTACAACGAAGAAATCCAATCAAGGGAATATCTGATTCAAAATATACAGGCAGCATTCGACCGAATAAGAATTGAAATGTGCTTGAAAGTAACAACGTCCCCAAACATGAAAGTCCATAGAAGTGATACCTGACAGTCGTTTAATAAAGGAATATCTTAATATCTTCCCCAATAGCTGGATAGGTAGAGCTGGACCCATAGCATGGCCTGCTAGATTTCCAGTTATAACAACTGAAGTAAGGCGTAGAGCGCGCGCCTGTATTAGAAACGCGGTTTCACATTTTGAATACGTGTTGTAATTAGTTCTTATTTTTTACTTATTTGCTGTTTAAAATTTGATAATCAAGTATCAAATTTGATGATTTTTTTATTGATCACTTTCAGTCATACTGACTTGCACTGCTTTATTGCGCTGTAACTTTACGAACTGGCAACTTACTTGCTTGTATGATATGTCGTATCATTTAACGTATCTATCGAGAAGTGTAAACATTTTTGCAACATCAGTACATACTTACAGCATCATAAAAAGTCAAATACATACAGCCTCCTAATTCAATTTTTATTCTAATACTGAATGATAAAGATTGTATAGTGGATTTGCAGAAAATTACAAAATGGCGAATATTTCATAATCCATCAAACTTCGTACTAAGGTAAGTTTTAAGTATGTTCAAAATGATGTCTTCTATCAGCTACTCAAAGGTATGCATCGACCCACCAAACACCCTGTATATTTCTTTATAATAGTGGAGCAACATTTAAGTTTTAAACAAATATTACCTATTATTATTTGACCTAAAGTGAGCGTTACATATATTTATATTTGATTAACATTTATGATTACTAAACCATACACAAACCATACTTCGAGATGTTTGTTTAAGCGTACTATTAATTTTCTCCATGAGTGTATATATGCATTAAGTACGATTGCAGAAAATAATAAAATAAATAAAATAAAGCACACACACAGGCTTTGATAAAAACGCCTCACCGTTTGAAGCATCCTCAGAACCTTTTAGAGCATCTTAAATAATGATAGATTTTGAATATGGCGATGAGGAGAAAAATACGAAAAAGGGACAAGAAAAGGGGGAAAATGACGTTCTGGGTGAATAATTCAAGGTTGAGATGAGAAGAAGAACGAGTATGTTCATGGGCGCGCATAGTATGATTTCTGATATATGAACATTTTCAGGCTATGATTTATTAAATTTGTTTAGGTTTTACAAAATTGCTCAAAATAAGGGGTAATGCGGTATAAATTTATTTTGATTTATATTTCTCTCCTATGTAATTGAAAAGTAAGTTATTTTAATAGAATAGAATAACTTTATTGCTTATAAAACATGAGTACAAGATGATTTACAATTTAAAATTACTATTTTTTCTTCATTATGTAATTTTTTGTTTTTTTATTATTTTAGCTTGATAAGTAAACTCTTGTACTCACTGCTAGAAACTATGTTCTATAAGCAATAAAGTTATTCTAAGTTACTTTAATAATTTTTAAGCAGAGAATTAGATTTTGTAGTTTTTAGTACCTTTTTCACTAACACAGTAAAATTAGAGATTGAAAGTCGAGCTTGTCTACGCCATACTGAAGAGGCACAATAATGCCGAAACTAGTCTATGGTTGACGGGCTCCTCTAATAACAAAATCAAAGTTGTTGGTTTAATGTTCTGATATCTCAGGTTCCAACCTACGTCGGGACTTCTATAATTCAATACCTTTTGGGGCATATAGTCCAAGGAGTAGTTGTTTGAAGTCCAGACGTTGTGGCAACGTTGACATTCAATGTCCAATTCCTGGGAGATTAGACTATTTTTCTTTTCATTTGTGCAACACTAAAATACTTACAACTTTATTTTTGCCTTTTTGACATGACAAAATTTTATTAACGCTTTATGCACTATTAAATTTACATTTGTTTAATTATGGTTTACTTAGGCACTGCTTGTAATAAAACTTTAATTTATTTGTTAACTAACAAACTTTTACCTAAACATGTTGGTCAATACGGTGTCGAACTGGAGAGAGTTTAATAAACTGCGACTTATCAAACCTGAGATTACATTTAATTGTGGTTTTGATTATTTTGCTTATATTGCTTATATGTTATTTGCACCCTTTGTCCGCTTTTCGGCGCGCCCATGCGTAAATCCATCTCTTTTCTAAAAGCGCGATATTAAATTTCAATTTATTCCTCTAAAAATGCCGTACATCAGGATTAGTATCCCACCCGAGCGAAATATCCCTTCCACCCACGCCCCCAGGCGACTATGGGCATAAACCCCATTTTGGAGGAAAACTTACGACCTTGTTCTTTGACTTCTACCCTTTACGTAGGGGTGGACTCTCGTGCAATCTCTATTATGGATAATTGAAAGGGAAATTTTTTTGTCTAAGGGTTTGCAGGTAGAATTCAAATTTGCGACTCGCGCGTTTCATTATAATTTTAGATTTTTTAAGAGGTGGTAGAGTAAAAAAAAAATTGTATTAAATAATTTTATTATTAATTGATATTAAAACCGAAACAGGAATACAAAGGTAAGAGAAAAACTTGGGGTACAATCATTTTTATTGAAAAACAAAACTTGGTGGAGATTTTTAAATACATACATAGTTATTTTTGATAAAAAGTGTTTTTTATTTTCAATCAAGTGCTTGGCGAAGTTTCACACCAATGAAGCGTCGATTCATAAGCTCTAAAGAAGGTGAAGACAGTTCCATCTGCAGGAAAGGTCATGGAGTCAGTTTTTTGGGATGCACATGGGATAATTTTCATTGATTATCTATAGAAAGGAAAGACGAGTATTTTGAGAACTTATTGCAGCGTTTGAGTGATGAAATCTTTTATGTTTTCTTCTCGGACTACCCCCGTAACTGGCTTTAAGATCGTTACAGTATTGTATCAAAGTTAAAACTATCTAATCCGTAATAGAAAGAGAAAGTAACACGTGGCGTTTTCGCCCTTAGTTATGGAATTTCGACTCCTTGCTTTCCAGACTTCAGACTCTGTTTGTAATTACAAAGTTGCGAAACTTTGATCTATGAAGTTTGCAATGTAGTTCGTGATGTGGGAAAATTCTGGATCAGTCTGACCCTTGTCACCTTTTTTAGGAAACGAATACGATTTTGTATTGAAATGGGATGTTGGCTGGAAGTCATTTTCCTATATCAATTTTCGAAGGAGATTGACGTTTTATAAATAAAAATATTGGTATATGTATAAACTTGAATACATGTCGAAGTAATTACAAATAGCGACAAAATATTATTTTTGTTAGTGCAGCTGCTTTCTTCCTGACGCCGACCGCTTCATATTTATTTCCGCGAAACACTTGGAAACTACGACGCTAAGAACTTTTACCTACAAAGAAAATAACTTTATGCGAAAACGACAATTTCGTAATGAGATAATTAAAACTGGAACTATCAAAATAGAGCAGGTGCACTTTCCCGTTCTAGAACTCTCGAAAAACTCCTGAAGATCTGCACAGAATGACTGGCGGTAATAATCAATTCTCAACTTCCTAGTTTTCCAACTCCCTCTGACAATGCAAAAAGGGGATTCGCATGATATTTGTAATTAACAAAGTGTTCCGGTTTTTGGAAATTCTGCTAATTAGTAGCCGGAAAACTATGGGCTATGGAAATTTAATTAATAACAAATATTTTCTTTTGCTGATAGTTAGCGATTAGTGACTTTTTTTGAGAGTTTTATAAAAAAGAAAATCTTTTATGTCTATTAGATCGTATACAAATAAGCTCCTAGTTATATAAAATTGTTTTATTTTTGGTTATCTATATAAGGGATCTGTTGGATATCGAAGTATATCGCTGGCTATATCACATGTCGCTCTGTGTCTTTGGCACTCACTGAACTCAAGTTCCCTTTCTAACATAATCAATCGCCTGTAAGCCCTGATGTCCTCGTATCTGTTTTACTTAAGTCAAACAACTGTTTCAATCTTTCTTCAGTTGTAAATATTGTACATATTAGGGAATTCTTTGTATTAGCTTTGAAATACTCTACTCAGTTTTCTCGGTACTTTATCAAATGATTTTTGCAAGTCCATAAATATATGGTCTTGTACACTTCTGCCCTTTTGGAAACTTTGGGACACTGTCGCAATTTGAATTTTCTCTGCACTCTTTTGAGACAGAGGAATATTTCATAATTGAAGTCCGAATGAGTCACTGTCTACACTATTGGGATTTTACTTTATAAATTCGCACAAAATCAACTTTTTTTAATAGTAATTTTTGATATTGTCAAAAATAAAGGTACTTTAAAATTTATATAGCAAAATTTATATTTTTTGACGAACCTGATGATTGTATTTTAGAATTTAGATCATGCAGAACTTTTTATGAAGAATAACTTTTTTTCTAAAATAAAAAATAAAATAAAAAGATTCCCACTTACGTAGACACACTATATACATATACATTCCACCCACAATTTTCGATCGTTTTTTTTTTCGCTGTCGTTTACTAACATTTTCCCTGCCCATTCACCGCTTTTTTTTTTTAAATTTTATTTACAGGTTTGTCAATTAGGGATTGACCTACTTCTAGATCTATAAATTATTAATGTAGTGAAACACATTTGAAAATTGTAAAATTAATCCCGGCTTTCTGGTGAAATTTAATTATTTATTTAAGGAGTGATTAAGAGTTTGATTGGTCTAAAAACAATTTTTTTTTATAAAAAAATACGCACTAAAAATCGGTCAAAATTAAAAAAAAAATTACAATCAATTTCTTCTAAAAAATTGACTGACAGATAATTTCCACCATGAAACAACAAAAAAATGAATATTTCAATGTTACGAACAAATGAAAACGAAAACTAAAATTGCTGGTTCAACAAAACGTTAAACGAAAATTTTGTTCCGAATTCGAAAATTGGATGAATAAACGAACAGTTAGTTCGTTCTTCCGGTTCGGTGTGCCCTTTTTTCGATTCCTAATGCGATATTTTCTAGTTGGCTACACTGCGCTCATTCTGTTCCAGTAGCGCCCCTGAATCTGAATCCTCGAAGTGGGTCTACACATTTTTAATACAACTTTTGGTTTTCTAAGGTTAGAAGGGGAAATATAAATGGTTCACAATTAGAAACGCGCATGCACCGACAGAAGACAATGACGCGGAATGCAAATCAAAGTTACCACAATAGAGACTTGAAAATCAGAAAAACATATAACTAGACGACAAAACGGAAAATCAAATAGAACACATATTGGTAAAAAAAACCTGAAGAAAGAGTAACAAAAACCCCTAAACCCAATGAAAATATAAAAGAGGGAAAATTAAAAAACGAGACGGATATAGAGAGAAGCAGCCCAGAACAAAAACAAGGTACAAAAGTAATAACTAAGAATAAGAGTCCAAAATACCCGTAAAGGAAAAAATATACAATGTGAGTAAGCCACTGTCGAGCTCTATCCGCCATTGACGCAATAGAGCGCATCAACCCCGCGCTCCAAACTAGACGTAATGCAGATCAGTGTTGGCTCTTGCCAAAAATATATGCAACCAGGTGACCCTGTGACCTTTGATATTTCCAACTAATGCGGTTAAAAGTGTCTGTTTTCCGTATTTTTCCAGACCAGAGTTTATGACTATACCGACTTGGTATTCTGATTTATTTGATAAAAGACGAAAGAATTTTCAAGTGGCGTTGCAATATTGCGCCTACGTTCGTGATAGTTGATCATTATTTTTACTTTATGAGAACATTTTCATAAATTCTTGACCAAACTGTAATTGAAATATTTATTTCTCTTCTTAATTTTGTAGAAATATTTATTTTTAGTTGTTTAGGTATGATTGTTTTCTCCTTTTATATTTCTTATTCTTCTTCTGCTTCGTTTCCACTTTCTTCTTCTTCTGTTTCTGCTTCGTTTCTATTTTTACGTGGTTGGTCTATACTTCTGCTTGTTGATGATTTTTCTTTTCCGTTAGTTATCTCTCATTCTCTTTATGTGATTGTTCCATTTTCGTTCCCCATTTAGTGTCCTTTCGTTTATGTTTGCTTTATTATATTTTCTTCTAACTTCATCACTTCATATTCGATCTCTCATGCAAGGTGTTTCCAGCAATTCTTCTAACCTCTAGAATTCCAAGTATAATTGCTGACGATGATTCAACATATATATATTGATGAATTTGTTACTTATTTTAAAAGTTTTTATATTACCTAATCCTCAAAATGGTGAATAACTTCACATGATAAAAAATTCTGTTTGATAAATGAAAAATATAAATTCTAAATCATTGTTTAAAAGTTAATCAGATCCTGGATTAAATCTCAGTCAAGAGACAATATCCACCAAATGATTGAGGGATATTGACTGTATCCTTAACCGTCAGTCAAATCCAGTCTCAAACAGTATTAAATGTAAATCGTCCTATTCAAAATTATTGATTCGTTAAAGATTACTAAATATCTTTAATAAAAAAAACAAAACCTAACTTTAATTTTAGATACTATAATTAAATTATATTAAATATATAGTAAAAAAACATTTAACAAAGATATAGTCTTGCCCTGTACGTACAGGTTTTCCTTGTGATGAGTAATACATTATCTTTGCATATATACTGATACATTAAAATTTGTTAATAATCATTCCACACACAAGTTTACTTCTGTAGCCGTCTCATGTTTATCCCTTAATAATTGTACTTTTTTAAAAAAATTTTTTTGTAAACTTTACGTAATAAACATTATTATTATTATTATTATTATTATTATTATTATTATTATTATTATTATTATTATTATTATTATTATTATTATTATTATTATTATTATTATTATTATTATTATATTATTATTATTATTATTATTATTATTATTATTATTATTATTATTATTATTATTATTGTTATTTTGTGACCGCAAACGTATTGCTAATATGTATTTTTTGGTCAATAAATGGTATGGTATAATATTATATTTTTAAGGAGACATAGTGTAAAACTTATTCAGGATAGAAACGTGCCATGTACATTTTATTTTCGCATATTTTGATGATAAAATTTGAATTAGCACAAATTTGATTGCATTGTTACGACCGATACATGTTTGTCAACAAATATTAATTATGCGTCGATTCAAAGCTGATTATTCGTCAATACAGAGCTGGCATTGACGTTTTATATATAGAAAAAAGAAATTATTTTTGCAAGGAGATTAAAATTAAAGTTCAGAGAATGGCTTCCAGTTAGCCTTTTTTATATTCCATTTAGGGAGTGGTACAGTTTCCTGATTATTTTCATTATTTTCTATGATAATTGGGTAATGATCACTGTTATATGTAGGATATTCCAATGTCTGGCAAGATAGAAAGGGGTATAGCGCATAATCACATGCTCTTAAGTCTAATGGATTATCTTCTCCTGTTCTTACGTTAAATCTTGTAGGTCTTCCATCATTTAAAAGAGTGAGGTCAAAATGGTCTATGATAGTTTCTTCTAAAATCTGACCCCTTTGATTTGTATATGTAGAACCCCAGATATGATTATATGCATTCATCATATCGCCCTTTCTTGAAGGTGAGAATAGATTAATGCTGCAAAATTGTCTGTGTAGTTTTCGGTTACGCTGACTGGGTCCGATGAACCTTTGACATTTTCTAGAAGATCTGTAAACTGGTGAAAATTCAATACAAAAGGGGGATTTCCAGGGTTTTTGTAGAATCAATTTTATCAGTAGACTTTTTTTTCTTATGGATAGGTTGGGTATCTGGTTTTGTAAAAGGAATGCTCTTTTCTTCTGCTATATCTGGAGGTGTTAGGGTATCCTCTATGTTATGTTTAGTGCTTTGAGTTGATTGCAGTTCTATCGGTTCATTGATAATCTTTTTTTGTTGTAGTTGTGATTTCGTGACATCCAAAATGAGGTGGTAGAGGAGTGTTGTGTAATTGAACTTGGAGAGGGATTTATAGTCACTTTGGTTAGGGTTGGGGTGTTTGTCGGGGCATCAACTGATATTGATTGTGTGCTTTGAGAAAGAGTTATATTTGAAGAACTTGTTTGGGTTACGGTTTCAATTTTGGAAATTTAAGTAGATGTTTGAGTATTGTATGGGCGATGATGTTGGTGAGATCGGTATATTTTGAGGGTTTAAAATTGTGAGTGAACAATTAGCAGCTACATGACCTGTTTGGTTGTTGTAGCATGTTAAGTTACCCTGTGACATGAAGATCCTGTAAGAAGTGTTATCGTGGTTGATTATAAATGACTCTGGAATAGGTAATTGTGTTGGGTTTATAAAGATTTGACCCATATTTTCTAACTCCTGTATTATGATTTCATGAGGGATGCTTGGGCAAACGTTAGAGAGAATGATTCGTTCAGCAGGTGTTACATATCGACGAGCTTGTAGAACTTCGTTATTATGGTCATTCATAAACTGGTCTACGATTGACTGAGATGCTAGATACATGAAGAATCCTTGGTTTTATATTTTTTGGATTGATAATATTTCCTAAAGGTATCAGATAATCTTGTAATTTTGTGTCATTTATTGCAGAAAAAATTACAGCTTGTTCCTTTGAAGGGTATTTTGTTTGAGATACTATGGTTGAGTAGTTTTTATTCGTTGAGGTATTACTTTGAGAACTTCTGTAGTCGGGAGCCCCAATGCCGACTTGATTCATTTTAAATAAAAATTTATGAAATATCCCAGGTACGGACCTTTCTATTTCGTAGCATTCCGCTGCGATAAACAGGTGTAATTGTGTACAATAGTTTTTGCTTGATAATACTCTTGCTTTCAGATATTTACTTAAATATTTATAAGAAAGATTAACAACTGTGCTTACAGTTTTTTAGATGTAATACATCTGTTATATCTACTTCACTATGTCACAAAAATTTGAACGAAATATTAGTAAATACTCAGTTAAAAATTCTCTTTTACGAGAGCTAATATCGAACACACCGATCTGTCCTAAGTCCAGAACCGGCCTCGAAAAATGATGAATACAATAGTTTTAGATTTTTTAATTATCTACAACTTTTAAATTAAACTTTTTTTGACAGGATGCATATTTCAACCAGAAATCGTAAAAAACCAATATCGAACCCTCAAAACGTATATTTACTTACCCCCACCCCCCTTCCGGAACTTTGACTCAACCGTCACGATTTTCCTTAATTTACTTATAATTTATCCTAAATTTTCCGACGCCACTTGCTCCCAACAATGGTTCCTTCAACCATTATTTGAAGCAAGCGGCTTTTGCGAAATGCAATAAATCGATTTCTCAGATTAAAATAATTCCGCTCCATCTAATTTCAACATACGTTATTCTCTTTACGGCTGACTGTATAATTTCACAAGAAAATGTTAGACGTATGAATCCAATTCCAATGAAATTTCAAATTTGCATATGTCGTAATCTACAAATTGTTCTAGATTATGTCTACAACGAATGTAATAGGTACGTCACGTTACGATAATTTTAGCTGCCGTTAGCACAAATTCCTATTACCAGACACTTGTTTTAAGTGAATTTACATCAAGATCTACGTGACTTTACACGATGCATTCTCCTCCAATGTAAATTGTTACGGTATACTATGGATGTGAGATAAAGGAGAATTTTCGGAAAGAGATGATCCGAAAATTCATTTTTTGGATATTAAAGGTTTATCTAAAGGTTCCAAATAATATCGATTTTTAATTTTTTTACAGAATTTTGCTTACAAATGTCTCAAGGATGTACTTACAAAATTTTAAGATAAAATACGTAAGAAATAAGGATTTATCGGTTTTTTTAAATGTGCTACAGAATATTAATTATGAAACACTTGCTGCTTATTCGAATTGCATATATTTTCATTCTATAACAAGTTACGCAATGAATTTTCCGTAATTGTTTAAAAAAATAAGGGTGCCATAATGCAGGAGCAGATCCAGGCAAGCACGAACATACTTTTTTTGTAATTAATATTAACATTACTGTAACAGATCGGAGAGCTGTGCCATTAAAGGCCCAGCTTACCATGTGACTAACGACATTTGCACTTCATAAATAATTCAAAATCAAAATATATTAAATTTTTGATACATTTGAAATCAGTAAAAATACCTTCGTAACAACGTTAAGCAGAAGGCTACATAGAAAATTCTTTATAAAATAGAGTAAAGGTAGCAAATCAATTAGTTTCCTCTTTAACTGGATCTAATTCAACCGTAAACAATTCTTCCTGCTACACAAATATTACATTTGCATCATCCAACCAATCTGATCTAAAAAATATTACAGAAAATATTTCTAATGCTTCAGCGTTAAATTTTAATAATTCTACCAACACCATAAATATGAATATTAATACCATGTAATGTATGTCTTGTAATAAAAATAATTTTAACTGTTTAAATTTCATTTATTTTGAATTAATTCTATTTGGTCGTGGAAAAAATATAGTCTATTACTCGGTTACATCAAGCTGAAGCTCAAGGTACTCGGTTACATTAGCTAACGCCTCGGTAGATAATAATATTATCCTGAGGTTGGTTAAAGGGCACGACAGGAGTAAGGGTAACCGCATTGCCGATTCCTTAGCCAGGGAAGCGGCTGGACTAAGACTTTTAGGACCCAGCGACACCTATGGCTTGACGACTTCGGCAATTGCGGAACTAGCCAAACGTTACACCCATGCCGAATCTCTAAAGAGATGGGATGAAATCAAGGGATGCAGGATCACCCTGGGCGACCCTGGGAAGCTGGCGTCGAAGAAATACTTGGCGATGACCAGGAAAAACCTACGTCTATAGCAGTAGGATTTCTGACTGGCCACTGTCAACTAAAGAAACACCTCCATACAATGGGGCTGTCCAGGATGTGTGAACAGGAAGACGCATGTCCTATGCGATTGCCCGGAGTCGTCAATGAGAGAGTGACTGTTCGGTGAGTCTTGGCATACACCTGCCGATATAAAGGAGATGTCTCCTAGTGACTTGTTCACTGTCCTGGAAAGGACAGGATGGACGATGACCTAGGAGGACAACTCCTCGGGATGATGTACAATGAGTCAAATGTGGCCTAAGTGATGTGGGACTAACTCACCCCCCCTACTCTACAGATACAGATACTCGGTTAGAATGAAAAATGTGAAAGAATCTCCTGTTTATTAATTTTGACACAGCCAGTCGTTTTGTATGCCTTAATTATGTGTATGCACCAAATTTGAACCTTTTTGGATTTTTTTGTAGAATCTGATTCTATTTACATCCGAAAAAACTCACTTTGTCCCCCTTTTTACAAACATTTAGGAAAAGGAAAAGTGAAATTACATCCCATTCTTTCTCATAAACTTTTTCTTTCGATTGTGAAAACATTGCGTTTGTCTTATTTCTATACGAGCCCAAATAAAAAGAATGGAAAAAGAAACATTGTATTTTTTGATACATTGTGTTAGAATTGGTGTGGAATATCCTCCGATCGATAAGGTAGGTAGTCTTGCTTATACAAAGACGGATTCCGTATAATACTTGAGTTCGACTTCTCCGCTTTTGTAAGTTCTCTACGACCGGATCTTCACTGGAATAAAATTTAACGTGACATTTCCAAACGTAATACTTCATATTTTATTAATGAAGATAAATAGAATGTTGCGTTAAGAGTGTAGAAACGTCTTTTTTCGTTTCACACGATTCGTATATATTTAATCAATTTTTGGAACTCTGTTGACCTACTAAAAAGTAGTCCATTTTAGTATTTTTCAAACTTTTAACCTGAAGCGAGCGTGCCTATTGGTACGTCATTTCCGGAAAACATTCTAAATTAAAAATCAAACACAGATCACATAATCGTCTGTATAAAACAGGCACTTCATACACAAAATACGAAATTACAAAGCTAAAAAGTTAGAAATATCCTTGTCTTTCTTTTCTGTTTTAAAGAACCCAGGTTACTTATTTATACAAGATCCAGCGACGACGTCTCTAGAACCACAGGTACCATCCACAATTCCACTTAATATCACAATATGTCTTTTGACATATAAATAAATTAAAAAAAATTGTCTGGCAATGAATTACCCTGTAAACGGTAACTCGAAACGTTTTCTATAAACTCTCTCCATCAATATTTGTAACTCGATCATCGAATTCTAGAAATATCCTTATTTAAATTTAACGTTCAGGAAACGCGTTGAAAATTGAAACTTGAGTTTTCCACGAAGACCACAAGAAGTCTGAAGGGAAATTATTGCAAATTCGATATGCCCATCAATCCTCTCATTATACAGCGAAATTTTGCTACTCAAATATAATTACTACGGAAATTGTTTGGGCTAAAAGATTTATTTTCAAATTTTATTTCACATTACAAAATCTGGTTATAAATATAAACAGTTAAAGGTCAAATTTTAAAATCTTCTTTTCCATTCTGTCCTTATTATCCACTGGTACTACCAAAAATACAGAACTTGACTCACTAGATATCTAATGGTATACCTTCATTTATCATATGACCAACCGTAAATATCGAATTATATCAGAACTATCTGATAAAACCGGCACTGGAGGATAAAAAAATGACAGGTTTCTTTTTAAAAGCCTTTCTTTTTTAAAAAGAGCACGTTTTCGGACGAAGAATTCTAGCGCATTTTTGCAGATTTCTACAAGAAAAAAAATTATTATTTTGAGTATTAATTTGTTGGTGAAAGTTTTAAACAAATCTCTACTTTTGAGGATTCAAAAATTCACAGATAATAATTTTTGAATCTTTTGTTAATCATTCGTAAATACTAGAAAATACAAGCGCCCTAAGACGGGTCCCTGTGATACTCGTGACAAGTGACAATAGGCTACCCCCCCCCAACACCTCATCAGTATGGTTTCCTACCTAAAAAATGTACTATTAACGCAATGTTTTCCGTTCTCAATGAAATATATTGAGACAAATAATTACCGATGGTGGCGCCACATTCGTCGATCAGCTGGTCACGAAACGCGTAACATTTGATAACTAGTGCATTAAGTTATACTGAGTGAGTGGTTTATTTGTAGTATTTTAAGACTTTTGTGATTGTTTGAGGTTTTTGATTTGGAAATTACCATAATATACCTGTAATTGTAAGTATTTAGACTCAATTGAACCTGTTTTTTTGTGTCGTTATTCTAAAATTGAGGTTATTTATTTAGCATATCTTACGTTTTTCAGAATTTTATTGAAGAAAAAAAAAGGAGAAATTTATTGTTTACTTATGTTTCTGTGTGTTTTTTTTGTTTCAGGATGAATATAGCCTTGAGGTATTATCCTCTACACCTTTACTAATGTAGAATGATATTGGAAGGGAGCTAAATCATATGCCAAAGAAACATACAACAGTTTTCTGCTGATAAATTTTATTTCAATTTTTTCAGGATAATAATTGTAAAAGTGATTTAAATAAAAAATGATTTCTAAGAACCTACTTTTGATTGATTTATGGTAAAATCTATTCTATTCCTTGATTCAAAATTATTTTTTTAAATCAATATCAAATTAAAATATAAAAAATTAAGAAATTTTTTTCTTGGCTTAAAACACTTCATAGGCCATTAAATGTATCTGTTGCAAAACTTTTTGTTTTGTATATCTACTTTGTTTTTTTCAAAATAAACACAAAATTTATATTTTTTAATCCTTTATTTTAACATAAGTTCAAAGCTAACTTTGAATTATTCAGTGTTAGTAGTATTGTATTATTATAATAATTAATTAATAATAGTAACTGTATAATTATTGAAAACAGGTGTTGTACAAGAGGGGAACATAATAATGGTATTTTTAAAATTATGATGTGACAAAGGTTTTATTTTACTGAATATTACCTTTAGAAAAATGATAAGTTGAAATATCTGCAAGGATGTGCACACCTAATTAGATTTTAAGTTTACATATATAAAAGTACAACTATACAGTTTCGACAGTTTGTAAGGACAAGTTTACTTAGTTTATATGCAACACTTTGCTGTCTTCTAACCAACCATCATTCCTTGCACATGCAATAGTTTTAACATCAAGTGGCTTACTGGGCAAAGACGTGATAGCACACCCTTTTTGCACTACGTGGGTGCTATTTTGTTTGAAAGAATTCCTGCAAAAATTTCAGTTGTAATTAAGAAATAATCTCAGAAATGCTAATCTTTATCTTACCTGATTTTGTAATATAATCTTAGATTTAAAATTGATTACACTTTTCCCGGAATTTACGACGATCAACTTTTTCGATTCGATGACACCTTTTTTGTTGCTTCTTGGGTGGATCATAATGGAAGTGTAATTCCGGATTTTTAGATTTCCTAGAGGTATACCCATAAACGCAATAGTTTGTATTATTTTTATTGGGCATTTTTAACTTTTAACTAACAAATAACAGCAAAATACTCGAAGCACAAAATCAAAGCACACGTTCGACTGCAGGTAAACAAACGTTACGCGTTTCGGGCAGTTCAAATTAATACCGCTAGTGTCGCTTCAAAGTTGTGTTCGTCTCAATACTTCACTTAATGATAAACTTTTCACAGATTCAGTATTTTGTGACTTCGCAAAGGCTTTTGATTGTTGATTATGTTAATCATGAAATTTTTATTAAGAAATTACAAATTTATGAAGTACGGGGTTCTCCTTTGCAATGGTTTAAAACTTACCTAGAAAATAGAAATCAGCAGGTGCGTGCTAATGGTGAGGATTCTTCAAATCTACCAATTAGCAGTGGATTACCTCAAGGTTCAGTATTAGGTCCAATTTTATTTTTATTATTCATCAAAGATATCACAGACTTAAAAATAAGTGGAAGAATAACGTTACTTTCCGATGACACGAGTGTAACCTGGAGTAGTTTTGATATGCAGACATTACAATCTCGCATAAACAAAGATCTAGTAACTATTAAATACTGGTCTGACTCGAATGGGCTTTGTTTCAACACCAGTAAAACCGTAGCAATATCTTACAGAGGTACTTTACAGCCTATAACTCTAAGTAATAATCCGATTCTAACGGTGAACTCAATTAAGTTTTTGGGGTTTTTGTAGCTTATACCAAATTACAAAAAAGAGCAATTCGTTATGTATTCGGTGGCAGGTGGCAGGGCACACTGTGAAAATTACTTTAAAAATTTCAAAATTCAAACCCTTCCTGCTCCATTTATCTTTGAATCCGTCTGCTTAGTTCGCAAGCACATTCAAAATTTATCGGAAAGACCAACTCATAGATATCCTACAAGAAATTTAGATACTGATGTTTATTTAACTATTCCCATCTCTGACCTAATAAAAAACTTTTGTTGATAAAGATAAAATTTATTCCTTTGTTTAACCAGCTAATTTTTAAAATGTGTCTCTTTTGTTAGTTTAATTTTTTAATTTGTATGTAAATGTTCTTATGACTGGTTTTTTAAAAAGTTTTAAATTTTATAACAATACTTTAAATTCATATAAATTAAATTTATAATATATTCGTTCCTTATTTTCTAAAAATAGAATTGTAATTTATTTATTTATGTGCCGACATGTTGTTGGTGTGTTCCTGTGGTAATTCCTGCGTGGAAAAGTTATGGTGAGTTTTACTTTATTGAAATAAAATAAAATTAAATTAAAATAAATTCTTTAAAATCATGTAACTTAACAAATTTGTTTTTTAACTCCATAATTTTTCCACGCAGGGCCTGATGATGGCGATTTGATCGCCGAAACCGGTCGCACCTTCTAATAAATAACTTGTGAGATAAAAAGGACATTTTCTTCCATACCTTCAATAATAAAAAATTCTATTACCTACAATGCCAAAAAATTGTATAATAACCTCCCGATACAGTTAAAATCTATAAATTCATATGATAAGTTGAGAAGATCGACTAGGGCTTTTCTTCAAGAAAGACTATTTTACACAGTGGCAGAATTCTACAACGTGCCTTAGACTTTTGGGTTTCAGCATATAGAAGCAATAATTAAATTAAGTTAAATTGGAAATTTTAATTTAAACTTTAAGTTATAGTGACATATTTTGTTTGTGCTTTGTTTTGTCTAGTAATTTATTTTTATTATGATTAGTTTTAATTTTCGCTTTGTCTATAAAATTTTTCTAATTTTTCTATGACAATAAAGCAAATTCTCTCTCTCATACATTTTAATATTTCAAGAAGCAAAGCAGAGATGATTCATCTACAGAAGCAAAACAAAATTCAGTACTACAGGCTTCAAAATTGTTTTCGTTTCTAATGAGAATATACTTTCAAATGCCACTTCTAAATCTTAAATTTAGAAAGATAGCGTCAAACGTAGCGTAAAACGAAATTAACTTGTAGCTTTTGCAGCTTTTACGGTGCGGAAAAATTCGCAAACAAAATTCAGTCGGTCGATTGCAGTCGCAATCAGACGTCACGAGGGGAATAAAAATTTGATTTTAAAAGTACGTGTCAATTATGTTTAAAGAACCCCAAATCGACACCGTCCCGAGTCGACGGGCGAGCTTCGGTTTAAAATTCGCTTTAGGCATGGAAACCGCGACGCCCGACCACGCTGCTGCGGCGTACCCAAAAAGAGAAAATAGGGACGTGGATATCGAAGAGGGATTTGATGCGAGGAGAAATGATCGGCGTTCAAATATGAGCTTAGTCGGCATTGTTTTGATCTCGAATATAAAACATAATAATAATTCACAAAATATATAACAGTACTGAAATAAAATACAATGTTCTTCAAGAAACTTTGTTGAGAGCAAGCAAATGGGACCTTGCTGCCTCTTCCTCCCTCCAAAAATGTATTATTTGCAATTTCCCTTGTAGTTACGTGAAAATTCACGTTCACGACATCATCGCTAATTTATTCTTTTTCTTCCACGTTTTGTTCACTTCTTGTGCTTCACTTCACACTTCTTGTTTTCCCAAACCTCTCCTTCGAAAACTCTCAAGTCGCTCATTCCTTGAATCAGGATATCGAACTGAATACATTCTCCTGGTTTCTGTAACATCTACCCGGAATGTAGATCATTTTATCAATTATATCAAATCACCCTTGGAACATTTGAATGTTACACGAGTTGTCAACAAACGTGACATTTAATTATCGAGCTGAATGTTTAGGGGGTATATCATTATTGCTTTTATGGCATAAAACTGAGAAAACAGTGATCCTGAGTTTTGGTTGCACCTGTATGGGAAAAGAGTCATTCGGTAAATTTATGATAAGTCACACATTTACCAGACACCCTGTATGTTGGTAGTTATTTTTGGAACATAGCTTTTGTTGCTCTCAATAACTTTTATTTCAGACATTTTTTCCTATCTCAAATAGGTATACACCGGTATATAGGAAGATTGATTAGTACTACCTCCTTTGAGATACCTTTTGAAAAATGGTCCCAAATCTCACACGGGAGTGGTAAAGTGATCCCAGTCCTTAACTACACCCCAAATTTAATATAGTAAAGTGGTCTCAGCTTTGATCCGGTTAATTTTACCTGTTATTACTTCGTATAATTATAGGTAGTGAGGACAAATATTAAAATTAATACTCTTACATTTTATAACGAATTTATTTATTTTTGAACTATACAAATGAGAAACCAACGTTACAAAATCCATTTTGGCTATTTCACCACTTTTCAAAGAGGAAATTTTATATTCTAAAAATTTCTCTCGTTTAACAGTAGCACTACACTTTGTAGAATATTTTGAATATATGCTTTAGCATTTAATGTAGTTATCCAATTGTATTTTTAAAAGAACATCTATAAAACATGTTTGGATGGGTATAATAAAATGAATCTTTTAAATGGCTATGAAAAGATTCACAAGCGTTGGTTGTCATGTTCAGCTATATAATTTTCCGCAAAACTTAATAATTTCTCGCTCTCTGGTTTGATTTCTAATAATTCGAATCACTCACATCTTCTTAAACAATATGTCAACCATGTACCGAGTTTACTTTTGTAACATAATTGGTACAGAGTTCTAGTTTCTGAATTTGTCGGTACCATGCTAGACTCAGATGAAATCTACAGCGATTTTTTCACTGCCAGGAAAAGTTTGTTTTAAGGCACTGTGTATGGATATTTCAAAATCAATAACAAATTTAATGGGTTTAAAAACAAAATTGAAATCTGTGCATATATGGATAATTTTTTTGAAAAGCGAAATGTACGTTTTAGCAGATTTATCTTTTAAATGAACATATTTACGTTCAACCAATCAAAATATCATTAGAGTTAGAGGGTTGTTAATCCCTGCTTGAGACCAGTTTACTATATCTTAATCTGCTACCTGGTTTCTAATGAGGGTCTTTGGGACCAGTTTACCACTCACCCTTTGAGATACCAAAAAGATTTTTAGGGAAGACGTAGTAGCAAGCTTTCCATAACTTCGTGCTAGAGTAAAGTTGTATTTAATTAAATGAAACACACTATATTTAATTTTAAATTTGATTCCCAGCCAACCAATCAAAATAAGAGCTCTTTCTTCCATATTATACTTAAAGCTTCTCAAGCTAGATCACATTGCGAGCCTTCTCCTTTTGAGTAAAGCTTGTACAGTTTTCTTAGCTAAAATTTAAAATTTACTAAATAAAGTACAAATTCAATAGTTACTCAACCATATGTTTGAATTTGAATTTTTTTGATATATTTCAACTCAAAAAATTTGTTATTCCTTTAACAAATTGCCTTAAAACCGACACTGGCCAAATAGAGAGAAAATTCGAGTGGAACGATGGTTGCGCAAATCGATGGGCACTAGGCACTGGGCCAACATCGCATAATAGTTAATATAAACTGTTACGATTTACGCGTTACGGTATACGGTGCTGTTACCCTATAATGTATATCCCGACTCTCTATCTCTTTCTCTCTCTCTCTCCCTGTCGTGTTGGGTGGTTTCCCCAGATTAATGTTGATATTCAATAGTGGGACTAACTGCAGCGTCAAGCTCGTTTAGAGAACAGCGTTGTTAAACGAGATATTACCGCTATAGAACCAACTAACCGAGTCTTATTTGGATAAAAAGTTGTTAAGGCTGTTCTACCGCTTCTCGTTTGGTCAAAGTTGAGAGTTCCCTCATCCATTACATAAAATAACTCCTCAGCTTAAACTGAAACATGTTAAACAATTAGAGTTGCCAAAATTATTTCTTTTATAATCACGTTTTTCACAAAATGAAATATTGTCGGAAGGGGAATTACAGCGAAATTTTTGCATCTATTTTTTAAAGCCAATGGATTGATTGACTGATTAATTAAGACGATGTACCTGTCTGAGGTTTATAAATGCCTCAATACTGCAGCCTTAAGACTTATTGTACTATGTCAGTTACATCGTTATGTTCAGGTAAAGAGGTTTGTTACCTTTATCAGGCTGAGTAGCCTTTTCACCAGATTTTCTTTTGGAAAGTCCTCCTGTGGGTTTACCGGCCCCAGTAGGTTATACCTCCAGTGCGTGAGTGCCTGGCACTCTAGTATTATATGAGAGGCTGTTTCATCCTCCTCATTGCATAGTCTACATATGGGTTCATCTTGAAAGATGCCCATTTTATGTAGGTGTTCCCTAAGGTGACAATGTCCGGTTATTAGTCCCGTGGCATGCCTTATTTGATTTCTGCTTAGAAAACCAATGGAACAAAGATAACAATATTCGGGGTAATACTTTCTTTTTACTTGATTTCATCACTAAAACGCCGCAAAAAGTTCGCATAATATTCGCCGTTGATTGTTTTTCCATTCTGACCAGCCTACAGATGGAACTATCTCGACAGTCAGGCATTTAGTATGTGGCGATTTAAATTCAATCACCGATGCCTAAAACAATCGAGCTGATGTCTCTCTTCAATTATTTAAAGCAGTGTTTCCCAAAGTGTCGCAGGGTATCCGAATCAAAACCTGCTTCAAGTCCGCAAACACAATCCGCAGCCACCTTACAAAAACCAAACCACAAAACAAGAATAATGACTCCAAGAACTGTGTTCGGATACCCTGCGAATGTGGACAATCATACATCATACATACCAAGAGGCCGCTGGAAACCAGGATTGGTGAACATAAGAAGAACACCCAACGAGGGGAAACCAGCCAGTCAGGAATAGCAGATCACGTCTGGACCCATCAACACAACATTAAATGATCCGAAGCTGGGGTAATTCACAAGGAGGAGCACTGGATCAAGAGAAAATTCAAGGAAGCAGCCTAGATACTGAATAATAACGTGTTCAGTCAACCGAGTGTAGAGATTCGCAACGTATGGAAACCGTTGATAGGACAAATGAACCAGTTACGCTTCACTGAACCGGAAAGTTCCGTTTCAGCAAATCCCGCCAGAACACACCTGTAAATACCCACGCATCCTCATTTTTCGTCAGTTATCACCCGAAGACGATTGTAGATACACACAATCGAAACGTCGTGACAAAAGATTGAAAAATCTTTATACCTTTAGACAATGGAAGTCTGAAACTCCACTTTACAAATTGGGCACAGTTAGATATATCTGTGGATTCGTCCATTTGGAAAGAGAAGTACGTGACATTATATGTACCATTTCAACAGTTGCTGGCAAAATCAGATTTTCAGCAATTGTGTGCGGATTACTAGTTTTGGCAACGGGACAAGCAACTTTATAACTTGCTAATAATGCTTTTATCTTGCTGTTTGTGAAGGACCTTCAACTTTCTTTCAAAAAATTCTACGGGTTTGTCTTTTTTATATGGATTGAAATGTCGAAGAAACTTTGATGGCTTCATGCTTTCTTTTGATAATACATTGTGGTTTATTAGAAATAACGGTAAAACCACATTTAAGATACTCATCAGTGTAAAGTCTGTTTTTCTTTTTATTACTGCCACTTTCAAACGTAGATTCCTTGTAAATTAGGCACGCTATTTTGGTTTGGGTGATGAGTAGGGGGAAATAGGGGGTCGTGAATGTCGTGATCAATTTTTCTCAGAAAATACGAAAACAAAAAACGGTAACTCCACTGTACGCGATCAGTTCTTCGAGAAGTTCCACCACTGGCAGTTATAAAACGAAAGGAAATGGAAGTTCTCTTGCACAAAATAGAGCTGTCAAAACCACAAAAGAGATTCAATTTCGATACTAGTCGCGTCATCGGCGCGCTATGACATTTCTGTTTTCAAACGGCGATGCAAGAAAACTTCCAATCCGGATATAACCTCGGTTGGCTTCTCCATGTAAAAGGCATCGTGATTCAATCACTGCTCGCTGGAAATATCAGATATTGATGCACGTACAAAAAAAAACAAGTCGAAACATCGAGTTTTGCTTCGTTTCGTTTTTCCGTAGGTACGATCTATTTTTGATAAATAGTTTATAGTGGAAATATTTAAATTATATGTTTACATTTTTTTTTGTGGAACTAACTCTGAATTTGGAGCTTCATCTGATTCTCCTAAGAGAACTTTTAGTACTTGATTTAAGAAATAACTAACAAAAATAATTCTTAGCCGTATGTGGATGGTCGGTAAATTTAAGGTAAATTATAAGTAAATTAAGAAAAATCAAGAAGACTGAGTAAAAGTTCCGGAAGGGGGGTGGGGGTAGGTAAATTAATAACATTTAAAATATATTGTATAGAATTCTTAGGCTTACTTAATTATTATAATTTTAATTAAATTTTATTATTATACTTTTTTTAGTTTAAATTTAAAATCCTATTCTGTTGAGCGCCAATTATATTTTTTATTTTACTTTATATTTATTTTATAAGTACTTGATACTGTTTATCTCAGGGTCAAAAAGCGACTTCATATAAAAAATTGTGATCATTTACATTTTATAGGCTTTTATTGAAATTATTGAAACATAAAAAAGAAGAACATAAAAGATAACAAACATTAAACTAATTACCTTTCAATTATGTGATAATAATTATTAAAATTCTATCCATCTTTCACATCTAAACTATTCTAAAAGAACACCTACAACTACTTAACATTATTAAAGTTTGAATTGTTTAAAAGTTCACTTACACGGAGACTCTCGAGTTGTACCAAAAAATGGCAGGTATAGAAAATCCTACCCTCTACTTGTACCAAAAATATTCTGGAGCGGATTAGCGGATTATAACTATATTAAGGTCGGCTTAGGAGTAATAGGTAGGAATTTTATGAATTGCTAAATAACTTCTTTTAATTATATTGACAAAATATGTACACTGAATAAAAAATATATATACTTACTTAAAAATACAAAACTAAAACTATTGCGGCAAAATCGGTTGCTTAATGATTGTACAAATTCAAATTTTTCTATTGTTCCACTTTTAAATTCTGCTATTTTTTTAGTAACTCTTGCCGCTGTCTAGTAATATTTTTTAATTTTTTATTAAACTGATCAGCAGTTTTTACTTTGGCATACACTTCTCTTTGGGTATTTAAAATTACATCTAAAAAAGGAAATATAGGTATTTGGATGAGAAGAATAAAAGCTGGACTTTAATAGATCGGCACATACTATCTGTAGTACATGCCCAAATTTTTGGTGGAAATTTGACGTTCTCATATATAATTTTCGACTAGATAGTCACAAAATTTTAAGACGCGTTCATCACTAGGCATTTTTCCCAAAGTTCAAATAAAAAATCACCCACCTCCGCAGGTTCCAGAAAGTGTATGCCAAAGAATAATTTTTATGATATTTGGGATTTTAAAATTTTAGTTTGTCATTATCCCTTATGAATAATCCCTGTAATTGACACTTAAATAAAATTATCCTTTTGGTACAACTAGAGGGTCAAAAAAGGGTACCCGGTAACTCAGGTAAACTTGGTTCAACTCGAGAGCCCCCCACTTACACAAGTTTTTCTTTTAATTAACCTTAATTGTCCAACTTTTGTATTTAAACTAATATAAGTCTCTCTCTCTAAATTAAATCATACTCCTATCCTCTTCTTTCTTCATTTATCAGTATCATCCAGTTGCTTCTTCAATTTCATTTATTATTTTAATACCATTTAAAAATTAAACTTTCTGAGTATTTTGTTTAATTTTTTTTTAAATTAATTTTCTTTCTCTTTCGAAATTTTTCAATCAATGTCGAAAGTTCTTTTTTTCTAATTCACAACCTCCCTCCATTTTTTCTTCAGTTTTTTTCAAATCATAGATTCCAAATCAGAAATTTCCACCAATAGTTATAACGAAATCTACGACCTCTACCTATGATGTAAATTGATCACAATCATCCATCCTTGACCACAGAATAACAAGTAATATAGGTAGACAAGTAGGTGCTGTCATTCACTTTGAATTGAATTTTCACGCTACAACATATTTCCTTAATTAATCCCATCGAAAAGAATGCTTGTAGTTCACGCCACTGTCACTTTTAAAAAATCGATACCACCGCCGACCCATGCCACTGGATTTGGGTCAATTACCCACAAAAACAAACCATCTTCGACGTTTCCATAAAAGCAAGGATATTGGAAATTATACGGGAGTGTTTTCTTACGTATAATATTTCACGTGTCTTCAACTTTTTACCACCGCCGAATATAATAACCACCTCTGTCTCTCGTCTTAGTACGGAACTTTTAAAACTTAATACAAAGTTTTTACGATAAGATGTGAGGACAAATTATAGTCATAAGACCAAAACGATGTTATTCCGTTGAGTTGAGTTTAAGTGACAACTTGGATTTTCCCCCACAGATCTATACTGGTCACGCCTGTCAATCAAAGCGGTGTATCTCGGTTTTAAAATAATTACTTTCATGTAAAAACAGAGTGGCAGTTTTTGGCGAATGCGCATCGTACCTCCACCATTTTTTTAAATATCGAAATCCAATATATAGGGTGGTCCTTAAGTAATTGTACATAGAAGTATGGTAGATTCCTCACTTTAAAATATTACGATTTGAACCAACTTGCTCTAATAAAATGTTGCTAATAAGTAATATACAGGGTGTTAAAGGTTAAAATTTAGGTTTTATTTTTTGCAATAACTTTAGCGTTTTTGGATATGTATACATAAAAATTTGGAACTGGGGGTTTTTGGGCACGAGAAATCAGAATCTGGTACCTGCTTCGATGTAATTTGTAGTGGCGCTAGTTAGGCCACATTTGTGGTATTAATGTGCAATAAACTTTTTTTATATACATATTGTAATGGTATTGAATATAAAGCCTTTTTTTAAAGTATAACTTAGACAGGAAGAAAATATTACTTATAAAAGTTAACCTTAAAATTCAATCTAATAAGAATTCAACATAATTAGTTTAAGTTAAACGAAACGATAGTAAATTAAACGAAAAAGAGTTTAAGATTTATAAAATTAAAGAAATATAGCAAAAAAGTACAACAATAATGAAGTTTAATGATATTTAGAAAATCAATGATGACGAATAAAAAGTGTCTTTGTACAAAGTTAATATAATTCGAAATGATATGAAAAGTATATCAAAAATTTTCAGTAAAATCAATAATTTTTTTTAATTTTGTAAAAATTTAGGTTAAAAAATGTCAAATTTTCATCTAGGAAGCTGTGACATTGTACTTTATAAAAAGCATTTCGTGTGTCAAAGTAGGGCTTTTTACCAAAATCTTTTGAAGAGTTCACGTCGCTCCGTATCATAAAAACAAAAGAAAAACCGAAAGCAACGCGATTTAAGAAGAAAAAATTGTTACCTATGAGAGAAAAAGTGAGGTTAATAAGAGATAAAAAGAATTCAAGAACAACAATCTTAAAAGGTGGCTTCTCTCTCTTTCCACTGGATTAAAACCACTTAGTTGTTAAAAAAGTTTTTTTATTGACGTTTCGGCTTTCCAGATCTGGAAAGCCGAAACGTCAATAAAAAAACTTTTTTAACAACTAAGTGGTTTTAATCCAGTGGAAAGAGAGAGAAATTAAAATAAAAACCACTATGAGCTTCCGAAATGAATTAAAAGGTGGCTTTATCCAAAATTATCCATCCTATCCTGTGTTCCTGTTTGGACATCTCCAGTCCCAGCTGTATTCCTGTATAAAAGTATCCAGATCCAACTATATTCGGCATAAAAATATCAATCCTGTTTCCTGATTTTGGCGTTATTTGGAAAAACGATTTTATAGAATCCCATTTATTTTATTTAAAAAGTTTAAACTATAAAAGGCCATAATAATAAAGTTAGATTGAAAACAATCGCCCAACTACAATAACAATATTTATAAAACACGTTCTGTCTAAATTTACGGAAGAAGGTAAATTAAATAAAAAATTTAATAATAAATATAAAAAGAAAAATCATATACCATTATAATATATATCCAAAAACGCTAAAGTTATTTGCAAAAATTAAATCTTAAAATTTAACCTTTAACACCCTGTATATTACTTATTAACAACATTTTATTAGAGCAAGTTGTTTCAAATCGTCATATTTTAAAGTGAGGAATCTACTATACTTCTATGTACTTCTATGTACAATTACTTAAGGGCGAATGCGCATTGTACCTCCACCAAATTTTTAAATATCGAAATGCCTTATATAAAAGAGATCCAATTCGTTAGTATTGAAATACCTACATATTGTAAAGGTTTCAAGAAATTCTTTAAATTTTAATTTAGTTTTTATTTTTAAAATTAACACATTGACATCTGCCTAAAATCAACAACCATCATAAAAACAAACATATCATCACCTTCAGAACTATTTTTTTAAGTCCTTTTTACATAGTTTTTTAATAATTCTTTTTAAAATATACTTCCAATAATTTTGCTCCATTTTTTACACCATTACAACATTCACTAAAATGTCGTTGAACTTTTCTTGCAATGTAATGAATAAGAAAAGTCCAACGAATTTTACTAATTTTGCCCCATTTTTTATCTTTCTCCACTTTCATTTAATCTTTCTTTGATGTCCTCTATCTCTTGCATTCCTCTTATTTTGTTTTTTAAAATCTTCACAAATATTTGAATTTGTTCTTCAATCTTTGTCTGCATATTTCTGATTTCTAATTTTAATTCCTTTTTAACTTTATTCTCATCTTCTGCAATTCCCATATTTACTTCTATATCTTTATTTATTTTAGCTTCTAAAATTTGTATTTCTTTTATTGATTTTCTTTCAATTTTTCTAACCTCTTCTTTAGTTGTTTCTATTTTAATTTCAATTTTTTTCTATTCTTGAATTGATGTTACTTTTGTTTTCTTGTATCTCTTTCTTTAATTTGTTCTCAGTTTCTTTTAATTTTATCTCTTGTGACACCTCTACTTCATCTATTCTAGCTATCATCTCCACTCTTATTTCCTTTTTCGTCTCTTTTATTTTAATTTCAGTATATAAAGTTGACTCTTCTATTTTTTTTTAAACATTCGCTACTTCTTGTTTTATTTCCTCTGTCATCATTTTTCCCAATTTGTCTTCCATCTTTCCCATTTTGTCTTCCATCTTTCGCATTTTGTCTTCCGTCTTCCCCATTTTGTCTTCCATCTTTCTTCCCAAATCTTCTGTATTTTTATTCATTTTCTGCATAAACATAAACATTTTCTCCATAGATTCTTCTATTTTTTGCCCCTTTATTTTAATGAGCCCCACGTTGGGCGCCAATTGTAAAGGTTTCAACAAATTCTTAAGTTTTAAGTTTTATTTTCAAACAAATTAACCTATTGACATCTGTCTATTACTAAAATCAACAACTGTCATAAAACACACACACACACACAACTATTTCCTTTTTACATAGTTTTTTAATAATTCTTTTTAAAATATACTTCCGATAATTTTGCCCCATTTTTTACACCATTACAATATATACTAGTGAGCTTGCCGTTTTTGAGAGTGGGTCGATTGGCCACGACTGAAAGCACCGTAAAACCTTTGTTAACTCAAAGAACAATGCAGTTTTTATAATAAATTTTCATTTTCCAAGATTTCTTTCCAGTTTTATCTTTAATAATTAGAATGAACTGGTCGAACATTAACATTGCAGAAATGATGAAAAATTGTAAGTGTATATAGGGCCGTAGCGAGGGATATTAAGAGAAAACACGTGATTGAAGAATAAAGAACAAAAAAATTAAAAATAGAAAATTTTTAATTTTAAAAATACAGATATCCGACTATTTCGAGAACTTCTATATTTTTTTTTGAAAACTATTTGAAACTCTCTCTATTGGAATATATTTTGAGGATCCGTGAGTGATTGAGTGTCCAAAGCATCGATTTTCGAAGTATTGATTCTCAAAAACTATTGTAATCTAGGCTTAAATTTCAGTTTTGTACATCATTTCTCTACTCAAATATAAAAGAGTCAAAGTGGCTCGAATGTGTTTTTTAAATAGCGCACTAACTGGTGCTTGAATAAACTCGAAACACCTGATAAAAGTGAACATAGGCGCCACTTAAATCAGAAACTTTTTCTAACCGACCTTGTATTGAACTTTCGTTAATATTACAATTAATAATACTCCAATTAGCGTTAGGTGGGCTGTATATTTAACAGCTTCGAAAACCTCCCATGTTTATTTCACGCTTTCCTTTTAATGATGATCATTAGTGATAATCAATTTTTATCGCGTCGTATCGGCCCTTAGCCCTTCCCCTACGTCGCAGTCCACGCAACGTCAAGGTCACTTCTAACTTCTGAGTTTTCTCAATTTGCTGCGACTAAGAATCGAAGGGTTTTTAAACCTTCGCCATCGGTTCGGTTTTCACTAGGGAGTGGCTAGGATACCGATATACAGAGCGGTAAATGCGGTTGTTGGATAGACACGAAGAGGGTCTCCTAAAATTTTAAGGTAGGATCTTGTTTTATTTCAACAGTACAATGCATACCCATAAAGATTTCTCGAACGTAAGTTTTTGAAATTTAATTAGAAAGTTTTTTTCCTCAAACAGTCTCAAATTGTTGTAAAATTTCACATCTTCTGACATAGTCCTTACCCATCTGTAAATTTCAAGAAACAAGAGAAAATTACAATTATTTAGGAAGGTTTTTTTTGCAGGGATCTTTATTAACACACGTATTGTTAATTTCTCCAACCTACGGTACACTAGACACTACCTCTTCTTTTATAAAGCACAAGGGAAGTTTCCGTACGCGGTCAGACTTGCGTGGAAGATTACTCAAGAGAGTTTGGGTCAACTTTTCGGTTTATGGGTTTCACGTTATTTGGTTCATCTATAAAATATGATACGGTGTTTAGTTATTTTATTTTTCAGTAGGTTTAAGGCATGTTTTATCAGGGGGAAAATATAGGAACACTTGAAACTTTGTAACCGAGGAAGTTAGTGTAGTTTTTCTACGAAAATAGCGGAAATAAATGATTCTCTTTTTTTCTTCACTTATTTGTTAAAAAGGTTTTTAATTGACGTTTCGGCTATCTCTATCGAAAGCCGTTATCAAAATGACATAACAAAATAAATAAATTTACTATAGAAACAGAACACTTGATAATCTTGCAAAAATATGACATCAACATAGTACACTTAGAATAAGATTTTGAGATTGAAGATGTCAAAATCTATTGCAATCATATTTTTGTGACGTTTCTGGGACCGAATTTGCATATTATAAGAGAATTTATACTTCGTCATAAATGAAGTTTTCTTTTAATGTTATCATAAGATAAAACCAGATAAAAACTTGATGATACTATCCCGATATAGAGGGTATCCTTTTTGAAATTAACTCTTTTTGTAAAATAGGTATCCAAATTTTTGAAATATCGACCGAACAATTCGTTATTATTTAAGCATATTAATGCTGCTTCTTTAACTTTGCGGTTATAATTATTCGGTTCTTTTAATAATCTAGTTGAAGAATAATTCCATTGTATTTTATGACCAAAATCCCATGCATGTTCACATATTTTGGACTTTTCGAATTGTTTATTTTTAATGTATGATTGGTGTTCATTAAGTCTAATATGAAAAGGTCTAGATTTTTTACCTTAATAAAATTTATTACATTCGCATGGAATTTTGTAAATACAATTTTTTGTGTTTTGAATTTCATTAAAAGGTTTTGTATTTACTATTAAAGATTTTAATGCATTATTAGTTTGAAAAACTGTTTTTAAATTAAATTTATTGCCAATCCTTCTAATTTTTTCCGATAATTTTGGAATATAAGGGATTTTTACTATATTTGAATGAATTATTGGGGGATTTAAATTTTGATCTTTAGTTTTGATGTCTCGGTAAAGTTCACGATTTATAAATTTACTTGGGTAGTTGTTCTTAATCAAGACAGATTTAACAAGTGATAATTCATTATTTAAGATATTGTCATTTGAACAAATTGTTTTTGCTCTATCGGAAAGAGATTTGACACAAATTGAGTGGTTTGAATTAAAATTTAGATATCTATTTGTATGTGTTTCTTTTCTAAAAACTAATGTTTCAAAACAATTGTTGTTATTGTGTATTAGTACATCAAGAAACGGTAATTTTTTATTATTTTCAATTTCAATTGTAAATTTAATAGTAGGTTCCGAATTATTAATAGTATATAAAAATGTATCAATATTTTCCCTATGGTGTTGCCAAATTGCAAAGATATCATCTACATATCTAAACCAGACAGAAAGTCTTAAATTTTGTTTATTTACAATTTCCATTTCAAAATTCTTCATGAAAATATCACACAATTTTGGTGATAAAGGAGAGGAAATTTTTTATTTTTATATAAAGTTTTGTACATTTTATTTTCAATATTAGTAGTTGGATCTTTATTTAATTTTGAATAGCTACCGTTTTCAATAATTTCGTTATTTTGTTATCATAATCTGTTTTGTTCATGACAACCGTCGCGTTACCTTTATCTGCCGGTAAAATCTTAATTGTCATTTTTTAAATTTTTAATTGTTTTAAATTCTGCGGTGGTTAAATTTTGATTAATTTTGTAAGATTTTTCTAATTCAATTTTGCAATGTACCTTGTATTCGTTGCTTAAGTCAGTTGGTAAATTTTGAGAAGCGTTTTCTATAGAACTAATAATATCAAATTTTGGTACATATTTTGGAGTTACCAAATAATTTAAACCTTTAGCCAATAATAAATTTTCTGTGTGATTAAGATCTCTACTTGAAATAAATGATGTAATTTTATGGAGGTGATTAAATACAAGGCTATTTGTTTATCAATTATTAGGTGGTTGGTACATAATATTTCTTTTTAATTGTTATGCAGAGTGTTATAAACATAGTTAGTAATTTGTTCTAAAACGGGACCTGTACTCATACTTTTAAAGAGTTTAGTGAGATATTATCAGATATATTTTACACTAAATTATTTTTTCGATTCATTAACCATAATAAACTTTTTAAAATGTTATTACCTGGTTTTAATAAAAAAAGTTAATTCTTATAATCAGATTCAGAACTGTGTCCCCACAGTTACTGTTTCTTGCCAATGAAACACCCTGTAGAGTTAGGAGCAAAAAATAAAAAAATGAAAATAGATCTGTTTAATTAAAACATTCTATCCTCATCTAAAAACACTTCAGTACGTCTATGGAGATCATTTTTATTGAAATTATATAATGGTGTTGACTGATAATCAAACAATGCAAATTTAATAGAATTTCTGAGTTTTAGATACAGAAATGTATAATAGGCTGTCCGGTATGTCCATCATCTTTGGTTTATTATGCAGTTATGCTTTATTAAACCTTTAGTGTTACACGTGGGCGTATTTTAAAACCTCTAAATATGAAATTTTGTAGATGTCGTGTTTTTCAGATAAATCGATACTAATGCCTCGTTTTGTACGTTTAATCTGTATTTTTTTTTCTCTGTACGGTGAAGTAGGACAAGTTAGTAAACGTTCTTTTTCTATCATTAAAAAAATGTACTTAACTTTCAAACAACACAATATATTACAAGCACTTTAATTAATTTTTTTCAACATTAATTAAAGAGCAAGAGCTGCGCAATTCATGGATGGATGGATAGATGGATTCAAAGTCGAATTAAATCGCTTAAATGTAGTGACTCTATTTGATCCATATACTCAATATTTCTTATCTTTCTGATTTCCTACTCTGTTCGTCAAACTGGTTTGAAGTAAGAGCGTATGAATAATGCATTGGATGCCTTATATGCAAACTGACAAGATTATCACTTTTTGTTTTACTCAAAGTTTGGCACAACGTTTTGTATCTTTCAAACGAATCATCTGTATTCAATGCTCGTCGAACTATAGCACTATTAATGATGCATCGGCATCTTAAAATGTTTGAAATATAAAATATAATAAATATTATCCGCAAGCAAAGCCGTGGTTTAATATTTTTGAAGATACGGTTAACAATTAAATAAGCTTATGAATTATTCATTTCGTTAGTTTACTTTTAAATTTAAAGTCCATTTATGGTAAATATATAATAAAACTAGGTTTGGCGATTAGATTAAAATATCCCATTATTCCAAAACCACCAATTATTCGAAGCATTTTCTAATTTGTGGCGAAGGAGAGGGCGCATTCACCAAAACTACTTGCTACAATTGTAATTGCAAAACATTTTATTACTATACTAATACTCTAATACAGTCTCGGTAGTTACCTATCTTAACAAATACAGAAGGAATTCCTGCTTCAGTAAAAATAGAAACCATACAAACAACTATTCCTTTGATAGTAGCGGGACTATCAACATTATCCGTTCATGGAGTTACTCCTTTAACATCAGCAGCGTAGAGCATATTTTTAGTAATTCCCGTAATGATACCTTCTAGGTAAACTTGTCCATGGATAGTCCAGTTTTTTAACGAAAATTGTTAAAAAAATTAATCACATAAATTTGGTCATGTTTCTTTAATTTTTAAAACATAAAAAATGTTCAGAGGAAAGATAAATGTAATAAAAATATATTAAAAAAAGAGACTTAATTGTCCAGGAATTTAAGAAAATAATTACGGCAAAACGGCAGTTTCTAAAAAGGCAAAATCTATAAAATTTCGTCTAGGGAGATTATGTGGGAGTTTCAATAAAATTCTGGATAGACGTTTCTTTTGGATTATTATAAACAGCAAATTAGATCTTTATACAAGTCGTTGCCAAAAGTGCCAGAAAATGTGAAATTTAATATCAACGTATTTAATAATTAAAATATCATTTTGTTCAGTGGTGAATTTACCGAGAAATCTGTGACTAATTGCTACTGTAATCTGTAATTAAAAATGCTTTATTTATTGCCTATATTCTTTGTTATTTTTACATTCATATGGAGAGAGTATTAATAGTAATAGTTTATATACCAATAATATAATACATAGAAACCTAAAATAGTAAAACGAAATTGTACATATAAAATATGGTTTAAAGCCGATTCTAACAGCTCCTATTACTCTATAACTCATTATCTGATAATTATAAACCATTTGCCCGTTTGCCTAAAGAACGAGAAAAATCCAAATTTAAAATTTCTTGTGTTTTTACAACATTTCGGAATTCTTAGGAAAGAAGTACTAAGATGTGTCTGTAATGTTTTCGTACTTTAACTCAATTTAAATGAATATGTAATTTTATAAGTTATTTTTTATTCAATGTTATGTTCTCTATACCTATGTTTCGACATGTCCTGTAGGTATTATTTTAATTTCTCTCTCTTTCCACTGGATTAAAACCACTTAGTTGTTAAAAAAGTTTTTTTATTGACGTTTCGGCTTTCCAGATCGAAAGCCGTTATCAAAATGACATAAAATAAATAAATTTACTAGAAACAGAACACTTGATAATCTTGCAAAAATATGACATCAACATAGTATACATAGAATAAGATTTTGAGATTGAAGATGTCAAAATCTGTTTCAATCATATTTTTGTGACGTTTCTGGGAACGAATTTTTGAAAGGATAGCGCATTTGCATATTATAAGAGAATTTATACTTCGTCATAAATGAAGTTTTCTTATTAATATTATCATAAGAAAAAACCAGATAAAAACTTATGATACTATCCCGATATAGAGGGTATCCTTTTTGCAATTAACTCTTTTTGTAAAATAGGTATCCAAATTTTTGAAATATCAACCGAACAATTAGAAACACATTCGTTATTATTTAAGCATATCAATGCTGCTTCTTTAACTTTGCGGTTATAATTATTCGGTTCTTTTAATAATCTAGTTGAAGAATTCCATTGTATTTTATGACCAAAATCCCATGCATGTTCACATATTTTAGATTTTTCGAATTGTTTATTTTTAATGTACGATTGGTGTTCATTAAGTCTAATATGAAAAGGTCTAGATGTTTCTCCTATATAAAATTTATTACATTCGCATGGAATTTTATAAATACAATTTACAAAATTCCATGCGAATGTAATAAATTTTATATAGGAGAAACATCTAGACCTTTTCATATTAGACTTAATGAACACCAATCGTACATTAAAAATAAACAATTCGAAAAATCTAAAATATGTGAACATGCATGGGATTTTGGTCATAAAATACAATGGAATTCTTCAACTAGATTATTAAAAGAACCGAATAATTATAACCGCAAAGTTAAAGAAGCAGCATTGATATGCTTAAATAATAACGAATGTGTTTCTAATTGTTCGGTTGATATTTCAAAAATTTGGATACCTATTTTACAAAAAGAGTTAATTGCAAAAAGGATACCCTCTATATCGGGATAGTATCATAAGTTTTTATCTGGTTTTTTCTTATGATAATATTAATAAGAAAACTTCATTTATGACGAAGTATAAATTCTCTTATAATATGCAAATGCGCTATCCTTTCAAAAATTCGTTCCCAGAAACGTCACAAAAATATGATTGAAACAGATTTTGACATCTTCAATCTCAAAATCTTATTCTATGTATACTATGTTGATGTCATATTTTTGCAAGATTATCAAGTGTTCTGTTTCTAGTAAATTTATTTATTTTATGTCATTTTGATAACGGCTTTCGATCTGGAAAGCCGAAACGTCAATAAAAAAACTTTTTTAACAACTAAGTGGTTTTAATCCAGTGGAAAGAGAGAGAAATTAAAATACAAACCACTATGAGCTTCCGAAATGAAGTATTATTTTAGATGTAAACATTATTAAATAAACATTATTATTATTACTATTCCCCTAGTTTAATTGAATAACTTTCTCAACAAAGCTTGAATAAAAAATTTATAAACAATAACAAAACTTTATTGAACAACACTCGTTTTCCTGTACGAAATTGCATCCCCCTTTTCCAATATCCGTTCTAAAATATGGAAGTTTATATTATTCCACGCCATCATTTTATAAACGATTTCTGGGTGCAAATTGATGTTTGTTTGGGGTCGAGACACAATGGGGGTCATATAGTCGTTGAATTGGAAGCAACAGGGAGTCTAGAGTCGTTTAATGAGCAATACAAGTGACCTTCCAGAGTTCGAGAGCCATGTTGGATTGATTTGTGAGAGAAGAAATAAATGGGTACGGCTATTATCTGGAGCACTTTTCCCTCCTGCTATAATTAAGGCAACAACAGCGGCCTCTTCTACCTTTCACCGACAGTGGGGTTTTTTTTTGTTAGTATATCTTTTTGTTCTGAAACGAAATTATAACCTGCGAAGGGACAAAGTGTCATTTATTTAATATTTTAGAATAAGAATGTAACATTTCTTCATCCGTAAAAATAATGTGAACTAAATCACAAGTTTTCAAGAAATACAATATTCGAAAATGTAACACTGCACCACATCTCGACTCCAACAACTACTCTTTGGGCTATATGCCCCAACAGGTATTGAATGACAAAATTCCAGACGCGAGTGGTTCCAAAATATTTCATTTTCTTCATCCGTTCTCAACTTCTGGAGCGTATCTGAGCAAAATGAAGAAGCCAAAATTGATTTTACACTAGGGGATCTCCCCAACACCCCCATTTTGTGGAATATACCCATAGATGTAGAGAAAAATATATCGATAAAAGTAATTGAAAAAAAAAAGTTTTTAGATATTTAATATACATTTGATTTTTAAATGAAATTAAAACGCTCATTCGTTAAAACTAATATAAATCAAAGACTAGTGAGGAAATTATAAAACTACTAGGAAATAAAGGGCATGTATAAGGGCGGGAAAAGAAGAAGAAATCGACATAATGAATTGCAAACTATCAGGAAAACGTAGAACAGGAACAGGGTAAAAGTACAGCATGTAGAAGAAGTGACAGTGTATATGCAAAAATGGAGTATTTTGCAAAGAAATAAAGTACATATGGGGACTAATCCATCCTATAATTTGAATCTAGAAAGTTCTTTGTGGGGCATACCCTTTGTAAGAACAATTTCTTTGCAAGATTCTCCATTTTTGCATATACACTGTCACTTCTTCTGCATGATGTACTTTTGTCCTGTTCCTGTTCTGTATTTCCAGATAGTTTGCAATTCATTATTATGTCGATTGTTTCTTCTTTTCCCGCCCTACATTTCCTAGTAATTTCATAATTTCCTCACTAGTCTTTGATCTTTGATTTATATTCGTTTTCTGAACCTAGAAAGTTCTTAGAAAGTATTTTTTTTTAATTAAAACGCAAAATTCTAATTCTGATGATGATATAAGCAAAAAAAAATCTCGTTTTTCCTGGAACGAGTCAATCGACTCGGTGTTAGAGCTTCGCCGCTGCTACGTGATGCCATTATTTCTGGGATCCGTTCGGTAAGTTAGTCAGACTATTAATTTGTTTGTAGATATTTTGAAGCAGCTTTAAATAGCGTCCATCGATTTTTTCCGGGTTTCAACTTTGATTTAGAGCATCGTAACGCAAATGGACGTGTGAGGAAAATTATAGATTTTTTTAACCGAAGGGAGAAAAAATATGGAGAAAATTAAGGTTTTTCGGATATTTCAATTTGATAGGATAACTTTCGAGATCAAATTAGTTTTTTTTCAGGCCAACTTAACGATAAAAATAACGTTAGGTAACGGAGCGGCCCAAATTTCAATTTCTTATTTTCGTAAAGCGTAATCACAAAAATTCCATCAATAAAGGGCCCCGCACCATTCTTATGGAACGGAAGCACCGTCAAATTGTCTGAATTGTTGATATGTGGTAGTACTTGATGTCCTGATCAATAGTGTCCATGGGCCCAATCCTATCCTAGACTTGGATATATAGTGCGTTAAAGTTCAAGATTCCGAAATTTTAAAATGTGTACCAAAAAGTCCGTGCAAAATATTTTTAAAAGTTTCTGGCGGATATATGTAGTCAAAATACATACGTAATAAATAAAATCAAAATATATTTCCTTACAGGGGGATTCATGTTTCCACAGGCCTTTCTGTTCAAAGTATGTATTTTTAACATGCAGAAATAGCCTGAAATATCGATAAAAAAAGTCACCGTCAAAGTTTCTGAATATTGGATATAATGTAGATCTTGACGTCCTCGTTTAAAATTGTAATTGGTTAAATTGGATCCTATGGCTTGTTTTCGAGAAATTAAACGATTAAACTGTAAAAATATCAATTTTTGCCAATAGCAACTTTTAGTAATAAAAAATAAACGAAATATTGTAAACTAAATATTTTTACACACTGTATTAGAATATATTGCACCGTTATATTAATTGGAGGCAGGCTAAAACTCATACTTACAGGGTGATCTCACTTGAGCTTGTAAGATGACAAAATGAACAAATCTAAAACAGCTGCCAAACAATTAAAGGTTTATTATTCCAATAAATAAAAAAATAGGTAGGTATGTTTGAGTTTTTTTTATCTAACCCATAATTCATATTTTAAGCTCGTTTCTAGAACACCAATGCGTTACAGCCCTAGCGTTTTGGTTTACTTGTTATTACTTTTTTTGAATATTTCACTCATATTTTTGGAGAATCATATGCAATTGTGGAAAATCGATTATTCCATCGAGGTTTGAAATACCTCCTATTACACCACCCTATACATTTATTTAATAGTGTTTCTTAATTTTTACGAGAGATTCTTCACATGAAAATTATACGTAGTTTATTAAGAGCAAACCGAACCCCTTGAAAAATTTTAATAAAATTTTAAGCCTTTAGTTTTAGTCTGATTTTTGTGAAATTTTCAGGAAATACTAGTAATTACAAAACTTAGGGTGGAGATTCCTTAATTTTTTTGTAAACCTTCGAAAAGTATTTATTTTGTTAATTTTAAGAAAATCTATGAAAATTTGCTCCTATTTGTTTTAATAAATATCAAGTAGTTTTTAAATAATATGGTTTCCCATTTTTTTCTTAAATATCTTTGGAAAGTGCTGCCACATCGTTACATACATTTAAAGCTGTCGAGAAATATTCCATCGCCAGGTGTTCCCAGTGGCGCGCATATAAATACAATTTTATATTAGAAAATCCTCATAAATAGAATTGAAATTTGCTTCTCACAAGAACTCCGGTTGCCACTTAAATCCAATAAATAATTGAATAATCTGAAAAAAATACAGTGTAAATAATTAAACAATCCACTATGTATGCGATGTGAGTTTAAAGCTTTATTATGATATTAAAGCTGTTTCTAAGCCCTTTATTTCATTTTTTTTCATTATCAAAATATCAAAAAAAATATACGAGCAACCCTGTATATATTGAGATGAATTCAGTAAATTATACGATTTTACTTTTTTAATAATGTATTTTTAATTTGTCAACTTTCTTGATAGTGGTAGACATTATTTATAATACTTCTTTTAAAAGTTTCTTTTGTTATTTTTAAGTTATTTTCAATTTTTTCCTTTTTATTTTTAATTAAATATCTTAGTTTTTGATTTTCTACTTCTCCTATGCTTAGGTTTTTCGTGACTTCTTCTCTTAGATCTTTTTCCAATAATTGTATTTGCTTACTGTTTTTAATTATTTTCGTTTCTAACTCTTCTTTTCCTATTACGATTATGCTTCTCTTTTTCAATTCGTTTTTTATCTGTCCTTGTTCTTCTTGTATTTTCTTAATATTTTCACTATTCTTCTTTATTTTTTCGGTTTTCTGGTTCACCTCTCTACTTATTGCTCTTTTAATTTCAACACTTACATGCTCTAGCTTCTTTTCCACATTTTCTTGTCCTTTTTTAATATCTTCTTGTCCTCTCTTCATTTCCTCTTTCAGATCTTCTTGTCCTCTCTTCATTTCCTCTTTCAGATCTTCTTGTCCTCTCTTCATTTCCTCTTTCAGGTCTTCTTGTCCTCTCTTCATATGCTTCAGAAGGCTAACATCTGCATCATTGTGTCTGCTTCTTGATCTTTTGTTATTATCTTATCTATACTTTCTATTTCTTCCTGTGCTTCTATTGGTTTCTCTTCAATGATATTCGTTTCTATTTCTTTGTCTCCTTGTGCTTTCTCTTCTGACCATGTTTTGATGTTTCCACTTCTGAGGTCCATTTTAGTATATTTTATTGACATCTTTCTAACATCTCTCACCTCAAAAACCCTTTTCTCTTAAGTCCGCAACACATAATTTAAAATAACTAAATTCCTAAATAACAATTGACAACATTTACATCATTACAATATACAGGGTGATTGATTATTGTGACAAAGCTCAGTAGATTTGTTATAATAAAAGATACGGAAAAATGTTATTTACAAAAATTGTAGGCAGCTTTAAGCTTTACATTTTAAAATTAGTTACAATGTTACAGGGTGTTTCATAAAGTTTTAAAATCTCCCAATGAGCTGATTTCAACGATAAATCACACTTACTATCCAAGGTAAATAGTAAAGGATCTACAGCTACTCAAAAATCACATTTTTGTAAATTCTGGTGGCTGCTGTAGCTGTAAGATTAACTTATTGAAAAATAAATATAATCTAATACAGTGTGTAAAAATATTTAGTTTACAATATTTCGTTTATTTTTTATTACTAAAAACTGCTATTGGTAAAAATTGATATTTTTACAGTTTAATCGTTTAATTTCTCGAAAACAAGCCATAGGATCTAATTTAACCAATTACAATTTTGTCAAGATCTACATTATATCCAATATTCAGAAACTTTGACGGTGACTTTTTTTATCGATATTTCAGGCTGTTTCTACATGTTAAAAATACATACTTTGAACAAAAAGGCATGTGGAAACACGAATCGCCCTGTAAGGAAATATATTTTGATTTTATTTATTATGTATGTATTTTGACTACATATATCAGCCAGAAACTTTTAAAAATATTTTGCATGGACTTTTTGGTACACATTTTAAAATTTCGGGATCTTGAACTTTAACGCACTGTATATCGAAATCTAGCCAAAGGATAGGATTGGGCCCATGGACAGTATTGATTAGGACATCAAGTACTACCACATATCAAAAATTCAGACAAGTTGAAGGTGCTCCCGTTTCCATAAGAATGGTGCGGGATCCTTTACAATGAAATATTTCGTCACTTTGGGGGTCACCCTCAACTGTACTATTTTAAATAATTAAAGCTTTTCGAACGGTATAATATAATATGTCAGCATTATGCGTTTGGTAACGTTTCATCGATAAAAACAGCATCTTCAGTTGTTGATGGATCCAGTCCTATTTTTTTCAATACGGATCTATATTTCTCTTTCATTTATAGATCAAACGTACTCCGATAAATGCAGGAACTAGAAGTACGTCTCTGGAAAGTCGCAAAACGTTCCGATCTATGCAAATAAATAATTTATTCTAGAAATTCCTTTGGCGAAATGACAGACAGGCGCCCATGCAAAATCCTTGTAAACGTATTCGAACATAAACTAAGTCAACTTGACATATGTCGCAAATGTAGTCTCGCTCTTTCTCGAGCAAAAATAAAAATAATCAAGAATGCATATCAAATGAAGGTGCGATTACGAAATTGTTGTACTTGAAAGAAACTCATCAGCGATAGTGGGAGAGGTACAAACACAAATTTTCTCGTCTATTGTAATTGTCTAGGGCTCGAAAGGATTTTTTGGGTTACCAAATGTCTGTCTAAGAGAAAAAGAGAGAGATCGTGTGGAAATAGAAATGATCCTTTAGTTCCTTAATAATATTTTTTGGAACTTTAAAATATATAAAAAAATGTTTTTCTTAAATATTATACACGTTTTGCGCTTCCTTTAAATCAGTGAATAATATTTTTTTCTACAACTGCTATGAAAAGTAGCGAATTTCTCATAGCTTACTTAATTTCAAAACCATGTATTGCCCACACCGTGAGGGAATACTTTTTCTCCACGGCCACTACTGAATGTAGTTATTCTGAAACCACTTATAATAACAGAAAAGAAACATTCTCGCTCTTGAGATTGAAAGAAAATTCTGAAACATTTGTCTCTTATGTATTTTATATGTATTACATTCTATAACTAGAGATATAATCTGTATTCCGTGATTGTTTACAAAAATAAGGTTTGCCGTGAATGTCAAATTAACTGTCAGTATTAGTTGACGTGGTCTTAATATTGGTTTGTAAAAACTTTTAATTTATTAAAAAGGAGAAGAAAATCAAACGATTCAGATGTAGAATTTGAAAATACTCTTCCAGAAATAAAAAAATATGCCGATAATATAACCCAAAATTTGCTACCGCAAAAATCCAAGCTTGAATATAAAAATACTACCTACATAATGTTGAGAGATTCAGGTTTCATTTTACTATATTTAATTTCTACTTTTTGTGGCCGTGGAGAAAGTACAGTCTGTTACTCTGTTGGAATGAAAATCCGACACTCGTGGTTCCTCACGCGCGCATTTGCTCGCGTTCGGAATCATCCACTCGTGTCGAATTCTCATTCCAACCTTGTCACAGAATATACTATCCTCACACCACATACATTTATATGGAGAATCAACAAAAATCGACAAAAACTTAGTAGGCTGCTGTTCAGCTTTAAATAGTTGTCACAACTGTCAGATTGTAGAAGTTTTTTAAATTCTTAAGGTAGTTTTCATTCGTGCTTTGATAAAAATCGCAATTTCCATTAAATATTATTGTAATAAGACATACCTATTTATAATAAATAATATGGGTAATGAATGACAGTAGTGACGATTTTGATAATACTAGGTCAGAGATATTGGAAAGAGCCGCAAAAATAACGTTAGATTTGTTGCCGATAATTTCAAGAAAAAAGTTTGAATTGGCATACGAAAAATTTATGAAATGGAGAAGAAATACAAAAATAAAATTAAAAAAATTATTCAACTGTTAAGAGGTTACTTTCATGTTATTTTAGTTTTGCTAACCATAAAAATAAATATTAAGTTACAAGTTACATTACTTGTATTCTTTAAATTTGTGCAGTTGTAGAAAAAGTATAGAGTGCAACACGTGGGTAAAGTACTTTTCTCACTCGTGTGTTTGCGACACTCGCCCTTCAGGCTCGTGCCACAAACTTTCACACTCGCGAGAAAAGTTGAACTTTTCCCACTTGTTGCACAATATACTATTTTCTACGAGCGTATTGATTTGCCTGCGCAAAGTAGCACTTTCTTGCACTTTCCCGCATACTTGCAGCAGCACTTTCCCGCACGCAAAATTACCATATTATAGACGCGTTTTTTCTTATATTTTATAATTTTTTAGTAATGTACGTATGTAAGAATTGTACTTTATGCAAAAATACTTGATTTTTCTATATTTAAACAAAATAAGAGCAAAATAAAATAATGCAGATTTAATTTGACAGTGTTACAATAAGTATTTTTATGTCAAATGTTCACTTAGCAACCAAAATACATTGTCATATAACCCTTTCATGTCAGTTCAGTGTCAGTTATATTTTCAGTCGCATTAAAAAAAACTGTTTTAGAAATGGACACTGAGGGAGGACTTCCAGAAGATGTCCTATAGTTATTTCACTCGTAGAAAAAATATTGCGAAAAGTAGTTTTCCCGCACTGATTAGGAAAACTACTATTTTTTAAATTCATAATAAACAAATGAGTAAAATAATTTTGTGTACCAAATCGACTAGGAACTCATCAGTAATGCCGGTATCTTTCAGGATACGGCCACAATTAAAATATTTTACGAGTTGGCGTGTCTACATCGACGGTCGACGGTCGCTCGACGACGACGCGCTCGACCTTGGCGCAATGAAGCATCGTGGAATACAGAGCGATGTTGTCAAACATTTTTGGAACTTATAACTTTTAAAAATTTTGCAATATATTCAGAAAAAAGATGCTTATAACCTAATAAAAAACAAAATACACACAAAACAGTCTTAATACTCGAAAAATTTTGAAAAAATCTCACAAAATAATAAATAAAAAAACGTATATTTAGGTATTCTCACCCCCCCTTTAGTCCAAAAAACGAAAGTGCCAACCCGGGCATCAGGTTTGTCCGGCATCATTTTTAAAATATTAGAGAATTTTTGTTTGGACGAAAATGAAGATCAGTTCATTACCTACAAAAATGATCCTTATCATTTTTGTCAAAAATATGATACTTTTCGACGCACTCCCATTTTTAGCTCCTGCCCTGCATTTAGAGAGCACGCTCTAAAGGAATGACACTTCCAAGCTGATTACAAATTTTTCAATAAATCACTTAAAACTGAATATTTTTTCATGATTCAAAGTTCAGATGAAAGAAGGAACCTGTAGCTATAATATCATGTTACTTCTTCCTTTTATCTATTTCTCTGAATTATTGAAAAACCGGGCCAAAGTTTGTTTTTGCTCGGTATTTTGCCACTCCTATAAATTTATTCATATTTTTTTTATCAAGACTAATTTCACCGAATTCTTTTGGATAATGGGGCTTTGTAAGGCGTTAAATATATTCAGAAAGATTCAATAAATTATTTTTGTGTATTTTCATAAACAACATGTTTTTTTATGGCGTTTTTTTGAATTCCCGGAGTTTTCGAAAATGCTCGGGTCTATTGGGAATTAATAGATAATCAAGGACCATATCCATTTTCAACGTACACCATTAGGAAGCTTAGCTTGGCCCCTTGTCGATGGCATTTTTCGTTTTTTTTCATATTTTTTTGTTTTCCGGAAAATTGAGAAAATTCTCACCCCTATGAAAAATCGACATTTTTTTGAGGATTATTTTCTTTTCGTGCTAAAATTTTTTTGGGGTTAGGAATTGTACTAAATAAAAGATCACATTCTGACCTTTTCATCAATATATCAAATATTTTATTAAGTGCACGAGAAAAAACTCTGCCTTCAAACTTTCTCAAATTGGATTTTTTTACAATAAATTTATTAATCAAGTGCAAAAAGTGAAAAAAAGTTGGTTATTATTGCCTTATCGGGAGGATATTCAAGTTTTGGGAGGATATTCAGATTTTCCGTTTTCACCACAATAATTTTGCGAATTTTCAGATTCTCAAAATTGCGAATTTTTGAAACGCGTTTTTGCAAAAAATATTAGTGTAGCGAAAAAAAACATAGGGACAACTTTTGTAGGTAATGAACTGCTCTTCATTTTTTGTCTAAGGGTCATATTTCGGCAGATATCGTCGAAAAACGGATTTTCGGTAACTCGATGGCCGTTTTCTCACCCTTCCACAAATTCCATGTAGCTGAGATTTTCGGAGGTAAATGTATGAATACATGCAAATTTAAAAAAAAATTACGGACAGACTTGATGCCCAGGTTTGGGGTTTTTTTTGTTTCAAAAATGATTGGCCCTGGTCTATTATAGAACCCCAAAATTTGATTCGACAACCATTTGTAGAATGAAAAGTATTCATACGAGTTTTCCATTCCAATTACTCAGATATTTTAAATTCTCTCTGGATATCCCCCAAATATAAATGTTCCGTATATATTTAAAATAATCTCTTTTGTGGTGATACATTATTTTGTGAATTGTGAATTTAAAAAGTATGTCGCATAGTTCTAAATAGCGTAATTTCGAACTTTTTTATACCGAAACCAAAGCCTACAATAAAAATCATACCAAATAAAAATCGCCTCTTAATGAGTAAAAATTAAATTTTACAATTTTCCTTGATGCAATGTAGAAAACTCTGTTACAGATTAACATGACGAAGCATAAACACAAGTATTCCGAGCGTAACAAGTTCCAAATTAAATAATAAAAATTATCGCGGGCGTAATTTTTGATTAATTAATTAAAACCATTTCATCTCATACTATTGATTTTGTTAGAGGTACGTAAACACAAAATTGTGTTAAATAAATTTGCATTCAATAAACATTTATAAATACCGTCGAATTAATTTGCGTACACCAATCAAACGGAATTTAATATTGAGAGTTATTTGAAAAGTTCGTGAAGCGGAATATACATGTATTTGAGTAATTATTTTTCATTTTTATGGCATGTAGAAACGTTGTAGATTTCTGCTTTCTCCCAAAAAAAACTCCAACTCTCTGAGATTGTCATTTCTAACCTGTTTCGGCATCGTTGTGCCTCATCAGTAGAAAGTAAATAGCTTAACATGGAGTCTCTAATCCTAAACATTATAATAAATATAAATAAAATGTTAAAAAAAAAATAAAGAATCTGTAACTTTTAATTCACAATTATCTGATTCGTTAATTTTGCGGGGTAATACCCTCGTCGATAGAGTTTTGTCTCTCGTATGTTCGCTCGTGTCGACACACCATATTTCCCAATTTTAATAAAGCGAGGAATTTCATTAAAAAAAAATAAAACGCAGAAGATAAAGTACCCTACCCCCGAGCAAAAATCCTGATCAATATTTTGGCAACAATGCCGGGTATGCTCGAACCGCTTTTCCGCCTCTTATGGCCTACTAACCGGCATCGGCAAAGGAAATGTTCCGCAAAAGTTACTAGACTTGCACGCTACGGATAAATTATCAATAGAGTGACAATTTTGAGGGTCCCTATCTTAAAGCACGACGTGCATTTAAGTGTTTCGGCCTTGCCAAGGATAACCGCAAGTATGTTTTAACAGGGGAGATTTTAATTCCAGTTATTTTATTTTTTATTTGTTATATTTTTTGGGGAAAATATGACAGATCAAAAAAGCTTTTTTTGATAAAGATCGTGATCAAAAATTGTGTTGTTTTCCAAATTTTCCGATAATGAGTAGAAAAATATGTAAAAAAATTAAAATATGCAACAAAAAACTTGATTCAGCAAAAAGGAGTAAACAAGGTATAGTCGAACTCAATCCTTTATGAGAATGAAAAAACAGCAAAGGATTACCGCCAATAGAGCAAATAAAATAATATTTTGGCTATTAGGACCACTGTGCAAAGATTCAATAACCAACTTAGCTGGATATCGTTATAGGGGAGAATGGCGTATAATCATTAATTGTGAGTTTAATATGAATTTACATTTTAATTTCTATAAGGCATATTAGATTTGAATTACTAATTAAAATTTTGTCTTAAATTAATTTAACTAAACTGTGGGGTGTGAGGTTACACTCATAAGAGGCGACAATGGAAGTGTGGTTATAGTTTTTACATTTTCAATTGCAGAAACAAAATTCTCAGATGTGCAGACAGGTTACTTTGGCGGCTTGTAGATGTGCCGACAAGTGGCTTTGTCGGTATTAGCGGCATGTAGATGTGCCGACAAGTGGCTTTGTCGGTATTAGCGACTTGTATAAAGCGGGATCATTTTGTTCTGCAATTAAAGTAGGAAGTTAGACAAATATTGTCTTCAGTAGTGAGGGTTAGGAAAATATTCATACAGTGATACACTGTGCTTGTGTTCGCACTTGATTTTTGATTTAGTGAATAGTAGGTGGTAGGTGATTCGTGGCGTTAGTTTATTTCAATTAATATTATTCTTGGCTTCCGTGTATATACATACTTTTTTTTATTTTGAAACATTGTTACAGTGTACTTCTTATTTATTTATTCGGTGTCAATTTCAATATGTTTCGTCCTTGGGAAAATACAGTTTCTTTAAGTGGATCTAAAGAATCGGAACAATCACTAAATGATATTCCAATGGATTATGTGGTATCAGGTTGTAGTCCCAAAGATTCCTGGCATCAAAAAGGGGCCACGAGGTATTGCGCCTTCCGCCCTATTTTTGTGTATTTAACCCCATAGAATTAATTTGGGGACAACTTAAAAAAAGAATAAGGCGTCATAATGTGTTTCCCAAATTTGATGGGTTGATAGCAAATTTGGTAAAAGAAGAAATTAACAAAATTTCAGCTGATGATTGGCAGAAAAAAATCAAACATGTCATCAAAGAAGAAAATTCTTATAAAACGAGTCCGACCAAATTTATTATCAATGTTGATGACAGTGATTCCGATGGTGAGGGTTGAGATAGGGTAGGTAAGCTTAATTAATTTATAATATTTATGACTTTATTCACCGTGTTTTTAATTTTAGAATTAAAATTTGAGACAAAATTTTAATTAGCAACGTTTCTGAATCTCACAAGAGATCAGAAAATGAAGCTATAGGCCAGGTGGAGTGGTCAACCTCTATTCAAATCTAATATGCGTTATAGAAATTAAAATGTAAATTCATATTAAAGAAAGTTAATCAATATAGAAATTTTACGCAAATTACCCCTAACGATCTCCAGTAACTTGGTTATTGAATCTTTGCACAGTGGTCCTAATAGACAAAATATCATTTTATTTTTATGTATATGGACAGTGTACGGTGTTTTCGACATTAAAATACTCAAAAATGTCCAGATCAATCAGTATTTCTTCTATTGGCGGTATCCTTTGCTGTTTTTATAGCGTTTTTTCTTTCTCATAACAAACGATGGGAAACTCAAAATAATGAAAAAAAATAACTTTTAAACAGATTTTGATTGAAAAAAGTGAGGATTTTAGATTTTGATTGAAAAAAGTGAGAATTTTAGATTTTTCATATCGATTTTCAGCTGAATACTTAAAATCTATATGGAAATTTTATCTGAAAATTAAATTCGATTTTGCCAATCCTTGTTTCTACCTTAATTATTCCTTAAAGACGAATTTTAACTTCACAAATATTTTATTATAGATTTTTTAGATTTTCAAAATTTCTGTGATGTAAAAAATTTGTTAATTCACTGATTTCTACGAATTTTATATCAAAACGTACGATTTTAATACCAATTTTGAGATCCCACATCCGATAAATTTTGTAAATTTTATTTATTTTTATTGAACATGGTGATTTTTTGGGTTTTATCAGGGATGGGGTTACGGATGGAGGGATCATAATTTCTTAATCCGTTTCTAATTACTTCACTTTCCCCTACTTTGCACGAAAGAATCGGATTAGATTAGAAGACCGACGACTGACGTGTCTAGCAGCGGTTCTCAAACATTACAATATTTTAGTGGTACAATTTTTACAGAAAAAAATTAAATAAATGTAAAATTGCGCCCCTTTTAATATTTTGTTTTAATCTTTATCATTCAGAAACACATATATTTTAAAATTTTTTGACTTTTACTGCTCTACATTATAAAAAATGGTTGTGAAAAAACTTGATAAGTATGGTAATTTTCACAAAATATGTGACCTACATTTTACATTATATAAGCCTCAAAAGTACATTGTCAAATTATTCACAGAATAATGTATGTCAAAAATACGGCCAACGTGAAAATACATTGTGAACATTACTGATTTACAGAATTCATTCTGTGAATGAAATTGTATAGGTTTAGTTATGTGAATACCCCACCACCTGAACTGGAAGAGGAAAGCTGATATTAGGCAAATTAGTTGAGAGTTACGAGAGATTGGAACGCAGTAATATTGTTTTTCTCCCTAACCTGACTAATATTTATTTGTATTCCAAGCAGTTTTGTGGTGTGAGTCGACCAGAAATCGAAGTAATTGTATGAAATTGTAATTTTTCTAGTGTCCACAACAAATGTTGTATCACTAATGGTATCAATATTTTTTGGTTAGAAACCAACTAAGACACTTTATTTTGTATATCTAGAAAAGACAAATGTAAATGATAATGGATAGGAAAATTTCTGGATTTTGAATATAAAATACCTCAAGGATTTATCCACCGAACACCATGGCCTAGTTGGTTAAGGCCTCGGTCTTTTAACTAGGTCAGTGTTCGGTTCGTAGGTTCGATCCCTGCGAAACTCAAGTGGAATTAAAAGTCAGATAAGACTTTGGCAAGTGCAAAAAGGTATTTGTGTCGTACGCAGTTTCATTCACGCCGGTAAACAGGCCGGATGAGATCGGATATCTCGTGGAACTGATAGGGGTTGGTGGCACATTTACACACTTGTTACTCGGTAGATCACCTGCATGACAAAGGCATAATCCTGGGTTTAAGGTGATTGAGGACCGTGGTTCGGAGCCCACGATAAGCAGTAGGTCTCGTCGAGATTAGCCTTAGTTGCAGAAAGGAGACGTTAAAATTAAGCAAGGCAAGCAAGCAAGGATTTATTCACAACCTACAACTATGGAATTCATACAGATAATGTTCCTTAAGATTCAAGAAAAGTGTTAGCCGTTAAAAAGAATGTTTTCAATTTCAGTTTCAATAAGAAGTTAGTGTCTATGTGAATCATGTATTCACATTAGTGTATTGGTATTTTTCATATAATAAATATACTTATTCTGAATAAAATTACATGTTTCTTTATATTATGTGTTTGAATGTCACTGTGAATTCACACCAAATAATTACCAAATAAATTCACAGATTAATGAAGAAATCACAGTAATCATTTCGTAAGATTACACAATAAATCTAGTGAGTTTCCATTCTATTTTTACAGAATTCATAAGGTAATAGGATTAGTACATAAATATCTGTATTTTCACATGTTTTTTCTCAGTGTAGCTTCGAACAATTTCGCGACGCATTGATTTTTAATGGCGAAATGCTTTTATGGTGATACATATATTTTTGTTTCATATTTATGTGGTACAAAATTTGAAAAGTTTGAGAATCGCTGGGGTATAGGGTGCACCAGCATATCAGCACATGTCTCTATTTAGCCACTTAAAAACACATTTGTTTCCATGTATTTTAAATGCAATTTTGGTCTCGTAAAATAACATAAAAGGTACACTTCAAGTTTTTAGCAAGAAACCTGTCAAATGTCTTAGATTTTTCCTTCATAGATTGTTACACCAATTTTTCTATGTGTATATCCTTTAACTCGATTTGTGTGTCACTGATTATATAAGCTAAAAAAATCAGTAATGGGCAACAGAAAAAAAATTAAATTGGGCGAACAGGATTTAGGTATTTTATTCCTAAATCAATTCTAGTAAATATTCTGAAACTCCGGTACACGGTAGACATATTATGCAAATGTAGCGAGAGTCAATAAACGTGACTCCTAATTTATCACATAAAGTTGGCACCTGACAGGTCCCTTATCCCTTTTATCACGTAGAACTCAATTTATATCAAAATGTACACAAGGTAAAATGATAAATAGGATATGGTAGTTTTAATTAAAATATTAATAGGTACTTTAATAAAGGCGTAGAGTAACAAGCAAAGATGTCTTTTTTTGTGTAAATTTTAAGATTAAAATATAACAAAAATAATAATTAAAATATTGTAATGGAAGTACCTAAAGTCAATATTACGCGCTAAAATTTCAATCGTTTTATATACTAAAGTCCAATGCACTTTCTGACCGGTATTGCAAAACTAATAAAATTGCAAACTTGCATTTATTGTTGTTACCTTTTAAAATAAATGTAAAAAACTGCAGACGCATGATTTGCAGGGAATTCAAAAAACTTTTGACTTCATGTTGAATTTATAACCTGAACTCTCCAATCCAAAAATAAATAAACAAGAAATTAAGTAGAATAATGTCAGTACCTCAGGAAATATATATCAACTAATAAAAATTGTTGAAAACATAAACAAAAATAAAGAAAACTACATAACTATGGTACTTAGTAGACAACTCGGTATTCAGTATTCAGTATTTATTGCTCCAAAGTAAAGTTACAATACATATAAACTACAACATATACAATTGAAAGATTGTGGAACAATAAAAGGGGTGATCCAGAAGAATTCTAACATTCTAGTGCGGATTCTAGAATGAAATGTACAGTAATAAGTATAAATAAATAACAAGTATAATTAATATAATATAAGAGATAAAAAAGATAAAAATATACGTTTGTAGGATAAAACAATAATTAAAGATATAACACTAGTAATACATAGATATAAATGGTGGTCAAAAAAAGTGCAATGAATATTGAGTATTAATGAATATGGGATTTTTTTTTCAGTCTATTAAATTTTGAACGTATGTTCTTGGGAGACTGGTGATATATGAATGGAAAGTTTCTTTTCAAACTTGTTACATTATTAAATTTTCTGTGGTACTGACTTCATAAACAAGAAATTATTTTTCATCAAAATTCTGGCCTGTCAAAGATAAACATTGTTTTCTACGATTATAAAGTACAAGTTTCATACTAGTGGAGTGAAATTAGAATTTTATATGGAGGTAAAAGCTAAGTCAAATTTTTTAAATTTTTTCGATTTTATACATAAAGAGAAGCTTGTAAAAAAATTTTCAATAAATTTGGGCTGGAGCTTCGCGAGATATGTGCCAAAAACGGCATTGACTTAGCTCTTACATCCATTTTCAGAATATTTTCGTCTAATTTCACACCACTATACGCGCAATCAAGAAACATACGTGTATACTTGTAAAGTATTGAAGTTTGTTACAAACTCTTCCACTAATTTCATCGCTATTTTGAGAGGCTTAAATTACATTTTAAAAAAGCACTCTCAAACAGACCTCTTGATACAAATACATTTTTATAAAACGAATAATTTCGTTTTTTTCGCTTTGAATTATACAACAGCGATTATTGGCCACCCGACAAACTAACAACCATGTAAGGATCCGTTTTCTCATGAGAGAAACGAATCGTCATGGGATCCAGTCGTCCGGGGAGGAAATTATCCAAGGAGGAATTACGCAAGAACCACATAATCCGTAACAAAATTATTCTCGGATAATGGCTCTTCCGCATTACTTCTCCTCGCCCTGTCCCTGTTTGTTTTAGCAAAAAGCCCCTAAAATATGGTAATGTAGTTACGGTAAAGGTCCGAACGCTTCAACCAAAAATGTAAAGTCGTCAAAAGCTATGTGGGGTAAAGTAAGTGCCATCCGATTCGCAATCGCCCTGTACGATGTTAATTTTTGTAGCGTTGCATGTGAAATTTTTTTATTGTTTTGGAAGGGTTAAAATAGGTACGAAACATTCTTCAACAAATTGCTTTTAAAAACTGCCAAGGACAAAGCCAGAATTAAAAGCTATAAACATGTTTGGGAACGAGATGGTTCTATTTACGCTAGGAAGGACAGCAATACTCGAGTTCTCACTATTACCAACGCCGACGTTATAAGAAAAGTGCAATAAATTAATACCCTGTTAATGTTTATACTTTTCATCTTCTTCATGATTGTGCCAATTTATTATCAAAATGTCTGCGGATTGAAGTCAAAAATATCTACAATTTTAAAAAATTCTTTAAATCTCGATCAACTAATTCTTTGTTTAACGGAAACATAGCTCTATTGGATCTTCTGAGTTGCTCTGTGATAATTTCAACATCTTCAGACGTGATAGAGAGGACACATCCTCTACTAAGCTGGATGGCGGTGGTGTCCTAATCGGAGTCAACAAAACCTTGACTAATGTTGTGCGATATGATTCGATGACAGAATCTGAAGACCTGTAAATATCGGTAACTTCCGTAGACAACGGTGTCAGATTTCATTTATGCTGTGTCTGTATTCCCTCTAAGAATCATAATTATCTGAATATTTTTTGTACTAGACTTGTTGAAATTTTCAATAACTCAAACGATATATATGTAATATGTGGTGACTTTAACTAGTATAAAATGGGTCCTAGATGACACAAACAAAAAATGTTACCCTAGCAGTTTTGCAGACACCTGTTCAAATCTCTTTATAGACACTATATCACTCTGTGGTCTCTCGTAGTTCAATCATTTTCGTAACATTTCTAATAACACCTTAGACTTGGTTTTATGCAATATTTTGTTTTCTTTGGAGCTTCGTCAAATCTAAAAAGGGTAGTTCTTCTCCTATTAATGCTCTGAAGGTTGGTAGTCATATGGTAACAGATATCTTCGTTCTTAGTTCAGTTTTTAACCTGCCTTGAATGAATTTAAGTTAGATAATACTAACCCAAATTCACACCATGGAAACAGTTATTCTATTCCACAAGACCACAAATAATCTTTTAGAGCTTCCAGAGAAGGGCGCTGGTTCTGATGAAATACCTACATCTTTCTTAAAGTCCTGTGCAAACGAGCTGTTAGTAATACTACACATTTTATTTAACAAATCAGTTCACGAAGGCTGCTTCCCAACAGTTTGGAAAACAGCTCTCGTTGTTCCTATTTTTAAATATGGCAAGAAATATCTGGTTAAAAATTATAGACCAATCTCCAATTTATGTTTATTGTGAAAAATAATGGAATCAATTATTACCGACTTTCTATATGCAGATGTGAACTCAATTATAAATTTGGAACAACATGGCTTTATGAAGAGACGTTCCATCGAATCCAACTTATTTATTTACATAGATTAACTATGGACACGGGTTATCAGGTAGTCGCCATTTACACCGATTTTAGTAAGGATTTTGATAAAATCGATCATAGCATCCTACTTAGAAAGCTTTCCGAAGTCGGTATACATGGCAATCTGCTTAGGTGGTTTGGTTCCTACATCTACATCAGCAACAGGTCTGAATCTGTGTCCATCGGAAAGTTTCGTTCTCCTATTTCTAGAATAACCTCAGGGGATCCTCAAGGGTCACACCTGGGCCCCCTTCTGTTCAACATATACATTAACGATATCTCCTCTTGTTTCGTCAATACAAAATTCTTGGAGTTTGCCGACGACATGAAATTTTTTCAAAAAATATCTAATTCTTCCGATAAACTCCAGATCCAAGAAGATTTAAATCGTTTGGCTCTGTATTGCCAGCAAAACCGTCTTTATCTGAATACAAAAAATGCCAATGTATAACATTCTCAAGGAATAAAGACACTATCGAAAACGAATATTTCATATCACTAGTCGACAGCCGTCAACTTTCAGATGTTAAATTTATCTACAAAATCGTTAACGGGCAAATTGAATCTACCGAAATTTTAAGTAAAATTAATTTCATTAGTCCATCCTATAACACGCGAGGGAGAAATTTTTTCAAAATTAGTCAAAGCTCTACTAACTACTACCTAAATTCTCCTCTGCAAAGATGCAGTAAATCATACAATACAATCTCGTCACTCACCGATGTGGATATCTTGTTTTCCTCTTTGATAACTTTTACAAACAATATTAAAAAATTATCTTGATTAGTTTCTTTTTATATAATATGTATAATATATATTTTTTTCTTATTTTTATTGTTAAGCAACATTTAATAAAGATTTATCCATTTTGTATTAGTTTAGTAAACAGTGAATACTGTACTGGGCTCGTCCTGTTTGTGTTCTTATACAGGGTGTCCCAAGATTTTTTTTACAGGCTATAACTCAGGAACTAACGAATAGATTTTTTTGGATAGGCCAATCAGAATTACATTTGGACATGACAATTGCGACATTTTAAATATTCTTGAAAATAAACATTAAATTGAAAATTTGGTAAAATTATTACTTTGGTATCCTCATTGTGATACACCGTTGAATTTGAAATAAAAAACCCTTTCATTTGAGCTAAGTTTGATTCCCCCTTTCCATTTAATTTTTTTCATTGCGATGACGTCCCTGCCTCTGTGATGACGTCACAGATACTCTGTATACCTCAGATGAAATTACTGTAGGTCCCAAAAAGATTACCCAATTTTCAAAAAAATCTATTCTTTAGTTCCCGAGTTATAGCCTGTAAAAAAAATCTGGGGCACCCTGTATAAATAAATAAATAAATAAATAAATAAATAAATAAACAAAAGTGCATAATATAAACCAGTTGGTATATAAAGTGATTTTATTTTGTTATTCAGGTTGCTCTGCTATATAACGCAATATTTTTTGAATAAAAAATAAAAAAATATTTTCGTTTTGATACCCGGACTTTATTTTTCCACAGTTATTTAACGCGCACTTCATTAACCTTGTTTGTGTCCAGGATTTCAATCCAGTTAATCCGAACAGCGATTTTTGCATTGAGTTCTCTTTGGGCATTATTAAAAATTGAAATGGCAAAATAGCGAAATGGGATAAATAACGGCCGCCGACGCCGACGTCAGAATAGAGTGGCGTTTCGTCAATGCCCGATATAAATTATAACAAGCGAACAGTATTCATGTTAGTATCGATTTCTGGCGAGTTTATTGGATACGTCCTGGATCAGGTCCGGGAACTGTTAGCATTGAAATCAGATTTGCCATTAGTAGGAAATGTACTCATTAGTACATGAGTCTGTGCCGGTTTGGATTCAAATTATTTCAAATTGTTTCTTAGTTTAGTGATCTTGGATTTTCATTTTTTTTTCATCAAAAAGTGAGGAGAAAAAAACTTGCGCAATGGATAAATTACCATTTTTTAATAAATTAATGTTAAATACAATTTTTCATGAAAATAAACCCATCCCGAGTTACGATTTTCACCACCAAAATCGTACATTTTTAAATTATTACCGAAAATCTGTTAATATTACGTAAAAATTGATATTGAACTAATTTTATGGCCTTGAGCTAAGAATTAAAATCATTTTATTTTTTGTTTTTCTACGATTAATACGAAGGAAGATATGGCAATTCAAAAAATGGGTGTTTAAAGAAACTGGATCGATCTAGCGTAAATATCTGGAAAAATATGACTTCCACAAAAAAAATGTATATAATGTCCTAATGAGAGGACAACATTGGGAACATTTTAAGACCATCCACAACCGTTTAGCAGAAACAGAAACAAAGTAAAGGACAAAATAAATATTTTTAAAAAAAAATGTTTACGCCATTTCTTTAGCGCCATCTAGACTGGGGTATTTGAAAAAAAAAATCCTTTTGCAGAAAGTCGTAATATATGTTTCTACAATTATTGTTCGGTAATTTTTAACCCCATGGGATAATTATTTTTTAAGCTAAATTTTTGTTTTTTATAAGATATTTTCAATTTTTGGTCAATAGCGAGAAGTACTGATTTTTGAAGAAAATTTAATGAGGCAAGACTTTGAGCAAATGTTCTTCCGAATAATTTCCTTTTTTTATCTTTTGTCTGTAACGAGATATGGCCGTTTGAAATTGCATACAATTGCTGCATTTATAACCGTCAATTGCCATATCTTCCTTCATATTAATCGTAGAAAAATAAAAATCATTTTAATTGTTAGCTCAAGGCCATAAAATTACTTCGTTATCAAATTTTACGTAATACTAACAGATTTTCGGTTATATTTAAAAAACTTTTAGAAATGCACCATTTTTGTGGTGAAAATCGTAATTTTCTACGCCCGATAAATCGGGAGGGGTTTATTTTCATGGAAAATTGTATTTAACATTAATTCATTAAAAAGGCTAATTGCGCAAGTTTTTTTTTTATTTTTCCCTCTCTTTTTGATGCCATCGATATCAAACTTGTGTTTCTTGCCTTCTAATACGTAGGTATACATAAATTTACAATTTTTTTATTAATTAAAAATTAAAAATCCACCACAAAATTCGGTACAAGATTTGCCAAGGTAGAAAAACGTTTTGCTAAATCAAAAATCATAATTCCGTAATGGATATTAAACCACAAATAATACCATCGGTAATAACGTAAAAAATTGGGGTAAGAAGGGATAAAAAATTTAATCCCTCTTTACGCACTTCTTGTGGCAACATCTTAGAAGGCCTAGCGACTATAAATGGTCTCCACATAACGGGGTAAAGAGCCGCCACAGCGATTTCAAAGCCTCGCCTCACACATTTTAATCGCCAACTTTGGCCCTTTTAACTAATTAAAAACCGCAACGTTTCGGTTTTAATGTGTACGTTGAGATTTTTATCGAAATTAAATAACCCATGCGCCGCCAGATAGCGCTGTTAGTGTGTCTATACTGTGTGCCTAAATATCTATTAAAGTTTGTTTTAGAAAATAATATTTTATTTTCTGTTTGACACAGTCGAATGCCCTGCTAATATCAAAGAAGATATGGTTAAAATTGAACCCTCAAGTGTGTAAAATGCAAGGCGTTTTAAAACAATATATGATAATCTTGCTAGGGATCCATTAAAAGTGTTGTGCTTATTATAAATTTCTGAATACACTCTGTATAGGAACTTTGAATTATACCTTGCAAAAAAACTTGTTATATAACAATAAGATTAAATATTCGTAACATTTCTCAATGATAAAATATTCAAAATGCCCTTGTAACAATTAGTTCGCAAATCAGTTCGATATTGAATTATTTATTAACAAAAGTATTATTGACTTTAAAAATATACACTCTGTTGAAAGATTAATAATTACTGACTGACCAGTACATCCATCGACGTATCTACGAATAAAGCCAATACCGATAAACTTTCACCCTAAATTATTTTGATTATTGTTTAAATATATTATGAACATATTTTAAAAATTAGAAGCTCTATTAGAGATGTGATTCGGTGTGATACGTTTTGGGGTTAATTAAAGATTAAGTATAATAAAAGTTTTCCTATTTGGTACAATAGTAAGTTATTTTATTTTTTCTTTACGTCTATACTACTCATGATTTTTGTCCGATTCAAATCGACCCAATAATAAAAAATAAAATGAGTTTTGAAATCTGTGGGCTCCGAATAGGTCACTCGTAAATATTTTACCCCCTTTAATTCGGCCCGAGAGAGAAAATATGCTTTATTGTCAAAGAAAAATTACAAAAATTTTATAGACAAAACGAATTTAAAACTAATAATAATAAAAATAAATTACTAGACAAAACAAAACACAAACAAAATATGAATAACAATTGCATTGGATAATATATGCAATATCCGTCACTATAACTTAATGTTCAAATACATACAATCAATTTAACTTAATTTAATTATTGCTCCTATATGCTCAACCCAAAAGTCTAAGGCACGTTATAGAATTCTGCCACTGTGTAAAATGGTCTTTCTTGAAGAAAATCCCTAGTCGATCTTCTGAACTTATATGAATTTATAGATTTTAACTGTATCGGGAGGTTAGTATACCATTTTTTGGCATTGTAGGTAAATAGAATTTTTTTATTAGGTCAGAGGTGGGAATAGTTAAGTAAACATCAGTATCTACATTTCTTGTAGGATATCTAGGAGTTAGTCTTTCCGATAACTTTTGAATGTGCTTTGCGAACTAAGCAGACGGATTCAAAGATAAATAGAGCAGGAAGGGTTAGAATTTTGAAATTTTTAAAGTAATTTTCACTTAAACCAAATACATAACGAATTGCTCTTTTTTGTAATTTGAAAATAGATTCGAAGTGGTATAAGCTACAAGAACCCCAGAATGGCAAACCATAGCGAAGGTGAAATTCGAATAAGGAAAAGTAGGGGTAGTAGTAGTAGGGGTTAACTCTCTAGTAACAATTTTAATGGCAAAACACGCACAAGATAATTTTTTTGCCAAGGTATCAATATGAGTGGACCATTTTAGGAATTTGTCTATATAAAGACCTAAAAACTTAACTGAGTTAGAATCGGATTATTGATTACAGTTATAGGCTGTAAAGTACCTCTGTAAGACATTGATACGGCTTTACTGGTGTTGAACCAAAGCCCATTCGAGTCAGACCAGGACTTTATATTGTAATGTCTGTATATCAGAAATACTCCAGGTTACACTCGTGTCATCCGCAAATAAAGTAATTCTTCCACTTATTTTGTGATATCGTTGACGAATAATAAAAATAAAATTGGACCTAATACTGAACCTTCAGGTACTCCACTGCTAATTGGCAGATTTGAAGAATCCTCGCCATTAGCACGCACCTGCTGATTTCTATTTTCTAGGAAAGTTTTAAAGCATAGCAAAGGAAAACCCCGTACGCCATAAATTTGTGGTTTCTTATTTAAGATTTCATGAGTAACACTATCAAAGGTCTTTGCGAAGTCACAAAATACTGAAGCTATGAAAAGTTTATCATTAAGTGATGTATATATTTCATTAAGAACGGAAAATATTGCGTCACTACTGCATTTTTTAGGTAGAAAACCATACTGATGAGGTGTTAGGATGTTTTGTTTGGGAAGAAAGGGCAATAGGCGATTTTTCATTAGCCTTTCTTCGATAAGGTAGGTAATAAAGCAATAGGTCTATAGTTACAGGTTTCGGTTTTGTCGCAACACTTATGAAGTGGGATTATTATAGCTGTTTTCAGATAGTTCGGAAAGATACCAGATTCGAAGGATTCTTTAATTAGCAAAGTTAACATGTTTAATTACTACATCAGGTATATTTGAAAATATTTTAGTTGACAAGCCATCATTTCCACGGGAAGATTTATTTTGAATGCTGTTTACGGTTTGCACTAGTTCATGCTTATCTACTGGTCCTAGGAAGAAACTATTAGTGATACTTTTAGTAGGTAGGAGGAAGGAGAGAGCATCCTGACCCGGAGCTATGTTAGAGCTGATATTATAACTTACATTAACAAAATAATTGTTTAGTTCATCAGGACTAGGATTAACAGTGTTTGAAGAACGGGTTCTATTTCTTAAGTCATTTATAATAGACCAGGTTTCTTTGGAAGAGTTTTTAGCTCTTGAGATGCGATTTTTATAATAGTATTTCTTAGTAGATTTGAAAATTTTCCGATACAGTATTCTATAGTTGTTGATATGGTTTAATATTAGGGGGTTATCTGACAATTTTTTAATATACATAAGTGACCTCATATTTTTTGAAGAGATTCTTATTCCTCTAGTTGTCCAAGGTTTATGACGTTTAGTTTTAATGGGGCGAAGAGGAAATGCTGTGTTGAAACACTTTATTATTTTATTTAGAGTCAATATCTTCAGAAAGACCATTCCAATTAGTAGCTAGACACAAGTTATAAAATTTTTCAAAATTACGAGTTTCATTAGCTGGTCCTGTTTTCTTCTGCTACAATCCTCAGCTGTGCCGACATTGAAAATGGACAAAAAAGTGCAGAATGAACCCTAAATTTTTATATAGATACGAAAATATTCGTAAAACCCAACAAAAATAAACGAATTCAAATTGGCACGACCGCCAATGCACTTCTTACTTTTACCTACGGAAGAATAATTCATCAAAAGTATGTAAACTTTTCAGCTTATTTGTACTAAGCACAATTTACATAATAATTAGGGTTGCGTGTTAGGAATTTGATAGTCACATGTCAACACCTGTGATTAATGGCATTTTCATGCAAAGATTTAGAGATTAGCGATGCATTGTCATGTGAAAAGATGAATATATTAACCGGTTTACTAAAAACTAATAAAAACGCTACATCGAAGCCTTCACGTGCGAAGTATCGTTTTAGATACATATTTGCAGATATAGTGCATTATAATTTTGGCTGTTTTCTGGAATAAAGTTATAATTATACGGTACACTGGCTTGTTATTACAATCATTTTACATTGCGTTTTTTATATAGATAATAAAAAACAAAGGGCCAAGTACTGACCCTTGTGGACCTCCGCAAATTAGCTCCAGGTCAAAAGATATACAAAGTGTTACATTTTCAAAGTAAAAGACAGAAATAAGTCTCACTATAATACTAAAATACCCTGTGTAAGATATTAAAAATGCTCTTGAACTGCCGATTCTAAATTATGATTCCCCATTTTTAGAGCATCCTGCAAAGCAGAATTTTTTTAAAAAATCTGCGTAACGATATAATTCAGAATTTTGACCCACCCGGTACGTATATGCTTTATTTTGAAATACGTTTTAGGAATCCTGATTTTTTATTGTTGTTTTTTAAATGTTTCTTTAATGAATTTTTCAGTTACATTTCTCTATTTTTTAAACCTACCGATTTTTTTCGATATCTACCAAATTTTTACGACTTTAGTATCTACAGGGTGAGTCATAATTATTGGAAGATCGAGCAAGCGTAGGTTATTTGAACCAAAATATGAAAATTGATTATTATTCACTTACTCTTTTTTACCACTTTTGTAAATTGATCCCTTTTCTATTTTTAAGCTATTCCAAATAGCATATATCGAATGACCTTTGGAAAATGTGATTTAAAATCAACTTCACTTTCTGCAACAATTAATTTGCAAAAAAATTACTAAGAAAAAGAAATTAATTGATTTTGTGATCGTTTGATCGAATTCATACCTGTCCTACTAAAACCCTTGCTCGACCCGTCAATGTATTGTATCGAAGCGAGCGCTAACCGCAGAGATAAAAAAATGATATAAGTCGAAATTTCTTAGCCAGTCGAATGCCTCTCCAAGCGACGAGCTTTGTTCTAATTGGGTAATTCTACATATTAACACCTGCCAATCAAGTCCACATGAACTGAATGAGGGTGTGGCAAAGAATAAATTTATACAGGTAGAGATCATTATATTTGGTCCCATAATTTCGCATTATCTCTGTGCTTCATTTATATATTCATAATTTTTTAAAAGATCCTTGTATAAAGCGGGATAAATTTTGTTCTGCAATTGAAAAATACCACTCTATTCCAAATGAATTTATTCGCATTTGACTATGTAGTATAAAATTATGGAATGAGGTTAGAAGAAAGCTTGCGAATAACAAGGAAAACTTTTCGCCGAAAAGTGCTTCTAAATATAATGAGTCACCGATCGCAAAGGTATCAGAACAAAGTGAAGTGGGAGTTTAAGCAAACTTTCACAGAGAAAAGCTAGTTACCGACGAATGAACCTGAACAGGACCGTTCTAAATATTTTTATAAAGATTTAGAAATTTTTTGTTGGAGGTCATCATTATTGGGAAAGTTCTGATATAGAAAAAAAAGATTAATAGTAACAAATAATCAAAAAGTGTTGAAAGTAGACGATTCTACGATTGGCTCAAGTATGTCGATAAATAAATTCGACTTTTTTCATCAACATAGACTCATTCAAGAGTGATACATTCGTTCCAACGCTTTTCTAACATTTCGATACCCTTTTTGTAGAACTTTGGGTTCAAAATAGGCTTCAGTTTCAGCAATCATTTCTACAATGAAGCCAAATTTCTTTCCGTGAAACATTTTTTTAGGTCTCCAAACAGATAGTGATTGGTAGCCAGATTTGGAGAATACGGTGGATGGGAACGCCAATTGAAATTGAAAGTGCAATTCGTTCAATTTTGTCATTGTTAACATCGACACGGTGTATTGTCGACAAAAGAGCACTTTTTGTTCTTCATTTAGGGTCATTTTTCCGCAAGTTCTTCCTTCAAACGCGCCAATAATGTCATCTAATATTCGCTGTTGATGGTTCTTCCTTTCTCCAACTAATATCAATTCAGGTGGCAACAGGAATCAAACTCACGACCTTCCCAATGCTAGGCATATGCCTATATCTACTTATATACTTTTTCGTGACGGAATCACTTGCCTAAAAACGTCCCTGGTCGATAAACTTTTATTACCGGGAACATGCACTAGATTTAAAAAAGTTTTAAGCACATTGTGTTACCTCTCTGTCTCTCTTTTCCTTTCTATCTCCGTATCATTAAAAGTTCGGGAAGTGTTCAATTCGATTTCGAGTTCGCCATGAGATTACGGTAAATTTGATTAATAAAGCGGACTATGCTTATTTTAGAGATGATCTGGAGATGAAGGAAGATTTAAAAAAAAAAGTTTCGGTAAACTTTTATGACATCTCGTTGTTTAAAAGGCTTCCTCAAGGGCCAAAGATTTATTATTTTGGCTAAAAACACGGTAATTCATTTTTAGAAGAGTTAGATGGAGTTTTTTATATTTTATTGTTAGGATAAATATATTTTAGCAGCTTTTTCGACTAATACAACATTGTAAATTACTGTAATTTTGTTTCAGGGACATTGGAGTTCGACCTTTAGCCCTACAATGAGAGAAAAAATGGCGCCATTAGCGCTATATTGTTGACAATTATTTTGTTCCGTAAGTATACTTTTTTATCGCATTATCAAACAACCACCTCCGTTAATGAGTCCATTAAGCGACGTATCCCGTCCTCAAAATTAAATTCTTTATCCACACTTACTCGCTTAATTAAGTCAAAAGACAAATCAACCGTCATTTTTATTTAAAACAGTTACGACATATTTCCTGAGTTAAAAAAATCTCTAAAAAAACAATTTTAAAATCGTTCTTTTCCCGTGAGAGTTGAAGCCCTTCAAGCGCTTACACACTCGTATCCAACAGAGGCTTGTAATTTAATATGCTGCTTCGTATGCACCAGCGTGTGTGCGAGTGTGTGCCTTCTGAGACCGACCATATAGCCGTATGGCGTATGCCGAACTGCCGTTCGGTCAACTATTATGTTCCCTGGACTCCAATTAGCGAGAATTTGTAATTAGAGCAGTTGTATACCTACTGCCGGCAGGCATTACTCTCTCATTTTCATTGTCCTGCTACAAACACGTCTTGCAGGATCCAACCAGCCCGATGTGTTGTTTTAAGGACGAATGTGTAATATCTGGGCACTGATAGGGTATAAAGAAAGAGAAATAATTCAGAAAACGAAAGAATATTTGGAGATTTGGACAATCTAATAATATAACAAAAACGAGTCGATAGACAAGACAATGAGGAATTTGAAGACACCGCACAAACACTAAATTAATCTAAGGAAACAACTATGAATTTAAAATCACCAGGAAATGGTAAGATAACTGCGGAATTGATAAAAATGATGGGACTGTGCAATAAAATTTGGCAAACTGAAATGATACTGCAACAAAAAGGACGAGAGAAAAAATGTAACAACTGTGGATGTATTTCATTCCTAAACACATATCCAGAAGAAATGAAAGGAAATCACTAACTAACGATATCTCAAAGTGGCTTCAAATTGATTGAATACGCAGCCAGTAGATACTACAATCTGGAAAGTAGCAGATGTAATACAAAAACAATGTCAATGTGAAGAATTAAATCAGTAAACTAACAATCACCCTCTTCCCTCCGGGTTATGCCTTCGGGTGGGAAAATCTTTTTCTCTTGAACGAAAGGGTTGATCCATCTCTGATTAATATTCCTCTTTTTCATATATATCATGTAACTCGTTACGTACTTCTACCGAATACACACAGAAACGCTCTAAATGGATAAGTGTGCTTGCTTTTCAACGAAAATATGAGGTAAAGCTAATAATACGGTGTGTATTGAGTTTAAATGAATGATGAAGAAATTCTAAAAGTTACGAGCGAGAAATTTTTAAAAAGAAAATTAACCCGCCAGCCATACCGGAACGTGTTCGTGTCAGTTAATTTAAAGGCAATAATTTTTTTCCAAATATGTAAGTACTTTAAACGGTATATAGAAATTAGGTTAACCGATTAAAATTTTGGAAAATCTACTTAACTAAGAGATAAAATTTTATGAGGAATTTTTTTGTAGGCTAAAAAAGTAGGCGATGTTGCTACCTTGGGCGATAAGTCTCCTGACATGTCTTCTCGTACCGTCATGTTTGCCGACCCCCCATCGGGGACGTCACCATCCCTCGGAACCCCACGCCGAAGCCTACCACATATCACGTGACCACTTCGACCCGCACAGGGACTCGGAGGAGTTCAGAAGAGACGCCGCCGACGACAAAAGAGATTTCACTAGGAGAGATTCCACTGAAGATGATCCTCTCGTCGTGCAGACCAAAAAGGGAAAAGTCAGGGGCATGACTGTAACGGCAGCTACCGGGAAGAAAGTAAGTGTTTCACCTTTAAGTCTCTTTATCGGGATTCCGAAGTCCGACTGAAGACTAAATGGTTTATAGTATAATACAGATAACGTATGTCTTTTTCGCCTACCATGTCTGAAAATGAATCATATCAACCCTAAAAATCAGACCGAAAGTAATATTTCCGCAAAAATTAAAAAGAACACGATTTTCACTATCAACGTACCTTTGACTTTGATATTTCACATACATTTTCATTAAACGTCAGTGTAGAATCAAGAGAATTAAACTTTAAAATAAAAATACGTTCTGATTCTGAATAATTGTGATTATGTGAATTAGTGAAAATGAATAGTACCTAATTCAGGCAGTGATAAAGAATTTACGAATACTCCACCAGACTTGCAAGAAGAAGGTAGGTAGTAAATGTTTCTCTAAATTTGTTACTTAACAAGACAACGCGCAATGGTACGAAAAGTCCTATGAATTGTTTAACAAGTGGAAATAATATATAATAAATAAATTGGTACATTTTTATTACTTAAGTTGCTCATTAAATTCTGTCTGTATTTATAAAATTAAAGTTTTTTGTTATATTTTCCTATTTTTTGTTTTTTTTTGATAGGCGAAAAACAGTTGTGTCACACATGCAGAAAACGCTTTAGCAGCCCTTAGCTAATACCCTCGCTTCGCTCGCTCATGCAGCTAATAGCCTCGGGCTGCTAAAGCTCATTTTCTGCCCTTGTGACACAATATACTATTGTAGGGATATTTTTTTACATTTATAGCTTTAATTAAAATATTTTATTTAGCATTCTGGACGTGGACGTCATAAAGAGGCAGAAATGACAGACACATATATTTATACATAAAATACTGTCATAAAAGCTTTATATGTTATAGCAGAGCGACCTATCGTGCACTCGTATAACAATAAACTAATTTAAATCTAACGGTATGCATAAAATAAGTTAATTTTATTGGAATAATTATGCATTGGCATTTAAATATCCATCTACAGTACAAAATGCATGTCGGGAAATGTAGAACTACTATTACTTCTGTGATTTGCTCAGATCTCTGGAGAGTACCATGTATTAAAACGTTAGAATCTGCATACGACTGAAATGTTGTTCCCGTTAAAACTTCCCGTTAAAACTTTGTTTTTTAATAAGATATACAGGGCTTTTCAGGACGACCATTAATTAGACGTTTCTGGCAAACCAGGCAACGGATCAAACTGAAAATTTTACAGTATGCATAAATTAATATGATCTACACGCCTAAAATATTTTAGACGATGCGGCGTTGCCGCTTATACTATAAAGTAGCGGCTGTACATTTCCACATTTTTCAGCTCTACATCCAATTTTAGATTGACTTTGTTCAGATAATCTCATTTCGATTTCGAACCGTTGTCGAGATAAACTGTTTCAAACAGAAACTGACGTGGTTTCCTTGTATTCATCACTTATTTTTGAGATTTAATAGATTCCGTTTGATGTTCCTTCATCAGTCACAGATAATACGATGAATAAATAATTATTAAAATATTCTTCAACCATCAAATGAAACTTCTCTTCAAACAATAGTTTTATTAACGAACTGAATATAATTTCATGAATTAGTAAGTTAATTCAATTATCAGTGTATTTCAGAATATGTTCGAACACATCTCCACCTCTACTTAAACAAACATGTAATCTCTTCAAAAGATTTTCATGTTTAGCGCTTCTGATTAAGTCAAACTATTGAAACCAGTTCTAACTCTAGATTTCATATCTTCCATTGTTGTTACTGGGTTGGAGTAAACCATATTTTTAATGAAACCCCACACAAAATAATCCAATGGATTGCCAACTGGTGTTCTAGGAGGCCAACGAAAAGGCCCATTATTAGCAATCCATCTGTCTTCGAAGATTTCAGTTAAAGCTTCGTTTACTGAACGAGAATTATGGGGTGGAGCACCATACATTTGGAACCATACACGTTCTCTTCCTGGCCTATTATTTAAAATCATTTGAACTCAATTTCTCAGTAAATCTTTTTGGGGATTTTTTGGCGACCAGTCATGACTGTTGTGTCTATTGAAAACTCCATTTATTGTAAACTTGGTCTCATCTGATATTGTCAAGGAAATGGTCATCCTCTTGAGTCTTGGCAAGTAACCATTCAAAGAATTCCACTCTGTGAGGCAAATCAGTCTCTTTCAGATGTTGGACACAGTAGAATTTATGGGGATGCCATTTGTGCTTATTACGAATGCGATAAATTGTCACATACCTATCTCCCTTTCAGCTTCGTGTAGAGAAGCATTTTTAGAAGAAAGGTTCCATTCAACCTACAGTTTTTTAGTAGTCGATTTATTTTTCATGAAACACTTGGCATGTTCTACTGGCAATTCTATTGCACTCACCATAAATTATTAATAAATTTAAAAATCTTCATTATTGTAACCTAATCTTGACATTTTTCTATTATAATTGGTATCACAATCAGTCAAAACCACTAAACGAAAGTTTGAAGTTTCAAAATTGGATCATTTATTTTTCCAAAGCACACTATTAAAAAATATTAATTTGCATTTGCAAATTGTAACTTTTTCTAAGGTACATATCAATTTTCAATTGACAGATTTGAGACTGTTGAAAAACTAAATCGAAAAGAAATATTACGTAGTAGAAAATAGAAAAAATTGACTTCCACTCATTTTTTCATGTGATCAAAGTATCTGCGTTTTTTAAAGACCCTGGTTGAGGCAAATAAAAATATGACTCGAAGTGAAGATACTCATGGTATCACTCCACTCCATTTCGAATTTGATCGTCTTAGTACCAGAGAGTTCAAGATTATCAGCGTTTATAAAAGTACATGTTTGGTAAAAAAAATCGAAATTAATTTATATCTTCTAAACGGTAACAGATAGGTATAGGGAAATAGTACATGAAGTTGTTGACAAAGTGATAAGAAATCATAATATGATATTATATACAGAGTGTTCCATTTGAAAAATCAAAGTAGCCGCTACTTTATAGTAGAAGCGGCAACGCTGCATCGTCTAAAATATTTTAGGCGTGTAGATCATATTAATTTATGCATACTGTAAAATTTTCAGTTTAATCCGTTGTCTGGTTAGCTTGTCATAATAAAATTTGTAATCGATTTATATCATCGGTAGAGGTCGTAGATGTCTCGATGACTATTGGTTAACGTATGGCGCCCAACGTGGGGCTCACACTACAATATCCATATTTATTGCAACTTCTTTTCAGGGACGCCCATTCGTGTACAAATAACAATATTTCCTTGAATTCAAACCGTAATGACCTAAAATGACCGTTTTAATCTTTCTGTTTTTAGGTAGACGCTTGGTTAAGCATTCCTTACGCCCAAAAGCCAATCGGTAACCTGAGGTTCCGTCACCCACGACCAGTCGAAAAATGGGAGGGTGTCCTAAATACTACAGAACAATCCAACTCCTGCGTCCAAATCATCGATACGGTCTTCGGTAACTTCGTGGGCTCCAACATGTGGAATCCCAACACACCTTTAAACGAGGACTGTCTGTATATAAACGTAGTTGTACCGAAACCACGTCCAACCAACGCAGCTGTGATGGTTTGGATTTTCGGCGGTGGATTCTACTCGGGTACAAGCACTTTAGAAGTGTACGATCACAATATATTAGTGTCCGAAGAAAACGTGATATTATGTTCAATGCAATACCGCGTCGCTTCGCTAGGTTTCTTGTATTTCGGTACTTCTGATGTGCCGGGTAATGCTGGAATGTTCGATCAAATGATGGCGCTGCAATGGATTAAAGATAACATCGCTGCGTTTGGAGGCAACCCCAATAACATCACTCTATTCGGTGAATCAGCAGGAGCTGTATCAGTATCTTTACATTTATTATCGCCCCTATCCAGAAATCTGTTCTCTCAAGCGATTCTGCAAAGCGGTTCTCCCACAGCGCCATGGGCCGTAATTTCTAGAGAAGAAAGCCTCTTGAGAGGGCTCAGATTAGCCGAAGCGATGAGTTGTCCTCACGATAGAAATGATTTAAGTTCAGCAATTGACTGCCTTAAGAAGAAAGACCCCATAGAACTTGTAAACAACGAATGGGGCACTCTGGGAATTTGTGAATTTCCTTTTGTGCCCGTCATAGATGGTGCGTTCTTAGACGAGCATCCAGTTCGAGCTCTAGCTAATAAGAATTTCAAAAAAACTAATATTTTACTCGGTTCAAATACCGAAGAAGGTAACTACTTTATCATCTACTATCTAACAGAATTGTTCCGGAATGAGGAAAACGTCTACGTGAATAGGCAAGAATTTCTACGTGCGGTAACCGAACTCAATCCCTATGTGAACGCCGTCGCCAGACAGGCTATTATTTTCGAGTATACCGATTGGTTGAATCCAGAGGATTCCGTGAGCAATAGAAATGCGTTGGACAAGATGGTGGGCGACTATCACTTCACGTGTAACGTTAATGAGTTAGCCCATCGTTATGCCGAAACGGGCAATAATGTATATATGTACTACTATAAGCATAGGACTGTTGCCAATCCCTGGCCCTCTTGGACAGGTTAGTATTTTTATGTTTTTAACCGATAAGCAAACTTGATCAATTTTAATCTCCTCTAATATCTGTTTAACGTCACTAGGAGCCTATTTCCTGGTGACGCCCTCTGCTTTAGAATCGGACAAACTTAAGAATAGACCGGTAGTATGGCTGCCGATGCGCAAAGGCGGATCTTCTTATTCAGTAGCGCAGGTAGAAAGGGTCATACTCCACTCATACACTGTTTTGCCCGCTCTTGCGATGCTCCTGTCATTACTCGGTATTGCTTCGTTGATAGGTAACGTACCAACGCGCACAAGGAGACGGTGATAATTACCGGTCTATTCTCAAGTTTGTCCGATTCTAAATGTAAATTCGCCTATCGATTTTTCTCTATTTTTTTCAATCAATTTTGGCGTATTTTCCACTTATATGTTTTATGTAGGTGTGATGCACGCCGATGAAATAAACTACGTATTTGGAGAGCCTTTGAATCCGACAAAAAGTTACACTGCTCAAGAAGTAGACCTGAGCAAAAGGATTATGCGGTATTGGGCGAATTTCGCAAAAACAGGCAACCCCAGCTTGAGTCCGAACGGGGTATGGACTCCGACATTTTGGCCTCTGCATACGGCCTACGGCAGAGAGTTTCTAACTTTAGACGTCAATTCCACTGCTACCGGCAGAGGGCCTAGGCTCAAGCAGTGTGCCTTCTGGAAAAAGTACCTTCCTCAGCTTCAGCAGATGTCGGGTAAGTTGTTCGAGGGAGATAATAATTCTACCTTGAAACGCCATTATATTGGTACAGAAGTTTGTGAGAAAGGTGAAGACTGTAATAAAACTTTGACGGAAGTATTTGTAGGTAATAATAGCACATTACAGGTAACTGAAGATAATAATAAAAATAATAATGTTAATGAAATAGTTAGTACAACGCCTAAAGCAAAAAAGAGACTGACAAATTTCTTTTGCAACATTAATTTTTCTCTTTCTAAATGTAAATGCGAATAAATACTTCAACAACAACAAAACATGTTGTATCTGATTTGTTTTTTAATTGATTTTTCGTAATACTGGTTATTTTATGTTATTATGATTTGTTGTAACTATTATTTAAATAAATTATGTATTATAGTGAGTAGTTTTTGTTTCATTTTCGATTTCTGTTATTTTAAAGATAAAAATATATTTTTTATATTTTATTTTTTTAGCTATGAATTTCAAATATTTTTTAGAAGCACTTTAATATATTTTAACAGGTATGTATTTTAATTTTTATTTTTTTATTTATAAATCTATTTACTACAACTGTACTTTTTACAGCTGCAGTTTAATCTGGACCAAGTAGATAAACATTGTTGCATATTTTAACGATATTTTTTAATCTAAACACCTTTTCTTTATAAAAACTAGATTTATTAATAGCCCAGTTGTCAGAGACTTTGAACTAAAATGTGATATCGACAAGGCCGTAGCCAGGGGGGGGGGGGATCAAGGGGGATAGATCCCCCCGAAATGAAAAAAAAAATATCATATTTCTTTAGTAAGTACTAAGTAGTATGTTTTTCTAGCCCAAGTAGCATTATAGTGACAGAAACTGATATCGCAACTTCGATTGGGTTGCTATTACGTAATAATCACTAAATCTACCCCTACACAGTAAGAATAACTTAATTTTATTCACCTCTGGGAGCCACTTAATAGTTTTATAATAGTTCAGTAACGTAGGCCCGATACATAATGTTGGTCTAGCAGTGGTCGGCGAAAACGTTGGTGAAGTGATGATGGAAAATCGTCATAAGAAAATAACCTATTTTTGTAAATATCAACGTCAAGGTTTGACTTTATTTAATTTCGCCATAATAACCTACAAATTTTGACAACTACTGACACGCACATCTCTGGGTAAACGTTAAGAATATGGGGTCGGCTGGGATTTTCATGAAATTTTCACAGATATTGTAAAACATGATAAATTCAATATAGCGATAGAAATTTTTGCGCGGAAAAATATTTTTCACATTTTTTTAAAAAGAAATATATATACTCACTCCCAAGACAAACAAATTCAGTGCGTTGAGACGATTATTTAACATATTTTTCCAATACAAACGCATAGGTACATAACTTTTCTACAAATGCACAAGTAGCAATTTATAACCAGAATAAGCCTGAAAAGAATTAAAAAAGGAAAAAATGTTCCATCTCATAAATTCAAAGTTGAAAATACAACGTTGCCAATTCAATTTCAGAAATCATGGATTTATGTAAATATTTAATGGAACGTTGAGTAACACTGTTAAAATGGACACTTGTCAAAATGTGCTAAAAATATGTGTAATAGTTTTGGTTTTAATAATCTTTTTCTGAGTTAAATATTCGTATGTCTATGCTAGACTTTAATATTGAAACTCGGTTTGTTAAATTTAATAAATTTCCGGGCAAATATCGTTTTGGCGAAGAACATCGTGACTTTTTTTTTAAATGAAAAATGTAAATGTTTCTTATCGTTATACAACATGCATGGTAGAATCAAAAAAATTTGGTGGTCCAGATATTATATTAATAGAGGCATAACAAAAAAAACCTTGTACATTTATCATCATTATACTTTTACTTTTGATGTAAAAATAATTAAAATTATGTGTTAGTTGTGTGTAACTTATGTTTTAATGTTTTTTTGACCTACGTTTTTACAATTTTTTTTACCCATTAAAAAACCACTTTTCTTATTTTACATACTGGATTCTTGACGAATTTCCCAATGAAAAATGAAAATCCTACAATACAAATTGTACAACATAAACATCTACACAAAAAAGTGTGAGAAAATGCGAAAAGATAAGAAAAAATGTTCTTTTATGACAAAAAACATCGATGATCAATTGTGAGTTTCAAAAAATGTATTGCAAGTAATGTATTTTTTTATTAGAAAAATGAAAATACCACTATAAAAATCGTACGAATTAAAAAATCTACACAAAGGGATAAAAATTACCGAAATTTACATAAAAAAATAGTTTGAATATGTAAAGCAAATTGTAAAATTATTTTTTTAGAGTGAACATACGTAGAAAAATTTAATTTGAAAAATAGCGCGATTAAATCACGTGAATTGTGAATAAAATTTTAGACTAATATATTTCTTCATTAAAATAAAAACTAGAAAATAAATAACCGTTTAATTTTTCAGCCGAACTACAGAATACTCAATCTAGTAAGGACTGCACCAGTTTGGGAGTACCAATCGCTGCTAGTTCCTGGTTTCTTACATTATCCTTCTTCCTGGTAGTTACGATGAAATTGAGATGGGAACCCTTCCAGTAAACTAGAAGCTTCAAACCACCACCAATTTTAGAAAAAAAAAACACACACTTGTTTGGAAACTAAATGGTATAGAATTCTGCTTTTCGCTATATCTAGAGTCAAATATATTGGTAGAAAACAGACAAGAAAAGGGTTGTTGAATATTGTCAGTAGTCAGTTTTGAGAAGCTTGTACTTTTATGAAGTGTTGGCAAGAAAAAGATTTATGAGGGAGGCCAAGATTGGAATTAGAAAAATACCGCGATATGATTCCCATCTATTGTTCTTTTTTTTATATATATACCTTAGGTTGGTGTCGCCGGCTGTCAATTTGGCACTTAATGTTTATAAGTTGTCTGTATGTTATACCAGAACAAGGTGAGAATGTATCAGAAATTTACTATCATGAACCAAATAACTTTTAAATCAATTGCTTAACTAAATGTATTGTGCAAATGACTAAAAGTGATCTTAATAGGGAATTTCGAACATGATTTTGATTTTGTTGTTTTTATGGGAAAATAAAGTTTAATACTGAAAATATCCCGCTTTTTTGAGAGAAAGAGCATTAAAAATAGTGGACTAATATTATTTCCATAAAAAGAACAAAAAAGGAAGTCGGTATTTGATAAAAAACGAAATTTATATCTAACAAATTTTTTTTAAATTATTTCTATTTCTATGCAATCTAATCTTATTTAGACTTTCTCTGTCATTCATTTAACAAGTCAAAACACATTTGGATTTTATGAATTAATATGTGCCTATATGATGTAACATTATCTTATTTTAGTGTTTAAAACTTATCTACTGGATTATATACTTTAATAAGGAAAAAAAAGAAGCTACAAAATTTTTGGAAGATATAAGTAGAAAATATTTACTGTCGTTGAATCAATATGTACACTATTAGCGAATATATTGAGTAACAATTTACAAATTGATAGGAACTGGTATTTTCTACTATATACTCACCTTGTTTATCTAACATATTTGAAGAACTTGGGAAAAGGGTCGAATAAACATGGATTTATATAAGCTTGTAACATTTTTTTTCCAAGCCCTTCTAATATCTCAACATTTTTACAAAAAAAATAACTTTGATATGGCTCAATCTATACAAATTTTAATTTCACAATTTAACACTTGGGTAACGGGTTCTATATCTACAAAAATAATGACAATCTTATTGTAACTTTTAATAATAATAAAATTTTGTCCGATTTGGACAAGAGTTGAAGCACAGCCAAAGAACTACCAACCTAATTCCCCTAGTTCTGCTACTTGTCTTCGCTGCCTTATATTCATAAAAAAATAGTACGACTAATAAATATTATGGAACTATGATAGTTTTCTCTAAAAACCAAGATCTTTCAGTCGTATAGGAAAAGCGTTCAGTTTAGTTAGATCGAGTTCAATCATTTTGAACAATTGTACACTTTGTTTATACTAAATTCAGTACGAGGTAATCAGCGTTCACCTTGATAAGTGTGTTCAGATTTAGACTATATACCGTTCAATATTTTATAACGTTCAGTCGCCGAAAAAAATGCGTACACTTTATTTATAATGAATTTAGGTCGGGGTAATAAGCGTTCACCTTTTTGTGTTCAGAGGTAAAATAAATAGCCTTTCATCATTTAGAACAAAAGCTTACTTTTATGTAATGGCGTTCAGACATTTAGATGATGCGTTTACTTTTCTTTTACAACGTTCAGTCGTAAAAAAAAGCGTATTTAGTTCAAGGTAACAAGCGTTCACGTCTTTTAGAAGAAGCATTTACTTTTGTTTTATAATGTTCAGTCGCAGAAAAATGCGTACACTTTATTTATACTGAATTTAGTTCGAGGTAACAAGCGTTCACGTCTTTTAGAAGAAGCATTTACTTTTGTTTTATAACGTTCAGTCGCAGAAAAATGCGTACACTTTATTTATACTGAATTTAGTTCGACGTAACAAGCGTTCACATCTTTTAGAAGAAGCATTTACTTTTGTTTTAAAACGTTCAGTCTCAGAAAAAAGCGTACACTTTATTTTTACTGATATTAGTTCGAAGTAAAAAGCGTTCAACTTTAAAATTTGTGTTCAGAGGTAAAATAAATATCGTTTAATCTTTTATAAGCATAGTTCCCTTTTTTAGCATTTACTTTTGTTATATAACGTTCAGTCGCAGAAAAAAGCGTACACAGTATTTATATTGAATTTAGTTCGAGGTAATATGCGTTCACCTTTATAGATTTGTGTTATGTAGTTATATAAAAAATCGATTATTTTAGCCAAAGGATTTATATATTTTAATACCCCTTCATTTATTTATTCTTAAAATTAGCACCCAAGGTTGTAATAAATATTACGTTATTGACGTTTATTTTTTTTAGCTAGTCTGTATGACAAATCAATATTTGAAGTAGGCGCGACATTCGTTATATAAAATTAAATTGTGCAATTAATATTAAAATGTAAAATCACTTAAAAGATAACTTGATTGATATAAAACTTGATAAACAAAAGTTTTAAATAAATAAAACTACAATATGTTGTTATAAAAAGCATGTCAAGTACCAATTTACAAATCTTGAATGTTGCAATATTAAATAAGAATGAATATTTACTAAAAATGTAATAAGAATTCATCCGAAATGTCTGTGAATAAACCTTTTATTAAAAACCAAGAAATAATAAAAACTAATCCTATATTGGCTGAACGATCTTGTACTAAATCTTTAACACCTAGTATATAGTGTATAGTGCCTCCGCATCTGTTATAGTTTTTGCGTACTGACGAAAATACCCGCCTCTATTTTGAGGTGTCAGTCAACTTGTGTTGATTTTGGTAAGACAAAAATATCTTACAACGGATTCTTACTGTATCCCCAATAATTTTGACCAAAATACACGTAGTTATCCAAAAGAAAGTACTATGTGACTTTGAAATATTGAAGTCATAATCCATGATCCAGAGAAAGTTAAGAAGTAAATTTAATACTCGATCTCTGAGAAAGACAGCGTACAGATTCTTAATCAGTCAAAGAGTCACGATATATGAATCTTACAAAAATATGCTGTAAGATTCTATTGTATTCCCTGCATAGTATTTCGAGCAGTGGCGATATAAACACCTTGTATTAAGAATTTTGTTTAAGTAAAAAGTGGATCAGAATATTAACACTGGATCCAGTGGAGAAAACTTAAAACTGATTTTACTTTAATTTTTGTAAGTGATTGTAAGATGATTTTGTCTTACCATATCGGCACAAGGACTATGTCCCAAAAAGCGATCTTTTCGCCATTTTTTTTTATTATACGCTCGCCCCGCCGCGTTTCACTCAAACATATCCATATGATGGTGCAAATACAACCTTAAATTTTAGGTCTTACATTTAATATTGTAAATACGTGTATTTAAATTTTACTTAGAGTAGTATAAGTCAACTAAATTTTGTTTTGAGTTTGTTCTATAGTCGTAATAACGATAATTTAAAAATAAATGGTAAGAACCGTGTAAAATTACGTCGTCGCTGCAACTTCGGTGTAATTTATGTAATATTATGTAAAATTAGACATTGTGTAAACCCTGTAAGAATTATACCTACTTAGATATGTACTTTTACATTTATAACTATGTGTGATTACACTGTAATGATTGAAACTGTGTAATTTTACACGCTTTTTTATTACACTTGAATTATGAATTTGCTTGAATTTTAATTTTTTTAAATTATATATATAGGGTGTCAAAAAAATGAGATTTCTGACAGATAAATGGTAGTTACTGCGTAATTAAATTTCATGGATTTTTTATCACATATTTCAACGGTAAAACAATTAAATATCATTTAAAATTCTGCTTCCAAGAGTTTCTTCAATTTCAACCAAAAATAACTATACAATTTTTTATTTTTTTATAAAAATCAAACAATATCCTTAATATTTTTTATATATTTGAACTGTTGGAAACAATTTGTATACAGGGTGAGTCAAATAAAATAATTATCCTCATTATTATTAAAGATTTTGATTTTAAAAATCGGTCGCCATCTTTGAAAAACTCCTATGCATTTAATTTCTGTTTATTATAAAAGATGGCGGCGTTTTTGGTATCTCATCGCTCAAAACGATTATTGGACGAATTTAAAAATATATAATTAAGATTCTGGGATTTTGTTTCCAAAAAGTTAAAGAAATTTAAGCTGATGCGAACAATTTTTAAGAAATTGTATACAGGGTGACTCAAATAGAAGCTTAACCCAATCATTATCTTCTTTATTATTATTTTTGTTTTAAACTTGATATTAACAGGTTTAAATAAAAATATGTCAGTTGTCAAAATGTTTTTTAAAATATCATTACATCATTTTTCATAGCGGATATTGACTTGTGCGAGTTTGAAATTTTATTTATTGGATTCGAAAAGCCTAACTGACGAAGCCGAAAGGCAGAAACCGGTCTTAGGATGTCGAATCTGGTAAATTAAATTCCTTACTCGTTTGCTAACTTTTTATTAATCAGTTAAAGGGATACAAAGAAGAGAATGACATCTTGACTAGAATCAGTCAAATAAAAACTTAGCAACACACAATGCAAAATGAGTGTATGCAACACCCAATACATTGGGAATCATTGCTTTGTAAAGTGTCAAAATTCTCTTCTAACCATAGATGGTAGCACATCTAAGAGTCATTTGTCATATCCAAACCAACGGGAATTTGTCATATGAACTATATCAACAAAACACCCATTTTTACTTTACTTTTGAATTTTTTTCCTTATTATACAAATTTTGATGATTCGTTATTACGGCTATACTGCTTTTTATCTAAATTCGGACACTTTTCCTTCAATAAAACCCCCTTAATTCGTTTTAATAAAGATTTGAGACCACAAACATTCCATATTATTGTATATACAATTTGTAAAGTAACAAATGATTTTAAGGTTTAAGATATGCAGATGTTGTACATTTTTTGCGATAATTGTTCCTTTCAATATTGTATTGTTGTCACATGAAGCTGTACTGGGTGAGATTTGATGATTCTGAAGGTATTACTATTATTATATTAAAATGTTTTTTTATTATGCCGATAGAAGAACAAGAGAGAGAGAGAGAGAGAATTTTTTGAATCAACAGAAAAAAAAATTATTCTCAATTTATTATGAGATTTTATAGTTATAAATATACATTTTCGAAAGTAATTATATTTTTTTTTAATTATAAGATACCACGTATATTAAAGTAGGAAAAATTGAAAAAGCAAAAAGTGTAACAAAGAACTGACTATTTAATTGACATTTGCTGTTCTGGAGTTAAAAGTTGATATATTTATAGAGGATGTTCATTTAATTATCCAAGAGTACATAAAAATAACTTAAATACGGCTCTGTTAATAATCTTTTTGATAAAAAACACTCGTAATATCTACCATTCAAAATTCACCCTGTAAGCTATCAATATTGACAGCCTTTTGGTAAACTTAACATACCATTGTAAATGTTTTTATTATTTTTTTAAACCTGGACAAACATTGGATTAATATGTCATAATAGCGGTGCTGTATATACGAAATATACACGCCAAATTGGTACGTTTGTCAGTATAGATCTGGCAACGCTGTAATGAGATCCTAGTCTGATAAATGTCTTGACTTTCTAGTTCAGTACTAAGCATTTAATTATTTTATTGGGTTTAAGCAAGTTTATAATCCGTTTTGAAATAATAGGTGTAAAAGATAAATAATTCTTTTATAATTATGGCTGGCAATTTAAATTTTGGAGATTTAGGTAAAATTTCCAGCATTTTTTTCTAGCCACGTGTATTTTTGTCTGAACAAATTAACTATCCAGATATGTATTGACATATTAGAACAGTAAAAACAAGTCATTTAAAATAATTTTGAACAAGGCGGTCCAGATACAAAAGTATTTCAAAGTCGTCTAAACGCCTTACGCCCTTATGTTTTCTAAATTTGGGAAAGGTCGAAAAAAGTTTCAAATAAAAATTTCTATCTGGCAACTATTTGATTATTGTTTAGTTTTTCTACGATAAAAATTAGCCGATTTATGAAATATTTAAATTTTGGTTGATTGCGGAATTTAATAAAACTCTAGTTTGTTGTAAATCGGTAACACTTTAAATGAACCATAATCAAATCGTATGATTAGTTTCGGAGAAACAGGGTGATTTTAAAAGTAGTTAACAAACAGACAATAAAGGTAACTTATCAAAAATTGAGACTATTTTTAGTTTGTTCTCATGATTTGACTAAAATATGTCATACCTTTGGAAACGCAACACTATTATGAACCAAATCAGTATTTGGTTTACCGGGGTCATCACAAACGTACTCAAAAAATGATATTTCTTTATTTTTTTCTACTTTAATTTAGAGATTTGTTTGAATAGTGTTGACAATTTGGAAAAGCAATACTATTAATCATCAGAAAAACACTTAAAATATTCTATTGCATAGTTATTCACTTCGTTCTTTCAATAGAAACCATAAAGAACCATATGTTTTTAACTTATAAAATTAATATCCTTAAGCCATAATATGTGAAAAACCTTTAGCCAAACTTATATGTTTAAAATACAAGAGTCCTACGAAAAGTAACTCTACATATGTAAGTGACTACTTGATGTGCATGTAATCATAATTTAGAGTATTTCAGCAAGCTAATTTTCTTCTTCCGCAACCTCACGAATAGCGACATCTTGAACATATTCCAAAGTATTATTAGTTGGAAAACTTATATTTTCCATAATATGCCTACTGTAGCTTGCCATATGACACATCCCACCACCCTGGCACCTGACCGATACGTGCTGTAATGTCCTGTTATTTCGTTCGCATCCTAATAAAATCTCATGAACAACCGATATTTGGTATTGTTTCTACGCCTGGAAAATAATCTGACTAATAAAACCATTTTAATTGAGTTTCGTATCTATATCAATCCAGTGTCTTCCGTCCTCGTAAATATTATCCTGTATATATGATGGAGACAGCCGCAACTGGAAAACTCCAAACGAAAAAATTACAGATAATTTTTTTAGTAGGGATCTTATTATTATTATGTATTTTAAAAATATAAGTTTGGCACATATTAACGTTGAATGTTAAAAATATATGGTTATTTAATGTTTATATTGAGAGAATGAAGTAAATAACATCGAAATAGGTGCTTTTCCGATGACCCGATATGATAAAATACTGTATTTGTATAATAAATCTCGAAATTAAAGTAGAAAAAATCTCAATTCTGATAGGTGAAGTAAACAAGACGACGAAATATGATTTTTTGAGTACTTTTGTGATGACGCCGGTAAACTAAATACTGATTTGGATCATAATTTCCAAAGGTATGGCATATTTTAGCCAAATCACGAGAACAAACCAAAAATAGTCTCAATTTGTGGTAAATAACCTTTTGTTTTGTTTTTGTAAGTACTTTTAAAATCACCCTGTTTCTCCGAAACTAATCATACGCTTTGATTACGGTCCATTTAAAGTGTTACCGACAGGTCATGATCTACAACATACTAGAGTTTCATTAAATTCCGCAATCAACCAAAATGCTATGTATTCCGTGCAGGGTCCTTTATACTTATAAGTCAGAACTTTACAACGAAGAGTTTTGGGGAAAATCATCAGACAATCAATTTAAGCAAAGGGTTTTCTCTAAAAAAATACTGTAGTCGGGAATTTTCTCAGCTTTCATTTGGATTTGATATTGATTGTAGAGCGAAAAACCGGCGGAAAATTGCGAAAACTCACGCGGCACTCGAGACGTTGTTCGTCCAAAATAAAATTATTTGAAAGTGGATAAAAACAGAAATTTTCTTAGCTTTTATTTGGTCTTTGAATTTTTCCTTAACGGTTCACAGAAGAAAAATCGGTGGAAAATATAGAAAATTCCATTTTGTCGAGAAAAATTAATATTAATATTAATGCGTAAATTTAGCGCCGAAATAGGCTCACAAATTTTTAATTCGTGTTTTTTTTTAAGCAAATAACTCGAATTAAAATTTAATATTATCAATTAGCCTTTTAAAAAGATTTATATCTTGACACGCAATATTACTTAAAGAACGATAATATCACATACTTATATTTTGTCATTGTCGAAAAGTGGAATGACTTTTAAAATTATTAGACAAAAATGTACAACTCATTTATGCTTTTCAAATTAAAAATCCATTTACGTAATTTTTTTTATTAAACTCAATAAAATAATTGAAAAATGTATTAAGTGCGTAAATTAGGTGTAAGTACTTGTTAGATTTTATTAAATGACAAATCTTCAAAAAAAAAATGGTACCTATTTGACCAAAATTTTCTAGAAATTTTCGTTTCGATTTAAAAAGTAATGCGAAAGGAATCTTGCAAAATAGTCAGGTAGATTAGAAATAATTAAATAGTAAATTTGTATAGGTAATATAGCACTAAAAACAAATATAATTTCATTTTTATGTCGTAAAAATGGTAAACCTGCTTCTCCTTGACTATTTGTTAAAAAAATTTAAATTAAACTTCAATTTTTTGTCCATACTCATTCCAAAAACTGTTAAGATATTTGGGTAAACGAGATATAATATACAGAATGTGTTGCGTTTGTTCTAGAGGAAGATAAAAACGTTTAATTTAATTTTTGGTTTTTTTTAATGAGGTGGAAAAAGACCACCAAAAACCACACTTATTATATCAAACCTCACAGTATCAGGCCATATTTTTTATCACCGTATTATAGAATTTTGCAACACATTTTTGTGCAAATCCTAAAGAAATTGAGAATCGGATTTTAAATGAATTGTTTATAACACTTTTGGTCACAATAATGCTGTTTTTCAGGTGTAATGATACTATAAAAAATTGAACGTTTAATTAAATTCTTTTATTTTTAAATACGAATTTGTGTTAAAGATTTTATGATTTACGGAAATGAATTTATGATTGAGATAATTCAACAAGCTAATCAGGATTCATCCCTCTGCCAAGATGAAATAATAACTCAAATTTCACTACTTTTTAAATTTTTTTTCGAGAAAACTTAAACTTTCCGAAGACTAGTAAGTCTTTCACTATAAATGTCCCCATAATTATTTAAAAAATTGGGTGATGTTTAGGTACACTTTACATAACAAACTAATTTGCCAAAACAGGTAAAGAGGGTCTAGATTACACAGGTCAACATTTTATCTAGGCTTGTACACGGGCATCGGAGATGGTATCCTAGGGTTTTCGGGGTCGCTGATTAAGATGAGCGGGTCGGTTACGCTCCATCACGTCAGGTTCAAGGACATTTGAACGTCAAATGTGAAATACTTTTAATATGAACATAAGCAATTGGAGCCACAGACTTAAATCTGCATTCTATTCTCAATCAAATACTTTTTCAAGTTTTCCATTTGTTATCTATCATATGACCTTCAAATGGCCTTGAATCTGACCTGATGGAGCTCAACTGACCTGCTAAAATAACCTTCAGTGACCTCTAGGATTCTAGCAAGGGAACAAACAACGGATTCGAATTCAGCGACCAAAAAAACATATGTATGAATTTTTTCAGATTTTTTTGAGGATATTACTGGATTTGACCTTTAAATGACCTTGAACCTGACCTGATGGAGCCTAACCGATCCGCTCATCGTAATCAGCGACCCCGAAAACCCTAGTTTAGCATCTCCGATGCCCGTGTACAAGCCTAGATAAAATGTTGACCTGTATTATAGAACCAGTTCATATTTTGGAGGACGTACCTAAATTCGTCACCAGGATTAAAATTATCTCCTTATACCCTAATTTGTTTCATGAGTATGTTCCATTTCACTGCGCATAAGTAAATTCTTGATGTAACTTTAACTTTTAATACAACAAGTTTGACACTATACTATAGACCAGAGTTTCCCAAACTCAAATGATATCCAATAGCCACGGCACACCCCCTACTACCGGGGGTCTGGGAGGGAGGTATGGAGCAACCCATAGCATAGGGGGAGGGGAGTCCGGGAGGCTTCCCTCGGGAAATTTTGGAAAATATAACCCACAAAAACGCGTTTTTATGCATTCTGGAGGTGAAATCGTCTGGATTTCATTATTTATTTATTTTTAATTGTTATTTTATTCTGGGTCCCGCGGCACGCACTTTGGGAATCATCATCAGACATTATAGCTAATCAAAATAAATAATTGGATACTTGAAATATACGGAGGATATTTTAATGACTGTTTTAAAATACCTTAAATATATGACTTTTTAAATTTGTAAAATCAGTAAAATAATTTCCTTTTCCAAAATTTGATTTAAAACTAATGTCATTTAAAATTTTGAATTTATCGAAGGTTACAAGTAAACTTATGATATTATTATGATACAAAATAGGGTCAAGTATCAAGGGATGAAGTTTTTTGATACAAATAATTATCCATTTTCGTAAATTCTGTCTTTATAAGTCACAGTGATCTAAAATTTTAGTTTGTATTTAATTTTTAAATAAGTATAAATGTTTGGAATGACAGAGTCGTTATAGAAAATGTTTCTGGTACGTATTTTTCTTCAATTATGTTTATCTTTTTTTTTACACTCGCAAATTGCACTATTATTTTTGCATTTGAGGGCTATCTAAAGAATTTTTTACAATTTTAAAATGAACGAAAAGTATAGAATTTCATGGAAAATAATTACATATTGTTTCGTTGAAATGAAGTGACGCCGTTATCGATTGCGTATTTGCTCGATAAAATTGTTATTAACTAGATTGTTTATTATGACGTCAGTGTGGTTATTGATGCAATTATTTTTCAATGTAAACAAAGTGTTGCTGTAAGAAAATTGTCTATTAAAACAAGAATTTGTTATGGCTTCGATTCAGTGTATTCTTTTCTTTATTTATTATAATTTTCAATGATTGTTAGGTGAAAATGGTGCGTGATTGTCGTCTGTAGATAAAAAGTGCTTGCAATCTTTGTTTCCCCAACTCGACCAGTATCCTGTACATTTTGTAATAATTTAGATTTTCATAAATTTTGCAAATTGTTAATAATAATAAAATAAAATTTTGATGTTAATATTAGATGGACTGCTTTTTAGACAAAACAATATATATACTTATGAATTCATACACTAGAATTAAAAATGATTGCTTCTGCAAAGTGATACTGAGTCACTTTGTAAATCTTATGAAGTTGTAAATTTTTTCTATAGAGTTCAATATTATAGGTACACCACAAACAAAGCATGCTCGTCTACTATGTACAAAAATATACAGTGTGTTTTGAACACGGCGTTTTAAATTGAAAATGTACGTAAATCTATACATAATAGTAATATACCAAATTATGATTTTTCTTCCGTTTGCTTGTCACAGAAAGGTAATTTGGTATATTAGTTTTATGCAGATTGGATGAAAGTTCTAATTTCCCAAAAAAACGAAGAAAAATAATGATAATAACGCTTTAAAGTTTGTAGATAAACACAAAATCTATGATTTTATTAAAAAAACACCCTGTACAAAACTATAAACAGTGATATAAATGAACTCATGAGGTAATAATGTCTGTATCGTGACGTAATTTGTTATTTTGTTTTGAATCTACTAACAATTTTGTTTGTTTTCAGATTTATCAAATTTTTACCACATGTCGAATATCTAAAAACTTTTCTATGAGTTATTAGATGAGTATCAGAGTTTCCTATACTGTTATAAATCAAATTCTTCCTCATAAAATACCGGTAGTTCTCCTAAAATTGTCTGGTACAATTTTTTTGCATATTTAATAACATAATTCGAAACATTTGATTATAATTTTATCCATTATTATTCATATTATGGACACGTGAGTGGTAAATGAATAATATGTTCAAATTTATCTGTGGTATTTAAATAATTGGAGATATTAACATATTCGTGATATCCGTTATAAATAAAACAAATTGTTTCAACAAAAAATATTATTCATTGCATATCAATTGTGTTTGCTAAATAAATGAGAGTTCTTTATCTGAAAATACACGAAATGTTTTTAGAAGAGACTATTACTAGTTTCTACGATCCTGCACCATCATAATGTCATCAATAAAGTTTACAATGAGAGTTATATTATCTTCTTTTTTTCATAAAACTAATAACTCCAAAATATTTTATTTCTAAAAAAGGTAGTCCAAGGTAATAGTCCACTTTTCAGCGATCCTGGACAATAATAATGTTATCAGGGTTAGCTTACAAAGAGTTATAGTTTCTTCTTGAATCATATGGTACAGATTTTCATAACATTTTCATAAAACTTGTAACTCCTAAATAGTTTCGTCTCTACAAAAGGTGTTCCAAGGTAATAGTCCACTTTTCTGCGATCATAGACATAATGATAATGTCATCTATGTAGCCTACAAAGAGTTGTAGTTTCTTCTTGAATCAAACTGTACGGACTTTCATAAAACTAGCAACTCCTAAATAGTTTCATCTCTAAAAAAGATGTTCCAAGACATAATATGATAGTGTCATCTAGGTAGAGATTATTAGTTTCTAGGCATCTAGATAAATAAACAACATTTTCTGTTTGATCATTTGTGAAAATAAAAAATCAGTTAATTTATTGTTAATTTTTTTTTTGAAGTTATGTCACGTTACAGAATCAATTTTTTGCTGCGTTTGTGGTAGCGCTTAATATACAATAAGGAATTGTTAAATATTTGCTGACCACAATAAAATCGTCCCTATTCACATTTTAATAAATCTGATAATAGCGAAAAAAATGTGAACATATCATAATATAGTCCTAGTTTATATATATAGAATTTGTTACATATCCTTGCTTATTACTACATAAGCAGATAACTGATTTGTGAAACGTATTTATAACTAGGTAGGGATCTCGGGATATATATTTTTTTAATATTTTGTAAAATAAAACCCTCTGTTTCTGAAAATCGAAATATTTTATAGTCGCTGCTTACATTCCACTGATTCATAGATTGTATTTAAACTGCTCAGATTCGACATATCTGTAAACATAAGTACAAATTATCTTCCAAATATTGTTTAAATAATAACAAGCAACATATGGTACTTTTTACTCCTAATATTTATTAAAAAAAGTACTTTAAAATGAATCAGCTGAAAGTTCAAATTGAGATTGTAAAGTTAGGAATGTAATTTATTTGATTCGACAAAAATTCATATATTTCTATAACTTTTATGGATGGCGTTCTGGACCGGCTATATTTCCCTCTTTTTTTTTATCTCCAGAAGTTGTTTTTATGATTTAGTCTAAAAAAATACCGACAACAAAATCATAATAAATAATAACGTATCTTGTAGGTTAATTTAAATTTAAAATTAAACAAACATAACTAGATTAGTAATTTCAAGAATTAATGTTTACAAGTAAATATTTCACACTTAACCTACTACCATTCATGAAATTTGTTATCATCGTCTACATAATATATAAAACCAAAGTAAATAAAACTAAAAAATTACCATAAATAGCTATTATAGAAATGGAAATGTTTGTGAAATAATCACTTTTATACAGAGTGTTTCCTAATTGAATGCCGATATTTCACTGGAAGATTCTTGAGATATTTTTAAGATAAAATTGTCATATGAACGTACGTCCGCAAAGGTTTCTTCTTGAAGATTCAGGAGGATGAAAAAAAAATTTATAACGTTTTTTTAAATTTTCTCAAAAACGCGTTCAAATATTTGACCGAATTTTGCTGAACGTTAGAATGCCATAACTGTGCATATTTTAGACAAAAATGTTTACATTTAATAAAAAAAACAATTTGCAGTTTTATAAAGTTATACTTAAATTCACACACGAACGCCACTGGTGTAAATGGTGTAAAAGAAAAAATTTGGCTAAGACAAAAAAAGACACAGTTATGTATTCTAACTTTCAGCAAAATTCGGTCAAATATTTGAACGCCTTATTGAGATAGGTAATTAAAAAAAAACGTTATAAAATTTTTTTTTCAACTTCCTGTATCTTGAAGAGGAAACCTTTGCGCACGTTCCAAGAATCTCACTGTGAAATATCGGCATTGAATTATTCAAAATTCTCCTTACTTTTTTATGATGTTTACCTTTATTTAACTTTTTAATGAGTTCATATTTTTAAACAAAATTCAGTACACATATACTAATATACAGCCACTACTTTTTAAGATAATTTTTAATTATACAAGGTGGTTTAAAAAGTAAAAAAAATAAATAAACGTATCGTTGCACAGAGGGTATTATTTAAGAAAATTTTAAAATAATCCATTCCTACGGCTTGTAAATATCTTCCATCATAACAAATTAAATAAAAAAAACACTTATATAGATAAAATATAATTATTCCAGTTCAATTATTAACATATTTTGAAAAGCCTAAATAGAAACAGCGAAAAATCGTGTCCAAAATAATTTATCAATTTAAGAATATATTTAGTATAACTTTTATTTTCTAAATGATTTATATAATAATATGTAAAATTACGAATAACGCTCTAAAGTGTAAGTCTAGAATAGTTAGCCAAATAATTTTATAGATTTTAAATACTAGTTCAAAAAAAAGTGTAGATTCCTTTTTACCTGTGTCATTTAAGCCTATACAGGGTGATTCGTTTAACACAAAATGTTTAGAAGTTAACAGTAAATGAATCAACCTGTATATAAATTTTTGCTAGTATAGGATGGCCTATAGTGATCTACTGAATACGTCTTATGTATGGATTTAACTAATTTTAATTAAATTGTGTGTTAATTTATAGAGTTGTTAGGCCAATGCAAATGGTTGTATTATTATTGTTATTATTTGACATTATTGATTAAATTTAAATAAACGAATGCTTGAAAATTTTAGTTTTATTTTATAAACATCTCGATTACCCTAGTTTCATCTCTTTTTTCCCCACTCGTATAAATTTGGTCCAAAAATTGAAATTTTACCAAAAAAATAATTTTTCAAAAAGGTTTTGCTAAAAAAAAAAAAAGTGGCACTGGGAAACAATTACAAAGCCTACACAGAATACGAGGCTAATGACCATAGTAATCGATGGCGTTGACAGAAGTAAAAAAAGACGAAACATTTCCTAGTAACTAACTGCTGACGAAATTAAGTTTATTATGAAACAGATTTGAATATCAAGAATAAATATTAAATTACAGTTATATAGTTTTACAACGCTTACATTGCATACATAAAACATTTTCAGATAACATAATTAAAACAGGAGTAATAAAAATTACCAGGGCTCGAAGGCACCGCGACATCAATCCGTTAAAATATTAATGGTTTGAACTATCTATTTACTTTTGATATTTATTTATGCATTAAGTACATCAAATGTACATCACCTAATCTACCGGCAAAACAAGAACAGTTTAAGTCTGTATTTTCTTAGTTTTAAAATGGCCTTTCGGTGTCTGTGGCCATAAATTTGTCTAAATTCCCGCGGTCGCAATTTATAAGCAGTGTTCGAAAAAACATTAATTTAGCCATAAAAATTGTTTCACAGCATGCTAGAAATATAAACAACTCGAAAAGAGGTAAATTTACCTCAACTTCGTTATACATATGGTGATCAGATAACTGTAATCTCTAATGACCTTAAATTTTGCGGTGACTCGAAAACTGTCTGCCCCCACAGCTGCAGTAGTTTCTTGACCATATTACACGAAGGTTTATTTTTAAAATAATAAAATTTTTAATCTTAGAAAAATTCCATGACATAAACATCTTTCCTTTGCAAGACCATTACATAATATTATTTCCGTCTATTGATATTCAAGGAACCATCTGTACCTAGCTAACCAATATAATGTACGTTTATCAATATAAATACCGTTATACATTTAATCAAAGGAACTTGAAACATAATAAATATTTATTTGTAGACAATCGGATTGATATCGCCAAACAACATTTTTGTAACAGAAGCGCAACAGCGGGGAATTAAGTGGGTAAATTGGTAAAAACAAGAAACGGGAAAATATCAAAGCGTTAATAATTGTAGGAGATTTCAACCCCAAAATTAAAAAAAAATACTTTAGATTATATCAACAATCAATAAAAATTGATCTAATAATGTCAACTTGGACCTGTAGGAAAAATATTTTCTATGAAAGGAATTTATGGGTAAAAGCTGCACAATTTAAGGTACTTTTAGACGGTCAGTTCAGTTATCCGTTCAGTTTCAGTTCCGTTGTCAGTTCAGTTTGAAAACTCTGCCGTTGTTAGACGGTCAGTTTAGTTGTCAGTTGATAACCTAATTGCGGTCGCGTTGTGCTTAGCACTAAAAAAACCACGAAAAAAGGGAAGAAAATGGAGTAAAACTGATACCTGAACGGACAGGTTTGTTTAGACATCAGTTTAACTGACAACTGATATGATAAATATGTGCCTCAAATATATTTTTGCTGGGGATATCTACATCCACTACAAAAACATACACGGCCTGTTAAAATGTCTATCCCTTGCCCAAACCCATTCTACGCCACTGCTTATTAAATGAAGAGCCGAATCGCTCCGAAGTCTACAGCTGTTCGAGTCCTAACCTCTTTATTGTCTGAATGGTTAAGTCTAGAGTCTAGTACACTTTATAAAAAGTGCGGCATTTCTATCTCGCTAAACAGACTACAGGGTTCAGTATGTATTGAAACGTCGGCATTTATTGATGGCTTCGTGTATTGTGGGTGCTTAAGGGATGACAGTGTCGGCCTCAGGTAAAATTTACGGGACCTTAAAAAAAACAGAGTGAACAAAATACCTAAAAGGTGGTGCTAAATTTAGATGTTCATTTAGTTTAAAAATGGATACTACTAAGAAACACGTTAAACCAAATCCTGAAGAAAAGGCGAATCCATTGTCGGTTCTGTTTTATTGGTAAGTGGCAAAAAAAACCAGCGTTTCTTGTTGTACATTTTTAGAGTGGAATCTCATACAAATTTATCTCTAAATGAGTGTTAAACATTATCACTTTTTTCTTTATTCCGACGGAGCACAAACAATTCTGAGTACGGTTGTTCTATTTTTTTTTCTTGTATTAGGTCTTATGGCTATTCCACACTTAAGCTGACCGAAAACACGAGCTGTATTTTAATTCTGATTGGTGCAAAGCAAAGTTTGACAGTTTAAGAAATGAAAATAGTAGCCAGATCAGTCGTTTGTATGTATGTCTAATAGTCTAATAACCGGAGTTTTCGATTCACAGAAAAAAATCGTATAAATAGATAATTTGAATGCATAATCGACAATATTGGGATTTTGAAAAATAATGATGTTCTATAGTCTTAATAGCTGCTTTTTGGAAATGAAAATCCGAAAGAAAGAATTAGAAATACATACAAAAAAGCAGCAACTATGTAAAAAAACAAAAATTACATACGGGCAAACAAAGTTCATATTGACCTTCCATTTGTTTATGTTTATATCCCATGTTCGACAGGTCGTACAAAACATCAAAACTGTTTTAAAATACTTAAAATAAAACTAGTTTACCTTCATAAATGCATGACCAAGATCCACACAGCATATCAAATACTTATACAGGGTGTCCCAACTAAAATTTGCACCCAAATATTTCGAGTTTTGTTCAGATTTTGAAAAAATGTCGAAACAGATCAATTTTAACCTAGAGGGGGCTCAATTTTTATCGTAGTTCCAACTTCTTTTTTCATCCCTCTAGCGTCCAGAACCACCTCTTGAAAAATCTTAAATGGCAAGGGGTGTTAAGTGACACATCATTTTGAAGCTGCTTTCATTATCTAATGCCACTCAGTTCTTTTTTTTATTTTGAATGAACCTTTTTTGAGAAAACTGCACCACAAAATTTTTTTTTTGTCTACGCCAAGAACTTCACAACTGTAACTAGGGGTTTTTGGGGTCGCTGAATCCGAATCCGACGTCCGCTTGACCTCATCAGGTCAGGGTCAAGGTTATTTAAAGGTCAAATTCAGGAAAACTTCTATAAAAATCTGAAAAAATTCATAAAAAGGTTTTCAGGGTCGCTGAATCCGAATTCGAGGTCTGCTTGACCTCATCAGGTCAGGGTCAAGGTCATTTGAGAGTCAAATTGAGGAACAAAGGTATTTAAATGTGCTGCCATCTATGATTAGAAGAGAGTATTGACAATTATTAAAAGCAAAAAATTCCCGGTGTATTGGGGTGTCATACACAATTTGCATTGTGTGTTGCAAAGCTTTTATTTGACTGATTCTAGTCAAAATGTCACTCTCTTCTTTCGTATCCCTTTCAGAGATTAATACAAAGTTATAAAACGAGTAAGGAATTTAATTTATCAGATTCGACATCCTAAGACCGGTTTCTGCCTTTCGGCTTCGTCGAAAAGCCTAACTGACGAAGCCGAAAGGCAGAAACCGGTCTTAGTATGTCGAATCTGATAAATTAAATTCCTTACTCGTTTTCTAAAGGTATTTAAATTAAAAAACCTTGAATTGAACAGTACATTCGTTAAAATTAAATTATTTTTTTAGTACTATGGTTTTCTCAAAAAAAAGTCATTCAAAATAAAAAAAAGAACTGGGCTACATTAGATAATGAAAGCAGCTTCAAAATGATGTGTTACTTAACACCCCTTGACATTTAAGATTTTTCAAGTAATGGTTTTGGGCGCTAGAGGAATGAAAAAAGAAGTTTGAAACTACGATAAAAATTGACCTGTTTCGGAATTTTTTCAACATTTTAACAAAACTCGAAATATTTGGGTGCAAATTTTAGTTGGGACACCCTGTAGTAAAAACGTTGCAGTCATGCTACACCGATTCGTTAAAAATTGCAGTAATCGACATTGTGCAAAATGCACATTATGACATCGACATTTCCTCAACTGGAGCAGTGGTTTACAATTTTTTTATTGGTTTGATTGGATTAATTTTCCACAATTTTAACTGCGATCCAAGATACAGGGTGTGAACGTTTATATGGTACATGATACAGCTAGTGGACGCATAATCCAAACTCCTGATGTTTGTTGGTGGTTTCCTTTTGCGACGTAGGTACCCATTAATAATAAACTTGGATTGAAAAGGGGAAAATAAATTGGTCAAAATATTACAAAACACATGTGTGTTGACAAAAAAATCCAAGCTTGCGAAGCCGCGAACAAAATCTAAAAGATGCGTTATTTTTGGAAGAGGTAATTAACGATGAAGCAAAAGTTCTAAGATAAAATGTTGGATAAGAAACTTATTATTTTCTTGAATTTTTCCATTATCTGCTGTTATAGTAACAACAAATTTTTCTTAAATACAATCGATAGCGATAACATTTATCGTATTATTGATAAAAAAAAACTGATAAGAATTGCCATTTTCTCAAGAATGAACCATTTTACAAAAGTTTAAATTAATTTAGTTTAAATACGTTTAAATTAAAAAATCTTTGTACAAGGTGAATCTTAACAAATGTAATTCAGTTGTGGTTTTTTTAATTTTGGTTTTTTAAATTTTGGATTGTATTCTTTAAAAAACAGAATTGGTAAAATTATAAAAAATTTGAAGGAATTATTTAAATTGCTATTCGCAAAATATAAACATAAAATGCTCTTGAAATTTAACCAGATTATATATAGTAAATAAACTTGTTATTGTCTTTTATAATAAACGCCATCCATTTGGTATCTGCAATAAACAAAGTAAAGATCACAAGTTATGGTTGATTCTGTTGGATCATACGGAACATAAGATAATATCTATAAACAAATGTTTATTTGCAACTTAAAAAATATAGATAAGAGGGAAATTCCGAAATTCCTGTCATCGTCCTGTTAGTCAAACAAGCCAGACTTTACGCTAACCTTGTGCAATTGTTGTGAAGCAGTTAAGTGCGGATTTACAATCACCATGTCACAGTTAATCCAATCAATTGGTATGAAGTGATGCCAAAATTCCAACCCGAAAACAAAAAATAGGGTTGTATAGAGAAAAAAAAAATAATATGCGTTTCTGTTTCATTAAACTCGATCCTAGTTGGCGAAGTTGCCTAGAAAAATTCGCTAAGTTCTCAAAAACGGTTTTTCGTGAATAAAAAAAAAGTATAACTCTAATAAAAAAAAGTAAATGTAGATAATAAAAATATCTTTCGATTCATTTTTTATAAGTCTCGATTGAGATGTAACTTATCGAGATATATGGAAAAAACCGTCCAAAATCGCATTTTTTTGTTTTTGCTATAACTTTATCAAATTTAAATAAATTTATTTGATATTCGACAAAAATATAGCTCGTGACATGTAGAATAGGTACGTATTTCAATTTTTTTAAAATATTTATTAGTCTTCGAGATATTTCGATATTTCGAAAAAAACGCGTTTGCGAAAATCGGCTACTCTTGCTCGAGGAGTGATCGTAGAATAACGATCTTGAGCTTATTTTCTTCGAAAAGACTTGTACTTTCACTAGTAATCTCCCTAGTGCTTGAATATATTGAGTGACCACATATACCCAAAGAATATGTTCCTTGGATTTTAGTGTAGAAAGTGTTATGTACAATATTTTTCCTACGACTAATAATTAAAACAAATTCCAAAGATAAAAAATATTTAATAACAAACAACAAACAACAATTACATGAACTTAACGTTAGTACTTAATTAGCAATGGAAGCATATATTAATTTTTTTACGGTTCATTGTAAAAATGAAATGTAATGGTATTGTTATTACAATTTGTAAAATTAATTGGATGTGGCATATTTTGAAAAGAATTTTGTGTTGTTTGTATTGTTAAAACTGTAAACTTCTAAATCAGTTTTTGATGTATTTTGGTTTTCATTTAATTTAAGTTGATTTTACGAAGTTGAAGGTAGGTTAACTGTATTTAAAATTTTTTGGGCAACCTCAATTTTATTGTTCATTGACTCATCTATGTATGTTTCTGCCACAGAGGTAGATGTTCGACGTAAACAATGGCTTGTATTTTGCAACCTCTCTAGGGACATTTCCTATTTTATTTATGCCAATTGCCTGTTTCGTACATTTTCCTTTAATGTAATTGACAAAAAACGCCTATTTTGTAAATTTGGTGGTATTAAGCACTGGTATTTTTTAAAAATAGTATAAAACTCTCCAGTTATCGTGAACGATCGAGATGTTCCATTTTTACTGTCTTTTATTTTTACTAGTGATTCTAAAACTTTGAAATCATCAATGGTTAGGTTATATGTTTCCACTTTCGTGCAAGCACCACTAATGCCTAAGATTAATACTATCTAAAAAATAAAACTTATATAGATATATTATACAATATCAAATTATTTTACCTTAGTAAATACATATTTTTCATCTGGAGCTCTTTTTATAAATTGATTTATTTCCTCGGCCGATAAAGTTTTTGATTTTTTTGTTTGTTTCAGTTCAGTAAAAAACACTAATAAAATATTTTTAAAAAATAAAAGTGTCTTGTGGTCTTTTAAGTAATTTTGCACTAGAAACTGATTAATTATTAAAACTAAAGAAGTCCCTTGAAATGGTTCGCATCAGCCTCTTTTCGATTTAATTTCTTGTACACATGTCAAATAAAACATCGATATTTCTTGTATTTTCTGTAGTAATACTATAAGTACTTCAAAATAATCAGGTTATACATTGATAAATTGTTGCATAATTACAAGGAGTGTCAGTTTGACAGTTTAAATAATCCGACCGCGACCGTTAATGTTTTGTTTTCAAATAAAGTTAATTATCAATATTTGTATTTATTCTACTACAAAACTGATTGTAAATAAAACAGGATTATTTCTAATACTAAATTAAACTAAATACACAAATAAAACTATCACATTTCACAATATTTGGTAAAATTATCACGTGGTCGTAGGAAAAATAGTGTACATTACTTGTGCGAAAGTGATTTTTCACACTCGTGAGATTGTCGCACTCGTCTTACGCTTCGTGCGACAATATTTCCCACTCGTGTGAAAAGTGTCACTTTCCGCACTCGTTATGTAATATACTAATTTCCTAAGACTACATGCGAAAGTAGCTTATATCGCATAAATAAATACGTCAGACAATATCTGTCACATTTAAAACAGTGATGATATGAACTTAAAACTGTTACGATATGAATATTTCTTAACAGTTTTGAATTTTGCATTTCTATCTAGAAGACAGGAACTGTCAAATCAATGACACAATTTTTATCTTTGGAATTTGTTTTAATTATTAGTCCTAGGAAAAATATTGTACATAACGCGTTAGAAACTGATTTTCACACTCGTTCCGTTTCCGTTCACTCGTGTGAAATAAGTCACTTTCTACACTTGTTATGTAATATACTATTGTTGGTCTAAAATAATGTATTCTATTAGCCATCAACCAATCTGTATTATTTTACAGTGAACGGAAGGGTGTATTTTTATAATTTGACATTTGACAGAAATACTATCGCTGTAATCACGCGCAGGGTACCCAGGAGGAAAATGCTATCGCAAAGTTTTGAGGTTGCTATGGTAACGAGCTGAAACAAAAGCTTCTTATTGGTTGAAAAATGTTGGTGTGAAATTTTCATCCTATAAAAAGTTTATAGCAATTTTTTAAATTTTAAGTACCAAAAGATGACTGAAAATTTGTTTTTTTTTCGATCGCTTTCTTTTAACTGTAGATATATTTTTCAATTTTAATTGTAACGTTACAGGAAACCCCTATTTGTGGGGCAAATGGTAGGGGAAGGCTCAGAGTTTAATTTCTATATGGTACAATGAAATTTATATTGACATATGTAACATGAGATGCTGGAAACTGTTACGATACGATAAAAATTTACAATAAAGGGGCGAGCAATTAAATGAAATCAATGCAGCAACTGACAAATTGTTTATTTATCGTATTTTCTAATTTGTAACCGTAAACTTCCGATAACTTGAAAGGACCAATCTAGTTTGACGATCTACAAATAATTAAATTTTACTCAGTCATGCGTCACGAATTGATTATTCCTTCGCCGAAATCAGTGCCGTATCTACCATATTTAAAGTCATCTTTATGTTAAAAAAATATTTTTTTATACTGTTGTTTTTGTTGCAGGTGGTTTTTACCATTTTTCAAATTCGGTTACACGCAGCAAGTCAAGCTCACAGATTTATACAATGCGACCAAATCCGATTTGTCTGGACCTCTGGGAGATCATTTACAAAGGTAAATTTTTTTAATTAAAAATATACTGTATATTATAGAAATAATTTAATTTTTTTTACGAACTTTGGATTTAATATGGTCCTTAAAAAACGACTTTGGGACCGTTATGTTAGGTTTGTTGGTTGATTGATAAGCACAAAAGATAATTTTTGTAAAAAAAAAATAAACAACAAAATGTGCAATATATAAAGTAACTGTCATTTGACCAGACATAAACTTTTAGCCAAGCTCAAGCAAATAAAATCATATTACATGCGAACCTCTAAGGCGAAACGTCGCTTGGGTCAGTAAAGCTATCTAATTTCCCTCCAAAAAATAATTCTAATATGGGCTGTTAATTTAATGGACTAAGTTCAACTTAAAATTCTTACTACATATTTGCACAATTTTGTACACAATGTGCTTATCACAAATAAAAAACTGTCAATTTATTTTAAATAATAAACTATTTTTATTTATCCTTGTCTAATCAAATAAATATCAGAATATTTTTATACAGTTTTTAACCGATTATAAATTAAAACAAATGTTTATTAATGTCTATAGGTAAACCAGGGCCAAACCGATTTTAAATACCCGAGTTTAATGTATAAGTTGTAGATAATTAAAAAATCTAAAACTTGTGTATTAATCATTTTTTCACACAACCTCAAAATTATCGGAAAAAACGCTAAAAACCCTTTTTTCGTTTTTAACTTTTATTTCCCGCAAAAATATTTTTTTTTATGAAACTTGGTGAAAACGTTCTTTGTTGTGTTTTAAATAAGCTGTAATTTTTTCAAAGCAAAATATTTATTTTTCGATTTAATTTTTTAACTTTATCAGTGCTCATTTTCTTCGTTTAAACAGAGGCGGATCCAGACTTCCATTTTGGGGGGGGGGGGGGGGGAGGTCACGAAGGTATTTTACTGATTTTGGGGGGTCACGAAGGTATTTTTACTAATTTCAAATGTATGAAATATATCACTGTTCGTGTTTTGGGTTGAAACTTTAAGATGGTATGAAAAAAATATATATTATAATAAATAATTTCAAAAGGTAAATGAGGATTGAAAATATGCATATTTACTCTGATTCTTTAAATATTTTTTTGCCTTCCTAACAAACGCATTTATTAAATAATTAAATAAAACTTATTCTAGGAATTGGGAAAAAGAAATTGGAAAATGTGATGCACAGAATAAGAAAAAACCAAGTTTGAAAAGAGCAATTTTTAAAACTTTTTACAAACCGTATACTATATCTGGAATTGCGGCATTTTTTCAATACACAGTGATAAGGTAAGTTATAGAAACGTAAATTTATTTTTGAAAAATGTTATTTGCTAAGGTTGTCATTAACGTTCAAAACAATTAAAGCTAGTAATTAGTATGTACATTTTGTATTTAATTGATGCTTAATTAACTATTTTTATCCTGCACTTGCAAAAATTAATTGGCACCTCATTTGTCAACATTGGTCCAGTGGTTCTAGACACTACGTGGTACATCCATAGATTTTTAAAATCATGACCGAAGAATAGGGCTAGAAACATTGTAGAGACGGAGCAGTGGCGGCTCTAGGGGGGTGGCGAAACTCGTTTTATTATTCAATAGTATTCAGACTACTAGTAATATGTTTTGGTTACTTTTCTAACTATATTATGTTATTTTGCATTTTTTTGCAATATATATGAGTATGTTTCACTATTTAGTTTCTATATTAAAATATTTTTTCGAAAATTATTACTGCGTTATTTCGGAATCGCCCTCCCCTCAGAAAAATCCTAGATCCGCCCCTGACAGGGAGCGAGATTTGCGTCAAAGTATTGCCACATAAAATACAGTAAATATACACAATTCATGGTGAAAACTATAAAATCTTCCACCTTTTAAAATGTTTTAGCTGCGGCTCTGTGCGTCCAAATATTCAGTAATACGTTTTAAACTGATGCATTCTACATTATTTTTCAATTTCATTGTGTCTCGACCGGATACATCTTTGTTACATCATTTCCGGTAACTACCAGCGTAAAAATACACTTTTTATATCTTATTTTTTAAATACATTTTTTCATTTTAAATTTGAGGATTCTTACTGAATGTACTAATACAAAATGGGGGATGTTATGGATTAACAAATTAAATGGGACTCCCATATTTACAGGCTAAATAAAAAAATTTCAAGCGGTTGTTACGCTGTAAGACTTATACGAAACTCCTTAGGAATCCTCACATCGAAAAAAGTATATTTTGCCCTAGTTGAATCACACTTGAGATACGGAATACCCTTCTGGGGATCATGTCCTGGTTAATTGTTCGACTAACAATAAAGCAATTCTGATTCTGATTAATTTATATTTAAAAAACCTTGTGTGTCTTCTCGCACCTGGACTTCTAATCTTCTTTCAAATGTGCATCTATTTGGTAAATCAAAGGAAAATAATACCAAGCCACATCCTTCAAGTATTTTCCTCCCAATAGGATTATTCGTACAGATTTGATCGGTTTAAGGGGTCTGGCCACCTTGGCTGCTCGAAAAATGGGTTTTTTTCTAATTTCATAAACTCTGAAGTGTAAATGATTTATATTTAATTTTTTTTACACAATGTAGATCATAGTTTGATGAATGTCTGACATATTTTTTAATGAAAAATATTAAAAAATGGCGGCGCTGTGTACATTTCCCCGAAGGCCTTCGGCACGATGGATAATATTCACTTGTGTACTAGTTTCCTCGGTAGAGGCGCTTTTAACCATAGGCGTACCTAATATTTAGAAGTTTTTACCTGAATTATTATTTAACAGTAAGACTATTTATTTTTGTTTGTGGTACAGGATGGTGCAGCCTCTTATTTTAGCAGAATATATAAATTTCTTCAACCAAAGTCTAGCAAAGCAACCAAAAGAAGTGGGATGGGGACTAGCAAGTGGTGTTATTTTGCTTGCATTCGCCAATATTATTCTTTCTCATAGCGTCAGCTTGTCAACTCAAAGAGTTGGTATGAGGGTCAGGATTGCAATTTGTTCGTTGGTGTACAGGAAAGTAAGTATTTCTCCTTTCTCTCTCACATTTAAGGTGGGCTCAATATATTTTTTAAAGTCCCATTCAACATCTTATAAAATTTTACATCTAACGAGATTTTTTTATTGTATATTCGCCATCATTTTTTGTTTGGAATTATATCAATTTTTCTTTCAAGTGAAAACTAAAAAGCTCATCTAAATCAACCCTCGTATGCCGTATTCCTAAAATTGAAAATGATACATAATTGACACTGTCAAATGCCCTACTAAGACCACAGGATTTACATCATTGTTTTTTTTAGCTTTTGAGACTGAATCACAGCTCTCTGGGAAAAACAGCTGCTGGACAACTTGTAAATCTTTTATCGAATGACGTTCAAAGATTCGATATGGCATCTATGTTTGCTCATTACATATGGATAATGCCTTTTAATGTAGTTATCGGTTTTTACGTCATGTATCGTGTCGTAGGAATTTATGGCGCTATCGCCGGAATGGGTCTGGCAACATTGCAATCCATACCCTTGCAAGGCAAGTCCGAATGAAATATTTTTACTAAGAGTCCATAAAACGGTTTTAGGTGCCATGTTGAATAGATGAGAAAATTTTAAAACATGGTCCTTCGAGCCGGATATCATAGAATTTTTTTTCTTATTGTCTTTGTTTTTATAGGTTATTTTTCTAAATTACAAGGAGGACTGAGATACAAGATTGCCATAAAAACAGATAATAGAGTTAAACTTATGAGTGAGATAACGTCAGGCATACAAGTCATCAAGATGTACGCCTGGGAGAAACCATTTGAAAAAGTCGTTGAATTAACAAGGAAGTAAGAGCAATATTTTTAACATTAAGAATACTAGATTTTCTATAACTAGCAGGGCAGGATCAAAAGGTGTGGAGGCCCTGGGGCAACAAAAGAGTGGAGGCGCCTAATTATTTTTCTGACAAGTTAAACAATTTTTCTTTTTTCGATGTGGATTTCTTTAGGATATAAGGTTTTCCGGATATATACATGATTTATCAGATCGAAGAATATTCGTTAGGAAATCTTACCTAAAAATTTCTACTGTGAAAGCCCCTCTCCTGTGGAGGCCCCTGGAATGCAGCCCCGTTTGCCCTCCCTTAGATGCGGCACTGATAACTAGACTAGAAAGTCAGGTTTAATGACTGTATTCACCCAGGAAGCTAGACTAATTACTAAATTTCATCCTGTCAATATTTTTGCTTATTAATTTACAAATTTAAAAAATCTCTTTTGTCGTTAGTAGTGAAAAAATGTATTGTAAAATACCAGGAAAATAATCCAACCCTGTCTTTTACCCAACTTATAAATAAGTAAATATTATATTTTTAGATTGGAAATTAATGTAATTTCAAAAACCTCCTACATATATGGCGTCATGTCAGCCAGTGGAATTTTCACAGAAAGATTAACATTGTATTTAACCATAATTGCGTCCGTTTTGGCTGGAAATAATCTTTCAGCAGATGTAGCGTTTTCACTGGCTCAGTTATTCAATACGTTGCAACTTGTTTTGTCGATATGTTTTCCTAAGGCATTATCTTCGTATGCAGAAGCTGTGGTATCGGTTAAGAGGTAAGGCAGTCATTTATTCGTTTGTGAAAAACAACAATATTTAGCTTTAGGCTTAGAGATATTTTTTTCTAATTGATTATATTTTACTTATTTTTAGAATTGAAACGTTTCTGTTAATGGACGAAAATGAAGGAAGAAAGAGCATCGGTGATAAAATTATCAACTCAGATGATACAGGGGAGGTGAAATTAGTAAACGTCACTGCCAGTTGGACAAAACAATCTATCGTACCCACTCTAATGAATGTTAACATACACATCAAACCTGGAACATTATGCTGCGTAGTAGGTCATGTCGGAGCTGGTAAGAGCAGCCTTTTGCAATTGTTGCTCAAGGAATTGCCGATAAGCAGTGGAAAATTGAACATTTCTGGAAATATTTCTTATGCTTGTCAAGAACCTTGGCTGTTTGTTGCTAGCGTAAAAGACAATATTTTATTTGGGAAACCCTTCGACAAAAAAAGGTAAATTCTTCTCTAATATTTTCAAAGAACTTGACTTTTAAAAAAGCCGAGATTATTGTTATAGTAAAATAATTATATTTTTATATTTCAGGTATAAGAGCGTCGTTCGAGTGTGTTCCCTAGAGACGGATTTCCAACAATTTCCCTTTGGCGACCGAACCATGGTAGGTGAAAGAGGAACATCTCTAAGTGGAGGCCAAAGAGCTAGAGTAAATCTAGCAAGAGCGGTTTATGGTGAGGCTGATATATATCTATTTGACGATCCCCTTTCGGCAGTAGATACCAAAGTTGGACGGCATCTTTTTGACCAATGTATGGTGAATTACTTGAGAAATAAAACGAGGATTTTAGTCACACATCAGTTGCAGTTTATGAAGAAAGCGGATCTCATTGTTATCATTAAAAATGTAAGAAGTTTTGTATATCTATGAAATGCAATAAATTTATCGTTACAATTGGTCAAATTTAATGTTTTAGGGTAAAATAGATAAAGTTTCCACATTCGACCAACTTTCAGAAAATGAGCTCAATACGTTGCAGCAAGAACCTACAAATGACGAAAAAAATAAAACCAAAGAAGGTACACCCGAAAAAAAGGCTCCATTGGAACAGTTTCAGTCTATATCTTCACTGTCGGTGAGTAAAGTCTAAATATTAATAAAAACAGTGAAATTGAGCAACATAGAATCATGTCCACGTAAAGTTTGGTTCCCCGGGAATCCCCTGCACTGGGAAACAGCTCCTGTCCACACAGCTCCCAACCAACACATAATATAGTACATCAGCGGGCACAGAATACCTTTAGGAATTAGCTAGCTAGGTTATTTATTGTAATCAGGGCACTATACCCTGAAAAGGAGGAAAACTCCTATAGTAGGGAATTAGGAAAGATAATAAAAAAAGGAGTCCCCTGAGCTCCTATCTGGGATCCCCCTGGCTATGGCTTTATTAGGAATGAGTATCTCCATGAAATATTTAATCACCCTCTCCTTTGACGTTAAGATAAATAAATAGTTTGTTTCAGAGTTCCATTATGGGTAACGAAGATCCTGAAGAGACTGATGAATTGATAGCAAAAGGTAGCATTCCTAATTCGACCTACTGGGAATACTGGAGTTCCGGAAGTGGGGTACCGTTTTTAGTGTGCACGGTGATAATGTTTGCATTATCCCAGATGATTACAAATAGTTCTGATTTATGGTTGCAAAAGTGGTAAGGAATATGATTCATTAAATAATAATAATAATGTGCTCTATTTTCATTACAAAAAGATGAAATAAAAAAAAGTATTGACATATTGCATCAAAAAACTTGAGAATTTTAAATTTCAAAATTATCAATTCAAATGCGAGATAGTTGTTGATCTACAATTTTTTGCTCATATAATAAGCCCTTCTCTGACGATTGGAAGTAGTTTCTGCTTCGTATTTTGACTCGTTTGACCGTTACAATTTTTTGAATGAGTCGGTGTATCGAAAAACTTGAGAATTTTAATTCTAAACATTTTTTATTCGATAGTGAGATAGTTTTTCCGGTGAAACAACATTGTTTTCGTAAATTTGACATTGTCAATCGATTTTTTTAATCACAAAAACCAAAACTTTTTGACCCCTCACAAGTTTCTGTCATCTTTATAACAGTTGATCTACATTTTTTTTTTAATAAAATAAGCGCTTCGTTGTGGATTGAAAGTAGTTTCAGGCTCCACTTCCCTAAAAAAGCCTTTTTTGTTCATTTTTATAAAAAAAATAATTTTTTAAGGACTAACATTGAAGAAAGAAGAGAGTTCCTTCGCAAAAATATTACTGGAGACATATTGCTCTTGGAACCGACTTTTCCATCAGATATAACCTCAACAGCGTCATCATTACTGGAGAATGTAACTGCACTACCACTTATAGCAATAGAAAACGCAACCGAAGTTGCTAGAAACTTAACTGCAAATGAAATAGAACTTTCTCAAATGGAGGCTAGGGATTATTATATATGGATATATACAGCTTTAATAGTGGGTTCTGTAATTTTATTGACGATCAGATCTTTTATGTTTTATAAGGTCTGCATGAAAGCTTCCATAGTTCTTCACAACAAAATGTTCGCCAATGTTCTACAGGCTCCTATGAGATTCTTCGATACCAACCCCTCAGGTAAGAAGAAAAAAATTTTTGTTGCGTTTATTACTTTTTATAGCTCTAATTTTTTTTTAGGTAGAATATTGAACAGGTTCTCCAAAGATATGGGAGCTGTAGATGAGATGTTGCCTCGAGCTCAGCTTGACACTTTGCAAATTTTCATGGTGATGGTTGGAATCTTAGCCATGGTTTTCATAGTAACACCTTGGATGATGATACCTACTGCTATCCTTGCACCAATCTTCTACTTCTTCCGCAAGGTCTACTTGATCACTGCACAATCTATTAAGAGGTGGGAAGGAGTGAGTAAGTATCTAGGAGTTTCTTTCTTTATTTTCGTGTTAAGTGTAATTCAGGAGATGATGTCCTTAATGCTTTATTTAAAAATAATTTAATGACTTTTTAAATGAAGTCCATTGGATATTAGAAGCTTAAAGATTTCTAGTGGACATCCAATGGGTGTCACATATTCTCAAACATATTTTGGAAATTAAATTATACGTTTTGGATTTTAATTTTAATTTTATTGTTTTTTTTAGCGAAAGCACCAGTTTTCTCCCACATTGCCGCTTCTTTATATGGTATAACTACAATCAGATCATCAAATGCCCAACAAATGATTATTAAAGAATTCGACACGTTGCAAGATCAACATACAAGTACTTGGTTTCTTTTTTTAGTTAGTAGTACTGCGTTTGGATTCTATCTGGATTGTCTCAGTACCATGTTTCTTGCGCTGGTTACCTATCAATTTCTGATATTAAATAACGGTAAGTAAGAAATATTTTTTTCATAGAAGCGTAAAGATCTACAGTCTCTACGATTTGTTTATTAATTTTTTTAAGTCCTTCCTTAAAATGAAAATTACTAATGAGATTTCTCACTGAAAGCGGCAACACCGCAAATACGTTCGTTTGTTCGTTTTTTAAGAAAAAAATATACTTTAAAGATTATCGTGTTTTTGGGACAATTAGGAAATTATAGCAGAAACACATTTGGATAGAAACGGTTAATAAAATAATTAATTTATAATTAACAACCGTCGCTTCAAAAGAGTAAGGTTATGTAGTAAATCATCCAGGACAATTTACCTAGATTAGTTGATGCTAAATCTTATTAATAAAGACCAAAGCTTTAAATATTCTTTTGATACTATATCTTCAAATCTATTTTAAAATGACGATTATGCCCAACAAAATGGGTCATAATGTTGAAATACTATTTTGATTTATGAATTTATCATTTTTCTTTTGTTTTTAGGAGACGTACAGAGTGGTAGCGTCGGTTTAATCATATCTCATAGTATTATTTTAACCGGTATGGTTCAACATGGCGTTAGACAAAGCGCAGAAGTGGCGAGTAACATGGTTAGCGTTGAACGGGTATTAGAATACACGAAATTGGATAAAGAAGGTCCGTTTGAATCTTTGCCAGCCAAAAAACCGCCCAGAGATTGGCCTAGTAAAGGAAAAATCATTTTTAAAAATACTTACCTAAGGTATGCGTTGGATCTTCCACCTGTATTAAAGGATTTGAATATTGAAGTTAATTCTGGAGAAAAGGTATGTTTCTAGATTTAAAAAATTCACTGTCAGTTGTGACATCCATTCTGTTTTTCTTTCAGGTCGGTATAGTAGGAAGAACAGGTGCCGGCAAATCCACTCTAATAGCTTCCTTGTTCCGTTTAGCGCCAATAGATGGAACAATTTCCATAGATAGCATTAACACCGCCGATATTGGCTTGAACGATTTAAGACTGAATATCTCAATAATTCCACAAGAACCCATTCTATTTTCAGCTTCATTGAGGTATAATTTGGATCCATTCGAAAAACATACTGATGAAGTATTGTGGAAAGCGTTAGAAAATGTAAGAAGCACCGTTCAATAAATAAATCTTAACGCCCTACATATTGAGCAATATATTTATCTGGTTGTATTTTGCAGGTAGAACTCAAAGATGTGGTTACCGATCTAAATCAATCTGTCAGCGAGGGAGGCTCTAACTTCAGTGCTGGACAGAGACAATTGATCTGTCTCGCTAGGGCTATAGTTAGAAATAATAAAGTTTTAGTTATGGATGAGGCCACAGCCAATGTGGATCCTCAGTAAGTACACATGTCAGATGAGCTCGGTAACAGTAATAATAAATTTTTTATTTGTTGCAGAACTGACGCTTTGATCCAAAGAACAATCCGCGAGAGATTTAAAGACTGCACCGTACTTACCATCGCCCACAGACTTAACACCATCATGGATTCCGATAGGGTTTTGGTCATGGATGCCGGACAAGCCATGGAATACGATCATCCTCACCTTCTTCTACAAAACCCCGAAGGATTCTTGAGTAAAATGGTGAAAGAAACAGGTTCCAGTTTAGCCGAAATGTTAGCCCAAGTAGCCGAAGAAGATTACAAGAAAAAATATGGACTTACAAACGGTGACTTAAACATTAAAGAAATTGAAGAAAAGAAAGACGATTAGATAAATAAGTGCGAGTTTGTTTGTGAAGTTCGGTGCCTTATTTTTAAAAGGTGGAATTCTGAAGTAAATACAAGAAATTCTTATTTTTGTAAAGACGTACTGAGAACAAAACTGTAGTAGTTTTTTTTAAAGAAAGCAAATTGTCTTCTTGTTACAGCGATTTGGAACAGCGGGGTGTCTAGTTTACCGACAGTCATCTTGAAAAACGATTTAGCGTTTGAAAAAGTTTTGAAACTGTTGTTATCCTCGACGAAATAAATAATAGAAGAATGGGGGAAAATTTTTTGTTGCACGTTTTCTATGGCTGACTAGAACTAAAAAAAATCTATAATAATTGTTAATATCTAAATACATAAAACAAGCACAAAACTTTTATTTTAAGGTGACTGTCAGTACTTTAGACGCTCCTGGCTTAAGACTGGACATATAATGTCATTTTATTGATATGAGATTCCTCACTAGTTTTTTTACAAGATGTTCTGTTCGGTTTGGGTTATCTGGGATTATATTTCAAACTATATATTCAAAGTAATAAATGCTCTTATTGTTTTCTGAAAACTACTTGAAAATGCATATAAAATACTACAATAGACAAATCATTGAAGGATTAGTAGATGATTCATAGGCGTGAATTTGAGATTAAATTAAAAAATAAATAAATATGGCCGTGTAGACGAAGGGTAATAATTTCTAAAAATATTGTAAGGTCACTTGATTTATCAGCAAGCGGTCTACACAAAGACGTACCTACTCTAGCCATTAAGTTTTGTTCTAAAGGTGTACTATACGTACCCCATCGTATTCAGTACTCATGCCCAAGTTCCTTATTAGGGATCGATAATGAGAGTTTATGCTTATTTATTATTATCAACAGATCCCGAACCAAGTATAGTAAATATTTTTACTTTTCCAACAAAGTTGTAATAAATTGAAATAATACCGTATTTTTAACAAGGTTCATACAATGAATATGTCATTGAAAATAGAATGATATACCATTTTTTAACGTTGCAATGACGTAATAAAACAAAGCATCACAATGTTGCCACGTTGAAAGTGTTTTCCCTGGTTTGGATATTTAGAACCGTTTAACACTAATAATATTAGTGGAGTAAATATTATAATTTACTCTTACTTAAGTGGAAGAAGCGGACCAAAATAATTTATTAATTTCTTAACAGCTACTTATGCTTTATAATATTGTATACTACAAATGCACAAATCAATGATTGTATTTATTTTAAAAAGGACTTTTTTATACAAAACAACAACCTGAAACTAAAAAATGACCTCAAAGTTGTCGCAAACAATGTATAGATTTATAAATTGCAGCATACGCAAGCGTCCATTTTTATTTTCACTTGTGTTAGTTATTGTAGTAGAAAAGTTTAAAAATTACTTTTATAGGTAGTTGGAATATTTTTAAAAAACATGACACTTAAACGGCTACTGTATTATTTGTATATTTGAATTATTCTTTAAATAGAAAAATTCTGTCTTATGTATTTATTTTGCTCATTTTATTTGTAACTGAAATGAATAAACAATTTAAATTATCTAGAATCTATTATTGACAAAAGGCGTTTGGGAGAAATGAAGTAGGCTGTGACTCCAACTATTTACAAAACTTGCTGAAACAATCGCACAATTCACATTGTACGAATAATAGTCGTCAGGAAAATTTTTAAGGTTGGTATGCATCGATCTAATAGATCTCTCCTCTTTGAGATAGTGCGGCTTCCCTTTGGAAAATGCATTTTTTGTTGCAATAAAACCAGTTGATGGCAAATATTTCATATAAGATAAACATAAAATTTTTAGGCTGACTAGAACTAAAAATTGTTGAATAACAAAAATTAAAATGTCTTAAAAATTGCTAAACCATTTTTTTAAAACATGCGTTTTTCTTCTTTTTATGAAATAGTGGATAACTTGGTCAATATCAATTAAAAAAAAAAAGAAATTCATATTTGGATTCGTCCAGATGCACATGATTTAATCGTAACATTTCTACCTCCACAAATGTTCTTTCAAAAGTTATTTCAATACCACTAGAATTACAAGTTTTCTCAGCTTTAATAAATAAAAAATAGCTACTTGAGTTAAAAGAAGATTAGATTTTTAAATTATTTTTGTTTAATAGGGAGTCATCACATAAGAATTTTAATTATAAAGTACAGTTAAATTGGAAAATTGGAACCTTTGGTTTATCAACTAAGTTGAAAACTATCGTCGACCACTCAACCAGTCTATCATCAACTCCTGATGATGCCAACGTAGTTGGCGAAACGCACGTAGAGTGTGTGAAAATTGTGTTTTGGTTGAGTGGTCGACGATAGTTTTCAACTTTATAAAGTAAAGTATCAATCAATTAAGGCTAATAAAAAACCAACGACATTCTCAATTACATCTACAATAACTGTACACTAATAATAATTGACCAGATGCAGCTACTAAATTAGGCACTATTAAGAATGTCATTAAAGATAACCTTTTGATCCAAAAAACTAATTAAGTCAAGAACCGTGTGATTAAGCAGGGAAAACAATATTATTATTTTGGTAAAACCCCTTGGCGCTAAAGTTATCAGTGAGTGGGTCGAATTATGAGGCATTTTGGGATGCAGTTTTTATGACCAAAAAATCAAAATATAAAAAAAATCTAAGATGGTAATAATGCAAGATTCAATAAAATGCTGACACCGTTCTACTTACAATGACAGCTCATAAAAATTATATGGCGCCTCTGATCAAGTTTGGAATTTATTTATTTATTCGACATCCCAGAACCGGTTTCTACCGTTCGGCTTTCGAAAGAATAAATTCCAAACTCGCATCTCGGATTTTCTTTATAAAATTACAATTTGACGAAATAATTTTGCGGTTTTACTATTTTTGAGTAGATTTATTATTTATCTGTCTCATGAAAATTAGTGATACAAATAAGTGTCGCCAACTATCTTGTTATCGCTTTTATGGCACAAATCTAAGCTTGAATAGTTTAACTAATTGTATAATTTGTTATATGACTGATAATGAATTTCGTTATCAAATTATCTATGTTACAATTTACGTAACATCAAGAATGCATCCGAAACAACTGAATCCTCTATTAAACTGTAGTGTAAATATTTGTCAGGTGGGCAAAGAATAAGAATATAAATTTAAATTTTGATAACTTAAAGTATTTGTAGTTACTTACATCCATATTGTTTCTAAATAATATCTTTTGTGATAAGTTTCAAAAACTCTTTTACGTAAGTAGTCATTTTTAACTAAAACTCCACAAAAAAATCAATCGTCTGCTAAATAATCTCCCCTTTACTATGAAGTGGTGTACTTTTAACATAACCTCATTTTTAATTCGTTTAGTTATCAAAAAGTAGGAAATAACAACAAAAACAATTGCAATCTATATCTGCTGTTCGGGGAAGACCATAAAACAGATGCAGCTAGTTGTAAAAGTATAGTGGCTCACCGACACACGAGCTTTTTGACCTACATTTCTAAAATTTAATTAATTACATACAGGAATTTTATCAAACTAACACTTCTGACTTTTAGAAAATTGTAGAGTTTGACTGCATTTATTTTAATAACAGCCTAACTAGATAGATAAATAAATAATTTGTAGATAAAAAATTGAGGTAAGTTTCGACTGTAGAAAAATTCAAAAGCATATATAAAGAAGTATTTTATATCTTGTTGAACTATTGGAATGGATTTTGGAAAGAAGTTTATGCTAGAAATTAAATTTCCAGTCTACGTGAGAAATCCTATCATCTACATTAAAATAAATTTAAATTTCTTGGATTATTGACATACAATGGCACTGGTGTAGCCTCTTAAAGGCCAACTATTTCGTTGCATTCAGACTGGCGCCAAATAGATCATAGTTTTTCGATCAATAAACGCGTTAGAACTGTAATGCTGTTGTGTACTTTCTAACTTTCAGTTAGGTGAGTTTTATAGGTTTAGTAATATATTAAGAATTTTTTCAACAGCCAAAAGGCTTCAGTACAATTTTCCATATTCACTTGACTTAAAACCCCCCGTTTTCGAGGATGCTGAGCATGGTGGTAATGTTGAAGATTACTTCCGACCCTCACCAATCCCTCCACAGGCCAAAACTCACCCCCGACAGGGGTGTCTTAATTTTTTATATCAGCGGCAAAACGTCTGTTTTCGAGGATGCTGAACACGATGGTGGTGTTCAATATCACTTCCGACCCCCCACCAGCCCCTCCACAGGACAAAACTCTCTCCCGAAAGGGTCGTTTTTTTTTAAATATCAGCGGCAAAACCGATGTCCCTCTGTTTTCGAGGATGAGGAAGACGATGGTAATGTTGAAGATTACTTCCGACCCTCACCTACCCCTTCACAGGTCAAATCTCACCCTCGAAAGGGTTGAATCTCTTTCTAATATCGTGTTCAGCATCATCGAAAACAGACGTTTTGACGCTGATATAAAAAATTAAAAAACACCCATGTCGGGGGTGAGTTTTGGCTTGTGGAGGGGTTGGTGAGGGTCGGAAGTAATCTTTAACATTACCACCGTGCTCAGCATCCTCGAAAACTGGGGGAAAGACGTTTTTTTACAGGGAAATGATGCGCTGCCCGTTTAACCCCTTTAGGGGGTAGTTTTTGGCCGTTTTAGGGGTTCAGCAATCGAAAACAGTAATTCTGATACCGCCATCGTGTTCAGCATGCTCGAAAACGGGGGGGGGGAAGTACTCTCAATCCTGATGAATTTTGGTCCATTTTTCATGGTTTTTTTCCGACTCACAGACGCCACTATAATGTAAACAGACTTTTGGCAACGTTTGCCGATTTGAACTATATAGGGTGGCGCAAATTTAATTGAACACTATTGGGATTTCGTAAAAGTTATATTATTTCTTATGGAGTACCCAATATTTTGTTGCATTTATAGATTATACGTTGAAAGTAAGATAAACTTTCTTAAGTATTCCCTGCTTAAGCTTTTTACTTTTCGAGATCTTTTGATATTTCTAAAAATGGAAGCACTTACAAGAAAACCAACAACAAACAGAAGGGTCCGCGCCATTCTGTATTAAATCTATGAAAATTTGCTCCCATTTGTTTTAATAAATATCAAGTAGTTTTTAAATAATATGCTTTCCCACCCTTTTCTTAAATACCTTTGCATAGTGCTGCCTCATCGTTTCAGAAATTTAAAGCTGCCGAGAAACATTCCAAAGCCAATAGGGGCCAGTAGGGCCCGTATAAATACAATTTTATATTAGGATTGCTCTTAACAATAGATAAAAGTTATTTTTTTAATAGTAAGCATTTGAAATTACTTAGATAGTTACATAGATCGTTAAAAAATGTATTTTTTTAACTAATTATTTACATTTAAAAAAAACATCAGTAGTTATATAATCGTATAGTTATTAATTAGCTTTATCAGAAAATTATTCGCATATTCGCAATATTACTTTTTCTCTGTCACTGTAGTACCTACTTCATGGTTACACCGGTGTTTTGGAATGTGAATTTTTGAAGTTAGTTTTAATGGGTTCGTAATTCGTAATTTTCTATTTTTGGAGCTAAATTAATTATGCTTAAGTAATTAGAAATCTAATTTTTTTATTAAATTATTTAAAGTTCTTTCACCTAATTTCACTTATTTTCGATTTGAATATAACAAATTTATTCTCAAGAAAAAAAATCGTTAAATATCTTCGAGAAGAAGAAATTGTTGTACCATACAGAGGCGGATCCAGATTTCAATTTTGTGGGGTGTCACGAAGTTATTTTTACTGATTTCAAATGTATCAAATATGTAATCTATTTTCGAAGTTGATTTTGAATTATTTATGATGTGAAAATGTCGTTGGTAAGCTAGGCCTGAAATGGCAGAGCTCTGGTCAGGTTGCAGTAATACAGTATTGCCCGAAATAAATAGTACTGAAACTAAGTTGGCGGTGTCTCTATGGGCCCGCTGTCATACCCAAGTTAGCTAATGTAGACCTGTCAAGTAAACCTTAAACAATTAATTAGTAGGACCTAATTGTTAAAAATGATGTTAAGTACAGAGGAAAAAGTGTTTCTGGTAGAGCATTATTTTCGCTCATACGGAATCGGACGACGTAATGGTGCAAGTCTGCGATACCTGAGACTACCCTTATTATATAACATGACGAGAAACCGAGGGGTAAACCGCGTGATTCATTTTGGTGTACAGACCTCGTCCATTAGTAGCCATTACTAGCCATTAGCGGCCATTTTTATGACAAAAATCCATTAGTGTACAAACATTTAACTCGCGGTTGACCCCTCGCGAGAAACTTAGAACATGGTTATGAAGTCTGTCTTGAACGAGGAGGTGCACATTTATTAGAACATTTAATAAAGTGTCAATAATATGTATTTCTTAAATAAATAAAACAATTACAAGTTCAGTACTGTTTATTTTGGGCAATACTGTATTAATATTAATTACAAAAAATATATGTTCGTGCTTGGGGGAGGGGTACCATAGCCCCAATGACTCCTGTTACCACAAGGGTCAGTCATAGGGCCTTTACTTTATTTAATTTATGTAACACATTAATACATCGATAAAGCATTCAAATAACCAATCTTTCGCTGATTATTTTTTTTAAATGAATGTCACTCGATCAACCTTGCAAGAAGGCAGTAAGGCAGATACCTTCAACAAAGGTTCTAATAAGTGTTGACACTTCTTCGGAAATGAGTATTGACGTGTAGAGGAATTTTTCCAAAATTTTGAGAAGACGAACATCCTCAAGTCGAGAAGACTATTTCCCCTCTCTTCGACTGTTTTCTACATTTAACCTACTTTTAATCTATCTGACCCAATTACATAGTAACATAGTTTGGTATGTACTTCCCTTCTCACTAAACGCGCCGTCTCTGGTCAATAATACAGAGAGTTGTACGCGCGTCAAGTCCAATAGTTTCAAAACATAACCTAATATTTTATATTTTGATGTTCCATTCTAAATTTATTATTTTTCTGTTTGCCGTACATTAGCTTTGGTTTGAATACAAAATAAGTGGCTTATATTTCATATTTTGATCATTTTTGTTATAGTTTTAACGTATACAACAATAATTTGGGAGGATAAAGAAACATAATGTTGATTTTCATTACTACTTTCTTATATTTTATTTGTGATATTTTAGTACTTACTTATAAATATTGAAATATGGATTCAACTAGAAAATACGTCAAGAAAAATCCAATAGAAACTGCAAACATTGTTTCACAACTTTCATATTGGTAAGTAGGCAAGATTTTGTTGGATTTGTTAGTACCTAGTAAAAAAACTAGCATTTCGCATTCGTATTCTTTTCCTCAAAGTTTAGATGATTGTACTGTTGTACTGTTGCTCTCCGAGGAAAAAGAAGGGAAGCATGTTTACTGCACTGAGGGAATCCCAGTGATAAAGGCTTTCGTGTAAGAATTTAATTATTTAAATTCACAAATTTGAAAATATTTTCTTTTAATACCTAATTCCAAAATTACGAAATTATTATTTTCGATTACTCACCCAAATATAAATTAATATTATTGGAACATAATTATAAATACAAAAATGATTGAAGGAAATAAATAGCAGCGTTTGCGGTCGATGACAGATATTTTAATCTGAGGGGGACGAAGTAGAACAAAAGAGCGATTTACTACATATTTATAGCAGAATTTAAAGCGCCTGACGATCATTAGACGAGTCTGGCAAACCTTCGGGGTGTTCTACATTAGCCAGATTGTATTTTAAGCTGTTATCATCATCTGATGAATTTTCATGACTGCGAAAATTAGGGAAATTGTTTTGATGAAAATTTCTCAGTTTTCACCTGCCAGATATATTATCCATACTCACAGATTAGCTAGACTATATTTTTCTTCAGTATACCTCTTACTAATAGAACTATTTTAAACACAAAACACAAAAAAATTATACGAAATTTTCTTTTCTAGGTGGTTTTTACCATTTTTTTATTTAGGCTACAAACACGATATAGAACTAAAAGATATTTATAATGCTCCAAAGGCTGATAAGTCAGCAATGTGGACCGCTCAATTGGAAGCGTAAGTATAAAAAAATATTTTTATGGGAAATAGATTTAGATCATTTCTTTGGACGCCTTGAGTGATGAAATGATTATATTTTTCACAATCAAAATTTATGGTTTCATCTATTTTCCTTTTTGCAGAAATTGGGAAAAAGAAATAAAAAAAAGTCAAAAAGAAAACAGAAAACCCAGTTTGAAAACAGCGATATCTCGTACATTCTTTAAATCGTTTATAATATCTGGCGTATCATTTTGTTTCATATTCTGCTTTTCACGGTAAGTAATTGTATTCGTTGACCTTGAATGCAACTACAATGTTTAACTAGAGATAAAAATGCATCTTAATATTATTATTATTAAGTGGTCTGTTTGAAAGGCTATATTTTAATAAGACATATTCGCGTGATCACTTAATGTATTTTTTTAAATGATATGGATGAATATCTGACGCGATTATGTGTTAGGCAATTACAAAAACAATTCACACAGTTTTTAATCTAAAAATAGTTTTATATTACATTGGCGATTTAATCGCGCCAATATTTCAAAGAGCTTTTTTTTTATGTTGCTTATCTCCATGGATAATCGTAGCGATTTTTTTTTAATTCCTTGTTGAAAATCAACATAACTCCGCCCCTGTGCTCAAAAAAGGCAATCAAAATATTTAAAAAGTGCGAAGCATTCCCATTGGACAGAAAAGGCCGTTACGAATTAAGTAACAGAGAAAACAACATATTAGAAATTGAAATTTGCATAGAAATTATTCTAGAACAAATTAGTAGTTCTCACATTCTCCCACGAGCAGGTTAGTAGTGGAGTGGAATTCATTTTCTGTTTGGGAATGTGTTTTTGACACTACATACTTAAAAGTCTATATGTTATTTTTTACCGCTTTTACGTTTCCGCCCTCCACTATACCATAGAAGAAGGTAATGTTAGGGGAAGAAAAAAATCGATAAATTATGCTTTTTTAATGAATTAATGTCAAATACAATTTTTCATGAAAATAAACCCCTCCCGAGTTATAGGGCGTAGAAAATTACGATTTTACGATTTTTCTACGATTAATACAAAAGAAGATATGGCAATTCAAAAATGGGTGTTTAAAGAAACTGGATCGTTCTAGCGTAAATATCTGGAAAAATATGACTTCCACAAAAAAAATGTATATGGGGGGGGGGGGGGATTTCAAAGTATTGGCTGCGGAATTCTCTGGAATCAAGTAGCCTAACCATATTTTTATGTATATCTGCTATCTCTTGTGTGTTTACTTTTTAAATTAAGCGTTATATATTTTTATTAATATTTATTATGTTATATAGTCGTTTTTTTAAATATATATTTTATTTATTTATTTTTGTTTTTTTTTTCTTTACAATTTTTGTGATATCTTCCGGATGCGTTGATGAAGGATTCTATATATATATATATAGCTATTTTTGCTAATTAATATATCTGTCTTATTAAAAGGCTTCTTCAATTCTTCAACTGTGTATAACTTATCTATAATCCCCTTATTTTGTTCCTGATTTCTATTACATTCTAAGATAACGTGTTGTATTGTTCCTTCTTCCCCACATACGCATAATGGAGACTGTTAAACCAATCTTATACAAATGTGATGGAACCAAGGAGTGATCAAATCTCATTCTGCATATAATACGAGTTATCTCTTTCCCCAAATTTTTATCTTTAAACCAAGGTTGACTATTAATTTTAGGATGTATGCTTTTATAAATTTTACCTTTGTTACAATTTTTATAATTAATCTGCCAAGTATTCATTATTTGATTTTTCATAGAAACAATTATATCTTCAGGGACGCACCTGTAAGGAGAGAAATTTTTTATCGCTAAAGATTTTTTTGCCAAGTTGTCGACAATTTCATTATTTGTTTTACCACAATGAGCTTTTACCCAAACAAATTTTATCGATTTCCCCTTTGATCTAAGATATATATTTCTTACAAATTTCTATTAGAATATATGTCAATTTATTGAATGGATTTATTTTAGCTATTTTTTTAATGGACTCTGGCTATGAAATTATAATAAAATTTTGAGATTGGACGTTCTCTATATAATATAATGCTTGCAGGATTGCTATTTGTTCAGCTGAATAGATAGAAAAAAAATATATAACATCCTAATGAGAGAACAACATTGGGAACATTTTAAGACCATCCAGAACTGTTTAACATAAGCAAAAAAAAGTTATGGACAAAATAATTTTTTTTCAAATTTTTTTTACGCCATTTTTTTAGCGCCATCTAGACTGTGGTATTTGAAAAAAAATCCTTTTGCAGAAAGACGTAACATATGTTTCTACAATTGTCCAGTAATTTTTAGCCCTATGAAAAGCATGAAAAGTATTGATTTTTGAAAAAAATTAAAGAGACAAGACTTTGAGCAAATGTTCTTCCGAATAATTTCCATTTTTTTTGTTTTTTTTTTATCTTTTGTCTGTAACGATATATGGCAATTTGGATACAATTGGATTATAACTGTAATGTCATTTTTTCGGGTCAAATATTGAAAAAACGGTCATCCCAATGAAAAAGTTTATCATAACATGACATTTCGGCGATATCCTAAGCTTTAAAATGGTTTATTGTACATCTGGATATTATCAGCCAAAAAAAAGTTACGGACATTTTTTTTAATGAAATTGAAAAATCGTAATTTTCTACGCCCTATAACTCGGGAGTGGTTTATTTTCATGAAAAATTGTATTTAACATTAATTCATTAAAAAAGGATGATTTATCGATTGCGAATTTTTTTTCTTTTTTTCCCACTCACTTTTTATCATTAGATTTTAAAAATACAATGCAAAAAAATCCATCAAAATCGATTCACTGCCACTCTCTTCCAAGGTTTTTCACTTTTTACGACTAACGGCACTCCACTACTTGCAAACTAAAACAATTTCAATGAGCATTTGTTAGCTGCTTGTTAAAAAGTTCGTTATTGGTTAATAGAAATTTAAAGTTAAAATCATTTGAGTAAACCATTTAAAATCATTTCTTTTATTACAACTCTTCGTACAATCATAGATTGCTAACGGTGGTGCTAACCAGAGATACAGTCCACACAATTTGCTAATTTGAATTCATCAGATTGAAACAGAAATATCTACAGGGTGGTTCTCAATTTCAAAAAATCCCGAATTGTTTGCTTACTACAATCTTTTCCTTGTAAGTAATTAAATAAATATTTTGTTCAGGATGATTCTTCCCATATTATTAGGAGAATATATAAATTACTTCAATCAACCAATCGAGGAACGAACAGGGGTCGGTTGGATGTGGGCATCCGCTGTAATTTTACTGACCTTTGTGAATATCGTCCTTTGCCACTTTGCCACTTTATCTATCCATAGAGTTGGATTGAGGGTGCGTGTATCAGTTTGTTCTGTAATGTACCGAAAGGTAGGAAAAATTTTATTTTTCGTTTTTATAAAATTATTAATTAAATAGTATCGACCTGCACTCGGGCAGTGGCCAGCAGGTTAGAACGTTTCATTAACTTTTCCTCATGTTTTCTTCGTTATTACTAAATAAAAAATATATACGAGGTGAAACAATCGGAAAAATATGGTAAAAGTGATAAAAATTGTAGTGACGCTTAAAATTTTTGGAAAAGACGAAAAAACTATCTGGATAACGCCTTTGATGCACTTAATAGCATCCCTTATAATCAGGAATTTTCTTTAGGAACTCCTCATAACTTTTTTTAGCTACTCAAACTTAATCACACATCTCTAGAGCAAACGGCGGGTGGTCAGTTAATTAATCTTTTATCGAATGACGTGAACCGATTCGAAATGTTAGCCTCATTTTTTCATTACCTGTGGATTTTGCCCATCAACATAGTTGTTGCCTTTTACGTCATGTACCGCAGCGTAGGGATTTTTACGGCCTCTGTTGGAATGGGTGCAATGGTCTTGGAATCCCTTCCTCTACAAGGTATTTTATTTAACAATAAGTTCAAAAATAGTTGATCTTGGCACATATGTTTATTTACCCCACTATTAAATTTGTATATTTATTTATTTATATATAATAAATATTTGAAAAACACAAATGATTATCAATTTTGGCCTTAATTAAACTTCTCAAAGTCAGTACCATAAAATAATATCATATATAATATACTTACTACTGATGAGGCGCAATAATGCCGAAACCGGTATAGCAATGATGACTCCTTGAAAAATAAAATAAAGGGTTGGACAATAAAATATATTTGTTAATAGTGCACTCCCAAATTTTAAATACAATAATTAATTTTTGATTCATTTATTTCGTTTATTTTTAATGTTAAATTATAAAATAACATATTTTAGCATATTTGTCGAAATTAAAAGGAAAATACAGATACGAAGTTGCAGTAAAAACAGATAAAAGGGTAAAACTGATGAGTGAAATTACATCAGGAATCCAAGTCATTAAAATGTATGCGTGGGAAAAACCTTTCGAAAAGGTGGTGGAGTTATCCAGAAAGTATAATAGAATCACCAAAATTGTTAGTTATCGATTTAATAACTTCCAACTTTTAGGTTAGAAGTTGATGTTATTGCAAAATCTTCGTACGTCAGTGGAATTTTAGCATCGATATCATTCTTCACAGAAAAATTAACCTTGTATGTAACTGTCGTAACGTTGGTGTTAGTCGGAAGGAGTATAACGGGTGAAATTGTATTTTCTATGGCTCAACTTTTTAACACCCTTCAGTTGATCATGTGCTTGTTGGTTCCGAGAGGATTAACATTTTACGCAGAGACCATGGTATCAATCAGAAGGTATATATATTTTGTGGCATGTAGAGACATATCGCCTAGTATAATCATTCACATAATTGTTAGTAATAGTTTGTCATGTTAGTGTAGCGCCCTAAACCACGACATCACATGGCGATCCTGCCAGTTCTTTAGGACATCACAACTTTTAACACCTTAACTTAATTCGAGCGAGCTAAACGGGCCAGACTGATAAAGGGGGGTTGCTTAGTATATTAGCTAACTATTTTTAATCATTTTTAGAATCGAGTCATTTTTACTACAAGAAGAAACTGAAATAGAAAGTATAAACAACACCTTAAATTCTGACGAAATAGGAGATATCAAATTGGATAAAGTGTCAGCAAGTTGGACCCCAAACCCAATCGTGCCAACACTCGTGGACATAAATTTAAAAATTAAACGCGGAACTTTGTGTTGCGTGGTTGGCAACGTCGGTGCTGGAAAAAGCAGCCTCTTACAGCTTTTACTTAAAGAGTTACCGCTGACTACTGGAACTATGAGCATTAATGGGAAAATATCTTACGCATCTCAAGAGCCTTGGTTGTTTGTATCTACTGTAAGAAATAATATTTTATTTGGGAAGCCTTATGTGCAGCACAAGTTAGTATATTGTCTATTTTTATTCCAAAATGTAGTTAAAAAATAGATCTTTTTATAGATTTTATTTTTTTTTAATTTTTAAGACTCGAAGTTGCCCTACAATTGATTCCCGCGAACATTCACTTTCATCCTCTTTATTTCTAGTCCAGGGCCAATTATTTTTGAAACAAAAAAAGTTCAGAGAGGGGGTGGGGGTAGGTTAATATATGTTTTAGATTTAGATCCAAATCTCTACTATTTTTGCCTCTACAAGACTTTCTCACCTTCTTTTCATAGATTTTGACTGCGGAAACCGATTTTCAGATATCGTGAAGTGGTTAAGGTATGTTCCCTGGAAAGGGATTTCATACAGTTTCCCTACAAAGACAAAACCTTGGTAGGTGAAAGAGGAGTATCCCTGAGTGGGGGGCAACGAGCTAGAGTAAATCTAGCTAGAGCAGTTTACACGGAAGCCGATATTTATTTATTTGACGATCCTCTGTCTGCTGTAGATACAAAAGTTGCGAGACACTTGTTCGACGAATGCCTAGACAAATATCTTAATGGCAAAACTAGGATCTTGGTCACACATCAGTTACAGTTTATGAAAAGAGCGGATCTCATTGTCATAATTAATAATGTAAGTAAAGGAAACATAGTGGAGGAAACGTGGTTTGTTATTTAAAAATACCTATTAAAGCTGTCAAAAATTTACAGGGCAAAATTGAGAAAGTAGGCTCGTTCAACGATTTCTCAGAAAATGATCTAAATGTAATACAACAAGAAACTGAAAACGAAGAAGAAAAAGAAGACAATTATAAAGAAGAAAAGGAAATAAACTATAATGAAAAAGTTGATTTATTCCAATCGACCACCTCTCTAACTGTACGTTATTTTGTTATCCATGATATAGTTCTTAAAATATGTTTTTTTAGTCTACAGGGGTTGATGAAGATCAACAAGAACACGAAGAATTAATTGAAAAAGGGAGCATTCCAACTTCAACGTATATTGCGTACTGGAGATCCGGTTCGGGTATTTTATACTTAATATTCACATGTTCCTTGTTCATATTCGCCCAAATCGCCGGAAACGCTGCAGATATGTGGTTGTCGCACTGGTAAGAAAAAAAAATTGTTTTATCGCAACGCATGGCTCATTGTTTACATGTGGATCCCGTGAGGAGCAACTGCGCAACCGCCTACCGCCGCGGTCGGGGGTCGTACGTTGTTACACAACTGCGCTTTATTTTTAATTTAATCTCAAAAAAACAACGGCATTAGAAAACTATCTCAGATTAAAATATTTTTTAGGACTAACATTCAAGCTAAAGTAAAACTCAATAGTATTGCCAACGGAACGGACATCTCACTGCTCTCGACAGAATCACCAAATGTATCAGAAACTTCTTTACTTTCTAATGCAACAACATTGCATTCGAATACTTCGCTACTTGAAGCAGTAACGGCTTTACCTTTAGTGGCATTAGAAAACTTAACAAGCATCACTCTTAATGACACTACCGGACCTGTCTTGAACGGAACAATAGACGAGGAAGAAATGAAGTCACGGGATTATTACATTTCAATTTACACCGCCCTTATCTTTGGTGCCGTGCTTTTATATAACCTCAGCACATATTTTTTTTACAAAGTCTGCATGAGATCTTCAATTGTTCTGCATAACAAAATGTTCCACTGTATTCTCGAGGCGCCGATGAGATTTTTTGATACCAATCCCTCAGGTAAGAATTAAATATAAAGGCGTTTTTTATTATCCGTTTTTGAGAGAATCTTCATGGGTACCGAAAGGTTTGGTAAAATACTTTTATCTTTTATCTTTTATCTGAAAAGGCCACAGATGGTTATTTTTATGGCTGCTAAACTTTCTACCTTGAAACAATGTTGCCAAAGTAGATTTTCTTATATTGGCTGTGGCTTATGTGTCAAATAGACTGATAGACCAGGGCCAAACTGATTTAAAAATGATTGGCACTGGTCTATGAAGGGAAAGTGGGTGTGTCTACTGATAAAACCGAGGTATACTTCTTTATTACATTGTATTTAAACATTTTATTATTTTAGGTCGCATATTGAGCAGATTCTCGAAAGATATGGGGACAGTGGATGAAAATCTACCTCGAGCTCTAATAGACGCTATTCAACTGTTACTCCTTATTTGTGGTACCCTAGTAGTTGTCTTTATAATCACTCCGTGGATGATAGTTCCTACAATTATACTTGGTGCTATGTTTTACTGGTTCAGAATAGTTTACTTGAATTGTGGACAAGCTATCAGGAGGCTTGAAGGAACCAGTAAGTTTTACTCTCAGACTATATCCGAAACATCCCATTTTTACTAAAATAACTATGTAAAAACTTTAAAAAACGAATGTATTTATTTAGTAGTAAAAAATGAATTTTCAAAATAATTTAATTTAAAAGTAGCGCCATCTAGAATTCACTAGCAAAGTAGTAAAACAAGGTTTGACATTTCCATGGCCAGGGATTAATCCATAACCCCAACAAGTCATTCATAAGTTTTAAATATTCTGTGAATAATCGTAAAGTGCATATAAAGTATGCATTGCTCTGCTATAAATTATATAATTATTTGTGGAATTCTCATAAAATGTGAAATTAAAAAAATACTATTTTGTGCATATTGATCTGAAAATTATACAAGAACAATGGTAATAATTTTTAATGGAAATATAAAACCTTTATTTATAAAAAATTAAGCACTGATGGATTATTAGTTGTCTCATCCTGAAAAAAAAATGTTGGTGAAGTCGAAATCTTCTACGTTTAGATAAATCCTGAAAAATATATAAACCGTTTTATTCTTGTCGAACCTACAAGAGAAAAAGCATATTTAGGTAGGACCTTGACTTCCTCAAATCCTAACAAGGAATACCAAATATTTCTCCTTTCAATATTTGCAGGAAACCTAAAAGTCATGTCTTCGTATAAATGTTTAAATGAATAATTAATATTATCTAAATACTTTGTAGTAGTAGAAGTTTGACAGAAAAACAAAATGTGATTTAATTTTTAACAAAATATATGAAACCTGCATAATTATAAGTCGTTGCACTAAGTTAAAATAATCCTTTATGCATTATTAAAGAGTTTTATAAAGTTGGTAAAATACTAATTCTACGCCCCTGAAGCTTGTTTATAATCTTACATGAAAGTTAGCGAAGAAATGATAAATCGGGATTTAACTAATGTAGTTTGCTGCACAAAAACACTGTTGAACACACACATTCTATCATCTCGTTTCATTGATAAAAATCGAACGCTTGATAGCGCTTAGTTGCCGCTTCTAACAAATTTCCGCAGAAATGGTTTAAACTTAAATCGTGATAAGGTATCTTTGTCAATATTTATCTATCAATATGATTTGTTGTGTTATTAGTTTCGAAAATTAGTGTTAACGTAGATGTACAATTATTTTAGCGAAACAAAATATCTCATTTCCAAGATAATTTTTACATAGATTTAGGATTTTGGTAAGGACGGAAAAAATGATAATAACTTTGACAACAATGAAACTAGAAATATAAATTTAATAACACAGCGCTTAGACTGTTAAGGTAAGACCACAATAGGCTAAGCGGAGCGTCGATGCAAAATATTCTTTAGTGGATAAAAAGATATTTTAAATATGTGCGAATGAGAAATGAAGTATTCTGTTGGGCTTCTACCGTTTGCTATACCGCACTAGCACCAGTTTATCTGAACTGAGGGGAGCAGCGATGCAGAGTTGGTAGAAAAGGCAACTTTGCATCGCAGCGACATCGCAGGTGCCGCGACATGAGCCTAGTGCGGTCTAGGTCATACAGATTCAATTAAAGAATATGTTTCATCGACGTTCCACTCCGCTCCGCTCAGTCTAGTACGGTCTTACCTTTACTTGTTGTTGGCGAGCGCCGAAATGTAAACAAAGTCTATCTTATTCTCCTAAATCTATGGACCATTACGATATTTTAAATTATTATTAGTAAAAATAAAATATTTATATTTTTTTCAGCCAGAGCTTTCGCTTTCTCCCACGTTACTGCTACTTTAAACGGTATATCGACAATAAGATCGTCGAAAGCCGAACAGATGATTACTACAGAATTTGACGATTTACAAGATTTACACACCAGCACGTATTTTTTGTTCGGCGTTTGTAGTAACGCATTTGGTTTCTACCTCGACGTCATTAGCAACATTTTTCTTGCTTTGGTCGCTTATCAGTTCCTTATATTTAACAACGGTAAGAAAATTCATCATCGAGATGATTTTTGGTTATGTGAAATACGAATGTCTTAATTTCAGCAAACACTATGGGTGGTACCGTTGGATTGGTAATGTCCCAAAGTTCAATTTTGATCGGAATGTTACAATTTGGTGTTATAATGAGCGCCGAGGTTGCTAATAACATGGTCAACGTTGAAAGAGTTTTGCAGTACACACAACTAGACAAAGAGGGTCCCTTTGAAACTTTACCTGGAAAAAAACCACCGAGAGATTGGCCGAGCAAAGGAAAGATTCTCTTCAAAAATGTTTATCTCAGATACGCTCCAGATTTGCCTCCCGTTCTAAAGGATATGAACCTCGATATTGATTCTGGGGAAAAGGTAGAAAAAATATTGCATTTTATGAGGGTTACCGAATTATACAGCCCCCTTTTGTCATCAGTTAAATATTAAGCCGATTAGGACTGGAAAAGCACAATTTCTCGTCTAATTCCCGACATGGTCCTTTGAGACGGATTTAATTCAAACATGGTCCTTCGAGCCGGATTTAATTCAAACATGGTCCGTCGTGCCCGATTTAATCCAGATATGTCTCTTTAGTACCGGATTTAATCCAAACCATATTGTATTTTGACACTCTGTAATTGTATTTTAATATATTTTCGATATAGATTATTACAAATTAACCGGTGTTTTTTGCAGATTGGCATTGTTGGAAGAACTGGAGCAGGGAAATCCACGATGATAGCTTCGTTATTCCGATTAGCGCCGATAGATGGTACCATTTCTATAGACGGAGTTAATACTGCAGATCTAGGTCTGCTTGATTTAAGATCTAACATTTCAATCATACCACAAGAACCCACTTTATTCTCAGCTTCTATAAGATACAATTTGGATCCATTCGAAAAGCAAAGTGATGATGTATTATGGAAAGCACTAGAGGACGTAAGTAAATCAATATTTAATTGATTAACAGTAAGGTAGTCTGATAGATTGATATTTTCTTGCTAGGTCGAACTTAAAAGCGCAGTTACCGATCTCAATCAGCCCATTACTGAGGGGGGTGCTAACTTCAGTGTTGGACAGAGGCAGCTGATCTGTCTTGCGAGGGCTATAGTTAAAAATAACAAAGTTTTAGTTATGGATGAAGCTACAGCCAATGTTGATCCACAGTAAGTTAATATTTTTCTTCTAAAATATCATTTTAGAGAAAAATAGAAGCGTAAATATCTGAACCTACAGCTACTTTTACTATGTATTCGTGTCTTTAAAAACATGTACTAGGTCAAAATAGCTCGTAATTAGCGCTTTACAAGCTCACACTATTTTTTTTGTAGAACCGACGGCTTAATCCAGAAAACGATTCGTGAACGATTCAAACAATGTACGGTTCTCACTGTCGCTCACAGACTGAACACCATTATGGATTCTGATCGCGTTTTGGTTATGGATGCTGGTTTGTCCATGGAATTCGCTCATCCATACGAACTCTTACAAAAACCTGAAGGATACTTCTCAAAGATGCTCAAGGAAACAGATTCAGCTATGGAAGAATCGTTAAGACAAGTAGCCAGAAACGCTTACGAACAGAAAAATGGTTTACTCCGGGAACACCACGTATTAAGTTTTAGAAAATAAGAAAGACGATTAAAATTGTAATATTCTATAAAAATAGGAGGTTTGGTTTGAGAGTGACGTCTGATAGCTCTGTAGTTCAGTTTAAAGCAGCTATATTTTGTTTTTAAAAGGTAGAATTCTGAAGTAAATACAAGAAATTCTTATTTTTGTAAAGACGTACTGAGATCAAAACTGTAGTAGTGTTTTTAAAAGGAAGCAAATTGTCTTCTTATTACAGCGATCTCGAACAGCGGGGCGTCTAGTTTACCGACAGTCATCTTGAAAACGATTTAGCGTATGAAAAAGTTTGAAACTGCTGTTACAAGAAAATGTACAAGCACTAGTATAATTTTTTACTTAAAAACAAGTGTTGCCTGGTAGATAAGCTGTCTGATTCACATCTCATTGTTTGTTCTGGAAAACATTTGATTTTAAAAGAGGATTTATCAAAACACAAAATGATATCCTTATATTTCTTCCTCTCTAAAAAGTTAAACGAGTGAATTCAATTTTTCACAAATGGTTAGAATGAAAATTTTATCACCAGTTGCAGAATATAAACAATTGTGCATCTACTAATCGTCAAATGACTGTTATCCTCGACCAAATAAATAATAGAAGAATGGCTGACTAGAACTAAAAAAAATCTAAATACATAAAACAAACACAAAACTTTTATTTTAAGGTGACTGTCAGTACTTTAGACGCTCCTCGCTTGAGACTGGACATTTAATGTCATTTTATTGATATGCGATTCCTCACTAGTTTTTTTACAAGATGTTCGGTTTGGTTATCTGGTATTATATTTCAAACTATAAGTACTATATGTTCAGGATCGGTTGAAAGTAATAAATGCTCTTATTGTTTTCTGAAAAATACTTGAAAATGCATATAAAATACTACAATAGACAAACCATTGAAGAATTAGTAGATGATTCATATGCGTGAATTTGAGATTAAATTAAGAAATAAATAAATATGGCCGTGTAGACGAAAGGTAATAATTTCTACAAATATTGTAAGGTCACTTGATTTATCAGTAAGGTCTACGCAGAGACGTACCTACTCTAGGTGTACTATACGTACCCCATCGTATTCAGTACTCATGCCCACGTTCCTTATTAGGGATAATGAGAGTTTATGCTTATTTACTACTATCAACAGATCCCGAACCAAGTATAGTAAATATTTTTACTTTTCCAACAAAGTTGTAACGAATTGAAATATTACCGTATTTTTAAAAAGGGTCATACAAAGAATATGTCATTGAAAATAGAATGATATACCATTTTTTAACTTTGCAATGACGTAACAAAACGAAGCATCACAGTGTTACCACGTTGGAAGTGTTTTCCCTGGTTTGGATGTTTAGAACCGTTTAACACTAATAATGTTAATTATCAATAATCTAGACAAAAAGGGTCTGAAACAATCGCACAATTCATATCGTACGAAGAATAGTCGTCAGGAAAATTTGTAATTGAGCTAGTGTGGCTTTCCAGTTTTGTTGCAGTAAAACCAGTTGATGGCAAATAAACAGATAAACATAAAATTTTTAGGCTGACTAGAACTAAAAATTGTTGAATACCAAAAATTAAAATGTCTTAAAAATTGTTAAACCATTTTGAAAAATGTTTTTACTGAAGGTAAAATACTTATTTTTTCTTAAACATGTGTTTTTTCTTCCACTTTCAGATGCAAAAAATTGTTTTCTATAGCCCAAGTGCAATTTTAGCCATTTTATTAAAACGCACTGTATGAAATGGTGGATAACTTGATCAATATCAATTAAAAAAAAAAAGAAAGTCATTTTGGATTCGCCCAGGTGCACATGATTAAATCGTAACATTTCTACGTCCACAAATGTTCTTTCAAAAGTTATTTCAACACCACTAGAATTACAAGTTTTCTCAGCTTTAATAAATAATAAATAGCTACTTGGGTTAAAAGAAGATTAACTTTTTTAAATTATTTTTGTTTAATATGGGGTAATCGCGTTAAGAATTTTAATTATAAAGTACAGTATCAATCAATTAAGGCTAATAAAAAACGACATTCTCAATTACATCTACAATAACTATACACTAATAATAATTGACCAGATGCAGCTACTAAATTAGGCACTATTAAGAATGTCATTAAAGATAACCTTTTGATCCAAAAAATTAATTAAGTCAAGAACCGTGTGATTAAGCAGGGAAAACAATATTATTATTTTGGTAAAACCCCTTGGCGCTAAAGTTATCAGTGAATGGGTGGAAAAAAAAATCAAAATATCAAAAAAAATTCTAAGATGGTAATAATTAATGCAAGACTCAATAAAATGCTGACACCGTTGTACTTTCAATGACAGCTCATAAAAATAATATGGCGTCTCTGATCAAGTTTGGAATTTATTTATTTGATTCGACATCCCAGAACCGGTTTCTACATTCGGCTTTCGAAAGAATAAATTCCAAATTCGCATCTCGGATTTTTTTTATAAAATCACAATTTGGCGAAATAATTTTGCGGTTTTACTATATTTGAGTAGATTTATTATGTATCTGTCTCATGAAAATTGGTGAATAGAATAGAATCTTTATTTAGTATAGGAAGTCCTAATATTTTATTTTTAACTTATAATACAAAATTTGTAAAAAGTTTTTAAACAAAATTTATAGTAAATTTAATTTAAAATAAATTTTTTCTCTTAATATTTTTACATAAACTTAATAGAAACGATAATAATTGCGAAAATCTGAAAATTCTCAAAAGTAAACCCACTTCCGGTTGTCCGATTTTGCCCAAAATCTAATCAGCTCATTAGCATGTTGTAAAAATGCTAAATATAAAATTTGGTTAGGAAATTCCGATCGCAGTTGGAGTTAGAGCGCACACAAATTTTTCCGGACTACATACTACATACTCCACACCCCATACATACATTTTCTGGAAATGGTCTTAAATGACTTAGGGGGTCTCAAAACATGTAAATCTACTGAAAACTGAACTTTTTTTTTGCGATTACAATACTTTACCACCACTTGGTATGGTAAAGTAAAAAATATTACATATTATAGTCAGTACGCACAAATTCAGTTGAATAAATAAAATAAAATCTAGATAAAATTAGTAATAAAAGTAACAAGTTTTAGTACTAAAAAATAAATACATATTAAAGTAAACATACAAAGTTACAAAATTAACATACAAAGTTACAAAGTTAATTTACGGACTGGAAATAAATTGTAGCAAATATTTTTTAAACTGAGGTAGAGTGGTGCTCGTTTTAATTTCAGTGGGCAAATCATTAAATTCACGTAATCCGCATATAAAAATAGATTTGTTGCTATAGCTAAATAATTTATTTATAAAATAAATAAGTCTCGCCAACTATCTCGTTATCGCTTTTATGGCACAAATCTAAGCTTGAATAGTTTGTTATATGATTGACAATGAATTTCGTTATCAAATTATCTATATTACAATTTACGTAACATCAAGGATGCATCCGAAACTACTGAATCCTCTATTAAAGTTTAGTGTAAATATTTGCCAGGTGGACAAAGAATAAGAATATAAATTTAAATTTTGATAACCTAAAGTATTTGTAGTTACATCCATTGTTTCTAATTAATATCTTTTGTGATAAGTTTCAAGTTTGGGACCATACGTAAGTAGTTATTTTTAACTAAAACTCCACAAAAAAATCAATCATCTGCTAAATAATCTCCCTTTTACCGTGAAGTGATGTACGTTCGACCTAACCTCATTTTTAATTCGTTTAGTTATGAAAAAGCAGGAAATAACAACAAAAACAAATATAAGCTATATCTGCTGTTCGGGGAAGACGATACAACAGGTGCAGCTAGTTGTAAAAGCATAGTGGCTCACCGACCCAGTAACACTCCGAGTAGTTCATTGAACTGAATCAAAGGCGAGCTTTTTGACCTACATTTCTAAAATTTAATTAATTACATAAGGAATTTTATCAAACTAACACTTCTGACTTTTAGAAAATTGTAGAGTTTAACTGCATTTATTTTAATAACAGCCTAACTGGGTAGATAAATATTATTTGTAGATAAAAAATTGAGGTAAGTTTCGGCTGCAGAAAAATTCAAAAGCATATACAGGGTGCGCCAATTATTTCCACTCGATCACTAGCACCGAAACTAAAAGAGATATCAACAATATTTTTTGTAGGGGTAGACAGTGTCACTAGGACTACAATTTTAAAATATTTTGACGGTAGTTTTTTGTATTTGTAAATCCGACGCGGCGTTGACAAGTTATTCCTATTTTAAGCAGATTTAATGAAAAAACAGCACTTCAGAAATATTAGCAGAAAAACCACATTTTTTAAAAAATTTCTCAAAAAAGCTACTATTATGTAAATGAAACATGCACCTATCACAATAATCACACAACATCTTCACCTGTTTGCCGATGGCGTGCCAATAGTCTAGTTTTCAAATTGCAATAACTTAATTTGTTCAAATGGGACACCCTGTATATTTTTCTTCAGTTAGAAGCTCTCCCTAATACGCATTAAAAAAATATAGGGTTTTGCACATCTAACTTTACTATTTACTTTAATAATTGACGTTAAGTGTCAAACAACATATTTTACACAGTTTTTAATAAGTACAAAATTTACAAAGTTTAATCGTAAGAAAACTACAATAGTGAAAGTTAAAATTTATAGTAGGTGTTCAAAATGTCTTCCATTTTCATTTATACATTTCCTTGCCCTTTTTTTCATTGATTTACGCACATCTCTTAGCATTGCAGGGGTCACCTGTCTAAATGCTGCAGTAATTCTTTCTTTCATTTTTTTTTGTGGTAACCTCTTCTTTGTAAACAATATTTTTAATAAAACCCCACAAGAAAAAATCGCAAGGTGTAAGGCAAGGCGATCTAGTAGGCCAATTTATAGGTCCTCCCCTTCCTATCCAAACGATCCTGAAATTCCCTATTTAACCAATTGCGAACATCTAATAGGTAATGTGGTGTGGCACCATCTAATTGAAACCACATCCCGTTGCGATAATTTTGAGGCACAAGTTGCGAAAATCATGTTCTAAAAAATCTAAAAATATAGCTCCATTTACAGTCCCATTAAAGAAATAGGGACCAATTACATAATCACCTATTATTCCCGTCCACACATTCAAAGACCATCGATACTGTGATGTGGTTCTAAATAAATGTTCATTGTGGTCCGAATAATAATGGAAGTTGTGTCTATTTACACAACCGTTCTTATGAAACGTGGCTTCGTCGGAGAATAAAACTTTGTTTAAAAGTTACGCTCTGTATTTATCTTGTTTATTAACCATCTACAGTATTCCACTCTACCCGCTAAATCACGTGGTAACAATTCTTGGTGAAGCTGGATATGATAGGGGTGATATTTATTCTTTTTTATTATGCGTCTAATTGTGGTATTGGAAATATCTAACTGATTGCTTAATTGCCTTGTGCTTATATTGGGATCTTCAACTATACTGATCATTACCTTATATTCGTTGTCAATAGTAACAGCTGTAGTTTCACGTGAATGTTTTTCATACTTGACGGTTCCTGTTCTATCAAATCTATTCTTTAAATTCTCAAAAGTATCCTTTTGTGGATGACGTCTTTCTGGGTATCTTTGACGATAGACCCTCCTAGCAAGAAACGCATTTTTTTGACATTCACCCAGTATCCATATCATATCAATATTTTCTTGAACACTATAATTCTTATTAAAATCCATTTTTTATACACAATACCGATTAAATATAGTAGATGTGATACAATACAAAATTTTATGTTGTGTAAAATATGTTGTTTGTCACTTAACGTCAATTATTAAAGTAAATAGTAAAGTTAGATATGCAAAACCCTATATTTTTTTAATGCGTATTAGGGAGAGCTTCTATCTGAAGAAAAATATACAGGGTGTCCCATTTGAAAAAATTAAGTTATTGCCATTTGACAACTAGACTATTGGCACGCCATCGGCAAACACCCTGTGCAACAGGTGAAGATGTTGTGAGATTATTGTGATAGGTGCATGTTTCATTTACATCATAGTAGCTTTTTTGAGGAATTTTTTAAAAAATGTGGTTTTTGTGCTAATATTTCTGAAGTGCTGTTTTTTCATTAAATCTGCTTAAAATAGGAATAACTTGTCAACGCCGCGTCGGATTTACAAATACAAAAAACTACCGTAAATCTAATATTAAGTAGAATCAGAAGACATAATAGTATACAGGGTGTTCAATTTAAAAAACCAAATTAATTTTCATTCCACAAAAATTAGCTACCCTGTATACATCAAAATATTTTAAAATTGTAGTCCGAGTGACACTGTCTACCCCTACAAAAAATATTGTTGATATCTCTTTTAGTTTTGGTGCTAGAGATCGAGTGGAAATAATTGGCGCACCCTGTATAAAGAAGTATTTTATATCTTGTTGAACTATTGGAATGGATTTTGGAAAGAAGTTTATGCTAGAAATTAAATTTCCAGTCTACGTGAGAAATCCTATCCAATTTCTTGGATTATTGACATACAATGGCACTCGTGTAGCCTCTTAAACGCCAACGATTTCGTGGCGCCAAATAGATCATAGTTTTTTGATCAATAAACGCGTAAGAACAGTAATGTTGTGTACTTTCTAACTTTCAGTTAGGTGAGTTTTATAGGTTTTTTAGTCATATATTAAGAATTTTTTCAGAGGCCAAAAGGTTTTAGTACAATTTTCCATATTCACTTGACTTAAAACTACAAATTAAATAGGGCGTTTATCAGTTTTTATGTAAAGTAAGTATAATATGGGCTGTTGAATAGACTAAGCAATAATTTTATGTCGACAAGTAAATCAGATTAGAAATAGGAATTAATCTCATTGGTCCATAAAATGGTTACATTGCTTTTCTTTAAGTAAACTTGTAAATAAAAATGAGATAGTTTACAACGTAGTTTAATATCCAGGGCCGGCGCTTGGATTTTGATATATTCAGGGCCGGCGCTAAGATTTTTGTTGCTTCTTGCAAAGCAACAAATTGCTGTCCCTCTTAAACCTACATATGATAAAATATGAAATATGATAAAATATGATAAAATATGAAATATTTTTGCGCCTATTTTGACACGGACAACTAAACTAGTCCTACTAGTCTAGGAGGCGTTTCGCTATGAGGTTCGCATACATTGCGGGAAAATCGATTTAAAATGAACATAGTGTAGAAAGAAAGAAGAACATTTAAAAGAACAAACCACTATAAACTACAGACATTCTTGAATGGATTATATACGACCGCACTATTAACAATAGATAAAAGTTATTTTTTAATAGTAAGCATATGAAATTACTTACATAGATCGTTTTAAAAATGTATTTTTTTAACTAATTATTCACATTTAAAAAAAACATAAGTAGTTATATAATCGTGTAGTTAGTAATTAGCTTTATCAGAAAATTATTCGCATATTCGCAATATTATTATATCACTTTTTCTCTGTCACTGTAGTACCTACTTCATGTATACACCTGTGTTTTGGAATGTGAATTTTTGAAGTTAGCTTTAATGGGTTCGTGGTATGTAATTTTCTATTTTTGGAGCCAAATTAATTATGCTTAATTAGAAATATTTAGAAATCTAATATTTTTATTAAATTACTTAAAGTTCTTTCACCTGATTTCATTTATTTTCGATTTGAAAATAAATGAAATCCTTAAATATCTTGGAGAAGAAGAAATTGTTGTACCACACAGAGGCGGATCGAGATTTTCATTTTGGGGGGGTGTCACGAAGTTATTTTTACTGATTTCAAATGTATCAAATATGTAATCTATTTTCTAAGTTGATTTTGAATTATTTATGAAGTGCAAATGTCGTTAGTAAGCTAGGCCGATCAGTCGGGCTAAGAAAACTAATCCGACAGAGGAGCCACCAGTTATTTTCATGAATATTTATTCCAGACACAAACCCTGAATGCGACAAATTGTTATCAAAATTAATTTCTGCTACAAAACTTTACGTGTCCTTAACAACATCTTACGATTTTATACATGCAATAGTAATAGACGTACGATATTGAAATTACAGATACGATAAATAAGAAAATTAAATTTACGTACGTCTGTTGTATTGCAACTGTTCTGGATCCACTATTTCGATTAGCATCTGCTAAACATTTAACGGTTTATGATAGTTATAAAAATATAAAATTTTCGTATTGTAATTTAAAACAAATATTTTATAAAAATTATTTTAAAACTACTTGATATTTATTAAAACAAATAGGAGCAAATTTTCATAGATTTAATATATAACTGCACGTAAACATCTTGTGATTTTTCGTTTAAAAATTAACAAAATATAGTTATTTATGAAATAAGTCTGTAAAGTGGCATTTTTGGACGAATGTGAATATTGTGAATGTCGATCACATGAGCCTTTAACATACGAATTGCATACACTATTTTTTCTACTACTATATATATTATCCACTAAGATCAAAAATACAAAATTCACTTTATGCACGCACGCAAAAATTAATAAAAAAATTATTTAGTTTTTTTATTTTTAATTTCCCCAAAAATAATTTAATTTTGATGAAGTATACTTTTTTAGAAAATTATTTCACATTAACAAACTGTTAATGAAACGCCCATGTCGAACATAGTCTAGCTGTATTCATTCTAACAAAAAAGTGATTGAAAAATGATATAAAATAAAAAATGTAATGTCAATAAAAAATAAATTCTTAAAAAAAAGTTTACAAATCAAAATAAAATCTTGCGTGTGTGTGTATGTGGGTGTGTATGACATACATCCATCATATAAACCATAAACGTAAAGCGTTGAACATCTAACTTGCCCATAAATTTGGACCCCATTTTGAAGGTGTTCTCGAAGTGGTACGGAGGGGCACATCAAACTTACTTTTTGATGCTCTATCAAAATCTGAAGTCAGAATTTTAAAATTCATAAACACAAAGAATCAACATACACACAGATCGAAATCAGATACCGAACAATTTGTTTTGGGGGGGGGGGGATTCCGAACTGAGGGGGGGCAGTAATAACTTTTGAAAAAATATTTTAATATAGAAACTAAATAGTGAAACATACTACATATATTGCAAAAAATGCAAAATATTATAATATAGTTAGAAAATTAACCAAAACATATTACTAGTAGTCTGAATAGTACTGAATAATAAAACGCGAAACCTCCTTCGCCCCTCCCCTAAATCCGGCACTGCCACAAGGGTCAGTCATAGGGCCCTTACTTTATTTAATTTATGTAACACATATTAATAAATTGATAAAGCAGTCAAATATCTAATCTTTCGCTGATTATTTTTTTTAAATGAACTGTTACTCGATCAACCTTTAAAATTTAAAATTTTAAAGAAGGCAGATACCTTCCACAAAGGTTCTAATAAGTGTTGACATTTCTTCGGAAATGAGAATTTACGTGTTAGAGGAATTTTTCCAAAATTTTGCGTAGACGAGCTGATAGGGGACAATGAGCACCGTAAACATCCTCAAGATGTCCATCGAATTGATAGCGGATCTTAACTATTTCCCCTCTCTTCGACTATTTTTTACATTTAACCTACTTTTAATCTATCTGATCCAATTACATAGTTTGGAAAACGTCCCGGGAAACAAACACGGGAAAGAATGCATCAAAGGACCGTGCCACAAAAGTGCGGCAGACCTGTTAAAGATGAACAGGAGCCAGGTGAAAACAGTTACGGGATTCCTTACTGGCCATGCGCCAGTTAAGGGGCACCTCAACAAGATGGGACTGTACAATGGTGACCTTACCTGCAGACTGTGCGGTAAGGAAGCAGAAATAGTGACACATAATGCTGTGTAGATGCGAGGCACTGGACCGCAAAAGACAGCAAATTTTTGGGCAGCCAATAGGTGACCCAGAACTATACAACTCCCACTCAGTACAGGACCTGTTCAAGCTTGTACAGGGCACTAAGGTACTGGACTGGGTATTGTAAACAGAGAGGGAAGATACAATGGGCCGACAGGCCTAAGTGTCACCGGAGGCTTCGGTCAGACGGACCCAACCAGGGGGTGAAGTTTTTTTTTAGTGAGTATGCTTTGAAAGGAGAGTCTCACAGTAGACCTTGAGATTTTAGGCTCATAATTTCCCCATAAAGGGTTTTCCTTCACCTCCGCAAAAAAAATGTACTTCCCTTCTCATTAAATGCGCCGTCTCTGGTCAATAATACAGAGTTACAAAACATAACCTAATATTTTATATATTGATGTTCCATTCTAAATTTCTTATTTTTCCGTTTGCCGTACATTAGCTTTGGTTTGAATACAAAATAAGTAACTTATATTTCTTATTTTGATTATTTTTGATATAGGTTTAACGTATACAACAATAATTTGGGCGGATAAACAAACATAATTTTTTATATTTTATTTGTGATATTTTAGTACTTACTTATAAATATTGAAATATGGATTCAACTAAAAAATACATCAAGAAAAATCCAATAGAAACTGCAAACATTGTTTCACGACTTTCATATTGGTAAGTAGGCAAGATTTTTTTGGATTTTTTAGTACCTAGTAAAAAAACTAGCATTTCGCATTCGTATTCTTTTCCTCAAAGTTTAGATGATTATACTGTTGTACTGTTGCTCTCCGAGGAACAAGAAGGGAAGCATGTTTACTGCACTGAGGGAATCCCAGTGATAAAGGCTTTCGTGTAAGAATTTAATTATTTAAATTCACAAATTTGAAAATATTTTCTTTTAATAATAAATTACGAAATTGATTATTTTTTTCGATTAATCACCCAAATAGAGATTAATATTATTGGAACATAATTATAAATACAAAAATGATTGAAGGAAATAAATAGCAGCGTTTGCGGTCGATGACAATGGCGTAGATATAATTTAATCTGAGGGGGACAAAGTAGAACAAAAGAGCGATTTACTACATATTTATAGCAGAAAATGAGGGAAATTTTTTGGACGAAAATTTTTGAGTTTTTCACCTGCCAGATATATTGTCCAAACTCACAGACTGGCCAGACTATATTTTTCTTCAGTATACCAACGGCGGCTCCAAATGGAGGCAGAAGGGGCAATTGTCCGGCAATGAGAGGATATTTCTCAAAAAACCCAAAATATTAAACTTTTATATATAACCTTAACAGCCGACAACGTTGCCCCCCCCCCCACCCCAATTTTAAACACTTGAAAAAAAATGGAATTGAATTGACTGTAAAAAAATTATACGAAATTTTCTTTTCTAGGTGGTTTGTACCATTTTTTTATTTAGGCTACAAACACGATGTACAACTTAAAGATATTTATAATGCTCCAAAGGCTGATAAGTCAGCATTGTGGACCGCTCAATTGGAAGCGTAAGTATAAAAAATATTTTTGTAGGAAATAGTTTTAGATCACTTCTTTGGACGTCTTGAGTGATGAAATGATTATATTTTTTCACGACCAAAATTTACGGTTTTATCTATTTTTCTTTTTGTAGAAATTGGGAAAAAGAAATAAAAAAAAGTCAAAAAGAAAACAGAAAACCCAGTCTGAAAACAGCGATATGTCGTACATTCTTTAAATCGTTTATATTATCTGGCGTATCAATTTGTTTCATATTCTGCTTTTCACGGTAAGTAATTTTATTCGTTGACCTTGAATGCAACTACAATATTTAACTAGAGATAAAAATGCATCTTAATATTAGATATTATTAAGTGGTCTGTCTGAAAGGCTATATTTTAATAAGACTGATTCGCTTGATCACTTAATGTATTTTTTTAAATGATATGGATGAATATCTGACGCGATTAGGCAATTACAAATACAATTCACTCAGTTTTTAATCTAAAAATAGTTTTATTTTTAAATGAGTTCGCGGCACATTAGGTAGTAATAAATTGAGACCGATATTACATTGGCGATTTAATCGCGCCAATATTGCAAATAGCTTTTTTTATGTTGCCATGGATAATCGTAGCGAATTTTTTTTAAATGTCTTGTTGAAAATCAACATAACTCCGCCCATGTGCTCAAAAAAGGCAATCAAAATAAATAAAAAGCACGAAACATTCCTATTGGACAGAAAAGGCCGTTACGAATTAAGTAACAGAGAGAGCAACATATCAGAAAAAAATCGATATATTCAAAAGCTTGAAATTTGCACAGAAATTATTCTAGAATAAATTAGTAGTTCTCACACTCTCCCGCAAGCAGGTTAGTAGTGGAGTGCCGTTAGATTTATACCTCGAACGAAGTTGGCAGTGATTGAATTTTCATTTCCTATTTTGGCATGTGTTTTTGACACTACATACTTAAAAGTCTATATGTTATTTTTTACCGCTTTTACTTTTCCGCCCTCCACTGTACCATAGAAGAAGGTAATGTGAGGGGAAGAAAAAAAAAAGAAAAAAACTTGCACAATAAATTATCCTTTTTTAATGAATTAATGTTAAGTACAATTTTTCATGAAAATAAACCCCTCCCGAGTTATAGTGCGTAGAAAATTACAGTTTCACCATAAAAATCGTACATTTCTAAAAGTGTTTTTAATTATAGGTAACCGAAAATCTGTTAGTATTACGTAAAAATTGATACGAACTAATTTTATGGCCTTGAGCTAACAATTATTTTTCTAATACGAAGGAAGATATGGCAATTCAAAAATGGGTGTTTAAAGAAACTGGATCGTTCTATCGTAAATATCTGGAAAAATGTGACTTCCACAAAAAAAATGTATATGACATCCTAATGAGAGAACATTGGGAACATTTTAAGACCATCCAGAACTGTTTAACATAAGCACAAAAAAATTTATTTTACGCCATTTTTTAGCACCACATAGACTGTGGTATTTGCAGAAAGACGTAACATATGTTTTTACAATTGTCCAGTAATTTTTAGTCCTATGGGATTATTATTTTTTAAGTTTTGGTCTGTTAAAGTTAAGCAAAATTTTTGTTTTTTATAGACAATTTCAATTTTTGATCAATAGCGTGAAAAGTTTTGATTTTTGAAAAAAATTTAAAGAGACAAGACTTTGAGCAAATGTACTTCCGAATAATTTCCATTTTTTTTTGTTTTTTTATCTTTTGTCTGTAACGAGATATGGCCGTTTGAAATTGCATACAATTGCATTTATAACCATCAATGTCATTTTTTCGGGTCAAATATTGAAAAAACGGTCATTCAAATGAAAAAGTTTGTCATAACATGACATTTCAGCGATATCCAAAGCTTGAAAATAGTTTATTGTATCGGCCAAAAACAAGTTACGGTCAAAAAATACATTTTTTTAAATTGAAATATCGTAATTTTCTACACCCTATAACTCGGGAGTGGTCTATTTTCATGAAAAAAGAATAATTTATCGATTGCGCAAGTTTTTTTCTTCTCACTTTTTGATGCACCCCCCCCCCTTGCAAACAAAGATCGGCAAATTCATAGACTTTTTAGTATTAGATTTGGGAAATACAATGCAAAAAAATCCCATCAAAATCGATTCACTGCCACTCTCTTCCGAGGTTTTTCACTTTTTACGACTAACGGCACTCCACTGTAGCTTACTTTTCGGACTTGCAAACTAAAACAATTTCAATGAGCATTTGCTAGTTGTTAAGCATTGTTAAAATGATTTCTTTTATTACAACTCTTCGTACGATCATCGCCAAACTACACGATGGTGCTAACCAGATATACAGTCCACACAATTTGCCAATTTGAATTGGAACAGAAATAACTACAGGGTGATTCTTTTGCTTACTAGAATCTTTTCCTTGTAAGTAATTAAATAAATATTTTTTTGTACAGGATGATTCTTCCCATATTATTAGCAGAATATATAAATTACTTCAATCAAACAATCAAGGAACGAACAGGGGTGGGTTGGATATGGGCATCCGCTGTAATTTTACTGACCTTAGTGAATATCGTCTTTGGCCACTTTGCCACTTTATCTAACCATAGAGTTGGAATGAGGGTGCGTGTATCAGTTTGCTCTGTAATGTACCGAAAGGTAGGAAAAATTTTATTTTTCGTTTTTAAAAGATTATTAATTAAATAGTATCGACCTGCACTCGGGGCAGTGGCCAGCAGGTTAGAGCGTTTCATTAACTTTTCCTCATGTTTTCTTCGTTATTACTAAATAAAAAATATATACCAGGTGAAACAATCGGAAAAATATGGTAAAAGTGTTAAAAATGGTTTCGCAGTTATTGGTTCTCTTGTAAATGCTTCCATTTTTAGAAATATCAAAATATCTCAAAATCTAAAAAGCTTAAGAAAGTTTATCTTATTTTGAAAAGTATAATTTATAAATGCAATAAAATATAGGGTCTTCCATAAGAAATAATATAACTTTTATATGCCACACTTTTTTGGGACAACCTGTATATTTCAAAATAATTTTAAAATGTAGTCTTTATCAACCCACATATCCATGAATAAAGAAAATTTTCAAGATATTAACCGTTTAGCCACAATGGACCGTCGCGTCTACCGTGACTCACCCTGTATACGAGGTGAAACAATCTGAAAAATATGGTAAAAGTGATAAAAATTGTACTGACGTTGAAAATTTGTGGAAAAGACGAACAAAATATCTGGATAAGGCCTTTGATGCACTTAATAACATCCCTTATAATAACGAATTTTCTTTAGGAATTCCTCATAACTTTTTTTAGCTCCTCAAACTTAATCACACATCTCTAGAGCAAACGGCGAGTGGTCAGTTAATTAATCTTTTATCAAATGACGTGAACCGATTCGATATGTTTGCCGCATATTTTCATTACGTATGGATTTTACCCATCATCATAGTTGTTGCCTTTTACGTCATGTACCGAAGCGTAGGGATTTTTACGGCCTCTGTTGGAATGGGCGCAATGGTCTTGGAATCTGTTCCACTACAAGGTATTTTATTTTTTTAAAACCGGCCAGAAATTAGTACTTTCCGGTTTATTTTTAGGTCAGAAAATCTCATTTTGTCGGACCGAGCCAGAAAATTATTGTGATAGTCCGGTAAAAGCTTTTACCGGACTCATTGTTATTTACTTTCCGGCCTATCTTTAATGAAAAAAATAATAATATAGTTAGTCTAAGATAGCGGTCAATTGGTTTCTATAGTAACCGAGTTTTGTATTATTTAAAACTATAAAATAACTTATTTTGACGTTTAGTTGAAAACGTGACATTTATTATAAAATGGATATTCAAAATGATGCATTTGATTGTGAATTAATGGAAGATGAAATTATACGAGATGAAATTGTTAAGGCGGCCACCCAAGCAACGTTTGATTTATTACCGTCGAAGTCCCGGACACGATATGAACAAACATACCAAATTTTTGAAAAGTGGTGCCTGATGTTTATAGTACAACACTGCACGTTTTAAAAAAAATATTGTACGTAATACGTCCCAAAAGTGCTTTTACTGGACTCGCAGGCTTGCAGGACTCGCCTGCGGCTCGCCCTGCAATTTGCCCACTCATCCAGTAAAATACCACTTTCGAGACTTGTTACGTAAACTACTATTTTTTAAAACCGGCCAGAAATTAGTACTTTCCGGTTTATTTTTAGGTCAGAAAATCTCATTTTGTCGGACCGAGCCAGAAAATTATTGTGATAGTCCGGTAAAAGCTTTTACCGGACTCATTTTTATTTACTTTCCGGCCTATCTTTAATGAAAAACATAATAATATAGTTAGTCTAAGATAGCGGTCAATTGGTTTCTATAGTAACCAAGTTTTGTATTATTTAAAACTATAAAATAACTTGACATATTTTGACGTTTAGTTGAAAACGTGACATTTACTATAAAATGGATATTCAAAATGATGCATTTGATTGTGAATTAATGGAAGATGAAATTATACCAGATGAAATTGTTAAGGCGGCGACCCAAGCAATTGTTAAAATTAGTTAATAAAGAGTTCTTGTTATAAAAATGTAAACTGAATAATATGATGTTTATAGTACAACACTACACGTTTTAAAAAAAATATTGTACGTAATACGTCCCAAAAGTGCTTTTACTGGACTCGCAGGCTTGCAGGACTCGCCTGCGGCTCGCCCTGCAATTTGCCCACTCATCCAGTAAAATACCACTTTCGGGACTTGTTACGTAAACTACTATTACCGGACTATCACAATAATTTTCTGGCTCGGTCCGACAAAATGAGATTTTCTGACCTAAAAATAAACCGGAAAGTACTAATTTCTGGCCGGTTTTAAAAAAAAGCTTTTACCGAACTATCACAATAATTTTCTGGCTCGGTCTGACAAAATGAGATTTTCTGACCTAAAAATAAACCGGAAAGTACTAATTTCTGGCCGGTTTTAAAAAAACTACTATTATCGATAAGTTCAACAACTAGTTGATGGCACATATGTTTATTTACCTCACTATTCAATTTGTGTATAAATAAAATTGAATACAATTTATATTATATTATTTTTAGTACTGATTTTGAGAAGTTTAAGTTTTCTTTAATAAATATTTGTTAAGATTTAATTTTAATAGGACAATACAATATATTTATTAATAGTAAAGGGTGGCCAACTAAGAATGCGAGGTAATGTATCTGGGAAACTATCCATCTTAAAGGCTTGCGAAAAAAAAGTTATTACTAAAACGGCCAAGTGAAAAACCTGAAAAATATTTTCAAGTTCCTGAAATGGCCGCCAGGGGGCGTAACTGCAGTCTTGAATCTAAGAGAGTGATGTTTATGTGAATTCCGCTATATTAATCTAACAAAAAATACCTGATCTTTAAAGTAGGTGATAATCTGAACCTTTTCTGTTTGACAATTTTTGCTGTATCTCTTAAAATAAAGTGGTGGGGGGTATTCAAAGGTTTCAGTAAAAAACACCCTGTATACTCGAAACGGCTGAGCCGATTTTAACAAACTTGAGCTAGTTGAAAAGAGCTATTCTTGGGCTACAAATGTTATGATATTTGAAGTTTTGTTAGTTTCACATGTCGCCGCTAGAGGGCTTTTTTTTTAGATTTTCTCAAAAAAATTAAATGCATTGGTATGATGTCTTTTTGATGAAAAAGTAGCTAAATGATGCCTAAAGAAGCTCGCGAAAACCGCATCTCGATATCTTGTTCCTAACCTAAAATTTAGGCCAAAGAAAATTTTATACGAAAATTCCTTAAATTTGTATTTTTTTAAACTAAGTATGTAAGTTGTGGCTCTAAAAAGGACCGATTTAAAAAGAAAGGTTTTTAATACCCCTCGTAAATTCTCGAAATGCTGACCATCACGCTTTATGCATTGCTGAAGCCTCTCATGGGTAGACAAAACTGCAGCTTCAATTTCGGCTCTCGGTATGTTACGTAATGCATTACGAATCCGGTTTTTCATATCTTCTCTGGTGGTAGTCTGAAACACGATGTCCTTTAACCGCCCCATAAATAAAAATCAAGACAAGTTAAGGCTGGTGATCGCGCAGGCCATGGAAACAGACTTCCTCTTCCAATCTTATTGAAAGATCTACCAAATATTGAATTCAGAAATAATATAGCATTAAGTAGGAACTCATTTTTCTTAATACAGATTACTATCGATGAAGTAATAAAATTGTGTACCTACACAACAAAACCAGCACTGGATATGACGAAATATCAAATAGTATTATAAAACGATGCAATACCACTATGCCACAGAATTAATAACTCTTTTTCAGCCGGTTTATTCCAACAACTTGAAAATAGCACTAGTCAAGCCACTGTTCAAAAAAGATGATCGAACACTCATGCAAAATCATAAGACCGGTAAGTCTGCTACCATCTCTCTCCAAAGTTTTTGAACTTGCGATGTGTTCCAGACTTCTAAGTTATTTCATAGAAAAAATTGTTGAGTCACTCGCAACATGGCTACCTGAAAGGGAAATCCGCTGAGACAGCCATATATGAATTCATAGAAAAATCATTACAGTGTATCAATGGGTATCTTTCTAGACCTGTCAAAAGCTTTTGACCGTCTGGATCATAAAATTCTGTTAGAAAAGATGGAGAGATATGGTATCAGAGGTCCCGCTCATGACTGGATAAAATCTTACCTGACACAACGTAAACAAAAAGTAGTTATAAATTGCCAGGGAATTAAATATTGCTCAATGGAAATTACGACAGTGATAGGTGCCCCTCAAGGTAGTATCATGGGCCCTTAGCTATTAATATTTTATATAAATGATTTAGCCTTAGATATTGTGAATAATGAAAATATTAATCTTGTGAATTTTGCAGACGACACAAACATTCTAACAGTAGGTTGGTCATTAAATAATCTTTTAGACATCTCGAACGAAACATTGGAAAAGGCACAGGAATGGTTCACTATGAACAAACTCGTAATGAACAAAGACAAAACAAATTATATTTGCTTTCGAACTAAAATGAAAAACAATACAATGCCGAAGACGCTTCAGACACAAACACATATAATAACACTAGCAGAAAACACAAAATTTCTGGGCGTTAACCAAAACTTAGATTTCGAAAAACATATTAAGCAAATCAGCACTAAATTGTCATCTATTTGCTATACATTCAAGGTAACATCGACATATTTGGATGAGGGAGCAAAGCGAACCATTTACTTTGCCAACTTCCACTCAGTGATGCGCTTTGGCATCATCTTCTGGGGAGGAAGTAGCCTAGCTGAAAGTATTTTTAAGATACAAAAAAAAGCCATCAAGATTTTGCTACGCCTCAACTACAAAGAATCATGTAGATGTAAATTCAAAAAATTGAATATAATGACCATGGCAGGGACCTATATATATGAGTGCTTAATGTTTCTTTTTAAAAACCGCAATAAATTTGAATTGCATAAGATACAACACAGTGTAAACACACGAAACCATAACACCGACTATAATATTCCAAACCACTGACTGGCTCAACAGAAAAGACTCCAGAGTGAAAAAAGAAGTTAACAAAGTCTTCAAGAGGCTTATAATCAAGATTAAAGAATATTTAGGAGACTAAATATTCTTACGAAGCAATCCTGCAATGAAAATAAGACAAAGAGTTTTTGTTTTTTCTCTGTTGTATAAAATTTTTTATTCAGGTTAATATTTTAATTGCAAATACAAGTTTCTATTTTAATTACAAACACAAGTTTCCAATAGGAAAATGATTAATGATATATTTGGTCTGTGTCTTTCTCTATTCTATAAAATTTTATTTTATTCAGGTTAATATTTTAATTACAAATACAAGTTTCTAGGTTAAATACAATCAAAAAATTTGAAAAATTTTCTAAGACATTTCTAAAATGTGTAAAAATTTGTGACAATATTTCGCTCTGATTGTGTGTAATCTTTTTTATGTACATATTTTCGAAATAAATAAATATTATTATTATTATAATCCACCGCATTTGCCGCATTCTTAGTTGGCCACCCCCAATTGTAAATAAAATAATTATTTTTTTATTCATTTATTTCCTTTATTTTTAAACGATATGTTAAATAATAAAATAAAATATTTTTAGCATACTTGTCCAAATTAAAAGGAAAATACAGATACCAAGTTGCACTCAAAACAGATAAAAGGGTAAAACTGATGAGTGAAATTACATCAGGAATCCAAGTCATTAAAATGTATGCGTGGGAAAAACCTTTCGAAAAGGTGGTCGAGTTATCCAGAAAGTATAATAGAATCACCAAAATTGTTAACTATCGATTTAATAACTTCATTTTTTTAGGTTAGAAGTTAATGTTATTGCCAAATCTTCGTACGTTAGTGGAATTTTAGCATCGATATCAATCTTCACTGAAAAATTAACCTTGTATGTAACAGTCGTAACGTTGGTGTTAGTCGGAAGGAGTATAACGGGTGAAGTTGTATTTTCTATGGCTCAACTTTTTAACACCCTTCAGTTGATCATGTGCTTGTTGGCTCCGAGGGGATTAACATTTTACGCAGAGACCATGGTATCAATCAGAAGGTATATATATTTTGTGGCATGTAGAGACGCATCGCCCAGTATAATAATTCGCATAATTGTTAGTAATAGTTTAAGGTCATGTTAGTGTACATATTTATATTACGTGTAAATAGGAAGGTTGATGTCTTATTGTTTAGACATTACTTGTATATATAACCCGTTAAGGTCAACCTTCCTCGGTGCTGAGTTTCGTTCCTTTACTCCTAATAAGCAGCGCCCTAAACCAGGACATCACATGGCGATCCTGCCAGTTCTTTAGGACATCACAATTAACTTTTAATACCTTAACGGGCCAGACTGATAAATGGGGGTAGCTAACTATTTTTAATATCATTTTTAGAATCGAGTCATTTTTACTACAAGAAGAAACTGAAATAGAAAGTATAAACAACACCTTAAATTCTGACGAAATAGGAGATATCAAATTGGATAAAGTGTCAGCAAGTTGGACCCCAAACCCAATGGTGCCAACACTCCTGGACATAAATTTAAAAATTAAACCAGGAACTTTGTGCTGCGTGGTTGGCAACGTCGGTGCTGGAAAAAGCAGCCTCTTACAGTTGTTAATTAAAGAGTTGCCGCTGGCTACTGGAACTATGAGCATTAATGGGAAAATATCTTATGCGTCTCAAGAGCCCTGGTTGTTTGTATCTACTGTAAGAAATAATATTTTATTTGGGAAGCCTTATGTGCAGCACAAGTTAGTATATTGCCTATTTTTCTTCCAAAATGTAGTTAAAAAATAGATTTTTTTATAGATTTTAAATTTTTTTAATTTTTAAGACTCAAAATTGCGCTAAAATTGATTCCCGCAAACATTCACTTTCGTCCGCTTTATCTCTAGACCAGGGCCAAAGGCTAATTATTTTTGAAACAAAAAAGTTTAGAGAGTGGGTGGGGGTAGGTTAATATGCGTTTTGAGGATTGGATATTGGTTTTTACGATTTGTGGCTGAAATATGCATACTATCAAAAAAGTTTAATATAAAAGTTGTAGATAATTAAAAAAGATAAAACTTTTGTATTTGCTATTTTTCAACATAACCTCAATATTATTGAGAAAAACGCTAAAAACAGTTTTTTTCGTTTTTAATTTTTATCTCCCGCAAATATAAGTTTTTTTATGAACCTTGGTGATTACGTTCTTTGTTGTGTTTTAAATAAGTTGTAATTTTTTCAAAGCAAAATTTTTATATTTCGATTTTATACGAATTTAAATTAAAAAAAAGCCTAATTTATTCATATGAACAATATATTTTTTTCATTCCATCTTAAAGTCGAAATTTCATCGAAGAAAATGAGCACTTATAAAGTTAAAAAATTGAAAATTTGTAAACCACCCATATTCCAAATTTTAACTATTTAAAACTGGTTTCGCCCATGTCTACTCCCAATATTGTCGAAAAAAAGAGAGTCTATATTTTAATCTCCCAATTTATTAATTTATCTTTTTTAGACAGTAAATATTCATTTTCGTCCTCATTATCTTTCAAAATGCCGCTGATTCTCTGATATTTCAAGAAAATTTCGTTCTCTCTCAATTTCCGGAAGATTTAGATTGATATTACTACTCGTTTTCCAAAGTCGTGACATTTTTTCTCCCAAAAATCTCAACCTCAACTTCACAACAAAATGAGTTATTCATTAATTTGACTGTGATAATATTTTTTTTATCTTCATTACGATTTTATTTCTTATTCATATTCGTTAGATTTTTTTTTGTAATTTTAATTTATATGGCACATTTTTCAACCCTCCTTTTTTAATTTCCGTTAAACTTTAGATCCAAATCTCTAATATTTTTGTCGCTACAATCATTTTACTTGATTTTACAAGATTTTTTCTTGCAAAAAACTCATCTTCTTTTCATAGATTTTGACTGCGGAATCCGTTTTTCAGATATGGTGAAGTGGTTAAGGTATGTTCTCTGGAAAGGGATTTCAAACAGTTTCCCTACAAAGACAAAACCTTGGTAGGTGAAAGAGGAGTATCGCTGAGTGGGGGGCAACGGGCTAGAGTAAATCTAGCTAGAGCAGTTTACACGGAAGCCGATATTTATTTATTTGACGATCCGCTGTCTGCTGTAGATACAAAAGTTGCGAGACACTTGTTCGACGAATGCCTAGACAAATATCTTAATGGCAAAACTAGGATCTTGGTCACACATCAGTTACAGTTTATGAAAAGAGCGGATCTCATTGTCATAATTAATGATGTAAGTAAAGGAAACATAGTGGAGGGAACGTGGTTTGTTATTCAAAAATATACTTACTAAAGCTGTCAAAAATTTACAGGGCAAAATTGAGAAAGTAGGCTCGTTCAACGATTTCTCAGAAAATGACCTAAATGTAATACAACAAAAAACTGAAAACGAAGAAGAAAAAGAATACAACGATAAAGAAGAAAAGGAAAGAAAATATAGTGAAAAAGTTGATTTATTCCAATCGACCACCTCTCTAACAGTACGTTATTTTGATATCCATGATATAGTTCTTAAAATATGTTTTTTTAGTCTACAGGGGTTGGTGAAGATCAACAAGAAAACGAAGAATTAATTGAAAAAGGGAGCATTCCAACTTCAACGTATATTGCGTACTGGAGATCCGGTTCGGGTATTTTATTCTTAATATTCACATGTTCCTTGTTCATATTCGCCCAAATCGCCGGAAACGCTGCAGATATGTGGTTGTCGCACTGGTAAGAAAAAAATCATTTTGTTTTATAGCAACCAACGCATGGCTCATTGAATACATACAACCGCACTTTATTTTTAATTTAATCACACAAAAAACAACGGCATTAGAAAACTATCTCAGATTAAAATATTTTTTAGGACTAACATTCAAGCTAAAGTAAAACTGAATAGTATTGCCAACGGAACGGATATCTCACTGCTCTCGACAGCATCACCAAATGCAATAGAAACTTCGTTACTGCCTAATGCAACAGAAACTTCGTTACTGTCTAATTCAACAACATTGCCTTCGAATACTTCGCTGCTTGAAGCAGCAACGGCTTTACCTTTAGTGACATTAGAAAACTTAACAAACATCACTCTTAATGACACTACCGAACCTGTCTTGAACGGAACAATAGACGGGGAAGAAATGAAGTCACGGTATTATTACATTTCAATTTACACCGCCCTTATCTTTGGTGCCGTGCTTTTATATAACCTCAGCACATATTTTTTTTACAAAGTCTGCATGAGATCTTCAAAAGTTCTGCATAACAAAATGTTCCACTGTATTCTCAAGGCGCCGATGAGATTTTTTGATACCAATCCCTCAGGTAAGAATTAAATATAAAGGCGTTTTTTATTATCCGTTTTAGAGAGAATCTTCATGGGTATCGAAAGGCTTCAACCCTTATTTGGTAAAATACTTTTTTGTTTTATGCGTAGAAAATAAAAATTTGCCATCGAATGAAGAAACAAGTACGCTCCTATTAATCTCCTTTTATCTGAAAAGACCACAGATTTAAAAATGATTGGCCCTGGTCTATGAAGGGAAAGTGGGTGTGTCTACTGATAAAACCTAGGTATACTTTTTATTATTTTAGGTCGCATATTGAGCAGATTCTCGAAAGATATGGGGACAGTGGACGAAATTCTACCTGGAGCTCTAATAGACGCTATTCAACTTTTACTCCTTATTTGTGGTACCCTAGTAGTTGTCTTTATAATTACTCCGTGGATGATAGTTCCTACAATTATATTTGGTGCTATCTTTTACTGGATCAGAATAGTTCACTTGAATTGTGCACAAGCTATCAAGAGGCTTGAAGGAACCAGTAAGTTCTACTATCATACTGTAAGGCTTTTTCTTGTCACAAAGAAAATTATGCCTTACGAGTGACGCCTTCTAACGGAGAATGCTCGGGCGCCAGATTATTTAATGTGGTTTACTCCACAACCCTTAGAAACGACGCCTTAGGGGCACACAGGTAGTTTCAGAGATACGGAATCTCCAGGGGTCTTGTTGATTTCAGACTAGTTTATTAGTTTATTATATATATTTTTTAAAAGCTATGAAAAGAGGTAATGTCTGTGGTTATAAACCAGAAAATAACGTTGACACATATATTGCTTACGAAAACTAATACCTACAGATTCAAAATTTATATTTCAAAGCCTACCCTTTTAACCCTGAACAAAAGAAAATAAAATAAATATCCGATTCAGCAAAAATTAAAGTGTAAAGATTATCGGCAGGATAAAAAAAATAAAGTGAAAGAACCCCGCAGCATTTAAATGTAAAAAACGTCCCGGTCATATTTTATGAAACTTTGGTATGTTGTAAAACTCGATGCTCAGACAAAAAGTGTCCATTGGCCCAAAGCGATCCTATGGATAGTTTTCGAAGTACAGGGTGTTAAACATCGGAAATACCACTTTTTTGTAACCAGATTTCTCATAACAGACCTGTTTTATTGGCGTTTGTTGTAAAAAACATGAATTATAGATTATTTAGCATTAATATTTTATAAACAATCAGCATAGAATTTGGTTACAGTTACAGGATGGTTGGAAAATAAGTAATATGGTTTTTTTGAAGAAATCATTTTTTTATAACATCTTTAAGAGTACGAGCCAATAACATTGCATTATGAATATATAGTTTAAGTAATGACTTCTTGGTGATGAATCATATTTTATACAGGGTAACTCAGAAAATGTGGTTACAGAGGGCATATTATGTTTTTAGCCTTAACCCGTCACCCCGTATAAACGATGTGTTATAAAATTTTTGTATTATATTAAACAAATGTACGATCTGCCACTTTATGTCATACTGATTGCAAAAACTTTAAAAATTAGAAAAGCTGTGTTTTGTGCACTACCCTGTATTTTAAAAGTTCTCAGTCAACTTTATAAATTAATACATTTTCACATTAACAAAAGTTTAGTATTTAACTTTACAGAATTTTGTTGTAATCCTATGACCAGTTTTCCTAAAATGTGTACCCATAGATCTTTCAACTAGTAAATATCTGTCGTATTTCTATTATTTTCTTAATGCTGGTAATCAAGCTGTGCAGGTAAGCAACCACCACGTTATCGGTAAGGTTTTTTTTGCTCGGACGGCTGGAATTCGAAGACGACGGTTTAAAAGATTTTACCGGACTAGATTCTTTCGATCGCAAAACTAGAATGAATTCTTTTCCAAAAATTTTAAAACATCTAATGTGTCTCAATCGTCCTTTCCACCGAATTTTTCCCCCAGATTTAACTATGCGCGAGAACCGTCTCATCAAGGTTCGTCTTGGAATCTTATTAACCATTTAAAATACCGGACACCGTGGCCTAGTTGGTTAGGGCATCCCTTTATACTTGGTCACTGTTCGGGTCGTAGGTTCGATCCCTGCGAAACTCAAGTGGAATTAAAAGTCAGATAAGTGCAAAAAGGTATTTGTGTCATACGCAGTTTCATTCACGCCGGTAATCAGGCCGGATGAGATCGGATATCTCGTGGAACTGATAGGGGTTGGTGGCACATTTACACACTTGTTAGTCGGTAGATCACCTTATGCCAAAGGCTTAGTCCTGGGTTTAAGGTGATTGAGGACCGTGGTTCGGAGTCTACGATAAGCTGTAGGTCCCGTCCAAATTAGCCCAGTAGGTGCAGAAAAGAGACGTTAAAATAATAAGCAAGCAAACAACCATTTAAAATACAGGGTGATATAGCTATGAAATCGAATATTTAATTTAATTATTCAATAAATTTGATCTTTAAAATTAAATTGTAACTTTCTTTGAGGAAGAAAATTAGGTTCATTGCAGTACTATATCCAAAACATCCAATTTTTACCAAAATAACCCTGTAAAAACTTTAAAAAACAAATGTATTTATTTAGTAGTAAAAAATGAATTTTGAAAATAATTTAATTTAAAAGTAGCGCCATCTAGAATTCACTAGCAAAGCAGTAAAACAAGATTTGACATTGTCATGGCCAGGGATTAATCCTAGACTTACCGAGCAAGCGACCATTACGATATTTTAAATTATTATTAGTAATAGTAAAATATTTATATTTTTTTTTTCAGCCAGAGCTTTCGCTTTCTCCCACGTTACTGCTACTTTAAACGGTATATCGACAATAAGATCGTCGAAAGCTGAACAGATGATTACTACAGAATTTGACGATTTACAAGATTTACACACCAGCACGTATTTATTGTTTGGCGTTTGTCATAACGCATTTGGTTTCTACCTCGATGTTATTAGCAACATTTTTCTTGCTTTGGTCACTTATCAGTTCCTTATATTTAACAACGGTAAGAAAATTCAGCATCGAGATAATTTTTGGTTATGTGAAATACGAGTATCTTAATTTCAGCAAACACTATGGGTGGTACCATTGGTTTGGTAATGTCCCAAAGTTCAATTTTGATCGGAATGTTACAATTTGGTGCTATAATGAGCGCAGAGGCTGCGAATAACATGGTTCATGTTGAACGAGTTTTGCAGTACACAAAATTAGACAAAGAGGGCCCTTTTGAAACTTTACCAGGAAAAAAACCACCAAGAGATTGGCCCAGCAATGGAAAGATTCTCTTCAAAAATGTTTATCTCAGATACGCTCCAGATTTGCCTCCCGTTCTAATGAATATGAACCTCGACATTGATTCTGGAGAAAAGGTAGAAAAAATATTGTATTTTATGCGGGTAACCGAATTATACAGCCCACTTTTGTCTTGGCTAGTCATTAGTCAAATATTAAGCCGAGTAGGAATGGAAAAGCACAATTTCTCGACATGGCCCTTCGAGCCGGATTTAACAAAAACCAGATATGTCCCTTCAGTACCGGATTTAATCCATACCATATTGTATTTTGACAGTCTGTAATTGTATTTTAATATATTTTCGATATAGATTATTACAAATTAACCGGTGTTTTTTGCAGATTGGCATTGTTGGAAGAACTGGAGCAGGGAAATCCACGATGATAGCTTCGTTATTCCGATTAGCGCCGATAGATGGTACCATTTCTATAGACGGAGTTAATACTGCAGATCTAGGTCTGCTTGATTTAAGATCTAACATTTCAATCATACCACAAGAACCCACTTTATTCTCAGCTTCTATAAGATACAATTTGGATCCATTCGAAAAGCAAAGTGATGATGTATTATGGAAAGCACTAGAGGACGTAAGTAAATCAATATTTAATTGATTAACAGTAAGGTAGTCTGATAGATTGATATTTTCTTGCTAGGTCGAACTTAAAAGCGCAGTTACCGATCTCAATCAGCCCATTACTGAGGGGGGTGCTAACTTCAGTGTTGGACAGAGGCAGCTGATCTGTCTTGCGAGGGCTATAGTTAAAAATAACAAAGTTTTAGTTATGGATGAAGCTACAGCCAATGTGGATCCACAGTAAGTAAATATTTTTCTTCTAAAATATCATTTTAGAGAAAAATAGAAGCGTAAATATCTGAACCTACAGCTACTTTTACTATGTATTCGTGTCTTTAAAAACATGTACTAGGTCAAAATAGCTCGTAATTTGCGCTTTACAAGCTCACACTATTTTTTTTGTAGAACCGACGGCTTAATCCAGAAAACGATTCGTGAACGATTCAAACAATGTACGGTTCTCACTGTCGCTCACAGACTGAACACCATTATGGATTCTGATCGCGTTTTGGTTATGGATGCTGGTTTGTCCATGGAATTCGCTCATCCATACGAACTCTTACAAAAACCTGAAGGATACTTCTCAAAGATGCTCAAGGAAACAGATTCAGCTATGGAAGAATCGTTAAGACAAGTAGCCAGAAACGCTTACGAACAGAAAAATGGTTTACTCCGGGAACACCACGTATTAAGTTTTAGAAAATAAGAAAGACGATTAAAATTGTAATATTCTATAAAAATAGGAGGTTTGGTTTGAGAGTGACGTCTGATAGCTCTGTAGTTCAGTTTAAAGCAGCTATATTTTGTTTTTAAAAGGTAGAATTCTGAAGTAAATACAAGAAATTCTTATTTTTGTAAAGACGTACTGAGATCAAAACTGTAGTAGTGTTTTTAAAAGGAAGCAAATTGTCTTCTTATTACAGCGATCTCGAACAGCGGGGCGTCTAGTTTACCGACAGTCATCTTGAAAACGATTTAGCGTATGAAAAAGTTTGAAACTGCTGTTACAAGAAAATGTACAAGCCCTAGTATAATTTTTTACTTAAAAACAAGTGTTGCCTGGTAGATAAGCTGTCTGATTCACATCTCATTTTATGTTCTGGAAAACATTTGATTTTAAAAGAGGATTTATCAAAACACAAAATGATATCCTTATATTTCTTCCTCTCTAAAAAGTTGAACGAGTGAATTCAATTTTTCACAAATGGTTAGAATGAAAATTTTATCACCAGTTGCAGAATATAAACAATTGTGCATCTACTAATCGTCAAATGACTGTTATCCTCGACCAAATAAATAATAGAAGAATGGCTGACCAGAACTAAAAAAAATCTAAATACATAAAACAAGCACAAAACTTTTATTTTAAGGTGACTGTCAGTACTTTAGACGCTCCTGGCTTGAGACTGGACATTTAATGTCATTTTATTGATATGCGATTCCTCACTAGTTTTTTTACAAGATGTTCGGTTTGGTTATCTGATATTATATTTGAAACTATAAGTACTATATGTTCAGGATCGGTTGAAAGTAATAAATGCTCTTATTGTTTTCTGAAAACTACTTGAAAATGCATATAAAATACTACAATAGACAAACCATTGAAGGAGGAGGAGGAGTCCATCGTTGTCGATGATGGTGTTGTGTGGTTTTTCTGGGTTTTCCCACAACTGTAAAGCAAATGCGCCATCAAGCATCAGTAAGTCGCCCCAGAGCGCCACGGCAAATAATAATAATAGCCGTCCCTCCTCCGCACAAGCTACAGAGCTTCTGGGGTTCACTCGTAAGGGAGTGAATTGCAGGGCGTATATTATTATTATTATTATTATTATTAGTAGATGATTCATATGCGTGAATTTGAGATTAAATTAAGAAATAAATAAATATGGCCGTGTAGACGAAAGGTAATAATTTCTACAAATATTGTAAGGTCACTTGATTTATCAGCAAGGTCTACGCAGAGACGTACCTACTCTAGCCATTAAGTTCTCTTCTAAAGGTGTACTATACGTACCCCATCGTATTCAGTACTCATGCCCACGTTCCTTATTAGGGATAATGAGAGTTTATGCTTATTTACTACTATCAACAGATCCCGAACCAAGTATAGTAAATATTTTTACTTTTCCAACAAAGTTGTAACGAATTGAAATATTACCGTATTTTTAAAAAGGGTCATACAATGAATATGTCATACCATGAATATGTCATTGAAAATAGAATAATATACCATTTTTTAACTTTGCAATGACGTAACAAAACGAAGCATCACAATGTTACCACGTTGAAAGAGTTTTCCCTGGTTTGGATATTTAGAACCGTTTAACACTAATAATATTAATTATCAAGAATCTTTTATTGACAAAAAGGGTCTGGGAGAAATAAAGTGGGCAGTGACTCCCCTCTATCTACAAAACTTGCTGAAACAATCGCAAAATTCATATCGTACGAAGAATAGTCGTCAGGAAAATTTGTAAGGTTGGTGTGCATCGATCTAATAGATCTCTCCTCATTGAGCTAGGGTGGCTTTCCAGTTTTGTTGCAGTAAAACCAGTTGATGGCAAATAAACAGATAAACATAAAATTTTTAGGCTGACTAGAACTAAAAATTGTTGAATACCAAAAATTAAAATGTCTTAAAAATTGCTAAACCATTTTGAAAAATGTTTTTACTGAAGGTAAAATACTTATTTTTTCTTAAACATGTGTTTTTTCTTCCACTTTCAGATGCAAAAAATTGTTTTCTATAGCCCAAGTGCAATTTTAGCCATTTTATTAAAACGCACTGTATGAAATGGTGGATAACTTGATCAATATCAATTAAAAAAAAAAGAAAGTCATTCATTTGGATTCGCCCAGGTGCACATGATTCAATCGTAACATTTCTACGTCCACAAATGTTCTTTCAAAAGTTATTTCAACACCACTAGAATTACAAGTTTTCTCAGCTTTAATAAATAATAAATAGCTACTGGGGTTAAAAGAAGATTAGCTTTTTAAATTATTTTTGTTTAATATGGGGTAATCGCGTTAAGAATTTTAATTATAAAGTACAGTATCAATCAATTGAGGCTAATAAAAAACGACATTCTCAATTATATCTACAATAACTGTACACTAATAATAATTGACCAGATGCAGCTACTAAATTAGGCACTATTAAGAATGTCATTATTTGATCCAAAAAATTAATTAAGTCAAGAACCGTGTGATTAAGCAGGGAAAACGATATTATTATTTTGGTAAAACCCCTTGGCGCTAAAGTTATCAGTGAATGGGTGGAATTATGAGGCATTTTGGGAGGAGTTTTTTATGACCAAAAAATCAAAATATCAAAAAAAATTCTAAGATGGTAATAATTAATGCAAGACTCAATAAAATGCTGACACCGTTGTACTTTCAATGACAGCTCATAAAAATAATATGGCGTCTCTGATCAAGTTTGGAATTTATTTATTTGATTCGACAGCCCAGAACCGGTTTCTACCGTTCGGCTTTCGAAAGAATAAATTCCAAATTCGCATCTCGGATTTTTTTTATAAAATCACAATTTGGCGAAATAATTTTGCGGTTTTACTATATTTGAGTAGATTTATTATGTATCTGTCTCATGAAAATTGGTGAATAGAATAGAATCTTTATTTAGTATAGGAAGTCCTAATATTTTATTTTTAACTCGCTTATAATACAAAATTTGTAAAAAGTTTTTAAAAAAAATTTATAGTAAATTTAATGTAAAATAAATTTTTTCTCTTAATATTTTTACATAAACTTAATAGAAACGATAATAATTGCGAAAATCTGAAAATTCTTAAAAGTAAACCCACTTCCAGTTGTCTAATCAGCTCATTAGCATGTTGTAAAAATGCTAAATATAAAATTTGGTTAGGAAATTCCGATCGCACACAAATTTTTCCGGACTACATACTACATACTCCACACTCCAAACATACATTTTCTGGAAATGGTCTTAAATGACTTAGGGGGTCTCAAAACATGTAAATCTACTGAAAGCTGAACTTTTTTTTTTGCGATTACAAAACTTTACCACCACTTGGTATGGTAAAGTAAAAAATATTACATATTATAGTCAGTACCCTATATTTTATTGCATTTATAGATTATACGCTAAAAATAAGATAAACTTTCTTAAGTATTCCCTATACCTAAGCTTTTTAGTTTTCGAGATATTTTGATATTTCTAAAAATGGAAGCACTTACAAGAAAACCAATAACTTGGAAACTTATGGAATCAGCCAAATCCTATTTTAACTAAAAAAATTAGACTAACAATTGAAAGCAATAATTTATTTAGAGTTGTTTAAAATTGTACAGTGCGTCCAAAACGGAGCGATTCTCTAATGACATATTCAAACGACAATATCGTTCTTATTTTAAATAGGACACCCTGTATTTTATAATTCTATTATGTAGCAAATTCCATTACCTTTTAAAAATTATAAAGGTCTACTATGCCTAAATCTATTAATTTTGGAGTTATTTTTATGTCAAAACCAAACACATAGTTTCAAAGATAATTTATTCGGATCATAGTCCAAGCTGATCAAATTCAGGGTGTTATATTTAGGCGTTAAAGTAGAAAAATAAAAATAACTCCAAAATTAATAGATTTGGGACAACCTGTATATCATCCGGGGGAGCTGAGTTGGGCCAGCGCTGCAGGTAGCGTAATCTAGGTGGTCGAGTTAGGCCAGCGACCTTCTTTGATCCCTTGTCAATTATTAAGTAGGAGTATTAATAAGTAATTAGGAAAATGATGGGTAGTTTTCTTTTTCCGTCTGGGCCCGTCTGATTCAAGATCTCCGATATCGCTGAAGCCTATTGGCTTATTGCGTTTATTGTCCATCTATTACTCCACCCAGTCCAGTATTTTTGTACCCTGTACTAGTTTGTACAGTTCTTTTACTGGGTGTCTGTTAAAACTTTTTGGGTCTAATGTTGGTTGCCCAAAAAGTATTTGTCTCTTGCGATCCAATACCTCGCAATCGCATAGTACATGTTTCACTGTCTCTGGTTCCTTATTGCATAGCCTGCACCTAAGGTCTCCACCGTACAGTCCAATTTTGTTTAAGAACTCTTTTACTGGTGCATGACCAGTCATGAGTCCTGTTATCACTCTCAGCTTACTTCTGCTCAGTAAGAGTAGTTCAGCTGTTCTTTTAGAGCACGGTCTTCCTATGAAGGATTTTCCGTGCTTTTGTCCTGACACATTTTGCTAGTGTTGAAGGTGTCTTTCCCTGATCCATGTTTTTATAGCCCCTCGGACTGCACACTTCGGTACTCCGGGGGTCTGTTCTGTATCGGGTATTTCTCCTGCTCCCCTTTTTGCAAGTTGATCAGCTTTTTCATTCCCATCGATGCCCTGATGTCCAGGTACCCAGGCCAGCACTAATCTGTTCTGGTCTCCTAGGACTTTCAGTTGTTCGATGCATTCCCATACCAGTTTAGACGTCACTTCCTGGCTTGAAATTGCCTTCAGTGCCGCCTGACTGTCTGACATGATTAGGATCTGTTGGTTTTTGAGACCTCTCCTATTACTTTCTCTGACGCATTTCAGAATTGCGTATATCTCCGCTTGAAATGCCGTAGCATTTCTATCTAAGGCATAGCTGTGGCTAACTCTTAGATTTTTGGAGTATACCCCTGCTCCTACTCCCTCCTTGATTTTGGATCCGTCTGTACACCAGACCTTACCTTGAAGGTTATAGTGTATTTTGTGTCCATTCAGTCCTGTCTATAATTGATACTCTGAATGGGCTGTTGAAGTTGTATTGTTTTGTCCTATGGTCAGTCTCCATATTGAATATGTCGTTTGACACAGTTCTGACAATACTCATATACCCTGTTCCCTCCGTTCGGGGGTTCAGTAAATTTTTCAGCCTGTAAGCACCCATTCTTGCCTCCCCTTGCACCACTAGGTGCATGGGAGGCAGACTTAGCAGTGTTTCCATGGCCGCTGTGGGCGTGGTTTTCATCGCCCCTGTTATGCCAAGACATGCGAGTATTTGCACCTTGCTTAGTCTTGATTTGGCAGCTCCTTGTAGTGTCTTTGGCCACCACGCTGTTGCTCCATATGTTATTGACCACCATGTTGTATAACCAATACATCATGTCTGGTCTTAACCCCCATTACTTTTCATAAAGTCGTCTGGCCGCCATAAGGGAGGTCACCGCTTTATTCGCTACTTTTTCTATTTGCTGGTTCCAGGTGAGTTTCGAGTCAAGAATCACCCCGAGATACTTCACCTCCCCCTTTAGCTGTATTCCGCTGCAGTCTTAAAGGACCTAATCCCTCTAATTTTCGTCTGCGTGTGAACGCCACCACCGTAGTCTTTTGAGGGCTTATGCCTAACCCCTCCCTACTTGTCCATTCGTCCACTAGGTTAAGAGCCGTCATACGATATCTTACCGTTGTGTTATGATGGCTAGTTACAATAGAGGTTTAAGGAAAATAGAAAAGTACTATTTTATTCTGTCTTTAATTGTCATCGAGTAGACACTCATGGAAATAAAATATATTTTTAGCGAAAAGGGGAAAAAGCTATTAGTTATAGGCAATTTTAAATTTTGTGAGACAAATACTCTTGCCAATGGTGAAGTGCGATGGCGATGAATAGACGAGAAAAGTGATGTCAATCACAACCATGAGGGACACAAAACTCTTCAACGACAGAACCTCAGCAATGGCATTAAAAGGAAAGCATGCGAGGACCAGTCACAATCTGTGTATCTTAAATTATTTACGTTATTGGATGCAAAATGTCAAACATTAAGTCTTTACTTTAAACCTTATTTTGTTGTAATTGATTTTGAGTTAGCGGTTCATAATGCTGTTAAAGTTATGTGGTAAAACGTAAAAATAATAGGCTGTCGCTTTTATTTATCCCCAAGCCTGGTATCGAACAATTGAATCCTTAGGTTTAAGCTCTGATTACTGTTCAGAAAATCAAGTAGGAAAATATTTGAAATATTTCTAAAACCAGAAGAAGTTGGAGACTGTTTTGCCTTTGATTTATTTGAAAAAATAGTATAATATAACCTGTATTTTTATAATATATTTGACCCTTTATTAAATAAACATTGTTAACAAATAAGAATTTTTATTTTTAAATTAAATAAAATAGCCAAGCGGCTATCGGGGATTATAACAGGTAGTTGGCCCAACTCGGTTCCGCCCTTAATAAGTTTAAAAGATTAAAATACTCGGTTTCGCCCGTGACATCGGCAAAACTGTAGATTTTCCAGCGAAGTTTTGACTAAATATACCATTTATATAAATTGAGAAGAGTAGTGGTCCTAAACCGTTCCTTGAGAGATATTGTAATTCTCTGATTTTTATACTTTTTAATAATCTTTATTTTTTTAAATTCATATCATTTTATAAATCAACAACAACTAATATACATAAACAAACCTCCCCTAACAACCATCACCAATTTTTTTTAGTCTTTTTCACATTTATTTTTTTTTAATTCGTTTAACATACACATTTTTCATAATTTTGTCCCATTTTTTTATACCATAACAATATATTGTCACGAATCCCAAATATACATAAAATATTAATTTCCGAAAAAACGTTTAGGAATTTTATTTATCAAAATTATTTTAGTTTAAATTTATTATTATTATTTACTCAATAGAGAACAAAAAATATAAACATCTAATTAAACCAGGTCGTTACACGATCTTTGCCCAAAAAACTATTCGCGGCGAGAGAAATTGGGCAGTCAGTAGTTGGCTGGGTGGCCGAAAAGGTTTCCGAAAGAGAAGCGATCGGCCAAAGTAAAAAGTGGCGTTTTTTACCGGTCATAAAAAAAGTTCAGTTTTAAAGAGTACAATAAAGAATAAAAAAGTAGCTGAAGATTACAGTCCGGCGTTCGAGCAAAAGCCCAAATAAGCCCTCTAAAGAAGAATAATTAATAAGGGAAGAGTGACAAGCCGCTATGCCCAGTATTGTCACGAGGTCCGGTTATTGGCCTTCGTGTTGCTGCTACGTATCCAGGGCGAAACGCCTTTTCGACCTTTACGAAGTTATGGAGATCTCTCCCCGAATACTTAGCAGTTATTACGCTTTAGAATACTTAGCAGTTATTACGCTTTAGTACCACCACTCACTCTGAGAAATAAAACAAGAAGTACAAAACAAATACAAATTTATTGGGTCACCCTTCAGATAAATATAAATTAATAAATGACAATGTTAAGAATTATATCTTACCTAAGCATGTCGGGTAAAGGGCTGGTCACGCTTCCCACAATTTGCACTATTGCGTTCCCAAACGAGGACCGTAACTCGCGGACTATCAACTTCTTACTTTATTTACTTTATTAATTTAAACGTGAATTTCTTTACTCTCGCCGAATTTTCTTCTGGCGGTCACCTTTTCGGTAGGAGACCCCTTCGTAGCCAAAGACCGACTAACCGACTAATCCGTCTCTTTTTCCTTGGAACGTTTTTAAAACCAAAGATAGCTGAATGTGCAGAATCATTATTTTGGTTAAATCGCCCTACATTTTCTGTCTAGCTTAGGCTAGTGCTTGAGCCACCCAACCTTGACTTTCGTGATTCTGCACCTCAGCGAAATTTAGCGGTGCGACCTGGTTTGGTTAAATGTTTGGGTTTTCGATTGATTATATAAATAAACTTGTATTAAAATAGTTTTGATAAATAAACTGTTCTAAGAAGATTTTGACTTTTCGTAAATATTTTAACTATATTTGGGATACGTGACAGTACGCTTAGGTAAGATCTTATCGTTAGTTATATTTAATCTATGTATGTTTGAAGGGTGACCTAATAACATTGTATTTGTTTTGTACTTCTTGTTTTATATGTTAGAGTGAGTGGTGGTACTAAAGCGTAATAACTGCTAAGTATTCGGGGAGAGATCTCCATAACTTCGTAAAGGTCGAAAAGGCGTTTCGCCCTGGATACGTAGCAGCAACACGTAGGCACTTTCGTACGATCAGTTCTTTGACAACTAATAAGTATAAGCTGTGGCGCGAATGTCAACTGATTGAAAGAATTTTATATCAGATTGCATTAGAGCCTTTAAGGCGAAGCACCTTCTAGATTAGTAAAGCTATTCTGGTTTTTTCGAGTATATATAAGCATTTGCACCCCACCCCATTTTATACAACTTTGCAGTGGTAATATGTCGAAGCCCAACATAAAGTCTGACATATACGTATAAAAAAAATACAAAAGTATCGGAAGGCATTTGTAATTTCAAAAATTTTGCAGGAATTTGTTCAGTCAGATTGTCGGAGCTATGATAACTAAAATTTCAATCGGTATAAAATAATTTGAATAAACCAGTCTAAGAAAAAACTTTGTTTTATCAAGTTATTCAGCCTTGAACTTAGAATTGATTGTATCTTTTGTAATATTTTTTTAAAATTTATCTAAATTACACTTTATACTTGTATCTATATTTCTCTAGAATAAATATGCGCTAGAAAAAGTACAAATAAAGACTGCATTTTAGAAAAAGTCATATTTAAATGATTTTTGATCTAAAATTAGTATTGTAAATGTAAGTAAAATTTTAATTTTAAATATGTTATACTATATCAAACTTAAGTGAAATATTTTTCACTGTCATTAAAAGTGGCGAGTTTTAAAAAAATTCAAATGTATTTAGAACAAAAATACATATAATTTTGTTGTTTATATGTAGAATAATCAGATTACTCTAAATCCAACATTCTCATTTCACCCATTTCTGATAGTGATGTGATAAAACACTTTTGAATTACCCTGTATAAGTACTCAATTAATTAGTACTTAATTAAAAGCTCAATTTATTTTCTTTTGTTATATTTTAGTCCTTAAACATGGATTCATTCAAAAAATATGTAAAGGAGACTCCGGAGGACAAAGCCAATATTTTCTCAAGACTTTGTTTTTTGTAAGTAATTTTTTTCACAATAGATTTTGGTAAATTTAGAATAAACCGGTATTTTAGCGGGAGTTTCCAGTTACTTTGTTGTAATTTGCACGTATTATTTTGTTTTGTGATTTTTAGACTTCTAAACACTAAATTTTAGAAAAGTCTTATGGAACGCTTCTGTCTGTCTGTACGCATTTATAACTCAGCTTCCAGAACCGATAGAGACTAACGGACAACGGATATGAACTCAGGATGCCTTGAATGTGTGCATGCCTAAATTCCAGCTCTCTACGACTTTCGGTTTCAAAACTTGTTTTAAAAACTTTAACCGGAAGTGATATTTCCGGTTCTGTAAAAATGGATTCCTATGTAAAATTGGACGCTGAATGCGTATATGCAATCAGATTTGTTTAGAAGTCTATTGTTCCCGCTCTCTAGCGGGTACCGTTATTACTTGTTTTTTAAAAAAGAGGTTAAGTGTTTCCTCGGTAGAGGCACTTTTTACTTATAAATGCAATATTATTTAGTATTCGATTGAACTGTTTTTATTTTTAACATATTAGATAGTGAACGTTGAAGAGCCAACACGTTATGCTGATTTATCGCCAAATGACTTTTTCTTGTGTGAAACTTAAAGATTCATTAGAGGATTTAGAGGAAAGAAATACAGAATCTCATCGAAACGTTAATGTTAAAGGACTTTATAACCGTCTTGCAATCTGTAAAGAAGTTCTTGCGCTAATTTTAAACACTTGCTTTAATCAAGTCATTTATCAATTATATATTTCATCTTCCCTTTAACTTTATTATTACTTACCAAAATTAAAACAAAATGGGTGTAAGAAGAGACGACAAGAATTTTTTAGATCACATTGCATTAGAACCTTTAAAGCGAAACAACTTCTAGATTAGTAGAGCTATTTTGATTTGGTCGGCGCTGGAGGTGACTTTATGAACACACTGTATACTACTATAAGTTTTACATTCATTTCTATAGTTCATAGTGGCTTGGTACTTCAAATACTCTTTTCTTTGGATATTAAAACCACTTATTTTCGACTTTTAATTCTAAAGTCGTCAAAAAATTGTTAATAATTATTATGTCAGACAGACATTCGAATTTATACCTTTTGAGAATAACAGCAGCACACCATTAAGAAGCATAGTTTGAGCGCGGTCGTCCCTCAAGGGGAAAAATCGTGATTTTTCTCCTTGAGAGAAGGCCATGCCCAAACACTCCACATACCCCCTTTCAGTTCCGGGTCTTCTTACATTTATCCCGCTGAAGGCAGTTATAGGGATATTTGCTATCATTTAAATTTTTAGGGGTAGCGAGATGCGCTTAGGGGGTGTATCAAAAAATGTTTCTTAAAGTTGGAATATCTTCTTCAAAATGGGTTTGTTCACGTAAAATATCATTAGAAACAAGTTTTTTAATAACTTTTTTTTCATATTTCAAAAGTAAAGGTCCTTTACTCTTGAGCAAAATTCATATTTTTTGACAAACCTCGTATACGACTGTAAAAATTTGATATCTGATAGTTGCATTTTAGGATTAAGACCCTGCACGACTTTTTATCAAGAATAACTTTTTTCCTAAAACAAATAATAAAAAAGTTTTCCGTATGGTGCCGATTGAACACACTGTATAAGTTTTAAAGTTTGACTGAAATAAAAAGTCCCAAAAATCGGTAGATATATACAAAAGATTGCATCGTAATCCCCACTTAGAGAGAAATTTTAAGGTTACGTAATTTCGACATTTTATTGCATTAAATCAGTATTTACTTTGTTATGTCTTATATTAATGATAATTCGAGCAAAAATAAATAATAATCTAACAAAAATGTTCTATTTTAATTGTTATAAATTATTTAAATTCCTATGCATCTGGGACTATCTACATTTCAAAAGTAAGCAAATAAATAGATTGCGCAACTATTTCAAATTAGTTCTTAACATTCCCTTTTTACAGAAGATTTTATGAAGCTTTTGTTACACTTCGTAAGCAGGAATATATCTTTTTAAAAAATCCACTTTTCAAAATTTTACAATTTTTACCAAACCAAACCCGAGCGGTAAACCGCGAGGTCCATTTTGGTGTACAGACCTCGTCCGTTAGTAGCCATTACTCAGCCATTAGGAGCCATTACTCGGCCATTAGTAGCCATTAGTAGCCATTAGTGAGCGATTACCGGCCATTACTAGCTAATAGTGAGGAGCCACTACTAGCCATTAGTGTACAAAAATTTAACTCGCGGTTTACCCCTCGACCAAACCTTATTGGAGAGATATCCACTTAGAGTCCGTACCCTGACCAAAATTTGTGTGCTTACGGTGTTAATTAAAAAAATAAGATAAACAAACAGACTAAGTTTAACAATGTTTTCATAAAATTTGATAAATAAATTAAAAAAAATATTACAAGACGAACTTGACTTGCACATTTATCTTTCATTTGACATTAGTTTTAAAAAGATTGAACAAAAATTACTCAAAAATCTATGGAAGAAACCTCTGCAGGAGTATGCTGTAATTTCTTATGGCTGCTAAAGTTAGGAATCAATAAATGTTAAATGGGCTACTTTTCTAAATATACATTTTTATAAAATTTAATCTTTTTCAGTTGGTTTTTACCATTTTTTCGTTTTACTTATACAAATGATGTGCAACTTAAAGATATTTACAATACTTCGAAATCCGATTTGTCAGCGATGTGGGGTGATAAATTAGAAAAGTAAGTTTGACTATTTTTTTTCCTCTGTAGATCTGTTGTAATTTTCATTAAATTTTGTTTACCTACTACCAACTTCCCAACCTCAATATACAATTTTATATTTTTGCAGAAATTGGGAGAAAGAATTAGCAAAATGTAGTAAAGAGAACAAAAAGACGCCGAGTTTGAAAAAAGCGATATTTAATACATTTTTCTTGTCTTACATGATATCCGGCTTAGGAGTATTTTTGCAGTACAACGTCATAAAGTAAGTAGTCAATTATTTACTGACCTTGAACTAAAATATCATTTTGTCAGACATAAAAATGGGTGTTTCATAGTTAAACCGACATACGTTAACTGTAAATGGAGGGTACTTAGGTGATTCCAAATGGGTCTAACGCCTTTAATAACCGAGACACGGGGTGTTTCATTAATTTCGGCCAATATTTTGATAAGCAGTAACTTTACAACCACGATGTAGATTTTTCATATACTTGGTACAGGTATAGTGTGTTAATAGCCCAATCCTATAGTGTAAGAACTACAATTAAAATCCAGATCCGGTTTAAGAAGAATTTGTAATCAGTTAAAATCCAGATACGGATTAAGAAAAATTTGTAAAATTTGAAAATCCCCAAAGCACCACGCTGTACATAAGATTTTTTTAAATTGGATCAGACATTCGAAACAGATGGAAAAAAACTGAGATATACTGACATATTTTTATAAATGCACATCTCGTTCTATATATTACTAAACTTTTAAAGTTCAAATTCAATTAATGCAATAAGTATTACACTGTTAAACAATTAATAAAACTTTCTTTGTACAGGATGAGTATTCCTTTAGTATTAGCTGAATATATAAATTATTTTAACCAAACAAACGAGAAACGTTCAGACTTGGGTTGGCTCTGGGCATCTTCGGTAGTTCTAATGACATTTATCATGGTGATCGTTAGCCACAATTGGAATTTATCTGCTATGAGAGTTGGAATGAGGATACGCGTGGCTGTAGGCTCTCTAATGTACAGAAAGGTAAGAAAAATGTACTTTTTTTTATATTTATTCGTGCTTTAATCGAAATATTTTGATGTAGCCTGTTTTTTGTCAGGAATTTTCAGGGTTAATATTTTATTTTTTACTAAAACTAAAACTTTATAGTTTGTTTTGCAATAGTTTTTATTTGCAGTTTATTTTTAGCTATTGAAACTTAATCATTCATCTCTAGGAAAAATCGCAGCTGGTCAGTTAGTTAATCTTTTATCCAATGACGTCCAACGATTCGATATAGCAGCTCAAACCCTACATTTCGTCTGGATTCTACCCTTCAATGCAATATTCTCTTTTTACATCATGTACCGCAGTGTCGGAGTTTTAGCAGCAGCTGTTGGAATGGGGTTCATTATTTTAGAATCCATACCAGTACAAGGTATTTTGACTTATCGGGTGTTTTCTGATATAATTCGTTTATTATTATTTTTTTTTTCATAGTGTTTGTAACGAATTTACAAGGTAAACTGAGATACCAAATTGCAGTGAGGACAGATAAAAGATTAAAATTAATGAACGAAATTACATCAGGAATACAAGTCATTAAAATGTACGCATGGGAAAAACCGTTTGAAATGATGGTGAAATTATCTAGAAAGTAAAATGCGACATCGCTCAATCGTCGTTTTTTTTTATTTAAAACAAATCAGTTTTTAGGTCAGAAGTAAGTTTTATTAAAAAAACTTCGTTCATCAATGGCGTCTTGTCAGCTATGTCTGTATTCACTGAAAGGCTAAGCTTATACATAACAGTGATAACTTTTGTACTAGCTGGAGAGAGTGTGACAGGGGGCATTGTATTTTCCATGGCTCAACTTTTGAATACCGTCCAGGCGATAATGACTTTCCATTTCCCGAGAGCTTTATCCTTTTATGCTGAAGCTAGAGTCTCCATAAAGAGGTATCTTTGGCATTATGACAAAAATATTATGTTGGGCGAACTAAGAGATCCGTAAATGTCCGTTTCAAAGAACATTTTGTTTGCAATTAACGTAGAATATGTAAAATTGCTTTAAAAGATGTTGGATGATAGACAGAGTTCTTATATCTTTAAGTTGACATTCATTTCATGTGCCTCTTGAACTTTTCAATTAAACGAGTTAATCTTCTTCCGCTAGTTCTACTTTTCAGTTTTGTTTTCGTAGAATTTTTGTTAAATTCTTTAAACTTTTAGAATCGAATCATTTCTATTATTGGAAGAAATCAAACGAGAAAGCATAAGCAACACTATCGAAAAATCAGATGAACTAGGAGAGATTATATTAGCAGATGTGACAGCAAGTTGGATGCCTAACCCAATCATGTCGACATTAGTAAACATAAATCTAAGCATTAAACCAGGAACTTTGTGCTGCGTGGTTGGCAACGTCGGTGCTGGAAAGAGCAGCGTCCTGCAGTTGTTACTTAAAGAGTTACCAGTCACTTCTGGAACTATGAGCGTTAAAGGGAAAATATCTTTTGCTTCTCAAGAACCTTGGCTATTCGTTTCTAGTGTTAGAAAAAATATTTTGTTTGGAAAGCCTTATCTACGGCAAAGGTTAGTATTTTGTAATTCTTGACTACCTAGTGTCCTACGTTTAGGTGCCATCGCTAAAAATCTCGAAGCTAGCAACTGTTTGAAAATGTACCTGAATTGATGCGTTTATAAATGCTTTAAAACACGAATTTCAGGTATCGCGAAGTTGTTAGAGTATGTTCTCTAGAACGAGATTTCAAACAGTTTCCATATGGTGACAAAACTTTGGTGGGCGAAAGAGGAGTATCCTTAAGTGGAGGACAAAGAGCTAGAGTAAATCTAGCTAGAGCAATTTACACGGAAGCCGACATTTATCTTCTGGACGATCCACTATCTGCCGTTGATACTAAAGTCGCGAGGAATTTGTTCGATGAATGCATAGGAAACTATTTGAATGGAAAAACTAGGATTTTGGTCACTCACCAGTTGCAATTTATGAAAAAAGCTGATATCATTGTCATTATAAATAATGTAAGTAGAAACAAAGAAGATGTGAGGAAAATAAGCAAAATCTATTAATAATAATAATAAACTCACTTCAATTCACCCCCTTACGAATGAAGCTTGTGCGGGGGAGGGACGGCTATTATTATTATTTGCCGTGGGGACGGCTACTATTATTATTTGCCGTGGCGCTCTGGGGCGACTTACTGATGATTGATGGCGCATTTGCTTTACAGTTGTGGGAAAACTAAGAAAAACCACCGTAATCAACAACATCATCGACAACGATGCACTGCCCCCAGGATTGAAATCTTTGCAACGTAAACTAAGATCAAAATAATTAATGTTAGATACGCTTGTTCAATTTTCAATCTAAAATTGAACATAAATCGTAATTTGCATAACGATTATTAGTAGTCATCTGTGGGGAAAGTTATTTAGGATGAGGTAGTCGTAATAGAGAAAGGGCGAAGTGGTTGATCTGGGATACCTCTGCCAGCGGATCTGAGGAAAAGCCTATAATTGCAATTTTCACAAGTGATGCCAGAATTTTGGCATATATTGTTTTTTGGTTTCAAATAAGAAACATGGCTCGGTGATGCTTAATCACAAATCGTCTCGTATTTGCATTGTAGATTATATTTTAAACTTTGCGCCCACAAGCGGCCAGGATTCGAATATCCAACTTTTTTTTAAAACTTTGCGCACTCAAGTAGTCAGGACTCAGAGATTCAAATATGTTAAACTCGTTATAATTAAACTTAGGTAAAATACAGGGTGACAACCCAAACTAAAAAAAAAATTATTCTTTCCTTTTTTCCAATCTCACTGCTTCGTTGCACTCCGCCTCTTTCGTGGGGGGAGAATGTTCAATTTTCAATCTAAAATTGAACATAAATCGTAATTTGCATAACGATTATTAGTATTGCGTAAATCCGACAACTCCGTGAAAACACGCTACCTCGCACAGGCCGACGCGGTTGAATAACAATAAAAAAACAGTCTAGACACTCAACCTTGATTTCGACCGTTAGAATATTAGCCAGGCGAAAAACAATTTTTTTTTATCCAGCTCTTTGTCTGGATGCTTCGTTGCAACCGGCAAAGCCGCGCTTGTAGAATTAGTATCGCTCAACATTTCGTGTAGTTCACATCGTAATTTAGTATCGCTCAACATCTCGTGTAGTTCACATCGTAATTTAGTATCGCTCAAAATCTCGTCTAGTTCACATCGTAATTTAGTATCGCTCAACACCTCGTTCAGTTCGGATCGCACAAAATCGATGCGATCGAATATTTGCAACTTAAATTTCCAAATTCATTTTTTAAACATTCACTTCAGTGAATTGCTCAACTAGTTATTTATAGTTAAATTATAGTACCTGTTATTACCTGTGTTTATGTGTTCTTGTTCTTCGTTAACGAAATTTAAATAAAAGGTGTTATGAAATTCCTGATGTTTTATTGGTAATACTGGAGAGACGGGGGAAAGAGTTCTTGTTCGTTCTACAGTCCACATTATTGAAAAGCAAAAATCAAACAGGGTTTAAAAGGTCAGCAAGACGAGGCTGTACCGGGAAACCGCTGCAAAGGTGCTCAAATCACTTCAACGCTACAATTCAAGCTCAGAAGTAGACAATGAAAATTTTTATTTAAAAATCTCACTGTCTAGACCTCTGAATGATTCATATTGAAATGTAACCGCCTTTGCCAGTTGAGCTACCGGTTTTCTATTTTTGATATTTGATAACAAATTGGTGGTTTTGGATTTTATTTTCTTTATTTGTGATCACTCGTTTCTTCTGTGAATTTCCTGATTGGTCAAGCGTCTATACTGTTCGTTATTGACTTTCTTTTCTTCGAATATTCAATGAATTATTTTGATATTTAGCTTTTCCTCCATTTTCATATGTTTGAAGAAAACCAAATCATAAAATCTCCTTCTTTAGGGCCGAATTGAGAAATTTGGTTCATTCAGCGAGATGACGAAAAATGATTTAGAAGTCATACAACAAGAAGTTCAGAATGAAGATATAAATGAAGAAAAGAAACATGATAAAATAAAAGAAATGATAATCTCAGATAAAAAACTTGAAACATACCAATCGGCAAGTTCGCTGGGGGTAAGTCACTTTTATTTTACATTATTTTGACAGTTTAGTCAGAAGAAATGATATTAAAACAAAAAAAAATATTTTTAGTCGATAATAACGGATCCACAAGAAACTGATGAGCTTATAGAAAAAGGTGCAATTCCTACTCGAACGTATGTTACTTATTGGAGAGCTGGAGCTGGATACTTTTTTATAACTTGCGTCCTATCTTTGTTCTTATTCGGCCAAATGGCTACGAACGCTGCTGATCTTTGGTTGATGCATTGGTAAAAAAATCAATTATTTTTAATAGAGTAGTCATTTTTTTTCATACAGACATTTTTTTTTTGGAGAAATGCGAAATCTTATTTAACCCTTAGATTAAAACTATCCCATTGTTTCGATATTTGAAGATGGACATTGTCTATATCTCCTCAGACAGTTCAAATTTCGTAGTTTATAACAATTTCCATACCTCCTCACTCATAAAATCATGTGCTTTGACATGTCAAGTTTGACAGTTGTTAGTACGTTTCTTTGAATTTGTTTGTATGATACACTTTAGTCCTACGGGATTGAATTAGCCACTTTAGTCTTGAAAATATACAAAATGTTTTATAAACCATTTTTACAACTTCGTGAAATATTTGTTCTTACTTTTATGCCACATTTTATATTGTAAACAAAATTTGAAAATTTTAATGTAAAATCAAAAATAAAAACAGGATATTTTTAAGGACTAACGTTGAAGAACATCGACTGGCCATGCACTACACCAACCGCACTGATATCGAAACAAACAACGAGCTAGTATCGCCCCTATCACCAAATGTAACAGAAACTCCATTTCTATCAAATACATCGCTATCGGAAGCAATAACAGCTGCAATTGAATTACCATCAAATCAATCGCTATCAGAAGCCGTAACAGTTGCAACTCTGTTACTTTCGGAATCATCGCTACCAGAGGCAAGAACAGCTGCAATTCTATTACCTTCAAATCGATCGCTATCAGAAGCCGTAACAGCTGCAAGTCTATTACTTTCGGGTGCATCAAGAGTTGCTACTACGTCACTTTCGAATGTATCACTGATAGATGCAGTAACTCCTCTTGCTCCTGTAGTGATGAAAAATTTAACAAGACTAAGTGCAACTTTCAATTCTTTAAACGAAACAGAAGAAATAAACGATAGAAATTATTATATTTTGGTTTACAGCATCTTCTTGTTTGGATCTGCTATTTTGTTGACGACCAGATCATTTTTGTATTATCATATGTGTATGCAGGCTTCGAAGATTCTGCACAACAGAATGTTCCACTGTATTCTCGAGGCGCCGATGAGATTTTTTGATACCAATCCATCAGGTGAAGTATTTTAAATACTATTGATATAGTAAATAAAGACTTGATAAAATAATTTGAAGACTTTGTGGGAAAAGGATTCAAGTTCTTAATTTGGAATAAACCTTGGTGTTTGTTTTTCTTTAGTTTGAAACATGTGGAAAATGTAATCAATGCAGTACAATCTAAAACAAAAATAAATATTATTTAATATAGATCAGAACCTATGTTGCAAAGATAGTTTTTGAATAAGTCGAAGGGAGAACAAAAATTAAGAAATATTTCAAATATTGATCAAAATTCGAGTCACCTTGCTTTATAACATTTTAATAAAGTAGTTTTAATATAAAGTAACAGTTTACAAGCAATAAAATCTTATTTAATCAAAGAAAACTTGAAAATTCTCAATTGTAAATTTAACATTCAAGTCCCATAAGACCACTTTACATACAATTTTAAGCTATTTATCTACTATCCAGACATAAGACTGAAAGAGTAAAACTAACAAAAAATTTAATTTTTGGAAAGTTATTTACAAAGTAAAAAATGAATATAACCTCAAAATTCACATCTCTCTCTCAATACCTTCAGGAAAATCAATTTAGCATAAAAGAATCATTAGAAATCAAAATAATGATACTCAACTTACCAAAAATGTATTATAAACATTGAAGAACATGAATAATAACTAAAGAATTTGAATATTTAAAAAGTACAGGGTGAAAAACTTCTAATCCTTAGTATAAAGTAAAGAATAATCAAAATGAGTTGAAAGTTATAGCAAAAATTATTTTTTTAATTGTACTACAAAATATAATTGTTAAATTTAGGTTTAAAAATAATTAATTTTTATTATATGATGTAAAATTTTAAGAAAGTTGAGATTTTTTTACACAAGATCACAGCACATGAATGTACAATAAAACCGATTTCATAGAATTTTCGAGGCTCTTTGAACTAGAACCATCGAACAGTGCATATCGCCCCGAAATTAGAAAACAACTGAAAAAAAATCTGTTGTGTCACCACAAGACTTTCCCGGTAGTTATAAAATAAAAATTAAATAATTAATTTGGTGTTAAAATTTAAAAGTCTCAAAAAAAATTCGTTTCGAATTATTTTAAAGTAAAAATGACATTTGAAATATAAAAGGAAAAACATTTCACATATCAAAAAAAGTAAAACAATTTTTTAGGGTCGGAATTTTGCTTATTTTTCTTTGACATGTCAAAGTCATTTGGATTTTAAATTATAAAATTTTTTTCCATTGCTTAGTTTTAAAATTAAGGAATGAAAATTTCAGGATGTATTTACAAGCCAGAGAGGCACCTAAATATCAAATAAAAACTCTAAGTCTTTATTTTTTCGCGATGTAGATATGGCTTCTGCGCCCCCTTGTGGGGCGATTTCAACCAAAAACTAATGGGTGCAATCCCCGATCACCCGATCACGCTATCGTGGAAGAATACTGACACACATACACACAGACAGACGGACAGACTTCCATCTGGAAATCGTTTTAATCGTCTTAGGGGACCTCAAAATAGATATATCCGTCGTTATCTCAAATTTTTTTTTTAGCGCGTTCTCAATACTTTCCCTTGGCGAGGGGCCGGGAAAGTAAAAGTGTAAATTAGAAATTTTAGACTTTACCTGATAAATAAGAGTGAATTAACGTGCACTGCACAATTGAACTTAATGTTTTGCGTAATCCTGGGGTTCCTGAGAATTTACAACTCCTAAATCCCGATGTAACAACCAATGAGAAAGTTGACTCCTGTTTTCCCTGAGCGACCTGATTCCTGTTTCCCTGAACAATTTGCGCCCAGTATTCGGTGGACAACTCTCAATCCCTAGGAACACGTATAGTTGATCTTACGTGGAACTTAAAGATTCCCAAAAACAAATATCTAGATATTTTGCAAAAATTAAAATTAAAAAAGGCCAATTAAAAAAAATAAAACAGAAAGAGAATAATTTAGACAATTAAACATAAACAAATTACGGTTAGAATTCTTCTTTCTGTTTACACTAATTAAAATAAAAAAAGGTTTAATTTAAGAAAAGTGCACTTACCTTTTCTTTAGTTTAAGAAGATTATTGTCTATTAATATTAATTTATTGTTTTGTTTTGTTTTCTTTCTTTTCATCTAGTTGTATATGTTGAAATAAAGAAAATTTGTTTTATAACTTTTAAATCACTGGGCTTTTTATTATTGAATCTGATTATTTAACATAGCTGTGTTCTGAACCGACTTCTGAGGTAAGGTGTCTCGTGTTTCTTCTATTTGATAGAAGATGGCGCCCTAGTAAGTAATATTTTTTTATTAACAAGAGGTGAGTTTCAACATAAGATTTATTTACAAGAAAATTCTATTTGCAAAATAGGTGAACTAAAAATATAAATTAACAAGAGTAAAACAATAGAACACAATTTAAATAAAAATAAATTATTTTAATATTCCAAACTTATAAATCATAAAAATATATACAAAATTGATGTTTTTCACAAGTAGTACCACAATGTTCAGACTATTAGAAATAACTCTGTCGAAAAATAATAAGAAACATATTTATACATTATTTTAGGTCGGATATTGAACAGATTCTCAAAAGACATGGGCGCGTTGGACGAAGTTCTACCTCGTGCCCTGTTAGAGGCTCTTCAAATTTTCTGCGTCACGGCTGGAATCCTAACTATGGTCTTCATAATTTCTCCATGGATGTTAGCTCCTGCGATTCTACTTGGCATCATTTTTTACAGGTTTAGAGTGATTTACTTGATGTGTGCTCAAGGCGTCAAAAGATTGGAAGGAACGAGTAAGTTTTTCCGAAATTAAAATTTCAATGTACCGTACAGAAAATTATTTGGCACCTATTCTTCTGGGTACGGTCAGAAAAGTTAATTCTGCTAGATTTTATACGTATGGTAAGGTGTAAAAGATGTATTTTCATTCCAGCCAAGGCTCCCGTTTTCTCCCACGTTACGGCTACTTTAAACGGTATTTCGACAATAAGATCGTCGAACGCCGAAGAAATTGTTACTGATGAATTTGACGTATTGCAAGATCAACATACTAGTACATGGGTTTCGTTCCTCGTTAGTAGCGTTACTTTTGGTTTTTATCTCGATATCATTAGCACCACGTTTCTAGCAATACTTACTTATCAGTTTCTCATATTTGACAGCGGTAAGATATATATTTATAAACGTAACGGCTAAGCATTAACGCCACTATTTTAAAACCTAATTTTAGAAAACACTTCAAGGAGTGATGTTGGTCTAGTGATATCCCAAAGTATAATTTTAACTGGGATGTTACAATTTGGAGTTAAGCAGAGCGCGGAAGCTGCCAGTAATATGGTCAGCGTTGAGCGTGTATTACAATACACAAAATTAGACAAAGAGGGTCCCTTTGAAACTTTACCTGGAAAAAAACCACCAAGAGATTGGCCGAGCAAAGGAAAGATTCTTTTCAAAAATATTTATCTCAGATACACTCCAGATTTGCCTCCCGTTCTAAAGAATATGAACCTCGACATTGATTCTGGAGAAAAGGTAGAAAAAATATTGCATTTTATGCGGTTAACCCAATTATACAGTCCACTTTTGTCTTGGCTAGTCGTTAGTCAAATATTAAGGCCGCCGATGAGTCGGGCTATGAAAACTAATGCGACATGTCTGTTTAGTAGATGGACTGGCAAGCCGTCTGCCAAGCATTTAACGGTTTATGATAGTTATAAAAATATAAAATCTTCCGTATTGTAAATAATTTAAAACAAATATTTTATAAAAATTATTTAAAAACTACTTGATATTTATTAAAGCAAATAAGAGCAAATTTTCATAAATTAAATATATACGTAAACATCTTGTGATTTTTCTTTTAAAAATTATTTATGCAATAAGTATGCAAAGTTGCATTTTTTGACGAATGTGACCAATGTCGCATGAGCCGAAGGCGAATGTGAATATCATAAAAAAAGGACTTTAACTTACGAATTATACACACTATTTTTTCTACTACTGTATATAATGTCCACTAAGATCAGAAATACAAAAGTTATTTTACGCACTACTCGCACTAGTGTGTAAAGTAATAAATGCACGTTACTATTATTCTTTAATTCTTACAAAACTAAATAACAAATTATACAATGCCCAATAAATTTAGTTGTTAAAAATATTAATATTAAAAGTGCAATTATTATGCAAGTTTAGGTTTGTCAGTTTTTTGTTGAGAATATGGAAATAAAAAGTATTCATAATATAGTTATGAGTATGTATTATTTTATTTTTTTAATAAAATACCATCCTTTATAATATTTTTCATTTAATTCCTATTTTTCAAATAAGTAATTTTTATGAGTACCCCTGTAATTAAAAAATCAGCACATGACATCCGAAACAGCCGCTCAAAATCAAATTAAATTGATCGTATCACTTTTTTAAAGAAAATACCAACCTTTATAGTATTTTTCATTTAATTCGTATTTTTCAAGATACCCCTTACCCGCCACTGTATCTCGGAAACTAGTCATAGTAACTCTTTGGACCCATGAGACATTTTGATAAGAAGGTCGATATCTACAATATACTAAAATTTTATCAAATTCGTACATTGTTGGAAATCCCATTAAAAGTGTGCCTCCTTCTTTGAACAGAATCGATTTTTTTGTCTCTAACAAATATTTAATCATAAATTGTCACCGGAATTACGAGCACCTGACAATTTCAAAAAAATCATTCGGGCGTCTGGAAGTGGGTGAAATAGTATATTACGACGATGATAAATCAGTCAAAACAAGCTTCTTATATCATTTATATATTTATGATGCCAATAAACAATCTCCAAATCATAAAAACAACAGAACTTCTTTTCATTTTACCTAAACTTGATCCTTGTACGTTATCAAAATTACCTTTCCCATTTCATTCACAACGGTACTCGCAATACTGAAAGAATTCTATCGTGGCGGCCGCTATTTGAAAACAGCTGAACTAAGAAATCAATAATAATGTTGGTAAAGCAGACATTATTTACCGCTTTATGTTCAAATTTGTCAAATAATAGCATTTTTGTAATACAAACAGATCTCCTTAACTAAATTGTCTGGAGATTCGCTTTGAATGGGAGGATGAACTATTTTCTTGGGTATATATGTTGAAATGAGACAAAAACATAAATTCCCTTATTTTCTTCAATTATTGAAAAAAAAATAATTCAATTTTCAGAATAAAATGAAGCTCGATATATTTAATATATTTTTCAACCCTTTTTGAGATTACCCACCAAATTTGAGCTCTTTAAGTCATGCCGTTACTGAGTATACCTTGTATTACAAACACACAACACTGAACGGCGGCCTTAAGCCGATTAGAGCTGGAAAAGCACAATTTCTCGTCGAATTCCCGACATGGTCCTTCGAGCCGGATTTAACAAAAACCTGTACACTAAATAAAAATCAAATTTGTTCCACATGGCCACATGACCTGAGCAATTGCTTGCTAATAACTAAGCAAGAATTGTACGTTTCTTACTCTTTCTACATTGTAAATTGTTGATAACCTATTCAGACCTAAACCTAAAATATGAAGTTTGTTAAGTGATGATGCATTTTATGCGGGTAACCTAATTATATCATTAGCCAAATATTAAGGCGATTAGGGCTGGAAAAGCACAATTTCTCGTCTAATTTCCGACATGGTCCTTCGAGCCGGATTTAATCCAAACATGGTCCTTCGAGCCGGATTTAACAAAAACCAATCGAGCCGTATTTAATGCATATATGTCCCTTCAGTATCCAAACCATATTGTATTTTGACAGTCTGTAATTGTATTTTAATTTATTTACGATATAAATTATTACAAATTAACCGGTGTTTTTTGCAGATTGGTATTGTTGGAAGAACTGGAGCAGGGAAATCCACGATGATCGCTTCGTTATTCCGATTAGCGCCGATAGATGGTACCATTTCCATAGACGGAGTTAATACTGCAGATGTCGGTCTGCTTGATTTAAGATCTAACATTTCAATCATTCCACAGGAACCTACTTTATTCTCAGCTTCTATAAGATACAATTTGGATCCATTCGAAAAGAAAAGTGATGATGTATTATGGAAAGCACTAGAGGACGTAAGCACATCAATATTTAATTGATTAACAGTAAGTGTAGTCTGATAGACTGATATTTTCTTGCTAGGTGGAACTTAAAAGTGCAGTTACCGATCTAAATCAGCACATTACTGAAGGAGGTGCTAACTTCAGCGTTGGACAGAGACAGCTGATTTGTCTTGCGAGGGCTATAGTTAAAAATAACAAGGTTTTGGTTATGGATGAAGCCACAGCCAATGTGGATCCACAGTAAGTTAATATTTTTTTTCTAAAATATTATTAAACCGCGGAATTCGCGCTTTACAAGCTCACACTACTTTTTTTTGTAGAACCGACGGCTTAATCCAAAAAACGATTCGTGAACGATTCAAACAATGTACGGTACTCACCGTCGCTCACAGACTGAACACCATTATGGATTCTGATCGAGTTTTGGTTATGGATGCTGGTTTGGCCATGGAATTTGCTCATCCATACGAACTCTTACAAAATCCCGAAGGATACTTCTCAAAGATGCTCAAAGAAACAGGCTCAGCTATGGAAGAATCGTTAAGACAAGTAGCCGAACAGAAAAAGAGTTTTCTCCGGGAAAATCACGTTAAAGTTATAGAAAATAAGAAAGATGATTAAAATTGTAATATTCTTTAAAATAGGAGGTTTGAGAGTGACGTTTGATAGCTCTGTAGTTCATTTTAAAGCAGCTATATTCATTTTGACAGATGTCAGTGAGAGTTGCTTTCTAGTTGTGATTATCACTGATTTGTGATGATTTGTGATATATTCAAAGTATTTTTATAAAAAGCTTCGAAATTTTGTGATAATCTGTGCCTGAATATTTTATTAAAAATTCTACTAAAAAAATGTGTTTTAACTATAAAAAATTCAATGAAACTAAATATTATTTAAATTGTTTTTAGAATCGTAATTTTTTTTACTAGATCCAAGTTTTTTAAACACTTTTGCCCCTCTAAACCAATAAATTTTCACTATTTTTAAAACTTCTATGGATATATATTAATTTGTAGACATGGAATGCTCAAAATATCCAAAAATCTAGTCCTGTAAAATCAAGATATTTAGAACACTCCAGTGTGAAATATAAAATTAAAAAAATAAAAGGTTTGACAAAAATTATTATTTTTGGGAAAATTATGAAGTTATGGCGATATTTTGAATATCAAATCGATATTTAGAGACCTAAAATACAGGACTTTTTTTTTTAGTTGTATAAAATATTTAATATCTGGTCACCGAGCTTCGCTCTTAATATTCAAATCTACATTTTCAAGTAGCCCAATGAGTATATAATTTAAGTATATTTATAACATGACAAATTATTAATTAATTAGCGAAAATCACGGAGTGGGCGACATCTACTTGAACTACTGATAGGGAGATAAATAAAAAGTTAATTGGCGATTGGCTTGAAAGTAGGCGGGAAAATTAAAAAAGCTGTCAGTGTTAATTTTCAATTGGCTGCATCTGTTGTTGACGTTTATCAACTGCTTGTCACAGAGGTTAGTTAAATGCATTTCACCCTTTTAGGGCAACATCTACTGACGCTTGTAATAAATAAAGAAAAGTACGATACGTGTGACATTTTGACATTTGTTACATTCTGACAGGTGTCATATTTTGACATTTGTTCATTTTGAGATTTGTTCATTTTGACAGTTGTTACATTCTGACACGTATCACATTTTAACAGTTGTCACGTTTTTACAGGTGTCACATTTGGACAAGTGTCCATTTTAACAGTGTTACTCAACGTTCCTATAAATATTTACCTAAACCCATGATTTCTGAAATTGAATTGGCAACGTTGTATTTTCAACTTTGAATTTATGAGATGGCTGTCATTTGACAAGTAAATTATTTATGTCCGTCAAATGAACCTTTCCTTTTTTATATAAAGCGGCAAATTTAAAATTGAATTCTTTCAGATTAAAACGCCAGAAATTAAATAAAGTCAAACCTTTTTACTATTATACTATACAGAAGAAAGGAGTGCAGTGTTTAATTTGCAGAACGTAGTACAGATTCAAGAGGTAGAAATTTTATTTTTACCTCATCCTTCAATGCTTATTTGTAGTTAAAATTTAAATTTTAATACATCTGATCGGCCTAATATAGTTTTTGTCTAGATAAACCTGTTCTTTTGGCAGATAAGTCAGACTTTATTTATTCATAGCCGTATCGTATGTATTTTAATTGATTCAGAATTTTGTATTAATATATAATTCAAAATGGGTTCATTCTAAAAATATTATCAGTCCTCCTAAATCCTTGAAGGCAGAATTATTAGTAATAGCAAGGCAACATAAAAACAAATTTAAAATATATATTATAGATAAGATGGTCCGAGAAAAAGGAATTGAAATTCTCAGATTGCCTCTTTACCACGAGTTAAATCCCATTGAATTGATCTGGTCACAATTATTAAAAGGTTATGTTTCTCAAAACAATAAAACATTTAAATTTCCTGATGTGCGAAATTTGTTTTTGAAGGCAGTTTCAGATGTAAATAGAGAACATTGGGGAAAATGCATTGGTCATGTTAAAAATGTGTAAAATTCATTTAGGAAAGTGGATATATCAATGGATAATTTAATAGAACCGATAACAATAAACCTCAGAAAAGACAATTATAGTGATACCAGTAGTTTTAGTGAAGACAGTGACTTTTAAAGATAGTTCTTGAACTAACTTTTTTTTTAATCTTTGAGGTTAGGTAAGTACTGAAGCGTTACTTTTAATGCCAAGAGATTAAAAAAAGTTTTATCCCAACATATAATCCTCCTTGTTATTTATTGGTTAAATTTAATTCGTTCAATGTTAAAGTGTCAGATGCATAAAGTTTATTTTTATTTTTTGTAAATAATATAACTTCAAAATTTAATCTACAAAGTGCGTATATATATTTTATATGCTGTGACCTTATTTATATTATAGAAACTTATTTTGCAAAGTACGCCTATGAAATGTGACGTTATATCCCCACTTTTACTGTACTCATCTATCCTTTATAGTATATATTACTATAGAAACAAGTTATTATTATGTGCCGTTGCTAGGAAATAAAACTAAAAGCTTAACTTTTCTTGTAAATATCTCGGAAGATCGAATTTTCACAGACATGAGACCTACATTTTTTGCCGATTTAGATAGGAATTAGTCTACCCTGAAAGTTTCATTGAATTCTGACGAGTGGATTTCGAGATCCTCTGGACACACATACATACATACTTACAAACCTTGCTCGTTTAATAGTATTTGATTACTAAAACATTAGCAACTAAGTGTTATGCATTTGTTATACTTAAATAATAAATTATAGACTAGAAAATGTTAAATTTTTGAATTTATTAAAAAAAATAGGAACCAAAAAAGTACAAATAATTGTAGCAAAAGATATTTTATTTGAATTTGTAAAGAAATCGATTGAAAAAATAAATCTGTGATTAATGAATTAGTATTTTTTTTTTCGAATTTACAGATACTTTATTACCCTATAACATCTATAGTAGGCCATTTTTTTTGTAATAAGTTTGGGTAAATCTAGAAATTAAATAACTCGCAAACCAAAAACATTCACAAACAAGTTAATTACATCTTGCAACGCAACGCGCGCGAAAGGACCAGGCACCTTTCTTATGGGAAAATGGCTTTCCGTCAAATTTTCTGAAAAGTTGGTATGTTGTAGAACCGATCCTATGGCTAGTTTTCGAGGTACAGGGTGTTAAACATCGGAAATGCCACTTTTTTGTAACCAAATTTCTCATAACAGACCTGTTTTAGACGCGTTTGTTGTAGAAAACATGAATTATAGATCATTTGGCAACAATATTTTATAAACAATTACTGTTCAATTTACTTACAGGGTGGTTCGAAAATAAGTAATATGGTTTTTTTGAAGAATGAATATATAGTTTAAGTAATTACTTCTTGGTGATGAATCATGTTTTATACAGGGTAACTCATAAATGTAGTTACAGAAGACATATAATGTATTTTAGCTTTAACGAATCGCCCTGTATAAACGATGTGTTATGAAACTTTTATAATATCTTAAATAAATGTACCACCTGTCACTCTAGCACCACTCTATGTCATACAGCGTGTTAAACTGATTGCAAACACTTTAAAAATTAGAAAACCTGTGTTTTGTGCACCACCCTGTATTTTAAAAGTTTCCCCGTCAACTTTATAAATTAATACATTTTCACATTAACAGAAGTTCAATATTTAACTGAGCAAAATTTTGTTGTAATCCTATGACCAGTTTTCCTAAAATGTGTACCCATAGCTCTGTTTTCATAATTAGTAAGCTTTTTTTATATTATTTTAGAACAACTAGTAACTATGGGTACCCATTTTAGGAAAACTGGTCATATGATTACAACAAAATTTTTTTCAGTTAAATACTGAACTTGTATTAATGTGAAAATGTATTAATTTATAAAGTTGACGGAGAAACTTTTAAAATACAGGGTGGTGCACAAAATACGGGTTTTCTCATTTTTAAAGTGTTTGCAATCAGTTTAACACGCTGTATGACATACAGTGGTGCTAGAGTGGTGACAGGTCGTACATTTATTTAAGATAATACAAAATTTTTATAACACATCGTTTATACAGGGCGATTCGTTAAAGCTAAAATACATTATATGCCTTCTGTAACTACAGTTATGAGTCACCCTGTATAAAATATGTTTCATCACCAAGAAGTAATTACTCAAACTATATATTCATGATGAAATGACATTTTCTTGTATTTTTAAAGATGTTATAAAAAAAATAATTTCTTCAAAAAAACCATATTACTTATTTTCGAACCACCCTGTAAGTAACCAAATTGTACAGTAATTGTTTATAAAATATTGTTGCCAAATAATCTATAATTCATGTTTTCTACAACAAATGCGAGTAAAACAGGTCTTTTATGAGAAATCTGGTTACAAAAAAGTGGCATATTCGACGTTTAACACCCTGTACCTCGAAAACTAGCCATAGGATCGGTTTGGGCCAATGGACACTTTTTGTCAGAGCATCGAGTTCTACATCATACCAACTTTTCAGAAAATTTGACGGAAAGCCATTTTCCCATAAGAAAGGTGCCTGGTCCTTTAAACACATCGAATGCGGTATGTGGGGATATCAGTATGTGAAACTCACTCACTGTGAAACAGAGTTACTGTAAACATGCGTTGTCAAATATAAATCCTTCGTAAGTCAAATAACTCAGAGCACACATTTGACACTTGGTATCGATAGTTCTTCCTAAATAACAACAACATTTGCAATATATCACGTACGATCAGTTCTTTGCCAACTAATAAGTATAAGCTATGGCGTGAATGTCAATTGAAAGAATTTTATATCAGATTGCGTTAGAGTCTTTAAGGCGAAGCACCTTCTAGATTAGTAAAGCTATTCTGGTGTTTTTCGAGTATATATAAGCATTTGCACCCCCAATAATACAACTTTGCAGTGGTAATACGTCAAGGCCCATCATGAGGTTTGGTATATACGTATAATAATACAAAAGTATCGGACGGCATTTGCACTTTCAAAACTTTTGCAGGAATTTGTTCAGTCAGATTGTCAGAGCTACGATAACGAAAATTTCAACCGGCATAAAATAATTTTAATAAAACAGTCTAAGAGAAAACTTTGTTTTACCAAGTTATTCAGCCTTGATTTATACAATTGTTTGTATCTTTTGTAATATTTTTTTTTTAAATTTATCTAAATTACACTTTATACTTGTGTCTATGTTTCTTTAGAGTAAATATGCGCTAAAAAAGTACACATAAAGATTGTATTTTAGAAAAAGCCATTTATTTGTAATATAACCACCATTCTAACAAAAGTGCGTTTGAGATACAGTTATTTAAATGACTTTTGATCAAAAATTAGCATTGTAACGGTAAGTAAAATTTTAGTTTTAAATATGTTATGCTATACAATCCAGTCAAATTAGACAATTTAACGGCAAAACTTCGGAAAAATTAAAAGTGAGCTGAATTTTTGTGTACACCTTTATTTAGTGTTTTCAAACAACGTCCGAAAATGTAGCAAAAATTTGTTTTTTCGCTTTTATCTTCTTTTCTATTGACTGACATTGTACAGAGAAATTGAAGTTTACAAAATTCTCTACAAAAAAGTATTCTAGTAGTTTTTTCGTAAGTCTAACCGTTTTACCGTAGTATAGGTGTTAAAAGTGTGAATCCAATACGAAGTACCCCATTCCACATCACCTTTGAGGTTGAGTACGAGGCGCGTTTTTTTTAAGTGGTATCCCCTTTAGGCCAAATCCACAGTCTCGTTCGGTCAAAATATCCTCTCAATACTTCTTAAAACAGTCAAAATAAACTTTTCTTAAGCTTCTTCATCTTCGTCTTCTTCTCCTTCTATGTCGCGTTGTTCCAGATAATCCGTAGAAAATGATTCTAATTGATTTTCATTCTCTCCTTCATCAAATTGGTTTGCTCCGTTATCTTCTATGGTATTAGGCCACGCTTACAGCAGAGCTGTCCCAGCTCACACATTAATTCAAGTTGCATTGTCTCAAAATATGAAAATGAAACTAGACAATCACTATCATTCAGAGAAGTTGAAGAATCGGACAGTTTTTGAAAATTGAAGGAAAAGTTCTAAGAAAAGCTAAAGGAAATGGAAATGAGAGGTCCCACTGCAAAACTATGGGTCCAATATTTTGAAATGATCACTATTGCGAAAGAATTTATTCGAGCAGAGAGAATGGGAGTTGGGAAGGTTCATTTGACGTCAGTAAAAAAAATGATTCCATATTTCCACGCGACAGGGCACGTCTTGTACGCAAAATCAGCACATCTACGTTCAGTATATGCAGAAATTGGAAACTATGATGGATAGGGAAGCATTCAACAAGTTTACCAACAACTTTTTCGCAATCAAACGCACAGATAAGTATTTTTGTGGTGTGGAATGGGGTACTTCGTATTGGATTCACATTTTTAACACCTATACTACGATAAAACGGTTAGACTTACGAAAAAACTACTAGAATACTTTTTTGTAGAGAATTTTGTGAACTTCAATTTCTCTGTACAATGTTCTATACCTAAAGTCAATAGAAAAGAAGATATAAGCGAAAAAACAAATTTTTTGCTAAATTAGCGCCCTATAACTCGTGAAGCTAAAGGTGAAATCAAGGGTACTTTTTGAATGTTGTTTGAAAACACTAAATAAAGGTGTACACAAAAATTCAGGTCACTTTTAATGTTTCCGAAGTAAAACCTTATTTGACTGAACTAATATCAAACTTACATGAAATATTCTTTATCACTGTCATTAAAAGTGGCGAATTTTAAAAAAATTCAAAGCTATTTAGAACAATAATACATATAATTTTGTTGTTTATAGAATACTCAGATTACTCTAAATCCTACATTCTCATTTCACCCATTTAGCTGGATATACACGGAACAATTTATTGGCAGATTTGAGTAATTTATGGTTAGATCTCCAAAATGGTAAAGATAAAACTGTTCGTTAGGGGACTGCAGAAACTAATAAAGTTGTACGATAATTCCACGGCAATAATTTGTCGTTTAACATAAAAACATCGATTTATCTGCAGATAAATCCGTCAAAAATATCTGCGATAGTTATAATCGCCCAGTCGCTAAAAATCGTAATGATGCAATAAAACGTTCCTCTGGTGGAATTGCCTTGCGCATTACAATATCTTGCTTAGTTAGTTTCTTTTTTACTAACTCCAACAATTGTCTAAAATTTATGTCATCCATACGCAGGTAATTTTTAAAATCATCAGGATCATCTTCTTGCAATTGTTTATGAAGCGGCATATGATTCAACATTTTTTTCATTTTTATTATTATGTATCCCATCATTCCAATGGTAAGTACCGCAGCAGTTTCGTCCATGTTCAACTTTTATACGCACAAATTCAAACTCTCGAACAGCACTAAACGCCAAATACCTCGTCTCGTACCTCTGCAATTGCAACGTTTAATCGGTCATATCTTTCAACTCGTTGAAAGATCACCGATCACTGATAAATTGTTTATATTTGACCCAATAATCGTTCTAAACAACACATACGTGTAAATAAATTGGACCGATTAGTTTAACCAGAAATATTGGTACAATAAAACTTTGCGTTAATAGATCATATACGATTTAACTGAGAGATTTTTCTTAACAATTTATTTAACGACTATTTGGTGCAATTTATCGCGACAATAAATTGTTGCGTGTATATCCACCTATTGTGATAGTGATAGTCTTAACACACTTTTGAATTACCTTGTATAAGTTGTACAAACCCTGTATTGTACAATACTCAAGTAATTAGTACTTAATTGAAACCTCAATTTATTTTCTTTTGTTATATTTTAGTCCTTAAATATGGATTCATCCAAAAAATATGTAAAGGAGACTCCGGAGGATAAAGCCAATATTTTCTCAAGACTTTGTTTTTTGTAAGTAATTTTTTTCACAATACATTTTGGTAAATTTAGAATAAACTGGTATTTTAGCGGGAGTTTGTAGTTTAAGTTTTAAGAAACTCCATATGGTCCTTCGAGCCTGATTTTGACAACTACATTAGAATTAAAAGTCGAAACGTTAAAATTAACAACTTTTTTATATAAATAAGTGGTTTTAATATCCAGAGAGAAGTATATATATATATAAATATATAAAGTTTGACTGAAATAAAAAGCCCCAAAAATCGGTAGTTGTATACAAAAGATTACATGGTAAGCCCCACTTAGATAGAGAGAAATTTGAAGGTTACGTAATTTCAACATTTTAGTGCAATCAGTATTTACTTTATCATGTCATATATCAATGATAATTCGAGGTAAAATAAATAATATAATAACAAAATATACAGATTTTAGGCTTATGATTCTAAAAATGTTTTATTTTAATTATTATAAATTATTTAAATTCCTATATGTCAAGGACTATCCACATTTCAAAAGTAATCACATAAATAGATAGCGCGACTATTTCAAATTAATCCTTTACATTCCCTTTTTACCAAACAGATACAGTTACACTTTTATTTAGTACATCAGTACACCTAAAATATTAGGCCAATCCCCATGTGCAAATTTTGTAACAAAGTTAAAAAATTTTTTAAAAAACCAACGCTAGAGGCGCGTTGCCGGCACCCGGCTAGTGCATACCTTCTGATATGCCACCAACGCGGTACCACCGTTGCAAAATTTAAATGTTATCATTTCAAAACCTCTTAGAAGTAGATGGCTGACATAAACTTTCGTCGTTGTTCATACTGAAACACTCCAATTTCCAATATTCCTGAAATAATTATTCTTATTTGGGACACTGTGTATATTCACTATGAGTATTAATACATTTATATTATTTAAACTATTGCAACATTTTCTATACGTAAATATATATTTTGAAGTAAAATAATTATTTCAAAGCTCACCTGTGTCACCACTTTTTTAAATAATTAATTCACCCTGCTATAAGCAAAATTTTCAGAAACCCCAACTCACATCTTACAATACTCACTGTTTACTGTGTCCCTTCATAAATAAACAGTCTTTGTTATTGTTCCCAGATGTTTATTACAACCATAAAGTTATTCATGCTTAGCACGCAAAAATCTATGGGGCACAAGAAACTTCTGCAAGAGTATGATGTAATTTCTTATTGTTGCTAAAGTTAGGAATCGTCAATAAATGTTAAATGCACTAATGAACAATATCACTGGGTCTGTTAAATGACTTAAAACTTCATAACCGTGCAACCTAAATGTTTAGAAATACGCCTGTTTTTGTTTCATTTAAATCAAGCAAGTAGTGTAAAAGTTTCGACAATTTTAGTTTCCGTCATATTCAAATATTTGGTAAGAGCGCGCTATTCTCACGTGACGTCATTTTACAACACAACGTTCTCACCGTACATTCATTCCTTGCTTTGCTATAGGATGTTCTCTATGTTCGACCACAATAACGTTTTTAACTTAAGTTTTTATGTGAATCAGTATTACACTAGTGTTATAATAATATTAGATATGGATGACGGTTTCGGCTTTCCTCATGATTTGCATCTAATAGCGTGTGTGAGTTGGAAGAATATGGACCAAAATTTACCCGGATCGAGAGTGCCTTCCCCCCGCTTTCGAGGGTGCTGAACCCGATGGCGGTATCAGAATTTCTCTTTAGACTAGCCCAACCCCTAAAACGGCCAAAAACTACCCCCTAAACGGGCAGCACATCATTTCCCTGTAAAAAACGTCTTTCCCCCCGTTTTCGAGGATGCTGGGCACGGTGGTGTTGTTAAAGATAACTTCCAGCCCTCACCAGCCCTCCTTTAACCCCTTTAGGGGGTAATTTTTGGCCGTTTTAGGGGTTCGGCTGGCGAAAATAGAAATTCTAATACCGCCATCGCGGCATCGTGTTCAGCATCCTCGAAAACGGAAGGGGGAAGGTACTCTCGATCCGGGAAAATGTTGGTCCATTTTTCATGGTTTTTTCCGACTCACACACGCTACTAATTCATTTCTTTCGACTTTTAGGTTCGAAAGGAATAATAAAAAACAACTTTTCGGGCGCATTAGTAGTTGTATTTAAACACTTTGGCACAGTACACGATTTTCTAATTTCTGGATTCGACATTGTTATCAACTTTCGACGCAAAGTTCATACACACAGGTTGGGAGCAGATAATGCACTGATCTACCGTTGTAAAGTGACGTCACAGCGGCCGATGACTTCGCCTAGCTAAAAAATTAAATATCTCGGAAACTATCAGACGTATCAGAAATGTTTTTTTGCGGTATTTTTTTATTTTTAATAGAGTGTATTTTCTAAATAGACATTTTTATAAAATTTATTCTTTTTCAGTTGGTTTTTACCATTTTTTCGTTTTACTTATACAAATGATGTACAACTTAAAGATATTTACAATACTTCAAAAGCCGATTTGTCAGCGGAGTGGGGTGATAAACTTGAAAAGTAAGTTTGACTAATTTCCTACCTCTGTAGATCATGCTGAAGAAATATGTTTACTTCACTTTATTTTGTGTCTGTTGCAATTTTCATTCCCAATTTCCCCAACATCAATATACAATTTTACGTTTTTGCAGAAATTGGGAGAAAGAAGTAGCAAAATGTAGTAAAGAGAACAAAAAGACGCCGAGTTTGAAAAAAGCGATATTTAATACATTTTTTTTGTCTTACTCGATATCCGGCTTAGGAATATTTTTCCACTACAACGTCATAAAGTAAGTCGTCAATTATTTACTGGCCTTGAACTATAATATCATTTTGTCAGACATAAAAATGCATCTTATATAATAAATAAATAAACAGAATGATTTAAAGCTGAACAAAAGAAACAGACTCTTATTTTTAGATCACCCTGGAGATTTTAATATTTTTAGGTTCAATATTCTCCATAAATCATTTTGACTTTCGCCCTCAGTATCTCTGAGAATAATAATTAAAATATGCAGTCATACCTTCATTGGCGACTAGAAAATTTCCTGTTCTTTCCATTTTCCATAGATTGAGACCAGCATCTTTTTTCGTTTTGCAGCTACGAGCTTTTTTATAAATCCAAATAATTTTTGAACGAAAAATCCCCACTCAAAAATATCGTCCAATCGGTTTTTTTTACCCTCAAATAGACCAAATTTGAGCTGTATTTTTTATTAAAAAATGAAAAATTATATTTTTTTATGAAATCCATTACTTATTTTTATAAAACCCTTAATGCGACTTTGTGTACCAGTCACTTTGATCTTCGACGATCCGTCAATTTTCATGTCGTACACGTCGGATTGCTTTCGACGATTTATTGTACTATAGCAGTCACGTTGCCTCCACGTGCAAATTTGTTTACACTCCTTTTCTTTACGATGTAAAAAATATGATTTTTTTTATTTACGACCGTTTTAGATCTATAGCTCTATTCGTTATGGATCCAAAATAAAACTAATTGTTGAAATTTGAGTACAGCTAGTTTCGCAAATATTATTTCACACTGTTAAACAAGTAATTAAACTTTCCTTGTACAGGATGATTGTTCCCTTAGCATTAGCAGAATATATAAATTATTTTAACCAAACAAACGAGAAACGTTCAGACTTGGGTTGGCTCTGGGCATCTTTGGTAGTTCTGGTGACCTTTATCGTGGTCATCGTTAGCCACAATTGGAGTTTATCTGCTTTGAGAGTTGGAATGAGGGTACGCGTGGCTGTAAGCTCTCTAATGTACAGAAAGGTAAGAAAAATTTACTTTTTCTAGTAGCCTGTTTTTTGTTTGAATTTATCAGGACCACAAATAAAAGCAAATCCAACAATTATAATTCAGATCAATTATCTTACGGGGCATTTGTTAATATTACAATGTGATCACATAACGATCAATGAGTAATTTTTGTCCAACTTAAATTAATACGTGAAGATTGGATAACTAAAGTCTACTCACTAGTGTACCTTAGGTTCTAATAATTTTTTTGTACAACTTACTTAACGTGTTTTCTCTACTGCGCACTATGCTTTTCTTTTTTCTGTCACTTTCACTTACACTAACTCAAAGGCCTTCTTCCTCTTGAGTCTTCTTACTAGATCACTATTGTTCAGGAGCTGGATGGCCTCGACATTCACGTGTTGGTGGAGTCGATGTTCGTGACTTCTTGCAAATTTGTTAATTGACTGGTTAACAGTGTCCATCTCCAAGTTACGGTGGAGGTCACTATTTCTGCAGTACCAGGGAGCGTTGACTATGCTCCTTAATGCTTTGTTCTGGAATATCTGTATTATGAGTAAATTACTCTGACTGGCACAGCCCCAAAGCTGGATACCATATGTCCATACCGGTTTCAGAATTTGTTTGTATAACAATATTTTGTTATATAATGACAGGGTAGAATTTCTGCCAAGCAGCCAATACATTTTTCTGAATTTTATTTTGAGTTCTTCACGTTTCTTTTTGACATTGACCTTCCAGCGTAGTCTCGCATCTAAAGTAATACCTAGATACTTTGCTGAATTAGCCTAAGGGATCTGGGTATTACTTATTCTGACTGGTATATACTCATTGTTTTTGTTAGTATAATTAACATGTACCGATTTATTTTCATTAAATTTGATTCTCCAACGATTGGTCCAATTATTAATTCTATCTAATGATGTTTGTAGTTTTCTTGCAGCCTCTTCGTGTGTTTTCCCTACTGCCATGATAGTGGTGTCATCTGCAAAGGTGGAAATTGTATTTTGCTCTAATTCAGGAATATCTCTAGTGTATAATAGGTATAGGACTGGCCCTAATACACTTGCTTGTGGTACTCCCACCTTAATTAGTTTAATTTTAGAGTATGCTTCTTCCTGTTTAATCTTAAAGTATCTTTCTGATATATATGATGCTAATAATTCTGAATACTGTTTTGGCAATAATCGATTCATTTTGTGTTTGATTCCTTCATGCCAAACTCTATCGAAAGCTTGCGCCACATCAAGGAAGACAGTAGAGCTAACTTTTTTCTTCTAAGGTTTTTTCGATGATATTAGTTATTCTATGGATTTGGTCTATAATTGAATGGTTTTCTCTAAATCCAAACTGGTGCGATGGAATTAGTTTCCTATAAGTTTGGCAGTTTTTACATTGCGGGACTAATTTAGTTTTTCTAATTGGATGTATTTGAACTATTATTTCTAATATGTCAGTTATACTGAATATTTTATTAACATCTTCATAGTTGCTGAACGACAACATAAACATATTTAGAGGCTGTTTTGTTTTGCATTTCAGTTTTCTAGTAACTTCAATTATTTTATATCCTCTTCTTTTCATTTCCTGGATTATTTCTTCAGGATTACATGAGTGATGAAAATTGATTGCCATTACCTTAATTGGACGGTTTTGGTTATTCTCATAAGAGTACCATGAGTAGGTATTCCTTGTTATTCAGTGTCCTAGTGAGAGCTTGATAGCATTCTTCATTCGGAACATTAATTTTTATATTTTTATCATTGATTGCTTTAATTTGGAATCCACTCATTATTTTAGCTATGAGTTGATGGAGTGTATTAAAGTTTGTTATTCCGTCTACTATTATCGGAGGCGGTTGTGGTACTTTTTTAGTTTTTGGTTGATCTTTTTCTTGGACTTTTGGACTTTGTTGTGGAGAAGAGAGACGTATCAATTCTTCCTTTTTTTCGGCTCTTCTTCCTTATCCATTCTGTCTCTTCTGCGAGTTCTTCTTCATCAGTGAAGTATTGTTCTCTGCTTATTTCCTCTTTTTGTGTTGTAGAAGTATTTGCCAGACTTTTTTCTAACCCTGTATACTTATTTAGCAGATCTGAGTGATCTTTTTGCATTTGTTCTAATTGTTGTTGTATAGTATTTAATTTTTTTACTAAACAACTTTTTTCATATTTTCCAAGCACTGTATAGTGCTTGTTCATTCTGCCATCGTGTGCAATTTTCTTCAAACAGTGCATTATTCTGTTGACCTACATCCACCATCGATACCCCAAAACACAGGTGATTGTTGGTGCATTTCATAAACTTTATTTATAACACGGTAACTCACGGCCGTGTTACTGACCGACGGGTATCACTCGCGTCATCATGATTTTAACTTTTGTTATCGTATCGAAAGCGCTTACGAACACGAACACTTGTTTTCACTTCGAAGGTAAAATGAATACTTACTTTATTTTGATGTCATTATTTTTTACTAAAACTAAAGCTTTCTAGTTTGTTTTGCAGTAGTTTTTATTTACATTGTATTTTTAGCTATTGAAACTTAACCAATCATCTCTAGGAAAAATCGCAGCTGGTCAGTTAGTTAATCTTTTATCCAATGACGTCCAACGATTCGATGTAGCAGCTCAATTACTACATTACATCTGGATTCTACCCTTCAACACCATATTATCTTTTTACGTCATGTACCGCAGTGTCGGAGTTTTTGCAGCAGCTGCTGGGATGGGGTTCATTATTTTAGAATCCATACCAGTACAAGGTATTTTGACTTATCGAGTGTATTCTGATATAATTCGTTTATTATTATTTTTTTTTCATAGTGTATGTAACGAATTTACAAGGTAAACTGAGATACCAAATTGCAGTAAGAACAGATAAAAGATTAAAATTAATGAACGAAATTACATCAGGAATTCAAGTAATTAAAATGTACGCATGGGAAAAACCGTTTGAAATGATGGTGAAATTATCTAGAAAGTATAAAATGCGACATCGCTTAATCGTCGTTTTTGATTTAAAACAAATCAATTTTTAGGTCAGAAGTGAGTTTTATTAAAAAAACTTCGTTCATCAATGGCGCCTTGTCAGCTATGTCTGTATTCAGTGAAAGGCTAAGCTTATACATAACAGTGATAACTTTTGTACTAGCTGGAGAGAGTGTGACAGGAGGCATTGTATTTTCCATGGCTCAACTTTTGAATACCCTCCAGTTGATAATGACTATTCAGTTCCCGAGAGCTTTATCCTTTTATGCTGAAGCTAAGGTCTCCATAAAGAGGTATTTTTGGCATTATGACAAAAATATTACGTTGGGCAAACTAAGAGATCCGTAAATGTCCGTTTCAAAGAACATTTTGTTTACAATTAACATAGAATATGTAAAATTGCTTTAAAAGATTTTGTATATCTTTAAGTTGACATTCATTTCATGTGCCCCTTGGACTTTTTAATTAAACTAGCTAATCCTCTCCCGCTCGTTCTAGTCTCAATTTTGTTTTGGTAGATTTTTTGTTAAATTCTTTAAACTTTTAGAATCGAATCATTTCTACTATTAGAAGAAATCAAACGAGAAAGCATAAGCAACAGTATCAAAAAATCCGATGAACTAGGAGAGATTATATTAGAAGATGTGACAGCAAGTTGGATGCCTAACCCAATCGTATCGACTTTAGTAAAAATAAATCTAAGCATTAAACCAGGAACTTTGTGCTGCGTGGTTGGCAACGTCGGTGCTGGAAAGAGCAGCGTCCTGCAGTTGTTACTAAAAGAGTTACCGGTTACTTCTGGAACTATGAGCGTTAACGGGAAAATATCTTTTGCTTCTCAAGAACCTTGGCTATTTGTTTCTAGTGTTAGAAAAAATATTTTGTTTGGAAAGCCTTATGTACGGCAAAGGTTAGTATTTTGTAACGCTTGACTACCTACTGTCCTACGTTTAGGTGCCATCGATAAAAATCTCGAAGCTAGCAACTGTTTGAAAATGTACCACAATTGATGCGTTTATAAACGTTTTGAAACACGAATTTCAGGTATCGCGAAGTTGTTAGAGTATGTTCTCTAGAACGAGATTTCAAGCAGTTTCCATATGGTGACAAAACTTTGGTAGGTGAAAGAGGAGTATCCCTAAGTGGTGGACAAAGAGCTAGAGTAAATCTTGCTAGAGCAATTTACACGGAAGCCGATATTTATCTACTGGACGATCCACTATCTGCCGTTGATACTAAAGTCGCGAGGCATTTGTTCGATGAATGCATAGGAAACTATTTAAATGGAAAAACTAGGATTTTGGTCACTCACCAGTTGCAGTTTATGAAAAAAGCTGATATTATTGTCATTATAAATAATGTAAGTAGAAACAGTGAAGATGTGAGAAAAATAAGCAAAATCTCTTAAAAGTTTTCTATTTTTGATATTTTATAACAAATTGGTGGTGGCGTCTATACTGTTCGTTATGTTTGAACAAAAGCAAATCATAAAATTTCCTTCTTTAGGGCAGAATTGAGAAATTTGGTTCATTCGGCGAGATGACGAAAAATGATTTACAAGCCATACAACAAGAAGCTCATAATGAAGATAAAAAAGAAGAAAAAGAAGATGATAAAATAAAAGAAATGATAATCTCAGATAAAAAACTTGAAGCATTCCAATCGGCAAGTTCGCTGGGGGTACGTAACTTTTATTTTACATTATTTTGACAGTTTAGTTAGAAAAAAAGAAATTAAAACAAAAATAATTATTTTTAGTCGATAATGATGGATCCACAAGAAACTGATGAGCTTATAGAAAAAGGTGCAATTCCTACTCGAACGTATGTTACTTATTGGAGAGCTGGAGCTGGATACTTTTTTATAATTTGCGTCATATCTTTGTTCTTATTCGGCCAAATAGCTACGAACGCTGCTGATCTTTGGTTGATGCATTGGTAAGAAAAATCAATTATTTTTAATAGAGTAGTCATTTTTTTCTTTCATAAATACGATATTTTTAAGGACTAACGTCGAAGAACATCGACTAGCCAAGCACTACACCAACCGTACTGGTATCGCGCTACTATCGCCCCTATCACCAAATGGAACAGAAACTCCATTGCTATCAAATACATCGCTATCCGAAGCAATAACTGCTGCAATTCTACTACCTTCAAATAGATCGCTATCAGAAGCCGTAACAGCTGCAACTCTGTTACTTTCGGAATCATCGCTACCAGAAGCAACAACAGCTGCAACTATATCACCTTCAAATCGATCACTAACAGAAGCCGTAACAGCCGCAACTCTGTTACTTTCGGGATCAATAAAAGTTGCTACTACGTCACTTTCGAATGTGTCCCTGATAGATGCAGTAACTCCTCTTTCTCTTGTAGTGATGAAAAATTTAACAAGACTAACAAGTTTCAATACTTTAAAAGAAACAGTAGAAGGGGAGGAAGAAATAAACGATAGAAATTATTATATTTTGGTTTACAGCATCTTCGTGTTTGGATCTGCTATTTTGTTGACGACCAGATCATTTTTGTATTATCATATGTGTATGCAGGCCTCGAAGATTCTGCACAACAGAATGTTCCACTGTGTTCTCGAGGCGCCGATGAGATTTTTTGATACCAATCCATCAGGTGAAGTATTTTAAATATTTAATTTATTAATTAATAAATAACTAAATAAGTATTAAAAAGCGGGACAGTAAAACATTTCTCCATCCTTTCTCAACATCTCTTCGAAAAATGAAAGCCCTACATCTGTTAATTTCAGAGAAATGATGTAACAAAGGCGGGAATATCAAAACCACAAAAATCTAAACTTCCACTTTGTCGCTTTCTGCAGTCAAAATAAAGATATTAAAATGCAGTTCTTCAAAAAAACATTTCTATATCCTTTCTTAACATCTTTTAACAATCTAACAAAGACCAGAATGGGAGAACCCGAAACTTCCATTTTGTCGCATCCGGCCGTCAAAACCAATTAAGATATTAAAATATTAATTATTATTAAAAAAATAAAAAACATATTTATACATTATTTTAGGAAGGATATTGAACAGATTCTCAAAAGACATGGGCGCGTTGGACGAAGTTCTTCCTCGTGCCCTGTTAGATTCTCTTCAAATTTTCTGCGTAATGGCTGGTATCCTAACTATGGTCTTCATAATTTCTCCATGGATGTTAGCTCCTGCGATTCTACTTGGCATCATTTTTTACTGGATTAGAGTGGTTTACTTGATGTGTGCCCAAGGTATCAAAAGATTGGAAGGAACGAGTAAGTTTTTTTCGTAATTAAAAGTACAATGTACCGTACAAAAAATTATTTGTCCGGCAAATTTAATTCTGCTAGATTTTATTCGTATGGTAAGGTGTAAGAGATGTATTATAATATATTTTCATTCCAGCCAAGGCTCCTGTTTTCTCCCACGTTACGGCTACTTTAAACGGTATCTCGACAATAAGATCGTCGAACGCCGAAGAAATGGTTACTGATGAATTTGACGTATTGCAAGATCAACATACTAGTACCTGGGTTTCGTTCCTCGTCAGTAGCGTTGCTTTTGGTTTTTATCTCGATATCGTTAGCACCACCTTTCTGGCAATACTTACTTATCAGTTTCTCATATTTGACAGCGGTAAGATATATTTATAAATTTAACGGCTAAGCAATAACGCCACTATTTTAAAACCTTCTAATTTTAGAAAACACTTTAAGCAGTGATGTTGGTCTAGTGATATCCCAAAGTATAATTTTAACTGGGATGTTACAACATGGAGTTAAGCAGAGCGCGGAAGCTGCCAGTAATATGGTCAGCGTTGAACGTGTATTACAGTACACAAAATTAGACAAAGAGGGTCCCTTTGAAACTTTACCTGGGAAAAAACCACCAAGGGATTGGCCGAGCAAAGGAAAGATTCTCTTCAAAGATATTTATCTCAGATATGCTCCAGATTTGCCTCCTGTTCTAAAGGATATCAACCTCGATATTGATTCTGGAGAAAAGGTACAAAAAAAATTTATTTCTTACACTTTTTACATTGTAAATTGTTGTTAACCTGTTCAGACATAACCTGATATATGAAGTTTATTTAAGTGATGCATTTTATGCGGGTAACTTAATTATACAGTCCAATTTTGTCTTGGCTAGTCATTAGCCGAATATTAAGCCGATTACGACATGTTCCTTCGAGCCGGATTTAACAAAAACCAATCGAAACAATATTGCATTTTGAGTCTGTAATTGTATTTTAATTTACTTACTATATAAATTATTACAAATTAATTGGTGTTTTTTGCAGATTGGTGTTGTTGGAAGAACTGGAGCAGGGAAATCCACGATGATCGCTTCGTTATTTCGATTAGCGCCGATAGATGGTACCATTTCTATAGACGGAGTTAATACTGCAGATCTAGGTCTGCTTAATTTAAGATCTAACATTTCAATCATTCCACAAGAACCCACTTTATTCTCAGCTTCTATAAGGTATAATTTGGATCCGTTTGAAAAGCAAAGCGACGAATTGTTATGGAGAGCCTTAGAAGACGTAAGTAAATCAATATTTAATTGATTGACAATAAAGGTAGTCAGTCATAACTGATATTTTATTGCTAGGTTGAACTTAAAAGTGTAATTACCGATCTCAATCAACCTATTACTGAAGGAGGTGCTAATTTCAGTGCTGGACAAAGACAGTTGATCTGTCTTGCAAGGGCTATTGTTAAAAATAATAAAATTTTGGTTATGGACGAAGCTACAGCGAACGTGGATCCGCAGTAAGTAAATGTTCCTAAAAGGTGTGTAAAAAACTGAGATAGCTTAAGTAAACGGCTACACAACATTAAGAAAAATGTTTTAAAATAAAGATTTGAAAGTTAAAATAGCAACACGAGCGCTTTTCTACCAGATTTTTCCATACTCTCGACAGTGTCAAACGCTGTATTTATATCTATTCTGGTTGCTCTTCTTTCAAGTTTGGTTCTACATATTTTCTTAGTCTTATTATACACAAAATTATTTTTTTCTGTTTTAAATACAGTACAAGTAGAATTAAAAGTCTTCTTGTTTTTTTTTATAGAACCGACGCCTTAATCCAAAGAACAATTCGTGCACGATTCGAACACTGTACGGTATTTACCATCGCTCACAGATTGAACACAATTATGGATTCTGATCGAGTGTTAGTTATGGAATCTGGTCAAGCCATGGAATTCGATCATCCATACGAACTTTTACAAAATCCCGAAGGATACTTCTCTAAAATGCTGAAGGAAACTGGAGCAGCTATGGAAAAATCGTTAAGGGAAATAGCCAGAAAGGCCTACGAACAGAAGATAAAACTGCGCGATGAAGTTATAGAAAATAAAAAAGATGATTAACTGCGATTTTCTATAGAAAACGAGAAATGGACAAGTTTGAGTGACGTTAGACAGCTAGTACCTCCCTATGGAGTTTATTTTAGCAAAACAGCCAACTGCATTTCAATGACAGGTGTCATAATTTTGACACATGTCAGTATAATTTGGTGCCTAAATTTATTGGAAAAATGCCATAAAAAATTTATTTTTAGATGTGTTTTAACCACAAAAAAACGGAAACAAATGTATAATAGTAGAGGATTTTTATCATACGTTTACATATTTTACTACGATTTTTGAATTATTAACCATAATTGCGTGATTTAATTAAATTAAAATTTAATTAATTTCATTTAAAAATGACGCTATGAGGGTGTTGGTTTTTATTTTTTATAAAATACGGCCTCAGACTTTTCTCACGTCTGCTTTTAGCGATATATTGATAAAAATTATGTTAATTTTTTAAATTTTAGTATCTTTTAGTAATTTAGAGTTGACCCTTTTTACTTCCAATTTCCTATGTCAATGGTGTGAACTGCATTTACCATTTTTCAAATTTTTATATTAATTAAATGCCAGAAATACAAACAAATTTCTTAAAAACTTATTAAACTTTAAGAACCTGCAGGTTACATGTAACATTGCTAATTTTAGTATTTTCGCATGTTTTTCTACTTTCAGTATTATTTATTTTATGAAAGGATTGCACTGTAAAAGTTTCTCTTTAATTTAGAAACACCCTTTACATAACTTTCTTGAATCAAAACTAGATATAAATAAAAAACTTTAAATAACCTTTTTTAAAGATGTTATATTATATTTCTAACTACTTAAAGTAGAGAAATGAACCAAATGCGATATGAAAGCAGCCGATCTGAAGAATTTTATACATTTTTTACTGCACAAATCTCCATAAATAATATTAATTTAAGGTTTACTCTTGAGTGATTGTATAACAGTACAGAAAAATATGTGTTCACTTACCTGTCCTACGTTTGGTACCCAAAATCTTGGTAATTATTGTTAAGCCATACACTAAAAATTATAAAAACAATATATGTATCAACTAATCGTTTATATGTATATGAGAGAATAAATAAAATACTTTTTACCTTCGAAGTTTCCTTCATAATCACAGCCATGAGAATGTTTACTGTTCTTGACTTAGGTCCTTTTGAGAATGTGGTAACCCAGATTTCGCACAAATAAGTCAAAAACTTTACACTTAAAATATCATACAAAACTAAGTAAACACTGAAAATATTCATAAAACACAACATAGTTGACTAGAATTGTTAGAATTTGAATACTCAAAACAGTAAAACGGAAAACGACATTGTTCGTGCATGCGCTTTTACCTCTTCTATTCTTCTTTTTTAAAATGACTTCCTAACTAGAGCAATTACCAGCTCATGCAAGTGCTTTTCACTTTTTGAACAATTTCAAGAATCTATCACTTCTCTCATAAATGTTGTTGTAGACGTAAAATTAAGTATAATAGTTAAATTTAAAATAACTGGCGTAGACACCTTGAACGCGCATGCCCCAACAATGTCAAGTGTTCGGCTTTTGAGTATTCAAATTCTAACAATTCTTTAAAACTGTGTTGTCTTATTTTCAACGTTTATTTAACTTTTGTAGAAGGTAAGTGCAATTAATAATTAAGCCTTTTTGACTTTTATTTCTGAAATCTGTGGTATCTTAACAAAAGGACCTTGTTTAAACAGGAAGTAAAATTCATTTCTATAGTTCATAGTGGCTTTTGGCACTTCAAATACTCTTCTTTCTGGTTATTAAAACCACTTATTTTATCAAAAAAAAATTTAATATTAAAAATTCAAAGCTTTTTTGATAAAATTTTAATAACCAGAAAGCGAACTAAGAGGTAAAATTTTTTACAGGTGTTTAGAGGGTGTTCTGTCAAATAACCAAAGGAGTTGTACCTATGTGAATATTTAGAAACGATTTTTACTTTTACCCACATTTTTTGCGATTTTATATTGATAAGATTAGAAAATGCCAGCCATTTTTTAGATTGCATTATTGTTTAATGTTTTCCTATATGAATTGCTTAGCTCCATGGGAAATTGTGTAAAATTAGATCAATTATGTTGATTTTTTTATTTAGACACTTTTTAAATAAATTAACACAATTATATGTACAAAACATTTTATTAACGTATCAAAATATACAGACAATATTTACTTAATTAACAATTAAAATATACTGTTAAAGTTATATTAAATGAACATCTCCGCTTTTTACCAAATCTGAAACACTGCTATAAGAAATAATCATTTGAGATCCACTTTGAATGTCAACCAAATCACTTTCTGCATTGCCTTCATCAATAGTTACTCCTTCAATCCTTTTTTTGGATTTCAAGAATACAAAACTATTATTGTTTGGTTGTATTATTTTATTTGACCATGTATCTGAAGGTACACCAGGGTAGAATCTCATTATTTTGTCAAAATATTGTTCCATTGCTAAAAAAGAATAAAGTAGAGCCAGTTATATTGTTATACAGGGTTAGGCAAACCCCCCACTGTAGTTCTATGGCTCATATTAAATAAAACATATTCAATGGGACCAAAAATAAGGGTCCGAAAATTATTTTCATGTATACAGGGTGTCGCAAGTATAAATTAGATCAATCATCTGTTTTTATATCATTTAAAGATAACCTTAAAAGTTTTTAAACCATAATTCTTTAGGAAACTTTATATCTTAATAAAAAGTGAAATGAGTTACTTACTGAATGAAAAATCTTTGGCAAATTGAAATTCTTGTTCACTTAAATACTTATCTTCACCTCTTTCAACTCTTTTAGCTTCTTCTTTTAGTACATGTATAACATAGGTCTCAATTTTCTCTAATCTCGTTCTTAAATAACTAGATACTAAAAACCTAAGCCTATCTACTTCTAATTGATAAATACTTTTAGTAAAGTCTGTGCTGCTCAGTTTTTGAATATTTTCTTCCATTGTTGTTATTTGGTCTAGGATTATGTCTACTACTTCTGATTTATTTGGAAGAATTTCTGGAGCGAATTTTTCGTTTACCCAAGCTTCTTCCATCAATTCTATTACTTCTGCTGGGGTTATTTGCATGTGATCTTCGGAAGCAGTGGAAAGGTTGTCGAAATCGTCTATACTTAAATCATCCATTATTCTAATCCCAATATAAGAAATTTTTCTATTGCGTTTGTTTATAAACGTGGAATGGTGAGTAGAAATATTGAAAAATAAATACGTTTACTTTTTAGAAGATAGATTCCCGCGCTGCACTACATGTTTGTGTAACTTGGGTGTAACTTTACATACACTTACTACTTATGGCACTTACAGTTTACATAATTATTTACATTTCCAGTCTAATGGCTGAAGTGTAAAAATGTCAACATTGATAATTTCTTCTTTTTTATTGTGGCCTGTTGATATCGTAAGAAAATAGTTTGGTATGAAATTCATCTTTAATGCACTATGCAACACAAATTACGCACATGTGCATCAGTGGTCACGGACGGGCCACCGATCAATGTATAAGCATAAATTCATAAATTAAATTATTTTATAAAACAGATATAATAATGAAATAAAGGTTTTGTTTCATCTTGAGATTGAGTTTCATCATTTATTAAGAAAATAACTGATGTATTAATGTTTTTCATTTTATTTTTGCACGTTCACAAGAAAATTTGTTGGATTAACTTTTTTAGTAAAATTTTTAAAGTAAAATTTCATGGGAAATCGAAAAAAAAATTTTTAAGTCGTATGTTTTTTTAAAAGCATTTCGGGCGTTTTCGCTATCTACCCACACGTCTATACCGCGTGTCTTCAAAGTAAACACTTTGTATATAAAAGAACAATGACACGATGTTTATGCATTCTTATAAGACGTGAACTCAGATAATCTATATTATTTAAAAAAATTACAATAAAAAGTGTCTTCCATTGATACGTTGTTGGGTCATGGTCAACAAGTCTATAAAAAAATAACTTTTATAATTCTATGCATTTTGATAAGAAAAGTATGTCTATCTTCTCAACATGTGGCGTACTTAAAAAATTTAATAAGGAAGAACATGGTACACGATGAATGAGTTAAATTATTTTATAAACTAAACCTATTCTCTAATTGCTGACGTTTCGTTGAAATATTTCACCTCCCTCAGGGTTCTATAATGCAAACTATATAAAAATGTAGAACATTTTCATTTATATTGAAGGGCCCTAAAGAAATCTTCTTTGTATCATCGAAACGTCGACAATTTATAAAATACCTTCACATGGCTAAATAGGTTTCAACATTGAAAACTTTCAAAAGTACCCCGGTATATCCTCGGAATTCATTACAAATTTGACACCAACGACCTTGAAACCACAGCCTTTAGGGATATTTGCAACCATCTGTTCTTTATAGTTTCGTTCTTATTTTTTTGTTTGATCCTTCATAATTTTCACCAGCACGCCTATTTCTAAATTTTAAAATTTCTTATCAACAATATTAATAAATTTGATATGCTTTTGATTCCATTTTATTGATTAACTAACAATTTTATATTCAAGTACACGGGAAACTGATCTCAAACGTTAAATATTCCAAAATTAGCATAAATTTCATATCAGTTCAGTATTAATTTGATTACAAACTCGCTATTTTGATTTATTTTTAAAATGCTCGGGCGTCCTCTGCAAACTTTTTACCGGAAAACGTCGAGAATCGTGAAAAGACAATTATCCTTATCACAGAATAATTTCGAGATTAACGAGGAAGTGCGGAATGCCTTGAATAATAAAATGGCGGTTGTGGCTTTGGAATCTACGATTATCACACACGGTATGCCTTATCCGAAAAATGTCAAATGCGCACTGGAGGTCGAACAAGTTGTGAGGAAGCAGGTAAGTGTGCCCGTTCGTTACGAGGAGTGTTCAAAAAATTTTGCTTCGCCCGCGGGCAGTTCTTGTTTTGCGACCATGGATTTTTATCCATATTTTTAATTATGGATATATCTAATAGTCCTGGAGGTATAAAAAATAACTTTTCGCAAAGAAAGCAGATTAAATATGTTATCTAAAATATTTATAAAAGTGTATCCACCATCTAAGCCAAAACTATTTTGCTTATATTTCAATTTTGGTTTGGTCAAATCCACCCTACTGCACGCCACTGTATATAACTGTTTTTTTTTTAGCTAAAATAATGTTTATTTTACCACGATAGTATCTAGAACATCTCTTCTTCTTTTCAGGGTGCAGTACCTGCAACTGTAGCAATAAAAAATGGCAAAATAAAAGTAGGGCTTACGGATTCGGAAATAAACGAACTTGGGGACACCGCTTTTAGTAAACCCATAAAAACTTCGAGACGAGACTTGGGATATGTCGTTAGTAATAAAAAGAATGGAGGTACTACGGTTTCTGGCACCCTCATAGCAGCCAATCGCGCAAATATCCCAATTTTTGCAACCGGAGGTAAAAACGAATATACAAAGCGCCTCCAATAATTTTTAGTACAGTAAATATACGAGGCGGCTTTCATAATTATACTTTTAATTTTGATAGGGATTGGTGGTGTTCACCGCGAAGCTGAATCAACTTTCGACATATCCGCTGACTTAATTGAACTAGGAAAATCATCTGTAGCCGTGGTGTCAAGTGGGGTTAAGTCTATATTAGATATCTCGAAAACTTTGGAATATTTGGAAACTCAAGGAGTTTTCGTAGCAACTTTTGGATCGAATAATGATTTTCCTGCATTTTATTCAAAGAACAGCGGAATTGCCGTACCTTATAACGTTAAAAGTGCCGGTGAAGCCGCTCGTATTATAAAAGCTAATAGAGATCTAGACATGAAGTCAGGTAAAGTGAATAGCTAACCAAGAACCGTATTGTTTTATTTCACATTTATATCTTTTAGGTATACTACTGGGTGTCCCGATTCCAGATGAGTATGCACTTGATCCAAAAGTTATCGAGGCCGTTATAGAAAAAGCCCTTAAAGAAGCCAAAGAGAAGAATATCAAGGGGAAAAATATTACCCCATTTTTATTATCTGCAATAGCTACGATTACGGAAGGAAAATCTTTAAGTAGCAGTATCCTTTTTAATAATATTAAATAGTAGTTTCATAAAAAAAATTATTTTTGCGGGAGATAAAAATTAAAAACGAAACAAACTCTTTTTAGCGATTTTCTCTATATTTTTGAGGTTATGTCGAAAAATGATTAATACAAAAGTTTTAAATTTTTTAATTATCTACAACTTTCATATTAAACTTTTTTCGATATATTGCATATTTCAGCCAAAAAAAATGTACGTGTCATTGCCAAGTAAATTTCTTTAACAAAATCATCTAGACATCGCATTGATAAAAAACAATGCAAAAGTTGCTGCTGATATTGCAGTCGCTTTAGCATCTCTCGAAAAATCACCAAGAAGTACTGATGATGGATCTTCCGAAACTCGGAAAAACATCGTTAGAAGACCTGTTAGTACATAATTTAATTTTAATGTCATGTTTCTCATATTTTATAAAAAAATTAGTTGGTGTACCGATGAAGAAAATGACACCAAATCTTCCCTTTACAGTACGACCATGTAATGAAATAAAATGACAATTAAATAATTTTAAGGTTATGTTGTCGATTGATGTCCAACCTTACGATAATGGCGTTTTACATCTGACAACTTTTGTCAAACGACGGAAATTTATTTATACACCGATTATTTGTTAACATTTCTTTCCAGATTATCATCGGTGGTTCAAATATGGATTGCAGTGCACTTTTAGATACAGAAGAAATAAAGGTAAGTCCATATTTAAGTTTTTTAAAACTTATATTAGAAAATAAATATATGAAACTAAGTCTACATGAATTAACCAGCTTTTGTACTTTTTGTACCTAATTCACAAAAATTACTTGTAACCCTGACAATAAACAACAAAATACACCGAGCGCTTACCGCAGAGATAAAAAAATGATTTATGAGTTGAAATTTCTTAGCCAATCGAATGCCTCTCAACGCTGCATCATTTGTTCTAATTGGATAATTCTGCATATTGACATTCGTCAATCAAGTTCGCGTGGAATGAATGAGGGTGTGGCAAAGAAAAAATTTATACAGATTGAGATCATTATGTTTTCTCCCATAATTTATTTATACAGGGTGAGTCACGGTCCATTGTGGCTAAACGGTTAATATTTTATTCATGGATATGTGGGTTGATAAAGGCTACATTTTTAAATTATTTTGAATTATACAGGTTGTCCCAAAAAAGTGTGGCGTATGAAAGTTATTTCTTATGGAAGACCCTATATTTTATTGCGTTTATAGATTAAACGTTAAAAATAAGATAAACTTTCTCAAGTATTCCCTATACCTAAGCTTTTTATTTTTCGAGATATTTTGATATTTCTAAAAATGGAAGCACTTACAAGAAAACCAATAGCTTGGAAACCTATGGAATCAGCCAAATCCAATTCTAACTGAAAAAAAATTAGACTAATAATTGAAAGCAATAATGTATTTAGAGTTGTTTAAAATTATACAGGGCGTCCAAAATTGGGCGATTTTTTAATGACATTTAAAAATGATAAAGGTCTAGATCTATTAATTTTGGAGTTATTTTTATTTTTGATAAATTTTACATTATTTTTCCACCGTAATGCCCAAATATAACACACTGTATTTGATCAGGTTAGACTATGATCCGAAAAAATTACAGATGAATCCACTTTTCATAATAATGGTTTAGTTAACCGTCATAACTTTCATTATTATGATACTCAAAACCAGCATTTGTTTCACTCAATACATCATCAGAACCGATGGAACATTAATGTATATTTCTTTGATGGCCATTTAAATGGGAGAAAATTTTAGCAGTTTTTAAGAAAAAGTTTCTGGGACCTGTTGTAAAATGTATCATTAGATATTAGACAAAAAATGATGTAATAGTCTAAGCTGATCAAATACAGCGTGTTATATTATGGCATTACGGTGGAAAAATAATGTAAAATTTAACAAAAATAAAAATAACCCCAAAATTAATAGATTTATGCATAGTAGACCTTTATAATTTTTAAAAGGTAATGGAATTTTCTACATAATAGGATTATAAAATACAGGGTGTCCTATTTAAAATAAGAACGATATTGTTGTTTGTATATGTTATTAAAGTATCATCCCATTTTGGACGCCCTGTATAATTTTAAACACCTCTAAATATATTATTGCTTTCAATTATTAGTCTAATCTATAAATGCAACACAATATAGGGTCTTCCATAAGAAATAATATAACTTTGATACGCCACACTTTTTTGGGACAACCTGTATAATTCAAAATAATTTTAAAATGTATCCTTTATCAACCCACATATCCATGAATAAACAAAATTTTCAAAATATTAACCGTTTAGCCACAATCAACTGTCGCGTCTGCCGTGACTCACACTGTATATATTCATAATTTTTTAAATGATCCTTATATGTATAAAGCGGGATAAATTTTGTTTTGCAATTGAAAATAGTTCAACTATACTTAGTTACCATATAATAAGTTTAGCCTTCGATCAAAGTGCTTGGCTGAATATTTGACTTTATGTCAGTTGCGAGTTACGCTAGGACATGTTTATTTCTTCAGAGTAAAAGTCAACTGTTTTTTTATTATTTTCCAAAAAAATAAATACAGGGTGAGGCAAACTTCTGACATCTGAGGATTACATCGTTGTGGTAAGAGATAAAATTTTCAAATTTTCTGTGAGCTAGTTCAATTAGCGAGTGCACATTTTGAAAATACTTTCGATTATACAGGGTGTTCCAAAATCTCGTGGCAGCATAAACTTAATTTTTTTTAAATGGAACATACTATATTTTGTTCAAGAATCGAAAAGATCTCACACCCACATAATATGCTATATTTTTTTGACGCCCTCGGTGTGATCTTTTTGATTCTTGAACAAAATATAGTATGTTTCATTTAAAAAAAATGTAACTTTGTGATGCCTCGAGTTTTTGAAACACCCTGTATAATCAAAAGTATTTTCAAAATGTGCATTCAGTAACTGTACAAGCTCACACAAAATTTGAAAGTTTCCGATGTCGGAAGTTTGCCCCACCCTTTATATAAAACTTACATTGAAATTAACCCGCTTTTGTTCCATTTACCTGTAACCCTGACAATAATAAGTCACTAAAAACAAAATGCACATGTTAATGCGTACTCGTCGCCCACGAGCTCATGCCCGATAACCTCATAACCTGCATACAAGGTTGCCAAGTCGAACTGGATTTCTTTAAAACTGATATACTTGCAATATAATATTTTTTTTTTGCATTTTATTAACTTGATAAAGATAAAAACATCTTGAGGTACCCAATCGCTAGAATAAAAAAAAACAAATCTTACTAACAGTACACTTTATTAAATATTTAGGTATATATACAATCTTGTACACGTTTTGTTAACATGGAATAGCTTTTGTAATAATAATAGTAAATAACAATTATATAATAATTTGCAGTCGCGCAAAACCAAAATCGGGAAGCTTATGAAAATTCGACAAATTTTTGGTCAGTTACGTCACTGTTATAAATGTTAGTTTTTAAAATTTAGTGGAGCGCTATTTAGGATTTACTATACGATATGCTCGTTTTAGACCAGGGCTAAACCGATTTTATATATGATCGGAAAATTTAGGGTAAATTAATAAAAATCCAGACTTAGTAAAAATGGGATATTGGTTTTTGTGGCTGAAATATGCATCCTATCGAAAAACGTTTAATATAATAGTTGCAGATAATTAAAAAATCTAAAATTTTTGTATTAGTCACTTTTCAACATAACTTCAAAATTATCGAGAAAAATGCTACAAACAGTTTTTTTGTTTTTAATTTTTATCTCCCGCAAAAATAATTTGTTTTTTATGAAACTTGGTGAAAACGTTCTTTTTTGTGTTTTAAATAAGCTGTAATTTTTTTAAAGCAAAATATTTATTTTTCGATTTTATACGAATTTAAATTAAAAAAAGCCTAATTTTTCCATATATTTTTCCATACGAACAATATATTTTTTCATATCATCTTAAAGTCGAGATTTCATCGAAGAAAATGAGCTCTGATAAAATGTAAAATTTTTCGATTGAAAATTAGGTTTTTAAAAAAAAATTCGTATAAAATTGAAAAATAAATATTTTGTTTTGAAAAAATTACAGCTTATTTAAAAAACAAAAAAGAACGTTTTCACCAAGTTTCATAAAAAACAAATTATTTTTGCAGGAGATAAAAATTATAAACAAAAAAAAAACGGTTTATAGCGATTTTCTTGATAATTTTGAGGTTATGTTGATAAATGATCAATACAAAAGTTTTAGATTTTTTTATTATCTACAACTTTTACATTAAACTTTTTTCGATAGGATGCATTTTTCAGCCACAAATCGTAAAAAACTGATATCCAACCCTCAAAACGTATATTTAGCTACCCCCATCCCCCTTTCTGAACTTTTACTCAGTCATCTTGATTTACTTATAATTTATCCTAAATTTTCCCACCACCCTCGTACTGGTATTTAAAATAGTTTTGGCCCCGGTGTATAAAACGTCAAGTCTATTAAATATATAAAATAATGATCGTTACTTCCAGAGACTCGGCTCGAACGAATTTCTCTAAGGTCTCCTGATCTTTTAGAATTTAGAGAGTGAGCTGGACCTGTCAGAGTTGCGAAAATATCGAAAATGACGAGCATTTCGTTTAGTGTACAATTTTATTTAGATTCGACAGTTTTTTGAGTGTACATGTTTTTAGATTAACAACTCCCAACGTATTCGGGGAATTCTAGGCACGAAAAGCGTACTGAAATATATCAATTCATTTTTTCACTTTGACAGTTATCATTTTGGGTCAATTTTTTTTAATAATTTTAGCACTAAGGGTATAACGTCAAAAACTGCAACATAGACAAAATTAAAACTTATCAAATGTTTGGTTAATTCATAAAAGATATTTGGTCGTATTTTTTTGTGATTTATTACAAAAATACACTGAGAAAAAATGTCGCTTTTGCAGCATGGGTATTAAATATCCAGAAAGTTATTGTATATTTACAGAAAATTTACATTTCGGTTTATGTAAATACAGGGTGAGTCTAGCACCGAAACTAATCGAGATAAAAGCGTTTTACATGGTTCGAAAATTCCTACAATTATAAAATATTGTTTGTTAATTCATCTAACATACCAATACAGCGTTGTTTCAGCCTATCAGACTTCATCAGCTGGGCTAGTGAGCTGAAACAGGGGCGTCTTGGGATGTCAGTTGAATAAACAGAATAAAAAATTACTTATATTTTTGGGAATATAATTTTTATCTTATTAATTCAGATCGTTGTTTTAGTTTTGACTATGTCGAGCAGTTTTTGACTACACCGATCACATTTTTTAACTAAATGCTATACAAGGGGTAAAAAAGTTACGCCATGCGAGTATTTCAAAAAACGAAAGATAAAAAACTATCAGCATCAAATTAAAATATCTATTATTTTTTTTTTCGTAAAGTTTTTCTTTACCGAATGCACTTTTTACTCTTTAAGGCGAGGCACTATGTAATTCTGATAAAGATAGTTAAGCTCATACCGACACACTTGTGATTTAAAGCGTCTTTTTGGATTAGGTATTATTTTTTTATTTGATAATTTGATATTCTCTTCACTGACAGTCTTAGGAGTTTCTAGGAAGATTTTACCGACCAGCACTTAAAGCAGACCTGCAAAATAAACAAAAAAGATTTTTAAAAATATGTCTTTTTCTAATTCTAATACTTAGGTATATATTTTTTCGATTTCCAATAATTTACACACAATTAAAATCCTTGTTTTAATAATAGTAATTTTTCAAATGTAATAAATACCACGAGTCCTCTAAATTTAATCTATAAAATTTAAGAGGACGAGTGGTATTTGGAAAGTTTATTTTTGGAATCATTTTATATTAAAAACAGAAAATATAGTTATTTATGCAAAAGACATAAATGCTCAATATTTTCTTTATCATATTCACTAAATATATTCGCCTCCATTTTTTAAATTAAACGTCAAATATTGAGGTGTTATAAATTTAAATACAGCGCTCACTTGATTTAATTCATTGTATACTAACGTAATACAAGTTGCCTATCTAGAAGTATTATGTAAGATTATTTATACAGGGTGAGTCACGGTAGACGCGACGGTCCATTGTGGCTACAGGTTGTCGCAAAAAAGTGTGGCGTATCAAAGTTATATTATTTCTTATGGAAGACCCTGTATTTTGTTGCATTTATAGATTATACATTAAAAATAAAATAAACTTTCTTAAGTATTCCCTATACCTAAGCTTTTTACTTTTCGAGATATTTTGATATTTCTAAAAATGGAACCACTTACAAGAAAACCAATAACTTGGAAACCTATGAAATCAGCCAAATCCAATTTTAGCTGAAAAATATTAGACTAATAATTGAAGGCAATAATGTATTTAGAGGTGTTTAAAATTCTACGGGGCGTCCAAAATGGGCGATTCTCTAATAACATATTCAAACGGTAATATTGTTCTTATTTTAAATATGTCACCCTGTATTTTATAACCCTATTATGTAGCAAATTACCTTTCAAAAATTATAATGGTCTACTATGCCTAAATCTATTAATTTTGGAGTTATTTTTATTTTTGTTAAAGTTATTTACATTATTTTTCAATCGTAATGACTAAATATAACACCCTGTATTTGATCATCTTAGACTATGATCCGAAAAAATTACAGATGAATCAATTTTTCATAATAATGGATTAGTTAACCATCATAACTTTCATTATTATGATACTCAAAACCAGCATTTGTTCCACACAATAGATCATCAGAACCGGTGGAACATTAATTTATATGGTGGAATTATAGACGACCAAGTTATTGGCCCATATTTCTTTGATGGCCATTTGAATGAGAGGAAATTTTTGTAATTTTTAAGAAAAAGTTTCTGGGAACTCTTGGAATATGTATCATTAGACATTAGACAGAAATGATGTTGCAATAGTCTAAGCTGATCAAATACAGGGTGTTATATTTAGGCATTACGGTGGAAAAATAATGTAAAATTTAACAAAAATACAAATAACTCCAAAATTAATAGATTTAGGCGTAGTAGACCTTTATAATTTTTAAAAGGTAATGGAATTTGCTACAAAATAGGATTATAAAATACAGGGTGTCCTATTTAAAATAAGAACGATATTGAGTAAACCAGTAAGGAATTTTAATTTATTAGATTCGACATCCTAAGACCGGTTTCTGTCTTTCGACTTCATCAGTTAGGCTTTTCGAATCCAATAAATAAAATTCCAAACTCGTACAAGTCAATAGCTATATCCGCTATAAGATAATATTTTTAGATGTGCTACCATCTATGGTAAGAAGATAGTATTGACATTAAATTTTGACTGAATCTAGTCAAGATGTCACTCTCTTCTTTTTTATCCCTTTCAGAGATTAATACAAAGTGAGTAAACCAGTAAGGAATTTTAATTTATTAGATTCGACATCCTAAGACCGGTTTCTGTCTTTCGACTTCATCAGTTAGCCTTTTCGAATCCAATAAATAAAATTCCAAACTCGTACAAGTCAATAGCTATATCCGCTATAAGATAATATTTTTAGATGTGCTACCATCTATGGTAAGAAGAGAGTATTGATATTAAATTTTGCCTGAATCTAGTCAAGATGTCACTCTCTTCTTTTTTATCCCTTTCAGAGATTAATACAAAGTGAGTAAACCAGTAAGGAATTTTAATTTATTAGATTCGACATCCTAAGACCGGTTTCTGTCTTTCGACTTCATCAGTTAGGCTTTTCGAATCCAATAAATAAAATTCCAAACTCGTACAAGTCAATAGCTATATCCGCTATAAGATAATATTTTTAGATGTGCTACCATCTATGGTAAGAAGATAGTATTGACATTAAATTTTGACTGAATCTAGTCAAGATGTCACTCTCTTCTTTTTTATCCCTTTCAGAGATTAATACAAAGTGAGTAAACCAGTAAGGAATTTTAATTTATTAGATTCGACATCCTAAGACCGGTTTCTGTCTTTCGACTTCATCAGTTAGCCTTTTCGAATCCAATAAATAAAATTCCAAACTCGTACAAGTCAATAGCTATATCCGCTATAAGATAATATTTTTAGATGTGCTACCATCTATGGTAAGAAGAGAGTATTGATATTAAATTTTGCCTGAATCTAGTCAAGATGTCACTCTCTTCTTTTTTATCCCTTTCAGAGATTAATACAAAGTGAGTAAACCAGTAAGGAATTTTAATTTATTAGATTCGACATCCTAAGACCGGTTTCTGTCTTTCGACTTCATCAGTTAGGCTTTTCGAATCCAATAAATAAAATTCCAAACTCGTACAAGTCAATAGCTATATCCGCTATAAGATAATATTTTTAGATGTGCTACCATCTATGGTAAGAAGATAGTATTGACATTAAATTTTGACTGAATCTAGTCAAGATGTCACTCTCTTCTTTTTTATCCCTTTCAGAGATTAATACAAAGTGAGTAAACCAGTAAGGAATTTTAATTTATTAGATTCGACATCCTAAGACCGGTTTCTGTCTTTCGACTTCATCAGTTAGCCTTTTCGAATCCAATAAATAAAATTCCAAACTCGTACAAGTCAATAGCTATATCCGCTATAAGATAATATTTTTAGATGTGCTACCATCTATGGTAAGAAGAGAGTATTGATATTAAATTTTGCCTGAATCTAGTCAAGATGTCACTCTCTTCTTTTTTATCCCTTTCAGAGATTAATACAAAGTGAGTAAACCAGTAAGGAATTTTAATTTATTAGATTCGACATCCTAAGACCGGTTTCTGTCTTTCGACTTCATCAGTTAGGCTTTTCGAATCCAATAAATAAAATTCCAAACTCGTACAAGTCAATAGCTATATCCGCTATAAGATAATATTTTTAGATGTGCTACCATCTATGGTAAGAAGATAGTATTGACATTAAATTTTGACTGAATCTAGTCAAGATGTCACTCTCTTCTTTTTTATCCCTTTCAGAGATTAATACAAAGTGAGTAAACCAGTAAGGAATTTTAATTTATTAGATTCGACATCCTAAGACCGGTTTCTGTCTTTCGACTTCATCAGTTAGCCTTTTCGAATCCAATAAATAAAATTCCAAACTCGTACAAGTCAATAGCTATATCCGCTATAAGATAATATTTTTAGATGTGCTACCATCTATGGTAAGAAGAGAGTATTGATATTAAATTTTGCCTGAATCTAGTCAAGATGTCACTCTCTTCTTTTTTATCCCTTTCAGAGATTAATACAAAGTGAGTAAACCAGTAAGGAATTTTAATTTATTAGATTCTACATCCTAAGACCGGTTTCTGTCTTTCGACTTCATCAGTTAGGCTTTTCGAATCCAATAAATAAAATTCCAAACTCGTACAAGTCAATAGCTATATCCGCTATAAGATAATATTTTTAGATGTGCTACCATCTATGGTAAGAAGATAGTATTGACATTAAATTTTGACTGAATCTAGTCAAGATGTCACTCTCTTCTTTTTTATCCCTTTCAGAGATTAATACAAAGTGAGTAAACCAGTAAGGAATTTTAATTTATTAGATTCGACATCCTAAGACCGGTTTCTGTCTTTCGACTTCATCAGTTAGGCTTTTCGAATCCAATAAATAAAATTCCAAACTCGTACAAGTCAATAGCTATATCCGCTATAAGATAATATTTTTAGATGTGCTACCATCTATGGTAAGAAGAGAGTATTGACATTAAATTTTGACTGAATCTAGTCAAGATGTCACTCTCTTCTTTTTTATCCCTTTCAGAGATTAATACAAAGTGAGTAAACCAGTAAGGAATTTTAATTTATTAGATTCGACATCCTAAGACCGGTTTCTGTCTTTCGACTTCATCAGTTAGGCTTTTCGAATCCAATAAATAAAATTCCAAACTTCTCTCTACCATAGATGGTAGCACATCTAAAAATATTATCTTATAGCGGATATAGCTATTGACTTGTACGAGTTTGGAATTTTATTTATTGGATTCGAAAAGCCTAACTGATGAAGTCGAAAGACAGAAACCGGTCTTAGGATGTCGAATCTAATAAATTAAAATTCCTTACTGGTTTACTCACTTTGTATAAATCTCTGAAAGGGATAAAAAAGAAGAGAGTGACATCTTGACTAGATTCAGTCAAAATCTAATGTCAATACTCTCTTCTTACCATAGATGGTAGCACATCTAAAAATATTATCTTATAGCGGATATAGCTATTGACTTGTACGAGTTTGGAATTTTATTTATTGGATTCGAAAAGCCTAACTGATGAAGTCGAAAGACAGAAACCGGTCTTAGGATGTCGAATCTAATAAATTAAAATTCCTTACTGGTTTACTCACTTTGTATTAATCTCTGAAAGGGATAAAAAAGAAGAGAGTGACATCTTGACTAGATTCAGTCAAAATTTAATGTCAATACTCTCTTCTTACCATAGATGGTAGCACATCTAAGAACGATATTGTCATTAGAGAATCGCCCCATTTTGGACGCCCTGTATAATTTTAAACAACTCTAAATACATTATTGCTTTCAATTATTAGTCTAATTTTTTTCACTTAAAATTGGATTTGGATGATTCCATAGGTTTCCAAGTTATTGGTTTTCTTGTAAGTGCTTCCATTTTTAGAAATATTAAAATATCTCGAAAAGTAAAAAGCTTAGGTATAGAAAACACTTAAGAAAGTTTATCTTATTTTTAACGTATAATCTATAAATGCAACAAAATATATGGCCTTCCATAAGAAATAATATAACTTTGATACGCCACACTTTTTTGGGATAACCTGTATAATTCAAAATAATTTTAAAATGAATAAACAAAATTTTCAAAATATTAACCATTTAGCCACAATGGAGACGCGACGTCATCCAGTATAATGGTAACGTCAAACAAAATAATAAACATTAAAGGATTGTATGTAAAGTTCAAACATGTAATTTAATTGAAGTAATAATTTGTGTATATGTTCAGAATTTTTTAACTTATTTAACAAAAGTTGAGTGTTGAAGTGAGTTATGTGTGTTAAAGCGATTTAAAATAAACGAATAAAAACAGGTTAGTTTACATATACATTTTGAAATTTGGTTATTAACATAGGTTACTAATAAAAGTTGTTAGATGTTTATATTTGACAATTCAAAAAAGGTAAACAGAGTTTTTAGCCATTTTCTCGATAATTTGCGTTAAAAAATCATCGATTCAAAAGTTTTAGATTTTTTAATTATCTTCAACTTTTACGTTAAAGTTTTTTCGGTAGGATGCATATTTCAGCCACAAATCGTAAAAAAGTACTTACATTTATGGTAAAAAATCCTCTTCAAGTGGTGGGCAGTGTATACGGAATGGAAAACGCATCGGTGGCGCAGTTGCAAAATAATTTTAAGCAGTTCTCTAGTTGCTTCGTTTATAATTTTAATGACTGAAATAGTTCCAGTACCGTCCTACAGGGTGAACTAGCTATTTTTATTATTATAGTGAAAAATAATTTCATCCGATACTTTTTTATTCTACAAGAAGTACGAAAATATTCGGCGGTTCACGATGTAGGTACTGGAATATTTTTATTTAGAGATACATCCACTTTAACTTTGGAACCGCCAATGGATTATTTAACTATATTCTAAATTTTATTAATATTTATTGTTTTAAATGACTAAAACTATCACTCAATGTTTTATAATTTTAAATATGCATTTTTTATTAGTTACTTTTTATATTTACACTGTACATTTTTGTTTTTTGGCCGTAAGTGGATGCAACTCTGTTTTGTATTCGTGTAAATTACAGACCGTGCAATTGTCACAAAGGATTTTTTATAATAGGAGGGTCTCGAAATTCCTTTTGATGTTAAATGGAAAAAAATTAAATTTTTTAAGGATTTATACAGGGTGTTTCATAGTTAAACCGACATACGTTAACTGTAAATAGAGGGAACTTAGGTGATTCTAAATAACCTTGGTTAATCGGTCTAACGCCTTTAATAACCGAGATACGGGGTGTTTTATCCATTTCGGCCAATATTTTGATAAGCCGTAACTTTAGAACCACCCTGTAGATTTCTCTCATACTTGGTACAGATATAGTGTATTAATAACCCAATACTATAGTGTAAGAACTACAATTAAAATCCAGATCCTGATTAAGAAGAATTTGCAAAATTTGAAAATCCCCAAAACAACACCCTGTATATCAGATTTTTTAAAATTGGGATGGATATTTGAAAAGAACGGAAAAAAATGAGTTAAAGTGAAAATTTTTTTTAAGTGCACATCCCATTCTACTACTGGAGTTTTAACGTCAAATTACATTAAATGCATTTTTTTCATTTTCACAAGTAGTAACTTTCGAAATACCAGGTAGATTTCTTTCATATTTGGTACAGGTATCATTTTTTAGTAGCCCAATCGTATAATGCAAGGACTATACTACAGTTAAAATCCAGATACGGATTAAGAAAAAATTATATAAAAATTGAAAATCCCCAACGCAACACGCTGTACATCGGATATTTTTTAAATTGGACCAGACATTCGAAACGAATGGAAAAACTGAGATGTTCTGACATATTTTTATAAATGCACATCTCGTTCTACATATTACTAAACTTTTAAAGTAAATTCAATTAATGCAATACATATTGTCACTTTCATAAGCCATAACTTTGGAAACACACTGTACATTTTTTTAATATTTGGTACAGGTAGATTGTTTGAATATCCCAATCGTACAATACAAGAACTAAAATTAAAATCCAGATCCGGATTAAGAAAAATTTGTAAAAGTTGGTAATCTCTAAAATAGCATCCTGTATATCAGATTTTTTTAAATGATACCTATTAAAAAAAAAGAAAAAAAAGACAAAAGATGTGTTATACTAAAATATTTTTATAAGTGCACAAGATCGTTCTACAAACAAAAAATACAGATTTAATTTTTCGGATTAATGCCGGATACAAAACTCATTAAACTATCAAGTAAGCTTCGGCAATAACACATCTTTTTTCTTTTTTTTTTCTTTTTTCAAATAGGTATCCAATTATATTTTAAAGAATCTAATACACAGGGTGCTATTTTAGAGATTATGAACTTTTACAAATTTTTCTTAATACGGATCTGAATTTTAACTTTAGTTCTTGTATTGTACGATTGGGCTATTTAAACAATCTACCTGTACTAAATATGAAAGAAATCTACAGGGTGTTTTCAAAGTTACGGCGATATATATTGCATTAATTGAATTTACTTTAAAAGTTTAGTAAAAGTAATGTAGAACGAGATGTGCATTTATAAAAATATGTCAGAATATCTCAGTTTATTCCATTCGTTTCGAATGTCTGATCCAGTTTAAAAAATATTTGATGTACAGCGTGTTGCGTTGGGGATTTTCAAATTTTATAAATTTTTCTTAATCCGTATCTGGATTGTAACTGTAGTATAGTCCTTGCATTATACGATTGGTCTACTAAAAAATGATACCTGTACCAAATATGAAAGAAATCTACCTGGTATTTCGAAAGTTACTACTTGTGAAAATGAAAAAAATGCATTTAATGTAATTTGACGTTAAAACTCCACTAGTAGAATGGGATGTGCACTTAAAAATTTTTTTCAGTTTAACTCATTTTTTTCCGTTCTTTTCAAATATCCGTCCCAATTTTAAAAAATCTGATATACAGGGTGTTGTTTTGGAGATTTACAAATTTTATAAATTCTTCTTAATCCGGATCTGGATTTTAATTGTAGTTCTTACACTACAGGATTGGGATATTAACACACTATACCTGTACCAAGTATGAGAGAAATCTACAGGGTGGTTCTATAGTTACGGCTTATCAAAATATTGGCCGAAATGGATAAAACATCCCGTATCTCGGTTATTAAAGGCGTTAGACCAATTAACCAAGGTTATTTGGAATCGCCTAAGTTCCCTCTATTTACAGTTAACGTATGTCGGTTTAACTATGAAACACCCTGTATCCGCTTATTTTAACAGCCAATGAGAATTTTTTAAATTCCAATACACGATAAAAAGTTTTTTTAATGATTGATAAATAAGTATTTTGCTTTCAATTTATACTTTGACATCTGCCACTGTCAGATTATTTGGTTTCTTTAATCTGTCTAAGATGACAAGATTTAGTCAAAAATCGCTAGAAAACATTGAACAAAATTAGTACACAAAATGACTCTTCAATAATTTATTCTTGGAAAATGCGTAATATACTAATATGACACTTTTTCTGTATATCACTGGAGAAAATTAAACTTTTCTTGCATGTGTGTTACGTTGTCCACTCTTGTCTACTCTACTTGAAACATTTACGGTTGTGATGCCAAAAATACATCATAAATTTTACTCGATTTATTTCCCTTTACATTTTTTACTTCCTTTTACGTTTTTCCCAATTTTCTGTGAATTATATGGCGTAATACTCAAAGAAAGTGTCAATTATTCGTTAAATTTTTATTTGGACCCTTCGTATCTCGGCCCTTTTTTCCTCAGTGACTTTGCACGGCCTGCTTTACACCCTGGTCGATGGTAAATTCCTGAAATTTCAGCAGGGATCATCCTTGACCCTTGACCTCGGTTTACGTTTAAATATATCCTCCAGTGGCGTGGCCAGAGGACCTTTCTTCACGCGGCCCCACCTGCCGCGGTTGAATAGACCCTCTAGGCGGTACTTTAGTCATATATTTTCGCGACTCCTGAAACGAAAAAAGTTGAACTAAGACAAAACTAAATGAAATATAAACTTTTGATTTTTTTTTTCTTTACCTGTACTCCCTCATTTCGTAGTTATTGTTCCCGTTGGGATTTTTCGTTTGCGCCGGGGGTGAGGAGAGCAGAGCCGCACTCTCGGGCCTCACCAGGAGGGACTCCCTCTCGCTTTCGGCACTTTCAGCCCTCATAGTACCTGGCACCATGCCGTTCACATTAGGCAGCTCCAACTCTGTACGAAGTATCCGAATCTTTTGGATCATTTCGCGGATTTCGTAACGCAGAATACCTAAAAATATTATTTTTCAGAAATTGTAGTAGAAAAATTACAGTATGCTACTCCTATTTCACATTCGAGAGATAGGGGTACGTGTTAAAACTTTCAGACACCATTAGGTTACATTTTGCCCTCGATGTACAATGCACGAATGGGTCTTATAGTAAACACATAGAGTTAGAATTTTACTTACCCAGGAAGCACATTTTGAGGAAGGCTAGTACGCAGTAACCAAGAATGGCGAGCAAGGATGCGGTTGATCTGAGATACGCTAGTAGTCTTTCATCGCAACCGTTCGTATGATGCAGTTGTTCTACTTCGCAGGTACTGTTCACCGTCCTTGGGGGTTTGATGCAGCAGCTAAGGGGAATCTGCTGCATTTGTAGCGCGCTGCTATTGTAATCGTCTGGACCTGTTACGCCGCAACACGTTTGGTCTGACTGAAGCCTGGTACAAAAAATGTCGTAAAGTATTTTCATATGTTAAACTCTAGTACAAAAATTCAAAAGTTCAAAAGTTTGTTTATACATTTTTGGTAGGCTATAATGATTCGTATGAGGAAAAATACTCAAATAATTCGCACAAAACATTCAGAGATACAAAACCCAAAATGAGTTTTTGCATACCGCACACCCTCCGGCAACATACAAGGATAATCTGCCATCCGATATCAATAAAAATGCAAACTTTTTACAGTAGGTGAAAAGGGTCGTCTCAAAGGGAAAGAAGATCACGGGCATTTATCGCGATTTATGTTATTTCGTCTTCACTGTAGAACATAAGCCCTCGAATGGCTCTAGATAAGCCCCAGCATTTATATGTCGAATATAATGGTTCTTTTAAGATTTTATCAAAATGGACTTTCAGAAAAACCTTGCGTAGGCGGTATTTTAATAATTTTTTTGTCATCGAGTATTTTCTAGGTAAATAGAATAAAAATGTGCTCAACGAACGTATTGAAAATTCAGTAAATTAAACAAATGGAACAAATGGAACTTACTGAACAATTAATTTATCCTAAAATAACATTAATGGCTCTTTTAGATCCTTTGTTCCACAAGATTAGCAATGAGAGATGTTGCGTATACGTATAAGTAGAAACTAAATTCTATCAATTCATTTTTGGAGACCTGAAGAGCGTATTTGCGGAGTTGCCGCATTTAGTGTGTAGTATCCTAGGATTTATGTCCCAAAATGTGTTCATTCAACACCAAATATCTCAAAATCAATAACTAGGAATAACAAAAATTTTTCACCAAATATCCTCGAAAATGGTGTATTTTGATTTCATGTTCATAAATTTACCGAATGGCACTTTTCCCATACAGGGGCAACCAAAACTCGGTAAGTATCATTTTTTTCTCAGTTTTTTCAAATGGAACACCCTGTATATAGTGTCATACCAGAATAGTCAACACTATGAGCTTCCAGAAAATGTAAGGTTTGCCTACTTGATTTTCACCGGAAATGCATCTAATTCTTAAGGAAAGTATGAAAAATGTCATAAAAGCAATAATGATATTTTTTTATTCAATGATGGACAAACATGGAACAAAATAAACTCAAAAAAATGTAAAAAACCGTCATTTCACAGTAGATGTTCAAACAATCACCCGTTTTAAGCTATGCATAACCGGACACGGTGGTCTAGTTGGTAAGGCGTCTGCCGATTCAGCTTGGTCAGTGTTCGGGGAGTAGGTTCGAATCCTGCCGTATTCAAGTGTAATTAAAGTCAGATAAGACTTTGGGCAAGTGCAAAAAGGTATTTGTGTCATACGCAGTTTCATTCACGCCGGTAAACAGGCCGGATGAGATCGGATATATCGTGGAACTGATAGGGATTGGTGACATAATTACACAATTGTTAGTCCTGAGTTTAAGGTGATTGAGGACCGTGGTTCGGAGCCCACGATAAGCTGTAGATCTCGTCCAGTTTAGGCCATTAGGTCAGAAAAGATACGTTAAAATTAACAAACAAACAAACAAGCTTTGCATAAATTAAGTCTATCTACGACTTCAGTTATATCTCAAAATCAGTAACTCGGAATAACAAAATTTTTTCACCAAATATCCTCGAAAATGGTGTATTTTGATTTCATATTCATAAATTTACCGAAAGGCACTTTTCCCATACAGGGGCAACCAAAACTCGGGATCATTTTTTTCTCAGTTTTTTCAAATGGAACACCCTGTATATAGTGCCATACCAGAATAGTCAACACTATGAGCTTTCAGAAAATGTAGGGTTTGCCTACTTGATTTTCACCGGAAACGCATCTAATTCTTAAGGAAAGTATGAAAAATGTCATAAAAGCAATAATGATATTTTTTATTCAATGATGGACAAACATGGAACAAAATAATCTCAAAAAAATGTAAAAAACTGTCATTTTACAGTAGATGTTCAGACAATCGCCCGTTTTGAGCTATGCATAAATTAAGTCTATCTACGACTTCAGTTAAAGTTGATCTTGTAGTAGAGCGAAGAAATCCACTAATTCTATTTTTCCTTCAGCGTCGTTGGTTTGCCGCTAATTTATTTTTGTGCTCACTTCTTGTGTTTCACATTTTCTGTTTCCACAAACCTCTTCTTCGAAAACTCTCGAGTCGCATACATTCTACTGGCTAAAAGCTGTAACATCTATCCGGAATGTCGATCATTTTATCAATTATATCAAATCACCCTTGGAACATTTGAATGTTACAGGAACTGTCAACAAACATGACATTTTATTATCGAAGTGAATTTATAGTTTAAATCTAATATTTTCTCGTTTCGAAATGAAATTATCCACCGAAGAAATGATAAACATGATCTAAATCAAATATTAGGTCTAAATTATAAATTCACTTCGATAATAAAATGTCATCTTTGTTGACAGTACCTGAAACTTTAAAATGTTCCAAGGGTGATTTGATATAATTGATAAAGTGATCTACATTCCGGATAGATGTTACAGAAACTGCTTTTAGCCAGTAGAATGTATGCAGTTCGATATGCGACTCGAGAGTTTTCGAAGGAGAGGTTTGTGGAAACAGAAAATGTGAAACACAAGAAGTGAGCAAAAAAATAAATTAGCGGCAAACCAACGGCGCTGAAGGAAAAATAGAATTAGAGGATTTCTTCGCTCTACTACAAGATCAACTTTAACTGAAGTCGTAGATAGACTTAATTTATGCATAGCTCAAAACGGGCGATTGTCTGAACATCTACTGTAAAATGACAGTTTTTTACATTTTTTTGAGATTATTTTGTTCCATGTTTGTCCATCATTGAATAAAAAAATATCATTATTGCTTTTATGACATTTTTCATACTTTCCTTAAGAATTAGATGCGTTTCCGGTGAAAATCAAGTAGGCAAACCCTACATTTTCTGAAAGCTCATAGTGTTGACTATTCTGGTATGGCACTATATACAGGGTGTTCTATTTGAAAAAACTGAGAAAAAAATGATCCCGAGTTTTGGTTGCCCCTGTATGGGAAAAGTGCCATTCGGTAAATTTATGAATATGAAATCAAAATACACCATTTTCGAGGATATTTGGTGAAAAAATTTTGTTATTCCGAGTTACTGATTTTGAGATATTTGGTCTATTCTGGTATGGCACTATATACAGGGTGTTCTATTTGAAAAAACTGAGAAAAAAATGATCCCGAGTTTTGGTTGCCCCTGTATGGGAAAAGTGCCATTCGGTAAATTTATGAATATGAAATCAAAATACACCATTTTCGAGGATATTTGGTGAAAAAATTTTGTTATTCCGAGTTACTGATTTTGAGATATTTGGTCTTGAATGAACCCATTTTGGGACATAAATGTGACCATAACTTCAGAACCACCTGGTATAAACCCATACAACCCTATATTTTTGAGAAGCACTCTTCCGAAGGAATTCAATCGAGTAAAAATATATAGGGTGTTTCATTTAAAAAAAATTAACTTTGATAAGTCACACATTTATGGGACACCCTGTATGTTGGTAGTTATTTTTGGAACATAACTTTCATTGCTATTTACAACTTTTATTTGAAACATTTTTTCCTATCTTCAAAAGGAAAGCAGCTATCCTCCACGCACGCATCGTTGATACACCCGGTATATATATATATATATATATATATATATATATATATATATATATATATATATATATATATATATATATAGCTCGTACAACATTCTGGCCCGTAGTGATATAAGAGGACTGTTGAATATGTACTTAATTAAGAAATACTGGAATTATGGTGACAATTCCACTCAAAAAACTTCAAAAATCGTAGTTTGCTATCGGATATTTAGCCTATGAGGAAGGAAGAGAAAATATAACTGGATAAAAAATCGATAATACCACGTTGCCCGGTTAACGATGTGTGTTTGTTATTTATTTATGTGTCACGTCAGTTTAAGTTCATCGAATTGTCTCAACAAATACCAGCTCGAGCACAGATTTTGGGCAGGATATTTTTTGTAAGTTTGATTTCTCGTATTTACTTTCATATAGGCAATTTAACTCGATATGTTGGATAAAATAATTCGACCTGCGGTCTCGTTATTTTTTCACAGATCTCGTTAAATTTCCAATGAAAGTAAATACTCTATTTCAAACTTATGAAAAATATCCAGCCAAATCTGAGCTCTAGTGGTATACGCCTGCCCAATTCGATATCACTTGACACGAGAACGACTGATTCTGCAACGTATTCAAAGCCACGTTGATACTTCTCTGATTCCCCAACAAGCGGGATTCAGACCTGGAAAATCCTGTACTGGCCTCAACCTCACAGAACACATTGGGGTTTTAGAAAAAGTTAACAACAGGAGTAGTCCTTATCGACCTAACCGCAGCATACGATACTTTAAATCACAAAAAAACTGCTCCAAAAAGTATATAGCACTACAAAGGACTTCAGGTTGGGGCAGGTTATAGGATCACTTCTTCAGAAAAGACGGTTTTATGTAGAACTTCAAGAAAAAAAGCCGATGGAGACTCCAAAAAAGTGGACTACCACAGGGGGGAAGCGTTTTGGCTCCAACTCTGTTTAACATTTATACCAATGATCAACGAACATGCTAGGCATTTCCTATATTCCGACGACCTTGCAATCTCCATACAGGGTAGAACTTTTAGGGATATAGAAGTTAAATTGGAAGCAGCTCTGAAAACTATGTCCACCCACTACCGCGAAAACGCTCTTAAACCCAACCCAGCAAAAACAAAAGTTTGCGCCTTCCACCTTAATACACACGAGGCAAACTTAAAATCTCATGGGAAGGTGAAGAACTCGCCCACATTGATACACCGAAGTACCTGGGTGTTACTATGGACAGAACGCTATCCTTCAAGCATAATACTCGGCAAAATTGACAGCCAGGAACAATCTAATAAAAAAACTTGCTGAAAGTAAATGGGGCGCTAAACCTCAAGTCCTGAGAACATTTGCACAAGCACTTTGCTTCTCTACAGGAGCGTATGCTGCCCCAGTATGGTGCCGAAACATGCAAAACAGGTTGACGTTGCTCTCAATCAAACCTGTAGAATTATCACTGGGTGCATGAAAGCTACCCCCCTGGAAAATCTCTGTAGAGCGGCAGGTTTCTCAACACCAACCGAACGCAGAAAAGGCATAGAACATGTTGAGAAGTTTAAGCAAATGCTTGATGAGTGCCATATCCTACACGGACATCAAGAACCAATGAGGAGACTAAAATCCAGAAATAGTTTACTTCAGTCTGCTCCACTGGACCCACCAGATAATTTCCCCCAGTAGGAACTTCACTCATCAGGCTCTACCCTGGACTGGAAAACCTGGAAAACATTAAACCAAATATGAACAGGAGTGGCACCGGCGAAAAAGAAAATGATCAGATGGGGGATACAGGAAGACCAATCAAACCTTTGCGACTGTGGCGAAGTGCAGGATGAGGACCATATCCTGAGATGCATACTGTGCCCTGCGACGAGTTCCATAGATGATATGTGGATTGCCAACGACAACGTTATTAACGTAGCCCGCTACTGGGCTGAAAGATTCGGACTCGAGAAGAGTAAAAGTAAAGTAGGGAAGAAATTAGAGAGGATGGGTTTAGATTAATTTTCGGTACTGTTTTGAGGGAAACTCCTGGTGCACAAAGCACAAGAAAACATGAAAACACACGTATTCACCTAAAGTAGTAAACTGTGGAATTAATAATAATAATAATAATAATAATTTAGTCATTAAAACTTTACAACTTTACAAGCATTACAATAAAAAAATGAACAAACATGGGCTCCTCAAGGAAATTAATCCGCGAACACTTTCTTTTGACCAGCTCGGTTCGAATTTGGGGAAAACCCTTATCGGCCATGATCTCATCCCCCGGTTCTAGTAATTGTAAAAATCCGGAACTGCTGACGATCTGGCAATCACTAGAGAAAATGTGAATTTGACAAATATACGCCTGTCAATTTCGATTTCGCTTGACACGAGTGGCGCTCTAACGGAATTTTAGGTAAAATTTAAAGTTATTCAACTTTATTTTTGACTAAATTCAACTTTAAAGAGTAAGTGAGACGTCGGTAAATATACTGACCTGTCCCACATTTCTGTGAAATCCTCATTGGTCCCGTACTCCTGGTAGAACCGGACGCGCAGCGCCGGCCTCAGTTCCTGGCACACTTTTTCGAACCGAAAGGCCCAGAAGGCACCTATCACCACGTCACCGAACAACAGCACTAACAACAACAACCAATAAGCGTTCAGTAATTTCTCGCTAAGCCGCAACGCGGCAAGACAGCCTAGCAGCTGAAGAGCACCGCCTTGCGTCAACAACGCTAAGTAGGCGTAAAGGAACGAGGGCTGGTAAAGTGTGAGCGATGGTATGAGCGAACGTCTGAAATCGAAGAGGACAGTCCTGACGGCCGCACCGCCAAATGCCAACGCTCCTGCGAGTAACGCCGTATTGCAAGTGTAAATCCAGAGGCGGTAGTAGCGCATCGCCCTGTTGCTGACACCCGAGGCACCTGAAACATACATATAATTTGATTTTTTTACATTTCCAATTTATATTATAGTCGGCACAGAAATCGGTCAGAATGCGTAAACTGAGTCATGAATTTCCAGGTAGTCCGATGAAAAAAAACATTCTTATTTACTAGATACAGGATGGTTTTAACTTACCAGCTGCCGCTCCGCCTCCGCCAGTTCGTCTGCTAAGCGGCATTCGCCTCCGTAGCCCCCCCTCAATCCCAGTGCCAGTTCCCATCGCCCCCCATGCACCTGTAACAATTAAGAACCAGTTAATAATAATAATAAATTATTACCCTCAACACAGAATATATTTTAGGATATTTCTAGGAAATATTTTTTCTATCAATTTTTTTTTACCAATTTTGTTTTTTCCACAAAATTGTTTTTTAGGGATTCACCAAGTTTGGCTTGAAATAAAAAAGTTTGGCTTGCACTTGAAAGTCAAGCTTTCTAAAAAGAGAAGCTTGGATTGGCTTGATTTTTGCTGATAAAGGCTTAGTTTTCAAGCTTTTCCATGCTTTATCAAGCTTTAAGCTCAGTGACACAGCATAAACAATTGCCCAACTGCCGCCGTCTATCTACTGTCTACTTTTAGTTACCGTTGATTGCTTAATGAGATTTACTGAAACTCTAATTACTGTTTCAAAAATTTTAAAATTAACTAAATCTGTCACAGAGTTAGCAAACTTAAATGAAAATTTTCATTCGCAAGATATGTCTGTTTTGCTCACATTTTAAACTTGGCGGCGCGTGATTTCATGAACATTCTTCAAATTAATGTTGATGATTCGAATGAAAAAATGTACGTTTCTGAATCTGATGACAGTGATGGCGAACAGGGACCAATTTGTTCAGAAGATAAAGTTTGGCAAAATTAAAATTATTGAAAAATTTTGTGATACCTTAAATTTGAAAATGTCAAAATTAGATGTCGTTTCAAGATGGAACTCTTCTTTGGATATGCTGTCTTGGGCCCTAAATTTAAAAAAATGCTATTAACGTTCTATGCGATAATACGGCCAATTTAAAAACTTTAATGAATGGTCTCTCATTCAGAGCGTTTGAAATTATTTAACAGGTTTCAGTAAACTCTCAACCACATTGGAAACAGAGCTGGGACGAATCCTCAAATCACGAGATGTGATAGGAATCACGGATCCAAAGTCCGAATCGTTTTTACTAAAAAAAAAAGGATTCGAATCAAGTGATTTTCGGATCACGAATCACGGATCATGTCAGTGTAATATCATGTAATCATGTAATATGTAAGATTGTATGATTCCTAATCATCACCGGCAAAACTAACGTAACAATTCTTTTAGAGTTGACCCCACCCCTCAAACGGCCAAAATCACCCCCGAAAGGATGATGAACTTATTTTTCGCTATAAACGAGAACACCCGAGTCATCGCCCATGATGTTGGATCTTCTTCACGAGTCGACTCTAACCCCCAAACAGCCACCTCCAAAACCGTGAAACATTTTTTTCGCTATAAACAAGAAAACGGGATATGACGCGGGTTTTCTCCATTAAGTATACAGAATTAATCTGTTCAACTCACTAATGGGTTAGTAGAAATAAAAAAAGATTTCCTTTAAAAATTGTGCTGACTTTAAAATTATTGGGTAACCGTGGCATAGGTCCACAGAAACCGGACAAATAAACATTCAAATGACCATCCGATTATTAGTTTCATTCGAATACAGAGAATCCGACTATGAAAATTCATCCGATTATAGTAGTGTCTGTAAAAGGATCCGAACCTAACATTGATGATTCGAATACGAATCCTTTAGGATTTCTTCGGCGAATCCGGATCACGAATCCTTTTTTTTTAAGGATTCGAATCACCGGCATCGGATCCTCAAAAAGGATTCGAATCATATGTGATTCGAATCCTCCCCAGCTCTGATTGGAAACAGAAAAAATGTACTTTACCAATGGTGGTAATAGGAATAAATTTATTATTAGATAAATTAGAAAAATGGGCAAGTGACTCAGACAACAAAATTGTCTCTTCAAGCATCACGTGATAAAGTATTAAAACATGATGAGACAAACAAAGAAACAAATAAATACATTTTATAGTAGAATGCATAAATATTAGGTGGGTCTTCTTCTAAAAATTATGGTCCGCATAGGCGTTGGAGGAAAATGTTCACCTTAAGATAATATCATCCTAAAAAGCTTCAAAGCTTGGCTATTATAAAAGCTTGGCTTGTTTTTTGAATGTCTGTTGTTTTTGGCAACTTTTTTCTCCAAAATTCTTTGCGACATATTTTGAATAAAACATTTTGTCGTGAAATATCTTTAATTATTTTTTAAAAGTTTATAAACTTATAGAGTATAAATATTTTTTCATTATCGAAACCGCAACACCCTCCCGAAAACCGTATATTCCAAACTCATTATCAGAAAATAACAAAGTTATCATCCAATTGCTACATAGTCTTTCACACGGCATTTACACGGAAGTTTCGTTTGCTCTTTGGGAACGATGCCAACAAATTTTCTCATATTGGATGGAATTCTTTCGACGTTTTATTACATTTTTCGGCTGTTATATGAACGCGATGTACATGCGAAATGCAAAACACGATATAAAAGTTTTTAAATGTAAAACTAAATTCATTCAACTCTTTTAATTTTTTTGTTGTATGGCGACGCTATAAAATAATAAATTATAGAAGTCAAGTCACACGGTATAAAACACGCGAATAGTGAACCTACTTACATTAAAGTTGGGACTTTTACTATATTTTAAGTTTTTTTAATAAAGGAAGAGTCTCGGGGTCCGCATTGCGCATTATACTGCATATATACTTTAATGATAATGAAAGATTTCTCTTACTTTTAATATTCTTTATTTTCCAATTAATCTATCTGACATTTCAAGTCTAACAACCTAATCAACATCAAAACAAAAACAAACATGCAATAACAACCACCAGCTTTTTCCCCTAAAGTTCCCTTTACATAATTTTTTTTATTTCAATTCCCTTAAAATACACCTTCCATATACTTGTCTCAATTTTTACACCATAACAATACTTACTATAAGCATCTTACTATGAATGGGTGTGGAAGCAAACATTCAAAAATGAAAGATCAGTGCATAAAATGGTTAATTATATTACAATTTCTAAAATCTAAAATCTTTGTGGTAAAACTAAAAACCTGAATTACAAATCCATTTAGCATTTGAGTGGGGTAGTTTAGAGAGCCCAGAACAACTTTTATGTATCAACATCAAACATGAGTCACACCTCACACTTGGCTGAATGTTATCAATGCAAAACCATTATTTCTTGTTCTGTCTTTCGTCTATAAGCTTTTCAAGCAGTAGAAATGCAGAATCATCAAAAAAATTATATTATTTTAATATCAACTTCTTTTTCATAAATCATACAATTACAATTCATGAGTTCACAACTTTTAGGTAAATTGCTAGACTGAAATTTCAACCACCACTTCATGCTTGTTAAAAATTGCAAGCAATATTTTTTTTGCGTTGAAACTAATGTCTGGTTCAAAAATCCAGTTTTATTTTTTATTTAACTTTGAATTTTCGCAGTGATATACACTATTACACCCGGCAATCAAATAATGAAAATTTATTAAGATTTTCAACCACAAATGGCCAAAACAGCACATTTTTCATATACAATAATATGTTAACAAATATACAGGGTGTCCCACGACTATTCCCTCGTTCTCTTGTGCCTAAACGGTACAACATATCAGCTTAATTTTTTGGTAACATATGTAAATTGATAAGATCTACTTGTTTAAATTATTTGTAACTATACAGGGTGATCCAGAAAATTGTAATTTATCAAAGTTCGGTTTTTTTTAATGGAACACCCTGTATTTTATGACATTTTTAGATTATACGTTAAAAACTAAGTCAACTTTATTCAACGTTCCCAATATATATCTCTTACCAATTTTGAGAAAATCGTGATTTTAAGAAAAATATTCTATTTAAACAAGAACTCTTACTTTCAGTAACTCAAATTTATATCGATTTATTCTGACTTTTAGGGCTTTCATTTGTACTATGTAGGATTTCGATATTTTGCACAGGGTGTTTAGGACAAGGATTCTAATTTTATATTTTTCAAATATCAAAAACTCACTTAACTTAAATCGACCACCCTGTATTTTTTTATCCTATCTGAAATAACTTTTCATTTTCTATCAAAAACTATGAGTAACGCATATGTATAAAATTAACGATTAAAAAGTTATTAGGATTTTTCTCTAAAATTTCTATTTTTTTTGTTTAAATTCTAATAGGCAATGATTTTTTTATTGTTGATAAATAGGTATGGGATCAAAACTTGATTAGAAATGAAACTAAAATCCAGACGTAAACATTTATGAAAAAAAATACTATAATAAATGCTCAAAGTGATGACCATTTTCCTCTATGCATAACCGCACTCGTTTTTCAAAAGATCTCAAAACGTTTCTTAGGATATCTGGTATTATAGTAGCAAACGCATCCTTTATTTTAATCTTAGGTAGGTGGAGCGTCGTAAACTAAATTTTTAATGTAACCCCAAAGAAAGGAACCCATGCCGGTTAAATCAGGAGATCTAGATGGAAATTCATGTGGACCTGCCCTTCCGATCCATTTATTGGGGAATAGGGGAGATCACAAATGAGTAAATCCAGTTTAAATGTGCAAATAATTAAAATGTAACCACTAAACGACATGTTTGCATAATTTTTATTACAAAGTATTCTGTAATATTTTCAAAAACACCATTTGAAAATCATAAAAATTCAGTGAACATTCAAACAGCTACTTAGGCGCTCAATGCTACGTCACAAGTACTATGAATTGTGTTTCGTCTACCGATCAATAGATAAGGACGGCAACGATGTTTTCCTAGCTTCGCTTGGCATCGGCAGTCTACGAGAGCTATGTGATTGGCCAAAGCCGCCACAGTGTGACGTATATTCCCGGACTTTTTTCGTCGTTTGAACGAGAGTATTTTTTCTGGATTTTTTTAATAAAGAACTACTTTGACTAAATATTCGAAAAAAATATTCTTCGACTTGGCTCGTTGTAATGAGAGCTGTGGTATTTTTTTCAGGAAATTAGTGTTCTCGTCCATTGTCTACTTAAATAATTCCTTACATTCAGACTAAAATGAGGAGAGGCACCATCTATCTGTAACCATTTTTTTTCTAATATCTACAGAAACTTCATCTAAAAGACTCCATCAAAAACATATGGACCAATCACAAGGTCTCCAACAATTCCACCAAATACAATGAGACTCCACCGATTTTGGCGGTCAACAGTGCGATACAGGTGACGGTTTTCCGTATCATAGTAATGAAAGTTATGTCGGTTTATCAAGCCGTTGTTGCGGAAAGTGGATTCGTCGGTAAATAAAACATATTTAAAGAATTCATCATCTTACCCAACTTTTTGAAGACTCCATAAGCAAAAATCTAACCTCCGTTGATAGTCTCGTCCATATAAATTCTGGTGAAGTTGTATATGATAAGGATGGTCCTTATGTTTTTTCAAAATTCTGCAAACACTTGTTTTACTAATTCTAGTTTGTCTAAAAATTTCTCTTAAACTGACATTTGTATTTTCAACTACTGATCCTAAAACTAAGAACTCATTATTTACAATATACTTTGCTTTGGTAGGTTTTTTGTAGAATACACTACCAGTTTGACTAAAAGTTTGTAGCAGTTCCTCAAACGCCCTTTTGTCTGGATGTGGTCGATCGGGATACTTTTCTGCGGACACCCTTGACGCTAACAAAAATTTCTAAAACATTCACCTAGGATAAAGGTCATTCTTCTTGAGAATAGTGCTTCATTTTGTTAATCTTTAATAATGTCTATTGAAAATACTACTATTGAAAACAATACCACTACTGAAAATAAATTAATAATTTAGACAGTAGTCATTTGATAGATCATGGACATCTGCTAACTAGATGAGTTTAAAACCATGGCCTACTCCAATAGGAAACATTACGTTCACAGAAATTTTAATAACTTTTTAATCGTTAATTTTATACAAATGCAATATTCATAGTTTTTGATAGAAAATAGAAAGTTATTTCACATAGGATAAAAAAATACAGGGTGGTCCATTTAAGTTAAGTGAGTTTTTGATGTTTGAAAAATATAAAATTAGAATCCTTTTCCTAAACACCCTGTGCAAAATATCGAAATCCTACATAGTACAAATGAAAGCCCTAAAAGTCAGAATAAATCGATATAAATTTGTGTTACTGAAAGTAAGAGTTTTCCGTGTTTTTAGTTCTTGTTTAAATAGAATATTTCTCTTAAAATCACGATTTACTCAAAATTGGTAAGAGATAGATATAGGGAACGTTGAATAATGTTGACTTAGTTTTTAACGTACAATCTAAAAATGTCATAAAATACAGGGTGTTCCATTTAAAAAAACCTAACTTTGATAAATTACAATTTTCTGGATCACCCTGTATAGTTACAAATAATTTAAACAAGTAGATCTTATCAATTTACATATGTCACCAAAAAATTAAGCTGATATCTTGTACCGTTTAGGCATAAGAGAACGAGGGAATAGTCGTGGGACACCCTGTATAAAACATCACATATTCACATAGGTTATGTTTCACCCATCTCCCGCCGCCAGCTAACCAGAGGTGCGGATCTCGATTACTAATTAATTCAGGTCCGCAAATTGCCCCTTTATTTTGTATTTGCGGACCTGCATTAATTAGTAATAGGGGTCCGCAATTTGCGGACCCCGAGACTCTTTCTTTAATAAGTTTTATATCCAGATTTCTCCTAACTTTATTGAAAAACTTTCAAGATATGAAAATATTCGGTAACATATACGACCTCGAATAGTTCTTATAATGGTTGCTAAAGATTGGCATACGTTATTATTAGGTAGTTTCCAAAATCATAGGGTTGTACTAATAAAATTTTGAGCATTTATTTAGTTCAAATGTTTTAATTTTTATTTTCGTTGATAATTCAAAAATAAACTACAAACATTACAGATATTCGTGTTTTAGTTTTAGGTGATTAATTTAGTTATTCCGGTGATTAATTTAGATTTTCACATCCTACATTCCACGTGAATTAAAAATAAAAGTTACACAAAATAGAATTAACGGTTATACTCTAAAAATAAATTGAATTTACTAAACGTGTGTTAGATATGGTTCGACAGCAAGAATCAATGATGTGAACACAATAATTGTAAATGACTTTATTTGCCACGGATTTATTTAACTGCCTATTTTATAGCTGTATGAATGGTTTTACAAATAATTTCAAAAAATTTGACAAGACTCTATATCTACATGAAATAATGTTTTATTTAAATTTTTATTATTAGACACAAAAACACAGAAAATTTAGGGTAAATTATAAGTAAATTAAGAAACATCAAGACGGCTGAGAAAAAATTCTGGAAGGGGGGTGGGGTAGCTAAATATACGTTTTGAGAGTTGGGTATTGGTTTTTTTACGATTTGCGGCTGAAATATTCATCCCATCGAAAAAAGTTTAACGTAAAAGTTGTAGATAGTTAAAAAATCTAAAACATTTTTTAAGGAAAACGCTAATAACCGTTTTTTTTTAAATTTTTATCTCCTGCAAAAATAATTTTTTATTATGAAACTTAATAAAAACGTTCTTTTTTATGTTTTAATATTTCAAAGCAAAATATTTATTTTTCGATTTTATACGAATTTAAATTAAAAAAAAGCTTTTTTTTCCATATTTTCCATAGAAACAATATATTCTTTTCATACTATCTTAAAGTCGAGATTTCAACGAAGAAAATGAGCTGTTTTCTTAAAATTGTATTTTAAATGAATTGCGTAAATATTGAAATTTCTCTTTAACCCTAAAATAGTACGTAATAAACGTAAAATTTCTAACGTTTTTAACATTTTCCGTTCGACTTTACATTTACGATACCTTCCCGGCAATCCATTTCCCTTTTTTGTATTTATACAGGTAATTTTAAAGCTAAAATAGCGTGGAAAATGGGAACCGCCTTAACGGAAATGGCTTCGTAACACGCGAATGTACATTTCGCCAAGAAAAACGTTTCTAATTTGTCACAATTAAAACGACTGATTAGAAGTCTTGAGGATTGTTATTTTTAATGGCTTAAGAAAGTTCACAACATTGATTTCATCAGCTTGGATGAACGATAAGGGGGCGGCATTCATTGAAAATATTAGTTGGTTTAATAGACGTACTACACGCTTCTGAAAAGATTGTGATTATTTTCCCGAAATGGTGTTATATACTGAATAGGCATTTGCTCGGGATGGGGTGTTTAAAAAGCACAATACCCACATTTGGAAGGCAGGAATACGCAATACACTCTGTATATTTTTTTACTGTTCTGTTTTTATAAGCGGCATATTTTACGAGAAAAAGGAAAAACATTGGACAAGAAAATCATACGATCATTTTTAATTGATGTCTATAAAATTTTACGCCAAGTGAGGTAGATGTATTGATTTAAAAATTGTCTTGTCAAACTAAAATGTTTTCGAAAACTATTTATACAGGGTGATTTATAAATGGTTAATGTTTTAACCGGAGGTCAGGGCACAAAATTTTATATAAATGGGTCGTAGTCCTGATTTAAATTCTTCGGATAATTCCACGTAAAAACCATAATATATTCAAAATAAATAAATACGCGTTTATTTTCACTTATATTGATGTATTTCTATCTGTGCTGCTCATCGATTAGCTCGTGTGTTTGAACAAATTTTTAATTCACGTTTCGTACGTGTATGCGAAAAAACATATTTCTCTTAACTTTTTTTTTGCTTTAGAAACCGAATCTAGACCAAACGCTCCGCGAAAGCTCTTTCCCCACATTTCCGCAGGTCTTTACAGATACGATATTTCCGGAGTTTCGAGTTAAAACATTCGCCGAAGATATATTAGTGAAGAGAGATTTATGACTATATCGAGTTTACCCCAGAAACATCACGTTTCCTATTCTGGTGTTTTCCACAACAGGGATAGCTTATGTATTACCCAGATAGTCCGTGGGCTCTTCACTAAAACGCGAGAATTTAAGTTTTTTAAAAACAACATTTTGTTATTTTTAGTGAAAAATAAATGAAACAGTGGGCCATGCCTATATCTCGTTCATTTTTCAAACGATTTGAATAAAATTTGGAACATAGATATGAGACACAATTTTGGATTGACAATCATATAAAAACAAACTGGCGGAGTTCCGGTTTCGCCAGAAATGTCACCAACTTCAATTTTTTAAATGGAACACCCTGTATATTTGGTGTTTTTTAGATTCTATGGCTCAAATTACATACGGCAGTGTTGCCAAATTTTTTATTTTTCAATAAAAAAATTCAAATTTCCAAATTTTTTTTTAGCACAGGAGGCCTTTATCTGGTCAAAATCTATTCTAATTGACATCAGTAATTCATAGTAATAGACTTTTCATCGATATGATCAATAACAAATCCTACAGCGGGAATTTAAATTTTCTAAATTCATTTTTAACAAATAAATCGTTTTTTTCAAATGGTTCCTATCGAGGGCCATCTTGTCATTCGATAGAGAATTTAATTACCAATTCAACGATATGCATTATGTACAACTTCCTTTTTGTTCAAACCTAAATATGATGGTTTATTGAATTTGTACAATACCTATTTCGTACCATGCCGTCGAATTCCAATCCGTTAAGGTTTGATGAAATTAAAGATAGCCATGGAATAACAATACGTGTTTAATATCACGTCAAAAGTCAAATACCAATTTTACTTGTCATCTCGTTTTGTTAATAATTTTTTTCGAAATGGAAAATAATAATCGTTAATAATGGTACGAAATAGGTATTGTACAAATTCAATAAACGATCATATTTAGGTTTGAACAAAAAGGAAGTGGTACATAATGTATATCGTTGAATTGATAATTAAATTCTCTATCGAATGACAAGATGGCCCTCGGTAGGTACCATTTGAAAAAAACGAATTATTCGTTAAAAATGAATTTAGAAAATTTAAATTCCCGCTGTAGGATTTGTTATTGATCATATCGATGAAAAGTCTATTACTATGAATTACTGATGTCAATTAGAATAGATTTTGACCAGATAAAGGCCTCCTGCGCTAAAAAAAATTTTGGAGATTGAATTTTTTTATTGAAAAATAAAAAATTTGGCAACACTGTCGTATGTAATTTGAGCCATAGAATCTAAAAAACATCAAATATACAGGGTGTTCCATTTAAAAAATCGAAGTTTGTGACATTTCTGGCGAAACCGGAAGTCCGCCATTTTGTTTTTATACGACTGTCAATCCAAAATTGTCTCATATCTATGTTCCAAATTTTATTCAAGTCGGTTGCAAAATGAACGAGATATAGGCATGGCCCTAGTCTCATTGTCACCCGGTAGGTGGCTTTGAGTTCGATAAAACCTCACTGACAGTTCTTAAATGCAATAAATTCAATAACTTTGCACGAATTAAATTGAAAATATGGATATCATAGTTTAGAGAAGAAAGGAGTGCTGTAATTTAGTTTGTAGAAGTAGTACAGGTTTAAGAGGTAGAAATTTTATTTTCATCCTTCAATGCTTATTTGTAGTTAAAATGAAAATTTTAATACATTTGATCGGCCTAATAAAAGATTTCGTTTGATTTAATCATGTTTCCATGGTTTTTACTGTAATAAACCTGTTCTTTTGACAGATAAGTCAGACTTTATTTATTCATAGCCGTATCGTATGTATTTTAATTGATTCGGAATTTTGTATTAATATATATTTCTAAAAATATTATTAGTCCCCCTAAATCCTTAAAGGCGGAATTACTCGTAATTCAAATTCAAAAAATATATTATAGATGAGATGGCCCGAGTAAAAGGAATTGAAATTCTCAGATTAAATCCCATTGAACTGATCTGGTCACAATTAATAGGTTAATGTTTCTCAAAACAATACAACATTTAAATTACCTGATGTGCGAAATTTGTTTTTGAAGGCAGTTTCAGATGTAATTGGGGAACATTTGAGAAAAGTGGAAAATTCATTTTGGATTGTGGATATAGCAATGGAAAACTTAATAGACCCTATAATAATAAACCACAGAAAAGACAATGATAATGATACCAGTAGTTATAGTGAAGACAGACTTTTAAAGATAGTTCTTGAAGTTTTTATTTTTTTTTAATCTTTGATTGTAGGTACTGAAGTGTTTTAATGCCAAGAGATTAAAAAAAGTTTAATCCCATTAACAACATATAATCCTACGTGTTATTTATTGGTTTATTTTTATTTTTATTTTGCAAAGTACGCCTATGGAATGTGACGTTATATCCCCACTTTTACAACACTCCTCTTTTAAACAAAGTATAGTAGTGAAGATACAAGTGAAGCATTTACTTCAACTCCTCCCAACAGAAATTGCCCAAATACACGTAAATTATTGAAGTAAAATGAATAATTGTGAAATTTTCTTCGTTTTTGAGCACATGTACTAAAACCACATCTCAAAAATCCCATTCTTCACACCGCGTAAGACTTTGGCAACTCCCTTAATCCCCGATTGTTGGTGCCTATTTTTTTATCTCTCAATTTATTGGGTATCGATTTATAAAACTAACTTTAAGTAACGCTAATTTGTGAGTCTCTCTACGTGATAGGAAATAATACCCCCAATCAGCGATATACTGTTATCAGAAGTAATTTCAGACCCTAACCTTACTTTTTGCAAGATTTATTGGTTAAACAAGTAAATAATATATGGATTTAAGGTTCACGAGACATTTTTTGATTAACACAATATTTCTTCATTCTCTTTTACTCAGAATTGAGTAAAACACTCGATACGAATGGAGTAGGCAGTGTTGTAACAATTAACGGGTGTAAGGGTACAAAAAGATAAAATGTCAAAGAATATACAACGGAATCAGAAGAAGTGACTCGACCAGAAGTGAGAAGATGAAGAAGTAGAGGAGAAAGAAGAATCCAGCGGAAGAAGAGAAGTTTTAATTTTAATATCGCAAAAACTGTTGACTCAATTTTTAATTTTTTGCGTTATTTAAGCCCTTTTAAATTTTCCTCAAATTATTCTAAGAAATAGATACGAAAAAGTTATTAAAAAACAAATAAAACAGGTAGGTAATTAATGACTTTCTAAAAGCTTAACAATATGCAAATAAAACTGGTTTTTAAATAAATTAGAACGCCCTGTCTCAACTTATTTTCGGTTAACAAACAATAAACGAGTCAAGTTGGCGGAAACTTTCTCAAAGAACTTCCTAAGTTCGAAGTTGAAATTAATTCAGAAGAATGTACAAAAATAGTTGCGATTTCCGTCGTTCCCTTGTTTAACTATCCGTCTCTCTCTTTCTCTCTCTCTAATGAATGCTTGGGCGGAAGATAAATTAAATTCTTGAAGCAGAAATAATTATTAGTTAAATAAATAAATAAACATAAAAAAAATCTGGACAAAGAATTTCACTTCACGAGAATTTCACTTCACGAAAATCGTTATTATAATTATTTTTGGCTGGAAGAGTCTCCGGGTCCGCAAATTGCGGACCCCTATTACTAATTAAAGCAGGTCTGCAAATTCAAATTAAAGGGGCAATTTGATATTAAAATAATAAAAAAAAATTCTAGTGGTTGAAAAGCTTATACACGAAAGAAAAAAAAAGAAAAAATGTTTTTGCAAGGTGTGATTTATTTAGCCAAGTGTGAGGTGTGACTCATGTGTGATGTGGGTACATAAAAGTTGTTCTGGGTTCTCTAAACTAACCCGTTCAAATGCTAAATGGATTTGTATTTCAGGTTGTTAGTTTTACCACAAAGATTTTAGATTTTAGAAATTGTAATATATATTTAACCATTTTATGTTCTGATCTTTCATTTTTGAGTGTTTGCTTCCACACCCATTCATAGTAAGATGCTTATAGTAGGTATACATGCAGTATAAGTCGAACATGATAAATATTAAGACGCATGCTCCTATAACTAACACAACTTAAAGGTCTGAAATTTGCGGACCTGCATTAATTAGTAATCGAGGCCCGCAATTTGCGGACTCTGAAACTCTTCCTTTTTGGATAAACGATTTTTGCAACTTTGATTTTGGTAATTTATTAAGTATACCAGAATTTTTTTTGTTCGTTTATATTCTTTACTGATTCGAAAATTTCGTAAGAGATCGATTAAGAATAGTCCCAATGTCGTACGTTTTTGTTAAAGAAAGTTGTGAGGGATTTTCTGAAATTTTGTTAGAATATAGTTACAAAAAATCAGTTTTATCAGATTTTATGGAATATATAACCGTTGATCTAAATTCTAAGGTAAAAATTATTCATTTTAGATCAATATATATTGACACAAATGAAATATTAGTATTTTTCGTGGACCTCTACAAAAAATGACATTTTACGTACTAATATCCGAATAAAAAGTCACCTATTTTTGAAGGCAAATACTTTTCGTCCACAGCAAGCACCGTGCCGTATCCTAGTGACCACAGCGGATGAAAAGTGTTTGCGGACGAAAAGTGATTGCGGACGAAAAGTGTTTGCCTTCAAAAATGGTCGATTTTTCTTTCGGAAATTAGTACCTTTTTGTAGAGGTCGACGAAAAAAAGTAATATGCGCCTCGGCGAAAAACTGTCTTGGCACATAAATAGCTAGTTTTAAAAATCGTCTTTGATAGGTAAGATTTAATTCACTATTTTTGCCACTGTGTTTTTTTTTGGTCGATTTATATACTTTTACCAATTGGAACATTTCGTAAGAGATTGATTAAGAATAGTCCTAATGTTGTACGATTTTTCTTAAGAAAGTTGTGACGGATTTTCTGAAAATTTGTTAAAATTTTGTTAGAAAAAATCAGTTTTATCAGATTTTATGGAATATATAACCATTGATCTAAATTCTATGATAAAATTGTTCTTTTTAGGGCAAAATACATTGACAAGTGAAATAATCGTATTTAACAAAAATTTATCCCCAATTTTTGCAAACTTTGATTTTGAGAACGTACATGGAATTATTAAATAAATATCCATCTATAAAAAAATTGTCTTTGCTTGATATGTCACCCAATATGCATTGACTCAAATTTTATTTTAAAACAAAACAATTTTACATTTTTGTTCAAAAACGAAATACATAATAACCTTTTTCATTATAATAAAACATAAAAGAATTAATTCTACATTAAATTATTCGTAAAATATTATTGTTGCACAACTAAACCATTTTTAATTATAATGAATTCGGTTTTTTATGACATTTCAAACTATAGGAAATTGAAATGTTTTACATAATCAGAAAAGTTCACTTGTTCTACCTTTTAAAAATTACTGCTCAATGCCACATTTCCCACTGTTAATTATTTCAATAAAAATTAATTATCAGAGAAAGTCCTATTTTAAAATATTCCAGGAATAACTATAAATACTGAAAGGCAGGTAATGATCGACACCAGTTAGTTTTCTGACAAAGCAAAACCAACAATACCAAGAATCAAGATGAAATTCCTACTTTTCGCCGTCTTCGCCATGTTGGCCATCTCCTACGCCGCTGCTGCACCAGGAGGTTGGGGAGCCGGAGCCTGGGGAGGACCAGGAGCCTGGGGAGGTGCTGGATGGGGAGGCGCTGGTGCTGGATGGGGAGGTGCTGGTGCCGGATGGGGAGGTGCTGGTGCCGGATGGGGAGGCGCCAGAGCTGGATGGGGAGGTGCTGGATGGGGTGGTAAAGGCGCCATCTGGGGTTAAATTTTATAAAATTTCCAGTGCCGAGGTTGTGTAACCCAGCAATTCGAGGTACTGTACAAGTGTATTTTTAATTTTGACATGTTTCATGGCTTTTGTTGACTTTGAAATTAATAAAAAATATAAAAATGTAAGTTATGTATTTAATTTTTATTTTTTGTGGTGTTGTGGTTATTGATTTTGGTAGAATAAAATAAGTACGGTTCCAGTTTTTAAAAAGTGAATTTTTAAAATGTGAGAAGTTTAATTTTAAGTGATTCTTGTGGATTTTTGTTATTAATAATAAGAAATTTTCTGTCCTTGTCCTTTTCGTACTTTTAAAATATAGGTATTTGGCTTACCTTTTTTTAGCTTTAAATTAATAGTTGTGTTCAATAATATTTTGTGTATTTTCTTATCGGAATAACATATTGACTTGCTGTGTTTTTTTTAAACCAAGAGACATTTGTAGGTTACGCTACAGTGTCAAAAATAATTTTCGTTTGAACTTTGACATTTCTTACACTTCTGTTCCGTTGCTTTTTAACCGATCAGCTATTCGCAACCCTCAAATTCAGTGAAATAACACCGGTTTAGTTTATCATAACTCAAAACTTTGTGTTTATAAATTCTACATGCTATTTTGCTTCGAAATGTATTGTGTATATTTTATTTATTTTAGTAAGTACTTCTTACTCTATACAAATGCAATAACGCGTTTTTAAAAATTGTATACCTCCATACTACACTTTCTAACACAAGCTCCATTGACATTTAGTCCAGTTGCCAGAGAGTTTGACCTCGCACCAAATTTGATATCGATGAAACTTGGCACTTAAGTACTTGAATGGGTGTAGAAAACGATAAAAAATCTTTGCTGCTCTAAAGTGTATGCTACCTTCACAATTTCGAAAATAAAATCGACAATTTGGTTTTTCCATTCTATCTCGAAAAAAAAAATATAACTTTCGAAAAACTAATAGCACCACGTGAAAGAGCGGAAAATTTTACTAAAAATTATATCATAAGTTATTTAAAAAATCTGTTGTGTCGCCACAAGACTTTCCCGGCAGTTATAAAATAAAAATTAAATAATTAATTTGGTGTTAAAGTCCCAAAAAAAAATTTGTTTCGAATTATTTTAAAGTAAAAATGACATTTGAAATATAAAAGGAAAAACATTTCACATATCAAAAAAAAGTAAAACAATTTCTTAGGGTCGGAATTTTGTTTACTTTTTATTTGACATGTCAAATGTCATTTGGATTTTAAGTTTCAAAATTTTTTTCCATTGCTTGGTTTTAAAATTAAGGAATGAAAATTTGAGAATGTATTTACAAGCCAATAAGGCACCTAAATGCCAAATAAAAACTTTAGGTCTTTTATTTTTTTGTAATGTACACTGCGCGTCATATAAAACTGGTATAACTCTTATAATCGAAAATAGTGTTTTTCTAGGTGTGTAAATGTATCTTTTAAAATGTGTCAATACTAAACTAGTTTTTATGTTATAATTTCTAGGGCAATGATGCCAGGTCAAAAATTTTTTAGTAGATGTAACGATAAAATTAAATTTTTTACAGCAATAAAACGAGATGGAGAAATTAAAAATTTCAATTCAATAATTAATAACTCCATTACTTACTATTAAATTTTCATCTTCTGCCAAGCTATTTTGGAAATTATTCGGATTTGATCAAACTTACTTAAATGGGCTGGCATTGTGGATAAGCGCTTTGACAAATTTGACAAATGTGACGGTTATTTGGATTGATTAATTAAGTTAGGTTTACATTGGGAAAAAAAGTGTACCAGTTTTATATGACGCGCAGTGTACACCCATATACCAAATTTCAGCTCAATCGGATTAAGCGTACGGACGCTATCGTGGAAGAATACAGACACAGACTTCCATCTGGAAATCGTTTCAATCGTCTCAGGGGACCTCAAAATGGATATATCCGTCGTTATCTCAAATTTTTTTTTTAGCGCTTTCACAATACTTTCCCTTGGCGAGGGGCCGGGAAAGTAAAAAATTTATGAGTAAACCAGTAAGGAATTTTAATTTATTAGATTCGACATCCTAAGACCGGTTTCTGTCTTTCGACTTCATCAGTTAGGCTTTTCGAATCCAATAAATAAAATTCCAAACTCGTACAAGTCAATAGCTATATCCGCTATAAGATAACATTTTTAGATGTGCTACCATCTATGGTAAGAAGAGAGTATTGACATTAAATTTGGACTGAATCTAGTCAAGATGTCACTCTCTTCTTTTTATCCCTTTCAGAGATTAATTCAAAGTGAGTAAACCAGTAAGGATGTCGAATCTAATAAATTAAAATTCCTTACTGGTTTACTCACTTTGTATTAATCTCTGAAAGGGATAAAAAAGAAGAGAGTGACATCTTGACTAGATTCAGTCAAAATTTAATGTCAATAGAGAGTTATTGCAAACTGGCAGAATGTATACCGTATACGTTATACCTTAGCGCTATGACGATGTAAGGTATGCGTAAAATAGTGAATTATTGCAGTTGCTTTTCTCAAGGTAGTGACGTTTGACTTGCTAATAGTGGGGTGTCAATGGTGTCGAAATATAAATATTGGATATTGTGCTTGAGTTGATGGTAGAAAAGTGTTAACGAAATTACGGAAGAACTTTTGTTGAGGAAGAACATGAAGATGAACACATAGATGAAGCCATATTATTTCACCTTATCAATAATAGGGAAGTTCGAGGAAGAAATATCTATGATCGCCTCAATTTAGAGTTAATGTTAACCCATTACATAAAATCAAATTTCCGATTTGAAAGAGAACACATTGTATTCTTAGCAGAACGTCTTATGTTACCAGCTGTAATTAGAACAAGAAGAAGTAATGTTATATCAGGTAAACTATTGACTTTCTCCTAATGAAAGTAAAAACCTATTACCCCTAATTTTGTGTTACAGGACTTGAAGGATTGTGCATTTTGCTTAGAAGATTATATTATACGAATAGGTTGAAGGGTTTTGATGAAATTTCAACAATCAAAACCGGGAACCAGGAAATTCATACAAGAAAAGACTCTTAGGATCCATCGGAGCAAAAAACAAAGCAAGAAATAGAAATATGTTGTAGAATTAAGTTTAAATTACTTTGAAATAAAATATTTTTAACTTTCTTACCTTTATTAAGCAATAAATTAAGACTAATAGTTTTTTAGTTTTATTTAAAACCTAAAATGCAAATATCAGATATCAAAACTAATGGAAAATTTCATTTTTTGTATTTTAAATAATTAACATCTTTTCAATAATATATATTTAAATACATATAGACAAAACATTACAATTAAGCACAGAATTTTGGAAAATGATTTCTTTAATCCCCAGCCAGCAGTTAAATTTACATTATAACGATTGGATTATAGGTTTTTCCCAATCTGTTGTAATCCAAACAGACTAAGTTCCTTGAAATAATGCAATAATTTATTTTTCAAAATACTCATAAACTAATTCATCTAACAAACCCTTTTATGGTACCGAAGCCCTATGTTTTGAGGGTTGGATATTGGATTTTTAGAATTTGTAGCTGAAATATATCGTAAACATAATTAAAACTTTTGTATTAATTTGTATTACTTTTCAACATAAACTCAAAATTATCGAGAATAATCGTTTTTATTAAAGTTTAATGTTCAGTCGAAAAATTTTGTTTACAAATTTTCAATTTTTTAACTATATCTGTTATTTAATTCTATAATCGATCGCGAAAAAGCCGCTTTTTGGTTTTAGAACACCAAATATGCATAACGTATAAGGTTTAAGGCTCTCCTTATGCCTTAGATATAGCGTACGACGTTATACCTTAAAAATGGTTGTTTACTGTTGCGCATGCGTAACTGTCATTGTAAGGCATACCGTATACCCCAAATGATGTGCAATAACTCTCTAATACTCTCTTCTTACCATAGATGGTAGCACATCTAAAAAATTTATATTACTATAAAAACTATTTTGAAAATAAAAATTGCGTCGAATGAATGTTGTAAAAAAAATGATCATTTTAAAATATAAGTTTTATTAAACAGAGGTAATTAATGTTCATCATTTTAATTATATTTAAATCAAAAGTAAAAGTATAATGATGATAAATGTACAAGGATTTTTTTTTGTTGAGAAGTTTTTATGAGAAAATAAAAAAAACTAATGGCTTCCTGTGAAAGCTTCGAGTCTCCTCTTTAAAATGCTTCCTTCTTTTTTCTTTACGTATATTTTAGGCAAAGATACTTTAGTTTTTCCGAACGCCTCGCCTGAATAATTGTATTCAACGGTAAGGCGCGCATAGAGTTCTCGAGTTTGCTTTCTTATTTTTAATAATTTTTTATAGTAATACAAATTCTTTTTTAAAATAACTTATAATATAATTTTTAGTAAAATTTTCCACTTTTTCACGTGGTGCCATTAGTTGTTCGAAATTTTTTTTTTTCGAGATATAATGGAAAAACCAAATATTCGATTTTATTTTCGAAATTGTGAAGTTAGCATACACTTTAGAGCAGCAAAGATTTTTTTATCGTTTACTATACCCTTTCAAGTACTTAAGTACCAAGTTTCATCGATATCACATTTTGTGCGAGCTTTTGGTCAATATCCTTCTCTGGTAACTAGGCTATTGCTACACTTTCTAACACAAGCTCCATTGACATTGGCTAACTATAAATCTATAAGTAGAACTAGTATTTTTCTTTATTTTATTAATATTTTTATATTCGCATATATTGCATCATAAACTACTATTTTATATTGTTGCCTTTTGCTTTTCTTCTTTCTTTTATTTGTTGTCTCTACAAATTCACAGTTCAAGTTTCTCACTTGTTTTTATATTTTATATTGATTTTGATATAGAAATTGTAATGTAATTTTTTTAAAGTTCATAGATTAAATACAAAAATCTTTTAAAAAATCCAGGATATGATATAATAATTATAAACGCATAATTAAAAAAGCTGCATTAATATGCATAATAAATAGTAATAACACTGATAAAGTTATAAAACCAACTTTTTCGATTAAAAATTAGGCTCTTTTTTTTAAATTTAAATTCGTATAAAAATCGAAAAATAAATAGGTATCTAGAGTAAGTTATCCATTTTTCTCAAATGTTTTAATAAATAAAACATCAAATATGAAATAACATTAAATTAAAGAATCATTAAAAACTTTAAAAAAATTTGTAACTAATTAACTACTAATTACTCAGTTAAACTAGTTGCCCCCTATGTTTATGATTATTAAAAATTTTGTGGTACTGGCTGAGGCGTTTTATTTATTTCGAAAAATAAATATTTTCCTTTGAAAAAATTACAGTTTATCTAAAACACAAAAAAGAACAATTATTTTGCAGGGAATAAAAATTAAAAACGAAAAAACCTCTTTTTAGCGATTTTCTCGATAATTTTGAGGTTGTGTTAAAAAATTATATATACAAAAGTTTTACACTTTGTAATTATCTACAAGTTTTACGATAAACTTTTTTCAAATCGTAAAGAACTAATATCCAACCCTCAAAACCTATATATTGCTGCCCCCACCCCTCTTCCGGGACTTTTACTGAGTCGTCTTTATTTTTATTAATTTACTTGGCCCTGGTCTATATTCTTTTTATGTGAAAATGCTTGTAAAAAAGTTCTACATAAAACGCCTTTTGAAGATGAAAAAATTACACATTATTTAAAAACGCACTAAAACTTCTAAACAAGTGCTTCCTATGTACAAATATAAGGGTGACAAAAAATACCATTGACGAAGTACGTAGGGATAATTTTTGGATAAAATAAAAAAAATTGTTTCAATAAAAATATTTTTTTATTGTTTTCAAAATGCCTTAATATAACTCATTTACACTAACTGGCAGGTCTTCGTTGCTGGGTTACACAAGTCATTCCTAACCTCAGTTGTTTCAATTTCTAACCCCAGATGGCACCGTGGCCGCCCCATCCCCAGCCTCCCCATCCGGGAGCTACAACAGCACCACCGACGGCGGGACCGGCAATAACAGCACCTAATAGTGGAAAATAATATTTTTTTATTTTAGAAGGGGGTTAAATATTTTTAGTAAAAAAATGTCTTGTAAAAACTCCTTATATTGTTCATTTCCGAAGATGATGATGTTGAATTTTAAAGTGTGGTGATAAAAAGATATTCTCGGTAAAATAACGATAAAATTGGTTTGATATCCCACATATCGTAATAAAATTTTATTAGGGTTGTAATCTAGTAAAAATATTTATTATTTCTCTTCCTTTTTTACTGAAGATATGTTTTTTAATCTTTCTAAGTATCCCACATATTTTTAGATGTGCTACCATCTATGATTAGAAGAAAGTATTGACAATTTTTAAAGCAAAAAAAAAATCCCGATGTATTGGGGTTGCATACACAATTTGCATTGTGTGTTGCAAAGCTTTTATTTGACTGATTCTAGTCAAAATGTCACTCTCTTCTTCGTATCCCTTTAAGAGATTAATACAAAGTTAGCAATATCTAAGCAAACGATTTGATTCGACATCCTAAGTCAGGTTTCTGCCTTTAGGTTTCGTTAGTTGGGCTCTCGAATCCAGTAAATCAAATCCCAAATAGGCTATATCTGGTATAAGATAAAATTTATCTACTTGCACGCATGGAAATTTAAAAAACAAAACAAGCAAACAAGCGAAAGTTACAAAATTGAATAGTATATGTAAGTGAGACAAAAATAGTGTAGAATTGGCAAAAATTGGCCTTAAAAGATCAAAAGTATCCTAAAAATTTCCACCTAACAAAACTGAGCTTCTGTTGAAGGATAAAATTTAGGCAGAACATCAATCAGGACCTGTGAAAGTTTTTTTTCTAACAAACAATCGTACGAAATTAAAAATTCAAACGTTTTAGATAAAAAATCGAATCAGAATTTACAAAAAAAATGATTTTTTTGTGAATTTGGAATTATTTTTCTGGCCCCATCCTTTATATTAACCCATCACTAACCTGCAGGTCCTGCTATAACAGCTCCGGGTGCTCCCCAACCCCAACCGCTGGGGACGGCCAATGTAGAGGTGATGGCCAAGATGGCGAAAACAACAATAGCGAATAGTTTCATCTTAAGTTCGTTTACTGATTGGAAGTGACAATCTGTATCGATGATGGTGATTCTTGGGGTTTTTATACGTGATTAGAAGACATTTTTTTTACGCAATGATAATTGTTATTTTGTCAGGGTCAGGGCCGGCTGGTACCAGGATGTCTGATGAAAATCAGGATGTTTAATAAATATCGATAGATTTATTCGTTCGATATAAATCTATCAAAAAGGAATTTAAATTTATGACATTTTGTCTATTGTGAAATGTAACATATACAGTGTGTCTACGTAAGTTGGAAAAAACTAGTAAAAAAGTTGTAGAACGTCATATTATACCTGTTATTTTTAAAAATACCAGCAATAGCAGTTTGTTTGGTTAATTTTAACGTCTTCTTTCTGCAACTAAGGCTAATCTGGACGGCCCTACAGATTATCGTGGGCTCCGAACCTCGGTCCTCAATCACCTTAAACCCAGGACTATGCCTTTGTCATGCTGTCATGCAGGTGATCTACCGACTAACAAGTGTGTAAATGTGCCACCAACCCCTATCAGTTCCACGAGATATCCGATCTCATCCGGCCTGTATACCGGCGTGAATGAAACTGCGTATGACACAAATACCTTTTTGCACTTGCCCAAAGTCTTATCTGACTTTTATTCCACTTGAATGCGGCAGGATTCGAACCTGCTCTTCGAACAGTGACTCAGAGAATAAAGGCTGGTGCCCTAACCAACTGAGCCACGGTGTCCGATAGCAATAGCAGTTTATAGAACTCAGTGTGTTATCGTCGTGTTGTGTAAGGCTCTTTCTTGCCTCAAAGAAAAATTATGCTTTACGCGTGACGTCTTATATCGGAAAACGCTCGGGCACCAGATTATTTAATGCGATTTACTTCCACAACCGTTAAAAACGGCATCTTAGGGGCACAGTTAGTTCGTTAGTAGATGGCGCAGCTAGTTCACATATATTTTATAACATATTAATATTTGAGCCAATATTTGAGTTTTCGTTACACAGCGTTTCTCCGTTTAAAATTATTTTAATTTAAATATTGGCTTAGTACATTTGCGATATTATAACAATATTAGTTTCACAAATATAGAATGGTGTCCAAAGCTTAATTTGAGACTGAATTTAGGAACTGAATATGTCATTGTTTAAATATGATTTAGAGATATGTTTCATAAATGCTTGTTTTGTCGTAATTCAAATGGAGAGTCCAAAGGACCTATTTCCTGTGAAACTGACATATGTTACTTTACCGGACGTGTAATAATATATAGCACAAACTAACATATTATAAATATATGTTATATTCCTCGATCTGGGCATTCGTTTCTATCCTGAAAAAGGTATTTGGAGCAGCCAAATATTTTAAAAAAAACGAAGTTTTGCGAAAAATTTAAGGTTAGTAGGTACAGGCAATTCGAAAATTTAAATATACTATTTTTTTATGTATTTATCTAAATTTGGTAAATAGTTAAAAAACTTTGTTTCGTCATCAGTTCTATAAAAAAAGAAAAGAAACAAATTTTAATTTCAGTAATGACCTCAATGTGACCAAGGACCAATGAATGACCAATGACCAATATTTTATTCAAGTTTCTTTCGAAAAGAGCACCTAAGAAACATTGCACGGGAATGCAAATGGAAACATTGCGTTGACAGAAAGAAAGATAAGATGGAAGTCCACCATATTTGCCTTTGTGTTATTTTTAATAATGGCGTAAAAATGATAAGCAGATTAATAAAAATAGAATAAAACGTAGTTTAGGTAAAAAAATGTTTCGTTTTAAATAACATTTAAATTTATGTATGAACACATTAATTGGCCTACTTGCAATTACTTTATTTGGATACCAACAATCCAGTTTTTGTTCAACGTTTTTATAGAAGTAGAATATGAAACTCGTACTGCGTTTATAATACCGGGTGTCCCATTTTAACAGACTCTTTTTTCATAAAACAAAAATTATTTTTGCGGAAGATAAAAATTAAAAACAAAAAACAGTGTTTAGCGTTTTTCTCGATGATTTTGAGATGTTAAAAAATGATTAATACAGAAGTTTTATATTTTTTAATTATCCACAACTTTTACATTAAAGTTTTTTCGATAGGATGCATATTTCGGGCACAAATCTTAATTTTTCTTAATTTACTTATAATTTAATCTACATTTTCTGACCATCAACATTTTTTCATGTGTTTACGCCGAAAAATACTATTTTGACGTTGTTTTTTGGATTTGACGTTTTTTGAAGTTTTTTCACATTTTGGTCAAACAAATAATTTTTGAATTTTCCCACAATTTTTCACTAATTAATGGTTCGAAAACAGACTGATGAATTAAAAAATTTTTTTTCCCAATCGATGAAGTCTATCCCCCCATCATTCTTGCATGAAATGTTCAACCCAGGCGGCGGTGGAGGAGGGGGAAATCTTCTATCTAAAGAACTTGAAAATGGTTTTTCCGACAAATCTCAGCCCGCGCGATTTACAAAACAAACGCTTGTGCCCATGTGTGTGAGTGTGCCCGGAGAGAGAAAGAGAGAAGTGAAGAGTGTAAGCTCCGCCCCCGGCTGCTTTTCTGTCGACTTCATCCGGTTTCGTTCCGTTTTTCCATTTATAATTCGCGCGGGCGGGCAAGATACTGACATGGCAAAATAATAAAATGAATAAATGGTTAGAAAATTTTCTCGTATTTTTTTGACCTCGGTTAGAACCCCCTACTCGTCTCCATTCTCCCGCTATATTATCGCATCAAGTTACCGCGGGGCTCAAATGAAAGATAAAAAAATGCCGTCGAAAGGTGACAATTTTTTTTCATGCCTAAAATCGCGACCAAAAAATCATTCATTTTTTATTTTGCGCGCCAAGCGCGCATTTGTGAAAAAAAATTTCCGTTATCTTTTAGCGGATGAAAAAGTGAACAATTTGAGCCACGGCTGGTTGAGCTAGGTCAATTAGTACAGAAGTTACAAGCGTGTCAATAATATTTGTTTTCCCCCATATCGCCTCCCCTACACCCCCCACCCTCCGGCACTTAAAAGTACTCGTTATTACACTTTTATTCACAAAAAGTTAAGGCCCTATCTCCACTGCCTCTCGAGAAATATTTTTTTTCATTTTTGAAATTTCAAATCGCGATAATTCGCGAACTAATTGAGTTCAGGTTGGAACAAGATTACTTACGTGTTTTGTCAAGCTCTTCAATTTTGGTAAGAATATTTTTTTGTGGGATTAAACCCGGCTGAGATTTGTCGGAAAAACCGTTTTCAAGTTCTTTAGATAGAGGATTTCCCCCTCCTCCATCGCCGCCTGGGTCGAACATTTCATGCAGGAATGATGGGAGGAACTGATTTCATCGATTGTGAAAAAAATTACTCGATTTCATCAGTCTGTTTTCGAAAGCCAGATCGACTCCACTAAATATTTTTTTTGTAAATTTCAACAAACCCAATTGATTTTTTCTGAATATATCATCCTGCTTGTACAATGTTTATAAAAAAAATCATTATAAATAGAAACACATTTTAAAATTTTCAAACAATTTGTTCTCCTGCAGTCGGTCCTGCTTTCCTTCTTACATTTTCTTGACAAGCCCACTATTCTTAGTCACGTCAAGTCCTTGCATTTTTTTTTCGCCGACGCCCATTTGTTATTTTCTTATACGGCGGATCCTGAAGATTTCACACAAAAAAAACTATTTTGATATTGAATTCCCCGGAGAGTTCTTTACATAGCGAAAACTAGGAAAACCTGAGCGAAAGTTCTTCAACTAACGAACTTTTCAGTTTCGGAAGTCGTATATGAGTTTTTCTTTTTATTAATTTCGTAGTTTGGCGGAATATTTGCATATGAAATTTAAGAAACTTATAGGAAAGTGGGTAAGTTAAAGTGATGGCATAATTGAAGCTAAGATTTACGTATATTTATTTATAAATTTTAACTTTTTTATTATTAAATTTATTCTACCAACAATTGCATTTCACACATTACGTCGTTCACTATTTATTTGAGGAATATCTTGTGAGAAAACTTTAAACCTATTATAAACTTAAATTTAATAAGAAATCGAACGAGAATGTTATGGACTACCGTCTGAAGTAACGTTAAATTTTCACCCTCGGTTTGCCAACCCTACTAAATCAACGATAGTTCGCGCCACTTTCACACTAAATATATTTACTCTATAACAAAATACCTAAATTATATACTATCCAGTAAAACGTCAAGCTTGGTAAATTTCGACTATATAAAAAAAGTACCCTGCGTTGCGACGCGCCACGGGATTCGTCCTCACGTCCGAGGGTCAATATAAGTTGGAAAACGCGTTAAGCCACTCCACCATTTCACCTCATTTAGGTGGATCCCGCATCCCCAATAAATTTGTTTCGCCAAGGTAAACAACGACATTGAGGTTTGTCAGTAAATCTTTAAAACCGCAGGAGGTTTTTTTTACTGATTTTTTGTATTTAGTTTAGAAAAGGGTCGTAGCCAACATAACCAAGCAGCAAGTTGAGAAGCAGCAAAAAAGTAAAATATTAATTTTAGTATATTACATATCGAGTGCGGAAAGTGACACTTTTCACACGAGTGCGACAATCCCACGAGTGTGAAAAATCACTTTCGCACAAGTAATGTACACTATTTTTCCTAGGACCACGCGATAACTTTACCAAATATTGTTAAATGTGATGTTTTTATTTGACAGATTCTATGTCTGTTTGTATACATTTTATATTATAAATTTATTTACAATCAGTTTTATAGTAGAATAAATACATCCATTCCAATCTTCAATCAAGTTGACAGCACATTAGATGCACTTAGATTCAAGTTAGGAAAAAAAATTAACTGGCACAATTTTATATTTAAGTGAACGAAAAAAATTCTACCTGGCAACGCCGCAGATTTTTGACGTGTGACGTCACTGCCTCGCTAAAATAAATAAGGTATATGAACTTGTAGAACAGATAGGAAAGTAATTTACACGTGTGCGGAAAGTAGTTTTTTGTTCAGTGTTTTAGGTGGCGCTTATTATTTTGCCGGGCATGTAAGAGCGATGGAATTCTTAAAATGAAGGCAACTGATGTTAATATCATCGAAACAAAGATTGCAATTGAAATACCTGTCATTAAGACCTACAAAATTGGGTAAAATTCGTCAAAAAATATGTGAATATGCGAAAAGAACTTCAAAATGATCGTTTTTTTTAGAATGGAGACATGGAAAATTGCACAATGGGTACCACTCCATTTCAGGACGCTTTGTTGATTTTGATATTTCGAGCAAAGTCTACACCATCTAACAAGAGGCGAAAGCTTGATCGGTTCCTTTGATGTTGGGTAGACACAATATTGAGAGGAAATACGTCACAGAATTGAGTCATAAACTATTTGAGATACACCGAGAAAAGTAACATGTATTGATTCAAATTCTTACAAACCGAACTACACTGAGAAAAATAATATAGTTGATGAATATACCTCCCCGTTTAGTAGAGTCGATCTGGCGGATAGACGAAGTCGCTCTTTTCGAATTTTTTTTTACGATTTCATAGATTGGAGGTTTCACGTGATCACTATATGAAAGCTAAGGGAATTGTGGAAGGGGGTAAATTAACATGTAAAGATATGGGAAATCGGTTTTTCGCATGTAACTCGCTGGGTTTTATTCGGATCGAAACGACTTCTAGATATAAAATAAAGGGCTCGCGAAAACGCATAAACTGAATTTCAACCCGTCCAAATCGATCTAGCGGTTCTCGAGATATTGCGATTTGAAAGTATAGGGAGTTTCGCCGCGGCAAGAACACACCTGGAGCCGTGTTCGCGTTTTTCGCAGTGAAGAAAGTGACTTCAAGATTTGATTTTTTTTCTTCCGATAGATAGTCATGACCCAAGCATTTTGTCCAAATTTCAAGTCGCTAGTTTAATTTGGGGGAGAGAGGGAGGGCAAACACTGATTAATCTTTGGCTCGAGGTAACTTTTTTAATTTTTGACCAATCCGGGACAGCAAACTCTTTCTAGAGGACACTGCTACAGGATGTATTAAGGAGATGATGATTTTCGCGAAAACGGACAAATGGCGACCGAATTTCGGATTTTGTAAATTTTATGTTTCAATTTTCGCAATGAAAGAGTAAATTGGGAAAAAATTTTTTATTCGCCATCGGATGAGGATTTTTTTTCTATTTGATTTGAGCCCTACAAGAACTCGATCCGATAATCAGGAAGAGTGGGAGCGGGTGAAAGCGTTTTGCTCTGTGGAAGGGCAAGTCTGTAAAATTATACCACCAAGTAAATGGATGCAGCCAAGAACGTTTTCGTTCTGAAACCACATCAGAAATGCTATGAATTTGGCGGAAATGGCTATAATTTTTGGTTAAGATATAGATTAACAAAAATAATTTATCTTTTAAATATAAAACAATGCTTTATTTCAGTTTTTCAAGCAAGTACATGAAAGAAATTCGCCTCTTGTTAGATGGTGTACTCTTTGATTTAGAGACAGTAAGACAGTAATGTGACATTTCCAAAATTTTGCCTGTAATGCCAAAATTATAACAGGTTAAAATTTGTTTTTTTAAACTGCACTGTCCGCTATAAACTATAAATTCACATATCCATCATCAAGAACTTCAGTGAGACTAACGACATCCGTTAAAACTTTTTCAATTACATAATACTCTTTTCCTGACTCTTTTCCTGTTTTTGACATCAATTCATTTCTCAATATTACTCTTTTCATTTCTTTTAGCCCAACTGGAGAAAATTTGTCGACATTACTGAAATATGTATTCCCGTAAAGCTTTCTTACAAGCCAGCCATATAGTCAATTTATTTGACTGGTGTATAAGCATTTTTTTCGAGCTCACGTCTTCTTTTATTAAAAAAACGATCTTAAGGGGTAGTGACATTTTTAATCTCATTGAAAATGATCTTGAAAATTTTTGGGACATTCTTTAAAACGTGTATACTGCATTCGGAGTGCCAAAATATACTCGTTTTTAATCATTTATATTCCAATTTTGATGCATTTCATGGCAATTCTGAATAGCAGAACACTGAAAACATTGAATCAAACACCAAGTAAAAACACGCCACTTATAAATGGCTCCCTGACGTAATTACATTGACATTAGAGATCAATGCACATCAAAGAGTACACCATCTAACAAGAGACTAAAGAAAGCTGTTTTCCTGATAACAAATTTGTATGCGCATGTTTAACTGTCAATGTCAATCATCATTTTCGTTATTTCGAGTGTCGCGGTATTGCCGTTTTGCGGGTAATTACTGGCATTTGCCGAAAATGAGAAATGCTGCCAGGAAATATCTGAACTAAGATCATTGAAAAAAAAGCGTATATTCAATAGGTATAGACCAAAATAATAAACTCTTCATTTTCTCAGAAATTGTAAGGAATACTATACTAAAATTATGTATGCCGTGAATGCAATCAAGTTCAAGTTTCTCCAGTAATGTCACATTGTCAACACTGTCTTTTCATTCAAAAAAAGGTAAACCAAATAGTCGAAGGTAGTATCCCAAGACTATGACAAATATTATTTTCTGCCTAATTCTATCGAGAGTATCTTGTATTTTGAGACAATTTGATGAGACCATATGAACATTTAATAATCTGAATAACTCCCGAGAGCTTTAGCTCGAGGGAGTTATTCTTTGATTATTAAAGTTCATATGGTCGAATTGAATTGTCTCGAAATGCAAGTTGCTCGAGATGAATTAAAGAAAATAATAGTCTCTATTTGTCATAGTCGAGTGATATTCAGAAAGATTATTTCATGAACCCCACAAAATCATTCGCTAAGATTGTCTCCAAACAGACTCCTTTCTCTTTTTGATATTTTTTGGGATAGATTTGCTTATATTTTCACACTGATTTCCGTAGTGGAACATGAACCAAAACGAGACATTTTCAATTTTAAGTGAATGTTACGTCAAATTTTGACACTTAAAAGCAAACAATATACAATCGACTAAAATAGCCGCTGATATTTTTTATTTACCTAAATATCTGATCATACTGCATATCATGTGACTAAATTCATGACTTTTCATTGGCGCAGCCAAGTGTGATTGAAATAATCGAGGAAATTTAACACAAAAATAGCCCAGATCCGGAACTTTGGTGCAGTTACGCTGCGGACACACACATATGTTTTTATTGTTTTTTATACTGATACGATGTGTCATGCATTCTTGGTTCTTGTTTTTTTTTTTAAATTGTATGAACTATGTACGTTGTGTGCAATAAATTTCTTTCTTTCTTTCTTTCATGTACTTGCTTGAAAAACTGAAATAAAGCATTGTTTTTTATTTAAAAGATAAATTATTTTTTAATCTATATCTTAACCACTAATTATAGCCATTTCCACCAAATTCATATCATTTTTTCTGGTGTGGTTTCAGAACAAAAATTTCCATGGCTGTATTCTGAATGGATACAGCCCTGGACATTGTTGGTATAATTTTAAAGACTTGCCCTTCTACAGAGCAAAACGCTTTCACCCCCATCCCTCCCATCCTGATTTTCGGATCGAGTTCTTGTAGGGCCAAAGATTAGTCAGTGTTTGCCCTCCCCTTCTCCCCCAAATTAAACTAGCGACTTAAAATTTGGACACAACAAAAAAATCAAGTCTCGAAGTCACTTTCTTCCCTGCAAAAAACGCGAACACGGCTCTAGGTGTGTTCTTGCCGCGGCGAAAATCCCTATACCTTCAAATCGCAATATCTCGAGAACCGCTAGACCGATTTGGACGGGTTGAAATTCAGTTTATGCGTTTTCGCGAGAAGTCGTCTCGATCCGAATAAAACCCAGCGAGTTACATGCGAAAAACCGATTTTCCATATCTTAACATGTTAAATTACCGCCTTCCGCAACTCCCTTAGCTTTCATATGGTGATCACGTGAAAGAGGGACCTCCAGTCTATGAAATCGCAAAAAAAATTTCGAAAAGAGCGACTTCGTTTATCGGGTTTCTTTCCGCCAGATCGACTCCACTAAACGGGGATTCATCAATACTATTATTTTTCTTCGTGTAGTTCGGTTTGTAAGAGTTTCAATAAATACATGTTACTTTTCTCGGTGTATCTCAAATAGTTTATGATTCAATGCTGTGACGTTATTTCCTCTCAATATTCTGTCTACCCAACATCAAAGGAACCGATCAAGCTTTCGTCTCTTGTTGGATGGTGTACTCTTTAATGCACATGCACACTTTTAATTTAATGAATATTAGCTCCGATTGAATAGGAGTCAATTCTGCCAGGCTGTAAATTAAATTAGGTCTCGTACTGTCCCTTAAATATTGTCATGGCAATACGTTATAACTTCATTACTTTTTTTAGCCTCTAGCCAGTCTAGCCCAGGGCCACTTGAGATTCGGAATAATATCTGTTCGGCAGAAAGATATTAAACCAGGGATCAAAGAGTCGAACAAACGAAATTTGTGAATATGTTGGAAGATCAAATAATGTGAGTTTTTGGGACTCAAATTGGATCTAGTTCGGGTCTTGTTTGTACAAGTTTTGATCAAATATAGCCGGTGATGGGGACCCAAAGAAAGCTGTATTTATTCTTAAAAACTTAATTTCAGTCCTGGAATATAGAATAATCAATATTTAAATAGATGAAAATCTTGATAAGAGAAAAAAATATTTTTTTTATTAACCCAATATGATAATGTTTATTTAATAATTTCTTTACCTTTTAATTATAACAACATCAGCAAAAAACCACTTAGCAAACCCAAGGACATAAAAATAGAGAAACGTGGTTAGTAAAACGCCAGTAATTAAATTCACCCCTTAAAAGCTTTTCAACAAATTTTTTTTCCCATGAATAGCAAAAGGCATGTTTTCGTTCTTCTCTTTTTATCTAAAAAGTATAATTAATTCTGAAGTGATAAAATTTACATCTATTAATTATAATATCCATTCTTTGATACAAGCGTTAGTTAGTTAACAATTACATTAAAGTTTTATCACAAGTAGTGACAAAGTAAGCAGGTCATATCACAAATATGAGCCAAGAAAAGTTTTTTCATATCAAGTAGGTAAAACAAGTTTTAAAGTCAAAAACTGATCAAAGTGAGCCTGAAATTTTAATTATTTAATAAACAAATAAAAAATTAAAAAGTCTCTCTAATTTTATACGATTTTGGCGTCGCTGTATGAAAATTAAATAAATTACTTCTCAAAAACTAGTTGTGTACTTACTAGAAAAATTTACGATCATTGAACAAAGGCCAATTTTCTATGAAACTAATTTTACTCGGAAAATTGCTTGCATTTTACAAAAGTCGATGGAGTGGATAAAACTCATTTCAACTGAATTTACAAGAATCGTAACTTTTAAAATTTGGCCTCAGAACTTTTAAAAATGTATGAGTCGAGAATGTAAATTGAAAAGTTAGTTGTGGGCAAATCTACAAGTGTTCCAATCCTTTTTGATTAGAACACATGGTACGAAATGTGATAATTTGATTTAAAATTGTTTCAAGCTCACCCTGAAAAATCCGGTATACCTACATTTACTACATATGCTGCAATCGTCAATTTAACCTCATAAATCCAGGTTGAAGCATAAAAAACTATTTCTTTAGTCACGCTCTGCCAACTCTTAGAGAAAGAACACATAAATATTTGCTGAAATAAAAACGGTAAAAAATGCACATGTGATGAAAAAGGCGTTGTCTCATAAATAAACGGACACTGAACGCATTGTCAAGTGCTGCAATTGTCATTCGAATTGCGTCATCGTAAAAGAACATTACAAGAAATAGGAATTTTATTCAACATTAGCGTATCACGGTCAGGCTGAAACGCTGAAAAATTTGTGATAAAGCTCACTAATGTATAGAAAATTTATTGTACGGATCGTTTAAACCAAAAGTTAAAACGACCAGATAGATCAAAAGTTGATGATGAAGAATTAGAAATTACGGTTTTAGCTTATTTTCGTGCTTTTCCAAATGCGTCATTGCGGGATGCAGAAGTTAGTTTAAGAGAATATTTTAAAACAATTCATAGGATCTTCATTACTGTAACGCAGAAGAGCTATTTCACTTACAAATTGAACGAAGTTAGAAAATAAAATAATCTATGTAAATGCCCAGTAGTTTGTTTATTACAACTGTCATTTTTAATATTCATGGCATGCTACATTATATTACCCACCAATTTATTTAAAATATCTCCAAATTATAATAAATCTAGCAATAACCCAGAAAGACGTAACTTTAGGTATAATACAGATCGAAAGAGAATAAACCACTGATTCAGGCGTGATAATAAAATACAGGGTTTGATTTGAAATTATCGACTTATTCCGAATTGAAAATATTGGATGTTCCATTCTAGACACCCTGTATAAAATATCGCATTTGACGTTTGACGATATAAGAGGTGTCTTAATTTCCCGTTGTTAGGCTTAATTCCCGTTGTTAGGATATTTTGACGTTTGTTGAATATTGCAGTCAGTGATTCATTATATTTAGTGAATGTCATTGCTGCTTATTTTATTAAAATCGATCAGAAATAAAATAATCTATGTAAGTACCTCGCGAATTAATAAGCCTTATAATTCCCTTGATACATAAATTACTATTATATACAAATACCATTGTCAAATAATACAATCTCTGGTAAACTGAAATCCATTGCAGTGAAGTGAGCATAATAGAGACAGAAGTAGATTTGCCACATTTTAAGATGATCCTCATACCACGATTTTGCAGTTTTTGTAACTGAGCAGTTTGGTTTAGGTTAAAAAGGAAGATAACTGATGAATAATAGTCGAAATGTGGTTGAATAATTGAACGATTAACTGTGATTTTAGTTTTAGCTGATAAGTTTCTTGATATTCTTGCAAAAAAGTAAAGTTTTTTTGATATCTTTTTTAAAACATTGTGTTAAAATGATCACCAAATAATAAGAAATTATCAAGTTGAAAACCGAGGTATTTAGTTGATGTTACAATATCAATTTTCTCATCTTTAATTGTAATATTAATTTCATTTAAATCTATGTTGTTATATTTATATTTAGTAGATATTATCATAGCTTTTGTTTTTAATACGTTAAGTTTAAGTTTATTATACATTAAGTAATTATTGACAGAGTTAAGAGCCCGATTCATTATTTGTATCGCATTTTCTAAATTATTATCAACACATGCCATTAGAGAGTCATCTGCAAATATATTAGCAAAATCGCAATCAACAAAGAGGTTTAAATCATTTATGTATAAAATAAATAAAAGTAGCCCTAAGACGCTACCTTGGGGTGTACACCAATTTTAATACCATCTTCAGCAGATATATTATTATGAATTTTTACTCTTTGTTTAATAATAATAATAATAATAATAATGTTTATTCATTTTAACATACTTACACATACAAATATCAAATACACACGTATATATAAAAAATAGATAAAAAATAAATAAATAATTCATTAAACTAAAATCGATAAGTAAATTAACACTTGTTTCGAGAACAAAGAGAAATATAAAGAAAGAATAAGTATATAAACTAGTTTAATAATGTAATTCAAGGAACAATAATATATACCTATTTAAAAATATAGAATAGACATTGGCTCCATTAAAATTCAGACAAAACTAAATATAGTTGCAGCGGAACACTAGATTAAGACAGATGACTGCTTATTACAGGTTTATTGCATGATGTATTAATCACGATTTTGTTGAACATAAATAGTTAAAGCTTTTTTAAACTGTTTCGGGTAGAAAATTAATTTTATTTGAGAAGGTAGTGTGTTATAAATTTTTGGTCTCATATATGAATAGGTTCGTTGTCCAAATGATTTATTTATATGGGGAGTTAACTCAGTATTTTTAAGTCTTGTATTGTAGGAATGTTGTAATTGAATAATTTTTTTTATTAGAATGATAATAGATGTTTATCTTTAAGCCCAATCTCTATAAAATACTTTTAAATCAAATCCTGCAGAATATTTTTTATATTATTCCATTTTGTTACCTGTCTGTGTATATTTATTATTGAATAAACATTATTATTGTTATTATTTATTGTTGAAATATCGATAAAATTTACTGGTTACTCTTCTTTCTTTAATCAAATAGTGTGGAGTGACTTTACATATTGTATTTTTAATGCATTTTGTTTATTTCAAACGTGAGCAATGTTGGACTCAGAAGAGAGCCTTGTGGAACTCCAGTAAGTTTATATTCTCTCTGAATATAAAAACCTTTTATATCCCTTGGTGATTGGTTATTGTCTGTTATTGCTAAAATAATGGAGATGTCGCCAAAGATTTGAATAATTTAGACTTCTCCAGAATTTGATTCGTAATTTTTTAGGAATAGGTTTTAGAAAACTAAAAGAGATCTAGACATATCTAACAGCTGAATTCTTGCAAGATTTAAGTGTCATTGTTAATTCATCCAATCATCTATAATTTGAGACAAGATTTAGCATCATCTCGATTTCTCTCTTTTTATAAATTCGTGCACTTCCCGTTTTCAGATCGTTCGATATATTAAATCGAAACGTTTTAGATATACTGTATAAATTTAATCACATTTTACGCTTAACCCACCTGATGGTCATCATGAATTGGAAGTTTAGATTTTTGTGATTCGTCTTTGTTACGTGATTTCTCTAAAACTATCAGCTGTAGATCTTTCATTTTTGGAAGAGATGTTAAGAGGGGATGTAGTTGGAGACAATTAAACAACGATCTGTCATTAGACTACAATTTTAATCCTAGAATTTATAACAAAATTTAATGACGTAATGCATAGTTAATTTATGTTTAAAACTTTTCGTGCCATTAACAGCGAACTAAAATTATTTTATAGATTTAATATAGAAAACAATTTGGTTTAATGTTCTCGCCGTTGGCAAAATTAATTCTATTTTCATAATATAATTTTAGTTCCATTTGTTTTATATTGCACAAAGTTGATAAACCTATTTTCTCTTCTTTTTCTCATCATCGTATTCCTCTTGCAGTGCACATCATGAAACAAAAATTAATAAAATGTTGGATGTAGTTTCATATAATTAAAAAATCCTATAAAATGTGTAGTACAAAAATTAATTAAAAAATTTGGACGTATAAAAAATCGCATTCTAAATATTTGTTCATTCTTATAAATTTTTCGAAAAATATCTCCGTTTCGTGTTCCAGCGGGTTGTTCCTGCGAGGACAAATTTCCAAATATTAGCCACTTCAAAATAGTGTTAAATTAGCAAAAAAAACTTTTTCTATTAGTAAGTAAATCAACCAAATTAGAATTTATACTCCTACCTCTAAAGGGTTCTCGCCGATATACCTGCTGTTTTAAATAATCCCATAAAAATAGTCAAGTGGGGTAAAGTTAGGAGATCCGGCAGGTCAACGCAAATGGAAATAATTGCATATCTATGTATTTTTCATACCACAGGTGCTAGAGACATAAAATGTGAAACAGTGGCATACTTTTGTAACATTTAGGTACGTCAAAAATATTCCAGGGCCTACTAAAAAATTATTGATAATTAATTGTTGACTGCGGATTTAGCAGGCGTATGCTTAAAAACATTAATTGATCAATTAATTCTGCATCGATTTTAAAAAACCTTATACCGGCAGATAGCTGGCTTTCGTCTGATCTAAAAATATACAGGGTGTTACATCTAAAAAAGCAAACAAAAAATGAAAAAATTAAACCCCATTTTGTTTTTATTTAAGCGAAAGTGAAAAAAAACCTTTTATAAACCTAAACAAAATAGTGCGGGCGAGATAGGTAATTGCAAAAACGTACAATAACTTTCTGCAGGGTTTTTATGGATTGGAAGTGATAAAGGGGCTTACAATGAACGTAAAAAGGGGGGCAAAATGGTATTTTGCGATTTTCCGCTAAATTTGACGTCTTATCAAAAATGCAATGGCAAAGTTGTAGATCTAGAAAAAATATACAACTTCTATGTGAGACATTTTTTACCATAACCTCAAATTTTTCGTGGAAAATGCAAAAAATTGTTAAATTTTTTTTTTGTTTTTTATTTTTAATTTCCGCAAAACTAATTTAATGCTGGTGAAATTTTGTGGAAGTATACCTTTTTAGGACTCAGATAAACAAAAATTCAGATTAAAAAATCTAACGGTTTTCAAGATATTAAAGTTTTTAGGTTAAAAACATTTCTTTTTTCAAAAATAAAGTTGCTTGGCAAAATATCATCGTACATGGTTCTTAAGGTGCTCATTTTTTTGTTTTCCTGGTCTCTTTGTGATTATAATGTAATATTAATAATTTGTTTTAAACATGTTGTCTTTAGTCCAAGAAATGAAGTAAAATCATTCAGCAGAAACTAGTAACTAATCAGATCGACTTGAAATGTTTTGCAAATTGCTAGGAAAGGTGTCCAGATCAGAAGTAGAAAACTTTTATTAGTGGCGTTTTGGGGACCTATAGAATTTTGATACAGAAAGACATAGTTTCGTTAATTTTCATCTAAACTACATTATTTTCTCGGAAATAAAAAGAAAATAATACGATTTTTCGAATTTTTCTCGACAGTTTTGAGGTTATGTTAAAAGGTAACCCTTCAAAAGTTGAAGATTATTTCATAATCTACAACTTTCATAGTACTGAATATTTTTCAAAACTATTTAAAAAATAATTATTTTTTATATTTATCTGCATCTTCATTATTACAATAGAATATTTATAACAATACGGAACAAAATTCAAATTTCAAATAAAACAATAAAATACAGTTTCTTTTGTATATTTTTCTGTAGAATTCAATGGAGTAATCATTTTTTGAATTTTATTAAAAATTTAAACAAATTATCAACAATGACTGAAAAATTCGTTATTGCAAAAAACATTTTTTGAGTTTTTTCAATTTTTGAGCATGTTTTTAAATAGGGACTGTTATTTTTTTATTGTATCAAAAAGTTCACGTAAAAGCAAAAAAATGAGCACTTAAAGAACCACGATGATATTTTGCCAATCATCTTTATTTTTGTTTATCTGAGTCCTTATAAAGGTATTACTTCCACAAAATTTCATCAACATTAAATTTTTTTGCGGAAATTAAAAATAAAAAACTAAAAAAAAATTATTGCAGAAAATTATTGTTGACTCTCAATCTAATTTGCATGGTCTAAAACTTGTAGCTTCATGAAGTATTTTTGTGAAAACCGCAAGTAACTGTTTTTATTCCTTTAAAAGTTATAAGCTATTGAAATACCGGTATTGCAGGTTAAAAGTACTTGACCGAATCTTATCGAAGTATACACGCTCGAAAATATAATTTTCTTTTCTCCCTGATTAGTTCTCTTTAGCGATTAATTTTTACACTAAATAAATAAAACTAGATAATCTCCTTTTTCTTTCGAAATCCTAGTTTCTGGTCCATTAAGCTGATGAGTCCGAACCTTCCGCAATCGCCGTTAACAGTCCACTTCTCCTGCACTTTTGTAATGCCATTATATTTGAAAACCCAGTAGTAGATGACGCAACATCTCTCTCTATATCGATCCGCATGATATTTTCCATTTTAAATTTCTTCTTACAAGGTCTAGAACGATCCCAGAAGGCCCTGAGAGAACCGGCCGCCACCGACCGACTATTTCGAAAAAATAAAAGATCTTGATATTATAGCCGGGGTATATTTTATAAAAAACAGAAATATTTCGATATTTGGTGTCAATAAATTAGATTTATATCATTTTTTTAAGATGTAATGAAAATACTTTTCATAAGGGTCAAAATTTACAGAAGTCAGGAAATATTTTGATTTATTAATTAATTATTACCTTGAATGCTACATTGACATCTAAAACCAATTTGATGACTGCCAATATCAATTTTACCGCATTCTTAACCGCTGAATGAACCCTGTGACCTCCAAACCGGGTTGGTGGCATCTGATATCGGTTTTCCTTCATTCTTGATCCTTGATTGAACCTAGTGATCTATAAAACCGGTTTGATGGTCACCAATATCAATTTAACTGCATTCTTGATCGCTGAATGAACCCTGTGACCTCTAAACCCGGGTAGGTCGCATCTGATATCGGTTTTCCTTCATTCTTGATCCTTAATTGAACCTGGTGATCTGTAAAACCGGTTTGGTGGTCACTAATATCAATTTTACTGCTTTATTGACCGGTATTTGAACCTCTAAAATCGGTTTGATGATTGATAGTATCGGTTTTACTGCATTCTTGTCCGCTGAATGAACCCTGTGACCTCCAAAACCGGGTTGGTGACATCTGATATCGGTTTTCCTTTATTCTTGATCCTTAATTAAACCTAGTGATCTATAAAACCCGTTTGATGGTCACTAATATCAATTTAACTGCATTCTTGATGGCTGAATAAACCCTGCAACCTCTAAAACCGGGTTGGTAACATCTGATATCGGTTTTCCTTGATCTTTGATCTTTGATTGAACCTAGTGATCTTTGATTGAACCTAGTGATCTATAAAACCGGTTTGATGATTGCTAGTATAGTATAGTATAGTTTTACTGCATTCTTGACTGCTGAATGAACCCTGTGACCTTTAAAACCGAGATGGTGACATCTAATATCGGTTTTATTTCATTATTGATCATTGATTAAACCTAGTGATCTATAAAACCGGTTTGGTGGTCACTAATATCAATTTTACTGCTTTATTGACCACTGAACCTCTAAAACCGGGTTGGTGACATGTGATATCGGTTTTCCTTCATTATTGATCCTTGATTGAACCTAGTGATCTATAAAACCGGTTTGGTGGTCACTAATATCAATTTTACTGCTTTATTGACCGGTATTTGAACCTCTAAAACCCGTTTGATGACCTTTAAAATCGAGTTGGTGACATCTAATATCGGTAAAAATACCCGCGCTATTCACATACAGGAAGAACAAAATGGGCCCTAAAATGGAACCTTGATGTATTGCCACATTTATGTTCGGAGGATCCAACATGATAGAATTGATATTTTTTTTATATTTAAGGAAACGTTAACTTCGATCACCTCGACCACAAATGATTTCTGTTCATATGACTCTTATATTCATTAAAAAAAAACGAAGTATTCCATTGAAAATTTTACTTTAGAATTTTTTGTTGTTGATTTAAAACACTTTTTACATTTTAACATAATTCTGCGAAATAATTATGATGTAAATGAAATTTTAAATCGTACAAAAACTATTTGCCTTCCGTCTAGTTGCCCGCAACTTTTCAAAAAACTTGCGGTCATAGACCAACATGCATTTAATTAAATATTACATCAGACTCAGTTAATATTGACGAAATTTTTACAATTTTACCGGTACTGCACCGGTCTATAATCCAACCATATTAGAAAAATATCATCTCAAGTGGGTCGAATTCTAGATATAAAAGCGAACTTACACATGGATTTTCAATTATTATAAAATAACATCCAAAGAAGACATCATGAACTACATTTTGTGCATTACCGTCGCCATCTTGGCCATTTCCTCTATAGAGTGCGGTATAATCGGTGGTCCTGCTCTATTACCTGGACCAGCTTTATTGTCAGCTCCTGCACTACTTCCATCACCTGTTTTAAGAGTAGCTGCCCCAAGAATTGCTGTAGCATCACCAATTGGATTGGGTGTTCCATTAGGTCTGGGGGCTCCCATTGGATTGGGCTCTCACATTGGATTGGGCTCTCCCATTGGATTGGGCGCTCCCATTGGATTGGGCTCTCCCATTGGATTGGGCGCTCCCATTGGATTGGGCGCTCCCATTGGATTGGGCTCTCCTATTGGATTGGGCTCTCCTATTGGACTGGGAAAAATTTGGTGAACATTTTTATTTATTTGTGTGAATCCTCATGGACTGTATTTAGTAATGTAAGGTATTTAAAATTTTATTATTTTACGTAAGTAAAATGTATGAAGAAGTATTTTCACTTATACAGTGTGTCCTAAAAATCAAAATAATAAAAATCAAATAATACGTACGTTCTTTAATTATGTTTTACTGCAAAATCCACCATTTAATTTTGGTTCAATCTCTTTGTTACACCCTATATATCTGATTTTATTGGTTATAGTGGAAACTACCCGAACTGAACTTATATACAATAAAGGGGAGTATTTTAAAATGAGAGGTTACAACCGAGTGTTCAAATAAAATTTTTATTAACGTTAAGCTCTCTTTTTAGTATGTAATAAACGTTTATTGGTATGTCGGACCCCTAGTATAATTTGATGGATTTATTTGCATCTGCGTCCATTATTTCTCGTTCGAAAATTGCAAGTTTTACAGCTTTGCTACAGTAAAATGAAAAGTACATTTACTGGTATTGCAAAATATATCTGTGAAATATGCTTAACTGCAAACGAATCTTAGAAGTTTATTGATACTAAATAAAGTAAAGATTTTAACTTAAGGGGTTTCATTAACGCCTCATAACTTCATACGATATTTCCCCTTGACCCGCGCGGCAAAAGTAGGCGTGTCTAAATATAAATCTTTTCCAAACTTTAAAAACACAGCAAAATACATTTACCAAAAGATATTGCCACCGAATAAATAAATCATGTATGCATTTTTAGTAGCCAGTGGCCAGTGGCGTGCAGAACATAAAAATTAGGTGACCAAAACCATCCAATGTTTTAAATAGGTAATGAATTGAGGTATGTTTTCTTTGATTCAACCTACAAAAATGCAAGATTTTGAATCTGTTACTCACTAAAAAACCTAGGTCTAACAATTAAAGAAATTATTATTTCTTCAATGCATTTTATAAAATCTTGTTTTTGTCAAAATATTTAGAATTTTTTATTTTTCCATATCTATTACATATATTTTTTTCACACCAACTTAAAGTCGAGGTTTCAACGAAGAAAATGAACATTGATAAAGGTTAAAAAATGAAAATTTGTAAAATAACTTTTTCGATTGAAAATTAGGCTTTTTTTAATTTAAATTCGTATAAAATCTCGAAAAATAAATATTTTGTTCTGAAAAAATTACAGCTTACTTAAAAACACAAAAAAGAAAGTTCTTACAAAGTTCCATAAAAAAAATATTTTACCGGAGAAAAAATTAAAAACGGTTTTTAGCGATTTTCTCGATAATTTTGAGGTTGTATTTATTTAAAATTAATTAAAATCAACTTGTTCCAGACTTTCTCCAACACTCATATTTAATAAAATATAATTAAACAAAGTTTAAAAACTAATAAATTTCAAAAAAGTACTAACTTTAAAACCTTAAAAGTTAAAACAAAAAAGTAAGAAAGTTCTACCACACCGATCAATAAAATCAAAAATAATTTGTGGGACCCTAAAAGGATTCAAATGAAACTAATAGGATTGTATATTAATCTGAGGCACACCGAGACGATCATGTCGTTCGGGTACAGTAAGTAGGCCTTAAACAAAGACAGCGACAAATATTGTTCTCGAAACTAGGTCGCGTAGTAATAATGATAATGTGTGGCGTTTCATTTCTATCCAAGAATGTTTGAATTCTAAAAACTTATGAAAGGTGGCAGCATAAATCGGATGAAGATTTTCAAATGTTGGCTGCGTTTTATTCAAAAACAGAAAAGATTTCATGAAAATTGTTATTTTTTAGCTAATCAGGTGGTATATGAGAATACCGGAAAGTCATTATTTTTACGATTGTGTAGGTTCATCCATTTTTCTTAACGTAGAAGGAAATCATTGATTTTCTGGAATTACAAAAAAAAATGAGACTTTTTTTTGTGATAAACGGTTTTCACTAAAAAAATTTCTGGGACATGAGAAAGCACAGCCAGTTTCACCAAGGTAGTGAATGCTCTTAATTGCAAATGAATCTTAGAAATTTACTAATAAAAAACGTAAAGATTTTAACTTAAATGTCAAATTTTTCGACGAAAAATAAGATTTTCCTAAAAAATTGTACAATCAAAAATGATGTTTGCTGAAAACGAAATAGTCAAAAAAATTGTTTAAATCAATTTGCAAAAAATACCATCCTCAGCGCCGTTTCCCCTATAGTACACACATTGTTGCTTACATATCCATCTAATAATTCCACTACGACTTCCATGGTCTGTCCACACAAATCATTGATTTTTCTTTATGGCAACGTTGCAGCTTCCACATTTCTAAACGTCAAAACCGACCCTCATTAGGTTGCAAATTAGCCTTTCATAGTTCTAAAACTCTGTTTTGTTATCCCTAGCCCGAGGACAGTCGGCAATATTCTGTCATATTCACAATACGTAACATTTTCTGTCAAGTGTATCGTAGAATTAACCAACAATGTTTGTATACAAAAGCAGTAACTCACCGTTGTTTACACAAACTCCGCAAAATACGAGTGATTTAAATTATTAACAAAATAATAATTGTTTAATAAATTAGACGCCTAGGAAGTCAACAGAATTGAAAAGGGACGTCGGCAAGATAGCGGCCAGGGGCGCCATGAGTAAACATTTTATTAATGCATAAATAAACTGAGCACAAACAACTTTCAACATAGAAAATGGTAAATTACAGATGTCCAATTATTTAAACACTGGAAAAATAGAATATTCTATACTTATTTGTCCCTTAGTTTTATTTTATTGTTTTTTTTACTTACCTGTACTATTTTAATATTTACACACTGAACGCGGATAAATATTTTCCTTTGTTTTCCAAAACGAAATTATCAGAAGAATGTTTTAATTGTGCGTAGAAAATTATTGAATGGAATTTAGTTTCAACTTATACGTATATCCAAGAAGTTTTCGTTCGCGCACCGTCTAGAAGAGCCATTAATATCAAAACATTTTAAAATAAATTAATTGTTTAATTAAAAATTATCTAATTACTTATTTTTTCCACTCCCAAAATAAAGTCATAAATATCAATAAAATACACCAAGATTTTGTGTACCTAAACCCGAAAAAGTAAACTTATTATATCATGTAAATATCCTTGTAAGCTTTCGCTAAGTAGAAAATTCAATTTCCTTAAAATTATAATTAAAAAATAGACTCAAACGTAAGGTATACCGAAAGGAAATTAAAATTTCTCGAGAACGGAGATACTTGAATCCAGTTCGGGACAGAAAGTCTATTAAAATTTGAAACTCGCTTAGAGCCAGAAATAATTTTGAAGTGAAGTTTTCTTGCTACTTTTTAGAAAAGAACTTATTTATACGTTAGATAATAATATAGTTATAGAAAGACGGGAGAAATGCCAGAAAGAATTTTATCTTTCTTTTATTCAATAATAGATAAAAAAAATGTTTTTTTGTATAATTTTCAAGGTCTCTCTTAGTCGAGTTTTCATATCTTCTAAATCTCTCTAGGCTAACTTATGTATCATCTTTTAATTACTCCAAAAAAATCCAGCGGTGTAAGGTCAGGTAAACGTGCTGGTCATGGAACTGCTCTCTTTTGCACAGTTTATTGATAAGTCAAAATCGACATTAAAAAGTTTTCTCTGTTCAGTGAAAAAATTGAAATATAAATATTTTTTTTACTTGCTACATTTTCTGACTATAATTTATAAATTCCGTCATAAGTCACTACAAATCTTTTGGGTGGCTTTCATAGTTCGGAAAAGCCAAAATGAATCATTCACCTACTTCATTCCAAAGCCACATTTCCATATTTTAGCATATCTACAGTATATTCAAATTTCGCTACAAATTTTCATTATAATAAAATTAATAGGAAGTTCAGTTTTGGTTAGATACATTTATTGAGACTGAATTTTTCATTCTTTAATATAAAACAGACATGCATGTGTGAGTAAATTTGAAGCAACCTCTGGAGCTCGTGCACAAAATTGCAGACATTATTCTGAGAGGCTTTTGGACCAGAATTATCGCATATCCTAAAGGACATCCTGTCAGTGGGGCTTTTAATAATAATAATAAAATTTATTGCAAAAATATATAAACTGAGTTACATTGAGTTTAATTGTAATATAATTATTGATAACATGTACAGGTTTATTTATTATAAATTACCAACCCCTTATCATCGTTATTATTGCCTATAGAAAAAAAGTTTTAAATAAAAGTTATGATGGTATGACTGAATTTTGGTAAAATGCTCTCAAAATTGCAGACATTATTCTGAGAGGCTTTTGGACCAGAATTATCGCATATCCTAAAGGACATCCTGTCAGTGGGGCTTTTAATAATAATAATAAAATTTATTGCAAAAATATATAAACTGAGTTACATTGAGTTTAATTGTAATATAATTATTGACAACATGTACAGGTTTATTTATTATAAATTACCTACCCCTTATCATCGTTAGTATTGCCTATAGAAAAAAAGTTTTAAATAAAAGTTATGAGGTTATGACTGAATTTTGGTAAAATGCTCTTAAAAGTAGCGTAATAATATATATTTTTAAATGGGATATTATGTATATTATGAAATTTTTGGAATTATCCTTTTTTCCTGATTTCAAAAATATACCATGTTGCCCCTACCATATACCGTTTTTGAGTTATTAAACGTCGAATATCTTAATTGAACTAATTACTCTTAATATGGCAAAGTTAATATGATTAAAGTGAGCTGTGAAAATGACAACTATTCTGTTTTATAAGTGTCATTTCTGTAATGAAATAATCAAAATGGTTTACAGTGAGGAAGAAAAAGTTCAAATATTTACTTGTTATATACAAAATAACAAAAATAAACGTGCTGCAAAAAGAGCATATGAGGTATTATAGCTATATAGTCCTAGCCGTTCGAGATCATTTGGATAATGTATTCCCAACATGGTTAGGGAATAATGGAACAATTAAATGGCCACCTAACAGTCCGAATTTGACCCCTATTGATTAATTTTTTTGGGGATTTCTAAAAGACATTGTCAATGGTAATAATAATAGTATTAAAGTCATTAAAGACAAGATTCGACTTGAAATAAACAATCTTGATGTAAATAATTAAGCCATTTCCTGTGCAATCATGAATATAAGACGACGTTATCAATTATGCATTGACAATAATGGTGGACACATCGAACATCTTGTATGAGTTATCATTTATTTATATTTCCTAAATAAATCTATTTTGTTTAAATATTTGAACTTTTTCTTCCTCACTGTAAACCATTTTGATTATTTCATTACAGAAATGACACTTATCAAACATAATAGTTGTCATTTTCACAGCTCACTTTAATCATATTAACTTTTCCATATTAAGAGTAACTAGTTTAATTAAGATATTCGACGTTTATTAACTCAAAAACGGTAAATGGTATGGGTAACATATGGTATATTTTTGAAATCAGGAAAAAAGGATCATTCCAAAAATTTAATAATATACAGGGTATCCCATTTAAAAAAATATATTATTTTATTGTATTCCCTGAAATCTGCACGCTACTGTACTTTTGAGAGAATCTTACCAAAATTCAGTCATAACCACACAACTTTCCTTAAAAACTTTTTTTCTATAGGCAATAAGGGGTGGGTAATTTATAATGAATAACCATGTACATCAGTAATTTCTGCAAAAGTAGAGAACTATAAAAACATATAGCATAAAAATATAAAAATTGTGATAAATATAAAAGTATATAAATATAAAAGTACAAGAATATGAAAATATAAAATGTGTAGATGTAAAAATGTGAATATGTAGGAAAGCAAAAATGTAAGAATGTAAAAAAAGATATTTTGTTTGGTTAATTTTTAACGTCTCCTTTCTGCAACTAAGGCTAATCTCGACGGGACCTACAGCTTATCGTGGGCTCCGACTATGCCTTTGTCATGCAGGTGATCTACCGACTTACAAGTGTGTAAATGTGCCACCAACCCCTATCAGTTCCACGAGATATCCGATCTCATCGGGCCTGTATACCGGCGTGAATGAAACTGCGTATGACACAAATACCTTTTTGCACTTGCCCAAAGTCTTATCTGACTTTTATTCCACTTGAATGCGGCAAGATTCGAACCTACTCTTCGAACAGTGACCCAGAGAATAAAGGCTGGTGCTGATTTTTTCCTGAAAAATGAACCAAATAGAGTTTTATTGGGATGAACAGAAGTGACTGATTCAGGGTGGGTTAATTGATGGCGCATAAGATACTTGTACTTTTCTATATAGTCCCTATGGATTTATCCACAACTATGGAATTCATACAGAGAAGATTCATCCCGACTCTGGACCCAAATCAAGAAAAGTGTCTGCCGATAAAAAGAAGTTGGTGGATATATGAATTATGTATTAAAATTAGTGTATTGGTATTTTTCATTCTAATAAGAAATTTTTTTTCAGTCAAATGATTTGTTATGCGTAATTTGATTTAAAATATTTTTTATAGGGTTTTTACAGAAAGCTTCACATATATTTTGACCTTCCTAATTTTCACTCTGCACAAAATTACATGTTTTTGAATTTCACTGTGAATTCACACCAAGCAATTACCAAGTAAATTCGTTATTGGGTGAATTCAAAGTACTTATATGTTATTGAATTTCTCATATGAAAAACACAATGTATAAGGAATTTTTAAAAAACTCATCTGCTCCTTTATGCGATTGTACAGGGTGGCCAAATAAGAATGCGAGGTACTGTATCTGGGAAACTATCCATCGGAGAGGCTTGCGGAAAAAAAAGTTATTACTAAACGGGCCAAGAGAAAAACCTGGAAAATATTTTCAAGTTTCTAAAATGGCCGCTAGGGGGCGTAACTGCAATCTTGAATGTGATGTTTCTGTGAATTCTGCTACATTAACCTAACAAAAAAATACCCGATCTTTAAAGTAGAGGATAATCTGAACCTTTTTTGTTTGACAATTTTTACTGTATCTCTAAAAATAAAGTGGTGGGGGGTATTCAAAGGTTTCAGTAAAAAACACCCTAGTTTAGTTAGTTTTTTTTCCGCAATCCTCTACGATGGATGGTTTCCCAGATACAGTACCTCGCATTCTTATTTGGCCACCCTGTAAATCTCAAATTTACAGATTAATGAAGAAATCACAGTAATCATTTCGTAAGATTACAAAGAATATCGTTGATAGTTACAAATAATGGAGATCGTAATATGTGATTTTACATAAACTTTTTTATCAGTGTAATATTCATATTTTGATACTCTTGAAAACAAACATCATTTTCTACACTATTTCACATGTCAGTTAGAAAACCAGCTGTCTACAATTTATAACAAAAAAAAACACCACTGTTTTTGTAACGAAAGGCCTACATCTCGAGCAAATATTCTGGAAAATTTAAGACGACAAATATCAATCTCAAGAGCACTGAACCGATAAATATAGTCGAAATGTCCTACTCTGCGAGATATCTGATTCGTCAGCTACAGATTCGGATGCAACATATTTTTTCATGGCTTGACGTTTCAATTTAATCTGATGTTCAGATGAGTTGGTTTTTGGGCGCCAGACATACACCAACGGAAATGAAAAACTGTTCCTAAGATAATACGAATCCTGTTAAAAAACAAGAAGTAGACCAAAGGGAGTGCTCTATATTCACCAGGGCCGGATACACGGAAATGTTGGTGCTGTCGTAATTGCTCGAACAAGGAAGTCGGCCTCTAGAGATGCACCTACGAATTGCAAAACATCTTATTTCTGAATATATTCATAGTTTAACGAAAATAAAATTTTTCTCACAGTCATCCCACTCGAAATATAATATAAAATAATATTAAAAATTTGGACGTTTGGACTGAAAACTACTCCTGGGGCTCATTCTCCTACAAGCATTGAATTACAGTCCAAACGCGTGTCGGAAGCTATACCCTTTGATTTTGTTATTCATAGGTTTATTTGTTTTTCCCCAAAATGTCCATATTTTGAACTAATTTGTACACCTAATACAACAAAAATTAAATATTAATAAAGTAGTACATTTGTAAATATTACTAATGTTCACTCCTGAATTGGTAGTCATTTTATTATTTATAAAACCACCTGTATATTTTCAGACCACACAACAAATCGGTGGTTGAAATGAATTATTTTTTTTATGAGTTGTTGATATATTTTTGTAAACCTTGTAATAAAACGCACATTTTTAGTGAAACAAAATAAAATATTCATTAAAACGATCCGAAATTTATATTTATTAATATTTGATTAGATGTAGTTTTCAGATTTTAATGGATTGTTGAAATTTCTATATTACCTTTACCTACACCTACTTTATGTATAAATAATGAGGTACACAAAAATGTAATTGTACTTTATATTTATTATTATATTTATCAATCAGAATTTTAACAAAAACAAATTGGTTATTCGAAATACGAATAAAGTTTTATTTTGATTGTATTTATTTAATTTATAAACTAATTTTTATGCTGTTTAATAATGCAAATATTTTACTGTATTTTGATTTTTTGTGTAATATCATTATTTTATGTGCTTTTAAAAAGTTTCTGCAACAGTTTGGGCTGGGAAACAAAATATTTTTAACATTAAAAAATGTTAATTCTCAGAAAACCTTGATACAAATTCATAAATATTAATAACTAAGTATACTCTAATTTTTAATTTTAATATATAGCCCAGTTGTCAGAGAGTTTTACCTCGCACAAAATGTGATATCGATGAAACTTGGCACCTAAGTACTTGAAAGGGTGTAGAAAATGATAAAAAAAATCTTTCATTTCGGAAGCTCATAGTGGTTTGTATTTCAATTTCTCTTTTTTTCTTCACTGGATTAAAACCACTTATTTGTTAAAAAAGTTTTTAATTGACGTTTCGGCTTTCTCTATCGAAAGCCGTTATCAAAATGACATAATAAAATAAATAAATTTACTATAGAAAAGAACACTTGATAATCTTGCAAAAATATGACATCAACATAGTGCACTTAAATTAAGATTTTGAGATTGAAGATGTCAAAATCTGTTTCAATCATATTTTTGTGACGTTTCTGGGAACGAATTTTGAAAGGATAGTGCATTTGCATATTATAAGAAAATTTATACTTCGTCATAAATGAAGTTTTCTTATTTATATTATCATAAGAAAAAACCAGATAAAAACTTATGATACTATCCCGATATAGAGGGTATCCTTTTTGCAATTAACTCTTTTTGTAAAATAGGTATCCAAATTTTTGAAATATCGACCGAACAATTAGAAACACATTCGTTATTATTTAAGCATATCAATGCTGCTTCTTTAACTTTGCGGTTATAATTATTCGGTTCCTTTAATAATCTAGTTGAAGAATTCCATTGTATTTTATGACCAAAATCCCATGCATGTTCACGTATTTTGGATTTTTCGAATTATTTATTTTTAATGTATGATTGGTGTTCATTAAGTCTAATATGAAAAGGTCTAGATGTTTCTCCTATATAAAATTTATTACATTCGCATGGAATTTTGTAAATACAATTTATAAATCGTGAACTTTACGGAGACATCAATACTAAGATCAAAATTTAAATCCCCCAATAATTCATTCAAATATAGTAAAAATCCCTTAATATTCCAAAATTATCGGAAAAAATTAGAAGGATTGGCAATAAATTTAATTTAAAAGAAGTTTTTCAAACTAATAATACATTAAAATCTTTAATAGTAAATACAAAACCTTTTTATGAAATTCAAAACACAAAAAATTGTGTATGCAACCCCAATACACCGGGAATTTTTTGCTTTTAATAATTGTCAATACTCTCTTCTAATCATAGATGGCAGCACATCTAAAAATTTTATCTTATAGCGGATATAGCTACTGACTTGTACGAGTTTGGAATTTTATTTATTGGATTCGAAAAGCCTAACTGACGAAGCCGACAGGCAGAAACCGGTCTTAGGATGTCGAATCTGATAAATTAAATTCCTTACTCGTTTTCTAACTTTGTATTAATCTCTGAAAGGGATACGAAAGAAGAGAATGACATTTTGACTAGAATCAGTCAAATAAAAGCTTTGCAACACACAATGCAAATTGTGTATGCAACCCCAATACACCGGGAATTTTTTGCTTTTAATAATTGTCAATACTCTCTTCTAATCATAGATGGCAGCACATCTAAAAACAAAAAATTGTATTTACAAAATTCCATGCGAATGTAATAAATTTTATATAGGAGAAACATCTAGACCTTTTCATATTAGACTTAATGAACACCAATCGTACATTAATGTATGCTAACTTCATAATTTCGAAAATTTGGTTTTTCCATTATATCTCGAAAAAAAATACAAATTTGGAAAAACTATTAGCACCACGTGAAAGAACGGAAAATTTGACTAAAAATTATATTATAAGTTATTTAAAAATAAATTTGTATTACTATGAATAATTATTAAAAATAAGAAAGCAAATTCGAAAAATCTACGCGCGCCGAGCCGTGGAATACAAATATTCAGGCGAGGCGCTCGGAAAAAACGTACCCAAAGAAAAAACAAGAAAGCATGGAAGCCATTAGCTTTTAATTTTTTTTTGTTTTCTTATAGGAAATTTGATCGGAAGTTATAATTTCTAAAATTCTCACTGATTTTTATAAAACTGAAGATATCTATTAATAGAGGCATAACAAAAAAAATCCTTGTACATTTATCATCACTTTCTCTTCTTTATTTTTATAGTTTTCTACACCCTTTCAAGTACATAAAAGCCAAGTTTCATCGATGTCACATTTTGTGCGAGCTTTTAGTCAATATCCTTCTCTGGCAACTGGGCTAATATCCTTTTAGTATTTATTTAATATCCCAGAATCACGACCATCCCCTATATTCATGTCATTTTATCTGGGATTATAAAAGGGTCGCCTATTGTTATATACCCGGTACAGAGAGTGGCAAAAATAAAGTAAAATAAATATTACTATTACATTTTATCTCTTTCGCGGTTTTGGAAAGAAGCCAAATACCCTAATTCGAAAACGATTGCTCAAATAATTGACCCATTTCAAAAACTCCCAATTTTTTGCGGTCAAAATACGATTTAGAACCACCAGGATTCGCACGGCGTTCACTTAAGCGTTAGTTCAAATTATTAAAATAAATGTGGCCTTTTATATAACTGGAATGAGCTCATTGTAGCGGATTCGGAAGTCGCAAAGTTTTGATTTATGAAATTGTAGTTTCAACCGACTATTTCTGAATCTCACCTCCGAATGTATATAGTGAACGCCATTATGAACATTTACTGTTATTATTAGGTTTCGAGTTGAAAACTTTTGATGCATTTATTATCCAACTAGTTTTTTTTGAGGAATTAAAGCATCAATTGGAATAATTTATTCATGAAAGTTATAAAGACACTTTGCAGGTAATATAAAAGATTTATGATTGATAGTTTCGGTCTCAGTATTAGTTAAAACAACTTGTAGAAAAATCCTATGCATTACAAAATTTGAGGTAAAATTTAATGAGAAATCGAATGAGGATACTTTCAAAGCTGTAGGTAACTTTTTACAATAGTTATAAATGATTTCCTGTACTCGGTCTCTTTGAAAATTCTGTTTCTTGGACCCTTCACTAAAATCCTATTCTGTCTGCTCTGGATATTACGCACTGATCCAGTTTTATAAAACAAGGGGCTCAATTTTATATAAAAAAACAATTTTTTCCAGATGGTTTAATACAAATATAAACCTTTTCTCATATTCCTCCTTTTTTTGTAAGCGTAAAATAAATGAGTCGGATACCGTATTCTTCCTTTAAAAAAACGAATATTACGTTTTTTATTCGCACTTTCCACTTCCTTTCAAGCCCTACCATATTCCATTTAATGAATTTCCATCCATTTTTCTCAGTCAACCTCCTTTTTACCCACAGTATAAATATATGAAGACATTTTATTGAGATCAAAAGTTAGATGTAAGAAGGAAAAGGACTACGATGCAAATTTTCTAATGGTTTATTGCATTTTGTGTCATAATTTTCAATCAAATATTCGCAATACATTTTTTTAGATAGCTAAAAGTAAAATGGCAATCAATCCTACTGACTGCGTCAGTTAAGAAGTTTCGTGTTTATAGAAAATAAATCGCCTATACTTTTCAAACGAATTTTTTTAAATTAAAATAATTTTTTATTGTATTTTATATTATATAATTAAATATTCATTATTTGACACCATGTATAAATTGTTGTAATGTTTAGCGAACTACTAATTACGGAGTTGCCATTATTGTCGTTTCCTTAAATTTGGGTCAGCTTTAATTAACACTATGAAACAGACGGAAAGTTAACAATCACTGTTATCTCTTTGAAGTCTAATAAAAGCTCTATCTTGTCCTCAAATTCTAATGGTTGAGTGCGATCAATATGGCTGTTGGATTACTTAGGAAGTCCTTTTTATTCACTATACTTAGATCAGACCAACGAATAAGGTTTGTGGTTGTAGTTTTTGGGGTAACAAACAAACAAACAAATCTGACGGAATATAAGTTAAAAAAATATAAAATATATTCCGATATTTATCGCTTGAAGATGTACCTCCTTAGAAATTTCTTGATAGGTATAAATTGTATTGAAAGATTAAATAAATAAAGATGCAACGATACTGAAAAGCAAATAACTGGTCCTAGGACAAAAGACCCTTCAGGTATTGAAAACATCATTCCAGACTACTATCGAGATATCAACTCTCTGCTTCTGTTAGTAGATGAACAAGTCATTCATACTTCACCTCCGCAAAAAAAAGTCATTCATAGACCGGTTTCGGCATTATTTTGCATCGTCAGGCTTCAAAGACGTACAACAACAGATTCCTTCAATTTTGATTGAAGTTTAAAAACAATTTGTTTATGATGAGAAAGTTTCTTGCTGTTTTGAAGTTCTCAGGTTACTTTGAAATTCAATGATTTCAAAAATCCATCTTAAAAATACCTCAGCGCTGTCTCATCAGACAAATGTTGGCCGTTAGTGACTCCATCAGATGTTTTTGAACATCTTGTATTCAATATTTATTAATGTTGTCTTGTGTAAAATTGTATTTTACCATCATATTGGCACCTCCCCTACAAACAATCTTCAAGTCAGTGGTTACCCATCCACAATCTAACTGAGGTCATAGTTGCTTTACTATACTACTACTACTATACTGACGACGTGAGATACAAACAAAAGATTTAGGTTATGCCAAAAAAACGAAAAACAAATTGCAATTAAAACTATATTAATAAAAAACCTAGAAGTAAATCAATTTACATTTTTATACAACTTAAACGTTATATGTATATCATTTAACCAATAATACCATGTCCCAATCCAATTCTGCCAACTCCTAATGGAGCGATTCCAATTGGAGCGACACCAACGGCAGCGACGGCTGGAACACCAATTGGAACGCCAAGACCAATTCCTCCAAGACCAATTCCTCCTAGTCCAATACCACTAGGTTGGGGTTGGGGTTCAGCAAAAACTGTTGCGATGGCCAAAGCGGCGAAGATGAAGAAAACGATGAATTTCATGGTTGAGTTTGTTGTGTTGAATAAAACGTTCGAATTAGTTTTATGCTGAGTTTGAAGATTTGCGGGTATTTATACTCTTCGGCAGGCATTATTTTAAATAAAACGAAATTACATCATGCGTTGTTGGGTGTAAATATAGAAAATGTTGCGTCAATAAACCTTTATTTTTATTTTTAAAACTAATTGTCCGTACGAAAACCTTGTACAAAGCACCAGCGTTTTATTGACCACTAGAGGATAGCTTATAACAGAAGAAGAAGAAAAAATACGCTAAAAGTAGTAATATCAAATTACTTTAAAAAAAAAGGCATGGCTACTTTTCGCTAACATGGATAACATCATCAGAAGTCGATGATTTGAATTTTTTACATCTATATGTTGGCACTTTTGATTGGTAGACCAGGGCCGTTGAAAATGGTAAAAAGTGAAAAAAAATAATAGTAGGATGAAACCCATTGGAAAAGGAAGAGAATATAACAAAAATGAATGGAAAAATAATTTACGGGCGATTTGAGGTCGGGAAGTGGAAGTGGGTGAGTTTTTAAGGGTAGAAAACTGTTAACCTCGATTTCCGGCAAAGCTACAAGTCCTATGGAAAAAAGTTAAATGGGCAAGTTGTAGGTAATAAAAAGATCTACAACTTTTGTATTTACACTTTTTTCACCTAACCTCAAAATTTATGTGAAAAATTCAAATAACCAAGTTTTTGGTTTTTTATTTTTATCTTTTACAAAAAAAAAATTTTTTTACGAAATTTGGTGAAAACTTAACTTTTTATGTCCCAAACACACTGTAATTTTTTTGATTTAAAATATTAATTTTTTCACCTTAATTTGACTTAATATCGAAAAAGCACCCTAATTTTCAATCGCATTTAAAAAACTACATGATTTAATAAAATGACAAATATGAAATTTTAGGAAATAAAGGGCGAGTTCATTTTCAGCAAATCTAAGATTTGTAGAAAATGTTCTTCCACTTAACCCTTAAAAGAGAGAAATGAACGAAAAAATATAAAAAACAAACAACCTATCATTTACAATTCAACATGTTATTTTTAAATTTAAATTAGTCTGTTCGTTAATTGTTAAATATCATATGGATAAATATAGCAGAATTCATTGACGAGTGTCATTTGTATGTTTTAATATATTGTAATTCTGATTAATGAATAATTGTTTAATTGGCAGAAACTCAATCTAGGTGTTGAAGAAAAAAAAGTTTCAGTTGCTTGACGTTTCGAGACTTTACTGTTTCATCTTCAGGGCCATTCGAGGTAACGGTGACATAATTTATAAATACATACAGGTTTTCATATTTCAATATATGGGTCATAGCGTCAAGTTAGTGACCCATATGAAACTTCCGAAATATCTCAAAAACCACACGGGCACAAAATTCACAACATACGGCACAAATTGGCACAAAATGGGCACAATTTAGTGGAAAAGGAAAATTTTCAAATTTCAATATATGGGTCAGTGTCAAGTTGGTGACCCATATGAAACTTTCGAAATATCTCAAAAACCACACGGGCACAAAATTCACAACATACGGCACAAATTGGCACAAAGTGGGCACAATTTAGTGGAAAAGGAAAATTTTCAAATTTCAATATATGGGTCAGTGTCAAGTTGGTGACCCATATGAAACTTTCGAAATATCTCAAAAACCATACGGGCACAAAATTCACAACATACGGCACAAATTGGCACAAAATGGGCACAATTTAGTGGAAAAAGAAGATTTTCAAATTTCAATATATGGGTCACCAGCTTGACGCACCTGAATTTTAAAAATAAAAATAAGAATCGATCATTTTTATTTTCCCTAAATTTAATTTTAAAATTATGCTGATGCGTAATTAAAAAAAATAACTAAAATTCATATAGAATTTTTTATACACTTTCAAAAAGAAATGTTGCGATATTTAAAGTATTTTTTTTAATGATAACGATATAAGATATTAATTGAATAAATTAGTGTAAACATCTTGGACACTGCAATCTGAGTGTATGTACCAAAACATAATTTTTTCAATCATAGTTGACCTAAAAAGCTGGCTGCCCTTTAAGTATATTCATTTCCACGGTGTACCTGCAATATTTAAAAAAACCGCATGGTAAGAGGCCAATTTAAAACGCAGAGTTCCTAGGGAAAATTAAAACTTGAAAAAATCAAGAGGGAAATAAGCAATATCGCTGCACACGTAGTTTGAGGTGGAATAGGGCGCTGCAAACCTCATTTAAAATTGAGTTTTCAAAATTATTCTCCTGCAGAGATAAATGGTGGTTCGCGGATAAAATAATTTACGTTGTTTCATGAGAATTTTCTTTATGGCATACATACATTTTGTTTATGCAACCCTCAAACCAACTAACCTGGACGCTTTTTGAATTTTTTTTATACATTGGGTCAGAAAGAACCCAATTTACTTTATTTTAAATGGAACGCCCTGTATATTTTTACAATTTTGAAGTTTTCTTAAACTTGTTTGTATCATAATAATATACAGGGTATATTAAAAACTACTAGCACTTTTGATTTAATGTCGCGATAATAAAATTCATTTTCCAGTTAAATACGAAATATTTTGAATTTTATTTCGAGCGAAACCTGCGATATTTGTCAAATTTAATTTAAAAAAGCTGTAGAGGATATTAAATCATATTTGTACAGAAAGGTATCCCAATTTGATTTTTATAAAATACAAAAATGTGTTTAAAATAGTTATGAGAGCGAGTTCAAATCTTACAAATGCACCGTACATCTTCAAATATCGAAAAGTTGGGACAGTTTTGTATCCAGCTAGCCCCTAAAGGTTAAAGAATAAGCGGAAATAATCTTATGATCCGCTACTGCTTTTAGTAGCAAACAGTAGCATATGGAATAATACATTTTTTTTACATTACACCTTCACGTATTGTTTTATAATAAGAAATCCTTGATAATAGAAAAAACGATCTAACGTGATGCAAATATTATTTTTATTGCAACTTGATCTAGATCAACAGTACATTCTACTCATTAGAAGAATAAGAAAAACTATAAATACTCATGAAACCTTTGCATAAATTTTAAAATCATACGTAACCATTCCGTAAATCACAATAATTCCAATTATGAAGTACTTAATATTCTTTTCATTAACTATCGCTGTTGTTTCTACTGCCCCGAGTCCTAGTAGTCTCGGTTTAGGAATTGGACTTGGCATAAATTTAGCTCCAGCGGCTTTGGGAATTGCTCCACAAGGAATCGTTCCACAAGGAATCGCTCCATTGGGAATTGTTCCACAAGGAATCGCTCCACAAGGAATCATTCCACAAGGAATCGCTCCACAGGGTATTGCTCCACAAGGACTAGCTCCACAGGGTGTTGCTCCACAGGGAATTGCTCCATTGGGAATAGCTCCATTAGGTATAGCTCCATTGGGAATAGCACCTCTGGGTGGTGTCAATATTGGATTGGGACATGGAATTCTTGGCTAAGTGGAAGTAAAATATTTGTGAAACTTTATTTATTGATTTTTAATAAATTTTTTAAATAGTTATTTAATATACCCTGTATGTCATTATTATACAAACAAGTTCAAGAATATTTAAAATAAGCGTCCTGTTGGTTTTTGAGGATTGTGATAAAGACAATGAGTTTTGTTTTCCTAAACAAAACAAAAGAAAATTCTCATAAAACAACGTAAATTATTTTATCCGTGTACCACCATTTATCTCTGCAGGAGAACAATTTAGAAAACTCAATTTTAAATGAGGTCTGCAGCGCCTTATTCCACCTCAAACTACGTGTGCAGCGATATTGCTTATTTCCCTCTTGATTTTTTCAAGTTTTAATTTTCCACAGGAACTCTGCGTTTTATATTGGCCTCTTACCATGCGGTTTTTTAAATATTGCAGGTACACCGTGGAAATGAATATACTTAAAGGGCAGCCAGCTTTTCAGGTCAACTTTGATTGAAAAAATTAGATTGCAGTATTCTAAATTAAAAGATGTTTACACTAATGTATTCAATTAATACCTCACATCGTCCTCATTAAAAAATTAAGAACTTTTGAATATAATATATAACATTGTTTTTTGGTAACTTTTAAAACTATTTAATGTATGATTCAGTGCTTCGAATCAAATGACTGTGTTTTTGTATTTCAATAATAAATAGATTAAAATCTTCTTCTTTCATTCAAAAATCATTGATGTTGACATGTTTTGAGTTTATGTTTAAGTATTTCTTCCTTCGTAGTATTTTCTGAAGTTTTATCACTTTAAAAATGACCAATAAATCCACCCTTTGAATAATAATCAACCAAAAAAACAACTAAAAGCAAAATGAATACGATCCTTTTTAACTCACTGCAAATCATAAATATACACGAATTTTGTGCCTTTTTTGCTTCGATTTCACAGACCTACATTTCCGATGTTTTTATAGACCTCTCCTCATCCGAACAATAAACAAAGGGAGAAATGAATTATCGCCAATAAAATCTCATTTTTGTAGCTTAAAGACTGTTTATTAACTAGGGCAGAAGCCTATTATTTATTTTTATTAAATTTGAAACGATAACGTCGTATTTAACATTTTTATAGTTTTTTTTACCTTTAAATTGAAACAAAACCAAAAACTGTTACCTTGGCCATCCGAAGGTCGTTTGAGACAATTTTTGGTTTGGTAAAGATCTTAGTTTTGTTAAAAAAATTAATTCTGATTTTATTAATATCGACAATTAGATACAAAAAGTTGTTAACTTGTTTTTAAGTTCCTCGATACCGTGCCTGAAGTAAAAATGGTTAAAAGATCTATTTAGAATAAACTTCTTCTTCTTCTTTTGCTATGCCTGTTAACGATATTTATCTATAATTTTCGCAATCTATACGCCTGATATTCTTTCTTCGTTTAATTAATTTTCAATGGTTTTAAAGATTTTTTTTTCTAGTTTTTCATTTGTCATAACATTCTTCAAACTTTTGAATTTAGTTGTGACTCATTGTAACTTCAAAAAAGTGCAAAAAATATGTTTTATTTCAAAGTTCCCCTTAGGGGCTGGGAATAGTTGAGAAGCGGAAATTCCCATGTAAACGATATTGCGCAGGTCCCCATAAGTGAAACTTTTTTTTTCTCGCCACAGTCACATCAAAGGCTGCCACATAGGCCGCATCCACTTGGCTTTCCCGTTTCCTTTTATACATATCCAGCGATAAATAAGGCTTACTCTATTTTCACTACTAGCGGCGCATTTCTTTTGTGTTTTGCATCGGTTATGACCGCAAACGTTGTACCTCCCACAGCACCGAACATTCACTACCTTTATTTAAAAAACAAGTGCACACTTCATGAAGGTTACAGCGCTGAAAAAACAAAAAATTTTCGGGGATGAATGGGATGCTACAAAGATATGTTTGGAAGTGTGAAATTATTTGAAAATATACAGAATGTATAAGAGTTGTTAAGCTTGAATGGAAAACAAAGAATAGGTACTCGGAAGAATTATCTCGAGTGTTCATAGTTTGGCCTGTTTACCGCGCTCGAATTAATTCGAGCGCCCACGTTAAGGGGTTAATAAATATACCGCACTGAAGATAAAATGTCATGAAAAATTTAATAAAAATGGTCGCTAATGGTCTGGATTTTAAACTAAAAATGTTTTCGTCAAATGTAGTAAACAAATTCTGCATTGCAGTTGTACATAAATGCATATAATAATGAAACTAGTAATTTTAGATGCAATGATTTATTAACGTTACTGGTAAATTTCGAATTATTTGTATTTACTGTGGAATGACTTTTATTCAAATATCCGGAACAAATTTTCCTGCTTTACATTTTAAAACGATTTGTTTACACATATCATGTATTGATTAAACTTTGATTTATTTTTGTTGTAACTAATGACACCTATTAAGTGCTACTTTTATTTCTTTCGAGGCAAACTAATTTTATTTGCATCAGACAACCATACTTTTGCAAATATCTTTAAAATTATGGTGAAGGCGTTACTGAAAATATGGTTGTTTGATGGAATTAAATTAGTCAACCACAAATTTTCATGTCATTTTAATAATATTAATTAATAATATTAAGACTTAATCTTTTGAAAGACGATGTTCATTTGATTTTTTTATGCAATTTATAATTATTTATTATTATTCTTTGTGGAGGTGAAGAAAACCCTTATGTAGGTTATGAGTCTTAAATCTCGAGGTCTCCTTTTCATGCATATTCACTAAAAACTTGGTGGGTATGATACTTAGGCCTATTGTATCTCTTTATTGTAAAATCAAAAGTATTCATTTTAATCTAATTTTTTTCGCTTTCTTTAAATAGAAAACACTTGTGTTAACCCAAAAAAATTGCAAGATGAGTTTACAAATTATTGATCATGTGTTAGCAACAAAAAAATATCAAATCAAAATCTAATCAAATGTGCTTTATTGTCTAAAGAAAAAACTTATTGACAAAGCTGTGTAATAAGAGAAAAAAAAGTAGATTTAAAAGGCTAAAAACACCAACACAGTTAAAACAAATAAAGATTAACATAAGATACAATTTAAAAAGAGTTAGATAGATAGATAAATTACTTTACTTCACTGTCGAAAGTTAAAAATTTGTTGACAAATCATCGTTACAGCATAATGCTAATACTTATAATAATAATAAAAACACTAGTCAAAACAATATTTTATAGATTAATTTCACTCAAGAATATCCTCAAAAAACTCTCCAAGCAAATAATATGCTTTTCCTATCAGAAGGTTTTACTTCCCTTCTGAATTTACATGTGTTTTCATTTCTTTTTATATTTAATGGTAGATGATTGAACATCTTCTTCCTGTTATAAAAAATCGACTGTTTGATTCGGGTGGTAGTAGGAATGGAAAGTGATATGCAATAAGTACATCTTGTATTATGATGAGAGTTTGCGCTGATTTGATTTTTATATTTTTTGTGCATGATCACTGACGTTTCCAAAATGTAAATGTTGACTAAGGTTAAAATTTTATGATCTAGAAATATCTAGAAACATCCAAGTTCACTTTGCACATAAATCTAAGACACAAAAACTCTAGTAAATAGTTCCTGATTACAGGATCCCCAAAAACATATTCCATACCTTAGATGTGATTCTACTAGTAAAAAATAAACACTTTTAGCTATTTCAAAGTTTAAACTCTTAGAAACTGTTCTTATTGCAAAACATCCAGATGCTACCTTAATTTTAAATTTTCATCAATGCACATTCCAAGAAATTTAGTATTTATTAGCTTCTGTATGTTTTGTTGACCAAGAGCAATATCTGACATATTACATTTGAACGTTATCGAACTAGTTTTAGATACATTGAAGCTTAATAGGTTAGAATCACACCACTGTTTTATTAAAATTATATCATTACTAATTTTGGTAGCTAGAATGTCTTCATATTTGTTGTGCCACATTATGGTCGTATCATGAGCAAAAACAGTGCATTAATATTAATATCGGGTAATATGCAATAAAAAAAGTAGTGGACCCAAAACAGAACCTTGAGGTACACCACTGTCAAGAGAACGACGATCTGAGTGATATTTTTTAACAACTGCCCGTTAACCAATCCAAAACCATACCCCTGAAACCATATTTTTCCAGTCTACTCAACAATATTCTATGATTTGCTAGAAAAGCAAATATGGCGTAAGATGTATTTTTTTGGTTTGGAAACCAAATTGTCTAGTCGAAAGGAGATAGATAATACTTGTTTAAAAAATTTATCATTTGACTTTTTAGCAATTTTTCAATAATTTTTGCCAACGTAGGCAGTAGAGATATAGGCCTATAATTCCCAGAGAAAGTTTTATCACCACATTATCTCGAAGAAGTAAAAATATTTTAGCTGAGATACCATCCCAACCTGCAGCTTTTTTATTTTTGATACTCATTACCATGTCTTTAATTTCATAGATATTAACAGGGCTAAAACTAAATGTATTTCCCTACCATGTTCACATGTTTTAAGTAATTCATTGGATCATAAAACGTATCAATTTTATTAGTTAAATTTAAGGCTACTGAGCAATAACGGTAGTTGTTTAATTCATTAGCAGTTACGGTAATATTGGCAGGATTACTATTTTTCCCTCGTAACTTATTAATTAGACCACGATTGTTTTTACATATTACTGGCGTTTTCGATCCTTTTTTTATAAAATAGCTGTTTGGCAGTCTTAATTGCAGATCTATATATAGAACGGTAACTATTAAAATATTTATTAAAAAAATGTTTATCATCTTTAATATATTTTTTATTTCATAGAGACAATGAATATTTTTTGCTGATATTCTTAGACCCCTAGTAACCCACATTTTCCGGTTTTTCCGTTTAACAATTCTTTCAGGATAAGCAGAGTTAAATATTATTAGTAAGAGTTCATGAAACTTATGTATGGGATCTGAAATAGTTAATACATAATTCCAATCTACAGCAGATATATTGTCATTGCCTTATTAATAAATGGACTTTTTCTTGCGATATGCTAAACTTATATTCTATGCTACATAAAACTCCATCATGATCTGAGATACTGCTGTAACGAACATCACAGTTTACTTTATCATCATCATAATTAAAAAAATGTTAGTAGGTAGTAAATTAATTCTACCCACGGATGGACGTGCCTCTTGGATATCACTCTAAAATGTATTTTTTAATATCATAAACCATTTTCTTTTATTTTTAAGAAAATCTCATTACGATATAAAATTTTATTCCCGCAAATTTTATTGCTCACCCATTCGCCAACCTACATAACCATCTCATATCTTATTTACTGCTTCGGATAGCAGACTTTTATAAAAAGACGGTTACAGATAGCGGAAGCTTTCGGAATCAAGAAAAAAAAGTCACTTTTGACGCCCCTACATCATGTGTTAGGAAAAAGTGTATCCCGGGGCTTTCTATCTGTATATACTGATCCCTTTCATAGAAAAGAGCTCGGGCTGCCAGTCGGCACTGACAACAACATCAAAAATCGCTAGTTTTTTAAACGCTCTCACAGTGCTACATATTGCTAATCTAGGGGGACGAAAATAAGATAAAGGAGGTGTCATTGGCCCTTTATCTACTGCTGACATATCGTTTACAGATGATATAAATGGTTAGATCGATTGTAGATTCTGTCATAGTTTTCTATATTGTGCTTATTTGTTTTTATTTTATATGGTTTTGAATATATACCCATTCTAAATTCAACATTTAAAGGGGTGATAATGGATGTTCAAGTTTGTATAAAAAAACTGGAGAACTAGAAAATACTCTAAAAAGAAAAATTGAATACGTATTTCACCGTTTTTTAACTTGCAGCTGTGCCAATGTATGGTACATTGATTTCTGTTAAAAAACATTTTATAATTAAACATTGTATATATTAATTTTCTTTTATAAAATTGCCGATTGTCACCTAATTCAATAAAATTTAATTGAGCATATTCCGGAATCAAATAAATAATCTAAACTACCAATTACACTCAAACCAATTAGGTATTTCCAAATACCACATAATTTTCAGCACCCTTACACACAAACGTTTTCAATTAAATCATCCCCAATATAATTGCCGAGAATATGGTATGGTGGAAATACAGAGTGTCAAAAAAATAAAAAATGGTGCAAAACAGGATATATCTGTTTTATTGATCTGTAAAAGGCATCTAACAGATTATAATATATTCATTCCGTCTAGGTTTTTAGCCAACGCGAGTAAAATAGAGCGCGTTACAGTTTATCGCCGAAACCGAAAGATAACGATCATGATGTTTGACAGATAGTTCTAAATACGTCAGTTGTAGAATATTTTAGTAATTTTGTGAATCCAATTGATTGAAAAAGAATTTACAAATAAACCACCGTAATTTACAGAAATAAATAACGAATAATAAAGTTCAACATTCAGTATATTTAAAGATCGAAACCCATATGGGTTTTAGTGCATTTAGAGTGAGCGCCCAAACAGATTTTACAAGAAAATTGGAAATATTCCAACTTGAATTTAATGTTACTATTATAAAGCTCGGGTTATCATTCTCAGATTTCGATTTATCGCAAAGTTTTCCAACCCACTCTGTAACCGAGTAGGGTAAGGGCAAGAAATATAGACTTTACAAATTGTGCATATACAATTCCAGATTCTCGGATTCGAAATACAACACCATACTCAGAAACATGATTTACGATTTGAATTTTCTTCCACTGTTATTAAATAACTTCAGAAATTACTGGGAAAGCTTCAATGTACGATTTGTTCGTGCCGTTACTTTAGAATACAAGCAGAAAAGGGTTTCGATATTCGCTATAGCTGACGAGATGATTTTGATATATCGGTCTGTAGTCTATTTCATCCGAAATTGGATCGTTTTGCGTTAGTAGGAGACTTGAAAGCGATTTGTTTTAAGCAACTATAACGAGTGAATTGTTGAAATATACCTGTAATTCCGGATGATAGATCGAAACGAGGATATTACAAATGAGCGTTTTGTATTAAATCAAACAGTAAGTAAAATTAATTTTAAAACTTCGGGTATCCGCAATTTTGGAAATAAAACGTGGAGAAATTTGGAGTTGCCGCTGTAAAAAGTTTATAATAAACTGGAAGAATGGTTACAGAAGGCATTACACGGCCGACACCACCACAAACTCAACCAGCCCTATATTGACAAGGAAGCTTCAAATAGATGGCTTAGTAGTGGTACCCTATTTCCAGAAACTGAGGGCTTTATAATCGCTATCCAAGATCTGGTCATCAATATGAATAACAACAAGAAGTTTGTCATTAAGGATCCCAACCCCCAATCCGACAAATGCAGTAAGTGTCAACAAACATTAGAGACTATTCAGCATATCTGGCTGTAGCGTGCTAGCTAATACTGACTATCTTCATAGACATAATCAAGTATACAATATCGTCCACCAGACACTGGTCAACAAGTACCTATACACACCTATACCTATATACCGTACTAAAAGTACTAGCCGCAGAAAGTGTTCGAAAATAACAACTTTAGACTCTACTACGATAGGTGAATTATCACCTATAGACAGGTGAGGAATAACAGACCTGATATTGTAATATTGGATAGAAGAGTCAACTCAGTACCTCCTAGTTGACATAGCAGTACCGAACACCCACAACATTCTCATGAAATTCTAGGAGAAGATGGCTAATTATGCGGATCTCGCCATTGAGATTAAGCATTGCGAAAAGGAGGAAAGAGTCCCAGCAATTATATCATCGACCAGCGTAGCACCCAAGACCCTGCTCGACAGCCTCGCCAAACTTGGACTACCTAAAAATACCTTCTCTGACATCCAGAAGGCTGTTATCCTAAATACCTGCCAGCTCCGAGCTGATAAAATAATAATAATAATAATAGCAATAATATACGTGCTTCATATACTCTACTTAATCAAATTTTACCTAAGAAATAATATTATATTCTCACCAGCTGTTCGTCGTCCAAATGAAATCAATCAAACTAATGTTCCAACAGCAATTACCTGAAAAACAAGAAAATACTATTAGACATAAATATGTATCGTTGTTGATTTGTCAGAAATGGATTTGGTCTCTATTTAGAACACGACGATATTTTATTAATGTGTCACATGGATTCACAGCTTTTGAAGTTATTTTCAGAATATCGATCACTATAATTTTTTTGTGGATTCAGCTGAACGCTTGGAGAAAGCAAAAGTGGCACTATCGTTAAATTTGGAAAGTATACGAGTGTAATGTATATACCAAACAGCTGAAATTTTACACTTAAAGAAGTAATTAAATTTTGCAAATTGACATAATAAGTAAGAACTCCAATGTGCCTACTCTGGCCCGTGATAAAAGATCAGCTGCATATTAATCGTCTTAAAGATTAGCAACTCTTTCCAGCTATCACTTACTTCACAAGATGTTTAGCAGAGTTTAGATTTATTTTGTCAATTGACTGCCGAAATTGTGATTAAGGCAGTGACAATTGCATCATTTTCATATAATCTTGAATCTACATCTTGAATATACTGATATGGATCTGGATTATGAAGTTGGCGGAAAAATATTCATCACAAATGATTTCTTAATCGTAAACCCCTGTTTTTTGCAACATGCTTGACATCAGAGGGTACGGAGTATTCACTCATTTGAGCAAATCGAGCACTTTGTAATTTTCCGGAGGCTAATCAAGAACTTATATCAGAGTTTGTCAATGTCCCTACATCAAACCTGTCACATTCGCTATGCAAAGACGCAGCTAATTTATCTCTTGTAGATTATTGGCATATATCGTATAAACCATCAATATGATATCACTATAATGTACTCCCATGTCTAGCTTACGTGCCGGTATTAGGAAAATTATTTCCTAATGGCTGTTTTTTAATTTATATTCGTATAAAATCGAAAAATTAATATTTTGCTTTGAAAAAATTACAGCTTATTTAAAACACAAAAAAGAACGTTTTCACCAAGTTTCATAAAAAAAATTAGTTTTGCGGAAGATAAAAATTAAAAACGGTTTTAAGCGTTTTTCTCGATAATTTTGAGGTTATGTTGAAAAATGATCATAGAGTTTTTAATTATCTCCAACTTTTACATTAAATTTTTTTCGATGGGATGCATAGTTCGGTCACAAATCGTAAAAAACCAATATCCAACCCTCAAAACCTACTTTTACCTACCCCGCCCCCACTTCCGGAACTTTTACTCGGTTGTCTTGATTTTTCTTAGTTTACTTATAATTTACTCTACATTTTCCGACCATCCACATACTGCTAAGAATTTTCCATGAGGAGCTGTCACATTGTTTCATCTTATGTTGGCACATAGGTTATGATGAATTGTATTTACAGGCAAAATAAAAATAAACCTCTGGCAAAAGATGGTAACGACATCAACACACGGCAATGGTGTCAGTAAAATAGACACGTTGCTCGTGTAAATGAGCATATATACGTTCGTTTTGACATGTCAATCGCACATTATTTCGAATGCCAAATCCGTATTTATGCGTCGCACGTACGCGACAGATATTTCCTAAAACGAAATTCGGAGATGAGCAAAAAATGAAATTGATCTGTATTAAATAGAGCCGAGATGGAAAATTATCCTTGTTCGTCTTTATTTTATATTTTCGTATTTGTTCTTTAATTTATCGATCTCCGCAGATTGGATACGAGTAAGCCAGGAAAGAATAAAGTTTACCATTCACCAAAATAGACCATAAATTAGGTCACGTAATTGGATTTTCCGAATACAAGTAAATCTGTCATACCATGTAATGTAATGGACCCGTAACGCTTTTTCTATTAATTGTTTTATTTAGTGACCGTTTTTTAAGAGTATTTTTATGCTAACTGATTCTTTTTTTGAGGTATTGGCTTGATTTTCTTATATAGATGACCTAGCAGTCTGCACAGCTGATTCAGTAAAATAATTTCTGTTTAGTTTAGTATCCAAGATTTTTCGTGCATATTGTCAGGTTTCCATCTTACTTTTATATTGGAAAGTAAGAGACTTTTCTACCAACACTCCAGACTGTCTAGACGCGACTATTGGTGAACAAATCAAACACTTAGGAACACTTCTAGCTCTACTCAATACCTATACCACCACCTTGAGAAGACCTAAATTGTAAAGGCAAGCAAGGGCAGGTGCACTTCTAAAGCAAGGAAAAAAAGCTGATGACTCGAAAAACCTCATCTCAGTTTTCTTTCCATGCCAGACGTTCAATGGAACAGGATATCACCAGCTGTAGAGGATGGACTGAAGGAACTGCTCTAATCGTAGAGACATCCTTAACGAATAGGCAGCAGAAGGGGGCACAATAGATCTTATAGGTCGCAGTGTATCGACACCCTCATCAACAGATAGATAGATAGCTGTAGAGGATGCGCTCTTTTCTAAGAAGACATAGAATATGGGCTTGCGCCCGTCAATCTGTCCGCAACCAACATACTGTTGCAGAAACTTACCAAGTACTTCCATAAGACGTCTCTCATTAGGGACTTTCTCTAAAACCGCCGATTCTTTACAAGCCTGCACTGAAAGAATTGTAGATGCAATGTTCAGAAAAACAGAATGCCTTAGAGAAGTGTCCTCGATACATATTTTTATACCTTCTACATAGAAGACCAATCTATCCACAACAACAAACAAGTGTTCCATGGTGGGGTTATCGCACCTCAGAACATCTGGCGAGACGTTGCAACAAATGAGAAAACTGCTGAAATGAAATGTCGAATCTCAAGCCCCAACCCGAGAACAATTACGCTAAACAGACTTCGCAAAGGCGTTACAAGATCAACCTGGAACGATAAGGGTTGCTGTCTGAAGATACAAATACGAATATTTGTAGTATATTTTGTAAAATAAAAAAAGATCCATTGGCTGGGATATCTGGAGAGAATGAACAATGAAAGGGTCTTAAAAAGATAGCATGGGTGATGAACATTGTAAAAAGGATGATAGATAAACCAAAAAAGAGGTGAATGAGAGTCTCCTTGTTTAGATACATTTATCTATATCCACCCATGAATTCGATCTGAGACCTAAGAGTAAACCGCGAGTTAAATTTTTGTACACTAATGGCTAGTAATGGCTCCTTACTATTGGCTAGTAATGGCCAGTAATGGTTACTAATGGCTAGTAATGGCTAGTAATGGCTAGTAATGGCTACTAATGGCTGAGTAATGGCTACTAATGGACGAGGTCTGTACACCAAAATGGACCTCGCGGTTTACCCCTCGTCTGAGACAATCTATATTAAAATTGAACTATTTAAAATAATATTATACTCCATATTTATTTTAGGTTTCTAATTATAATAATGTTTCAAATTTAATTTGCGTGTTGAAGAATTGAACATCGAATCAAAACATTTGCGTGATCAAAATAATTTAGTTTCCGTTACATAGAGAAAACAAAAGAGTGGATTGGTATTGATGTATTGTTTTTAAAAACTTTTTTAGTTGGAAATTTCATTAAAATATTGCTTCCAGTGATTTACAAACACACGTGCGTTCGATTAAAAAAAAGTTGTAATGAGTTCGAGGATATTGGAAATAAATTTCGAGGAAAATTCACAGAAGCAAAGGAAGAGGAGGATTAATGGGGTTTTATCACCCTCAACTAACAATAAAATAACTGGCATTTTTTGGGAACAAAAATACGTAAGAAATTTAAATAGCAAATTTTTAAAAAAAAAAGTATAAGATAATGAATCCAAATTAGAAAATAAAAAATATTCAATTGTTAAAGAACAAAATGAAAGAAGGAATATAAATGAATTTGGGAATAAGAGAAGAAAGCATTAGTAAAAAGAAAGGGAAATTAGCAAAGGAAATTAAAATTATACGAGACAATTTGGAAAAAGATGAAGGAAATGAAAGAAGATGTGAAAAACAAAGAAAGGAAAAACATAAAATAGAAATTATTATTAATAGGAAAATTCCACACCTAACATTTTCGACCTATTAAAAGCCTTTATTTTGTATCGTTACCATAGCAACTAAGAAAAATTCCGGAAATTTTTGTCTCCTTCTTGGGGAAAGGAGCATGAAATTACACTGGAAATTTTTTGACGTTTATTGGTAAAATGACATTTCCATTTAACTTCAGATTATATCGAATTTATTCTATAAGGTTCCGATGATACATTTTAATTTCACTAACTTCATTACAAAACTTGCATAAAACGTATTTCGCAAATAGCTCCGTTGTTATAAACTCTACCACACAACGAATTTATTTAGATAATTTATACTCGGATAACATCAAAAGTTGCTTACACTTAACCAGTTTATATTATTATTTTTTTAAATACATATTTCATTATTTTCTACCAACTTTAGTAAAACGACTTTGTAAAAAACTGAGGGTGTGAGCTACTATTGACTTATTTTTTGTTTTGTATAACTAAAGTAGATTAATTGTATTTTATTTAACCTAATATTACGCGTGCAAAGGACCCCGCACCATTCTTATGGAAACGGAAGCACCGTCAAATTGTCTGAATTTTTGATATGTGATAGTACTTGATGTCCTGATCAGTAGTGTCCATGGGCCAAATCCTATCCTATGGCTAGATTTCGATATACAGGGCGTTAAAGTTTAAGATCCGGAAATTTTAAAATGTGTACCAAAAAGTCCCTGTAAAATATTTTTAAAAGTTTCTGGCGGATATATGTAGTCCAAATACATACGTAATAAATAAAATCAAAATATATTTCCTTACAGGGCGATTCATGTTTCCACAGGTCTTTTTGTTCAAAGTATGTATTTGTAACATGCAGAAATAGCCTGAAATATCGATAAAAAAAGTCACCGTCAAAGTTTCTGAATATTGGATATAATGTAGATCTTGAGGTCCTCGTTCAAAATTGTATCCTATGGCTTGTTTTCGAGAAATTAAACGATTAAACTGTAAAAATATCAATTTTTACCAATAGCAACTTTTAGTAATAAAAAATAAACGAAATGTTGTAAACTAAATATTTTTACACACTGTATTAGATTATATTGCACCGTTATATTAATTGGAGGCAGGCTAAAAATTCATACTTACAGGATGATCTCACTTGAGCTTGTAAGATGACAAAATCAACAAATCTAAAACAGCTGCCAAACAATTAATAATTAATTGTTACCTTTTTGTTATTTTTTAATAAGTTAATCTTACAGCTATACAGCAGCCACCAGAATTTACAGAAATATGATTTTGAGTAGCTCTAGATCCTTTACTATTTACCTTAGATAATAAGTGATATATCGTTGAATCAGCTCATTGGTGAGATTTTAAAAATGTTAAAATTCATAGGGCGTTCCATTCAAAACTTTGATCTGGCAGGGCGTTATGAAACACCCTGTAACAAGTAATTTTAAACTGTAAAACTTAAAGCTGTCTACAATTTTTGTAAATAACATTTTTCTGTATCTTTTATTATAACAGATCTACTGAGCTTTGTCACAATAATCAATCACCCTGTATACATACAGGGTTGCTCAGGATATTTTTTTGATACTTTGATATCATAATAAAGCTTTAAACTACCTGCCTTAATTGTATTTTCAGATTATTCAATTATTTATTGGATTTAATAAACTACATAGGAAAAATATCATTTTCATGTGAAGAATCTCTCGTAAAAATTAAGAAACGCTATTAAATAAATATATAGCGTAGTGTCATAGGAGGTATTTCAAATCTCGATGGAATAATCGATTTTCCACAATTGCATAAGATTCTCCAAAAATATCAGTGAAATATTCCTAAAAAGGGATAACAAGTAAACCAAAACGCTATAGGGCACGCATTGATGTTGTAGAAACGAGCTTAAAACATGAATTATGTGTTCGATAAAAAAACTCAAATATGCCTATCTATTTTTTTATCTATTGGAACAATAAACCTTTTAATTGTTTAGCAGAGCTGTTTTAGATTTATTGATTTTGTCATCTTACAAGCTCAAGTGAGATCACCCTGTAAGTATGAATTTTTAGCCTGCCTCCAATTAATATAACGGTGAGATATAATCTAATGCAGTGTGTAAAAATATTTAGTTTACAATATTTCGTTTATTTATTATTACTAAAAGTTGCTATTGGTAAAAATTGATATTTTTTACAGTTTACAGTTTAATCGTTTAATTTCTCGAAAACAAGCCATTCAATTATACCTAATACAATTTTGAACGAGGACGTCAAGATCTACATTATATCCAATATTCAGAAACTTTGACGGTGACTTTTTTTATCGATATTTCAGGCTATTTCTGCATGTTAAAAATACATACTTTGAACAAAAAGGCCTGAGGAAACATGAATCGTCCTGTAATGAAATATATTTTGATTTTATTTATTACGGATGTATTTTGACTACATATATCCGCCAGAAACTTTTAAAACTATTTTACAGGGACTTTTTGGTACACATTTTAAAATTTCGGGATCTTGAACTTTAAAGCCCTGTATATCGAAATCTAGCCATAGGATAGGATTGGGCCCATGGACACTACTGATCAGGACATCAAGTACTATCACATATCAAAAATTCAGACAATTTGACGGTGCTCCCGTTTCCAAAAGAATGGTGCGGGGTCCTTTCATTGATACTAATAAGTACCACTTCGAGTTCCTTGTAAGAAAATATATTTCTACCAACTTTAGTAAAATGAATTTTTTTAAAAACTGATAAATTGAGCTACTATCATCGACTTATTTTTTATTATTTTGTGTAACTAAAGTTGATTAATTGTGTTTAATTTAACCTAACTCTCCTAGTATTTTTTTAATAATATTTCCTTATGAAATTTCCTTACCGAATACCACTCTAGCTTCAATTAAAAATTTTTTTCTCAAACACGAATATTTTTTAGATAATTCTCAAATTTTTAAAATATGCGTGTTCTCAAAAAAATTTCCAGTAATAATTGAAGCTCTAGTGGTATTATAAGTGAAAATTCGACCAAAGATTTTCGGTTTTTCTGACGTATCATATAAAATAAACGAACCATAAACAATTAATGTTACAAACCATTTTTCAATTTCCTCCTTTTTAACTTCACAATATAATATACAAGCTTGCAGAATTGTAAACATAAACACCGGAAATAAAGTGGAAATTCATGTTTCACCGTTTCGTCTGGAATCGCATACAATTCCGAGTCATCTATTAAAAAATGGTTTCATACATTTCATGTACATTTTTCAGGAAAAATTCACTATATAAATATACCTAGTTATTTTTACTGCCATGTTTGAGTCGGAAAGAAAAATGTTGCTTGCCAGAAATCGTTTGTTCATGTTTTCAGATGGATTTACAGCGAAATTGAATATAAAATAAAAAATTTCCAATTTGTATTGAGGGTTGCATTGTTTTTTGACCGATTGTTTGACTGTACAATTTATATTTCTGTGTTTGAACGATACAAAAGAGCATAGAAAAGAAAATTTCGAAATTAAAATTAGAAAAAAGAAAACGAGAAAATATGATAAGCCGGAAGGTATAGAGGAAAAAGAGAAGATGGCAAATCATTTCGAAAAAAATGTTTTACCAAAAAGCACGAAACGAGGACTAACTATCATGTAATCCCTGAAGAAGGCGAAACTATAAATATTATAGTGGAGCTGAAGTAGGTATAATAAAAAATAAAAAAAATATATAAATTTTTTCCAATTCAAAGCACTTTTCAAATCTACATATAGATTGGATATCCATCAATAGTTTGTATCCATGCCCAACTTTAAATTGGTATTCGATATTCGTCAAATCTTTTGAATCCGTCCTACAAAATTTGGCGGAGTGGTGATTGCTTGAGATCTACCCACCACGCTATCCCTTCTCACAATGACTATTTTGCACACAAATGTTTGGGCGATTTTTTGGCGTGACTCAAATTTTCTCAGTAACGATCTTTCTAAAAGTTCGAATTCTAGTCAGATGCAGAGTTTTTGGCATATACTTAATGGGCCACCATGTATAACAATAAACATCATCTGCGTTTCTTCTATGACTCAAAGGATAGGTACTTTTAAATTCCTAGTAGCGAAAAAGTTCATTATTTTGCCAAAGAGACTGCAGGGTCTGGGAATCACTGAAACGAAATTTCCGTTTGCTCCAAATATACAGGGTGTCCCACGACGAATTGTACATAGTCCAACCATAAGTACGATGGACCGAAGCCATTTCATATCTGGTATTAAAAAAATTTGAAAATATGTGAATTATTCTACGTTAAGTATATCTAAAAGTAAAAATCTCAGGAAAATAAAATTTGGCACGCTGAGCTCAATAAATTAGGTTTTTAAAAAATTTTTGTTCAGGTCCGGGCTTAGTTTTTTTAGATTTTTATAAGTTTTTTAAAAACAACACCCTGTAAGCCAGATCAGACAATTTTTATTTTTCTCACTTTAATGCGTAAGGATTATACAAAATTGAACGCGGAAGTTTTTGTTTTCTGTATACCCAATAGAAAATCAATATTGATGTTTAGATTCTTCAAGAAAATATCTTTAAGGTATATCTAATATACGGGTCACTGAATATTTGTTAAAACCTTTAACTAATCGGGTAGGGAAAATCGAATTTTGTGTGTATTTATAAATATTGCTTTCATCAAAACGGTAGTCTAAATTGTGTTAATAAATTCACTGTCTGTTTAATCTCCATTATGGAATTGATTATGGAAACTTCACTAAACTTGCCAAACTTATTTCGGTCTCGCATAATGCGTATGCCGGTATGGCTGAAACGGAGCAACATGAAGAGTGAGTTTCTTCAAAAAAAAGGGGTAAAAAAAGTATGAAGAATTTGAAAAAACACTGAAAAGGGTGGAAAATTAAGTTAAATCTTAAAAATAATACAAAAAACATTTATTTTCGCCATATTACTGGCTTGGGTCGTTAAGAGGTTACAGACTGCACATCGCGTAGAGGTATATGAGGGCATTGGTGCAAATTTTAATAAATATATTTTTAAATTAAAAGTGCTAGACGTCTCTACCATTCGCTAACATCCGTGGCAAGTATGTTAAATCTGCAGTTATAAATTACCAGGCTGGCACATGTTGTATAAATTTTGCAACGTCAATTTAACTTTTACAAATTACACTTTAATGAAGGGTAACTATATACACAAGGAAATTATCGAATTTTGCATTAATTTGGACCGCTGGCTGCGGCTAAAAATAGGAAGATGTAATCAGACAAAGACTTCCTTCATCGTCTAAGCGTGTCTTCCATTTTAAGCCCTGATAAATTTAATACCCAACAAATCAACGTTATTAAAATGTCAAGAAAATTAATTTTGTTTGCTTGAGCAGGAGGTTATATGTAAAGGACTTTGGATACGTATAATGGCTTGGAAATTAAAACACAGGGTATTAAATTGTTAACCGAAGATTAATTTGCCTGGATAAATATTTTCAACGACTTGGAAACCTAGGGAGTTAAAATATAAACGCAAATTATAATTGACAGCAAGATGATAAAAGTTGTTTGTTATTTTTTATTTTTTCATGTTACAAAATCAATTGGATTTAAGTGTACTTAATAAAGAAACAGGAGGAAAACTGGAGAAAGAGATTGTGCAAGTAGGTCAAGGATATAAGAGGGTAATGCGAAAGGATGATAAGCCAGCAGAGAAAAGGATGGAACAAGTAAAAGTGAAGAAGGATAGTAGAAAAAGAAGGAAAAGAACAGAATATGGATATGCAGATGATAATGCAGATAAAAGTAAAGAAGAAATAAAAAAATTTTTTAAATGTTTTTAAAACACACTTCATTAGATATGTTTTTCCTTAACAGAAAGCTGAGAAACAGTTTTATAAATCCGTACTACTCAAATTTGAAGGTGTTATACCTGATCCCCTTATTTTTCTTTCAATTACAAGTACAAGGAAAAAAGCGCAACATAAAAGAAAATTTTAATCATTTTGTTCACTGAATTTATTCCTTTCAAAAGAAAATATTACAAAAAATTTTTATATAATTTCCAAGACTGCGTAAATAATGCAGAATAAAAGGTATCGCGAACGTTTGGAATATTCCGCGAAATACCAAGAAAATCTCCAAAGTAATGAATCCGTTCTTCTTCCCTCTTAAACGCCAAATTAAAATATTTCCTTGGCAAATACGGGATGATTCATTTATGACCCCTTTCGGCCTGATAGCTCATAAAAATTTCATTCGATTTCCTTGGTAATGGGCTACGCGAAAAATAAACATGTCGATAAGGGATTTGAGCGATTCCACGCACGTAAATCAATGAAAAATACGGGTGAAAATAAAAACGGTAATTTGGAGTTAATTGATGTTTTGTTTTTGTTTGCTTATTATCAGATTAGTTGTCCGGGAATGTCTACAAATGAAATGGTAAAGAAGAGACAGTAAACTCAACGGTCGCTTGATTATTAGATTATATTATTACACAATAAAAATTACACAAAGATAAAATTTTGGATGAGATGTAAAGTAAATAATGTGTTATTGTTTTAGACTATAGAATTCAATAAATTTTTGCTTCTGTCATTCTTCAGAAAGGGCCATCGCTGGTAAACCTGCTGTTTTTAGTAACCCCATGAAAAATAGTCAAAGTGGATTAAGTCAGGAGATCTGACAGGCCAACGCAAATGGATGTAATTGGATATCTGAATGTGTAACTATCAATGCTGTTCAATTTTTCTTCATAACAATTTTCTATGTTGTCAAAAATAAAGGTACTTTACTCTTGATCAAAATTTATATTTTTTTACGAACCTCGTATACGAATACGAAATATTTTTAGGTATATCTGATGTTTGTATTTTAGGTTTTAGATCATGCGAAACTTTTTATGAACAATAACTTTTTTCCTAAAATTAATAATAAAAAAGTTTCCATTGCAGGATATACAGTGTCATTCCCAAAGTAAGCACCATATGGGAAACTTTTTTATTAAGGGTTGTTCGACAAAAAGTTATTCTTGATAAAAGTTCGTGCATCCCCTAAAACTAAACTTGCACCAAAATATAATAAAACATTCGTAAAAATTTTATTTTGAGACAAGAGTAAAGTACCCTTATTTTGAAAAATCTCGGGAAATCTTATTCAGAAAAGTTGTTCAGCATTAAAGAACACATCTAGATTTGAAGTCATGGCCATCTAGGTGAAGTTTTATTTTTTACCCATTGTTTTTAAATGGGGACTACGAAAAAAGTTGCTAAAACGATAAATAGGGAACATCCTGTATACGACGGTTTATTTAAAAAAGCCTGTAATATTACAAATTAGACAACTACTGTTGTTTGTTTAAAAGAGTAAAATAATTTTCAAAGTTTTTGGTGCAAAGTTTTTTACTAACACGGAAAATTGTTCAAAATTATATAGTAGTGTAACATGAACTTAATATTCAATAATATCAAATTACAAAACATCAAAATAATATAAGTATTTCGGCACAAACTCATTGATTTTCTTGTTTAACACATATTAAATATTATCTATTCATTAAAAAGAAGCAAAACAAAATTAATTTGCAAAAATGTCATTATGGGAGCAAATTCCCCAAAAATATTGAATCTACCCAAAATTCCCACTAGAGTCAAAATTTCCACCCAAGGGGAAAAGGACTATGTTTCCATCTTATGGAAAATAAAAGACCACTCAAATGCGGATATTTTGATACCAACAGATTCGTCTTGAAAAATAGAACATTTCATATCATTGCGCCAAAATGATAATTTAATTAATAAACCCAAAAAATCAGTTCATTTATCAGAAATTTTCTATTAGATTTACAAAATCTTGCCATTTAATTCCAGCCACCCGCTGCGCTAAAACAGAGTCGGACTTGAGACATATTAATTAGCATTCTGTATAAACAACAAACCTGACAGCTGATAATAGAACTAAGTTTTAACTATATTCATACAAATTACCAATTTCGTCGGCTTAGTGCAATAAATCATTATCTGACAAAATGGTTATTTGGAAATCACATTTGAAATTACTTTTTAATTAGGTTAATAAAGTTTGTTGTAAATAATGATTTCTTGATAATTGTTTTTACAATGACTTGTGTATTAGATAGAGGGTATGATAACAATAAATAGTTTTTAAATAGATTTTGTCAGATAATGACTTCTTGCACTAAGCCGACGATTTGAAGAAATAGTCGCTTCTGTGCGTTACAAGTGTGCATTTGTGCCGTGAAGTCAGAAAGGAAATGGGCAGAGCTTCATATCTGTATATTACTAATCTGTTGTTTAGTTTTACGGGATGCACAAACTTTTTGTCGAAATAATAAAAAAGTTTCCCATATGGTGCATACTTTGGGGATGACACTGTATATACAAAATTAGAGAATTACCTTTTACCAAACGCGTTTTTTGGCTTTCAAATAAGAATCCCTTACGCCCCCAACACCACCTAAAAACAATTTCGTCCTTCCTTGTTTACTTTTCCATAATCAAACTGTTATTATTCAAAACAAGGGTTTAAAGCAATTATGGTTCTTTTTTTCATAGCGAGAAAAGCGATCCTTCGGGCATATTTTTTTGTTTGAGGAAAAGATGAAATGAAAATGAAGCGAAGATTCGGCGTGTATATGTTACTCGAAACCACTCCAAGGAAAAAGGGGAAGATTTAAGTTTGGAGAGTGTATCACACAACTCATCTTAAAGTAAGAGTGGGGCAAGTCAATAACAGAGAATTGACTAACATTATACTAGCTGCAAGCATACTACCTGTAAACATACTAGCTGTTAGCATACCAGCTGCAAGCATACTAACTAAGCATGCTAGCATAACTGAAATGTTTTTCGTAGATTGTAATTTGATTTTTTATGTTTTCTCTTACCGTGTAACATTTTAAAAATCAAATTTTTAAAATTGTTATTTTTAAATTTGGGCCACTTTGTATATTACAAAATTCCAGTTTAATTTCGATTCTACGCATTGAATAGTGGGGAATCATCTAACAACAGAGGCTTCGAATTCGAATTTAGGAAATATTTTATTCACTTTCGATTGAGAACTTAGTTTGAAAAGTCTCTTTAAAATTAGTGTACTGTGATATAGCCTGGTAAGCACATTATTTTTTCTAATCTGTTATTTGTGAAAAAGTCTAAAAATCTTTACACAAATTTAGTAATTATTCTTAAATTATTCTATTAATGTTTTCGAGTTTTTTATATATTTATTGTACCTAGATTAATTAATTAATTAATTCCTGTTTACAAAATATTATTTATATCGAAAGGCCATAGTCAGAACAAAAATTATTTTTTCTTTAGTTGAGGCGGATTTCACACAGTCCATCCATCCATTCATTGTTCATTCTTCACTCATTCGATAGTTCATTTGTTGTTCTGAACTAAATCTACAGCGTCGGCCACTGCACTTGTTAATTTTTGGGAATTTAGTAACATTCAATTACTAAACCAGCCGAAAGTCCAGAACCTGGAATTGATCCCGATTCCTGGTAGCTGCCGATATATAAAAGTCGATGTAGACTTTTCTTCAGCGTTGGCCAAAAAACTGTGAAAATGTCGGTAAATCTTAGTTAGTTTTATATTTGTTTTTTTTTTTCAACTGATTTAGTTTTTAAGAAATTTTGAGGTCACTTGTATTCTTACATTTTATATTTTGGTATTTCGTATTTTTTTGTAAACTATATTTCAACAAATAATTTTAATAAATAGTAAATCATTTTTTTATCTTTAAGTTTTCTTTAATATTTCCTTGCGGTGTGACAACATTCTAAAATATCTTAATTTTGCATTGATGATAAAGTTCTGTATTCATATTATTTTTGATCAAAGCTAGAATATTTATAATTCTAAATTGCTTGAAAAATATTAAAATAGAATTCTTCTACTCCATCTCATATTCCTATGATCGTTTCATCTTGGTCATCTGTCGTCCTTATAAAAATTATCCTTAAGCCTTGTAATATATCCGATAAATCAGTTTCTTTTTTTTTTAAATTTCTCATGTACTAAAAATCCTACTCTAAACGTTCTGTTTCATCCTCCTCTTTTAAAGAGAGTACAATATTTAAAATATCAACATATTTAAAATATCATCTTTAATTAATGTTTGGGTAGAGTTAAATATTCGTTTACCCCACTCTATCTTGATGCTTAATTATGAAGCAACCTTTTCAGACCCTTCTGCGGAATTACGCCGCATACGTAGGGTATCTGTGGAAGGTTAAAACTGGAAATGTCTTTAAATAGGAATCTTTTGGTTTATTTTATTTTTATTTTGCACATGATTTGTCGAGTTCTTAGTTGGGAAATGTGGAACTTCTAATGATAGTTTGGAATTTCTGCAGTTAATCCCTTTGCAAATTTACGACCTCTGTTTGATGAAAAAGTTAATGGGTAAATGTCAAGGATCTAAGCACTTACGAATATGTACTAAAAGATAGATTACCAGTTCCAGTAATCCAGTTAAACAGGGTAGGATCACCATTCCTAATACAGAAACGAAAATAATTTTTTATTACTGAGATTACGAGCTTTGCGCATAAAGCAGAAGGTTCGCCTTGCAGGTTCCAAAGCGATCTGATTTAGCGGTACAAGTTTGTCACTGAAATTTTTCTTCATACCTTTGGAGAAATTCAAATAATGTGTCTCTTGTTTAAAATAGTTTTGATTTATATTGCTAAAATTCCTTTCCAGACAATTTAAATTGCTTAATGGAAAATAAATGTATTTATTTAAAAACTGAAATGTCTGGGCATTTAAATCTTTTGTGTCAAGTTATATAATCTTTGAGAAAATCTAAAAAACTGTCAGAAGCATTGAATTTGAGCAGGAGAGAAGTCATTTCCATTTAAATAGATCCAGTCTGGAATATATAAATGGGAATTTTCCTCTAACTTTGGAAATCTTCTGGCTTTGGACTACTTCTAGTTTATTATACATTTCCGTTCTCCTCGTTATTCCGGTTGACATTCCGGAAGGAATAATCCTTGTTTACCTCCAAATTTAGTGCTCTGTTATGAAAAATGGGAGCCGATAATCCTCAAGGACGTAGATAAAGTATATTTACGCAGTCTCTTAACATTGATTTTTTTTTCAAAACAGTAAAGTGAAAATGTTCTTACTTACCAAAAAACATCGAGAAAAAACTCTCTAATACAAGGATGGCCATTTAGGTAATGAAAAAAATGTTGGTAAATACAGGAGCATTTAAAATTAAAATTGAATTTTAAATATTAAAAAACACTGGCCATTTTTCGTTTTCCTTTATGGTTTTCTATAAATTTCCACTTAAATCACCATCTAGTTGTAACATATCTAACCTAATAGATATTTGTCATTCTTGTCATCTGTCACTAGTCATTTTGGATGATGTAGCCCAAGAAAATAGGGGTTAACGTTGACGTCCAAAATCCGACCCTGGAAGTCCGATGAATCAACCTAACAAGGAATTGTGAATTTGCAACTCGGTTCGAGATTATGAGCTTCATCATCAGCATCAAAAAGTCGTTATCCGCTCTACTTAAAATTTTAAGTTATTCAAAGCCTCTTCTTTGAAAGTGAAATTTATTTTTCGAGAGTTTTCTCTTAACCGCCACTTAATCCTTTCTATTTTATGGACCGAAATTTTCGTCCTTTTCAGGTTCAATTTACCTAATCGGATTTTTCAATTAGTTCTTCGGCTTCCAACGAACATCTAAATCATTATTAAGGATTGATTTCGTCGAGTAAAAGAGTAACACCCAACAATTATGGAAACTAATCTAACTGGCTTTGGAAACAAATTCCGCTTGAAAATAACATTTCTCGATACAAATACTCCTACTTATACTTCCTAATCTCGGCATTTAGATACTATAAATAAAAATATCTTCTGATTTAGTAGTTTACTTCGGAAAACTTTCTGGGTTAAATATTTTTATGTATTCGATCCTCTCCAGTAGTTCGTAATGCAAGAACTTATCTATTGATAAAATATCGCAAAACATAAATTCTGTAGTTTTGTAATATTTGTATAAAATAAAAATGTAATACACTATATCTTATGCTAAAGCGAGTCTCGTTTTATGTTGTGCACGTAGAAACGTAAAATTTTAATGTTATATTTCCATAAAGACAGATTGAAAGGCATAAATTTGTTTATACCTTCTACACTGTGTGTCCCATATTGCTCTAAAAGTGCTGCACCAGGGCTAAAGTTCTGCACTAGTCTATTTCTTTGTCCAATTTTAGCTCACTTTGGGAGTTGGGTGATTAGAATTGGTTTGATTTGGATGTGGGAATAATCTCCTGGCGCCCATTTTAAATTTTTATCATCTATTCTCACTTCATCCACGATCAGTCTTCACTGAAGTTAGCCGGCATCCAAAAGAGGATTATACATAATCCCGCGAAAATAATAATCATTATTTTTGGCGCCCAACGTGGAGCCAGGCCTGTGTTTTTTATTCGCGTTTATAAATCTTATTTTGGCGCTTTATTTTCGGCCTGTTTTTGCAATTTTTTTTACAAGATAACACAGACTGTGTACTACCTACACCAGACGTGCGCTCTGCGGAGTTGTTTAGTTTAGTCTAGTCTAGTCTAGGTTGCTAGACGTTAGCTAGAAGTTTAATTTGGCAAAAAGAAGTGGGTATAAATCTGGTAATTGAGGAGGCCAAAAGAATGAATTTCCTTCTAACCAAGGGTTAGGAATACATGTTCTAAATATTGTCTTGCAGAAATAGTGTGGGATAACTTGCCGCCGGAGCTAGGGATAACTTTCCGCAGCCATTGCGTGAACTTTTTTAAATTATTTAAACTTCTAGTGGTGGGCAGTACACGTATATTGAATAAATTGACCCAAATTTTTATTTACAAAAAAGAAAATTCTCAATAGAAGTCATTTTTATTCAATAAAACTCCAATACCAACTAGATCTATCAATACCACTCCGTACAAATGAATTTTTTTTATAATAAGATAAAACTCCATTAATTTTTACACACGTTCTACCCATATATCGCGTAAATAACTGTCATAATGACCAATAATTTATTTAAATCAACTTGAAATTTCACAAATGACGTTTCTCGTGACGCGACGCCTCGGAATGATAGCGCTTCGAGCGTTGCGACGCTGGCAGTCCGGCGTCACTGCTGTAAAATATCGACCTAGGACATGTTTTATGTACGAGGTATGTAATTAAATCGCTCACATAAATATACACAATTACATGATTCTTTATCGATTTAACGATCAAAATGCTGTTATTAGATTGTAAGGTTTGAAACATTTTATTAGGTTTATTCATAAAATTTTATATATGTTAATCATCCTCTTCGGAGATTTTTTTCTGACAGCTATAGAAAGGTCATTATATATATAGGCGACTGAGTGATTTTTGTATGGAAAATGATGTTGACTGTGACTTGTTATAAGTCAAAAATGTTTACATTGTTTCCTATTAATCATTCTTTCATCTTCTTGCAAATTGTATTACTAAAATTGTTTACTTTGTAATGTGTTTCTGTTTCTATTACAATTTCATTCTGTTGAAACATTTTCTTTTCAAAATTGTATAAATCTTTTTTTTTTCTCGAATAAACCATCAACATTTCTTATTTTGCAATAAATCTCGCAAATTTCACAAAATGAACCCCACAACCCTATATCAGCAAATAGCTCTTTAAAAAATGCCATGCAATGATGATGTAATAAAATATAGCGTGATGCGCTTGAAAAAGTCCAGTTATTGCTATTTGTTTATTCAATTTGGTTCCCATTACAATGCAATACAAAAATTTAAGTTTATAATTAAGTACTAAGATATAAATAATTAATTATTGTTCCCCATATAGTTATAATATCTCTCAAAGAGAATAAACAGGAAAAGTCTACTGATGACCTGTTAGGGTTGGGCATGGGCAAAATAATCCTAATTATTTTAAAATACATATAGAAGGAAATAAAAATGATTACGATTAAAAAATTCAGACAATCAAAGTGATGTCAAACATGAATCTTCACACACTTATATTTCATTTTGGAAGCTCATAAAACCAATAAAAATCTAAAAAAAACTAAGTCCGGACCTGAAATTAAAATTTTTTTAAAACCTATTTTATTAAGCTCAGGGAGCACACTCAGTGTGCCAAATTTGATTGGTCTGAGATTTTTACTTTTAGATATACTTAACGTAGAATAATTCACATATTATCAAATACCACCCTGTATATCCGTCAAAAACGCAACAAGGCATTTTTTAATACCAGATATGAAATGGCCTCGGTCCATAGTAATTATGGTTGGACTGTGTACAGTACGTCGTGGGACACCCGGTATTACACTTATATTTATTTATTTAGGATACATCAGTGATATTATTATTTGCACCTTCTATTAAATTATGTAACAAGTTCTTATTAGTATGGAGTATATAATTTTTTATAATTTTTTTAGTAGAGTCTAGTAGGAGTCTATTGTTATTAAATATATTTTATAAATTAAATATCTTGGAGCATAAGTATATAAAAGATCCCTGACCCACAGACTGATTAACTGAATAAGTTTGAACTTTTTTTGAGTTTTACTCGTATTTTTATTAATGTAGATCAATAAATTAAAAACATATAACTGTCCAATGTCCATTATTTTACTTTCATTATATACTAAATCTGTTGGGTAAGGTGTTTCCTTATTATATATTGTTTTTATTATTTTTCTTTGAATTACTTTCAACTTCTTGAGATGTGTCTTTTCCAAAGCCCCAGGATGTTATGCCATATCTTATTCTGGATTCTACAAGACTAAAATATATTATGCGGAGGTACTCCATATCTATATATTTTTTTAAATATTTAAATTTATAAAGCAGCAATCTCAATGTCTTTACAATATTGTCTATATGAAAATTCCATCTTAAATGAGAGTTACTCCTAAATATTTAATATAATCCTAATCATTATTTTGATCAATTTTAAGCGTTTGATACAGCGGGAGTGAATTTTTGTAGCTACAAATGGGTACAAAATAAGTTTTCTCATAGTTCACTGTAAGTTGTTTATGTTTAAACTAATTTATTATTTGTTTTATACCATTTTCAGCACCATTTGGTTGAATGAAAAGAATAAATATTTTTAGTATTAGAAACAAATGGTGCCAACTTTTGTCTACGATATATCATTATACAAAGATTCATCGCATGAAATCATTTAAATATTCAAACACGCTTTGTACTGCTCACGGACAACTGAAACATATTAAGCAATCTCTTCTGTAATAAATTACTTAAACTCAAAAACCATACTGATGAACCCTTGAAGCAAAAACGGCGTCCCTTATCACCGGACGTAAATCCAATAAACATAATTTTAGCTCACCTTCTTCGCATCATAATTAACTTTTCAGTATAAGCATAACCATCCAGAAAAGTTATTAAACCGTGCACTGCTTCCTCTACCTCGTGCACTTCCTATTTAAAATTTTAACGTTGAAATGATTATTCTCCTTTTTTAGTATAATTAGATGATTAAGATTAATGGGACAAAGAAAGCAATCTGAAATTTTAGGAGCACTAATTCACTATCAAAAATGGAGTATAAAACCCTTTAATAATTCATCAAAAGAAGCCATTACACGAATTTCAGACGTGTAGGTGTAGAGATAGAGAAACATAAAATAATGCTTAAATTTTCATGGGGAATAAGAAGTAAAGCTTGTAAGTGCCGAGGTAAACTTTCATACGGTTCAGTTTCAGCACTAAAAATAGTTTTCTTAGAACTTTTATTTCTTAATATACAAGGCCGTTGAAATGACCAATGTTTAAACCCCTGATTTTTTTTCAAACGTGGACATAATTGAATTATGTTACTTTAATGATACAAAACTTGAAACACCAATTTGCTTTCGATATAGCAATACTGTTCCTTCAAGGTTGGATCACTCTATCTATCTGTTGATACACTGCGACCCATAAGATATATTGTGCCTCCTTCTGCTGTTAAGGATGTCTTATGATGATTAGAGCAGTTCCTCCAGTCCTATTGCTTTCAAAAAGTTCAGGTTAGGTAGATCTCCCTCTCCTATGTGATGTTCTCCGAGGTATCGTACCCTTGGATTTTGCAGGGTTATGCATTCTTTTTCCTCTACTAATCCAAGTTTCTTTAGGTACCCTTCCAACCGGCAGTGCCCTGTTAGGATACCCCTTAGTATGTTTTTACTTTTGCTGATGCAGTCGTCTGATCTCTTCTGGTTATTGGATCACTCAGTATAAGGGTATAATAACTCAATAGCTCTACAAAATATAATTTTGAATAGCTTTTACCGGATTCAACAAATTTCCAAATTAACATAGCACATGTTAGCAATGTGGAATCTGCACTCCGTCCTACGACACATATTACGATGTCATTAAGAAGGGTTTGTAAATTTTGTTAGCGTGCTCAGTAACAACGCTTCTTCAACTGTTTTACTTCGTGCTGCTGAATAAATTTATCAAATTATCCTTCGCATTATTCACTCCACTCCCGTGTCCCATTTTAATAGGTGAGGATCCTTTTTGTACGTATAGTGTGGATTTAAAGCGACATTAAATACATCCAAAACTCAATTTTGCTTTGTAAAAAAATTCAAAGAATGGTTCTAGAATATTTCGTAATGATAAATATGATCGGAAAAATATCTTATGATTTATTTTTACGTATATTTAAGAAACGTTTTATTTTTAAGAGAATGCGAATAATTACAATGCCTTAACATATTTTTTTCTTTGCAGGTAAGTTATTATTTGTATAGCAGTTTACCTTCTAGATAAATTGGGTAAGTTATATTAACTATCGACTAATTAAATTGGGATGGATTGCCACATTACAGTTCCTCAAATCATAGAGGTACAGGGTGGCCAAATAAGAATGCGAGGTACTGTATCTGGGAAACTATCCATCGTACAGGCCTGCGGAAAAAAAGTTATTACTAAAACGGCCAAGAGAAAAACCTGGAAAATATTTTCAAGTTTCTAAAATGGCCGCTAGGGGGCGTAACTGCAATCTTGAATCTAAGAAAGTGATGTTTCTGTGAATTCCGCTATATTAACCTAACAAAAAATACATGATCTTTAAAGTAGAGGATAATCTGAATCTTTTTTGTTTGACAATTTTTGCTGCATCTCTAAAAATAAAGTGGTGGGGGGTATTCAAAGGTTTCAGTAAAAAACACCCTTTATATTCGAAACGGCGGAGCCGATTTTAACAAACTTGGGCTAGTTGAAAAGAGCTATTCTTGGGCTACAAATGCTATAATATTTGAAGTTTTGTTAGTTTCAGATGTCGCCGCTAGGGGGCTTTTTTCAACATCTCGTAGAAATGGTTAATTTTCTCAAAAAAATTAAACGCATTGGTATGATTTCTTTTTCATGAAAAAGTAGCTAAATAATGCCTAAACAAGCTCCCGAAAACCGCATCTCGATATTTTGTTCCTAACCTAAAATTTAGCCCAAAGAAAATTTTATACGGAAATCCCTTAAATTTTTATTTTTTAAACTAATTAATTCCTTTTATTATGTAAGTTGTGACCCTAAAAAGGACCGATTTAAAAAAGAAAAGTTTTTAGTGCCCCCGTAAATGCTCTAAATGCTGATCATCACGCTCTATGCATTGCTGAAGCCTCTCATGGGTAGACAAACCTGCACCTTCAATTTCGGCTCTCGGTATGCTACGTAATGCATTAACGAATCCGGTTTTTCATATGTATCTGGTCGTAGGTTGAGTCTGAAAATCAAAGCAAGTTAAGTCTGGTGATCGCGCAGGCCATGGAAACAGACTTCCTCTTCCAATCTACCACTGTTGGAATACTGCATTAATATGCTCTCGCACAATAATGGCATAACGTGCTGGGCAACCATTCAACTGCAAAAACAAGTTTTGACGTGTTTCCAGTGAAACATCTTCCAACAACAACGGTAATTTATTGGCCAAAAAGTCAAGAAAGATATTGCCACTTAGGGATTGCTAAAAAAAATAATTCTGCCTCCCAGTATGCCACACCACACATTTAAACTCCAACGTCCTTGGTGCTGAACTTCACGCAACCAATGCGGATTTTCTGCAGACCAATAATGCATATTGTGCAGATTTTAAAGGTGGCTTCATCGGTCCAAAGAATTAGAAATAAAAATTCTCCATTATTGTGTGAGAGCATATTAATGCAGTATTACAACAGCGTTGGATTGGAAGAGGAAGTCTGTTTCCATGGCCAGCGCGATCACCAGACTTAACTTGTCTTGAATTTTCAGACTCAACCTACGACCAGAGAGATACGAAAAATCGGATTCGTAATGCATTACGTAACATACCGAGAGCCGCCGAAATTGAAGCTGCAGTTTTGTCTACCCATGAGAGGCTTCAGAATTTCGAGCATTTACGGGGACATTAAAAACCTTTCTTTTTTAGTTCGGTCCTTTTTAGGGCCACAATTTACATAATAAAAGGAATTAATTAGTTTAAAAAATAAAAATTTAAGAGATTTCCGTATAAAATTTTCTTTGGCCTAAATTTTAGGTTAGGAACAAGATACCGAGATGCGGTTTTTGCGAGATTGTTTAGGCATCATTTAGCTACTTTTTCATGAAAAAGAAATCATACCAATACATTTAATTTTTTTGAGAAAATTAACCATTTCTGTCGAAATGTCGAAAAAAAAGCCCTCTAGCGGCGACATCTGAAACTAACAAAACTTCAAATACTATAGCATTTTTAGCCCAAGAATAGCTCTTTGCAACTAGGCCAAGTTTGTTAAAATCGGCTAAGCCGTTTCGAATATACAGGGTGTTTTTTACTGAAACCTTTGAATAGTTTCCCAGATACAGTACCTCGCATTCTTATTTGGCCACCCTGTACAATAGACAGAGTAGGCTTTCGGAATACGCGTATTTATGACTGAAATATATAAACATTCTGAGGTAGATATCAGTTTTGAAATATTTATTAATATAGTAAAGTATCTAGTTGATAAATATTGCCCGCTGAGACGCTATGATAACACAAGATGTATTAAATCTGAATGGATTACTTCTGAAATAAAACCAAATTTGATTATAATGAAAACATTATCCTTAAATCTAATAATAAAAATAAAACTGTGTGGAATCTTGTTAACCATGAGACTTCTAGGAAAAGAACAGAAAAAAGTATTATTTTAAACATAGAAGGCACTCCATTATATGACCCTAAGGAACTAGCCATTGCTTTTGGGGATTATTTTTCCCCTATCAATGTTGAGAGTTTAAGTAATTATTATGGTAATATTATGTCACAGTCGTGCATCGTTTCAAGCATTTTAAATACTACCTTCTTTTTCGAACCTGTAACTCTTAATGAAGTTGTTGATTTTATAAGAAGTCTAAAAAATAAAAATAGTACAGACTACATTTCCACCAAAATCTTAAAAGCTATTGCTCATCCTGTTAGTGAACATTTTGCTTCTTTATTAATATGTCTATCACTACTAGCATGTTTCCTTCGATCCTAAAAATGGCTAATGCCATTCCGGTCTATAAATAATTATAGGCCAATTTCAATATTGAGTCTTTCCTCTAAAGTTTTTGAAAAACTGGTATCAAGTAGGATATTAAACTATCTAGCCAAATTCAACATAATTACTGAGAGCCAGAAATGGCAGATCAACCCAAACAGCTGCCTATAAGTTTACTGAATTCATCTACAAATCTTTGGACGAGCGGCGGCATGTTGCTGGATTATGTTTTGATCTCTTGATCGTCTTAATTTTAATTTCATTGAAAATAAATTATATAATGTCGGTTTTAGAGGCATATTTTTTAGACTGGCTTCTTAGTTTCATCTCGGATCGATCTATGATGGTTAGGGTCAAGAATTGTAGATCTGGCAGTTATCCGATAGATTTAGGTTTACCTCAGGGTTCGGTTTTAGGACCTCTTTTGTTTTTACTTTTTATCAACGATTTGCCTCAGCATATTGATGCTACTAGGTTGACCTTGTGTGCTGATGACACATCAATAGGTGTCTCAGCTAGAGTGATTGATGAGTTGATCGAATTATGCGATTCTTTAATCCTACAATTTATTGATTGGTATCACATTAATGGGCTTATGGTTAATATTGATAAAACAGAATGTATTTATTTTAGTAACCATCCAAGTAATTACTCCTTAAATTCATCCTATAATGGCATGGTTTTAGAATCGACCAATACGTAAAATTTTTAGGTCTATATATAGATAACAATTTAAAATGGGATCATCATATTAACAATTTAAGTAAGAAATTAAATATAAATACCTCGTACTATGCTAATATAAAATATAAAATAAAAAATTCTTTATCAATACATGCGATTATGAATGTATACTCTATTCTTGTTTAAAGCCACTTAACTTACAATGTTATACTAAGGGTAATGCAACCGACAGCTCAAGAATATTTATTTCTCAGAAAAGAATTATTCGAATGATTTTTAATATTAAACATGATCTACCTAACCTGAAGCCTACCGACATCCTGAACTTTTTGAAAGCAATAGGACTGGAGGAACTGCTCTAATCGTTGAGACATCCTCAACGATTGGGCAGCAGTAGGGGGCACAATAGATCTTATAGGTCGCAGTGTATCGACACCCCCATCACAGATAGATAGATAGATAGAATATTAAACATAGAGATTCATGTAAACCCGTATTCACGGAAAATCGGATAATGGCAGTTCCAAGTACTTACATCTACAGGTGCTTGTTACCTCCTTATCTATGATAATTTGAACAATATGACCAAACTTTCAAGTCATCACAACTACTCGACGAGACATGCAGACACACTCAGTGTTCCTATGCATAGGACTTCCAAGTATGAACAGTCGCCAACATATCAAGGTATTAAATTATATAATATTCTACCAGATAAATTCAAATGTCTGCGATAAAAAACATATTACTTAGCAAGGTGTACTATAATGTTGATGAATACCTTCAAGACAATGATTTTAATTATTCTGATGAATAATTTTAAGTGTATTTTATTTGCTTATCTATAGTTTTGTACTTTTATCTATTCGCAGATAGGTACCTATATATTGTAATATATTATTTGATTAAGAAATTTCTTGTTTTTAATTTACGTTTTAATTTAATTTTAATCTCAGGGTCATAAAGACTAAGCGAGTTCAAAAAAAAAATTCGTGATCAGTTACGTTTTATGTACTTTATTTGAAAATTATTAAAGAAATAAAGTCAATCAATTTTAAATAAAGACCTTTCAATTATATAATAAAATTAACTTATCCATTCATATTCTTTCACATCCAACTATACTAATAACACCTACAACTACTTAAAATTATTAAAGTTTCAATTATTTAAAGGTGCACTTACACAAGTTCTTCTATTAATTAAACTTATTTGTCCAATATAAGTCCCTCTTTCTAAATTAAATCATACTCATATCATCTTCTTTTTTAATTTGTCAGTATCATCCAGTGTTTCTTCAATTTCATTTCTTTCTAAATTAAATCATAGTCCTATCCTCTTCTTTCTTCATTTATCAGTATCATCGAGTATTTCTTCAATTTCATCTATTTTATTATTTCGAATACCTCACCATTTATTCTTTCTTTAATACATCTTATTATTGTATTATATTTACCATTTACCAATAAAACTTTCTAAGTATTTTGTTTAAAATTTGATTTTTCAATTTTTCAATCAAATTTCCCTTGTCTATTTTCTTTTCGTAACCACAACTTTCTTTTTTTTTTAAACCTCATAATTTTTTTTTAAATCTAGTCTAGATCAGACTATTTTATTTAAGGTATTGTACTGTTTATTTAATATATATAATTTATATATTGTTAGTAACTTTATTTTAATTTTGACTATTATAAATTTTGATAATGTACCTAAATTCTTTAAAATACTTGTGTTAATAAAATTCCATTTCAATATATATTGTTTGCTTTAATGACCTGTCCTGTACATTTGTATAATGTCTTCAAGGATCAATAAATATTATTTATTTATTTATTTATTATTTATATGTATAATTCAATTTCAATGCTATATTCCAAAACTCAGGCTCTTAATATAACTTTTTCTTTAATAATTATTTCACCGAGATTTCTCTGGACCAAAATGAAGTACCGATTCGATCCATGTAGCAAAATTGAAATTTTAAAAGATTGTAGGCAACAAATCTCCGTCCAAAATATTTTTTTTCTTCAACTTTTCGATTACGCCTCCATTTTCGATATCAAATACCGATTAAAAAGATATATGTAATGCCGATCCAAATCCTATGTTATCTTCCAATTAAAAATCTCAGAGCGAGTTGCCAACAAATCTCAGCAAATTGAAGTGAGTTGTTAATCCTAATCCATTCTAGCGGTTTTCCGATAGGATATAGGAAGCCAAACTAAAGTGCCAACTGTAGAAAACAAAAGAAAAACACGAGCTGTCGTGCGTGGATGGAAGACCAAAAAAAAGTATTTACAGATTAATTTCTCAACAGGAATGGGAAATCAAATTACTACGAGGATTTTGCGTAATTTCAAATATTAAATATATGAGTATATAATTGCTACTGACTTTAAATTTTTGTTTTTTGGAAATCGCGTCTATGACTCTACCAAACTTATTCAGTCAATTTAACCTTTTCCACCCGTAATAAAGACAGCCCCGAAGAACTAACTCCCACTTACCCACCCTAAACTGTAGTAAACCGTAGACTATCAGAATGCACGCGAAAGTCTGATTTAATATTCAGAAGAGGTCGTTGTCGTGCAAAGGAAGAGGCCATTTGTTGTGGAAATAGAGATCGGAAAACGTAAATTAGTAAATTGGGGTCGGTAGAAAAAATTTTTCTTTGAGTCAGTCGGACGTCGTTTCATTGGTCTTGTTTTAGGAAATGTCAAAATTTATGGTTTACCCTTAAGTAGCTTTAAATAAATGACATTTTACTGGAATGTCAAAATGACATTAAAAATTCTCAGTTTATTTTGTACCGAAATTTCACAATAAAAATGAAAAAAAATAAAAAAGAAGAACATCCCATACTGCCCGGCAGATTTTGTTGTTTCAAAGTTCCTTTCATACCCGTAACTCATGTCATTTTTGATTTGGATGGAACACTTCTTGGTAAGTAAAAATATGAGTAATTTCACGATATGTAGGGTGTTGTAATATTGATTATTAAGAAAGGGGAATTCTTTAGTATATATATAGAACCTAAAGCATTTTTGAAGGTACAAAACTAGCGTTTGACGTTTAATTTACGAATTTACAAGAGAATCAACATGAAAGAATGAGAAACTAATCTCACCCGACTTAACCTCACCGTTCACCGAACAAATTTGTTCGGTATCTGAATTCGTTTTGTGTGTGACTTCAGATTATGATAGAGTATCAAATAGTAAGCTTAGGGTTTGATGTCGCCCATCGTACCTCTTCGGGAACACCTTCTAAATGGCGTCCAAAATATGAAAATTCTGAATTTTAAAATTTTGATTTTATATTCACATAGAGCATCAAAATGTAGTATACAAGCGTCTCTATAATTTGTTCGGTCTATGGCAATGCTAGAACAGCATTCTCAACTGGTTTTTGCTGAAAAATGATTTAGGTCCTGTACTAAAGAATGTCCAAAGCAAAAATGAACGGTATTGTAGATATTTACTTGTAAACAAGGGTCTGCAAATAATATATATTCAATAATATTGAAAATCCATCTTTAAGCACTCGAACTCTTGGAACAATTCAATTGTATGGAAAATTTTAAAAGAACAAATGTTGGAACCTTAAAAATTTAATAGAGTTCTACCATTAGATTTTCCAGTAAGGATTAAATTTTTAAACTGGTATTTCCAAAATTGTCGCGAAAATTGTAATTCACGTTTAGGATGAAAAAAATCCGCATTCTATCCCTCAAACGGGATTTTATTTGAATTTTCAATAAATATGTGGATGAGTACTTTTAGTCGGACCTCATTTTTTACCTAATAAATTAAACGCCCTCAGATAAAATTGTCCAGTTTATTTTTTTGAACATAAACCAAATTTTAGACACTGAAACTATGGACCTGGTCGCTTACAGAGAAATAACACAAAGTTTTGGTAAAACCTTAACGGATAAAGTATATCAAGAAACATTAGGAAAAACCGAAGTCGAAACATGTAGACAAATCGTAGAGCTTATGGAACTTGATACAAAACCTGAGGAATTTCTGCGAAAATATCAAGAACATGATGGCGAGAAATCTCCAGATGCTGCATTTATGAAGGGTAATTGATAAAGCAAGAAAATATTTTGGCTCGTAGGCCAAATTCAATATCTTCTTGTTGTCTCTACACGCATTAGATGTCAGATCAGGATCCCTACGCTAATCTCTTAATTTTCGACCTATCTCTGTTTTGCGTTTTCCTTCTTTATACCCATTTTTTCTGTAGTGTCAAAAAACTTAATTAAATGGGAAGTTATTTGTATTCAGTTATGTCATTTGTCCTCTGTCAACTGTCATTTATCATCAGTCATTTGTCTTTGCCTGACCTGTTTCTTCTTTGTCATCTGTCATCTCTCGTTTTCCTTTTTCATATGTCGTTTGTCTTTTGTTTACCCTAATCATTCTATTATAAATTTGTGTACTTCTCATAATTTATTTCTTAGATGTTATCTGATAAATCGATACTAACAATCTACCCACACAAAACATAGTTCCCGATTAAAGACTCTTGCAGTAATAAAGGGTTTCTCTTTGACAATAAACGACGATAGGGCTAGCTGACCTATGTATATCGTAATAGTTTGAACTTTGACTTTATTATAGTTGCGACATGGCTACCTCGTATGTACCTAATCAATTTCTAATGCAAATTTCAAATTGGGTTCCGCAAGCCCTGAGGGTTGAAGGAAGTGTAATGGTAACTTCGTTGTCGATGCAGTAGCGAAGATTAGTCATTTCCTTAAATCGATCAAATTATTTATCGATAAAGAGACAGTAAGGCAGTAAAAGTTGATACATTCATTCCAAGTCTTCTCTATGCCTTTTTTGTATAACGCTTTATCTTTGTCCCCAAAATAGGCTTCAATTTCAGCAGTCACTTATTTATTAGAGCAAAATCTCTTTCCCTGGAGTATTACTTTTAGAGCTTCAAACAGGCAGCAGGCGCTGGGAGCCAGATCCGGAGGGTGCGGTGGGTGAAGAAGCAATTGCGAAAGAAATTGGTGTCATTTTGTGTGTGACCAGGCTTATCTGCCCAAACGATACTTGAATGACACAAAACGAAGCGTTTACTAACACCACTGATTGTTCATTATGTTTTGAATTGGAATGTATGGAGTTAAAAATTATATCCGGACAGTGAGCGTAAGAGTAAAAAAGAGTAAAAAAATTTAAATATTGCTACTAAAGAAACTGTTATTGAGCCATACGATCGCTATAGAAGGTAATTAATTTGCTAAAATCTTCTAGGTGCTCAAAAATTAGTAAAACATTTGTACGAGCAACAGATTCCCTTAGCCATAGCGACGAATTCAACGCCAGTGTCAGTAGAAAAGAAGAAAAGCAAGAAAACCGAATTTTTCGACATGTTTCACCATACCGTTTGTGGATTGGGCGATCCGGAAGTTCTTCGGGGAAAACCATATCCAAACATATATTACGTAGCTGCAAGAAGGTTAGAGCACAGTACTGGTAACAGTCGGTGATTTTGCTATTAACCTCGATATTTTTTACGTATCTAGCTAAAAAAACATATTCATTGGATTTTTGTTTATCTAAAATATTTTTTTATCTTCCGATTACTTTTTGTTCAACTTTTATTATACAGGGTATTACTGAATACCTGTTACAGATTGGGGCATGTAGAACATGCAAAAATAGTGTGAAAAGTTCCTATAAGCTTGTGCTTTTGGAGCTTTGGTTTCGAAGGTAGAGCTTTAGGTCAATTTTTTTCAAATATCTTCAGAATACCGCATTTAAAAAATATGAAACCTGGCATGGTCAGTAAACTTTACATGACGATTTTCCTGGTGTGTAGATGGTTCTTGATTAAGAAAATTTTAACAAGTGTCATAAAGATTTGATAAGGAGCGATTTGTATAAGAATTTAAATAAGTATACTTCCACTTCCACCTTATTCTAAATTTCTTTATTGGACTTTAAATACATACACTTTCTATTGTTTTTTCTTTAGATTCTACGAAAGACCACGTCGTCACAAATGCCTAGTCTTTGAAGACTCTTTCAACGGCGTAAGGGCAGCATTGGGAGCCGGCATGCAAGTCGTAATGACGCCGAGCGAAAGTATCTCGTACGATAAATGGAGGTACGCCACGTTGAGAATGGATAGTTTAGATCAATTCATTCCCGAGTTATTCGGACTTCCTGCGTTTGGTTCGCCCATACCGCCGCCAAAAAGGCGACTTGATCCGAAAGATATAAATCTAGAGTGCGAGTGTCCTGAAAACGAAATTGCCGTTACCAATTATTAATATTTAAAAACTATTATGAAACTTATGTCGATTACAAGTTTGTCAATTCCGAAAGTAAAAATTTAAGAATTTTTTTTCGCATTTTTTCTTTTCTCGAGGTCTCACTACTAAATGCAAAAAATGTTCGAACAAGGAACAAACCACTGAAAGAGAAGAGAGCGAGAAGAAAATATAGTAAGAGTTCTCCAACAACAATAACAATTAAGTCAAATAAAAAGGATGAATAACGAAATCCAGAATTACTACAAATATCAATGTGATGATCATGACAGAAAATAAGAACAAAGAGAAAATTAAAGATAATAAAAGGAAAAAATAAAAGAAATAAAAATAAACTAGAGGAACATGGAATATTACATTAACAAATACTGAAGGGGATGAACTGGAAGACGAAATAAGTCTAACTAGAAATGAAAATAATTGAAATAAGCGAAAACGAGAAAAAGGAAAGACCATTAAAATGAATAAACACAAAAACATTGTAGCAAAGAAGAGGTGTAAGAATTATAGTCTCTTAGAGAATAATTTTATATACTATTACTCAAAACGTACCAATCGAGGTATCGAGCAAGTAAGTCATAGATGAGTTGTTGCTATGCGCAAGCGCGAGGACGTTTCAATCAAGTGCTTGGCAAAGTTTCAAAGCAGTAAAGGAGAGTTTTTACATCGAGTAGGGTCAGTTGTTCAACAGTGAACCACCCTTTTTTCTTATCGTTATTGTGTCCTTCCGACTGAAGCTAAAATTATGAGTGGGTCTGGAATGTAAAGTGCGGTTTAAATCCTTCAACTTTAGGTACTACTAGTGTGGTTAAATATAAAATTATTTGTACTATATAAAAATTACCCTTGGTTCACTGTGGAACTCCAGCGGTACACAATAAACCACATCTATGGACACAGTGAACCAGGACATAGGTTACCACGGATAAAATATATAAACAATCTAAGAAGCTTGATCAACATTTAATACAAAAAATATCTGGTCACCGAGCTTCGCTCTTAATATTCAAATCTACATTTTTAAGCAGCCCAATGAGTATATAATTTAAATATATTCATAACATGACAAATTATTATTTAATTCGCGAAAATCACGGAGTGGGCGACATCTACTTGAACTACTGATAGGGAGATAAATAAAAGGTTGATTGGCGATTGGCTTGAAAGTAGGCGGGAAAATTAAAAAAGATGTCAGTGTTAATTTTTAATTGGCTGCAGCTGTTGTTGACGTTTATCAACTGCTTGTCACAGAGGTTAGTTAAATGCATTAAAGTTGCCTAGTTTCTGGGGATTTCACCCTTTTAGGGCAACATCTACTGACGCTTGATCTTCGCGAATGGTCACGGTGGACAGGCCCCGTTTCCGGGACGGGCAACAGCAGCGTGTAGGGCACACGTCCCGTCAACAGAAGATCGCTCAGCTCACTCTATTTATCACTATATAAGAAAAACTTTATGTTCAATTGATTTTACTATTTATTGATCTGCAATGAAGGAAAATTATAGGTCTGATATTCATACTTGGGTAAAAACCTCCACAAAAACCTGTGACCAGACTCTCGACGTGTGGCAGATATTGATATCATATTTTTTCAAAAATTTTCAGTTACAAAAATAGTTCATTCGTACATTAGATTACAATTTGTTCTTGGAAAATTCAAAGTCACAATCAACATTAAAATGTACTATGAAAATAGAGAATTTTAAATGTCTCTTTAAAGTTTCTTGTAAAATAAAAAATTGAAATCTATGTTAATAGTACACGTGTACAAGCATTCATTCTTTTTTTCTCTCTCTCTCTCTCTTCTCTCTCTCTCTCTCTCTTTTGACAGTTGTTACATTCTGACACGTATCACATTTTAACAGTTGTCACGTTTTTACAGGTGTCACATTTTGACAAGTGTCCATTTTAACAGTGTTACTCAACGTTCCTATAAATATTTACCTAAACCCATGATTTCTGAAATTGAATTGGCAACGTTGTATTTTCAACTTTGAATTTATGAGATGGCTGTCATTTGACAAGCAAATTATTTATGTCCGTCAAATGAACCTTTCCTTTTTTATATAAAGCGACAAATTTAAAATTGAATTCTTTCAGATTAAAACGCCAGAAATTAAATAAAGTCAAACCTTTTTACTACTATACTATACAGAAGAAAGGAGTAGTGCAGTATTTAATTTTGCAAAACGTAGTACAGGTTCAAGAGGTAGAAATTTTATTTTTACCTCATCCTTCAATGCTTATTTGTAGTTAAAATTTAAATTTGAATACATCTGATCGGCCTAATATAGTTTTTGTCTAGATTCTTGTTTCCATGGTTTTTACTGTAATAAATTTGTTCTTTTGACAGATAAGTCAGACTTTATTTATTCATAGCCGTATCGTATGTATTTTAATTGATTCAGAATTTTGTATTAATATATATTTCAAAATGGCTTCATTATAAAAATATTATCAGTCCTCCTAAATCCTTGAAGGCAGAATTATTAGTAATAGCAAGGCAACATAAAAACAAATTCAAAAAGTATATTATGGATGAGATGGCCAGAGAAAAAGGAATTAAAATTCTCAGATTGCCTCCGAACCACGCAGAGTTAAATTCCATTGAACTGATCTGGTCTCAATTATTAAAAGGTTATGTTTCTTAAAATAATAAAACATTTAAATTTCCTGTTCTGCGAAATTTGTTTTTGAAGGCAGTTTCAGATATAAATAGAGAACATTGGGGAAAATGCATTGGTCATGTTAAAAATGTGGAAAATTCATTTAGGAAAGTGGATATATCAATGGATAATTTAATAGAACCGATAATAATAAACCTCAGAAAAGACAATTATAGTGATACCAATAGTTTTAGTGAAGACAGTGACTTTTAAAGATAGTTCTTAAACTAACTTTTTTTTTAATCTTTGAGTTTAGGTAAGTACAGAAGCGTTACTTTTAATGCCAAGAGATTAATAAAAGTTTAATCCCAACATATAATCCTCCTTGTTATTTATTGGTTAAATTTAATTCGTTCAATGTTAAAGTGTCGGATGCATAAAGTTTATTTTTATTTTTTGTAAATAATATAACTTCAAAATTTAATCTACGAAGTGCGTATATATATTTTATATGCTGTGACCTTATTTATATTATAGAAACTTATTTTGCAAAGTACGCCTATGGAATGTGACGTTATATCCCCACTTTTACTGTACTCATCTATCCTTTATAGTATATATTACTATAGAAACAAGTAATTATTATGTGCCGTTGCTAGGAAATAAAACTAAAAGCTTAACTTTTCTTGTAAATATCTCGGAAGATCGAATTTTCACAGACATGAGACCTACATTTTCTGTCGATTTAGATAGGAATTAGTCTACCCTGAAAGTTTCATTGAATTCTGACTAGTGGATTTCGAGATCCTCTGGGCACACACACATACACACATACAAACCTTGCTCGTTTAATAGTATTTGATAAACAATATTTCTTAATAATGGTAACTAATTGCATCTTTAATTAAAATCTATGGAACGCCATTGCCTAACGCATGTTAAGTGCATTGAAAGAAACATCAAATTTGCAGTAAGTAAGATTGTTGTCGAATTGTTCCGTACACTGGTTCAGTGTAAGACATCCATAAGTGATTCAGTGTGTACCACTCCGACTTTTTGATAAGAAAAAAATTATCAAACCAAAATGTTCATTAATATCAATAGTTTTTATACTCAAATGCCGAACCCATTCCTCATTACTAACGACAAATTAGGAACAAGAGCTGCTGTGATGTAAACAAGGAAATTATGAAAAATATAACTTAACTTAAAAATTTTAGTTTGGTATCAAAGAATCACGTAAACCTCTTTATTACAACAATACGTTCTCGCTGCCGATTGTAAATTGAGGAATAATGAGGGATTGGGATTAGTGTCTTATGCCATGGACGTTTTGATCACTGTATCTGCATGGTTCACTGTTGAACAACTGACCCTACATGGATGAAACATGCGTCGATCACTTACACCTGAGACGAAGGAATAGTAAAAACAGTGGACCGAAAGGGGAGATTTAGCTTCAAAGAAGGCGAGGACAGTTCCATCTGCAAGCAAGGTCAGGGCGTCAGTTTTTTCAGATGCGCTTGGGATAATTTTCATTGATTATCTTCAGAAAGGAAAAACAATCAACGACGAGTACAATGCGAACTTATCGCAGCGTTTGAGTGATGCTATTGAGCATCGCTGAGAAAAATGTATCGAGCTGAAAGGAGAGTATGTAAATAAAGATAATTTTTTTGTTTTCTTAAAATAACAGAACAAAAATGGTGGAATCAAGAAGTAAAACAAACCGTTTATTTCCAAAATTGTTAAACGATTATTTAAATAGTAACGATTTTTATGACACCTTGCCACCCCTACTCCCACATCCGATTCTACGAAAGTTAAATCTGAACGAAAACTCTTTCTAGTTACGTGATATGCATAATTATCATTCAAACTTTTGACTCAAAAGCTGGCGATTAATTTAAATGTCGAAAAAAGGTACAAAAGTTAAAACGAACGCTCACGAAATTCAAAAATGACGGTTTTATTTTTAGAAAAATATCGCCGGACTGGAATACAAAGGCTTTGTATTTATGATAAGGGTATATTTTATTTTTGACTTTAAGAGATAACATTTTTATATAATTCAAATTTAAATTATTTGAACGTAAAATAGTATTAAAAAATTATGTATTACGAAAATAATTAAATATCAAAATATAGGTTGGACCAGCTCGACCTAAAATTGACAGTAGAATCAAAAAATGTGAAAATATACAGTGTATTCCATTAAAAAAAGTCTTTTTTTCCTACATTATTTTTTGATAATTTGGAAGATAAATTTTGAACTCCCTGTACATTCTGTAGCTAATGGAACTATTTTATACGGGGTACATACATTTATTATTAGTGAACGATCCGGGTAAAAAAAATATTCTTTTAAATCAGTCGTTTTAGAAAATTTCCTAATTAATTTTTTTATCTTCTGCCTCAACGGCTACTACTGTATAGGCTTTGTTGCTGTTTCCCAGCGCCACTTTAGGAACAGCACTGTTGGGCAATCACAGCTGGTATAAAAAAATCGACTTCTAAAGTTTTATTTAATTAAAAATCAGAAAATGATTCTTCCCGTTTATGGGATTCGAACAAATAACCCATGGGGCATGAGTGCAGTGCCTCTACCGCCAGGTCACCCCCCTATTTCCCAAATAATATCACAGTAAAAGACCAAACACATTATCTAAGTAGTTTTATATAAATGGCATTTTACTGGAATGTCAAAATGACATTCAAAATTCTTAATTTATTTTGTAACTAAAATTCACAATTAAAAATGGAAAAAAAGAAAAAAGAAGAAGAACATCCCATTCTACCCGGCAGATTTTGTTGTTTCAAAGTTCCCTTCATACCCGTAAATCATGTCATTTTTGATTTGGATGGAACACTTCTTGGTAAGTAAAAATTTGCGGAGTTTTCTCTTTGTATATCAGGTCGTATCTTTGAAAATCTGTAATGTATTCGAATTTAAACCTTAAAATATTTTCACCAAACTATTTTATTTTGAAATTAATGTATATATACAGGACGTTCCGTTATTCGACCGCCAACGCTTTACGTTTTTGTGAATTTTAAAAGCTTACTTTCTGAATTATATCTAGTAACTCTTCTTAGTGTAATTAAAACTCAAAATTTCGTTATATTAGTTTTTAGTCTGCAATAAATTTTAGACACTGAATCCTCGGACTACCAGGTATTCAAGGAAGTAACAGAAAGTTTCGGTAAAAGCCTTCCTAAAGAAGTATATAACAAAATATTAGGAACCAACGAATTCGATGCCTGCAAAAAAATCGTAGAGCTTTTGGAAATCGATGTAAAACCTGAAGAGTATCAGCGAAAATATCAGGAAAAAACGTACGCTGTAGTTCCAGATGCTGGATTGATGAAGGGTAATTTCTAATTTAAAAAAACCTTTTTGATATGGTATGTGGTGTGAACCCAAGATGGCCGTAGCCAGTGTCCCAGATCTCCAGGGCATTGCGCGCTGGTGTTAGTCTTTAGTATATTAGATACGAAATGCACTGTGCCAAGTGTGCTCTCAGACAGCTGTCAACGTCGTATCTGATATCTGTCAACAAGGGTGCTAACTTTGATTGGATCTGTCAACAGGGTTACCAACTTGAAGGATCTTAACCTTAATATTGTTTCAATTTTTTTCAGTGTACTTGATATTTTATACGGAAAAAAATCCTTCATAGGTTTCTAGAAAGCAAACTATCTGTCTGGCATACTTTGAGATTGCCTCTACTGTATCATATACACTTTTCTAATCCAACGTCAATGAAGTGTTGGTTATAAATGACTTAATTTACGATGGGTAACTAAGTCCTGTAATCCAAGAAAACTATAAATTTTAGACACAGGTTCAGGACGATAAATTTCGCTTGCAACGTCCTCAATAAATTTCTTTACTTTGAGTCTAATCAAAAATCTGGACACGATTGTTCCACTTTTGAAAACAGTCCGACTACTTTAGAGGGTCATTTATTTGGACACCTTTGGTGGCTTATCTCGTGGCCTGTCGACCGTGGATATCATAGACGGGTCTGCTAGAGGGAAACAGTGTTGAATATCTAAACATTATTTTTCCATTCGAATTATATATTTTTTTATACCATCTTAGACTTTTTCGATTGAAAATTTGGCTATTTTTTCATTATTTTTGCGGGACATAAAAATTAAAAACAAAAAAAAACGGTTTCTAGCGATTATCTCGATAATTTTGAGGTTATGTTGAAAAATGATTAATACAAAAGTTTTAGATTTTTTAATTATCTGCAACTTTTACATTAAACGTTTTTCGATAGGATGCTTATTATAGCCACAAATCGTAAAAAAACAATATCCAACCCTCCAAACGTATATTTACACCCTCACCCCTCCCTTCCGGAACTTTCCCCCAGTCGTCTTGATTTTTCTTAATTTACTTATAATGTTCCCTAAATTTTCCGACCATCCACATACTGCTAAAGATTTTCCATGAATTCGGGTATTTAAAATCGATTTGGCCCTGGTCTCATTACCCTCCCATTATGACCTACTAATTCTAAAATTCTATATTACAATTCTACTAAAATCTGATTTTTACCGCATTAAATAATGAATAAGAAGAACCATTAATTAGGTTAAAAAAATTGTAGATTACTCTTTCATTTCAGTCTTAATTGTTTTCCACAATCTCCTTCTTTGAGGTGCCACTGGTAGACGTCGTTCTAACGGTGGCGACGGTGCATGACACCGTGTCGCGACGCAGACGATGGCCGATCATTTTTCACCAGTCAGACCGATTGTTAACCTCTGCATTGCCGTAAATAGGCCACTTAATCTGAGTCGTACTAAATTGATGAGAAACACGTAATCGGTTTTAATAAATTGGCGCGGTCAAGGATCGCTCTAGGTGCATTCACGAACTGCGGTGACTTCAATCTGGCGATGATATTTTACATATTCTTTCGAGGTGAACATTTTTTTTGAGCTAGAGGGAAAATCTAAAGATGGTCTTTTTGTATTTCCAACAAAATATTGCTACTAAAGAAAGTATTAACACACACAGGTGCTGAAAAATTAGTAAAACATTTGTACGACCAACAAATTCCCATAGCCATAGCGACGAGTTCAACGCCTATGTCAGTAGAGAAGAAGAGAAGCAAGAAAACTGAATTTTTCGACATGTTTCACCATATCGTTTGTGGATGTGGCGATCCGGAAGTACTTCGAGGAAAACCATATCCAAACATCTATTACGTAGCTGCAAGGAGGTTAGACAACTGTACCGGTAACAGTCAGTGATGAAACTCGCGCGTCCTTTCTTAGCAAGATATGCTATCATTTTACAAAGATGTAGGACACTGTTTTAATATCAAAATAACAAACAAAGTCTTGTACACCTGAAGTATAGGCTCAAAATCTATTTTAAAAATCAAAGAAGCCGCTAGACCATTATTACTGGCTGTTACCAATATTGTACTTTGAGTTTGAAATAACTATCGCCTTGGAACAAACTCATGTTAACCCCCTTTTACTTTTTGTTTTTATTATTATTTTATAATAATATACTAGAGTATCGTCTGCACTGATGCTCCAGCCAGCACCCAATAATTAAAACAATGCATTCAAGACGCTAGTTAAAACATCACTATGGTATATATGTCAAATAGCCTTCGCTAGTTTTAATTTGAGTTTGCAAGAGTGCTACAGTTTTTGCAGCAGTCACTGAATCTAAATTTTAGTTATTCTAAAATTCAAATCCATTCTACTTGGTTGTACACGATTATATTTATCTAAATCTTTGTGTAGGCAAAATTAGTTTATTTTTGTAATTATTGTTTCATACCTCTTCTCCATGAAGGGTTATTTTGTAGGTACAATCTCCTTTTCCTACTGTGCTATTTATTTAAATCATCGTCAATTGTTCCTTTCTCTTTTTCGTTATCATCGTTAATTGTTTCCATTGTTGTTTGTCTTTTTTAGTCACCCCTGTTATTTTCGTGTGACTGAATGTTGAACAGTTTTTCATCATTCAGAAAAAAGGGGTATACAGTGCGTTTGTTATTAAATTGATCTTATTAAACTCGACAAATTTTGATCATTTTTTAGATTCTACGAAAGACCACGTCATCACAAATGCCTAGTCTTTGAAGACTCTTTCAACGGTGTAAGGGCAGCATTGGGAGCTGGCATGCAAGTCGTAATGACGCCGAACGAAAGCACCTCGTACGATAAATGGAGATACGCCACGTTGCGACTCGATAGTTTAGAACAATTCATTCCTGAGTTATTCGGACTTCCTGCGTTCGGTTCGCCCAAACCGCCGCCAAAAAGGCTATTTGATCCGAAAGATATAAATCTAGAGTGCGATTGTCCTGAAAATGAACTTGCCGTTACTAATTATTAATATTTAAAATCTATTATGAAACGAATGTCGAGTACCAGTTTGTCAATTCCGAAAATAAATATTTAAGATTTTTTTTCGCATTTTTTCTTTGTTTTCTGGAAGTCTCACTGCTACTAAATGCAGAAAGTGTTCAAACAAGGAACAAACGATGAAAGAGAAGCCAACGAGAAGAAGATTCAAACAAGGAACAATCACTGAAAAAGAAGATAGCGAGAAGAAAATTCAAACCAGGAACAATCACTGAAAGAGAAGATAGCGAGAAGAATTCAAACAAAGAATAAACGCTGAAAGAGAAGAAAGTGAGAAGAAGACTTAAACAAGGAACAAACGCTGAAAGAGAAGAGGGCGAGAAGAAAATAGCAGCAGTAATAGCAGTAAAAGAGAAGTCAACAATCCAAATAGGTGGGGATAGTTTCGAATATATTATTTCTTAAAACCTAATAATTTATATTCTTTCTTTATTAGTTTTTGAATTTTTTAACTCCCTTAAAACCAACATAATCCATCTTCATTTAGTGTTGTCTACCGCGACAAAAATGACCGTCACCCCTTTTCGGGTGGCGATGCCATAGTGTCCTGATGAAGGTCGACAGTGTTTAATTGACACTCCGAGAGACACACAGTGTAAACTCGATCATTAATTTTGTACACATTATCACGAGGAAAGTAGATCTCGTCACATAAATATTTCCATTCAGATGGGTATAAAGTGAAAATAATGTCATCTAGAATAATTTTTTGTGGACATTTTCTCGACCGTCAACAAATATATATTTGACCTAATAAATACATAATAATTTTTCGACAACTTTTCGTTTTTTTTTGTCCTTTTCCACTGTTAGAAAAATTTTGACCTAATTTATCACGCGAACAGTTTACACAACCGATTAAATCACCAATTTCTCCCTCTCTTCCGGTCCGCATATACCCACGGTTATCCTGAAACAGGATAGAGTGCAAAAACCCTTCAGACGCTTTCGATTCGCAGATCCCGATCAGAAGGATCGGGATTAGCATCGTCATTTTGGTTTATCAAAAAACCCTTTGATTAATTGCGGGGCTCTTAGATTAGGTTACCTCGAACATAACAAGGTCCTCGTCCTTCATCCCTGTTTCTGTTTCGTCCTTCGTCCTTCCTGATTTCTCAGGTCAACACAGAAATCGATATGGGTTCTAATCTATAGGGTGAATCGGCAAGGATTCTATTTATATAAGGGTCCATTGTATGCACTATTGCTCCTGACAATTTAAATAGAGTTGGCAACACCGGTATTGTCAAAATCGTCCTGCTGTGCTGCTGCTGAGGTTTTAAAATATCTAGTTCCTTCTTTAAATAACTAGGTAAAATAAATTGGAAGATTAAAATCAGAAAATACTAGTGGTACTGCAGAGATATTGTATCTCCTCCAAACAATTTCAGAAAAAAATGAGACATCAAGAGAACATTGGTTTAAAACTTTTTAATTTTGGTGTACGTTAAGGGCAGTTGTACCAGGTACTGTCACAGTATATGAAAGCTGATGTTACTGCCATAATTCAGCTTTTATACATATTCTGCAGTGTTGGCTGTTCAGGATAAAGTTGGCTTAACCTTTGGAATCTGTATGTAATTCTGAGTTACCAATGAAATGTCCTGTGATGTCCTGAAGAACTAGCAAGGTCGCTACGTGATGTCCTGGTTTAGGGCGCTTCTTACAGTGATTAACCATTATAACAACTAATAATAATGAGTCGATCTAATAACAATGCATCAATATCTTATTAGTGAACTCTTTATGAATCTGAGGAAGGTTGACCGCTGTTATATACAAGTAAAGTCTAAACAATAATCGAACGAGGTAAGACATCAACCTTCCTATTTACAAGTAATATAAATATGTACAACTATTACTAACAATATGTGAAAGATTATACTGAGCGGTGTATCTCTACATGCCACAGTCCTATCTTTTTCAGCGCTTGGGATGTGGCAAACAATTCTGCGGAATAAATGGTTTGGTTTTGTATTTATAAAGTATAAGGAGGGACAATCATCGGAGGAAAATAAGTTTTTTTTGTGGATTTGATTTCACGTAATAAGCTGTAGAGTAGAATTGATGTGATTATATGGTTAAATCTTTTTAGTTTTATCCTGTATTCGAGGGAGATCCTTCGACCTTTCCGCTCTCAGTTAACGTTCACAGACGTCTATAATTGACCCTAAATCGAAATTCTTCGGAATAGCGGACGTTAAGTCGAATCAATTAGGACGTAAAGAGGAACTAAACAATATAGTTTCTAAGGATAATGTCGTTCAATATCTGTTTAATAATTAGGTATTTTATTATAGAATGAATATAGACGATTATAAAATTGATTTTATGGTTACACGTTACGTTTGGTGGATAAATTGTTAATCGATAGTTTCTGGTGACTTAGTTTAATTAAAGACTAGAGTAATTGCTGTAGGTAACAATTATTTATAATTGCTTGGTAAATTCGAGATATACATACAGGGTGACCCAGAGGTGTGTGCATGCTCAATAAAAAAACGATAGGTCCGACAATGAGCCACATTCTAAAAATATTTCTATTTATATACAGGATGTGAGGTTTATTTTGCAAAATAAGGAGTGTTTGACGGTTTATTCGAGAAAAAAAGGAATCGAGTAGGCTGCTGTCATAAAATTTGACAGATTCATACAATTTTGAAAAGAAAATGTTTCAACGAAATGAAATTGTAATAGAAACAGAAATACATTACAAAGTAAACAAAACAAACAATTTTAGTAATACAATTTGTAAGAACATGAAAGAATGATTAATAGGAAACATTATAAACATTTTTGATTTATAACAAATGCTCGTAGGTCACCGTCACCATTATGTTCCACACAAAAATCATTACTTCATGTTCTTGTAAATAGTATTACTAAAACTGTTTTCTTTGTTAGTTATTTCTGTTTATGTTGTAATTTCATTTGTTGTAATTTGTCATTTTCAAAAAATCGTAGTAGGCGATAGAACATCGACTCCGAGTTCATCTACATCTCGAAAGATGCGCTAAAGCTTAAGGAATCGACTGGAAAAAAGTTGATTAAGTTATCTTCAACAGTTCTGAAGTTCTGATTTTTTTTGTGGATCTCTTCATGACGCTATTTTGACACATAAATTGACATAAGTCAAAAACTATTGCAAATAAGTCGAATAGGTGCGTTATATCGACAATTTAATGGCGAATCTAAATATGTAACAAAAATGGGGGGTTGCCATTTAAAAAAACAGAACTTAGTTGTGTATCTTATTTGGGACATCTTGTATATAACTAGAAATATTTTTAGACATCAAATCGATAGCTTGGGTAGAAAAAAGTTATGGAGCATGCCCACACCCCTGGGTCACCCTGTATACAGCGTGATTACGTAAGTTCGCGGAAAACCTCTTTATTATTAATTTTAGGAAAAAACTTATTCTTGATAAAAAGTTCTCCATAGTCTATAACCTAAAATGCAACCATCAGATGTCAAATACGAGGTTTGTCAAAAAATATGAATTTTGTTTAATAGTTAAGTGCCTTTATTTTTGACAATATTGAAAATTCTTAATTCACCGTAAATTTCCCGACCACCCACATACTTCTAAGAATTTTTTTTGTTTCAAAAATGCTTTGTCCTGGTCTATAACCCTCGAGGATAACTTTATTTTTTGTTTTGCATCATTATTAAACTCGTTGAAAGTTAACGATATGCAAGTGTCGTTTTTTCACCTTATTTTTCTTCTTGGTACCGACGTCGCGGCGGCGTTAGTGTCGGAATTTCGTGCAATTCGTCAAATTTGTTTTTACTTTGTTCGAATTATTCGTCAACTTCACTGCCACTGTGACTGGTAACGATTTTGAGATTTAAATTTTATAGTTCCGAGTTCCATGAACTCATTTAAATATGCATTGTTAGGATGATAGTTGCAATGGAAATGTCGGATGCAGTAATGCAGCGAGACCATTTACATATGAGAACATTAAAAACTAAAAAGGCTTTCCAAACAATATAATAATGTAAAAATATTTTTCGTTGTATCCTTTATAAAAAAAGAATAAGAGAGTATGCAAGTAAGAGAACGGAAGAATTCCTCATGTTAAACTTAATAAGAAATCGCTAAGATCCAGTCTGGTTTAACCTGGTCCTTTCAAGGTCACGAGCCGACTCAACTTGTTGGTACATAATCATACCGACCGGCTTAAGGGGTCCTTCATCACAGTCAAGCTTCAGTAAGGGAGCTAAATATTTTAGGGCGGCCTAAGCGGAGCCAGCAAAATTCAAAACATCTTTGTTATTGGTTGGATTCGAATGAACCAAACGGCATTGTATCTAAAACATGCTGTATATATTATATATCCTTGTGATGACACACCTATACAAGAAATACGATCCAATAAAGATTGAATTTTTATTCATCCGACACCTGCACGTTAAAATCGATGATATTAGTTGATTAGTTACTAAGTTAGAGTGGCTTCCTTTTTACGATTATCCCTCTAACCGTTGATATAGAAAAAGTCGCATTAATCAAAAAGAAAAGATTGCTGTTGTTAAGGATATTTCCAATAAAATATCGACGCGCTCGATTTATTTGAAGATTTGCCCTTTTCTTTTTTTCTAATTGAGGAAAGCTCTCAGATTGCGTATAAAGAAACGCGTATAGGACCGGATTAGGGAGATATTATAAAACGGGGCCAATACATGGCGTTCTTGTAAGAAAAACATAAATATTGGGAAATATACAGGGTGTCCCAGGAGCTGATATATAATTTTAATATTCTATATAACTTTTTTCCTTCGTTATCAAGTTGTAGAGATCGATTTTGGTATGGAATTTAGGATTTGAACTAATTTTCCACCTTTTTTAATTATTTTTCCGATTTTTCCCACACTTTTTCTTTATTTTCAATACTTTTTCAGTAAATTATTTTGTTTCGTAAAATTTGATATAGTTGTCAGAGACTTTGACATCATAAAATGTGATATCGCTGAAACTAGACTCTTAGGTACTTTAAAGGGTGTAGAAAACGATAAAAAAATCTTTGCTGCTCTAAAATGTATACTAAGTTCACAATGTCGAAAACAAAATCGAAAAACTAATAGCACTACGTGAAAGAGTAGCAAATTTTACTGAAAATTATATTATAAGTTACTTAAACAAAATTGTATTACTACAAAAAATTGTTATAAATAAGAGAACTCTAAGCGCGCGCCTTGCCACTGAATACCAATATTCGAGCGAGGCATTCGGGAAAAAACTAAAGAATAGACTCTAAGCTTTCTCAGGAAGCCATTAGTTTTTAATTTTTTTTTGTTTTCTCATAGAAAATTTGACCGAAAGTTATATTTTCTAAAATTCTCACTGATTTTTATAAAGATATATATTAATAAAGGCATGTAACGACGGTGGAATTTTTTGAGACCATAAAAATACCAAAAAAGGACCATGGGCGTACCAAAACTACCTAAGGTTGTGAAATAAATCACACTTGTTCCCAAGAACAAAGACATTAAATTTCCTACACTGTACCAGCGTCTGGACTTCAACAACTACTCCTTGGGCTATATGCTATATATCTGGGGGGGCATCTATATATCTGGGGGGGCATATAGTCCAAGGAGTAGTTGTTGAAGTCCAGACGCTGGTACAGTGTAGGATATTTAATGCCTTTGTTCTTGGGAACAAGTGTGATTTATTTCACAACCTTAGGTAGTTTTAATAGAGGCATGACAAAAAAAATCCTTGTACATTTGTCATTATTATACTTTTACTTTTGTTGTAAAAATAATGATGAACATTGTCTCTGTTTAATAAAACTTATGTTTTAAAATCTTTTTTACAGCATTGATTGGAAGCCATTTTTATTTTCAAAATAGTGTTTATATAAATCAGAAATATTTTTTTTAAATGAAGTTAAAAATACACTTTATAATGTGTAATAATTCAGAAATTGATTTATATAAAAACACTATTTTGAAAATAAAAATGGCGTTCTACACCCTTTAAAGTACCTAAGAGCCTAGTTTCAACGATATCACATTTCATAAGAGTTTTCGATCTACACGTGTCGCTTTGTGTGTATTTTTCCATTTCGTACAATGTTTATTATATTTTTTTCTCCTTCTTTAGTAAAGCAAACTTTATTACCCCCAAAAACAAACAGTATTAAACTTACATCTTTCACAAATATATACTTCTATTTATTAAAGCGTAAAAAATAGAAAATTGAATAAAACATTAACTTTGTGCCCGAACCTGTCCATTGGATATATTTCTGTATTAGAGAGACTTCCGAGAGCTCCATCGCCCATTCTTTTGAATTATTGGAATTCCGCGGATCTTTTGTTAAAAAGAATCGCTATATTAGCCAACTAGAGCTTAACTTTGGAAGTTTATACGCATTGTATTTGTCAAAAAAAACTTTTTTTGGATGTTCGCAAATCTGTTTTGATAAAGCATTAATTAAAACTTTTTTCGCCAGAAATAAAAATAAATGGAGCGTACAATGGGATTAGAATATTAGAGAAATTATATTATTACAGGTACTTTTCTTTTAGCATATAAAATATGTAGAGTTTAATTTTTATTCGTAAGTATTATCATAAGGGCATCTAATTTTTCCGAAAAAAATTGAAAAAACCCGTTGCTAACTAATATTTTTACAAGAAGCATGAGTGCTGGTGCTGCACGAATGCATTTTTTTAAAAAAATATTACTTTGCATTGTGTTTTATCGATTTTTTTCACGGAAAAAATTAAATGCCCGAATGGTATTTGACAAGACTATTTCATGAGTAACAGATTATTCTGCATACACATAGCTTACAAAACATACTACCTATTATATATGCATAAATAATAAATATGTAATTTGAAAACTGAAAAACAGGTAATTTATTTAATCACAAAATACTACAAACTTAATTATTTATGGTACAATTAAAATATAAATTACAATTTTGGTACACAGTAGGAGTATTGTTTGAAATCTTTGTTAACTCATTGATAACGTTGGCTGTAGGTAAATCATTAATGTTGTTGATGGGTCCAGCTGTAGAGTGAGAAGCTCGAGGAGTGGCTGCAGGATCTTCTGTTTTCTGTTTTTTAGCTGGAGGTTCTGAGGCGTCACTTCTAAGGGTGTTTTTGATGCTGGAATAATACTCATTATCCATTTGCAAATAAGGCTTAATTGCTTTAGCCAGGTTACTGACTGCTGTCGACCGCATAGAGTGGTTTGTTATTTTTATTTGTTTTGTATTTAATCCTGCCTTCTCTGCTGCTTCTTTAGTCCATTTCGACAGTCCCTTTTTGCCTACTGGAGTGTTTTTGTACCATCCACTTGATTGTTAATAATAATCTATCAGTTGTTATTCTAGATGAACGTTTAACCATTAGAATTTTAAGAAGACGGACTGGACAAAAGGTAGGGTTCTTCATGTCCAGCCATTTACTATCGGTCATTTTTTTCTTCACCCTGGACCATTTTATTGAAGAGAGGATTATATTCTACTCTTCCTAAAAAGTAGGATTTTTGAAAATCAATTATTTAAAAAAATATGTAACTAAGTTATCTACCTGTTTTAATCCCAGAATTATCCACTTCCTCTTTAAAATAATGAACTCTGCAATTGACTGCTTCTCCACCTCTCCAGGCAAGTTCTACCGAAGCGATATGGTAAAATTTTCGCTGGAGTCCCGCCGGAGTGTCTTCGTCCCATAATAAAACCATTGAGTAATATTCTTCCAATTTTAATGAAGCAGCGCTCGATTTCCTTTTATTGGCGCACATCTGCAAATTCCTTCGTTTCGTATTACGAGCTTCCCTACTAGACTTGAAGATAATATCTTTAAATGGATCAAAAATTATTTTCCATTTCATAAAATACATCTCTTGCATTTTTTTGTAACGGTGTTCCACATTATCTTCACAACTACTTCTTTGTCATTTTCACGGTTTTCTTTCTTCCTATTCCACGCCCAATCTTTCAGGATTAGGTTTAGTTGCTCTAACCTTATAGTTTCCAAAAGCTCGTATTTCTGTGCCTTGCAGAATTCCGTAAACTGTTTCCATATTGACGTATGGGTTTTAACGGTATTGTACGGTTCACTTTCTCAATCGCCAGATTAATATTAGTCATAGAATCACTTCCAAAGCGACTCATTTTCACTAAATAAGCTGACTAACACTGTTTAATAACAATATTACAAAATTTATCGACAATAAAATCAAAAAAATTGTTTAGCGTCGTTTTCTGCTGTCCTAGGAGACCATAATTACTTGCTATCAAAGGTATTGTAATTTTTGGTGACAACAGCTGTCAAGTTTTGCCGCGGGTAAACTCTAAAAAACTACTGACAGGAGCTGTCATACAGTTTTTTCATCTGGAAACCATTTGTAATTCAAAATTACGCGTTTGTGATTTGTGGAAATTAAGACGAGAGAAATAGTCAACTCAAATCTCCAGATATATCTTTGATAGATAGAAGCACCAATTTCGATTGCTCGCTGTTTCATCTTCAGGTTGATAACCATCCATTTGGAGGTTTATTTATTGCCCAGCTGACGAAGCCTAGTGGTCCTTCGAGCCGGATTCTAGTTTCATTAACCTTCAAGCACCATCATTATTCTTGAGCTGTCGGATATCCGCACAGTTCGATGCTCCTGAATTTTAACTATTGAATAAAATCCTTCAAAAACGAAAATAAAAATAAAACAAAGAGAAAAATCGTGTCGACGTCTGATTGTGATTTATTTCCGGTTTGTTGGCTTCCCTGATAGAAATTTCGCGCTCGCGATACTGTAGATTTCGAATGCGACAATCGGCAATTTCGATAACAATTTATTTCTCCGTAATATTCCGAAAAGGAAAATGAGATGCAAGAAAAGAAAAATGCCAGGCAATCGTTGCTTTGAGAGGTGGAAATCTTTAAAAAACGAAAAAATAACGTATAAAAAAAATATGATTGCAGGAAAATGGCATAGAAAAGACACTTGGATTTCGTTGCAATTGATCAACTGCCAAGAAAAATAGCATTACCAATGACAGTTTTGTTATTAATGGAAAAAATTCTAAGAGCAATATTTTCACAGTAATACCCATTCACGACCTTTTATTAATATTTTAAAAGATAATTTATCAGAGTCGACAATCGATTGATAGGATATGAAGATGACACAGTGAATAAATGAAATTGATATCTTGAATTATTTCTGATATTTAGATGAAATCTTGACGTTCAGAATGGAAAAATATAAAATTTTCTACTGTAACTTACTCTGTAACCTTATCCTGGCTTTTGACTTTATACCAGAGCCGTCTCCGACTGAAATTAGGGGGCAACGTTTTAACTTTATCAAAGTTCTTAAACTGCCTTAAAAAAAAATTAGTATCAGTTTTAAAGAAAAACTGTTCGACGTGGCAACCTCGCAAAGGGCGTTTAATAATTTTCGAAAATCCTGGCTAATATCTCCGATTGTAAAGTAAAAAGAATTTAATGAAAATCTAGTATTAAAAAAAATAAAGGCTCATCCATTGTAATTAATTTAAAAGAAGCGTTTCATGGAATTCCCTGAAAAAAGAGAAATGTCTCAATGTAGGGCAACAACACTAAATCATTTGGAGTCTAAAAGTGTCTAGATATCTGCAAGCCTGTTAGAGTTGTACTAATTCTTGGAATCACAATAAATTAAAGAATTCAAATATATTTTCAATGAAAATACCAACACCAAACAACCCTCAAGGGGAAATAAATTATCAATCTTTCCGAGTAGGTTTAAAATAACATTATCACCTTGCGTTGATTTGGTTATTTATTTTAAATACGCCAACATTTTTTTTGTTGTAAATTTTACTTGTACGTCTAAGAAGATTTTAGTGTCACAACTACCAAAAATATTAGGTTCGTATATAAGCTTGACATAATTGTCAAAAATGGCGAAAAAAATATCAAAGATGTTCAAAAAAAGTTTGTCCAAAAAAATTGTGTCAAGAGATTAAGAAAAAATGTCAGTATAATATTTTTGGAGGTTAAAGAAAATTGTCAATTAAAAAATTTCGTGTGATAAAAAAATGATTTATATAAAATATCCATTTGACATTTAAATATTTAAAGATTTATATTTGTCTAAGTAAGTTTGACTACAACATATATTTTTATATTCTTCTGTACCTCGTGATTTTCCAAAAATGTATTTATTGAATTTTATAATCTTCTTTTATTGCTCTTCATTTCCTATATCAGGTTGTCCCTTCTCTTTATGCAACACAAGAAGCCATTAAGAAGCATTTTAATCTGTTCACCAAAGCCTCTACAAGTAGTAACCGTTACCATGATTTGGCATAAAATAAGATTTTTAATCCGCTAATGAGATACACCTTTTTGTTACCATAGCTGAGTAAAAAAGATTTTCTTTGCATTTTTCTATATTTCCATATATACTTTGAAATTTCTTAATCCAAAACAATTTGTTCACGATATATTATTATAAACACTGTCTTACCTAAAATTAGCATTTTTAATGCTTCATTTCAAAATAGTGGCGTCTGTGAGTCGGAAGGACATGGACCAAAATTTATCCGGATCGAGAGTACCTTCCCCTCCCGTTTTCGAGAATGCTGAACACGATGGTGGTATCAGAATTTCTCTTTTCGCCAGCCGAACCCCCTAAAACGGCCAATATATTGATGGCACTGAAATTTTTACTTCCCAACAAATCTTCGACGGTTGAAGACTTCTATTGTCGTTAAATTTCCTCCACTATCCGCTAGTAAGCTTGTCGGCGAATGTCGAAAACAATGTCCAGTATAGAGGTTCCAACTTGGGAGTTGCAGAAATTTAGCACTAGCAGCAGGAATTTTTCCACACGTATTTATTCTGACAGGGTTTTTCGTACACTTGCCTTTCACATACTTTAGGAAGAGCCTCCGATGTTCCACATTTGCTGGACGAAGAGCCATGTATCTCTGGTAAAAATCCAAATAAAATTCTTCAATGATAGTGAAATTTCGTGGTACCTTGGTTTTGGTATCTAATATCTAAACCAATATTGAACTGGAAGTGCCCATAATTTCCAAATTGTCGAGAGTCAACTGGCAAAGCTCCTCTCTACGGCAGGCACCAAAAATTCCAATTTATCAGAAAACTCCTAAGAAGTCAGGAATGTAAAATAGGGAATTCTATCCCGTTATTACACTCACCAAAACCGATCAATTCCCTCTCTCCACTTAAATTCTCAAAAAGCATCTATTAGTTTACCTTCCGCCTCTAAATAAGGATCAAACGAATCTAGTCATCTATTCTCGTTTTCATTCCCGTCTCTATAGTATGCAGCAATTCCCGTCCTCGCTGCACCATGTATTCTTCTTACATTTTACCGGTTTCACCTAGTTAGAAAGAAATTGCCGCGATTTTTTGTCTTGTCTCAAGGAATTCTGCCGATACTTTTCCGTAGACGATGTTGGTAGTGCGCAGTTCATGAATTTTTATGAGTTTCTTCTTTATTATTGAAGGTAGCGCAGGGGATGATAATTTTAATGAAATAAATTGATCCAAAAGGGGTAAATCAAACTACAGGGTGAGTAACGGTAGACGCGACGGAGCATTGTGACTAAACGGTTAATATTTTGAAAATTTTGTTTATTCATGGATATGTGGGTTGATAAAGGCTACATTTTAAAATTATTTTGAAATATACAGGTTGTCCCAAAAATGTGTGGCGTATCAAAGTTATATTTTTTCTTATGGAACACCCTATATTTATAGATTATACGTTAAAAATAAGATAAACTTTCTTAAGTATTCCCTATACCCAATCTTTTTAGTTTTCGAGATATTTTGATATTTCTGAAAATGGAAGCACTTAGAAGAAGTCCAATAACTTTGAAACCTATGGAATCAGCCAAATTCAATTTTAACTGAACAAAATTAGACTAATAATTTAAAGCAATAATGTATTTAAAGTAGTTTAAAATTTTACAGGGCGTCCAAAATGGGGCCATTCTCTAATGACATATTCCATTACCTTTTAAAAATTATAAAGGTCCTCTATACTTAAATCTATTAATTTTGGAGTTATTTTTATTTGTCTTAAATTTTACATTATTTTTCCACCATAATGCCTAAATATAACACCCTGTATTTGATCAGCTTAGACTATTGAAACATTATTTTGTCTAATATCTACATTTTCCAACAGTTCCCAGAAACTTTTTCTTAAAAATTGCAAGAATTTCCTCCCATTTAAATGGCCATCAAAGAAATATGGGCAAATACCTTGCTCGCCTATAATTCCACCGTATACATTAATGTTCCACCGGTTCTGATGATCTATTGTGTGGAACACATGCTGGTTTTGAGTATCATAATAATGAAAGTTATGACGGTTAACTAATCCATTATTATGAAAAGTGGATTCATCTGTTATTTTTTCGGATCATAGTCCATAGACCATATTAATCCCACGATAGGTTTTAAAACTCGGGAATTTCGTGTCAAGTTGGTACCACGTTTGCGTAATTATTTGCTTTAAAATTAAAAATCTATACTGGGTGAATCACGGTAGACGATTAATATTTTGAAAATTTTGTTTATTCATGGACATTGGCTACATTGGATGCCGGCTAACTTCAGTGAAGAAGGGTCGTGAGTTAATCTAAGTAGAATTCTAAAATTTCAATCGTCAAGGGCTGAAAAACACGTGGACAGGTTATAACAACCTCCAAAATATTGCGGCTTTTGATATGAATGTAACTAATAAACACTTGAATAACAGAATCAAAATTGCAGATATATAGAAAGGCCTTGCGATTACCACCAAATCACTGGGAGATTAACCCCCTCTTCTTCTTAGTTCTATGCCTTTTTACTCCTTTTAAGTGTAAGGCTTATATTTGATCTAATTTTTTTGTTAGACATTTTCGTTTTAGCACAAGTCTCTTTTGCTGATTCTCGTATGTTTGGTCTGAATTAAAATTGTGCTATCATGCATTTTCGAATAAGCACAGCTCCTACAACTTTTTTTTAAATTATTATTACCGTTGAATCTTGACGGCGTTGTAGTGCTTTCACCCGCGAACAATTACAAATTGTAGGCGTTGAAGAAAATGGAAAAGCATAATTTTCGTTACCCTTTCTCGCGTATTTCACAGCAGATGCTGGGACCCCGTAGACGCGGCGCGTCGCTGGGAATCTCAGCAATAAATCTTTTAAATTGAGATGCATTAGTAAAATTTCTCCGGTGATTTCGCTCGAAAATTGTCGGGAATACACAAAAGAGTCCAAGAACAAATTAACATTTGTACTCCCAACAAAGAACTCGAGTATTTGTGCAATTCTCACTTGCTGGCGGCAACCATTGTTACTGTTTGTTTTCTCTCCCAATGGAGATTATTATGCTGTTATTGCAGTTTTCAACTTCATTTTCAAGCGTCATTGAGGTCGTTCGTTTGTTGACTGAATATCTGTTCATGAAATATGAATCATTTATTAAAAAACAATGTTTCGGATGCAAATTATCAAAATAGTAATTATCTGAAGATGGAGTCACGAAATGGAAATGTTAACATGCAAGATATTTGACGTGACATTTTTCATAAATAGGATTTTAGTTGGGTATTACTTTAAAACACGCGCCGCTATTCCAGAAAAGTAGAGAACATTTTTCTCTTGACTTGAGAGGGATTATTTTTTTTAATTCGGCATATTCACAAATTCACCCACTTTAAATCAGTTTCTCGTTGCAACGCAAATAAAAATCAATCATTTGTTCACCCACACGTCAAAATCCGAATGCACCCACAACTTTAATATTCGAATGAACTGATAATTCGTCCAACATTGTTTTAACACGAATTTTCACGTATTGCTCGGTGTTGAAAGATTAGTTTTGTTATTCGAGGATAATAATGGGATTTTGTAAAATGGACAGATTCTTTTTATTGGTATTTTTCGCAAATACTAATTTGAGCACTTCTGGTGAAGCGGGTATTTAGTTAAAGGATCCTTTTAGCTCTAAAATTGTGATGTAAAACTGTGCATTGGTGTCTAGCAACTAACTGACATTCAGAACTAAAAAATTCCATGGCCGGCTTCGCGAAAATTTGTTGAATTGCTATAATTGAAATAATTCACCCTGTACATGATTTCTCTCAAATGTGATATGATTTCTCCAGAGGACATAAATAGACAGTTAAACCTGGATATTTGAAATTATTGTTACACTTGCATTACATTTTTAATTAAAGATTCATTTTAAAGTCAAATTGAAAATTGACGATAATGAAATATCTTACTGTATAATAATGTTTAGTAATTATAAAGAAATCTTTAAAATAAACAATAACGGCACACACTGTATTCCAGTATAGTAAATACCAGAATTTGAATCAATTCACAGGGCCGGATTTAAAAATCTGGCATATCTGGTTCATGTCAAAAATTCACCCTGTATGTAATTTTTCCACCCGCAATGGACTGAAATTAGATTGACTATTTCACTCATCTTCGAATTTTCACAAAATCTGACCAATCACAAACCAAAGACAGCTGGTATTATCGCGATAATACCAGCTGTCTTTCAATCCTGATTGGTCTATCAGCGTGGTATTTTCACGGCGTAACCATGGATACCAATTGCAAAACAAAATTTGACATTTTGAAAAAAAAATAATTACAGCTACAGACGTCAAAATGAGACCTCTTACTTTGTATAATTACAGCTACAGACGTCAAAATGAGACCTTTTACTTTGTTTGTGAAATAGTCTAATAAAATTCCACTCGTGATTGAATCCATCTCATAAGTCTGTCTCTTATTTCATAACTCAACTGAGTTACTTGAAGAAAACACCACTCGTCCTGCGGACTCGTGGTGTTTTTAAGCAACTCAGTTTCGTTATGAAATGAATCGACAGACTTATCGCGAAAATTCAATCACTTGTGGTATTACTATTGACTATTTCACGCACTTGTAAAATGAACCAATCAGGAGCTCCAATCAAGTTTGGCTTATCGATAATACTGAACTTGACTCTTGACTCTGATTGGCCTATCAAGTTCGGTGTTTTCAGATTCACGAATGTGACAGTTAAACGTCAAATATAAATAACAACGCTAAAAATAAGCAACGCCTGTCGAGACACTAGCTGTTATATTAAAGGACTGGGGCTTCAATATGATAAAATTGAATGGTTCTGATTACAAGGAATGTGTCGTAAAGACAACTATTGCAAGTACAAGCGGATGTTCAAATAATCAAGATCAAAGTATTGTATATAATAACTGCAACATTTATAATTATAATTGAGAAATATTTAAGTACGTTATGTTAATACTGATTTAATTCAATTTGTATTTTGTTCGATGTCAATGGTTCCTGTTTATTAAACTTTATTAATGTTTCCGATCAACTTCTTGCCTTTTCTGCTAATTTCCTCTAATTCTACCGAATTTCAGATTTTTTACTTTTTACTTTGTTTGTGAAATAGTCTAATAAAATTCCACTCGTGATTGAATTTATCTCATAAGCCTGTCTCTTATTTCATAACTCAGTTTCGTTATGAAATGAATCGACAGACTTATCGCGAAAATTCAATCACTTGTGGTATTACTGTTGAAAATGTTTGCATTAACCTAGTTTTGTCATTTGTTTCAGCGAAAGTCATGTGTAATTATTTTAATCGGAATGAAAGAAATAAAATAAATAACAGTAACCAAAAACAAAGCAGTTTTAACATGCGGAACAAAGTAAAAAACAATTTAATAAACATTACAATTTTAAAAGATGTTCAAAATGACATCCATTTGATATTTAAATGTGTAATGGACTTTCTTATTGTCAATGGGTTATTTCTGATAATATTGCAACAGCGAATAATTCTATCAATGGCTGTTGCCGCGTATTTATATTTAGGTTTAACTGTCTATTTATGTCCTCTGGAGAAATCATATCACATTTTAGAGAAATCATGTACAGGGTGAATTATTGCAATTAAAGCAATTCAACAAATTTTCGCAAAGCCGGCCCTGGAATTTTTTAGTTCTGAATATATCAGTTAGTTGCTAGACACCAATACACACTTTTACCAAAAAATGAGACAAATCGACTTAATCATTGAAAAGATATGACCAAACATTATTTTGGTCCAAATCCATAAATCGCTCGGTACATTATTAAAGAAAAACAGAAGACATTTTTTAATGGTCATTTGGTAATCCCCTAAGGTGCCTCTGCTTATGGTAGATGTATGTACAGTTCCTCGTGACTCACCCTGCATAATTAAATAATTAATCATTGAAAAAAACTTTAATTTGAATATGAAATCGGCCCCGAGTCTATGGCTCCCTTAACATTTGCTCATCAAAATATTGCGCTCTAAATTTCTAGTGCTAATCTATGGTCTTTACGACCGATGTTAACAAGCCATGAATGCTAATTTTGCGCGAAAACGCAGTAGTTTCTTACCCAGGAGGTGTTATTACTCACAACGCGTATGTGTCACACGACGTATAATTCAAACCATAAACGGTATCAGGGGTATAGTCAGGATGATTATCTAACTATTGAACTACTTCTTGAGTAAATGCTGGATCTCTACACCATAAGCTTAAAATATCGTCGAACATGAAGGCGAAAGACTATTTATAGTATCTTCATTTTAATTTGATAGCCAATAAAAGCTGATTACAGATACAAAACATGGAACGGAAAATATTAAAAATAAAAATGTTTTACTAATTTAACGACTATGAAAGCAAAGCAAAATGAAGAAACTTTGTTTTCTACAAAGTTTCGATCACTTTAACTTGCATATTGTAAAGTTCCGGGAATGCGATCGATACTCAAAACCATTTGACCAACTTTGATATTTTGCCAAGCCCAAACAAAGATTGTAAACATCGTTATTAAGAAGCCAAATATTGATTTGACCGCACATAACTTTAGATATTTTACGAGTGAACTAACTATTGGTATGGGACATTTATATTTGTGGAAAGTGACTTGCAATTCAATTATGAAGTAAAAATCGTCATAACAGGTAGTTAAACTGACGAGTTATTTTCGTATGAGTTTTATAATAGGGCAGATGTGCCAGTAAATGTAAGGTTTTAATATCTCATGCAGTATATTTTAGAAAATCGTCATCAACTTTCTATATAATACAGGTTCATACACCAATCGAGGAAGTAGATGAATAAATATGATTGATTTGTGTACAAATCATATGTGGCATAAAGAAATATTAGGTGAACAACTTTGCTTCCACCATTTTCCTATAGATGACGGTAAGCAGTGGTAGACATCAATAGATCATAGACGGCATCTGTCAACATAACCCCATAGAAGCATTAGTCGATTTGTATCTGCATCATCTCGATTGAAAATGTCAGTTTGCAAGCCTAATTCTAATTTTCTGCTTCAAAATATAGATCAAAAAACGGTATGCAAGAAAAACATACAACCCAAAAAAAGAAGAATAAGTCAGAAGAAGAAAATTGGCAAAAAAACCTAAAAATAAGACTTTATATAGGAAAACACTGAATTGAATAATTTTAACAAGACAAACTACACCAAATATTTTTGGCCATTTCCTTTTGGCCAATTTTTTTAAATTATTTTTTTTTCACAAAATCTACTACTTCCGAGATATGGAAGATCGCCATCATTAATTAATCACCCGGTATATATCTACCACTAACAGTAATTTTGAAAAAATAAATGTTTTACGACGGATTCTTTAAAATAAATGATTACAGAAGAATTGTTTATTATTGTAATCAATTTCCGTCCTTTATCACGAATCTACACACGTTCAGTTTAAACTTTCAACGCCGATAAAAGAAAAAACAACAAAAACTACTTAAAAGACCGTATATCACGTATATCGCCAATGAATCTTTGGTAGCAAATTACAAAACTATTTTATTTCTACGAAAATACTAAAAGGTTTATCAGATATTTAATTCGGTTCCGGTAAACTCGAAATAATTAAATCCAGGCTTGTTTATGGCGAATTAAAGGGTATTGTGGCTATTATTTAAAGATTTACTAAATTCTGAAACTTTACTATAGCGCACAGTAGATTAACGATATAAATTGTAATATACATTTTCCAATGTAGAATCGACAGTTTCCACGATATTTTAATCATTCCTTTTCATTCAAAATTAATGATAAATGTTACAAAATCAAGGAAATACTTCTTTTTTTTCAAGCGTATCAATTATATATCATATACTATACATCTATTTCTGAATTTTATACTCCATGTACAATAATGAAAGTCCATTTAATTTATATTGTCAAGGAGTCTCCATCTATCACATTCCAGTGTAAATACATTGACTTACCCATCGAGTCGCCTTCTGCCGGTAACTTCATTGTTTGATCCAACAGCTACTTGTTTAAAGAGTTAATATTTGTTTAGTAGTATACAAAAACTACACTAATGGTTTGTAAAGTAAAAAACTGAATTCTCAAACGATTTGGTAATTATACTAAAAATTGTTACGCCCTTGTAGCTAGATAATTGATCCTTCTGTCCTATTTATATCTGGGTATTTACCTTTGACATTTTTAGTATGTCAGGAAATTTTCCGGTTCATACGGAATAGTAGGATTTTTATTTTTAAAACTGTATCATAACATCCACATGGTGTATTACGCTAGTAAGAAAGGTTTTCATAATATCTTTTCTCCAGGGCCACTACTGAATGTAGTTATTCTCAAACCACTTATAATAACAGAAAAGAAACATTCTCGCTCTTGAGATTGAAAGAAAATTCTGAAACACTTGTCTCTTATGTATTTTATACGTGTTTCATTCTATCACTAGAGACAGAATCATTATTCTGTAATTGTTTATAAAAAATAAGGTTTGCCATGAATGTCAAATTAACTGTCAGTATTAGTTGACGTGGTCTTAATATTGATTTGTAAAAACTTTTAATTTATTAAAAAGGAGAAGAAAATCAAACGATTCAGATGTAGAATTTGAATAACTCCTCCAGAAATAAAAAAATATGCCGATAATATAGGTAACTCAAAATCCAAGCTTGATATAAAAATACTACCTACACAATGTTGAGAGATTGAGGTTTCATTTTACTATATTTAATTTCTACTTTCTGTGTCCGTGGAGAAAGTACAGTCGGTTACTCTGTTGGAATGAAAATCCGACACTCGTGGTTCCTCCACTCGTGTCGAATTCTCATTCCAACCTTGTTATAGAATATACTATTCATGTATTTGTGATATAACTTTGATATAAAATTTTTCCTATTTGGTTTGCTTATGGAATCGCATCCATTACATTACAGTTTTCTTGCAATTCTGACTGTAGATGGCTGTGTTAGACTTCCTTCGTTTTATCAAATCACTACGGTTTGATACAACTTTAAAGCGTGCGGAGTTGATATCTCAATAGTAGTCGAATCTACATGAGCCTGGAATGATGTAATTCAATATATGTAGGGGCTTTTGTCGTAGGAATAGTAGTTTTTGAAACACAATGCATCATTTTTGCTTTAATTTTTGTTTTGTGTGGAACTGATCTGGATTTTTGTTTAATCTTTGATATAGAATTTCAAAAATCATAGAAATAGGACTAAAAAATATTAAAAATTGTTATAAAACAATACAGATAACTTTTTGCTTTTAAACAGTGTGAGTTTCCGTGGGATAGTCACCAGCGGAGTGAAATTAGATGAAAGAGCTAAGTCAAGTTTTTTAATTTTATCGATTTTATACATAAAGAGAAGCTTGTAAAAAATGGCGGCCAATTCAATTTTTTTTCGAAAAATGCCGATTTTGGCTGGACAAATACATTTTTTTTTAATTTTTACCATGTCTTCCCGACATAAAAATGCATATTTTCTCCAATTTTTAAGAAAAGTTAAGGATTCTTTGGTTATTTATTGCCAATTCAGTAAAAAAAATAATAATGTGCGCAAATTCGTTTTTTGAGGTTAGGATGCATTTTTAAAAAATCCTACTAGCACGGGTCGATACTCTACTTCATCACGGCCATTTTAATTTTTTTTTTATTTTTCCACGACTCTTAGAGCCGGAGATATTTAAAAAATAGTGAAGGAATCCACTCGAAAAATACCAAGAATGCCGTTTTTGGCACATATCTCGCGAAGCTCCAGCCCAAATTTATTTATTTATAAATTCGAAAAAATTAAAAAAATTTGACTTAGCTCTTACATCCATATAAAATTCTAATTTCACTCCGCTACACATGTTTCAATGAATTTAAGGTCATGTTGGTTAAAATAATAATTGTCCGCGAAAATTCATCTGTGTTGAAATTAAAGGCACCCTTTCAAATGCCAGGTAGAGATAAAATGGTAAAACCCTTGTTGTCTGTTTACTCAACTCCGAGCGTATCTGTAAATTAAATCAAGGATTCCAAAATATCCTATTACGGCGAGATAAAGGAATCTGCAATACGGGACGCACAGTATAGTTGCCGTGAACACCTTAAATTTACGACAGGAATGAAAAGTATTGTATGAACGCTCATCACGAAAGGAAGAAACTTCAATAGCGAATATTATATGGCGTTATCGGTATGTTTGAAGGAAGAAATTTCGAAAAGAAATGCCCATAAATAAATAACAAAAAACTCTTTTACCAAGACAATGCAAAATTGCACTTTCAATTGCTTCTTCAGCATCCATATTTTCCGGATTTTGCTCCCAGCGACTGCTGCCTGTTTACAGAAGAGATTTACCAAACAATGATTTTCTCTGATTCAGGACTCTTAAGCAGATGTCAGTAGCAACAGCAGGAATTGAGTGTATTCGATTTTCCCTCTTTCTCTTTTACATAATAAGATTAAAACTTGTGCTCCTGTCCAATAATTTTTAGGGTCCTTATTCGGGACCGCCGCACCGACTATTTAAGGGCTCTCTTGTTTAATTTTCACACCAGCGAATTTTCCAGGAATAATTATGCTTTATTATTAACAACAACCAGTTTCTCCAGGGCCTCGTTCAAAACCCTTACTCGGGAAATTATTCTGTGTACAGAATAATATTATTATTAAGAATATGGATCCCCATTCATCAACCCCACGTTGAGACTTGTTTATTCCAAGATTCAGGTAGGGTGAACGGGATATAAGAAGAAAACCAAATAAGTAGAAACATAAATATTTGTGAAATTAACGAAAGTGCCAATTAATGTCTTTTTTTGTATTCAAGACTAACCAGGGGGTGATAATTAAAGTTTGATCACTGCTGAACATAGAAGGAGATTTAATTATCAATTCCCTAAGACAGGGAGGAATCGAGGACTCATGTCCGAAGAGGATGTAATTGAAGGACTGATTCCACTTTACCCTTAAATCATGATCTCCTTTTAAAGAAACTTAGTATACGAGGTGTTACGAATGATTTAGCTGCATCTTAACTATATGGAAATTTCAGATTGCGACTATTTTAATTCAAGAAAGGTTTTCAAGGGTCAGTTTTGATTCCCCTATTTGCCATATTGGTTTTGAGTGATTTAAAATACTCTTGCTCGAAACCCAATAACACTGTTGCGTAAGGTAGGGGTTGAAAAGTTTTTGACCCCCGTCGAGCTTAATGTGAAAATATTGTTAATGCAACTGTTGAAGATTTGGGAGAATTCCAGCTACCCACTTTCTGTTATAGTTCGAAATAATTGGACTGTATAATTTTTACTCCAATAATTTATCAACCATAATAAACTTGGAACATTGCTTGAAAGTATACAACTTTTAGGACGTTACAAATCCGCTTAATTTATTTATATAAATCAATTTCTAAATTATTACACATTATAAAGTGTATTTTTACTTTATTTAAAAAAAATTAATTTCTGAATTATATAAACACCAATTTGAAAATAAAAATGACGTCGAATGAATGCTGTAAAAAAATGATAAGTTTTATTAAAGAGAGACAACAGTCATTATTTTAATTATTTTTACACCAAAAGTAAAAGTATGTTGTTATGCCTTTCTTAATATATATCTTCAGTTTTATAAAAATCAGTGAGAATTTTAGAAATTATAACTTCGGGTCAAGTTATCTATGAGAAAACAAAAAGAAATTAAAAAATAATGGCTTCCTGAGAAAGCTTAGAGTCTCCTCTTTAAATTGATTTCTTTTTTTGTTTTTTGCATACATTTTAGGCAAAGATACTTTAGTTTTTTCCCGAACGCCTCACTTGAATATTTGTATTCAACGGCCTTGTGCGCGTAGAGTTTTCTAATTCGCTTTCATATTTATAATAATTTTTATCGTTTTCTATACCTTTTAAAATACCTAAGAGCCTAGTTTCAGCGATATGACATTTTATGAGGTGAAAGTCTGGGCTATAAGGAGGCAGGTAAAAAGGTCACAGTACTCATACTGTAAAAATCAACTTTGTTGGAAATGACAGTAAAACTCTGCACTAATCTACTAAAATCTCGATTGTCAACTAAACCCGTTTCGGGTGCGAAGTGAACTGAGCTAACTAACTGCGTTCTTAATAGTTATCCGAACATCTGGACTGTAACTTTTCGAAATAACAATTAGAATTAATTCACATCCTCTCATTTGTTGATAATTAGCGTAGTTCCTAAGTCGACACAAGAAACTTTTGGATTAACCAACTAATGCGCTTTGCAATTTTGGATTTGTGTACTACGAAATACCTAATAATCATGTTACGTCTAATTCCCTTCGGTACAAGAATTCCGAACTAGAGATTTAGTCTTCATTAACTAGGAAACATCAACAGGGCATCACTTATCAGCCATCTAAGCCTATATGTTCATCTGGACTGGTAGTTATTGACTTAATTGGATTCTCTGATTTCGGTCTGATACAATACCATATTCTAGACTTCGGTATGCCATGTTTTGTATCGATAACTAAATACGAACTGTTTTATGCGCTACCGGTTGGAGAAGAATAGTAATTTATGTATCAAAGGAATTATTAGGGCCTTAATTCCCAGCAATTGCCTGAGGTAATTAAGGCTCAATAATTCCCTTGGTTCTGATCGATTTTAATAAAATTTATAACACAAAGCAGCAATGACATTCACTAAATATAATCAAACACTGACAGCATTATTCACCAAACGTCAAAATATCCTATCAACGGGAATTAAGGCACCTCTAATATCCCAAGAGAGTTATAACCCTTTTTATTCATAGCGTAACTATGATGTTATAAGCTTGTAATATCCCGGTCAGGAATAAAAAAGTTTAAGTACGTGCGCTTACAAAAAATAGGGAAATGTATTAATTTGTTATTTGTGAAAATTAAATGGTTATGAAATAATAGTAGAGGTTGATGTAATGATTAAATAAAACGAAATAATACAGTGCATAGAGGAGGCTACCTTACAAACGGTCCGGCAAAATGCAAAATGCACAATTCCTTCCCATCAGCGCCCGCCGCCATATTGAAAAAACCGAAAAAATCGGTAATTTCTTCAGATTTTCGCTGTTATCTTCGTTTAGGTGCATTTTAGCATTTTAGCTACACAATGTTGAAGAGAATTATATCTCCTATAATTTACGTTTGTTTCTAGGACAGATAGTTACTAGTCTAGTCGACAGGTGTAGAGTTGTTAATTTTAGAGAAATAACCAGACAAAGACTGGAAAGTACGATCCACGAAAATCTAAATTTACACTTTGTCACCTTTGTGATTATTTCTCTAAAACTAACAAGTCTATATCTTTCGTTTTTGGAAGAGATGTTCAAATAGGATGTAGAAATGTTTTGTTGAAGACCTCTTTTTAATATCTCTATTAGTTTTAGCCCAAGAAGGCGACAAAATGTAAATTTAGATTTTCGCGGTTCGTACGTTCCAGCCTTTGTCTGGGTATTTCTCTAAAACTAACAACTCTACATCTTTCATTTTTGGAAGAAGTGATATTGAAAAAGGACGCAGAAATGTTTTGTTGAAACCGCTTTTTAATATCTCTTGGTGATTGGTGATTTTAACCAAGAACCATAATTACAACAACATTTCATCATAATTCTGGTATAACAGAAGAAATAAGGTGGGATTCGGAATTTTTCGGCATTTTTTAGCGAAATTTTAAAAATGTCCTTTTCTTCGAAGCGCCATATCTTGTAACGATTTAACATACAAACATGTTTGAATAGTCAAAATTGTAGGAAATTTAACGCTCTACAAAAAAGTATAGAAATGCTTTTGACGTAGGAAAGAAGATCTACGCTCTATTGCGAGAAAACCGGAGGAATGTCAAAAATTTTGCAGATTTTCCCCCCCTCCTCTTTTAGCACAGGATACTCGAAATCCAAAACTTGTGAAAATGTTAATTAACCATCCCTGAACAATATCCCGAAGTATCATTAACTTCCGACCTTTTCTCACCTAAACCTGCTTTTTTCAACCTGTCGACTGAAGTATACGGAGATATGCACTTTTTAAAAAAATGAAAAAATCGCATTTTCCGGAAATTTGTCAAACTTCTAACTTTAGAACGCTGTAATTCAGTTATGACCTATTCTAGGAAAACAAGTACCAGGATAAAATTTGTAGGGAATTTAATTACCTACAAAACTCATGTACATTTTTTTGTTAGCAACCCTATCTGGAGTGGGGGGTAAAAAAATCAAAATCAGCGGAATATTGCTTTTTTTTGCTATAATATTTTTATTCCTGGCCGGGCTATTATAAGCTTATATCATCATAGTTACGCTATCAATAAACAGGGTCATAACTCTTTTGGGATATTAGAGGTGCCTTAATTTCCCGTTGTCAGACTTAATTCCCGTTGTTAGGGTATTTTGACGTTTGTTGAATATTGCTGTCAGTGTTTCATTGTATTTAGTGAATGTCATTGCTGCTTATTTTATTAAAATCGATAAGAAATAAAATAATCTATGTACCTACCTCGGGAATTAATGAGCCTTAATTGCCTCAGGCAATTATAGTCCCTCGGGATGCAAACTTTGCCTTCGGGAATTAAGGCCCTTATAATTCCCTTGATACATAAATTACTATTGCTGCTGACTGGCACAACACCGTAACTATCTGTCCTAGAAATTTGGAATTCTAATGTCGTGGCCGCCACGTTCCGACCACGAAAAATGCTACTTGGGTAGCTTTATCCGCTATAAGATAAAATGAAGCTTATAAGTGACCCAGTTTTTATAAATTATTATATTTTAAAACGCAAGCTAAAGATAAACAGTTTCTTATTTATAATCCGCCGCATAGCATGTCTCTTGTTTTAGACTTTTAGTCCTAAATGCTTTAATTTCTAAAATACCGGGAAACAGGATAATACCTACGTGAAAGAGTAAGTATGCCTTTATGATCGCGTTACACGAACAACAGATTTGCATAAAATAGACAGAAAGATATTAAACATGAAATAGATGGTAAAGGGAACCCCGTTTTAATATTTTATTACGAATCTGATGCTTTTGATTGCTGGTGGGTAAAAATTAAACTTAGATTATCGGGCTTTGTGAAATCTGGTATAAATTCTACCAGTAGCGGGCATGAGAGGCATCGCTATAGAAACTAATCAAATTTTATAAAGGTTTTTAAAGTTATAATCTTAAAATTTAACTGGTTTACCCGTAACTTTAAATGTAAGAAAAAATAGAGTTGAAAAATGAAAATGGAGGTGACATATCCAGCAGTAAATGCATTAGGTTGAGGAATAACACTGTTAAAGAATCTCCACTTAAACTTTGACTCATGTCAAACAGATCAACTGCTGTGATTTTTTATGACTACGTATATTAAAAAACTAAAAAATATCGAACCTCAAATGTCATATCGAGCGAGGTACTGTGTGAAGATTTATGTCATGTATTTTGATCTCCATAATTCATTTTACAATACGGCAATCGATTTTTAGAACTCAAAAATCACTTGAAGCCAAAAAAAGTCTCTCAATATACACATGTGGTTTTTGAATTATTCACAAATAAAACGAATCCCCCCTCTGGCAACGTCAGATTCGTTTCTTTACTCGTTTCGCTTCTACATTCTTTTGAATGATTCGGTGTACCAGAAAATTTGAAAATATCGAACTTCATAATTTGACTTCGGAATATGAATATGAAAATATTGTTAATCATCATACTGCATCCAAATCTGACCTCTAATACAGAAAAGTCAAGTTTTCTAAAACTATTTCTGGTAAAAAATATTTTGTAGAAAACTTTGATTCAGTTATCTTAAGGGGGTGGGACTTGTTTAAATAAACGTTTTACGTCTCTAAAATTTCGAGACGATAAATATCTCTAAGACGAGATAATTAAGTGACAAAGTTCAAGCATGCCAAAATGCTTCGTTTAGAATGACAAATAAATATTTATCAACATCCTGGTTTCCATTACAGGCTCTAATTGACTTTACCAAGGCCAGACGGTTTCATACCATAATCCAATTTACTTCAAATATAAAATTTTAATATTTCCTGACTCGAACTGCAATTTAATCTGAAACAATATTAGCAATTCAGTTATATTTTACGGCTCTTTTATTATCAGAGAATCAGTGCTTTTCTCGTCTCGAATACCTTGGCTGACAATGCAATATCCAAGAATACGACGATGTATTTCCCGACCTCTGGCCTTTTGTTATGAAAGACATCATCAGAGAGTAGCAGACTGGTGTTCGATATTATTTTAGGACACTATGAAGTTGTTATATGTTACAGCTTTGTTTGGTTAAGAATTATTCCGACACGGATTGTAAACTAACTAATCTGGTTAACAGATTTACTATATAACACATGTTAGTGAATCTTGATATATTTTATTGATCCATACTGGGTGTTTTCCGGTGGCCATCGAAGTGGTCCAAAATATACTATATTCGAGTGGGTTAAAGTCTGGTGGTCTTGCTGGCTAGCTGTAAGGTCCTCCCGTCTATCTAGTTTTTATTTTGGAACGATTTCATTTAAGAAGTTTCTCACTATTCTTCTGAATCGTGCGTCACCAACGAAATAATACCACAATATTTTAAAATTCTGCTAACCAAACTGATATACATTTAAACATATTATGGTTTTAGTGCTGTAAATGTACCTACTGTGTTCTCTTTCTATATGCAAATATAACTCAATAATCTCTAAGACAATTTCTCTGGCAACATTTTATATAATATATAAAAAATAGCTTTCCAAAAGGCGCACTGCGGGATTCGGTTCTAACTTCTCCCTGGCGTGACGGCACACGCTAATACACAGTTGTCCGATAGAGTTTATCTATTAACTGTTTGCCAACTTTACCTTCATGTCCTTTTTATCCATGCAAGTTTTACTGTATTAACTTTGGGTACGATTAAAATCTAACGTTTGGAGACACTTGAAAACTACCTCTCATGTCAACTGTGAATGTTTTAAACCATACCGAGACTAAAGTTGTAAGGTCGTGGGTCAGGAATATTTTTAATATTTAAACATCTCCTGAGGCTTTTCCTTGATTGATGCACTTGAAGTTAGAAGTATTGAACAAATGGTTCAATAACAACAAATACTGAAGCATATAAATTATTTGGCAAATCGAGCTTAACACAATTTGTCAAAATTCGTTTACTTTAGTTGTAGAAACGCTTAGAGAGAATTGAAGATAACAGATCAGTCAAAAAGGTTGCGTATAGGTACCAGAAGGAAATAGAAAAAAAGCTATGAGAGAAAAAGATGCCGGAGACGAAAAAGTTTTCCAAAAAAAAATCGTATAAAAAAATTATACAACTTAACATCACCATCTTATTATTCCTCGCGGAAATAGAAAAAAAAGCTATGAAAGAAACAGATGCCGAAGACTAAAAAATTTTCCACATCACCATCTTATTATTCCTCGCTTTGTTAAAATTCCAATTATGCCATATCTCGAAATAAAAAGATCAAAAAAAAATATATTACCTCGTCGCGCATTCATTAAAGGTTGATTCGAATGCAGTGAGCTAAGTCTCTCATTCTTTTCAAACAATGCTGACGTTACTCGAGGCTCGAGAGCTTTTTAAACGACGTTAAAAAAACCGAGAAAGTCTCGAATGAGGCAAGCGGTAAGTAATTTCCATGTACAATAATTGTAGGGTCCTCGTCAGTTTTTTCACTCTCACTCAATGAACTGCTTTCAAGAGAAAGTCCTTTTATGCATTTTGTATCTGCGGTATTCGAACGTCTACTCCTATTTGGTTTCGATCAATAAAAGTGTACGAGGAGCAGTTTTGAAAACTAAGTCGATCTTTTCGAAAAAAAAATTTGTGATTTCATAGATTCGTGAAAATTAACATGTAAAGATATGGGAAATCAGTTTTTCGTTGAGTTTTATTCGAGGTTCCTCACCCAACATCTAATTTTACGCCTGCTGAGCTGGCCCACTTGTTTTTATAAATGTATCACGCGCACCTGCAGGTCCTAATGCAGTTAGAGCTTCGGGGTAAAAAATCTTAAAAGAGAATTGATTCCCTTGAAAATGAACTTCTACAGGGCAAAACGCTTTCACCCCCCTCGAGTTCTTGTAGGAGAATTGAAATAAAACTGTTCTATTTCTATTATGCTTACATAATTTATCATTTTAAAAATAATTAAGTCATCTAAGTGAAAATTTAATAGTGAGAAAATTGAGACTTTGTTTCTTTTTATGTAGCTCTCATAAACAACAATGCGCATTGATTTCTATTAAATGCACTATCAAGGCGTCCTTAAAAGTGTTAATTATTATCAAGTTTTAGAAGTTCTATTTTGTAGATGGATATAAAAGCGTCAACATTAACTGTGTAGGTGGTAACAAAAATGATCATAAAGTTTGTTTTATTGCCCTTTGTTCATTTTAACGAAGTAGCTTTGTTAGAGCTTTTTCATTTTCTTTTGAAGACTAGTTTTTAAGAAATTAATTTAACCACTAAATAACAGAAATTGAAGCATGTGCGTAACACTTACCGTTTTTTTCTCTTTTATACAATACTAAGAATAAATAAAACGACTAGGGTTCGGTCCCCAAGAAAATCAAATATTTCACAACATCGGCAACCCACTTTGCCTCGGAGCGCATGTAAAACCATCGGTCGCGACTATAAAGCATTAAGTCATCTAGAAAGTGGGTCGCGGCGCGACTTTTTTGAGTATGTTTCGTGTGGCCTATGTTACTATAGTCTTAAATCTTCTAGAAGTCGGTAGATTGGTTTATAAATCAATGATACCCTGTATATGAAATATACTAATATGTACAAATATATTGCATTAAATACGACCAATATTTGATATACATATCATTGAGCACCGTTGATGAAAGCCCTAGAAACTTCCCAGTAATTTCCTGTGAAGTCCCTGGATTCCTTGAAAATTTGCGGAGTTTCAGGAAATTTGTAAACAGATACCGAAACGTGATGGTCTTGCTGAACACCTGTTCGTTCGGGGAGAGAGTAAAATTGAATATTTAGTTTGATTTTCTTTTTATTATACTCTCTGGAGATGAAATTCACACATTTTTCTTGATAAAGAAAAACTACGCGCCGTTTTTCTTGTAAGAAAAATTGATTAGAGGGAACGTGTTGCGTAGAGCAATTTTTCTTGGATGACTAGAAGAAAAATCAGTTTTTCGTACGAAGTTTTTTTTTGTGAAAGGAAAAATATAAAAATATCAGTGTGCACGATAATTTCGTAACGATTTTTCCATTTTTAGCGCAACACTCAGTAAAGTTGTTAAATTAAATAGAGACGGAAGTCCCTCACCTTTCAGTTCACTTTATAATTTGATCGACGGATCGCGCGACAAATCTTCAAGTGATCTTATCGCCAATATGTTAACGCACACTTTATTGAGGTATAAATTGCGTTTTCATCGACTTTCGTTGATTCTAACCCTGAAATAGTATATTAAGTTTGGAGAACGGTAAGGGCTTTTTACCGATGGAAGACAATAGTTTGGAGGAGGAGCGAAGCGACGAGTCCAATTATTGTCTGACATCGGTAACCCTTACCGTTCGACATGCTTATAACGTTTTTTGCACGATTGGAGCAATAATAAACTATTAAATTATCCATTTTTTTTTTATATTCAAAATTTCGATTCATCATATCAAGATACATGTTATAGTTGCTAGGTAGTTCCTCATAATAAGTCACTGCTGTCACTTAAAATATTGTTACATCAATTTTGGTTTTTTTGTGTTGCTTTTTCGATATTACTTTAAATTTTAAAATATGAGCGACAATAGTGACTCTGATGAAATAGAACAGGCATGGGAAGACGGGCGTGCCGCAATTATTCCCGAGAAGTCAAAGTTGCGGTATGAGAATACCTACAAAATTTTTAAAAAGTGGTGTCAAGATAAGAAAGTAGATATTCAAGAAAAAAGTGTATTGGCATATTTCGTTCAAAGAAATACACAATTAAAAGCCCCTGGTAGCTTATGGGCAGAATACTCTATGATGAAATCCACAATTTTTTTATATGATGGTATTGATATTTCCAAGTTTTCTACTTTGATCGCGTATCTCAAAAGGAAAAACGTTGGCTATAGGCCTAAGAAGGCTAGCATTTTTACACGCGAGAATTTTTCAAAATTTCTGATGGAAGCACCAGACGAGGAATTTCTAATTCACAAGGTAACATAAACTAGTTTACACAAGAAATACTCTAATAATGATAATGTTTGCACATTTGTAGGTCGCAATGATTTTGGGGATTTCTGGTGCATGTAGAAGGGAAGAATTATATAATATTACCATGAATGACATCGAAGAAAATGATTGTTTAATCAAAGGTAATATCACGAGTCCTCCAAATTTTATCGATTAAATTTTTGGTTTTCACGAAAACGGCTTTATTTGGAAAAACCACGAAAACAAACTGATTGATAAAATCACGAGTCCGCAGGACGAGTGATTTTATCTCAAATCAGTTTGTTTGAGTGGTTTTGCCTAAAATAAAGGCGTTTGAGTATGAAGATCAAAAATTTAATCTATAAAATTTCAGAGGACGAGTCGTATTTGAAAGGATTATTTTTTGAATCATTTTGTATTAAAAACAGAGAAAGACACTTTACACTCAAAAGTTCGATATTTTCTTTTACATTTAAACGCCAAATATTACAAACGTAATATAAGTTGCCTATCTAGTAGTAGGCATTTAAGATTATTTATTAAGTGTAACGTTTAGACGTTTTGACATTATGTTAGTTTTAAACGAATTTATGGATGGAGCTGTGTTGTATTGACAATAAACGAATAAAAACAGGTTAGTTTACAAATATATTTTGAAATTTGGGTATTAACATAGATTTGCAATACATTTTAGTATAATAATAATTGATAAATGTTTATATTTGACATCTCAAAAAAGGTAAACATAGTTTAATCAAAAAACAAAAACGACGAAGCGGTTTTATCAGTATAAAACACAATGATTGGTTAGGATTCTGAGCTGTTATTGGCTGAAACCACAAAATCTGACTGTATTGACAGATGAAAAAAATAATCATTGTAAAATTACCCAATACAAAAACAAATATCCAGCGTAGTTTTACAGTCGTTAACAAACTCGACGACAAAATTCTGGAGGAGTTTCTATTAGCAGTGAAAACACAGCACAAACAAGTGGGATATCTTTAAGCAATTTAAGAAAATGTACAATATCATTTAATTTTAATAAATAATTTGTTAGTTTCCTATAATTATTGTTAAAAAATATTGTTACGTCAATAAATTTAGTTTTTGAGTGTTTCTCATTGATTATTATTATAATTTTTTAAAATATGTGCGACGAAAGTGGATTTGAAGAAATTGAACGGGTATGGGAAGAAGGATGGGCCGCAATAATTCCTGAAAAATCAAAATTTCGGTATAAGAGTACCTGTAAAATTATGAACAGTAAGTGAAAATTCTGAACGGTAAGTAAAAAATCTGAACGGTAAGTGAATTACTTACCGTTCAGTTTTTCTTGACGTTAGTAAATGCTCCTTACTGTCATCAAAATAGACATGGTAAACAGTCAAAAATGACCAATCGTGCAAAAATTATTTTACTTTAGTTTCAGAACAATAAAAGTCTCTTGGTGTATAATGGAGTAGAAATGGCGAAAAAAAACGGCTCGAAAACAGACTGATGAAATCGAGAAATTTTTTTTCCCAATCGATGAAGTCCCAATCGATCTTTTAACTCAATTAGTACGGAAGTTACAAGCGTTTCAATAATATTTGTTCCCCCCCCATATCTCCCCCTACTTGTCCCACCACCCCCACCCTCCGGCACATAAAAGTACTAGTTATTACCTTTTTATTCACAAAAAAATAAGGCCCCATCTCCACTGCCTCTCGAGAAATAATTAATTAATTTATTTAATTTTTGCAATTTCAAATCGCGATAATTCGCGAACTAATTAAGTTATCGGGTTCAGATTGGAACGAGATTATGTGTTTTGTCAAGCTCTTCAATTTTGGTAAGAATATTTTTTGTGAGATCAAACCCGGCTGAGATTTGTCGGAAAAACGGTTTTCAAGTTCTTTAGATAGATGATTTTACTATTCTTCACCTCCGCCTGGGTCGAACATTTCATGCAGGAATGATGGGGGAAACTGGCTTTATCGATTAGAAAAAAAAATTACTCGATTTCATCAGTCTGTTTTTGAAAACCAGATCGACTCCACTAGTAATAAATTAGCCTTGGAAATTTGACTTTTAAGTAAAAAAACTATTTGGCCACAAACGAGTAATCGATACGAGACACTTTCTGTAATTTTTCAGTCTTCCAAATTAGCTTTAACCTTTAATTACCTTAATGCTACCCTATAGGAGAGTTATCTCAGGTCGCACGCATTGTCCTTTTCAGAGGGTGCGTATTAAGGATTCAGGACACGTTAAGTCGGCAAATCGTTCGTGAAATTAGGTTTTTATGGAGGCGGTCAGGAAGAGACGAATTTTTTATTTCATCCTTATTGAACGCGTCCCTATGTGCCTCCGGAGTATTTTTTTCTAGCTTCATCCGCCGCCTTAAGCAACATTAAGATAGAGAGGTTTCATCAATATTAAGAGCGAGAAGAAGGAGGGCGTATAAGTCTACGCCTGCAGTTTTTTTATATAAACGAGGAGATAGTGCTCTAAAAGGGCAAGCGCGTATTCAAGGATTTCAAGAGGGCTATCAAGTCTACATAACTTAGACGATGTGTAAATGGTTGTTCATTAATCACGATTGAAGTACAGCTTTCTGACTTGGAACCATTTTAATTTTAGTTTTATCGATCTGCTGGACGTCTTTTAGTGAAGTAGTTTGAAGTGTACTCTAAATAAAATGTAACGATACGTTCTCGTCAGACTGTCATAAAATTTTGACACGTGGTGTCATTTATTTGTCATCCTATGAACTCATTAACTAATCAGGTACTTCAAAAAAACCTGCCAAACAATTAGCTTCAGGAATAGCGTAATCTATGCCCCAAAACCTAAAGAAATTGGTCATAATATAAATATACATTTATTAAGAAGGAACCTATTATGTCACACGTAAAAATTTCTGAATTTTATACTCCATGTACCATAATGAAAGTCCATTTAATTTAGGTTGTCAAGGTGTCCATTGTCAAGGTGTCTCCATCTATCGCATTCCATCTTACCCGAGTCGCCTTATGCCTTCATTGTTTGACAGTTTAACCTAACTTAACCTTTCTCTGCCTGCTAGATAATTTACTATTATTCCAAAAATGTTCTTACAGTTTTTTTAGGTTATATACAAGACAAGAAAAATCTCAGAGATAAAAAGAAAGATGATAATAATCTGTCAACGATATACAAAAACAACAAAATCGTATACAAATACATCCGAAAAAAAAAGTTAAAAGCTCTGATGATATACTCGATTATGAACCCGAAAAGCAAAAGATAAGAGTTTTTAGACTAATTACCATTATTCGCGATGCTTTTTCTTTTAATTAATATTTGTTTCGAGGATGAACTGGGTCGAGGCGCCCATTACATAAATAAATTAGACAGCCGGCTATACACGCAGTCGTTTTTATTTTAAGCGTGCGTGATTCTTGTCATAAGGTTTCAATCCATATCGTTAGTGCTTAAAAGGTTTTAAATTATCCTTTTAGATGATCAGTTCAGTTTTATTAATTCGACTGCACAGGCTTGTGAGGATTTATGTTCGCATCCTTTCAAATTTTTTGGCTCATTCGATGTATTCGTCAAAAATAATGTAATGTAAATTTATATCCATATATACCCAAAAAAAACAGAAAATTCCTTGAAACTTTAAACAAAAATGGGTTCATGCGAAAAATATATATTCTTGTGAACCAAAAAAACCAAATTACAAATCGCGTGTTAATGTCAATTTTTCCCCTTTTTGTCTGAATTATAGATAAACTGTGACCAGGTCATATGGATCCATAGCTTTATCTATAGTTTCATTGCTTTCTGTTTCCTGTTTGATTTGAAATCAAATCAAGCTTAGCAATTTGAAATATCAAATATTTTGATCAAATTAGTTTGAAAGTTTGAATAATTATATCGTTAGGTAGTTCACAAATATTTTATTATTATATCTAAGTATAAAATAGGCTGCTTGATGAAAAAAACGAAAAGTTTACCTAAAAAAAGCCAACAAAAATAAAGTATTTATAAAATGAGAGAGAGTTGTAAATCATTTTTTTTTCATATTTTAATGTCGAAATAAAGTCTATTACTTCGTTTGGTAATTGTCAGAGAAGCGATTGCTAGAAAATCTCTAGCCATTTTAGATTGAAAATGAAGTCTCATCTGCGTACATGATTTTTTTAAGTTCAATTAGTTGTATTTTTAGCTGTCTAATAATTGTTTCATATCGCTGTAACCCTGAGGAAGGCCTAATATAAGGCCGAAACCTCAGCAATTTTTAATTATAGAGTTTGATTTATCGTCTTAAACCTCACAAACGACCATCCAGTCAAAGCAAATTCTTACATAAAAAAATTGATTTTTCAAGTCAAATCAAACTTCTCAAACAACTGAAAAATTAAAGTACCCTACGAATCAAAGCCTACGCTCATTTCTGTTTCCCTTATGATCCCCGCTACGTCCGCAATCCAAAAATAACATCAATTTAGCGGAAAATACACATAATAAAAACGACTTCCTATTGCGGTATTGCAGTTTTCTAGTTACATTCGCGTTCAGCTCGGTGAAACATTTTAAGATTTAATGTTGGAGAAATTCCGAACGGATACGAAACGCCCTGTTAAGACTGAAGGGTTTAAGAGTGAACTCCGAATTTCAGAGCCGTACGTAGAGCGATTTGGATTAACTATTCAAGAGTTTGGAGCGTCGCGGCATAAAAATTTCATACTATCCGGATTTGTGCAAATTGAATACACCTATCGATCGGTTTGGTGGTAAATGTTATTATTTATGCTTGATAGATTGAAGGATTCATCTATGCAGACGAAAGTCTGTTTGGTAAGTGAAATGTAATCGAAAACATCTTATAGGTGGCTGTCACGGTTTGTTTACACAACTTGTGACTTCAATCTGTAGTATTTTAAAATCGGAAAAATAGTAGGTGGCTGTCAAGTCGCTTTGATTTCTATGTGGTAGTTGAAAGTTCAATTAAATCTTTTGAATCTTCAATATGAATAATTATACTAACGCTGAAATGGCCGATATGCATTTTCCGGAATCCACTCTGTGCTTCTGTTAGTGTGTGTTCTACTTGCTCTATTAATCTTCGGTTTAGAATTTGCTCATACAGTTTTAATGCGGTACTTAGTAATGTTATCCCTCTATAATTGTTGTATTACACCCATTTCCCAATCCTCCGGTATTTCCTATTTTTCCATATTTTATTGAATAGTTTTTTGATTATTTCCGTTCCTTGTTGTTCCCTATTTTTTTTATCATTTCAGACGTTATTTTGCCATGTCCTGGGGCTTTTCCGTTTTTCAATAATTTTATAGCCTCTTCTAGTTCTGTTATTAGAATTTCTTCTTCTTCTTCTCCTCCTCCTTGTATGTTTGCCGTTTCAAATGTATTTCTTGTTTTATTCTCTTTCGTATTTAACAATTTCTCATGCTCTTTAGTACCTTGTAATAAAGTTTTTGGTTGTTTTTGCTGTTCCGCTCCATTTTATTTCCAAAATCTTCCCATGCCTCCTTTTTTGCATTTTGCACTGATTTTTTGACCATTTTTCTTTTTTTTTGTACTCGTCACAATTTTTCTGCGGTTTATTTGTCAGGTACTTTGTCAGTATTTTAAAATCGGAAAAATCTAGTAGATGGCTGTCAAGTCGCTTTGATTTCTATGTGGTAGTTGAAAGTTCAATTAAATCTTTTGAATCTTCAATATGAATAATTAGACTAACGCTGCAATGGCCGATATGCATTTTATGTATTGTCGTACCAATCGAAATTCCTTGGACGCTACAAAAAAATTTTTTTCTCATTTTTGCAAGTTTAAGAGCTTTTACGTTTTGAAAAAAGAAAAAAGATATGTTATACCCAGTTTATAAATAATTGGAGACAAACTAATTTTATTTTCATCAGACAACCATACTTTTGCAAACATATTTAAAATTATGGTGAAGGCGTTACTGAAATACGGTAGTCTGATAAAATTAAATTAGTCAACCACAATTTTTTCATGTCATATTTTAATAGTATTAAAACGAATTATTGTAAATAATGAGGCCTGTTAACTGCGATTTAGCAGCCCAAGGCTATTAGCTGTATGAGCGAGCGAAGCGAAGCGAGGGCAGTTAACAGTTAAGGGCTGCTAAAGCGTTTTCTGCATGTGTGACACACAAATGTTTTTCGCTTACCAAAAAAAAAACAAAAAATAGGAAAATATCACAAAAATCTTTAAGTTTGTAAATACAGACAGAATGAGAAACTTAAGTAATAGAAATGTACCAATTTATTTATTACATATTATTTCCAGTTGTTAAACAATTCATAGGGCTTTTCGTACCATTGCGCGTTGTCTTGTTAAGTTAAGAAACATTACTACCTTCTTCTTGCAAGTCTGGTGGGGTATTCGTTAATTCTTCATCACAATCACAATTATTCAGAATCAAAGTTTAGTTCTCTTGATTCTACGTTTAATGAAAATTTATGTGAAACGTCAAAGTCAAAGGTGTGTAGATAGTGAAAAACTACAAAATTATGTTCTTTTTGATTTTTAGGCCAAAGGCCAGAAAATATTACTTTTGGTCTGATTTTTAGGGTTGATATGATTCATTTTCATATATGGTAGGCGAAAAAATATTTTTTTATATTTAATTCTTATTTCCATCATACAAACATAATTTTCGACAAGGATTCTTTCCCTAAAAACCACCCTGTGCATCCCAAATTATTTTATGAAAAGTCCCTATTCTACATAATCACAGCCAATAAATCGCGAGGAAAATCAAATCATCCAATTTTATAATTTTATGGCCCGGGTAATTGTAACGAATTATAGATTATTGGATAAATTATCCTCCAAACTACCCCGTTTTAGTCGTAGTGCCGATGCTTCATCAACGCATATTAAATGATGTTGGATTATTATTGTACTAAACTTATTAATGGGCCGTTACAGGTTCGGCATACAATATTACGACGGTATAATGGATCCATATTGTGTATAGAATAACCTTTCACGGCTGTCAATATGATTTTAAGCGGAAATTGCGAGGTTAGAAAAAATATATTTATAATCAAAGCTCTTTTACCACGTTGTGGTGTAAATTGTACAATTTTACTCACGCGAAAAACCCTTCCCAATTTTTTCTCAATGTACTTTAATGTTATCATAGTTTTGGCATCAATCATCAGTAAGTCGCTCCGGAGCGCCACGTCAAATAATAATAATAGACGTCTCTCCCCCGTACAAGATATCGGCTTTCTGGAAAATGTGAAAGTCGTTTTCCTATAAAGCTGAAACCGTATGACAATTTTCAGTTGAAAGAAACATTTATCGTTCCTTTTAGGTTGACTTCTGTTTACCTCATCGGTGCAGAAAAATCGAATGATTGTATCACGTAAAAAATTCCTCTTTCAGATCTAAAACTGGAAAAATACATTTTTGCAAATTAACTGGAATCGAACAAGATCTACCAATAGCCGAACTCGTTATTTGTGAGTTTAGCCAATTTCCAGCAAGCGTTTCAATTAAAACTCCGCTCCTATGATATCACAGTTTCGGATGAAATGATCGATTTTCGACACAAAAGGAGCATTTCCATGAAGAGGAAATTGATTTAACTTTCTAGTACGACATATGCCTGTTCCCAGAAATTATGTACAGTCGGTTTTTCTCTATTTTGTTTTGTTTTGATTAATACAAAATTTTATCAAAGGTAATACCACGAGTCCTCCAAATTTTATCGATTAAATTTTTGGTTTTCACGAAAACGGCTTTATTTGGAAAAACCACGAAAACAAACTGATTGATAGAATCACGAGTCCCCAGGACGAGTGATTTTATCTCAAATCAGTTTGTTTGAGTTGTTTTGCCTGAAATAAAGGCGTTTGAGTATGGAAACCGAAAATTTAATCTATAAAATTTGACAGGACGAGTGGTATTTGGAAAGTTTATTTTTTTAATCATTTTGTATTAAAAACAGAGAAAGACATTTACATTTAAACGCCAAATATTGATACAATTGATTGTATACCTACAGTCGTAATATAAGTTGCCTATCTAGTAGTAGGCATTTAAGATTATTTATTAAGGGTAACGTTTATACTTTGACATTATTTGCCAGTTTTAAACGAATTTATGGATGAAGCTGTGGTGTGTGTTAAAATAATCGAATAAAAAACAGGTTCGTTTACAAATATATATTGAAATTTGGGTATTAACATAGATTTTCAATACATTTTAGTACAATAATAATTGATAATACTAAATAAGAGTTGTTAAATGTTTACATTTGACATTTCAAAAAAGGTAAACAATAGTTTAATCAAAAAACAAGAACGAAGAGGCGGTTTTGTCAGTATAAAACACAATGATTGGTTAGGATTGTGAGCTCTTATTGGCTGAAACCACAAAATCTGACTGTTTTGACAGATGAAAAAATAATCAGAACAATATGTAATTAAACAAAGTTTTTAACAAGAGTTACAAATTCATATCTTTCATGACTTTCGTGATCTTCCTCTATTTTTTCTGTCTTCTTTGTATTTATTTTCATGTCGCATTCTCTTTCTTTCATAACCTTATATTGTTTCTCTGCTGAATTTTATTCACTTAAGTTGGAACCCATTTTCCCAACTTCTGGATCTTTCCCATAGCTACAAACTTTTTCGGTGGTCTTCATTTCTCGCTAAATTTTTTATATATTATCATTAGATAACCTAAAGTTACCAATGAAATTAGAGGTTCCAAAACAAAGTCCTACATCGTATTATCTCTCCAATGAGGTCATCCTATAAGAGATTCCGCTGGAATCGGTCAAGAAGGCCATACACTATTTCAATATTCGATCCATCGACCACGTTTGTGAAGCCACCGTTTGCTATTGGCCAGGGTTTAATTTTTTTATCTTGTAGGAAGCAATTTGTTCTATTTATAGGGAAATGTCGGCAATTATTTGTATAAATTTATTATGTAATAACTTGATTTCTGGATAAGGGACAATCTATCTGAGATTTTTTATACACTATACACTATAAAATAAACAATAATAATTTGAACGATCTTTTCAGATTTATCCACTTGAACATATACACCAAACAATTTTTCTGGAATGGCTTTCCACTCAAATAAATTACAAGGAAAATGATATACTTCTGTTTCGCTTTTCACATACTTTTAACGTTTTATCGTGTTTTCTGAAAATTCCAGGAAAATACCGACTCTGACAAATTTCTGGGAATTCCTAGTTCGCTGCATTTAAACGTCTATTGCTATTTAACCATTCACTGGGGACCAAAAACAAACTTTAGTTTCCAAAGTAAACGCCTGTCAGCACCAAATATTAATATGCCAATTGCCGACAACTTAAACAGCTGATGCATATCTTTAAATTTCCTTGGGAATTTGCAATGCAGTAAACAGCGGATGGAAATTGGGACAATCAAATTCATTTAGGTTGGCCGAACTAATGGAAAACAATTGGAGTTTATTCCATATTTTATTTTCAGAATAATTGGTTTCAAGGGATGAAATTACCGACCATTTCTCTTATGATATTTCCCCAAACATATTGCTTATTGTACCTTAATCCCTTAACGTGTGCTCGAGTTAATTCTAGCGCAATAAACAGGCCAAAGAATCATTATTTTTTTTATCAGATCCAATTTTTTCGTGTCATTATTCTTCTTCTTCGAAGCCTATCGTGATGGAAAACTCATTAATAAGAAAGCAAAATTAGTGTAATTATTTTCCAATGGCGCGATCAATATTGATTATTCGGTTCATTTTCACATTTTCTTATTTTATGCTTGAATAAAACCACTGAAAGTTAAAAGATGAGATGGTGTATACAGTAGCGACAGTGTTGTAAATTTTGTTAAATAATTCAATTTTTCCCTGATCGTTTACCTCTTAGTAACTCAACAGCTAAATGGATTGAGGTTATACTTTTGCTTCCTAACTTTGCAAATAACTATTATCTGTAAACAATTATAGTAAAAATATTTTTCCAAACAAAATATCCGATGGAAAATCAACAAGATAGTAAACATCAATTTTATTTAAAATTTTGGCGAATGCGCTATAAAATACTGTAAATCCTCCACCATAATTTTAAAAATTTTGGAACATGACCTAGAAGATACGTATTTGAGTTAAAAAAAAATTACTTACAACCACTAGCTTGTTCGGAGGGATGATCGACGGTTCTGGGGTATATATTAAACGTTTCAATATTTTCTATCTTTAACCGGAGTTCGAAAAAAGCACAAACTTTTGTCTTTTCCGGCCGTTTTAAAATTCAAAAGACAATTCCTTATCTATTTGCTAGAGGATAATTCAATAATCGATTTACAACTCCTGCATTGAAATTTCAACCACGTTTATGACGTAAAAGAACGGTGGTGTTTAGTTTAAAGTCCTCTAAAATTTTAACTTCACTACACGTTTAGAGCATAATAAAAGTCGTTCACCCTGCAATTTTAGATCGAGTACCTTTCACAATGCAAGCATTCATTTTTAGTGGATATGTGAAAAATTGCTTTAAAATGTACGAGAGTGGGATCCAACTCAAAAAGTTTCGTCAATGGATTGAAAACTTCTTCAGACACCTTTTAAGTATAGAGAATAATGTTTTAGCAAGTTTTCTACGAAAAAGAGGTGGCGAGGGTCCAATACGATCTGTAGGTTACGCCAGTAGTAAAATAAATGAAATTATAAGAAAAATAAGAAGTAAAAATTATAGAAAACATCAGAAATTACTTTAGGAAATTGAAAAACGTTATAATCCAATAAACGAAGGTATCAACCCGGGCATTTTTTTAATTTGCAGGTATTCATGGGTATATTCACCCCCGAAAATCTCAGCTGTCTGAAATTTGTGGAAGAGCGGGAAAATGGCCCATTGGTCTCAAAAATGTGTTTTTAGAGAATTTTTGTTTGGACGAAAATGAAGATCAGATAATTACCTACAAAAATGACCCTCATCATTTTTGTCAAAAATATGATACTTTTCGAGCCGGTTATGGCTCCAAAACGCACCCCCGTTTTTAGCTCCTGACCTGCACGCTCTAAAGGAATGACACTCCCAAGCGGATTACAAATTTTTCAATAAATCACGTAAAAGTTAATATTTTTTCATGATTCAAAGTTTAGATGAAAGAAAGAACCTGTAGCTATATCGTTACTTTTTCCTTTTATCTATTTATCTGGATTATTGAAAAACCGGGCCAACATTTGTTTTTGCTCGATAATCCTATAAATTTATTCATATTTTTTTTATCAAGAGTAATTTCACCGAATCCTTTTGGATAATGGGGCTTTGCAAGGTGTTAAATATATTCAGAAAGATTCAATGAATTATTTTTGTGTACAACATGTTTTTTAGGGCGTTTTTTTTTTGATTTCCGGAGTTTTCGAAAATGCTCGGGTCTATCGGGAATTAATAGATAATCATGGACCATATGAGATTTCAACGCACATCATTAGAAAGCTTAGCTTGTACCCTTGTCGATGGCATTTTTCTTTTTTTTTATATTTTTTGGTTTTCCGGAAAATTGAGAAAATTCTCACCCGTCGACATTTTTTAGGGGGCGCCACATGAATGATTCCTGATGATGAAATTAATTGGTATCTTTTTTTGACGAAACTTTTTTAGTTATTTTGATTAGAAAAAATGACGTAAGTAAACATCATTTCTACATAATATTAGTACTCTTGTTTATACTCGATAATTTCACCCGTTTTCGAGAAAAACGCGATTGAACAGTTCTGAGAAGTGGATTTCAAACAACAGACAAAAAAAAACTTGTGACATAAGGCTTCTATTTCAACGGTTTATAAAGCAGAATTAAAAATAATTTAACATAAAAAGAGCAAATTTAAATTAAATATTCTATGTGGCCTCCTCCGACCTCTATGCCTTTTCTAATTCTTGTAATAAAGGATATTAAAGAAAACATTATAAAATTACCTGTTAAATTGCGTTTTTCTCGAAAACGGATGAAATTATCGCGTATAAACAGGAGTACTAATATTATGTAGAAATGATGTTTACGTCATATTTTCTAATAAAAATCAGTAAAAAGTTTCGTCAAAAAAAGATACCACTTAATTTCATCATCAGGAATCATTCATGTGGCGTCCCCTATAACAAAATGTGAAATAATACGTAACATAATATTCCTTGTCCAAAGTTATGCCTCTGTGCCAATTTTGATAACAATTGATAAATATACAGGGACATTATCAGAAAAAAAAGAAAAAAAAAATTCAACTTTAACGCCCTGTATCTTATTCCACATCAATATTTTATTAAGGTATATTTTGTCCTATCGCAATATTTTGATCCCAATAACTTGCCCTTAGCCTTTGTCCCAATAGTTATGAACCACCCTGTATATTAAGTATTTTATTAAGTGCACGAGAAAAAACTCTTTCTCAAATTGGATTTTTTTTATAATAAAGTGCAAAAAGTGAAAAAAAATTGGTTATTATTGCTTCAAATTTTCCGTTTTCACCACAATAATTTTGCGAATTTTCAGATTCTCAAAATTGCGAAGTTTTGAAACGCCGTTTTTGCAAAAAATATTAGTGTTTCGAAAAAAAATCATAGGGGCAACTTTTGTAGGTAATGAGCTTATCTTCATTTTTTGTCTAAACAAAAATGCTCTAGGGTCATATTTCGGCAGATATCGTCGAAAAAACGGATTTTCGGGAACTCGAGAGCCATTTTCCCACCCTTCCACAAATTACACGTAGGTGAGATTTTCTGAGGTAAATGTACCTATGAATACCTGCAAATTAAAAAAAAATGCCGGACTGACTTGATGCCCAGGTTTGGGGTTTATCTGGGGTTAATTTACTGGACTATTAAGTAAACCATATCAACTAATCCCAATAATGGAAAAAACTCAGGCAGAAGTAAGAAAGTTAAAAATTACCGAAGCAAACGTACAAATACTTCAGAAATTTGATAATATATAAACGAACAATGGCGAATGAAAAAGTAAGAGATTTAATTTGAAAATAGAATTTTTCTCCATAGATATTTCAAAGCGCGACAACATAAAAGATTTTTAAATATAAAAACGAAGTTTGTAAAAATGATATCCACGCTTTTAGGACGCCCTGCATAAACTTAATACTCGAATGTTTTACATCAAAAAAGTTCAATTTTCTTTGTTATTCCGTTCCAGTTTCCGCGACTTTACTGTCGTTGTGTCAAGGCCACAGTTAGGAAAATATAGGAATCGTTAAAACAATTGAGCTATACAAAAAGAAATATAGTGCGTAAACTGAATTATAACTTATAACGACATTTTATCACCACTCAATATAGCCCCAGCGATCTGCTTCTTGTTTTCCAACTCACGTTTTTCTTTATCATCACAAATCATCCAGAATAGGCATATGAAAGTGGCAAGGAAAATCTTTATTTTGAAACAGTGTTTTTATCTCTCAGACGGTGATATCCTATTTTCGCGAACTTGTTTCCGTTATATTTTGTAAACAATTCGTTTATACTTCAGGACAGATACAATCAGTTAAAAAATTATTATTTATCAGTATTTTGAACTTTTTTACACCAAAAAAAATGTATTATTTTTAGATATTTTACCTCAAAATATACAAAAATAGCAAATGAAACAAATGAAACTTTTGTGCCAAAAAACAATGTACAGCGAAAGTTTTTACACTTGGTAACAATAATATTAGTCGAAGTCACCTTATGCGTAACCACGAACCAGAAAAGAAAAAATTGAATCGCCAGATTGTATCCAGCAAAAGAAAGACTCAAGATGATATCGTCTTGGCGGGTTTCAGAAATGTTTTACATATAATGTTGCAAATTGTTATAATTATGTTCCAAATTACATAAAAAGACATACGCAGTACTTTTTTTAAAAAACATTATATAAGGCATTACTGATTGAACAGGAGGCTACTCGTTTGCGAGTAGCAGAATGCAATAAACATTGTTTCTTATACTATTTTTATAGATTTAACTTTGTTTTTCGATTCTTTTTCTTCATTTTTCTTTAAATTGTTAATTAAACTTTCCTAAGTTGTTTTAATGTCCATAATATAAATGTTATATGTACATATAGAATACTTATGATATTTTAATTGTAAAACAGTTTTTGTTAAAATTATACTAGTGAGGTTAAGTGAAGTAGCTTAGCAAGACTTTGAATGAAAATTAGCACTGCGAAGAATTTCAAACTCGTCCTTACAGACTATAACCAGATTGAAAATGTCTCAAAAAGAAAAGTATATCGCTAATAAAATTTTTACTTCCGAGTTATTTACGGTTTTATACAAGGTGTTTCAAAAAAACATGGCAGGGGATGGTGTGATACTTTAAAATAATTCGAGTTTGCTTAGTGAGACTTTAGTTATTGAAGTACAGGGCGTTGAAATTGAGAAAAAAGTTTGGGAAATCTTCTGGTGATAAAATACAGCTCATTTTGTTTCATTACTTTAACTAATTTTAAATCCGCCTCTGGCTCCGTTTCCAATTTCATAGACTAGCACGAATGAATACCATTAAAAGTAATTTTCTCTAAAAAGTATCTGTTTTTATTGCAACTAAAGTAAGATAGGAGTAATGTGTCTCTTCGAAGACGTCCATTATAGGATTGTATCACCAAAGTAAAACATTTGTTATATCCAATGTTGTTTTTCCAACCTTTTGTACGTTTGGAAAACAATGCTTTTCTTCAATTTTATTTTAGACAATGGAACTCGGGGTAAGCGATGTTTTTATTTTAGTCTAAAAAGTATCTGTTCGAAAACAAGTGATTTAAAAAGTTTAATCAAGTCGGGTTTTTCAGTTATTTCCATTTTTTATTTGTCACATAAGATACGAACACGAAATAATGGGTTAAAACAAATAAAAATAGGGAAGATACACTATGAAATATGCAAATAGTTTACAATTTTTGCATATTTAAAATTCATTATGTTAGAAGTAGGTATATCCAATGGAAGAAAGAGACCCAGCGCGCTTGAATATAACACGAACATAGTTGACAGATCCCTTATATAGATAACCAAGCGTAAAAATGAATAAAATGGTAAAGGATAGGGTAGTAAATAACTTTTACTGTTAATAAATAATTAAAATAAACGTTTTATTATGTATGCAGTTCTTGTATAAACTGGCACTGGCTCAAATTTAATCTATAGTGAAAGGAAAGTGTCGTTATATCACCCGAAATTATCCCATGTTTTGTTTTAGGGTATAATTTTAATAAGAATATGGATGAAGATTACTGCAATCCCGAAACTAATTCTAATAAAAGATGATTTAATTATTTTGGAGAGACAAACTACCTTGTTCGTGTTGTACTATTTTCTAAACTGGTTATTTTGCGGTGAACATAATAGGATTATCAACGTACTGCTTTCATTCTGGAAAGTAAACTAACTACATGATTACATGTCCGGATTTAGTATATTTTATGTTTTATAAGATATACACTGCTAGCAGAAAATTCTAATTGGTTTGTTTAATAGCCATATGGAAAAAACTCATGACAAAAGTGAAAACTTTCTGAAATATTTACTTCTGGCTAAACCGAAAATGGGCGAAAAAAAACACATTTTTGAGACCAACGGACATTTTCCCGCCCTTCCACAAATTTCAGACAGCTGAGATTTTCGGGAGTGAATGTACCCATGAATACCTCCAAATTAAAAAAATATGGTGCCGGACAGACCTGATGCCCGTGTTGGTATCTTCGTTTATTTGACTATAAATTGAAATGAACAATACTTAATACGAGTGTGGTTTAAAAAACATTGCGAAATGGAAATTTGATACTCCAGCAACTTTATCGCGTCTCACGCGGCGTCTTGACTAATAAATCTAAAATCCAGGGGGGGGGGGGGGGGCGTCCGCCCCCCCTTGCCCTTAAGTAACGGCGCCCATGGCCTGAAATAAATAAATATAATGGAGACTTAACAAATTTAAAATTTGAATAAAAAGAATTTTAGAAGTTTGTTATCTTCAGGTACACATTTTTTTGAAATATTAAAAGAGAATTGGAGCTTATAGCCAAATAAGACGGTCATTAAATGGGGTGGTATTTTTGGTGATTATTTTCATAAGGCATCTGAATTGTGATATATATTTTGATTTTTAAGTAAATTAAGAAAAAATATTAATGTAAAAGTTGTGCAAAATTTCACATGTAAGTATCTATTAACCAGTCAAAGAATGCTTAAGCTTTCAATCCAATTAATTTTTTTTAAAATATCTAATCTGAAAATATCCGCATTTTCCCACATTTTAAAACTCCGACCATCTAAATCAAATTGAAATGAATTTATGTTTGAAAGTTCAACAGAAACGATTACCTTTGAAGTCCCACACTTCCAATTCTTTTGATTTTCAACGTTCGAAAAGTTACAAGGGCGGATCGCAACCAAATTTTGTAAAACGGCGATTCTTATGAAGTTGAAATAATCAACCCGTGAGCATGGGCGCCGTTACAAAAAAAGTCAGGGGTGGGGGCACATTTTTTCAAATCAAAGTATTGCATTAAATTGAAATCAAGATCCTTTTGAACAATACTTACTACAAGTGTGATTTAAAAAACATTGCGAAAAGGAAATTTGATACTTTAGCAAATTTAAGTTTTTCATGTCTCACGTGGCGTCTCGACTAATAAATCTAAAATCCAGAGGGGGGCATCCGCCCCCCTTGCCCATAAGTAACGCTGCTCTTGCCCGTGAGGATTATCGCGGTAATATTACCACGGGTCAAAATATTTAAGAAAACACTGAACGTGTTATAACAAAAAATCACCCGTGTGCGATAAGCCTCACTGGTTGATTATTTCAACTTCATAAGACTCGCCATTTTACAAAATACTGTTGCGATCCGCTTATGGTAATGTTATGTATATATCCATGACTACTTTTTGCTCATGAGGCGTCAGTCACCTAAACAACCTAATAAATTTGTTAAAATGGCTGCGGACCCCCTCATAAAACACTTTTTTTATATACCGAATCCCCACCCCCAGGACTCCATTAGCTGAATGAATAACGTTCTAAAAATTATGAAGCGATATATCAAAAAGTTGTTATTCGATGGGAACTGCTGGTAGAAAGAAAACTGCGCTGCAATGGGAGTTGATATTGGGAAAGTTTCCGTGATAATGGTTTTACACAAAAAAAAATTATCAAATAAAGTTGCTAGGAATTTTCTCGATAAAAGTTTCGCGGCAGTGAAATCTATAATACGAGGGATGATATTTTCCTGCTCTTTCATGTAGTTCATGTGGAACTCATTTTCCCAACTCCTGGATCTTTTCTATGGCATCCAACAATGCTTGCAAATCAACGTCATCAAACTTTTTCGGTGAGCATACTCATCCTAAGCACGTTGTTAGTATTAAATTTATAATATAATATTATTACACCGGATCCCGAATGGATCCCTGAGGTTCTTTCGACAAGGTGATTTAAATTTACAATTTGCAATGTTTTTCGTAGAGGTAATACATATTGTCTTCTTAATTTGTAAAAAAAGATTCTAACCACAAACATAAATTCAGTTTTATTAATAAATAATTGGAGATATAATTAGTAGGTACTACAGATGAAGCTTGGGCACTCAGTAAATAAATCAAGATAAAAGTATACATTCGGGAAAAGAAAACATTGAAGGAATTTGTAGAGAAAGGAGGAACATATATAAGTCAAAAGCCCTCGTAACTTTTCGAACATCGAAAATCAAAAGAATTGGAAGTGTGGGACTTCAAAGGTAATCGTTTCGGTTGAAGTTTCAAACTTAAATTCATTTCAATTTGATTTAGATGGTTGGAGTTTTAAACTGTGGGTTAATTTTCCGATTAGATATTTAAAAAAAATAATTGGATTGAAAGCTTAAGCATTCTTTGACTGGTTGATAGACATTAATCTTTTTTCTTAATTTACTTAAAAATATAAATATATATCACAATTCAGATGTCTGATAAAAATAATCACCAAAAATACCACCCCACACATTTATGTATCTCTTTTAATATTTCAAAAACGTGTACCTGAAGATAACAAACTTCTAAAGTTTTTTTATTCAAATTTTAAATTTGTTAAGTCACCATTATATTTATTTACTTCAGGCTATAATCGCCAGCCAGATTTCTTTATGTACATTCTCGCTGAAACATCTCGACGTCCATCTTAAACTGTCACGTAAACATTTTTCTCATTTTTTACCTTTTTTTGTGTACCCTGTTAAGGGAGTTCTCATCAAAAAGACGAGAATTGCCTTTGGCACTTCACTTTTGAACCTTTTGTCATACTCCTTCTTCTGGGCCATTTTATTTTCCATTAAAAGAGATTTCGTGTTTATAGATAAACTTGACGTGAAGATTTCCTTTATTTTCAATGGTTAACTTCGTTGAAACTAGTATATTTTTGTTCTATTCAGGACCGGTTTAGCCAGAAGTAAATATTTCAGAAAGTTTTCACTTTTGTCATGAGTTATTTCCATATGGCTATTGAGCGTTAAAACTTGCTCCCTCCCCCTCTACACCAAACCAATTAGAATTTTCTACTAGCAGTGTATATCTTATAAAGCATAAAATGTACTAAATCCGGACATGTAATCATGTAGTTAGTTTACTTTTTAGAATGAAAACAGTACGTTGATAATCCTATTATGTTCACCGCAAAATAACCAGTTTAGAAAATAGTACAACACGAACAGGGTAGTTTGTCTCTCCAAAATAATTAAATCATCTTTTATTAGAATTAGTTACGGGATTGCAGTAATCTTCATCCATATTCTTATTAAAATTATACCCTAAAACAAAACATGGAATAATTTCGGGTGATATAACGACACTTTCCTTTCGCTATAGATTAAATTTGAGCCAGTACCAGTTTATACAAGAACTGCATACATGACAAAACGTTTATTTTAATTATTTATTGAATTAATTAGCTTTACGGGATATTAATGTATTTCAATTTCGTAACAGTAAAAGTTCTTTATCACCCGAGTGTTGCTATCACTACTATCCTTTACAATTTTATTCATTTTAGGCTTGGTTATCTATATAAGGGATCTGTCAACTATGTTCGCGTTATATCCAAGCGCGCTGGGTCTCTTTCTTCCATTGAATATACCTCCTCTCTAACATAATGAATTTTAAAAAGGCAAAAATTGTAAACTATTTTCTATAAAATTTCTTCAATGTATCCACTTCCTGCTTCTCTTTTTTCCATTAGTTAATCTCGTTCATTGCTTGACCTTTCTCTCTTCCATACTGGGCTACCTAATTTTATCCATGTCTTCCTCAGGCTTTCTCTTCATCTCTTTTAGCCCCTGTTTCAAGTTGGTTTTGCATATTTCATAGTGTATATACCCTATTTTTATTTGTTTTAACCCATATTTCTCGAGTTCGTATCTTATGTGACAAATAAAAAATCGAGATAACTGAAAAACCCGACTTGATTAGACTTTTTAAAACACTTGTTTTCGTACAGATACTTTTTAGACTAAAAGAAAAACATCGCTTATTCCATAGTCTAAAATAAAATTGAAGAAAAGCATTGTTTTCCAAACGTACAAAGGGTTGGAAAAACAACATTCGATATAACAAATGTTTTACTTTGGTGATACAATCCTATAATGGACGTCTACGAAGAGACAAATTACTCCTATCTTACTTTAGTTGCAATAAAAGCAGATACTTTTTAGAGAAAATTACTTTTAATGATAGTCATTCGTGCTAGTCTATGAAATTGGAAACGGAGCCAGAGGCGGATTTAAAATTAGTTAAAGTAATGAAACAATAGTGAAGAATCACGGAGTGGTCGACATCTATCATTGATCATTTGAATGACTCGAGGGGTGAACAATAGACTTTGTTTGCATGGGTGTAATGTGAAGTTCGAATTTATTTTAAGTTATTTGTGCATTAAGAGTGGTATATTTGGAAGGTGTTTTGTGAAGAATTATTGTGAATAAACCATACAACGAACGACATAAAAGTCGATATGGATATAAGATCACGAAAAATGTGCACAATGCTCTACATATGGCAATTTGGTCATATCTTTCGTTTGAATCCCAAATAAATCAAGAAATGGAAGATAATCTTGAAGATAGGAAAACCTATATCAAAGTATATGTTTGTTTGCAGCAAGCACTTTGTGAAAGACGATTTTTTAGTGGTACGTTTGATGAAGGTTCTTGCAGAGACTTTCACATATAATTTTCAATTCTTTGAATTTATTTGTAATTTTACGATACAGTGACTTCAACAACACAGAGAAAGCGTTCGAAAAATGGATCTCTTCCTAGCCAGAACCTTCCAGAGCTCAAACACTAAGGAATTAAGAAAGAAGTAACCAAAGTAGGTGAGAAAGGACTTTCATACATCATAATTTCAGGCTTAGGCAGAAATCAAATGAAAATGAAATGCAGGCCAAACAACATGGAGATGAGCAAGTGGGGGTATTATTATCAAGTGAACATGATGAAAGATGTACTCTAAATTTGCTTAGCCAATCATGTATTTAAACAATAAACATGTATCATCTTATTGAAATGTTTTTTCTTTCCCCCATTTTTGTGTCAAATCTGTGCAACTCGCTGATTCCAACATCTCAAATCTAACATGAAAGAGACAAGTTGAACAGGAAATGCAGTTTGAAAATAACATTATCTTCAATAATTACTAACCTGTTGACATATATCATTGTAGCAATGATATGTTTGCAATATCCCCCTGATGATTAGGGCCTAATTCTGCTTTACAGGAACATTGACAAATCCAAATCATTCAGTTTTATGGTGATTTTATGTGTTCATATTCTTTTGATGATTTTCTCATTGGAGCCGTCAGTTCCACATAAAATGATGTGACAAGCCTTAAAAACCTCTTCACCTTCCTTATTTGCCTAACACGTTCACCCACATAATCCAGAATGTCCGACATTGATATTTCAACTTTTACAGGCATTATCATAAAAATCCAATGACAGTAACTCTAAAACCAACTGAAATTCGAAAATCAACCTTCAATCCAATTGTACAATGAATAAAAATAAACTTAAATCTCTGAGAATACTAAAAAACAACTTATAAAAACTGTGATTTTTAAAGTGATCAAATGACAGAATATTCGTTGTTCACCCCTCAATCCGATATTATGTCATTCGCAGCGCCATCTCCCGGTTCATGATTTTTCCCTATTAAGCGATTTGTTTTTTTTTACTAAAATGAGAATATTTTCTCAATTTCAACGCCCTGTATTTCAAAAACTAAAAACTCACTAAACAAACTCGAATTATTTTTTAGTATCACACCATCCCCTGCCATGTTTTTTTGAAACCCCTTGTATAAAACGATAAATAACTCGAAATAAAAATTTTATTAGCGATATACTTTTCTTTTTGAGACATTTTCAATCTGGTTATAGTCTGTAGGGACGAGTTTGAAATTCTTTGCAGTGCTAATTTTCATTCGAGTTGCTGAGTCTGAGTTTATCATGATGGTTTTTGTACTTGGAACTCTTTAAAGATTCAATGCACGCCGAGTGCTCGAAGATGTTCGACGCGACACTGAGAAAATTGAGAAAAAGAAAAACGTTGGCACGATGCTCTCTTTCCTAGATCGTCCGAAACATTGTTCTTAATAGGTTGGATGAGATGAAAAAGTATATGATTTCGTCGAAAGGATTACTCGTTTTATAGGTTGTTCGAAAAGCCAAAAAATGTCCATTAGATATGTGAAAAATTGTAGAAAAATCTATGATCAAATTTCTGGGTATATTAAATATATTGATAAATGTCAATATAAAACTTTAAACCCTATTCAATTAAGTCTTACTGCCAAATCATTTCGAGCCTCCTGTTCTTTTGAAGTTGACGTACAATTGTAGCTTAGTCAAATGGTGTTCAAAAGTGCCTGTTTCGAAACATGAGAGCGGTAGAAAATTTGACAACGGAACTGCTGCTGAACCGAATCTGAAGTTTGCTGTCTCGTAGCAGGATCGGAACAGGCCCAAAAAAGCAAAAAACTTCGAAATTTTCTGAGTTTTTCCAGTTTCCAGCTCATTTTTTGCAAACGACGCATCGTACGGAAAATGTCGCGGTATTCAAAGTTGAAGAATATAAAATTCTGCGTCGAATGACGTCCCTAACCCGTTTTTCGACCTGAACCGTTTCTGCTACGAGGCAGCAAACTTCAGATTCGTGTTCAGCACCCCAAAAAACATATAATTCCGTTGAAAAATTTTCTACCGCTCTCATGTTTTCGAAAAAATACCATTTAACTACGCTATTGGTCAAATAAGCGTTTAGAGGCAAAATGGAGAAATGATCATTATATGCTTATATATTGATCCAAATTTAAAATTTTGGTGCTCATTGAACTCAAAATTTGATGCTTTACAACTTTTAATTTAACAATTTTTCACATAAACTGGCTGTTTTTAAATCACAGTCTAACTGTGAGTATATTGCAGTTTTCACAAAAGTTCGTAAAAATTGGCATTTTTCGATTGACGATGGCGACCTCATAAATTTTGAGGTTAGGATGTTAGGGACGTCATTCGACGCACAATTTTATATTCTTCAACGTTGAATACCGCGACATTTTCCGTACTATGCGTCGTTTGCAAGAAATGAGCGGAAAACCGGAAAAACTCAGAAAATTTCGAGGTTTTTTGCGTTTTTGGGACTGTTCCGGTCCTGCTACGAGGCAGCAAACTTCAGATTCGTTTCAGCACCCCAAAAAACATATAATTCCGTTGAAAAATTTTCTACCGCTCTCATGTTTTCGAAAAAATACCATTTAACTACGCTATTGGTCAAATAAGCGTTTAGAGGCAAAATGGAGAAATGATCATTATATGCTTATATATTGATCCAAATTTAAAATTTTGGTGCTCATTGAACTCAAAATTTGATGCTTTACAACTTTTAATTTAACAATTTTTCACATAAACTGGCTGTTTTTAAATCACAGTCTAACTGTGAGTATATTGCAGTTTTCACAAAAGTTCGTAAAAATTGGCATTTTTCGATTGACGATGGCGACCTTATAAATTTTGAGGTTAGGATGTTAGGGACGTCATTCGACGCATAATTTTATATTCTTCAACGTTGAATACCGCGACATTTTCCGTACTATGCGTCGTTTGCAAGAAATGAGCGGAAAACCGGAAAAACTCAGAAAATTTCTAGGTTTTTTGCATTTTTGGGCCTGTTCCGGTCCTGCTACGAGGCAGCAAACTTTTCAGATTCGGTTCAGCAGCCCGAAAAACATATAATTCCGTTGAAAAATACCGCTCTCAAGTTTTGGAAAAACTACCGTTTGACTAGACTATTGATATATAATCTAGAAGAGTTCCTCCCTTTGGTTGTGTTGGCATGAGTGGTTCTTAAATATTTGATGAATAAATTCCAAGGTCATTACGAAGAGTTTCGATTGATACCTAGCATGGGACTTATGCATTTATATGGAGTATTTTGAATTAGAAATTTTGTAATATTTTATTTCATGATTCCTGCAACTCCATAGCATCTGCATTCACGTGGAGCATTTTAGATTAGAAAGTTTTAATTTTTTTTTATTAATTCGTCACAAATAACGCATAATTTTTAGGTTTTCTTTGTATCAGGTTTATTGGTATCAATTTTCAATATATATTTTAAAATTAAATGAACAAATATAATAAAAATGTTCCTCGCTGACTCGAGACACTCTCAATGAGGGTAGAATCTGGAAATTCTAAATGAGATAAGGCCATTCTGTGAAGTCAGTTTATAAATTAAATTGACTTTCTTATTAAACCATCATTCAAAAAATTTCCGAGGAAATATTACCCAATTCAATTCTTTGTCACCTTGTCCCAGTTTCCTTTTCACTTTCCCATTTACCAATGGAAAATCGTTGAATTTTAATAAACAATTTATTCAGTTCAAAGTCACAGAATATTTTGTGAAACAGAAAAAGAACAACTGATCAGGAATCTGTCAAGCACAGATCCGAGAAGGACTAGATTTATTTATTTTACTTTTGTCGATATATTTCGTCTCAAAAAAACGTGGGACAACTAACTGAGAAAATGAATAGTTTAGAAGAACACGGTGAAACAATAAGGGGGATTCTAGGTCCATTTATACCTTAAAAAACTCACTTTTTCTCTCAGAAATGGCCCAAACATTTTTTTTCGATAATTTTGACTTTGCCAATCGTTTCTTATACAAAATTAATTCGGCGTAAACCGAATTTTAATTTTTTTGATTTTTTTTTTTTTTTAGATTCTAGGTCCATTTATACTCTACAAAACTCACTTTTTCTCTCAAAAATGGCCCAAACATTTTGTTTCAATAATTTTGACATTGCCAATCGTTTCTTATACAAAATTGATTCTGCATAAACCAAATTTTAATTTTTTTTGAATTTTTATTGTAGATTCTAAGTCCATTTATACCCTAAAAAACTCACTTTTTCTCTCAAAAATGGCCCAAATATTTGTTTTCAATAATTTTGACATTGGCAATCGTTTCTTATACAAAATTGATTCTGCCTAAACCAAATTTTAATTTTTTTTGAATTTTTATTGTAGATTCTAAGTCCATTTATATCCTAAAAAATTCACTTTTTCTCTCAAAAATGGCCCAAACATTTTTTTTCGATAATTTTGACATTGCCAATCGTTTCTTATACAAAACAGATAAAGAACAACTGATCAGGAATCTGTCAAGCACAGATCCGAGAAGGACTAGATTTATTTATTTTACTTTTGTCGATATATTTCGTCTCAAAAAAACGTGGGACAACTAATTAAGAAAATGAATAATTTAGAAGAACACGGTGAAACAATAAGGGGGATTCTAGGTTCATTTATACCTTAAAAAATTCACTTTTTCTCTCAAGAATGGCCCAAACATTTTTTTTCGATAATTTTGACTTTGCCAATCGTTTCTTATACAAAATTAATTCGGCGTAAACCGAATTTTAATTTTTTTGAATTTTTTTTTTTTAGATTGTAGGTCCATTTATACTCTAAAAAACTCACTTTTTCTCTCAAAAATGACCCAAACATTTTGTTTCGATAATTTTAACATTGCCAATCGTTTCTTATACAAAATTGATTATGCGTAAACCAAATTTTAATTTTTTTAAATTTTGTGTAACATCTTTTTAAAGTAAAAATGGGAAATACAATTTAGTTTTACACGCCTGCTGATATATTTTTGCTTAAAAAGTTTCCTACATGTACAAAGGTTGAGCTAAATTTAGATTCCATTTATATTTTCTATTTGTGTTACTTTTACAAATTATGTTAATGGAAACACGATCAACAAAATAAATATCCTACTAGCTTTTAATTAGTACAACATCATTATGCTGTCCGTACGTCGAAATTTGTTTTAATACATTTATGTAAATAATCATAATTAATGAGTTGCGATATTTCGCATGATTTGGCTCTTACATTCTGGGAAAATCCTTTAATATTTAAGGATAACCACATCATACATCCTGTACATGGATGGCTATACGTGAATTAAACTTGCCAACCGAAATACCACGGATTTCCATTGCCGTTTTCTAATTGATTAACGTTATCCACAGTGCTGCCAATAAATTATGAAAATTTTCCGCAAAACGTGTTAAAATTGCTCTTTAACAGAACCTTATAAAATATTTAACACGAATAAATTATTATTTTACTATCTAAATTTAAATAGAAACATTCATCTTTTAATGGGCGTTTTCACACATGGCGACACGACACCGATACGACAACGATGCGGGTGGGGGTGTATTTACATTGAAATAAATGAAATGGCTTCACATGTAAATTCACCCCTACCACCATCGTTACAGCCCATTCAATCTGATGTAAAATAAATTAGGTAAAGCAATGGACCTAGAACTGAGCCTTGGGGACCGCCTGACGTTACTTCAGAAAAATTGGGAGCTCTTAAACGCAATAAACTCAATAAATTTGTACGAAATAAATTACCGTGCAATAATTGCTGCCATTTTATGAGTAGGTACAACACATCCAACAGGATGGATAAAATTCCTAATGTTGTAAATGAATCGTTCTATCAGAAAAAAATAAAAACTTTCGGATGGAAGGATTATCGTAAAAAATTTTGGGTGAAAGTTGTTAATCCCAGTCTTTCGCACGCCGCTGGCCATAATTAGCGGTTTGGTTTTTTACTAAAATGGACTTTATTTTACCTCTGAAATATTGCAATGAAAAATAATCACCCAGTATATTAAAAAGGGTAACCAGGGAACGAGGTCAAAAAGAAAGACAGATTGATCAACAAGAAAAATTGAAGAGCTGAGAACGAGTTGACATTTGTTCCTGACGTTTGTCAAACCGCAGATTTAAGGAAGTTTTAGGACAAAAAAGATTCAAAGGGATATTCATTATAGAAGACGGAAGCAAGAAGACTTCAAGTACGATGGACGATTGACGATAAACGATTCAAAAAGAAGTATATTACGTATAATAGACGTAGTATAGTCGGCAGAAGAAGGAATTCTAAAGTATTTAGTTTGATAGAAAATATAGTTATAAACTAATTTTTTTAAACTATATTTTGTGGTGCATAAACGTCACAATATTCGACAGTAATATCCCAAGACCTTGACAAATAGCCGACTATTTTTATTGTATCTAAATTTCGAGTTTATTTTAGGATCAATTCGTCGAGACCTAATTTTGGCATTAATAATCTGAATAACTCCCGAGAGCTTTAGCTCGAAGGAGTTATTCTTTAAAAAATACATAATCTAACTACAAAAAAATTAGGAATCATTTTTTAATAAACATACCTTTATTGCGAGATACATCTTATCTTCAGCTACGTTTATAAATTTGTTAATGTCTTCTGGTTCTAAAATTTTTGATTTTTTTGGAATGTAACCTGTAGATTCTCGTTTTAACATAGCAATTTATTAAATTTTGATATATCAACATTTTTGTATAAATTTAGACATCTTAACATTGAGTAAGTCGTCCATAAGGTAGATGATTTAAATTTTTGGCGTTAGATTTCAAAATATGCAAGTAACACATTTTCTGAGATGTTTTCAATATCACTTTCACGACACCAATCTTGAAACTTATTTTATGCTTTCTCATAAAGATGCCGAGATTTGTCGGGAATTAAATTACCTATAGGTACTATTTTCCGCAATTATTCGAATTTTTGGTGGCGTACACGACTTGTCATCACTCATTTTCACATAGGTTTTACAAACTTTAAAATACAAGAAATGAAAAAATGAAAATTCAAACTTGAAATGACTGTCAAATCATTGTTACCAAGTGCTACAAAATTAAGGAACTACGTTACTATTAAAAGTACGAAATATTTTTAATTATAGAACTCGTTTCATAATCCGTTTATTGTATTCGTTCGTTATATAATTTCGAACTCATACAATAAACATCGTCTTATGAAACTCGTTCTTTAATATACTATTATAGTTTCAGGAGAAGTGCGAAATCAGTTGGATTTGTGTATTTGCTAGTAAAGATCGATAATTTATTAACTATAAGCAATTTTATAATACCATTAGTATAGGTTTTATTTGAAAAATTTGAAATTTACGGGCGGCTTCTTTATTGTTGGATACCGTCCTTTATGAAGACGATGATCAAATAGCCGAATATTTACCACCAAGGTGAATAGTCGCTTTATTGCACGTGATTGGTTAAAAATTGATATCTGACAGGCAAGGGAAATAATCACGTTTATCGTGACAATTCGTTTCAATATATCGCAAATTTTATAAAAAAGTATTGGAAATAAATAAACTTTTCGCGAACTTTTCTACTGCACGTTTCATTTCAAGCACATTTACAGTTTACGGTCGTTTTATTACAAGATGATTAGAAACCAAATTAAAAACTCTCAAATTATTACATTCCAAAGTATTTTCTCTTCCTACGCTATGTTAATTTTTAATACTTAGTAAAACGATTTGTCGGTCAAATTTACTAGCGGGCAACGAAAATCACGTGTCTCTTTGAACCATCAGAGACAACGCCCGTGATAACTTCCCCGTTGCATTGTGGTTGAAATGAAGAGACGAAACTGTCTCGAGACTTCGTTCGCCATTTCTAATCAAAGATCAATATTGAACAAATCCGTTCAACCAAAGTGAACAACTCATGTTCTGTTTTATTAGATGAGGCGACGAATACAAATCTACGCCTGTGCCTCCAAATGAAATTGAGATGTGTTTTGAATTCTTAGGTATTGACGTTTAATAGTCAATATTTCGAAAAACGAAAACGAAAAACGAAAAAACCACGAAAGGTATTAATTAGTACAATAAGTAATAGGATTTGTATTAATAGATAAGATCGGAGTGGGTGGCTCAGTGGTAGAGCACTGGACTCATAATCCAAGGATTGTGGGTTCGAATCCCACCGACGGCAGAAATTATTTTCTGATTTTTAATTAATTAAAAACAATTTAGAAATTGATTTTCATATACCAGGTGTGGTTCCCCACTCGACCATTCACTGTTGGGTTCTAATTAACAGTGCTGTTCCTAAAGTGGCGCTGGGAAACAGTAACAAAGCCTACACAGAACACGAGGCTAATGACCAGAGTAGTCGATGCCGTTGACACTGAACTAAAAAAAAATTAAAAAAAATAGATAAGATCAGGGCTACCGGACACGGTGGCCTAGTTGGTAAGGCGTCTGCCGATTCAGCTTAGTCGTGTTCGGTGAGTAGGTTCGAATCCTGCCGTATTCAAGTGGAATTAAAGTCAGATAAGACTTTGGGCAAGTACAAAAAGGTATTTGTGTCATACGCAGTTTCATTCACGCCGGTAAACAGGCCGGATGAGATCGGATATCTCGTGGAACTGATAGGGGTTGTTGACTCAATTACACACTTGTTAGTCGGTAGATCACCTGCATGACAAAGGCATAGTCCTGGGTTTAAGGTGATTGAGGACCGTGATTCGGAGTCCACGATAAGCTGTAGGTCCCGTCCAGTTTAGGCCATTAGGTCAGGAAAGAGACGTTAACATTAACAAACAACAACATAGGAGCAGGGCTGTTCCTGGTGAATTACTTCCTAAACTAAAATTCTCTCTCATTGCTAGCACAATTATGTTGCCATGCAGCAAAAAAATTCATTGAAGTAAAAACCTTCAAATGTGCCTTATGTATAATATGCAGCAAGACTTTGACATTGTATGGTACCAAGGCCGGTTATACAACCTGAAACATTTTCAAATCAAATTCGAAAACTGCTTATCAAACAAGGAAGTGTCCTTAGTCCATTTCTATACCTGTTGTTTTAAGAACTTTACCATCAAGCAGAAGTTGTAGTTTGGGACCCTGTAGCAACCGTCAACACAAAAACAGGAACTCAGTGGCTGATGCTTGGGAGCGCATTAAAAATGCATTTAGTTTGGGGTTTCCTCTCACTTGCTCATAATTGTGCATATGCAGAAGTCATGTTGACACTGGCTTTGTAACTTGTAGAGTGACAAGTTGGTGGTGGAAAGCCATTATCTAGAAGTCATCTTGTGATGTCTGAGAGAACAGTATGTTGGAACAAATGTTGGCCTGGCGATGTGAGCCAATATGTGGAGCCTTCTTTACACCAAGAACAACACCATAAAAAATACGCCAAAGCCTTCTTGACCTGACCTAATCCTACCTAAGCAAGATGAAGTTAAATGTTTAGGACTTCATCTGGATAAGATCCAAAAGAAGATACATCACCCTGAAGGTGAAACAAATGTATTGGCTGATATACAAGGTTATCCTAAAACCAATCTGATCTAAGGGTACAGGCGTTTTAGACAAAATAAAACTTTGGGAATAAATATTATTTTAAAGCCCCTCTCGACTGTTACTACAAACCGATTCAAATATTACAGACAATCAAACAAATGCGGACATATTTGGTTCGATATTTTTGATATGATCGCCGCCGACCAACATGAAACCTCATATTTTTTGTGTTATCGATATACATTACATGCAGCATTTTCAATGTAACATCCGCATGCGATGCCTTTTGGGATCAACAAAAAAGGAAATGCAATACTGACAGTGGATCCGTTCTACTCAACGTTAAAATAACTTCCTAGAAATCTTTATTATATTATTCATAATGAAGTTATTGAGTAAGTATTTTTAGCAGACCCCGACACGCATTTATTTAAAATTGGAATATCTAGACGGGGTGTTTCAGTTCGGCCATGATTTTATTTGTAATAACGAAAATACGATCGGGATTATAAACTATCATTTAATAAACATTAATGTTTCAATCATGAAGTAAAAAACTATGAATCACCTCATTTTTAACAAGATATTCGAGTTGAAAGGCTGTCTAGTAAATTTTATGTGGAAAAAGTTAAATGGAAATAGTGATTTTTATACTAAATTGTTCATTGAAAAAAGGACATTACAGTGAGTAAATCAAAATTCTACTATTATTTAACACTTATCAAGATATTTAGTAAAATCGACAATTTCCATTCATTCAATTTAGTTTAAAACACCTAAATATTGATAAGAACCAGTTTTTTTTGCTATCAAATAGTAGATATCTATTAAGATGGTTCCAAAATAAAAAACCGAAAAGAATTTGTTAAATAGCGTAAATAAAGATAATGAAAAAAATTAAAACAGGATTTCAGTAAAAATTGACCTAGCCAATAATAAAATAAAAGAATTAGAAAAGGAAAATAAAGCACTTAAGCAAACAGTTGAATATTTGCACCAAACTGTGAAAAAAAAAACATAGTAGCTTTTAGGTTAGTCTCACAACAAACAGAAGTAACACCAATAAACATTTGTGATAAATTAAATAGTCTACTTGAAGTAGACGTCAAAGAAAGCGACATAAGTGACCTTTATCTTATTGGTGGAGAAACTGGCAGGGGCTTCTAAATTTACGAAAATAAATATACTAAGAAATTGAAAGGCACAAATATTAAAATCTTAGCAAAACTCCTGAAAGAAATCAGACAACAAACTCATGACAGGTGTTATATAAAGGGAGAGAAACTATATATAAATAATAAAGCTTACACCATTGAAGACATTATACTTGAAGAAAAAGAAGAAGAGAAAAAGCGCCTCTCGCAGCAGAAAAATCTTAACAACCAACCTGTCACAATCTGTAGCTGAAAAAAACTCTGGAAATAGTGACTCAAAGGTATCAGAAGAACAGAAGAAAGAAATTAATACGAGATCAAGAAAAAACTCCAAGAGAGTATAAATTTAATATAAAAAAAAGTTCTAGAGATATAACATATATTATTGCTTATATTGTATCTTTGTCTTATTCTTCATTTTATCTTTATATTTTGTTTATTCTTTTTAAAATTTTTATTAGCATCGTAAGTGATTTTAATTTGGTTAATGTCAATTTATAACTTTAATTGTTAGTTATGGATTATTTAGATGAATTAAATGATAATACTTCATAAACTTTAGAAATATATTCAGTATCAGAGGCAAAGTAAATACTATTTCGTCCCTGTAATTGCAAAATGTCGTATGTCAAAAATTCCGTATGTGCGTATAAAACACAAACACATTAAGTTAACGCCTTAAATGCCATATAACATAATGCTACATCATAAAAATAAGAAAAATAAGTGAATGTGTTACCACTCAAATTTTTTGTTTCAAATTCAAATTCTTTATTGATCCACACATTTGGAGCGAAAATAGCCATTGGACAAGTCAAAAATACAAATTATACATATATTGTACACAAAAATAAGAAACCATCACAGAAAGACATTTAAACGTGAAATTAACGTACATATTTATAATAAAATTAAAAATTAGGGTACCTTACAGAAGAATTGGCACCTTAAGGGAAATAAATAGTAAATATACAGTTCGGTTCATTATTTTATTAAACATATTAAAAAAACTATCGCAAACAATCCGTTGCCACTTTTAAATATTTGAAATATTTGATTCAATTTCTAACTTACTCTAGTTATTAATTTCCTTTTTTCTCTTCGCTTTGCTTATAATATTAGTACTATTACTTTTCGATAACTTAAATTGTTGACTATTATTAATTATATATTTTTAATCAAGATACAACACGGATAATAACCGCTCAATTTTGCACACAAGCTTTGCTTTTCGTATAATTTGGTTGTTATACAGCTCAAATTTCTAATTGAATATCGTCATATTCTCATTGTATTACCTATTGTTTATTCTTATATTATCATTGTATTATTCTCATTGTATTACAAAATTTTTATTTAGTTCAATAAACTTCTTTCTTTCTATGTCATAGATGGGCCTACACGCTAGTTAAGTATAATTCAATAATAATGTTTTTACTCCCTTTTAACAAAAAATAATGAGTGTAAAATAACTAAAATATTCAAATATTACAGTTAAACGGAAAATAAGGAACCGACAGAAAAATAATTGATGGCCAAAATCGTTTATATCGAAATTGTCATCGAAACTGGAAGAAAATCAAATTAAATTGAAAAATGCAATAGCTGACAATAAACAAAATTGATTTTAAAGCTTCTTGGCGCCCTCAGGAAGTCCGTAAATATCCTCTATACTTAACAGTTCCAACCATTTCAATTCCATGGATTCGGTTTAATTTTCAACTTTGATTAAATTTGGTTTATAGCGATACTTCATTATTTTAATTAAAAACAGCAACGTACGTTTGATTTTTTTAATTAAGCCACTCATATTTCCTCCACAAATATTTCCACTCTTTTCACAATTTTCCCAATTAGATTTTGATAAAATTAATCTTTTTTTCATCCAGAATTACCTCATTATGTGAATTTTTAGGTTGGTGCTATTTTTATTGTGGGATTTAGTTTTTTTTTGTGAAATAATCTTGGACCACTACAGTCAGGATAATTAGGTATTGAAATTGAAACCTGGAAAAATGCACGTGATATTGAGGAATAGTACCAAAAGTGATTGAATTTTCGCAATAAGTTTGACGATTTATTACATAACGAAACTGAGTTGCTGCGGACTCGTGATGTTTTCTTCAAGCAACTGAGTTGAGTTATGAAATAAGAGACAGACTTATTAGATAAATTCAATCACGAGCGGAATTTTATGAGACTATTTCACAAACAAAGTAAAAGGTAAAAAATCTGAAATTCGGCAGAATTAAAGGAAATTAGCAAAAAAGTTAAGAAGCTGATCAGAGAAATGAATAAAGTTTAATAAACAGGAAACATTGACATCGAACGAAAAATGTATCCCAAATCTACTCATTTTCTGCTGATTATTTATATTTGACGTTTAACTGTCACATACACAAATCTGAAAACACCGAAATGATTCATTTCAACAGACAAGAGCGTCTAGATGGCTTTGACAGTTTGACAAAACTGCACTGACAGTTCTTAAACGCAATAAACTCAATAAGTTTTCACGAATTAAATTGTAAATATGGATAGTAGTAGTGAAGATACAAATGAAACATTTACTTCAACTCCTCCAAACATCACAGAATCGGCCCAAATAGCCTGTATAAATTTACTTCCTCAAAAGTAAAAGTAAAAATACGAAAATGCGAACAAAAATTTTATGGATTGGCGTAAAGATCAACTCGTAACGTTTACTTTCATTTTGCAAATAAGAAACACGTAATCGTAGAAAAAGTGTAGTGTATAACTAGCGCGAAATGCGCCTTTCCCACTCTTAAAGCAGGGAAGTTTGAAATGAGTATTATTTCGCGCTTGTTGTAATTCATAGTGTTCTTTCTTCTTTCTTTAAACTATTAAAAATTTGACGTTTATTTTCAAGTGACATTTATTTGGAAAGCCGCCTCAGTTAAATTAGTTTTGGTGTTACCCTCGTATTTTATGGATATTTTAAGCACACCAGGGCTTGAAGGTGTCTTACCACTAGATCTTCTTTCAAATTTAGTATTTTTGTTATCTATGACACTATCAAAGATAAATATTTTTTAAGTAACCGGCAGATTTTTTCGGTACATGAAACAAGTACTGACCTTCTCTCTCCTGTCCAACCCTATAAGATCATGCACGTACTTCCTCTTCTATACAACCAAAAAAATTGAAGAAAAAACAAAAAAACCAACACAGAACAAAATGGTTTGATCACTGATCGTCACTCATTCGCATTTTCTGTCACAGAATCACGTGTATTTCAGCCGAAGATCGTCAGATGTTGCCGGTGGCGGTCGCCTCATCACCGATGGGGGCGTTTCGACATTTTTTCCGAACCATCGTCGGCATTATCGCAGCATGCATCCACCGGTGCACGCGTTAACCATAGAAAACGGCGCGCCGTACTGACAACGCGAATACGTCGACGTCGCGGCGCCGCCGACGAACAACGTTAGGGGTGGGCACAGTCAGGGCCGGTCCGGGTTATATCGTAGCGGATTGCAGGTAAACAACATATGGTTGAGTCGGTAAAATAAAACTGAGAATTCCTTGAGGCCTGCCATGTTTCACGCAAGACATAAAACACATTTCTTTATTTAATGGAATAAAACGCGAAATTAATGTTTTTTCACTTTTTTCCACCGTATTACCTTAGTTATTAGTTTTTTAAAAATTGTTTATATGTTTCAAGAAGTTTTCTAAGTTATGTAACTCTTCAGTACCCTATGGGTAAGTTCATTATAATATCAGAATTTTTTATTTGAACTTTCCGGCCTGATGATGGCAGATTTTTTTAAAAAAGTATCCCTCGTCTTCGACTCGGGATAACTTTTAAAAAATGCATGCTTTCGGAAATATTTCCGATAATAATTCAAGCTCAAGCTCTAATTAGTAATAGGGCTCCGCAATATGCGGACCCCGAGACTCTTCCTTAATTTAAATGTATTGAATTTTTTAGTTCTTGTATTACGTCATTGTCTTGTACTAAAAAAGGTGTTCTTCACATTTGTTCACACTGTATGTTGTATTTTTCTTGTGAATAAATTATTATTATTATTATTTTATATGTTGTTATTATTATTATTATTATAACACAATTTTAATTTTCAAAAGTAACAAAATAATTTTTGTGGGACATTTTCCTGATAATACATTATTAATCAGGTCAAATCGTTAAAAACGTCTAAACGGATAAAAAAGTTTAGCACAAGTTTGTATGTTAAAAAATGTATGAGGACTCGGAACAATAAGTCGGAAACAATAAAACCGAAACATTTGTTAAAGTAGGGGAGATTTCACAAAAAGTAAGCCGTAAATTAAATATTTTACTTTCTCTAACGAAAAGCGGAAAAACGGGCTGTTCACTTTAACGAATAAAACAATTAACTGAACTGCTATCTAATTATTACTTTTAAAAAATTCGACGCGCGGTCCCATTAAAGAATGTATAACTTTGTGAGACCACCACGTGACGAAACACCCTGTATATTCAACAATAATATCAATATAATAATAAAATGTAGACCTTAGGGTTCCATATTAATAACTTTTTTAAATGGCGGAGGAAATCGAACTTCTTGAAAGGTTTGGGACACTCTGTAACATCGGATTACCGGAAAATTGCTCGCCAGGAAAGTTGCTCACCACATAATTGCTCGCCAACAAAGTTGCTCGCCAGGAAAGTTGCTCGGCAACAATTGTAGAGATGTAGAGTCACCATATATTTGCAGGTAAACGTCAAAAGCAAAGGTCATACGTCAAAATATTATTCAGTACGTGATAGTGTTCGGTGTGTTATAAGTTTGTCTTTCTCCCTAAATAATAATGGCGTTACAATTTGTACAAAGCGAGAATGGAAAACGAAAGTTTCAGGATAATCTTAATCTTAATTGACCTAACCTGACCTGCCCTAATCTTAATCGTAATAAACCTTTATAAATAGTTGAGACAATTGTTTGTAAATAATAATTGAAAATACATATATGTATATGTTTTGCAGTAAATGTGTTTTTTAATCTATATTATCTATATTCATGAACATCCTGTCACGCAATTAGCGAACAACTTTCCTGGTGAGGAATTGTGGGCGAGCAATTGGTGGCGAGCAATTTTCCACGCACGGTTACATAGATAAGATTTTGAATTATTTCGGTTAAAATTTTTTTTCTATTGGTTTTCTTTCTAATTTTGACTTTTCCTCATATTGCATGACATTACAGTTCCCCGTGTTCGTAAATAAAGAAGCGAGTTTGAGTTTGACTTGCTGTTTTACTTTTCAACGATCCTATTTAAATTCGCTTTGTCGTATTTGCACTTTGCAACTAGGATTTTCATCAAAATTCCTTGCATGTATTTGGAAAACTTTCCAAACAACTCGATGAAAAGAAAGCTGATATTTGGGTACATATAAAGCTATTATTGATCGAATTTCGACAATCTTATCTGACGATGCGTCCTGAATATGAATTATTAGGAAGCTTTCGTTTTTCGATTTAAAAAAAACATGTCGATTCTGTGTATTTACCGAGTTTCTTCCTTTTATAATGCTTATTTTATTTCTGAAAATTAGTTTTTATATTAACACCATTTATAACTCTTCTGTCATAACAAATAAGGGTAATAAGACACGTAAATTTTTTCGAAAATCACCAAAAACCCCATCCAAAATTGCTCGAATTTGAAATTTCGTCAAAATGGAAGTGGACCAAGCAAACCAATTATGCTTTATCGTAATCATCTTTAAAAATCTCCCAAACCGTTAACTTTATGAACATAAAACAAGTATACCATTATGTTATAAAAATAACTGAGGAATACATTAATTTTATTTAAACTTCTGTAGCGCTGCTAGTCTGAAAATTATAATGGGGAAACCTATGACGAAGATCCGTATATCGAAAAAAGTTATATGAAATACTAGCACTATTAACCCTTCTATAACTATAACTAGGCCAAGTTGATAAACAGTGAAAACTACAAAATAGAGTCGATTCATTGCAAATATTTTCATCTTCCTATTTCAGCCTACCAATTTCTAGAAGATATAATTCTCCCAGTTTTATTGCTCCTTGATAGTTTATTTGAGAACTGTAAACAGTTTTTGTTTTTACGACTTCGTCGAAAATGTTTATTTTTGTTATGGTTCGGCAACTTACAGAGCACTTTCAAAAATTAGTATCACGGTAAATCGGGACGAGTTTATTAACAACCCAACTACTATTTAAAAGTGTTTTGACAGGAGCTGAAATGATATTCGAATGGGTATGGACTGGTGAAAAAAAAAATTGAACACGATTTTTTTTTAAATTGACTTTATTAAAGAAAATGTGCAATGAAATTGAAAACTTGAATTCTCGATGCGATGATTCTAAAGGTAATTTTTTTTTAGTATAAAAAAATTAAATTCAGTTTAATATTAAAAAAAAACGTAGAAAATTGTATGTAAAAAATCTCCAACCAAATATTGATGTTTCACTCAAAGAAATTTACCAGGATATACAACATGAATATTCGACGAATTATACAGGAAATTCCCCCTATATAAGCGACAGCAGGAATATTTGTTCATTTTTAATTCCTCTAGAAATAACAAATTTTAGACAGGAACAGGAAAATAATAATTTGACTAAATCCGGAATATGCTTTGCCTACTATTTACAGGATCGTTACATTGATTTAACTGTAATTTTATACTTTTTTTCTACTACCTTACTTTTACCGGAACTGTAATTTCGATTTAACAGGCATTTCCTGTTTAATAAACAAACTAGATAGTGCATTCGAAGCTTCGAACTTGTTTTTACAACAATTTTGCGTTTAAACAACAGGAATTCCTTTAACCGGAAATTCCCAGGATTCGTTTTTTTCAGCGTTTTATACTCAAACTGAAATAATTTCACCAACACCCCAATATCGTAATTTTCTGGCCATTAAACAGATTCTACGTTCCTTCAATAGTTTTAGAAAAGGCCATAGTGTTCCTTTCATCAGCTTAAACCCGCCATTTAGGCTAAATTTAAGAATGATTAATGATCTCTCGGCTCGCTCATTATTCGTGTTATAATAGCAACGACAAAACTAACCGGAGCTTTGAATGTTACGGGGTATCCATGTAAAGTTTTTGTCCTCCGGATAATTAATTTGACAATTATGTCGGCTATTAAAGTTGTTGTCTTTGTGAACTTGTGGTTTTTTCGGTCAGCATTATTAGTGTCGGTTCTAAATTTAGACGGATTAACGACATTTTCTATTGGTATTTGTTTAAATATTATACACGGTATGCTTCTGACTCCAGACGACAGAATAGCAATAAAAATAATGTACGGTGATTTATGGTAATTTATGCGGTCACGTCCATGAAGCTTTTAAAAAAAACGCATGTTCTGTTGGCTTTAGATGAACCTATCAATGTTGTTAAAAATTAATGAAACATGCCCTAATGAAAAATTTAATGCTCCTTTTAAAAAAGAAAGACACACCTCGTTGTGGAAAGCCAAAAAATTCCTTAAAAAAATAATATCAATATCATAAAATTACTGCCTAATAAATTAATTAACCATTTTTAATATTAATTTAACTTGATAGGCAAATCTAGCGACATAACGGTTTTAATCCCAGAAATATCCAATTGGAAGTTATCGGGATTTTTTTTACAATAGAAATTCGGTCATTTCATGTCAAAAAGGACCGATAGCCGGACGTTGATTTTCCTCGATTAAAAAAGGGGATTACTCGATTCGAGTGATGTAACAGACGACATCCCTATCGAACGTGCTCGAATAGATGGTTGGAGGGGATGAAAACATCCAGAGAGTGCACGGCCCAGAATGGACTATGATTTTCGTATAAAATTAATTAAATAAATGATTTTAATAAATAATCATTTATATTTACGATGGTACAATATTCCTGTCTTTAATTTGTACAAATAGACACGAAGAAAACATGTTGAAACGATTTCGGGAATGCAGTATTTTGTAATTTTGAACGAAAATCATAGAAGAAAACAGAAGTATGAAGATACTGAGACGAGAATTGAAGCCAGAACGAAGCAACATATGTAAGCTTGAAAATATTGATGGTGAAATTGTGACAAATAAGAAAGAAATAATACAGATTGTTGAAAAGACCTACAGGACTCTATATCATGAAAACGAGATTGAAGAAAGTCCATCTATTAGGAAAGTGCTAAATGTAGGCTCAGATGAAGACATGCCCGAAATAACAGCAGAAGAAGTTAGAATGTCCTTACTGGAGATGAAAAATAATAAAGCTCCAGGAGATGATGACATAGTAATAGAGGCTGTCAAAAAAGGAGGCGAGAAATTACTAAAAACTGTCACTAGACTTTTCAACCTATGCCTAATAAATGAGACAATACAAACAGCTTGGAACAATGCCATAATTATCTTAATACTATACAAAAAAGGCAAAACTAAAGGCCCATTAGCTTTTTGTCACATCTCTATAAGCTGTTCACTAAAATATTCACAAAACGTATTGATTCCAAACTAGAACAATAACAGCCTGGCTTCAGAGCAAAATTCGTTACAAATGATCACCTACAAGTGGTAAAGTCTTTAGTAAAGAAATGTGTCGAGTATAATGAACCTCTCGTTCTTGTCTTTGTGGATTACCACAAAGCCTTCGACACAATCAAGCACTACGAAATGATGAAGACACTGGCAGATTGTCGGGTAGATCATAGATATACAGCTCTCATTAGCCACATATACCAAAATGCAACGCCAAGTGTCAAGTTACATAAAGAGAAAAAAAACTTTAATCGAGCGTGGAGTAAGACACGGAGACACAATCTCTCCAAAATTGTTTACAACACTTTTAGAATATGCATTTAAAAGAATAGACTGGAACAACATGGGAATAAATATCAACGGGGAGATCCTAAACCACCTACGTTTCGCAGATGATATTATTTTAATTACGGACAGAATAGACCACGCTAAGGAAATTCTTGCGAAACTAACAACTACATCTGCCCAGGCTGGATTAATCAACACATCCAAAACCCAATTTATGACAAACCTGGTAACTTACCAAAACATTGAAGTAGATGGAAAGCTAATCGAACAAGCAACATCCTACAAATACCTAGGACGTGAGATAAGAATTGGTCGCGACAACCAAACATGTGAGATTACCCGACGAATTACCTTAGCGAGGGCAGCATATGGAAAACTGCGTTACGTATTTAAATCAGACATTCCAACCTGCTTTAAAAGAAAAGTGTTTAATCAATGTGTCATGACTTATGGCGCAGAAACCCTTACTCTCACCAAAAAATCAACTGAGAGACTTCGAATTGCTGAACGCGCTATGGAGCGCTCTATGCTAGGTTTGACCTTGAGAGACAGGGTAACGAACAATTTAATTCGACAAAGAACTGAAGTCACAGATGTAGTGGAAAGAATTACAAATCTCAAATGGAGTTGGGCGGGCCACGTGGCAAGACAGGGAGATGACAGATGGACGAAGAAAATTATTGAATGGGACCTACACAGGATGCTTATAGAAACAGAGGACGTCCTCCAACCCAGTGGACCGACGATCTTAAGCGAGTATCAAACAACTGGATAGATGAAACGCAAGACCGTTCCAGATGGAAATCGTTGAGGGAGGCCTATGTCCTGCAGTGGACAAGAGAGGCTACTTGATGATGAATTGGAAAAAAAATGAGTAAATAATTCTTAAGAGGAATGAAACGAAGAAGAACAATGCATATTATGTAGAAAACTGAAAAGTAGGGACGCCGGGGCACGACGGTTAAGAGTTTAAAGGCTTAAGGGCGCCGTCATGCTCCTGGTAACTTAAATTTTAAAAAGGTTATTTAAAACTTAATAACAAATTTGCATAAAAATCATACATCAATACCAGTGGTGGTAATTGTACCACTTTAAGGAAATGTAAGTGTGTGAGTTTTAAAGGAAGGAGACAACAAAATAGAATTAAATTTCATAACTACTTCAGTTTAAGAGAGTTACAGACCATATCCGGAAATCAAATCTCGGTTTAGAACAAAAAAGTTGGTCGTCGAAAAAGAAATTTTATTTTTCAGAGCTACGTTAGATTTTTTTGAAAATAGAACTAAAACAGCATTTGTCACACGCCTCGAACGTTTTTTGAATACAAAATTAAGTGTAACTTTAAAAAAGCTGCGAAAAAAACGTCAACCCCTCGTCGTAACTGCAATAAAAACATCCACATTCTTGGATGTGAATATATTGACCGAGTTCTTAAAATTCTCTGCATTAATGTATATGGAGTTTGAAGGAATCCTTCTATTGAACCATTACCAGGGACGGAGCCAGCCACAATTCTTAAGAAAGAAAGAAGCAGCCCAGCTTAAACACTTTGTTAAAATTTGTTTGGGTTAGAAAGGATTGATATAAATACTCTCGTCTGAAGTTATAAGTTTTTCAATTTCCTCATATTTATCAATTTTATTAATTATTTGCATTTTGGGTTTTGTATCAGAATGTTAAAAACTAAACTAAACTGAGAGAAGGAATGCAAATCATAACTGAACAAATTACCACTGTTTTACTTAATACGTTTTTTATTTTCAGCTGGATAATCGAATCTACAACACCCTTTTTACCTTTTCCCCGGGAGGCGTGGGCAGGAATATGTGCGAAGCCATGGATAAATTGGGTTGCCCTCCAAACTTCCTGACCATCATCGGTAACGATTTCTACGGCAGCAAAATGAAATCGTCGATTCCGAAACGATGTACACACCTTTTGCAAGTCAGCAAGAATAGAGGAACAGCGCAATGTATTATAGTTTTTGACAGAAAAGGAAACAGCCAAATGTTGATGGGTGATATGGAAGTACATAAAGAGATTACACCGCAGATGGTAAGATTAATTTTGTTGGTTGAATTTATAAAAAACATCGAAAAATTCCATATTGGAAGTGTCACAATTATTCATGTATTTTTGTCCCGAAAAAGAGATTTTGGGAGTTTCAACACCTTTTTGACATTTTCTTAACGTTTTCCACACTTTTTCATATTTTTAATTTTTTTACTAGTAAATTTTAATAATGTTTTATATCCAAAATTACCCTTGTGGGTGAATTTTAAACTTCTTGTTAAAAATTCACAGTTTTGTATGCATTTTAGCTAAAATCACAACTTTATGTATATTTTTAATTTCATGCGATAAATTCCTAGATTTTTTACTACGAAAAAGTTTTTTGCACCAATTTTTGAATTTGATGTAATTTTTCACTGTTTTCGATACTTTTTCCCACTTAATTTTTTTTTCATCAAAAATCCTTTCGTGTAATTTTCAAAAAAACCAAAAATTTCGCCTTCGCCATGTGATAAAAAAATTATAGAGACACAGTCGAAGTACCTATACACAAAAAAGTAGAACCACGTGAAAATATGTCTTATTCCAATTCCCAACTGTTTCATGGAAAACCCTTAATTTTAATTTCTTATACAGAGCACTTGTAGCCAAAGCCTTTCAATAAATTCTTCATTAGAGATTTTAAAATATTTTTTATTATAGTCGGCACGAACATCGGTCAGAAAATGTACATCAAAACATTGGCGCATAGCTATATAAAATGGCAACATCGTAAAATTGCTTCGGTACATTTATTCATGATATTCTCGGACTACCTGGAAATTCATGACTCACTCACTTTAGGCATTCTGGCGGATCTCCGTGCCGACTATAAAGGGATAGGTACGAAGAAGAAAATGACATCTTGACCAAAATCGGTGAAAAAACTTTGCAACCTCCAATTCAAATTGGGTTTGCAACCCCTAATAAAAGTTGGGCATTCGTTGCATTGTAAAGTCACAGTTTCATTTATCAGTTTTAACGATATATTGTAGCACATTTGCGACATTTCTAATTGTTTTAGTTTTCACCATTTTATTATTTTTATGTTTTCAGATTTTAGACCACGAAGAGTTTATCAGAAAATCTCCATTAGTGGTGATAGACGCAAATTTAAGTCTAGAAACCATAGATGCAATTTTACGAATAGCTGATACACACAGTATTCCTGGTATGATTTATTTACCTATTTTTTTATGGCGCAAATATTTTTTTCATCATCCAAATTTTTACCACAAAAACAAGAACAAATAAATTGTTTTTACGCACGTTATTTACTTAAAATTTACTCCATTAAAAAATGAAAACTTTGGAAACTCCCGATTTACACATTTTACAGAATATACATAAGTAATTGTACGTAGAAGTAAGGTACATTCCTCACTTTAAAATATTACGATTTGAACCAACTTACTCTAATAAAATGTTGCTAATAAGAAATATACAGAGTGTTAAAGGTTAAATTTTAAGATTTATTTTTTGCAATAACTTTAGCGTTTTTGGATATGTACACATAAAAATATGGAACTGGGGGTTTTTGGGAACGAGAAATCATAATCTGGTACCTACTTCGATGTAATTTGTAGAGGGCGCTAGTTATGCTAGACTTGTGGCATAAATGTGCGATAAACTTTTTTGCGCTATTTTAATAGAAAAAGCATACTTGTTATTAGCCATAAAACTTAATGGTTTACGAGATAATCGCATTTTAGGGATCAGCCAACACTGGTCGGAAAAAAAATTTTTCTGGCCCTGACACTATTCCTGCTGATTATTATGTAAAATAACCTCCTGAATCCAAAAATGATCTCAGTTTTTCGTCATCACCCACTGTTTTGTTTTTTCATCCCTCCAAATTATGGAAAGGTGATAAAAATAGGTGGGGGACCGCCCCCCGAAAATGGTAGGTGATGGGGGAAAACTGAGGTCATATTTGGATTCAGGAGGTCATTTTACATAAGAATCAGCAAGAATGGTGTCAAGGCCAGAAGAAAAAAAAATTGCAGCAGATCCCTAAAATGCGATTATCTCGTAAGTTTTAAGGTTAATAAGTATGCTTTTTTTCTACTAAAATAACGTGGCTTTAATATTATTTTACAAGAATAGCGCTAACTTAAAGAGCAAAAAAGTTTAACGCACAAATGTGGCATAACTAGCGCCCTCTACAAATTACATCGAAGTAGGTACCAGATTATGATTTCTCATGCCCAAAAACCCTTAGTTCCAAATTTTTATGTATACATATCCAAAAACGCTAAAGTTATTGCAAAAAATAAATTTTAAAATTTAACCTTTAGCACCCTGTATATTCCTTATTAGCAACATTTTATTAGATCTACTATACTTCTATGTACAATTACTTAAGGACCACCCTGTATAAAGCCAATCAAAATATTTGAAATCATGTGGATATTCCTTGTTGTAGTTTTTTTAATGTATTTGATGTAAAGCAGACATTCGGACAACTGTTTACCCTTAAGTGGTTAATGTGTTATATGACTTTATAATATTCTATTAACCACGTTTATTTTTGCTTTCTTGCCATGAGAAAACCTTTTTACAACTTATATTCATCGCATACTTGAGATAAAACCTCTTTACTTGTTTACTAACAATAAGAGGCTCTGGTAATTAGGTTTGATAGGATGACCCAGCAGTTGCCTATTGCATATGAAAAAAACCCTAAAAAAGTCATAGCAGATAAGGAGGCCGCGGGAATCGAACCCACGAACTTTCACAGACACCTCGCTCGGTAATCGGTTATTTCTCTTCAATTCGCTTTTGTAGGTGTGTCATTTGTGCTTATGAAATCTCCGAAGTGGTATTACCAATTGATTTAACTTTTGCTTGGCGTGTTTCATGCCAGCTTGTACCTGGCATGTTTTGTTGGCTAGTTATGCTATTTTCATCTATTTTAACTCTCAATTTTCATTGAATTTGAGATAGTAAAAGGATATTAATTATTCAGTTAAAACAAGGCCGATAGGTTCTTGTGGGAAGCCCCAAATCTTGAATTAGGTTATAAAAAAATGAAAAAATTGTTCTTTATTAAAGAATATATTTTATGAGTGTCTTTACAAAAATTGTAAAAAAAATATAACACATACAATGGACGGATATTAAGTAAATTTAAATTCAAGCAAATAATGGTTCATAACCACTTCATACAATACAACTAATCGCCAATTTATAAAACATACTATACCTATAAGACATAAAACTCTATTAACGGTAGAAAAAAATTATAATAACGCTACCGGTCCAATACTTAATTGTTTTAGTCACTCCTTTATTTACTTATACAAATTATGTAATATTATACCATTTTTTGTAAAAAAAAAATAATATCACAAAAGTAAATATTATGGAATGTTTTTATTATATTTAGAGTATTATTTCGTCGTCAAAATTTAAATATGTCATAATAATAAGAACAAAAGTGAATATTGCAATTTAATTTGATGTGCTTTGTTTAACATATTTTTATAGCTTTTAAATTTTATGCATAAAGATTCAAAAAATAATTTAAAACTAGCGTTAAAATTATATTTAAACTTGCCCTTACTCATAAGGTTAAAAATGTTTTAGCACCACAGACGTTTTTCTGTGATTTCCCTAGGCCATTGCACGCCGTAATTGGCGAGTCTTAACGGGAAAAAAGAGGGTCACAGTCTTCTCCCAAACCCCCAGTTAATTCCTAAGGTAGAGTAATAGAAAAAGATGAATCCGCAATTATAAAATGTAAAATATAAAAATGTATATGCCACACAATGACCTCCGCTACTGTCATCGGGTCATAAGGACCTCTACCTACAACATTATATACATTTAGCAGTTTTTTAAATATACTTGATGTAAAGTAGACCCTACGACAACCCTTAACTCGTTTTTATTCTTCTTTGGATGGTTAATGTGTGGACTGTATTATATAGCTTTAGAATCTTCTATGAACAACCTTTATTTCTGCTGTCTTGCCATGAGAAAACCTTTTTTTTTTAATAGTTAACTAACAAAATTTTTACTTGATAACTAGTCGGTAAAAAAGAGACCGTTATAGTGTTTCCAAACCTCTTGGGGAGCTAACCTTATCTTATCTAATTATTTCATTTCTGGTTCCGAAACTTTTTAATGACAAGTTTAAATTTAATTTTAAAGGTTGTTTTTTTTAAGTAAGGGTGTAAATTATATTAAAAATATGTTAAGAGCAAATGCAACAAGCTCTTACTTCGAGATACTTTAGCCAATAAAATAGGAATTCGAAAATTAGGTACCCACAAATGGGTATAAGTCAAGGCACTTACATTATTTGCATATTTCCATGCACTTTCGAGAGAAAAAAATATTCAACTTAAATCAAAAAACACCAAATTTAAAAAATTTCTAATAAAAAGCAGTTTCAACATTTAAAAAAAATTAATGTATATATAAACATGAGATTGATGATTGATCACAATAATTGATAATACTCTATAGCCCAGCCAACGAAGTCCAAAAAAAAAATTCCAAACAAACGATTTTACGAAAGTTTTGAATTATTGGTTAGAAGAAACCAAAAAATGTTTAATTTATTTTTCTATTTTAACTCCACTGGTTGTGCTAATTAATTAAAGAGATTCAAACTAACAAATTAACGAATATACAGCGTGCGTCGTAAAGTCTGCACCATACAAAAAAAATGTATTTAAATTATAAAAAAAAAACAAAATTTTAATAAAAAAATCTTAGATGGGAAAGATTTCTAAATGGTAATTTTTTAAAATAGTAATAAATTGTCAATGGATTTAATTATTTTTTTATACAGTTTTTATATTACTAATGAACCATATAACAATGGCACGAATATATCTAACTTAAAACCATAATAACGTGAGATTACCATGTTAAAAAATTATTCCTTCATCAGTCAATAATCAACTTCCAAATTTTTGAGCATTAAATTGCTTTAAATCAATTTTAAAACCCAAAAAATTTGCAAATTATTTAACTTTGCTTTGTGCATTGTTTTTAATTATACCAAGTGTCAATTTTATTTTTTTATAATTAATGATAGAAAACGAAAGATTTAAAGGTCGACAGTAGCTTGATTATTGGATTGCCCAACCTAGTCTGTGCTGCGGATTAGGCTGCATTTGCATAATAAGATTCTTAGATTCCCTCCTTCTTTCATAACTGAACATGAATTCTTTGTAAAGGAAAAAAGCTGCGAATAAGTGAAAAAAGAAAGCAAGGCAGGCCATTCCGTATGACCACGAAAGAAAGTTGAAATTGGGATACATCAACCAATCTCGACGAACGTACGAGGCTCCAAAGATGACTATAGATAAAAACATCAATAAGGCTGCAAACAAGAATAATTATGTATATTTTTTTAAGGGTTAACACAAATAATATCTCACCTGTGCATGTTACACAAATATGGCATATAAACGACAATATATACTCTCTCTGTAATATAAAATGTAATGGAAATCGCACCAATTGGAAAGCCATTATGACTTGAGCGGAAAATGTCAACAAAAAGGCGATTGTCACGAAAGCTTGTACCGTCATCAACCATGGTGGTAATAACCATTCTCTAATTACATAATACTCTTGACTGAAAACATGATGACACCCATCAAAGAGATGATCGAATTGGTAGTAGGGATAACGGAATTGATCGAAGCAATACTCCCATAAACCCATGTGCTTGAATTGGGAGAAAGTTTCATCAAAAGATTTCACCCAATATGGACTAAAATATAAAAGCAAATATTTAATGACCTCACGCTTGTAAAATTATTTATATCTTATATATGGCATGTAATAAACACAGAAAAGGATGGTGGTAACATATCAATCATTTAGGTTATAAATATTAAGGTACTATAGTCTATTTTTATGTATGAGAGAGTATTAAAATAATAAAGCGTTCGTAATCCTTTTAGTAGACGGTTAAAATATTTTGTGAAGTTATACCTCGAGTATTTTCGTATGAAATAACCTTTGTATAAATATAATAAATATATCGGGTGTACACTTATATTTTCACCTAATTAACCTGCTTATAACTTCTAAGCAGCTGAAGGTAAAAAAGTGCAATTTTTTCTAAAATATTTTATTTTTCCACAAGGTATGTTAAGAACATTGTGTCAAACGGGTTATGTAGGTATAAGGGTTTAAACTTTGACTTTTAAACAACGTTACGTTCATAAATAATAATTTTAATATAAAAACTACTTCTTACCTACAAATCCAAATCAGAATCGAAATCAGAAGATGAACTGTCGCAACCAATATTTACAATGAGTGGCTCGATCATTTCATCAGTAATATTGTCCAACTTCCACATTTTCTCTTCTTCTTTAATCGTATGATTTACTGACTTTTCCCAGTTTTCAGGCTTCACATTATTTACAGCCTCCAAAAACAACTGTTTAACATCACTCATTTTAAAAGAATTATTTTTTCTTGAAACTTCTCCCTTTATCTGTGCCCATATCAGTTCAATCGGGTTTACTTCGCAATGATATGGTGGTGATCTAACCACCGTCATCCCACGATTTTTTGCAATTTCATCAATTTCATATTTTTTTAATTTCTCTTTATGAAGAGAACACAAATGATACAGTTCTCTTCTCACAGAACCGGGATGGAACTTAATATTCTTTGAATTTAGCCAATTCTGTAAATCTTTTTTTAACCACTTGGTTGTGGGCATTTTTTCTGTAAGTCTCGAGTGATAACTTGCATTATCCATTACTATTATACAGTTCTGAGGAAGAAGATCTATCATTTGTTCGAACCACTCTTTAAAGACATCAGCATTCATGTCCTCATGGTAGTCACCGGTACGAGTAGATTCAAAAGTCAATAAACCACCTTTAACAAAACCGTTTGAACTACCGATGTGTACTATTATCAGTCTGCGCCCCTTTCCTGATGGTGGATTTAAACCAGTAGATAAATTATTTAAAAAAGCCTGTCTTCGACTTGTAACAGTTTCATCTTGCCAAAATTTATTTGGTGTATGTCCCTCGTTGATCCATGTTTCATCTAAATAAAATATATTTCTTCTTTGGTTTCTCATTTCTTTTATAGTCCTTAGGTAATTTCTTTTCCATACTACAATATCGCTTCTTTCTATTAAATTAGACTTTCTGGAATGCTTTTTCCATAGAAAACCTATTTCTTTTAAAAGTTTCCATAGTGTGCTTCGACTCATTTCAGGGTAATCCTTATCATCTCGAACCGTGGCAAGAACTTTGTCTACTGTCGGAAATTCTTTTCTAAAGAAGAACGCATGCACTTTCCTTCGAAGTCTTTCTTTCAAATGATTTTCTATTTGAAATTTTGGTTTTCCTGGAGCTTAAGTGCTGTTTGAAACTCGCCACATTTCTCTTCTTTAACAACTCTGTAAATCGTAGATTTCCCAACACCAAGCGCACTACTAACTAATTCCACTGTGCCATCAACACTTTTACATAAATGTTTGTCTGTAAATGATTTAAAACAATTAAATATTAATGTTTTTTCATTAACTGTTAAAGGACCGATTTTTTGTCGTTTACGCTGTACTTCCAAATTTTCCATGATCACACTAGAATTCACAATAGACTGCACACTGCACCTTGCATGTTGCAACTAAACGACATTTAGTAAGCTGTCAAGAATACACAACTGGACCTCCTTACTAAATGGAAAACCTACAATCGCATTTTCGGTGAAATTTGTTGGTAAGGGATTTATCTACTTATAATTCGATTACTGTAAGAAATTCTTGGAATTAAAATAAAACAAAATTGGCAAATAGGTACTTATTGAAAATAATCTTAAGATACGGCTATGTTATCTTTAATACACAGGGCTTTTGGCCTGTCCAAACCTTTTTCTATTGTTCTGTACAGCTTATGGTTATAAAAGACCAATAAAAAACCCAAAACTTGTATTAGCTCAGGTCCATTTATGACAATTTTAGGAAATATTTAGATTATTCCGTAAAAAGTTTTGCATTAGAAATGCTGTTTTATTACTCTCTCATTCATAAAAATAGACCATAAGTACAAACAAATATTAGTGTTTCCGTTATATTTTAAAATAAGTTTTACAACTTTTAGGTCCATAAATGAAAGCAAAATACTGCAAAAGTCTTATTAAAGTATGTATACAATATTGATGACTATTACCCTTAGAATAGTTATATTAATTAATATCAAACTTACCTGCAAAATGCAATCATTAAAAACATCCCTCCTATGTAAGTCAGAAGTGCTCCATTTACCAAGTAACCTAGACAATAAATTATGAAAAGTACTAGTTATATTTATCCTAATTCAGTAATATTTTTAGTTTCTATTGATTAATAAACTAGATCATTCAATGACTGCATTTCAGAATGATTATTTAAAATCCATTCTTTGAAAATACTGCATACATTTCTTGACCTATTAATTAATGTACATGATTATAATAATGCCTATAGCATTACAACCATTTAATTGAGACTTAAAGCATTGTTTGTTGTGAGTTATGCATATTTCCGACGTATAATTAAGATCAATTAAATGTCCAAACAGAAAAATATAAATTTATACTTACTTGAAGCCTTTGGATAGTTGTTTTTCTCTTCATCCTTTATGGACGTCATGGCTAAATGAATCTAGTATATAATATATATTGTAATTTAACCAAGGAGTACTGATTTTTTAACTCGTTAAAGCTAAATACTAATAGCTGTTACTCACCTCCACGCCCTTTTTGTTTATTTTGACAAATTTACTTGACGTTTAATGACAGTACTAAATTCTTCTTGTTTAATATAAGCGAATTAGTAAACTGCCATTGGTCTATTTTGTAGTAAGGCAAGCAGTTAAAAATTAATACGACGTTGCCACATACTAATTTTTTATTGTAATTCTCAAATAAAACAAAATTAATATTTTATGAACCATCATAAATGGAAGAAAAAGCTTGTTAAATAAATAAAAGGAAAAATTTTACTATTGGGGCTCAGCCCCAATTTTGATGGGGTATTTTTTTTTAGACTAATTTTGGGTCGCTGATCACGAATCTGCAATCAGTTTCTTGCGGTCTCATCAAACAACAAAGTTATGAATTTTTTTTAAGTAAAATGGTCACCTGAATAGCGGTCAGAACGTAAACTCTTGTCATATTTTTCGCTGTGGCTAGGGTCCCGTCCATCGGAACTCCAATTTTTTCCCGTCTAATAAACGCATGCGCATTGCGTAACATAATAAATATATTTACTTGAAATATTACTTTGTACCTCATTAATATGAGCACACCTGAACTTATCTCTTACCTGACCTCATTATTTTGCACATCATTAATCTGAGCACACCTGAACTTATCTTTTACCTGACCTCATATTATTTTGTACATCATTAATATGACCTTATCTCTTACCTGACCTCATTATTTTGTACCTCATTAATATGCGCACACCTGTACTTATCTCTTACCTGACCTCATATTAATTTGTACCTCATTAATATGAGCACACCTGAACTTATCTTTTACCTGACCTCATATTATTTTGTACATCATTAATATGAGCACACTTGAACTTATCTCTTACCTGACCTCATATTATTTTGTACCTCATTAATATGAGCACATCTGAACTTATCTTTTACCTGACCTCATATTATTTTGTACATCATTAATATGAGAACACTTAAACTTATCTCTTACCTGACCTCATATTATTTTGTACCTCATTAATATGAGCACACCTGAACTTATCATTTACCTGACCTTATATTATTTTGTACATCATTAATATGAGCACACCTGACCTTATCTCTTATCTGACCTTATTATTTTGTACATCGTTAATCTGATCACACCTGACCTTATCTTATCTGATCTCACCTGATCTGTTAAATTCTGGTTTATTCAGACGTCCATTGGATATTGGTTATTTTTCAAATCGTGCAAAAAAAAAGTCAAAAAAATATTTTTTTTTGCGTCCATTCATCGTTATTTGGCCTGAAAAACGCGAAAAAATACGTATGGAACCGATCGGGTTGAGACCACTGAAATGATACAAGGATGACGCCTATTGATTTTGGAACAGGTCGGATATCTCCATACAAAAAAATTCTTGGAAAAATTTAACATTGAGGAATCCTGATAACCAATGTTGTTTATTGAGAAATAACTAATTGTCGTCTGAATAAGCCAGATTCTAATAATTTCAAGTAATACGCAATACAGATGCGTTCATCACAGACGAGAAAAAAAATTGTGTCCCGGAAGGACGGGACGCTAGCCACAGCGAGAGTTTACGCTAATTGCAACTCAAGTGACCCTAGTATTGCCAAATGTCAGTACGTCAAATTGCTGTATGAATTTTTAGGTTATCTTTTATAATTTAGTATATTTAGCTGAAATATTACTGTGTACATCATTAATCTAACCAAACTTGACCTATCTTGTACCTTAAGTCTTTTGGTTTTAATATATATTTATATAAACCTACTTATATACATATTTTTCTGGTAAGTATTAAAGAAAAGTTGACAATTTATTTCACTTAAAAAATTCATAACTTTTTTGTTTAATGAGACCGCAAGCAACTGATTACAGATTCGTGATCAGCGACCCCAAATTAGTCTAAAAAAAAATATCTCATCAAAATTGGGGCTGAGCCCCAATAGTAAAATTTTACCAAATAGAACACATTATTTGTATAAAACATTTTTATTTACAAAATTGGCATGCTTTTTAAAAACAATTGTATAAAACAACTAAATTCTTGTTAAACAGTTAAAAACGAATGTTACACTACATAGAATGAGATTCAGATTTATTCATAAAAGAAATATATAAAACGAGTGTAAATAAAGATCATTTTGGACGGAACTATACCTATAATTTTAAAAAAGCACATCCAGAAATTTAATCTAGACATAAATTTGGACGGAATATTTCTTAATTCTTAAAATGTAATTTATGAACACTATAAAGGCACTAAATTATGAATCCAAAATTATTTTATAGCAGTAATTATAGACAGCCGATATATTTTGTTCTTAATTGAAATTGTTCCTTAGGATTTTAGGATAATTGATATTTCATTCAGTATATAAAAAAAATTAAAAAAGTGTAAAAATGCATTACTTCTAAAGTATTGATATAAAATTTATTATTATTTTGGATTCTCTTAAATACCCTCGGAATGTACTTCACGATATCAAAACCTAATTTTTAGAATAAGATGATTTATAAACTATTTCATATAATAACTATTACCTAGATTTAATTAAAGATAATTATGGTTCATGTCAATTAAAAAAAAGAAGCCAGGGACACTTTCACTAAAAATAGAAGTAGGTACATAACTCTGAACTTATAGTACCTATTAATCATCTGCGCTACATAATAAAATTACCGATTCATTGTCAAGAAAATAATAAAAAAAAATAAAAACTAACGTAGAAAAAATTAACATTCAACTAGAAACATAACTTACCTTAAATAATTATACGGTATACCCTAAAAGGTATAGGCACAAAGTTCTATTAATTATTTAAATAATATCTTAAGGAAGTTATTACTAATTCAAGAACGCACATTTTAACTACTAGATATTTCGTAAATAGACTACAGTCTTATGTGATTTTATTTTTTACCTACTTGTGCTACTTTATTTCATACAATTGAGTGTTAATTTCACCTACATATTAACGCAATTTCAAAACAGAAACCCAAAATAACACTTAATTCATACATATCTATAAATTACCACCCTTTGTGCTCCGGTTCCATCTCTAACCTGCTTTGGCTTTCTATAAGCCTTTTTTTCTTTTTTTTTTGAACATGACCATCCACAAAAAACAAAATAGAAGCTATAAAACATGCGATAACTCCGATACAAGCCAAAGCGTACGACCAACCAAAGAAGTTATTTTCATGTCCGGGCATCCAGTTTCTTCGATTCGCCGAAGCTCCGAACACAATAATAGCGATCGCGCCAGAAATTGCTCCGGCTAGTACTATCCAGGAGTTTAGTACTATTAAAATTATGAATTGCTTCTGATCGGGTCCACAACATAAGAAATATATCAAGGTCATTACGGCTCCTAATAAAACAGCTATAAAACATAACGTAAAGAAAAATTGAGTCGCTACCATAAAATCGGGAATTAAAAACCCTCGTATTTGATCGTAACCTGTAGTAAAGGGATCGTAAATCCACCTGCAACCAACGAAGAACCGCTGATTTTGTTGATTGTAATGGTAAGGGTCAGGAAGAGATCGGAAACAATGAACCCATAGTCCTAAGCGATCTAACTTGGCACCGGTTATCCTGTAGTCTGATACTAGCCAGCTAGGAGTGGCAAATGCTACAAATATTGAAACAAATGCTATTAGAAAGAACCCTATAGCTGCATTTCCCGCTAGTGACCGCTTTTTCACCTGAAAATAAGTTATCTATTATTGGATGGTTCGTAGGTAACATTACTTTACGTAGAAATCAAATACTGCATATGTATCTTATTTTTAAAACAAAGTATAGACTTGTAGTATTGGTTTAGAATAACAAAAAGTCTTTTAAAAGTTTTTGCCTTTAATATTAAAGAAAATAATTATTTTAAATCTGACAACACCGCTTTGCTTATAATAAATAAAAATAATCAGTTCAGTTGAACCAGGAGTTTAAAAATTTTTAAAAGCCAAATAAATGTTAGTTAAATATTTTCACTCATACTGATTATACCCTGTATATACAGAGATACAACCTATAATTGTTTTATTTTTAATAAAGTAAACTATACGAATATACTTAAAAAGGTGAATAACTTTAATATTTAAAGATAAGAGGTGAATTTGACCCCTTTAAAAAGTAATACAAACGATAATTCGTTTATAATATCTACATCACAACCATAAAACACACCTAGATTTGACAAATATGAATCAGACTCTAAGCAATTTAATGTATAAGCAAATTAAAAATGAATACTCATTAATTAAGATATTTACATTTGTGTTTACCTCCTCATCGAATTCGCCCATTGCTTTGAGTCATCAACTCATCAAAAGAAACCAAACAAACTTGCACTTATTTTTTGTATCGAATCGTTGTATGAGATTCGTAAAACTTTCTAATGATCTTTGTTTGGAAAACTCAAGAAATTGAAAACAAAAACACAAAACAGGTTGATTTTCACGATTCTGTGTCACCACTCATGCTCACAACGTTGCATTGTTTCTGATTGACCACGACCACACCTTCAACAGAAGTTCTGCCTGTGTTGGATATTCGTTTACCTTAGAGAGGGGCTCAAAGGTAGACAGCGGCGCAACTTTCGCTAGGAAAGCGGGATCGCTTTAACATGTGGAAAAAATAATGAGTATCATTTAAAAAATACGATAATAGGAAAGAACTGTTTGTTGTTCTTAAAATAGAATTAAAGTTAACCTTTAAAGAGGAATTGCATGTCTTGACTCTTGCACGTCTTTTGTATTTAAAATTTTCCATTAACAAATTCGCCGATAATAGAAAATGGCGGAATTACAAGGATTTTGATATAAGGTTTCTTCTCAAAAATTTGGCCTTAAGTTCGTCTTAAATTGTGAATAAACTCACACCAAATAAATATTATAGAGTATTATTGTTTTCATGAAAGTTACTAACAAAAAAACCTGCTACGACTCTGTGAAGGAACTTCCTTAATTATGACTTATGAAGTAACAATCTGAAGACAGAAAAATATTCAGTCTCTCACATGAATAGAATATTACTGTTTAAGAACATTATTGCAAAATAACAATTACACTCAAGGTTTAGGACTCACCCAAACACAATGGGTATTATACTTGAACTACATAAAAAATAAGACGAATGTTAATATATAAAAAATATTTTATTTTGTACAAAAATTAACAAAGATCTTCCGTTTTAAAAACAGATCATGATGTAAAAACAAAAATGGTAAATTTTTGTTTAAAATAATAAAAAATAATACTTATAAATAGTACTTTGTAAAAATGGACGGAAGGCAACTTTATAAAAAAAATTCATCGCGTGCGTTATTTAAACAAAATTTTCCTAAATACGTTCAAAGAAATACCATTACACAATCACAAATTATTGCAATTAAGCTGCTTTCTAATAGAAAAATGAGATTCATTGCTTTAAGAAAAGATTCAAATTAGTAAGTATAGTCAAACCATAATATACACTTATATTTAAATGTAAATTCACAATTAAATAAGAACAATGACCTAAATAATTTTTTTAACGTAATTACAACTTTTTGAAAGCAAACTGTAATATTTATTTTTGATAATTTCACAAGAGTATTTTACCAAATAAACTTACAGTTACATAAAAGTAATAAAGAAATGTATTTCTTTTAATTATGATTCACTGTAACATCTTAAAGTTAAAAAAATATTTTTATATGGATACATTAATATTAGTTGATAAATATAAAAATGTATTAAGTTTGTTTACACTTCTATAAAATATACAGGGTGTGCAATAATTCCCAAGTTTCAAGACTTTTACATACACAAAAGATCGTGTCTTTTTGGACAAATTTTTTAGTGCCAAACCAATATATATTAACTACTTAATAAATATTATACTCTTAAGCTTTCTCAAGTTTGTATATGATTATTAACATTAATAGTAGCGTGAATCATCATTGGACACGGGATATTTCTAGGTTTGGTCCAATTATATTTTTAAATAAACAAATTTGTAAATATTTAACAAATGTTTTTTTTGGAATATTTAGAGTGATTTTTGAAGTCCTCTTTAATCTTTTGTATATAACAAAAATTTGTTATTTAAAACCCGAAAATACCCGGTCCTATCATCAGTACCTTGGCTGGCAGTAGATCGTAATAAGGCATTTTTTAGTCTTGGAAATGGCGAAAAACTACGTCAATTTAAATTAAACAGTAATAATCGATCCTTTTTATAATATAATTAATATTTATTGAAAATATGTGCGCGCATATTTACTGAAAAAGGTCTTGTAATGTTTAAAAAGATTATGCTTTGAGTAATAGTTAGTGCACAACTAATAATGAGTGAATTTTTTTACTCTGAGGTATTTTTTTTATCATTTAGATCAATAAAAAAGTTAGAAGTATCTAAAGACATCCAGAATTAAGACTCATTTTTTGACTTAAACAATAAATAAATGGTGAAAAACAGCTTTCTCATCTTTGTGAAATAAAAAGATATATAACAAAATTTATTGAATTAATAAATGGACAAATTAATTTTTGCAAAAGACATACTATCAAGAATGAAAGAGCTCCTTTTTAAATAACACAATGTGAGAAACGTATATCTAAAAGCTCGCCAAACATTATTTAAAAATTCTGAACATTTTTAAAGATTCTCTATTTTGTCGTAAAATAGAATAGATACAGAAAGTTTGGGTTTAGTCAATTTTTAGAAAACTATTAAATTTTTTAAAATACAAAGTTACTTGTGCCTGTATTTTTTAATTAATGTTATTTGTTTTTAAATTATTTTTAATGTTTTTTTGTACAGTAAAAATTATTTAAATTGGAAATTCATAAAGACAGTTTCATTTAAAATTGTCATTTCAATGCATTTTTTGTGAAACTGGATTTTAATATTGGTTTATCCGGAATTAAGTCTACTGTAAATGTACTAAATTAAAAAAAAAGTTTTTTGTTCTAGCAATTGTCTGCTCTCAATCTTCCTTTATATATATATATATATATATATATATATATATATATATATATATATATATATATATATATATATATATATATATATATATATATATATATATATATATATATATATATATATATAAGAACCATCATCTAATAAACAACAGTTCTGGACGTAAATGTACACTTTTGCATAAAAATAATAAATCTATCTTAAACCTATCAAGTCGTTACAAAATTAATCTAAATATCAGTATGATGGGGAGCCGACGGTTTTTGTGTTTCCTCCATAGTATATTGAGCTGGAGGTTGTCCGTGAGCACTACCCCCGAATCTCCTGTACCTGGCTCTCTTTGCTTCAATCAAAAATAATACACCTGCTGGCATCAACAAAAGCGAGCCTATGCAACCAAAAGCGAAAGACCAACTCAGATCATTGTTTTGCCAATGCGGCATCCAATCTCGATTATCACCATTTGCACCGAATATACAAACCGAAATAAACCCGCAGAAACCGGCCAAAGCCAAAATAGAGCCGTTGCTCAACAAAAGAAGTAGATATTTGTCGTGGTCTCGGCTACAGAAGCAATACATCCAAGTAAAGAATGCACCTACTAGTACTAAAGTTTGACAGAGAGTAAAGAAAAATTGAGTGGCAATAAAGAAACCTGGCAATAGAAAGTCAAAAATAATATAGTATTCTTCTTCAAATACCCACCAGCAGCCAGTGAAACGGTAGTCGTATTGGTGTCTGAAGTCCTCAAAGTTTCTGAAGCAGACTTCCCAAAGTCCTACAAATAATTAAGTGTTACAGAGTTTATTTAGAAAATAAAGTAAAAATAACTTAAATATAAATGAATCACTTTTAAATCTAACTACTTTTCTACACTCTGCCATCATCTGTAATTTTTTATATATATATATATTTACTAAAAAAGTAATAATTGACAAAATAAATAACTGGTAGAATAAAGGAAACTGTATTATTTTTCTATATAAATAAACATTGATTATCTAACGTTTATCTTATCTGTACATTCATAACAATCGATGATAAGAATAAAGGCGATAAATAAAAACACGACAGGTGTTCTATTTTCTATTATTAGTCATTAGTGACCACAACATTGGCCACTCCTTCCCTTATGAAAATAGTTAAAAACATCTTACCAATTCGTATAAACTTGGGATCGTCGATTTTACCATCATTAACTAACCAGTAGGGTGTGCAAAAAGATATAACAATGAATATTGAAGCTATTGTTGTTAAAGCAATAGCACAGATACCTGTTTTTGATTTCATCGCCATTTTTCTACTTTCGTCTGTCTCTCTCTTACACAGACGTTTGTTTATTTACTACTCTTCTTTTTTCGTTTAGCTGGTGCCTGTTTCATGTACAGATGCCCGTCCTCATTTTTTTATTGGCCTCTTTTTATGTAAATAATGGTCTTATATTTATTACCCAATTTACTTACAAATATCTTTTACTAATTTTATTTACGTTTGTTTTCAGTGTTATACGAGCCAACAGATGCGGCAGTATCAACAAAACCATTTAAATCAGAACTTAGCAAAACTATAAAGCTAATTACACCCAATCTAAACGAGCTAAAAGAAATAGCTACATGTCTAAACATCAACACCATCAATTTTTCAAGCATTAAAGATATAGCTGCAACATCAAAAGAAATGGTGCATTACGTAGAAAACGTGATAGTTACTTTAGGTTCACATGGTATCCTTATCGCAAGAAAAGCTTTGGCGTCAGATTCATTTTTAAATAAAAATAATTGCAGTGATATTCTTGTTAGACACTATCCCACTACTAAAGTTAATAAATTAGTAAACGTAAGTGGTGCTGGAGACTGTTTTGCAAGTGGCTTCATAGCTGCTTTGAGTTCAAATAAGTCTGAAGAAATTTGTGTCTCTGTAGGTTTTGCCGCAGCAAATTTAGCACTTCAGTCGAAAAGTGCTGTACCAGACTCCATTTTTGACAATTCACATGAATCTTGGAACATTCCTTCTTTATATAAACCAATTTTATGAATAAATAGGAATTATAACAATATAGCGTGAAAATATATATTTTTCTAATTAATGTGTTTTATTGCCACAATTAAAAAAAGTCCAGTTTGAAAGAAGAGCAATGATTACTGATTTGTAACAAGAAGAAGAAGAATTGGAATACTGTCATTAGTGTCATCCTGAAATTAATAAATTAATTTTTATTTTAAATTGGATTTAAAGCAGTTTAAAGAATGGCATGTGCTATTCGCTTAGGCGGTGCTTTAAAAGAATTAAGGATTCATTTATGTCAAACGGGTGCAGCAAGTAAAGGAGTTAGGTGAGATTCATAAAATTAGGTTATGTAATAAATCTGTAACTTTGAGTTTGTAGAGAATTCATCGAAAAGTCGTATGTAGAATTAAAATCCAGCAACCCAAAGTTTCCTATTCTTATAAGAGAGTGTTCTGGAGTTGAACCTAAAGCGTGGGCGCGATATGGTAAGAATGTAGAAGTTCAAGTTGATATTGAACTTTCTTTTGTGCAACTATAATTATCTAGATTTTATTTGATTTACTTTCCTTTTAGACTTAGGAAAAGAAAAATGTGTTTCTTTAAAGGATCTACCGTCAAATGAAGTAGAATCATTGATTGGAAAATTAGCCAAAGACCAATAAAAAACAAAAATGTATTTGTAGATATTTATAAAAAATAAAAGAATTATTTGAACTGTTTTCTCTTTTAGCCATTGAGAAAGAACATTGCAAATTTATACTCTACAGGATGTATTATAAATTGCTTAGCAGTAGAAAAGTGTTTTGTGAGTGTATATTGTTTCTTTCTGATATCAGGAATCATATAATAAAAATTTGAACTTTTTAATTTATAAAGTTTATTTTTTATGTACAAGAATTAAGACTAGGTAGTCCAAATAACTCTAGAGGTGCATCTTCTAAAGATTTAATAACAATATGAGCATCTTTTGTGAGTTCTGGAGGCACATTTTCATCTGGAATCATTATAGCTTGCATACCTGCACTTATAGCAGCTGTTACTCCATTTGGAGCATCTTCGAAAACTAGACATTTCTCTGTGCAAGGGTCGTCAGGAAACCTTAAAAAAATAATCTATTTTATTTAAATTTCCATATTATAAATTTTCTTTTTGAAAATTACCTGGATGCACAAACTAAAAATATATCAGGAGATGGTTTTCCCTTTTTTACATCTGGGTCACTACCACCTGTTACAATATGGTCAAACATAGCAAAGAAATCTTTGTGGTTTTTAGATTTTAGTTCAAAACTGTCTGCAGTTGATGAAGTTGCTACAGCCATGGGGATTTTATGTGCCTTTAAATGTTTTATTAGCCTGACGGCCCCTAAAAAACAATAAATTACATATATACAAATAAAATACAAAGTAATATTTACAGAAACTATCATAGGAAACTCTAAGAATGCCTATCAATAAATAAAATTATTTTATAAACATTGATGTAGTTTTGATTTTTAACCCTCTTAACTTTTTCCTTGGATGCTCTGTTGAAAACTAACGACTTTGCATTTAGAGACATTCAGTATTCAGTAATAAATAACCATTTATGTTGACAGAAAAAATGAATACATGTTTTTGCATCAACTAAATTTACCTGGCATAAGAGGTACATTTTTCATATAACTATGAGCTAGTGTTTTAAACTCTTTCTGAAACTTATCCACAGAAATGGGCAGCTTCATTTCTTCAACAGCTATCCTACTAGACTCTCTCTCAGGCGTACCTATCAGTTTAAATTGTACTTCTGTTGTATATACCTTTCCAAATTTACTTACTATGGTTTGAATAGCTTTTTTGTACAAAATTTCAGTATCTGCAAACATAAAAAATGTTATAATTACCTGGCATAAGCTGACAGTCAGGCATAAGTTTAGCGTATTCGATCATTGCTAAAGAATAATATTCTTGGGGAGATATTGGCAATTTAAAGAATCCTACTAGTTTTTTAGCCATTTCATTCCCATGAAGACCCATTAACTGGGTTTTAATTTCCCAAGTAAATGTTTTGCCATATGAGTCTAAGATATTTTGTGTTGCCTTTGTGTATAAAGTTTCAGTATCTAAAAAGTGAAAGTGTACTAACATATAATTAAAAAATCCAATTAGTTCATTATAATTTTTAGGTGTACGTTTTAAATGTGTTTTTAATCATTTAATATGTCATAAAGCAAAGCAAAATAATAAAAAGCGTTAATAAGGAGCATAGGTATTGTTAGAAACTAATTTACCTAAAAGAACTCCATCCATGTCGAAAAGGATATGAGAGACTTTTTTTAACGGCCTACAGGTACTCATGTTTATTAAATGTTAACTTAAAAGAATGAAAACAAAGATTAAAAATTAAAACATAACCTTGCTCCGGTCAATTCGGACAAGTCAAAAATGTCAAAATCACATGACGAGCGATATTGCCACTTTTATAATATTTTTAAGTACAGAGCGGCTTTTTATATGAAAATCTTTTCGTGCATAATAACCTGAGCGTTTTCTAATAAGTAAATTACGAGCTTTATTGCGTCTTGAAATAGTTCTAAATTTTTTCAAAATCTTACTTCTAAAAGAAATGATTTAAAACATTTTTATCCTAGTTTTAAACAATAAGTAGTTTCAGATGTCGCTTTTTACTTTTTGTCAAGAATTATAAAGTATGAAACCATAAATTTCAGAGCACAAAATATCTATCACAACAATATTTTTAGATCAAGTATAGCTAACGATTGTCCGATGAGAATGTTTTGTAAGCAAGATATGATATAAAAGAAAAAGGTAAGCCAAATATAACTATATTTTACTTTTCCGGACAGTTCACCGTTCGAAAAAGTACGAAAAAAGTCCTTGGCCGAAAAGTTCTTCTTCTTGTTATTGTATACTGTACCGAATTTGACGTTTTTTGACATATTCGAATAAAAAAGTATTATTTGAATCGGATGAATTAATACTTGCGTTAAAAACATTTTAGAATTTCCGTAAATTTTGAAAACTTGGCAACATCGTTTTATCAATAAAATTCGAATCACCATGGAATCACCCCCACTCATTATTGCCACCATTGACATTTCAAAAGTGCATGCCGATTCGACGCATGCGTTGTCCTTTTCTATGCACACTACCTAAAAAATTAAAGGTGCATAAAAAATAAAACTCCTTTGCGAAGCGAGGTTAGTTTGCGCATGTTTCTGCTTCTTTCAGTCGTACTCCAGCGCTTAGAGAGGAGAGGTTGAGTTAACTGTCAATTGCCGGTCCGAACAATCAAAACGGTGTTGAGTGCCTTAGCGATGGATTTAAACTGAAAAGAATGAAAAAGGCAGAAACATTGAATTAAAATAGTTTGCCATGGCTGTGATACGTAGGATTGGAAAGTATTCTTTCGAAAAAATGCACTTTTTGCAGGGTATTCTGTTATTTTTCGTGTTATGTGGGGTTGCTACTTCGCAAGAAACAAGGAGTTGTGATTCGGCAAGAAAGGAGATAGAGGAGAAATTGAAAGTACAGCCAATAAAAATTCCTCAGGTGCCGCAATTGGGTATGTTTCATTTTATTATAAAATTTTTAAATAAAATGTTTTTTAAAAATCAGCTGTTTTCTTGTTTTGTCAGTTTTGTCCTCTAAATATTAAAAAAAAAATACTGTTGGTTTAAAAATCTTGAAAATTCCTCTTATTTTTATATTTTTTAAAATTATTTGTTTTATTATACAAGGAAGAAATGAAATAATGACAGTTCCTCCAAAAAGGGGCATATTTACATAGGTATAAGTGGTTTGCAATATTGTGTATAACATTTTCATTTTGATAAATTGTTGATAGAGAAAACCATTGTATTTAAATTATATTTTTTTTGTGTAATCATCCCATAAAGATTAAAAATTAAAAAATATATAAGTATATAAACATTTAAATCCAAAGGTTTTCTCTACAAACTATTTATGACCGGTGAAAATATTTTATTTTGAACAAATACTTGTTGACATGTATTTAGGTAAAAGGTATCACCTGAGAACAAATCCTTGTCTCTCTTATAGGAAATGTCACTCAATTTTGATGGATTCGTCAATAATGATAATTCGAAATCCTATGGATAGAGTTAGATTTTATACTAATCTTTGGGTTAGTTATGATTTTGAACAAAACTACAGGGATATTTAAAAATATATTAATATAAATGGAAAATATAAAAATAAATCAGATTATTTAACCTGAAATTAAACGTATTGTATATATACTAAAATATTAAAAAATCCAACTTACACATTTTCTCATTTTCTTCTTTCATAGTATGGTTTATACGTCATTCTTCCAGACTTCAACTTTAACATTATTAACAGACCCTAAAAATAACTGTTTAAAGTTTTTTGATAAATCGTGAAAATTATAATCATTTTTGACAAATCAATTGCAAAAACGAAATATCAATGTTTTAATACAATTAAAGTAAAGTTATGTAGTGGGTGTTTCAAATTGCCAGGGTCAAAAAAACATGTACATATATTTTTTTAAATGGGACACCCTATAATTTTTTTTTAATTTAGATTTAGCGAATGTCCTTATTCTGCCAATATTCCATTACATTATATATGTTATTTAAGAAGTTATGGTCAATTAAATTATTTTTTTACACTCTAATATAATCCAGAATTAAAAATAACAATATAAAAGCTAAGAAAAAATAAATCGTTTTACTGATATTTATCATTTTTTAAAAATATGTTTTTTTTTTTCGAAACAGCAATTGGAAAAGAAAGGTAAGAAAAGTTGAGGTACGTGCAAGATTGCAATATTCGTTCTTCGACAATAAAAATTTTGATGACTTAATTGTTTTCTTAAATAAAAATTTTCTTTGCCAGTTTTTTCAAAAAATGTGCGCGTTAAGGTGTTAAAAAATCACCTTTAACTATAAATCCCACACTGCAGCCTAGCTCTGCCCCATTCCTGTTGTAAATGAAGCTCTACATGTGTTTAGAAAAACAACGAGGAGTTCGGAATTTAATAAAAACACAAACCCGCCTGGTTCGTTAGAAATAATACACAGACAGAAACCAAGCGCGACGATCTTTCACCACGCCATTAGTCAATGTAGAATTAAAACGAGCCATTTTCATCTTAGGTGTTTGTCCAAATAAACAAAACGGGAAACACACGTGCCAGAAGACCGATGGAGCCAATTTTAGAAAACGGAAACGGACGCAACTGGAGTCCCAGGTCTGCTCCAGAGCCGTGGCTCTACCGGTAGGGCGAATTGATAGGTGGATGTCAGGATCGGTTTCAGGTTATGTTTTTTTTATTTAAGAAAAAAACATTTTAGAAATTAAGCAAAACAAAATTAATCAAAATTTTTCTTAGATTTCTTTTTGTACTGCAGTTTCGAAAAAAACATGTTTTTTTTAAATGAAACACCTTATATATTTTCACTCGATTGAATTCCTTTGAAAGAGTACTTCTCAAAAATATAGGGTTGTATGGGTATGTCTCAAAATGGGTTCATTCAACGGGCACATCCCTACTCGTGCCCACTAATCCTTTAAAAGGTAAAAGTAAACCCCTATGCCCAACTCGTACCCGTTTGAAAAATATACCTGAGTATCCTAATCTAATTTAAATCTAGGAACTAATAAATCCATAGATTTAAATTCATGCGAATCATTTCATAGCCATTTGAATAGTTCCTTTTATAATTCACATCCCTCATTATTGGTTTTTCTTGACGTATTACTAAAAATTCAAGAAGAGATCTATATATAATGTTGAAGTATAGACTGTCATACAATTGAAAAAAATTCGCCTTGTAGAAAAAACAAGATTTTCTAAAATCTACCTCTCAATAATATTAAATAAAAATTTTAGATTCGTATAAGTAATAAATTTATATATATTTTTTAGTAGTTTTATTTTGAATATACCTATATGAATATACCTTCAGTATGTCTTCGTAATAACTTTTTTGGATGAAGATAGACGAAAACTTTTCCAATATTTTTCGCAATATTTTAATTATTAAGAATTAAAACCCTTCGGCACGAGTTGGTCAGTTGGTTTTCTACGTGGTATTCGGTCGAGCACGAGTTGGTCAGTTATTTTCAGGAGCTGGTAAAGACGTGCATGAGTTGGGAAACACCAAATATATCAAAGTCAATAATTTTGGATTAGAAAATTTTTTCACCAAAAGTCTTCGAAAATGGCTCTTTTCCCATACAGTGGTAACCAAAACTCGGGATCACTTTTTCCTCAGTTTTTTCATATGAAACATCCTGTAAATAAGGCCATACCAGAATAGTCCACACTATGATCTTCCAGAAAATATAGGGTTTGTCTACTTGTACTTGATTTCTATCTAATTCTTAAGGAAAGTATGAAAAATGCCATAAAAGCAATAATGATATTTGTACTCAATGATTGACAAACATGGTAACAAAATAATCTCAGTTAAAGTTGATCTTGTATGAATAGGTAAAAGGCCATATTTTATTCTAGAATAAACAAATGTACCTTACAATTATATGATAAATATCAATAAAACGAATTTTTTTCTTAGCTTTCATATTGTTATTTTCTATTCTCGATTATATTCTAGTGTGAAAATGTCCCCAGCGAATTATCCTGCAAAGCTCTGTATGAGTAATTTATCAACTTCGATTAGTAGAATTTTAAATATGTATGCAACCTGCGGTTGACCCCACAATGCTTACAGTTAACCCCGTAAACTTTCTTCCCGGTATTAATCAATCAACCTCAAGTCGTACTCAACGAACCGAATAGCAAAAAAAACAAACCTTTCCGGGATATTTGTTATTTTAGTACGGCCAACACGTCTGTGGATAGCCCCGACCCAGGACGCCGTCGTGGCAGCCTCAGGGTAGGAAATCGAACAAACAATCTTGCAGGACAGGGTTTACAAGTATTTTAGTTAAATTTCAAAATATTTATTTACAATTTTCTTTAAAAAAAATAATTTTCTCATTAACTTTGCGATTCGACTTAATTTTACATATTTTTCGTTATGATCCCGATTTTTTTGTCCAAATTTTTCGTTTCTGCGAATTTTCAATTTCGAACAGTTTTAGAATTTGTTTTAATTTTATATAATTTTCCCGACACTTTCTCTTTTTTTCCAATTTGCATTCAAAATGACCCCTTTCTGTAGTTTTTTTTTTAATTTTATACGTTTTTTATTGTGGAATTTTCATTTTTCTGTATTTTCTATGTATTGTCTATGTATTATTTTCCAAAAAAAATCTTATATGTTTTATCTTAATTTTTCGTAATTTTACCTCCTTTAAGTATTTATGGTTTTTGCCCTTTTTTCCAAAATTACCCCTTTTTGTGGATTTTTAATTGCGTAAATTTTTTTTGTGGGATTTTTATTGCCAATACAAATTGTGTGATATGCAACACTCAATTTGCCACCGTTGCTTTGTAAAGTGTCAAAACTTTTCTAAGCTCCATTATAGATGGTAGCACATTTAAGAATATTCGAAAAATTTGTAATTTGAACTTGGACTGTATTTTTTGATTATATTTTTCCGAACAACCGACAACAAACTTTAAAATAGACAACAAAACTAAAGAAGTTAACTCTAATCGGTTAAATACACATATGGGAGTTCCACAAGGATCAATTTTGGGGCCTATATTGTGTTTTATATGTCAACAGTGTAGACTACTTAATAGGTAATAGTCATTATGTTGCATATGCTGATCATTTCATCAAATAGCAGTGAAGCGTTAAAAGTTAAAAGCTCTTCTCTTCTAGTAAAAACTTCTAAATATTTTAAATAGTCGAGATTTGTTTTTTAACACTAATAAAACCGTCCTCATTAGGTTTCATAATAGGCAGAATTTTTTGGATAATTTTAGCGTTGATTCCAGTTTTGATAGTATTCATGAAAGTGTTCGTTTTCTTGGGATTTATGTCGATGAATTTCTTAATTGGAAGTATCATCGAAGTAAACTTGTATTGTGGGAAAAGTGAATTCGCTAAAATATCTTCTTATTAATTTGCAAGAGGTGCTGCAATCTCGTCAACTCGTTACAGTGGCGTAGCCAAGAATTTTTTTAGGAGTGGGCCCACCATTTCTCGTAGATAATACCTACTATAAATACTTTTTTTTAGCAAGGATGGGGTAAATATACAGGGTGACCCAGGGTTAAACCGTCAAACGTTAAGGATCGGTTTTTTAGGAAAAAATAAGATTTTTTATTCCCATACTCACCCAAAGAGTTTTTTATGAATTGCTCAAAAACCAATTCGGTTGATTTTGATAATTTTTTATATTTGCGGCAATAAGGGGAAACTTTAAATATCATTAGAATTAAATTATTAATTCCAGTGACGTCCCACAAGATAATCTAATTGATATTAGGACAAATCATTGTACGCCACTGTTTTTTTGTATGTTCGTTACTTTTCTTGGATTAAACAGTTGAACACACAAATTTTTTGCTTCTTCAATTTTATTCGTATCTCGCTTAGTTTTTGAGCAAAAAATTGAAAACTAGGAAATAAATTTTTTTTTCTGAAAAACCGATCCTGAACGTTTGAAGGTTTAACCCTGGGTCAACCTGTATACAATGTCTGCTATTTAAATACATTATTTTATTTGTTAATTATTAATATAGGATTGAACTTTGAATGAGCATTATTCAAAGGCAATTCTGCGAGTTTGTCTGACATCAAAGTTAATCAATTGGTAGATGCATTATTCCGCAAATATAATTTCACTCTTTTCATCGTTGAGAAACTTCGTTGGAATATTAATATATTTAGAAAGCATTTGAAAATGTTTCTTCTTGATAAATGTTTTTATTCCATAGCTGAAGTTTTATATTTTTATTTTCTACAAATTATTGTACTTTGTAGCTGGAAATTAAGGTAATAAACATTATGCAAACTTGCTCATTAAGTACCCAGATATTTTCTCGAACCCATTATTTAAATAGCATTATTTTTTCCCAACAACAAACCCAGCTCATGAAACTGAAACCCCGCACAGAGATCGTGATCTTGTATAAATTCTTCGAGTTTAACACAGTTTTCTGAATGGTTGTGGCTATTTATATTAACAAATTAAAACGTCCAAGAATAATTGCCATTGTGTATAAATAACAAAGGATTCTTTGTACGTATGGAGCAAATAAAATTCTTCTCGTATGGGCGAGTGTCGGGTTCAATATGTGAAACTCTGAAAATCAATTTATTCTGTCGTCTAAAGTGATACGGCTCGTTTTATTTCCATGGCAGTGGATCATGTCCCGGTAGCCGGGATGTTTAGTGTGAGATTTATTATACCGGTTGTCCGATTTCTTTCGATTTAAAGCGTTTATTTTTATGAATGAGTAATAAAAGTGTACGGAAAAGAGTTTTTTTATATTTTTTGCACGAGTATTAAAATAATGGAAAATGACGCAAAAATTCTAAGAGATTTAAAATTTTGGAAATTAGTAAAAGATTTTTTGGACAAACTAATTTTTGACCTGAAAAAAGTATCATTTGTTACGTGATAATTTTCACTTCAATAAATTTAATTTTGTAGTTTTAGTAAACGAAAATTTTTATTAAAATTACCAGTAAATAGAAAAAGTATGAGCATTTATTATGGTGCCCGAAAATCCACCAGAAAGCCCATTTATCGCATTTTCTTAAGTAAAACTAGTAAAATTTCATCTGAATCAATAATTTCGTGACCAAATTTTAATATTCTGCTCTTTAAATTTTGAATTTATTATAACAGAATCCAGAATTTTTAAGAATTAAGACATAATTGTACTATTTAGTATCTTAGTCAGCAAAAATGACGAAAATTCTAAGGGCTGAGCCAGGCCTGTCTCTCCGAAGCCCCAAATAGAGAAACGTCAAGAGAGCAAGCAGAAAGAAAATCTCGGTTTTCCGACAGCTCTACGAAGAAACGGAATTTGCCTAATGAAAGAGTAAAATTACTGTATTTGACAAAATGAATTCATTACTCCAACATTTATTAAACATTTTCAATTTAAAGAATTTCCGTCACTTTGAAGTGTTGGTGTTTCAAGTTAAAAAGAGTTGGAAATGCAGGTGCTTGGTGCTTAAAACAATTAAAATTTAATTAAAAATATTATCGTCCAGTAATAGTTCAGTCAATCTTTATTGATGTCATTTAAAAGCGTTTTTTTTTCATAAATTATTTAACCCTTAGATACAAACTTTTTCCACCTTTTCGATATTTGAAGATGCGCAGTGGAACAATTTCCATACCACCTCGGCCAGTTCAAATTATGTAGGTTATAAAGGTTAATATTTTATCTGATCTAGTTAGTATAGGTTGCCTTGACAACCAAACATGAAAATATGTCGCACTTACGGCTTACTTTTGAAAGTTAAAAATAAATTTACGACCACTATAACTGGGTTATCAATCGACAAACAACGAATAATCAATTAAATAATGGCAGCACCCCCAGCATCAAACGAAATGATGAATGAGGGTGTGAAATAGCACTGGCACATCTGCCGAAGGGGGAATAGTTTTTCTAAAAAGAAATAGACTCTTTTATCACAATGGACGTTTCGCATTTTTGGTCTTGTGTGGCGCATATAAAGAAAAAGGAGACGTTTAGTTCTACGTGGTGGGTTTGTCGGTATTTTTATGGGTATTGTTAAGATGTTTGAAACTCTGGTTACATTGTAATTCCTATTCTCATTCATTAGATGTCAAGTTACAGCTAATGTAGTACTTCCGAAGTATGAGGATAGTATTAGAGGCTTTTGTATTAAATCGTACCCCGGGGAAAGACTACCTAGAGGAGAAGAAACGTTGAGTATCCTATTTCTTTTATTCAATACAAGTAAAATAATTTATTTCACTGTAGGAAGAAAGAGAAAACCTTTTAAAATTGAATTATTAAACATAATCCTAATTATGGACACTAAAAAAATTTCTTTCGATAAACGATATTCAATTTACTGCCTGATACATAGGTGGCAGGTAGTCCACCCTTTTTGGTCCGCATTTTGGACCCGCCGCAACATACTTACCCGTATATAACTTTTCCTAAAAATATCATTCATTGCCCGGACTATAATCGCTATATGAACCTAAGGGTATTACGCCCTCGAGTAATTGCAGTTGACGAGTTATTTGGGAGATTTTAGCGGGTTACAAAGGCTGGAGGTGGTATTTCCGGGGCTTTGATTTTACATTTCAAAGAGCCATTTTGAAAGCTTTTTTCACCGTCAAGAACTTAAGAATGTCAGACTATTATACATACTTTAATATTAAAGTATGCTATTTATCTTTGAATAACATTTTTTTTATACAGAATACACGATTTAGTTTATTTTATACCCCAATTACTCGCTTATTCTTATCTTGAAAAAATTGGAGGAAAATTTACAAGAAAAATAACAATTAATTTATTCAGATATGATGTCATTACATTTTTCGAAATTGTATAACCGCAATCTCAAATAAAGAAATACAAACCACGAACAATCAGTTCACATACGCTGAATTGCAATTGATGATTCAAGCGTACCTACTAAATTTATATCTCAAAGTTTATGTAAGTGACTCAGATTATTGCAGAATGGTATAGAAAATACATTTTTACCCTCAATTTTGTTATATTAAATGTCATGAATTTGGAATGACCTACAAGAACCCCAGATTTAACCCATGTTGTTTTGCATTCTGGATTTAGCCAGCCAATCAAACAGGAGAACATTTTTTACCTTAATTGATTGGTGTATAAAATTCGCAACATCTAAAAAACGTCACTGTCGAATCCTAAAAACATTTGTTCATTAGCTACAAGTTTTTAGATCGTTGTTCGAGCAATTTAATCCCGACACTTCAATTTTTTTTTTCGAGTACCCTCTATAAAGCTGAAAATTCATTAAATTGTCTATCAAGCAATTTCATCTCGTCGAAAATATCTGCTAGAATTACCCTTCGGGTTCGAATTTGCTTTTCCACAGGCTTCATTTTCATTAACTGACGTTTTTCCAGCGCTCTAAGTTTTCCATTTCATTAGGCCTCAGTTACGCTGCTACTAAACAAGCAAGAGAATCGTTGAAGACAGGTCCGCTGAGGGAGTGAGGGGGTCGAGGAGAACATAAAAAAGGAGATTGTTAACTAAAATTGGTAGAAAATTCAGTTTTTTTTATTTTTATAACTACGAGATTTAATCTACTAATAAAACCAGTTTAAATCGAATTCGATTTCTTAAAAAAACCACCATGGGTCAAATTAGGTCAACTAGTTGGTTAATATATAAATTTAAATAAATTTGGTGTTAAATTTGAAGTAACCAACTCGAAAATGTTTGTAAGTAGAACGTCAATATTTGTGGAATAAATAGTGTTTGATGAATGCATAAATTTAAATAAAAATTCCCCATTTGTATTGTTTTGTCGCGATTTATTATATTTTCATATGGTCGTTAACATGTTTCTAGGATTTGTTCAGTTAAACAAATAAATTTAAAACGTGATCGAATACAATCGCGAAAATTTTGTTAACACAATATTGTTTATTACATAATTGTACGATTTACTTTAATATTTACTATATTTTTATTTATTTTTTCCGACCTGCTAGTTGACCTGATTTCAGTCCTATCGTTTTTTTAAACCTTGTTGATTATGTAAGAATGGGAAATACAATTGACTTTCTACTAATTTTAGGTCACAATCAATATGGCTTGGATCGAAATTCTGCACGAATTTAGTTAATATACAATTTAATTTCAAAGTTAAAAGATTTTAACGAACCTTGTTCAAACGGTACTTTCTCCTTATCTAGATATTGGCAAGAGAAAAATTAAATTCGACATTTATATATAGAAAGCTGAGTTCTTTATTAAATAAAAAAAAATAATCACTTATAACAAAGTTTTTATGGTACCACTGGTGCTTTTGGCCACCATCCCGTTTTATTTTCTATCAAGTTTTTGTTGTTTATTTTCTTGTATAACATTTTTATTACTGGAATCTCCAAGTCATTTATTTAAAGTGATCATAAAAATATTTTATTTTATTTTAAAGAAGTTCTATCTATCTATGTGTGATGGGGCTGTCGATACACTGCGACCTATAAGATCTATTGTGCCCCCTACTGCTGCCCAGTCGTTAAGGATGTCTCAACGATTAGAGCAGTTCCTCCAGTCCTATTGCTTTCAAAAAGTTCAGGATGTCGGTAGGCTTCAGGTTAGGTAGATCTTCCTCTTCTATTTGATATTCTCCAAGGTATCGTACTCTTCGATTTTGCAGGGTAATGCATTCTGAGAGAATGTGGATAGAGGTTTCCTCCTCTTCCTCGCAGAATCTGCATTCTTCTTTGTCTACTAATCCGAGTTTCTTTAGGTGGCCTCTCAGACGGCAGTGCCCTGTTAGGATACCCGTTAGCATTCTGAGCTTATTTTTACTTTTACTAATGCAGTCGTCGGATCTCTTCTGGTTATAGTTTCCCAGTAGTGTCTTGGCCTGCCTGATTCCTTGTAGTCCTATCCAGTATTGGGATCTTTTCTTATTTACTTCTTTTCCAAGTTCATCAAGTATTGTACTGGTGCTTATTCCGCAGAAGGGTTCAGGTCCCAGAAATGGTGTTTCAGCCCCTTTTTTTGCGAGTACGTCTTTCATTACCCTCCACTCCAGTATGTCCCGGAACCCATAGTAGGGTAACAGTGTTGTTCTTGTCTAGTTCGTTTAGATTCTCTAGGCACTCCCAAACTATCTTGGAGTTGATTACGTGGGAGTTCAAGGCATTAATGGCTACTTGGCTATCTGACATGATGATGATCTCTTGTCTGCGAAAATTTCTTTCTATGTTGAACTGGACACATTTTCCGATGGCGTATATTTCAGCTTGGAAAATGCTCTGAGATTTGCCTAAACTTTCGAAATATTTGGTTCCAGGCTCATATACTCCTATTCCTGTTCCTTCTGTTGTTCTAGAACCATCTGTGTACCATTTCATGGCACTTCTCTTGAGTTTTGAGATGGTATCTTTGTCCCATTCGCTTTTGTTACTTAGCTTTGTGTTGAATTCTTTCACAAAGCTAAACTTCTTTGTCATCTCATCTTGGGACATGTCCCAGGTTTGGCGAAAGGAGGAAGGAGTCGAAACTTGCGTTTGGTTGATCCTTCTCTGGTCATTCTGTCCTTGTCGCTATACTCTCCACTACTATATGGAGGGGTGGAAGGCTTAGGATTACCTCCATGGCGGCCGCTGGGCACGTTCTCATTGCACCTGTTATGCATACGCAGGCTAGTCTTTGGATTTTCGCTAGATTTGTACTGGCCAGCTTAGTTCTGCTGCCCCAGACTACTGCTCCATAAGTGATGGCCGGTCTCACTATTGACGTGTACATCCACTGGAGGATCTTTGGGTTACATCCCCAGTTTTTCCCGCAAAATTTCTGCACACCATTAGAGCTTTCGTGGCTTTACTGGTTACTTCTTTTTCGGGCTTATTCCAGATGAGTTTATTATCTAGTATTAGTCCCAGATATTTGACATCTGGCTTCCATTCAATAACTTTCCCGTCCAATTCGATGGTTTTGAGGTTAATGTTTATTTTCCGTGTAAAGGCAACTAAGGTAGTCTTGATGGGGTTGACGCTATGTCCCATCGATTGATGGGGTTAAAGAAGTTATATTCGTATTATTAATAAATAAACATAGTGGTACCACTGGTGCTTTGGCCACCACCCCGTTTTATTTTCTATCAATTTTAACACAACTTATTATTTTAATAAATATCCAATTTTTTTGTCGTTTATTTTCTTTTATCAAATTTTTATTACTCCAAATCATTTTTTAACTTGTTCCTAAAAATATTTTGTTTTATTTCGAAGAAGTTATTCATAACTGTATCATCAATAAATGGTCAGAGACCCACATTTTCACATTCACTTCCTAAAAAAAATGTCGACCATTTTAGCCAAGAGGCTACACAGATGTTATTTTACAATCGATAAAAAATTAAATCGTGCACACATTATCGGTATACGTTAAGAGGATTTGGTCCGGCAATATGGTGAAGTTAACGTTGAAAAAGTAAGCAAACTCAGAAAACTTGTAAAGAAGATAAAAATATCAAAATACAAGGAAAACAGAACTAAAACAATTAGTATAATACACATCCTCATAATTAATAAATAATTTATAATACACTAAAACAAGAAGACGCGAGAAATAATGATTACGTTTATTTTTCCAAAAGAAAAAATGTCGCAAGATACAGCGAGAGAGCCTATAGGTACGTCATTTCCTAAAATTATTCTGGTACAATCAAATTAAATGTACAGATCAGAATAATTTTTTTTTATAAAAGAATCTCTTGGCAATATAAATTATGTGGGAAATGACGTCAAATCCTAGAATATTACAAAGTTATATCAAAAATTCTATTTCACAAAGTGTATCTGCCTCTTAAGACAAATTAAAATCTCTACGAAGCAACTAATGACGCCTACGCTACGTCTACATGAAGAGGGACTTCTGAAGAACCAGCGAGGCATAATTTGAAAACACAATGATTGCTTCAATAAAGGTCATTATACAAAACATTTCAAAACACCCATCCATTTTCTATATATTCTATCGAATCATCTTGCACAAACGAAAGCGAGCATTTTCGTTTCCATTACGACCCATCGTATCGGTTGTTCCGCGTAGGCCCAAAAATTTCGTTCTTCATTCTTCAAAACGACTGGTCGTGCCCAGTATTTAAAAATAGGTAAACACGGGCTAACGAAAAGAATTCAAAAACCGTTAATTAAGTTGGTTTCTTTTTTTATTGTATTATGGAGTTTTCGTACCAGGGTTTGGTTCACAGACTGGCAACAGCGGCGTTACACGGGGGGATACAATCATTTATATATACCGGTTGTCCACTCGAAAACTGTAAATTGAATTATTTCAAACTTTTCATGTCTAGAATTGCTTCTAAGACAGATTTTCTATCTGTAAGAAGTACATATCTCCTAAAATATCGGGATCTAAGTATTGCCTTGGCTAAATATCGTCGAAGTAAATTGTTTTATTGTGTACAAAAGTATCTGTGCCGCCACTGTCGACACCATATCCTTGCGGTCCCTTTTTACTCGTCATCCTTATCACTTTTCACAGGTAGAAAGTGTCTAAAATAATTTGTTAGATGCTTTATGACTCTAAAATTTTATTTAATGATACATATAATATATATTTCAAGAAGGTCCTATGGTTTTTTTCACTACAATGGAATTCTTCCTTGTGGCGCCGGTTCTGCCAACGGGCACCTGATTTATTGACAATTTTATGCAAATTAGGATTTGATGAAACATGGTAGAAGTATTTCTGTCAGGTGGATGGGTTTCGATGCACTTGTTTGAGTGTGATATTGTAGTTCTATAGCATCAAAAGTTGTTTATGTGGCACTGAATGACTGACTGTTTGGGGAATTTTGATTATTAAGGCTAGTGGTGAGCGCGTTAATCGAATATTCATTTATGTTTGATATAGCGGCATTATTTTGGATTTTACAAAAAATAGTAGTGGAAATAGGGCAAGAAAGCTTTAATTAAAAAAAAATAAATGGTTTTAGCCTAAATAAAACGAACTTTTCCTCTCAAAATACTAATACATTTTCTTTCTTTTTTCTTTTTTTGTGTTTTATACAAGAATCACGTGTTTTTATACGTTTTGGATAAAAAAAATTCAAAAATTTTTCCAATTTTTCAAAAAAAAAATTGTGTGAACATACTCGACTTGCCCCAAAATCAATAGGTGTCAGCCCCAATCAGGATCTGTCTCGAACCGATCGCTTCTATACGTATTAATCGATTTATCGCTCTATTCAATTTTTAAATTATTTTTAAATTTATTTAAAAAAAAATTAATTTCTGATTTATATAAACACTATTTTAAAAATAAAAATTGCGTCGAATGAATGGTCTAAAAAAAATGATAATTTTAAAACATAAGTTTTATTAAACAGAGATACTGTTAATCATTTTAATCATATTTAAATGAAAAGAAAAAGTCTAATGATGATAAGTGTACAAGGATTTTTTTGTTATGCCTCCATTAATAGATATCTTCAGTGTTATAAAAATCAGTGAGAATTTTAGAAATTATATCTTCCGGTCAAATTTTCAATGAGAAAACAAACAAAAAATTAAAAACTAAGGCTTCCTGAGAAAGCTCAGAGTCTCCTCTTTTCCTCTTTAAAATGCTTTCTTTTTTTTCTTTGGGTATATTTTAGACAAAGATACTTTAGTTTTTCTGAACGCCTCGCCTGAATATTTGTATTCAATGGCTCGGCGCGCGTAGCTTTCGAATTTGCTTTTTAATTTTTATTAATTTTTTTATAATGACTTAAAATGACTTATAATATAATTTTTAGTAAAAATTGCCGCTCTTTCACGTGGTGCGATTAGTTTTTTGAATTTTTTTAGAGAGATATAATGGAAAAACCAAATTTTCGATTTTATTTTCGAAATTGTGAAGTTAGCATACACTTTAGAGCAGCAAAGATTTTTTTATCGTTTTCTACACCCTTTCAAGTACTTAAGTGCCAAGTTTCATCGAGATCACATTTTGTGCGAGGCTTTTGGTCAATATCCTTCTCTGGCAACTGTGCTATAAAGCGATTGTGAGAATATACTTCTACCATACGGTGAAACGTCAAATGCGATATTTTATACGAGGTGTCTAGAATGGAGCGTCCAATGTCCATATTTTCAATTCTCAATAAGTCGATAATTTCAAATTAAACACCCTGTATTTTATTATCACACCTTATTTTTTTTATTCTTTCGATCTGTACTAGCATTCCCTATACCTAAAGTTACGTATTTCTGAGTTATTGTTAGATTTATTATATTTTGGAGATATTTTACATAAATTGGTGGGTAATATAATCTAGAATGCCATGAAAATTAAAATTTTTTTTGTCAAAATTTTCCGATTAAATTAATTTTTTGTCGAATTTCAAAATGTTTTTAGATCATTTTTTTCGACATGATTTTGTGTCAAAATGTGGACATTTTAGACATTTATGTGGACAACTTTTTTGACATTTATGTGAATAAAATTTTTTTTTGCCTTTTTTTTAATTCTAAAAACAATCTATACAAAAATTAGAAATAGGTAAAAGGACGTAAATTTTCAGGTAGTTAAAGTTAAAGAAGCCGAAACTAATAATAAAAGGGATGATACAATCACCGACCCCTTTTGGTTACGCCACTGGGGGTAAGGAATGGAATGCGATGTGTATTTGCAGAGGTATTTACCATTCTGTTTCTATTTTTTTTTGTCTCATGTTGACTATTGACACTACAGCCGACTTGTTTAATTGCTCCATCTCTGTATATACTTCACCATATTTGTATATCCGAAGGATTTTTACAAGGTGTACCACCGCTAGATGTCGTCTGTGAGAAATAAAAGGAAACCGGTACGATATACATCCTGATTTTACAAGAGGCAGCTTACATCGGTTTGACATCAAAATTTGTTAGTAGAAGAACCACATTATTGGTCCGATCTGAATGGGGCAAACGGCACTATATTATAGAGGTGACATGACAGAAAGAGGCACCAGGAGAACGGTGGGGTTTTTTTTTGCATGTATGAGGTATTTCTACCTTGAGCCATGCACTGTCTGATCGCCTAGACCTAGAGGACTAACAAAGTATGCTCTCGGTGTGTCTTGGTGGCCTCGCGGGAGCCATTTGTCTGTAAAAGATAACTCATATGCCTTATAGGCGCATTTTTCAAATATAATGAAGATTTCAAGTAAAACCGACAATTTTTATTTACCGCTCAATAAAGAGAGACATTATTAATTGAGACAAGTGCTTAAAAGCTCCCCCAATTAAGCAACTATAAATTTAACTGACAATTAAAAAATTAATTGGTTATTAAAAAGTTCAGGTGGACCGTAATCACTTAAAATTTAAGGCTCATATTCATTCTGAATGCCATTATGGTAATCATATGTAAATACCGACCTACGAAGATGACAATATTTCCAAGTTTTTAATATGCCTTTTTGACGGTCAACGCCCTGTATACGTTTCTTCGATTAGATTTGTTAACATTGGTTTGTTTACTTGGGTACAGTGGCGAAGAGTCTTTTTCTTTAACTGAATCAAATTTAGTAAAATATAGGCGTTCGATTTAAAATTCAATCCACTATCAAGGAGAGCTTATTTATTCAATTCGAGGATTCAATTAATCACTAGATTTGTCACTTCGCGGCGGACATAAAAAGTTTTCCGTTTCTACCGATTGAAAATATACAAACACGAACGCATCGCCTGTCAACGACTGATTGATATACTTCGAAAAAATAAAGTAACATACAAATATTTGAACGTGTGATCTTCAGTCTCATCGGATATACGAATATTCTTATCGTTTATCGATTACAATTTTATCTGTGTATCAACAGTGCGTTTGGGTTTGTTAATCGCCTCCAGATATAAGCATCAATGTTATGGGGAAGACAATGCAAATAGAAGAGAATTGTAGTATGCAAATAATCGGCTTCTAGTTTTTTAAGCGATAAGCAGATTTTTTTATCAAACAAATAATACTGTAGTCTATAGACGTAGACAATTAAAATATTCTGTAATCTGTAATACCCCCTGTTATAGGTCTGCTCAAACCTTTTTCTATTGTTCTGAGTTACAAAAAGGCGTCTCGTTCGATGAAAATCTCTGTTTTCCAAGAGAAACTTTAAGCTTAGCAAACAGGAAAAAGTCGCTGGGTGTCACATCTGTTGAATACGGGGGATGGTCAACCAATTCGAAGTGCAATTCGTGAATTATGTCATTGGCGACAGGCGTGGGTAGGTGGGTTGTCTTGCTGTCTATTTGCTTCGATTTTTTTGATATCTTTCTTTGTCTTTTAGGTTTTTATCGTGTATTGCATCTTTAACTTCCTATGTCCACCATCTTCTTCTTATTAATGTTTTTATTTTTGTATTTATGAAAACCTCAATCTACGTATGCATTTATCCTTAATAAAATTGTACGCGATGAAGTTAATGGCTTGCGATGAATTCGTAAAACGCTTAAAACAAATTTGCATGTTTATAGCTCATCGTTAAAAAAAACAAATCGAAGAATTTAACGTTCTGAAAATATTTCGCGATGCGATAAAAATATCAATTAAGTTCTTTTGATGTAACCACATTTCAAAGCTGAATTTGTTTGTGTTTTTTATTTTAACGTCTCGCCACTTGACTTTGCAAAAAATTGATGACTGATTTAAATGATCCTAAATGACATCAGACGCTATTAATATGTAGAAAATTATTATTCATCAAAACAACATATTTTTAACAGAAGTGCTCAGTCTAAATAATCTCCAGGAATCAATTCGTTAGATATTTTTAATGACTTTCCGTGTCTGGTGTCTTGTTACTGCGTCAAATGCTCTCTCTAGGTCGATGTACAGGACATTTCTGTATTGTGTGCTAAAATTTTCTCTTTTATTTTTAATGGTCTTGTGTAGTGTAACCTGGTCTGGGCGGATGTAATTTCGGCCGGAAAAAGGGCAGGTACTAAAAGCCGGTAGGTAAATTCGGCCGGAGGTTTTAAGTTGCTTCCTTATCTCATAGGTATTTTCGGCCGCAAATCAAAATCAAAGTGACGTAGAAAGTGAAAACGAAGATAATACGGAGGCTCCGCCTCAGACATCACAACAACAACAGCCTGCGGCTATTGATAAAAAAATTATACCTCAGCGGGCTACGCAGTCCTTTGCTCCGGCTACGCAGTCCGGCGTTGAAGCTGACGGCATTGAGGGCCCAAGTCCTAGTTACTCCCCAATGATTGACGAAGGAATTGATACAGTAGACGCCTCGGCCGAAATTACCCCTGTCATAAATGGTACCCCTTGATTTATGCAGGTAGGCCAAGGGATTACCGGCCGAAATTACGCCCGCCGCCTGGTCTTTAATATTTTTTATATGGGTATAATTTTTACTCTACCCTTCCATTATCTTAGTGACACATATTTCAACCTAAACTAAAGTTCGACAAAACTATGCCAAACTGATAAAGTCTGAAACTACCATCCATTTCCATTTCCCACCCGACGCCATATATTTATCTCCGTTTTAAAACCGCTCTAAGACTTTTGCACATGCGAGATGCATAATTGAGTAGTTTTCTAAACGCGAACTACTTTCTGACGTACACTGTATTCCCAGTGGGAACGCGGCGAAATGAAAATTCTCGCCCACAGGCCGACTCTGAAAACGGGGGGCCGCGCGGCCCCGTCCATGCACTTCTTACAGTAATTTATGTCGCAGCAGTTCACTCAATATAGAAAAGCTGCATTCGGTCATTCTATAGTTCGGGGGTAAAATGACAATGTGTTTACGCATAGAAAATCTGGTAATCGGCTTTTTATATATTTTGTTTACACAAATGTAGTATTTGGCTATTACTGCTGTTCTCTCTGGTATCTATCTATCTGTGATGGGGGTGTCGCTACACTGCGACCTATAAGATCTATCGTGCCCCCTTCTGCTGCCCAATCGTTAAGGATGTCTCAACGATTAGAGCAGTTCCTCCAGTCCTATTGCTTTCAAAAAGTTCATGTGGGTAGAGGTTTCCTCCTCTTCCTCGCAGAATCTGTATTCTTCTTTGTCCTAATCCGAGTTTCTTTAGGTGGCTTCTCAGTCGGCAGTGCCCTGTTAGGACACCCGTTAGTATTCTGAGCTTATTTTTACTTTTACTGATGCAGTCGTCAGATCTCTTCTGGTTATAGTTTCCCAGTAGTGTATTGGCCTGCCTCATTCCTCGTAGTCCTATCCAGTATTGGGATCTTTTGTTATTTACTTCTTTTCCAAGTTCATCAAGTATTGTACTGGTGCTTATTCCGCAGAAGGGTTCAGGTCCCAGAAATGGTGTTTCAGCCCCTTTTTTGCGAGTACGTCTGCTATATCATTACCCTCCACTCCAGTGCGTCCCGGAACCCATAGGAGGGTAACAGTGTTGTTCTTGCCTAGTTCGTTTAGATTCTCTAGGCAATCCCAAACTATCTTGGAGTTGATTACGTGGGAGTTCAAGGCTTTAATGGCTGCTTGGCTGTCTGACATGATGATGATCTCTTGTCTGCGAAAATTTCTTTCTATGTTGAACTGGACACATTTTCCGATGGCGTATATTTCAGCTTGGAAAATGCTCGGAGATTTGCCTAAACTTTCGGAATATTTGGTTCCAGGCCCATATACTCATATTCCTGTTCCTTCTGTTGTTCTAGAACCATCTGTGTACCATTTAATGGCACTTCTCTTGAGTTTTGGGATGGTATCTTTGTCCCATTCGCTTTTGTTACTTAGCTTTGTGTTGAATTGTTTCACAAAGCTAAACTTCTTTGTCATCTCATCTTGGGACATGTCCCAGGTTTGGCGAAAGGAGGAAGGAGTCGAAACTTGCGTTTGGTTGATCCTTCTCTGGTCATTCTGTCCTTGTCGCTATACTCTCCACTACTATATGGAGGGGTGTAAGGCTTAGGATTACCTCCATGGCGGCCGCTGGGCACGTTCTTATTGCACCTGTTATGCATACGCAGGCTAGTCTTTGGATTTTTGCTAGATTTGCCTTTGTACTGGCCAGCTTAGTTCTGCTGCCCCAGACTACGGCTCCATAAGTGATGGCCGGTCTCACTATTGACGTGTACATCCACTGCAGGATATTTGGGTTACATCCCCAGTTTTTTCCCGCAAAATTTCTGCACACCATTAGAGTTTTCGTGGCTTTGCTGGTTACTTCTTTTTCGTGCTTATTCCAGATGAGTTTATTATCTAATATTAGTCCCAGATGGTTTTGAGGTTAATGTTTCTTTTCCGTGTAAAGGCAACTAAGGTAGTCTTGATGGGGTTGACGCTATGTCCCATCGATTGACACCATTCATTAGTATAGTCAAGCCCTCTTTGAACTATCTCGCAGAGGGTATTCTCGAATTTGCCTCTTGCGATTATGACTATGTCATCTGCATAGCCTTGACACGATGTACCAATCTCGGTCAAATCGCAGAGGAGTCGATCCACTGTTAGGCTCCACATAAGAGGGGAGGGCACTCCTCCTTGTGGGCATCCTCTGGTTGTGCAGATGGAAATGGTGTCCCATTTTAGTCTCTGCTATTCTGGTAGAAAATAGTCGCGACATCCATCTGGTTGTCGTGTTGTTTACCCCTCTTTCTTCTAGTGCTCTTTTGACGGCTTTGTGTGGTGTGTTGTGTCTATGGTAACAGGAATATGGAAGTAACAATACCTAATTTCAAAACTACCTCTCTCCCTCTCAGTCCCTAATAGCGACGACTTTTTGCAAATATTTAAAGTTACAATGATAAAAAATTATTATTATTGAGGATAAAGATTATAATTCACACTTTCAAAACGCTACAGCACTTTTTTATTTATAACATTTTCCTTAACTTTGCAATCGTATATATTTCAATATCATATATCAACTGAAACTCTTCGACTGCGTTTTTTATTTACCTTTTCAAGTAAAATTGTAGGTGGTTATGGATTTTTGAGTATAATTTCAATAAATTCTGATTGTTTTTAATTTTTCTCGAAGTTCTTATAAAAAAAATCACCCGGCGCCCAGACTATAAGGAAACAGAGTAAAGCGGCTAAAGCTGTCGCATATTTGTTAGCCACGTTTCTCTTTGCACTTGGAGGAGATTGGAGAAGGTCTCGGTCTTCTTTTCTTTCTTGAGGATACGCTGCTTCCCACAGACTTCTTCGATGTAGGTAGAGAAGACACATAAGAACGCCGGCCTGCCCGCAACAATCTACGTGTTTTGTGGTTATTGTGGTGAACGTCTTCAAACTAACTGATCATTAAATTACGGCTGGTCTAATTCGATTTAGAATTTTAGGGTTTAGATATTTGTGGAACGGGTAAATTGGAGCACTAAAATGGAAAAAAAACCACGTTCACCGGGTATCAAATAGGAGATACCTTCTATATTGGATTATTGGGTTACCTCTGGTTTATAGCCCCTCTGATCTTCCGGTGGTAATAGTAAGAAATGCGAGGGGTAAATCACGAGTTAAATTTTTGTACACTAATGGCTACTAATGGCTAATAATTGCTAGTAATGGCTACTAATGGCCGAGTAATGGCTAGTAATGGCTACTAATGGACGAGGTCTGTACACCAAAATGGACCTCGCGGTTTACCCCTCGAAGGAACGCTTAACTTTTGAGTATTCCAGACTGCTGTCCAAATTAGAAGGAACTATATAAAGAATGGATGTACACCAAGATGTTATCATATTCAAAATTATAAGATATCAGTTTTTTACATTTCTGGAATATTTTTTTCGATAAGAAAAAAAGAGTCCTGACGGGCTTATTAGATTAATTATAGTTTAAGCTCTTGAGGGGGGTTCTAATCCCCAAATCGGAGCCTACGTTTTTATAGTTGATTCTTCGAGTGGAATTTTTCTTATGAAAAAATTAATCCTATTCTAGACTTCTTGCTTGCTATAAAAATTATGACCGTGTCGTGCCTTGAGAGCTCACAATATCGGTGGCAATTTTGTAACGCTTTACAGGGAACGAACTTTTCTGCGGTAGTAAAATAAAATGTTGCACCCATGAAAAATCGTATTTCAGATATCAAACACAGTTTATACGACCAGGATAAAAGAGTAAAAGAGATTTAATTATAAAAGTATAATTTTATAGCGTATTGAATTTAAATGATATGCAGCAACCTACAAATTCCCTAAATAGTCCAATCAACATGTCACGGCCCAATGTTAAATTTGACAAAATTTCAATCCGAAAAAAACATAATGAGTTTCTGTTTCATTAAACTAGTTGGCGAAGTTCGCAAAAACGGTTTTTCGTGAATAAAAGATAAAGTATAACTCCAATAAAGTAAATGAGAAAGTTGTAGATAATAAAAATATATTTCGATTCATTTTTTATAAGTCTCGATCGAGATGTAACATATCGAAAAAACCGTCCACAATAGGATTTTTTTGTTTTTGTTATAACTTTATCAAATTTAAATAAATTTATTTGACACTTCACAAAAATATAGCTCGTGTCTTGTAGAATAGGTACGTATTTCAAATTTTTTTAAATATTTATTAGTTTTCGAGATATTTCGATTTTTTCGAAGAAAAAGGCGCTTACGAAAACCGGCTACTCTTGCTCGAGGAGTGGTCGTAGAATAACGATCTTGAGCTTATTTTGTTCGGAAAGACTTGTACTTTCATCCTATAAAAAGTTTCTAGAATTTTTTAAATTTTAAGTACCAAAAAATGACTTTGAAAATTTGGTTTTTTTTCGATCGCTATTTAACTGTATCATTTTCAATTTTAATTGTAACGTTACAAAAAAACCAAATTTTCAAATTCATTTTTTGGTACTTAAAATTTAAAAAATTACTATAAATTTTTTATAGGATGAAAGTACAAGTAGTCCAATAAACGAAGGTGCCAACCCGGGCATCAGGTCTATCCTGCACCTTTTTTTTTAATTTGCAGGTATTCATGGTTACATTCACCCCCGCAAATCCCAGCTTTCTGAAATTTGTGGAATGGCGGGAAAATGGCCCATTGGTCTCAAAAATGTATTTTTTTTCGCCTATTTTCGCCAATATTTCCGAAAATATGACACTTAGAGAATTTTTGTTTGGACGAAAATGAAGATCAGTTCATTACCTACAAAAATGATCCTCATCATTTTTTTTCATATTTTTTGGTTTCCCGGAAAATTGAGAAAATTCTCAACCCTATGAAAAATTGACATTTTTTTGAGGATTATTTTATTTTCGTTCTAAAATTTTTTGGGGTTAGGAATTGTACTAAATAAAAGATCACATTTTGACCTTATCATCAATATACTGTATTGTAAAGTAAGCAATATGTAATCTGAGGTTATTTAATTGTAGATGTATATCAATTAGTTATAATAATTTATAATAAATGATCCTATTTTAATAATAAAAATAAATTATAGTTACGTTAGAGATTTAAAAATAAAGAAAAAGAATGATATTATTAAAAAAAGAGGGTTGTTGGAAGATAGATAGAAAATTGTCAATTTGGACAGTCACAAATTTTGGAACTAAAAGGGAAGTTTTTTAAAATTAATTAAAGTTATTAGAAAACAATAAATAATAACTAAATTATTTACAAAGCAGAAGAAGGAGAATTAAAAAAATATATTAAAGGAGTTAGAACGTTATAGTGTAGGAGATGTTTGGTTGTAAAATTTTAAAATAGCGGGTAGATTGAAAAAGGTGTGAAAAGTAAAAAGTTAGAAGAAGTCGAGTGGTGTCAAGGTCAGAATTCCAAAGTCAGGAGGTTAAGGTTAAGAGGGGAGATTTAAAAAGGTGTGAAAAGGAAAGAGATAAGTAGTAATAGTTTTTTGTAAATTGATTGTATTCGTGATTAATTTATTTGGATATAAATAAAAAATTGGCAACAAACAACATCAGATTTCATATAAACTGGTTTGCTGGTATTGTCAGTATGAAATAAAAAAAAATAAAATGGGATCATTTCAAATTTTGTTTTGTTTCGAATATATAAATTTAATTTTTCATTTGGTTTATTATTCAAAAATAATTTTTTTAAAAAATATAAAATTATAGATAAATTTTAATTCCTTTATGTTCATAAAACATGACAATATATATCAAGTATTTTATTAAGTGCATGAGAAAAAACTCTGCCTTCAAACTTTCTCAAATTGGATTTTTTTACAATAAATTTATTAATCAAATGCAAAAAGTGAAAAAAAGTTGGTTATTATTGCCTTATCTTTCCTTCCACAAATTCCACGTAGCTGAGATTTTCGGAGATAAATGTACCTATGAATAACTGCAGATTAAAAAAAATTGACGGACAGACTTGATGCTCAGGTTTGGGGTTTTTGTGGCGTTAATTTACTGGACTAAAGTCTTTCCGAAGTAAATAGGCTCAAGATCGTTATTCTGCGATCACTCCTCGAGCAAGAGTAGCCAATTTTCATAAGCGCCTTTTTTTTCAAAAAATCGAAATATCTCGAAAACTAATAAATATTTTTGAAAATATGAAATACGTACCTATTCTACAAGACACGAGCTATATTTTTGTCAAGTATCAAATAAATTTATTTAAATTTGATAAAGTTATTGCAATAACAAAGAAATGCGATTTTGCACAGTTTTTTCGATATATCTCGATAAGTTACATCTCGATCGAGACTTTTATTTATATATTTATATATTTTTATTAACTTTCTCATTTACTTTTTTTCATTGGAGTTATCCTTTTTTTATTCACGAAAAACCATTTTTAGGCAATTATTATTTTTTTTCTCCATACGACCCTATTTTTTGTTTTCGGGTTGGACTAAAAAGAATTGTCCTGGCTAGGACATGAGCAAAAATTATTATGTTTGTATAAAATAAACAATCCGGAATATGACCCCAGTAATATCATCGAACATCACAGTAAAATTAATTTTACGATCCAATTTCATTTACCGCAACATATTTTACAAGCCACTTCAGATTTAGAAACACGATATACATACGTAAAAACTTAGGGGGAAGAAAGTCCGAAGTCTCCTTAATACAAAAATCGATGATAGAGATTGTATCTTGAAGTATGCGTTCCACAAAAGAACATTTTTCACTAGAAATCACTTGAACTTTGCAATTATGGTTTCGTCACGCCATTCCGCGGGGAACGTTTCGAATTAATAAGATTACCTGGTAGGTTATTTGTATTTTGGTTGGATTTGATAGCGTTTAGGTTGAAAACAACCAATTTGGGTAATTATAATCACCTAATTGCTACCAAGCAAACGATTTCATTGGTGTGCTCAGGAGAGTCGAATAAAGTTTGAAATATCCAGAAAATGTAATCAATTTTATATAGGAGAAACATGTAGTCCTTTTCATATAAGACTTAATGAATACCAATCACCAATAAATGGAATTCTTCAACTAGATTATTTAAAAAACCTTAAAGAAGAAGAATAATGAATGTGTTTCTAATTAAAAAAAGTTAATTGCAAGAAGGATATCCTCTATATCGGGAAGTTTTTTCTCTGAGTTTTTGCTTATTTGATTATTATTATGAAAATTTTATTTATGGTTTAAAATCGTCCCATATTTTTTGTTGTTTTATTTTTAACTCAAAATACATTTTTGAACACAAAAAAAGGAGCCGAACTAATTTCCCCCGTCTATCGGATTCTTATTCACTGCCTTTTTTAAAATTAAGTTGTTGCTAGGTAGAGAGCTGAGAGAGTTGGGGAGATATCAAAAAAATGGAACATTCGAAGCAGGTTTTTCAATATCAAATGAACTTGCAGATATTCCGGTTCTTTTACATACCTATAAAATTAATATTATCACCGCCATAATTTGATGGATAAATATATTCGCTTGAACCGCCTTTGATGTATACAGACTGATGCGAAGCTGTGGAATCATTCGATACTAATATTACTACAATCATATTATCGGATATGGAGTCATTCTTAAATTTTTGAAAAATCCGTTATGATGCTTTATACTTTTTTAAATATACCAGACGGTTTGGTCGGTAACGATCTACTTAAATATTTTGTGGGAAATTTCTTGATATTAACGTATACTTTTTCTTTTTCAGGTGAGTGTCGTTAGTTTTTCAGAATTGGAAAAAAAATGGAATCTGTAAGTATAAGATCAGTTCATCAAATCTAATGAATGCGTAAGAAAATGTAAATTTTAGCAAAAACTTTTTATAACAGAGGTTTTGAAAGAATACGGACCACCGATATTGTATTATTTTAGTACAGTGAAATAAGACTCGAATTAGGAAAAAAATAGTACAAGAAAAAAGTTGTTGATTCATGTTCTTTGGACTATAAGAAACAATGCAAAATAGTTTACCGCGGTAAACCACCGGCACCATTCCTTACAGACCGAGAGATGGTGACAAGATAATAAAAATAAAAGAATTCTTACGCTTTCCGGCCATGATGGAAATCGCTTTTCTATTTATGAAAAATTTTAGCAAATTTGGGTGATATTATACTGCCTGCCTTTGTAACATAAGGTAGTTAACCCAAATTGAAGCTGTAATAATTAAATGCAAGCAATCCAAAGTAGCCGAAAGGGCTAAAAGAAAGGGTCACGTGAAAATATAAAAAATTAATGCGCCCTCGTTGGAGCAAGGGTGGAAAGTTTTGGGAAAATTGAAAACACATTTTCCGTGATTTCAAATTTTTTTATGCACGCCATTTACCAACTTCCGGTCACTGGACGAAAACCACGAGCGTACGGCGTTTTTCGTTGATTACCTGGCTCGTATTTATTTCATTTCATTCATAATATCATCTCGCAGACAAATTGGTTCTATCCATATCATTAAGAGATATTTCTTTATTCGATGGCAAGAAAGAAAAAACAAATGAGCATCTTGGTACGGTGCCCTTTATGAATGACTATCTTCATTCGTGAAAAGGTACTTACAGATAACAGTCGTTAAAAGGTATGCATGAGATCCCAACAACCCTGAAGTAGTAGCGCCATTCAGGTAGACTGGTTCGTTCTTACCTTGCACTTCTCCGATGCGGCGTTGCCAAACTTTTTTAGAGAGATTTATCAGACTCGTTTGCTTCAATAAGGCTAGAAAAAATTTTGACACGACTTCGTCCCATAATTATCTTAATAATTAAATAATACGAATTTAATTTAAGAAATTTCCTCTATCTCACATGAAGTAGATAATCATTTTTCTCCGATGGTCCTTCGAGCCGCGTAAGTTTGGCAACTAGGGGGTCAACTCGTCGTGGGAGAGAACCCACCAAAAGGCATTCAAGGAATGCGAATGTCTTAACGCTACCTTATTAGTCACTATCAATAAATTGATCCGTATTCAGGTCGTCCATGAAGCAGTCCTAAGTGGTGGGGGGTGAAGTCATAGCTTGCACGACTGCAAGCTGCAAGGCAGCAGGCACACGCTGTCACTGATAATAAGCGATTTTTAGGTGTGACTGATAGTACGAGGGACGGTTTGTAAAAATACAAAAACAATAGTAAGTTTTAATTTGTAGTGCAATAAAATGTGTCTCAAGAGAGGATACAGTAAGAGTGGTGGGAAAAAAGTTCCCTTATGAATAGAATTTGGGTTTAATTACCCTATATTACCGTATTTATTTAGCTCAATTTAAATTTTGGTGAATTAAATATATGTATACTGGCACATGTTATGCCCATGTTACGCCTTTAGACGAAAAATAAATTGACATTATCAACATTTACAACAACAAAAGATTAGTTGAAAAAAATGTTAAAAAATTGATTTAAATTTAAAATAAGCTTAAACTTCAACCAGATAATTTTGAGAGGTTCAAGCAGGTTCTAGCTAATTTACCTAAGCCCTTAAATATTTTTAAAAATCGCAACTACCTGAAAACTTAGCGGCTTCTGTGATGGTAAATTATGTCGTTTATGATTCACGGATAAGCTCTTTTAGAATTACTTTCAAAAGGTTTAAGGTATGCATAGTTGGAAAAAGGTACAGACAGTAGGATCTTGCTTAGACAGATTACAGTTATATTGAGGGTTATTGAATACAGTATGTGGCGCCAATAACAATGGGAAGAGTTTTAAAAATAATGCAAAAATTGAGATAAACATAAAAATAAAAAATATAGTAATCTTTCACCTTTCGTACCAGATACTCAAATTTTACATTGAACTCATACTGCTGATTTGTTAATTCACTTTGCAAGATCTAATACTGATGAGATTTTAATAATCATTAATTTTTTCCATCATTCAAATCATAAAACCTGTAACTCCGCCAGTTTTAGAATTTGTACGCCTTTCATTAAAAAATTGAGTATGTGAATATGTACGAAAATAAAAAAATGGGACACTCTGTACTATAATAACACGAGCTATTATGTTTAATTGACATCCAGTTCAAAATCTTAAAGTTATGTATAAGCAAATGGACAAAACAACGTATTTTCACATTTATATTTCTTAAAATTTTACATAGAAAATAAAAATTACTGCACCCTCTAATATTTTTATTTCTTTCTTTTCCTTAAAAATAAACTTATACACGTCCGTCTGGTAAATATTTCAAAATAATAAGACTAGTTTTTTCATTACAAATGTTTATAATATAATAACAAAAACTACCTGATTCATAGGCGTGATTTGGGATTTTATGTGACGGTATAAACGAAAATTGATAATTTTGCATTTACATGACTGGATCTGGGTCTCACTAGATGTCACAACAACTTTCGTGTAACCCCTGATGGGTGTGTTCCGGGCGGGATGTTATCCCTTGACCACACCACGTCTTTCTTTCAAATGGATAAAGAATAATAACAATCAAAAAATGAGAAACGACAGAGATAAGGGAAATGATTTTTTTAGCCACTGACCTTTAATGTTTGTTTTTCTCTAAAATAATGCAAAAAAATTAATACTTGATATCACCATTCTCTTTTTTATTTTCAATATTTTCGTAATAAAGTCATTAAACTAATCGAAATGTCGCAAGCTTTTGTTCCATTCCATTATCCATTACGATACAATTTTCGAAAGAATATTATAAAGACCTCCCACAAAACTTAATGATCTCAAAACGCGTTAATAAAACTGGTTATAAAATATTAGGCCATCCAAATTTTTAATGTTCTTTGAGATAGAGTTAACTCGCACAGGTGGGCCATAAATTAAAGTTCCCCCATTGTATAAATAAAATTATTAATTGATACAGCAATTATGCGATCATCAGTTGGTGTATTGGGACACGGGTATCTCCATTAGACCTTCGTTGGGAACAATAACAGATAAAGTTGAATGCGTTTTGTTGCATTTAACTCACCCCTCTCGGTAATTTACACCTGTCGTGAATGTCGCACGTCAGTGGCGTGCCAAACATACAGATTGTGAAATAATTCAAAAGACACGACCAGAAATTTTGGTTTCGGTAACGTCGCTGCACACGTTTTTCAGATCTGGCTTTCGAAAACAGAATGATGAAATCAAGAAATCCTCTATCTAAAGAACTTAAAAACCTATTTTTCCGACAAATCTCAGCCTGGTTTGATCTCACAAAAAATATATTCTTACCAAAATTGAAGAGCTTGACAAAACACGTAAGCTAGTTCCAACCTGAACCCGATAACTCAATTAGTTCGCGAAATATCGCGATTTGAAATTGCAAACATGAAAAAAATTAATTAATTAACAGGTACATTTCATATTGCCCCATTCAAATCGCTCTACGGCCATTCTGGCAACGCTACTGCGCATAATTTTTGTTTACGTATTCAAAATCAGTAACACATAAATCAAAGGAAGCGTCAAAAGCCAAAAAAGAGCCAAAGCCAGAGTTAGAAAGGATGAGGCCTTACCTTTTAACGTGCAATCTTATCTATTAGATCGATGCTCACCAATCTTATCTACATAATGAATTTAAGAAAAACGCACCCATTATAAACAAATTCTCTTTCTCCTGTAAATCTACGACTAAAAAGAGTGAAACACAACCAAAAATCGTGGTTAAAAATAACTTTTTTACTTTCTATTTTACTATAGATAAATATTTAGAAATACATAGTCATCTGGAATTATTTCTCTCCTATAATCAAACCGTATTTACCATTTAATACTGAAACCCATTCATCTTTACTGATACATTAAAGTTCAAAAATATGTTTTATGGGATCTAAATCATAAAAATTACGAGAAATCACATGTTCTAAAACAAACTATGGGTAATAAAAGGCCGTTTTTATTGATAAAACTGGTCGAGGGACCGGCTCCTGAACGTTACATAAATTGAAATGTTATCTATCAGTAGCTGTCAAATTATTTCCAGTCGTAAATTTTTTGGGATTATCTTTATCGGTGCTTAATTTAAAAAGTGGAATTAATTTTATCGGCTTTTCTCTATTAGGATACTCGTCGTTGACGATGGGTAAACTTTTGAAATTCTTTCAGAGAAACTCGACGATTCCTGATTCTGTTAATTATCAACATTAATAATATACGGGATGGCGCTTATATCTTCCTCTATAATAAGCTAAACGCGACTCTTTTCCTCATTTATAATTGAGAAATATATATCTACGTACATGTACCCCTAAAAAACGATTTTAAAATCATTGAATTTGTAATTTGCGCGTAAACGCATTTTAATCGGATATCAAGTTAGTGACGTCACTCACTCCCACTTAAAATTTTAAATGTCACCTCCATCCGTTTCTATTTGTGCTTGAGTGTGGTTTGAGTCTATACTCTGTTTGAAAATGATTGGTAGCAGAATTTTTATGACCCAGAAGATAAACCCCAATATAACATCATAAATCAGTGGCGGATAATTTCTAAAATAAAATGTTTAGCATTATTTGCTCCAAAATGAAATCTTGGGTTTTCTTCCTAAATTTTTTTAAAAATACCAATTTATTTCAATTCTTGGTAAGTATGTAATCTCTACATGTAGAAAATATTTACAATTCAAGATCAATAATTAGCCCTCAACTTTCTTAGAAGGGATTAAAATCGGCAGAAAGTGTTGTGCAGATTGTAAATTATTTTAGTTAAAATTTACATTTCTGTTTGTGTAGTCCTGTGATTGGAACACGCAGAATTGTTAGTTCTGTAATAATAGGCGATAAAAAGCAATATTGATCAAGTGAATTTGAGCAATAAAAATGGCACAAACGTCTAATAATACTCCTGTAAAATTAAAGTGCAATTTAACCGTGCATATGAAAACTTTAGTGTTAAATGTACATGACGCTCTTGTACATGAACATTTCAATAGTACTGTTCGGATTATAGTTTCTAAGTGTTCACATATGACCGGAGTTGGAGAAGCAACCATTTATAGACTTTTGAAGCAACGAAAGGATGGAAGTATTACAGTAGCACCTAAAACGTCAACAGGTAGTAAACCCACTCAAATAGACTATGAAACAACTGATCCGAAGAAAAGTGCATTCGTTTTATTTACAAAAAAAGATACCTACTTTGGATAAACTTTTAGTAGACATTAATGGAGACGAAACTTTGCCAAACGTTAAAAGAGACAAATTGTGGAAAACTTTACATGAATTAGACTTCGTTTGGGAGAAGAACGATAGAAAATCTGCGCTCATAGAGAAAGATAAAATTATATGTTGGAGGAGGCAATATTTAAGGGAAATTAGAAAATTAAGAAGAGAAGACAAAAATATTTTTTATTTAGATGAAACATGGATAAATGAAGGACATTTTGTAAAAAAAGTTTGGCAAGATAAACAGGTTACAAATGCTCGTTAGGCATTTATAGAAGGTTTGTCTGCTGGCTTAAAATTTCCAAATGGTAAAGGTCCCCGTTTAATTATCACTCATATTGGAGAAGATAAAGGATTTTTGATAGAGGCTTGTTAGAATTTGTTTCAAATTCTACGAAAGACTACCTTGAAGAAATGGCTGCTGATGTTTTTGAGGAATATTTTAGTCAAGTGATAGATTTATTACCGACCAATTCTGTAATAGTTATGGACAATGACAGTTACCATTCAAGATTAAAGGAACCGTTACCTAACACTAAATGGAAAAAGCAAGAACTCTCCGATTGGCTAATAACCAAAGAAATAGTGGTAGAAGAGGGATTACTCAAAAAAGAGCTATTGCAGTTATGTAAACAACATTCACCAAAATTTAAGAAGTATAGTGTAGATGAAACAGCAAAAGAACATGGAGTTAAAGTGTATATTTATTATTAAATTTTAAGGAAATGTCATAACCTAATATCTAGCAGGTATACTATTTTTATAAAAATAAATGTGGGTACTTATTATTGACAGTTTACTACTATTTTTTATATTAAAGTAATTTCATGTTTCCCGTCACTGAGATATAGAATTATTGGTTAATCCTTTAGGGTTTGCTTATTTACATTTTATGATGTATTGTATTCGAGATTTTTCGGGGTGGTCATACAAACTGAGTATAGTATATTATATTCTCTCATTTCCTAAATGTTAATAGTTTTTATGATTGTTATTTAGTTGCTTCTAAATAAAAAGTAGTATACTTATCGTTAAAATGACCAGAGTTGTTAACAAAGGATCATATAAATACTGTTTATTTAACACAATTTGGTGGCTGCGATTTTTGAACTGGAAAGTCATACAGAATCCAAAAATACGTATCAGCTTAGGTTTAGAGATATTTCTTATGGGTCCTGTTTTTCTGGGGGTTATATAAAATATATCATAGACCTAATATGTCCCTCCCCTTCCAATCCATCTTCCTGGGAAACTATTGTTCAAAATCCTCTTCTCTGGCGAATATTTAACCCCTTCTAACATATCTATATATATATATTTCTCCGCCATCTTATTTGACGCTGGTGCGAATGTTATGCGGGATGAATTTTCTGGCAGGAATTTTAAACCCCTTTTTGTTTGTTGTTTTTCCTTTTCCAAGGATGTCTATTTTTTCCTGTTAAAGACCCTGAAGTAGCAAACATTGATTTATTAAAAAATTACGTAATTGCAATTAAAAAATTTTCCGTCAGTTAATCTCAAACGGACTCCAATCCAATAGCGTTAATTCTATCAACAGACGCAAATGAAGACATAAAAAGGATGATAGTAACAACAAGCGTACCGCTCGCATACAAATATGGGTCTGTAACCTCACTCTTAATTGACGTGTTGTCAAACAATAGCGTTTTGACCTATTGTTATCGACTATCAACTAATACCGAGAGAAAATAAAAATTGTCTGTTGATGTTCATCGAACCATTCTACGTTGTACTTACTATAATGATATTAATGATGGTTGATGGGGTTATAGGAATTCCTATGTGTTCAGGTGTCTAAATCGATGTTATCTAATGATATATACGTAATCAATAAGCCCTTTTGTTCAACGTATCCCGTATTAATGAAGTCGTTTTTGTCATATTTATATTTGATAATTTTACGACGAGATTTCTATAACAATGTCCCAAATGCTGCCTTGTAATCATAAAATTTTTAATTCGTATAAAAACTTGGAAAGTTCTTTGGAACTTTTGTAGAAAATATACAGTTATTAGCCTTAATCTTGATAATAATTTTTATACGATTACCTTGTCACAATTTGCTATACAAAAACCTAAAAATTATAGTCTTACCCTATAATTATTTTTGACAATGGAATCAAAGAATACTTGCGTGTTATTTTATTTTGGAAAGATTTTTTTTATTTGAATAGTTCAAATGGAAACGTATATTCAGTCAAATTAAATCTTTTAGCAAAAGCGTCTAGTTTATGCATGTAATAGGGTCATTCCATCGTATTTTAGTACTAGTATTAAAAATGCACAAATTTGTTTCGTTTTGAATTTTTTGCGATTTTCACATTTTTCAACTCCCAAAAGTGATGAAATTTCCTATTTTTTTATCGTTTCTAAATGTACAGTAATAAATTTAAAACCTTACGGTCAAAAATAGTCTTTTATTGGTTAAAATGACATCGAGTGACCCAATATTTATGATGTACCATTTCCAAGTCTGACTTTCTGAATTATGAAGTCGTTTGGAAATATTTTTTAAAGTTTAAAGACATCTGACATTTTCGACGAAATAATCTACTGAGGGTCACTTCATAAAAATCACTTATCTTTATTGTTTACCAGCCGGAAATTCCTAATAGAATATTTTAATGGACTTAAACGATTGGTTACGGAATTATTAAGATTTTCAATGACTCTATCTACCACTTAATAAAAGCACAGATATCTTTTTAACAAATAGATTTACTTAACAACAAATATCTCATTCATCATTAGCATCAATCGACTTCACGAATAGTTTCAAATACAGGGTGGATCAATTTATATTAAAATAAAAACAATATTTTATAGATATGGTAGTGTACAAGGGAGGGAAATCTAGGGATTTCTTCGCAAGATCAGGGGTACCACAAGGGTCTAATCTTGGGCCATTATTTTTTTTATTACTGATAGACGACCTGCCGGGGAGAATTCAGTATTCACATTGTGCATTATTTGCAGACGATTTCAAAGTATTTAAGGAAATCAGATATCAAGAAGATGTAATTCTTCTACAGAAAGACCTAGATAGTGTTAATAAATGGTCCCAGGGGAATCGCCTATCATTTAATGTTGACAAATGTTTTATAATGCCAATGACTAGAAAAAAACGAAGGATCGAATCCCAATATATAATAAATGATAAAAAAAATAATTAAAAAAACAGAATGTAAAGACTTGGGAGTGACAGTAGATAAAAAACTCAATTTTGAGCAGCATACGACCAATATTATTAACAGCATATAAAATGTTAGGCTTTATTATTAGAAATTCTTTCAAATTCACCAAAATATCCACACTAGTAACACTTTATAATTCATTTGTTCGTAGTACACTAGAATATGCTAGTATAATATGGACATCTTATTACTCAGTTTATAAAAATGAAGTTGAAAAGGTACAGAATTTTTTTTTAAGGTTTCTATATTACAAAAAACATGGCGAATATATTTACAACCTCAGTTATCCCTCTTCCTTAATTGAATTTGAGTTTACAACTTTGGAGACAAGAAGAAAAGTGGCTATTGTGTTATTTTGTTTTATAAATTATTATATATGTAGTGGATAATCCCCACTCGCTGTCACAAATTAGCCTAAACTGTAGTATTTATTTCAATAACAGACGAAGAAATATATTTAGCTCTAAATTAAATATCGAAAAAATTCAAAAAAATCTCAAAGTCGGTACCAACAAATAATATAATAAAATTATATTGTAAATGCAATGTTTATCTCTCCTAATCTAAAACAACTACTCCTGGGACAAAAGTCCCCACAGGCGTTGAATTAAAACGATTTAGACGCGAGTTGGAACGCTGTTAACCAAACCAACACTTTGATTTTGTTATTTGAGGAGTTTGTCATTCCCAGACCGGTTTCGGCATTTTTGTGCCTCATCAGTGAGAAATAGACAAACTCGACACCGCATCTCTAAGCAGTGTCTGAAGAAAACATTGGATCCACCGGGTACTTATAACCACTGAAAGTGACGAAGTCGTGTATTTATCCAACGCCCTCTTCACTCAAATAACAAAATCAAAGTTTGCAGGTATGCATCCCATCAAGCAGGTTAGGAAAATATCAGCCAGACTGGCAGTTTTTGAAGCAAATAAATTCTCCATATCTCAAATGTGGCCCTATTTTCAAAATTATCTCTTCTAAACCTCGTACAAACCTTGGTTTGAATTATTCTCCATTATACAAAATGTGCTATCTGGCAAACTGTTTAAGTAATATAGATTTTTATAACGAATGTAATATAAAGACATTTAGGAAAAAGTTGAGAACGAATTATCATCCCTAGAATTATAATATATAGGTATATATTTAGTAATTAAAATTAAAATAAAATTTGTAATCATCCAGTATGATAATTGTAACTACTGAATTGAGTTAGGTTATAATAGAATGCTTAGTTATGTACCTACTGATATTAAAAGAATGGTTATTTAGTTTTAGTATTGTAATCACTGTTCTGTAGATTACTTAACGAAATAAATAAATAAATAAATATGCCGCTGAAACATTTCAATTGTAGCGTTTTTCTCGATAATTTCGAGGTTATGTTTGAAAAATGATCAATACAAATCAGTTTTATTAAAAAAATCCCCCTTTATCTCACCACTTGTACAAGGAACCCACTTGAAAATTTTAAATTGGACAGGTGGTCGAGTGATACCTCATTTGAAATTTGTTCTTCTAGTTGTCGAATTTTTAAATTTTAAAATAAACCAGATGTACAAAATTACCGCGGCCATCGCTTTTTATTGATTTTATTAGTTTAGATTGGCAAGAACTGACGTCTCAATATTAAATGATTTTACCACGCGAATTGGCTAAAAATATTATTTTCGGGGAGGTTAATCCTACTACTGATTATATTCCGAATGCCGGTTCCAAAAAATGACATTTGCAACAAAAAAACAATATGATAATAACGTGGAACAAATTTCCAAATCTGTTGTCAACCTTTTTTGTGACATTTGTAACTGTCTGTAACTTAAACGTTTCGGTCATTAGTTAATCCCAAAAATTATGAACCCTTTAATATAAAGAAAAACAGCCGATTTGTGATCGGAATTTGGCATTGCAAAGATGCATCGACCGAATCGACCCATTTTCGAGGTGCGCCAATGACCATTGGTTGGTCTGCCGTTGCAGGAACCCGTTTGGACACCTCGCATTCCATTCAATGGGTATGGGTCGTCGTCGTCGGTATTTGGATGACCAGACTATCGACCCATTGCCCATTGATCTTCAGGATGTTCACATCTAGGGGCGGACTCGACAGGATGAGAGCGGTTGTGGGAAAAATCTCACGATTGCATTAACGAAAAACGAATAGTTTCAAAAGGAAGTTGTTGATTTTAAAAGTGTAGGTTGTGGCTCAAATTAGATATTAATATTATAAATAAATAAAGATGGGAATGTCAAAATCACGAAAATCCAAACTTTGACTTTGTCGCCTCCTCTTTCAAAATCCAATCGAAATATTAAAATGCGGTCTTCAAGAAAACATTTCTACATCCCTTCTTAACATCTCTTCCAATGCACTTATTGCTTATCCTTGAGATAACATTTTATAAAATAATTGTATAAAAAAATCACCTGTTCCTCAATTTCAAAGACAAATTCTGCAGTTCTTGTTCCTTCGATGAACTTCATACAATTTGCGCATTCATTTAAAAATATTTAGGCAACTGAAATTGATTCTTTTTCCTCCCTTTTTATTTTAGTTTATATATTTTTTGAGTCCGGTTCTGTCGATACCGTGATCTCTCTCGGTTGCTGATGATACGTTGGAATTCGGATTTCCCAGAAAGTTATTACAATTTTTGTGTATTAGCATGAATTTGCTATATTTCTGGTGGTATATTGTAATCGAGATTCCCCTATTGTTGTTTTTATTCGTTGTTCAGATCAATTTCTAGGATTTTAATAAGCCTTCTTAGAAAACAGCATAAACATTTCTTTAGAGTGCTATAAAAGTAAAAAAGTTTGTTGTTTCATCCTCTACAGCTCGCTATTTACTTAATTTACAGTTAAAATTACTGATACTGCATATTACTGGGCATTTTTGAAGTCCTATTTAGTCATAATTATCAAAAGAGGTACAAAACAAGGTTAAGAACACCCCCTTCTTTGATTTGCTTCAATTCTGAAAGGTCTTTACGCTATTTCGCTATCATTGAGTCTTGCCGCTACCCTAGTTTTTAAAATGAGGTATTATATGCCCCTCATTTATATTTAAATCCTTTAAGAAAGAGATGAAAGGGAATGAGAAACATTTTATGATGTATTAAAATAAAAAACGACTTATTTTCTATATTTTTCTACCTACCTAAGTAAACAGGGAGAAGAGACAAACATTTTAATATTTTTTTTACTATTTTTCCCACACTTTCATTCTATTCTTAATCTTTTTGTAACAAAACATACTTGTAGAGGAATTTGTGAAATCTTGTCGTTTTTTCCCAAAAATTAGTTAATAAACCAAATAAAATAATATAAGAAGTTTCTTTGACTATTAAATTTGACTGACTCAACCGTTTGTTCACCTCATTTACTCCACTCCCATCCATATTCAATGCTTTCCAGAAGCAAAAAGACAGTTCGGCATGTTGACAATAATTATCAGAGAACACCTCCATATGTATGTTGCGGATGACTCTTTTGATGCCTCGTTATAAGAGCTCTGCTTTTTCCAAGATAAACCGCTTTCAGGCACTCACTTTGTCGTAGGACGATTTCAAACAAACATAGGCGTATCTTCGAATGGAGAGTGATCTGATTTGCCCAATAAAACATTCTCGGGTTTAAAAGTGAAAGAATAAGTGCCCAAAACTATAATAATAATATCACAGCTCTTCATTTGAATATCTAACCAATAGGATGAATCGGGTCCACGTGGAGTTCTTTGTATGAGAGTAACAAACCGTGCGGAAATGTTGAGACACGTGACTTTAAGATGGATATAAATGGCTATTTTAAACCTTCATAGTTTTTCTTATGGAGATTTACTTGTGAAAATGACTCGAAATGTGAAACTGAAACTCAGATGGGGGTAAAAATCGACCTGTTAGATCGGTGTCCTATATATTTTTCCATTATTAGATACACAGTACTTTTCGCACCAATCTATCCGGAGTTTTGTTGGATACGCCACTGGAAAACAGAAACAGTGTCTAGACTTTCATCATCTTTAATTACTCCGACTAACACTTTGGCTGACACTTCAATCCGCAATTATGTAGAGTAGTTCTGTTGAGGATGGATTTCAAAGAGATTCGTATTAACGTCGAGTGGGTCAGACGACTTGGCTATCGATACTCTATTTAGATTAAAAGTTCTCAAATGTTTTTTCGAATTTGATTTAATTAGGGTAATCGGTGGTATGTGAATTTAGGGTAAATTATAAGTAAATTAAGAAAAATCAAGACGACTGAGTAAAAGTTTCGGAAGCAGTGGGTGTGGGGGTAACTAAATATACGTTTTGTGGCTGAAATACGCATCCTATCAAAAAAGTGTAATGTAAAAGTTGTAGATAATTATAAAATCTAAAACTTTTCAATTGATCATTTTTCAAAATAACCTCAAAAATTTCGAGAAAAACGCTAAAAACAGTTTTTTTTTCTTTTTTTTCCCGCAAAAATAATTTTTTTATGAAACTTGGTGAAAACGTTCTTTTTTGTGTTTTAAATAAGCTGTAATTTTTTCAAAGCAAAATATTTATTTTAATAAATTCAAATTAAAAAAAAGCCTAATTTTTTCATATTTTTCCATACGAACAATATATTTTTCTCATATCGTCTTAAAGTCGAGGTTTCAACAAAGAAAATGAGCACTGATGAAGTTAAAAAATTGAAAATGTGTAAACCAATTTTTTCGATTGAAAATTAGGCTTTTTTTTAAATTTAAATTAAATTAAATTTAAATGTTTCCTCCCCGTGCAAGTTAATGGGGTGCACCTCCGCTAAGAACGGCTCTGAGGATAAGATTGAACAGGGTGGTTCCCAGGAAAATTATAGTTTTTATTCAAAAGGTACTAGATAGGCAATGAAAAGTACTAGATTCTTAAATGTTGTATAATTTTGATATCTCAATGTTTGCGACCAATATATCGAATAATTTGAATAACTACGTGAATATAAAAATAAAAAAATTAATTTTATAACTAAAAAATATAATTTTGCAACAAATATTCGCTGATGAAACATATTTTCTTCTGAATCATTTGGCATGAATCGATTTATTTTAAATTCTCAGTATGGTGTATTCATTTTTTTACCGTTAATAAACTGTACATTGATTTGCAAATTTCGTATTCAATGAATATTATTCAAATTAAAAACCATTCAGAATAACAATAAAATAATTATCATAAATCGTCCCATTTTTGAATATTTTTAAATAAGAAAATTTCACGTCAGTTGAAATATGTGAAAGCATACAAAAAAATACTCAAAAATTACTTATGTTGTTACTTTAATCTGCACATGTCTAATGTCGTAATTCTTGGGAGCTGTGATTTTTATTATTTCACATCATTTGTGCAGTTTGATTACTCCCAGTAAAATATTTTGGTATCCAAAATATTTCATCTTTATCATACTTTAATCTGCTGTCCTAAAAAAAATGTAAAAACCACTTTTGTCATTTTTAAAAATATGTTCCGCAAAATGTAGGACATTTTCAAATATTATTACATCTGAATATTTTTTAAAATTTCGTAAATTTACCTGAGAAAAGTTTTCAGGTATTTTTATAACTCAGAGCAATAGAAACAGGTTTGAGCAGGCCGAAAGTCGAGAGTATTACAGATTGCAAAATTATCGATTTTATAGATTATTCGATGAGTTTCAGTTGCACTTTTTTTCAAAGGATAAAGATAAAAATACGGAAATTTTTATTGATCCGTAAAATACCTATACAATTTTAGAAAATGGCTTTACAGTTATGCGTAACACCCGTCATTTACAGCATTACAACCATTTAATAAACAAATTATTCGGAAACGTTATATAACAAAAATACTTTCCTGATTATAAGAAATGATACAGTGTGAAATTATATATAAAATCCAACGTTTGTCTATGTTATTGTGTAAGCCACAATTTCTTAGAAATCCGATACAGTATAACCACGGCTAATATACCAGCGTGGGTAGTATAAGCCAAACCGTGTATTTAGTTTAGAATCAACGTTATTTAATTTGTCGTGGTTATTTTTTTCGATAGAAAAAGATTCGTTTAACAGCAATAGACAAGGGCCAAACCTTTTTAAATTACCCATTTGTGTCTATTTTTACGCATTTAGTACCGAAAATCTATTTATTTATTTATATACGGACATGCCAATTTACAGAAAAAACATACATATTTATGAGACAATTTGTACACTACTTTATCTACAAATATAATCATAATCAACTAAAACTAAGTTAAAACAAATGAATGTACCTCATTTGATTTTTGAATGAATATGTGGATGTATCAAATAAATCAATGATTTCTTGTTCTTCTGGGATTGACATTCAGATTAAAGAGTTCAATTAAATTTGGGCAACTTGTAGCTCCATTTATAACTTTGTGCAGAAATCTCAAATCTATTTCCGCTCTTCGATGTTCCATCTGCAAACATCAAATAGCAGCTGTGTTGTATTATCTCTGATATATCATTAATAAATAATAAAAAGAGTAGTGGACCTATATGGGATCCCTGGGGAACCCCAGATGTTACAGAAATTTCTGATGGCACAGAACCAGCATATTTGACATACTGGGTTCTACCTCTCAAATAAGATCCGATCCAGTTCAAAAAGTTACTGCCAATGCCTAACACGGAGAGTTTTGCAATTAGAAGGTCATGATTGACTCTATCAAATGCTTTTGAGAAGTCAATATAAATAGAGTCAACCTGTTTAAGTCCAAACTGTTTAAAAGAAAATGTTGATAACTAACCAAATTTGTGTTGGTGGATCTTCCTGCGGTGAAGCCATGTTGGTTTTCATTATGTTCCTTGTGTCATGAGTAAGTTTCTTAGTGATCAAACAGTCAAGTAATTTGGGGATTTCCAGATTGCTTACTCACGGGACGATAATTCTTTATGTCGTTCTATTCCCAGATTTATGGATTGGAGTGAGAAAACTTTGTTTCCAAAACTTAGCAGATGTTCCTGATGATAGAGAGATATTTAAAACGATTTGAAGGGGTTTCGCCAGAGTGAATATACATTTTTTTATTAAATATAGAGGAATTCCGTTTGAAACCATTTTCAAATTCACCTGTGTACGAATCAAAAAAAACAGTCTAATAAATATTTATATACCGCTTCGAGGTTCTCGACTTTCGTCCCAACAATGGCTTCTAATAATTTATTTGACTTTTAAGTTGATTTGTTTTGCATTCGGTGGATACCGATAAAAAAAAACTTTGTTGTCTGAAGTGTTTAACGTGACAATAAACATTCCAAAAAGCGAGGCGGCGGAATGCTTCCTGGGAACTGTTCAAAATTAGTCGTTCAGCTGATAAATTTTTCGAGGAGGAAATTTATACGGATAGTAATTACTTCCATTAGGTGATATTTGAAAAGGGCACCAACAGAGTTTACGTATATATTTATGTTACATAATAAACACGGTGAAGTATAGTTGATGATTTTTATATGGGGTAAGTATTTAAGATGATACGAACCTGAAATAATATACAAACTAAAGATTATGTACAAAAATTATTTTCGTTGATCCTCATTATGTTTGGTATCTAATAAATGGCGGTAAAGAACGTGTGCAGTTGTCAAAAAAGGGCGGACCAAAAAGTGTGGACTACCTGTCACCAGAAAATGTCCTATAATCCTATAGCCTTGTGATTTTACCAGAGTTTAGCTGTTCGCATAAGTTCGTTATTGTCCGGAGTTTTCTTTTCGTCTTCATATCCTTAATTTTTCCTGTGATTTGAACTGTATTCCACCCTTTTTGGTCCGCATTTTGGACCGGCCACGTTAGCCGCCCTGGAAGGGAATTGAGGGAATGGAATTTGGCTATTGAATATGAGAAAACCTTTGAAAAAACTCATAGCAGGTCAGAAAAAATAATTATCTGGCTAGGGTACTAAATATTTCTTATTTTGTAAAAACCGTTTCCGCTATAATCGTACCATTTTTTAATATTAGCACACATTCGGAACTTACTGTAAAAATCGCTGGAAGACCGAGCTCGCGCCATCATCAAAGAAATTGTTATTTAGAGTATAATATACAAGTCAAGCTGGTTTACAATCTGCGTCGGTAATATAATGAAATAAAGGTGTGTTCGTGCCTCTCTCGCCCGCACCGCATCAAACGAAAAAAAAATGCGAAGCTTGCTGAAACAAACGAGATTCACTACGGGAGACTAAAGATGATTTCGTTAGTTACGAAACGTGTTGATCGAGAAGTTAATGGAGAGACGTCAGAGTGTGCGTTGTATATACCTCTATTAACTTTAAAATTGTTGAACGGTCTTTATTAAAATGGCATTTTTATAGGCGATATTTAAAGTATCACTTGATGTTAAAAAAATGCTCAGGAGGAGTACAAGTTTGTAATAAGTAATTTTTTAATATTGCCAAAAAATCTATTTTCTAGAGTTTAATGCAGCAACTAGAAATATATTTTAGGTGGGATTTGTAGCCCACATATTTTGAACACTCAGTATTTTCATTTTTATCATAAGGGAGCTGCATCTCCCTGACGATGACATCCAAAAATTGATTTTTAATTAATATCTCAGCAACCCTTGAAGTTTTAATACTGAAAAAAGATTATAAAATAGTAATTAACTAATTAAGTAATTATATTTTTGGATTCCATTTTCAGGGAGGTGTAGCTCCTTTAGGAATCAAATCGTCCAAGATGTAAATTTTTGTTGCAAAGACCAAATCGTTCGAATCGCGAAAATCTAAACTTCCACTTTGTCACCTTCTCCTGTCAAAACCGGACAAGATATTAAAAAGCGGTCTTCAAGAAAAGATTTCTACATCCCTTCTTAATATCTCTTCCAAAAAGTAAAGATTTACAGCTGCTAGTTTTAGAGAAATGATGTAACAAAGACGCGATTGTTGAAATCCTCTTTCCAAAAAACCAATCAAAGTGGAGTATAATGATTTGAAAAAGGAAGAAAGTTGACTCAAAGTCTTCTCCACACAAAAGGTTATATTTAATTATAAATTTAGTACAAACACGTTTCGACCCCAGCTGTGGCTATCATCAGTGTTAAACAAAAGTGCCTACAAATAAGAAACTATAACTCACCTCTTGAACCAAATAATCTTTTTACTTTATAGTTTTCCTTATTTTTGGGCACTTTTGTTTAACACTGATGATGACCACAGTTGGGGTCGAAACATGTTTGTACTAAATTTATAATTAAATATAACCTTTTGTGTGGAGAAGACGTTAACTTTCTTCCTTTTTCAAAACATTAAGTGTTCTTAAAGGTTTAAAAGTCGATTGGACTAGGCAAATTGCTCTAGTTGTCGCATTTTGTTGTTTTATAAAGATAATAATTAAAAATAATATTCGAAAACCTTTTAAAAATCAATAACTAATTTTTTTCCACCCTGTAATTACCTCTGCTGGATATTAATAAATAAGTAATGACCGTAAAATAACATTTTCTATATGGGTTAAAACAGCGGAATTTAATATCCAACCATTTTTAATGCAGGTATTTTTTTTAAATGTTTTATTCACTGAATTTTTATATACGGATGCCAGCGGTACATAAAACCCGGTTCTTTTCCAAATTAAAATATAAAACGTTGGTTTTTATGGCTTTAACTTCATTATTTACTTGTTTTATATTCATACTGTCATTTTCAATTGCTTTAAAAATTTCATTCCCTTTTAAAACAAATTGTTTATTCGCGGTTTATTTATCATTTGAATGAATTCAGCAAAAATGATGCAGTGTATGAAAGAATGTCGAAAATCACTTTGATTTTTTTGTTATTTGGGGAAATCCACCAGATAAATTTCCACGGCCACTACTGAATGTAGTTATTCTGAAAAGAAGCATTCCCGCTCTTGAGACTGAAAGAAAGTTCTGAAACACTTATGTATTTTATACGTATTTCATTCTTACTCTAGTGTGAAAATGTTCATTCTGTAACACCTAGCTATAAATATCACGTGCGCATCCTAGATAGCCATGAATTTCATGTTTGACAGTTCTACGTGACGTGTTATTTATTTAGTTTGAATTTGCCTGAACAAAGATAAGCTGCGTTTTTTGAGGTTCCATTTTACTATATTCAATTCCTACTTTCTGTGGCCGTAGAGAAAGTACAGTTTGTTACTCTGGAATGAAAATTCGATACTAGTGGTTCCTCAACCTTGTTACAGAATATACTATGCTTCCCCCTAAGTCACTAATTTATTTCAGTTTGAACTAGGTCTTTTAAAAAAAGCTACTTCAATATTAGACTACGCCACTGGCCGATTGCCAGGTATTTATGGGGGAGGTTCGTATTTTCGGAAGATAGCAATATTACCTGGAACGGCAAAGGTGGTTGCCTTCTACTAATATAAACAGTTTTCGAGTCTAATCGCTTTTGTACCATCGACAATAAAAACAGCTTATTTCGAATTAATCTCTATAAAGAATTTTAGTCAAGCATGTAGAACCCTCGAACAACAATTCAATTTGGAATTCGACTCAATGGACCAGCTGATTGGTTACAATGAAAATTTGGGTCACAGAGGTGTATCTAAAACTTTATACAAACTAAAATCGAGATTAAAGACACCATCCAGATCGCTGAATCGGAATGGTCCACTTCGAGAAAGAGGTGGAGCAACTCCGTAATATTTTAAAGGACGAAACATACTTTAAAATAAGCTGAAATTTTAGCTGATTTTTATCGTATCCTGTATTGTTAAAAAAATATACTGTTTTCTCGTCCAAATTCCGCTCCTATTCCATTTGAACGATACTAAATTCTCATTATTTATCAATGAAGTACGGGCCTGGATTGAATGAAAACGTTTTGTCGTAAATGGACAAGAAAAAATTCGGTCAGAACTACGGGTGGTCCCTTTTAATGAGGGTACGGGCAAATAGTGAAATTATTAGTTTTAGAGGGTCTATTGTGATGATGAAATAACAGTGAATAAGCAATTTTGTTTCGCTCCAAATGTTTGAAAGACCTTTTTGTAACAGTTTTCTAATCTGAATACGATTTTTATGCATTAAATGAAAATATATACATCACAATTTGACAGTTAAACTTTTACCTTCATGTGACGCCTATGGGATAAATATACGTATGTATTAGTGAGGTATAATTCGAGATTATGGAATTACAAAGCGAGGCAAAGAAGACCGATGTTTACAAACTGCGGTATGCAGGGCTTTAGCATTTTCATCGCTATTCGTAAAAAGGATGTTCCTTATCTTTTTACAACTCACTTTTCGAATGGGAATTCAAAAGAGGGGATTTATTTTTATTATCTTCTTTATTTATTTGATCTGTTAATTTTATATTTATACAGTTCTTTATCGGGTTAGTCGTAAAAAGGAGAGTGGTTAGTTGGTAGGTTGTAGTTTAAATTTTGGGTTTTGGGAGACTCGTTTTTCTTTGAATGTCCCGATTATTTACACACGAAAGGTTGCCGGAAATTAGCTTTAAAAGGTACCGGTAATATACACGTAGCGTTGAGTGAAAATTAAAATCTCTAGACAGTACGCAAGTTACCCTTATCGATTTTCATTTTCATGAAGTTATAAATATTTATTTCTACCATTGAGCCGGGTCAGTAAACTAATTGGTCTATATGTAGAAACTCATAAACCACCAAAATACCCACTGTTCTACGTTTATGTGCCTTCGTTAACAATCTCGAAGCTCAAACAGTTGATTTGCTGTAATGATTCAAGACTAACGATATTTTATATATAATACAAGCGGCTTTTGCTGAATTTTAACATGACAAAATAATTCTTATAGACACACTTCGTAATAACATTGTATGCGGTGCTTTAAGTATGACGCTGACAGAAAAAGTGTAATTTTTTAATCCAAAATGGGTACAAAGTAGCTCAATACTTCAGTCAATATTTTCCAAGTACTTTGAAGATGTATTTGACTGAAAATCATCCCGCCAAGCGGAACATGACTAATTGATGGCGATATTCACCAAGTTTTTATTTAAATTTATTACCTTTGATTGATAGGAGAATACGCGAATTCAAATTCGCTAGTTAAATGAACCGTGTCTCAACAAAAACTTACGAAATTATCTGAAACAGACTCGGTAATGAAGATATTAGGTGACCGCGGCTTTTTTGTAATGTTTTGTAGCGTTACATTTTAATCGAGGTATTATCTCCACCGTACTTCATTCATATCGGGCTGGTTTGTTTTTATATTAACCTGTTTGTCGCAAGCCGTTTGGGAGGTTTATATTTATATCGCCGCCTGTTTTCTCGTACCGGATTACTCGGAATCTTCTTTTGTCAATATTGGATTTTTCTTTGGCGGGTAAAACTATTACATCATGTGACATCAAATATGCTAACAGATTATGGTGTACGTTGGCTTAATATTCTTGAAAAATTCTTAGCAGTAAGTGGGTGGTCGGAAAATTTTAGCGTAAATTAAGTCAATTAAGAAAAATCAAGGCGACAGAGTAAAAGTTCAGGAAGGGGGGTAGGGCTAGGTAACTATACATTTTGATGGTTGGATATTGGTTTTTTTACGATTTGTGGCTGAAATATGCGTCCTATCTAAAAAAAATTAATATAAAAATTAAAAAATCTGAAAGTTTTGTATTAATCATTTTTCAACATAACCTCAAAATTATCGAGAAAAACGTAAAAACATCTTTTTTTACTTTTTAATTTTTATCTCCCGCAAAAGCGCAAAAATATTTTTTTTATTTCTTATTTTTCGATTGTCTGAAAAATGTTTGGACATTTCTGTTCTTGAACATCACCATTAGCTGAAATTTGCGTGTCACGTATTCAAACTTATTCAAGCTAAATAATTTTTCTAAAAATTACCAATTAAGGGCCTAAGTTTCGGCTCCCATTATCACTTCTTTCTTAATTTTACAGTTTTTCAATGTCTTCTTACTATTTTTGGACAAATTTTGCCTGGTTAAAATGGCTGTGGGTTACAGAAAATTCACAAATAATCAGACAGTATAAATTTATTCAGAAAGGAAGCTTCGGACATAAAAAAATCTTTTTTATTCTAGTCCACAGGCTACATTGTGTTTCTTTACCCTGATACAGGTTTATTCTTGAAGTGAAGAAGTCTCAACTTGTCTGCTACGTCCGGATCGTCGGGTAGGTATTTTAGTAATGACCATACGCGTTAGGTATGCAGAATGACTCATTCTAAAATACCTGAAACTGAATGCAGAAGTTTCGTTGTTAGAGAGAATCCGAATACAATGGTGAAGCAACTTATCGAGGGAATTTTTGCACTAAGAATTTTTAAATTGTGAAAATTATTACTATAATATACCAGAGCCAATCATTTTTGAAACAAAAAAATCCTTAGCAGTATGTGGATGGTCGGAAATTTTTTAGCGATTTTCTCGACAATTTTGAGGTTAAGTTCGAAAATGATCGATACAAAAGTTTTAGTTTTTTTAATTATCTACAACTTTTACATTATACGTTTTTCGATAGGATGCATATTTCAGCCACAAATCGTAAAAAACCAATATCCAACGGTCAAAACGTATATTTAGCTACCACTCCCATCCCCCTTTTTGAACTTTTACTCAGCCGTCTTGATTTTTCTTTATTTACTTATAATTTACACTCAATTTTCCGACAATCCACATACTGCTCATAATTTTCCATAAATTCGGGGCTCTACAGAGTAATAAAACCTAGTACGGTCATTTACTTCTAATGGGGTCAAACTAGCATTATACCTGTAACTTTTTTCGGAGAAATCGGATCGACATGCGGTTTTTTTAATATTTTCGAAAAATTATCAGTAATAAAGTCTACAACTAACCTCTTTACGCTCGGACATTTATAATTATTTATTTAACAAATTGGACAATTTTCAGGAGCAGAGTTATTAATTTGTTAATTAGTCAGTTCACAACAATTGAACAATAAACAATTATGTGCTACAACTTTGTGGGCATGCTTCTCCCCGTGGAACAGGAGTTTTTGGAAAAAATTCGAGTCCTTTAAGTATTTAGAGAGCAGAGTTATTAATTTGTTAATTAGCCAGTTTACAACAATTGAACAATAAACAATTATGTGCTACAACTTTGTGGGCATGCTACTCCCCGGGGACCTAGAGTTTTATTTGGAAAAAATTCGAGTCCTCTAAGTCTTTAGGGAGCAGAGTTATCAATTTGTTAATTAGCCAGTTTACAACAATTGAACAATAAACTATTATGTGCTACAACTTTGTGGGCATGCTACTCCCTGGGGGCCCAGAGTTTTATTTGTTAATTAGCCAGTTTACAACAATTGAACAATAAACAATAGCTTCGACATCTACAAGATAATGTGCGACCTCGAAAACCCGCACGGGAAAATTTTCCAGCCCTTTTGTTGAACAGGCAGTCATGTTTTCCGAAATTGTCCAATTTGTTAAATAAATAATTATAAATGTCCGAGCGTAAAGAGGTTAGTTGTAGATTTTGTTACTGACAATTTAATTCATGTATAAAAAATCCCATAAGCCGCGTGATTTTGTCATTATGACAGCGAAAAAAGTTTGCCCTAACTTTTCCAGCGACAATAACGGAACCTAACTTTTGAAAGCATGACAACCAGCATTGTAAACAAATTTTTGATGACGTTATGTCAATTTTTCTCAAACTTGCGTTGTCAGAGTCTTCGAGTGGAGAAATTGAAAAAGCCATCAATGATAATGTGCCTCGCAATAGGTAACTCGGATTAAGATTGCAGCGCTCATGCGGTGAAATTGAAACTGTGCTAAGGAGTAGTAGTTTGTTTACTTCGTGCTTTCTTATGGGATATTTCATGTGTATTTAAGTTGTTTATTTGGTATCAGTTTTGTTTTTTTGAATTATTTCTAGGTGTAAATTGTGTATTGTTTTTGTCTAGTGTTTAGTGTGACATTCATTTTATTTTATAAACTATACATAAACATTTATTTTATATCTTTAAAAGTGTGATATTTCCAGTTGTATTTAGGTGAGTAGTAGTCAGGAGTTTTACTCAAATACATTTTAGTCTCAAATTATTGTTTCCATTATTTTTTAGAAATGAAGTTAAGCATTTTAGAGTACATGAACTATTTGGGCGGATCGGCTAATTCTAAATCTGTAGTTGAAGGTGAAAATGTCCTGAATGCAGGACATCTTATTTTAGCGGGAAAGACCATAGAAACTTATGAGTGGATAGAAATATATGGTTTGTGTTTACAAACGAGTGCATTGGAATCTAATCCGCATGAAATTACTGGGAAATTATCTATTTCTAACACTGTAAAAGTGGAGAACCTCTTATGTTCTTGTAAAGTTATAGCATGAGGCTTTAATGTTTTTACCATACCTTTTTGAATAAAATCACTTTCAGTAAAATGTAGAGAACACACTCTCATGGTATTTGAAACTTTCTTGCCAATTTTTAATGTTGTGATCCACAATCTTTTCCTATCCACTAATTCTCTATTGCCAAGTTTGGTTTCAAAAAAAACGTTGGACGTTCCTGCTTTTGGAAACGAATGAAAACTTAGTTCAGGGTTTCTTTTTCCCCATGATGAACACTTAGGTACAAAACAATAATGATTACTCATTATAAAAAAGATCAACAAATCAAAATTATTTGTAAAAACAAGACAAAAACACTATGAAAATTACTTAACAACGCTAAAGAAATAACTCCTTAGCTCAGTTTTCGCAGTTTTCACCAGAGGGCGTATCAGTTAGGACGAGAAGCGAATACTGTGAATTGAACTACATCAATTTGGCGAGAATTTGCGATGTTTTGTTTGGAAAAAAAATATGAACTCATTGCAGAAACTTCCACTGAAGAGTTTCTATTTTATGTGACTGGGCATTCAATGCATGAAGAAGAACAATGGAGAAAATTATAAAGAGAGTGCAGTCAAGACGATTTGGAACACTTCAGCAAAAATGTTACAAGAGAAGTACTTTAAAGATTATAAAAGATTTTTTAATCCGTTCACGGACATACAGTTTAAGAAAGCGAGAAATGCACGCGACACAAAACGCAAAATTTTACAAGCAATCCCAGAAAAAAGGAAGGTGAGTTCTAATGCTCTCACAAAACGAGAAATTTTTGAAATGGCACTGTCCTGGAGTGAAGAAGAACCTGTAGGCTTCCAAAGAAAATTTTATCACATTGCTGCGTATGAATTGGCTTGGAGAGGTGGAGAAGGAGCATATTGTAATGTATTCTATTTTAAAATCGAGACAGACAACCGTGGAAGAGAGACCGGAAGAGTTGAATATAACCCAGTGTTTTCGAAGACAGCACAAGGGGGAAATCAGAAGTTGGCCGATAGTAAATGGTTGGTAGCAAACACTGCAGAAGATTGTCTTTGTCCAGTAAGATTGTTTAAACAAATTATGGGAAAACGGGGAAACCATATCACATGTGAAAAGTTTTTTTAACTCCAAATCCTTTCTCGCAAAAAACAAATTCGAAAGGATGGTATAAGAATTCTCCTATTGGGATAAACGAAATATCTAAATGGACCAAATCTTCGGCAAAAAATATTGGACTTGATATCAAGCGGGTGAAAATTACGAACCATTCTAATCGAGCTGCCGCCGTAACTGGAGTGGTATAGGTGAACAAAAACTTGTGAAAATTACGGGACATAGCAACCCATCGTCATTAAAACCGTACCTACAAAAACAGTTACTACCACCGCTCAAAATACTAGCATGCAGCAAAATATTAACAAAAGACATGAAAGTTCTGAAAATCAAGCTATTTTTAATCAGTGTTTTTAACAAGTGTACTTTTCCGTTAAATTAAATAAACTAATTTACATCTCATTTTTTAATTTATTGATTTACATATTCATTAAATTGTCTTACCGAATTACACTCTAGTTTTTTTTGAGTCGAAATAAACTTGACATTTATAATTCGAATTTTGTTGCCATTAGGTAATTCAACTCAAAAAACTGCCTCTGAAAAAATTACGAGTCCGCAACAAAATTCTTATTGTTACATGTCAAGTGATAATTTTTCGAAAATTTAAAAAAAAACCGCATGTCGATCCGATTTCTCCGAAAAAAGTTACAGGTTTTTAGTTTTTTCATAGTTTGACTCCACTACAACTACACTACAACAATAGAAAAAGGGTTGAACAATCCGAAAGCTGATAGTCTTACAGATTAATAATTAATAATCTCACTTCTTTCTTGATTATTATTCAACAGTTGATAAAAATAAAATGATATTTTCTTATTCTATTATTTATTCGTTTTGCGTAAACCATCAATCCAAGTAATGAGTATGGTTTTTCACGTTCCTAGTCCGAATCGGTAAATTCAAGTTAGTTAAGAGAGAATTACAGCTTCTTAGCCATATAAGCTAACGTTAACTGTTGTCTCGATGTAACCATTTCACAAGTTTTTCTACCTACTTATCTCGGTACTTCTGATTAAATTTCTCTCGATATTTTTTTGTTTGTTAGTAGACTCTTTAGGTAAGATCTCAGTTATCAGCTATGCAAACGGTAGCAAATTCTTGAGTTCAATTAAAAAATTATTTATTTAACTAATTAAACAATGATAATTTTTATGAAATGTTTGTTCTACTCTGTTTTTAATAAAAAGTTAGTTTTTTGTACTTTTAGAATTTTTATTTCATATTCAAGCGTTTCTATTCATTTTCAATTATAGATTTTGACACTTTTATCCCAGGTTAAGCTGTTAATAATTACAAAAAAAAATAACAAACTATACGATTGACTAGAAACAAAAAATCATAATGCAATATAACCATTATTCAATAATTTCCGAGTGTCCTTTTCAAATATTCAGAGCGAAACTAATTTCTCAAAAGTATTTAGTCATCACAATAGAAGCCATTTTATAGCTTTATAGTTATCTATGTGGCAGCATGTGCCCTTTTGTAAGAAAAAAGGACCACCCATATAATAACATAAAGTATAATTGGAAAAAATTTAAAAAATTTTAGTAAGAACTATTTTCGCCTGTGTAACTATTTTTGCTTTGTTTATATAAACCCTTGTGTTAAAAGGTTCATTAATATTTAAAAATGAAGAATTGTTATAGTTCATCCAAACTCAATTGAATAAGCTGAAAAAAATCAATAAAAACTCTAATGGATTTGCAGCTTTTGAAATATAACTTTGCGTATTTTCAACAAGTAACAAATATTATACACGGTACGTTTCTGTTCTGCATGTCATAAATAACTCCAGACGACAAATAGCCATAAAAATAATGTACGGTGGTTTATGGTAACAGGCGGTCCGTACAATTACTGATTGGTTTCCACGCAAGCGAACGGTTCGACTCAATCTAGTCTACTGTTTAGTGTATAAAGAGAATAATATTTATTTAAATTTCTGTTTTCAACCTTTATAGCCCTTATGTAACCCTATATATTGAGCTGAAGCTATGAGTATTCAAATGAGATAGGAAAAAGTATATCTATAATCATTTGTTGATCCCCGATCTCCTCTCTAATGTTTTTTTTATTGTTACAGGTGACTTGTGTGGCGAATCGTGTTGTACAAAGGATGTAGAAAGAGAAGCTTACAGATTTAATCAATTATTTGTAGATAAATATTTAAAAAATTCTATATCGAAGATTTCCTCTATCATTGAAACGCGGGCGAGGAAATTTGATGGTAAGTCTTTTAATTTCAATAAAAAAAAATAGTTTTTAAAATAATTTACTAAACAATTTACCATTAGCACAGTATTAATTGTTTATTTATACTTTTTAAAACGATCTACAAACTTTCGAAGATATGGAAGCAGCTGTACCGCTATTAAATTAATTTCAAATTATTTTCTTGTGGTATATAAAAACCGTAATTTCATATTTTCTACTTTCTATAAGTTTATAGTCTACCCAGATAAAGCATGCAAAGATAAAATGGTTTGTATGTGTATAAACAAAGGAATATAGATTAAATTATTATGCTTAATCAAATATTAAATTATTACGGAATGATTTTTTGTAGGTAATTTTAATTCAAATAACGAGGCTATTTTTAGAAAAATAATGTTCATTATATATACTAATTATTTCGAAAAATTTTTTCTCTATAGGGAATTCTAAAACGTTTTCTCAAATATTCGGACAACGTTTTCCTATACTAGATTTTTCTCACAAAACTGTTTCTTTCTATACTATCTCTGAAAATATTAAAGTTATGTAAACTCTCCCAATCCCTGAAATAAAGTGAAATAGAGGGTGTTAACTCGAGAATTTGTCTTTGACCAAATGTCGTTTCCAGATCAATTCCAAGGCATGATGAAAACCTCGAAAAAGGAGTTCCATGAAATGTTTCAACGCACCTATGGCAAAATTTACCTCAAAAACTCGGACGTCTTCAGCGACTTCTTCGACGAACTGGAAACCTACTACAAAAAAGGCTCCGTTAGACTCTCCGAGACCATGGACACCTTCTTCGGCATCCTCTACCAAAGAATGTTCACCGTAATCAACTCCCAATACACCTTCGACGAAACCTATTTGGACTGTGTCTCTAGTCACATGCAGGAGATGAAACCTTTCGGAGATGTTCCCCACAAACTTGGAGTTCAATTGAGGAGATCGTTCGTTGCGACAAGGACTTTTTTTAAATCTCTGATGAAGGCGGCGGAGGCGGCCGAAAGACTGGGGGAGTTGAAAGTGGGCGAAGAGTGTTATAGGGAAAGTACTAAGATGAGGTACTGTGGAGTTTGTAGAGGGGAGGATGGTGGTGTGCCGTGTTCGTTGTATTGCATAGCTACGATGCAAAAATGCTTGAGGTACCATACGGAGGTGACTAATTATTGGGATAATTTAATTGGTAAGTTTTTTTAATAGTTACTAGGGTATAATTTTTCTTCCAGTAAAACCAACCTCTCCCAACGACATATTTGACATCTGTCAATAGGGTTGCCAACTGCCAATATAATAACTCACTATAGTCTATTTTTATGTATGAGAGAGTATTAAAATAATAAAGCGTTCGTAATCCATAGGCGTACCACTTCTTTTAGTAGACAGTTAAAATATTTTGTGAAGTTATACCTCGAGTATTTTCGTATGAAATAACCTTTGTATAAATATAATAAATATATCGGGTGTACACTTATATTTTCACCTAATTAACCTGCTTATAACTTCTAAGCAGCTGAAGGTAAAAAAGTGCAATTTTTTCTAAAATATTTTATTTTTCCACAAGGTATGTTAAGAATATTGTGTCAAACGGGTTATGTAGGTATAAGGGTTTAAACTTTGACTTTTAAACAACGTTACGTTCATAAATAATAATTTTAATATAAAAACTACTTCTTACCTACAAATCCAAATCAGAATCGAAATCAGAAGATGAACTGTCGCAGCCAATATTTACAATGAGTGGATCGATCATTTCATCAGTAATATTGTCCAACTTCCACATTTTCTCTTCTTCTTTAATCGTATGATTTACTGCCTTTTCCCAGTTTTCAGGCTTCACATTATTTACAGCCTCCAAAAACAACTGTTTAACATCACTCATTTTAAAAGAATTATTTTTTCTTGAAACTTCTCCCTTTATCTGTGCCCATATCAGTTCAATCGGGTTTACTTCGCAATGATATGGTGGTGATCTAACCACCGTCATCCCACGATTTTTTGCAATTTCATATTTTTTTAATTTCTCTTTATGAAGGGAACACAAATGATACAGTTCTCTTCTCACAGAACCGGGATGGAACTTAATATTCTTTGAATTTAGCCAATTCTGTAAATCTTTTTTTAACCACTTGGTTGTGGGCATTTTTTCTGTAAGTCTCGAGTGATAACTTGCATTATCCATTACTATTATACAGTTCTGAGGAAGAAGATCTATCATTTGTTCGAACCACTCTTTAAAGACATCAGCATTCATGTCCTCATGGTAGTCACCGGTACGAGTAGATTCAAAAGTCAATAAACCACCTTTAACAAAACCGTTTGAACTACCGATGTGTACTATTATCAGTCTGCGCCCCTTTCCTGATGGTGGATTTAAACCAGTAGATAAATTATTTAAAAAAGCCTGTCTTCGACTTGTAACAGTTTCATCTTGCCAAAATTTATTTGATGTATGTCCCTCGTCGATCCATGTTTCATCTAAATAAAATATATTTCTTCTTTGGTTTCTCATTTCTTTTATAGTCCTTAGGTAATTTCTTCTCCATACTACAATATCGCTTCTTTCTATTAAAATAGACTTTCTGGAATGCTTTTTCCATAGAAAACCTATTTCTTTTAAAAGTTTCCATAGTGTGCTTCGACTCATTTCAGGGTAATCCTTATCATCTCGAACCGTGGCAAGAACTTTGTCTACTGTCGGAAATTCTTTTCTAAAGAAGAACTTCCTTCGAAGTCTTTCTTTCAAATGATTTTCTATTTGAAATTTTGGTTTTCCTGGAGCTTTACGTGCTGTTTGAAACTCGCCACATTTCTCTTCTTTAACAACTCTGTAAATCGTAGATTTCCCAACACCAAGCGTACTACTAACTAATTCCACTGTGTCATCAACACTTTTACATAAATGTTTGTCTGTAAATGATTTAAAACAATTAAATATTAATGTTTTTTCATTAACTGTTAAAGGACCGATTTTTTGTCGTTTACGCGGTACTTCCAAATTTTCCATGATCACACTAGAATTCACAATAGACTGCACACTGCACCTTGCATGTTGCAACTAAACGACATTTAGTAAGCTGTCAAGAATACACAACTGGACCTCCTTACTAAGGGATTTATCTACTTATAATTCGATTACTGTAAGAAATTCTTGGAATTAAAATAAAATAAAATTGGCAAATAGGTACTTATTGAAAATAATCTTAAGATACGGCTATGTTATCTTTAATACACAGGGCTTTTGGCCTGTCTAAACTTTTTTCTATTGTTCTGTACAGCTTATGGTTATAAAAGACCAATAAAAGACGCAAAACTTGTATTAGCTCAGGTACATTTATGACAATTTTAGGAAATATTTAGATTATTCTGTAAAAATATTTAAAATGACCGAACTAAGTTTTGCATTAGAAATGCTGTTTTATTACTCTCTCATGCATAAAAATAGACCATAACTCACTACGATTTTGCCATAAATCTTTTAATTTATTTTCAGACGCAATCGACAAAGTCGGAGACAGACTTTTGGGTCCTTATAATATCGAAATTGTCGTCGAACCATTGAACATCAAAATATCAGAAGCGATCATGAACTTCCAAGAGAGCGGCGCTGAAGTTTCCAAAAAAATTTACACCCTTTGCGGTAAGCCGACATTCAGCAGACAAAAAAGGAAGGCGGATTATAAGGATGCCACGCAGGATAATCCCACTATGGAAATAAAGATCGAACCAATGAAAATACCCGGAAGGAAGAAACATAAGAAGACGATGACAACTGTTGAGAACCAGTCGACGCCTTTGGAGAAGATTATCACTGATATTAAGCAGGTAATGATTTTCATATGAGTTTTTCTGGAATTGACATGGTTGCATTTATAACCCCACCATTTTAAAACTACTTGGGGTACAAGTTTAAAATCTGGAACATGTGTGTAAAGATAAAGTAGAAATGTTTGCTTACAGACCGAATTTTAATATCTGAATTGGTTTTCAATTGCGGAGGTGTCAAATTCGATGTTTGCATTTAAGGGAATTTTACATAGACGCGTTTATAACCCCGCCATTTTTAAACGACTTGGGGTACAAGTTTAAAATTTGGACCATATGTGTCAAAATAAAGTAGAAATGTTTACTTACAGACCGAATTTTAATATCTGGATTGGTTTTCAATTGCGGAATTGTCAAAGTCGATGTTTGCGTTTAAGGGAATTTGACATAGACGCGTTTATAACCCCGCCATTTTAAAACGACTTGGGGTACAAGTTTAAAATCTGGAACATGTGTGTAAAGATAAAGTAGAAATGTTTGCTTACAGACCGAATTTTAATATCTGGATTGGTTTTCAATTGCGGAGGTGTCAAAGTCGATGTTTGCGTTTAAGGGAATTTGACATAGACGCGTTTATAACCCCGCCATTTTAAAACGACTTGAGATAAAAGTCTAAAATTCGGTAGAAATATGTAAAAAAGATGTGCAAATGTTTTTTGGAACACAGAATTTTAATATTATGATTAATTTTAAATTGGAGAAATGGCAAAGTCTAAATTTGCCATTTTAGCGTTTCTACCATTGTTGTTAACTTTTCCAATTTTTTTATAACTTATCAGTCAGTTTATATTGTAAAGCTGTTTCATTTATACTTATATTTATTTAATAATTTACTCTGCACGATAAATATTTTTATTAAAAAGTGGCTACTTGAACGCTACTTTCTTTACATCTAAAATTTATTTTTTTATCTCTGTAAAAATATCGGTAAATTAGTCGGAATGACTCGTTCGCAAAAGCAAATCAATGATATGATAACATCTAAAACATATTCAATTTATTTTTTTGCTGAACACCAACATTCCAGTATATAGGTAGCCCGTTTGATCTAAAACGAGGCGTCTGGTTCAATAAACTGATTATTAAAGTATGCGATTTTGTTTATTTTCACATACTTACTTTTGAGAGTTTTGTTTATACTTTTGCTCCCAATGATAACCAGTTTAAGATTATGAAGTGCTATAAGATAAATTGGTTTTGGAAATGTGATCGTTATTAGCGCAGCTATTAAATTGTAGACCAATTTATGAACAATGCAAATTTTTATGTCCATCTAATCAGTTTCGATTTGCAAATTCGCCCAAATTACTTGCAATTTTTGGAAAGTTAAAAACATTTATACAAATTTATTTTAGAAATAATTGCACTATTTTTATTCCAGAAAATCAAAGAAACCAAACAATTCTGGCTCAATCTTCCGTACCAATACTGCAACAATTTATCAATTTTGAACACTGTCAATTTAACAACGTCTACTCAATGTTGGAACGGTACTTCCCCGAGCAATGTCTCAATGTACCTTCCTAAAATACAACTGGCCGACCATCCCATCCTGAACGAGCAAACTTACGTACTCCAAGGGTTGACTGACAAGCTGAGGAAGGCACATCAGGGTCAAGAAGTCGAAATGGTAGACGATACAGAGGAAATTTTAGATGGAAGCGGATCTGGGTCAGGAGATGGTCCAGATGAAGATGAAGAAGGAACGGAGCGGAAGGTAAAAATATTTTATTTAATTTTGACATATGACAGAAGACAACTGACTTAAGACGCATGAAACAAGTCAACTCGTACTACTCGTAGTTATTTATGCGAAAATATAAACCGACGAGTAATTCACAGTTGCTCATATTTGTTTACAGCAATTTTACTATTACACAAAACCGATTATGTATGTAGATCATTCTATTTATCAGGGTTTATCAGGCTGAAGGAATTTTTATTAGTTTCGGGGAAGTCTTAAAAATTTTATGTTCTTATATTCCATTAAGTGAAGGATGTGTTAAATTATTTATACTCTACGAACTCATTCAGGCAGTGATGATGGATATTTCCTCTCTTTTACATTTTAATAATTAAATATATTTGTCGATATGAGGGTGATCCAACTTACATTTTTCTTTTTGTTAAAGGTGGTAGAGGAAGAAGAAGAAGACAAAGACATCACCTTTGTGGAAGCCAAAGGCAAATTGGACGAGGAGGTCGATCGGGCGTACCCGACATCGCCGCCTAGTAGTACGCGAGTGCCCGAAGTTGTGAGGACATCTAGCGGAAACACGAATAATACGAACAATATGTCGCTTACTAGAGCGTTGATAGCGTACCTTTTGCCAATGATTATGGCTTGGTTCGGAGGTGCCATAACAAACTTGCTGTGATAGTTTATTTTATTAATTGATAGATGATCTTGTAAAAAAGGTGCTTTCACTATAACAAAATGACCTTAGTGCCGATTTTAAACTGGATTACAGAGTAATTTATTTTTTAATTGAATATTCTTAAAAGTTGACGCTTGTCAGTATCAGAAGACAATTAAAATTGACAACTGACATGTTTCAAATGAATATTTTAAAAAGCTGTCGCTTGTCAGTGTCAGAAAGATTAAGCAAGATGTAGGTGGTCGTGACAATTGACATTGACAACTTTCAAATACGGGCCATTCACAGAATAGCTATAAAAATATCAGTGCTGTACAGATTTAGCATTTAGATGTGATAAATTGCAGTAGTAGTAGTAGTATACGTTAATGTAGATAAATATTTACTTTCGTTTCTTATAAAAAACACTGCAATTTATCTTCTTTCAACTTGAAAGTGAAAGTACCTGAAGTAAGTTCATCTTTCTTTATTGTACATAGTCAAATTTTGTATATAGAAAGTGTTGAATGTGAATTTATTAACGGAGGGACCCAAATTTGCATTTTTAATGAACAATATAAATGTGGCATTCGTGTTTGAAAGAGAGGAAGACTTGATGTTGGTCTCCGTGGGCCAAATATGCACTGAGTGAAATGATATTTTTTAATATTTATGTAATATTGTGATAGTATTTATGAGTAAAGAGAAAATATTCGTGAATTTGTTTTTTTTTTATAAAATTCCCTGTAATTACCCCGAGGAAAGTGATTTTATGTGAATGAGCTGCGATCAGAGACATTTTTCTTCATATTACTTATAGCAACATCGTATCCAGAAAAATATTTTAGACGTTATTTGTACCATTTTTTAAAATAGTACAATTTCATTAAAAAAACGTTTTATCATCGAATTTATGATTTGACGTACTTTTCCACAGCTGTATATGATTTTCTCGACTTTTCTCAAACTTTTACATCCTTTTTGTTGAAATATTCTGTATCCTTGAAACATTTTCATTTTTTTTGTAAAAAATGGAAAAATTCGAATAAAAAATTGTATTTTTAAAATTTACAATTTTTTCTAAAAAGAAAACTATTTTATCATCAACTTTACGATTTGACGTATTTTTCCACAACTTTATACCATTTTCTCGACTTTTTCCTACAAATCCTTTTCTTAAGTTACCCTTTGGTGGATTTTTTAACCATTTAATTTTTTATGACCCTTATTTAGGAATTTTCAGTTTTCTTTTAAAAAATTGAATAAATCTATATTTATACCAATAAAAATTTGTATTTTTCAATTATTTCCAAAAATAACCCCATTTTAGCACGGAATTTATTTATCGTACTTTTCCACAAGTTTTTGGTCCCTAATTTCACTTTATCCCACAAATCCTTTTTAAATATGTATTACCCTTTTGTTGCATAGATTCAATCATTTAATTTGTAATGATCCTTATTAAGGGATTTTTAATTTTTCTTGGAAGAATAATGCAAAAATCACAAAAAAGTGAATTTATACCAATGTATATTTGTATTTTTGAAATTCACCCGAAAAAGAAACGATTTTGACATAATTTTTCACACTTTTATACCATTTTTTCAACACTTATTTTCATAAATAAAACTGCCCCAATTGCTAAAGGCATAGAAAAACAATAACTAATAAAAATGTTTATTTTATTTATAAATGTAACATTAATATATTTAAAAATAGACTTTTTTCTTATAGTTCTTATAGATAATTTGGGGTATCAATCAATGAAGCCATCCCTTGGTCTTGACTTAATATATACATAAGCAATTATAAAAATAGCAACTGCTATCAGTCCAGGTAATACAATAGTTTTAATTTGTTTTTGTGTTTCCGCAAATTCTTTCCTTCTCTGCTTTTTTTCCCTAGAAGATTCCTTCGCTTTTCCTGGTTTTGGCATTTTAACTAAAAACAAACAAAAAATGAAGACTACATACCTTCAAAATTTTGCATAACAAAGTATTTTAGTTTGAGCAACGTTTTATTTTTTACTTAAACAATTTAAATACCACTTGATAAAGTGTTATTAATTTAAATGTGAATTTCATTTAAAAAAGTTGGATTTCATAAAAGTTCTATAGTTTTTTAATTACCAATGAGAAAATAAATTCAGTTTTAATTTTTAATGTTTTCAATACTTTTAGAGCAATTTATTCAAATAAATTATTTAAAAAAATATGGTACCATCAAAAGATCCAATTATAACAAAACTAAATTATAAACTATACCACTCAGATAATGGTAATTTTCTGTTATCCAAACTAAAAAATAAAATTGATTTTTGGATCAATTTAAGGATAAATCAATTCTTTTACCTTAAAAAAACTTACAAACCCCCACAGGTAACTAACTGCTCTTCAAACTATCTCCAACTTTTTGCTGACGTTTCCACTTTCACTCTCTCCTGATTTGACAGAGATAAATAAGATGGGAATATGAATAACCGAATAATCTGGATATTCTAATAAAAAATTGTCCATATTCATTAAACATACCTTCCTAATCTCTCTTATCATATGAATTAATTCTTTTATTTTATAAAGGATTTTTGTTTAGTGGTTGTCAATTTTTATATGTATTATGTATCAGACCACCAAATATTTAAGAAGCTTCTTCTTGTTAATTGATCTTGAGCATTAATGCAATCCACACAAAATATTTGTCACAGAAATCGATAAAAAATAATTGTCAGTAGTTATTAATATAACGATGTTATGTGATAGTTTGCTTTTAATACATTTTATATATTTACTTTAACATAATTGTGTTGAGTTCTTTGTTCTTGTCCTTAAATTGATCTCCACTGGCACTGGACAGTCGACCACTACGAGCAATAAAGGGAACTGTGAGTACATCCTGAAGTAGGCGCTTTAATAAAAGAAGAATCGTGAATGTTTTTGTTTATAATAAATATTTCATAATTTTTCTTGCAATTGTGTCTAGAAAAAATTATACTATATAAAATTATGGAGACCCAAGAATCATATAAAGAAGAGTACCAGTTAGGTGATCATCTGATTTTAAAACTGTGTTCGAACGATATTTTTGAAGGAGATGCCTCCGCGTTAGGAAACAGCAGAATCGACCTTATTAATGTTAGAGAACACAATAACGATAATAAACTTAGTGGAATATACACATTCTACAGAAATGAAATAAGTAGTATAATAATATTAAGAGCGGGAGCAAAGAGCAAGTCTATTATTTCAGGATATAACTATTTGGTAGGAGAGAGTAGCTTACAATTATCAGAAACTGAATATGACAGACTAAGAGAAATGACTTCAGAATATATATATCTCGATAAAGCAGATTCAAGGTATTTTGAAGCAGTTGATTCATTATCCAAAGCTGAAACAATAGGGGTTGTTGCATTAGGCATAGAAAAAAGTAGAATAGCTAGCATAAAATTGCTTTGTGTAAGCACATGGAATCAAGTGTACCTATTCGATTTTGTAACACAAAAACAAAGTTATTTTTATCCTGAATTAAAACAAGTATTTGAAGCTGAATATACTTGTAAAGTAATCCATGAAGCTGGACCACTACTGGATATTCTGTATAGAAATTACAATGTTTATGTAACAAATACTTTTGATACCCAGATTGTGGACATGGTTATAAAAAGGAAAGAAACTGGAACTGTACCTGTTGTTCTTTCAAATATTTCAGATGTATTAGCTGATTATTTGAAATTTCCATCAACTTACTTAGAAAAGGCTATGGAGACTACCAACAAGAAATGGGCCGAAAGGCCTCTCTCTGAAAGAAGAAGGGTGCATGCTGCTCAACTAGTTACTTACTTAATTCCAATTAAGGAGCAAATGCAGAAAAACTTATTTGGAGAAGTTTATGAAGCCATAGAGAAAATTCATAGTTTCTATTATTATTTAGATTGTTTTGAATTTTCAAAAAATTGGCAAGATAAAACCATACCTAAGGAAATTCAAAACTTAATTCCAAATTTGAAAAGAGACTTTTCTCCAAAAAATAATTCTCCCAAAAGCACTGTTGCTAGCCTTCAAGAACATGAAGTGCCACAAACCTCTAATCCAGATTGTTCTGAATAATAAACTTTAGCAAAATTAATCAAAAGACTACATATTATTTTAGATGATCATTTCTGTAGTTCATAGTGGTTTGTTATTTTAAATGTTCTACTTTTTGGATATAACATTTTTAATCTAAAAAGTGGTTTTAATATCCAAAAAGAAGAACATTTAGTTTAAATAATTTAGTTTTATTTACATTTTATTAATTATACTTCATTTAAAAAATAAATAACTCAAAAGTCAATATACTTTTAGCCTTTTATCAAAATTAATTTGAATGTGTTTATTAACACTACAAGCCCTGTCAGAATTAATTTTTTTATACCATAGTTAAGTAAATATTTATAAAATATACCATTTTTATACTAAATGATAAAGCCCTGGCTGTATAACTACAAATGAAAGGCTGTGTACTGTTTACCTTTCAAAATAAGGGGCCAACTTACCAATCTTTATTTTGACGTTTTAAATGACAGCCGCGATTAAATGTCTCCATATTTTTGTTTACATTCACAAAAAGTTTAAGCATAGAAATGAAATAGCAACAAATATTTTAAAATACCGTAGAAATAGGAAAACTAATAAATATGTGCGATATTATGGATACCAGGTGCCGCCTTTGTGCAGAGTGTTCTTCAAATCAAATATCTATTCTTCAAGATAATGGATTTTGCTCAAAAATATTCCAGTTATTTCAAATTAAAGTTTCCGTAGGCGATAGTTTACCAACTTGTGTGTGCCACGAGTGTTACGAAATGGTTGATAAAACTTGGTGTTTTAACGACAGAATTCAAAAAGCTCAAGATATTCTTGCAGAACTTGTAAATAATATTCAAGAGATTTTACCAGTTTCTGAAGAAATAGAGGTGTCTACTGCGGCAACTATTCACGCAGACACAGCAACTATGGTAGATTTAAATTATATTCAGGAAAGTAATAAAGATAAGTGTGATTTTTTGACAGAAGAAAGCTTAGAGATATTTTCGGAAAATACAATAAAGTCTGAGAACGATAATAAAGTAAAACATTCAACGGGATGGCGAAAACGGAAAATTAGATCTACAAGGAATGATGTAAGTTGTATTTTTCTACTTATCAGCTATAGATTATAAATCAGTATTATCATTTTAGGAACGTAAGCTTTCAAGAAAAAAATCCATCTTCCTTGAGAATAGCCAACTAGAAAATTTAGAATTTGAAGTTAAACTAGATGGTACTATGATACCAAAAGATGATGATCAAGGATGGAATATGTACCCATTTAGTTGTGCTGACTGCCATAATCTCTTTCAAAACCCTGATGATATTAGGCTACATTATACAAATGTACACAATACTCCTGCTCGATATTTGTGTGCTGATTGTCCAAAATCATACACAAAATATAGTGTTTTTCTTGCACATGTCAGGGTGCATAGGTTAGAATTTATTTTCTTTCTCTAAACATCCTAAACGATATAGACATAGGAACCACGTTTTAGACTATATTTAACTATTTTGAAAAAAGGGGCATTGTAATTCCAAAAAAAAACAGCAGATAAAAAAATTTGTGTTTTTTTAAATAATACTAATTATAAGTAATTTTTCTAATTTGAGAAAATATAGAAAAAAGATTATTTTTTAGATCTCGTCTAAGGTTATGCTGTGATATGTGTTACAAATGGTTCCCTACAGCTTCTGAACAGGAGCAACATAGGGTACTCCATGGTGAAACAAGACCATTTATATGTGCAACATGCGGAAAAAAATTTAGAATGCAGTCTTCGCTTATCGTAAGATATTTTATTTAAAAAAAAAACAATTTAAGAGTTTATTTTCTGCCTAAAATCTTTTTTTTTTATAAATATCCATATATTAGTTTTTATGACACTTTTGTACTTGAATTTTTTAATCTAGGTTCACTCTCGTTCACATCTACCTGCGGATATAAAAAACCAATATCAGTGTGATCAGTGTCCAAAGAAATTTGGGACCAAACCTAATTTAATGGCTCATATGAGGATACATACCGGAATTAGGGATTATACCTGTGATCAGTGTGGCAAAAGTTTTATACAGAAAGGTAACCTATTTTTAACTAGATTTTTTACTATATCTGGAAAACATCGTCTTTCTGCTTTTTTATTAATATATACTTCAAATTCATTTATTGTGTCTTCCAAGTTTACAATTATTACACTAATAATATAAAACTTACACACTAGTCCATAAAACCCATATCCATAAAACAATATTTTAAACCTTTTATAGGTATTAAATTTTTTTCCTAGTTGATATACAGAAGAGATACAAATGTGCGATGTACCAAAAGAAAATTCGGGCTCCGGAAGATTAAGAATGATTTATCAAATTGTTCAGACACTTTTTCTATGTGTACTAGTTAAATCGCCATTATTTTGTCTAAAATAATGACAAAAAACATTCTTTAGGGTCAGTTTTATCTTATTTTTTTTAAAAGAAAATTATGCAATGAACTTTTGAGTGTTAATTTGTAAAATTATTTTGTGACCATGTTTATCACAAGAAAAATTTTTGGACCAATAGAACTTACTGACTAGACATAAAATTTTATGAGAAAACGAATAAAAATAGGCTCAAAGTTGAATGTTCCCACAATATACTGAAATAAAAACATTTTTTTTTCAGGTAATTTAGACAACCATCTTCTAACCCACACAGCAATTCGACCATTTAATTGCAACATATGTGGAAAAACATTTAAAACTATAGTACGCCTACGCAAACATAGCTCGGTACACTCAGGATTAAAACCCCACAGATGCGAAATATGTGGGAGACAGTTTAGAGAGAGAGGAACTCTTAAAGAACACCATAGGATACACACCGGAGCTATGCCATTTACTTGTGAATTTTGCGGAAAATGTTTCAGGTTTAAAGGAGTTCTCACTACTCACAGAAGGCAACATACAGGTCAGTTAGGAAGACACTCCCCATCCAGTTATTTATTTTGTACATTTTTTAAATCTGGCTACGTTTCGAACTATTTAAATTGTTTATTTCAGGTGAAAGACCATATTCTTGCAATGAATGCCAACACCACTTCACCAACTGGCCAAATTACAACAAACACATGAAAAGAAGACACGGTATCAATACAAGCGTCACATGCAGGACTCGACAAGACATTCCGCCTACTGGTATGCCTCATCGGAACCCTCCGGGGACCGTTTTAGCCCCTCCGCAGCCCGTACTCATTCCCGATAATTATACAGAGCAAACTCCCACTTTTTACCCAGTTCTGAGTTTGTATACCATTCCGGAAGAACTTTTGCAACAGAGGGTGTAAAATTATCGAGTCAAGTCGAAGAAAAAATTGTTCGAAGCGAAATTATTTTTGAGCAATATGCATAATTTTGTTCTCAGAATGTGGAAGACCTGAAACATTTTTATAGTGATTTAAAAACGTGGAGTTTTTAAGAAATTATAAAATTTGGTTTCGTTTCAATAAAATAGAAAATGGTTTTTTTCTGGTACTTGGAACTAAATTGTATAAAGATATTTATGAGGTTTTCAAAAATTTCAATTCAATTTTTGTGTACTCTCTTGTGTTTAACTTTAATGTTTAAACCAAAATCGTTCATTAAAATTTACCAGTTGTGTTGTTCCTTTTATGATAAAAACGACATTTTTAGAAAGTATTTTTATTTATTTATCTTTTGTGTAAATAAAAATTGAAGTATAAATTAGTTTTTTTTTTCGGTGTGTAGCCGCTGATTAATATTTGAAAAAAATTCCTCGAGCTGAGAGGAAACTTCAACCGCCGGGATTTTAAATATCGTTCTGGAAGTCCCAATTGTCGACAAGTTACTTATTGAAAATCACTAATTTATCATTTTGATTTCAAAATTTAAAGGTAACTTTATCGTTCAATATTATTAATAGCGTGTTTTATTACAGTTTAGTAAATACCGGGTTTCAATACTGTTTACAGGTTCAATAATATTGTCAATATTGAGGTACTGACAAAAAAAAAATTGAATGTGTAAGGCCCGCTTCATTGTTTTGTTTCAAAAAGAGTATATGAAAAGGAAAATATTATTGTGAACATTATTATAAACAAAACTGTAACAAAAGTTTTTATTTATTTACAAACACAAAACAAATATATCAACACTGCGGATTTGTGCAATATTTAATTTAAAACGACCAGCATAAATTTTATTTTTTCCCTAATACCATATCAACTTGATTTTGATGAAAATCTATTTCGTTAATTAAAAAATCAGCCAAAACTTCTGGTTTCGGATCAACTTTCAAAAAATCAGCAACCAAATTTCTTGGGTGTTTCCCCCCGCCATGGCTGAGACATTCCTCCCTGTATTTTTGACCGTTTTCTCTGCTGAAAGGATCTTTTTCGAAATATTGCTTCCATATCGAATAAGCTAAAGCTCTCGATACCAAATAAGAGTAATATTTCGCCCCGTATCCTACTAAATGGCTGAATCTCAACTGCCAGGCTGTGTTTGGGATGTGAGGTAGGCAGTAAAAGTCTTTTTGGATATTTGCCAGTACTTCCGTCGTGGTACCTTCTAAAGGATGAGCACCGTGATATTTTTGGTCAATAGCAGCATAAAAAATTTGTAACTGGGTTTCGCTGGCTGTAAATAATCTTTTTGAAGCGCATAACCTGAAAAAGATCACTATATATAATTTCAAACCTTAAAATCGATACCAAAATCGTTTTTTAACTTGAGAATACACGTAAATGTTACAAGGTTGTAAGTTTTTTTGAAGGGCACATCACTTAAAAAAGAAATAATAATTCTAATATTTTAAATATTTTTCATACTTATTTTTTTCAAAAAAAGATGGTAAAATGAATTATATCTTACCTATGCAACATATCTTCAGAAATAGGTTGTTGTGTCTGAAAATGCCTCGCGAATCTCCTAAGAACCCTATGATCAGAAGCGAAGTACTCCATAAGAATGGATGGTACTTCAGCAAAGTCTGTACTGCATCTGGTACCGCTGACATGTTGGTACCTGGTTCTAGCTAACATTGAATGCATAGCATGACCCATTTCATGGAAGAGATTATCTACCATGCTAGGACTCAGTAAAGATGGACTTGACCAACGGGGAGTGGGTAGATTCAACATAAGTACTACAATTGGTTGTTGGTAGATACCATCAGCGAGGTAACGCCCACCCCTTATGGTGAAGTGACAGTCCTGATTCGGTTTATCAGTTCTTTCGTAAAAATCACAGTAAATATGACCAAGTAGACCCTCAGTTTCGTGGACTACTGACAATTTGTACACATCCGGTGACCAGCACTCTCCTGAAAATACATTAATCCTTTACTGAGCTTAAAATCAAATAAACTATTAAAAATATACCTGGAGCAACCTCCGAATTTTCCAATTTCACCCCATATAAAGCCTCAAATAGAGAGTTCAGTCCATCCATACATGCTCCCAAAGAAAAGTATGGAGAATATTCCTTAGTAGAAACCCTAAACCAATCCTTTTTAGCTCTCTGCGTAAAGTAAGGAACGTCCCAAGACATAACAGGGCCACTTCGTGTATTTTCCAATGCTTTCATTTTACTCATACTCCGAAAATCAGCGCTGGACTTGCTCCAGATGTCTTGAGAGAGTTTTGTTAAAAATATCATAACTTGGTCGGGGTGTTCGCATATGGAACCTTGTAATGCACGATGACCGTATGTCGAAAATCCACAAAGTTTAGCTAATTCATGTCTACAAGACAACATTCTGTTTAAAATTATCTCCTGATTTGGGTCTGGGTGTAGGAATATCTTATAAGCCATTTCTCTGGCAATTGGATCCACTGAATCAGTGTAGAGACCGGAAACTAAAATATTTTTTTAGCCTCACTATTTATTATCAAAGTCAAAGGCATATTATGAAAAAAATAGTCTTGCACATATTTTATAATTAACTTACCTACAATGGTGTCTCCTTCACTGGTCAAAATGTTTCTTACATTACTAGGTAATTGATATTTATTTATCAACCTGGGTGTAGAAGTATTGCCAACAAATTGTTGACCCAAACTGAGAATCTCATCAGTTAAAGCAACCACATTATTTCTCTCAACTTTTGGAAGGTGTATCCCACATTGTTCGAAATCTATTAGAAATAATTCCCCAACATGCTTATCTACTGTACTGTTTTTAATAACGTCCAATTCATTTACAGCTTTTTTAAGTGCTGTGTACAGAGATAAATTGGTATTTAGTTTTTCAACTACACCACTTACAGCACAACATGCATTTTCAGCTGCTCTTCTGTAGTTTTTGTCGGGGTGAGCAAGCCTAATGAATTCTGCCAAATCAGCTACTTGGCATAATGAGTCTGACATGTTATCAAATATTTCAACCATTTTGTTATTTCTTTCACTGCTTAGAGCTTCGTTCATGAGATTATTTGTTTTCGTAATACATTTAAGTTCGATACTATTAAAACCTTCGTAAGAAGTTAGTTCAGGAACTCCAAATAAACCTACATTTTCTCTACGATAATTAAATTTATGTGAAGGTCTTGTATTAAATGCTTCAGCCAGGGGGGACCAGATAGATAAACAAGACTTCTGTAAATGTGCTAAACTCACTGTAGATCTTACAAAGTGTGTTCGACATATTGATAAATACATTGTTCATGTTTTAAAAAATGTTCACTAAATTTTTCATATTCAAACCTCAAATAAAATCTAAAAAAAACTACATAAGAACTATTCATTTCTTCTTTTTTAACGCACTAAGATTATGTAGTTCTACAGTAGTTCTAAGCGATACTACAATCTCAGCAATTTCTTTGTATTTCTAATTTTATTCAATTGAATAGTTTTGAAATATTTGTAAATATAGAAAGTAAATGTGGACTTTATATATTTATATATACATTTAATCAAGTTTGTGGAATTCAATAAAAAATTGAAAATGAGCTTATTGGTCCAATATCGGTATTTTAAAGACGAGTGTAATTGAAAAAAAAAGAAGTAACCTTAACTGAAATCATCACTGACAAATGGTTGACAAATCATCCGTTTGAATTGGAATTTTTTAAAAAGAAATGATAATAAAAAATGGACTCTTTATACAATCAAACCAACAAATTAATACAACAAACCCAAGCCAGTTTTCAGTTATTAGAAGGTAGCCGACAAAATGCAACTGAAATTGAAGAAGATATACGACAAAAACTTGAAGTAATAAATAGGTATTTAAATTTCATCTGTACCTGACTAATGTTATAGTTTATACATTTTTTTGTAGCAATTCTACTAAATTAGACTTATTTACCCTAAAGTTACCTTTGGAACAGAGGCAAAATGCTAAAATGCGATGTGATCAATTAAAATATGACAGTAGGCACTTACAGGCTGCTTTGGTGGCCGCACAGCAAAAAAGGGCTCGCAGAGAAGCCGCTACCAATGAAAGAGAGCAGTTACTAAACAGAAGATTTGCTCCAAATCCTGATCTAACTGCTATTAACATTGACTATGCTGTCCAACATCAAAGTTCTCTACATAATTCTCATAGAGGTATAGATGAAATGTTGTACACAGGAGCTAATACCTTAGACTCTTTAAGGTCGCAGAGAATGACATTAAAAGGGGCCCAGAAAAAAATAATGGATATGGCAAACACCCTTGGATTGAGTGGACACACATTAAGGCTAATAGAAAAGAGGGTGTCTGAGGATAAAGTTATATTAATTTTAGGAATCGTTATTACTTTAATTGTAATTGTTTTGGTTATAATTTTTTTTATTTAAAAGGATTTTGTTAGTGGCGAGTTTTTTGAGGGGTTACATACACATGACTGTGTTAAAAATGAATGTTTTAGGATTTTTGGGGGGATTTAAAGTACCTAAACAAAATTAAACATAAATGAAATGTGGTTTATTGGGCATTAATGCATAAAAAAACATTTAAGAAACTGTAATTTTTATAAAGAAAAGAAACATTCCATAAAATAAGGTTACTTTTGTAGTGTATGGAGCCAATTTGTATTTTTTATGCAAAATTTGTCTTTGCTTATATATTTTTTAAATAAAATAAAAAAGGGTTCCATACGTGATAGACCAAAGTATTCTGAAGATTAATAAAAAACATGAAAAATATTGAAAACTTTGAGTTATCAAAAAAAATTAGTTTCAAGAAAAATGCGTTTTTTACCCCAACACCACCACCAATAAAAAGCGGTACGAGACAGTCGACACGTCAGACCTCAGACTCAACTGATGGAAACAATTCAGTACATGATGTATGCAGATTAAGGCCACATATTACATTAAAATCGAATAATTTCTTACCTCTTCTGAAGATGGTTTCAAATGAGAAGCCGAAACATATTTTTGCAATCTATAAATTATCCCAATATTATTCAGTACATTTCTAATTTTAAACTGCATTTATTTATATATTATAAACTGCAAAGTATTAATTCCACAAAAAATACTGTATTTTTAATTTGGCTGAATAAAATAGATATTTTTACAAGCACATGTGCGTCTGTAACAGGAGGCGCTTGCCCACTTTCTTTAGTGGTACTCTTAGTAATAAATTATTTTTCATATTTTATTGTTTTTTTTTTAATAATTCCATGTTCGTTGCTACTATTAAACTTGGTCTAAAATCCAATTTTACTTTAATAAATATTAAAAATAAATAATTAAATCCATGCAGTTATATCCTAAGCTTTTTCTAATTGATATCAAGCGCACTTTGTTCTACTTTTTAAACATATACAAGCTCTAAACTAATTCAAAGGGCTTGGTTCCCTTCAGTCTTCGAATGAAGGTTTGGTTTCCAGCAATTGGGATAGTCCCAGCGTTGATATGGCGGTACAATCTGGCTTCATATTTGACGAGTACCAAAGTCTCTACGGATGTATTGACAGCTGAAATTTCTGCCCAGAAGAATTGTTGGAAAACATTTAACTAATGTAAATAATAAAAGCCAATCCTAATAAAGATTAAAATATTACGCACGCCCATGGTCATTTACAAGTTAATAATTCACAGTGACCGTCAGATCAGTCCGGTCCACCCAAAGTCTAACCTAATTATACAGTACACTTTTGCCTTGGCTAGTCATTATCCAAATAGACAGACGATTAGGACTGAAACAGCACAATTCCCGTCTAATCCCCGACAAGTCTATAATAATGATACTTTTTGTATTTAAAAATTTATTGTTAAAATGTATAAATGTGTTCATTTTCATTTACTTTATATTTAATTTATGCTTTAAATTGTGATATATAATTGACTTTCTAATCGAGTAAATTTACAACGTATTCATTATTATTTTCTAAATTACGTGCAAATTAATACAATTCAGATAATTATTAAGTAAGAATAACTAATAATTATTTAAGGCTATAATATGTATTTGTACTCATTTTTACAAATTGTTATTACCAGGCAAAGTAAAATAATAATGCTTTGAAGTGATAATAATGTATTTAATATTGATTACCAAAAATAAAGTCACATCATTCAGAAAAATGCATTTTAATTATTTTGATTATTTAATGATTATTGATTTAAGGGCGCGGTCTTCCTGTGTATAAAATCCTATGCTGCAGACCAAAAGTTAAATCGACTGATTTCCGAATGTAATGGGATTTAAAATATAATTTTCAGACAAATTAAAGATAAAGGTCTAACTTAGGTAGTCTTACTATTTTAAATCGATGAATTTATTATTTTCTATGAAAACGACAGCTTTAAAATCATCCAATTTGTTTAACCTTAAAAGTGGCATTTAACAATCTATATATCCTCGATTCTGAAAAAATAAGAAAAATAAACATTAACTTGACCTAAGTTAGACCTTTATCTACAATGTGGTTTAATCAGAATACATCAAAATACTTTAATTTATGAAATCAGTCGATTTGAAATTTTAAAGTCATTTCAAATTAATTTGAAAGTTTGGTCAAACAATGGCGTCTAAAAATTCTTTACCCATAGGTATTCAGTATATATATATATAATTATATATAGATCATATAGGTTTTAACACTGTAAGAAAGATGGTGCCCGAAGCAAATCAAATTTGCAATGGATGCCAACCCATCAGCTGAGATATTTAGCGGGGTGATACCATAATTAGCCCAGTTGTGAGAGACTTTGACCTCTCATAAAATGTGATATCGCTTTAAAAGGTGTAGAAAACGATAAAAAAATCTTTGCGGCTCTAAAGTGTATGCTAAATTCGAAAAACTAATAGCACAACCACGTGAAACAGCAAAAAATTTTACTATTATTTATATTTCAGATAACATTTGTTCACTTTAAATTTTATTTTAATGTAATATACTTAAATGTTTCTTTTCAAATTACATTGCTAATTTTATATTTTGTTTGTTAACTGTTTCATTTTATTCATTGAATTGTTTTCATTATTCTACAATAAATTATTGATATTTTGTAAACTATAAACGTCACTTATAGCAAATTTTATCTCAAACTATAAAAATGCCATTTTTGGTTTTACTGTACAACTCAAGAAAATCAATAAACTCTGTAGATTTTTTTATCTCTAATTTTTTCCAAAAATTCAATTTTTTTCCCATTTCATCGTATTCCTATCTGTTATGGTTTAGAATATAGCGATGTTGGCACATAATAAAAGAAACATGCACTCAAAACACAAAAAGAACGCTGCAATTGTATTTATTGTCTTTGTAAATAAAGTAAAGTAAAGTTTTTGCTCTCCAAACATTTAAAAAAACTTTAATCAGAAAGGAACATTCTAATTACGCCGAATATAATAATATATCATGAATTTAAATTTTCGCAGGAACTCACAGCTGTTGTTGATAAGTTCATTTGGCAACGTCGAATCAGTGGTTAGGCAACGTTTTGTCTCAAAGTTATAGATATATTTTTTGTTTCCTACTTGTAAATATCTTTGACATGTTTACCTAAATCGTAATTCATCGTAATAAATAAATAAATAAATCGTTTGCGTGGTAAATTTTTCTTTCGTTTCTCATATACTTCATAACGAGGAACAAAATCACTTCATATAAATAACTGAAAAGAAAAAGTTAAGAATTAATAGAAAGATTTTATGGATGAATAGTTTTCATTGAAAGGCTCTGTATAAATAATATATACCTACAAAGAAAATAAATGAATAATTATTTATCATTATGTTCTTTATTGTTAGCTAACCACTTACAAAGACCTATCGACCGAGGTCCTTCTGCCCATAAATGAATAATAAAAAGTTAAGATTATACATTTTGGTAATACTAAATATTGTTCTCCCCTTGTATTAAATATAGCAGACAATGAATTTCTCGAATGGTTTCTGTAATGAGAAAATTTCAAAGGAAGGTTTCTGTAACTACTTTGTTTAATTTAAGCATTTATCACGAGATACCAGCACCTCCCGGACAGCACCTTATTTGACATAATTTCGCTGACATTTGACGTACAAGACCGCGCCCTTAAATCAAATCGAACAAATTAAAATAAAATAATTACATTTCCAATAAAAAATTTAATTACGCGCCCATGGTCATTTGCAAACAAACAATTCACAATAACCTGAGTGAGCTTAAGGTTCGGATTAAGAGCGCGAAGTACGAACCAATAAAAATTTCATTTTTAACACTTGATTTCTGATAATCGCAGAATACACTGATGATCTTTTATTATTATTTAATGGCACTACAATAATGATGAGATTTCTCCAGTTGGTAGGACGATCTGTATCTGTATAAATTACAGTTCTTCCAAACTCAAATGAATAAGCAAAAAAAAACATTAATGGATTTGTTGATTTGAACTTAAACACCGACCATAGGCGGAGATAGTTTCTTTTACTTGAAATATAATGTATTTTCAACAGGTAGTGTAACAAATATTATACACGGAACGTTTCTGTTCTGCATGTCATAAATAACTCTAGACGACAAATAGCCAGAAAAATAGTGTACGGTGGTTTATGGTAACAGGCGGTCAGCGCAATTACTGATTGGTCTCCAGGCAAGCGAACGGTTCGACTCAATCTGGTCTACTGTTTAGTTTATATAGGGAATAATATTTATTTAACTTTCCGTTTTATTAGTACAAATTAATGATTTTACAGATAAGTAGGCTTCACCTTATAAGTCCTTTTCCAAATTTCACACAAACAAACGGTCGAATGAAACCTATAGAAAATCGCCAAAGGCATCGAAACGTGCGTGATTATAGTCCAAGCCCACAATCCATAAAAATGGAGTTGTATAGGGTGAGACTCCGCTCTAGATTTCTCCAAAGTGTTAATAGCCCACATAGCCAAATTAGTAATAAGCAAAAACGTAACAATCTGCCTCCCGGGTTTCTTCTTCATTTGATCTGGAGTATAACAAGTCCTTCTAGAAGCGTCTAGAATGAATATAGTCTGGCAGGTTGTTTGTAGAAGTGAGCACAAAGCTGTTATTAATACCAGAACTGTACTTCTTTGTATGGTGAATTGACCACCTATAATGGTGAACGTACTGTAGATAAACATACCCGTTTGAGCTCCTATTAGAAGTATGTTATCCAAGTGTATGTTTGTACTGGCGTTGTACTTTAAATTTCTCATTTGCCACATGCCTATGATGGAAGCCATTGTTGTTAACCCGTAGAGGGTTAACTCGCAAATGTTTACCTCTATTACAGCCAACCCGATGAAGTCCACTCGAGATATTAACACAAAAAATAATATTAGAGAGATAATTGTAAGAACTAGCAATAGTATTCCTAAAAATAAACCTTTTTGCGCTCTTGCGCAGTCTACCGAATAATGATGAGGACTTCTTTTGTGTTTACTCATTTCTTCTAGCTTCAGTTTAGCCGCAGCTGATCCGGATAGAGGTGGTTTCGATATGCACTTCCACATGACATAGAGAATAGCTGCGCAAATCAGGCTGTATTCGATGGTGCAGGGGAAGAGGAACGGTGATGCATCTTGCACCAAAGATCCTATGATGTTCGTACGTCGGCATTCGTAAAGGTGGTGGGGACCTTTTAGACCTCTTGTTTCTACGTGGTGGTTGGCGTGAGTGGTGTTTTCCGGGCGGTGATCGAATGGGTGAGGATGAGCTGGAAAAATATGAGTTGTGGTTAAATGAGAGTACGTTCGAGTAAACCGGATACTTACCACTATTTAAGACATTGCTCTTGTAAGGTATACGATGTGATATCTTTAGAGTATTATTTTCCGGATTATAAAATGTTAAAATCTCGTGTTTAGTTTCCTGTACCAGCACATTTAACCATACAGATAAGTTGGTACCAATCATGTGCATCAAACCAAATCTAGCTGCTAATTTTTGTCTGTAAACTCTTATTTGCTAAAATAAAAAAATAATTCAAATATACGAGAACGTTTTTCTATGAATTAAATGCAATTTTTATGTCTTACCTCGTTATTTAAGAATATAAAATACATTTGTATAAAAATGAACGCCATCCTTGTTGCTGGTGTGAGTGCTAATAAAACATTATGACATTTTGTATCTCGTTCTAGTTCAAAATACTGTCCGAATTCTAATCCAGAATATATCATGCTCCCTATACCAAAAGCTAAAAATATATAAACACTTTTGCAAATTTTTGCAGAAAAATATGTAATAAGTAAATGATTTTTATAAAAACTTAAATATTTACAGTTTACAGACGTTAGATAATTTATATATAGGAGAAACATTGAGCTTATAGAAGTAAGGTTGTAAGAGCATAAAATTAGTTGTATTAAATTCTCTACGTTTCAAAACTTTGTATCATAAATAGAATTTAAACGTTTATATTTACCTACTGCTCCCATCCTCAAGTAAAAACTCCCATAATGATTATGTTTATTATCAACCATTGATATAGACATTTTTCTTGGTCTATACGGGATGGGCTGGGAGCAGCTCGTGTCGTTAGAATCGTTATCTTCATCGTCGTCATCATCATCAGAATGACATCCTTGTTCTGTGGCTAAAATAAAATAGAATGATATCAAAACAGTCCCTTTGATCTTAGACGACCCGTAAAATTATAAAAAAAGACTTACTTGGTACTAGTTTTATTTGATTTTTCATCCTTCTTTTATCTTTGGCCAAAACGATATACATGTATAATAGAAAAAACATGCTACCGATATAGAGGTACAAATAATAAGCTTCGTAAAAAGAGGGTGGTATGTAGGTGGATATAACTTCAGCCATTGGAAATGCTGTACCCATAACCACCAATAGTTTCCCGTAAAGAGCTGACAAAGCTGTTGCCAAAGCATCTCTAAAATCATTTAATTCAAAGATTTTTTTGTAACAACGAATTCCATATTTTCTATGAATAAAATACTTACGTCCCCATTTGTTTCCATTCTTCCTGCTTTTCAGCTCTGGACAATCTTCGTGCAACTGGAAATGGTTGTTGATGTTGACAATAATAATGGCGTTGATGATAATCGGGTACAGTTGTTGATAATATCCTGAAATTAATGGGGTAAATATGGGGGGGTTCATGATTTTTTTGTATACTAGTTTGTAAGGCTTTTTCTTGCCACAAAGAAAATTATGGCTTACAAGTGACGCCTTTTAACGGAGATTGCTCGGGCGCCAGATTATTACAAGTTCAATACATCGTGAGAAAAAAATATTGGAAAACTCCATTTTCTGGGCCCCAGAAGAAGGCGGAGGGGGCTCTGTGAAAATGAGCCATGGGGGTCTTATTTTTACGCCCCGAAACACTCTTATCTTTAACTCAAAATAGCGCTTTTGCCACTTTTTACTCACCCTGGATACCTAACTTTTTCTTTTCTGCGGTTACCATTACGCGTTGCATTCGTGTGTTCGGATGTAGGAATTAATTCCAAATTGTTTATATCAACTCCAGCTCCGAATTTTACGTAAAAAGATTCGTGGGAATCACTCGAATCTATATTAATATTTACGTTTACGTTCGCAGGAATTTCTTCCATGTTTGGTTTTTCGTTTTGTTTATTTGAGTTTGATATGAACGAACATTGTATTTAAACTGGCATTAAATCTATTAGACGTTATTACAGCTCCCCTAATTTTTTTTAATAGCCTCCGATTTAGGTACGGAGAAAATTAATTGTTTTTTGACTCGATAGGTTGTCCCAAACGTATTTGATAAAATTTCGCATTGATTTTTGTAGTTCTAATTTTCCTATTGCCTAATATTTATAATATTTTATTTAAGGTATAAATATTTTTAGTAAATCTCTATACCGGGTGTTTCAATATCTCTTGCAATTCTCGTACGATTTTTTTAATGTGTAATTTGCTGTAGCGAAACTTCATCTTGAGGATGACCTTTTCAAGCAGCATCTTAAGTATGCGGTAACCGAGATGGGAACTTTGAATAAGTAATTATTACGTAATTATCACTTTAAAATTGACTTACTGGTTTTTATTACCTTAAATAAAAAAGTAATTAGGTAGTAGTGATCAATACGAGTACGAGTTGGTACTTTATGGTTTCAGTACTTCTAAGTAGTTTCTGAAGTATCTGGAACGAAATTGTTACCAACAAAATTACGTTCAAGTCCCGTTAACTTTAAAGTTATATTCAATGGTTGCAGTTACTTTGTTTTGTTACTTGTTTATCCCTTTAAAGTTTTTATTACTTTATAGTAGCGATGAAAGTATCTTCTACGTTTTTGTTACTTTAAAAATTCCTTTAATATTATGCTACTTTATAGTAATATTTAAGGTAAAATTAAATATCCCGGTACCCAAGAAAACTACTGCATGGTAGGTTTTACTTCCCACTTTGTTTTAAAATTACTACAAAATTCCAATTTCCCAACACTTCCACATTTTACAGAAAATTAAAGCAGCAGTTGGACGAAATGAAATAAAACTCGCGCCCAAATTATGAGTTAGGTCATTTTAGAAAAGAAGAAGATGATATCCGAATGAAACTTAACAGACAAGACTTATGGAACTTTGAAGTCGCCTTGTAGTGGTTGCGACTTAACAGTTTAAATTAACTTTCGACTTAATAGTAGAAATATCCATTTTGACGTAAATATTACTTAGAAGTAATTTCTAAAAATGACGCCATATTTTCTTATAAAATGATGGGCGCCATTAAATAAAAAATCAATTTTTATTATACTAAAATAATTATTTGTTCAAATTTGCCCCCCAAAAAAAGAAAATTGGGCAAATCTGAAGTAATATAACATTATAACATTAAATAATATTCTTTTGCATTTTTTGGCCAATTCGCGCATTTTTATGATTTCTCTTCATTAAAACAAAAATAAGCATGCATTTTGAGAAGGCGCGTTGTTACTTTTCGATCTATCAACATCACATTTGACAGAAAACTTTTAATCGTTTAAGTTTTTTGAATTAGCAACGAACAAACATCAGCAAATAATATCACTCTTTGAAAATATTAGGTACCTACTTCCATTTTCGATAACATCGTTAAAGAATGACGGAAGATGCTGGTAGAATACGTTAATAATAATTTAAAGAGAGACAAAGCGAAGATGCCATGTAAAGAAGCAAACGAATACGACATAGTAGCGGTGACCACGCCGCTACGTCCCCGCCACCTTCCAGGAACGTAAAGGCGTGTAGGCGGTGTAAGTTGCTGGGTGGTCGCTGTTACGTATCTATCACCCTTAAAATGTTCCCCATTTTGGTCGTAGGTACGTGATAAGAACGTAGTAATTACGTTCCTATCTCTAGTAATCACAACTTTAAAATGTCCAACATAAGTCGCCGCAACGTAACGATGACTACAAATACTGCTTGGGCTTATAAAGGTCGAAATTTCGGTGACATTTTAATATGTGTCTAGTTGTTTTATTAGGTCTTAATTAAAAAAAACTGTGGTATTTTAATTTTAATTAAAGTTTTTATTTCGAAAGATTTTTGAAAACTTTCTAAATTAGTTATTTTTCCGGAAAATCATAAAAATGATCTGATATTATCGATGATTATCTGGCAGAACTCTACTTGAAATCCGGTTTCTAATATTGAACATCACGATCGAATAACGAAGCGGTGTGACTGACACAAAACTACTATCCTCAATTAAAGTGGGGCACCATCACCGGCAATTGGTTTTTTTATGTTGATGCTGCAACGACCGCCGCACATCTTCGTGTACCGGAAAATTATTATTGGGATGATAGTCCGGAGGCCAAAAAGGTTAAAACCATTTTGTTGTTTGATTAAAAATAAAAATATATTTTTAAACAAGTTTATTAATAAATAATTAGCAGAAGTTTTCACATATTTTCCGTTTTATCCAGAAGGAACTTTTACCCAGTTGTTGAAAATCAACATAACGCCGCCCCTGTGCTCAAAAAGGGCAATCAAAATAAATAAAAATATTCACTTATAATACCACTAGAGCTTCAATTATTACTGGAAATTTTTTCGAGAATACGAATTTTCTAAAAAATATTTTCTCCCAAGTTCCTGAAAAAATGTTTTTCATGGATTTTTTATGTAGAATTTTATCAGATTTTTTTTTGGCAATTTCTCTATCTTGATTACCCCTTTATGCTAAATTTCATAATCAAATTAATTGTAATTTATTTATTTGAAGTCACACAAACATTATTTTACGAGTAAACAATTTTGGCGTAGTTTATTTGATTCCAAGGCTCAAATGATGAAGCCCAAAGGCAAAAACCAGTCTTGTGATGATGATTCCAATAGATTTAATTCATAACTCGTTTCCCCAGATTATTTTACGAGGTTTAAATATACAAAGTAACTTAAATAAGCCCATAAAATATATATCGTTTGGTACTACACTATAAAAAGGTATATAACCTGAGTGCAATGTTTAGAACGGTGAAATAATTTTATTGTGTTGTTGCAAATTACCTACAAACTACTATTGTTTACCTAAATTAGATTAATTGAATCATTATGTAGTTCGTGTTTCAATTAAAAAAAATTATCAAGTGCACTTTTAAAGAATATTTCATCAACTTTGGTGATTAAATTAACAAATTTGTAACAGATTTTAGTTGAATTTATTCTAAAAAATAAAATCAACAACATTTTCGACAAACATTTTGGATGATTAAATATTAAATTTTGTTGGAAAACATATCCCAACATATTTAATTAATCTAAATAATAAAAGCCAATCCTGCACATTAAATAAAAATTAAATCAAATTAAAATAAAATAATTAAATTTGCATTTGCAAACAAACAAGAGTCATCGTTGCATGACTTCAAGGCTCGGGTCGATCCGTTATTATTCGGGATAGATAGCCGAAAGATTTCCAGTAATTTAAATAGAGCGCGAAGTCTGAACCAATAAAAACCGGTAATTTGAATAGAGTGCGAAGTCTGAACCAATAAAAGTCTGAACAAATAAAAATTTAATTTTACCTGTCAAAAGCGCGAAGGATGGAGTATATTGTTTAAAAGTATAGTGACTATCTTGTTTAAGGTATACCAGCTCTAGTGGAAAGTCAATAATATTGGTCCAATATTGGCTAAGTATTGCCGAATATTGGCTACATATTAGAACCCAATATTGGGCCAATATAGAAGTGTGAACTTTTTGCAATATTGGTTAAATATTTCTTTACAATATTGGGTCACTATTGAAATTGCATTACCATCAATTGGTTAATATTGATAATTTATTTAAAAAAAAACATTATAAATCATTATTTTTTCTCTCCCTGCGACCTCCATCGCGCGATCACTCGCCGTAGCTAAATTGCTCCCAACGCATTTTAATAGGAGTTTGAACAAATTATCAAATTGGTAAATTTTCATTTGGATTGCCTCCCATGGTAGAAATATTTAAGGCACATATCCTTAGTCATCAATTTTTTCAGAATTAAATTTACCATTTGGCGAATATGCGCCCCTCCAACTAAGCATAGTTTATGTACCTAGAAAATATTATTGTTATTGCATATTTACCTAAAATAATTATGTACATTACCATTTCATTATTTAGTGCTTTAATGCTTCCTCAATCTCTTTTAATTGGTCATCATTGGTGATGGGCAATTTAAAATTGCTAACTACTAATGCTTTAAATTTTAAATTGTGGTGGTTGATTTGCTGCTTTCTCCATGTACATTTTAATAGCAGCAATGTCTTTTCGCATTTCTTTAACCTCATATTGCAGATTATTTAAAGATTTAATAATCTTTTGGTTCATTAGGTCTTGATGGTTAGCGTGCAGTACTAGTACTATTGAGACAAATAATTACCGATGGCGGCGCCACACGTCGATCAGCTGTTCACACGAAACGCGTAATTTTTGGTAAATAGTGCATTAAGTTATACCGAGTGAATGGTGTATTTGTAGTATTTTAAGACTTTTTGTGATTGTTTGAGGTTTTTGATTTGGAAATTACCATAATATACCTGTACATGTAAGTATTTAGACTCAATTGAACCTGTTTTTTGTGTCGTTATTCTAAAATTGAGGTTATTTATTTAGCATATCTTACGTTTTTCAGAAATTTATTGTTTACTTCTGTTTCTGTGTGCTTTTTTTGTGTTTCAGGATGAATATAGCCTAGAGGTATTATCATCTTCACCTCTACTAATATAGAATGATATTGGAAGGGAGCTAAATCATATGCCAAAGAAACATACAACAGTTTTCTGCTGATAAATTTTATTTCAATTTTTTCAGGATAATAATTGTAATTGTAAAAGTGATTTAAATAAAAATGATTTCTAAGAACCTACTTTTGATTGATTTATGGTAAAATATATCCTATTCCTTGTTTCAAAATTATTTTTTAAATCAATATCAAATTAAAATATAAAAAATTAAGAAATTTTTTTCTTGGCTTAAACACTTCATAGGCCATCAAATGTATCTGTTGCAAAATTTTTTATTTCGTTTATCTACTTTGTTTTTTTCAAAATAAACACAAAATGTATATTTTTTAATCCTTTATTTTAACCTAAGTTCAAAGCTAACTTTGAATTATTCAGTTTTAGTAGTATTTAACATTTTACTATAATAATTCATTACTAATTGTAACTGTATAATTATTGAAAACAGGTGGTGTACAAGAGGGGAACATAATAATGGTATTTTTAAAATTATGATGTGACAAAGGTTTTATTTTACTGAATATTACCTTTAGAAAAATGATAAGTTGAAATATCAGCAATGATGTGCACACCTAATTAGATTTTAAGTTTACATATATAAAAGTACAACTGTACACAGTTTCGACAGTTTGTAAGGACTTAGTTTATAGGCAACACTTTGCTGTCTTCTAACAAACCATCATTCCTTGCACATTTAATGGTTTTAACATCAAGTGGCTTACTGGGCAAATGATGTGATGGCACACACTTTTTGCACTACTTGGGTGCTATTTTGTTTGACATAATTCCTAAAAACATTTCAGTAGTAATCAAGAAATAATCTCAGAAATGCTAATCTTTATCTTACCTGATTTTGTAATATAATCTTCAGATTTAAAATTGATTACACTTTTCCCGGAATTTAGACGATCAACTTCCTCGATGACACCTTTTTTGTTGCTTCTTGGGTGGATCATAATGGAAGTGTAATTCCGGATTTTTAGATTTCTAGAGGTATACCCATAAACGCAATAGTTTGTATTATTTTTATTGGGCATTTTTAACGTTTAACTAACAAATAACAGCAAAATACACGAAGCACAAAATCAAAACACACGTTCGACTTGCAGGTAAAACAAACAAAATTATGCTTTTCGTGAAGGTTCAAGTTAATACCGGTGGTGTCGCTTCAAAGTTGTGCTCGTCTCAATACAATAAGCAAACTATAAGGGATCCTAGGAAGCTTCCTTGGGACCTTGGGGTACACCAGATAGGATTGGTTGTAGTTGGGTGTATTCATTTTGGGATTTAACCAAGAAGAACCTGTTGCTTAGACCCTATAATTTTTTCTTCCCTTCATTCATTTTCCTTTGATTACCTTTTTGGTTTCTTCGAACTATTTTTCTTCTGTTTACTCAGTCGTCTTGATTTTTCTTAATTTTCTTTTAATTTACCCTAAATTTTCCGACCATCCACATGCTAAGAATTTTTTTTGTTTAAAAAATAATTGGATGTGACTCAATGAAATTGTCAAAAACTTATAAAACAAAATAATATACATTAAAGTCAAGGAATTATTATTAAAGCAACAAACATATAATTTATGTAGATTTACGGAAATGTATAATTAAAGGAGGAGAGTCAGGCACTAAATTTGCGACGCAGTGATCGGAAAGTCAAAAAAAGTGGGGTTTAATATAAGGAACCTTGCAAAAATCCCCAAATTTTGTACATAGGCGTATTTTTGATTGAGGTGACATTTTGGAAATTCTAAAAATTCAAAATGGCCGATCCAATATGGCGCCAATAGTTTTGACCGGGGCATCTAATGGTCAATTTCAGGGGGATTCTTGGGGACCAATACTATTTTTCCGTTGTTAATGTTTATATACATACATTTCATAAAATACTCTATTTGACTTAATTATTTGCATTTCTATGAGTAATTAATGTTATTTAACAATTTATAATATGATAATAGTAAAAAAAACTCCAGCATCTAGTGAGGTTCTGTCATTTTATTCAATTATTTAAAATGATAATAAAAATAATAAAATATAATTTATGCTTTTATCCATGTCGATTAAAATCAAAATTGTCAATATTTCACTCCGAAAAAATAGTATTGCTCCCCTAGTGTCCCCTGAAATTCCTAAGCGACTGAAAAATATAAAGTGTAAAGTCTTTTTTTCCAAAACAATTAGCTGACACGAGCTGCCCCGGTCAAAGCTACAGCCTATGTTTTCGGTGTGAAACATTGATACTTTTAATAGCATAAATTATATTTTATTATTTTTATTATCATTTTAAACAATTGAATAAAATGACAGATCTCACTAGATGCTGGAATTTTTTACTATTGTCATATTATAAATTGTTAAATAACATTAAATACTTATAGAAGAAATGCAAATAATTAAGTCAAATGGAGTATTTTATGAAATGTATGTATATAAACATTAACAGCGAAAAAATAGTATTGGTCCCCTGAAATTCCGAAGCGACTAAAAAATATAAAGTACAAAGTCTTTTTTTTCAAAACAATTAGCTGTCTCGGTCAGGGCTGGATTTACATATGGGCTGAATGGGCTATAGCGGGCGGCAGATTTCAGAGGGCGGCAAATTTTGGTAAAAAAGTAAAAAATAAACAAATTATTCCAAAAATTAAAAATATTTGAAAAATTTATTTGTAAAAACTTGTAAACATAAAAATTGTAAATTGTAATTTGTTAAACAATTATTCACTTAATATATTCCGTCGACCCGCCGCGGTACTAAGGTAAGCCTACACGGTTGGTGGGGGGAGGGGGGCAAATTGTGGATAGCCCAGGGGCGGCAAATCTTCTCTGGTCCCGGTCAAAACTACAGCATAGCAAAAAAATGTAATTTTTTTTGTAAAACGTGCATTTTTTTTGTATAATCAATCAATGTTTGGATAAATAGTGATAAAAGTGATGCTAAAATTTATTTAAAAACAATACAAATTTTAATTTTCATAATATAGTGAAGAAAACCCTAAAAGAAAAAAGAAAAAAATAAAAAATGGAAATTTTCGGATAAAAATGATAAAAACTCATTTTTTATCTACGTCTTCGAAAAAATATTGATAATAGTTACAATTATTGTCAATACAGAAATCGAATTGGACCAGAATTTTGATTTTCGGGCGCCACATTTGATCGGCCATTTTGAATTTTTAGAATTTCCAAAATGTCGCCTCAGATTCTTAGTTAGGAATCCAAAATACGTCTATGTACAAAATTTGGGGATTTTTGCAAGGTTCCTTATATTAAATCCCATTTTTTTCGACTTTCCGACCATAATGCGACGGCCCTGCGCTTAACTTAAAAAACAAAAACTCTTGTAATATTATTACTTAACTATTTCATACCTATATTTATCGAGGAGATTCCTCGCGCATTCTTTCATTTATTAATAACATTTATTTCAAAATGCATATTTTGCGGACTTCGTTTGTTGCTCAAACATGTAATCAAAACTGCTTTCTCATAGCTACGAATTCACTGAATTCCACCTTTACTCACTGGTTCAGTCAACCTTAACTAGTACCCGTACGTCGTGCTGGCAGTCACCGTGAAACAGTACCACATCCTCCGTCAATCTAAATGGGACATTAATTGAAATTCAAAAATTTCCCGTTTTTGTTATCGACCGCTGATAAACGCGGTATGCTATCGACCATTTTCTATGAGTGCTTACACCTAGTTCGAAAGTGTTTTAATCTGTGATATTGTAAAAAAATGTTTAAGAGACAGAGATCGAAAAATAATTCTTCTGGGATGCAGAACGGGGATGCACTACATTCTCCGATCGAGAGTAACGGGGCTAAGCCTCCAGTTTCTCCTATTTCCAGGAATACCCTTCAGTTTTATTCTCAATTAGCTCACGGAAGTCCTACAGCTTTTGTATCTGGATTTTCCAATGTTAAGGAGTTGTATGAGAAAATTGGAGAGTGCTTTGACATTCAACCGTCAGAGGTAAGAATAATTATAAAAGAATTCGTACTTTTTTGAATTTTCTAAAGTTTACAAGAAATTTTTTTAAGAATCAAATTGTCAATAAAATATGCGCATTTCTAATTTGCAGCATAATAAAAGTTGCTTGTTTGTTTAACGTCAAACGTTTTAAATTGATTAGATTGAAATTTATGTTCGACGGCGTATTTTTGATTAAATTACGATTAAATAAGGATTTTTTTAAGAACAAAATTCTTTTTTTTAAATAAAATGCATAGAATAACGCTAAAACTGCAAATATTGAAGACATTTCAAGCCCCTTCAGTTCCTCTTACACTAAAACCATCCATAAAGTGAGGGCGATAAAAGCGCACCTATTGGCAAAACTTTTGTTTCGTTCTGATTCAATTATGAAAAATTACGTTTAAATTTATGATTTTTAAAGTCGTATATTAATAATTCAAACAGTGAAAATTGTAAATTGTTCAAAAATTCCCGATATAGGGTGGAAAACTATTGACAATAGCTCGAAATTCTCGTGAGTATGAATCGATTCTCTTGTGATATTACTATACCTTATTTATTTTAGCGAGGCAGTGACGTAATTTCTAGTAATTTCTGTTGTCAACAGAATAAAAACGAAACCACTAAGAGCAAATACAATTTAAACTTAACGTGCAGGGGATAATAACTATTAAATGTTGGCAACACTTCGCGACGTTGCCGCTGTGACATAGCGAAAATTCTTGATTTATTTAGAGTAGTTACAAATTGCCCTCCAACGTGTCAATGTACTATATATAACATTTATTATTTGAATATTAAAACACTTTTCTTACTATTGAAAATACTTTATAGTCAACATTTTATTGTTCTATAGACTAGCAGTCCTTTTTTACATCCATTCCAATCTTAAATTAAGTTGATGGCACATTAGATGCACTTAGATTCAAGATAGGAAAAAAAACTGGCACAATTTTATCTTTAAGCGAACGAAAAAAAATCTACTTGGCAACGCCGCAGATTTTTGACTATGATGTCACTGCCTCGCTAAAATAAATAAGGTATATCTACTGAATATTTTTTCAAGCTAGTAACTTGTTTTTCATAATTTTCCTACATCATTATTCCTTCCATTTAAAGTCACAGTAATTTCTTTAAATACGCACCCGTAATCAACAAACCTCTTCAAATAAAATCATGCAATTTTTCCTATGACGGCGCTTTCATAAAAAAACAATCGATCTTATAGAAAGCAGAAATTTAAATTTTTGAAGAGAACCTACTTAAAACGTTAAAACCCAAGAAGGTCAAAGATCTCACTTTGAATGCAAATGCAAATTTAATAAGTTTTAGAAAAATAGGTCAACTTGGCTGGGTATATGTAGGAAGATATAGAAAGTAACAGTAAGTTAAATGTCGTGGGACGTTTATTTTGTAATAGCAATTCTGATTGTTAAAATCATAACATTTTTTTGTCGAGAATGCAAGAAATAAATTTATGAGTGTTCGGTACGTCATTGTTATTAAATATCAAAATAAGAAATAACAAGCTTGAAATAGTTTATTTGAGAAACACGATGAATCAGCTATGTCACATAAATTTTTCAAGAAATTGCTGATTGTTTTCATTCCAAATTCGGCATTTTTTCAAACAAAAAACATCAATCTTATTTCATGTACTTTTGTTCGAAAATAATGAGGAATTTAAGTAATTATCATACATTTCAGAAACCTTTATGCCATTCTAAAATTTTACTATAAAAGGTTCGTACTATTTTCATTAATCCCTTTAAAATTCAAAAAATATACTTTTTCTAAAATTTCATACTATTTAAAAATCTAGATCCGGCGAACCTTTTTGCCATACGTTGAAACCGGTTAGGATTTTTAATTCTAACGATTTTTACTGTGCTATTTTAGTTTTTTCCAAAAAAAACTTGGAAAATGGTCAAGAATCCACCACTGACAACACTGCATCTACTTCTTCTTCGCCTTATGCAGATATGACAGAATCTTCTAAAATTTTATACTCTTTAAAATCTAGATCAGGCGAACGTGTTGACCATGCATTGAAACCTGTTAGCATTTTTAATTTCAACTATTTTTACTGTGGAATTTTAATTTTTCTTCCAAAAAAACATGGAAAATCGTCAAAAAATCCACCACTGACAACACTGCAACTACTTCTTCTTCGCCTTATGCAGAGATGACAGAATCTTCTAAATTTTATACTCTTTAAAATTTAGATCAAGTGAACCTGTTGGCCATATGTTGAAACGTGTCAGCATTTTTAATTTCAACGATTTTTACTGTGGGATTTTAATTTTTCTTCCAAAAAAACTTGGAAAATCGTCAACACTTGCAACTACTTCTTTTTCGCCTTATGCAGAGATGATAGAATCTTCTAAAATTTTATACTATTTAAAATCTAGATCAGGCCAACCTATTGGCCATGCATTGAAACCTGTATCATTTTATATAGATTATTTTTTTCATCTGTCAAAACAGTCAGATTTTGTGGTTTCAGCCAATAACAGCTCAGGATCCTAACCAATCATTGTGTTTTATACTGATTATTTTTTTCATCTGTCAAAACAGTCAGATTTTGTGGTTTCAGCCAATAACAACTCAGGATTCTAACCAATCATTGTGTTTTATACTGATAAAACCGCTTCGTCGTTTTTGTTTTTTGATTAAACCGTGTTTACCTATTTGAGATGTCAAATGTAAACATTTGTCAATTATTATTATACTAAAATGTATTGCAAATCTATGTTAATAACCAAATTTCAAAATGTATTTGTAAACTAACCTGTTTTTATTAGTTTATTTCAACATTCATTTAACATTTTTAGATACCTCACTTTAACAATAAACTTAAAATTAATTAAATTAAGAAAGACATCATTTCATTCTTCTTCTTCGCTTTTATTTAAGGCGCCGTTTCGCGGGGTAGCCAGTCAAAAATCGCCTTGGTGGCCCTGTATGTAAAACTATAACAGCTCAGGTTTCAATTTAAATTGGTAAAGAAAATTTTCAATATTTGTGTGTAAAGTGTCTTTTGCATAAGTGACTATGTTCTCTGTTTTTAATACAAAATGATTCAAAAAATAATCCTTTCAAATACGACTCGTCCTCTGAAATTTTATAAATTAAATTTTTGATCTTCATACTCAAACGCCTTTATTTTAGGCAAAACCACTCAAACAAACTGATTTAAGATAAAATCACTCGTCCTGCGGACTCGTGATTTTATCAATCAGTTTGTTTTCGTGGTTTTTCCAAATAAAGCCGTTTTCGTGAAAACCAAAAATTTAATCGATAAAATTTGGAGGACTCGTGGTATTACCTTTGATAAAACCGCTTCGTCGTTTTTGTTTTTTGATTAAACTGTGTTTACCTTTTTTGAGATGTCAAATGTAAACATTTATCAATTATTATTATATTAAAATGTATTGCAAATCTATGTTAATACGCAAATTTCAAAATATATTTGTAAACTAACCTGTTTTTATTCGTTTATTGTAACACACAACACAGCTCCATCCTGCGGATTCGTGATTTTATCAATCAGTTTGTTTTCGTGGTTTTTCCAAATAAAGCCGTTTTCGTGAAAACCAAAAATTTAATCGATAAAATTTGGAGGACTCGTGGTATTACCTTTGATTATAATCTATGTACAATGCCTGTATGGATTGTTAATGTGAGATTTCTTCAGCTTTTTCAACAGTCACTAGATGTATAATATTTTCTCGCATCTCGGTGGGTATATTTTAGCCAAATAGGGATGGCCCGTAATATTATCTTTGTTCTCCCAAGTTTGCAATGTTTATCTCTTATTTTATCGAAAACAGGTTATATGAAATAGACGTGGAGAATCATTTTAAAAGTTTTTGATATAATAAACAATGAACATATGGTTGCAAAGTAATCCTGTACTCTTCGAGAGTCCATAATTTGATTATGATGACTCGACATCTTTCTCTTGGAAGTTGAGTAATTTAAATTTGGTATACTTTTTCTTTGAACTACCATTTTTAAAATACTTTTGGCCTACCATATATGAAAATGAATAATATCAACCCTAAAAATCAGACCGAAAGTAATATTTCCGGGACTTGGGCCGCAAAAATCATTATTTAAGTTCTTTATTAAATTCTGTCTGTATTTATAAAATTAATAGTTATTTACGTGTCAAGCTCGGAAAGTGATACTTTACAGGGCGAGCATGCGAGCCCTGTAAATACACTTTCCGAGTGTGGCGCGTACAATATTTTTTGTACAGCCACCAATAATTTGACAATAATACATATAGGAACAGAATAGTTATTGCTCAAAATTAATAATAATACACAAAGTGCATCAAAACGTCAAAAACATCTACTGACAGATGGCTACGGTATTGTCAAATTGTCATGGCAACTGTGATATATTTTGTCTTTAATGAAAATTTTGACATAAGAGCTCGGGAAAGTAGGTACTGTGCCGAGCAGTTATGTCACTTTACCGAGCAGTTATGTCAATTTTCCGACCTAGACCGGCAACAAGGCACTTTCCGAGCTAAAAAATGATCGGAAAAACGCATTTTCTAAATTGGCGGCATAAAAAGATTTTTGTTACATTTTCCTATTTTTTGTTTTTTTTTTGGTAGGCGAAAAAACAGTTGTGTGTCACACATGCAGAAAACGCTTTAGCTCATTTTCTGCCCTTGTGACGCAATATACAATATAATAATTATTTTTGTAACAATCTGATTAATATAATTATAAAAAAGTTTTTAACAATGATTTAGTCATAGCAGGGGTACTTCAGGGAAGCGTATTAGGCCCGGTTATTGTGCTGTACATTTTTGCACATAGTAATAGAAAAAAATGTATGAAAAAGCCACTAGAAAATTAAAACAGCTGTCAAATCGTCGAACAAAATTCAAAATAAAACCTTTTAAATTTATATAATTAAAATTCTGAATAACGAATATGTTATTGTGCACCATTGAAACTTGTTTTTTTATCTACACGCGATTAACATTTTATTTGTTACAAGTCTTTAATAAAAATCCTTGAAACTTTATGTGGGTTTTACTAAAAAAAACTACTTTTGTAACAATACTAGATATTCGTAACGACAAATTACTTTCGCTAACAGTATGAAGTAATATTTTTTTTAATTAAATCGATTTTAGGAAAGTATTTATTCGATATCTTTATGTTAACTGTTTCGAAAATTAAAAAAATTGTATTTTTATCTACAACGTATGCAATAATTGTTCATTGACCTTACTTTCATTTTTAAAGAAATGGCAAAAAAATTCAGTCAAATGGTCTACTAGTCAACCTCCCAATTTATTCATTTTTATCGCTACTTCTGTTTGTAGGAAAAATATTTTATCTCTTAAATGAAAGTAACATAGCAAATGATGAATATTTTTGCTTGCTGAATTGATAAATATATTTTTGACCACTATTTTTACTTCGACAATTGTTCATAACAATTGTGATGATATTTGATGTTTATTTGTGAGTGGCTCTGCTAACTTAATATTAAGTTAGCAGAGCCACCCCCTAGAAAAAAAACTAAGAGCGCGACAAATTTTTTTCGTTCACGACAAATTCTCGACAATTATTGGAATAGGTTTCATCGATTTTTTTGCAAGTGGCTCTGCTAACTTTATAGAGGTTACGAAGGATATGGCAATTCAAAAATGGATCGTTCTTGCACAAATATGTGGAAAAATATTACTTCCACAAAAAAATGTATATCCTAATGAGAGAACAACATTGGCAAAATTTTAAGACCATCCAGAACATAAGCAGAAAAAAGTTATGGACAAAATAAATTTTTTTTTAAATTTTTACGCCATTTTTTTAGCGCCATCTAGACTGCGGTATTTGAAAAAAAAATCCTTATGCAGAAAGACGTAACATATGTTTCTACAATTGTCCAGTAATTTTTAGTCCTATGGGATAATTATTTTTTAAGTTTTGGTCTGTTAAAGTTGAGCAAAATTTTTGTTTTTTTATAAGACATTTTTAATTTTTGGTCACTAGCGTGAAAAGTATTGATTTTTGAAAATAATTTAAAGATATAAGACTTTGAGCAGATGTTCTCCCGAATAATTTCCATTTTTTTGGTTTTTATCTTTTGTCTGTAACGAGATATGGCCGATTGAAATTACATTTATAAATTGCATTTATAACTGTAATATTATTTTATCGGGTCAAATATTGAAAAAACGGTCATTCCAATGAAAAAGTTTGTCATAACATGACATTTCGGCGATATCCTAAGCTTTAAAATGGTTTATTGTACATCTCGATATTATCTGCCAAAAAAAAGTTACGGGCAAAAAACACATTTTTTTTAAATATATGAATTATTTTATTTAGATCGATGTTGTAATACAACAAATAAAATTATTTTTAGAAAATTGTTATAACAATTGCAGACCTACTTTCTATTTTTCCATTATTGAAAATAAAACGTTTTACTGTAATGTTATATTTATTTTTACATAAATGAATTTCGCCAAAGTACTTCCGCTAAATACATATAGAATTATCAGCTGACAAGTGTTTTTTTGATAAAAACAGATGGGTGATTGTTTCAATATAAATTTTACCACATCCAGGTACATCATCTCATGGTCAAAAATGTATAAAATATTCTTGCAAATTTTAATTTGAAAAAACAGTTTTCTGAATCATATACATGTCCCTAAATGTAAAATTTTGTGAGAAATCGAATGAATTGATAAGATTTTATAGGCAAGGTCATAATAGTATATTGTAAAGTTTACAAACTCCAATACTTTCCGCAGTTTCTAGGACTTCCTTCTCAGTTCTTATAGGAGTTCCTCGAGGGAGTACAAAAGATTTCGCCAGCCGTTATCTTTTGTGCGTATTGAGAATATTTGTTTCATGTTATGACATTTAAAACCCCAAACTAAGTGCCCTTGCAGTTGCTAGGACTTCCTCCGTAGTTCCTAGCACTTCCTCCGCAGTTTCTGGGACTTCCTCGAGGGAGTATAAAAGATTTCCTCAGCAGTTATCTCCTGACTACTTTGGGAATATTTATTTTATATTATGAAGTTTAGAATACATTGATAACTCAAATTTTAATATTTTGATTGATTTTTCGATTAACGATGTCTACATACGATCTATTAGAGATTAATTCAATGTTCTACTCGTTCTATTCATTGGTTAATCAACACACATACTCATATTAAAAAACGTCTTAATCAGTTGATGCTTTTGATGTGAAGAATGCTTTTAAATTGCATCAATTTTATCTTGTTCGGTGTACCGGTAGGATGCTTTGTGTCAAAAATAATTAACAACCGTAAACGTAGGATTATTTAACAATGTTAAACAACAGGTGTAGAGTATACAGTTACCATGACAACAGATATCAAGCGTGAAGACAAATATTTTAACGGCGCAATAATTGCATATCATCCATCATGGTGTTCCCCTTGATAATAGTGATTTATGTATGGAGGAAATTTATTTTGAATGGTTGGGTTGTTAAATCTGTAGGGTTATCTCTTCTATAGTCTATTGGGATATTCATAATATCAGTTTTTATGGGATAGCCGATAAAACCCGGAATATCATCGCAAATGGGTGTCGGAGAATTTCTAAAATAAAATGTGACCTATTACTTTGTTTCAAAATTATTTAAAATATAATAAAATTTACCGTTGTGTCATAAAAAATCACGAGAGAAACCGTGAGTGAACAAAAATACCTACCAAGCAACAAAAAACGCGTATCTAGAAAAAACCGAATGCGATAAAAAACCGCGTATTTCCTTTTGGCTTTTTTTTCAAAATTATTTTTAATTTAAATTCGTATAAATCGAAAAATAAATATTTTGCTTTAAGAAAATTACAGCTTATTTAAAACACAAAAAAAAACGTTTTCACCAAATTTCGTAAAAAAAATTTTTGCGCGAGATAAAAATTTTTACCCTAAATTTTCCGACCATCCACATACTGCTAAGAATTTTTTTGTTTCAAAAATGATTGGCCCTGATCTACTTGTACATAAATAATATTTTTATAATATTCCAAACGTGAATTATTTATTCCTCTTTGTATAAGAATCGCCAATAAAATAATTTAATATCAATATAAATATAAATGTGTAATCGTTATTGCAATGATTGAGCACGTACCAATGTTATTATGGATTAAACAAATTGGGTAGAGATTGCATGGATACAGGGTGTTACTTTAATATTCATATTGATTAATAAAAAAAATCGATAAACCTATTTGGGCAACATCAGGTTTAGTTTCACTGCTAAACGTCATAAATTAACAAAATTTTTTGTTTCAGATATTATTTTGTACATTAAATACCTACAAAATCGACATGAAGAAACTTCTAGGAGGTCAAATAGGTCTAGAAGATTTTATATTTGCACATAGGAAAGGTAGACCCAAAGAAGTTGAATTAACTAAATCAGAAGACGCTTTGGGACTTACAATAACGGACAATGGTGCAGGATATGCCTTTATCAAACGAATCAAAGAAGGATCTGTTATTCACAATATACCACACATACAGGTAAGGTATGTGTTAAATGAAAAAATATTTTATTACGGCTCTGCATACAAAGCACAGTCATCGGTAACAAGGAAAAAATCTTCCCTTAGCAACAAAGAAACACGTGTATCACGTGATTGTCATTTAAAAGGATTCAGCGGCTATAACACAGATTAGAGAACTACAGATAGGAAGGTAGAGCGAGACAAACGAAATTAGATAGAGATAGAGTTGCACGCCAATTTAAAACCCACTTTGAAGGCTGTCAGCAGCAGTGTTGCCGAATCAAAAGTGTAAAATTAAGCAATAAGCCAAACAAAAACACTACATAATAAATTAATTAAATTATTAATATACAGTGTACCTAAGTTATTGTTGATAAAAAAGTCCTGCATCACTTATTAATAAAATTTCCACCCAAGGGGGAAATTTCCAACCAAACGGCAACACTGGTCATCAGTCTGTGTCTGTGATCTTTTGGCCCATTCATGAAATCATTCTTCTTCTTCTTCTTTCTTCGGTTATGGCTTGTATACTAGTGCATTTGCCAGTTCATGAAAGCATTGTATTAACAGTTTACTTTCCAATGTTTATTAAATAGTATCTTTCAGAATACTATGACAGCAAAAACACAATATTTTATAAATATATTTCTTATTTCTGACACTAATGGTAATTGACAAATCAAATTTAAACGTTACATGAAAAGGCAACACTGTACCCGGATGTTCGTTTCAGAAATGACAACATGGGTCCGAGGTCATAAAGACGACAATCGAAACATCAAAGGAAATGGGCGGAGCTTCATATCTGTATATTTCTAATATGTGGCTATACCTTGTTTTTCTCCTTTTTGTAACATACATTCTTTGCAGGCTCAGACGAGAAAATGTAGAACCGAGGCATAAAATGTCGCAATAAAAAATATGCCTCAAATTTGAAATTATAAAAATTAGGAATTCAATTAATTCGATTCGACATCCTAAACCCGGTTTCTGTCTTTCGGCTTCGTCAGTTGAGCTTTCGAATTCAATAAATCAAATTCCAATCGTATATGAAAATTTTAGTTTGGATTACAGTATGTTGTATGATATTTTTAGGTAGGCGATCACATAGAAAAACTAGATGGAGAAAACATGGTCGGTAAAAGACACTTTGAAGTTGCAAAAGCGTTAAAAGATATTGCAAAAGGAGCCACGTTTACAATTCGACTAGTTGAACCATTGAAAAGTGGATTTACTAGTATAGCCCCCAAAATGACCAAAACGAATGGTGCCAAAAAAGGATATGGAAGTGGTAGAGAAACGTTAAGGTTCAAAGCAAGTGGACGAGCAGAAATACAGGAGCAGGTAACATACAAATAAAGAAAATAATTAAGAGCAATCCGGAGCTCTTGTGTAAATTTCACTTCTATTTTATGAGGATTTTCTAATATAAAATTGTATTTATATGCGTGCCACTGGGAACACTTGGCGATGGAATGCTTCTTGACAGCTTTAAATTTCTGAAACGATAAGGCAGCACTATGCAAAGATATTTAAGAAAAGTGTGGGAAAGCATATTATTTAAAAACTACTTGACATTTAATAAAACAAATGGGAGCAAATTTTCATAGATTTAATACAGAATGTGATTTTCCATTTACAATTAACAAAATAAATACTTTTCTTAGGTTTACAAAAAAATCAAGGGGTCTCCACCCTAAGTTTTGTAATTATTAGTATTTCCTGAAAATTTCACAAAAATCAGACTAAAACTAAAGGCTTAGAATGATTTTAAAATTTTTCAAGGGGTTCGGTTTGCTCTTAAAACATAAACAAAAATTCTTCATCGATTTTATTTAAAGTTTAATATAAAACTACGCGCTTATATTAGCGTCAAAATAAATTAAATTTTATAATCGTTATAGGACTCCACAATGGATGTGGGCATTGAAAAAATAAACAACATATTAGAATCCTTCATGGGTATCAACGATTCCGAACTAGCGGCACAAATATGGGAGTTATCGGTAGGAAAACAAAATTCGATGGATTTCGCAGAAGCGATAGACGAATCTGACCTCGCAGCATTTGGATTCGGTGACGATATCATTATTGAACTTTGGGGGGCAATCACTGATGCAAGAGATGGAAGGTTATAATAAACAATTACAATGTGCCAGAATAAAAAAACTACGTTTTTAATTATTGTAATTTCTGAATAGTATTATTTATATTTAAAAAATGACTATATATTAAGATTTACGGTTATTATACTATAACTGCGTTCTTTTGTTAATTGAATAAGATAAAAATGTCTAAGTGAAAAAATGTTTGGGACATTACAGAAATCTTGTTTCACGTCAGGAAATTTATACTTATGCGCTACTTTAAAAACAATATATTTTAATTATAAAATTAAATAATATAAATTGGTTACACATTTTTTAATTTTTATTTAATTCCTTTCCTACATTCAAATCAACAAAAACATGTTAATACCCTTTCTTAGTAGATAACCTTAAAAAGATCAGATCAGAGATATGTTGGTTGCATACATATGGTGTAATAAAAGATTGCGACATTACTGACAGTGACTATACATCCAACATCCTGAGAAAAATATGTTTAAAGCTTCAACAATCTAAAAAATTTGAGAAAGAATTTCTTTAAATTCATTAATTTTTGCACTAAATTTTGGGCTTCTTATTTGTAATAGATTAAAAATCAATAGCAAAACATTATTTAATCCCGTTTTCGTATTCTTAGACACTACCTGTCACATTTTAAAAATAATAAGATAACCTTTAAAATAAATTGGTATTTTTAACTCAAATAAGAAATGTTATCAATTTAATATAAATTTAAGATTAAAGTTTCTATTGTTGCTTGTGATACTGAATTACTTCAGATAGTATTCTTCATAATTTCAACAGTTACAATAAAATTTTGGTTACGTTTAAAAAATGTTAAAAAGTACTCTAGGCCTACAAATATTTTTGAAACGTTCTTCAACATCAAAAAATATAACTAAGGTAAAGTTTTTAATTCTCTTATATTAGGTTAAATAATAATGCTTATTCTACCATTGTTTTTTCGATTGGTATTATTAAAATAAACATTTTTAGATATCAATATGTTGCTACTCAACGAAAAAGAAAACTAAAATATTCTACAATATACAAGATGCTATTAAGGATATTCCTAATGATGCCAAATTACTAGTAGGAGGTAATGAACTTTCAATGTTTAATACTCCTTAAATTAATTAGTAATCCTGTTATTTTTCTTAGGATTTGGTCTCTGCGGTATACCTGAGAATCTCATAGCTGGTTTACTTAAACATGAATCTAAAAATTATACAGTTGTTTCTAACAATGCAGGTGTAGATACATTTGGATTAGGTTTATTATTAAAGCAAAAAAAGATAAAAAGAATGATTTCCTCCTATGTAGGGGAGAATGCTGAATTTGAAAAACAGTTTTTGAGTGGACAATTAGAAGTAGAACTTACACCACAGGTAATGTATTTTTTTTACTCACATTCTAAAAGAACAAAGATGAAAATTTTTGTTTAGGGAACATTAGCTGAAAGGGTAAGAGCTGGTGGGGCGGGAATCCCAGCATTTTTTACTCCCACAGCATTTGGAACCCTCGTGCATGAAGGAGGAGCCCCAATTAAATATAATGATAAGGGCAAAATTGAAATCGCTAGCAAACAAAGACAATCTCAACTTTTTAATGGAAAATCGTATATTCTAGAAGAAGCGATTACTGGCGATTATGCCCTTATTAAAGCATGGAAAGCTGACTGCATAGGAAATGTAATATTTAGGTATTTGCAAAACTTCATTTCATATGTATTACTTAACATTGTGTGTTAATTAGTTTGTAATTTTAATTTAAAATTAGATGTAGGGTCTTTGATATTGATTATTTATATTAAAAATTTGTTTAATGGATTCTTGAAATGCCGTTTCAGAAAATCTGCAAGGAACTTTAACCCTACAATGGCAAAAGCAGCTAAAACAACAATTGTTGAGGTTGAAGAGATTGTTGATTTGGGTTGTCTCAAACCTGATGAAATACATTTACCTGGCATTTATGTTGATAGAATAATTGAGTGTGACAATTATGAAAAGAGAATAGAAAAAGTAACTATTCAGAAAACTTCTGATAGTGTTGAATCTGTTGTTAAAAAAAATCCCGGAGCATTAAATAGAGAAAGAATAGTGAGGAGAGCAGCTCTTGAATTTAAAGATGGCATGTATGGTATCCTTTAATTTTAATTTTCCATGAATAAAATATATATTTATTAATATACTTTAAGATTGTCTAAAAAAAATTGTTTTTTTATTGTTTTATTTTTCTTGACACTTTCTCTCAGTTAATCTTGGAATTGGTATGCCAATGCTGGCTTCCAATTACATCCCTGAAGATATACAGGTACTTTTACAGTCAGAAAATGGTATTTTGGGTCTTGGACCTTTCCCAAAACCAGATGATGTCGATGCAGATCTGATAAATGCCGGAAAGGAAACTGTTACTGTAGTACCTGGTGCTTCATACTTTAGCAGTGATGAGAGTTTTGCTATGATTAGAGGGTGAGTTAAAATTAAAAAAATATTAAGCTAAAATTCAATTAAATGTAATTTGTCTATACTTTGTGTTAATGATGAATCAATAAAGGTTACTTCCAGATCACACTAATTATAATACTTTTATATAATTTTATTTAACCACGAAGTATAACCATTCACCATTCATACTTTACCTTGTATGGAATCATCAACTTCAAATAAAATTTAAAAATAAATGGTAAATTCTCGAAATAATTTTAATTGTTACAATTTTTATATTTAGTGGCCATATTGATTTGACAATTCTTGGAGCAATGGAAGTGTCACAATATGGAGACTTGGCAAATTGGATGATTCCCGTAAGTATTTTTCAGCATTAAAATTATCATTTTTAGAAGAAATGTTAGAAAAGCATGTAGAAATGTTTTGTTGGGAACCGCTGTTTAATATCGAGGCGACAAAGTGGAAGTTTAGATTTTCGCGGTCTTTACATTCTAATCTTTGTTTGTCTTTGTACATTTTTGGAAGAGACGTTAAGAAAGGATGCAGAAATGATTTCTTGACGACTTCTTTTTAATATCTTAATTTGTTTTTGAAAGAGAAAGCGACAAAGACGAATTTTGACAATCCCTTCTTTATTTTTTGAATGAAAATAATCCCATATAATTGTTTTCATCAATTTTCTGAAATATTTTATGTTTGGTTAAAATTTGTAGGGAAAACTGGTAAAAGGAATGGGTGGCGCCATGGATCTAGTAGCAGCACCGGGTACTAAAGTTATAGTATGCATGGAACACTCAGCCAAAGACGGAAGTCACAAAATTTTAGAAAACTGCACGCTACCCCTTACCGGTAAACAAGTCGTCGACATGATTATTACAGAAAAGGCTGTATTTACCGTCGATAAAGAAAACGGACTTACTCTAATTGAAATAGCTGAAGGTATAGGAGTTGAAGATATTTTAACCTCAACGGGGTGTAATTTCCAAGTAGCTGAACAGATTAAGCCTATGAAACAAATAGCAGTTTCTATGTAGGTTTAGCATTATATCAAAATATTTTTATAATTATATAAGGTACAATTTAATATTGGTAGTTTTATTTTCTTATAATACCCATGGCCAGACCAGAAATAAAATACAACTAATTTAAATGCATTTATACAGTAGAAAATATATTTAAATTTATATTTTTTAATGCCGTGCAGGTGCTGGAATATAGATCTTAAATGTGATAAGGAGTTAAAATGACTCAATGTTTCTATTCTAGGGCTAAGAATGCTAAATTAATAAAACATTTTAACATTTAAAAATTTTATAATACATATCTTCTTCATGAAGATATAAAATTGACACAAATGTAAAAAACTATTTTTTACTAGGTGGTCTTTGAAATTTCTTTTCTTTTATGCTTAATATATGACAAGAAAACATTGTACAACATTGTTATAGCATTTATGTAGAGCACTTGATACTTCACAGGTACATAATAAAAATTAATAAATTGCGTGGGAGGCCATACGCACCAATCTGCCTGAAAATAAAAACAAATATATAAAGGTACCAAGTTTTGATCAAATGATACATTTATATAAGAAAAAAGAGTTTTCAATATATGGTTCTGTTATCTAGTACATTTAAAAAATCATATATTTGTTTTACTGATATTTTATTATTATTTACTAAAAATAAACATTAAAATAGCTTAAAAATAAGTAAATATACAGTAACTTACTGTGTATACACGTATAAATTTTTCTTCAAGTTCACTGTAAGCATCTACAATATTTTTCCTTTCTAAAGCATTCATTCCAAAAAAGAACATAGTAATGCATATAGGAGACATAACAAACTGATCAAGTAATATTTTCCAAGTTATAATTTTTGTGGTCCTTTCTGGAAATTTTTTTGCAAGCCATATATAATAGTAGTGATGGACAGGTCCTAAAGCTAAACCAACTAAAAACATCCGTGCTAAAAATTAATAAAATTAATTTTTATATACTGTGAGTGATAAATTCAATTTACTTAATCTGCCATAGTCGTAACGTTTTTCTAACGTCTTCTTACGATATTCTATTTCTTGTTGTGCAATATCACCTATCAACATCAACACTCCTGAGCTTATAATGTTAGTTGTTAGTAAATATTTTTTACTAAATATTATTGTAATTCCTGCCCTTCCTGGAGTGGGCGATGTAGGAGATTTAGAAATATTTCTAATTAAATTTGAACTAATTTTATTTGATAATCCTAAAACTCTTCCCACGATTTTGAACATTTTTAGGTTATGCAACACTTTTCATATGAATGGATTTTACAATCATTATCTGTGCAAGTAGATAAAACCATGACACTTATATTATTTACTTAAATAATTAACATTTCATTTCTAAAGGTACTATTTTTTAAATACATCTCGCACAGAAAGAAAAATTTGTCGATTGAAGTTGACAAAAATGACAAACGTCAGACATCATGTGCCTATATTTACGTTGCTATGGCAACCATCTTCTTATTCCGTTTTACTTTTTTCTTCTAAAATTCTATAGTGAGTCTAACAGCCATTAAAATTAAAAAAGCTTTAATTATATTATTTTTGTTGCATATTTAAGAATCCGTAGGCATATGTTTAATCAATGATAAAACGAAACTGTACAACACTGTTATCACATTTACGTAAATTACTTGGTATTTCACAGGCATGTAATTAAAATTTATAAATTGTGCTGGTGGCCATATACAGCAATCTGCCTAAAAATGAAAATCGTGGTTACGAACTTTCAGGTATAATCGTTGTCTTTATACGCTATAACTTTATAAAGACAACGCTATAACTTTATACAGACCACGCTACCAACTTTATACAGGGTGTCCCAACTAAAATTTGGACCCAAATATTTCGAGTTTTGTTCAAATTTTGAAAAAATGCCGAAACAGGTCAATTTTAACCTAGAGGAGGCTCAATTTTTATCGTAGTTTCAACCTTATTTTTTCATCCCTCTAGCACCCAGAACCACCCCTGGAAAAATCTTAAATGGCAAGGGGTGTTAAGTGATACATCGTTTTGAAGCTGCTTTCATTGACTAATGCAACCCCGTTCTTTTTTTATTTTGAATGACTCTTTTTTGAGAAAACTGCTTAGATTACACAGCCCCACAAAAAAAAATTGTCTGCGCCAAGAACTTCACTACTGTAACTAGGGGTTTTTGGGGTCGCTGAATCGGAATCCGAGGTCCGCTCAAGTTCATTTGAAGGTCAAATTGAGGAAAACTTCTAGAAAAATCTGAAAAAATTCATACAAAGGTTTTAAGGGTTGCTGAATCTGAATCCGAGGTCCGCTTGACTTCATCAGGTCAGGGTCAAGATCATTTGAGGGTCAAATTGAGGAAACCTGGGAAAAATCGGAAAAAGTCATACAAAGGTATTTAAATTAAAAAACTTTGAATTGAACAGTACATTCGTTAAAATGAAATTGTTTTTTTAGAACTACTATTGTTTTCTTTCACAATAATCTAAGCAGCTTTCTCAAAAAAGAGTCATTTAAAATAAAAAAAATAACGGGGTTGCATTAGATAATTAAAGCAGCTTCAAAATGATGTGTCACTTAACACACCTTGCCATTTAAGATTTTTCAAGGGGTGGTTCTGGGCGCTAGAGGGATGAAAAAAGAAGTTTGAAACTACGATAAAAATTGAGCTAGGTTAAAATTGACCTGTTTCGGCATTTTTTCAAAATTTGAACAAAACTCGAAATATTTGGGTGCAAATTTTAGTTGGGACACCCTGTACAGCCAACGGTACAGTTTATCTATTTTCAATTGCAGAACAAAGCAAATTGTCGGTACATCTAGAAATTTTGTTTTTAAATTTCTGCAATTGAAAATGGATATACAGCATCTAATTTCTGGTCTGTCTATACTATTAGATTGAATTTATTTTTTGTGGATTTCCCCATCCAAATAGTTACAAGAGGTTAGCAAAACTGGGAAAAACTCCCCATTGAATAGATACATAATCATAAAATGACTTACAATATACATGAGCAAAAATTTTTCTCGAAGTTCTTTGCACGATTCAAAAAAATTTTTATTTTCTAGAGTACTCATTGCCAAAAAGAAAGTTGAAATGAGCGTTGGGGACATTATCGTCTGGTCTAAAAATATCTTCCATGCTACAATTATGTTTGTCCTCTGTGGCCACGTTTTGGCAAGCCATGTGTACCAATAGTGAAAAAGGGGTCCTGTGACGACTAGGCCCACTGCGAACATTCGGGCTAAAAATAAAAAATTTACGATTTGTTAGTAGTCCAGTAAATGAAGGCCGGAAAAGGTATCAACCTGGGCATCAGGTTGCACAAGAATAATTTTTTTTTAATTTGTAGCTATTCATGGGTACATTGAATTCTGAAAATCTCAACTCCGTGAAATGTGTGGAAGGGTGGGAAAGTAGCCCTAAAGTTCTGGAAAATCCGTTTTTCGCCGATATCTCCCAAAATATGACTCTCAGAGAATTATTGTTCAGACAAGAAATAAAGAGCAGTCTTATTACCTACAAAATTGGTCCTGATCATTTTTTGTGCGAAAACGATTGAAAAATTCATAATTGTAAGAGAATGTAAAAAAAAAGAAAAATACCGTGACAAGGGGACAATCTAAGCTTTCCAATGATGTGGGTTGAAACCCGATAGGGTGCTTGATTATCTATCAATTCCCGATTAGCCCGAGCATTTTGGAAAACTCCAAAAATCAAAAAAAAAAAACCCTGAAAAAACACGTTATTTATAAAAATATATATTAATTTTTGCCCGATTTATTCAAAAATTTTAGTCCGCTTGGGAGTGGCATTCCTCTAGAACGTGCTCTCTAGATACAGGTCGGGAGCTAAAAATACGAGATGCGGTTGGGGCCGATTATGTCGAAAACCGTTACATTTTCGAGAAAAATGATAAGGATCATTTTTGTAGGCAATAAACTGCTCTTTATTTGTAATCTGAACAAAAATTCTCTGAGAGTCATATTTTGGGAGATATCGGCCAAAAACGGATTTTCCAGAACTCTGGGGCGATTTTCCCACCCTTCCACAAATTTAAAGGAGTTGAGATTTTCACAGTTCAATGTAACCATGAATAGCTGCAAATTAAAAAAAAATTATTCTTCTTGTGCAACCTGATGCCCAGGTCGATATCTTCGTTTATTGGACTATAGGTTATGGGGGGTGACAACCAGTGCTGCCAATGTAATATTTAGAAACTTTCCGAAACTTCTCAGAAACACACTTTTGGAGGAGTTTATTGTCCAAATTTGACGTAAATAAAGATTTTTGTGGAATTTCAAAAAAAAAAAAATTATAAAAATTTAAGGAAACCGATATTTGATTTAAAGGCGTGAAAGAAGTTAGAAACAACCTTGGTGGGATAAAAATTGTCCCAAAACAAAAATAAGATTATTTTGAACAACAATTTGTTTCAAAATACATCCCGGGAAATGTACTTCTATATAATAAAAGATTCAATTTACCCATTCTGAGGTAGTCGTAACGTTTTTCTAATATTTTCTGATGATATTCCATCTCTTGCCGTGCAACATCACCAAGAAACATCAAAACTGCAGTGCTTACAATATTTGTAAATATTATATTTTTTTTACTAAATAGTTTCGATCCTGATTTTTGAATACGCAATGATGGAGATAGCGCTATATTCCTACTTAACGGTTTAATTGAAATCAAAATAAAACCTTTGGCGTGCTTCGAAATTTCCAAAATTCTTCCTACAATTTTGAACATTCGGGTAGGATTGATTGTGGTTATTTTTTCAGGTGTAATTTAAAACTATAATTATAAATTTTGAGTAGAAAAATATGTTGTTTTGACACCGAACATAAATTGTCGGTACGTCAAAAATCATGTGTTTAATGCCATTTTTTTTGGGTCAAAAAAAACCAAAGCCTTTAAGGCCAGGATGCTCGGTTCAGATTAAATTTATTCTCGATCTAATTAAAATTAAAAGAGAGTGACATCTTGACCAGAATTGGTCAGAAAATTGGGTTTGCAACTTACAACCCTCAATGCAAGTTGGGAATTGGTTGCTTTGTAAAGTTGTCAAAATCACTTCTAAACTTCATTTATCAGTTTTACTGGTAATGGAGTAGATCTGGCGAAAAAACGGCTCGAAAACAGACAGAATTTTTTTTTTCCCAATCCTGCATGAAATGTTCGACCCAGGCGGCGGTGGAGGAGGGGGAAATCCTCTATCTAAAAAACTTGAAAATGGTTTTTCCGACAAATCACAGCCAGGTTTGATCCCACAAAAAAAATGGTCTTACCAAAATTGAAGAGCTTAACAAAACACGTAACCTAGTTCCATCCAGAACCCGATAACTCAATTAGTTCGCGAAATATCGCGATTTGAAATTGCAAAAATGAAAAAAATTTATTAATTATTTCTCGAGAGGCAGTGCAGATGGGGCGTCAATTTTTTGCGAATAAAAGGGTAATAATGAGTACTTTCATGTTCCGGAGGGGAAAAAATTTTTTTCTTTCATTTGAGCCCCGCAGTAACTCGATCCCATAATTAGGAAGGGCACTACGGGCCGGAAAAGTCTTTGCCATAGAACGGGAGAATGGAGAGGAGTAGGAGGTTCTAACTGAGCTCAAAAGAAAAACGAGAAAATTTTCTAACCATTTATTCATTTTATTATTTTGCCATGTCAGTATCTTGCCCGCCCGCGCGAGTTACAAATGGAAAAACGGAAAAAAATTTTCTCATCTTTCTTTTGAGCTCGGTTAGAACCTCGTACTCTTCTCCATTCTCCCGCTATATAGCAAATACTTTTCCTGTCCGTAGCGGTAGCGCCCTTCCTAATCATCGCATCGAGTTACCGCGGGACTCAAATGAAAGATAAAAAAAATGCCGTCGAGAGGTGAAAACATTTTTTTTCATCAACCCACTTCTTCATGCCTAAAATCGCGAGATCCATTTTTTTTTCGTATTGCTATTTTTTAGCGGATGAAAAAGTGAACAATTTGAGCCCCGGCTGGTTGCGCTAGCTCAATTAGTACAGAAGTTACAAGCGTTTCAAAAACATTTGTTTTCCCCCCATATCTCCCCCCCTAATTGTCCCACCACCCCCACCTTCCCGCACTTAAAGGTACTCGTTATTACCCTTTTATTCACAAAAAAAAGGCCCCTTTCTCCACTGCCTCTCGAGAAATAATTAATTATTTTTTTTTATTTTTGCAATTTCAAATCGCGATAATTCTTGAACTAATTGAGTTATCGGGTTAAGGTTGGAACGTGCTTACGTGTTTTGTCAAGCTCTTCAATTTTGGTAAGAATTTTTTTTTGTGGGATCAAACGCTGAGATTTCTCGGAGAAACCGTTTTCAAGTTTAGATATATGATTTCCCACTCCTCCACCGCCGCCTGGGTCGAACATTTCATGCCGAAATGATGGGGGGAACTGATTTCATCGATTGGGAAAAAAATTACTCGATTTCGTCAGTCTGTTTTCTAAAACCAGAATAAATTTTTAATTTTAAGTTTTTGAATTTTTGTTTTTATTTATTGCGCTTTTTAATATACCCCGCGACGCCAATGAATTTAATATATTTATTTAAACGTTTTTTTTTTCTGATTCGAATCTCATAAAATAGGATTCGGTTAATATACTCTAACACTAGCATTGCACAAATCGCAAAAGAGGGGCCGCGAGTTATTGACCGCTAGCCGCTTCGTGCTTGCATTAATCCTAATTAAAATACAAGATCCTGTTTCTACATATACATACGCGGAGCCTAATATAGAGGGTGCTCTCAAATTATAATGTATGCAGACCGGATGAATCACACTCCAAAAACCCGTTAGATAATGTCACATAATCCGGTTTAAAATAGATCAATATTAAAACAAAAAGAGTTTTTTATAGTTATTTCGTCTAAAAAACATCATCATCGAACTTATCAGTGGTTGAATTTTCACGATAAGTCTGTCGATTTATTACATAACGAAACTGAGATGCTTTTGTCCTGCGGACTCGTGGCGTTTCTTCAATTTCTTTGTTCATCGCAAAATTTAGTAAATTGCTGAGAAAATTTTTTGGGGGAAAACAAGTCAATGAATTGTGAGAAAGAAGAAAAAACCAAGAACCAAGAACCAAGAACATCAAGAGCCCAGTATTTCAGGATTTGTTAGAGCCCAGGAGGATAAAGTGGATAGGACATGTGGAAAGGATGGCTCAGAGTAGGATTCCAAAAATGATAATCTGCAGAACTAAAGCGAAGAGGAAGGAACGATGGAAGAACATAGATTACAACCCAAGCCATGGGCCAACTTGGCCTATGTAGAGCTTCTCATATATATATGGACGAAAAGTTAACTTTTCATCCCTAAAAATAAGGAAGAAAAGTCAATTTTCAAAGGAGGTGTAAGAAAAAATTATTTTTTTACATAAAGATGTTGGAACATATTCTACATTTTAACTGTAACTTATTTGATTTACAGAAAACTTTATTGTTTACGTACTTTTATAACTTTTAAAACAACTGGCTTATTTTATGCACTTTTATTGACATATTAATTTTTACCTTTTAAAATATGTATTTCTACCTGATTTTAACGTAACTTGGTTTACGAAATCAAATAAGATAAAAATATATACTGATTTAATTACGCGTTCATATCTTATTTATGTAAAAACCACCTGACCTGACCTAAACGTGGTGATTTAGCACATATATAAAGGAGAAATCATTTATTTTCACACATATTAAATCAAAACAAAAATATTACGGAAGAGGTTATTTTTAAAGAGTTTTTAAAAGAAAGTCAAACAAATTTACCAAAACCTGTAAATTTGATTTTCACGGTATTAGAATTGATCTGCTTTAATAGAATTATTTCGCCAGGAAGTGGAAATGGTCATTCGCACACGCCCGACATTACGCAATTTTTCTTTCAACTTGTAATCCTTTGATCGGTTTACGTCGTTCCGTATTGGTTATACGGCCCTGAACAATTAATAAAATCTCATTAAAACGTGCGTTACGTAAAGAAGATCAGTACATTATGTTTTGAATAATAAACAAACTGAACAAAGTCATAGGCGTTTTCCTGCACCAGAAAGAAGAGGTAGTGAAAATTCGGAAAATCAGAGGCGTCGTCAATAGGAGCAATGCGGGGCAACACTAAATGCAGGGCCGGCCTAAGGCGTGTGCGACGTGTGCACACGTGCGATTTGAGAAAATGAGAAAAAACATGAAAAAATAATTCGGTAAAATTTTTTATAATCCAGTAAATTAACGCCAGAAAAACCCCAAACCTGGGCATTAAGTCTGTCCGTCAAAATTTTTTTAATTTGCAGTTATTCATAGGAACATTTACCTTCGAAAATCTCAGCTACGTGGAATTTGTGGAAGGGTGGGAAAATGGCTCTAGAGTTCCCGAAAATCCGTTTTTCGACGATATCTGCCGAAATATGACTCTTACAGCATTTTTGTTTACACAAAAAATGAAGAGCAGTTCATTGCCTACAAAAGTTGTTCCTATGATTTTTTTCGCTACACTAATATTTTTTGCAAAACCGGCGTTTGAAAAATTCGCCATTTTGAGAATCTGAAAATTTGAATATCCTCCCAAAACTTGAATATCCTCCCGTTTTTGTCTGAAGACAAAAGATAAGGCAACAATAATAACCAATTTTTTTTTTACTTTTTGCACTTGATTAATAAATTTATTGTAAAAAAATCCAATTTGAGAAAGTTTGAAGGCAGAGTTTTTTCTCTGAAAAGGTCAGAATGTGATCTTTTATTTAGTACAATTTCTAACCCCAAAAAATTTTAGCACGAAAAGAAAATAATCCTCAAAAAAAAAAGTCGATTTTTCATAGGGGTGAGAATTTTCTCAATTTTCCAGAAAACCAAAAAATATGAAAAAAAAAAAGAAGAAAAATGCCATCGACGAAGGGACAAGCTAAGCTTTCTAATGATGTGGCGTTGAAAACGGATATGGTCCTTGATTATCTATTAATTCCCGAAAACTCCGGAAATCCAAAAAAACGTCCTAAAAAACATGTTGTTTATGAAAATACACAAAAATAATTTATTGAATCTTTCTGAATATATTTAACACATTGCAAAGCCCCATTATCCAAAAGGATTCGGTGAAATTAGTCTTAATAAAAAAAATATGAATAAATTTATAGGAGGGTCAAAATATCGAGCAAAAACAAACTTTGACCCGGTTTTTCAATAATTCAGAGAAATATATGAATGGAAAAAGTAACGTGATATTACAGCTACAGGTTCCTTCTTTCATCTGAACTTTGAATCATGAAAAAATATTCATGTTTACGTGATTTATTGAAAAATTTGTAATCCGCTTGGGAGTGTCATTCCTTTAGAGCGTGCTCTCTAAATGCAGGGCAGGAGCTAAAAATGGGGGTATGTTATGTCGAAAAGTATCATATTTTTGACAAAAATGATAAGGATCATTTTTGTAGGTAATGAACTGATCTTCATTTTCGTCCAAGCAAAAAGTGCCATATTTTCGGAAATATCGGTGAAAATAGGCGAAAAAAAAAACATTTTTCAAACCAATGGGTCATTTTCCCGCCTTTCCACAAATTTCAGACAGCTGAGATTTTCGGGAGTGAATGTACCCATGAATACCTGCAAATTAAAAAAAAATGGTGCCGGACAGACCTGATGCCCGGGTTGGCACCTTCGTTTATTGGACTATTATTTTTAATGCAAATTAACCATTTGAATATGTTCATAACTTCTGTTCAACTGGTTCTAAACGCCCCGCTTCATTGTTTTTACAGAGCACAATGATTGTGCCAAATTCAATAATTATTAAGCTCTGACAAATTCGTTTTATAGCACAAATAACATTTTCATTATAAGGGGCGCCAAAACTCATTCTTGCACACACATTTTGCTCTTAAGCCGGCCCTGACTAAATAGCATATTGTACAACAAGAGCGAAATGTACGCATTTCCTAGGAGTAAAGTATTGAAGCTTCAACACTTTACGAAGAGTTGTACACTATACTTTTTCTACGACTATATATTTTTTAATTCAACATATTATCGCCGCCATTGTTAAGGGGCGAACAAAATAAATAAATAAAAATTCATAAAATAAATATATTTAATGAATGTAAGCCAACCAAATCCAAACATTAAAATTCTACTCAAAATATGACGCAATTTTGCAAACATTTAAGAGAAGTAATAATTCATAACGCAATTCCCCTTACACAAATTTACAAATCAACGTAGAAAAAAAAGATAAATAGTCTCACGGTCAATTATTGTCAAAGATTCAAAGTTTGTTACAATACAAAATATATATTCACTAATCAGTTGTCGTGTAGACGACATGTAGACGCACAACAAATCTTTCGGCCTTACAGTGCCACTTTAAATTAAAAACAAAGTTCCATTGACAAATCATTCAATCAATTTACTTCTAGCCCCTAAAAGTGCCATTTTTCATTTTTTTTGGTTTTGTTACTGTTAATATAAAGTCAAAGTAACAGGTGAATTTTATTCCAACTCAGCGCCAACCATCATACAGTCCACTTTGATGCCAACCCTTACTATTGGTTGAATAAGGAATACCCCAATTAAACAGGGTAATTCCTAACAATTTTTATTTATCTTCGAAAAATTCACTTTTTAAATTATTTAACATCTTCCAATTCCTGGTTTATCTTCTCCTCCACGTTTCTTCAGTTCTTATTCCTACATTAAAATTTTTCTTTCCCATCTTCCTTTCTTTTCTTCTATTCTTTATTCATTACTTACAAGTATACGTGGTTTTAGGTTTGCGCATTGGCAGCCATATTAGCGGTCTATTCTTAAGTTTGTCCGACTCTAAATTCTCTTAAAACTTCCAGAATAGTTTGAACATATCATCAATTGATCGTCTAGGCCCAATATAAAATAGATATATTTACTGTAGTATTTTGTTTCGTTTTAAATGTTTTAATAATTTGTATTTCTTTTGGTTGCGCTCGTGAAGCTGCTCATCTCACGCCAAACGATTTTGCGTTGTGCTGTTTTCCCTCGATGTGCGCCCATGATCACAGAGCATCTCAATGAGTTCAAGCAGGCAAGTAAGCACATGCAGGCAGGCTTTTCAAAATCGTCAAGTATTCTTCTCGTATTTCGCGTTTCAATAGTGTGCTGTGAACCCGCAGATCGCGCGCGCGGTTTTCCCTTGTAAAACAATCGACACTCGTAGCGTAGAAGCAGCGACAGTCTCTTGTTTATCAGATTTTAGTCGCGTATCCGGTGCACGAGATTATATTTTTTCAAACTATATAGCGGTAAGTTTGCTGGACATGTCATGCATGTAATAGCCTCTCTGGTTCTACCTGTCGCATTGTTTTTGTTTTTTTTTCTTCTAGATCTTTCTGATGACCTTGCAAGTTAGAGATTATTCTTCTAACAGGTAAAATTTATCTGATGGATGTGCGGTGTTTGGGGGAAGTGGGACTGAAGGTGAGTAATGTTTTTATTTAAGTTACGTGTATGGTCATGGTGTGAGTGTTAAATGACCGTTCGGGCTTCCCCTGATTAAAATGCGTAGGCGTTTATAAATATAGTTGCGTGTTATATTTGATTCAGATTAAATTTTGTTTGAATTGTTCTTGAGCAATATTTATTTATTTAATTAAAACACTTGCAAACTTTTTGTATGGGTAAAACATTTTACTATCTTTTTTTTACATTAATTATTCACATATGAGCAAATTTTTTATTACAACTAATTAATAGTTAAAAATGACATAACTTATCGGTGCGCGGCTATTACACGTGATTAATTTAAACTTGAGAACATAATTATACTGATTATATTTCTCTTAAAATTGCACTTTTAAAAATTAAATTAAAATTGCAATTTTAGATTTTATTAAACTTACTTTTGGCGCCCACTATATAATTCGCACTGTTTCCTAAAGCTTGATACATGAAACAAAAAAGAGTATATGATAAAATTTAATGTTGACTATAACCCACATTTTTGTTTAACGAAACCATTATAAACCATTTGTATTTTATTTACATTTAATTAAAATAATCAAATATTGATTTAATGAATATCTATGGGATTATATTTGCTGACTTGAGTAATACATTAGCGCTATAAATTATTTTTAACTGATAGGAATTTCTAGGAAAACTATATCTTCAACTACTACAATTTTTCTTTCTAAATATGTCATAAATTGATTTCGTTTTTGAGTCAGAAGGTGAGTCAATAAATAGCCCAATAAGTGAGTAGGTATCAAATAACAGAGTACATTATCATTTTAATGTCAACAATTTTCTTATTAGTGCAAGTGGTCATACATTTTAAAACCACTGCCACCTTTGCCATTGGGGCAAATACATGCAAAAGTTTAAAAATTTTTAATTATTCACTTTTATATTAAACTTTTTTCGATAGGATGCATAAATCAGGCACAGAAATCGTAAAAAATAGCCTCCAATTCAACTGACGTTCTATACAGGGATTACATATATTTGACTAATAAATTATCAACCCGCCCTCGTAGTACTTATATAAAATGAACAAAAAAAAGATGGGTATGCATCTGGTTGAAACCCAAACACCTGTTTGAGATAGTCTAGAGGACCATGAATAAAGAACGATGTTGCTAAATCATCCAGAATGTATGTATGTAGGCAGATAACGTACACCTGTAATATTTTTATTTTTTTAAAATGTCTACGGAGATGCCCTTGAACTTCGTATTTATTATGTACATCCTAACCAGTTTTTTTATGTTCCTATCGGAATCATGATTCAAAGTAATTAACAATTTTTAAGTGGTAAAATATGTTTTTCGTTGGTGATTTTTTTTACATAATTTGTGTGAGATAAAAGTGAAAAATGAAATCACAAAATAAATAACTTTTTTAAATTTTATGAGTTGTTCTAAAAGAAATTTTGGGGATTGTATTACCTGTGTATTTTTTCCGAAAACAAAAACTTTTTTTCGCATTTTAGAGCTGATTCACATTTTCTTAAAATTTTTACTTTGGGTGGTTTTTTGAATTTTAATAATAAATAACATTCATTTTTGCAATCTGTATTTTTCAAATGAACAATTTACTTATTTTCGTCCGAAAAATACATTTTTTTTTACTTTTATTGATCCATTTTTAACAAATGTTATGGAACTATTTTGTCATCGACACCACGACATCCTTGTTATACAGGGTGGCGCAAATTTAATTCAACACTATTGAGATTTCGGAAACCTATATACAGGGTGGTCCCTAAGTAATTGTACATAGAAGTATGATAGATTCCTCACTTTAAAATATTACGATTTGAACCAACTTGCTTAAATTTTAAGATTTATTTTTTGCAATAACTTTAGCGTTTTTAGATATATATGCATAAAAATTTGGAACTGGGAGTTTTTGGGCACGAGAAATCAGAATACGGTACCTACTTCGATATAATTTGTAGAGGGCGCTAGTTAGGTAACATTTGGGGCATAAATGTGCGATAAACTTTTTTGCTCTTTAAGTTAGCGCTATTCTTGTAAAAGAATATTAAAGCCACGTTGTTTTAGTTGAAAAAAAGCATACTTGGTATTAACCTTAAAACTTAACGGTTTACGAGATTACGAGATAATCGCATTTTAGGGATCAGCTGCATGATTAGATACACTGGTAGGCAAAAAAAAATTTTTTCTGGCTTTGACACCATTCTTGCTGATTCTTATGTAAAATTACATCCTGAATCCGAATATGACCTTAGTTTTCCCCCATCACCCACCGTTTTCGCTAACTTAAAGAGCAAAAAAGTTTATCGTACATTTGTGCCACAAATGTTGCCTAACTAGCGCCCTCTACAAATTACATCGAAGTAGGTACCAGATTCTGCTTCTCGTGCCCAAAAACCCCCAGTTCCAAATTTTTATGCATATGCGTCCAAAAACGCAAAAGTTATTGCAAAAAATAAATCTTAAAATTTAACCTTTAACACCCTGGATATTCCTTATTAGCAACATTTTATTAGAGCAAGTTGGTTCAAATCGTAATATTCTAAAGTTAGGAATCTACCATACTTCTATGTCTACAATTACTTAAGGACCACCCTGTATGCAAAGTTGGTTAAATGAGAAAAAGATGCGTATTTTCAAGACAAATTGATTGGCATTTTCAAAATGTCAGGTCCGGTTTCAGAGATATTTGATATTTTATTGAAGGACAAATACAATTTATCATAGCGTATCCAGTTTTTAAAACAACGTTTCGTCTTTGAAGTGCCATCCTCAATTTTTTTAAATACGGGCCTGTACATTTTATTTCATTATTGAAATCCCTATTTTTTTCTCTATCCAACCATGTAGAACACTTAATATTTTTATTAAGTTTTGACAATGAACTATACTTTAGGAATTTTGCTAAGTACGGTCCTGTTCCATTTTCACTGAAAATATTTATAAATCTTTTTGAATAAAATTAATTAAACATTGAATATAGGTACTTAACTTCTATTAAATATCTGAATTAAGTTTTATAAACTTTTTTCTATCTTAAAAAATAAGGTCTTGATCAAATAAAACGAAACTCGTCAATTTCGGTTTTTCCCAAAAATCTCTGAAACCGGACCTGATATTTTAATTTTGAAAAAACCAATAAATTCGTCTTGGAAATACACAACTTTTTCCCCATTTAGGTAATCAACTGTGTATCTATAACGGTTTACGAAATCCCAATGGTGTTCAATTAAATTAGCGCCACCCTGTATATTTTTAACATACAAAAAAACCACACAAATCATTAAATCTTAGCTTTAACTTCATGGACATTCATCATTGAGAAAGATTAATACTCTCAGGTGGTCGTTATGTCAAGAAATAATATAAATTATATTGTTTTTAAAATATTAACAAGCTACGTATATGGAAATGATCGGCAGAAGTAAGAGTACACCGCTGATAACTATGCTAAACAGAAAATGACACCGATACTTAGGCACGTCACGTCTTCGACGATTATACAAAACGTAAATAATATGCTTGGGTATGCAACCAAAAGGTTTTACAAATTGAGACCTAAATAACTAGAATAGTTTAAATCATTGATGTACGAAAATGGTTGTTAGAGGTATTTTTTGCCCATGTAACATTTTGTCTTTTACAACGATTTTATCAGACTTCCAATTTTGATAAAATGATAAAAATAAAGTCTGTTTTGATAGGTGATAGTATCAATTTTTGGTATCTTCGAAAATTTTTAATATTTTGTCCCACTCAGTGAGATCCGTCTCTAAACAATTGGCTATCGTCGATGTAGTGTCTTAAGACTTAAATTTAATATTTAATAACATCAATAGTTTTTAATACATAACACTTTAATTTTCAATAATAATAATTTTATAAACACAACTGTATCTTTCAAAAATCTTGCCTACGTTTACCCAAAACCAATCATCTGATTTCCCACATGTCGCTTGCAAAAATTAATATATAGAATGCCATGAGATGAAAATATTTCGTCTAAATCTAGTAACTGAAACAAAGCCTAGCAACACTTAGAACTTTATCCCACGCAAAAGAAATAGAAAAAATGATTAAAAAAAGTTGAATTTTCGCTATTTTAAATTCGAACGTATAATTTATCACAAAAGATTTACATAAATATTTTACCGATTAAGATTAATAAAAAAAGGTATCCTTACAGATTCCTCCCTGATTGGCTACGCTCGTAACAATTTTTAGCCGTCAAAAATACTAATAAAAAATTACCGAAAAAAAACGGACGGGTTTTAAAATACCTTTCCGTTTGTTAATTTTTTTTTCATTGTGAATCCGGTTTGCGTGACTAATTCGAATTCCTCAGTTCCCTTTTAATTATCCGGCCATGCAATTTAGACTTTTAAGAAGGTAAAAGGGTTGTCAGGATCAGGTAAAAGCAGAAGATATTTTTATCGTACTTGGAACGCAGCAAGGGCCTCTAGACTACAGGACCGTAAATAAATAAATGCATTTCTACATATTTTCAAAAATTCTATTTAGAGGATTTTTTAACCAAATTATATACGAAGTGTAAATGGGAATCTCGCTGGGACTAGTAAAAAAAAAGTATAGTATTGAAAAGTTCCGATAGGAGGGCGGGGGTAGGTAGATATAAGTTTTGAGGGTCGGATATTGCACTGAACGAAAAAAGTACGTGTAATTAATAAAAAAGTACATCAAATCAATGGACGTGAACATTAATTTTCAACCGACGACAGCTATAATCAATACAATAAACGTTCGTACGTAAATTTTCTTAATCCTTAAGTTACGATTTTTGTACGTAAAATCAATAAAATATGAGCATAGATTTATGATCGCAATGATAGGCCTATGATAGCCAATGTTACGAACGATGGATATTAATCTATGGTTAATTTTTTTTTTTAAAACAATGAAAAGTAAGTGTACATCTATGATCTCTGTACTGGGTGTCCCAAATTGGTGAGTTTTGCAGGGTATCTCGTAAACTAGAAGAGATAGAAGAAAAGCAGTTAAGATGTTATGACTTCTTTTTTTGTTAAAGTAACGATAGCCTAATTAAATCTTTAGTAACTCCCTGCAGTTGGAAGATACAGGGCGATTATTGAAAACTGTCGAAAACTACAAGGTACTATAACTTCTTAATTAAGAAAAATATAAAAAAACGTTATAAAAACTTTTGATAGATATAATATTAAAGAGTTCAGTGGCGCACAGATTATTTTTTTTAGGGGGCTCACTAAGGAAATATAATGCAAACTTATGTTTTTTTAAATGGGACACCCTGTATATTTTGACGTTTTTCGTTTCCTTTTTTAATTCTCATTCACCTGATATGACATATTATATATCTATTTTCAATGGTTGGAGCTACAGTGCAGATAAACCATTTATGACTTCGAGAGTAGGGAAGATTTATTACAAAATATTCATGGCGCATTTAGAAAAATAAAGCCAGTGCACATACTCAATTGTGTAAGATCGGTAAGAAAAAGGTGTCAATTATTACTACAACAAAACGGAGGACATTTTGAACATTTAATATAATTTTCACATTCTAATAAAATTAGTTATAGGTAGATTAGTTGTTACAATGTTTCTTGTTGTTTCATAAGTTTATTGTTTTTATTTTTTTAATCTGGTTTTATTTTTTATTAATTATAATTTTGATAAATAAAATTGTCACACATCAGTATCCTTATAATAAAATGTTAAATTTCGTTACAGAGTGTTCAATTCAATTCAATTCAAGGGTGTTTCACCTGATAACATCCATAAATGGTTTATTTGCACTGTAGCTCCAACCATTGAAAATAGATATATAGTATGTCATATCAGGTGAATGAGAATTAAAAAAGAAAACGAAAAACGTCAAAATATACAGGGTGTCCCATTTAAAAAAACATAAGTTTGCATTATATTTCCTTAGTGAGCCCCCTAAAAAAAATAATCTGTGCGCCACTGAACTCTTTAATATTATATCTATCAAAAGTTTTTATAACGTTTTTTTATATTTTTCTTAATTAAGAAGTTATAGTACCTTGTAGTTTTCGACAGTTTTCAATAATCGCCCTGTATCTTCCAACTGCAGGGAGTTACTAAAGATTTAATTAGGCTATCGTTACTTTAACAAAAAAAGAAGTCATAACATCTTAACTGCTTTTCTTCTATCTCTTCTAGTTTACGAGATACCCTGCAAAACGCACCAATTTGGGACACCCTGTACAGTAAAACCATAAATAAAAAGCATGGGTCTACGATCGTCGGTTATTAACGTTAGGGATGATTGACATTAATCTATAACACCAATACATTAAAACAATAAATAGTGAGCATAAATTCATAATCATCAGTTATTAATATTATTAAGTTTTATTTACCAGATCTCGCTAAATTAGGTATACTGGTAGTTACTTTATCAAAAATATTAAAACAAAACGATATTTTTAAAAAAATTTAAAACATCTACCATCTAAACATTGACTCATCTATGTCTACTGATTTGATGTGTCGCGTTTTCCCAAAACCTATGTTCGAATTTCCCATATGAACAATCAAGATTCAACCAACTGGAAGAGGATTTAAAAAAAATGTATTAGGTAGTTATTTTTTACGGTATGGCCGGACTGCAGCCGCGGTCAGTGTATTTCTTCTACCCATAGCCGGATTGCAGCGATGGGCTTTAATCCCTTTATAATACCTTAACGACCCCCTTAACTGGAAAATTCAGAGCTTAAAAAGTCTGCATGATATTAAATGAAATTCCGATAATTTGGAGCAATTACATTGATTGATTTCTAACATGATTTGAAAAGACACAATTTTAGTTAATTTCGTTTAGTTTCTATAGTAACTTAGTCGAAAATATTATGGAATCTGTGAAAAGTGAACGCTGAAATAAATTAATTCTATTTAATAATTTCAAATTTTATAAAAAAAGTGCAACAAAAGAGGGTGTGAAGTGGTGTTGCAGATAGAGAGCTACGTTATAATAAATAGCTTTAAACACCAAAAGAAAATTTACAAAAAAAAAATCAAATTCTGGAAAATAATATTAAATTGTATAAAGATAGTTTTTCTCGATTTGATTTTGTAAAACGTTGTAAAATTTAATTATGTTTAGCTATTTCATTAATTTAGATATTAATTTACTTAGTTATTCATTTTATTGTAAAATTTAATTATATTTTAGCTATTTCATTAATTTACATAGTTTGTAATATTTTCAATAAATATGTAAAACTGAGGTTTTTGTAAAACACATTTATTCTAAAATAAGCATTCTAAAATAGCAAAATCTTGAAATAATAGAAAAATAAATAAAATTGAACTATAATCAAAAATGAAATCACCCAGGTAAGCAGAAGCAGCCTCTAATTTAGGTAAGCGGATTATAAATCTTCGCTGCAGTCCGGCCATAGGATTAAAGTTTTAATCCCCTGACCCTTCTTTACCCACTAACCATCGCTGCAGTTCTAATGTTATTGATTCACAAATCATGTGTACCCTAGGGCTTTCAAAGGGAACAGCATGGTTATAAAGACAAAGCATTTTGCTCTCTTGTGGAAAATCTAAATAGAACAAGTAAATAATTTTAAAACATATATCAACTGCCTTCAGTATATGAAAAAATTTTAAATGAATTTCGTCAAAGTAGACGCAAATATTTGAACTTTTAGAGATGTCGTCTCCAAGGCATAAAATAAAGGTTTGAATTGCTGATTTTTTCAATTTTGAGCTCTTGTTGGGTTTTAGTACAAAACAAATATGATTCCTGGGAGTGAGTCCTTTATTGTAAATTTTATATGGGTCGTCTTTCCATATGAATTTTTGGAACAAAATTTGGTCGATGGCACCAAATATAAAAGTGAAGCATATTTTCCATCTAAAAAAATACAAAATTAATATGCTACTTTTTGGCATATTATAATTTGAACTTACTTTCGTCGCACGTTTCCTTTAAGGCGTTATCTAATGCCAGTATTTGCGGAAAACATTTTTCCCAATTTTTTAAAAAGAATTCCCCACTTTCGATCCCCAGTATTTGTTGTAACTATCAGATTGTACCTTCCTTTCTTTGTCGATCTCCCGTCCAGAATTAACTAATTTGGCACAATAATTATTATTTTACTGTCCACAAAACACAAACTGTAACACCTAACCTCTGCATGTGGTTGCACTTATATGGGCTATGGACATGGCGTGAAGAGTTAAACATCTACGCTAGTTGTTCGTAATATTAATGTTCGTAGAGATTGATTTACTATTTTGGCGCGTTTTTAAGCAGCAATGGTGGCATTCATAGATTTAACGTTTAGTGTTCATCAAAACAATGAAAACCGTTAATTAATTTTCAAAGTTTGTAGTTCTTGGATTTATAAAAAGTTTCTATGGTTTTAATGGTAAAGCACATAGGTTTATAATCGCAAAACATTGATTTGATTAATATTTGTATTATATTAAGGATACAGTTAATTAGTTTTTTATGTTTTGCGTTTATTGCTTAACGATTTTTCGGTTGTTTTAATGCACTAGTTAATTGTTTTATGACGTGAAATTATTCTCCCAATCACCGAATCATAGCGCTAATGTCCAAAAAATTAACGACGATACTTTATTGATTTTACGTACAAATATTTTTTCAGTGTGGTTTTTTACGATTTGTGACTGAAATATGCATCCTATCGAAAAAAGTTTAACGTAAAAGTTTTAGATAATTAAAAAATCTAAAACTTTTGTATTGATCATTATTCAACATAACCTCAAAATTATCGGGAAAATCGCTAAAAACGGTATAAAATCTAAAATTCCGTTCACCAACATACTAAGAATTTTTCAAGAATTCGGGTATTTAAAATGGGTCTGGCCCTGGTCTGAGTATAAAAAAGCAGAACCGGACTTTCGGTAGGGATAAACAAACATTTTTTTAATTAATTCCAACCGAAAAAATTAATTAAATTGCACAATAGTAACTTTTTCTCAAATCAAAATTTTAGTTCCGCGTTTAAACAATTATACAAAAAACTATCTATTTAAATCTATTAAATTTCAATCTCATAACTATTAGCAAGTAAATGAGTATCTTTTTCTCTTGTAATAGTTTCTTCGAACATCGAAAGTGAAAGCGACGAGTTAGTTCCAAATTGATTACTCACATTAACTTGTTTTATTCCAAAGGTCTCGTTTAAAAGCGATTTACTAATTAAAATTATTATTTTAACGATTCATTAAAGGCGGTTTTCATAATTTTAATTTTTAAAATAGAAAGAAATGAGTTCGTAGTATTAAATGGCGTACTGGGTCGTAAATTACAGAAAATATTATTCAATCTGGCTCGGTTCTTGCATTCGTCCATAAAAAACCAAAATGTTTCAAAAAGTGCGGCACCACCTTTAAGTCTTTTTTAAGTTTTTTTTATGAGTAAATCAGCATTGGGATAATATTATGATTGATATTTATAAGGGACTCCAAGACGGATCGAATGAGACCGGTTTCATCGGATTTGGCCCTTTTTTGATCTCTATTTTTTCGTAAATTCATTAAGTGTACCCTCTGGTCTTTTCCGCAAACAGACTCCTCTACTCAAATTCCTATTCGAAGGCCTTTAAATCTCCGGGATTCTCTCGGGTTACTTGGTGCGTTTTATTTTCGAAAATACTCTCCCCTTCGTTTCCTCCTACAAACAATGAATTCGACATTGGACACCGTTGCCAGATTGTTTATTTTTATTCCTAATATAAAGTGGGTTTGGTTAACCTTCCAACTCACGTTTAAATCGATGTAATTCAACGCCTGTGGAGGCTTTTGTCCCAGGAGTAGTTGTTATTTTATTATTTGTTGGTACCGACTTTGAGATTTTTTCGATATTTAATTTTGAAAAATAGGGCTACATTTGAGATATGGAAAATGTGTTTGATTCTAAAAAATATTAGTTCCTGATTTTTCAATTTGATTTGCAGTGAAAGAAACGTGAATTGTCACAAAAATATTTAAAAAAAATAGGTAAATAAATATGTATTGATCGTAAATATCAAATGAACAATTTCGTCGTAAAATTCCGATGAGGTGTCATATTTTCGATAAAATTTAGAAAAACGGAGTTTTAAACGAGTCATTTTGACTATAACTTCACAAAATCGTGTTTTACGGAATTATTCTTAATCTTATTTAATTTTTTTGTGGCATTCTTTGGAAATATGTTCAATTATCACTTTTAACGTAGTTTAAATTTATTTTCGGGCATATATTATAAGTAAATTGAAAAAATAAATTGGACAAATGAAAAGTTCCGGAAGGGAGGGTTGGGGTAGCTAAATATACAACTTGAGGGATGGATATTGGTTTTTTACGATTTGTGGCTGAAATATGCATGCTATCGAAAAAGGTTTAAAATAAAAGTAGATATTTAAAAAATTGAAAACTTTTGTATTAATTATTTTTCAACATAACCTCAAAATTATCGAGAAAAACGATAAAAACCATTTTTTTCGTTTTTAATTTTTATTTCCCGCAAAAATAATTTTTTTTATGAAACTTGGTGAAAGCTTTAATTTTTTCAAAGCAAAATATTTATTTGTCGATTTTATACGAATTTAAATTAAAAAAAAAGCCTAAATTTCAATCGAAAAATTTCACTAACAAATTTTCAGTTTTTTAACTTTATCAGTGCTCATTTTCTTCGTTGAACCCTCGACTTTAAGATGGTATGAAAAAAATATATTGTTCTTGTTCAAAAATATCATTAAAAATGCAGAAAACCAAAAAACGACTTTTTCATAATCGATTTTTCAATTAATCTAGACAATTTTTTATTTTTTATTGCAAATAAGCATTGAAATTGATGAAAAAGGTTAATTTTCATGTAATATAATGTCATTTATATTCAATTAACTATTAATGGTTTTGAAATTACCGAAAACATTGTTTAAACAATAATCGAATTCCATAATAATTCGCAATTCTTAAGTTTGCTTTTAAAATTTTACTAGTAGAATGAAATGTGCAGTCTCAAAAACTTTGTATTCCCGTTAAACTTTTTCCGTTTTTTTCGAATATGCAACTCAATTTTGATATACAGGGTGTTGTTTAAGAGCAAAATCATTTCTAGAATTTTTTTTTGAAGACGGATCTGGATTTTAATTTTGGCCACTATGCCTCTTGATTGTTTTCATGGAGTAGAACAAGCTTGCCAAATATCAAATAAATATACAAGGTGGTTCCAAAAATACGGAGGATAAAAGAAATGAGCAAAATTGATAAAACACCCTGTAACTGAGTAAAGAAGTGAGTTAGATATCAAATATGGGTTTTTCTTATTAGGCTAAGTGTCCTTTATCCTCAGTTAGCATATGTTCATTTACCTATGAAACACCCCGTATAATTAGAGCGAAGTTTTATGAAGTTTTTAGGTATTTGATTATTGTTTGAACAATGTTTTTGGTAATTTCAAAACCGTTAACAGTTAATTGAATGTAAATGACATACTACATACTACATGAAAATTAATCTTTTTCATAAATTTCAATGCTTATATTTGCAATAAAAAAATGTCTAGATTAACTGAACTGAACTGCATTTTTAACGATATTTTTCCATACGAACAATATATTTTTCATACCATCTTAAAGTCGAGGTTTCAACGAAGAAAATGAGCACTGATAAAATTAAAAAATAACTTCACAAAATCATGTTTTACGGAATAATTCTTAATCTTAATTAATATTTTTGAGACGCTCTTCTTGTATTATTTGAAATATGTTCAATTATCACTTTTAAAGTAGTTTAAATTTATTTTCGGGTAAAACGATTCGTTGGGTTTGGGCCAATCCGCCCCTGTTACGAAGTTGACGTATGATGTCGCCAACCAAGAAAACATGCAGCAGGTCTTTAGTAGATTGTGTACCGTATTTATGGATGTTGTGCTGAAATGAAAGTTGTTCTGAGACATTAAATAACATTATCGTGTTGTATTGATACTTTTCTGTGTTAGTACATATAAATTACCTGTTTTCGAATAATAAGGGACTAGAAAACGATCATTTTGGTGAGTTAACCTAAAAATCCCAGATAAGTAGTTCGATTTTTAGCTTATGTTTTGCTAGTAGTGTGCATTCGTGCATTTCGAATTGTGTCTATATGACCGTTAGCCGTGAATTTTCAACGGTTATTAATTTCACAAATATTGTTATAGAAATTAGTGATCGAAACTCGGTTGGTGTCTCAATTTGTTAAATTAATTGGTGTAACGATTATTTTGGGATAATTTGAGTGGTTTCATTTAAATAATTAAAGTATAGTAGGAAACGGTTGTATAACGATAATGCACGAAGTGATTTTAAAATAATTTAGAAGAAATATTAAAATTAAATATTAAAATTATAATTTCAGAGTAATTATTGTGTACTTACTTTCTAAATACATTTCGAAATATCTACCTAGTTTGACTTATTTAAGAGTTTACAAACGGCCTTAACGCATTCTTTGTTAGTCTATTCATAGGATGTAGGCGAGGAAAATATTTTTTATTAAAATATTTAGCAAAGCGCTTTCGACCTGATAAACCGGTCATCTTCAGAGCTAACTAACTAACTTAGAATTCACAATTTAGGATATAACAATTCATCATCATTGCCGTTCAATCTCGTAGGATTAAGGCGTCGCTTATAGCGTTTTAAATCAATTTAATGAGGTGGATTATTCCTCTCTTTCCCATTATAGATTATAGCTTCTCATGTGTCTTCGCTGCCGTTGTTATTTTCTGTTTTTACATGTTTTGATCCAATCTTTTATATTCAGTGTTTTAATATCTTCCTTTACTTCTTCGAGCCATTTTTTCCTTGGTCTTCCTCTGTTTCTTGTCCCCAGAGGAGTCTAGTTTGTTATCCTTCTAATCGTGTCTGTGGGTTTCCGTCGCATTATATGTCCAAGCCATTCCAAACGCAAAGCCTTGATATGCCTTTTTATATTTTCCACTCCTAGTCCTTTTTCAATTTCTGCATTGCTTTTTCGTCTTCTTTCTCCTTCCTCCGTTATATCTGGACCTAGTATTGTCCTCATAATCTTTCTTTCCAGTATTTTCAAGTCTTCCTCTTCCTTTTTAGTCATTACCACAGTTTCCATAGCGTATGTAATCGTTGGTCTTATTAATGTTTTTATATATGTATTTTTGTCCTTTTACTAAATTTTTTGTTTTTCAGTATCTTTCTGTTTATTCCTAGAGGATCCTTTGAGGATTCTTTCCTTGACCTTTTCTCCGCTTACTAATCCTGTCGTCATCCCTAAATAGTTGAAGGTGGTTACCCTTTCGAATTTACGCTTTTGCACTTCTAGGTATTCTTGTGGTGGTATTTTCTCTCTTTCTATTCGCATGTATTTAGTTTTGTTTTCGTTTATTTCTAAGTCAGGTTCTTACGCTTCTTTGTCCAGTTTTTCTAATCTTTTTTAGATCTTTTTCTTTTGTTGTTATTATTGTCAGATCATCTATAACTTGTATTTGGTCTGTTATTATGTTTCTATTAGTGGAGTGAAATTAGACGAAAATTTTCTTCATCGCGCTCATTTTTTTTTTTATTTTTCCACGACTATTAGAGCCGGAGATATTTAAAAAATAGTGAAGCAATCCACTCGAAAAATACAAAAAAATGTCGTTTTTGGCACATACCTCGCGAAGCTCCAGCCCTTTATTTCACACACAATTTTTTACAAGCTTCTCTTTATGTATAAAATCGAAAAAATTAAAAAAAATTGACTTAGCTCTTACATTCATATAAAATTCTAATTTCACTCCACTAAATATAAGGCAAATATGTTAACAAATACTCCAGAAAAAGCAAAAAATGTTATTTTTAGCGATTATCTCGATCATTTTGAGGTTATATTGAAAAATGACCAATACAAAAGTTTTAGATTTTTTAATTATCTACAACTTTTACATTAAACTTTTTTCGATAGGATGCATATTTCAGCCACACATCGTAAAAACCAATATCCAACCCCCACCCCCTTCCGGAACTTTTAGTCGACCATCCACTGCTAAAATTTTTTCTTGTTCCAAAAACGATCGGACCTGGTCTATGAGTGGTAAAATAAACAAATAATAAAATAAAAATGTTTGTTTTAAAAGTTAACTTCTACGAACGGTTGTTTCGAATAACTGTCCCATTTGTGTCTAGTTTATTGCTAACATCTGACAGTGAGATTTTATTGCGGGTTTTTATTAATTGTAATTGTTATTGATTTTCTCCGATCTTTTTATGGGTCTGTTATTATACCCGGCTACTTTGGATATGATTTTAAAATACACTGAAAAACAAATTTTGTTCTATTCTGTAAATTATCATTGGTATTAGGTATTTCGTTAGAATTTTACTGTACACATTTCACACCATTTGCGCCCGTTTCGGATTGAAAATTAAAACTATTATTGACAATTTCACTCTTTCTCATTACTTTCTCTCATTACTATTTAGGTATTATTTTATATTTCCCTATTCACTGTGATATTCTGTATAAATACGTATTCTTTACTCCAAAAAATCGAGCCAAAATATCGAACAAAAACAAACTTTGGTCGGTTTTTCAATAATTCAGAAAAATAGATAAAAGGAAAAAGTAACATGATAGTATAGGTTCAGGTACAGGTTCCTTCTTTCATCTGAACTTTGAATCATGAAAAAATATTAATCTTTACGTGATTTATTGAAAAATTTGTAATCCGCTTGGGAGTATCATTTCTTTAGAGCGTGCTCTCTAAATGCAGGGCAGGTGCTAAGGGGTGCGTTTTGGAGCCGGTTATGTCGAAAAGTATCATATTTTTGACAAAAATGATGAGGATCATTTTTGTAGGTAATGAACTGATCTTCATTTTCCCGCCCTTCCACAAATTTCAGACAAACTAATATTAAAAACAAGTCACACCAATCTCTTTCATGTTAAAGTCACTTGAGTGGTTTTCAGTGCATTTATTTAAAATAATTAATTTATTGGCTCCATCAACAATATATACTTTTTAATAATCAATTACATGAATATAATACTAAAAATATAACTATCTACATAAATAAAACTAACTTCACTAGTTCAATGAATTCATTGATTTGTAAAGGTTTTAATGAATATAATCAGTTGCCAAATGACCTAAACTCATTTAAAATTGATTTGAAACAGTTTATAAAAAATAATGTATATTGATAAATTGATTTCACCTTTTTATCAATGTGACTCCTTTTCTTTTTTTATTTGGGGTTGTTTGTATGCAAGTTTCATTCTGTGTACGAATTTTTTAATTTTTTTTATTAAATATGTATTGTCAAATTTTATATTATAACACTTACTTTTTATCCTATTTAAATAAAAATTGTTCTTATGATATATATAGTATTAATATGTTGTTACGCTTGAAAAAAAATACTCTAGTGACGAAAATCGTACTAGAATTTGTTGACTTTAATCTGAACAGATAAGTACCAAATTTTTAATTGTTGTGTGTGTACACTCATTAAATTCAAATCTCAATATTTACGCTTTTTCGTCGCTAGCATATGCGATTGTTTGCATAAATGTATTATCACTTTTTAAACACTAATTACGAAAATACCTCATTATCTTAGAAAAAAATCAACGCTACCGTATAGTCTACGTCAAAATGTTCTGTGATCGGCACAGTGCTATTTTTAGTGATGACCACATGGTATGAGATAATATTTATGTATTCTTAGTGTTTTGTAATGCAGGTGTTTATGGAGTATACACCAATTTCTCATTTGTTTCAATTCTGCGTTGTTTATTTTCTGACATCGACAGGAACAAGAAACTTGCGCCCGGAAGGGGGGGACATATTAAATAATATGTATGTTTTTAATATTTTGCACTTCTCCAGCAAATTACGACAATTTGGCACGTAAACTGACATTTTCAATCGAGAAAAACTTTATAATGCAGATACAAATCGACTAATGTTTCTATGGGGTTATGTTGATAGATGCCCAAGTTTAATAAAATAAAAATTACACCTCTACACCTCATAGTAAGAGAGATGACAACCAAAACCATGTTTCATAGCAGCCCAGCTAAAACGGTGTATCGATAGATTAGATGACCCTAGAGCCGACTGGTGAGTAGTAACTTCCAGAAGTGTAGCATGGCCGCGGGGGAAGGGCATTTCTGTTGTGAGAACGTCTTTTGGAAGGAGTTTTAGCAAAGTTATTAAAAAATAAAAAATTGATTCAAAAAGCTGGGACTTTTTTACATAGAAAATGTTATTTTTTCGAGATTTTATTTTGACGCTAGAAATACGTTAAAATTGAATCTAAACGAACTAGGCAAGAACAACACTGTTAATAAAACTGTAAATAAAAAAAGATAAAGTAAATAAGAAAAGATCCCAATACTGGATAGGACTACAAGGAATGAGGCAGGCCAAGACACTACTGGGGAACTATAACCAGAAGAGATCTGACGACTGCATCAGTAAAAGTAAAATAAGCTCGGAATACTAACGAGTATCCTAACAGGGTGCCACGAGTTATTCTCGATTAAAGATATTCCTTCGTGGGATTATGTAATCCGCTTTGGATGCCGGCTAACCACAGTGAAGTGGGGTGTGGATTGATAAATGTTGTTAATTAAAAATAAAAATGGGCGCCAGGAGATTGTTTTACCCTCATCCAAAATATAGTCAATTTAGTCACTCAACCTCCAGAATGGATCTAAATTGAGCCCACTAATAAAAAAAAATAAACTACGTCGCAACCAAAAATTTGCTTACCTTAGTTCGGGTCAAGACTATTTGTGACTATTAGTAAATGAAAGAAAAGTAACTAATTACTCAATAACGGTTTAATATTTCCACTTAATTAAGGTTACACAGATCAAAAAAAAAAGGAACCCAAGGGATCCCACTAAAATTGCAAGAAAATTGCGCTAGTTTAAAAAAAAATGATTAAATTAATTAAATAATTACGAACAATAAGGGTGTTACACCGTCCGCGAGAGCTCTCAAGGTCGTTGGAATTCGGCGTAAAAAAAATACCACTCGCCCCAATAAGTCGCTTACAAAATTCCAAAAATTTAATTAGAGAAAATATATGAAAATATTAATTTAGAGGCCTTTAAAAATTACTAATTAACAAATAAATGTACATGAACAAACATAAAAAAAATATGAAAAACTTGCGGTTGTTCCAAAACTCCCTCGCTTTTAAAAGTGGATTTTCTTCCACCAACTCAAAAATTAAATTGCGGCAACTTGCAGCTACTAACTCGTCAGAAGATCGCTGAACGCTTACACCGTACTAGAATGTACGTAACCTCCGCCCAGTACTAGAATCTGGTTAACATCCGCCCAATACGAGAATGTGGTTAACAATCTGCCCAACACGAGAACCCTAAAATAATATACATTAAACCCCTAATCGAATGCTCCTCGGCCCAGAAAGAAATTTACAAACTCTAACAGTTTATACAATAAAAACATCTCAACATACCCTTTTATACAGTGAAGGGGAATTCTCGGCGAATCGGGAACTTTCCTGACAGATGCTTCTGTGGAAGGTGAATCCTCGGAGAATCAAATCGTCTCCCGTGGAAGGTACTATCCCTATAATATTAATAGGCCTTACACACTTGCCAAATAACATAATACTCGACTTTCATGAAAAACGCCTTACCTGACAAAAATGGCGTGGTTACGAACGTGGCTTGGTTTGGTACAAAATATCAATTCCTCTTCAAGAGAATCAGACCAGGGCAAACACACCAAATCAAATAGGCACCCTGCAAGTCTAACAATACGGGAATCGCTCGTCTATCCCAATCAATGGTACGAAATAATTTTCATAAAATACCGGCGATTCCTCAAAATTTTGTCTAAACCACGTTATACTTTGTCACCCAACAAGAAAAGAAAGAAAGAAAGCCGGCCCGAAATTTCCTTCGAAATCATTCTAGAACGAATTCAACCACGCAAGTTCAGAAAGAGATTCACCTATTAACCGCCACGGGTCACTAAAAACGACTTGACCAATCATATAACAGATGACTGGCTATCACATCCGTACAGTACCTCAAATTTAACAGAAGAAATGACCGGATCGACAAATCGAAACATGACATCGATAAAAATAAAGTAAACAACACTGTTTTGATGTTCGAAATACTTTATACGAAACTAAATAGCTCGTTCAAATGGATATAAAGTGAGTCAAAAACTTGAGGCTGAATGTAACATATCTTATGTGATATATGGTTCCTAAATAATATAATTCGGTCCCTACAGTGGCTCAAATCTACCCAAGAAAAACAAGGTATGGAAACTAATTAATGTAGTAAGGTCTTAATACCGAATTTAAACGTTACAAGGGCACTGCTGTCTGAGAGGCCACCTAAAGAAACTCGGATTAGTAGACAAAGAAGAATGCAGATTCTGCGAGGAAGAGGAGGAAACCTCTATCCACATTCTCCCAAGATGAATTACCCCGCAAAATCCAAGGGTACGATACCTTGGAGAATATCAAATAGAAGAGGAAGATCTACCTAACCTGAAGCCTACCGACATCCTGAACTTTTTGAAAGCAATAGGACTGGAGGAACTGCTCTAATCGTTGAGATATCCTTAACGACTGGGCAGCAGTAGGGGGAACAATAGATCTTATAGGTCGCAGTGTATCGACACCCCCATCACAGATAGATAGATAGTTAGATACTATCAGGGTAATTGAGAAAAATTGTTTTAATACAGGTACTTTAACTGCTTACTGATTTATTGGACCATAAATTCTCACCAAATTTGAATTTTACTATTCTATAGCCAACTTAACAATGTAAACACAGCGAAAACATCTGCACACTGCGTATTTTTGGGCAAAAGCTGAATTTTTGTAACAGATGTGTATTAAGGATTTTAATTTCTTTTATATGAACTAGTTAATTAGGTAGTTAAAACCCTTAATGCAACCCTGTGTCACGATCTCAGCACGTGCACGTTTGTTTACATTGCTTGTCTTTAAGTTGGATGTAGTATATAATATAAAATCCTGTTTAAAAATTATTTAAGTAATACAATTGATACCTTATAGTAGTTACGAAACAAGCTTAGAAACCTTACAGTAAATTTGATACGGATTTTCTATAAATAGTGCATGTTTTTCACGATTTCAAACGTACGATTGTTCAAGGCAATAAAAATTAGTCAAAATCAATTAGTATCAAGAGCTATCAAGTTTCTCGAGGTTATTTGATAATGGTATTAGGGATAAAAATAAAAATCGGATTCGCGTTAATCTATTTAGGATATCGTATCTTTTAGTTTCCTATTCTGACGAAAATATATTTTGGTTAAACAAAATTTTAAATATTTAGCCAGGGAAGTTTTAAAAACTTTCGATGTTAATTTTTTATTTTGTTATTTAAAACGGTTTATCGACAAAAATAAAGTTGGAGAGACAGAAAAATATAATTTACTTATAAAAAAACGAATTCCCAATTTGCATTGAGGGTAGCAAAGTTTTTTGACCGTTTGCTTATTTTGTACGAAGAAGAAAGTGACATCTAGACCACAATCGGTCACAAAACTTTGTATAAAAAAATGTAACTGTATTATCTGATTTTTTCGTACCTTCTATGCAAATCTTTTACCGAATAATGCTCCGAGATAAAAGGATCAAATTTTAATCTTTATTATTTGAATCACGCTCTTATTAAAAATCAATTCCGTAATTTTTTCAGTATCTTGTAAACATTTATATCAATCTCAAGTGGGCTTTTTTAGACGCCAGGTATTAATAATATAATTATCAGAATTAAATCTTTTGACAAACATAGTGGGATATACAGCGTGTTTACGTAAGTAAGAAAACTTTTTTATTATTAATTTTAGGAAAAAAGTTATTCATCATAAAAAGTTTTGGATCAGTGATTATTAAAGTTAAAATTTCTATGAATCTTTAATATTTTGGAATAAATATGAGTTTATTTTTAAACAACACAATTTGCAAAATGTGTATGGGGTAGAAAATTTATGAGAGAAAAAAATTAGGATAATTGCGAATTGTTTTTTTTTGTTTCTTCATTCAACTATAAATATGTTATCAAATTGTCCAAAAATAAGAAGTCTCATGACTAAGAAAAATTACCCACATTATATCCTTTAAACAAATCAATTTTTACTGTTAGTACTCATATTTAATTTTTCAAATTTTTATTATTTAAAATTTATTTGCAATTGTAAAATATTTTATTTTTTACTTATTAATTAATATTTCATAATTGTTTATTTTTACTTGTATTCACATAAAAATAAAGTATAAAAGACAAAAAAATGCTATAATTATTACACATATTTTAAATTAGATATTGCATATTATTAAAATGTTCTTACTTATTAAAACGAGACTTAAATAATTTTAAAATCTGACTATCAAAAAGAAACTCCACAAATATGCCCCTACCTTTTTCCGAAATTGTACGGCACTGGACGATGTGTTTAAACCAAAAATTCCCAAAGAAAAAGAAAAAAAATTTATTACTTTGTTATAAAAATATACTAAAGTTGAAATTTTTGATGTTATGTTTTATTTATTATATTCTAATATTAAATTTGAATGCTAATTTTATCTTATACAGGGTGTATCATTAGGAATGGTCAATATTTAAATCATAGGTTCAGGACCTCCAAATATTAATATTTTACTAAATAACTTTGGGCCAAATGTTATCTACTACTAAGACACAGGGAGTTCAAGTTAAAATGTATTTTTCGTTTTTTTTTTTTGCAATAATTTCTTTATTATTTAATATATTGACTTGAAATTTGGTATGGTTATATTTTTAAGTTACTAAATCATAAGCGTCTTATCAATTTTGAGATTAGATAAAGGGGGCGCCACCTACACTCTACTGGATGAAGAAAAATATCAATTTTTTTATTCCTGGCCTTTTTTCAAATCTTTATGATATACCCTGTAAAGAACAAAAAGGGTACACTTATTTTAATAGCATAAATTCAGCTCATTTCGAGATATTTGCATTTAAAATATTGTAGCCACAGTATCTATTTAATTTACTTTAACATATTTCAACACAGTAGGCTTTGAATCTAAACTGAAAATGTACAGCTGTCAAATAATTAATTGTTAGATGTAATTTTGTTCACCAAATTCCATCTAAGTAGGTAATGAAAATGCCACGATATGATTTGTGTTTATGCAGAAATAAATTTTTCTGGACTTGCTGGTGCCTGCTGCGATCTAATAAATATCTCGAAATGAGCTGAATTTATGCTATTAAAACAAGTATACCTTTTTTGTTCAAATTTACAGGGTGTATCATAAAGACATGAAAAAAAATGATACTTTTGTTCATCCAGTAGGGTGTAGGTGGCGCCCTCTTTATCTAATCTCAAAATTGATAACACGCTTATGATTTACTAACTTAAAAATTTAACCATACCAAATTTGAAGTCAATATGTTAAATAATAAAGAAATTATTGCAATAAAACGAAAAATAAATTTTATCTTCCTACACCCTGTATCTTAGTAGTATATAACATTTTTTGGCCCAGTTATTTAGTAAAATATTAATGTTTGGTGGGATTAACATATTGACCATTCCTTATGAAACACCCTGTATATAAGATACATTTTTGTCTCACCCTGTACTTTTTTAATATTTGTTTTATAATCATTCTGTAGAAAATATTTTTTAATTAAACTATTCATTTAAATTTTCCTATAGATATTTAAATTATAACCAAATCGAAAGTTAAATTCCTCAATTAATGGCTGTTTGTTTGTAATCCATAAAGAAAAACATCTGCTTGTATATCTTACGAACCGCGGTCGCAAAGAAGGTCGTAAATTTTCTAAAAATAATTTTCGCAATTAAATGTTATAATGTTGACATATTCGGTTATAATACGTTTGTAAATTTCTATATTATGCGTTCAGGTTACCGTTCTAGAAATTTACCAGGTAATTTCACCAAAAAAACAGGACCGGTTGTAACGGTAATACGTAACTTCTAAAGGAGAAATCCATAAATTGAATCAATAAATGTGCGGACGGGTACATTGAACGCCTGCATTATTGTCCCATTATTTATTGTAAAATCTGTTAGGGACAATATAGAAGAGAAACGGCCAACAGGATTACCAGATCTAACGCCGCTAGATTTAAATGTTAGTAAAAGATCTAACTTTCATTTCGAAATAAAGCGTCAATAAAAAAAAATTTCTTATTTATTTTCAACCCTTGAATCTGGATCTAACCTTTGTTTATGAAGTCGATATATTTTTCTTGTTTCCACTAAGAACTTTAACTTCCCCTAAAACATCCGTTTATTTTTTTTTTTGCCATTTCTGTGTAGAAAAAATATTTCCGAGTAAAAAAACGGATATTTTTCTAACAATTTCTTAGTACCAAACAATCGTAAATATAAAACACTAATTGAATGAATATTAAAACATATTTTAGAACCTCATTTCGTTATTTCTCAATTTTGTTACATCCATGTGGGCTTTTTATAGCCGTCGGTCCCCTATTGTTATGCACTTGATTCGTTGTTGTATAATTAATTGTTATTTATTTTCACATCATGATGTAATCATTACTTTTTAGTAGGGAGTTTATGCTTTAATATTGTACAATAATCACAGACTATTATATCATTTTAAGATTAATCAAAAAGGGTCCACGAACTAGATATTTAGCAGACAGTGTTTTTGAAGGAAGTGGAAGTTGATAAATCTTTTATTTTTATAAATATATAATACAGTTTTTTATCAATTTTTTTCGGAATAAGGAAAAAAATTGTAGAAGCAGCGGGGATTGGAAGGGAACTGAGCTGTCTCAGCCCTAATCACCTTAATAGTTGGCTAATAACTAGCCTAGACAAAAGTGGACTGTATATTTTAGTGCTGCTTGCTGCTAGTTCTCCCAAATTTAAAGAATTGAAATCAAATGAGACACTTAACAAAGTTCATAAATCTATCTCTGAATGGTCGAACTATATTTCGGAAGTTTTCCAACAGTATAACAAAGCCTACCTATATAACGAACACAAAATAATAGTATAAATGTGAAATGATAAAAATTTTGTTAGAAACTTAACAGTATTTTTTTTTCAGGATTTAACAAAGGACGAGCTTGAAACTAAAGCAAATAATTTTAATAACATTAGGGCGAAGTTGGAAAATCATGATATAGGTAAGTTTATAATTAAAATTTATTATCTTAAATTGAAAAAAAAAATAAGTTGTACCTATTGAAGACGAAATTTTACGTTAAATTCAGAAGATCATCCATCTTCAGCGGCTTTAGGAACTTACTGGAGATGTAGTAAAGCAATAAAATTGTGTGTCCATTAAAAGATTCTCAGGCCCGGATTAAGATATCATATGATCATTATACATATAGAACACAACTTAATGGCTAGAGTAGGTACGTTCTCCCTAATGTCACTGCTTCATCCTAATTACGGTTTTTTTGGTTAATTTTTTTTATTGAACCTCAAAATAACCTAATTACCATCGCTTTTTCCGGTATATATTTATTTCATCTATAATAACGTTACTTGAAAAGCTCGTAAAGAAAACATGCAAATTTTTTAACGCATACATATCGCGTAATAGTCGCACGTGTGGGAATACAAGTGCAATATCAATACCAACCTACTTACAAACAAACAAACAAACTTACTTGGTTTGAAAACTCGTTATACAGGGTGCATCACGTAAAATAATCCCATACCGTGAATGTTATCCAATTATTTTTAGAAATACTTATATTTTCTAATTAACTAATTTATAAACGTTTGATTTCTCCATGAAATACAAAAGTTTTCATATCAGGCGCGGATCAAGCACCCACGTTTACGTCGTTAAGTGGACCCAATAACAGAGGAGGTTGTTTCAACTTGTTTTGTAGCGTTTACATGAATTTTTTTTGGGTAAATGAGAGATATTTTAGACGCACTGTGTAAAAAACTTTAAAGCTTGTTGTGCGAGAAATGAGCAAATGGGTCAAGGGATAATCTGGTGAAACACCCTGTGTACTTAAATTAATTTTTTCCAATGTTGTTGGTGTGAACGCCTCGTTTATAAGCCTGGATCGAAATAGATTTGTACTAAGAACTCGTTCGAAGTGTTTATTATGAAGGAGGAAAGACGGTGATTACTTATTCAGTAAAGTATACGGAAGCATCATCCAGTAATAGTCGTACTGAAAACAGAAATCTGTAACTACTCATCTTGCTGACGTGCTAATGTATCCAGCTACCGGCGAGAGCAATTAAAATTTGAATTAAGTGGTTCGATGATAAGATTTTTCGTATAAAATTTATAGACAGGCGTCGGATGTCTATGGTAAAGTGAAAATATTGCAATGAAAACTTGGCACCTTTTTTAGGTAATAGACAAAATCAGCTCAATTTTGAGACGGGCCAATTTTCGTTGTTCTCACAAAAATCAAGTCTACTTTGGTGACGAACTTTTTTTGTTTGAGATTAGTTCGATTTTTTTCACTTAAATCAATTAAAAAAAGTTTTCTTTAAAAATTTTATGGCAAAAAAAGTTTGAAAAAAAAAGTTTGTGACAAAATATTGAAAAAAAAATTTTTAAACCAAACAAATTGCCGAAGAAACGTTTTTTCCAAAATAAAATTGATTGTCAAAATAAGTTACACAGATAAAAAAATTTTAGTTTTTACTAAATTTAAAAAAAAAATGTGGATAACATTAAAAAAATTGTCGAAAAAAACATAATAAAAAACTAGAAAGGGCAAATAAATAATTTAGCCAAATAAAATTGTCATAAAAAATTGTCTAAAAAAAGTGTTGTAAGACAAATTTGTCCAAAGTTTATTAAAAAAATGCCGAAAAACCTAAAAAAGCAAAATAAATTTAACCATACAAAATTGTCAAAACAAATTAAAAAAAAATGTAAAGAAAATGTGTCTAAAAAAATTGTTAAATAAAAATGTTGTTTTTTCTATATTTTTTTAAATAAAATTTTGTGGAAAACGTTTGGAGGGCTAAAATGAATGCAAAAATACACGTTTCTACATAATTTTGTTAGACAATTATATACAGTAATTATTACAAACAAACCAAAACTAATTAAAATTTAATTTAAATAATTTCATTTGTATTTTGTTTTTACGATCAAGGGCGGATTTAGCTTTTTTATGGGGGGGGGGGTAAAACTTGCCAAGTAGTCCAAGAAATGTAGTAATTTTTTTTGTAATATCGAGCAGAAACTAGTAACTGATCAGATCGACTTCAAATTTTTTGCAAATTGCTAGAAAAGGGTCCAGATCAGAAGTAGAAAACTTTTGTTGGTGGCGTTTTGAGAGGGGGCGGGGGGAAGAAAAAATTTTTTGCGCTGTCGATAAATTATCCTTTTTTAATGAATTAATGCTAAATACAATTTTTCATGAAAATAAACCCCTCCCGAGTTATAGGGCGCAGAAAATTACGATTTTCACCACAAAAATCGTAACTTTTTTTTGGCTGATAATATCGAGATGTACAATAAACCATTTAAAAGCTTAGGATATCGCCGAAATATCAATAATTGACCCGACAATATGACATTGACGGTTATAAATGCAATTCTATGCAATTTCAAACGGCCATATCTCGTTACAGACAAAAGATAAAAAAAAGGTAATTATTCGGAAGAACATTTTCAAAGTCTTGTCTCTTTAAATTTTTTTCAAAAATCAATACTTTTCACGCCATTGACCAAAAATTGAAAATGTCTTATAAAAAATAAAAATTTAGCTCAATTTTAACAGACCAAAACTCGAAGGGTAAACCGCGAGTTAAATCTTTGTACACTAATGGATTTTTGTTATAAAAATGGCCACTAATGGCTAGTAATGGCTCACTATTGGCTAGTATTTTTATTATGTTTTATACGAACAATTAAGACAAATTTTTAAATCTGGCAACAATGTAAATAATTATTTTGTTCAAAATACCCCCTGTACCCCCTCCTCCCCGTAAATCCGCCCTTGTTTACGATCCACTTTTTTTTCAGCAAACCTCAGACGAACCACAATGATACCAGAAACGTTAAGTAGTTCAGAAAATTCGGATCACAACAATCCGAAATCTCCTCTCTTTGACGAAGAAGGCCTGATAATTCCCAAAAAAATTCCGAACCCCGTCAAAGAAAACACAGAAAGACAAAACTTGCACCGGGAATTGTTATTTAATCAAAAAATGTAAGTACCTATTTCCTATTTTATAAAACACATAAAAATATTTTTTTCTGACAAAAAATATGTTAGGAAACAAGTTTTTGCCTTTTGGCTTCATCAGTTGGGCCTTCTGAGCCAATAAATCAAATCCCCAAACACGCGTTTAGTCAATAGCTATGTCAGTTAAAAGATCGACTATGCAAATGTGGTGCCATCTATAAGCATACCAGTGTATTATTTAATTTACATAAATTATAGTTTTTATAATAAAAAAAAACAGGTGGACATTGGCGTATTATGAAATAAAATACCTATAAAGAAACCTCAGTTATATTATCATTTTTTAAGAAATGCACAATAAACCAGTGACAGATGTAAGATATTAATAAAATTTTAATAGATATTTCCATTTTTAATCTGTGTTACTGAGTTCGTCAACCTTTTATTTTGAATAGAATTTATTATATTAATCGATTACAAAAGAGGTATGATTAATCAAATTTCGAAAAAAAAAATCTGTTTAATCATGGTTATTAATTGTAATAATCAATTACTTTTGAGTAATTAACTACGTTAAGGGGTTAATTACATCATATCAATAACGTTTGTTTATTCAAGAATAAAATACCTATAGCCTTTTACCAGAGAACAGAAAAAAACGCGCCGTCTGTACTCGTGACGACTGACTGCGATCCTTTGTCGTATTTTTAAGGTGCAGCACAAAGCCCAACATAGCAATTTTTTGATATTCTCGATTACATTCGCATATAATACGCCGCCGCTCAAATTATCTCGAGTTTGGCCTGTGTAGGATGCTCGAATTAACTCGAGCGCATACGTTTAAGGAGTGAACGTTAGCTTTCCTTTTATATATGGTCGTAGAAAAAACATTTAAAGTGCTAATGAGGCAAAAACTGAAAACAATCATTAAGCACTCATTTGCAACATGAATGGTTATTGTGTTGCATCTTTTATGAGATAAAATTAAAAAAAAAAGGAAGCGGTAGTATGTAATTAGAAAAATTATACGTTCGGTAAGTATCCGTCTGAATCGACTGCAGACGATTTTCTAACCATTACTTTTTATTTTACCTCTTAATTTAGATGCATCGAATGAATAAGATTTGCTGACAATAACCGTGCACATTTTCTATTACCAAGACGATCGATACGTTTACACCGATGAAACTTTTACTCTTTAGAATGCTTTCTTTGTTTTTTCTTTGCGTACATTTTAGGCAAAGATACTTTTAGTTTTTCCCGAACGCCTCGCCTGAATCTTTGTATTCAACGGCTCGGCGCGCGTAGAGTTTTCGAATTTGCTTTCTTATTTTTAATAATTTTTTATAGTAATACAAATTTTTTTTAAAATAAATATAATTTTTAGTCAAATTTTCCGCTCTTTCACGTGGTGCTATTAGTTTTTCGAAATTTTTATTTTTTTTTTCGAGATATATTGGAAAAACCAAATTTTATTTTCGAAATTGTGAAGTTTAGAGCAGCATAGATTTTTTATCGTTTTCTACACCCTTTCAAGTACTTAAGTGCCAAGTTACATCGACATCACATTTTGTGAGAGGTCAAAATTTCTAACAACTTTGCTATTAGGAGACGCGTTAACTGCGGTTTGAAGATTCAATCTGAACTTTCGTAATCAAAGGGATACCTCATTACCGGCTAAATATTGAAGGATACATTCATTAAAACGATGACTTTAAATGAATGCACCGGTCCCGCCAGAACACAGAATTTTCTTTTTTAAATACGCAAATTTTTAACCGAGCAGGGATATGTTACACGTATAGAGCAAGAGCACTTGATTGCCAGACCTTCGTAATTTTATAAAAGCTGAAATTTTCTCAGCACATGCTTCCAGTTCAGATGGGCTACTATAACTGTGGGTCATCGTGGCTTTGGCAGGTAACAGGTAGCAAAGGTGGCGCCTGATTATGTCTGTGAATAAATCGCGCATCTCTATGGCTTGCCCAGAAATATGGCGTTGTGTATATAATAAACTTTCATTATATTATAAAAAATCAACTGTCGTTAAAAATGATCGTAAACGTAGCTAGTAATAGCGAATTACTCAGTGTACAGTTTCTCTGTCACTTTCTATTTTATATGAATTGCAGTATTCAATAACAAAAAAAAGGAAGAGTTCAATATTCTAATAAGTACCCATATTTCTATTGTTTGAAAAATTTCGTACGTACAGATAATTATTTTTTTTTTAGAACTATCATCTGTCGTAACTATTATGTCTTAACTTAACGACTTCGTGGAATAATAATGCCGATTGCAATTCAATGTAATATCATTTGCATAAATTTATAAAAAGCGATAAAAAATCAATTTCCGATTATAATAAAAAAAGGACGGGATAATATTATTTTTTTATCAGGAAATACCGTCAAGAAAAAGCATTTTTAAATATCAATTAAAAAATGCTAAAGTGCATGACGTTTAATTTAAAATTCTCCTAAACGTTTTGATCTTGCGGCATCTTCAGACGCTTTGGAGAGAATAAAAACTACAGAGAAATGTCTTCTGTCAAAACTTGTTAAAAGTTAAAGAGTTAAAAGAGCATTAATTAATGAAACACCCTGTAAAATATTAAATTAGACAAGAAGTTTATTCTTTGTATGATGAATGGAGTAGCAAAACGTGTTTTCTATTTGTAAAATTATAAATAAATATGGGACAATTAGTGTGTCCTCGAATTAAAAACACAATCATCTATTATGACCGCAAAACGTTTTATCTACTTTTAAATATCCACTTTTAGAAGATAAATTTTACGTTAAAGAGAATTTAATAGTTTTAAAAGTCACTTTCCTTCGAGCTTGGTAAATCTGACACGGTTTCTTAAAATGGTGTGGTCGTAGAGAAAAACAAAAATTTGTATAATTATTACCATTTGGATTCGTTGAAAGTTTCAGTGATATGATTAATATCGAAAGTAAGTAATAGATTAGGGCCAAACCGATTTTAAATACCCGAATTCCTAGCAGTACACTGCTAAGAATTTTTTTGTTTAAAAAATGATTGGCCCTGGTCTAGTAGCATGGCCGGATCCAGCCGATTTTCAAGGAGGGGGGGGGGCTGTCTTCCACCCGGGCGGGGTTGAGGGACGGAAGGCTATGGAATATATTAAAAAACGTAGCCCCCACAGCCTCCCCCCTGGTTCCGCCCTTGTCTAGTAGTAGACGTCTTCGTCTTTATTTAACCCCCTGAGAAGTGATACATTCTACAGTGTTGCTGCTTAAAGTGGCAGAGCCCAATTTTCTGCCAAATGTAACAATAACTTGTTTTCTATTGTTTCCAATTCTAAGGTTATTTTTAGGATTCGCACCCACCTATACGTGGGTTTTTAACGTCGTTGAATTCATTTATAAGATGTTTGTTCAGAAATTATACACCCCCTAACTAATGAAAATAGGGATCGAGGGTAAAATTTTCTGTATTACATATACAGGGTGTTTCATAGTTAAACCGACATATGTTAACTGTAAATAGAAAGTACTTAGGTGATTCCAAATAACCTTGGTTACTGGTATAACGCCTTTAATAACCGAGATACGGGGTGTTTCATCCATTTCGGCCAATATTTTAATAAGCCGTAACTTTAGAACCACCCTGTAGATTTCTCTCATACTTTGTACAGGTATAGTGTGTTAATAGCCCCATCCTAGAATGTAAGAACTACAATTAAAATCCAGATCCGGATTAAGAAGAATTTGTAAAATTTGAAAATCCCCAAAACAACACCCTGTATATCAGATTTTTAAAATTGGGATGGATATTTGAAAAGAACGGAAAAAATGAGTTAAAGTAAAAAAAAAATTAAGTGCACATCCCGTTCTACTACTGGAGTTTTAACGTCAAATGCATTTTTTCATTTTCACAAGCAGTATCTTTCGAAATACCTGGTAGATTTCTTTCATATTTGGTAGAGGTATCATTTTTTAGTAGCGCAATCGTATAATGTACAGTTAAAATCCAGATCCGGATTAAGAAAAATTTGTAAAAGTTGGTAATCTCTAAAATAGCACCCTGTATATCAGATTTTTTTATATGTAATAGGATACTTATTTAAAAAAGAAAAAGAAAAGAAAAAATATGTGTTATTGCCAAAGCCTACTTGATAGTTTAATGAGTTTTGTATCCGGAATTAATCCGAAAAATTAAATTGTATTTTTTTTTGTAGAACGCATCTTTTTTCTATTCTTTAGCTTTTTTTAAATAGGTATCCAATTACATTTAAAAAAATCTGATATACAGGATGCTATTTTAGAGATTACCAACTTTTACAAATTTTTCTTAATCCGAATCTGGATTTTAACTGTAGTTCCTGTATTGTACAATTGGGCTATTTAAACAATCTACCTGTACCAAATATGAAAGAAATCTACAGGGTGTTTTCAAAGTTATGACTTTAAGAAAATGACAAGTATTGCATTAATTGACTTCAACTTTAAGTTTAGTAATATGTAGAACGAGATGTACATTTATAAAAATGTCAGAATATCTCAGTTTTTTCCATTCGTTGCGAATGTCTGATCCAATTTAAAAAAAATCTGATGTACAGCGTGTTGCTTTGGGGATTTTCAAATTTTACAAATTTTTCTTAATCCGTATCTGGGTTTTAACTGTAGTGTAGTCCTTACATTAAACGATTGGGCTACTAAAAAATGATACCTGTACCAAATATGAAAGAAATCTACCAGGTATTTCGAAAGTTACTGCTTGTGAAAATGAAAAAAATGCATTTGATGTAATTTGACGTTAAAACTCCAGTACTAGAATGGCATGTGCACTTAAAAAAAAATTCATTTTTTTCGTTCTTTTCAAATGTCCATCCCAATTTTAAAAAATCTGATATACAGGGTGTTGTTTTGGGGATTTTCAAATTTTACAAATTCTTCTTAATCTGAATCTGGATTTTAATTGTAGTTCTTACACTATAGGATTGGGCTATTAACTCACTATACCTGTACCAAGTATGAGAGAAATCTACAGGGTGGTTCTAAAGTTACGGCTTATCAACACCCCGTATCTCAGTTATTAAAGGCGTTAGACCCAGTAACCAAGGTTATTTGGAATCACCTAAGTACCCTCTATTTACAGTTAACGTATGTTTTAACTATGAAGCACCCTGTATAATACAAACTGAAATGAATTAAGTCATTTCAGAAACGTGTTGGAATCCAAAACTTCGTATCGTATCGAATATTTAAAAAAAATACAGTGTGGATATTATGAAAGAAAGAAATGGGTAAAAGAATAAAACACCCAGTATCTTTTTTAGATGTGCTACCATCTATGGTAAGAAGAGAGTATTGACATTAAATTTTGACTGAATCTAGTCAAGATGCCACTCTCTTCTTTTTTATCCCTTTCAGAGATAATAAATAAAATTCCAAACTCTAAAAATGTTATCTTATAGCAGATATAACTATTGACTTGTACGAGTTTGGAATTTTATTTATTGGATTCGAAAAGCCTAACTGATGAAGCCGAAAGGCAGAAACCGGTCTTAGGATGTCGAATCTAATAAATTAAAATTCCTTACTGGTTTACTCACCCAGTATCTTGGTTACATATCCTTTGTACAGCAAGTTATTTGGCAAAAATTAGTTTCAAAATTAAAGCGTTTATACATAAACCTCCACTTTTAAATGGGTTTTACATTATTATTCACAGAAACTAAATATAAGACATACATTTGAACTTGTTTACGTTTTAAGTCACGTCATAATATTCATTGTTTTAATTTTAAACATCAACATCTGTTTGCAAGCCTAGAAGGAAATAAGTACTTAAATATGGGCTACACGGCATCGGCATATCTTTTTTCTTTTAGGGACGTAGATGCGAGATACATTGCTGAGTTTGTTTATATACAAATGTAGGTAATTAGCTCCATCCGTTCGTGACTAATGAAATTTTTTCCATTATTCAGATAATTGCTATAAAACAAAAGTTAATTGAAAACAATCGCTAAATTCTTGAGATTCATCAACACCATTCATAAAATAAGAGATTATTATCTTCTATTTTTGTTCGTATCTCAGTTTAAATAAGACTTTTATTGGAATTTTTCATCTAAAATTTCGTGCAATTTTTGTTGTTAGAGGATACAATATCCTGCTATTTACGCAAAAAATATTTGTGTAGGCTTAAAACGCGCCAAAAAAAACTATTCAGGTATAGCGAGAATAATAAATCAACATAAACCCTCATATCGAAAAAATAATTTATATAAAGGCCATGGTTTCTTATATTTTACGATTTAGTCATGAAATGTTGCAATGTTGAGCTATGTGCTACACCTTGGTTCGATATATCACACAAAAGAAAGTTTTGAATATATTTTTTAAATAATACTACAATTATTATTATTGTTTTTGTTGAAAAAGTATGAATAAATATTTTCACTGATAAAAATGTTTTTTTTTCGAGACAGCAATTCGAAAAGAAAGATAAGAAAAGTCGATGTACGCCCAAGATTGCAATATTCCGTTCTTTTCTGCAAAATTAAAATATTTTATTAATTTTTTATTATTTTTAATTTTTGCCAAAACAAGTTTCTAAATTGTGGTTTCTTAAATAGAACAAAATTGATTTTTTTTTATATAAATTCTAAAAAGAGATGTTGACACATTTTATACCAAATCACATTTATTTATTTTCAGAGGTAAGAACGTTTTGAACCAAAAAACGGAACTACAACGAGCCCTAGAAAAACAAAAAGACAATCTGGCCAAAAAACAGCTGGGAGAGCATATATCAGCTCAGACTCCGGAACTCGAAAAAGTCATCGCCGATAGGGTAAAACGTCTGCAGAGTTCACACGAAGATAAGGTATAACTAAATAAAATTATAAACCGAGAAAGTATTGTGTTGGTTACTAAATTAAAATTATTACTTTGGCCATAGTTCTAATTATGGTGGTCATTAATTGAAAAATATCATGTGGGTCAACAAATTCAATTATTTTCAGTAGGAAAATAAAATAATATAATAAATATCATGGTGGTCATTTATTACATTTTTAATTTTTTCTTTGTAGGGCTACTAATTATCTTGTATAAAAGTATTATGTTTAATCAATGTCGAGTTTCTTTCAATATGTTCCTATTGTATTTGCAAACGGCCTATACTATATTTGAAATTGATTAATAGCAAAATTTTTATGACCCAGGAGATAAAAACCCCAATATAACATCATAAATAAAATGTTGGTTGTGTGTATATTTATTATTAAATTTTAAGGAAATGTCCTAACCTAATATATTGTATACTATTTTTATAAAAATAAATATGGGTACTTAATATTAACAGTTTACTATTTTTTATATTAAAGTAATTTCGTGTTCCCCGTCACTGAGGTAGATAATTATTGGTTAATCCTTTAGGGTTTGCTTATTTACATTTTATGATGTATTGTATTCGAGATTTTTCGGGGTGGCCATACTAAAATCTAGTGAAAATTCAGATAAGAAGGTATCAATATTTACTTTTTTTCTGCTTTGAACAATCCTGTATAAAGACCTTTGCCATAAAAACTGTGCATTATAATGCATTTTCAAACACGTGTCAATTCTTTGTCCCAAATATTAAACTGACACTCTTTATTTTTTTATACATATAAATTGAAAGCTTTAATTTAATTAAAAAGTATGTCCATTTCGGTGGTATTTCTATTTTTTAAATTGTCTTCTGTTTCAGAACGAAGACGACAAAGTCATCAGCAAAGAATTGCTCCAAATTCGGATGAATCTAAAGACTCGAGCTGCCGAAGCTAATAAGTAGCTCAATAACGATGTTATGTGGTTAATTTACCGAATTATTAAAATATAATTCATTAAACTAGGCATTAATAGTTTAATTTCAGTAGAACACAATATGCAGTGTACAAAAATAAATTTACTCTCAATCCTAAGATATTCTTCTTAGAGTATTTTTATAGCATTTCTAAACCACTATTTTTTATAGTGATGTTAAAAAAATTAAGTAAATAAACATATTACAATCAATAAGTTTTATATTACCTCCTGAATAGTAAATATAAAGTTATTATATCATTATTGCAAATTGTAAGTAAATTATTTTTTTCCAAAATTATGTGCCAAAATATTAACATAATACAATCGATTTACCCAGTATTTTTGGCATATTCTCGACTTAATACATTTAAGACTATATTCAGGACTGCATATAAAAAATATTTTCGGTATTCTCATATCAATATAATTGTTAATTAAAATAAAAACTATTTTTCCAATCGAATATTAGATAGACTTATGGTATGCATTTAAGATCATTTATGAACTGTTTTCACCGCTCACGCTCTTAAAAATGTATTTTGAACATGTCAGCTGTCTCCAGTTAAACGTCATTTGTCATCCAAACATTGGACATAATGCATAGACTGGAATTTTGACAGATGACATCTCTTAAAGTATTTTGCAGTGAAAACGATTAAGCTTTTTATGAAAATAAAATATCTGTGAATGTTAGGTTAAGATTTATTTTTAGGAAGTGATATTTAGAAAAACTGTTTGATTTAGTTAATTATGACTCCGTTTGCTTTAATTAAGATAAAGGTGAAGTTGATAAGTCACGTTTGGTCTTTTGTTTGTAAATTTTCAAGGCTTTAAATAACTACGAAATTATTGCCATTTATATTCCGTTTTAAAGAGACTTATCTCTGATTATGTAAACTTGAGAATGACTAAGTTTTAATCTTAATTAAAGCAAACAAACTGACGGTATAAGCAGGTATATTGTATGTACAAAAAAAGTGAATAAAAATTTATTTTGTAAATGAAAGAGTGTATTATTTGGTGACCCAAGGGGGGCTCCTTTCCGGCCAATAAATGAACCAACCGACAAAATCCTATATTTTTTTACAAAACAGTAAAAAAATTAAAATAAAAAAACTATGACATTACTCCTTAAACCATGATAAATATATCACATGTTTATCCAGTAATAAATTTGAGTCGTTCATTTCCAAAGTGAGCCTTAAACTTGTTTTCGGTAATTGAGCAAATAAGTATCTAATCTTATAGAAAAAGTCTTTAATAACACGTTTAAAAATTAGTTTATTTCAAAACCGTGCCCACAATGAAACTAGTTTATATCCAAACTGAGCCCTGTAAAGTCGTTTGAAACCGTCAAGGCGCACTTTGGAAATGAACGACTCAATTTTGATAATTTATAAAGATGATAATTTTTTACTAACTATAATAACCAATCAAATTACTTAATTTAGAGTCATGTGTCAAATTTCATCCAATCAGCTATGGATACAGCGATAACACCCTACATGTGGTGTTTTCAGTTTGGTGTTTTCAACAAGTCAAGTTTTTGATTAAAAATTAATTAAACGTCAAACTGACAACTATTTTAAAAATGTTTAAATCTACAAAGTAAAAAATTATCTTATCGAATACCCCTCGGGCCTTGATAAATCCTCAAAATTTTGTCATAGAGAATCCTTCAAGCGTGTTGCTTAAGGATAATTATCAAGCAACACGCTTACAGCATTCTCTATAACAAAATTATCTCAGTATTATCAAGGCCCTAGGGGTATTACTACTGATAATTTTTTACTAACTATAGTAACCAATCAAATTACTTAATTTAGAGTCATGTGTCAAATTTCATCCAATCAGCTATGGATTACAGCGATAACACCCTACATGTGGTGTTTTCAGTTTGGTGTTTTCAACAAGTCAAGTTTTTGATTAAAAATTAATTAAACGTCAAACTAACAACTAGTTTAAAAATGTTTAAATCTACAAAGTAAAAAATTATCTTATCGAATACCCCTCGGGCCTTGATAAATCCTCAAAATTTTGTCATAGAGAATCCTTCAAGCGTGTTGCTTAAGGATAATAGCCCTCGGCCTTCGGCCTCGGGCTATTATCAAGCAACACGCTTACAGCATTCTCTATGACAAAATTATCTCGGTATTATCAAGGCCCTAGGGGTATTACTACTGATAATAACATAAACTATCAAATGTGTGCCACTGTCGTATGGTTCCTACTAGGTAGGCAACACTACTTGTATAATTTTATCAGCGCCATCTATGAATGAAAAGCCATTTTGTTTTTGTCATAAGTGATTGGCATGCCCGTCCTAACTGACAGTTCCCATCTCCAGACAATTATTTGACAATCCAAACAATGGCCGCGTATTGAATGAACCAACTATTGATTTGAAGTGAACGTTAGTGTTTTTGTGTGTTTTATAATGTAATTTTTTCAATTTTCACTCAAAAATGTGGATCCCGACAAAAACAAAGAAATACGGAGTTGGTGAGTCCCTCAAATATTACTGTCACTTATGTTTTGATTTGAATTTGATGTACCTTTTCTGGATTATTTGCAAGGACTGATTGTTTTTCCTCATTTATTTTTATTTGTTTAGATTTTAACACATGACAAATTTGCCAGTCCCTTGATATACGTTTCATACAGATTTATTTATATAAGCGCAATTATATAAAATTACAAATCTTATTTAAAATAAAGTTTAATTGTTTAGACATAGTTTTTAAATGAAATTTTTACTTATCTGTAAGGTAACTGATAGGAAATTATTGTTTTTTAATCGTAAATACAGCTCACTAAGGTGTAATATGCATATAGAAAATTATAAGGTACTGTAAATTACAGAGTGTAATGGACTGGAAGATGAGCACTGAATTTTATATTATTAGTTATTTGATAGACTCTGCAGACTTTAACTTCCTGTCCTGTCCTTAACATCTCAATATTTAAAACTGCTGTTTCCTCTTTGTGCCTGTTTGGAATGTATAATTAGAAAACATGTGTGTTAAGTTGAAGAAATGATTTTACTTCTTATACTTGACTGTATGATTCAATTTTTTAATCTTGTTTTGAATTTGTTTACCTTTAGTATTGATTTGGATACTTTTTTTTACTTTATTTATACCCAAACAATAAATAAATTCGTAGTTAATTTATAAATTTGCTGACGTAAAAATTCATTAGATAAAATATTTGTCAACTTGGCTAATTAATTTTCATTGGTTGGGTTTTCCGACTTATTTAATTCACCTTATTAAAAAGTAATTTAATGCCTAAACAAAATCGTTTTTAAAATTAAAATTTAAAATTACCCGTTTATGTGGATTTTGAAGTTTTTATGATTTTTAATATAGAATATTTTAATTTTTCTTGTAAAAAATTTGGAAATACTTTTTGTTTTCGCAAAAATATTTTCGTGGATTTTAGACTTAGAAAATTTGCTTTATTAAAAAACTGATTGCTGTTATGGATTTAACTTTTTTTCAGCCATCATTTCTATTTTTAATTAATTTAAATAAATACAGTGTGATTGATAAGTGTGATAAAATCCAGTATATCATACATACAGCACCCTGTATAATAAAATACGAATTTGTTATAGGTACACTTTCTAAAAAATTAAAACTTTTATTCGAGTTACTTTAAAAAATGTAGTTTTCATAAAAAAAAATTGAAAAAAAATGTTAATATTTTGATTAAATAGTTCACCCTTCAAAACCCCTTCTTTTCCCATACTTTTAGTTCTTGACATCTTTCTAACTGACGGTGAATTTGCGGCACCCTGTATATCAGTGTAACGAGTATATGACAATAGGCGACCCTCTTATAATCCTGAATACAGTACATAGTCGTGCTTCTGGGATATTAAATAAATACTAAAAGGATATAATAAAATTAAAATTTTTATTTAAAAGAATTTATATTCATAAAATATAACGAAATCATTTAAGTTTCACTACAAAATTAAAATTTAAAATGTAATAATAATAATAAAATAGTGCCTAATTTTTATTTATTATTTACTTCTAAAAAGTGAATAGAGTATAGATATCAATACCAGCTTTTAATCATCTTTTAGTTCTAAGAATTTCCATAAACTCATCGCTATTTTAGAAAATTGAATTTTTAATTCACTTTCTAAACTCTGCAGTAAAAATATGAACCATAAATGTCATAATACGATAAGATTAGGAATGTTAATTAATCCTGAACTTGAATTACTTACACTTCAATTATTTCCCTAATTTCGGCTAGTAGAAAGAAAAAATATCAAATTATATCGCGTCCTATGATTCACACTTTTACTTGTTTTTATCTACTTCATTGTCGTCTCATTTTTATCTTAAGAAAGGCAATTATTTTCATACTGTTAAAAAATGGAACTGATTTAAACCTAAAATATTGTCCGAATGTTACTAAAAAGAGAAACGTTTAAACATTTTAAAAGATACCCTTTAAGCATGACAAATTTTTCATTAAAAAATACTTTATAAAATCGTAAATATTTAATTTAAAAATTCCGATAAATATTAATCATTTACACTTAGTTTAATACTTATAAATACAATAGGCGTCCAAGAAAAATATACTTTGTCACTTTGTTACTTACTTCATCAAAACATAACAAAGTATTGGAACTCAGTCTTTAAATGTATTTCAACAACTTTTCTATACATCCTTTCAGATATTAGTAGTCTGCAGTAATTAGTTTTGAAGTTAAACTATAATACCTTAAAAACATATTTATTTGTAATTGTTCGTGAATAAATTTTGGATAATTGTTACACTCGAGAAGTTCCCACTAACCTTGTTTTTCTCTCGGATTTCCTGACAACTAAATGTCTTATTGTGGCTTGCAGGTTCTAAATCAGATGTGAAGGAGTTTTTAATTATAGGGAGAACCTGAACACTATAAAAAACCGAATAAATCACTCGAGATTTTTAACGATCCTACTTTTTACAGGAATATTTACTTGAACTGAGTTTCCCGCGAAGTTGTGCCAAGTGTCATCTCCATCATTAGATGGCCTTTTGCTTGGTACAGTAAGTTGCCAATGCTGAATCAATACCATAAGCATAATAGAAATAAATAAAATACGAGGAACAATACATAAATATATACAATATAATTTTTTTACTTTTAAAAATATTTCCTTTTGTGCTGTATTACCTTACGTACAAAAACTATAATTTCGGCCTATGTTGTTTGGAATTTGAAAGGTAACATTAAGCCCATTAAATTTTAGTTTTTTTTAGATCTATTAGCATCAACTGTTCTATAAAGACCTCTATTCCCCATACCTATAATCTTTCACCAGGCAAGTTAGCACTAACCTTGTTTTCCTTTCGGAATTCTTGAACTACTAAATGTCTTCTTGCGGTTTGCAGGATTTAAATTAGATGTGGGCAAACTGATTTTTAATGAAGGAGGCTTTTCAAGTCTGGGAAAACTGAACACTATAAAAAACCGAGTAGATCACTCGAGATTTTAATAACGCCACTTTTTTTCACGTAAATTGACTTGAACTGAGCATTTCCCGCGAAGGTGTGTCAAGTGACAGATCCATCATTAGAAAACTGAAAACTGAACACTATAAAAAACCGAGTAGATCACTCGAGATTTTAATAACGCCACTTTTTTTCACGTAAATTGACTTGAACTGAGCATTTCCCGCGAAGGTGTGTCAAGTGACAGATCCATCATTAGATGGCCTTTTGCTTGGTACAGTAAGTTGTCAAGAGCTTTCGACAAACCTTTTTTTAATTTATTATTTTTTAGTCAAAATCAGGCTTTGTCAAACTTTACCTTTAAAAACATTTATTTGTAATTATTCGTGAATAAATTTTGAATGAGTGTCTTTCACCCAGGAAGTTAGTACTAACCTTGTTTTCCTTTCGGAATTCCTAAACTACTAAATGTCTTCTTGCGGTTTGCCGGTTTTAAATTAGATGTGGGCAAACTGATTTTTAATGAAGGAGGCTTTTCAAGTCTGTGGGAAAACTGAACACTCGAGATCACTCGAGAGTTTAATGACGCCACTTTTTTACACGTAAAATTTGAACTGAGCATTTCCCGCGAAGGTGTTCTATAATGAACTCTATCCCCTTACCCATAATCTTGCATCGAAAATCCTTGTCATTTTTAAAATTTTTTTTTTAGCAATCTACAACTGGAAGGGAGACACAAAATTTGGTCTTCCTTTGGAAATCGGAGACACCATTCAAATCCTCGAAGAATGCCAAGGCTGGTACCGAGGTTTTTCTTCGAAGAACCGCGCCCACAAGGGCATATTTCCTCAATCCTACATATATCTTAAACCCTGCAAGGTCGACAATGAAGGGTTGTTCGAAAGCATCGTTCCTCTTGAAGATCCTATCGTTAGAGAAGTTACTTTGGTTTTAAGAGAATGGGGAAGGATATGGAAAGGAATTTTTGTGGTAAATATAGTTGGTACATTAACTCTTTCATGTCATAGAATAACACCATCACAAAATAAAATTCTCTAATATTAAAAAAAATGCGATTAGGTACTTTTATTGTTATTATTACCGGGTATTCGGAAATACGTAATTTTCAACAAACATGTTTGTTCTATACTAAAAATAGTTTACGACACTGTATTGTTTTCAAACAAAGCAATTTGCATTAACCAATAATTATTTATTATGGGTTTGGTATGTGTTGATATTTTTTTCGAATAATTTATTGTTTATTTATAAGATGAAAAACGATTGTGAGTTTGTCAGGCGAAAACAAAAGAAGACAATAATGAGACAGAACATTGAAAGTTTATTATGACATTATAATACCAACTTAACAAAAAAATAACTAGATAAATTATGTTTACTTCTCGGTGGATCGAAACCTTTAAAGTAGTCGATGATCTGTACTTATTAAATTTTTGGTTTGTTTACAGGAAAGGAACCATTACAAATTCGAAACTGTAGGAAAGGTTATGCGGGATCTGTTGGAATGGAGAAGGCAACTGGTGCTAGGAACATTGACACACGATCAGACGATAGATCTCAAGCTCAAAATCATCCAAAAAATAGATTGGGGAAATCGGTAAGCTGTTTTTTTAAATATTTTTTGTTCTTAAATTGGGATCTGACATGGGGGCGTGGACTATCCAAGATGGCGTCAATTAGGGTGAAAATTTAAATTTGACCTGAGTGTTGCTGTCTTATTAAATATAAAACATGAATCTTACGATTGAAAAAATTTGTGAAAGGGCTACAACCGACCCTAGAAAACTAAATTTCAAACAAGCTGAACGCATTTTATACACTGGACATTTGGTTAAATGCGGGAAAAAAATTAATGAAAGTGACAGTAGCTGTGTGGACTTGGTAGCTTTCTGTTTATCAACGTCGAATTTGCGAGGTAATCCACATCAAATTAATGGGAAATTTGCAGGAGATGGACAAGTGATGAGTGTTGTTTGTTCCTGGAAGGCTGGTTCAGTGGTTCAGGGGACAAATGCAAGCACTGCGTATCGCTGGATGTCAGATCCCAATAGTAAGAGGTCATATTAATCAATCAACAGAATTGACCATATTTCACCTGAAAAAGATGAGGCATTTGTCGTTATGCTGTTGGCACCACTTGCTGTCAATTTAATGTCACCTATCAATTGTTAATGTCAATTCTTTGATATATTTAAATATTTCAAATTTTTCAAGTTTGGCTGTTTGATAGTGTATGAGTATTGTTTCATTCCTTTTATTGTATATTTATTGATCCAGAAAAGTCGTGATGCCTCCCAAATGGTCCCTGGCAGAAATACTTCAAATATTTAAATATAAATAACAAAGAATTGACATTAGAATTGATAGGTGACATTAAATTGACAGCAAGTGGTGCCAACGGCTTAACGACAAATGCCTTTCCTCTTTTTCAGGTGAAATATGGGAATACTATTTGTTTTCTGCTGCTTCTTTAAGTTTGGAAGTGGTCTTGTTCAAATAGTAGTACACATTTATTCCAAAAAAAGTATTAGAAGCCTCTTCTTTTTTCTGAGGCTTGATTAATTGTTATTCAGCTACTCATTATTGCTTAAAATCCCCTTTTTACAACTTCATTCATAAAATGTATCAGAAATAATAGTACTTTAGCTGATTCACTTATGATAGCAAAGTTTGTACCAGGCCATCATTATTTGTCGCGGCGCTCCGGTGCGGCCGAAATACTTATCTATTATTTTCTTTATTGAGATTTGTTAATGTTAATAAAAGGAGATAAGGAAACTGGTAAAAAAATAACAATGTACGTATTAAAAGATATTTATTGATAAAGCGCTTGCTATACTTATATTGCAATAATAATTGGTCCCTAATATTTAAAAAAAATAAAAATTATAATTATTTTCTTCGATTACAAAATCACATAAGTAGGTAAAAAAAACACAAACAAAAATTTGGAGATCTTATTTAATATCTAGCGATATGGCGACTAAATGAAAACAAAAATAATATACTGTTACTTAAAATTATTTTACGTCTAAAATAAAATATAAAATAAAAATTTCGTTGTAGAAAAAAAACAACATAGGCGTACGCAGAAAAATTTTACAAATAGGAAACAAATCCTACACAAAAAAAGATACAAATTTGTTTATTTAAACAAACAAAAAATACTGGCTTATGAGTAAGAAAGGATATTAACTACCCCCATGGTCCCTCACGTACGTCTATGTCGGAAATCAAGCTTCGGTTTCCTTAAATTTTTCTATTTCCGGATAAATAGGACTCATTTCCAACGTGCTGGGGGCGGACGGGAGATTACTGCCGAAATTCAGTCTTCTTACAAATTCGTCCAGGATTTCGCTAAAGACCAGCTGGTTAGTGTTTTGACCCAGCAAGTGAATCAGTAGGAAATCTCCAACCTGCAAAATGGTAAAATTTGAAATTAATTTACTCAGTCAGAAATATTTATCCTTGTTTTATTATCGTTTATTTCGTTGCTTTTTTATGAAAATATAATTATTAATACATCCGTATTTAAAAAAAATTAAAAACATTTATTAGTTTTTTTACAGAATAATGTTTTTATAAATTTACATAAATTTCAAGAACAATTATTTTTATCAATTATAGAAGAGTGTTGCATAAAAAATTGTTTGTTATACCTTATTTGTTTTAGCAAGGCCATGACGTCACACGCCAAAAATTTGCGGCGTTGTCAGATATAATTTTTTTTCGTTCACTTAAAGATAAAATTGTGCCAGTTACTTTAGCTTGTTGATTTTTTTTAATTGATAATGGTTTTGCAACATTTAATAATAATATACGCCCTGAAATTCACCCCCTTACGAGTGAACCCCAGAAGCTCTGCAGCTTGTGCGGGAGAGGGACGGCTATTATTATTATTATTATTTGCCGTGGCTCTCTAGGGCGACTTACTGATGATTGATGGCGCATTTGCTTTACAGTTGTAAGAAAACCCAATAGATTTGTTTATATTGATCGAATGACTGCGCCCCAAAACTTGTAACCAATAGGTGACTTTTTCTGATGATTTTGTCAACGAAACATGCGTCAAGCGTCAAATATTTAGTTTTGGTGTAGAGATTTTACGTTCTTTGTCAAAGACAAATTATGGGAAATTATTTATTTTTTTCGGTTTTGAACAAAATCCAATATAACAATAGTTTTGAACGCCGGTCAAAATTTGATTTATTACTATAAAAAAAAATTGATCCATACCTGAGTCCTCCTGACAATCGTCTCGACGGCATTAGGAACGCCAAATCTAAACCTCCTCTTCAAAATCGTCTCCCTAGTGCTTGGCAACAAAACAACGGCTGCCGAGTAAACAATAGCCAACCCGCTCAGTATCGCCAATATAATAAACCAAAACCACAAGAAAATATAAATTTTCTCGTTCAGAATGTTCAGGGCCAGTACGCAGAGGGCGTCGTGCGTTTGAATCGTTCCCGTAGGACCGAATTTGTGGAAGGTGCATTTCGTTACTCTCGGGAAAATTTGTACCATCGGATCCGTGCGGTTTTCTTGATTCATGTTCGAGAAGGCTACGACGTCAGTGCCGTAGGTCAGGAACGCGCCGCCTAGGAACTTGTCAGTCATAAAAATGTTAACCATCTGAAAACAAAAGTAGAAATTGTATCCTCGTTTATGTAAAAATTTCCAATGATTTTTATTTACACACTCCAGGAAACATGCAATAGGACCATAGGCGGAGATATTTTCTTTTACTTCAAATATAACTTTGTGTATTTTTGTTTAAATATTATACACGGTACGCTACTGTTCTGTAAGTCATAAATAACTCCAGACGACTCAATAGCAATAAAAATAATGTACGGTAATTTATGCAACAGGCGGTGAACGCAATTACTGCGGGGGCAAAGAGGTGAATACATAGATAGATATCATTTATTGACCACTATATACTATTATGATTTACTAAATGTAAATGTTTAAGTTTTCATTTCGGAAGCTCATAGTGGTTTGTATTTTAATTTCTCTCTCTCTCTCTCTCTCTCTCTCTCTCTCTTCACTGGATTAAAACCACTTAGTTGTTGAAAAAAGTTTTTAATTGACGTTTCGGCTTTCCTATCAAAATGACATAACAAAATAAATAAATTTACTATAGAAACAGAACACTTGATAATCTTGCAAAAATACGACATCAACATGTACACTTAGAATAGATTTTGAGATTGAAGATGTCAAAATCTGTTTCAATCTGTTTAACTTTATTTTTATTTATTTTCAAAAATTCTGACGTTATTTTTTTTATCTATCACAACATCAATCAAAAACAAACTGTCAAAATTCCTTTTTAAAGTCAACTACACATAATTTCTCCCGTCAAACAAACAAACCAACCCATATAAAAAATTACAATTTTCATAGCATTATAATATCCCCTGAAAAAAAATGTTTTATTTATTATCATTTGTTGATAAATAAATCAAACATTAATTCACTTATAAACAATTATTAAACATATTAACATTTTTTTAAATTAAATTTATATAACTGATTAATATTAAAAATTACTCTTATTTTTTTTATCTTCCATTTATGGTAATTTATTTTGCTTTTATTTCATAAAATTTTGATAAAAATTTTGGGGTGCAATTTTTTTAAATCCCCATCAAATATATGTTGGATTTGTCCACTCAACAGATCTTCAATCTGGGGTACTTTTATTTCTGAAATTTCATTTCTTCTGTCCTGTTTATATTTTTTAAAATTTCTTCTTTTAAAAATTCGTTGAACCTTTTAATATTTTCCTTATTCTTCATTCCATCCTCTTTTATTTGACATATTTCTTCATCATACTCCATTTCTATTACTTTCTTAATTTTCTGCTCCTGTAACTCTTCTACCTCAGTTATTCTTTCAATCATTTTTCTTCTAATATCTTTCCTTGTTTCTTCTATTTTTTTATCTGCATACATTTTAAGTCTTGTCTTATTTCTTCTATTCTATTTTCTATACCTTTCATTTCTTCTTTAATCATATTTCCCAATTTGTCTTCCATCTTTCTTCCCAAATCTTCTGTATTTTTATTCATTTGCTTTCCCATGTCAGTCATCATCTTTATTAAAACATTCATTTGGTCGTGATTTAATTTTTCTTGTTCTCGTTCTTTTTCAGGTTCTTCTATTACTGTATTGTCTATCTTGTTCATTGTTCCTTCTTCATCTCCTTGTCCTATTTGTACTTCTTGCTGTCTTGTTAATCCTATTCTTTTACCATCTCTCAAATCCATGTTATTTCTTTTAAATTTTAAACCCTCCTTATTCTAGAGGAGCCCCACGTTGGGCGTCATTTATAATGGATTTATATAAATGTATAAGTTTAACTTTATTTTTATTTATTTTCAAAAATTCTGACAAGGAAACATACAATATAGAAATGTCACTAGTAAAATAGCCACTGGGACAACAACTAACAGTACTAACACAACATATTAATACATAGTTTAAGAGTTAAAATTTAAAAAACAACTAACAGCATTACTTAAAAATTAAAATTTTAAAAATTCCTCAACAGAGTAAATAAATTACCGTATATTATTTTTATTGCTATTCAGTCGTCTGGAGTTATTTTTGACATGCAGAACGGTTGCGTACTGTGTATAATATTTAAACAAAAATACACAAAATTTATATTTCAAGTGCAAGCTCAAAGCGGCGAATCCATTAATCATTTTATCGGGTTTTTCAGCTCATTTCAATTGAGTTTGGGATAACTATACCAAAACATTTAAAATTATTTATAATATATCCAAAAACGAGGTTAAATGGCCATGCGTAAAGTGGAATATTTTAGATGGATTATACTCTATAGAATTTGGGTGTGACTGTGTTCCTATTGCCTAATCAAGTGTGAAATATTTAAGTAAATTTACAACAACAATAAACCGTTTTTATGGGAATAGATAAACTTAATCTAAATGACTGTACGTATGATATTTTAAACGGTAACAATTTTTTCTTAGTAGGGAAACTTTGTTTTTTTTTCTTAAAGGGATACGAAGACATCTTGACCATAATCGGTCAAAAAACTTTGCGACCCCCAACAGGCGTTGTCAAAAGTCACTTATAAGCTTCGTTTATCAGTTTTGCCGATAGATGGAGCCCATTTGCGAAGTTTTTCCTTGCTTAAATTACTCAGTTCATTTTGCATATTTTAAACATTCCCGCGTGTAAATATTCTTCGTTATAGCTTTTTAATAGCAGAAATAAATAAGAAATCAGACCACCAAAGTTGAGAGGACTTTCTTATCTTTATTATGCACAATAGCGATTTAATAAATAGTTTTTCTTATTCGAAATAAAATTAATAAATAGAGTAAGTTATCCATTTTTCTCAAATGTGGCCAACGTTTCAATAAAATAAAACGCCTTTAAGTCAGTATCACAAAAAGTTTTTAATTTTAAGCAATGGGGGCAACTAGTTTCGGCAGATCTGCCATTATCAGGCCCATAGGATACTGAAGAATATATTTAAGGTTTTATTTCAGTACCCTAAGGGCCTGATGATGGCAGATATATATGCCGAAACTAGTTGCCCCCATTGTTTAAAATTAAAAAAAAATTGTACTGATTTAGGGGCCTTTTATTTTATTAAAATTAAAAAACAAACATATTTTTAAAATGCAATTATTTCTTATCGTCCAATCAAAATTATTGTGTAATAAATTTTAAAAACGTTCGGTGATGTATTGAGAATGAAAAAATTAGAAACCACATGAATTTTAAAATAAAATAAATAGTAAAATAGTCGATCTTAAAAAATTTCAATACTCAAGGGCAGATGCAGCAACACTGCTTACTTAAGGGGCGCTTAAGAGGAGCATATCGTTGTTTGGGTCAATAAAAACTCTTTTTTTTAAATACATTTTCTCAATTTTTTAATTGATCGAAAAAGTCAACTAACAAGTGGCATATCAATTTATATTTTAACGAGGAAATATGAAAGGACAAATTGCGAAACTATGGAGAAAAATTACGATAGAAAAAAAAACTATTTTGAACAAAAAATTTTATTTTTAAAATTTTTGGGATTATATTTTTGCTCATAAAATCAGGAATAACTCTCATAAGTGTATTTTAAACGTCGCTTAAACTAAATAATTATCTTGCAACCGATCGTTTATTATTATTTTTTTTAACTTACCACATTGACAAAATTGAGCGCCTCGCAGAAAAAATATCCAAAGGCATAGGAAGTATGCATATGCATCGTTTCGATCAAATATTGTACCAGTCTGTTTTGTCTATCTTCTCTCTCCCGTTTTTCCCCGACTCCTACCATCGAGCCTCTCATTCCCTCGGTGATCATACGGATTTTTCCGTTTTCCCAGTTTTTCCATACCCAATGCGGTACGTAGAATATAACGCCCTGTAAAAAAAATGCTTAACTGTAAAGTAAAATCTTCATTTCTTGATTTTATCTATACAATGGAGGAGTTCTCTACTAACCTCAAAATCTAAAAAAAAGTCTACCAACGGGGAAGGGTTTTAGTGGGACAAAATCTACTGCATTATTTCCGCAATAATAAAATATGATAACAAAATTCTACTGAGCTTTCCAAAAAGTATCGTTAGTAAAAATAATTTTTATAAACTCCATTTCTGATTGGTTGAAATTAAAGTTGGTATCGAGACTCGATGTGACAGTTGACATGTTTCGTTGCCAAATGTCATTTTACCTACGTCATTCGTTTAGTTAGCAGGAGGCAATGATAATAAACTAGTTCATCATCTTTGAGCCGGAGGCGTCTCCCGATAGTATGAATTTGGCTGCCGGCTTCGGCGATTGTACGCAAGCAAAAATTAATAAAATGTAACAGATCAATAATTTCCAGGGTGAGGTCAGGTAAGATAAGGGTACGTCAGGTCAGCTCAGAAAAATAATGTATAAAGTAATATTTTAAGTAAATATATTTTTGCAACCATATAAGCCACATTAGCCTTGTTTTTCACCCCGAGTCTCGATACCAATTTTAATTTTAACCAATCAGAAATGGAGTTTATTAATATCATTATTTTTCTAAAACGATATATTCTGGAGAGATCAGTAGTTTTTTGTGTGAACATATTAAATCATTACGGAAATAATGAAGTAGATTTTGACAAAAAAAGAACGCTTCCCCGATAGTAGACCTTTTTCTAGGTTGGCCACTTGGAAGGAACTCCCCCATTGTGTATATAAATTAGACAGTGTTGCCAACGTACATAAATTTTCCCTAAATTCCAGAAAAATTTACCCAAAATTGTTATGGTTACCCGAATTCATGGAAACTTCTTAGCAGTATGTGGGTGGTCGGAAAATTTAGAGTAAATTGTAAATTAAGCAAAATCAAGACGACCAGTAAAAGTTCCGGAAGGGGCGTGGGGGGAGGTAAATATACGTTTTGAGGGTTGGATATTGGTTTTTATGATTTGTGGATGAAATATGCATCTTATCGAAAAAAGTTTAATGTAAAAGTTGTAGATAATTAAAAAATCTAAAACTTTTGTATTAATTATTTTTCAACATAACCTCAAACTTATGTAGAAAAATTATCAATATAAAAGTTTTGGATTTTTTGATTATCTACAACTTTTACATTAAACTTTTTTCGATAGGACGCACACAAATCGTAAAAAAACCAACATTCAACCCCCAAATCGTATATTTAGCTACCCCCACCCCACATCCGGAACTTTTACTCAGCCGTCTTGATTTTTCTTGATTTACTTATAATTTCCCCTAAATTTTGCGACCATCCACATACCGCTAATAATTTTTTTTTCAAAAATGATTGGCCCTTGTCTAAAGGTGAAAGATTTAATTTATTATTTTTCTTCTCTCTTTCTTATTTCTTAAGTCAGTCAAATTATTGCTACAAAATATTTTAATTTACGTTATTTTTACCTGAAAGAACAAGACGAACGGCACCCACTGGTAGTAACTGTGGTAAGTTTTCTCCTGATTTTGATTACCGAGTCCTGGGTGCGCTACTTCCGTTCCGACGTGCTTTCCTTGTTCGTGCGGTAAAGTAAACGTGTACGTTATCCAACAATAGGTATTTATCACGTGTCCAGGTACGCCCCTGTCGTTGATACATTGAATGGGATCCCCTGAAAAATTGAAATAAGCAAAATAATAAATAATCTATATCAGCGGTTCTCAAACTATTCAAATTTTGTACCACATAAATATGACACAAAAATATATGTACCACCATAAAAGCATTTCGCCATTAAAAAATCGTAAAAGTAAAAAAATTGAAAAAATGTGTGTTTCTGAATACTTAATAAAGATTAAAACAAAATGTTAAAAGAGACGCAATTTTTCTTTTATTTAATGTTTTTCTGTAAAAACTTTACCACTAAAAATATGTACCACAGTTTGAGAGCCGCTGATCTATATCGATATTTATCGGGTAGTTGTTGGGCTGCAAGAATTTATTTTTTTCTACTTTCTGACCGTTAGTTTTCCCCTTTTAGACGAGTCGTGATTGGCTGAATGACTTTTATTTATATGTCTGCTAAAAACCATAAATTTTGAACCACAAAAAATTTGTATTTTTATAATGTGACTTTCATAAACCATAATTTTTAAGAAAGTTTCCAAATAATCCTTTCGATTCCAAAATAAGACAATAATTTTTTTTTGTAAAATCATCTACAGGCTGCGGCATTACAGCAAACAACTCTATCCATAGTAAGAAATAGGAAAAAAAATATTAAGATAAAAGTTGAAGCATACATATGCCCATATTTTGAAGAAAAAAAATTCATACATACAGGGTCATCCATAACTACTATACTTACTGTATTTTATTTGAAACCCTATATTTTTACATTTTGGATTGTTCTCGATCTTATGGTTTTTGTATTATAGTGTTCCTAAGGTATAAAAGACATGAATACCTTAATTTCGTAGAATCATTAACACCCTGTAGCGTTTAACAGCGCTTTAATTGATTTTCAAGGCCTACTATATATATATATATATATATAAAAAACCTAAACGCATGTTTTGATCGTCCCATATTTTAATTTGAATTGAAAAAGTTATTTTTTTTTTAATTTGTTTTTTTGTGCACTGGTAGAAAAAAATTAATTTACGTCCAAATTTTTACGAATTCTGAGTGAATTACTAAATCACTACAAACGTTAATTGTGCCCAAATCAATGAAATAAAAAATATATCAGAAATTAGGATGGAAACTGCACAAAATTTCCAACAAATGTTCAAAAATGCGTATCACAATCTAAAATTAAAATAAAAATTTTGATTATTTTTGTAATTTTTAAAATTTTTGCCAGTACAAGGTTCTAAAATTGATTTTTTTTGTCGTTTTTTTTTTAAATGTGGGCCATAAGAGGTTAATGGAAATATTTCTAGCTAATTAAATAAAATTTACAAATTCCCAACATCAAAAACACATTTTTTTTGGAAGCATTTGAATTGTTTTATCTATAAAAAAATTGTAACGCCTAATACGTTTGAAATAAAAATGATAATGGTACCAACAATCGTATAATGATCTAATTCAAGACTAAATATATTATCAGCTATTATGACATCCGAACTTTATGTATGTATATCCTTATCACATTTACAAAAAGAATAAACACACATACAACATATTTCTTTATTTGGAACGTTCCAGATTTATATACTAACTCATCGATAAAAAAACTAAACAGATGTTACGTGACTCTTGTAAATTAATGTCTTGACTCAAGATCGTATTTCCAACTCAACCACCATGTTTATGTTGTTTGATTTTTACATGCATTATTTTGTTTAAGTCTGGCAGGTCAAAATTTATTCATCCATTTATTTCTAATGTAATTTTTAGTTATTTTTACATTGTATGAGCGAAACATGTTTGTCGTTAATGTTAAAAATAACTTTGGCGCCCAACGTGGGGCAAAATTTTGCCATACTAGAACGGGGTATTTAAATATAAATAAAATTATGAGTTAATTACTTACCTATTAAATTATTGGCGGTGACAATAATACAACACAAAAACAATATTGCTGAAGTCACCCTGTAGTGAGCTCTAAATACCATATTGTCTATGAGTGCTTTGTCCATCAAGTAGCGGACTTTTACAAAGCCCGCCACGGACGAGACCATACCAAAAACAGACATTTTGAGTTAGTGTGTACTGAAACAAAAAAAATATTTTTTTAATTCTAATTTTGTTTAAAATCCTACTTTTCAGGGCTTGAAATAGAGATTTTATAGTAACAGTTATGGGGGGTTTTGGGAGAAGGATATGGCCCTCTTTAGTCCAATTAAGAGCTACCAATTATGGTGTGGAATGGCCTAGGAAAACCACAAAAAACGTAAGGATTTTATTCCCTTTTGCCAATATTTAAGTTGGTAAATACCGATATTTTTTTCTATAATTCTATCACCAAGTAACTGATGCCGTCTATCACTGAGTAGTGAAATCTTTTTCTGGTTCTAGTATATTTGAGCTAGGTCGTTAAACGACCCTGGAGACTTCTAGAAATTGAAGTCAGGCTTGCTTTAAGCAACGATGCCCATTGATGAAACATCAGTTTTTTTTTAGTTTATTATTTATTATCTTATGGTAGTGTGTTACATTTTTCTAGGATATTTCACTATAGGAAGATCACTAGTGTAGATAAGGCAAGGGGAGTGAATGGAAATGGAGATGTTGAGGGATAGACCTATGTTCATAAGCTTTTTGACTAGTCCGGCATGCCAGACTTGGTCAAAGGCTTTTTGAACATCCAGAAGAATGGCTGCGGAGATTTGATTTATGTTACGGCAGTTGTGTGGAGGGAGGAGATTGACAGGCTATTTGGATGTCGTGGGGGTGAAGGGGGTTGTGAGGGAGTTTTCGACATCCAAAGGGGGGGCTGGAGTGGCAAGTATCTGATGGACAAAGAGTTCGATCTGGTTAAGAAAGTGTTCGTCAAAGTAGAGGTTGTTGGGGGTTCTGAATATGGCTTCAAGGTAAGATTTGTGGGCGTGGGCTTTCTCTTCAGGTTTTGGATTTTTGACCCGTGAGAAGTCGGAATTTGTCCCAGTACTTTAAACCGTCTCTGTAGTCCAAATTAGAGGTGGTATTGATCCGTTGTTGTTGTTTGTGTTGATTTAATCGGAGCCTGATCAGGGCATTGAGACGGTTCCATTCAGTTTTGGTAACAGGGTACGGACATAGAGTCTGTACAATCTGCGTTTTTGGCGGATAAGGTTCAAGATATACGGGGGCAGGGTTTTTTGGGCTGTGTTGATGGAAGTGAGAGTGGCGGATGTTTCGACGGCGTGGGTGAAGGTTGTTTGGACCTCGGTCACGAGTGTGTCGATGTCCAGGGGGGTGTTTAGTGGGCGTTGCTCTGGAAGGTTGTGAAACATAAGTTACGAGTTATTATTTATATATTTTTATTGAATGCGGATAGATTTTTAAAAATGGCATTAAAGCCTGAAAATGACAAAAATTTACCAGCAGCTGTTAAAATGGAGCAAATATTGGTTTGTGAACAAAAGTTTGCGAAGTTCAAAGCGCTACATTTGTCAAATAATACTGTCTTTTACATCGAGAAGCTCTTGCGTCAAAAAAAGTGTGTCATTAGTGGCTCTCGAGGGGTGTAATGTCTTCCAGTTAACAGCAGAATTTAAGAACTTATTTCTCAATTCTCATTGGCTTCTTAGACTTTACTTGTGACCTTGTATTTAAAAAAAAATCTTGTATAACTTTGACCGTTTTTTTAAACAAGTTGCAATAAAGTTTAAGGTAAATTCAGATTTCAGGTAGACAAGGATCAGGTCACTTTTAAAACATTTTACAACTTAATAATACCATCGTCCTTTTTTCTAGTAAAATGTTAGTTAGATCCAGAATGTCACTTTTGAACAGCGAATTCGAAAACTATAGGAACTAATAAATTTTTTTCTAACACACTTCGTATTCTATCTCGTTAGTTTAGTCTTTAAATTTAGTAAAACAAATTCCAAAAATGTGTAAGAACAATAAATTTTTAAAATTTTGGCGAATTCTCTATTTTAAGAAATAGAACTTCCACCAAAATTAAAAATCGCGTGAATTAATTTAAAAATAAATAAATTTGACTCTCTTTAATTATTTTTTATTTAGAATTTCTTCTAATATACATACGATGCAATAATATTGAAAAGGAAAGTATTTTAATCATTATGTTCAACAACAATAGTCTTATTATTAATCATGAAGTGAAAATGCCAGTTCAAGATAATGTATTAAAACTCCTAAGAAAGTATACTAAATAACAAGTCAGGGTCGTTATGCACGACAATTTATCAATCAACAATTGTCCCAATTAAATGTTTAAATAAGCCTATTAACAGTTAAATGTTTATTTATATATGTCAAAAATACATAGATGGTACATAAAAATATTGAAAAAAAAATGTAATTAATAAAGTGATCGGGTACTCACTTATTTCAGACTCAATGAGAATTGATAAAAAAATCTTTGAGCTTTAATTTGAGACTATAAAAGTTTTAAAAATGATTAACGCTTTTCGGTTATAAAAGAAAATACAAACGCCTTAATATCAATGTTTCTAGTTGACCAGTTGCCATTACTTTTTTATTAAAATTGTCTTTAATAAATATATTTTTGTTTTTTTAAACATAAAGTGACAAAAAGCACAAAATTGTATTTTTCGAAGTGACAGCTGCGAATTAGAAGCCATCGAAAATTCGTTGGGCCACCCTGATCATAAATCAAATCATAGGTAAAATGGCAATAAGCGTTTCTACTGGACTTAAAAAGTTAATTAGGAAGTTTTTATATGAACCAAAACAGTTATTAGTCCTCGACCTGTAGATAACCATTATTTTTCAAATATTGACAAACCGTGGTATAAATTAACACAACAATAGAAGTGTTAGTTAGAACATTATATTGAGGTGACAAAATATATACAAACTGACTGACAAGTTGTTTCCATGAAAGTGATGATAATAATAATAAGTACAAACATCATAATTTAATAACAAACAAGTAGTATAATTAAAAATTATGCGTTAGATACATATCAAATTTTTATTATAAAACACGCTCAGATATGGTCCAGTAAAAATAAAAACCATAAACTAGAAAGTAGGCTATTAAATGTTGCAAAGTATTTATTGTTTTCTTAACAATTGAAACATTGTTTAACGTTTATTAAATAAATTTAGCTTTCCCTCAAACTGAAATGTTCGTAAAATGGCGTATTTGAAAGACATTTTTTAACAAAACAAATTTATTTACTTTTACAAGCATGTAAGTTTAAAAAAAACTGAGTATCCACCTTCTAAAAACCGCTAATTTGTCGCTTGAAATTGTTTTTACAATCAGACTTTCTTTTAATCCCGGAAAAAGTCTTCCCTATGGACTAAATATGGAGACTACGGTAATTGCAGTTATTGCATAATATATGCTTCTTTTAGTGGCTCCTTTTTCGAGGTAATTGGTCAAATGATTCCTTGGGGAGTAATGCAAGAATCAGTGAAATTCATCACCCTTATAGGCTAGGTGGATACAAAATTGTCCCATCTTTTTGATAATTTAAGTTGCTCAGTGGGACAATTTCCAAACCACCTCAGGACAATTCAAAGTACGCAGCTTATAAAGGTCAATATTTTATCTGATCTAGTTGCCTTGACATAACCAAATAACAAAATCGCGCACAATGACAACAAAGATTTATTTACGTCAGAATATGTTGTATGTATGGCTTACTTTTGAATGTAAATACTTTTTTAGTCTTTTCTTTATTAATAAAAATAATAACATATTTAATAATTTGCAACAAACTGTAGTTTAATAGGAAATTTGCTTGACATTAAAATTATTTATAAATATTTAGTTTTCCCAGTTTCGTAAACGGGTGACCACTTTTTATCAATTTAGTTGGTTTTAAAAAATAATATGAATCATTTTCACATTTATGATCAATTTAAAGAATGATAAATTTATCTTACAAGATAGTTACAAAGTATCCATTTTCCTAATTTAACTATAGCGGAAATGTAGGCAAACCTATGAATAAAATAATAAAATTTTCGATTCTCTTTAGTGAAACTTACGAATAATTTCAAATAATGGCGGAGGAATTTAAAAAAATTGTGCCCTCTCGCCAAATCATCACCAATAATAGTATATTATGCAACGATCATGTAATGATTGTTATTAATACACGAGCATTAACCAGGATACGAAACGAGCCGAACCATTACATGAGAGTTGCATACGCTATTTTATCTACACCCGATAAATAATGAAGAACCATAAATATTATATTTATATTTGTATTGAACACAATAACAGTAATTACTCGTATTTCTATAAAAAATTCTACAAAATTGTAATTTGTATTTCTCCAGTCCATAAACCTTTTTTCAGTCGATTCTTTAAGCTTTAGCGCATCTTTCGAGATATAGGCGAATTCGGAAAATGACAAATTACAAATAGCAATAACTCGACTTTTTCAAATACATCACCCTATATTTTATTACATCATTGCATGGCATTTTTTAAGAGCTTTTTGCTGATATAGGGTTTGTGGGGTTTATTTTGTAAAACTAGAGATTTATTGCAAAATAAAAATCTGTATCGTAGTGAAAAATCTGTATCATAATGGATCTCATTATGAAACGGATTATGAGCATATAAGTGTATTATTATAGTACGGGTGTAGATAAACGTATGATATTAAATCTTTCAAGTAAAATATCACTACATACAGAGTCCGAAACAATCTTTTGAAATATACAGTCTAAAATAAGTTGCCACTTTTCATTTTAAAAACTCGGAAGGTGGAAGCATTTAGATTTATATTAAATTCACCCGCTGTATATATTTTATAATTGATCAAAATGAACTTTGTATTTGTATTTCTATTTAAATTTTATTTTTATTAATTTGATGTTTTAAAATACAAAAATTCCATTCGATTGTACATTCTTTTTTAACATACTATATAGTAATTTCCACCGCCAATTAGGATTTAATTAAAAAATAATTATTCAGAGCAATTGAAGCGGTTTGAAATTACGCTATTTATCATAATTTTCTAGGTGTAAAATATTATTATAAAAATTATAGAGATATTCCAATTTGAATTTATACAAACAATTCAGCCAATAATGTATTTGGTGTTTAATGGATTTCAGTCAAGAATGAATTGTTTATTTTGTTATTATTTGGTTTTCCTAAAAATATAAAACCATGCAAAAATTTTGTTTATTTAAAAAATGATTGGCCCTTGTCTATTAATGGTTAATCAGGTGATATTTTCTTGGTAAATATTCAAAAAATCAGATCAATAAAAAATGATGCATTAAAATTTCCAAAACAAAGATACAACAAATCTTTTATTACTCACCTTTCAAATAATCATTAAACGAATGACTTATATTTCAAATCTGATATAAAACAATTCCTTTTAAAGATTTAAACAAAGCGTTTGTATGTTTTTACAACCTGAGCTAGTGTTTCTTACTACTGAACAACATCATAAAGTTCAGCATATTTCAGCAATTTTTAATGAAAATATTTACATTTTCGCTTTTACTGGTCGATGTATATGGCATTTAGATATGAAGTTTTACAATAGTTGTTGTTATCCCTTCGTAAATGGCTGTTTATGTATTTATTTATTTATTTAATGGATGGAGGGCCATTAATTTATCACTAATTGTGATACTTATTTTATAATAAATCGGCAGTTATGGTAAACAAAGATATTAACATTGGTATTGTTGATAAATGCAACGAAGGCACAAGTGGCTCAAAGAAAAAATCGTATAATTCGAAAGCTTTAATGCTTTTACCATAAAGTTATAGTAATATGTAGTTTACTTTATTTTTACCACTCAGTGTACCGGGTATATAACAATATAATCCCAGATAAAATGACCTGAATACCCCCAAAACGTTTTTTATTATTTTCTGTGCACCTTGTCGATGAAAATTTCAACAAGGCTTCAAAAGGCACTATATGCATGAATTTTTAAAAAATGTTCATCAACAATGTGCAGGAGAAAAAATTAAAACGTTTTTTGATCCCTGAAAGGGCGCAGGCAGGTATGGACCGTGGAAAACATCGTTTGTTGGCCCAAAAAAGGACCTTTCACCCATCTTGTTTAAAATTAACTCTACAATTATTACAAATAATTCAAAATTAAAATTAATGTGTTGTGACGCGTAATTGATTTTCTTCTAGGGCTACCATAAAATTTAAATTATTATATGTACCACTCTTTATAAATCACCCTCTATAAGTGGTTTTAATAATCCAAATTATTGAAAAATCTATGAAAAAAACCACTATAAGCTACAGAAAGCAGTTTTCTATATTTAATCAGCTCTCTTCGCTGTTAAACTATGGATGGGTGACTACTGGCATGTTAAAGGATAAGATCGATTTTTCTGTGAGGGATACCGTTACTCCCATACACTAACTAGATTTCTGAAGCGTTGACTTGCATTTTTTTTATTCTTTTATGTAAAAAGATTATTTTCAAAGATGGAAAATGCATATACAACCATTTTTGTAGGTTCATTCACCTGTCTGCATATTTTTATGTTGATTAATATTCTAAGAAGCATTAGTCGAACTCGATGGCGTTTACATTTTGATTCGCTATTTGGTTTGTCATCAGTTTAATTGAAAGGTCAAATGATCACATTTTTTTTTTAAATTTTAACAACTTGCATTTATAGACAATCAATCAATTATGCAACATACGTTTCTAAGGATTTAAAACAGTAAAAATTAAGAATTATCATTTACCTTTTATTAAATAAATCGATTTGATACAAATTTGGGTGTTTATTTCGCTCACACTCACATTTATTCACTAAAAAATCACTAGGGTTTTTCACAAGAAAACCAGGTTAGATTTCACAACACTAAAAACATTCTGCAGTTCCAGTAAAATGCCACTAAGAGGCAAGAGCGTACAAGTAAACCAGTCTTCGTTAATCACAAAGGCCATGGAAGGGGGACGCTATCTCCGTTTATTCTACAATTTTATTGTTTCTCCATCCTTATCTACGGCTTTATTTGCCATAGAAGGCCGGTTAAAGACAGACGGTGTGCGCTTGTTTTACTGAATTTTCGTCTTTATCGTCTTAACGTTTAGAACTTAGTTTGGATTTAAATCGGGCTGATTTGTTGGCATGTTCGTGGAGTCGAGAGGTAATACCGGAATGTATTCTTGGATTTCGGGATTTTCTTATACCACGGGTTATTGTCACTTACAAGTAAGGTAGAGTTTACCTGGAGTTGAAATCTTCGTTGCGCTGAAGAAATGGTATTGATAATGCAATGGCTGACACTTCGTCTAGACTCTAGACGATACAATATTTTTTTTAATTTACGAAATTAATGTGATTTGTCTGGGTTGCCGTCTTAGTCTGGAGAATATAATATGCTTTTTGTATTTTAATTGTATTTATGGAGGCTATTTATTACTTCGACAATTTAAGAACTCCTGCTCTAAATTTTTCGGCGCGTTATAAGGAAATGGTACACATTTTTATATTTTTAAAACACATACTTTATATCGCGAAAGAAAATGTGTCTTAATAATCAGTTTTTGTTTCATTTTTGAGAAAACAAGCGGGTTTAAGCCTAGTAACCGAGCAGGTTAAAGCACCGAACACTATCTGATATGTTCAGTTAAATTTCCAAGTCAATTTTATTATTTAAATTAATACTTCGAAATGAATAGTTCGCAGAAAAGAAATTGACTAGTAAAAACGTTTGCAAATCACTTTAAAAAACTCTAAACTGTAAAAAAACAACCTTGAGAAAACATAATTGTTAGGTAATAATCGCCAATAAAGTTAGCATTGATTACCGTGTCACTTAATTTTCATAACGCGAAACTAACGATTTATATTATCAGAATAAAACGTGTTAATAGACTAATTTGCTTGAAAATTGAGTTCTCAAACTAAAACAGTAGATACAGCAAACTTTTTATCCAAAATAGTAGCAAGAAATATGGAGTTAATATTCGGGTAGCTAATGAAAATCATCATCAAAAAATAATAAAGTTACACGCGATGTAGTCATTACTCCTCTGCTTCAGACTACCGGAATTAGGAGTTTATTTAAAGTGCTAATTCGTGCGGTAATGTGGTTGAAAATTGAGTTTTATAAAGTCACTACGTACGTAGGTTAGTGTTCTTTGATCTGACCAGGGCCGGATCAAAAGGTGTGGAGGCCCTAGGGCAACAAAAGAGTGGAGGCCCCTAATTATTTTTCGAACAAGTTAAACCATTTTTTTCTTTCAAGTGTTTCAATAATTTATTACAAATTAACAGAATATAACAATATGAAAAATACAAGAAAAAAATCTAATTAAATCACAGCAAACAAATGGAACCGTGCAACATGCGAGTTTTTTTCGAAGAAAAATCATTGATGATTTCGGTGAAATCCAGCTCCCTAAGGAAATCACTTTCAATGCTAAGAAGCGATAACTTTGATAGGCGGCTTTGTCTCATAGTTCGCAGCCTATTTTTTTACAATTTTCATTTTGGAAGATGAGTGGTCTCCAGTAACATTGGACACCATCAAAACCAAGCACATTCTCAGTATAATTTCAATGTTTGGGAATGTAGTTCTGAAATTTTGATTTTCAAGAATTTGATAATAGAACAGCTCCTTAGATTTGTCTTTTTGATAGTCCTATTTGTATAGAAATCTATCAACGATACAAATTGAATCAACTCATTACCAGGACTAGGTTCTAAATCGTCCTTGTAAACTTTAACTAATTCTTCTGCTGCAGCATTGCAGCATCTCCTCTAAGTGATCTCGAACGAACAGCATCATACGCACGCAATCTTTCAATAAGAGAAAAACTTTGAATTTCTCTTTTGGTGACAGTTTAGCGTCTTGCGCTTTCGTATAATCGAGCGGATTCAACCTTACATTTCTTTTTCTGGTGTGTGATTGTAAGTACTGGTCAGTATCAAACTGGCCTCTTTTGGATTCAACATATAATTTTAATGCACGCATTGCAGATTCAAGAATCATTTTTGGGTCCTGTAACATATTGTTTGTAGCAAGATATGTTTAACACACAAAACAAAAAAAATGGTTTTAAAAAAAAACTTTTATTCTCTACTCCAAACTAGAACGGTAGAAAAATGGGAATGATTCTATTTCTAAAATTCACATGGTTGAAGGCATGTTTGCAAGCTTGCGTTTTTTCGGTCGTGGACCTCGTATAACTAGCATTAAATCGTTCCAAAATGTCGTTCCCAAAGATAGCAAATAGAGCTGTTTCGAGACTACTCATCTTTTCCAGATGCATTGCCTCGTTCCTCACGATGTCTTTTTGCTCCTTATTAGGATATGCTGGTTAGATCTTCTTTGATTTCGGAATAACCGTCGACAATCGCTTTAGTAGCTTCAGCTCGACAAGACCAGAGAGTATCGCTAAGCTTTTTCAAAACGTAAGAAATTCTGTTTTTTCTCTGATAATTTTTCAATTAGAATTCGGTGTCTTTCTGTGCTTGCTGTGAAAAATGAGTGGAAAAAGTGGGAGAACTGCTCTTCCGTTGTTAATTTTGCATATCATTCGGTATTCGTTAGGAAATCTTACCTAGAAATCTCCATTGTGGAGGCCCCGGGACTGCAGCCTCGTTTGCCCTCCCTGGATCTGACTGAAGTATGGTCTCAAAGGAGAATGATGCGAAATGTATTTTTATCATTTTGTGTAGAAAATACTTTTAATTTTATCGGACGATAATACATAGGAGGGCAGAAGGACCTAGGTCGATAGCTCTTTGTGAGCGTGCTTATAATCTTATAAGTATACAATAAACTTCTTTTATAATAATAATACATGGGAAATTGTAAATTTTGAAAATACAAATGGCAAAAGTATAAGCAATTAATTTGTCGAGGATTTTTCTAACAAAAACATTGTTACTTCAGTTTTTTTTACGCTTTTTTATCCAATATTGATGTCTGTATTGTAATGATAATGAAATTCTATGATTTAAATACTTTTAATCTTTATTTAAATTTTAACATCTGACATTTTTCATCACAACTATCACCTTTCTTTTTTTTAAGTCCTTTTAACATAATTTTTATAATTCGTTTTAAAATACACCTTATAATTTTGCTACATTTTTTACGCCATAACAACATTCCCTAAAATTTCGTTGAACTTTTCTTGCAATATAATGAATAAGAAAAGTTCAACGAATTTTACTAATTTCATTACTATTTATTATCTTCAACTTATATAAATTCTATAAACGTATTATGTCATTTGAAACCTTTTGTAAATTGTCAATTAAATTTATGTCCTTGTATTTTGTTTAATGTGCATGTCTATTGTGTATCTCTTTTAATACTTCTGCTAGATTTTTAGTTATGACATATAAAACTATTTCATCTACTACTTATCTTATAATAAACTTGGTCTTTAAACAATGCTCGATTTTTTTCCTTTTCTTCCAATTTCTCTCTCCATTTTCATTTAATCTTTCTTTGATGTCCTCTATATCTTGCATTCCTCTTATTTTTTTAAATCTTCACAAATACTTTTGGATGCAACCTTTTAATATTTCCATCAAATTTATGAATACTTCCACCACATGCCATTATTCTCGGCCCCATGTAATTTTCTCTATTAATATAACCTTCTTTTCGAATTTGTTCTTCAATCTTTGTCTGCATATTTCTGATTTCTAATTTTAATTCCTTTTTAACTTTATTATTCTCGTCCTCTGCTATTCCCATATTTACTTCTATATCTTTATTTATTTTAGCTTCTAAAATTTGTATTTCTTTTATTGTTTTTCTTTTCATTTTTCTAACCTCTTCTTTATTTGTTTCTATTTTAGTTTCAATTTTTTCTATTCTTGAATTCTTTTGTGTTCTTGTATCTCTTTCATTAACTTGTTCTCAGTTTCTTTTAATTTTATTTCTTGTGACACCTCTACTTCATATATTCTAGCTATCATCTCCACTCTTATTTCCTTTTTCGTCTCTTCTATTTTAATTTCAGTGTATAAAGTTGACTCTTCTATTTTTTTTTAAACATTCGCTACTTCTTTTTTTATTTCTCATTTTGTCTTCCATCTTTCTTCCCAAATCTTCTGTATTTTTATTCATTTTCTGCATAAAAATAAACATTTTCTCCATAGAATCTTCTATTCTTATATTTGGTTGGCGTTCTTTCGTCTTCATTACTTTCATTACCATTATATTATTCTTCTTCTTGATCTATATTTTCTATTTCTTCTTGTGCATCTATTATGTTATCTCCAATAATATGTATTTGCATTTCCTTGTCTCCTTGTCATTTCTCTTCTGACAATGGTATGTCTTCCTCTTCCTCTGCTTCTAAACCTATTCTCTTCCCATTTCTAAGATCCATTTTGGTTTAGTTTAGTTTAAAAATTATTTATAATACCCTTTTTTTTTAATTGCCCCTTTATTTTAATCAGCCCCACGTTGGGCGCCAATTGTTATGATAATGAAAATCTCCGATTTAAATACTTTTAATAATCCTTATTTAAATTTTAACACCTGACAATTTTTAATCTCATCCACATAAACATCAAAAACAAACATGTCATCACAACCATCACCTTTTTTTTTATTTTTAAAAGTCCTTTTCACATAATTTTTATAATTCGTTTTAAAATACACTTCCCATAATTTTTCCCCATTTTTTACACCATAACGGTATATATAAATATCTTTTCCCTTTAGCAATTTTATATTTCTTTCACTGACATCACTGTCTAATTTTTGTCTCAATTTTTACAGCTTCAGATAAAGTTTTATTGCAGATAAAAATAATCTTTTTTATTCAAGATTTGGATATTTCCCGAATAAAATTTGATCTTTGGTACATAATCCCTATTATCAAGATAGCAACTTTTACCAGTGGCGTAGGATAAATGAAAGCTGACCCCTCTTGCCCCCAATTGAGCACTAAATAAGAAATTGATTATTTTTGAAGAAACAGTACGTAACCTTTCACCACGCTTAAGTGAACCGATTTAGAGAAAAATAATATTATTTAGTCCCTTGTATCCAAAATATTTGTTTAAATTATTTTTTTTCTCGCGACTGTTATTAAAATTATTTATTTTTTTAAAGTGATATTTCGGTGTATTTCACCTAGTCTACTGTTTCCTCCAGCTTCTCCCAAAATTATAGGCGTATCAGTCAGGAATGGCTTTTACAGTTTTATCGAAGCCTACTTTTTGAAAATAATGGAATCACAAGTCAATCTTCCGAAAATAACACTATTTATTTCTATACGTCTGTCTCTCTCTGTCTTTAGATCTGCGTATCTAACAAAAAATTAAAGGGGATCAGTCCCCTCTATCCTACGGCATTGGTAGAGTAAGATGCATAATTATCCCATCAAAATCGCCCTTTTTATTTTACTCGCATTCTAATTTTTTCCCAAAAATATTGAAATGCGCTAAAAATAAAACCAACTTGCGTTATTTAATTTTAAAATTCTTTAGATTTGGCAGTCGTTTTGTAATCTAAATATTAATTATTCGAAAGGATGATTCTTTGTAATTTAGAAACGCACTGTATAAAAATCTCAAAACTCCTCCCTTCAACATGCCGTACTGCATATTCCACTACTACAGAATACGTGATAATCCATCCATCTTCGCTGTGGCGTGAGTCATCGACCCATGGCGAATTATAAAATTCAAGATAATGGACGGAAGATCCGGATTTTACGTTATTGCATGATATCTTTCCTTCTGCATCGTCGATCGCGATAAAAACGTGCGCTATTCAGGGAATATACCACTACTTGATGTTTGGATGTAAATAATTTTATTATCATTAAATCAGCGGTTTTTTCACGTAATAATCCAAAGGCTCTATTAAAAAATATCATACTTATAATCAATTTGGAATTTATTTATTCGACTCAAAGCCCGGCTGATGAATCCAAGAGAGAAATTACACTCTCGGGATGCTAATCGTGTAAAATATCATACCGGAGAAAAAAATGTAATAAAACTAATATTTTTATAATATAAGAATAAAGTTAGTTATTTAAAAGTTTTACAATGTAAAATTGTAACCTTTTCTAGGGATAATTACCACCTTTAACTCCGATAGATACGACCATGTCCCTTAGAATTCATTTGCCTTCGTGTTTTGTAAATTGTTTACAGACTCTAAAACCTGCATCGTCTGTAGGTACCTGATAACCGGTTATTTTATTAGAGACATACCTACCGAGTAAAGTATTGCTCATAACGTCAATTATAATTATCAGACTCGTTACAGTATAATCAACGATTTAAACAACAATTCAATTTACCAAATGCACATTTTCATTAAGTTATATAACATTTAAATCAACTACAACATATGTTTGTTTGAATTATACAAGTAGCTTCCTATAAAATGGATGTTCGTTCTCATGTTACATTGTTACAAGTGGAAATTGATATTTTAATGAACTATCTATGAAAGAAAATGTAATTGGAGATATATTTTTTCTTAATTTTAAAAGTAAATGTTTTGCCAAAATGACTACCACTAAATTAATTCTTTTTTTAATAATTATTTCATGGGGATGTGCCAAAATGAAGTACTACCTCGCTTAATATGAAATTCAACAAAGCACCTTTTCAAATTCCATAACTTAGTCTCCACAGTTATTTTGAAAAACTGTAATAACAAAGATGGCCACCACCAGCTGATCGCTTCTTTTTTTTTATTATTATTATTTTACTTTTGCTTCACTCTGTATAACAATAGGTCTCATTTTCTTAAACGATTGGCTGTATCTTCTAAAATACCCTATATAAGATATCAAAACCTTGAACAGTCCCATTTAAAATAATATACTTTGTACTGCAACGCATTTCTAGAGCACCCTGTATAGTCTAAAATATTACAGTTGGAACTTTTTCCATAATTACGTAACACTCTAAGTTCAGAACTTTGGCTCACCCGGTATTTAACTGTAAAAGAAATATAGAACATAACAATAATTTTTTGTTTCAGAAAATTGGGTTTGGATTTGGTTCCCAGGGTGGGTGCCCATATGGTTGAACCTGATTCCATGTCTGTCGTAGAACTATATCATGTACATGTTTCTAGTGCCGAAAATATTCAAGGGGTTTCTGTAAGTAAACACATTTTTTTTTGGCCATCCTTTAACGAAGTTTTTCCGAGCCTAGATCTACAATATTTTTCTCTTATAGGCAAGGGGCACCATCAAAAGAAAGGAACAAAAGAAAACGTTAACACACCATTTGTATTTTTGCATGAGAGATTTTGGTCATCACATTGGTGAAGATACTGAAATTTTTTTTTCTTTATACGATGCTTCCAAACAAAAATATATTACTGAAAGGTTCCTAGTCAAAATTTCCAAAGATGGTTTTTCCAATTATGTCGAAAAACTACACAGCAATTGCACTGTCTTCACGGTAAGAACATTCAACATTTCCCAGAAGCACGACTATACACTGTATTGAGATCATTTTAACTGGGATTATTTCTTTAAGTCATATGTATACATAAGGAAAATAAGAGGCCTCAATACCGAACCTTGCGGAATCTCGGATTGATTCATATTTGTTATGATTTTTTTAGGATTTGGGTAATGCGGAATTAAGCAAAGATATTTATATAGTCGCTCATATAATGAGAATAGGAAGAATGTTATATTCGGATAGTTCGAAGAAGACTGATAAAGTGGTAGCTCAACAACAAATTTTTAAACGACCACACGGTGTAGCTGTGCAAAATTTAGGAGACTCTTTAACTAGTAAAGAAAGTGATACTGAAGAAAAGGAATTTAACATGAAGGTAAATTTTCTTATTTATTTTTTGTCATTGTTAAATTGCTAAAACATATTAAAAAATATCCTAATCTAAATGTGGTAAATGTTTGAAAAGAAAAGAAAATAGTCTCAAAGTCTTTTACATACTTAATATAAAATCAATTATATATAGAGCTTTGTATATAATTGATTTTATATTAAGTATGTGGAAGACTTTTACTCTATATAGTGTTAATAAGAATGAAATTCTATGATTTCTCTTACTTATTAATATACTTTATTTTCAAATTTTCATATCTGACATTTTTTTAATCTATTCAACATCAAAACAAAACAAGCATCACCTTTTTTTCCCTAAAGTCCCCTTTACATATTTTTTTTTTATTTCAATTCCCCTAAAATACACCTTCCATAATCTTGTCTCAATTTTTACACCATAACAATTTCCCCCAAATTATTTTCACGTTATAATTAATTAATTATGTTAGTGAAAATTATTTTAAAATATTTTTTTTATCCTAAGAATTATCTCTCAATCTGTTTTCCCCCGAAATATTTTAATTATTATTTTATTTTCCATTTATGAAAATTTATTTTAATTTTATTTGTATTTAAATTCCCATCAAACTTAATACCCATGTCTTGTAAATTATTTAACCCTGTGAAAATGATTTGCCTACCCCCTCAGATAAATTTTCCTTTATTGCCACCTGCACCTTATTGTTTATTTCTGTAATTTCCTTGTTTACATATCTGTCCATAACCTCCACATTCCTCTGACATATCCTATTTTTCTCCTCCATAATTTCACATATTGTCTTAAGTTCTCCATCGACCTTTACCTTAAATCCTTCTAAATCTTCCTCATTAGCTTTTGTTTACAATTTCACTTCTTCTATACCTTTTTGAGAATCTACCAATTTCTCCTCTACTTCTCCTTATATGAGACCTTTTAAATTTTCATCCTAATTGACATATCTTCTCTTCCAATTCATTCTCTATGTCCTGTCTGATTTGAACACCATTTTCTTGAATTTCTTCTCTTAAATTTTTGTCTTGACATTTTATGTTTTCTTGTATATTTTTGATTTGCTCCTTCTGCTCTTCTTGTTCCTTTTTAATTTTAATTTCCTGTTCATTCTTTGAATTTCTTCCCGATTTTCATCTAATTTTCTATTCAAATCTCCCCTCATATTATTCATATCTTCTATTAATTCCATTAATCGATCTTCCTCCATCTTTTGGGTTCACTCAATTCCGAGCCCCACGTTGGGCGCCAATATAAGATAATGAAATTCTATGATTTCTCTTACTTTTTAATATACTTTATTTTCAAATTTTCATATCTGACATTTTTTAATCTATTCAACATCAAAACAGAATAAACACGCCATAAGAACCATCACCCTTTTTTCCCTAAAGTCCAGTTTACATAATTTTTATTTCAATTCACCTACAAAAATACACCTTCCATAATCTTGTCTCAATTTTTTCACCATAACAAAAGTTTAGAAATAATTATTTTTCTATAAATGGAAAAAAGTCAAAGGGGGTCATGTCCGGGCTATAAGCCGGCTGCTCCGTTAAAGTCACTTTTGATGCCTTTAAAAAGTTATTTGGTATACGCATTCATTTCAGGTATACCAAGCCGAAGAGAAGGACTTCCATCAACTACACGAATTCATAATACGACAATCGGGAAAATACAGCGCCCTCTCTGGACACATCAATAATTACGGAATCATGATTAGCGTTAAGATGTTACACGGTGAACTAAGAATGATAAAAGAGGAAAACGCGTTGTTATTTAAAAACGTGTGTATGACGAGCAAGTTAGGTTTCCCTGACGTAATAATGCCCGGAGACGTTCGAAACGATCTTTATTTATATTTGGATAAGGGCGAATTCGAAAGGGGTGGAAAATCTACAGGGAAGAATATCGAAGTTAGCGTGGTTGTGTTAGATAGTGAGAAAAAAATTATTAAGGTAAGTAACTGTACTGAAGCATCAACTTTGGCGTCGTCAGTCGAGATTTGGAATCGAAAGAATAAATTTAAAGTTGTTGTTCGGTTGCATTTAAATATTTTTCGTTTTAGAATTGTTTATGGGGTGCATCGGGAATGGAACCTACATCAGAATACAACTCGATGGTAATTTATCATCACAACTCTCCCATTTGGGCCGAAAATCTAAGGCTTACACTGCCCATTGATAAATTTGCAGGAGCCCACGTTCGGCTCGAATACCGACATTGCTCTAGTAAGTAATTTTTAATTCAATTTTATTTATTTTTTTCTTTTCATGTAAATATTCAATGTTTTTATTTCAGCGAGGGAAAAGAACGACAAGAAACTCTTTGGATTTTCGTTTCTTCGCCTTATGGACAAAGAAGGAGCAGCTGTTCAAGACGGTCAACACGATTTATACATTTACAAGTGCGAGGACCTTCCAAAGTTAGAAAATTGCGGTTATCTATCGCTTCCCGCTTTCGCTAAAGATTTTGAAGGAAATCACGAAGCTAGCGGTCAATTTTCGAGAAGTCATAAGGAAATTGTATCTATAAAAACGCTACTCTGCTCAACAAAACTTACACAAAATGGTGAGTCATTATATAATTGGTAAATATTGATTTCCCAATTTCAATTATCATTATTTTTAGTGGATTTACTGGCTTTACTAAGGTGGAAATCCCATCCCGAAAGAATTCCAGAATCGCTACACAGAGTATTGAATTTGGGCGATGAAGAATTTATAAAATTCTTGCAAGACGTACTAGATGCTCTGTTTGCGTTATTCTCTACCGAAGATGGCAACTCTACGGCACACAGTGGTCCGGTTTTTCACGTATTAGTGTCAATTTTTAACCTACTAGATGGTTCCAAGTACCAGTACTTCAAACCCGTATTGGAAGCCTACATCAAAAATCATTTTTCAGCTGCTCTAGTATACAAGTAAGTTTTTTTTTGCGGGTTATTTTGTGACACCCCATACAATTATTTTTTAGGGGACTCTTAACGAGCGTGCAGCACTGCGCCGATTGGGTATCGTCTTTCGAAAAACAAGAACCAATTCAAAAATGCTTCAAAAGCTTGGAATATATCTTCAAACTAATCATTCAAAGCCGTCTTCTCTTTTCCCGCGCCACCGGCGGCCATTTTGAGGACAGTTTTCGCCGCGATCTCTTCAGCGTATTTGCTTCTTTGAATAAAATGCTGAGCATCACCGATAACCACATCATAAATACTCAGGTAATTCGGAAAAACTATATCCGCCATTTTGAGGGAGAAATGTCAATTGTTAGACGTTATCTGTCAATTGTTAAACGTCATCTGTCAATTGTTAAACGTCATCTGTCATTTCCATGCTACCCCAACTATTATTTTTATAAATTCAAGCCATTAATGACTGGTAGTTCAAATGCGACAAAATTTTTTATTTTTTTTAGGTTGCTTTATTAATAACAATCAGTTCTGTATACGAACAACTTATAGATGTTCTCCCTGCTCTGGAAGTTACTAGATTAGCATCGAGTATGTTAGATTCTTTACCCAGAGATCTGCCTGCGTTATTAATACAAGCCAAATTATCATGTATTAAAAATATCGTAACCGGCAAACTATTTCAAGATGATGGTAAGAACCATTTTTTAAAATTACAATACGACATTAAATTCTTGTTTTTTTAATTTCATAGAATCTCGAAATATTATTCTTGTAATGACCTGCAAACATCTGAGGTACCACCTGATAAGGAGGGAAGAATTGAAATTGTGTACGGAAATTCTTGGAGAAATCTTGGGTTATTTGTTTAAACAAAGAAAAGTGAGCGATGAACAAGGAAAAGTTAACAATTGTATTCACCACGATGTAGATACGTTGTGTCTAGCTATTCTTGAAGTTCTAATACAAACCGTCCTTACCAGTATAGACAAAGATGTTAAGGTTTTTGTAAGTACTAATGAAATATTAAAGATTCTGGACATAAAAACGAACATTTTATATTCCAGGGTTGCCTAGTCGCCTGTTTAATCGGTATCCTGCAACTCTTGGACGAATTCCACTACAAACGGCTCTGGGAAATCGTAATGGGTTCCCATCAAGACAGAAAACCACTAAAAGATTTCCTACTCAGGGCGTTTCTGGTGTTCAGGAACCTCGTCAGGATGGAGGTGTTTCCACCGGACTGGTTAGTCATTAAAATGTTAACGAACAACGTCATCCTAAAGGCACTACAAGAATTTGCTCAACCGTTAGCGTTCAAGTTTTTGGATAGTCGCGCTGGATACTTCGATAAGGAAGTAAGTACAATTTTACAGCAAAATTTGCAGATTCCGCGTTTTCGTGATCTGATAATGTTATCTGCTTCCGGTAATTATTATCTGTCTCTCTTCGTATGCATCCAGCATCTCTTAGAGCAATTCTTGCAGAACTTTCCAGAGGTCCAACCCCCAGAGTGTTTCTTGCAGGTCTCTCCAGAAGTCCGACAACCAGCATCCCGAGGACACTTCTTGAATAACTCTCTAGAAACTTCTACGTCTTCAAATCTCTTTAGTAGGGGCATATGACCAGGGCACTTCTTATAGAACTCTTCAGAGGTCCGATACCGAACATCTCTATGAGTACTTTTTGGAGAATTGTCCAGAGGATTCTTCTACTTCTACCGACATCTTTTAATAGAAGCACTCCACGGGGTACTTTTTACAGAACTCTCCAGAGGCCCGGCACGCTAGATCATCCAGGGCACTCAATTTTTTTGAAATTGAATGAGTTGTATACCCATTATGTTCCAATTTTCTTGTTCTCAATCTGTGATGTCCTGGTTTAGGTCGCTGCTTATTGGGAGTAGGAATGAAACTCAGCCCGAACAAAACGGACGTCAAAATTACAGGGATCGACCATTATGATAACTAATACTAATGAGTCGACATCTATCTAATAGGATATGATATAATATATGAAGTGAGGAAGATTGACCTTAACCGCTTATATATACAAATAATGATTAAAAAATAAACGTACGTGATAAGACATCAACCTTCCTATTTACACGTACAATAACATGACCTTAAATTATTACTAACAATTATGTGCAATGATTCTACTTGGCGATGTGCCTCTACATGCCACGAACCTACATCATCGTGGGATCCGTAAGCAGCTTCTCATAAAGTCTCCATAAAATCTGATTTAATTGTAGTCGGTTGATTATCGTGACATAAAAATTTGTTTTTAGCTATGGACCAATTATTTCAATCTTAGCGTTGACTACCTAACTCAAGAGTCTCTGCAACTGGAACAATTTTCTGATGTGAGAAGGGAGAAAATTATTGAAAAATACGGTGATATGAGGGTTCTAATGGGATTCCAAATTTTGTCTATGTGGTCTCAACTAGGTAAATAAAGTTTATTTACTATTAAAAATATTATTTTCCGGATGAAGGCTTTAAAAAGTAATTTCTAATTTGTCTCGTTTATTTAACTAAATAATTCATACGACACAGGTAAAGAGAAGCTTCAGCCAACGCTTACATATGTGATTATTGGTTGACTAATTTCTTAAACCCTTCAACTTTGGTGTTTTCTTCTTTCTTTCTTTTTAATAGATCTGTTGCATCACAGTTTAACAAAAATCAAGAGTGGTGGATTTGTAATTTATAAGTTACACACTACCTCCGCTTCGCCAGGATTGTAAATGCCGGCAATAAAACAAATAAACGTTTTATAAGTATTAAAAAGTAAAATCTATCAACACCAGTGCCTAAGAATGTCAGTTGATAGAAAAAGGACATAGTTATCAAGTAAATTACAAATTTATATCAAAATCCTGCTTTGTCTAGAACCCCATTAAAAATAGTAATAGCCATACGAGAATCTCTGTCTATCACATCCATCTGGATTTCACTGGTTCTTGTAATAATTGTAAATTGTTTTTAGGAGAGTGTAAATTACATTTCATACCGTCGATGGTAGGACCGTTCCTGGAGGTAACTCTAGTACCAGAAATCGAGCTCAGAAAAGCGACGTTGCACATTTTCTTTGATATGATGGAATGCGAACAAAGAGCTAGAGGCAACTTTAAGCAAGTAGAGTGCGAATTAATCGATAAATTGGACATTTTGATATCGGAAAACAAAGGGGACGACGAGTATAGAAGATTATTTAATACAATGTGAGTCTATGTTTTCATCAATACGATAAGAAATAATGTAAAGTTCAATTTTTAAGTTTTTTTTTTCGATTTAACAAAAGTTTTTCGTACATTTGTTTCTTGAATCTGTTACTTATTAACTTTTAACATAGAAAAATAATTATAAAAATTTCTGTAATTTTGGACTAAAAATAACATTGGTAGAATATATTTAAAGCACGCCCTAGTAAGATTTTGTAGACAAATATTGTTTTTATTGTATAAATATTTGTCATTTTCTTGTTGTGTATGTTACTTAATGGTGTTGTCACACCTCATTTGAACGGTCTGTTCGTTCAATGATTATAACTTTTTCAGTTTTGGTTTTTCGTCTTGTTTTAAATTTTGAATGGTAGTTCAAATGCGACAAAAAAATTGCACAATCCTTTTTTTAGGTTGCTAATAATCTATGCTGTATTTCGGGATATGCCATCTTCAGGGGTACTCGGTATTTGTTTTTATATTGTTTTATGATATTATGTTCAAAAACATGGGAAGAAAATATTATTAAGTAGTTGTCATTGAAAAAAACATATATAAATAAATATTGAGTACCCCCGAAGGTCGTGGATACTAGTCGGAAAATAATATAAAATAATTTTTTGTTGGAAATTCTCTTATTTAATGGTCTTGTCACACTTCATTTGAAAGCTAATTCAAAGGAATGTTTAATGTTTATATGTTTATATTATATATATATATATATATATATATATGTTTATTTCAAATTTTCTCAACAGATTATTTTACAATTTTCTTTAAAAAAAATAGTAAATTAAATTTTGATGATATTTTGCGATATTAAATAAATTTTACAATTTTCACAATAAATATAAATCATTGTATCATCTTTTTTAATACTATATAGTTAAAATCCCCAAAAAAACGAAAATATTAATAATAATTTTTATAATTTTTATGCTTTCAACAGGGAGCATTTAAGTGCTGTGTAAGTATTTCTCAATTTTTATTCCATCAATAAGGCTTATTGGTATATTTTAATATGAAAATAACAGTAACTTTTTATGCTCGAAGAAAAATATATTTTTTTAAATGATAATGGGTTATTTTTCTCAAGCACATCGTACAATTTGTAAACTACTTATGGAATAATATATTATAGGCGTTATTTTGGATATTTTTTAATGCTTCTTATAAATAAAATTTGAAATAATTTTATTCTAAAAGTAGTTTCCTCAGTATATAATTTTTTTTCTCTTCTTAACGTATATCTTTTTAGTTTACTAGACAGAGTTCAATCTGAAGAACCCGTTTGGAAAGAAAGCGGTGTTGCTTTCATCAGCTCCATTACGCGACTTTTAGAACGGCTTCTTGACTATCGAAACGTCATCCAAGGCGATAAAAATCGTGATAAGAGGATGTCTTGTACTTTTAACTTATTGGTAAGTTAAAAAAAAATTTGTTCGAAAAAAAAAATTGGGGCTAAAAGAAAAATTATGATGGAAAACATAAAATCATAACAAAAAAATTTTGGTCAAAAGAAAATTAAAAAAAAGGGTCAAAAAAATAAAATAAAATAAAAAACATTCTACTAAAAGATTCACAAAAATAAAAATAAAAAATCGAAAAATAATTCCAATCAAAAAGATATTTTAATTATAATTTTTAATGTATACAAATAGTAAAACATTGATAAATATTACTCGTTACATTTTATCGGTACACTATCATCATATTTAACTAGGTAAAACTATATTTTTTAAATAGTTATTCGCCACATAAACATGTATAAGTCTAAAATATTATACCATATATCACTGATGAAAATATTTCAGAACTTCTACAAGAACGAGATCAACAGGAAGGAAATGTACCTCAGATACATCAGAAAACTTAACGATTTGCATTTATCCGCTGAAAATTACACCGAGGCAGCTTTCACTTTGAAATTGTACGCGGATCAATTAAACTGGAGCAACAATCAGGTGTCCGATCCTAATTATCCAGGACATTCCGAGTGTCAAGTCAAGGAACTGCTTTATAGGCAAATCATCAACTATTTCGACAAAGGAAAGGTAATTATGTTTTTGAAATTATTTTCTTTTTGTTTTTTTGACATAATTTTCGTATTTCAGTGCTGGGAAAAGGGGATTCCCCTGCTCAAGGAACTGGCTAATTTATACGAAACCATTTTCTTCGACTACAAACTCCTTAGTGGTATTTTGAGAAACCAAGCCAAATTTTATGATAATATTTTAACGCAACTCCGTCCTGAGCCGGAATATTTCCGTGTGGGATTTTACGGTTTAAGTTTTCCATTATTTGTAAGGGTGAGTCAATTTTTTATTTAAATAGGGATAAAAATTTGAGGCTAATTTAAAGCCGCATCAAAAAATTTCTTGTTTCTTTATCTCATTTCCGAGCTTTTATCGGCACAGAAGGCCCAACTGACGAAGCCGAAATGCAGAAACCAGTCTCGTTTATCCCTTGAAAACTTTACGACCCTCAATGCATATTCAGAATTTTTACTTTATCACACTTTTGGAACGCTCTGTATATACTACAATTTGCTTTTAAATGGGTCTGAATTATTGAAAATTGTTAAATTCTGCTTTGCTTTTCTTTTAGAATAAACAATTTGTATATAGAGGTTTGGAATATGAAAGAATAGGTGCCTTTACTCAGAGATTACAGACGGAATTTCCTGCTGCTCAGATTTTAATGAAAAATACTCCCCCCGATGATGCAATTATTAACTCAGACGCCCAATGTATCCTTTTAATAAATTAATTTTTTTTTTAAGTTAAAATCAGTGCTATATAAATTTTTTTCGAAATAAAAAAGCTAAAATTAACCTTAATTTAATTTGCAAATACTACTTGTCAAATAAATCGTCTTTTCCAGCAATATTCCGTATGGTGTACCGCAAGGTACGTAGCTGGGTCCTTTTTTGTTTCCCATGTATATAAACAGTTTCAAAATATATATTTTTTAAATGGAACAAGAAAAGTACCATCGTATTTTTTAAATTTATATTCCTTAAGTTTTGTTCAGATATTCAGATTTGTAATGTCAAACCAATTCCTGAACCCAACGTAATCACTTTAGCAACTGATATTCCCGAAAAAATTTCGCACTATTACTACTATAACGATGTAAGAAGATTCCAGTGCGACCGTCCGGTACATAAAGGCATTATTGACAAAGACAACGAAATCAAAGTAAGTAATATACATTTAAGGACCGTTAAATGTTTATTTTGTTCCTAGCATCGTTTAATAATGACCTTAAAAACATGTATTGACAAGCTAAACATAAACAAAGCTTTTTACCGGGTGTGCCACATTAGAGAAACAGTTCATGAGACAGTTGACAACTCGGGTCTCTTTATTTAACTTATTTAAACCTCGGTGTATTTCTTTTTAACACAGTATTGTGCTGATTTTTCTTCCTTCCAAATAAATCGAGTGATCTGAGCTTTAATTTTCTGATATAATCTCAATTTTAGACCCTCTGGATAGAACGAATGATCCTAGAAATAAGTAACCTCTTGCCGGGTATTTTAAGATGGTTCGAAGTGATAAATCGTCAAACGGAAGAGATACCTCCTGTACAATATGCCTGCGAAACGATGCGAAATGTAGAAAATGAACTTAGGCAGCTGATTACGATCCATTCGTTGGATCCTAAAAGAAATTTGAATCCGTTCACGATGAGATTGCAGGGTATAATTGACGCTAACGTACAGGGAGGAATTAGCAAATATCAACAGGCGTTTTTTACCAAGGAATTTTCTAAGTTGTACCCTGAGCATAAGGTATATGCCGAAAATTTGAAAGAGCTGATTATCAACGCCACCAGGGTAAGTTTCACCATTATCGTAGAAGTTTTTTTTTTTGTTATGTTTTGGTAAATGTGATGACAAATCATTTTCATAGGATTGAAATATAGTTTTTAATTTTTATTTGTTGTATAAAGTAGCAAAGTAAAGTGCTAAATAAAGATATTCTAATAAATGACATCACATAACCAATGACAGATGTTAGGTGACAAGAATGACAGATGTCAGATGACAGGAACGACAAATGTCAGAATACAATAACGACAGATGTAGGATGACATGAAAGACAAATGTCAGTCGACTAGAATGATATGTCATTCATGTTAAATACCCTCATTTAGGATATGAAGGTCATTCTTGGAACTTTCAAACCGAGAGCAGCTTCCTGAAAATCTGGACCACAATTAGAACTGGCATTTTTCTTCAGTTTTTGACAATTTTGCCATGTTTTGGAAGATTTATTAATTAATTAATGCTTCTGTAAAGTGAAAAACAGAAAAAGTAGTTTTAAGTTTTGTGAAATTTTTAGGTAATCGAAGAGGGTTTAATCTTACACGGAAAGTTAGCCCCTCAAAGCGTACAACCTCTTCATCAAAGACTTTTAGAGAGATTCGTTCAACTCAAGGAAAGTTTGGGAGCTTTTAATCCTCAAACTGTCAACAGCATCATAAAGTAAGCGAAACGCTTAATTTTTTTTAAATATATATTTAATAAAAAGTGTGAAATTACGTAAAATATCATATTTTAGTACTCCCCTTCCTCCTGTGCCGACAGAAAAAAGGTTATTGATAGAAAACGGAAGCAACCGTTCATCTGGATCAAGCGGCAATTATGGACACCTAGTGGAACACCATACTGCAGAATATGATAATATTTATACTAAACCTGCCGTACGTATACCCATATTATAAACTATATGAAATTATAAACATTTTTTTTTTTAGGAAAACGAACGGTCAACCCTACAAAGAGAAAATCTCTCTCTACCTATGAGTTTGCCTATAAATAACGCAGCACCGCCAATACCTCAAAGAGAATCTAGACCAAGATCTCAGGGATTTAATAATTCAAATTTCACGGAATTGAGAACACCCACCAGAGGCCCTTTAGAATATAACAGCGCCAGTTTACCATCAATGAAATCCAGGTAAGAAAATTTCTGATTAAAACACTATATTAGATTTTTTAATTATCATTCACCCCGTAAAAAAAACTAAACATGCTAAATATTTCATATTGCAATGTCGAAAATGTTCTAAAAAATTATTTAATAGAGTAAGTTATCCATTTTTCTCGAATGTGGCCAATGTTTTAATAAATAAAACGCCTCAAAGTCAGTACCACATATTTTAATCGAAGAAATTTATAAAAGGGACAACTAGTTTCAGCAAACATTTGCCATCATCAACCTTGTAACTAACTTGTAAAACATCTAAAAACTACTAACTACTAAAGTGATCTGGTGAAATCATGTGAAGCATTATTTAAAAGTTGTCTTTAAGGACAGGATCAAATATCCTTAAGACAATTTTTAAATAATACTTCACGTGACCACCAAGGTTTTTAAAATATTGTTTATACTTCATTAAGTTTTCTTACTTCAGTACCCTATAGGCCTGATGATGCCAAATATTTGCCGAAACTAGTTGCCCCTTTTACAAATTTCTTCGATTAAAATATGTGGTACTGACTTTGAGGCGTTTTATTTATTAATTATTTAATGTTGTAGAGATTCAGAATCTGGTGATCTACCTCTACCTCCAAAACCAACCCATACTAGAGAGAGATCTTTGACGAAACCACCCTCACCACGGTTATTGAGACACGCTATGTCTATGACTCCCACCGATAGTCCTCATTTAAGGAATTCGTGGCCGGAAAGTGGAAATTTAGAAGAAGCACCTCCTCTACCACCAAGATCGCACAGTATGTGATATTTTTTATAGAGAAAACCGTAATTTCATTTACACTATTTTTTAGCACCAGATAAACGAACCCAAAGTTTAACAACCGAAACTCCACCAAATATCCCGAAACGCGGTCAGAAAAAATCGACCACATCCATTTGCAGCGTTGATTACCTCCCTCTGGACGAAACAGTACAAGAAACCAACTTAGCGACGTCGACCAACAGCCTGTCCACTCATGTCGACAGCCACGATCTTAGAGATTCCGGCATAAGCATGACGGAACCCCAATTGAACAACTTTAATACCGCCAGTTACGAAGATTACGATTATCGCACCAACCAATCAGAAATGAACATCAACAGCAGTCCTAGTCCTAAAGTCGAGAACGTAAATCCACCACCGATACCTCCGAAATCATCGCTGTCTTCGTTAAATTCCAGTTTCGATCTCGGAGGGAGTTTGGAAAGGCCGAAACGTAGAGAAGAAGTTGACGTACTCAGTCCAGTTGAGAGTTATTCTTTTCCTGTTATACATAAAGAGAACGGTACTGCTGCAAGTGCCGGTATTGAGAAAAGTTCTGATTGCTGAATTAGAAAGTTTTCGCTGAAATTTGGTTGGTCGTTTTTACATCCACGGGATTAAAAAAAGAAGGTTGGGATTGTCATTCCAAAATATAATTTTTTGAAATGACATTTCCTTACTTCCTCTTTTAGTTCTGTGGTCTGACATATTGTGGGAGCTGTTAGCTGTAAAATGTCGCAAAACCGTTAAACGTCAATCATTTAACATTGACATTACCGATAATTATAAAGGAGGTCCTAAAAGAAAACAAATTTTTTTTTCTTAGATGGTTAAATTATATAAATTTAGGATAGAATGGAATGAATTTGACAGAATGAAATGCGAATGGAATTTTTGTGTAATTTTTATTGTTTTGTGGTAATTGCTAAGTCACTGTGATTTTTTTGTATCTTTTTCAGTTTAGCTCTGTAAGATCCTTATGGGATAATTGCTTCCTTTTTAAGTAATTTTATATTTACAATTTTGTACTCTTTGATCAAATTTTTTAAATTTACAATACTTGCTCTATTATCCTATAGTAGCTCAAACGTTACATAAACGTACAGCACAATACACGTGAAGATTTCAAAGTGCCATCCATAATTATTTTTTTTTTGAGGACATTATCATGTTTATCAAAAAACCCGCATACTATACAGAGTGTAATCGAAAACTCGTGTTTTAGAGGTCTCACTGCACGTTTAGACGTAGATCTTTGACGTTTCAATGATTTTATTTAACGTTGAATATTTTCTAAGATCCTTTTTGTCCATATTGGTATTTAACATTCAATTCAGAAGCAAATTTCCAAGTTTAAACCGGATTTTTTTGTCATATGATGCTATATTTTTGACTACACGCTATAGTATCGAATAATGTTCCTTTATTATAATGGCGGTAATTTTCGAACCATCGGTTTTTCCCCTACAGAGCCAAAACTGAGGATATCGATTTGTAGTTTTTATTTACCAATATTTATCCATTCCCCAATAAATATTCCTATATTATTATATTGTATTGTCGTAAAACTTATCAAAAAATATTTTGTAATTCTATTTTCATATCGTATGAGAACATTTTAAGTCATAGAATAGTGTATTATAAACAATGGTAGTCTATAATAGTCTTGTTTGATGACTTAAGCGTGCCAATTTTTCTAATAGTCCAATCAAACCTACTGATAATGTTTTTTACAGATTTGAGTCTTTTTTTTTTGGTAAACTTGCCATTATAAAACAAACGAGTTAAAGAGATACGAAGAAGAAAGTGACATCTTGGCCAGAATCTGTCAAAAAACTTTGCAACTCCAATGCAAGTTGGGAATTTGTCGGTTTGTACAGTCGTCATAACTAACTTCTAAACTTCATTTATCAGTTTTAATAAATAAACTTCTCTCACCCGTAAAAAAGTCCAACGACAACAAATCGGGCGAACGTAGTGTCCATTCGCCGAGAGAAAATTTACTGTATTTGTAAGATAAAAATGTCTTGTAAAAAGAATTTTATATGGGGAATTTTACCAAAAAAAATCGCTCGACCTCGTGTCATAAGCTCCTCGAGATTATAGCAGAATTTCTCACTATTAATATTGAGATTAAATGAAATTAAAAGAGTTCTTCTCATAGATATTTATATATAACTAGAGTAATATTTAGCTAGGATGGTAGGTCATGTTGTTGGACCAAAGAATTGAAAAATTATCAGGCAGTTTCTTATATAAGAGTAAAAAGTAAAAGTGTATATTTTTAAAATAATTTTGTCATACATTGCTGGTAAATAATTATTAAGTATAAAATAATTAGCAAAGAAAAAGCATTTTTCTGCTATAACGAATATCCAAAACAAATTCGACTAAATTTTATCGAATTTAAGGTCTCAAATTATTTTTTTTTTTCATGTATTATGCTTTCTTTTTTTTACAGAAAAATAATTCTATATACTTCACATTAAACTAGTCAAAATTGGCAAAAAGAAAAGTTAAACACTGTGAAACATGCTAATTTATTTGAAAATGTTACTTCTTTTATTTCAATTTAGTTTCGGATATTTTGGGAAAAAGCGGCAACAGTAAAAAAGTGTAGTTTCTTAAATAGACAAAATATATAAAACTGTCATACAGTGTAAATCATTAATAACTGACTTACAAGGGCAGATTTTTTGGTACCATGTTTTTTTTTAATAAAGTCCCTACCCCAAAAATAAAGCTTGTTCAGAATAGGGATTGCCATTATTACTTATCGTAGCGCTCTGGAGGCAACTTATAGTTGTGAGAGAACAGAAAATCTCACCGACCCTGCAGGATTAAAATCATTGCAGGCCAATGTCAATGTAGACTGAAGTGCAGCATTTTCGCCCGCTGAGACATCGTCTCCCATAACAAGATATCGTACTCTGATTTTCAGTCCAAAGTGCCAAAGCTGTGCGATATACAGGGTGTTTCCTAATTGAAAGCCGATATTACACGGGGAGAAATATTTGACCGAATTTTGCTGAACGTTATAATGAAAAATGCAATTATGCTATTCTAACGTTCAGCAAAATATTTGAACACGTTTTTGAGATAATTAAAAAAAATTAACGTCCTGTATCTCCAAGGGGACACTTTTGCGGACCTACGTTCATATGACTATAAAAATGTCCCAAGAATCTCCCTGTGAAATATCGGCATTCAATTAGGAAACACCCTGTATAAAAACTTACTATAATAAAATTAAAATGTCAAAACAAATTTTTACACAGGATTGTACTTGTGGGACCAAAAAATATGTTCTTTCTCTATGTTCACTTTAAATTAAAATCGCCGAATTTGAAAATTATTCTACACTTTTCCCCAATTTTACTTTGCTATAAGGAAAAAACCACAACCTACAGCCAATTTTAATCTTATAATAGACCAATAACATCGAAATTTTTTGTATGTATAAAACTGGTGCTATTTTTTTTATCTTATCAGAAACTACTATTGTTTCATATACCTAATTACGTGTATGTAATGTATATATCCAAACAATCGTTTGTCTGAAGTAGTCTAGTCTATAATTTAATACAAAAATTTGTGGTACGTCGCTCTGCTATAATTTCAACTGATGATTTTGAACCGCCATGTAATTATATTGACTTACAACTAAAAACTAGGTCAATTATCTTGTAACTAGAAAATATTTTAACAAGAAAATAGTCGAAAATGTATCGGAGCGATGTATTTTAATGCTGATACTGTAGCAAGTTTCTAGTAATACCATTTTTTAATAAAAAAAAGTGTTTTATTTTACAACACCACTTTAATGTGAATATTTTAACCACAGGGAAGTAGTAGTATTCACAAAATGGGATTTCGAGGGTAAAAGTATAAAAATAAATAAATAAAACAACACAAAGTCGGTACCACATATAATAAGTCGAAAAATAGTTCAAATACTCTTCTTTATGGATATTAAAACCACTTATTTTTGTAAAAAGTGTTTTTATTTTAGGTCTATGATGGCTAATAGCCGAAACTAGTTGTCGTTATCAATATTTTTCAACTTTTATGTGGTACCGACTGTGTGTTGTTTTATTTATTTATTACACTTTGGCCACATTAAAAGTAATATCTTGTCACCGAGCTTCGCTCTTAATATTCAAATCTACATTTTTAAGCAGCCCAATGAGTATATAATTTAAGTATATTTATAACATGACAAATTATTAATTAATTCGCGAAAATCACGGAGTGGGCGACATCTACTTGAACTACTGATAGGGAGATAAATAAAAAGTTGATTGGCGATTGGCTTGAAAGTAGGCGGGAAAATTAAAAAAGCCGTCAGTGTTAATTTTCAATTGGCTGCAGCTGTTGTTGACGTTTATCAACTGCTTGTCACAGAGGTTAGTTAAATGCGTTAAAGTTGCCTAGTTTCTGGGGATTTCACCCTTTTAGGGCAACTTCTACTGACGCTTGATCTTCGCGAATTGTCACGGTGGACAGGCCCCGTTTCCGGGACGGGCAACAGCAGCGTGTAGGGCACACGTCCCGTCAACAGAAGATCGCTCAGCTCACTCTATTTATCACTATATAAGAAAAACTCTATGTTCAATTGATTTTATTATTTTTTGATCTGCAGTGAAGGAAAATTATAGGTCTGATATTCATACTTGGGTAAAAACCTCCACAAAAACCTGTGACCAGACTCTCGACGTGTGGCAGATATTGATATCATATTTTTTCAAAAATTCTTTCTCTCTCTCTCTCTCTCTCTGATCATGAAAACTTAAATATTAAAACTGTCCGCATAATAAAATAGTAGCCGTAAGGGGTAGTCTCACACTATCGGAGAAGGGAAGACAGGTGTCCATTTTAACAGTGTTACTCAACGTTCCTATAAATATTTACCTAAACCCATGATTTCTGAAATTGAATTGGCAACGTTGTATTTTCAACTTTGAATTAATAAGATGGCTGTCATTTGACAAGCAAATTATTTATGTCCGTCAAATGAACCTTTCCTTTTTTATATAAAGCGACAAATTTAAAATTGAATTCTTTCTGATTAAAACGCCAGAAATTAAATAAAGTCAAACCTTTTTACTACTATACTATACAGAAGAAAGGAGTGCAGTATTTAATTTGCAGAACGTAGTACAGGTTCAAGAGGTAGAAATTTTATTTTTACCTCATCCTTCAATGCTTATTTGTAGTTAAAATTTAAATTTTAATACATCTGATCGGCCTAATATAGTTTTTGTCTAGATTCTTGTTTCCATGGTTTTTACTGTAATAAATTTGTTCTTTTGACAGATAAGTCAGACTTTATTTATTCATAGCCGTATCGTATGTATTTTAATTGATTCAGAATTTTGTATTAATATATATTTCAAAATGGCTTCATTCTAAAAATATTATCAGTCCTCCTAAATCCTTGAAGGCAGAATTATTAGTAATAGCAAGGCAACATAAAAACAAATTCAAAAAATATATTATGGATGAGATGGCCAGAGAAAAAGGAATTAAAATTCTCAGATTTCCTCCGAACCACGCAGAGTTAAATTCCATTGAACTGATCTGGTCTCAATTATTAAAAGGTTATGTTTCTCAAAACAATAAAACATTTAAATTTCCTGATGTGCGAAATTTGTTTTTGAATGCAGTTTCAGATGTAAATAGAGAACATTGGGGAAAATGCATTGATCATGTTAAAAATGTGGAAAATTCATTTAGGAAAGTGGATATATCAATGGATAATTTAATAGAACCGATAATAATAAACATCAGAAAAGACAATTATAGTGATGCCAGTAGTTTTAGTGAAGACAGTGACTTTTAAAGATAGTTCTTGAACTAACTTTTTTTTTAATCTTTGAGTTTAGGTAAGTACTGAAGCGTTACTTTTAATGCCAAGAGATTTAATTTAATCCCAACATATAATCCTCCTTGTTATTTATTGGTTAAATTTAATTCGTTCAATGTTAAAGTGTCGGATGCATAAAGTTTATTTTTATTTTTTGTAAATAATATAACTTCAAAATTTAATCTACGAAGTGCGTATATATATTTTATATGCTGTGACCTTATTTATATTATAGAAACTTATTTTGCAAAGTACGCCTATGGAATGTGACGTTATATCCCCACTTTGACTGTACTCATCTATCCTTTATAGTATATATTACTATAGAAACAAGTTATTATTACGTGCCGTTGCTAGGAAATAAAACTAAAAGCTTAACTTTTCAGTAGTAATACCCCTAGGGCCTTGATAATACCGAGATAATTTTGTCATAGAGAATGCTGTAAGCGTGTTGCTTGATAATAGCCCGAGGCCGAAGGCCGAGGGCTATTATTCTTAAGCAATACGCTTAAAGGATTCTCTATGACAAAATTTTGAGGATTTATCAAGGCCCGAGGGGTATTCGATAAGATAATTTTTTACTTTGTAGATTTCAAAAAATTGGTTGTCAATCTGACGTTTAATATTTACTCATTTTTATTTAACAAAACTAAAAACTACAGGTATTAAAAGTATCCTGCTGTAATCTTTTACGTTTTGCATTTCTTGCATCTCGCGCATTTTTGAATATCACACTGGTAAACGGGTCGAATACAATTTTGAAGTCATTGAAGTATTTTTCCTGGAGTAGCTTACTCGTAGTATTCCAAATTGTTTTTACAGTCGCTTCTTTATATTCAGTTCCGTCAGCTTTTCTCATATTTACCACATAATCTCTCAATATATTAGCCAAATTAGGCAAACTCGTTTCAGCATTCAGTTCGTATTCTCTGGTCGCACAAAACTCGAGAAATATTTTCCATATATATTTTTTTGATTTGGTTGTATTTTTTGGTATATTACTTGATATAATATCATTAATTGCATCGTCAGATGCATTACCAAATCTTAGCGACATTTTTAAACTAGTTGTCAGTTTGACGTTTAATTAATTTTTAATCAAAAACTTGACTTGTTGAAAACACCAAACTGAAAACACCACATGTAGGGTGTTGAGGGTTCTGGAATAAACCCTATGTTGTGCCAGTTTCCCAGGACGGCCAACAATGTGTTACCGCCTTTTTAAACTGCATCGTTGTATTCTAAGTGGACTGTAATATTTTTTCTCCTCAACTCCATTCAACAAAAACAATGAACACTTTTATTTAACCATTTATTAAACTTGTTAAATAAAATAAAACAACAACGTAACAAAGGATTACCTTAAACTAGTAATCAATGAACAAGTATTATAATTAATATGTGCTTAACAAGCACTAACACATATTAATGGAAAAAAATGAATTAAAATAAATGATCACATCATTCAGAAAATATTGTTTTGCGTGTGTTCTGCGTGAGTGATAATTAGACACTGGTTTAAGAAAGCATCGAGGAGCTTTGCATCGTATTTCTATCCCTTCTCCCCCGCCTAATTGTTCTAGAAGTTTTTTAAGCTTTTTATGCTGTCTCTCTCTCCCGCTTGAGATGACAAGGACCAACTCAAATCACGCCATCATGAGTTTAGGGCGGACTTGACAATCGTCACGTAATCTTAAGAAATCCGTTATAGTTTTGCGCGGTAAATATATTGGCCTACGTGTTAATCGTAGCGTATTAAAAAAACTGTTTGTCGATGTCTCGCGTCTGAAGGTTGTTTTTCAAATGCATCCCGGTGCGGCGTTGCCGGTTTGAACAAATATGAGTTCACATGTTTAATTATTAAACATTCTCCCCCCGCGAAAAGAGGCGGAGTATAGCGACGCTTTGGTGTTGAAAGTTTTTTTTTTTTTTTTAAAAAAATTTTTAGTAATTTGGGTCATCACCCTGTAGTTTCAGAATGAGTTTAATTGAAATAAGTTTGAAAAAATGTAAAAAGTTTTAAAATATTTGGATATTTGGATCCTGGCCGCTTTTGGGCGCATAGTTTAATAACAATTGGATATTTGAATCCTGGCCGCTTGTGGGCGCATAAGTTTAATAACAATTGGATATTTGAATCCTGGCCGCTTGTGGGCGCATAGTTTAATAAAAATTGGATATTTGAATCCTGGCCGCTTGTGGGCGCATAAGTTTAATAAAAATTGGATATTTGAATCCTGGCCGCTTGTGGGCGCATAGTTTAATAAAAATTGGATATTTGAATCCTGGCCGCTTGTGGGCGCATAGTTTAATAAAAATTGGATATTTGAATCCTGGCCGCTTGTGGGCGCATAAGTTTAAAAGATATGATTTGTACAAACGATTTGTGATTAGGCATCACCGAGCCATGTTCCTTATTTGGAATTAAAAAACAAAACATGCCAAAATCTTAGCAACATTTGCAAAAATTGCAACTATAGGCGTTGGCTTTCCCAGATCTGCTAGCAGGAATATCCCAGATCAATTCCTTAGCCCTCTCTCTATAACGACTACCTCAGCCTACAATAACAGTACATGAACGTTTGAACGAAAATGGGCAAAAAGATCCCAAGGGTATACGATCACCCTGTATGAAAGTAGAATTGTATGAATGTTTTAAGAAATGTTTATAATTAAATATGGGAATATTTTTCGCTTGATGGAATCACCCTGTATGAAAAGGTTTAGAATGTTAGAATGATGGATATGAAATTCTAAGGGTATTTGCTCACCCTGTATGAATGAAAAAAGTTTAAAAGTTTTTTGAATGATGGATATAAAATCCTAAGGGTATTTGCTCACCCTGTATGAATGAAAAAGTTTAAAATATTTGGGATGGATATAAAATCCTAAGGGTATTTGCTCACCCTGTATGAATGAAAAAAGTTTAAAAGTTTTTTGAGAATATTTTCCGCTAGATGGAATCACCCTGTAGAAGTAGAGAATTTGTCATAGAATATGGGCACGAAATGTCCCTAGGGTATAATCACCCTGTATGAATGAACAAGTAAATGTGTAACAAGAGACTTAATGAAGATCATTGTTATGAGTCAAAGTGAAAATGTGAACGAAAAATACAAAAATTGCGACTATAGGCGTTGGCTTTCCCAGATCTGCTAGCAGGAATATCCCAGATCAATTCCTTAGCCCTCTCTCTATAACGACTACCTCAGCCTACAATAACAAAATGGGCAAAAAGAAATCCCAAGGGTATACGATCACCCTGTATGAAAGTAGAAAAAATGAAAAATCTAAAATATTTGGGAATATTTTCCGCTTGTGGGAATCACCCTGTATGAAAAGAATTGTCAGAGTGTCTGGACACGAAATGTCCCTAGGGTATAATCTTTTGATGAGATCACCCTGTGTGAAAATGTTTAAATGTTGGATATAAAATCCTAAGGGTATGTGCTCACCCTGTATGAAAAATGAGAAAAAAAGAAAAATAGAAATTGCATCACTGCTTGTTTAAGGTATTTGCTATAAAATGAAGTGCCTTGTGCAATTCAAGCAGAAGTGCAATAGCAGGAGTATTTCCCGTTAAAGGTTTCGTATCACCTTGTATAAATGAAAAAGGTAAAATGTATGAAGTATTTGAAGGTATGCCTGCTGTCAGCATAATGGCATCCTTCGTTAAAAACCCTAGGAGCTCCTTTGACAACCTGTCTGAGACTCCTATATATATTTATTTTCCCCAATAGCCCCCGGGTTCGGCTATTAAAATTTAAATTAGTACCCACCATGGACTCTTCTTTTTTTCAAAAATTGCGTAAACGCTAAGGGAACGTCACCTTTGTTGGTGCGCGATCCGAGTGTAACAAAATGTTACATTTGTATATGTCGATGGGGTTTTGAAGGAGAGGATAGAAAAGCGTGAATTTACATATGCAGTTAGATGCGACAAATATTAATGCCTGTACACAGACAAAAATATAACAAAAGGAAAGTAAAATAAAGCGTTTATTGGGGTTGATCAATGTCGTTGCCACCAATAGGGACGACTTTAGTAATCGGTCTTACGTAAGTACTGCCGTTAGATAAAATTTTAATCGAACGAATATTACCATCTCTGTCAGGGTAGGTTTCAAGAACTTTGAATGTAAATATGTTTCGTGAAAGCGACAATTAAAATGAATGCGTTTTGTTTTATTTTGTTTTTAAGATTTATTTATGTAGTTTATTTGATTGATTTTTGTTTGGTTTTTTAAAATGATGGGTTATTGATCCCTTGTATGTATAAAAGTAGAAAGGTTTGATTTAACGAATAGTTTTTTGTTGTGGAATGTTTTTTCCAGTACAACAATTGAAATGAATGTACGAACACCTTTTTGGCCACATCAGAGGATTTTTGGTACAAAGTGAAGTAGAAATGTCAAAGAATGTTTATGATAAAAATAATTGTTTGAGGGTAGTTTTCCCTGAAAGTTGAATACATGAAAAAGTGTGATAAATGGATTAGTAATCCTGAAAATAGAGCCTTATTAGAAGGACATTTTTAAAGTTTTTATTTGTTGAAGAGGGTAGTTTCCCTATACAGTTGACAAGAGTTTTTGTTAACATAATTTGCGAAAATTGCAACTCCAGGCGTTGGCTTTTTCTCAGATCTGCTGGCAGAGGTATCCCAGATCAACCCCTTAGCCCTCTCTCTATAACGACTACCTCGGCCCAAAATAACTTTCCTCCAAATGAATTTTAAAACGATACATAACTGGGCATTTTAGTATCCCGTCTACAACCCCTTGGACCTAGTTTGGCACCAAAGGGAGGTGTCTCACCATAGAGATCACCTAGCATTGTTGATTGACAGAGTCTGGGCATCCAATATCCCTGGGGGTAGTTTCCCCATACAACCCCTTAGATCTAAAAGATACCAAAGGGAGATGTCTCACCATAGAGATCATCTTATGTTTGTCATAGAGACTGGGCATCTAATATCCCTGAGGGTAGTTTCCCCCAAAATGAAAAGTAGAATTGCTAGAAATTTAAATGTTTGTTGTTAGAGAAAAATCAAAATATATTTGCAAGAGAAGGTATAGTCTTTTAGTAGATCACCCTATAGAAAAAAGTATAAAATTGTCAACGAAAATTGAAATATGTTTGTTAGAAGAGGGTATAATCGTTTAGTAGATCACCCTATAGAAAAAAGTATAAATTGTTAGCGAGGATTTAAAATATGTTTGTCAAAGAGGGTATAATCTTTTAGTAGATCACCCTATAGAATAATAATGCGAACGAATGCGAATAAAAATAGTACAGGAGCCTTGCTATAAAATGAAGGACTTCCCTTTAGATTGAAAATGCGAAAATGAACGAAATACAAGAAGTCTTTAAATAAAGAACTTCTTCTTGAGTGCAAAACGAAAAAATAGAAAAGTATGTGCAATGAACGATAGATTGAAAATTGTTTGGCTATGGAGAGCCTGTTGCTAAGGGATAATTTTCCCTATGAACGAGAATAAAAATATAAGGGTATGCAGCCCTTTTGTACCTCTGATGCGGCGCTAGTTTCTAGAATAAAAGGGAGGTGTCTTATTTTTGAAGAACACCTTGTATAAAAAGTGGAAAAATAGTAAAATGTTTTTATAGTATTGAGTTGTAAGTTAAAAAATGATTTTTATTTATTAAGTGAGATATTGGATCTCGAAACAACGATCAGCTGTTGTTTTGTGTTTGTAACGAAGTGAATTTTAAGAATAAAGTTTGATTGTAAAAATAGCGAATGTTTATGATTTGAGTTTTAAATATTGTTTAGAGATTTATTTGTAGAATCGTCGAACCATATCTACGGGTTTTTTACGAATTTGTTTAACGAAATGATTTGTTGCGAACTATTTGAACAATGCGAGAATTATTTTTTGCCGTCGGCAAATGGAAAAAAGTAAGTTAAGAATAAATGCGATTTGATTATTAGTGCAATTTTCTTGTACGAAAAGTTGTTTTAATTACGAACGATACGAGTTTTTTAAAATTGTGTTTGTATAGTGAACGAGTTGAATTGTTGATTTTTAACTTGGAAAGGTGGCGTTTTAAAAGCCTAGTTATTTTTTAATAAACTTTCGTGCTGTTTACACGAAATGTAAAAATACGAATGCATATTTTCTGAATGATTGCGAAGAAATTTGGTAGCGAGAACAATTTTTCAATTTTTGACAGAGAAATGTTTGTATATATGAAAATTGAGTTCATTTTTGAATTGTAGATTTTGATTGTGTGAAAATTTGTTCTTTCTGTTAGAACATAAAATATGTACGATAAAAATACGTAAATACAAGTAGATGCAATGTATTATAGGTTAAAAATATGCGATAATTATATAAATACAAATTCCTACAGAAAAAAATGTATAAAATGCGACAATGTTTTATATGTTAAGAAAAAATGAAAAAATACATGTATCTCGACTTTATAGCTAAAAATATGCAGAACACACAAGTACGAAATGTTTTCTTTTTTATAAATGTTTGATAGTTTACAGTAAGTAAGTAAATAAATATCTACGGCCGGCTAGTTAGCGCATGCGCCGAGAATTTGGTAAGTTTAAATTACAATGAAAGTTTTTTATACGTAAATGTAACGAAAAAATGTGTGCATTAATTTACCACAAGCCTACGATTGTTATCGGACCGCTTTTAAGTGGTTACAACGAGTTTAAATGAGTTTTACAAAAAATACCTTTACAATTTCTTGCTGTGAAGAGTTGCTTGAAGGTTTGGAGGTTGCTTGAAGTTTTTAAGCCACTATAGGCCTACTGATGAAGTTGAAGAGTTGAACTGGATCGCTCAGGATCATTGAAGAATCTCTGGAATCGCTCAGGATCATTGAAGAATCTCTGGAATCGCTCAGGAACCTGGAGGAAAATCTCTGGACTATTCCTGGAGAGTTGAAGAAAGAAGTTTTTTCTCTGGTTTAAATCCGGATCGTTTGGACCATGATGAGGTCCTGGAGAAGTAACGAAGTTTTGCTAATTGAATCCGGTTCGATGGGACCATGTTGAGGGTTCTGGAATAAACCCTATGTTGTGCCAGTTTCCCAGGACGGCCAACAATGTGTTACCGCCTTTTTAAACTGCATCGTTGTATTCTAAGTGGACTGTAATATTTTTTCTCCTCAACTCCATTCAACAAAAACAATGAACACTTTTATTTAACCATTTATTAAACTTGTTAAATAAAATAAAACAACAACGTAACAAAGGATTACCTTAAACTAGTAATCAATGAACAAGTATTATAATTAATATGTGCTTAACAAGCACTAACACATATTAATGGAAAAAAATGAATTAAAATAAATGATCACATCATTCAGAAAATATTGTTTTGCGTGTGTTCTGCGTGAGTGATAATTAGACACTGGTTTAAGAAAGCATCGAGGAGCTTTGCATCGTATTTCTATCCCTTCTCCCCCGCCTAATTGTTCTAGAAGTTTTTTAAGCTTTTTATGCTGTCTCTCTCTCCCGCTTGAGATGACAAGGACCAACTCAAATCACGCCATCATGAGTTTAGGGCGGACTTGACAATCGTCACGTAATCTTAAGAAATCCGTTATAGTTTTGCGCGGTAAATATATTGGCCTACGTGTTAATCGTAGCGTATTAAAAAAACTGTTTGTCGATGTCTCGCGTCTGAAGGTTGTTTTTCAAATGCATCCCGGTGCGGCGTTGCCGGTTTGAACAAATATGAGTTCACATGTTTAATTATTAAACATAGGGTGTTATCGCTGTAATACATAGCTGATTGGATGAAATTTGACACATGACTCTAAATTAAATAATTTGATTGGTTACTATAGTTAGTAAAAAATTATCTTGTAAATATCTCGGAAGATCGAATTTTCACAGACATGAGACCTACATTTTTCGCCGATTTCGCGCATTATTCTTTGACTTTTGGGATAGGTTTTCAGAAATATTTATTTAATTCACACACGTTTGTTAAAAAACCAAAAAATTCCTATATACCTATACAGTGTAGCGTGTTTTTCGGGGATTAGACGGAACTTGTGCTGTTCCAGCCCTAATCGCCTTATTAGTTGGCTAATGACTAGCCACCACAACAGTGGACTGTATAATTATGTTCGTTCTCGTTGACTTTGAAGAGGTGGAATAAAATGCGAGGCAACAAAACTCCACTGAAAAAAAAATTGAAAAAATCGCTATTTTGACCCCCAAGCAAGCAGGACCGTACCAAACATGTTATTTTAATCCCAAAAACCATCAGGTTATATCAGAATTTTGAGATGAATTAATTAATCATTGCTTGGAAATGGTTGACAATCAGAGTAGAAAGCTGAATTTGCGTAATTAGCCCGTTAAGTGCCAAGAACAGTAACCCCCCTGCTTGGCGGTTCTATTAATCCTAGATGGCCCTTAACATGTTAAAACAGTTCGTTAAAGCCTGCAAAAAAAAAAGGTTTATGGGGTCACAGTAAAAGAACAAGAGTGTTTTTAATACAATAATTTAATATATGTAAATATTACAATACAAATTCAATGAATACAAACATATAAAATATATTAATGGTAAAATGAATTTATATAAACTACAATTGTATATATATCAACACCAACAACTGTTGAGAAAAACTCGTTATACAGACAACGGAATTTTCTATCTTAAGGTTTACTTATTATTATCTATGTTAATAAATACTTAGATAACGTATATTTCTATAAAATATGTCAAATTTAATAGGTTCAAGTCTCGTTTTCTCCCGCTAACTGATAATGGTGTTTTCTGAGTTTCGCTAATCTGTACCGTTCTTGTTCCAACTCTTTTTCTAACTCCAGAACTCGTACTTGGGAATCCATCTCGAGCCGTTTCGCTTGATGGAGACTTAGATTAGAAACGTCAAGCTCCTCTGTAAACGAAATGTTTTATCAAATAAAATAAGACCCTTAAATGATGATCATTCTTACCCGATTCATCTATAAGTTCACTACAATCTTTAACGGTGGCAACGACGTTCCCCGTCGCCGTGGTAACTCCTTTTGACGCCTGCGTCAACTGCTGCAAGTTATTACTGTTTCTATCAGCTTTTACGCGACTAGCTACGACTAATTGAGCTGTGGAAGCGGCTATTTCTTGAGCTGCCACTACCAGTTGTTCCAGTTTTCCGTTGCTTATCACCACCTTGTCGGCAGCGGCTCTAAAATATTTTTTTCCAACCTTTCACACTCCGCTGTTTTGTCAATTGTCAATACTTACAATAAAAGTTTAGCTGCGACTGCCACAGCTTTGGCAGCAGAAATGAATCCGTCAGTCCATCGGTGATTTCTCTTGTAAAATTCCTTAGCACTAGCCGTCCCCTAATAAAAGACGATTTAATGGTCGAAATCAAATCTTGAACAAAAAATAACTTACTCGGCCTTGAGCAACTATTTCGCCTTGTAATAACTTCGATTTTTGAACTAATAACCTAATAGCTTGCATTAACGTTGTACACGAATCCAAAATTTTCTCGTTAACCTCTAATTTTATGCCAGAATCTGCTGCTCGCGACCTTGTCAACATATCCTAAAAGAAATTGTCAAAATATATGACTAGTGACAACTATGACAGAAAACAAAAGCTAAATGACAGATGACATATAGTTGAACATAGAGGTTAGTTTTTACCTGAATTCTATTGGCCGCTTCTTCAATAGCCTTGTCCATGGCAGACATTTCACTGTCTATCATGTCGGCCAGAGTTTCGGCCTTTTCTCCTAAGAGTGAAGCACTTATGCTATCTGCCAACGCTGCCAATTCTTCTAATTTCTCTCTTGCTTCTTTGGCGACGGTTTCGGTGTTCTCGTTTTCTTTTAAAGAGTTTAGAAGTTTAAGAACTATTTTTCCCAAGACTTTACAAGTTTCTGCTACTTCTAAAAAATCACAGTGGAGGTTAGTAATACAAGAAATATATTTTAATGTAATGTTTTAACTTACTTTCACCGAAAGAAATATCCGGACTGGTGTTACAAGTAGCTCTCCCTTGTAAAATATACGTGGCAAGCCTGTGAGCGAGCTTATTTGCAACTGTAATAATTGTTGCATAATCCTTTGGAGAAATATTTGTACTTTCGCTTAACGATTGTTTACAACCTTCCGTTAAACTTCTTAGGTAATCAGGGGTGCAGATAAGAGCTGTTAAAGCTGGGTTATCGATTTCTTCGATAGCGTGTTTGAGTATTTCTTCGCTGCTCTCCACACTTTTGGTAACCATTTCTTTTAATTTATTTTGTACTTCTTTTTGTTCTAAAAGTATACATAACATAAACATGACGTAATATTAGTTTTTGAAGAAACGATTGCACCGTACCTTTGTCTAATTGCCTCTCGAGGTCCAGAAGCTTATAAGACAACTCCTCGGAAGATTTTTTAAGATCTTCTTTCTCTTGAATTATCATAGCGAGTTCGGTTTTTACGTTATCTTTTTCTCTACACGCATCCATCACACTTTTTTTGAGTATCTAGAAAGCAACAAACGTTTATGTAATATGTTGGTTATTTATTTAATTGGAGCTTACTTCAGTCTCCATATTGAAGAGTTCCTTATCTTTTTGTAAGGCAGAGAGCTCGGTACTTTTTTGTTTTTCTTCATCTTGTAATCTATCATTTTCTCTTTCTAAATCGGACAGTCGTTCAATGCTTTTCAAGGCACCAACTAATTTTTTTTCTACTTCAGCTTTCTTAAAACCAAAACAAATTCAAAATAATTCAAGGTAAAAGCCTGGCTCAAGGTTTATTGATCGTTAAAAGATTTTTAATCGTTACTCACCTCTCTAATTTTTTGAATATGTTCATCCCTTAATTTTACATAAAGCTCTTTAAGTTTATCAAATTTTTCGTTTTTTACTTTTTCTAAAAAAAAAATATTTTTATAATTAGAAATGTCCCTCACTATAAACAGTGTGTTCTGGAGGTCATCAGAGTCCAGAAAAGGTTTTTTAACTTTTAAAATCAAGTTTACAGTCGGAAATTTTAAACTGTCCTCTTAAAAGATTTTTTTTACTACAAAAACGATCCTCTTAATAAAATATTTTGCAAGAAATTTGAAAATTAATCTTTGTAGTTTTTACCGAACGATTCTACTCTCCTTTTATTGACAAATTGTTTAAAAATATAGATGTATAAACAAAATAAATTATTTTTTTTTATTAAAATATAAATTTTTTTTTGTAAAACTCACGTTCAGAATCCTGCGTTTGTGCGACAGCAAATGATTGACTTAACAAATCCTCTTTGACCTGGCGTTCTTGAATAAGTTCACTTTTTTTGGTAGCAAGTTCAGTCTCCAAACGTCCAATTTTATCACGTAATTTTGTAACGTCTTTTTCGTTTTTTCTCACCATCGCGTTTACTTCGTGCCTAAACATAACGAAATGTTAATAAATGTTACAAAAAAGACATTTTTATAAGTTATCGATTGGTCTAAACTGTATTTTTTAAAACGTTTTAACCGTATTTTGACAACTTTCTTGTATTTTGACATTTATTTGACAGGCAAGACAAATGTATGTTTGTTCATTTTGTCATAGCTCAGCGGTAGAGTGCTCGCTTCACAACGAGACGTCTAGCGTTCGATCTCCGAGAAAATCAAATTGTGTCATACCTCGGAGAGCATGTACGACCGTCTATCATCGCTATATATGTAATTAAGGCATGTAGAAAGTGACAGTTGCAACTTGAAAATGTATTATTCTGTATACACAAATGTTAGACCTATTAAAAATTATTATTAATAGTTATTATTATTATTATTAGAGGAAAAGAAGTAATTCAGCATAACAATAAACAACTATTTGTACCGGCCATGTCATTTTAGCGGGATGGTCGTGTTGTCCGAGTAACTGAAAATCGCCATCATGTTGACAATTGCAAAGTTCTTACCTTAATTTTTCGCAATGTGATCTCAAAAACTCCCGCTCTTTCATAAGTTCTTCTTGGGCAGCAAGAAGCATAGTTTCGTTGACGGTTTCTTGAATAGGCGCCCCATCGGTGGTGTCGATGAGATTACCTTCAATGAGAGGTTCTTCTTCTTGTTCTGGTTCTTGGGGAACCACCACTTCTTGGGTAACATACGTTCGAAAATCGCCCATTATTAAAAAATTGGGAGGGTTCTGAAAAAAATTTTTTTTTAAAACACTGATTTTATTTGGTTGCATCTTATGGGTTGAAAATTGACAAATTCATACACTAAACAATTTACACAATGTTCGTAACTTTTAAAAACCTGATATCCCTGTTAGGATTCACTGGAATTTGGCATAAACCAATAAAAGTTAAGCAGGATATTTTTTTTGCTATATTATTTAAAATTCTTGTAATAATTTATGTAGATACCTTCATGATATTTGGAGCATAAATTAAAAAAATCTTGTTCGAAAATATTGACTTTGAAACTACTCTGAATCAGAAATACTTTTTGCGTTATTAATCATTTTTAAAATTCCATTTGGCTGAGACCGTTCTCCAATAAAAATCCAGTAGAATGCGGTGTGTGAAAAAGAGTATAAATGTTTATAATTAGTGTCAAAAGGTATCATAAAGATATGAAAGTTTTATTTGATAATTTTATTTGCATATAGATTGTAAATGTTAACAACTACATGTCATAATTCATTCCTCAATGAAATTATTTACGACAAAAGAAACACAGTTTTAATTAACATATTTTCCACCTAGTTTTAGTTCAAATGTACTTTTTGAGGAGCTATTAGGTAATATTGTTTTCTGATGCTTTCAAATAATTTTTAATTTTATTTTTTGAACGATTTCTACAATTTTTTAATTATTAATTTGTGTAAATATTGTAACATTGTTTTTTTTATAAATTTTTTACTGTTATTCATTTTTTTAGTAATTTAAACTGTACATTAATTGGAAAAAGATCTTGGATTGGACATTTGACAAATAAAAGCGAAAAGCGAATATTTAAGATTTTAAATAACAGAAAATAAAGTTAAAAAAACAGAAGAAGAAGAAGAAGCCTAATTTGAATAAGAATGAAAATATGTAGGTATAAAAAGAAATTAATATGGATTGAAATTAAAAGAAGATTGATGAATACTATATAAATAAAAGACATGAAGTGATAGAAAAAATAAAGTTAAACATTTAAAATTTTGAATTCTAAGACTGAAATTGTATTTGCATTGTAAGGATACAAAAAAATCGAATAATAAATTTAGTTTTGATGGTTTTTATTTAATCCCACAAAATTTTAATAAAAAAATATGTTTTAAACATCAAAAATCTATAAAATGTTGACATTTTGGGCGATTTTTACGCAAGAAAACTTAATGAGTCTTGTAAAAAACTGCTTTTTTTATTAATTACACTAAATTTGAAATAAATCACTTTTGTTTGAAAAAAATCCTTAAACATTGATAATTTCTTTAAGAGAAACCATAGTTTTTAATTAATATTTACATCTGAAATAAAAAAGTAAAGTTTAAACAGTTTTTCTATTAATTTATTATTAATATTAAGTAAAGATAAAATCAATTTTTGATTCCAAGGTTACTCAATTGCTATAAACCTGCATAAAATTACATTTTCTTTCAAAAACTAAATAAAAATCTTTTCACTTGAAAACAAAAAAATATTTAGGCTTCATAAAATAAACATTTGCTAAAAACTGGTGGGCCAAAAATTTGGGTTTCTATGAATATGGAATTTTTCGTCTTTTACTAGATTTACTATGTATTTAATACTCTTATCATGCTGTCAACGCCCACCTACTAGGCTGAAAAATTTAAATTCGCTATAAATTTGTCATTTTTCAAGAATTGGTGAAAAGAAAATTTGGATTTTTATCAAAAATTACATGGAAACATTAACTGGAAGTGCAAAAATATGAAATATTTCGCCTTTTACTAGATTTATTATTACATGAGCTACTATCCACAATCATGCTCTCATCTTCTATCTACTAGACTAAACAAATTAAAATTGAATATAATTCGGTAATTTTTCAACCACCCGACTTATCACGCTGTCAAGGCCCATCTAATAGGCTGAAAAATTTAAATTCGCTATAAATTTGTAATTTTTCAAGAATTGGTGAAAAGAAAATTACATCGAAACATTAACTGGAAGTGCAAAAATATGAAACATTTCGTCTTTTAAATGAGCTATTATCTTCTACCTCTCATCTTCTACCTACTAAACTAAAAAATAAATAAAATTGACTATAATTCGATGATTTTAGATTTTTAAGAACCGGCTTGCGTGAAATAAAAACGACATAAACAAAATACGAACATACTTTTCAGACGGTAAAATAATTAAACTGTGATGAGTTATAATTATTTTTTTTAAAATCATGCATTAAATCTTAAATAAACAGTTAGTATATCTTTCAAATTATGTAAATGTTAGACAAAGCGATAATTACTAGATTTATAATGTACTAAAAATGACGCGTTTGTTATTTTTTTTTTCAAAACATCACAATAAATTAATCTCGATATAAAAACACATGCATGAAAATAAACTCTTTATTTAATAAAATAATTTTTAAACTGTCACAAAAAAAATAATCGAAAAAAAAACCCTTTAATATTTTTTTAGCTTAAATCTATCAATACGCCAACATTTTCATCTCGAGAATTATCCACACTATCGCTACTAGTACCTTCGCTAACATTACCATTACCGTCGGAACTGTCATGCTTTATTTCGATTTCTTTTAAAGATATACATTTTATTAAATCTTCTTCTAAATCCGTTACCTCTGGTAAAGGCGGAATCGCTATGAGGTCCTTGAAGTACTGCAGGTTATTAGTACTTTCGTAGAACTTTTTCAGCAGCCTGAATTGTTTTAGGAATCGCTCGCGGTGTCCGGAAAGCGTGTCGGGCGGCAGCGTCATGTGGAGCTTAAACATGATCTTGACACAGTAGTCGTATAGTTTTGAAGCATCCTGTATGCAAGCGATTAACGGAGCGAGACGGCATTGCCCTGCGCTCGTCATCGAATTCGATCTTGCCATGTTTAGGGAGCCAAAAACTGGAAACATAGAATCGATCAAATGGCTGTACTTTAATTTGAAACTGCGGTATATTCAATAATAATTTTTTTTGAAATTTATACTCCATGTACAATAATGAAAGTCTATTTAATTAACATTGTCAAGGTGTCTCCATCTATCGGATTCCAGTGAAAACACATTGACTTACCCATCGAGTCGCCTTATGCCGGTAACTTCATTGTTTGACAGTTTCACCTAACTTAACTTTATTAGCAAGGTTATTGAATTGAATTAAAGAGGTCCGAGGAAAGAATAAAGAAAATTTTACTGGGATTTACTCAAGACAGATGCAACGGTTGAAAGAATAGCAAATAAAAAAAATAATGTAGGGCTTAAACTGAATTTTTTAAATCCCTATGACAATTTTGTAAAGTGGTAAAGTTCATGCAACGGGGAGTTCAGTCAGTCTGGTGTAGAAGTTTATATAGCCAGGGACTGGCGGTTTTACATGCTCTCCGAGGCACAGTGGATTGCGAAGCGGACACGATACCGCTGAACTATGACAATTTTATAATAATACGAAAAAATGAGAACACAAAAAGGTGGACTATAAGAAAAAGTTAAAACTACAATGTAGAAAAAAAATTTCATCTATTTTTTTTTAGATTAAAATTTAAATAAAAAGAACTTTAAACGGTATATTCTAAAACAAATAGGTCAGAAACCCAAAGGATAAGATTTTTATCGCTTTATTGAAAAACAATTTAATCGAGATTAGTCTTTGTTTATATAAATTTTTTATAGAAAACATTGTTTGTATCGAATGACTATAAATAATTTATTGTTACAATGATATTTTCTGTCGAATATCTTCAAATGGCAACATTGTTTAAATAAAACTTTTTTAAGCTTTTTGCAAGTACTTTTTTAACTTTTTTAACTCTAAAAATCAACAAACAAATATTTCTCAAACTTACCTGCTTCTTGTAAATCCAAAATATGATCCAAATAATCAAACATCTCAACGGTCATTTCAAAACTGAAACACATTTATTTTTTGGTCAATAGTCAATATAAACCCGACGATATTAATTTCATAATTAAATAAATGATAGAATAACTACATAACTTTAAACTTACTAATTATTAATATCATTCCCAGCAATAGACTCCAGTTCCTCGGCTGTAACCCCCAAATGTCCTGGAAATCTGGGATTCCTCCTATGAAACGCTAACTTATTTATTAGTAAAGATGTATATAATCGAATCATTCTCCCATAACCTTCCTTTAAATGACCCCAGAGCTTTCCTATTTCATCCAAATCGTTCTTATGTCGTTGGCTGTCTACTAGGCAGAGTGGATGGCCTTCTCTTAACACCTAAAATAAGTAATACATTATTCAAATTCCTACTAGAAGACCCTTAGGTAAGGGGAAACCCCTAGAGTAACTCTGCCTGTTAAATTTCTGAAAATACCTTTCGTTCCATTGCCTCAGTTAATTTTTAATTACTTATTTATCGATTTTATAAACATATGTCTCTGTATCTACTCTATTAATCAAAATGAACGTTTTTACTGCAGTTTGTAAATATTTAAAGACAGAAAACAGTCCCTCCAAAAATGTCTTCAACATACAAATTATTTTTTATACTTTTGGCCACAATAAGCTTTTAGGGTCATCATTAGAATTATTTAAAAATGATTTATTTACCTTGTGTACGACGTGGCACAATTTCCATGCCACAATCCTGTCATCCATTGCGGGAAGACGAAGAGCATATGCCCAAAAAATTTTGGCGCTCTGTGTGTGAAATGTACCGATGATGGCCGAACGAACATGTTTCTGTTTTACAGGTGTTTCGTGGCTGTTTATAGCTTTTTGAAGTGCCTGAGCCTAAAATGCATAAAAGTAGTCTAAAATTGTATTGTTCCAAATCGCGTTTTTGAAAAGAATGGTAGATATGGCGGTTCATCTGACATACCAAAATATATCGAAATAAATTTTAGAAAATCTGTTTTAAACTCAAAATGGTTTTTTGGGAAGTAAATAGACTTAAGATAATTTTTATAACATATATATTTATATTTTTTATTGTCTATTAGTTAACACCACGGGTGCAGAGCATATTTTAAACTAAAAATTAGAAATTTTGGAAAAAATCAAATCTAATTTTTGACGGTAAAATATTCTGGGGTTTTTGGAGTCGCTGATTATTAATATTTATCAGAATAACAATTTTTTACAAAATTTCCCGGAATTGCAAGGATTTTTTTTGGAAATTATTTGCATATTCATTAAATTAAATATTAATATTAAAAAAACACTGTTCCGTATCAAATGACGTTATTCAAAAATTTTAATTTTTTACATTTACATAAAAAATAAAATCATTTTAGCGCGGTCTCAATTTTAAGCATTTTTTTCAGCTACTTATGTATTAAAAAATGCTCGTTTTTAAAGTGTTTTTCATCAAATTTATAGATTTATTTTTGCAGAACACGAAATTTTTTTTTTTATAATTAACGCACACATTCTTAGATGTGCTACCATCTGATAAATTAAATTCCTTACTCGTTTGCTAACGCACACGTTTTTTGAAAAAACCAGCAAAAAAAAATCAATTTTGTTTTATTAAAAAAAACACATTTTAGCAAAACCAAAACAAAATTACGGTTTGTACAATTTATTTGCTCTACTAATAAAATGGAGAAAACAAAATTAGTGTTTGCTTAGGTCATAGAAAAAAATCGATTTAAGAAAACCTGCTAGATAAGAAACGCTATTTTCTAATTAAACCGACTAAAATAGACATTTACGTACATTAACACGCAAACTATAAAACAAAAACAATTTTTGTACTAAATCTGATTAAATATAAGATTTTCCATGATAAATAATTCTTTATGACGTCTATTAAATGTAAACAGAATTTAGTCAATATTAAAATTTGGTTTTACCAAAACTATTTTCGTGGAATAAAAATATTTAATCAATTCTGTTAACTCTACAAATTGTCTCAGTTTGTAGAAAAAATGTGATTTATATGGAAGTGTTAGTACATCACAAAAAGCAAAGCACCAAAAGCAAAGCAAGGATAATTAAATCTTTTTTAATCCTGGACGGTCAAATTCAACTTTGGTTGAAAATATTATTGACGCAGTTTCAAAATTGGCGGGCCTGAGACACTCTAGCTGTAGTTTAAGGGTTTGAACTCCTCTCTAAATAAATCTCTAAAAAAAAATCATAATTTCCCCCTAAAACAAAGTAACCTTAACACCACTGCTTACCTAACGCCTACCTCAGCACGATTTTCTCCCTAGCGATAGAAGACAAACACCTGCTAGCAACAATATTATTTACACAGACGTGACATCTAAAATAAAGCAAATCCACCTGATTTAGATACAAAACAAACGCAATCTGATAAAAAAAACACCTTCTACTCACGTATTTCTCTAAATCTCTCGGACTGTACTCTCTCGCCATATTTTTTTTTGGAAGGTCTCCACTATCCACTAAAAGGCATGCAGCAAGTACTTATTGTTAAATAAAAATTAATTATAGCTAGGTATCAATACGCATGCATAATCTGAAAACAAAATATTTGACTGGATCATTAGATACAGGTACTATATTGAGTCGTCAACCTGATACCGATAAAATGATAACGAGAGACAGGACTGGATTCAAAAATTTTTTCAAGCTCACGAATTGATATTATGGTAAAAGAATGCTTAAAATTTGTATTATCACCTGCAAAATCTCAAATCCACACCTATGAATCTGTATCTATTAATCCTTTAACGGTTTATCTATTGTAGATCCCTTCATTTTTCAGGTAGTTTTGGAAGAGTTGTATTATTTTGCATTCGGAAAACAAGGGAGCATAATTATTTTTATTCCTGACCCGGCTATTATAAGCTTGTATCATCATTGTTACGCTATCAATAAACAGGGTCATAACTCCCTTGGGATATTAGAGGTGCCTTAATTTCCCGTTGTCAGGCTTAATTCCTGTTGTTTTGACGTTTGTTGAATATCGCTGTCAGTGTTTCATTATATTTAGTGAATTTCATTGCTGCTTATTTTATTAAAATCAATCAGAAATAAAATAATCTATGTAAGTACTTCGGGAATTAATGAGCCTTAATTACCTCAGGCAATTGCAGTCCCTTGGGCTAGAGGCCCTCGGGAATGAAGGCCATTATAATTCCCTTGATACAAAAATTACTATTAAACGTTTACCAAACATGTAGTTTTATTGAGTTTAGACTCTTTTTGAAAATTTGTCAATTTTGTCGAAACGTCAAGAATTAAAAATATTTTATTAAAAAAAAGTGATTTTAATATTCAAGAGGAAGACTGTGCTAAATTATAGTTTACAAAAATATAAAACTACTTACTACTTCTATATGTGTTAAAAAATACTAGATCTTCGGTGTCAATAATTTTTTTCTAAGTAGATTTCGATATTATTCACTTGCTGTATCAAATACTTGTTAACGATCACCTCCCAAGTAACCAATATTATTGTTATTTGAGATGTTATTTAAAGATTCCATCATGATGTATACCATTCTAATCAAACAAGTATGCAAAAAATTTGAGACAAAAACAATTGTATTTTGCATGCGGTTGTCAAAAAACGTGACCATTGAACCAGATAATTTAAACTTAAAGGGTAATAACAAATAATTAAGATAAAAATGTAATGCAATTGCGCGATTTTGGATCATAATTTCAAAAATGACTTAAATTACAGAACAGTTGTAATAATGACGTCTGTAATTTTCTGAAATAAAACGCTTGGAGTTCAAAAAAGTTACATTTCTACAACCACCTACTGTCAACATTTTTAAATAAATCACAGTAGCTAAAAAAAATTTACATTACTTCAGAAAATCGAGTCCATATAGATGTGAGCCTATGACTAGGATGTAACTCCTTAAAAATAAATAAAACATGCCGCCAATGTACATCAATTCACTTGTAAAATACTTAAATTTAAATGGAAGTGCCAATTTTATTGATAAAGTAATTATTATCTCTAGTTTAATGTCCATCATCCAGTCAATCATCTACTAAAAATTGTCTGTATATCTCAATTATAAAGGTTGTCTCGTACCGCCTACACTCTACTCTACATTCTATATGACTAACACATAAAAATGAAGCGGTATTGATATTATACTATATTTGTATCAATAATAAATCGGTAACCCAACTCAATTAGTTACAAATCTATTTCTTAAGAATAATTATTTTAATAGGTACACATTCTGACGAATTGTGAATCATTTTTTTGTGAATGGGTGGTACTTTTGTAAGTGAATCAACAGAGGAGATTGCTTTAAAAACAAATAAATTTGCGAAACTGTAACATCCTTTTTAGGTGGATGTGATTAATTTTATCAATTATACACTATATCCTGTTAATCAACAGGCAAATTAGAAGGGCTAAAATGTCCATATCTTAGGAAATACAAACATACCTGTGACTTTTCAAAGATTTCTCTTTCTATTTCTAGACTAGTTTTCCTTGGATGAAGCACTCTAGGTAAGGAGAGAGAAGCCATCTCAGAAAAACAACTTTATAAATTTGGTTAAACGTAAACACACATTATATTATAAACTAAACTGGAGCTTTCACTATTTACAAATAACTAGAATAAATTCATTTGACAGGAAAATAGGAAAAAATAAAGAGGACGACACTGACAAACACTAACACATGGAAAGCCAAATGAAAACTTTTCTAGAATTGATAATGCAAACATAGACTTTTTGGAGAATGCTCCTAGACCAATGGTCAGACAGAAAATGCCGATGATAACCGATCGTGGAAAGGTCATACTTGCTGTGACTAAAACTACATAAACGAGATCTTTGTATTCTTTAAAATATTTAATTTAGTAAAAATATGCTAATTCTAATCGATTTCTAAACATAAAATAAAATCAATTATATCAAATTATATAATTTTACTTTCTTAAAAGCAGTAGAAGTGGTGCTAATGGCTATATAAATAGCTGTATTATAATGACGTCACATACCTTTACAAGCAAATTGAAACAGAATAGATTTTTCTTTTATTAAAGAAAATAATATTAAAGCAAAGGCTTATTATAAAACGTTGTCTAATATACTGAAACTACTGGCATAAACGGCTTACAGTTTTGATTGGTTTAAAATGATGTGGAATCGAATTAGATGTTTTTGAAATACTGGAGTTAAATGACATGATGTCATGACGTTGACGTCATAGTTGTCAATGTCAAATAAAAGGTCATGTTTTAATTTTCGTCCAAAATTTTATACCAAATAGTTTTAAATAAACCTTAACACAAGTAACTTCAATTTACACTTAGTAAAAAGTCAGCAAGTGTTTTAGGTAAGTTTTCTGCTTTAAAAAGTATTTGATAGGTTTGCGATCCACTGGTTGCTTAGTTTTTTTTTGCGAATATAAAATTTGTCAGTTTTCATTTGATTTGAAAGCATGAGGGTTTGAGTTTACTCATTATTGATTTCGTTTAAACTGCCTTACAGCCAAGTCATACAATCTTCGAGTCATTATTAACATGCTCCTTCTATGGACCAAAGTAAAGACATATTTGGATTAAATTCTAAATGTGGAAATGATTTCCATGAAGTCTTGCGGTTTCCAAACGAAAAGAGGGTAGTAGCTCGACGCCGTTGGGCTATTTTGGCTAAAGCCTTAAAGGTATACCGTTTTCAAATAAGATTGTTAGATTTGTGGTTTGATTTTTCTTTAATTTTTCCGATTTTTGCATGTGCATTTAGTTTTTTGTGTATGTTGCTGGCTGTATTGCCACAAAATATTGGATCCTTTAAACGATTTAGTGCAAATTTAATAAATGTGGTTTTCTGGTTTATAAAAATTATAACCTCTATAGCACTAGCATTTTATTTTGGAACCAAATTAGGTATAAAAAATTGTATGATTATTTTTTGTTATATTTTCTCCATTTGTTTATTCCCGCATTTTATGTCTGTAGTTTTTTCATTAGCATGATTTTTCTTTTGTGATACTTTTTTCTTGGCACCTATTCATCTATTTCCAAATGTAATTTATTAAAGAGGAACAATATGGTTACGTACGGTTTGCTTACAGTATGCAATTTGGCTTTTCATCAAACTATTAAACTAGTCTAAATGATCTATAAAGACATCCAGTGATGCATGTGCTTACACAATAGTTAGTTTTATCAAAATTTTGATACTTGCCCAAAATTGTAGTGTTTCGGCAGATTTGTTTATTTGGAAGGATCAAACAAATTATATTTTCTTATTATAGCATGCATAATAATTTAAGTTACTACAGATCCAAATGTTTTATTGTTTCAACACTTGAGATTACTTCATTTAAGAAATATTTTAAGACATACTTTGAGATGTTGACCAAATATTTGAATGATCATTTACTTTTAAAACTAAACATTGTTGAAGTATTAAATTCTAGATGTTCAATATTATTTTTTTGGAGCTTAGACATACAGATCTGTAGATAATTTATAAAAGAATTGAGGCATTTTAACTTTGTGACGTGTGAAGTTTTTGCTTTGAATTTTAAATAAATTTAGTTCCTGTATCTTTTTTTTTATTTGTACACCTAAACACCTTTATACTCATTGTTTACAAAATCTCTAATCTGCAGAACACGAAAAACATTTTCATTAAATTTGCAGCCTCACTTGTATTGTACACAAATTAGTGTTGTGTTTAGACAAACCAAAGTTTGTTGGATTCGAAACTTTCTTGATAGCCATTTTTATTACACAAAAAATTAGGAAATATGAGTCGTTCTACTTTTTAAGGCCATATAAGAAAATACGAGAGTAAATTGAAAAATACATCATTTAATCAAAACTCATTCTAAATTTGTTAAATAATAATTTTTTTTTTTAGTTTATTATTTATTTTCTTCTGGTATATATTACATTTTTCTATGACATTTCATTTTCCTAATTCCCTGCTATAGGAGTTTTCCTCCTTTTCAGGGTGAGTAATTTATTATTACCTGTAGACCACTCCAGTGTGACTTGACAGGTCCGTACTCGCACTTTATATATTTTTTAAATCATGTAGGGAAATACAAAATAATCCAAGTTTAATTTAAAAATTAGTTCACGAACATTGACGTTTGTGTGTACTATTATTAAGGTGAAATCCAAATAGTTTGAATTAACTACGGTAACCGAAGATTAGTGGCCTTAAATTCTAGAATTGCACATTTAGACCAGGGCCAAACCGATTTTAAATACCCGAATTCATGAGAAATTCTTCCGGAAGGGGGCTAAATATACGGTTTGACAGTTGTATATTGGATTTTTACGATTTGTTTATTCTTTAAAAAATGATTGGCTCTGGTCCAATTGGTCACCTTTGAAGCCTACTTTGGTAGAATGACAGCTTAGTATCACATTAAAACGTCCTTAAAGTAGAACACACAAAGCACTTAGATTTCCATGTTCATCGTAAGTTGAAAATCTAAATCTGAGGTTTTTCTTTTTCAATAGAGTCCCACGGAAAGTCAGCCTTCAAGTCCGACCAATGAATATTCCGTACGCCGAATCTCATCCTTCATGCTTTTGAAAACCCAAGAACTTACCTCATTACCTCAAGTCATAACCAAAGCAAACCAAAACAATGACCAAATTAAAAAATATACATGGTATAAATATTCTATATGCATAAACAATGGCGAGTATTTTGTAAATGTAGGCCATAGGAATCGAACTTTTTCTGCCGAAGACCTAATGGGATTCAATAACACGGGTAACATTTGCATATGGCCGTCTGAAGAGACTCTAAGTTACTTTGTTTGCTCAAATTTAGAAATATTTAGAGATAAAAATGTGATAGAATTGGGCGGGGGAATGTCCTGCCTAGCGGGCTTATTCGCCGCTAGATATGGCAACGCGAAAAACGTTCTAGTCACTGACGGTAACAAGGTATCAGTCGAAAACGTTCAAGTTACACTTAAATGTAACGATTTTTCGCTACCAGTTAAATGCTGTATTCTAGAATGGTCCTCTTACAGCCTAAATGATCAGTACGATGTAGTACTATGCGCTGATTGCCTATTCTTCGACGATGCAAGATTGGATTTAATCAACTGCCTATGGTGTTGCCTAGCTAGCGACGGTGTCGCCTATGTAATGGCGCCTCAAAGAGGAAATACTTTGGATATGTTTATAAAACAGTCTGAGGAAAAGGGTTTTAAATGTAAGAAAATTTTAAGGTACAATAATGTTGTTTGGGAAAAACGCTTAGCACTTTTGGATAATTGTGATTTTGATGATAATATTCATTACCCTATACTCATAGAAGTGACCAAGTATTAAGTGTCCTTAGTATTTTGCATATTATATATTTATACCTATCACGATTATTATAGACGACCATATTCCTTATATATATATATATCTAGTCTGATATTTACCTTATCTGTGATAATTAATACCAATTTCCTCTGGATGTCGTTAGTGATTGTTAGACGTTTATCTATTTAAAATATCAAGATATAATAAAGACATTTTACTTATATATTTAGGACCGAGAGTCTATAAGTTTTACCAAAAATATCGTCCAACTGTAATATAAATGAAAAATTTGCTTCAAATATAAAAAAAATTGGACAAAACAAAATTTTTTTCGGTTTGTCCAAATATGTTTTCTTTCTCAAAGTAACTAAAAATCGTTTTTTTCCACCAAAACTTCTCGAAAAAACTGCTTGTCTACTGGAAATCTAAGGCAGCTAAATCAGGTGGGTGTGGTGGTTAGCGCCCGTTTTTTTTCTGCTTTTCTTGATTCAACTTATTCAATGTTTAGGATTCCTTTCTGAGAACAACCACGTTCTTTTCTGGAATATATAATAATCCCAAATTTAATCAGCGGTTATAAATCTTATTATATTTAATTTATTTTGTTTTATTCGGATACTGGTCGAATAAAACGAGTGAAATATACCTTGAGCAACTTTTTACTTTTTCATAACTTTTATAAAGTTTAATTTTACCTACTTCTTGGTCCAGAAAATAAGTATTTTACATTTTTAGTTTATTTAAAGCGTAAGCGCCGAATAAAAATTCTCATTAACCCCTTAACGCACAGAATTTTTGAAAAAACACATTTTAGAACTTAATTTTGGATTCTGGCTCAGTTTGGCCTGGTTAGCGCGCTCGAATTAACTCGAACGCCCACGTTAAAGGGTTAAACTCTCAACCCCCTCGATTTTTTCACAAATCGGCGCTTATGCAGAAAAGTTATATTTACTTATTAAACATTTAGAATATTTATATTCGCGGAGCTTATCTGCCAGTTACATATTTTTTGTTCGTTAAGTTTATATATTTTTTTGTTATTTCCTTTATGGAAAAACTGACGATAATTACAAATATTCTAGTCAAATATGTTTTATTCATTTGTTATACCTCATATCTAAACAGTCCATTAGAACGCCAATGTATTCACTATTAAATAATTATTATAGTTAAAAATATGTTCACAGTAAAAGTTTAGTTTATTAGACCCGATATAAATTTGCTAAAAAAATTCAACTTCAATAGAGGACCTGCCGTACAAAAATGAAAGAGTCTCGTCAACAGAATTTTAGAGCAAATAAGTCATCCGACTGCCATTTTTAATTTTATTTTATCCGTTTAGTATTTATTTAATATCCTAGAAGCATGACTATGCACTGTATTCAAATCATTTTCTGGGATTATAAAAGGGTCGCCTATTATTATATACCCGGCACTAATAAAGTGCACAGCAGCGACCCTATGGGTTAATTAGCGCGATTTACGTTTTAAAAATGTTTCGAACTCAAAAAATGTAAAAAAAATCAATTTTTTTGACCCGTCACTAGAATACCACCTTAATTGTCTGCTAAAATATGTGTCACGCCTATGGATCAACAATGTTTTATTCCTTTAATACTTTTGCTTCCTCAATTTTTTTTAGCAAACTTGAAGAGTCTAATAAAATAAGATTTTAGACTAGTTGCACTGTTGCCATACTTAGATGGATACACAATATATTTGAACTTACTAATTAACCTCTTTAATATTTGTCCGAATATATTAATAACAGTTAAAACGAGGAAGAGTTACGAGAATTATATTTTTCTCGATGGTCCTACAAATTATAATATAATAAATCAATTCAACCCCTCATGAGTGAACCCCAGAAGCACAGCTTGTGAGGCGGAGGAACGGCTATTATTATTGATCCGTATTGAAATATACATTTTTATGATTCCCAAAACAGAGCTGTGCTATATATTACAAGAATTTTATTTCGGTGTTAAGAAAATCACATTTGAATTTGATCTTCTAATGAGAAATTTTAACAACAATTCAGAAAATTATCCATATCATTAAAAAAACGATTTCTCATATTTTTTGTACAATTCTAGATGAAAAATTTAGTTAAAAATCGATTAGGAACAATTTTAAAATCGTACCACAATTTTTAGAGAAGCTACAAGTACATATCTGGGATGGTGTTAGTTTTTGTCACAGAAAAATTGTATTTTCACGATTTTTCTCTAGAAATCTTAAGCGGATCTGAATTTCATTAGCAAATGTAATAAAATATTAATTTTTAGACATGAAATAAACAAAATGATAAATCTCATATATTAAAAACGATTTGAGTGGTCGAGAGTTTTTTGTAATAATAGAATGGCATAAATTACAAAAAAAAAGTTATTTTTAAAAAAGCCTCTGACGCGAATATTTAAAGGACCATTGACTTTAAAACATATCTTACAGGGTGTATAAATTCTAAAACTTTATTGAAGTTTCCAATATGGGGAATTGTTAATGTTCTGTTTTTATTAATAAAAATAACACAACTTGAATTTAATATTAGTAAATCAATTAATCATTTATTGAAGAGTTAGATACATATTTCATTTTTAACAACCAAAATAACCACAATTTGCAACAAGAAGAATTCACATGTTATATATATAAGAGCTAATAAATCTAACAGGAGAGTGCCGAGTTTATTTTTATCCCAAATGTAAATCATTTGTTGGTTTTGTTATTATTACATTCGTTGCTCCTAATATATTGTTATTGTTATTTTATTGTTCAACTGCCTTAAGTAAATAATTTATATTCTGAAATAAACTTTAGTGGGTATTCAAAGAAAATTTTGTTTAAACATATGGTTTGAATTACATGATTTTAATTCTTTTTGTAAGAAACCACCTGTAGGAAAAGTTTTCTGTAGAAAAAATATTTCCCTTCAGGTGGGGACAAAATATCCTCCCAAATTTTAATGCTGTACCCTTGTTAACAGTTGTGATAGTTGATAGTTCATAATGTATAAATAAAAAATTAAAACAATTGCTCAATCACACTTTGTCACTAGAGTTTTAAAAAGATTGTTGGCACCGCTCTGTTTCCTAGTGTAAGTTTTTCTCTAAAAAACATATCAAGAAATGTAAATGTATTCAATTAAATAATATATATCTAATGTTTTTGAAATATTCTCAAAAATATTTTCAACCTCAATTTTTCGCCAATGATACAGGTATTAATAGTTAATTCTATGTAAAGGAACAAATCTTAGAAATTAAATTTCCTATCAAACTAAAGTGGTTGTTTTTCTTACCTTGTTTTGCGCAGCTAGAGAAGGATCAACTGCATTTATATTTACAGAAAGAAAAAATATATAAGACCTTTATCTCTGTTACGCGAATTCGATTTATTGAATTCGAAAGCCTAACTGAGGAAGCCGAAAGGCAGAAACCATAATTTATTCCTGGCCGCGACCAATTAAATAAAAAATAAAAATAAAAGGTCTAAACAATTCTTCAGGGCGAATACATTCAACATTATCTTTTTATCATGCATCTAAATCCACATAATACTCGTAGCTTGAAAGATAAACAGGTTAAAGTTATATCAAAATATCGGATCTTTTGTTAGAAACATATGATGATCAAAGTGAATACAAATGTTTTATTTTTTTTAAGGACGCACCATTGTATTTTTACTTTTCTAAAAATATCATTAAACCAGACCTATCTATTTTTAATGGATATAATTTATGATATATGACAAATTTGAAACACTTCGAAAGGAAGTAGGATATACAGGGTCACAATGAACTATTTTTATAATAAATTAAAAATCTAACTCTATTTAAATTTAAAACATTTACAAAATAAAAATGTTTAAAGAGTGTGACTTACATATCTGTAATAATAAAAAACTAGAAAAAAAGCTCGTACATCTGCATCAAGGGCGGATCCAGAAAATGTATCAGAAAGGGGTAATTTATTTTTCCTTCTTTTTTGGAAATCAGTAAATAAAAAGATTTGATTATTGAACACAGCACTATAATTACATACATCATATGTATTACAAAGTTATATAATAGTGAACTTGAATTTTGAATTAATTAAAAATCAGAAAATGATTTCTATCGTTGGTGGGATTCGAACCCACATTAACCCATGGGTCCAGTGCTGAGCTACCCATTCCCCCCTGACAATATAAGTCATTCGTTATGGCGACATCTAGTGACAAGGAGTTCCTGGAGCATGTAAAAAATATTGCCAGTGGGACCTGTCGGTAATAGACTGGAATTGTGCTGTTCCAGCCCTAATCGCTTTAATATTTGGCTAATGAATAGGCAAGACAAAAGTGGACTGTATAATTAGGTTACCTTGTATGTCGCTGCTTTCTGTTCATTGAAAAGGTGGAATAAAATGCGACACTTAACAAAACTCCATATATTTCTTCCATTTGATTTTTATTTAGTGTAGAGGATTGTCTCTTATTATTTAGATCAGTTAAATATGTTGGATGTTTTCCAACAGGGACCCTTTTAAAATTTCAATAAAACCTGATAGAATCAAGAAATTAATTTGATCTCAAAATTTAGATCACGTGTCATATTTTCGGGAAAATTGAATTATTTTATAAGTCAGTCTTTGACAAAATAAAGAATTAACAAGAAATCAATAAATACTTTGTTTTAATAATTTACAAAAACCACAATATTAAAATCATTAATTATATTTTTACAAATAAAATACAAAACATACAAACTCATTTTAGTAATTTAGAAAAAACTGTAATTGTTTGTCCATAAAAAAATATTACAATCTTAATATTTTAAAACGTAAAAAAATGTTATAATATTAATTGTGAAGAACTATTATTTAGTATAATGTTATGTTTCTTCTGCATATGAATGTTTAATTTGGTTTTCATGCTATAACTTTTTTCACAAACTGTACAAAAATGTCTTACGGGAGTCCCGGTATGCTTTTCAGTTATGTGCCTTGTTAATGTCGTTTTATTCAAGTATGCTATCCCACATATATTACAAACAAAATCTTTTGTCCTATTTAGAGTATGTTTTCTCGAATAATGTTTATCTAACCAGGATTTAACTTTAAATGTTAGATCGCACTCTGGACAAGACCAGTTTCTTTCGTCGCTATGTTTTAATTTCATATGAGTCTTTAGCGTGCTTTTGGCGTTAAAACCTTGTCCGCAAGTATCGCACATAAATCCTCTGAAGTTTATGTGAATGTTTCTATGAACAGCTAAGCCATTTCTGTACTTGAATTTTTTACCGCACATATCACATGTATATCTTTTCACTGAAGTATGCACTAGTAAATGGTCTCTGAGGTATGAATTTTTAATAAAAGCGGCACCGCAATGTTCACAAATATGAGTTTTATGACTGTTATAATGTTCTTTTAATTCATCAACAGATGGCAGTGTTTCTTTGCAAATCTGACATTTACGATTTTTCTCATCGAACTTTATACTTTTTTTTGGAGCTTGTTTTCTAATAAAATTAATTTCATTTGTGGCTGGAGGTATTTTAACGGTTATTTCTGTACTATATTGTTCGTAATGGTAATTTTCTATATATACACCATGTTTTTGAACCATGTGTGAACTAAATCCTACTTTATATAAAAATGAATCACCACATTCTTGACAGGTATATTTTCTAGACCTTATTTCTTCATTGCCTAATTCATCAAAAATTCTAGGTTTCACTTTTAAATCTGGTAATATTTCTGGAAATTCTCGGCTCTCTTCTTTGGCTATCCAGTGTGATACAGTTTTATCGTGGTTACTAATGTCTTCATCTACACATTCTTCACTCTCTCTATAAGATTCAGTTTCGCATTCAACATAATTATCATAATCTTGTTCATCTAAGAAAAATACGTCCTCTTTCTTGTTAACATCAATATTTACATTTAGACTATTAACTCTCCCTTTATAATTGTTTATTAAACTTTTAAAATTTATTATTATGTGTGTGCAGTCTTGACAAATCTTTTTGGGTGCAGAGTTATTTTCTTCTATCTAAAATTCAGATATATTTAGTCCCTATGAATAAGTATTTATTCAGAAAATATATTTTATGATAAAAGTAAAATACCTTTAAAGTTGATAAAGAATTAAAAATTGCTAATAAACTTAGGCCTTCAAAGAAAGGTTCAAAAAATGGATTCATGTCAGCGTCTTCATTTTTTCTAAAACATATTAGGCATACATTTGTCATGTTGGTTTTAGAGATGCTATAAATCTAGAATTTGCGGTTTATCTTTATTCAAAAAGAAAATTATGGCAATTTTCGTAACCTAATTTCTGTTTTGGTTATAACTGTCAGATTCATCTAATTTTCTGTACGTAAACGGTCTTTAACTTTACAAGACACTAGACATAATTTTCTTCTACAAAGGTTATGCAATTTTTGTTTCATTTGTGACTTATGGGTTGCATACAATTTAGGGTTTTTGTCACTCTTGTCTTGTGTGCAATAACTATGATTTATATGGATTTTTGTTCGTTCTTTTATCAAAATACGTGCTTTTTGTGCTCTAAAAAAACTTAAAAATCACAAGAATATTGGCAATTTGTATTTTAAATACTAATTCATCTGTCATTTAAATAAATCCAAAGGCGTATCATCGGAATAAGCATTTTCGTTAAGGATAATTATTTAGGAAATGTTTATATTTTGCTTGCTAAAATAAAATTTTTTAATTAGTTTGTTTACAATTTTTAATCTAAAATAATGCTTAACTACTTTTAATTAACTATGTTCGTAGAATTTGGTAGAATTAAGTTAAAAAAACCCAGTGTTTAGAACCAAGCAGTATAGAGCCACCACTGGTCGATTGATTTACTTAACCTTGTCTTATTTGTCTTACTTTATTTAATTCAGATTGGTATAGCTCTTTCTTTGTTCCTCTTGTTATGTGATCCAGTTTTCATGAATTTCATACATAAACGAAAGGAGCTTGAATAAAAAACGTTGACTGTTGACTGAAAGAAGGAAACAATTTACGGTATGTCAAAGTACAGTTAATTGATTCAATTCTTGGTAAAGTTTAATTAAAATCATCAGAATCTCTACGGTAAGTTGTGTCCTAATTCATCTTAATTTAGTCTTAGTTGTGACTCTTCATCTGCTTCATGTAAGTTTATTTTATTTTCAGATAAACATTTTTTACCTGGTTGTGCCACTTGTTGCCAGCTACTAACAAATTAGTTACTTCCTGTGTAGACTAGTTACTTTTAAGATGTAATCAAAAGAGACTTGTTTGTATTAGAATAATGTACAGACCCCCACAAAACAGTAACAGAGTGAATTTAATAAGGAAGAAATTCGAAAATGTCGAGAAAAACAAATCTCCTGAGAGGAAAACTGTTAGCACTAGAGATAGGAGTTACTTGATTGAGAAAAACGAGTCCCAAGAGCGAAGAGCTACTAGCCCTAGAGACAGGAGCTCTTTGATGAGCCCCAAACTTAAAAAAAGCTGTGCAGTGGAAGAAATAACTCCAAATGGAAAACATCTATTGCAAAGGCAAATAAGTGACCCGAGTAGAAGAAATATAAAAAGAACTCCTGCTTTTAGAGTAGAAAGAAGTGCTGATCGCACTGGTGGCTCCCAAAGAAATGGCTTTAATCTTGACCCTAGTACCTTATACGAGACTAAAGTCAAACAGTTTAGTGCCGTTAAAAATAACTGTGATAGTAACAGCAATTTTTTAAGTAAAGAAAAGAGTGAGCTTAAACCTCTTTTAGATAATACTAAAAATGTGCCTTTGTTAAGTAAATCGAAAAGTGCTCTCGATTTTAGTTATGTTAAAAATAAGTTTTCTGAAGAAATTACAAATGATGTTTGTTGTAATAATTGCCATGACAGTACAAATTCTAAAACTGACAAATCTGATTTGTCATTATTGTATACAGAGCCTATTCCTAAAGCTTTGCGTCGAAATAATTCTACCTGCAAGGATTCTTCTTATTCCCCATCTCCGGTTTTCAGTGAAACAGGCAAATCTAGTTTTCATAGTTCTCCAGTTGGAACTAATAAGTTGAGATCGATTTATAGCCAAAGCACTTTGAAAATAGATGACCAAAAAAGGGATACGAAGAAAAATAATTCGCTAACCGATACATTGAAACTAGCTTTAAGTAAACCTTTACCTAAGGGACCGGCACCAAAAAAACCACCCAGAGCTTTCCAAATTACTAAAAGTGATTCTGGTAGTCTAGAGAACGATATATTTTTTTTAAATGATAAAGCATCAGATAAAAAACCACTTATTCATCCTAAAGCGAGGTCTTCTTTACAGAAATCCGATCCTAAGTACATGCTCATCAAGCTGGAAGACGCTTTGAGAAACAATAGATTAAGAGCGAGAAAATCTCCTAAAACAGATCTCGCTTTAAACTCTGGCGAAGATAGTGATGATGGTATTTTAACCCGCACAAAATCTAATAGAACTTTACCTAGGTTACCCAGCCAAGAAAGTGACAGTGATTGTAACACTTCTGCTTTTAATTTTAACTGCTTAAATGGCTTGAAGTTTGCTCTAACCAACTATGAAAAAATTAAAGAACCAAATTCTTGCTTTTTTGTTGGTAGTCCAAAACAGGAGCCTGTCTATGCGGAACCTTTCCACTATCGCAAAGACTCTTTAGAATCAGCCGTTATTAGAAGAGAGAGTTCCGCAAGGAGTAAACAGAGTGCCAGAAATAGTCTGTACTACATGGTAAGAATCATACATTTTTTAATTTAATGTTTTATATTGGTTATTCAAGTCCACAATGATAAAACTTGCTTCTAATACATTTCCAATATAACTCAAAACTACTGATTCTCTTTCAATATACCACTTTATATAATTACCTAATGTTGGTTTTTAAGTCCTCTTCTGAAATAAGTCATTCTAAATAGTGGATTTTTCAGTTTTTCTTTCACAAATATCTCCTAATAAAAATTGTGTGAACATAAAAATCCACGCAAAGGCGGAATTTTTTATGAAAAACTGTCAATTGTGGTAAAAGGGGAAAACGGAAAATTTACTCAAATTCTTCATTTGTTTTTTGTGATTTTAAAAACAAACAGAAATCGAAAACTAAAAACCCAAACAAAGGCAAATTTTTTTGATGAAAAATAGATTATAATTAATGAAAAAAAATACAATTAAAAAATTTGTACAATTAGAAAAAATTAATTTTTTAGTTGAAAAAAAGAAACAAAAATTGTACAAAATTGAAATCTCAAAAAAGTAGTAATTTCAGATAAAAATCAATTGGCATTAACGAAATTTACAAAAAAAAAACCAGTTGTGAATGATCATCTAGCATTGCGATAGACCGAACAAATTGTAATGAAAGTATTAATAAAATTTTAGATTGACAATTTCTATTCTAATCAACACAGCCACAGTCTACTTACTTTTACCAAAATCATCATTCACTGTATGTCTACTTTAAATTCAAAGTCATTTTAAACTTCAAAATTTTCATATTTTGGACCCCATTTTGAAGGTATTCCCGAAGAGGTACGGAGGGGCACATCAAACCCTAAGCTGACTTTTTGATGCTCTATAAAAATCTGAAATTAGAATTTTAAACTTATTTTACTCTTTATCCCTTTTCCCACTTAACTTTTTTTGTAAATCAATTTTCCATCCAAAATGACTTCCTGAGAATTTATAATTTTATAGTTTACCTAATAGGTACTTATTGATTTTTATAATATTTTATCTGGTATTTCTAATTGAACTATTTGAAATAGTTTTTACTTTATAACCAATCAAAAATGTATTTAAAAAAATAAACAGAGGTTTTCAAATCTTTATTACCCTATTTTTAATTTAGTCATAGAATTAAAAGTTAATTTACAAAACGCTTTGTGAATATTGAATTTAATTTAAATGGTAGTGAAAGTTGATCTTGACATTTTATTTATAATAAAGTAGAATGACTTTTACTAGTAGCAGCTATTGATATATACAGGTTGCTTTAGGTTGATCTAAAAGTCTTCAATAAGGAATAGAAATATGAATATTGTAGCCATTGGTTGAGATTTTTATAAGCTAAAATATTGAAAGGGAAAATTCTTAGTAAAATAAACCTGTTTGACCAACAGTCAGGAATTTTAATTTTTGTATCCTTAAAATTATTAGCAGTCAAAATATTACTATTTTAGTTTGTTTTTATTACAGAGCACTCCGTTATTAACAGCTGGCGGAAAATTCATCCACAACATGACCGAATCTACTGATAAACAGGTAGGTCATGCAGATTTTGTTTACTGGATGATATAAACAACTTGTATGTGTTTTTTGTCAGACATGACATATAACTGTGGTTTGTTTTTTGCTTTATATTTGGATGTCGAATAAGTTCTCGCTGTTTTCCAACAGATGGCCTTATCAGAACTGCTTTAAGATGGTAACGCATCTTACTTATGCTCTCTTGGATAGAACATGCAGCCATCGATATGGTTTTATAAAAAAAGAACCTATTCAACATCCCTATACCTTTTTCAGGGCATTTAAAATGGATCTGCTGAATAGATACCAAAAAGAACAATTTTGAATTTACAAGAGATGAAATTTTTTTGACATTAAACTCTAAAAGTGGGATAAATTAGCCAATAATAAAAACATCATTTTTATTTTCTTAAAAATCTGATTTTTATTCATTGAAAATATCTAGAGCGGATCCATTACCTACACAAACATTAAAACCATACATGGGTATTTAATTTCACTCATAAGATGTACTTACCTACATTTTACTACAATAATACTAGACAAGCTGTACTTTATGGTGCTTTTTATGTGGTTTGGTATAGAAATAGAATTAAGTTAAAAATCTATCAGTAAAACTGATAAACGAAGATAAAGGAAAATATATTTTAGATATTTAAAATAACAAGTTTATATTGTGGTAGAAGTACATGAGTACATGAGTAGTGATAAATAATATAGATATTAAACAAAATAATAAAAAGAAAATTACAGTTAACAAATTAAAATACTGGGTGGTTTTATAACAGAAATGTTGACTCAATTATTAGAAAATGAGACATTTATTAGAGATTTTACTTATTCAACTCACATCCCAAGACACCTATGTTTCTGATTCAGATTTCATCAGCCTCCTGAATAAATAATTCTATTTTTAACAAGGAAGACAAACGAAATATTGTTTCGACCTATCCGAGGCATATAATAATGCGAACTATTCAGCTCAATAACCCAGCTGATGAATCCTGATACCGCTTTATTAATACATTTGAGTTTATTTGTTTTATTTCTCTAATAGAAAATTGAAATGGTGAACTCTTCGATATATTTTTTTTGCATAAAATATTTTTTAAACTAATACAAAAATGTTCGTCTGGTACAAATTAAATTAAAACGAATTCGTGACTATAAAATCAATTTTAAAAAATCATGCATTCTGTTCCTCTAATAATATTTTAAAAATGTACTCAATAAATATTTATTTTTCTGTAATGGAAATGTAAATTTTTGTTTCATACAAAACTTTTGTTAACCATTGAATAATTTTAACAACTGGAATTCAAGTTTTCGTGGCATTTCTTTTTAATTTGGAATGATAACCAAAGATTTCAAGGCCGAAATCTCACACGGGAATTCCAACATACCTTTGACATGGGTATAGGTACTTTTTGTTTTGTTTAAAATTTTTACGTTTTCCCAGTTCTTCGACGTATAAAGTGTGTGTTTAAATATATTAAATATTTTTATGCTGTCTGATCCTTTGTTTGATGTATTGGTTTGATTGTCCTATATAGATGATAAAGTTAATTTTGTAAACTGAATTTATATCATTCGGAATACAAAGTCAACAATTTATTCCTTGACCGAAATCCAATAGTAAAATCATGGATACTGTAACACATTTAATCACAAATATTATTTTATATATTTAATGGCAACTTGTTTATAAAATTCAATTTCCTTATCGCTGTTTTATTACCTACATCGTTAATTTTATATTAGTTTTGTAAGCTTGGCGTTGTAAAATATTTATTGATGTACAGCGAGTTGCGTTCTAAAAACCCTTGTACTACAAAGTAGTTGCAAATTGGAATTTTTGGCGTTGATTTTAAGACTTTTAAAACTACTATACCAAAGATAAATATTTTACGCATGACGTGTGTTTCGCTAACAAAGTTAGCATCATCAGAGTTAGTATTATCATCCGACTTCTGAGGGTGTTGATCTTTTAAATCATAAACTATTTAATTTTGGTATAATAGTTTTATAAATTCTCAAGTTATCATTTTTTTATGATTTTTTACTGGCTTTTGTGAATGTTATATTATGCCACATTTTTTGTTTGGGTTCGAGATGCTCATTCACGGGTGAAAATTTACGTAAATTATGGGAAATGCTTACGGCAATGAGCGTGTTTAATTTTATTTTTGACTTCATCTTTTTTAAAACTTCTTATTTATAGTTTTAAAGTTTTCTCATTTAAAAAATATTCTGTGTAGGATCAGAGTTGGCAACATGTAAAAAAGAATTAAAAAAATAATTTTGGGAATTTCTAAACATATTTCAGAGAATATTTTGAAGTTGTTTAGTTTTTAAGCAAGAATTTTGACCTAAGAAACATGAATTTTCTTTAAAATATTTACCTGGGATATATTTAAGGATTTTTAAAAAACAGGGCAAAAATATAAATTATCACACTTAATAAATAGGTAGTGACTAGCATCCCAGTCCAGTATTCAAATTATCCACCGTTTTATTACAAAAATATTTGCAAATGTACGCGAATATGTTTTTATTATTGTGATTTTTTTTTTTCGTTTTGTAAATTTTGACTTTTTTCATCTAAATCAAATTAATATCCAAAAGTCCCCGGCCTAACAAAGAACAAAGAAATGGACCCTTTAAAATGAGGTGTCACTTACCTCACATTAATAGTTTTCACTCAGAAAGGGATAAAGAGGGGAAATAAAATTCAGTGATTAAAACAAAACTCAAATTGTTTTAATCTCTTAACGCACATTTAAAAAAAAATACAAAATGAATCAAAATTTGTAACTAGTATGAACTCTTAAGCCTGTACTACTTCTACAAATTAAATTACTGTACTCCTTTCTTCTCTAAACTACAGCTATAATTAGTTGATGTAGGATGACATTTGATCTAAATTAAAGACAAATCGTTTAGTCTTCGGTCCGCTTAGAGATTAGCTGTGCTGTAACTCGTTGATATAGATGACATTTGACCTAAATGAAAGAAAAACCGTTTAGTCTTCGGTCCGCTTTAGAGACTGACTGTAATTAGTTGATATAGATGACATTTGGCCTAAATGGCAGACTAATCGTTTAGTCTTCGGTCCGCTTTAGAGACAGGCTGTAATTAGTTGATATAGATGACATTTGGCCTAAATGACAGACATATCGCATACGTTAAGGGGTTAATATTATTTTACAAATTTGAATAAATAGAGGCCGGGGGATGATGGCTGGGCAAGATTTCCATACTGTATAATTAACTAAATGCTTATATACTCGTTTGTACGCGTCGCGCCTGTTTAACAATAATTAATGTGAATACCGGATATGGGCTAGGCACACCCAATTAAAACTTGGCATTATGCTATTTTTTCTTACAATATATGCGTATGTATAAGTGCATTTGTGTATATAAATAAAGTAATTAACCGGTTTTTCCTTGCTTTAAGTGTGTAACCTTTGTTTTAATAAAAATCTTATTTTTAAATATTCGACTGTAAGGAGTTCCCCGTTTTCACAAGTGAGTATGATTGATTAGTTCCAAGTAGATGCGAGGAGACGTTTGTTCTTGGTAGCCTTTACAGCAAATTTCCGTTTTTATTTCAATACTAACTAAATTTTTTTTTGTTGCAGTTACGACAAATCAGTTTGTCACACGATAGTTTGTTCGCAAGAAAGAAGAAGTAATTTTTACGAGAGAGAAAAACCAATTAGTTTTAATTATTTGTTAAATAGTCCAATCAAATTTGACTAAAAGAAAAAATGTTTATAAGCTGGATTTAGTGCGTGAATCTCTATTTAGATTTTATAAACTAAAATATCTCATGCCCCTATGGATACTCCCCTTCCGGTTTTGATAAATCCATCTTATTAGTAATTTTTTTCCAGTAAAAATAATTTGATTGGACCAGTAAGATAAAAAATAATCTTATGTAAAAGTTGTATCATAATTGAGTTTTAAAAATGGATAAAGAAGAATGTGCAATTTTTAATATTTTTTTTGTACATATTTACAGGTCTAACCGTACTCAGATATCACCCATTCCAATAAGGACGATACAAACTAGAAGATTTATGGAATTATTTGGACGATTTAATGGAGTACGATCAGATTAGATATAATCTTGAATACTGTTTATATAGCCAAGCACAATGTAACAGCTGGAGAATAAAGATCTAAGAAGGAGAGACATAAAGGCGAAGGATAATAGGAAAATTTATAAATCTACATTGATATGTAGAAAACAAACATAAATGAAAGACAAATCGTTTAGTCTTCGGTCCGCTTTAGAGTCTGGCGTAACTAGTTGATATAGATGACATTTGACTTAAATGAAAAACGAATCGTTTAGTCTTCGGTCCGCTTAGAGACTAGCTGTAACATCTTTGATATAGATGACATTTCGCCTAAATGACAGACAAATCGTTTAGTGTTCGGTCCGCTTTAGAGACAGGCTGTAATTAGTTGATATTTGACCTAAATGAAAGACAAATCGTTTAGTCTTCGGTCCGCTGTAGGGGTCGTTCAGTCGGTTAATATATTGCTTCAATATTTCTGTCAATACATTGACCGTGTGAGGGGGAAAGTTGATAGTGCTTCAATAAAAATCAAATTTATTACGTTATGACGAAGTTAAAATTTTCATATTAAACAAACCTTTTACAAATTGTCTCGTAAAAATATGTATCTTTTAAAACAAAAATAGGACTCCAAAATAAAGATGTAAACGTGAACATTAAAGAAAACGGACAAAAAAATAAACCTGATGCTAAAATCTATTTATGGAAGGATATGTGCAAAAATACATGTAGGAGAAAGAAAAGACATAGAACTTGATGTACTCTATAACGAACCTATAATTAACGCCTGCAACAAAGGCCAATCACTGGAGAGACAGGCCTGGCTCAGCCCTTAGAATTTTCCTCATTTTTGCTTACTATGATACTAAATAGTACAATTATGTTCTAATTCTTAAAAATTTTGGATTCTGTTATAATAATAAATTTAAAGACCAGAATATTAAAATTTGGTCACGAAATTATTAATTCAGATGAAATTTTACTAGTTTTACTTAAGAAAATGCGATAAATGGGCTTTTCTGGTGGATTTTCGTGCACCATATAAAATGCTCATACTTTTTCTATTTATTGGTAGTTTTAATAAAAATTTTCGTTTACTAAAACTACAAACTTAAATTTATTTAAGTGTTTTAAATTATCACGTAACAAATGATACTTTTTTCAGGTCAAAAATTAGTTTGTCCAAAAAGTCTTATACTAATTTCAAAAATTTTAAATCTCTTAGAATGTTTGCGTCATTTTCCATTGTTTTAATACTCGTGCAAAAAATATAAAAAAACTCTTTTCCATACACTTTTATTACTCATTCATAAAAATAAACGATTTAAATCGAAAGAAATAAAACGAGCCGTATCACTTTAAAGGACAAAATAAATTGATTTTCAGAGTTTCACAAATTGAACCCGACACTCGCCCATACGAGAAGAATTTTATTTGCTCCATACGTACAAAGAATCGTTTGTTATTTATACATAATGGCAATTATTCTTGGACGTTTAAATTTCGCACATCAAACAATTTAAATGTTGTATTGTTAAGGAGGCAATCTGAGAATTTCAATTCCATTTTCTCGGGCCATCTCATCTATAATATATTTTTTTTGAATTTGTTTTTATGTTGCTTTGCTGAGTAATTCTGCCTTCAAGGATTTAGGAGGACTGAATATTTTTAGAATGAAGCCATTTTGAAATATATATTAATACAAAATTCCGAGAATCATTTAAAATACATACGATACGGCTATGAATAAATAAATTCTGATTTGTCTGTCAAAATGACAGGTTTATTACAGTAAAAACCATGGAAACATAATTAAATCAAACAAAATCTTTTATTAGGCCGATCAAATGTATTAAAATTTTCATTTTAACTACAAATAAGCATTGAAGGATGAGGTAAAAATAAAATGTCTACCTCACCTGTACTACTTCTACAAATTAAATTACTGTACTCCTTTCTTCTCTAAACTATAGCTATAATTAGTTGATGTAGGATGACATTTGATCTACATTAAAGACAAATCGTTTAGTCTTCGGTCCGCTTAGAGACTAGCTGTAACTCGTTGATATAGTTGACATTTGACCTAAATGAAAGACAAATCTTTTAATCTTTGATCCGCTTTAGGAGTCGTTCAGACGGTTAATATATTGCTTCAATATTTGATGATTTCTGTCAATACATTGACCGTGTGAGGGGGAAAATTGAAAGTGCTTCAATAAAAATAATAATAAAATAAAAAAAAATTATTACGTTATGACGAAGTTAAAATTTACATATTAAGCAAACCTTTTACAAATTGTCTCCTAAAAATATGTGTCTTTTAAAACAAAAATAGGATTCCAAAATAAAGATGTAAACGTGAACATTAAAGAAAGCGAACAAGCAAATATGCCCAGATGCTAAAATCTATTTATGGAAGGATATGTGCAAAAATACATGTAGGGAAAGGAAAAACATGGAACGTGATGTACTCTATAACGAACCTATAATTAACGCCTACATCAAAGAGTAATGTGGCTAAGACATAGAGGTGATGCGCAGAGAAAGGATGCCTAAAAATGCTCTGAAGAATCCCGATTGGTAAATAAAAGGAAGACAGAGGAAATGATGGTATGAGAAGGTACTAGAAGAAATAAATGCGAGGGACTGAAAAGTAAAAGCTCTGGGTGGAAGAGAATGGAGAAAAATTGTAAATGGCTCAGACCAGTCGATATGTCGTGATTGTATTTTACATCGTCACCTCCAGCGCCCTCTAGTTTGGAATCTTCAATGACACCGCCCAATTTGTGATACCGGATATACAATTTTGAAATTATTCGAATCTCAGATACACAAAAAGTATTGGGATTATTTTTCATTTTATAGTAAATCCAAAACTGTTAATTTATCTCCAGTCGTTTTGGAAACTCAATTATGGTACAAAACTGGTTTACTATTTTTTTTTGTTAGAAATAAATCGTTAATGTAAGATTTTATTGGCTGATAAATGAATCTTAGAAGTGAGTTTTGACAACAAATCCAATTTGCAAAGTGTTTTGATCGATCCCTGTCAAGTTGTCACTTTCTCCTTCGCATCCCCTTAAGGAAACAACCAAAGTAAGCAAACGAGTTTAAAGAATTTAATTTATTCTATTCGACATCCTTAGGCAGGTTTCTGCCGTTTGTCTTCTTCAGTAAGATTTTATATTTCTTTTAAGGGTTTTTAAATAAAGTTAAGGAACTGTATAGATGGTTAATCTCAAATTTTATTAAACTATTTAATAGGGACTGATTGAATATAAGGGTTTAGGTTAAGAAAGACCAAAAGCTAACCATCAAATTATAGGCGATTTGATTTGGGGCTGTCAATGGATTAAAATTTTATTTATTATAATGGCCATTTTCTATTTTCTCATTGTATGTAGTGATCATTTACATTAATGATTAGGAATATATTTCTCTTGAGTTAGTATTTAATAAATAATGTAATATGATCATGAAGTATATATTGTTTTTTATTATTAAAAAAAATTCCCCACTTTTTTAACAATTTTTCATCCCTTTGTGCGAATTTTTATGTTTGCAGGATTTTCATTCTTATTTTGAAGTTTATTTTAGGATTGTATGTAATTATCCAAATATTTTCCTATTTTTTCGAATGTACTTACACTGTTTCCCCCCTTTTTCACACTTAAAAAAATTATATTATTTTGATTATTTAAATTGTACTAATTTTTTACTTTTAGTATTAATGTTATTTGTAAATATATTACATAAAGTTTTATCTCTTACAATTCTATATTTATTTTATTTCTTCTCCTTCCTGTCCAAAAACTCAAACAATACAAATCTAATAATAAAAATTCGCACCTTCGTTGTTGGACAACAATGAGTTTTAAATTAACCGTTAAGCTCTTTTATTATATCGATTTTTATCATTTTTTTTTTAATTTTCTTTGTAGTTCAACTCAAATGTACCGGAAACGTTGACAATAAAACTATAAAATAACTAGTTTGCTTATTTGTCTAAATTGCTATATTATCAAATGAATAATTTGTTTACACATCGACATACTTTAAATTATTGCAATTTAGGCACCAACAGTACTGTGTTTATTAATTCGCGATATGGCAAAGGCAAATCTGTAAGAAAAATGATGATTCAGAAAGTGTGATATCTTTTAACGGCTATAGTATTGTAATTGGCAAGACATTCCATTTAGTATTGGGGCTTAAAGCAAACGACTTTTTTGTTTAAAATAATTTGTTTACTCTTCAGCGAAATGACAAATGACACACTGAATTTCAAACTTGCTTATAGTACTTCTTTATAGGAGCTGTATCATTACGCGCGCAGTTCTGGTAACGCCATCTGTTGGAAACGGCGAGAACTTATTCAACATGCCAATACGTTTAAAATATCTTTTCCACTAGGGTTTCCTCCAAAATAGTTATCCCATTTAAAATCTGAAGTGCAAAAATAAGAAAATTAGTTTAATTTATTTCAGTCTTTTTATTTATTTTGCAAAGTCGTAAATATTTTTTTCGTGTTTTAAACATTTATAAATTAACAATTTTTTACATTCGTTGAAGGGAGCTTTGTTTTTACACAAAATCATCAAATAAAAATAACTCTCCTTGTTTTTTAAGCAGCTAATATTTTAAATGTTTCCGGTTATTTTTGGATCGATTGTAAACATCAATTTAAAAATAGAAATCCCAAACATAATTCTCCCAGAATAAATCAATTGTAATGAGTGACTCAAATGTAACTCCAAAAAAGTCAAAGTGAATGTCCTTTTAGGTCAATCTCATAGAGAATAACCCAAGAGAGTTGGAATTCCCCAAGCTGATTGCACATTAGTGGTAGCGGTATATACGAAAAATCTGCTGTTGTTACTCTTAAAGAACAATATAGGCACGAAGGTGAAATTTTTTGAACCAAAAAAATTTAAGAAAATATTACCTTGGGAGTAATAAAACAGCACAAATGATGTGAAATAAAAATCACAAGTTCCCAAGAAAAAAGACATTAAAAATGTCATACACTGCAGCAACGTCTGGACTTCAACAACTACTACTTGGACTATATGCCCCAGCAGGTATTGAATTACGTACGGGACGGTTTCCAAACCGCGTCTGGACTTACGTAATTCAATTACCTGTTGGGGCATATAGCCCAAAGAGTAGTTGTTGAAGTCCAGTCACATTTATGCAGTTTTAAAGAACAATGTTAAAAATAATGGAATTTTTGATCTTCAATAGAATTAGTTAATTTGGTCCCAAAAGAACTGTAAAAAATACTTATGTAGCCGAAAGCAATAGTAATAATAATAATAATAATAATAATAATACTTTATTCATCCTTTAAGATCAAATACATGATATAGGATAGGTCATAGTATAAAATAGTATGTAGTGTATATTAACAAAACACATAAAATCTTATAACTACCACATTAAAATATAGAAATTGACAATACGTAAAATTAACAATTACAATGAAATGGGACTGACATGCTAGGAAACCCCATATGCACATAGCTCTATTAAAAAAGAATAAAAGACTACTGAAAAAATTCATCAATGATGTAGGGGCATTTTTGGGATAGATAGCTTTTCAATTTAGATTTAAATAATCCCAGACTAATTATTTGTTTTAGATCGGTTGGTAAATGATTATATAACCTTATTCCAGAGTAGTAAACACTTTTTTCGAACATAGTTGTGACATGAAGCGGTATACGCAACATATTGCCACTTCGAGTACTATAGTTATGGTTATCCGAGTTAAGGGTAAACTTGAAGATGTTTGTTTTTACATATACTACACATTTACAAATATATATTGCTAGAAAAGTCAGTATATTATATTTTTTGAAAAGGTCTCTGCAGGTATTTCTTGTATCAAGGTTAAAAATTAATCGTATTAGTCTTTTTTGACAAACAAATACTCTTGATACACCAGTTGCATTTCCCCACAGTAATATATTGTATGCTAAATGTGAATACGCCATCGCATAGTATACTTGAAGAAGCTGTCTAGTGTCAAACATATTTTTTAGTTGTAAAATTGCATAGTATGCACTGTTTAATTTTTTACAAACGGAATCAATATTGGAATTCCAGCTCATATCCCCATCTATTACAACTCCCAGGAATTTTGTTGAAGCAGACAGAGGAATAGAAACATTATTTTTTTTTATTGAAAAGTCTGTGTTTATTCTAATTCTAGAATGGAACTGTATGAGTACTGTTTTATTGGAATTAACAATTAAAGCATTTCTTTCACACCATGAAGTAAATAAATTCTCCAGCAACAAGGGACAATTTGGAATGAAGGTCCTCAAGTGTTTCTGCATCAACAGCAACATTGCTATCGTCTGCATATATTGAAATGTGACCAGCTGAGTCAAAATTAGGCAAGTCGTTTATGTATAGGAGAAATATAAGCGGACCCAATATTGATCTCTGAGGAACACCACGATCCATGTCTTTTACTACCAATAAGCAACCATTTATTCTAACAGACACCTAACGAGCATCTAAGTAGGAACTAATCCATTGCAAAAAGTTACCCCTAAAACCTAAAGCACTCAATTTGCCAATGATAATTGAAATATCAATGGTGTCAAAAGCTTTAGATAGATCAAAAAAGAGTGCACCCACTAACCTTTTTCTGTCCAGCTGGTTATGGACATAATTGAAAAAGGCAGTAGTAACACTTTCCGTTGATCTATTGTGAAGAAACCCATGTTGTTGTTCTGTAATAATTTTAAACTTTAATAAAAATGATAACATTTTTTTGTATATACATTTTTCAAAGATTTTGCAGAGAACAGTAGGCACTGTAATAGGCCTATAATTTTCGAGAGACATTGGATCGCCTTTTTTAAAAATAGGTGACACTATGCCTGTTTTAAGTTCTGTGGGGAATTTGCCTTTTTTTACAGAGATGTTGATTAAATATGCAATTGGTTCTGCTATATGTTGACTAATAGATTTAATTATTTTAGTTGTGATACAATCTACTCCCATTGCATTAGTATGTTTTAGAGAATATAGCCTCGATTACTTCCTGGGCTTCTGTTCCGTCATCGAAAAATGTATTTCTAACATGCATGGTGGTGTAGTTATTAAAGTTTATGTTGTCAAAATTATCTTTTACAATGTTAGTAGCTATGGTTGAGAAATAGTCTGCAAAAAAATTAGCTATAGTTTTTCCCTCGGTTATTAATGCATCGTCAACTTTGATCTGGCTTTGAAGATTTGCTTTTGCCGGCTGACGAGTGTACTGTATTCCATATAATTTTTTGTTTTTGTTGAGGGTTTTTGTCATCTAATAATCTTTGATAGTGATCCTTTTTAGCACTATTTATTAACTGAATATAGTCTTTCTTTTTTGTTTTGTAATTGCTTAACAATTCTGGGTTGTCACTAGTTCTAGCAAGCCAATACAAATTTTTAAGTTCATTGCGTTTATGTATAATGTTTAGGTTCACCCATTTCATCGACGTATTGTTTTTAACAGTTTTTTTCTTGACAAGGGGACACGTTACATCAATATGATATGAAATGGTATTAAAAAATATATCAAAGGCATCATCTATACTGTCTAACTCGTATAGTGATGAAAAATCTTCGTTCTTTAGTTTTGCATCAAGATTCCCTAAGTTAGTTATAGAAAGATCTCTAAAAGTTAACCACACTTTATCAATTTTACTCTGTGCACATGGGATGTTCCCAAGCATAACGTCTAAGCCAAAATGGTCACCAAGATTAAAATAAAAATAATAACATTAAACGCGTATTTCTCATAACCAAATTTTCAAAATTGTCTTTCAACATAACTCAAATTGTTTTTGTAATAAGAATTAGCTAATTTTTAATTGGCAACATTGTAACATCGACAAAGTCTGTTTTACAGCGATTTTTAAATGAAAATTAATTACAAACACCGCGCATTTACATTTCTTGCTGAACATACTGTAGTTTGTTTTTTTTTTGTCTAATAGGTACAAATTAAGTCATTTTTAGTACACCAAGTGCCCTCCCGTCAGAATTATTTCCTACTCGGTTATTTCTTCCTTTTTAAGGATTTATTTGAATTAAAAAAACTCAATTCTAAATTAGGATTAACCGTTGGTATTTTTTGGTATATGTAAATTTTTTCAACGGGTCTATATATCCATTGAATTCTTGTTTCCGATGTTACTCAAAAGATTTTATCTAGGTTGAAATCTCTATAAAAAAATGATACCTTTCTGGAGTATATCTCTTCCACTAAATTCTTCAACTTTTGCCAGGCTCTGTGTGTCTGTGTGTGGTGTGATGGTGATGCGACGTGAAAGTTTTGGAATATGTATAGAAGAGATTCTCCCATATCTCAAGTCAGTCATGAAAATATCCTGTTCCTGTGAGTCAACATATAAGTATTAGAAGCGTTTTTGAACGTGCGTGCGATTAACTTGAGACAAATATTTAACTACGAGGTTATTTTAAAATATATTTTATTTGGTTTGTTGTAATTATCCACTCAGTGTCTACTTAGTGTATATACATACCCCGGCAAATGTGAAGTTATTAGAAAAATGCATGAAAATGAAATTGTGATAATATGGTACAATAACTGATTCGTAATTTTGAAGATTATCATCATACAAAATGTTTTATGATGTGAGTACTAATTTGTTTTGTTTTATTATTTAACAATTTTAAATATTTCTAACATTTTTTTTTATCACAGGATACGACAAACCGAGATAAATCGCTTACTTTGTTTCGGTTTCAAATAGTGGTCGTTGGTGGATTATTTTAATTTTATATTGTTAAATTATTTTTGCTTATACCGACAAGGTCGCTAATAAAAAACTCGGGGAGAGTCATCAAAAGTGTAGATTTATTTGGCTATTTAAAACTATTTTTTAATTTTAAGAAGTGCATTATAAAAATTTGCCTACATTAAAAATCGGTTATACGTTGCAAAATAATTGCATTGCATTTTTTCTCCACGTTGGACATGGTCTCAAGCGGTGATGGTGCGTTTAAAGGGCAGCGAATTGAAATTTTAGTTTCGGAATTCAGTACATACATGTAAAAAAGAACATTTAATCTTAGTAAATGTACAAAAAGTACAGAAAAGGAATTATCTTCCTCTGAAGCCATAGAAGTGACTATTTTGTCAAATAAAGTAAATTCAGAAATATAGTATGTTGACTTATTTGGCTTATCGTGATTTTCCATATTGACAAGTCATAAACTCAGTTACAAAATGGAATTCTGAATGAAAGTGTATTTCATTTTCGTTACTATAATATCAATTGGTTTACTCATTTTTGAAAGCGAGAAATAATTCCTGAGAATTTCGAGAATGCAGAAAGTAAATATATTATGAACGAAAATCCTCAGAATAAGTGCCCAAATTAATATAACCCAGTCTAGAATTTGTAGTTATGCATAAAAAAAGTTTTCATATTTACTGACCCCATTCTCCACCCTAATTTCCTATTTTTTTTCGTAACGTTTCCCGTAATTACGACTTTTTTCGCAATGTATTTCGATCTTGCTTTTCGAATGGAATTTTATTTATTTAAATATCAAACGCAGAATATTCAAGCGTAGGAAATATCGAAGGTCGATTAAAAATTTATGTGAATCTAAATAATTATATCTGGGGAATAAAAACGCAACCTCCGGCGTAGAATACAATATTAATTTTCCAACTGACGTCAAATAATTGCAAAATTAATTTAAAATTGTTAAACTTATAATTAAAGTGGCGTTTTTGTAAATAAAAATTTGTAATATCTAGAGAAACATTGTTTATCTTGGAACTGACGGGTAATTGGCTCAATCTGCTTGGTGGGTTTTGGTTCTGAAAATTTTTTATGTAACGCCTTGAAGCATTAGTTGGATATGACTTATGAGATCAGTGTTTATCACGAATAATTTACGCAATTGGCATTCATAGACTATTTTCTTAGAAAAAATGATTGAGTGACCAGGTATTCAGTACCCTTCAAAGTTTCTTCAGAAAAAATACATTTTATTTTACACTGTATATTTTTAAAATAAAAGCTATTTGTTAAATTATATTTTTAAATATAATTATCACAATAATATCTCAAGGAAATTATTTACTAAAACGATATAGTTCTCCCAAACAATTGAATGAGCTGACGAACGGTTCACCTCAATCTGGTCTACTGTTTACTTTATATAGGGAATAATATTTATTTAACTTTCAGATTTCATCCTTTATTCGTTATTATACCATGTACTGTTTTGAACTAACTCTATGTATTGAGCTGAAGGTAAACATATTCAATTGAGATTAGAAAAAGTATAAATCAAGTTTTGTTTGTAATTTTACACAATTTTTAGTAAAGATCGTTTGCGCCCCTTTCAAATATATTCCCCACTTGTTTTCTTAAATTTTAAGGTAATTTTATCCTTTATTCATACCTCGAATTTATTCAAAATAAATTAAACAGTTTTTGAGAAATTTGATATTAATGTTCAGTATACACCTCAGAAAAAATATATATTCTTTTAGAGCCCACTGTATATGTTCCAAACAAAAGTTCTTTGTTCTTATGGTGATGAATAGTGGACTAAATTTATTTTAATGTGGTACTAATTTGTTTTGCAAATAAGAATGTAAAATACTTAAATAATGAATCATAAAAATAAGTTGAAATTGACAAAAAGGGTAATTAAAGTATAAAATTGATAAAAGAAAATATTTTGCTGGATTGAACGAATATCAATATTTTTCCCCATAACTAAATACTAATTTTAATAAAACTAATAAAAGTATGACATGTCATTTTTCCCAAATTTTTGTAATTTAAATCTATGTAATCTATCTAATCAAAGGTAAAGAAAAAACCTGCTTAATTAACACATGGCGACCCTTTTGAGTCCTCGAAATTCTGAAGTAAATGCTCTGCGAAAAAAGGGAATACTTAATTGGAAAGAAGATCGGTTAGGGTTCATACAGATGTCTGGTCTTTGGGTATAATTCTATTTATAATGTTGATGATGATGTTTTATGTCTTTCATGCGAAACAAGTGCAGTAGCAGTTATCGCTTATCATTCATTGTATTTATTGAATAAATAAATAAATAAATTATTATTATTTTTTCAGATATCTGCTGAAAACTCTTCCCTCTCCTCGTTCACTTCCGATGCCGACACCGCATCACCCACAGAAGAAACACCAAATATTCGAAGCATAATAGAATGTTACGAATCAAAAAACTCACCCTCACTCCAAAACGGCCATCCCAACGCGAATAGGGTGGAAGACTTGAAGAATTCCCTAAAGCAAACGTTAGATAAAAGTTTCAACAACATTTGTGCCATCAAAGATACCGATTCAGAAAATGAAAGCAAAGTGTCTGATATTATCAAAAAATTTGAAACTTACAGGCAAACAATGCCCAAGTATTGTTCCGTGAAAATAGGCAAAGAAAAATTGTTTTACTGCTGTTTGATTATAGAGAGGGTTAATGATTTGGCCAGGATCAAATTCAAGTATCCGTCAAATGTAAGTATATGTGAAAAATTTACTCGATTCGATGGTGCTTAATTATATTTTTTATTTATCCTTCAACGTGTATGTTTTGGCGCTAATATTAGAGGCCCTAAAATTGGTACTTGTGGAACACCACATCAATCCTCTATTTACTATATTAAAATAGGATTTAAATACTTTTTGCGAAGTGTATCTTTCAGCTGACCTATTAAAGGAAAAATATTTATGCTTTTTGTTTTTAGGCCGAGATTCCACAAAGCATCGAGAATTTGTGCTTCCCCGAAAGTAACAGCTTATGTTTAGATATGTCAAATCAGACACAAAACTACTCTTTGTTAATAACAAATGATAAAGGAGAACGCACATTTGGTTATTGCAGGAGAGTCCTTCCTGAAGGTTCTACGTGTTGTTTGCCGTTGGCTTACTGCATTCTAAGCAAATATAGAGCACCCAGGTAAGAAATATATATATTGTAAAAATTCCATTTTAACATAAGATAAATACTTTAATTAATTTTAATTTATATTTATAAAGCAATTCCCATGCGCTAAATTAAATTAAAGAAAAATAGAAAAACTAATTTATTTGCGTTTCGACTTCCTCTGTGTACAGGGTGGCCAAATAAGAATGCGAGGTACTGTATCTTGGAAACCATCCATCGTAGAGGCTTGCGGAAAAAAAAGTCATTACTAAAACGACCAAGAGGAAAACCTGGAAAATATTTTCAAGTTTCTGAAATGGCCGCTAGGGGGCGTAACTGCGATCTTGAAGCTAAGAAAGTGATGTTTCTGCGAATTCCGCTATATTAACCTACCAAAAAAATACCTGATCTTTAAAGTAGAGGATAATCTGAACCTTTTTTGTTTAACAATTTTTGCTATATCTCTAAAAATAAAGTGGTGAGGGGTATTCAAAGGTTTCAGTAAAAACACCCTGTATATTCGAAACGGCTAAGCCGATTTTAACAAACTTGGGCTAGTTGAAAAGAGCTATTCTTGGGCTACAAATGCTATAATATTTGAAGTTTTGTTAGTTTCAGATGTCGCCGCTAGAGGGCTTTTTTCGACATTCGTCAGAAATGGTTAATTTTCTCAAAAAAATTAAACGCATTGGTATGATTTATTTTTCATGAAAAAGTAGCTAAATGATGCCTAAACAAGCTCCCGAAAACCGCATCTCGATATCTTGTTCCTAACCTAAAATTTAGGCCAAAGAAAATTTTATACGGAAATCCCTTAAATTTTTATTTTTTAAACTAATTAATTTCTTTTATTATGTAAGTTGTGGCCCTAAAAAGGACCGATTTAAAAAAGAAAAGTTTTTAGTGCCCCCGTAAATGCTCTAAATGCTGATCATCACGTTCTATGCATTGCTGAAGCCTCTCATGGGTAGACAAACCTGCACCTTCAGTTTCGGCTCTCGGTATGTTACGCAATGCATTAACGAATCCGGTTTTTCATATGTATCTGGTCGTAGGTTAAGTCTTAAAATCAAAACAAGTTAAGTCTGGTGATCGCGCAGGTCATGGAAACAGACTTCCTCTTCCAATCTACCACTGTTGGAATACTGCATTAATATGCTCTCGCACAATAATAGCATAATGTGCTGGGCAACCATTCAACTGCAAAAACAAGTTTTGACGTTTTTCCAGTGAAACATCTTCCAACAACAACGGTAATTTATTGGCCAAAAAGTCAAGAAAGATATTGCCACTTAGGGATTGCTAAAAAATAATAATTCTGCCTCCCAGTATGCCACACCACACATTTAAACTCCAACGTCCTGTGCTGAACTTCACGCAACCAATGCGGATTTTCTGCAGACCAATAATGCATATTGTGCAGATTTTAAAGGTGGCTTCATCGGTCCAAAGAATTAGAAATAAAAATTCTCCATTATTGTGTGAGAGCATATTAGTGCAGTATTACAACAGCGCTGGATTGGAAGAGGAAGTCTGTTTCCATGGCCTGCGCGATCACCAGACTTAACTTGTCTTGAATTTTCAGACTCAACCTACGACCAGAGAGATACGAAAAATCGGATTCGTAATGCATTACGTAACATACCGAGAGCCGAAATTGAAGCTGCAGTTTTGTCTACCCATGAGAGACTTCAGAATTTCGAGCATTTACGGGGACATTAAAAACCTTTCTTTTTTAATTCGGTCCTTTTTAGGGCCACAACTTACATAATAAAAGGAATTAATTAGTTTAAAAAATAAAAATTTAAGAGATTTCCGTATAAAATTTTCTTTGGCCTAAATTTTAGGTTAGGAACAAGATACCGAGATGCGGTTTTCGCGAGCTTGTTTAGGCATCATTTAGCTACTTTTTCATGAAAAAGAAATCATACCAATGCATTTAATTTTTTTGAGAAAATTAACCATTTCTGTCAAAATGTCGAAAAAAAAAAAAAGGCCTCTAGCGGCGACATCTGAAACTAACAAAACTTCAAATATTATAGCATTTTTAGCCCAAGAATAGCTCTTTTCAACTAGCCCAAGTTTGTTAAAATCGGCTCAGCCGTTTCGAATATACAGGGTGTTTTTTACTGAAACCTTTGAATACCCCCCACCACTTTATTTTTAGAGATGCAGCAAAAATTGTCAAACAAAAAAGATTCAGATTATCCTCTACTTTAAAGATCATGTATTTTTTTGTTAGGTTAATATAGCGGAATTCACAGAAACATCACTTTCTTAGATTCAAGATTGCAGTTACGCCCCCTAGCGGCCATTTTAGAAATTTGAAAATATTTTCCAGGTTTTTCTCTTGGCCGTTTTAGTTATAATTTTTTTTTCCGCAAGCCTCTACGATGGATAGTTTCCCAGATACAGTACCTCGCATTCTTATTTGGCCACCCTGTACAATGTAACCCCTGCAAAATATTTTATTTTAGATCGTTATGTTTGAAATATCCAAAAGACTCTTTATAAGGTTCCAGGTCAATTAAATAAAATTTACTTACCTTTATCGATAACCAAAAATAGTTTTTCATTGATTAGGAGAAAAGTGGCATTTAAAATGTCGTTTCGCATGATGCAATGTAGCTCTTGCACCTAAACTGATAAGATATCAGTTGCCGTGAGAAAATACATACAGGATCCCTGTGACAATAATTTTATCTCGAATTTATTAAAAAAACTGTTACTCTTTCTTTTTTTTAACTTTTAGAAAATATACTAGTAAAATAGTATCATTACCACTTGCAAAAAACCAATAAAGTATTTCTATTAATGATTGTTTATGCAAAAACAATATTATCCCGCGGGGCAGGATTAGAAACGGTTTGCGGGTAGAATTAGAACCAGGCTACGGGTTGGATTAAAAACAGGCTACGGGTCCGATAAAAACAGGCCAAGAGGGGATTAAAAACAGGCTGCGGGTTAACTAAATTCAAGTCTATTTTTTACAGGTTTTGTAAGAATTATTAGAAAATATACTAGTAAAATAGTATTTGTATTTCCACACAAAAAACCAATAAAGTATTTCTATTAATGATTTTTTGCAAAAACAATATCTCGCGGGCCGGATTAAAAACGTGTTGCGGGCAGAATTAAGAACAGGCTCCAGGTTGAATTAAAAACAGGCTACGGGTCGGATTAATAAGAGTTACGGGTCGGATTAAAAAAGGCTACGGGTCAGATTAAAAACATGAACATACTTTTATTTTGCCGTATGGCGGGTTAACTAAATTCAGGACTATTTTTTGCAGGTTTTATAAGAAAATTTTGGTAGAATTAGAATCCAGGCACGGACTCCCCGATAAGTATCGGGACGAACTGATCAGCCAATTTCATAATCAAAAGTTTCCCAAACCAGGAGACTCCATAAGGATAAATCTTACCAATATCGAGCCAAATATTTACAAGACTGATAAGGAAAATAGTTTTAAGGAAAATTTAGAAGAATCTGTTGAATTGGTATCTTATGTTCATGTAAATAGAACTGGTGAATATATAGGTAAATAAAAAACTTTAAATTCTGGGGATCATTTAGAAGGGAAGTGAGAGCTAGATAAGCGAGACAGTAATCTTCCAGATCATATCTTCTGTTACGGTTTAATATTATGAGTTTAAATAATTCAATTTTATTTAATAGGTATTAACAAACATAAAGGAAACGCTGAACAAATTTTCGTCAATCAAAACGATATTAAAAAAAACTGTTCCGTACCCAGTTACATCGTACAAACGAAAGAGAAAAACGAGTTAATTTTAACGTTACATCCGGATACCAGATTCGAGGATTCCGATCTCAAAAAGTTGCATCAACTGCCATCCGACATATTACTGAAAATTTTTTCTTCGATGCTACTAGAAAGGAAAGTCATACTTATCAGTTCTATAATAAGGTAAGAAATATAATTTGCAAATTACGTCAGTTAAAATCGACCCATATTCATCTTTGAACCAGGCTTTAGTTCGAAGGAAGGTTCAAAGTTGCATCAAATCGTTGTGCGCCAGGAAACTGTAATGGATAGACCAGATGTGGAATAAATCATGAATTGTCGTGTTTTTCGCATGGCCAAATATGTCATATTGGAAAAATTGACCGTTGACAGCTGTCAATTAATTGTCAAAGTAGAATAAAAAAGGAAATAATCTCTTTTGACATTGAAAGTTTATGTTTTTGAGGTCACTGAATTCAAATATGATGTCAGATTTGAATTCAGTGACCTCAAAAACATAAACTTTAAGTTAACTGTCAATTTTTCAAATCTGACATCATATTTGAATTCAGCGACCTCAAAAACATAAACTTTCAATGTCAAAAGAGATTATTTACTTTTTTATTCTACTTTGACAATTAATTGACAGCTGTCAACTGTCAATTTTTCCAATATGACATCATATTTGAATTCAGTGACCTCAAAAACATAAACTTTCCATGTCAAAAGAGATTATTTACTTTTTTATTCTACTTTGACAATTAATTGTCAGCTGTCAACTGTCAATTTTTCCAATCTGACATCAAATTTGAATTCAGCGACCTCAAAAACATAAACTTATATATTTAAATAATTAAAATATGGTTTTGACTTCTATAAATAGTATTAAAAATGAATAGTTTTGTTACGGATCTGCGGAGCTTTGGAGCTCCGTAACTGCCAAAATATTGAATTTGGAGCTTTGTGTCCATGGAGACTTTTGTTCAGGATGACCACATAACATTTTCAGCTTCACGTGTTTGTTCTTGTAATGATACGATGGTACTATTTAGATATAGGAAAATTAATTATTTTTTTATTTTCAGTAAGCTTTCATCCTGTATTGACTCGCTTCAGAGTATTCTATACCCGTTTACATGGCACCACACATGTATACCAATTCTTCCAGAAGCCTTGTGGGATATCGTAGAAAGCCCAACTCCCGTAATATGTGGCGTAATGTCGAACGATGTCTTAGAAGGATTCCAAATTGAAAACGTAAGTTACAGCATTTTTTTTTAAATCCTCTGTTAATCTTTCGTTTTGTGGTTAATTATAAAAAAAATAATTCATAAATATTTGTTATTAAGGGCATAGTCGTAGACTTGGACAGCGGGACTGTTAAACAAGAAGAAGGTGACGAAAATAAAATTTTGGCTGGCAATATGCAAAAAGTATGGAAAAGGAGTCTTGCTCTCGCAAACAGGGCAGCCAGTTCAATGGAATATGTCCATTCTGTTTATCTGAGCGACGCTTACCTTCAAGTTTTCGTCCTTTGCTTCAAGGACTACAAAAAATACTTTAAAGATGGAGTTTTTCAGGTAAAAGCACTTTATGCTCGTTTGGTATTGTAGCCTACTAGATGTGAAGATAAATATGCTTCTAATATTGTGTTTTGACAAGTTATCTGCCAATATGGTCTACTAGATATCAGAATAAATATGTATCAGTCTAATATTGTTTTTGGCACAGTTGACAACTTTGACAGGTTATCTATTAATATATGGGAATTTTAAATTATAGCTTACTAGATTTGATGATAAATACGCATCTGTCTAAGAGTTTTGACATATTTGGCAGGTTATCTATTAAACTTATATTTTTTGACAGATATATTTTGTGTCTATACTAAATTAATGTATGATTTGTTATTTTCAGAAAGAAGAATTTCTAAAGAATGGAAAAACGAAGGGCATCAAGCGATTTTTGAAGATGTTCACCGAAACTTACATGTTCCTAGCTTTTATAGATACAGTTTTGAATACTCCGGAAAATCTCGTAGAGTTCGATAAAAAAATTGAAATGTACGGATCCGACGACTCTAATGTTATTTTGGATAAACTACTTGAATGGAATAGGTAGTTCAAGTTGCACGTGTCATTTGCAATTATTTTTTTATGTTAATGCTAAGCGTTGTAAATTGTTATTGTATAACACATTTTGATACTCTTATTTTAATATAAATTATTTTTTTTAATGAATATTTACTGGTTTTATATTTTCGCGCTTCCTGAAACAACGTCAAAATTAAAAAATCCGTATATATTTACATATACAGTGTCATCCCCAAAAAGTACACACCATATGCGAAACTTTTTTATTAAGGGATTTTCGACAAAAAGTTATTCTTGATAAAAGTTTGTGCATCCCCTAAAACTAAACATGCACCAACAAAATATAGTAAAACAATCGTAATATACGAGGAGCCTTCAAAAATTTGATTAAAGTACCCTTATTTTGAAAAATCTCAGGAAATGTTATTTAGAAAACTTGTTCAGCATTAAAAAATACATCTAGATTTGAAGTCATGGCCATCTAAGTTATTTTTTTACCCATTTTATAAAATTGGGACTACGAAAAAAAATTTGCTAAATCAATGAGTGTGCTGAAATACTTATTTTATTTTGATGTTTTGTGATTTGATATTATTGAATATTAAGTTCATGTTACAATACATTTCCTGATATTTTTCAAAATCAAATTTTTGAAGGCTCCTCGTATATTACGAGTGTTCTACTATATTTTGTTAGTGCATGTTTAATTTTAGGGAATGCACAAACTTTTATGAAGAATAACTTTTTGTCGAAAACCCCTTAATAAAAAAGTTTCCCATATGGTGCATACTTTGAGGATGACTCTGTATAATCAATTACAGATTTGTTCCCAAAAACTTTCGAATTATATCGAACCTAAAAATACTCCTTGTCGAGTTATTTTTAGTAATAGTGAATCTGCAATTAGCTAATTTATTGTTTATTCCTATTAACTTCAAATTTTTCACCACCGTTAAAATTTGACATGAATTAAGTAAGAGTAAGCCTACAGAATCGGTGGCCTGTTCCGTAATTGCACACCTGGTCAAATGTTATTGGCTTCTCAAGCATCCAGACAAAGACAGAAAATAGAACAACCTATCACATTCAACATACAAAATGTGCCCTCATTTCATCTGTTATGGGAAATACAGTTAACGATATATAACCTAACTTTGTTTTTTTAACAAAATAGATTAAAAAACCAAAAGAAAATAGAGAATTCTTGTAACATAAATGTTAATACATTTCAGAATCACCTGAATTTAGCAGATTTTTCTGCTTTATCGTAATATAAGTCATGGATAAAGATAAGTCTAGGTAGGTATTTAGTGTTTATTAAATATTGTTTATAAACACGCGAACAATGTGAATGCTCTTGAAAGAGATATAATATTAATATAAGGGTAATATTACATAATGTTTTAGAGGAATAAAACACATAAAAGATAAAAGAAAATACAAAGGTAATACAAATAAAAATGATAAGTATGTCCCACAAAAATCTAAACCAAACCTAGGCTCAAATTGGGACAGATATGATAAAGAAGATGAAGAAGACCAAGATTTTTTAGGAACAGATGATTTTGCTATTCTTGCTGATGCCCCAATAGCTAAGGGTAAACATTTTCAAAGTAAAAGTGACAAATTATTGGCTAACGAGACCGAATCTGCATCACTTAGTGAACTGTTTACTCTAAATCTTGAAAAACTTGAAGAAAGTTTAATGACAATACCATTTTATGAAAGAGTCAGTATTGATAGCAAGTATTTTGTAGTAAGTTTGAAGATTATTTTTTTTAATCAAAAAGTGACAAAATCCCAAAAAATAATGAATTTGATCTTGAAATTTAAATCAAGTATCACATTTTCAGAAAACTGAATTTCCAATAAAAAATATTGACGTCACTTCAAATAATTGGAGACAATTACATCAAAAAATGATATAATAGCTATTTATATTACAAGTACATAAACAAGGGCTTTATTGAACGAATAATTTTATAGCCGAGCGAGCTTGCGAGAGAGGCTATAAAATGATGAGTCCATAAAGCTTGTTTATGTACGCGTTATATACATGATTTTATGTTCGACTGCAATTAAAAAAATAATAATAAATTGAAAAAATTAAAATTTGATACGATTTTGGCTGACAGCAGTTGCGATGACAAGTAGATGTTTATTTTTTAAACATGTCAATTGAGTTGTCTTGCAACTTGTCAGTGACGTTGGCAATTACTTTATTTTACAGTAAAATAAAGTGCTACTTTATTGACGCAAAACTGTTCTATAAACAGCGTTTTATTGGTCAATCGTACAACAATAGACCTTTAAAGAAAGTCAATTTTATTTGTTAAAATAGTAAATGTCAAAAAATCGACATTTTTCAACTAAGATTTATATAATTTCAAGGTTTCTATTGAAATTTAAGGATAATCAAATTGAATTCATGAAGCGAGATGCAGACGAAAATTTGAAGAAATACAATGAAAGTATTACTTTAAAACTACAAGAAAATATATCCAATGATTCTAGTGGAGAGACTGAAGAAGAACAAGAAATCGTTCCTAATGTAGAAGAAAAAATTGAAGAAAACAAGGAAAATAAGAGTTCCGACAAAAATGAAGAGTTGGAACAGTGGCTAGATGATTTTTTAAACGAATAATAAATTGTTTTTTATCAAAATTGAGTTGTTTTTGTTACAAAATAGATATTTAAAAAAAATTCTTTTTTTACTAAACCCATTTTTAAAGAATTATTTTAAATAATTAATATTATTTATTTGTTCATGTTAATAAAAAGGACAATCATTTATTTATTGGACATTTTCGCTCAAGATATTAAAAATACATTAAATGCTCATCTAGCAAATATCATAATTTTCAATATAAAACGAGAGTATTATTTAAGAGAGAGAAAAAAAATATTGAGCCATAAAAATAATACTGCAATTCATTATGTTCTGTTACAACATTTAAAGATCCACCTCTAAATTCGGGCCCTTTATTTCTTACTTAAAAATGTATTCAGAAATTACCAAAATTCCATAATAAAAAAATTTATTTTCTATACAAAATTTAATCTGGAAAATGAGAAAAACTGTTCTATAAGCTTTCCCAGCTTACCTTATTATTTATTAAGAAATAAATCTAGGGAATAATGCTGTTCAAGTCATAATTTTAAAAATTGTACTGCCCTATTTATGTATTTTTGAGAACTTTATTGTGTAACTGTTGTGTATTTTTGGAAAATAGAATTTTAATTATAGATTTTACCTACTTTTTTGTGAAATTTAAGATGGAAATAAGTTTTATAACTTCTAGATAAGGCTAAAGTTAAAATAACAAAAACTTATATATTTTTAAGAATTTGAAATGGAAGATTTGTAATAAAAGTAATATTCTGTAGGTGTTTTCTACTCACTTTAAATAATACGTGGTTTGAAAAAATATAAATCACTGTCACCGTAGTATATTTTTGAAAAATGAAATTTTATTTGTAGTTACCTAATTGTTTTTGTAAATTTTAAGATGGTAATAAAATATATAACTTCTAGATAAGGCTAAAATAAATAAAAAGTAAATAATTCGAAACTGGCACAATAGGGAATGAGGTGGCCACTGTCCTAGCAATAAAAGTTCCTTTAAATAGAAGAATAAAAGGAGAAAATGCCGGGCACTTTTAATATTACAAAGCCGCAAAAAGCACAGTTAATCACCAAATGCCGCGTAAAAGAAATTAGAATTTTATTTACATCAACGTTAATATATTGTTTTATTTCGAATGCACTTGATTTTACATTTGTTAATTACACTGTAAAACCTACATATCGATTTTTATTATGATAAAATCAAATTTCACAATCCTGTTTAATTTAACCACAAAGGATATGGCCGACATAAAATTTTCTTGTGCGATAAATTAAAAAGCTCAATACCTCCTTTAAAATGTGTGCCCTAAATTAGCAGTAAAACTATTTTTTAGGTTTCGTTTTGTTTATATACCATCTTTCAAATGAACAATCTTCATGTTTTGTTTCTGCTTTGAGCCTTCTTCAAGGTTCTTCTAATCCACGTTCGGTATTCTCCGTATATTCGTAGTGACGTCACGAGTGACGACGGACGCTGCGTCACAACATTTCTTCCGGAGTCACAAAGCCAATAAAATACAAGGATTAAACCACATGACATCCATCGACCAATCAACGGATAAACAGGTTTTAATAGACAAGAGAATTTCTGACAAGCGTAGAAAAAGTTTCAACAGCCGCCATTTTGCCTGTTTGAAGTCGCGTAGAAATTCAGATGATTTTCTTCTCTCCTACTGTCTTATGTATATTATAAGGGTCTGTTTTTGTAAAATCAGTGTTAGATAATATAATAGTGTTTTAATTTTGGTGACGGTTCTTGTCAGTTTGTGAAAAAGTGAAAAACTTGCTTGATTAAATTAGAGATCATTGTGCAGTTCCGATGGAAGATGGAGAAAGGCAGTCGCGAAATATAGTCGACCACTCGCATTAGTCGATACTCATAATGGCTGATGGTTGACTTTTATTCGATAAATATGTGCCTTGTGAGATGCATCGACTCTCGAACACTTGGTACATCGACTGTTTGGCTATGTTTCTTTCATATTTTTGGCCATAAATCATGTATTTCTTACTTCAGTTGCAATAAATAGTGGATTACAGTGCTGCTAGTTTGGTCAGCCGTAGCATTGGGCCAGTGCTCGGTTTTGGCTTGGTAAACAGCAGAGTGCACCGATTTTGCCATGGCCGATCACCTTGTAGATGGGCCTCCCAATGCCAAAAGGCAAAAATTAGACCCTTTTCAGGGGCCATCGGACTCATCCGGTAAGTTTATGAAAATATTTCCTTGCAATAAGGTACTCTACTTCTGTTTATTTATATACAACAGCATGTTTACCGACGAAAGCGGGAGAGGCGTTTCTTTCTTAGTTTGACAATTGAGAAATTTTATTGTACTTATCTTTTACAAGAAATCCACTAAAAGAAGAATAAAACCCCCTTTGTTACACTGAAAATAAACCTTTTAACCTAGAAAATTTGATTTTCTCACAAAGAAACGTCTCTTACACTGTACCCTTCTTTTTTCATTTAGTTTGCAAATGAGCTAAATTTTGAGATTGATTTACTTAAGTGTTACAATTTTGTCTATTAAAGATATGTATATATTCAAAACATTTTAATCCTTTTGATTGAATGTTACAGTGAAAATAAAGCCATTGCCATTAAAATTGGTTTCATTTTCAACTTCTTTTATAAATTTTCATTGATACTTAAATATTTTAAAATATGTAATCCATTTGTAACAAAAAATTATGTATGTTCTATGCTTGCAGTTATTGAATCTCTAATAACATAACCTAATAATGTTTTACAATTTACCTGCAATACAACTCTATAATGAACGACACTTTGAAATTTTAACAAAACACAACAATGATATTTTGTTAGGTTCATTCTACCTCTATAATCTATATTTTTTTATTCTTATTTTCTAGATGGTTTATCAAATATGGACATGTTGGACTTGGAAAATGATCTTCCAGATGAACTTATGTCATCTTCACCATGGGGTATAGCAGATAATATGACAAATGCTAAACCTCCTGCTCAGGGCCCAGGTCCAGGTGGATTACAAAATGGTATTGACAACACAGATAGTAATAGTCTTAGACAAATGCAGCTCAATCATCTCTTGCAACAGGTATGTAATAACCATATTATAATTGATCATTATTTTTTAAGACCTGCTTACAAACTCTTTTTATCAATTACTAACTTTTGGCCAAATCTATCTTGACATAAATTTTATGCAATTTGATTTTTGATAGTGTATAGCTAGATATTTGTTTCTTTTAATATTTACTAATTTGACTTAGTTTTCATCCAATTTTATTCTGAAAGTTGTGTATAATTTTCAAAAACGTTTAACTCTTCAATGTACATTATTTTCATCACATTTACATTCTACTTGTTTGAATTTTTAATAAAAAACAAAAAAATGGAATAACTAACTCAGAAGTAGCTTTTAAAGGAGAAATATTTATTGACACAATTTCCAAAATCAAATATTTAGGCTCAGCTAACTTTATTATTAAATAAAAAATAATTAGTATACTTTTTTAAATGAATAAAAAATAAATTTGGAAAAATATTAAAAACAACATTTACCTTACATTTACAACTTCTGATCTTTTAATGAAATAAAATACAAACAAAAATTATTAAAAAAAAATTGTTCACAATATGTCCAAAATAAAATATTTCTATAACTCAGACAAGTTCATTTATAAGAATTCATGAGGAATAATTCTTTTATTGCTCAAAAATTTAATATCCCTTTTCAATTATGTAATTTTTTAGCATTTTTCCATTTTTACTCCTATTTAGTTCATTCAAACCATTTTACTTTTTAATACAAAAAATCTAAAGCTAAATAATTTATTTAAATAAATTTTTATAAATAAACTTATCAAAATCATAAAAAAAATGAAAAAAATATAAATACTTTAATGTCTTTGTCCTAGTGATTTTATATTTAAAAACTTTTATATTGAAAAAGAATTTTTAAATGTAGCACAAATAACATTTCCAGTAACTACACTGAATTATTTGTTCACAGAGCAATAAAGGTTTGGCGGGAAATACTCTAGTACTTGCGAGCAGTGCTTTGGGAAATAAAAGTCCCAATCTTCAATCACCACCAAATGTTTCTGTAGCAAAGGGTGGTGTTGTAGAAATGAATCTTTGCAGTCTACCTTCTAGCATATCTAGCAATTCTGGACTGCAATCTATGGCTAATAATGGTAGTTCAACACAAGTTATGAGTTCTGTACAAGGTAAGTGCATTTTTTATTATATTGAGTTATATTAGTTGAACAAACTTTATTATAATGTAACTAAAATTGAATTAAAACCAGTCCCAAATGATATTCGTCCACTTTTATCTAACATGAACAAAAATTAGATTAGTTTAATTTCACAGTGGTTATTTTGCAGAAATTAAAAAATATTTATTGACTATGGTTTGATTTTTATTGGAATAAAATTTGGATAATCAAATTGCCGCCAAAATATTTAAAAATTAAAAGTAACAAAAACAAATTTAATTTATGTTTAAATAAAAATTAATTTATATATATTCAATTTTTAGTTCTTTCAAAATCTTTTACAGAGTTAATTCTTGTTGTATTAAAATTTTATCAAAAACTATAAAGGGCAGATTATTGAAAGAAAACCAGTTTTTTACAAGGGGGATGTTAGAAAGATATTTGTCTTTTCTCAAACTTGTTTTAAACCTAGAGACAACTTTTTTCTTCTTGAGATTAAATTCAGCTGGCATTATTATCACATTTAAGCATCTGATTTTATTACAAATTGTTTTCAGAATAAAAATATAACATGAAATTATTTTAAGAAAAATAAAAATAAAGTAAATGGGACATAAATGGACATTTTGTAAATTCTACATATTCTTTCTCTATTTTCTGATTTTTTTTTAATACTTGTTGAGGTTATTTACATAAAAGTACTTTATTTAAATAAAGAGATAAACATTTTTGGATTTTTTATTTACATAAAAGTACTTTCTTCAAGTAAGTCCTTTCAAATGTGAAAAAAGACATTTGTTTTAATTTCTGGTTTGTAGTACTATTTTGATATTATTTATGTAAAAGTACTTTCTCCACTTTTTACTATTCTCTCGGTGTTGTTTACGGTAAAAAAATAATACATTTTTATTTAATATAACCATTAATGTTTTTTTAATACAAATGGGATGCATTTAAGGAAATTCTTTTTTATTAAGATGTAAGAATATTTATAGAAATCTTTGAACTAGCAGATCATTAATTGATAAAATAATAAGAATTTCCTATTCCATATGAAAAGTAATTTTGTCCCTACTGTCATTTACAATACCTTATTCAGTCACATGGGACAAACAAAAAATTACCTAAAGAATAGAATAAAAGAGCTTTCTGGGGACTGCATAGGTAATATCCTCCTGAATTTAAGTTCTATCTGCATCAATTTCTTAATTTTCCTTTTTTTTTCCCTCTCATTCCCACTCACCTGCTTATCAATCAATTTTACCTCATTACAGGCATCAGTAATAGTGGCGGTAACATGATAATGACGAGCAGCAATATGAGTACAATGGGTGGAATGGCGGGAGGCGGGTTAGTCGTCAGTAGTACCATCAACAAGCCACTGTCAAATGCCAACATGTTTGCACCAGGTCACCCTCAGCATCCGGGCAATCACAACGTATCGCAAGGATTACCTAACGGACCCATGATGAATAGGGTGAACATGCATTTGAACCAACGGACGCCGGGGTCCATTCACATTGGCGGTCCACGGCTCCAAACCGTCGGACCGCCGCACTTAGGACCCCAAGGCATGACGGGAAACCCTCAGTATGCTAGTTATACGAATCCCAATCAAGCTGCCCAAGGGGTTCCAGTAGGTGAGTATGGTAAGGGTTTGTTTTATTTCATTATTCCCCTCCAAATGTAAATGCACTTTTTATAAAGTTATTTTAATGCAAGTATTTATGACCGATTTTGTGGGTCCAAACTTCAAAAACACAACTATTGGATGGGTTAATTTCATTAAAAATAAATTTTTAATTTTGCTTAACTTTTGTCCCAACAAAAAGTTTATAATCCGAACTAAAAACCTACATATTGCAGGTGTAGTCACTCCCCAACAAAAAATGAATCTTCAAAACCAATGCCCTCGTTTCGGGGGCACTCAAAATGTTCCGGGTCAAGGAATAGGCCCGCCGGGTTGCGGTGGAGACGGCGGGATAGTCCAAACTCAACCACCAGCTCCTTCGCCCGCTCAACCTCAGTCTGGAGCACCCAGCGGGACGCAACCCGGACCACAACAAGCTACTCAGAATCCCGGAGGACCTTCGGGGGGACAACCGGCACCTTCTACAGGTGAGTCATTATAACATATTTTTTAAAATTCACAGTTCCCTTTTATGTTGTTTTTATAAAATTATGTTATTTATTAAAGTGTTTTATTTTAATTTCCTTTTTTTTTCACTTAATTGCTATTTTTACTAATGTAGGATGTATAATCAATTTGTGCCAATTTCGGATTAAAAACCCCACACAAACTTTGATTTGATGAGTGCAAAAGAATTATTTTGGTATGTTAACATTCGGCAAAAGCCGCAGTAGGATATAAATGCATTTTAAACATAGAATGTACTATATACCTTAATTCCCCATGCTGGTAAATTCTCTAATAGTTGAGTAAGTATGTAATACTTGTTTGTGCTGTTCGCTTCGAGATTAATAATGGCACATAAACGTAGGACGGAAATTATTTCAAGAATTAGATTTCGAAAACAGAAAATTACTTTTTTTTGACAGATCCGGAAAAGCGGAAGTTGATCCAGCAACAATTAGTTCTTTTACTGCACGCGCACAAGTGCCAAAGAAGAGAGTCTCAGACTAACGGAGAGGCCTGGTCTTGTACGCTACCACACTGTAAAACGATGAAAAATGTTCTCAACCACATGACCACCTGTAATGCGGGAAAAAGTTGTTCGGTTGCGCACTGTAGTTCCTCTAGACAGATAATCAGCCATTGGAAGAATTGCGTCAGGACAGATTGTCCGGTGTGTTTGCCGTTGAAGCAGGCCGACAAAAACCGAAATAATCCAAACGGTAATTATTTTATAAATTTTCATACATTCATGCATCACAATTAGTTGTGTTAGGATATTACATGTCTCCGTGTATGTGGCTTTATATATTGCTTTTACAGTTTTATTTATCTCTGAAAATATAGAATTTGATGCCAAAATTTAGACAGTTTAACGCCGGATTCGAACCATAAGTAGAGGAGCTTACCTGGTAAACACTGAGAGTTTAATAATAATACAAAAGTATGTTTGTAATATCATAGACTATTGTGCAGCTTTGAAAACTCTTATCAAGTGCATACAAGAAGGACAATACACAAATCTTTTGTCGTATTTTGAAAATAAAAGGGATTGAACCAGTTCTTTTTCCTGTAACAACAAATCCGGTAAAAAGTACTTGTATATTATATGATAGTATATGAGCAATATATAACTTTTATTTTAGAGAGTAGCAGAAACGTTATTTGCTTGCGGAAAAGACATGACTGGTTGTGATGCAAAAATGAAAAGTTATTGGACTGTTTTTATACATATTTTTTATGATACAGCTGCCGCAAACGCCCCTCAAAACAACCAATCTCCGAATCCTTCAGCAACGGACATGCGCCGGGCATATGATGCTCTCGGCATCCAAATTCCAACTACTGCCTCAGGACCAAGTCCTACCGGTCTCATACCAAATTCGGGACAACCAAGACCCGGTTTAAGGTTACCAGTGAATAGCGGCAACGCCTTACCTAACATAGGAAACAACATGCCAGGCGTTCGGGTTTTAGCTCCGCCCGGACCTGCCGCCCCGAATGTTTCTCTGCCATTGAGCAGCGATCCTTCGAACTCAGCTCAAGCTCAGGGAATTAGCCAAACAGCTGCGAGCATCCAACAGAGCGTAAATAACGTCATGTTTGGCTTAGCCAGCGGTGCCGAAGCTGCGAATCAGGGACTTATGAACCAATTACCGACAGGTTTGGGACCCGGTCAAGTAACAGCATCGCCTGTAACCGGAACGAAGGAGTGGCATCAATCCGTCACTCCGGATCTCAGAAACCACCTGGTGCATAAACTCGTACAGGCGATATTCCCCACTCCTGATCCCCAAGCTTTGCTGGATAAGAGGATGCATAATTTAGTAGCATATGCCAGGAAAGTTGAAGGTGACATGTACGAAATGGCGAATTCAAGATCCGAATATTATCATCTCTTGGCAGAGAAGATTTATAAGATCCAAAAGGAATTGGAAGAGAAAAGACTGAAAAGGAAGGAGCTTCAATTACAACTTCAACATTCTCAACCCCCAATTAGACCAAATATTCAGGGTAAGTTTTATTATTATTTAGAATTAATATTAATATAAGCAGTTTGATTTTTCTTCAACAACGGAAAAAACTTTTTTAACATAGAAATTTCTTTTAAATATTTTTCTTAATTCTCTAGTTTATCTTTAAGCTTTGTCAATAAGTAATTCTTGTATTATTTGGACAATAAATTACTTGTTCATTGCACATAAAAACATTGATGTGTAGTTTAAGTAAGACTACTCAAATTGTAGTTCAAATGTCACATGGCTGTTCTGAGCACCATTTTTTTTACAACAGTAACTTTTGTATAAAATTGCTATAAAAATTTAAATGTTTAAAAAGTATTTGAGAGAAACTCGTTTTTTTTGTAAATTAGTGTTATTATTTTCAGGAATGGTAGCGCGTCCTCCAGGGGTACCTGTAAACGTCCTCCCCTGCCAGCAGCAATCAAACCAAGCCCAACAGCAACTAAGGAGCGGTTCTCCGGCACTCGGAGGACCGCCGATTAGCGGTTTAGGAGGAGTATTGAACCCCAACAGCAATAGGTTAATGTTCCCAGTTCAACAACAGAACGTCCAGCCATCACCCCAGCAACAACAAAACGTCGTCGGTTTACCCGGACCAAGTCCGACCACCTCAAATCCCGGGCTGTCGCCATTCGGGAATCCACTTTCGCAAGGCAGCACGACCACGCCGACGAATAGTCAATTCCCAGCCACAAGCAATGGTCCTGTCAGTTTACCGCAAGTTTCACCCGCGGGGCCGAATTCTCAATCCAACCAATTCAACGATATGCTTAAACAGAACCGAATACCGCCATCACCTTCCAGTTTCGTCCAACAGCAACAGAATCTTTCACAATCTAATCAACAGAACGTTGCTCAAAACAATACTTCTCGAATACCCACAACTTCCGATTCTGTAGCGACGCCAATGGCGGCCGGCGCTGGACCGAAATCTGTCAGTTCTTCCAGAGGTACATCACCAGCACCTGCGACCCCAATTCAGGCTTCTCCTTCGGCTATGGCCGCCAGTATGGGTAAAGGAATGAGTAGTTCGGAGAGGGCGGCTCTGAATGCTCCTCGGCAGAGTTCCCTATCATCTCAAATGGCAGCCATTACAGCGGCGGCGGAAAGAGACGAGGACTCCCCATCACCACCGGCAGGAGGCAGTAAAGGAAAATTAGATCAAATGAAAATGGAAACTGATATTAAAACAGAAGATACGGAGGTGAACGAGAATCACATGGAAAACAATCACGGCGGCAAGAGTATCAAGAGCGAAATTAAAATGGAAATCAAACAGGAAATAAAATCGGAACCTCTCGATGACAATATCAGAGTTAAAGAGGAACCTGGTTTAATAAAAGAAGAACACAATTCCTCCGACAATTCTAACGACGTCAAACCTTCCATTACTGACACTGCCAATGCTACTGCCACTGCGGGAGATAAGAAACAAAAAAGTAGGTTAACATTTTATATTTATCTCTGAATCCAGTTTAGTAGTTCAAACGATTCACGAAATTATTATTATTATTAATTATTATATCAAATTTGAAAAATATTTTATTTATTTCCTTTCAGTATTTAAACCAGACGAACTACGCCAAAAACTAATGCCTACTTTGGACAAACTGTTCAGACAAGATCCGGAAAGCATACCATTTAGACAACCGGTAGATCCGCAAACTCTAGGTATACCAGACTATTTTGATATAGTAAAAAGACCCATGGATCTCTCTACCATTCGAAGGAAACTCGATATTGGCCAGTATGCAGATCCCTGGGAATATGTAGACGATGTTTGGTTAATGTTTGACAATGCTTGGCTTTACAATAGGAAAACAAGTAGAGTGTATAGATATTGTACAAAGGTAAGGGAATCAAAATAATGTAAAAATAGGTTTTTTTGTATATTTTATCCCTAAAGTCCCACGGATTTCATCTTGGTCAAGTATTTGCGGCTGTTCTCCAATTCTGAGTTTCTAAACCCTTTAAATCATCGTCCTGTTCCAAAACATTTTCTTTTTATTTTTAGTGCACTAGGAGAATTTTCTGACCCCTTACTGTTTCAAATACAATATTTTTACAATGATTGGAGTCTGTATATTTAGAGTTTATTTTTTTTGCAGTTGTCTGAAGTGTTTGAACAAGAAATAGATCCTGTGATGCAGTCGATGGGTTACTGTTGTGGAAGAAAATACACTTTCAATCCGCAAGTTTTGTGTTGTTATGGAAAACAACTTTGTACAATTCCGAGGGACGCCAAGTACTTTAGTTATCAAAATAGGTAAAATGACAATTTTAATTTGCAAAACTCTCCCTAAAATTTCTTACTTAAATATTTGGTTAGCTTAAAATGCAGTTTAGTAGTTCAAATAAACCATATTAAAATTATATATAGTATTGCACTGTTTTTGATTAAATCAAAAGTTTTAATGAAATATGTTACCTTAAAATTTTTATTTTATAGTAGTTTGAAGGCCTATGGACTAGCATCTGACAGATACACATTCTGTCAGAAGTGTTTTAATGATATTCAAGGGGATACTGTTACATTGGGAGATGATCCTACCCAAGCTCAAACGTAAGTACATTTTATAGTCTTTGAAAAAAAAAAACAATTAAGTTAAAATTTGTCACAATATAGCATAAACCCTTATCTGGTAACAAGGATAATTAACGAGACATTTCCGTTGTTTTCCAGAGCAATAAAGAAAGACCAATTTAAAGAGATGAAGAACGACCATCTGGAAATGGAGGCTTTTGTAAATTGCACCGAGTGCGGACGTAAACTCCATCAAATATGCGTTCTTCACATAGAATCGATTTGGCCGCAAGGTTTTACTTGTGACGAATGCTTAAAACTCAAAGGACAAAAGAGGAGAGACAACAAATTCACCGCGAAACGGTTGCCGCCGACGAACTTGGGTACTTATATCGAAAACCGAGTGAATATATTTTTGAAAAAGAAAGAAGCGGGCGCCGGCGAGGTTTCGATTCGCGTAGTTTCTAGTTCGGACAAAGTAGTCGAAGTTAAACCGGGTATGCGCAGTAAGTTCGTGGAAACCGGCGAATTGGGCGGTGAATTTCCTTATCGCGCCAAAGCGTTGTTCGCCTTCGAAGAAATAGACGGCGTCGATGTGTGTTTTTTCGGTATGCACGTTCAAGAATACGGTTCAGAATGTCCGCCGCCGAATACGCGACGCGTCTACATAGCGTACTTAGACTCTGTTCATTTTTTTAAACCTAGACAATTTAGGACTGCTGTGTATCACGAGATTTTATTAGGTTATATGGACTATGTTAAACAATTAGGTTATACAATGGCCCACATTTGGGCCTGCCCTCCTTCGGAAGGTGACGACTACATTTTCCATTGCCATCCTCCGGACCAAAAGATACCAAAACCTAAGAGATTGCAAGACTGGTATAAGAAGATGTTAGATAAAGGGATTATTGAGAGGATAGTGTTAGATTATAAGGTTAGTACAAAGACTAATTTTTAATTTAATTTTTTTTTTCAACAGATAATCGTTTGTTACTATTTTACGATGTTGAACAATATGACGATATAATTGTAACATTGCGCAATATTGTCCAAATAATTGCTTGACTAGATCGTCGAACAATTAATTGCTATAAAAAGTTCGCGTGTAACACTACTTATACAAATTTGCAAACTGTTTATTGTTCCTAGGATATTCTCAAACAAGCTATGGAAGATAACTTAAGGTCAGCCGCGGATCTTCCATATTTTGAAGGTGACTTTTGGCCAAACGTTTTAGAAGAAAGTATAAAAGAATTAGACCAAGAAGAGGAAGAAAAAAGGAAACAAGCAGAAGCTGCGGAGGCTGCGGTAAGCAAAACAACTAATAAATACCTAAAAATTGTCCGAACAACTTGCTCAGATTGCTCAGTTTAAAAAATATTTTAAGTTTTTCACTTTGATAAAACTATTTACAAGTATATTTAAAAATTTTCAATAAAAAAACTAAATGGCTTCAAAGTTGTTAAATATTTATTTTTTACAGATATTTTCATCTATGGAAGAGTGTGAGGTGGGCCCGGACGGTAAAAAGAAGGGACAGAAGAAAGCCAAAAAGAGTACAAAGTCGAAAGCGAATCAAAGAAAAAATAGCAAAAAATCGAATACTCCTCAGACGGGCAATGACTTGTCGGCCAAGATTTTCGCTACTATGGAAAAACATAAAGAAGTGTTCTTTGTTATTAGGTTACATTCTGTTCAGTCTGCTGCTAGCTTAAAGGTAAGTGTTCGTTTGTAAAGTAAAAAAAATGTTTCTGTAAAATTAATTTTTTTTATAACAAAATTTTTGAAAAATTATTTTTTCTATTTTTGTGGCAAATTTGTGCTATTAAAAATGAAAATAGAAAATCGGAAATTTATGAAAAATAAACTTACCAAACTATTTGGACAATTTTTTGTCAAATTCGATTTTTGAATTTTGCGGTACATTTGAACTAAAAAAATTATAGTCAAAATTGTTTCTTTTGGCTGTAGAGACAGAAATAAAAAATAGTTCATGACTAAATTATGGTATTGTTTGTGACTTTTAATTTGCAAGGAGAAATTTTGACATGATATAATTCTCTTTAAAAAATCATATGGCTTTAGGACCATTTTCTATTCATTTTCTCATAAATTTTTATGTTTTAAGAGGTATTGACCAAAAAATGATGTACTTTAAAAAATTTCTATCCTCGAAGACGAACTTTTTGTTTGCAATTATTTCAAATTTAGTTTCTTTTATATTTTGTTTCGGATGGTTGTACCGTCTAGAATTCCGTTTTACATAATTTAAATCTTGAATTTATAAAAATAATCTGTGGGGTTTTTTGTTCTTGTTTGTTTGTTTGTGAAATTTTAAATTAATTTTTTTTCTTAAACGTAAAAGTATTATTATTAAAGAAGTTTATTGTAAGCAAACTTACAAAGGGCTATCGACCTAGGTCCTTCTGCCCATTTAGATTGTACATTATAATTATATTAATATTTGACACTTTATACTGTTACTATGGTCCATTAGAACTGTCACATTAAGTTGTCAATAAAATCCATCATTACTTATAAAATACGTCGTCAATGGTAACGTACTTTATAGCTATTTAAAATACGTTTCCACATTTGAATCGGTAATTTGAGAAAACCCATAGTCAGTGTTTTTATGAAAATGACTTTTATTGCAATGCCTTCATAACAGGTATTTGTACGCTCTGAAGAGAAATCATATCAATCGGCCTTCCCAAAGCCGAGATATGATTGGCCGAAAATCGCAGTTAATTAAGAAACCCCATAAGACAGTGATTAGTTTTTTGTGTCTCCTGAAAAATGTACTTTCCTTGACTTATGTGCTTTCTCAAATTACCGATTCATTTAAGAATAGTATCAAGTATTAGAAAAAATTTTGAAGACGTGTTATAGTTTAAAAATCTCGGTCTATTAAACTTTCGACCTTGATTTTTAAACTGTCTATACAACCCTAGTTGTCTTAAAATAGCTATAACACATTGTAAATAATATGAAAATAAAAAAATTGCAGTACAGTTGCTAATACAAATGTTGAATCATTTCCCTATTATAATCTCTTATGAATTTTTTTGTAAGATCGTGGGTTCTTGATTGGAGTGGTTTAACCGTAAGTTTTGAATATAAGATTTCATTTGGTGGGTTATGTAGTGGATTGTCTTTATGACGCATTTTAGTTATTTTTCTCATTGCTGATGTTTCTGCTGTTTCCTTGTTTCTTCTGCAATTCTCTAGTGTTCATTAGAATCAGGTTTCCTTATTCAATTATTGGTCTGCAGATCATTTTATAGATACTTTTGTTGTTTATTCCTTTATTCTTGTATGTTAGTGATCGAAAGTGTGAAGCTTGTTTGATTGCAGATTTTTTCGTAGTTTGGATGTGGTATTTAAAATTAAATTTGTTGTCTATATATACTCCTCTAGATACTTAGTGTGTGGTTCTGGGTGAATGTTTTGGTTTAGAAAGGTTACAAAAGGCGATGTGTGTGATATGTTGTGGTTAAATAAAATAAAATGTGATTTGGTAGGATTGGGTTCTCCATTTGTTGAACCATCTATCAGTTTGATTACAAAGGCTTTGTAATTTAGATGTTGCGATTATGGTATTGCTAGCATGTGTATTAGGGCTGTATCATCAGCATACTGTAAGATGTACTTTTCGTTATTAAAGTTTTCTGGGTTTTCATTATAGAGATCGGAGCAATATAAATTGTATAAGATTGGTGACAGTGGTGATCCTTGTGGTAAACCTTGCTCAGTTGTAAACGTCTGTTTGTACTTGTTTTCTATTTTAACATGATTTTGGCGGTTAGTAATTATTTTTGTGATTAGTTTTACCAGGTAGTCAGGCGTTTCTAGTTGACTAAGTTTATGTATTAATCCAGCATGCCATATACTATCAAATGCCTTGTTTATATCTAAAAATAATGCTGCAGATTTACCTTGTTCCAGTCTGGTTGCTTGAATGTTATTAGTGAGTATAAATAATGGGTGAATGGTAGATCTTTTTTCCTGGACGAATTGATATTTTGGGATTTTATTGCCTAGTACTGCCAGTAATCCATTTGATAAGTTTTCTAGATTTTTTCCAAGATTTGATAAAAGAGTAATCGGCCGATGGTTTGCTACTTTTGTGTTGTCAGCTCCACTTTTTGGTATTGTTACTACTGAACCTAATTTCCACTTGTTTGGGTAGTATTGGTGTGTAATACAAAAATTGTATGTATATGTTCATAATGTATCTGTGAATGTTATACTCTAGTTTCGTCAGTATATGTTTGGTATAGTAGAACCTACCGCTTTATGAGAAAGAAAAAACGCTATAAAAACAGCAAAGGATAACGCCAATAGAAGAAATGCTAATTGATCTGGACATTTTTGAGTTCTCTAATGTCGAAAACGCCGTACACTGTCCATATACATAAAAATAAAATGATATTTTGGCTATTAGGACGACTGTGCAAAGGTTCAATAACCAACTTACTGGAGATCGTTAGGGGTAATTTGCGTAAAATTTCTATATTGATTAACTTTCTTTAATTTACATTTTAATTTCTATAACGCATATTAAATTTCAATAGAGGTTGACCACTCCACCTCGCCCATAGGTTCATTTTCTGATCTCTTGTGAGATTCACAAACGTTGTTAATTAAAATTTTTGTCTCAAATTTTAATTCTAAAATTAAAAACACGGTGAATTAAGTCATAAATATTATAAATTAATTAAGCTTACCTACCCTATCTCAACCCTCACCATTGGATTCACTGTCATCAACATTGATAAACAATTTGGTCGGACTCGTTATATAAGAATTTTCTTCTTTGATAACATGTTTGATTTTTGTCTGCCAATCATCAGCTGAACTTTTGTTAATTTCTTCTTTTACCAAATTTGCTATCAACCCGTCAAATTTGGGAAACACGTTATAACGCCTTATTCTTTTTTAATTTGTCCCCAAATTAATTCTGTGGGGTTAAATACACAAAAATAGGGCGGAAGGCGCAATACCTCGTGGCCCCTTTTTGATGCCATTTCATCAATAAAAAGTTTTATAATATATATGTAAAGATGCCCAAACGATATGTACAAATGTTTAGAAGTGTCATTTCAAGTTGACATTTTTACTTGATTCCTTTTTCAAGTTAGAAAAATGGCGTCGAATTCCTGCTGGAATAAAAGTTGTAAATAAGCTAATTGTGGATGGATTACTAAAAATCAGAGAAAAAATTTCAACTTGAAATTTTTATACAAAATAACCTCACAATTAGAACCCTCCTTGGATGGTTCACACTAGCGTCAGCGTCTATTTGGTATTTGAGGTATTTTTTTGTAAAAAAAAGTGTAGAATTTTTTCTCTGATTTTTAGGAATCCATCCACAATTAGCTGATTTACAACTTTTATTCCAGCAGGAATCACATCATTTGACGCAATTTTTGTAACTTGAAACAGGAATCATTTAAATAAAAATGTCAACTTGAAATGACGAATCAAATATTGAAATACTATGAACGTTCACTTGAATTCAGGTCAGTCCTTTCAAGTTACTTGAATTCAAGTAAAGTCTGAACGCCGCTTTATAGAAATTAAAATGTAAATTCATATTAAAGAAAGTTAATCAATATAGAAATTTTACGCAAATTACCCCTAACGATCTCCAGTTAAGTTGGTTATTGAATCTTTGCACAGTGGTCCTAATAGCCAAAATATCATTTTATTTTTATGTATATGGATAGTGTACGGTGTTTTCGACATTAAAGTACTTAAAAATGTCCAGATCAATTAGCATTTCTTCTATTGGCGGTATCCTTTGCTGTTTTTTCTTTCTCATAAAGCGGTGGGTTCTACTATAATAAGGTCATATCCAGGTGCCGTATTTTTCCCTTTTTGTAATATTTCGAAATATTCTTCATCTATTTCTTCTCCTGGCACTAATGTAGGTCTGTTGTTGTATTCTGTAAACCAGTCGTTCATCGTTTGTCTTTTTGAATGTCTGCTCTAGGTGTTTTGCACAAATATTTAGTTTCTCTTCTTTTCACTGATGTGTATTCATTGTTGTTTTCTACAATAATTACTGGTTGTATGTTGTTGTTTTTGTATTTGCTTAATTTGGATATTTCGTTCCAGTAATTTTTTCCATGTGTTTTGTTGATATTTTCACACGTTTCTATCCATTTGTGGGTTTTGTATTCTTGTATTAGTTTCTGTATGTTTTTATTGTACTTATTTATCATTGTCTTACATTCCTGGTCGCCATTTTCTCTGTATTGTCTATAGAGTTTTCTTTTATTTTTTATCAGCTATGATATATGGTGGTAGTTCATGCGTGTAGAATTTCGTTGATATTTTTGGACTGTGTCAGTTAGTTTTTTGGTGAACTCGTCTATCTTCTGTGGATTGATTAGAGGGTTGTGAATATAAGAGTATACTTTCAAGATTTTGTCAAATCATTGATGAAAATTTGACGTGGTTGAAATCGATATATTTTTTTATTTTTAGATATAATTAATATTTGCTTATTGTTTTTACAGCCAATTCAGGATCCCGATCCTTTTATAAACTGTGATTTAATGGATGGTCGTGACGCATTCCTAACGCTCGCCCGAGAAAAACATTACGAGTTCTCTTCTTTAAGAAGAGCCAAATACAGCACACTGTCCATGTTATACGAGCTTCATAATCAGGGTCAAGACAAATTCGTCTACACTTGTAACAGCTGTAAGGCTCACGTAGAAACTAGGTACCACTGTACGTTATGCGAAGACTTCGACTTATGCATACAGTGTTACGAGAAGGAAGGACATCCGCATAAAATGGAGAAACTCGGCTTGGACATCGACGATGGTAGTTCGCCGAGTGATAGCAAAGCCAATCCTGGTGAAGCTAGGAAGTTGTCAATACAGGTAATTAACGTTGTTTTTACTTTACATGTGATAGTCATTCATTTATTTGAAATTAAAATGTTGGTCGACAAAAAAATGAAAATTTTGGTAAAAAAACAAATTGTTGGTCATTAAAAAATTTGGTCAAGAAATTTTGGTTTTTACTTTTAAATGTAAATGTAATTCATTTATTTCAAATTAATATTTTGGTCAAAAAATTGCTCAAAAAAATGTTAAAATAAAATTTTGGTCAAAAAAAAAATTGAAACGTTTTTTACACCCTTTTCAGCGCTGCATCCATTCGTTGGTACACGCTTGTCAGTGTCGCGACGCGAACTGTCGCCTGCCGAGCTGTCAAAAGATGAAAAGGGTCACCAATCACACGAAAGTTTGCAAAAGGAAAACGAATGGAGGCTGTCCGATCTGCAAGCAACTTATCGCTCTTTGTTGTTACCACGCGAAACACTGCCCCGAGAACAAATGTCCGGTACCGTTCTGCTCCAACATCAAGCACAAACTCAAACAGCAACAACTGCAACAGAGGCTACAACAAGCGCAGTTGCTGCGAAGGAGGATGGCCGTCATGTCGAGAGGTACTCAGCCCACTGCGAATCCGATTCCAGGTGGTACTAACATGGGTATGGGCGGTGGTGGTGTGCAATCTGTTGTACCTGGTGCTGTTAGTCCTGCTAATACGTTGAATCCTGGTGAGTTTTATAGTGTTACCACTTGAAAACCTATTTTTTGCTTTTTCGCTGTCAATGTTCATAGATTTTACGAGCTCGTCTAGAACTATTAATATGCCAAATATTGAATTGAAATTAGAGTAATTTTTAGTAAGATTTGCCTGTTTTCGAATATTTTTCATTACTGGTTTTTAAACATTTTTATATAAATCCTTTATTTAGCCAAGACTAATCTCATAAATATAAAATATAAAAATACAATGCACAGATATAAAACAATACAACAGAAAAAGATATAAGGGCATAAATCTAAGACGAACAGTTTCTATAATGTAAAATAAAGACATACACTTGACAATTAGAATAAGTTGACTGACATAAACATACTAATAGGTAGAAAACAAAACTCTCAAATGTTGTTTATAATTAAATAATTTTTTAAATTTGTTTTAAATGATTTTAAATTTGTCATTCCTTTTAGTTCTAGTGGGAGTTTGTTAAATAGATCCAATCCTTTATGGAAAACCGAGTTCTGAGTTGCCTTTTTCGCAACTGGTTGAATAAAAAAGTTATTTCGTTGTCTAGTATTATAGTGATGAAACTCGAAATGAAAATGAATTTTATTTTGCAAATAGAGTGATTTTTGTACCTCTTGTTACCGTGTTAGTATTTTTTACTTCAGGTTTACAAAATTCTGCTATGGGAATACCATCTCCTCACCAACCCGGAATAGGTCTGAAACCGGGTGCTCAAACTCCTCCGGCTAACGTACTACAAGTGGTGAAGCAGGTGCAAGAAGAGGCAGCCAGGCAGCAAGCTCCACACGTCGGTTACGGTAAAGTCAATCCCGGTCAAGTTCCCGGTCAAAATATGCCTCCGCCGCAAATCAGGAGTTTGGGTCATCTTGGAGCAGGTCAAAGTAAGTAAAAATACAAAAGCAAATGAGAGAAGCAACGAAGAGGATCATTGATCCTAATATTTTTTCTTGCTCTGTAGGCGGCGGCAACCTATTACCAATGGAACAATGGCAACAGAGGTATCCTAGTGGAGTGGCGCCGGGTATTCGACAGCAAGGACCTCCGGTGATGCAACCCGGTCAAATGGGTCAAACGCCGATGCAACAGAACCAAGCGGGAGTCCGACCCGGTGCTGCGCCTATCAACACTCCAGGGAACATGATGCAGAAGCAAGCGTTGCAACAACTGATGGCAACGCTGCGGTCGCCGCAGTCTGCCGAGCAACAACAACAAATTCTGACGATACTCAAATCCAACCCTCAACTCATGGCTGCTTTCATCAAGCAGAGACAGGTATTTGTCTTATTTTTATTTTAATAGAATAATAAATATACTGAATATAATAGAGTTTTGCAAGTTTGGGACATTTGAACTACTTTCTACTTTCACCTGTAGCGATAAAGGAAATGGTATAAGAAGTGTGTATACCGGGATCCCAGACGAATTTTCTCTCATAATGTGTCCAATAAATCATGATGTATAGTGAAATTCAAAAAAAGGCCTATCAATATACATAACATATAATATTAACAATAATTTACACAAAATACTCAGTTTAGTTATATTTATAATTTGAATTTGTTTCATTTTTGTTGTTTTCTTTTATAGAATTCATTCATTATTTTTTTATGTTCCCGTCATCTACTTTATTTATTTATTTATTTATTTTTATTTGTTTTTTTTTATATATTTAAATATCTACTAAAAACTGTAAAAATCTAACAAGTAAATCATCTAATATTAAGGCCAGTGACTGGTATTAAGATTTTTGTACATTTGAACTACCTACATTTTAAGGCAACAAAATAAATAAATCAGACAATCCATAGATTTTTAAAAAAATTCGTTAATATTGAAATTGACTACATTTACGGGGTGTTTACACACAATTTAAAGGTAGATATTTTTGCCCTGTGTAAAACGGAACTTTCGTTTTCTCTTATATAACAGAATGTCAATCCCACTTGCGTATGATTGTACAATCTAATTTTTTTCAGCCTTTCCTTCAAATGTATTTTTCTCAAATATATTTGTCTTTCAGGCTTTTTTCTTCTATGATTAGTCCTGAACATATTTTATGCCAAAAAGTCAGTTTATTAATATTTTTATCAATAATTTTCAATGGCTATAAAAATCGTAAAATATCCACATCATATTTCTTAAAAAAAAAATCAATTTTATGGCTAGTTTTGGACAAAAATGTAAATATATTTCCTGTCTGCACCAAATTATCTACCCTTAAACATTCTGGACACTTGAATGTTCTCTTTACCTTCAGAAATCCGTTGCTAATTCAGCAGAGGACGTTTTTTTGGATCCAGTTGCAATTTTCCTAATGAATATTTGGTTGTTTCAGAGTGAAACCTAATATAAGTTAAAAAACACGAGATGGTTAAGAATGTTTTTAACTTCCCCTATGACCTGAGTTGATCCTTGCGCGATTACTCCCAAATATTTATAAAATAAGGTAAAATTCTCTTACAATCATTTGTTCCCATAAAAACATGTTGTACATAGAGTAAGTGGTATATTCGCTTATTAATATAACTCTTGTTAATTACAGAAAATAAAAGAAGGTTTAAGAAATAAAATGTTTTATTTTTTAACATTTCTCGGCATACTTTCTAAAATTATACCACCCTCTGATTTTTTCCGCAAGCAAATAACGTTACACAAATTCCTAGTATAACCCGTTTAAAATCACAAAAACGCAGCTGGGGTTTAATTTAAAAATAAATATATCTTGGATAGCAATCGCTATAGGGGATTCTCGTGATTTAAAGGCCTTCTAGTAGGAATTTGAGTAACACAATTTGTTTCCGGGAAAAATCAGATTGAATTTTAGAAAAAATTAAAGGTCAAAAATTAAAGTAAACAGGTATTTAAACAAATTTCATGACTTCCGGTTTTCAAACTAAGAGTTTGTGTATAAGATTATTTTTTTTGAGAATTTAAGTAATTTATTATTCATAGATCCCCTTAAACCCTTAAAAAAGCTAATATATGAGAATAAATGTCTTCACGAGCATATTTACAATGAGCGGTAATTTTTACCAGCAGGCGCAACAAATCCAACAGGCAGGCGGTGGAACCCCTCCTCAGCAACAACTCCAACATATCCTTAACCAACAGCCAAACTCCAATCAGCAACACCAAAACCGGATGCAGATGCAGGGCGGCCTCATAAACCAGGCCGCCGCGCAAGGTATTAACCAGGGTCCAGTGCCGGGCCAGCCGATGACGCAGCAACAGCAGTGGTTCAAGCACCAGCAGATGTTGGCGTTGCAACGACAACAGCAGGTCCAGCAACAGCAGGCGCAGCAGCAGCAACAACAACAGCAGCAGCAGCCCGGTTTCCAACAGCCTGGAGCGTGTCCAACGTACCAGCAGAGGTTACCGGGAATTAGACAACCGCATATGGGTTACAATAATTCATTTGGTGATCAGCAATATCCACCTATGCAGGGACTGAAACCCACCCCGCCACCTGTGCCCTCGCCGCAGGGCGTTATGGGACCACCTCAGGGACAGGGCATATCTGTGCAGCAGCAACAGCTGATGCAGAGTGTACGAAGTCCGCCTCCTATAAGGTAAGTCTTTATATTTTTTCTGGTTTTTTCCAAACCAAATTTAAGATTGTTTGTATTAGAGGTTATCATTAATCTATTGCTATAATCAGGTGTGTGTTCTTTTAACCTTGTTTTAACATTCCTTTTTGTTTGACCCACGTAGCTTTTCGGTCATTTCAATCAAGGAATACAGGGTGTTTCCAAATGACAACGTCTGACTGTAGATACCTCTCATAAAATTGGACCAAATGATATAAGGAATGAGGGGTCCAATATGATTACTTTTTAAAATACAGGGCGTGAAAGTTAATAAAAAATAAATGTTTTTATTTAGAAACTTTAAAACTGATTATTAATTTGAAATTTAGCAGGCCATTTTTAAATGTAAAAAGACATTATTTTAGTAAAAAATCATGTTTCATATCTAGATCCAGTGGCGTGCAGTTAGTAAAAATTTTGTAAATTGTATGTTATTTTTATTATCATTGTTTTGTTAATAAAAACAATGATTTGGAAAAAATATTTTTTAGCAATATTTTCTAAATATTTCAGAAGCGTCTCCAAAATTAGGTCCTGTTACATTTTCTAATCATTAAAAGTCTAGTTATAAAAAATTAAGAAAAAATAATTAAAGAAATCGAAAAAAAAAATTGTTGGTTATTTCATTAATTAAAAGCGATCTTGCAGACTTCATAAAAACATATATCATTTTGTCCAATTTTACGAGAGGTATCTACAGCCAGACGTTGTAAGTGTCATTTGGAAACACGCTGTATAACATTTTAATTCAATTCGAGAGGCGTTTTTATCTTTTTTAGTGTATAGATAACATTTTGATATTTGTAATATAAATTGTCGTGAAAACAATTTGATGGTAAAAAAATTAGGGGAATAAAATTTTAAAAGCCAATTGTCATCGAAAAATATTTTGTTGAAAGGAAATATATTGAAAGATTTCAAAATTAATGTTATGGAAAAAAATGTGCGAAGAAATTTTTCATAGAAACTACAAAAAAATGTAAAATTTTTCCAAAAAAAATGTTGAATCAAATAAAATTATTTAGAAGAAAAAAATTATTTTTCGTAGTCGAATACCTTTACAGTTAATGTCAGATTTTCATAATTATAATTTTCCTCGGAATGATAGGACTTAAATAGCGAGTTATTTTTCTTCTTGAACCTGAGTCACTTCTATTTGGATGAGCATAGGATCCGTTTCTTCAGCAGTCGTCATAATGAAAGGGTTGATAGTTAGTTCTGTTCATCTCGTGTTGACTTTTTTTTTTTTTAATTAAATGTAATTGTTGCAGAAGTCCGCAGCCGAGCCCGTCTTCGCGAACGGCGCCGAGCCCCCGAAACCAGGCGGTGGCGAGTCCGCGAGGACCACAACCGTCGCCGCACGATCACGCGGCCTCCGAAATGCTCCTAAGTCAAAACCACTCGAACGCCCTCCATCCGCACGCGTCGCCCGCTTCAACGCCGAACCAAGACTCTAGTAACGAAGTGCCGACCATGACTCCGCAGGATCAGTTGAGCAAGTTCGTGGAGCAACTTTAGTGGTGCAATGTACTTCTTTCTAGACGGTTATCAGACTAAAAAAGTGATAAAAGAATATATTTATATATCTATCTATATATTTGTAAATACTGTAGATTGTGAAAATACGATGATGGAAAGTGTGTATTATGTAATAATGATTATATATATACAAATTGTACATATGTTTCATAGACAACTGTATCATATTATACATATACATATTTAATTTTTAGTGAATTACTTGAGTGAAAATAATGATGAAGATACCTTAAAAGTATTTTATGGCTTTGCGAGAGGCTGTGTTTAAATTAACGGATTGTTACCTAGTGAACGGTAGACTTTGGCATAGCTACGCAACTGTTATTCGTTTGTTTTTCTTTTTATTTTATTTTTTACGATTTACAACACTGAATATGAATGACTTGTTATATAGATATAGTCGCGCTCTTGTAAAAAGAAAGTTAGCAGAAAATTTTTACCGAAACTTTATTATAGTGTCGCGTCGGTAGCTATTGTGATGGCGGTCCCCCCTAAAAAGGGTTCGGACCTCCGTTTGTTTTTTATATGATATATATATTTATAATTTATATACCCCTATCGTCTCTTTGTTTTTCGTACGTTACAACATTCCACGAAGTGTGGGGTGCGGTGCTGGCACAAATGACAATCCTGACGCCCACGCCAGTGCAATAAAAAATAAATTATTATTTCAAACACTCCCTCCTCTAATTTATTACTGAACATAAATCAACTAGATTACTTAGTGTTAAGGATTATATAAAAGAAAATAAATCATAATTCTGAAATATTATACGATTTTTTCCTTAGCGTTTTTCCTCAAATTTTAGCCCAGTCGATTTATATGCACCACAACTCGATTTGCTCTGTCTAGAAGAAAAAACTTTAATTTGGCAACAGTTTTCAGGTTTATGTTTTAATTTTTTATATTTCATAATCCCAGAGAGTGGCCATCAGGATTACCAGATGTAAAAAAATACAAATTTGCATTTGAAGACAGTAAAGTTTATGGGCATAATGCTTCAAAATAACAGTAGTTCATTTAATTTTTTCTACTAAATCGCACCGTTTCGGAAATGTGTATGTGTCCTGAATTATTTGTCCAAATAAATCTTTTTTTGAGAATAGAAAAGGGAATTTGTTTTTATTTTGAGTTAATGGATAATATTTAAATTGTCGACATTATATATAAAAATTAGTTAAAATCTAATAATGTAGAATCAAAGAAATGTATTTTCTAATCCGTTTTTTTAAAGATTTTATTAGCAAAATAATTTTTTAAGGTGTGTCCTTTGAACTACTAATTTGATTTCTCGTTCCGTTAATTCAGGAACTCATAGTATACCATTAGATTACTCACTGGTTAAGGATTATACAAAAGAAAACAAAGACTATTTCTTTATTTAATGGCTTGTATTTGTACATTTGGTAGGAGATACACGTGATAACAAAATATCCCCAAAATTCAATGAAATATTTTAACTATGATCAGTAAAGGGGTGGCAACAATTATTAATCGAAGTTCTCGATGATAAATTCCATAATAGGTTCAAGGGGGCGAGCAATACTTGTATTGCTGGTCTTCGCCTTGGTGACTTCTACTTTTTCTTCTTTCTGTTTTTAGTACCCAAAGCTACAGCTGCGTCAAATTTTTATATACTTATATATTTCAAGCCGGTTTCAGTTTTAATAAAAAACTAAAGCTTTATAAATCATTCTAGTTTATTTAATTTTTTTTATCGAAAATAAGCAGACCAACTTTTTATTTTAGCAAAACTAAAAAATGTTATTCCTCATAAAAAGAAGTACAAGGGTGTTACATCTGACGATCTTGATGGCCATCCTCTGAGGGTTGAAATCATTAAAACCGTAAAGTATGAGATTATTAAAATAAAAGTTGACTCGTATATGGATTTAGGATAAAATTTATATTTTTTTTTTTTCACAAAAAATAAATTAACTCAATTGCATAAGGAACTTTAATTGTTAACTGTAAATTGACCTACTTTATTATAATTTAAACCAATTATATTTCAGTTTAATTTTGCAAATTGTTGTATGCCAGTCGCGCCTGCATCTTTCAAAACTTTTTGATGAATTCTTTGTGATATTTGTTAGATAAATAATTTTTTTGCGAGTCTAGAATCAATGTTACATTTGAACTACTAGTTAAAAAATAGTTATTTTGAGTGAAAAAATATTTTTATTTTTCGGAAAAGTTAGTCAATTTTTTATAAAAACATTCTATTTAAACGTTTTTAGAACAACTTATTAAGCTAAAAGACATTTTTATTAGTTCTTAATTAAGATTGTCAACTTTTTAAAAGTAATCGCGTGTTTAATTTTGTAAATTTGAGAAATGTCAATGAGTTTTCATTAAAGTAAGTTGATAAAAACTAAAAATTGATGATTGAGTGACTGAGCAGATCAATTTATGATTTCAAATGAATTTTTCCCGACTTTTTTCAAATTAATATTGACTGGGCTATGCAGGCCAGCAACTCATGCTTCAAAAAAAAACCTCATCGATATTTCCCTTCATTAGGGTGGGCCGTTAACAAAACATTTCATATTATAACATCATTATTGTACAAAGTTGTCTATCTCTATGTATATTAAATTCGTATGTTTGCATTATTCGCGTTTCATTACTAAATCAAAGAAAACCTTCATCTCCCCTCTATATATCGCTACTTATTTCCTACTCTGGCGAATTTTGAGCGTGGTGTACCTTGATTTAACACATTCCCTGCCAAGGACATTAAAGAACCCCTCTACCGACGTATATTGTATATTATTTTTTACATAAAAACACCTTATCTTTTGTTGATTTAATAAAACATTTTCGATAAAAAAACTGAATTGGTTCCACAGGACCATTGTATAAGGACTTTATATAATGGCAGGACCAATGTGACTGAATGAAACAAGAGTGTTGCTTTATGTTAAACTATTTACTTATAGATGCTGCTACTGTGTTTAATTTAAAACGACATTGGTGCTAAATAAACCAGAGGATTATGCTTTCTCAGTACTAAGAGAAGTTACTTAGTCTTGAACATGTAAAACTTTTTGAGAAATCTTGATTTTATGGCACTTTTCCCCTGCTCGAATTTTATTCATACTTTAAAAAAATGTTTTTTACCGTCATCCTGGTTGCCCCCTCCCTACGATCAATCCTCAAAAGCCATAGGCCTGTGCGAGTTAGAAATTTCGGGGCCTTACCTTTTAACGTGTGATTTCCCAGCACGACAACGCGATTTAAAACTTAAAATCGGCGTCCGAAGTTGAATGTTTCACAATTATTTGATTCGACAGTTCGAATTAAATAATGAGTTATCATAAAAATAATTAAAACCTCATTCCACAAACTTTTCTGGTCCATAATGTATAACGCTAAAAACTCCCTAATACTGACAAATATATTGGCAACAATGAATGTTGACATTAATGTCAGTCTGTTAAAAAGGTTTAGGTGTTAATAAAATAAAACTATAATCGAAATTTATTTAAATAATCTAATAAAAACAACACAGAATTTGCAAGTGCAGAGGACTAATAAAACAAATAATTTTTTTTTATAGATTTTATTGACATTAAAACAGTATATTTAGATAGATCTATGAATATGTATGACAGCCACTGAAAATAACAAAATTCAATTACCTCTTGTTGTTTTCAAACGGCCTCTTCTCCATTCAAATATTAAAAAACGACTTTAAATATGAGAAAATGCTATTTAATATAATACATATTGCAGTATGGTAAATAGTAAAATAAAAATTATATAATGCTAACAGATAATGTTTCCAAACTCAAAATACAGAATAGGGGATCCTGATCAACCACAATAACATATTTAAATCAAGGTCTAAGTAAAAAGATATACATGCAATAATAGTGAGACAAGAGTTTACATTGGAGGTCTTAGAAATTCATCGAATTAATCAGAATAATGCGCAGTTTCATGTGATAGATAAATAAAATTATGTTTCAATCCAAGAAGCAAAAATAACATATAAAGACTTCCAAAGATTCATTTTCGGGTGAGTTAATATTAAAACCAAGTGTGATTTTGCTGTTTTGATAGAAATTTTTGGTAAGAATTAAAGATTTTCTTGAATATAGTTATTTTTAAACAATGACGAAAAATTTACCGTTTTTCTAAAGACATATTACATTGACGATCAAAGTCACATAAAACGAAGATTACATAAATTCTAACTTAAAAAAATGTTAAGCAGAAATTGGGATTCCGGTTTTTTTTTAGAATTATGGTTGTTTTTCGTCCAAACACCAAACAAATATAATATATTCTTGAATTAATATAAAGGTACATAAAAAGAAAATATAAAATTAACGCACCGCGCATTGTTGGATTGGTTCGTTTTTGACATCCATATTCCGATGTAAACCCAGTCTATGACACCCTGTAATAGGAAATTTTAAATGGCATCGATGTCTACATCATCCTGCCCATCATCATCTTCCACGGTAGGTTTTGGTTTCGGTTGAGGGGTGACTTTCAGTTGGATTTGTGCCCTGTCATTGTACTCAATCTCTACGTCATCGTCTTCGCTTTCATCATCGTTGTCAGAATCTTCAGATTCGGCTTCCTTCAACCATTTTATGAACGGAGCTGCTTTATCGTGGATTTCCTGGCTGATCTCTCTAGCTACGTATTTCTTAGATACCTAAAAGTAAATCCCGATAATTTGCGTTTCATTCCACCTCTTCAAAGTCTAATTATACAATCCACTTTTGTCCTAGCTAGTCATTAGCCAACTATTAAGGCGATTAGGACTGGGACAGCAAAATTCCAGTCTAATCCCCGACATATATCCGTTTTTTAAATATCTTATTAGCATAAACTCTCTTATGGTCTAGGACGAATATTTCTGAAACGGCGCGCTTTCCGAAAAAAAGTTATATGAACTAGTAATGTTATTTTGACCCATTCCTAAATTTTTACCGTCTAATTCAGCGAGACCATGTATATTCCCTACTCATCAATCAATTAAAAATGTTGGTGGCAAATTGGAGTGTCTTTTCAATTTTTTTATTTATAAGCACATTTGTCACCCAAATATTAAGTTTAAATATAAAAAAATTGTATTTAAACATAATGTGACTAACCTTGTCTGACCATTCAATGATGCTGTCCTCTGACAGAATGTCCATATCATAGAAGACTTTGAGCAGTCCAGGAACCTTGCTCATCAGTTTGTCTCTGTGCATAGCGATGACCTGCTCCAACCCACCAATCAAATACCTCTGTGCCTTTTTTTCATTCAACGTAAAACGCAAAAACAGAGTACGGTACTTCTTGACTTGAGCCAGTATGTTCTGATCGAAGAGAAGTTCCGCCAAAACGAGAGGAGCCTTAAAAAATTATTTTAGCTACAGCGATTTTATATAAATTCCTACTTACTTTGGTCTTGATTTCTAGACGTTCCGCTTCGCCCACTAAATCTTTTTGAGTCTGAATATTTTCCAAAAGACTAGCGTCCCTTTTAGTTTTCATAAAGTTGTACAATATATCCATGCGCTGCTTCTCGGATTTCTCTAGATCGTCGCTGATGGTCATGTTCTTAGCTCCATCAGTGAGATCCTGCATTCTAGCTCTGACGGCTTCTTCTGACACGTCCACTGCCCATTCTGTTTGGTCATCGTCGCTGCCACCCTGCAAAATACACTATTTTCAACGCCCAGATTTCAAACACACTAGGAGGCTTTCTTTTGTGTCGGACGGAAAACCGAAAGGTTTCGCGGCTTTCCAATGAAGCTTTGTCGATTTCGAAGAATACTTACAGTGTTTTCCATAGAGTTTTCAATATTAGATGTATCAACTGAATCATTTTGGTCATCTTGTTCACCGTTCGATTCGCCATTACGTTTGCTGCGTTTGGATCGTTTTCCCTCGGTCAATGAAGAACCTTGACTGGCCGGGTTGGAATTTGGCGGATTTTTTAAGATGAAGGTCATCAATTTGTGGTTGGATTCTAACACACCGTGGTAGCCGCAGGCCTTGCATCCCTGGGAGATGGTGTTTCGTTTTAGGGAAACAATCAAATCGGTTTCGGGATTGTCACATTCAGGACACAACACAAATCTAAAAAAAAAATGTTAAGCGTTTTTATCTGACCTATGGAGTGACAAAATAAGTATTTACTTGCGAATGAATCCATCTAGAAGATCTTGGAGTTTGGAAGCGTCATGGGAACCATTAACAATGAAACGTTCATTTTTGAAATCAAACTGGGTCTGGGCGCCCAATTCGCAGCCAAAATACTTAGTAGGGTATGTTGGTGGTCTACCGAGGGCCTTGGCCACCTCGGCCATATTTACAATAACGGTTTTGATCCCGTTACCCTTACCTTCGACTTTGGCCATGATTCGTGGCATTTTATAGCGATAGAAAACATCGCTGACATTTCTATTTACGTTAACACTCATTGTGGATGTGGCGCGGTAGCGGTAGGATTGTAGACAAGAGAATGATGTTGGCTGTTGGTTTGGATGATCTTCGGTGTTGGATCAATTTTTCGAAAAATATCAATAGCCAGTCACGTTTCTCTAAATGGTTGAAGTTTTCGATGCCTATTAGATGAAAATTTTGTAGTCCTGTAATTATTCGAAAAATATTAAAATAAAAATAGTTATAAGGTCAGGTCATTTTTTTTTACCTATAACAGGTAGGCTCACGTCGCTGCGAAGTCATACACCTCGCTTGCTCGGGCCCTAAATTCCCAACTATGCTTCTTGCTAATAATGTCTCTGAAAAAAAAATCTGTTATTTTAAACCGTCTACGACAAAGCCAAAAAAAGATATCGTTTCAGATGTTGCCATTTATTTTATTGTAGTACAGCTTATTGGACTTCGCCGAGGATTAATAAAATAAGGACCTTTATAAGGATTACAATAAAAGAGTAAAGTAAAATAGTTGTTCTACTAGAATAAAAACTCCTGATTGTAATTTGACAAGATATAAATGAAGGTAAAATTGAAATAACATCATGTACATTACATACTGCAGAATATTCGAAAATGAGTGTAATAAAAATCAGAACTTTAGTATTTATGATGATACAGTTTAATAACGAAAAAAATAAAAACTGAAATTTTTTAATACTAGACAATTTTAAATTTTTTTATAAATATACCAATGTCTACGCCAATGCCACTAATTTATACTATGCGTGCCACAAAATTAATTTTGATAAAATCTGTAAAATTACGTGTTATTCGAACGTTACGTATTTTAAACTTTTAGAATAAATAAATAATCAAAATACTCTAGAAAATAGGCCTTACTTCTTGTGTCTGCTTACATAAATTAATAGAAGAAAGCATTTTTCAACACTTTTCATAATATGAAAATAAACGATTTGACAACTGACAGATTAGACCTCTATGTTGATCCGCTTTTTCGATTTTTTTTTGTCGAAAATACAAATCAAAATAATTACCTGACAAATTCTGTCATTCGAGTCTTCCCTATTCATATAGTTTTAGAAACTTGTAGAAATTTCGGTCGGCATTCATCTGATGTTTTTGATTTTTTTGGTGCGCAATTTTTTCAAATAATTTAACGGAGTCGATTTATCGTATAACAAAAATGGCCATACTGTAGTATCATCGAATAGCGGGTATTTGAACATTGATATTTTTTAGGAGGAGCGGAAGAGTTAACTTGTTCACAACATTAAAAATTTCGATAAGAATGACATAAAATGACAAAACAATTGGCTCGTTTTATTAGGGTTTCTTTACTTTCAAAACTGGCTAATTAAACCTTAGAATTGCTAACGAATCAGAAGCGAAAAGTTTGACTGTTCCTTTGAAGATGAAAAGAAGGTATTCGCCCGGAAATTACGTCATCGAAACGACGTTAAAGATACTAAGTCATTTTTCTCTTGCCAATATTAAGGTAGTACCACAGATTCTTCGGTTATGACTTGCATACTAGTGCATTTGCTAGTTCATAAAATCATTGTATTAATAGTTTACTTTGATTTTAAGTTTCTAATGTTTATTTATGCCAAAAATATCTTTCAGAACACTATGACAGCAAAAACACAATATATTATAAATATATTTCTTATTTCTGACTCTAATGTCAATTGATGAATCAAACTTATACGTTACATGAAAAGGCAACACTGTACCCGGGATGTTCCTTTCAGAACTGGCAACATGGGTGCACTCCAATTTAAAGGACCAATGTTACAGAAAGCGGCATATCTCTAACTCTCTAATCTGTGGTAGTACTCTCGATACCACAATAGTCAAATGTGTGCTCTTATTAGACTACTGTAGTATTTGTATTTGACGACGCCTTGTAAAAGGAAAAGAGACAGAAGTATGCTTTCAGTAACTGTTTGTGCTGTCAAATGCATATGGGTTTGACATTACTTTATAAATAACTTAAGCACTCCGGAAATTAGTAATTGGAGCGACACCACATTTAAAATAAGTACTCAGATTACAAAACATTAATGATAAAATGTCATTAATAATTATTTTTATTCAAAACTTTAAATATGATAACGAGCAAATGACAAAAAATACTTTTAAGTTAATATATTACTCGAATCATCAGTTTTATATAACTTATCTTAATAAATAAAGAGTTCTTCAGCTGGGGAAGAACTATCGGTTCCAAAACTATTTAGGTGGTATATTTCTGTTCAGCTCAGGGAAATCATGTTTTGGTAATTCACATTAAGGCTCTGACTGGGACATCAGCACGTAAAAATGTTACTAGAGATGCGACACTACGTTACAATTTCGCGCCCGTCATATCCTCTTTGACGGCGGTGTCAGATGTAATAAACATAGTAAATTTTTCCTAATTAATCTTATCACAGGCACTGAAGCTCGATTTGAGAGTAACCAAAATGTTCGAAATTTTTATTTGTTCCTTTCCGAATCTGAAAGGTACTTTTTTTAATTAAGTAAAATCTGTGACTTCTCATATGAATCAATGGTAAAGGCAAAAATTCGACAAGAGATGTCAACATTTATAAAAAAAATTGTGGGTAAGGAAAAAATGTGAAAAAAGTATGAGGTATAATTTTGGATGAAAAATCGATTGGTATTATTGAAATTTACGAAGAAAAAATATACATACCGAAAATGAAAAAAAGCTTGTAAAATGGCAAAAAAACTCATTAAATATATAGTGTATAAAAAATTCGTTAGCTTTGACGTAATTTTCATATATTCAAAACTTATTAATCATTACCCACTTTAAAAAAACTCCTGTTATATATAATAATAATAACTTTATTGTCCATAGGATCAGTTATATATGTATAGCTAAAATTTAACAGTTAAAATGTATACACCAAATATTCTTCAACAGAATAAAAACAGTTATCCATCAATAACTTTTCTACTTTTTTCTTAAATAGTTTCAAATGTCCTATTGATTTCATAATATTAGGAAGTTTATTATAAACTAAAATACCCATGTATTGAGGGCTTTTTTATAAAAATGTAGAGTTATGTGTTGGTATCATCAAATCATTTAGAGTTAGAGTTAAATAATTATGGCAGAAGTTATTAGTACGAAAATGTTCTAGGTTTGATTTGACATAAATTAAAAGTTCTAAAACATAAATACAAGGAAGTGGTAATATACGAAGTTCCTTAAACTTTTCTCTGCATGACTGCCTATACCTTAGTGACGCTATATTTCTTAAAGCTTTTTTTGAAGATTAAAAACCCTCAATACATGAGCCCCAAAAAATTAAACCATATCTAATGAGAGAATAGTTATGCCAACAGAACAGATTTATTAGTTATATTTCTAAGCCTAAAAAATGCAGAACATGCAGATGAAAGTTTTTTACACAGTATATCAATATGAAATTCCCAGCTTAAAGAGTTATTTATGTGAACACCTAAGAATTTTGTGGACTATTCTCAATAGATGACTCAAGTATATCATTCACCCTAGGAGTAAAATGAATAAACGCAGTTTTTTCTTCATTAACAATAAGTTTATTTTCGTCAAACCATTGTACTAGCTTTGAAATTTGAAATTCAACAGTTAATTGGGAGATATCATTTTACAAAAAAAGATATAGGACGTATCGGCAAATAGTAAAATACTGCCATCATTAACCGTCAGAGCTAAGTCGTTGATAAAGATTAAAAATAAAAGAGGCCCAAGGACAGAGACCTGAAGTGCGCCACAATTAACTACACGTGTTTCTGATAGACAAGAATTAACGACTGTTAACTGATTTCTGTCAGATAGGTAGGAACTCCTTACAATTTTCTCTCAATATTTGATAATTTTTTGTCATTGTTTCACAGCTAACGAAACAAATACTTGTTTAAATACAGCTGAATCCTTAAATTGTTTATGGGACTTTTTAAATTTTCCCAGTATTAAAATTTACTTTTGCTCAATTAGTTCCACCAACGTCTTCCTACCAAATCGAATTATACTTTACATATTTTTATGCCGCAACAACGTAAATTTTGTGCACCATACGGTACGAAATCCTACGCCCAATTTTCACATAAAAAAAAGATCAACAAAAATACATACTGTAGTAAACAACATTCCTTTGTAAAGTGGACACCATGAGCACGGAGGAGGCTTCGTGCCCCTTCCTGGTCGCTTCCTCGTGCACGGTTATCTTGAGAGGTATCTTTCGTCGACTTGCACCACCTCATAGACTGAAAGGGGATCTCTCTGTATCTCTCACATTAAGCTCTACCGCTTCCACGTAGGCACATATCGCCCAACACCGCCGCCGATACCGCCGCTCAGCGAATCCGAATCGGGCGGAGTTGTCGTAGTAGCCGCTACGTCGGCGGTGATAACGAGGAGCGGCAGAGGCGTGCTATTCGAACAATGAGTCCAAATTCCCGCTCAAAAATCGAGGTTATATCAAAAATTTTGACATAACAAAATGGTCCACGATATAAATAATTAAACTTATTTTTTTTAACGAGTTTACAATCATCAATAATGAAAAAATTAAACGAAACATCTTGAGATACTAGGCAGGCAAGAACGTTTTTCATATTGGGCACTAAAATGATAGGACTAATATTTTTCGATGAGGCTCTAACAGATCAACGTTGTTTATGCTTTATTTTTTTATATATTCTGGGACTCCGGAAACAAAATCGCCCAGTCCGACACTGATTGGTATCCAAAAAGTGCTTCCAATTTATTAGAATGTGAATTATTTTATTAAAAAAATAATCTCTGACAAGTATAATCCGTATCATTTTTCTCAGTATAGTAATAATTAGTAATTTCCTGCCGAACTCTGACTATACCCTATTCAAGTTTAAAAAGCTACGAAATACTTTTATTTGTTCTGTTGTTGCCAATTTAACGTAGATATGAACGAATTATTTGACTTTTTTTATTTTCCCTAATAGTAAATTACGACAGGGTCGGGTTCATTCTGTATAATAAAACCACATCTTTGTTAAAATATTTTTAATTTAACGTTTTGATTTTTAGTCTAAAGTCGTTTTTAAAACATGACAATGAGAAAAAATATATATGTAAAAAACAAATTTTACTATCTAACCACCTTCTGAAAAAGGACTCAAAACGGTCCTGCTAAAGAATTTTCTAGACAAAATAAACGATATTTTAAAGATCCACAAACAACGACTCACTAACCATTTATAACTAACCACAAAGTAAGCAAAAGTGAAAGCGTTGGTGTTTTCCGGTAATTTTTCAACTTATATCCGGTACTGCATAAAATTTAACCGCATCTAAATTACGTAATGAATTATATTCTTTATCTTAAAGGTGACAAATAAAAATTATCGTAATTTAAATAATGAAATGATAACAAAAATTATGTTGAGAGCGAAAAAATTAAAATAATTTTCTTCTTAATATTAATGGTACTGTGCGATATTCCAGATGGATTTTACGAAATAAGAACCAGTTTGTCAGATTCTGATGGAAGAATATTTGAGGTTAGAGTGCAAGATAAGAATAAAAGGAGAAGAACACGAAAAACATGGGAGCGATCAAACAAGAGAAGAAGGAAATTTAATCTTGAGCCAACGATAAGTCAAGTTCTAACCAATCCTCAATTTTTGGGGTAAAATCTTGAAAAAAACGCGTATATTGTGCTGTGGAGCCCTGCACAAAGGCTCAAATGTCAATTTTTATGTTACAAGATGTCCGCAATCACCGGCACCAGTCAAAACGCACTTTTTGCAAAAATTAAAAAAGTGAAACTGAAAAATCAAACTTCTACCCTTCTAACACGTTTCCTCGTTGGCGCTTATGATTTGACTGCGATGTTGAATCGATAACGACGCGCAGGATGCAGGAAGCGGATCCGATTATCGATTACTATCCACCAACGGATGACACCCGCAGCGAAAGAGTTAGAAGGAATAGCAGTAGGCAGAAGAAGGCGGAAATCTCTATGGGCGGCACCGACGGGGTTTTGTTTATTTTCTCTTTATTGAAAAAAAAAAAAGAGGTTGTTACATCGAAACATTTATTTGATCTGACACGATTATAACTGCTATAATTTTTAATTTCTCGTATAGAACAATCTGAGTTAATGGAAGAAAATAATAGAGCGATAAAATGCTCAGTCGGGATTCTAAATAATTGCTGGTTTTTCTTGGGTCAATTCTCCTTTATTTTTTGTAAATGATCCATAAAATAATAGAAACAAAATTATAAATGGAAATATTTTTTGTTCTAGATGTTTGGAGGCTATCGATTGCACCCCTGAGGATTATCCAAACATTCAAAATTAGTTCAAATGAATCTTAAATGCGATGTTGACAAGTGTTAAGGGACTCCAATAAAATTAATTTTTAATATACCTTTAAAAATTGTGTATTCAAAACACTGTTTTTGAAAAAAAGTATTTAACGTTATAAAAGATTATGTGTGGAAGGTAGAATTTTAAAAATTAAAACTTATTCGACATTTAATCGCGTAAAAAAAGGAAATTAAATGTTCATAAAAAAACAGAATTATTAGTAGAAAACTATCAAATTATTGGTAAAAGTTTGGTACCCAAATTTTGAATAACCTTATACATTACTTCAAAGCTGATTGATTATCCGTATTTGGTAAAGCAATATTAGCTTATTCAAATTATGTATACAAAAGAAATTGTGTTTGCATTCCCTTTCACATACATATTTATGAGAAAACAAAATACACTTATACCTTATACCGGCTACTTGTAAAATATTATAGCAATCACAAATAATACAAAAAGATAAGTTATCCTTGACCTTGAAGAGCAAAACTTTTGGTAAATATTTACAATATAAAATTCTTCGAACTCGAATTTACTTCAAAAGGCAGTAATTTGTATGTTAAACAATCCATTGTACGTTTTTTTTTTGTAAATTTTTTTATCAATCGAGTTTTCTACCAAAATTACACCTATGTCTGTGTTTTTACTTTCTAATCGTTTTAATTTTTGAACGTATATATTCAGGTTCATCCTGATAATATGGAACACCCTGTATGAATACAAATAATTTTAAAATATGAAGTTTAAGGCTGCCTACAATTTTTGTAAATAAATTGTGTTACCTTTATTAAAACAATGTTCTTTAGTGAAAATCTAGCCAAAAAACATCACAAACTAATCTTCTAAATAAGATAGTTTGCTAATAAAAATATTTATCTATTATATCTATGAATAAAATCACAATTTTAATGATACTGATTTGTAAGAATAAATAAACTGATAAAAAAACACCAAACTGCATATCTACTATAACATTAAAATTACATTTAAATATTTTAAATAGAAGCAGAAAAAATAAAAAAAGGTACTTACTTTGATGTTTTACTAAAGTCATATAAAATATTAGCGCCCTTAGGGACGATAACCTTTAAAGACTTAAAACTTGCTTTTTTAAAGGTTTACTATGAAATTAGGGGCTAATAGTTCAATCCGGCTACTTAGTTTCAATCTAACCTGAAAGAAAAATTAACACTAAAATTGCTTGTTATATCACAGCATTTCTACTTAAAGATTAACTTTTAATTTCAACTAAGAAGTTAAATTTTATTGCTAAACAATAAGCTACCAATTAATCTTGTTCATATACTTATTACAATAATTAATTAAATTCCTATTATTTTAAATAATAATTACCAAAGACTTTCTTAGTGTACTTTTTAAAATAAGTTAAAAAACAGTATATATATATTGTGTTTAAAACTTAATAAGAGCTGCAACGCCTTTTTCCATATGGTACAAAAATTAAATTTTTATTTTAACATTTTATTTTGCCAACCTTTTGGAACAAAGACTTCTAAGATTAGTCTTGTTTAGTGCCTATAATGCTATTATAACAATATTTATATTACCAATACACCAATATTTTTCTATTGTAGCTAAATATTTTGTGTATCCACAATTTATTATAATAAAAATGTATATATTTTTAAGAAATTGCATCATAATTATTCAATTTTAATCAAAATAAAGGTACAATTTCTAAATATAATTAGTAAAATCATTTTATTTTTATATTTTCAATTATTTAGTAATGTATAATAGTTAGATGAATTTTCGTTTAATTTATCATCTAAAAAACATGACTTTTGCTTTTTAAATTTAAAAATACTGTAAAACCATATAGACTTAATAAAAAACAAGCAAATATTTTATAAATAACCAGCATTTATTATGACCATCGATGTTTTTACAATACAATCCACGATATGAAATTTTAATCAGATCAGTTTCGTTTAGTGTATTTTTTTTTACAAAACCATAAACGTATAGAGTGGTCATGCCCGTATATAATTATGGGGTCGTAAATCATACTTAAGTTGTTTAAAAGAGTATTTTAAATACTTGAAATGATCTAGATTCTACAAAAATATGTTCAAATCTGGCCATATTTACTTTACTATGTATGAAATAGATATGTGGTAACATCACTTACCACGTTTTTGTAACATCCAATTTTTTTGTAATAAAAAAATTAAAACTCTAGAATATTAAAAAGTTAAAACAAAAATATATCAAAAACAATTATTCTAAAAGAAAATATAAGCTAAAAATTATTAAATTACAACTTGATAATCTCTTGCACACTTTAGCACGTACATTTATAAAACGCAGTGTAGCCAACAGAAAAGAATTTGCTTTCACATGGCTGTCACGCAAAATAATGTCTTATTCGAACGCTCATTGGAGATTTGATGGAGCATTCTAGAATGTTCTCCATCTCATTTTTTTAAATGAAAATAGAAAGATTAAAGTGTATTCATGTGCTTGGTGACAGACGTAAAAATTTCCTAATACAGTATGTATCATAAATAATTATGAAGATACATTGTGGTAAAATATAAGCCTTGTTAGTTTGCTTACCGCACCGAAGATTAATGAACTTTTATGGGTTTATAAAATTAAATGTTGATCATTTGTGATACGAACTGCTATGTGATAAATGTAATAAAAATGTTGCACACATTCTGATTGGGCAAGTCGTTTTGAATTTACCTTGTATGCACGTATTTACTCATTGGTCGATGTCTGGTTAGCAACAAAGTTTTTTTTTCCATTTGACACAATTGAACAAACTTTGATGTCTGCATTACCAGCGTTGATAAAACAACAACCCAATAGCAACAGCCAATCAGAACTCAGAACTAATAAAATAATAGCGATTTCGAAAATGGCGTACAGCTTTATGTTTTCTGAGTGTCAGTAGGTGTCTGCTTAAATTTGATTTATTGGTTGTTTTGTCGAATTTTTGTTCGGTGGGAAATGTTTTCAATGGTAAAATAGTGATTATTTTTTTAAATTGTGTATTTAATACCAAACAGAGCATGGAAGCAGATCAATCGGTCGAAAGTGTGGTCGGTAACCCAGGTAAAGATGAAACAGACAAAAAAGTTAATCATAAAAATGATTCGGAAAAATCAATTGAAGCAACTCAAAATGCACAGCAAAAGCAGGCGAGCAAAGATGATGATGACGATGTACCCGGAGATTTTTTTGATGACTTTTTGAAAGAAGATTTTATGGCTGGGCTAGATATAGTGGATGAAGATGAAGGTGAAGAAAAAAATGAAGCTGGTGACGATTCTTCAAAAATTACAAGGAAAAAGAAAAAAAAGGTGGTTGACCAAAAAAAAGAAAGAAAACATCCAACTAACGTTGATCTAAGGGAGGTACTAAAAGTACGACGAAGGGATGAAGACTTAAGAAGTGTATTGAAAGGAAAAGAAGATTCGCGAAAATCAAGTAAATCTAAAAATATAAATGCTGATGAGTTTGACATTCGTAGGGATCCTAAAAAAACTAAAAGAGACATTGAACGTGATAAAGCAAGGTGTGAGAAGGATAAAGAAAAAAAAATTATTTCAGAAAAGCTTAGGTTAGTTGAAACTGGATTGGTACCTCCTGGTATGGAGATGGAAACAGATCTTGAAGAAATAAAGAAGAAAGAAAATAAAGAAATGAAAGAATCTAAGAATTCTAATAATTCTGAATCAAGATCATCCAAATCTAAAAGGACCTCTTCTTCAAGAAAAAGAAGTTCTAGTCCAAGAAAACGAAGAAGTCCAGTTAGAAGATCTCCCAGAAGAAGCCCTAGGAAGCCATCTAGAAGTCCTGTAAGAAGAGCATTGAGCCCATTAGCTGTGAGAAGAAGTCCACTTAGGCGCAGTCCTATAAGGAGGAGTCCCATAAGACGTAGATCGAGAGATAGATCTAGAAGAAGAGATACTAGTCTTAGGAGATCATTAGATAGAAATAGAAGAAGTAGGAGCCGTGATAGGTATAAATATTCTCCTAGGCGCAAAAGATCTCATTCTAGATCTAGGTCTCCAAAAAGAAGAAGAGAATTTGATAAGAAAAAATCGTTTCTGCAGGAAATTGCTGAGAAGTTAAATGAAACTAGACCTGTTCAGTACCAGCCTATGATGCAGCCAATGCCCAATGAAATCTATCATGTTGCTGCACACCCTCAGAACTTAGGTCCCAACTCTCTACCAGGTCCTGTCCCAGCCCCTGTGCCTCCTCCTCAGTTTCAGCAATATGATCAGAGTTTCTTTATAGGTACTCCCCAATCACAAATTAGTCCTAATATCCCTCTAAATGTACAGGTTAACATGCCCAATGTGCTGGTCAGTCCCCTTCCTCAAGTTAATAAGTTGCCCATGTTTCAACAACAACACCAACGTCCACCATCTCAGATTTTGGCAATCGATCCTGAGAAAACTAAGGAAGAAGTTTCTAAAGTAATATTTTTATTTAATAATCTAGGGTGTCCACTTTTGAATTTTGTCCACAAAGGTTTTTTTCTTGAAAAACTTAAATAACAAATATTTTAATTATTTAAATATTTTGGCAATGCAATATATAAAAATAGATGTGTAGCATACAAATCTTTTAATTAATACAAATTACAGAACTTTCTTATTAAATTTTGATAAAAAGAAAAAATATTTTTTTTTAAATAAAGATAATTCAATAAAAATTTATTGGCTCCATAAAAATGACGTGCTTTTTGTTGTAATTCGCCAATTATTTTATGTGTTGAATCACAATGAGATATAAAGAGTAATAAAAAAAATTTTTGTTTTATATTTCCAACCCTATATACTTTTAAATATTTACGGTACTTTGACAGGATTTCTCTACTCTCAACGTACGCGCATTTTCCAATTAAACACTCTGTATTATTTGTGCTTATCTATGTGCATTTATTTACTGTAATGGTTAATAAAAAATAATTATCAGGTTAGTCGTAAAATTGTAGAAATATTACAATAACTATATTAAAAAATAATAAACAAACACTAATTTTATAATCATAATTGAATTTTTGCATACATAGATATTTTCAGTAATCAAAATGTCAAATTAAAATATTTATTTAGTAAAAATTAGTGGGACACCCTATTAATAAAAAAAATTAAAATGGTAATTCTTTTCTAGTTATTCCAAGACAAGAAAATAACACTTACAGAATTTTTGTCTATCACTGCAAAACCAGAAGGTAAGTTATATTTTTTCAATTTTGTATTTTTTACAATTTTTTTCTTTTATTTTTGCCAAAGGATTATTGGGTAGGTATGACAAATTTAAAGTTATATTAGTTGCAATTTTATATGTATAAAAAATGCATGACTTAATTTTTGTTTCTAAAACATTTTCTCCAATTAAATATTATCAAAAATTACATTTTTAAAATATTTATTTTTAACGATTCACTAGTCAGGATTTTCATCTAACCACATTTTTAATAGTAATTAGCTCATAATTTATGTTATAATTTCTTCTTTCTAATAAATTTATATCAATTCTTGAAGAAAAATGCCTGTGCATGATTTACGTTTTTAGTATGTTGTTTTTTCTGTAACAAAGAATTTTTGCGTAATTTTATTGCTTCGTGATTTAAATATTTATTTTTCTAATTCCATGAACAAATTATTTTAATTTAGTAAGTGTGAATGAACTAATTTAAAAATTCAAAATATATTCTATTTAAATCTGGGATCAGTATAAATATTTTTGTAACTTCATAAAATTCATTCCTAGGTTTATTATTTAAACTCATACATTGGCGAAAAATAACTTTTTGAATTTTCCATTTGACAAATTTGTCAATATTGGTAATTTTTGTCAATAGGTGTTTCCTTGATTTTTTTACTATAATAAACAACGTTTTCGATTTTTTCAAACTTTTTTTTACCTTGGAACTATTCACAAGAATTTGAGAATGTGAATCTGTTAATGAAAAACGTTTAAAAAAAAGTCATTTTCGAGCACTTTTTTCAAATTCGGTTCTAAAAACTATAAGGTCCTATTACTTTTAATACTGTTTAAATTAAGGATTCAATCTTAGAGTGAAATCGATTACTTATTTTTATAAAATCCTTAATGCAACCCTGTCTACTAGAACACTCACGCACTGTACACGTGTATTTACTTTTCTTTATATTGGATATAGTATAGTGATGAAAATGAATTCATAAAAAAATTTGAAAAACAAAATTTTCCAGACTGCTTAGTAGGAAACACAAAAATAGTGCGTAAGGTGCAAAGTAGAAATAACAAATCTATGTGTAATTTAATATATGTAAAACGACATTAGTAGAAGGGAAATGAGTAGGCAAAATAAACATACCTAAATGGAATAAATAAATAAATAAAAAAAATATAATGACAATAGATGTTTTATATAAGTTGAAAAATGTAGTTTACAAAAAAGTTTTAACTAAACTATAAATAATCTATTTTCACCTGCTGTTTTAATGAAAATTTTATGAATAATAAAATGAAACAGTAGTTACAAGATATGTATCTTTAAAAAAAAATATATATAAAAGTATCGGATTTTTTTACTTTACACTAGTTTGTCTCCATAATAAAGGCACAAAGTGAATCAAACGGTAATACGCTTCTTCTGCAAACTATATTTTTAATATATAGATTCAACCCAAAATTAATTTTCTGTTCTCAAATATCAGCTGAAGAAACCTATTGTGGTTGTAGAAAATTTACTTTAATGTATCCGTTTTATCTACAACTTACTGTTTTATTGAGTTGTCTCCAGTAATTAATTTATTTATTTCTTTATGCGTAGTTTATTCAGCAAGTCCCGCTCACATGAAAGCAAAAATACAGGGTAAGTTAAAAAATATTTTTATATCTTTATTTTTAAATGTTTGTTGATTATGCCAAATAATAAAAGATTCGATTGTACGGTTTTTCTTTATTGTTCATCATCTCTCCTCGCACTTGTACTTTTCACTGTTTTATTATTAATTTTGAAAATTTCTACTGTTAACACAAATAAAAATAATGAATCTACTGGATTGCAGTAATATCGAGGTGTCAAGAAGCTATTAAATATCTTGGGATTAGGGAACAGAAACTTTCTGGACCGTTAATAGTTCAGAAGAGTTCGAAGACTCAACCTGCAGTATCCGAAAAATTCATGTCGCCATTATTGAGATCACCCCAGATGAAACTTCCCTTCACGGAAATTCCCAAGAATGACCAGAACCGTTCAGATTTCACCTCATACGTCAATAGCCTTCTGAAGAGCCTGGGAATGTTGGAGAACGAAGTCATCGTTATCGACGATTCCGAACCAGCGCCTCGGGAGAAACAAACTACGCTCACGAAAACAACTCCTCCTCCAGCACCCAAAATTTTCTCCCAATCTAAGAGACACATTAGCCAGAACGACCATCAATCAGTGGATAAAAGTTTTAACAAGTTGTCGAAATACGCTCAAACCGACGAACCGAGATGCATCGATTGTGATAAACGTCGAAAAATAACATACAGAAATGCCGGTACGCAATGTGGCAACGATGGTATATCGTTTTCCGTTGGCACTCAAGTCAGTGAACATGAATTTACCCCTCAATTACCTAAAAGTCAGTCGTTAGCTTCTCTGACGCCAGCTCAGCTCCTCGCTAGATCTGGAGTTTCCAAATCTAATAGGAGTATGGAAGATGACGATTTTGATTTATTGTTTCCTACTAAGAAGCCCGTCAGGCCCCCGGGGTATGCGTACGGTGCGGAATCGTACGGCGGAAATCGGTTTAGTCCTCCGAATTTCGCACCTCCACCACCATCCGTGCGTTCCTTTGATCTCCCTGGTAATGGTGGTGGTGGTGGTGTTGGAGGATTCGGTGCTAGAGATAGGGATCTCAGAACTGATGGAAATAGATATAATGCGTTTAATAATTATTATTAAGGAATTTTTATAATTTTATTTTGTTTATGTATTTAATTATATCATTAAGTTTTTCTTGTGACGAAATAGAATAGCACTATATCTGTATATACAATAATGTACTGGCAACTGTATTGGAGAAAAATTGTAACAATATAGATTAATGTGTTGTACGTTTTTTATTTCAATTTTGAAATGCGTGTCGAAGATCAAAAAATGTTCAATGGATCAGTTCACTTTCATTTTTGACATTTATTTTTTGTTAAATTCATTAAGTGTACTCTCTGATCTATCCCCTGAGAAATAACTAAATAAGAAATACATTCCTACTAAAATGCTCTCAAATCGCGGTAATCTCTTCGAGTAACCCAGTCTGCTAAATTTCTGAAAATACCTTTCGTCGTCAAAGACCATACTACAATCAAATAAATCTCGAGGATTAAAGAACGTGACTAAATGCTAGTTTTTAAGCTTAATCAAACGTTTAATTAAATTAATAAATAATATTTATTTGAATACTCTTTGGATATTAAAACCACTTATTTAACTTGAAGTACCAAGCCACTATGAACTACAGAAATAATATTTATTCGGTTATTTGTGCAATAATTACCATCTACAAAAAATACAATCGTTTTGATTAATTGAATATACATATAAAAAGAGTATGGATATTTTTACATGAAAAATCTAAAATATTTTTGTATAATTAAAGGGAATAAGTCAAAAGGTATTTTTAGGGTCGAGGGGATTTCCATGATTTAAAGGCCTTTTGTAGCGAATATCCAGATCAGCCTGATTGTTGTTTTGCAAAAATGCACACATTTGAAGAAGTTCCCCAGTATTCAAGCATATGAGGATAGCAGTTTTTTTTGCGTGTATCCGTCATATTTGCATACATTTCTTTGTCAGTAAACCCTTTCAAAAACAAACATATATCATGTTTTAAAAGTGTACAATTTGAGTTGGACCAAAAGTGAATTCTAATTTTTATACACCACATCAGCCAAAGTACCTTCGAACAAATGGAATATAAGTAGAAGCATCATCAATCGCGATGGATATAAGAAGAATTAATACTAACATGGACAGGTCTTCATCCAATTATCTTAAGGTAGAATATTTTATTATTGTCTTTGTAACAACTAGATCAACCATCTGCACGGTCCACACTAAAGGTAACTAGCATACAGGGTGTCCCAACTAAAATTTGCACCCGAATATTTCGAGTTTGGTTCAAATTTTGAAAAAATGCCGAAACAGGTCAATTTTAGCCTAGAGGGGGCTCAATTTTTATCGTAGTTTCAAACTTCTTTTTTCATCCCTAGCGCCCAGAAGCAGCCCTTGAAAAATCTTAAAGTGGTGTTAAGTGACACATCATTTTGAAGAAGCTGATTTCATTATCTAATGCAACCCAATTCTTTTTTTATTTTGAATTACTTTTTTGAGAAAACTGTTTAGATTATTGTGAAAGAAAACAATAGTAGTTCTAAAAAACAATTTAATTTTAACGAATGTACTGTTCAATTCAAAGTTTTATAATTTAAATACCTTTGTATGAATTTTTTCAGATTTTTCCCAGACGGTTTCCTCAATTTGAGCTTCAAATCACCTTGACCCTGACCTTATGAGGTCAATCGGACCTCGGATTCGGATTCAGCGACCCTGAAAACCTTTGTATGAATTTTTTCCGATTTCTCCAAGGTTTCCTCAAATGGCCTTTATCCTGACCTGATGAGGTCAAGTGGGCCTCGTATTCGGATTCAGCGACCCCAAAAACCCCTAGTTACATTAGTGAAGTTCTTGGCGCAGACAAAAAAATTTTTTGTGGGGCGGTGTAATCCAAGCAGTTTTCTTAAACAAGAGTCATTCAAAATAAAAAAAGAACGGGGTTACATTAGATAATGAAAGCAGCTTCAAAATGATGTGTCACTTAACACGTACCCCTTGCCATTTAAGATTTTTGAAGGGGTGGTTCTGGGCGCTAGAGGGATGAAAAAATAAGTTTGAAACTGCGATAAAAATTGAGCCGCCTCTAGGTTAAAATTGACCTGTTTCGGCATTTTTTCAAAATTTGAACAAAACTCGAAATATTTGGGTGCAAATTTTAGTTGGGACACCCTGTATTAGCTGTAAACAGTGTGAGGCTAAATTGTAATGAACCGTATTTGGGAGATATCCTCATGTACTTTTATGTTTAACTGTTAAGATGGACATTTTGAAATTTGCATAAGGTATTTTATTTTGTATGTACTTATAGTTCTTTTTAGCTATCTTTACGTTCTTATTAAAGATTCAAGATAAATATGTTTTTCTTAAATAAAAAACCTTTACCTTTTCAAACATCTATGTTATTTAGACGCCCCAGAATGAACCCTAGTTATTATATGCCTGTTATTTATAATTTATTTCGAATTAGATGTAATTCATTTTTTTTGCAATGATTTCGGGAGGAAAAGACGCATATTTAATTAGGTAATATTTTTATTTTTTGAGATGTACATTCACTTTTCTATAGGAATTTTACCAGGACGAAATGCATGTCGCCCACATGATGCCAAACTTGGATTTGTAAGATTTTCTGGAAAAATCAACACAATGATTAATCAAGTATGAGGTTAGTAAAACTGCTTTTTACGTGTTTATGCATTATATAAAAAAAAACAGTAATTATATTTTTCTATCGTCCCCATTTCAGACTTTTATTGGTTATTAATAATAATATAAATTATTAAAAATTGCTGTGTTCTTATTCTTAAATTATTGGAAAATATAACATTCTTGCACAATTTGTTTTTTTGCATATGAGAAAACCCCTGAAAAACATAACAGGTTAGGCACCCATTGGGGTTGAACTCTTGAATTGGAGGCAGATGCGTTACTAGAAACCCACATCGCTCAGTAGCCTGCCGCAAATCGGTTCTACGAAAATTGCTTTGTTCTTTCTGTATGAGATTAATAAAAATATTAAGTTTAGCGGTTATAATTTTTATATTGGTGACCATTTGTGTGGTCTACTTTTAGAAAGTACACAAGCTACCTAAGTGACTGTATAATTGAAGAGATAATGTCCACCAAAATTGTTTAAATATCATTGCTAACTTCATGTAGTTTCCATCCCGGCAAGCACGCGCACGCCTAAAATAAACAAAACAAGAAATCAACTGTCTTGTCTTTTAATTACAAGTCAATAAGTTAATTAATTTTTATTCCAACTAAAATAACTAATTGGAATTTACAAAATAGTAGTTCTAAATAGGTAAGTTTAAAAAAAATCGAGATTAAGATGAAAGTTTGTTTAGGAATTTGAAGATTATTGACAAATGTCTGAATCTTTTATCAAAGTAATAACTGGAATGTTTGGAAAATTTAAGCATTTGATAACATTAATTTTCGTTGATTATAAATATAATTTGAGTTATAACTATGTTTTGATGTAATATTTGACATATTTCAGAAATAATTTTTATACACAAAAAGTACAATTTACTGGTTTATATGGCATAAATTAATTTTTTGCAATATTTTGAAAGAAGTATGAAATTTCATAAAATATGTTATACAGAAATTTGAAAATGTGGCTATGGCACGAGCAAAATTTGTTAAAAAATATGTAGCACAGGGTAAACTGCATATTATGTATCTTAACAACTGCTTTGTTTTATTCCAGATTTTAATAATGGAGAATACAGATGTAATGAAAAAAACCAGAGTAGATTTATCATCATTACCTACACGGCAGTATTTGGATCAAACTGTAGTCCCTATACTAATGAATGCATTGTCATATCTTGCAAAAGAACGTCCCGATGATCCCATAGGAGCACTAGCGTCGTTTTTAATGAAAAATAAAGCAGCCTATGACAGTAACTCAGATTCAGCAGGATTTCCTAGCAATGATGTAACGACTGGTGAAGAAAAAGTCTAAAATCTAATAAATAAATTGAGTGGAGACTTGAAGACTATATTTATATTTTTAATTTTATTTCAATGAATAAATTCTTTATTATAATTGTTGTATTTTGTAGAACTTTACCACTTTATATCTAGTAAGAAGAAACCCTGAAAAAATACATCTTCATGAATTAAAAACAAGTTAGCAGTTTAGTAGTATCACATAAGTATTTTAATTTATGCAATATTTATTCAAAATATGGACGTCAGCAGTTAGTCTATATAATTATAATTAACTAAAAATTAATGCAGATAAGTAAGTTTTTTGTATTAGGAGTGGCTGCTACTTTGTAATGGTAAAAGATCAGTGAATAAAAAGAAGAAACATATTTATAACTATTTTCAACTTAATAATTATTTTTATACATATGATTGATAAATTTTGAAAAACTACCTAAAAAGAAATTCATGTTATCATTTCGAAAGCTTTTATAATGTTTGACTGCATAGGATTGTAAGATCTAAAGCAGAAGAAGTTGACACGAAGAAATTAAACTACTATTCAGAAGATGGCGCCTTGCGGTAGTTTAAATTGAAATTTTATTTGATTTTTGAAATATACAATTTATGATTATCGAAATTTGGGATCACTGGGAAAAAATAAATAATTTTTCTTAAAAATTAATGTAAAAGTTTCTTTTGTCATTGCGTAATAATCTTTTAAAGAAGTTTTTAAATATAGATTTTTAAGTCAGGTAGACGCTGTCAAAGCTGGCAACACTGGTTCTACTTAGTTGAGAGTTGCCATGTTGTTGCGTTTTAGGGGTGTGCTACACCATCAAAATAAAATTATTCAATTGATTGCGAATTAATAAGTGTAAATTAGTGAAAAGTAGAACGGAATATACTAGTTATTTTTTGTGTTAGACCGAAAGTGTTAATTTGCACTCTCCGGAAAGCGACAATTCAACACACGTGGAGTGGAAAACAGTAATAAAGGTGAATGATCCAAATACCTACATGTGGGCCTAAAAACAGTAGATTTGGAAGTTTAGATCTACGAGTGATTTATAGTTTGTTAATATTTTAACCTAAATTCGGTTTAATTTATCAATGTGCTATGCATGCACATTTGTTATTGTTTTGCTCAGTAGTGCTTCCGAGTTTTTTCTTGTGTACAGTGAAGTGCTGTGACTGTCGTGTCGTCAATCGAGAGCGATCAGTCCATTCCTTGCGACAAGGGGAGTGAACTTTGATATATTCAATCGAGTCTAGTCTGGTGGTTTTCAATTCATTATTAATTAAATATGTTTATACCATGTGGCCTAAGCAATATACCCCAATCGTAGTGCAAGATTTCCTGAAAAGCGTAGAGGATCCTATAATCGAAGTATGTTGTGTTCCTCGGATTGACTGGTTGTTGTTTTTCTGTCTTCGTCTCTCTCGAAACGGAAGTGCCTGTGTCTGTGAAAGCATAATATCGGCTGGCCTTGGAAAGCGGGAGGTTAGTGGCCTTAAGCACGCGGGATTGTTTACCCAGTGACAGCATGGGAGTTGGTGGCCATTAAGGTGGATCGTCTTATGTTAACCCCGGCTGTACTGTTGAATCAGCCGTGGGTTGAGAAACACAGGAGAAAACCCTCTAGCTTCACTTTTTCGGTCCATGGCGTGGCACAAGCACGAACACGTAATGCTCATGGATAAAAATAAACCAAAAAGTAGGTACTTTCCTTCTCTCAATCTGTCTCTTCCCACATTCAGTTACCATTCTATTTTCTGGTATATTTAGAAAACTGTGGTACAAAAAACTTCCTTGATCTGTCTCTATAAATTACTAGTTGAAGTTATTATTTAAGCATTTTTTTATGTGAAATTTGATATTTTGGTGATCTACTTTTGATATTTCAGAAATGCCATGCGCCTCCACAAATGTTAACCAAACTTCGGCGTTAAAAGTAACACAATTTCATCATTGTTGTCTTATTTCATTTATTAATATTCATAGTAATATTTACTTATGATTACATCACATTTGATGAAGAAACTCAACTTGAAATCAGTGGTGGGTAACCCATGGCAGAGAAAGGGGATTAATCTGTGGGTCAAACCTCTAAAAAAATTTTAATGAAAGAATATTTTCAAAGCATTTTTCTTAAAAAAACCTGTCTAGTATCTGACCTCCTGGGCACAATATAAAGTCTATAATATGTTTGCAATCGAATCCAAAACTTTAAAAGAAAGTGTAAAACTTATTGTTTTGTTTTACATTTAGCAGATACATCATTAATAATCAGATTCTTTACATGTATTGAGCACTGTTACTACAATGGAAAATCCCATGAATATTCTGAAAACCCCAAATATTGCATGCTTTAAAATATCCTTCCTCTCAATAATTATTCAGTTCTATAGAAAGTACACTTGTGCAAATAAACTATCAGGGTACCTAATCCTCAAAAATAAGTTACCTGTAGGTAGATTTTAGAAATAACAGAAATCCTTTGTGACAAAGTCCCTAATTCAGGTATAATAAAAACAGATGAACATGTTTCATAGGCGCACACAAAGATTTTGATTAAGTGACCACATTACCACTACTACAAATAAAAATAGGTAAAATTTTTCAGTCAACAATAAGCTTGTGTAACTTTTTGTTTGTAATAATTAGACATACTTTAAAACAAATGAAATTTAAACTCGCGTGATTCGTATGGATAAAAAGTATTCGCAACATGGGAGCACATTTATTATATTTATTGCAATTTTGATTTTGAATTCTTTGTTGAAACTCTTGCCAAAAAAAAGATAAGAATGTTTTATATTTTATGATCTGAAAAGAATGTTATTTTTTAAACATTACTTTTTATTTTAAAGTAAAATAAATCTTATTGCTATTTTTATATTTTAAAAGTAGGAAAATTTACAATATCAAGAATCAGTCTAGTGCATAAAAATAAAATTTTTGATTTGCCCGTTTTAAAGTTTAAACTGATGTAAATTTTATATATATCTAAAAAACTTTTATTGCAGCTGTAATATTTTTGTTTGTTTAAGAAAAACCTAAACTTTGTCCAATTTAAAGCTCAATTAGTAATAAATATGTTTTTATTAAAAATGTAAGATAATTTTTGAGAATTTCTACTTTTATCATTTGGAAATATTCAACAAACCAATCGACAGTGTCATTATCTTTGTGGAATGCCAAACATTTTTCTGGTTGATTTTTTGTACATTCTTTAATAGAGAGATTACCGTTTTGTGATTTTTTCAAATTTTTTGATCACTTTCAACCTTTCAACTAATTTCAATGTTCCAAAGTCAAGTTTTGCTAAAATTTTAATTTAATTCGTGTAAAATAGAAAAATAAATATTGTGCTTTGAAAAAAATTACAGCTTATTTGAAACACAAAAAAGAACTTTTTAGATGTGTTGCCATCTATGATTAGAAGAGAGTATTGACAATTATTAAAAGCAAAAAATTCCCGGTGTATTGGGGTTGCATACACAATTTGCATTGTGTGTTGCAAAGCTTTTATTTGACTGATTCTAGTCAAAATGTCACTCTCTTCTTTCGTATCCCTTTCAGAGATTAATACAAAGTTAGAAAACGAGTAAGGAATTTAATTTATCAGATTCGACATCCTAAGACCGGTTTCTGCCTTTCGGCTTCGTCAGTTAGGCTTTTCGAATCCAATAAATAAAATTCCAAACTCGTACAAGTCAGTAGCTATATCCGCTATAAGATAAAATTTTTAGATGTGTTGCCATCTATGATTAGAAGAGAGTATTGACAATTATTAAAAGCAAAAAATTCCCGGTGTATTGGGGTTGCATACACAATTTGCATTGTGTGTTGCAAAGCTTTTATTTGACTGATTCTAGTCAAAATGTCACTCTCTTCTTTCGTATCCCTTTCAGAGATTAATACAAAGTTAGAAAACGAGTAAGGAATTTAATTTATCAGATTCGACATCCTAAGACCGTTTTCTAACTTTGTATTAATCTCTGAAAGGGATACGAAAGAAGAGAGTGACATTTTGACTAGAATCAGTCAAATAAAAGCTTTGCAACACACAATGCAAATTGTGTATGCAACCCCAATACACCGGGAATTTTTTGCTTTTAATAATTGTCAATACTCTCTTCTAATCATAGATGGCAACACATCTAAAAATTTTATCTTATAGCGGATATAGCTACTGACTTGTACGAGTTTGGAATTTTATTTATTGGATTCGAAAAGCCTAACTGACGAAGCCGAAAGGCAGAAACCGGTCTTAGGATGTCGAATCTGATAAATTAAATTCCTTACTCGTTTTCTAACTTTGTATTAATCTCTGAAAGGGATACGAAAGAAGAGAGTGACATTTTGACTAGAATCAGTCAAATAAAAGCTTTGCAACACACAATGCAAATTGTGTATGCAACCCCAATACACCGGGAATTTTTTGCTTTTAATAATTGTCAATACTCTCTTCTAATCATAGATGGCAACACATCTAAAAATTTTATCTTATAGCGGATATAGCTACTGACTTGTACGAGTTTGGAATTTTATTTATTGGATTCGAAAAGCCTAACTGACGAAGCCGAAAGGCAGAAACCGGTCTTAGGATGTCGAATCTGATAAATTAAATTCCTTACTCGTTTTCTAACTTTGTATTAATCTCTGAAAGGGATACGAAAGAAGAGAGTGACATTTTGACTAGAATCAGTCAAATAAAAGCTTTGCAACACACAATGCAAATTGTGTATGCAACCCCAATACACCGGGAATTTTTTGCTTTTAATAATTGTCAATACTCTCTTCTAATCATAGATGGCAACACATCTAAAAATTTTATCTTATAGCGGATATAGCTACTGACTTGTACGAGTTTGGAATTTTATTTATTGGATTCGAAAAGCCTAACTGACGAAGCCGAAAGGCAGAAACCGGTCTTAGGATGTCGAATCTGATAAATTAAATTCCTTACTCGTTTTCTAACTTTGTATTAATCTCTGAAAGGGATACGAAAGAAGAGAGTGACATTTTGACTAGAATCAGTCAAATAAAAGCTTTGCAACACACAATGCAAATTGTGTATGCAACCCCAATACACCGGGAATTTTTTGCTTTTAATAATTGTCAATACTCTCTTCTAATCATAGATGGCAACACATCTAAAAATTTTATCTTATAGCGGATATAGCTACTGACTTGTACGAGTTTGGAATTTTATTTATTGGATTCGAAAAGCCTAACTGACGAAGCCGAAAGGCAGAAACCGGTCTTAGGATGTCGAATCTGATAAATTAAATTCCTTACTCGTTTTCTAACAAAAAAGAACGTTTTTACCAAGTTTCATAAAAAAATATTTTTACGGGAGATAAAAATTAAAAACGAAAAAAAAAACTGTTTTAGCCCTCATTAAAAATTGTGAAAACAGTGACTGTACTATAACGCTCTCAGCTTTTACCTATTTTCAAATAAATTCGGAATGTGCGTCTGTGGCATTGTTCGTGTAAATAAATAAAATGCAGTATTGATAACATCTTTATAGAATGCACCTTTATTTCATCAACAGTGCGTCATATTTACGCCATCCTATTTAAAAACGGACAAATAACTTGCGTAGAAAGAAATGACGATTTTACATTTCATGCTTTGTTTTGATGTTCTGTTATTAATTAATCTACAGTTTAGGATTAAATTACTTTTTTAATTATACTAGGTATTTTTTTACGTTGTTTTGTCAATAAGAATTTGGTTAATTTATTTATTTACTCGTATTTTGAAAGATCTTACAAGTATGTTTATTGTTTTATCTAATTATTTTGTACATATTTTACTAAAATTTCTGTAAATATTTATTATGATTCTCAGAAATATTTTTCTTAATAGATATGGCACAAAATTCCATCTAAAATGATTTTTTTTTCATTTCATATGTTATACAATGTTTTTTTAATGTCACGTGACCGATGTCAGAATAACATTTGAAATAGATAACACTAAGGGCCTATACACCACTTTCTCAACCTGAATCACTCGTATAAGCGCGCAGATGTGTCTATACAGACGCGCTGTTACATACATTCAATACAGAAAAAACGTGCGGCAACTGCGAGTTTTTGTTCAGACATAGAGGGTATTAAATTTAAGAAGTCAATTTTATGTAAAAATAAAAAACCTGAAATTATTTTTTTACGGGCATATCTTTTTAATATTGGTCCAGTTTTATAGCAAAGTGACATTTTTTCTTTAATTCAAAAATTGTATGCAGTGCGAGTCAAAACTGAAATACATTTCTTAATTTTAAAAAATGTATTACTCTGTATTTTATTTTAAAAAATGTGAATCTATTATTTAGTAAACACATAAATATAATAAATAAGAATATTTTTAATTTCAAACATTTGAAAAGCGTCTATATGTTTTGATAGACCAAATCTGATCATCATCAAAGAAGATGGAACTTTAGTTTTTCTCGTTGTTTTGGTTTTTATGGAAAAATTGATTTTATTTTACCTGCAAAAGTAATTAGCTACCAGCCAACTCTGTCAGAAATACAAATTAAGTCTTCCAGTAATATAGAGACAAATCAATGAAACATATAAAATATCCAATGAGTTTTTGAAAACTGCAATTTTTAATTTCCCGTTTCCTAGACCCTAGGATCGCACAACACACCGGAACCTCATTCATTTATTTTCCAGTGCCAGTTGCACCTGGTGGTGGAGGAGGAGATATGTCTCTGACACAAAGAAGACATGTTCCTCTGTACGGCCGTTTGGTGGCCGAAGATACCCTCGGGATTCCCCCTATGTCTAATTCCTCGTCGACGGACATCCAAGCGATGCAGGCGAGGATTCCTCCCACGTTTCGGGACTCTTCTTTGGCACCACTTAGGAAACTTAGCGTCGATCTTATCAAGACTTATAAACATATTAACGAGGTAAGCTTTTTGTGATATAGCGCTATGAATATACAGGGTGTTTCATTGTGTTTTCCTTAGGTATACTATGCTAAGAAAAAACGACGGGCAGCGCAGATCCAAGGAGAAGACACTTCTCACAAAAAAGAGAGAAAGATTTATAATGATGGTTATGACGACGACAACCACGATTACATAGTTAAAAATGGTGAAAAGTTCCTGGAGAGATACGAAATCGACTCACTGATCGGCAAGGGGTCGTTCGGTCAAGTAGTTAAGGCATTCGATCACGTCGAGCAGTGTCAGGTGGCTATAAAGATTATAAAAAATAAGAAACCGTTTCTTAACCAGGCTCAAATCGAAGTTAAGTTATTAGAAATGATGAATAGGGCCGATGTTGAGAATAAATATTATATAGGTAAGTGTTATTTTCTTCCAATTAATTCTGTAATTGTCTAATTTCTGATTTTTTTTAAAAGTTCCTTAAAAAGTCCATAAAGTTTTTTTGTTCTACCACGATTTACCGACAAACCAACAATATAAGTTTGAGACGACCGAATGTCGGTAAATTGTCGTCTTTCTTTTTTTTGCAGGCAAGTGTATGTATAACTAACGCCATCCATATTTTGTTTCAGTTAAATTAAAAAGACATTTCATGTGGAGGAATCATTTGTGTCTAGTATTCGAACTGCTATCTTATAACTTATACGATTTACTTCGAAACACCAATTTCCGTGGTGTGTCTTTGAATCTCACGAGAAAATTCGCGCAGCAGCTCTGTACAGCCTTACTCTTTCTGTCAACGCCTGAACTGAACATTATACACTGCGATCTTAAACCCGAAAATATACTGCTATGCAATCCGAAAAGGTCGGCTATTAAAATCGTTGATTTTGGAAGTTCTTGCCAACTGGGTCAAAGGGTAAGTCAAAATTAAAAAAAATGTATATATTATATGGTGTACTAATATAATGATTTGCAAAATAGTAACAAAAAATATAGTTCTGGAAGAATTAAGTGGGTATTCCCAAGTGACGCCTGTTATTTTGGTGCTTTTCTAAAAGAGCAGCTAAACTTATTAATACCAAACTTGGGTTTGTGTAACTTTGAACTGTGAACGGGACTAAGATGATTTTGTATTTTCCTCCTTAGTGGTAGCATATCCTGTTCAAACCCCGACTTTTTTTTAATTTTAAATGCTTAATTTCTTCATAACAAATTTTTTTCGGACAAAAAATAAATACAAATGTCCAATAATATAAATAGGAGGATTTTTCCTATTTTTGTACAAGAAAAAAGAAAATTCGATGTTAGAAAACGTACGTACTTAAAAATCCATTAAAATTATAGTAGGAAATGGGGGAAAATGTGGAAAAAGTCGGAGAATTTCGTTGTCATAAAATAAATGCTAAAACTTTTTTTATTGCATGGAAATTAATAAGTAGATTTTTGGACGATTCACAAAAATCATGAGATTAAAAATACTGACAAAGGAGTGATTATGAATTGTCCGTGATTAGACGGGAATTGTGCTGTTCCAACCCTAATTGCCTTAATATTAGCTCGTCTTGAAAATAACTTCATAGACTGTTGTACATTCTCATGATGCATGGTACACATTTTTGACGAATTTAATATTTATTTTAGATATACCAGTATATCCAGTCAAGATTTTATAGATCGCCCGAAGTACTTTTAGGAATTCCATACGATTTAGCTATAGATATGTGGTCTTTGGGGTGTATACTGGTCGAAATGCATACAGGAGAACCTTTATTTAGTGGTGCCAATGAAATTGATCAGATGAATAAAATCGTCGAGGTGTTGGGCATGCCGCCCAAGCATCTTCTAGATCAAGCTAACAAAACGAGGAAATTTTTCGAAAAATTACCAGGAGAGAGAAGGTAAGATATTTTCAAATTATTTCTTTTTATTTTATACTTGATTTTTGTAACAATTTCGGTCGTAGAAAAACTATGATATGGTACTTGACCTTAACATTTTGACGTAAATAAATAATCGTAACTTTACGATATTTTACAGAAAAAAGATCATTACGTGTTTAATGTTGGAGTAGTTTATTATACAAAAAAAATGTCTTTTACCTTCATTTCGGTATCCCTCATACGAACAACCCTCATAAGCCAACAGGAAACTTGTGCGAATTATGAAAGACGGGGTTTTACATTTGAAAGTGCGATTTCTTAAAATAATACGCATCATTTTAGGTACATACTGAAGAAAAGTAAAGACGGTAAAAAATACAAAATACCCGGTACCAGAAGACTTCACGACATCCTAGGCGTGGAAACAGGCGGTCCTGGAGGCAGAAGAGCCGGAGAAGTCGGTCATTCCATGTCCGATTACCTAAAATTCAAAGACCTAATACTCCGCATGTTGGAGTATGATCCGAAATCGAGAATTACCCCGTATTATGCTTTGCAGCACAATTTCTTTAAGCGTACGTCAGATGAGAGCACAAACACAGCAAATAGTACGAGCTCTAGCCCTGCAGTCGCTTCTCTTGATATGTCTTTGGCAAATTCTGGTAGTCAACACGGTAAGTACGAACGTTGATATTACTAATAACACTATCTAGAAAGCGCTGTCATTCTGTCTGCCTGTCAAACAACACTTGTCTTGTTTTCTGGGGTTCACTTAAAGTGACAGTTTATTGGCTTTTTATATTCAGGTTGGCGCAAATTTAATTGAACACTATTGAGATACAAAGTTGGTTAAATGGCAAAAAAGATGCGTATTTTCAAGACAAATTGATTGGTTTCTTTTAAATTAAAATATTAGATCCGTTTTCTGAGATATTTGGGGAAAACCAAAGTTGACGATTTTCGTTTTATTTAATTATTCACCTAAATTTTGAAAGATAGAAAAAAGTTATAAAGCTTTTTTATTGAAGGACAAATACAACTTAACATAGCGTGTCCAATTTTTTAAAACAACGTTTCGTCTTTGAAGGGCTACTCTCAACTATTTTTTTTTTAAATACGGACCTGTACGTTTTATTTCATTTGGAATGTGGAACACCTAATATTTTTATTAGGTTTTGACAATGAACTGTTCTTTATAAATTTTGCTAAGTACGGTCCTGTTCCATTTTTCACGAAAAATATTTATAAATCTTTTTGAATAAAATTAATTAAACATTGAGTATACTTTGAGCTTACTGCCCTAAGTATGCTTAATTAAATATGTGAATTCAATTTTCTTAAATAACTACAATCAGAAAATAAATAAAATTTATTTAAACTTCAACTATTGAATTATAACGGATAATTAGAAATTACAATGTATTAAACAATCATGGTCAATTATTTTACTTTACATCCAAAATATGCTCAAAAGCTAAGTTGTTTAAAAAACATTCAGGATAAAACTGAACAGGACTGTACTTAGAAATATTCTTAAACTGTAGTTCATTGTAAGAACCTAATAAAAAAACTTAAGTATTCTACATGGTTGGATAGAGAAAAAAACGAGGATTTAAAAAATGAAATAAAAAGTACAGGTCCGTTTTTAAAAAAAATAGTTGAGGGTAGCCCTACAAAGACGAAACGTTGTTTAAAAAAGTTGGATAGGCTATGTTAAGCGATATTTGACCTTCAATAAAAAAGCTTTACAAACTTTTTTTCTATCTCAAAAAAATAGGGTGTTAATTAAATAAAACGAAAATCGTCAATTTCGGTTTTTCTCAAATATCTCAGGAACTGGACTTGATATTTTAATTTTGAAAAAACCAATAAATTTGGTCTTGAACATGCACATCTTTTTCCCCATTTAATCAACTTTGTATCTATACCTAACGGTTTAAGAAATCCCAATTAAATTTGCGCCACCCTGTATATTAAAATTATTAGAAAAATAAAATTGGATTGAAACAAATTATTTGAAAACAGTACCTATATAGTAAAAATACTTAAATTATATAGGGCAGAGTGATAGCATTCTGGATAACTTTTTTTTTGAGATTTTTTTTATTTTCGTATTCGTTTAACATTTTGTTAAAGTGTTTTATTAGCAGAAAGAACATCCAAAAATGCAAAATTTCTGTTTATATCCAAAAAGTAATCAGGGACTTACTATAATACAACTTTTAAAACATAGACATAATTAAAATACTGTAAACCCCATTTTGTCTACTATCTCATTTACTAATCGAGTTTTTTTGTGAAAAAAAAAAACAAGTTATATCCAACAATTTCTATCTCAGTTTACTAATGATTTCTATTTCTCAAGAATTGTACTGGCCAAAACAAATTCTCAACCGAGGGTATTAACTGACCCAAAACAATGTTGCCATTTTTACCCAATTTTATTCTGTTAATTTGTAAATGTGCCACCATCTATCAGTAAAACTTATAAATGAAGCTTAGAAGTGAGTTTTGACAACTTTACAATGCAACGAATTCCCAAGTTGCATTGTATTATTACAATCTCCATTTTCCTGATTACACACCAGATCGATATTGTACAGATGGGAAATTTTATTAAAAACCAAAATATATTTTTAGTTTTGATTATATTAAGCCATTGTTTTTGTTTATGTATTCCTGGACCTCTTTATGAAAAATGGATAATTTTTGTTTGTATGCTGTACCAACACTGTTTACTGAGAGAGATAAAGGATCTACAGTTTTATGATAAATCCCTATACCTTTATTGCTAGGCAAATGTGCTTGTCGATGGGGCGTTTGCTATCTGGTTTTTTTTAGTCCTGTGCTGGCAATCGAGACTGTCTTACGAGGGTAGTCCCTGAAGTACTAGATCTGACAAGGAAGACATAAAAAATTTGGAAAAAATATATTTTTCTCTACATAGTATTATTTTAACTCGATCTTATCCCAGTGATGTTCAATAGCTTCAAAACTCTGTTTATAGTAAGAATCGTCGACATTCTTCATTGCATCCCAAATAATTAACGTAATGACCTTGCCTGCAGGTGGAACTGTCTTCTTCGTCTCAGGTGTAAAGTGATGTTTCATCCAGGTTTATCAGTCGACACAAAAACTCTGTTTCTCACTCGATTCAAACATCCTCAGCTTTCTCGCGCACTTCCAGTGGATTTTTTATACCATTTTTGGCGTGGTCACCTCTGATTTCGTTCATGTTGGCCGCTCGTACTGCCTCGTTTAAACTTTACTACCCAATATTTTACTACTATAAACGGTCTGAGGCCTTTCAAATGAAAGTATTATTTCACAAAAACTGTGACCAATTTTTTCCATGTATAAAAATTCATTGTTGATTCTTTTCATACAGCGCCATCTATACGCCATGTCGGATATTTTTGGGACTGTCCCCGTATATATGTTGAATCAAAATTTATGTTGACAATTTTTTTGTTGTAATTGGCTTATTAGTTTGGTTTTAATATTTTTTCTTTGTAAAAATTCTTGGTGGTCACCGAAAATTATAAAGATCTTTTGTTTTTTTTTTCAAAATTGAAAATTTTACACAGAGCAATATAAAATCTGGCAAAAAACTAATTGTGTCCCACATAAGAATTGAGTTAAAGTTGTGAAATTTCAAATCCTTGCAATGTTGGGCATATGCTGCACCTTCTTAAATAAAACAAAATTGTCTTTTTACCGGTTTTTTTTCAAAAAACGTGTGCGTTAGGGGGTTAAATAAAATAGAGCCCCAAAAAATGTTTTTGTTTCTAAATTTTGAATCATTTTAAATCCAGTTTGTGTCTGGCCACTTACAATATTTCTATACGCATTATTCTCATGTGGGATACATCCTGTATGCCAATAATTCTCTGTCGGGTAGCCCGAGTTCTGTTTGTCCTTGAATAAAGAAAGTAAGACATAGGGAACTTACAGGCCAACGTAATGGACCCCCTCTTCAATTCGATACGTTAGGAAATTCGTCGTCAAGATAATTTCAAAGTTTTTAAGTCAATAGAGGTTGAAGTCTACACGTTGGACCATTATTAACCATAGTTAAGAGGTAAGTTTTAGAGACTTGCACGTCAAGCAAACGCCATTTTAGATTACTAACTCTCAGATTTGGTTAGACTGCGTTTTTAGGATTCTACAGATATTCTCGTTGATTACGGTATTTTGTTAAAAATAAAAACAAAAATTTTCTAAATTAAATGTAATCTAAAATGGTTTCAGGTGTTTTGGTTTGATTTCATTCTAGTTGCTTTTTCATCTTTTTGTTTGTTGTTCAACATTTTTTTTTTGCAACATTGCACGATTTTTTTTAAGCATCAAAACTTTCTGTACAAAGGGGTCCATTATTTCTCATCTCTAATCTTTTGTTTTTAATAAATACAACCAATTGTTCGCTTTAGGTTACTTGTATGCATTTTGGATATATTTAATGTTATTTTAATTATATTTTTGCTTTTTAACAGCAATTTGGACTTGAAGGATATAAATTTACTGTGTAATTGAAACAACGGTTTTTTGGTGGAAGAATAATCAAAGGTCGTTTCAGATGCAATTCATTGTCAGTCATAATAACCTCAAATGCCAAATGTCAAAGTTGTCAATGTCAATATTATTCGAAAGTGAGTCTTCATCACAAAATAATTGGTCTATTCACTTTCAGTCTTAACCTTTATTTTTTCTAAAATTCATGATCTTTTCCGCAAGCAAATAACGTTACTCAGAAACGCTTTTGAATCACAGGAATCCCTTCGAGTTGAGGTGCGTCCAGACATTCGACCGAACGCAAGCGAAGGCACATTCGGCGTTAGCCTGTGCCCAGATTTGACATACTGTCCAAACTTATTCCGAATTCGTTGTTAGTTTAAATAAAACGTCAACAAATCCCGTCAAAACTTGATAACGACTCCCTAGCGAAGGCAGCCGAAGGCACATTTGCCGTTGGCGTTCGTTCGGTCGCCGCTGTCCACACCTAGACCAACATCACGGAATATGGTTTTCACATATGCCTTCGCTTGCGTTCGGTCGAATGTCTGGACGCACCTCTACAGTCTAAGTCGCTTGAGGAGGTTCCTGTGGTACTCGTGTTTTTAAAATCCTCCTATTAGGATTTCATAATAATTTAATAATTTTTAGAAAAAATAAAGGTCAAAAATGAAAGGTAAGTGCAGTAATTGATTTACTGGAGATGATATTCGTCATTTTTGCAAATGGAAACATGATTTCCTCTTAGTAGTATGTTAGATTATTTAGATATATAGCCATAGTAGGGCTGACTAATGTGTTAAGTATTATGTGCTTTTTTAGGTCGTCATCGCTGATTGTAAGTTGCATCTGAAACGGGCGCTTAAGCTGTGTAAGTAATTAAAATTTTTTCGTAGAACAGGAAAATATTAAAAAAAATTACTTAGTTTTCATACCAGCGTATTTTGTTTATTATTTGATACTACAAAAATTTCAACTAAAAAGCTTGTTGCTTTTCTATTTTCATTTTAAAATCTATTTTTGCATAAGTGATTAAATAGTTCATTTAAAAAAATATTTTGTAAAATTAACTTTTAGTAAGCATGCCATATAAAAATGAAGAATTCACAGTGGTAGTTTTAAATATTTAAATAAATAGTATTCATTCACTTTGCGCCTATTTCGGATTTAAATCTGAACATATCGGAGACATTATCAAACTTTGATTATGAGGCGAACTTAAAGAGTTATTTTGCTTTGTTAATATATCCAGCAAAAGCCGCTGAATGCGCCTTATAAATAAAATAATAGCCCTTTACCCACCCATGATTCATCCAAATATATAAACGTAATTCCTATTAAATGGCTGTAATCTCTTAAAAATGTTACTACATTACAATTTTCCATTCACATTTTTTCTTTAATTTGAAAGCTATTTTCAACTATGTGCCAAACTCTCAAGTTTTTTCCAACTGTGCCAAACTCTCAAGTTTTTTACATATATTTTTTTCCAAAGTGTTCTTGAACTTCGACGTAAAATTCCACTTAAATAATCCAACCCTGTCATTTATCCAGCCTATAAGTATATGCGGTCAGTTTGGCTATTTGGTTATTTATATAAAAAGCCGAAGTCTGACAATTCAATGATAAATATTTTTACAACTTTATAACTTTTTGAATGTTTACATATCGTAGTAGTTTCGATTGATTTCAAGACGCTCTTTTTCAGGATTAAACTTAGGAGGTCGTTCGAAAGATGTATCCGAACAAAACTACCTATCTTCAGCATATACATCAATGGAGTGTGACCCGTCTCCATCGCGTCACATCCACCGGCAGCGATTTCAGTCCTCGATGCTAAATCACGGCCCCGCATCCCTTCAGTATGTACCCTATCCAACTACTAGAATGGAAAGCACACCCCCCAAGCACTCTCACTCCTCCCAAAACGGTCCTCAAAACAAGTCTGACGATCAAGAAGACAGTCCTATGGTTTGTGTTCAGCAGAGTCCGGTGGTCATCCACTGAACTCTACCATCGGCCTTTTCGGGCAATAGAACTTAGCCAAATTGAACTCTAGAAGCTATTTAGAGGAATAATTTAAAGTGATTACTTATTGTGATTATCAACTGAAAATGAATTGACTGAAGTACTGAAAAGTGACAGGTTTCCAATTAGGCAATATACGTGTTAAGTGTTGTTCATGTCGATTTAATAAGAAAGCAAGTCGAGAATTTTTGATTAAAAAAAAATAAAATAAAAACGAACTGTTTGCTGGAAAAAGTGGCAGACTTCAAGCTTGGAAGTGCTTGCTCCTGCATTGGCATTCTGCAAAAACCCTGTACATGTTTTATTATACAAAAGATTTTATTACATCATTTAAGTCAGTCAAATGAAGAGTAATTTATGAGGATTATTCAAATATATTGATAATTATACTTCCTATATAGATTTTTTCCAACTCTCCTAGAAAAATATCCCATTTCTTCCTTTTTTATTTTTATTATCATTAGGGATTCACCAATATACAGGATGGCTATGAATTAGCCGGCAATGGGGTAGGTAGAATATATGAAAATTACGTTAGTAGTCCATATGATTTTTTTTCTCTAAATATTCGGTCCTATAGACCAGAAAGTAAAAGGAGATTTTTGCTAATAAAATCGTAAAAAAATCGGATACAAATGATTTTTGAAACATTCTTTAGGAAATAAGTGTATTTGATTCTACATTATTAGATAAAACACAGGCACACAAAAAAAATTAGAACCAGAGGGTAGACCCCACTATTCTTAAGTTTTTGGGGGTCGCTGAAACCGAATATGACCATGAAAAATAATTTCAATTGTCCGTTTTTCCGCTAGCACCCCCTTAAAGAGTTTCGAATTTTAAATTGAACCAGAGGGGGTGCTAGCGAAAAAACGGGCAATTGAAATTATTTCTTATGGTCATATTCGGTTTCAGCGACCCCAAAAACCTAAGAATAGTGGGGTCTCCCTCTGGTTAATAATTTTTTTTTTGTGTGCCTGTGTAATTTTAGCACAGAGACCTTCGGGAATTTTGATGTAAGAAATACAAAATTGGGTAAATGGTAAATTTTTTTTAGATATTTCGATTCGTTCCAGAGATATTCAACCAAGCCTGATTAATCCTGAGGTGGATTGAGGATAAATAAACATCAATAGAACCTGACGCGATTATGTGTGTATATCTGTCGGTGATTAGACGAGAATTGTGCTGTTCCAATCCTAATCGCCTTAACATTTGGCTAATGCCAAGCCAAAACTGCAATTCCACGTTTCTTTTCACGTCTTATTCGCTTTGGAGATGACGGAAATCACGCGCTAAAGATTAATTTTTGTTTGTTACGACTTCGCGGAGTATTCAAATTATCGATTTTTATTGGTTCAGACATCGACATTTAGTATTGACTAATTTTTAAATCAGAGTCTGTTAGGAGGAATTCGTGGGGAAATAAATTAATTCTACGGGCATATTGAGGTTCATTTTGCAAATTTTGACACAAATATCATTACTTTTATTTTGACGCATTCGCATAAATCAATACTTGCCCATATAGCACTTTTTTGTTTGGGCATCAGATAGGCTGTACTTTTTTGGTTTTGGAACAAAAAAAAACACCCATTTGTATTTTGTTAGGGTGCGCAAATATAATAGGAACGTTTTTGAGCACTATCTTTTAATGAGTATCATAAGTTCTCACGTGTTTTGGGATAGTGGCGCCACCTTTTAATTAATAGCTTAAGGTTTCGCGAAATTAGAGAAGTAACCTATCTGAACATAGCAAATTCTTCTTGAGCACCATCTTTTAACCAACGACAGGTATAAAAAAAATTTACAAATTAATTGGATTTCTAAAAAGAAATATTTGTTATCCAGAAAGTTAAATACGCCGTGGTGGCTAAATACCCAAGTTGGTACAGACAACAATCGTAAAGAAGAATGATAACATTTCTGCTTTATAATTGGCCTCCATCGACTACATTTTCCAGCCCATTTATAAGAGTTTAAAGGTCTCACATGTTTTTTCAATAGTGGCGCCACCTTTTAATGAATAGCGTAAGGTCTCCTAATTACCCAAGTTGGTACAGGCAATAAACGTAAAGAAGAATGATATTTCTTCTTTATTAGTGGCCTGTATCGACTGCATTTGCCAGCCCATTTAGTAGAGTATAATACCAATTAATTGTACGATCTTTTTAGAGGGTTAAAATAAAAAATCAACATTAATGATATATATAATATATTACTAAAAATATAAATCACTACTACACCATCACATAAAAAATTTGATTTGTACACAGTAATCTAGAGTTTGATTTCAGTTAGAAAAATCTGTAGTTACAACAGTTATTTTAACTTTGTGATACAGAGGCACTTTTAAATAATTTTTATTTTCAGTTTTATCATATTTTCGTTATTTCGAGGAAAATAATTTTATTCAGATAAAAACGAAAACGATTCTGTTGTAAACTATCTAAAATTCCTTTCTTAATTACAATATAAAAAAACACTATAAATATCTTCAGATTAAATCTACCAGGTAACATAATACAAAAAATATATATTTATATAAAACCACAGATATACCAAAAAATATTTGTTAAGTCATGTAAAAATTCAAAACTTTTCAATGAAAAGCGGCCAATTTAAAGCAGGTAAAAGAGAGAGATAGAGTGGAGTAGAACTATTTTTATTACTACTATCCTTAATTTATAGATTAAAGCCTCGTTCAGACGATGACACCAATGTCGCGACATTCACTGTCGCAGTCTGAAACAGCTGATGCATGACACTTCAATCTCATGACATCTAGTGTCATGCGTCAAAACTTTTTGATATTGTGTCGTTTTGTCTGTCATAGTGACATTCAGTGTCATGATGGTAAGTGTCATGCAATATTGCATTACTCAATCCTACGATTTTGGTGTCGCCGTCTGAACGATGCTTAAATGTAGACGGCAAGATTTACTTTTTTATTCTTAAAATTATATTTGGTTAAAATAAAACCTAATAATAAAACTTAAAGTATTTAAATATTTCTCTAAGTAAAATTTAAGTTCAGAATTTATAAAAAAGTGAGAGCGCCTAAAAATGAGCAGCCGAAGATGTAATATTCCAATTTTTTTTTTAAATATAGCCACTTTTCGTTTGAATTTTCCTCGATAACAGCAGTAGAATAACAATATCGTAAATTACTAAATAAATCCTAACAACCTTACCTTTAATGGTTCGATTTAAGCTTCCACTTCAGAAACAGGAAAGCCGATATCCTCAAAAAGAAAAATATCCCTACTAAAGCAACAATATCGACAAGGTAGCTCGATTTAACCATGTCTAATTCTTCGAGCGTGGTTTTTGGGTCTTTGAAATGACAGTAGTTGACACATTTCAATTTGGGTCTGTCAAAACCGTACGTGGCCAAAGCTGTACCCTCGAAACCGTATCTGATGTATGACAGGTACGTGATCCATCGGAGATAAATCGGTATGGCGTCAAAGGAGACGAAGAAGCCGGAGAAGAGGAGGAATGGTACCGACATTACTGGTGCCAAGAATACGCCATTCTGTAAATAATCAATTTGTAGATATTAAAGACTTTAAAAACACTTATAATACGCTAGTATTTGTTTTAAAATAATTCAATACCTGAACATTCATGGCGGCTCCAACTACAAGTCCTACACTCTGTGCTACAAACGAGACTAGCAAACAGGATAGCAAAAACATTCCAAATCTTTCCGGTTCCAGCGGTTGAGAAGTCATAAAGTATACTATCGTGACGTATACTATACAGAATATTGTCTGAAAAAGAAACGTTACACAAATCAAAAATTAAAGTTAGTTCACGTTAACGACATTTAAATGATCTAAACAGAGAAGCCAGTGACAGTTGTCAACCTATTCTCGATGATCCTCTTCGTGCTTTATAGACAAGTGACATATCTGCCTCTGTCATTTCAATTATTTTTAATGTAATTAGAGTAGGAGCAGAGTAATTTACTTTAAATTTTTAGTATTTAAAAAAAAATTACACATTTGAACAGACTTACCTGGAAAGGCATATCGGATATCGTGATGGCGAGATAGTACGACCTCAGCGAATACCATCTATTGAAGTGTTCCTTTAACAGCACCGGCATCTCGAGAGGGAATGATAAAATTGTTATCGTCATGGAGGTGTACATCAAGAACAACATGTTGAAGAACAAGAAACCCAAATTACTAAGTACTTTAGAAGCTTCGTTACCGATATTGAAATATAAGGCACCGATTAGAAATCCTACCAGCACGTGGGCAAATAAACGGAGGTACATCAATGTCTAAAAAAAAAATAATTTAATGTAGATTTGGTGCCAATTTGAATAATTGTGCCCCAAACATGAGGTATGGTGAGAAAGTTGCGTTTAATGTAAATGTTCGAAGTTTCAAAATCTTCATTTTCAAAAATGGTCAAAACACTTCAGAAAATTGAAACGTTAAAATTTTTAAAATATTGGCAAGTAGTTAAAAATGTCCATTGTCCTCCACCTTGACCTAAACTGGCACAAAAAGTCGTTTCAGAGAACTTTCAAGCAATTGTTGTACCGAATTGGTACAACAGACTGTAAATATGTCAAAAACAGTAAAAAAAACGTAAAAATGGGGAAAAACGTAAAAATGGGGGAAAACGTTAAATATAAAATATCGATAAATGTCCAAAAATGTTCTTTAAATATCCAACTTACAACAATACTAAAGCAAGTCTTTTCTGAGAACTTTTGAACATTTTTTAAATGAATTAAAACAGTAAAAAAAGTGGTAAAAATCATAGAAAACGATAAAACATTTTACTCACCCAATCTCGTCTACTAAACAACAAGGCACGCTTCAATATAATGAAGAACTGTTGCAGTTCAGAATTTCCATATCTGGGCTGTTTAACCACCACAGAATTCGTTAATAAGGCACTATTCACATTGCCTTTTTCTACATCTTTTACGGAATCTTCGGTATTTTCGTTTCTTCCATTAGCTTTGCAATTGTTGTCCTTAAAGCTATTGGATTCTTTGGCTAATTCTTCGTTTATCAGCGACATGTTATCTCTCGCGTATTGGTAAGCGTTGTTCAAACCGTCGTTAATTTTTAATTCCGGGAATGCTTTACCGTCGCGGATGTCGTTTTTACCTTAAAAAAAGAAACAAATATTGCTTGTTTTAAGAAAATAACCCTATAAATTATTTTAAATAACTTTCTGTCCATAGTATGGTTTTCAACACGCATCTGGATCGATGTAATTCAATACCTGTGGGGGCAAGTAGTCCCAGGACTAGTTGTTTTAAGTCCAGATGCGGTGCAATACAATTATATATCGGAAAAAATTGCTGAGGTTGCAGAGACAATTGCAATTTTTACCAGTTCCTCGAAAAGAAGAAATTAAAAATAAACTCACCATTTTCTATGGCACAGACTAATTTTCTGGTGTGGTCTCCATATTCTCCACACGCTACTTCAATGATGTAAGAAGCGGGATTATGATACGACGGGCACTGCAAACTCAAATGTCCCAGCCACGGTACTAGCTGTCTGGTGGATCCTTGGTAAACGCACTGACCGTCAGCAAGCGTATAAAGTTGATCGAACATTTCGAATAACCTGGCGGAAGGTTGATGAATTGTGCATATTATTGTTCGACCACCTAAAAAAAATTAGATGTTGCAAAAAACGCTCCACATATACATAAATAATAGATTTAGAAATGGTGCGAATAATGATGGCTGCAGTGTCAATTGTCACATTTCTTTATTGATGAGGCCTCTCATTATAATAAAATAACAATATAAATATAAAGGCGTTCAGCCTTAGAACTACACTCGTCTAAAGTAGTTAATATTCTTGACCTGCGTACTAGCCACTTAACAAAATTAAGACTGATAGGAATTACTCTCTTCTGAACCTGAGGACAAATTTTCCATCGCTTTCTGAAACAGGAGCAGTGGTCACAAAAAGAGTTGCAGGGCTATCAGTAATCAGAGACTATTTGGGACATAAAATCAGGCTGCACTTAGCCAACACCGATTACCTACAGGGATTTAATCACATTTGCAAAATCTTCAACTTCAACAAAAGTTGGCCAACAATTATGGAACCCAGGCTGTACTAGAAAATAACTCTACAATCGGTCTATTAGACAGGATGGTGACGAATAACCGGCTAGGTATTGTAGTGGTGATAAAAAAATAATTTGCTTGGAAGATCAGCAACAGTAACAATTTAATGATTTCAAACGATGTTTACTGCTGCGCTGAGCGGATATTGCTATTAATCCCACGCGAGTATAAAAATATATTTTTTTAATTTTTCCTATTGAACCGTTCATATCTCCGTCAATTTTCCATTTTTTTAGCTGTGTCAAAAAAATTATTGTTATTTTTCCGAACCCCTTAATATGTATGACAATTTTGATGCATTTACCTTTGGCTAGAGTCTTCAATAAAGATATACATTGAAAGCACGAAGACGAATCCAAACCGCTGGTGGGTTCATCGAAGAACATTACTGGGGGATTGCTGACTAGCTCTAAGGCGATTGATAATCGTTTCTTTTGACCACCTGAGAGTCCACTGGTCATTGTTCTTCTGTGGTCGAGCAAACCGAGCGTGTCTAAGATTTCGTTTATCTGGAAAATGAATTAATAATTATGAATAAACACTTTGTCTACCTTAAGACATATTTTTTGTTTTTGATTTTTGATCCAAGTCACCACTTGCGGGAAAAATGTAGAGAAAGACATAATTTTTTACGTTTATTTTGTACTTATTTTCTTATATTTTGCAGAAACTTCATTAGGAGGACATTAAAATAATCTGTAGAATTTTTAATTGTTGTTTAATTAAACAAAAAAAATATCTAAAATTAATTTCATTGCCAAATGATACCATAGTTAATAATATTTTTATTTTGTGTCCAAGGTGAGTCAAAATTTTCCTATACATAGATGCAATAATTTCTTAATTTTACGTATGTGTATTTTAATTTAACGAGTTACCCTGTATATACATAAAAAATTTATTGGTATAAGGTACCATTCTCACAATATTTTTTCCTTTTAATTTAACGTTTTAATTATTTTTCTTCTATAAATTGTTTACAAAATATTTTTATCAGTAAAGCGATACGATAAGCGCGAATCTACAAAGTAGTTTTGCTAATTTTATTTTACTAGTTTGGTTAACATATTTTAATTTTATCTAAATTAGTTTGTTGATTTCCTTGTTTCTGATTATGTGATTCCAAAAAATCTAGTAAATAAATATCGCAACACGTGTAGACGTAACCAAATACAAGACTACAAAACAGAAAACCGAAAGAAACTAACACCGATTTTTTTGTAATATTTGTACAATGCAGCAATTCAACGATCAGGGACGTTTTTTGTCTATTATAATAAACAAATTCAAATCTTTAAAACTATTTCTACTGAATCTGATGGAAAGCATATAAAAATTGTATAGAGAGAAGTTTCTCAGGGACCATGAATGTTTTTTGTCTATTGTAGTCAACAAATTCAAATGTTTGAAACCATTTCTACCAAAGCTGATGAAAAGCATATAAAAATTGTATAGAGAGAAGTTTCTCAGGGATCAGGGATGTTTTTTGTCTACTTTAGTCAACAAATTCAAATGTTTGAAACCATTTCTACCAAAGCTGATGAAAAGCATATAAAAATTGTATAGGGAGAAGTTTCTCAGGTATCAGGGAGGTTCTTTGTTTATTGTAGTGAAGGAATTCAAATGTTTAAAACTATTTCTACTAAGCAGATGAAAAGTATATAAAAATTGTATAGAGAGAAGTTTCTCAGGGATCAGGGATGTTTTTTTGTCTATTGTAGTCAACAAATTCAAATGTTTGAAACCATTTCTACCAAAGCTGATGAAAAGCATATAAACATTGTATAGGGAGAAGTTTCTCAGGGATCAGGGATGTTCTTTGTTTATTGCAATGAAGGAATTCAAATGTTTAAAACTATTTCTACAAAGCTGATGAAAAGCATATAAAAATTTTATATGGAGAAGTTTCTCAGGGATCAGAGATGGTTTTTGTCTATTGTAGTCAACAAATTCAAATGTTTGAAACCATTTCTACCAAAGCTGATGAAAAGCATATAAAAATTGTATAGGGAGAAGTTTCTCAGGTTCCTTGTTTATTGTAGTGAAGGAATTTAAATGTTTAAAACTATTTCTACTAAGCAGATGAAAAGCATATAAAAATTGTATAGAGAGAAGTTTCTCAGGGATCAGGGATGTTTTTTGCCTGCAGCTATTGAGTTATGCAAAAACTCTGTCAAAGTAAAAACGTAACCTCAATTTTTAATTTTTAAATATTTACTGAGTGGTGATAAAATTAATACTTACGATGGCTTGTTGGTCTCTTCCTTTACTTTGCCCTATTTTAAGTTTGGCCGCGACTGCCATAGCTTCATCTACGGTAAGATTGGCATGTAGTTGATTGTCCTGCATAATATAAGCGGAAAGTTTTCTAAATTGGCTCAAATCTCTATCCTGTCCGTTCATTAGGACATGGCCTTTTACTCCTTCGGTTCTAAATTATGAATAAATGAGTGTCAATTTTGAAATGAATTTGATATGATCTAAAAAAGTATGGGGAAACAAAAAAAATCAGCTTCTGGCATGCAGGCTTTTGTAAATAATTTTTTTCTCGACTAGTTTTCAGCCGATTTTCTTGAAATATGTGGTATCCGATATAGAGCTATTACCTCTTCTTTTTTGACGCCAAATTAAAATTTTTGAAAAAGTGAAAAAGTACATTTTGTCCGACTAAGTATGTAAAGAGCTTGATCCTGCCCAGAGTATCATTATCTTGGGATATTTTATTATCAGAGTCCGAAGTATCAAGGACGGATGATTCCATGCTTATCTCAAATGCACTATTAAGCAACAACTGCGATCCTGCCATTGTTTTTATTTTTGCACGAAATAAAAGTTGATTAAGAATGAAAAAAATATAGATTATTATGTATTATTCACTGCGAACATAAGGATTGCACCAAAATATTCCACGTACTTGGAACATAATGAATAATTTTTTTATTAATTTTTATTTTCTTTATTCTTTTTTTTTTCTTAATTTTACACTAACCCATATATTTTTCTAAGTGATCCCATTTTTTCTTAGTCGAAATTTAGTTTTTAGAAATATATATTTTGTTTAATAAAAATCTTACTTGTATCCGGTGAGAATGTTGAGCAGTGTAGATTTTCCCGCACCCGAGGGCCCCATGATAGCACATAATTCTCCTGATCTTATCCTACCGCTGACACTTTTCAAAATAATTTTTTGTTCTGCAAAAAAAAAAAAATTAAAATTAATAAAAAAAATACTTTCCCCATTTTATTTACTTCTGTAAATTTATTCTTGTATTAAAAATTATGTATACCAGTTGAAGTTTTTTGGTACAGCATTTAAAAAAAAATATGTTGTGTCGCCACAAGACTTTCCCGGCAGTTATAAAATAAAAATTAAATTGGTTTTTAATATTTGGTATCCCAGAACTTTTTTAAAGTAAAAATGACATTTGAAATATTATAAAAGGAAAAACATTTCACATGTCAAAAAAAAGTAAAACAATTTTTTAGGGTCGGAGTTTTGTTTACTTGTCAAACTTTAGGTCTTTTTTTTGTAACGTACAAAGGGCTACTGCGCCCCCTGGTGGGGCGATTTCAACCAAAAACAAACGGATTTTTTTAGTTAAAAAAAAAACATTTTTTTTAGGTTAGGTTCAAAATTAAGGAATGAAAATTTCAGGATGTATTTACAAGCCAGTGAGGCACCTAAATATCAAATAAAAACTTTAAGTCTTATATTTTTTTCGCGATGTACATAGGGCTCCTGCGCCCCCTGATGGGGCGATTTCAACCAAAAACTAATGGATCCCCGATCACCCGAAACCCATCTACCAAAATTCAGCTCAATCGGATCAAGCGTGCGGACGCTATCGTGGAAGAATGCAGACAGACACACGGACAGACTTCCAACTGGAAATCGTTTTAATCGTCTCAGGGGACCTCAAAATGGATATATCCGTTGTTATCTCAATTTTTTTTTGCGCGTCCCTTGGCGAGGGACCGGGAAAGTAAAATTAAAAACATCTTAATATAAAAAAGTGGTTAATAAATGGATAGGTGGATAATAAATTCAGAAAGAAGAACAACTAGTATTTTGTATTTGAAAAAACCATGATTATTACAACATCACATTCACAGATTAGAACAGTCATTAAATCTTTTGTTTTGCTAAAAAAGGAATCATTCAAATGGGTAAACATGTTTATAATTAATTTTAATTATCAATTGACATAAGTAGGTTCTACAGGCATAAAAAAAAGTTCGTTAGAAAATATTTTCTATTGTTAATTATTTGCGAAATCGTTAATTGTTTTGGCGTTCCAGAAAGTTTGACATACAAACATATTTTTCTCGCAAAATAAATTTAAATACAAGAAGGACAAATTAACTTTGATACTTTATTATTTTGAATATATTATAATTTTAGAAGTTTTAATAAAATCCTAAATCTTAGTTTTTTTTAGAAAATTATGGAAAGTTATGTAGAAAATGTTCCTTGTTGCAGTGTTTTCTAGAAGCTTTTATATAAAAAAAATTGAAGCATTTCAATTCTGTGAGTTATACAGAACATTGTATGCAACGAAGAAAAACCAAAATTTAAACGTGTCATTTTGCACGATCCTACAAATAACCATTTGTCTCATTTGAAAATTACATAATTTTATCTATAATTGTCGTTTTAAATTGATTTAAAATAAATGTCACGTATAAATACGATAACTTTAACAGAACACTTTATGACCTTATTAGTTTGCATAGATAAAAAATGCTAAGCAGAGATAAACGATTCTGACGAAATTTAAAACATAATTATTTTATTTTTCAGTATAGAATCCGCAAATTTGATATTATCCTGGCAATTTATTGTATTATAGCAACATATTGTATACGTATATTTAAAAACTACTGTCAATTTTTAAGAAAGGCTACAGATTCCTTTCTGTAACTCATAGCGGCTTGTTCGTTCGTACAATTTTCATTAATTTGGGATAGATGGCAGCACTAAGGCTCATATTACCTTCAAGTCAACCTTCTCTAGTTTACATTTAATTTTCAAGTCAGTCAGTGTTGCACAAACTGCATCACTGCGAATTAAAGACTGTAGAATGACTAAAAATGAACATTTTTCATTGTAAAATAACCACAAAGTTGTGGTTAAAAAAAATAATCACGTAAATAAGAATCATTATTGCAATTTAATAATCTGCCTGGTAGTGGAATGATACATGTATGTAAAATTACCGTCCATTAGTATGCAATTAAAATCAATTCCATAACAATATTACTTAATTATGGGTTTTATCATTTGAAAAACTTGCGTGTGTAATTAATATGTTTTTCTTTCCTTTTTTACAATGATTCAACAACGTTAAAAAATACCCAGTAACTCAACAAAATGTAAAAATGCGTTTAGAATTAAAATAAATCCTATATTGGGGCAACATACATACTTTTTGGAGTAAGACTTAATGAACATAACTCGTATATTAGAAAACACTATAGATGAGACAAAGGATTTGTTGATGGTGACCTGTTAGGTCAGGTCAGTCAGATTTTTACTGGCAATTGACACAATCGAATTTAGAGAGGTGAGAAATCGATTGAAAATGGTCCCAATCAAATAAAGAAAGTTATAGGAATTTTTTTTATATCGTAAATTAAAATTTCTCTCGATTTTCTAGATTACACCTGGTATAAATTCTAAGATCAAATTCGTTATTTTTAGATCTATTTTCATCTCTAAAACATGTTTCATAAATTTGATTAACGAAAAAACCTACGACGCAACGTAAATTTAAAAAAACAAATTATTTTTTTTTTTTTAATTTTCTTGTTTATTATTATTATAACTTGTTTATTTTTATTATACCAAATAACTGCTTTAACTAAGTTTTTATGATATTTTAAAATTGGGTTTTAGGAAGGGAAAACGTTCACCAAGTTTAAAAAAAAATCATTTTTTCGTTTCACTAAATTATTTTGTCTACTTTCACTAAACATAAAGTTTAGACATTATGTTAATTGTTATACAGGGTAAGCCATAATGACAGAATCGCAAATTCGTCACATAAAACCAAAAAGAAATAGTTAAAGTGGTGTTAAATCGGGTGATCGTGTTGGCCATTCGGTAAAATCGATCGCTAATTTATGAAAAATTTTCTAACCAAGAGGAGAATTTTTTTGTCAAGTTAAAAAGAACGTGTGTATGCTGGTTTTTGAACTCTGGTTAATAAATAATAACACGATTTTAAATCCTCGTTTGACAAGATTTAATAAAAAGTATAATTTTTCTAATCTCAGTTGGATATCTATTACCTTCAGCCCAATATATAGAAAGCAGTACATGCTATAATAACGAATACAGGATAAAAACGGAAAGTTAAACAAACATTATTCCCTATATAAAGTAAACTAGACCAGATTGAGTAGAACTATAATAACGAATAAAGGATAAAAACGGAAAGTTAAACAAACATATAAAGTAAACTAGACCAGATTGAGTAGAACCGTTCGCTTGCGTGGAAACCAATCAGTAATTGCACTGACCGCCTGTTAGCGTAAATCACCGTACATTATTTTTATTGCTATTCAGTCGTCTGGAGTTATTTATGACATGCAGAACAGTGTATAACATTTGTATAAAAATACGCAAAGTTATATTTTATCGGTTTTTTAGCTCATTCAATTGAGTTTGGAAGAACCGTACTGTTTTATATTAATTTGTACCAGTTTTCTAAAGATTGGAAGACACTCAAAGCTAAAAATTACGACTGCACTATTGAAGTGAATTTGAAAAATAAAGCAAATAATTGTTTGTATATTAATTTATTTGTGTATCTTTTAGCTACAAACATCAAATCAAATTACAAAATATATTTTTTTTTCGAAGGACCATAAAAACGATCTTTAAATTTCACCACATTTACTCATTGTTCTCCTGTATGAATATATTGTAAATTAATTGGGAATAAAAAAAATCTATAGTAAAATAATTTCGTTACAGTTTTTTTAATTAAAATTTTATCAATTATTGCATGTACAGAAACATTTTTTTTTTACTAATTTAATGGCACTGGCAATAAGCCAACAGGCCAATCAGGATACAGAAACATAATGAAATAATTCCTATCTCATCAATATGTCTCAAAAACATATGATTGAAGAGTTGTTCTTGCAAAATTACACATGTTTCTAAAAGTGGTAAAATGATTCATTGCAGATGGATGACATTGATCTCAATTTAACGATTTCGAAGAGAAAACATTTTTTTATGTAATGTACATTTATAATAATAAAACTAACCTCATTTTAAATTTTACGTATTGGGTGTACAAATAGTTTTTTGTGTTAAAAAATGTGTTTATTTAAAAGCAAATTGAATGAACAGATCAATTAATTAAAGTATTTTCCGGTGGTCAGCAAAATGTTTGCCATGCTTCGTACTCAATCTCCACTGTGGGAACCACTGCTTATCTCGTGAAATACGCGAAAAAAATATCGTGGAAAAAAAATTATTTTCAAGGAAGCAATTAGAGAACTGCCCTCCCTCCCCCTTTTTGCGTATAGATTATATGGACGACCCTTTTCCCATATTTAATTTTTCGTAAATTACGATATTAAGAACATTCACTGCCTTGGTGAAACTGGGTGTACTTTCTCATATCCCAGAAATTTTTTCAGTGAAAACCGCTTATCACAAAAAAACTCTCATTTTTTGTAATTCCGGAAAGTCAATGGTTTCCTTCTGCGTTAAAAAAAATGGAATGAACCTACACAATCGTAAAAATAATAACTTTCCGATATTCTTATATAACACCTGATTAGCTAGAAAATAACAATTTTCATGAAATCTTTTGTTTTTGGATAAAAACGCACCCAAGATTTGAAAATCTTCATCCGATAATTATGCTGACACATTTCCTAAGTTTGTAGAATTCAAACATTCTTGGATAGAAATGAAACGCCGCACATTGTCATTATTACTAGCCGACCTAGTGTCTAGAACAATAGTTGTCGCTTTCTTTGTTTAAGGCCTACTCTACCCGAACTACATGATCGTCGCCGTATGTCTTGGTGTGTCTCAATGCTGTTAGTTTAATTTTAATCTTTTTTCAGGGGCGCCCCACAAATTATTTTTGAATTTATTGATCGGTGTGGTAGAACTTTCTTACTTTTTTGTTTTAACTTTATTTAAGGTTTTAAAGTTAGTACTTCTTTGAAACTTATTAGTTTTTAAACTTTTTTTAATTATATTTTATTAAATACGAGTGTTGGAGAAAGTCTCCAACACATTGATTTTAATCAATTTAAAATAAATACAACCTCAAAATTATCGAGAAAATCGCTAAAAACCGTTCTTAATTTTCTCTCCGCTAAAATACTTTTTTTTTGTGAAATTTTGTAAAAACTTTCTTTTTTGTGTTTTAAGCAAGCTGTAATTTCTTCAGAGCAAAATCTTTATTTTTCGATTTTATACGAAGGTAAATTAAAAAAAGCCTAATTTTAAATCAAAAAAGTTATTTTACAAATTTTCATTTTTTAACCTTTAACAGTGCTCATTTTCTTCGTTGAAACGTCGACTTTAAGATGGTGTGATAAAAATATATGTAATAGATATGGAAAAATTAGGTTTTTTTTTAATTTAAGTTCGTATGGGGATAAAAAAATACGTGTAAAGTGAGTTAGTGTGGTGAAGGGGATATTAGGGTAATTGTTGATTGGTGTTGTGAGTCATACAGTTGAACAAAATTATGGGCCGAAAAACAGAAAGGGAGAGAACAGTACACTGGAAAAATGCTTGAGTACCAAAAGATTGTCCCGACACCGACGTCGAGTAATGTTACGGTAAGAATTTGATTATTTTTAAAATATAGGAATTGCCTATTTTCTAGTTTTTACAGTATCCTTTGCCACAATTTCTATAATGCAGTTTTGACCTGACCTGATCTGACCTGGATTCATTATAATAGGTTTCTAACTGAAAGTGCTGCTATTGTTTATTTAAAAATAAATAGATGTTCTGATCAAATATTCTCGGCTGTATCTTCAAAATTTTTATACAATAACTGTATTTTTATTTTTTTCATAATAATTCATTTGAATTACATTTTTTTTAATCTCAAAATTATTCGATATAGCATAAGGATGAAATGGAATTAGCAATTTGTTACATATCGCTGTAGAAAAAAAAATGTTATATTTACTCATGCCTACTTTAGCTGCGCGGGTCAAGGGGAAATATCGTATCAAGTTATAACGTGTTAATGAAACCACTTAATTGATTCTTCATCTAAAATATCTTTGGATTTTTAAGTACAATTTGAGATATTTTCAATCCTCTTGTAAAAAAAAAGAAATTAGCGTTTTTCAAATTCGAAATGTTTCCGATTTTGGTATCAGTTTTATGATAGAATGTTTTTTTTTTAATTTATAAATATTTTCATAATTTTATCGCACTTTGTTTTCAAGTAATCACATATTAAGTAACTCTTTAAATAACCAAGATGAAAGTCTGTTTTACACAGACGTATTAAATAAATATTTAGAAATGATTTTATTGAAATGGTGAATAAACTTTACATAACATCGGTTTCTAACAAAGAAATTATTTTTTTATAACACCGAAGCAAATAATAATAATCTTGGAATTATAAAATATCCCGATATTGAAACTTAGAAGTGAGTTTTGAATTAAATTCCTAATTCGCTTGCTTATTCCAATATTTGATTACGATACCATTTAAATCAAATTCATTACATATTGCAATTACCATGAAGATAATACGTTTTTATATTTTGAGATAGTTCGAATAATATATAATTAATACTAATTCAGCATTTTAAATTTATACTAATCTATGCAAATAAATTTGTAAAAATTTGAACATTAAATAGTTTTTTTTAATCACATGTGTTAGTCGAAAGATTGGTTAATATTAATAAATTACAGGAAAAAAAAAATTAAATTAAGAGTGGTTTTCCCACATGATTTTTAAGTGCGTAAAAATTCAGGTGGTAAAAAAGGCATAAAAAATTAACGAATCATTAATATAGGTACCCTGAAAACGTAACGGTCCAAAAACAGTACCTTGAGGGATACCTGTTGCCACTGAGACCTTGAAGAGGTATTTTATTTAGAGATACATTCGAAAATATCCCTCACTCGATCATTTACCGTTATAATCTACAGCGTTGTTCCTAAAGTGGCGCTGGAAAGCATAAATAAAGTCAATATTTCATCCAAGATCACCGGAAGGCTTTGTTATATGTCAGGAGGTTATGCTCTTCGATGTTTTTGAAATTAAGTTGACACTTTACCTAGAAACGTCTACAACGTGATCATCATTATATGTCGTATGTCGAATAATTATACTATTTATTTATTTTATAATCTATAGTCGTTATTGTAAAACTGTGCAATGTCATAAACGCTATTTATTTTAATGTTAAATTCGGATTGGGAGCAAAATTGATTTTTAAATGGGAAAATAATGTTTTATAGGTGGTTTCATGTAACGTCATCGATTAGGTTTTTTTTTTGCTTTTTTTTCAGATATAACATTGATTGGCTTTCGGGTTGTCCCAATGCTGGTACTACGGTGTTAATGATGGTGTTTTTCGAGATAAATGACGCCATCTATCGCAAATAGTACAATATATTCAGTAGATGGTTCTTTTAGAAGTTGAAGTTAGACTTCATATAAGCAGCGGGGCGCGATGACGAGACATCAGTTGCGTCTAGTTGACTACTTATTGAATATTTATCGAATAGATAAGAGTTACTGTTTTTTCTAGTATAGACTACAAATTATATAATTTTTACAAACTAATAATTTTCTTTCAATTTTTGTTCTTCATTTTAACAAAGAACATGAAACTTTTATCATGACTTTTTATCATGGTTATAAAAGTTGCAAGGTTATGTTCACTAATGAGTGTACCCAGAATATAAAACGGTTTGAATACAAATTAGTTTTACAAGTTTTAAATATTGTATACGTCTTTTTCTACATAGGAAAAGACGTACACCTCCTGAATCTAAATTAGTTTCTTGGTATTAGATGTGCCAGCTGAGATAAGAAGTGGACATGTAAAAATAAATATATATACGGGTGTTCTGTGATTGGAGGAGCTTACATACGAGGACAATTGACTCAATAATAATGTGCAAGGCCTTTCAACTAGATTATAACTTTTATTTTGGGGCTTAAATTATTATTTTTTGATTTAAAATCAGTTGAACTTGTTCAGAACGCTTTCATGCATTAGTTGTTCTTTTTTTCTCCTTGTGAATTTTCGTTTTTTTTTTGTTTTTAGGCTCAAGAAAGATCTAAAAATGCAGTATTTGTATGAACCTTTCAACGAAAAGGTACAGATATTTTTCTATTATAGAGGAACAGCGGATTGCGAATTATGGACCGTGAAATCCATCGTTTCATGGTCCAAATAATCGGCGGGCTCAAAATTCGGACAAAGAAGTGTGGACTAGCTACCACTCGAAATGGTCCTATAATCTTAGATGACTTATTAGGAAAACCCCAAATCGTTTATTTCAAAAACGAATCACTCTGTAAGACTTGACCTAACCCGCTGCAAACTTGTTTACTTTATGAAACTACTTCCCATTACCAAAAATGGTAATATTTACGTGATTCCGACTAACCTCAAATTAAAATTAATTATTAGAGTTTTTTTTTAGTTATTATAACCTCTGGTATGAACTCACGTTAATGATGTCGCTATCCTTGGTAGATTGTGACGTTAGTCTACGGTTTTAATAAATATTTCGTTCGTCCGAAAATATTATAATGGAAAAACGTTGTTAACATACAGGGTACTTTATCGGAAATTACTTAGTGTCTTTCAATAAAAATTTGTGTGCGAAAGTTTTAGACCGCGACCGATAAAGTGAGAGGCACTTTCAGACCGCTTATGACGGTATAATTTTATGGTTAATGGTATATATTTTAAACATTTAAAAGTGGCATGAAAAACACTATAAATCGCTTATAGTTTTCTTTAAAACTATTTTTTATACAGGATGGTCCGTTAGTGCAACATTTTCTTTGTTTCATTTGGATTGGAAAAAAATTGATTTTAAATTGGGAATTTGGTCTAAAACTACAGCTAGGGGATCATCATGGTTTTTTCCTAAAAATCATTTAAATAAATATTTAATAATAGTGACACGAAAAACAATAGAAAACATTTTAAACATGTTACACTGCGAATTTTAAATAAAATGACCATTTTTCTTTTGAAATTACAGACAAAATGTCAAAATATAATTTAAATTAAATAATAGCGGAGTGAAATTAGAATTTTACATGGATGTAAGAGCTAAGTCAATTTTTTTTAATTTTTTCGAATTTATACATAAAGAGAAGTTTGTAACAAATTTGTCAATAAATTTGGGCTGGAGCTTCGCGAAATATGTGCCAAAAACGGCATTTTTGGTATTTTTCGAGTGGATTGCTTCACTATTTTTTTAAATATCTCTGGTTCTAAGAGTCTGGAAAAATAAAAAAAAAATTAAAATGACCGTGATGAAATAGAGTATCGATCCGTATAGTAGGGTTTTTTTAAAAATGTATCCTAACCTCAAAAAAAGAATTCGCGCAATTTTTTTTTACTGAATTGGCAATAGATAACCAAAGAATCCTCGTATTTTCTTAAAAATTGGAGAAAATATGTATTTTTATTTCGGGAAGACAAAAATTAAAAAAAAAAAAGCCAAAATCGGCATTTTTCGAAAAAAAATTGAATTAGCCGCCATTTTTGGAAAAACAAGTGTTTTTCCAAAAATTTTTCTCTACTAGTTGTTAATAGTAGAGAAAAAGAAGTATTTTGTGTGTACTTTTGTTTAAGAAAATCCATCATTTTATTTCTTTATTTAAAGTGCACAATTTAGGGAATAATAAAAAAAATTCGATTTTCATTTTTTATATCGATTTATATTGATTCGTTCTCTCACAAATACAATTTTTCTAAGAGAATCAAGCATAAATATCGCGATAACAAATTGGGAAAAAATGAAAATCGATTTTTTATTTTTTTATTATTTCCTAAATTGGGCACTTTAAATAAAGAAATAAAATGTTGGATTTTCTTAGACAAAAGTACACACAAAATCTCTAAGATAAAAATTTTTTCTCTATTGTTTTTCCAAAAATGGCGGCCAATTCAATTTTTTTTCGAAAAATGCCGATTTTGACTGGACAAATATATTTTTTTGTAATTTTTACCAGTTCCTCCCGACATAAAAATACATATTTTCTCCAATTTTTAAGAAAATACGAGGATTCTTTGGTTATTTATTGCCAATTCAGTAAAAAAAATAAGGTGCGCGAATTCGTTTTTTGAGGTTAGGATACATTTTTAAAAAAAACCCTACTATACGGATCGATACTCTACTTCATCACGGTCATTTTAATTTTTTTTTATTTTTCCACGACTCTTAGAGCCGGAGATATTTAAAAAATAGTGAAGCAATCCACTAGAAAAATACCAAAAATGCCGTTTTTGGCCCATATCTCGCGAAGCTCCAGCCCAAATTTATTGATAAATTTTTTACAAGCTTCTCTTTATGTATAAAATCGCAAAAATTAAAAAAATTTGACTTAGCTCTTACATCCATTTTCAGAATATTTTCGTCTAATTTCACTCTAAAGTTTGGTTCATCTTGTCATTATAGGTGAAAAGCTTTAACTTTTATGTTAATATTTAATTATCTCGCACTAATGACTTACCCTGTATCTACTACTACTAGTAAAAAAATATTACAAAAAAAAAGAAAAATAAGCGAAATTTACAGCCCACGAAAAAACTTTTATTCTAATATTTGACTAATGTCGCACCCTGTATGTACCACCCAGTAAATGCTATCTATCCTATTATTATTTCATTCAAACCTGATGTTTATTATAATGATCATGAGCGGAATATTTCGAGAAATCACTCGATATTATAACTTTCTCTAAATATTTTGCAACTACGTACTATTTGTATTTATCCTATAATTATGTTTTTTTTAACACAAGTTTTAGAAATTGATGAGGAAGCACACAGATACTGCCGATTAGTGTAACTTTGTTTTTTTGACCTTTAAGAGCGCTATTTGAAAAAATATGTTTTATCGAGTGATATACATTTCTTCGTCGATAAGAATATTTGAACTTTATTAATATTTTAAGCAATATGCAAATTCAGACAAATGTAAACAAAAATTAAGACAATCAGTACATCTAAAATTAACAAACTCAAAGGATATACGAAAAAAAGACAAGATTTTAATGATAATTATAAAATTCAACACTAACTGTTTGTCTCGTTTTAATTTTATTAAATGTTTGTCAAATAAATATTTACCTACTTCATTGGAATAAATAATTATTCTTTAGTTGATTTGTATTTTTTTTAACTGTTTCGACATTTGCCCAACTGACCTATAATAGGATTACGTTGGCCCTTTTTCAGCAAGGGATTATAGCAGGTATTTTTGCCCAACTGAATGGTCTCCGTGGTAACTACCCATTGCGGGACATTTAATGCTTTGAAAGAGTGCGCTGTAAACTTAAAAAATGCTATACAGGGTGGCCCATTTAGTGCGGGAATTTTTTAAATTGATTTATTAACAGATGTATTCATTACGAAGCTTCTCTAACATTTCGATACCTCAAAATAGATTCGAGTTTCGGTAATCAGTTCTTCATTGAAGCCAAATCGCTTTTCCTGTAAGCTTTTTCTATAAGCGTTACAGTTCATTTGGGGCGGCAAAAGATCCAGGTACGTACCTGCTCTTGGCTGGAACTATTTAATAATACATTGAAATAATATTATCGTTTCTTGTTTCTTCGTCGCGATTATGTGAGAATGTTTAGTTTTACAAGTTGCTGCATTGTTACAAAATTGATATAAATAACCTTCCTTTAAAAGCAAATGGCGTATACGATCATTTAGGTCAGCTTGAGGTTGCGTTGTTAAGAGTCATTGCTATCTGAGAATAACATTGCAAATGCGTCGAAAAGTGATTAAGAACTTGGTAATGGCAACAATACAATGTTAAAATGTAAATTTATTTTTTTTTGTATTTACTAAGTGTATTTATAAGAGGGTATTTAAAAGAAAATTGTTGGGAAGTATTTATAACCATTAAAGTCAAAGTTGACGTAGACGTTTACTCAAATTATTATCTTGAAATACCAGTTGGGCGTTTAGAAAAATTAATAACTCCTCATTGACATTGTAAATAGACGGAAAATTTTATTTAATTTGTTTATCAACAAATCGGACAAAATTGCTTCAAAACAATCCAGACTATAGTGGAGTGAAATTAGAATTTTATATGGACGTAAGAGCTACGTCAATTTTTTTTTAATTTTTTCGATTTTATACATAAAGAGAAGCTTGTAAAAATGTTTTCAATAAATTTGGGCTGGAGCCTCGCGAGATGGGTGCCAAAAACGGTATTTTTCGAGTGGATTGCTTTACTATTTTTAAATATCTCCGGCTCTAGGAGTCGTGGAAATATAAAAAAAAATTTAAAATGAGCGTGATGAAGTAGAGTATCGATCCGTACAGTACGGTTTTTTTTAAAAATATATCCTAACCTCAAAAAACGAATTCGCGCACTTATTTTTTTTTACTGAATTGGCAATAAATAACCAAACAATCCTCGAATTTTCTTAAAAAATTGGAGGCGTTTTAGAACTATTATTAACAAAGGCAGCAAATCTTTTTTTTGTTTAAAAAACGGCTGATTTTAATAAATAAAAAATTTAGAACTTTCTAATTTATTCGTATAGTTTTCATTAAAATAATATAAATAATTTGATGCGAAAATCAAATAAGTCTAAATTTCGTTGATAAATATTTTAAAAAGAAAAATATATATTTAACGATGACACATTTCTATAATTTTATCATGTTTATTATTCCAACCAAAGTTCAAAGTCTTGAAATAAACATTCTGATAGTAATTATGAAAAATTTTCAATGATACTTTATAGCGATATTAAAAAATCATTATCATATATTATATAGCCAATTTTAGGTTATTACATTGTTTGTGTAGTAACCAGAGTTTAATTTTTTTTATTTTTATTACCAAACAAATACTGGTGAGAAAAAGTGGCACAATTCTATTGCGCATACTTTTATGATGTACTCAGAAATAAACTTTGTGAGATATTCCATTCTATAAAATAAAGAAGTAACCATTTAGATATGTGCCAGCACTTTGTGAGTTTCTTACTAGTTATATTAAAAATCAATTTTCTCAAAGTCTTCCACTAACAACATATAACAGAAGTTATATTAGAAAATTGGTTGCACCACGTCTGAACTGGAAACAACTACTCCTGGGAGCATTGAATTACAACAGGCGAAACGCGTGTCAGAAGCTATACAATTGCACAACCAACCTTTTGACATGGTGCAACCAATTTTCTAATATAACTTCTGTTATATGTTGCTAGTGGAAGACTTTGAGAAAATTAATTTTTAATCTCTTTAAATCCAATCGTTGCTTATACAAAATTCATTAAGCGTAAACCAAATTTGAATTTTTTTTGTAGATTCTAGGTCCATTTATATCCTACCAAACTAACTTTTTCCCTCAAAAAAAGGCCCAAACATTTCTTTCGGTAATTTTGATATTGCCAATCGTTTCTCATATAAGATTCATTCTGCGTAACTCATATAAGATTCATTCTGCGTAAAACAAATTTTAATTTTTTTGAATTTTTTTTGTAGATTATAGGTGCATTTATATCCCAGAAAACTCATATTTTCCCTCAAAAATGGCCCAAACATTTTTTTTCGATAATTTTGATATTGCCAATCGTTTCTTATACAAAATTCATTCTGCGTAATCCAAATTTTAATTTTTTTGAATTTTTTTTGTAGATTCTAGGTGCACTTATATCCCAAAAAACTCATCTTTTCCCTCAAAAAAAGGCCCAAACATTTCTTTCGGTAATTTTGATATTGCCAATCGTTTCTCATACAAAATTCATTCTGCGTAAAACAAATTTTAATCTAGGTCCATTTATATCCCAAAAACTCATCTTTTCCCTCAAAAAAAGGCCCAAACATTTTTTTCGGTAATTTTGATATTGCCAATCGTTTCTTATACAAAATTCATTCTGCGTAAACCAAATTTTAATTTTTTTGTGTAGATTCTAGGTCCATTTATATTAACAAACCAAAAATATTAAACATTTACATATATATAACCCTAACAGCCGACGACGTTGCCCCCCCCCCCAATCTCTAGACTAGAGCCGCCCTTGAAATGACATCAGAAGTTAATATTTAACCCCTTAATGTGCTTAAGGGGTTAATTTATGCACATTTAACTGCACAAAACTCTATATTTATCGATTTTTCATGTAAATTAAAAAAAATTAATGATATCGTGTTTTTCCGGCAATAGGACTTTTATGCAAACGCTCCCATTCGACGGTTTTTTTGTGACGAACAAACACAATTATTTACCGATTCACAATGGAATTAAATAGGTGGTTTGACCCGGAGTCGGGGGGTCAAAAGTACATCGAACAATTTCAACGTGCCATAAGTAGATAAGGATAGATGGATTTAATAACGTTATCGCTCATCTCTTTTAACGCATGATCCAATAATTTTATTCTTGTCCTTCGAATTAATTTTATGTATCGATGTATCTAGTGTATGTGGCTAATTCTTCAATTAAAGATTAAAAACGTTTAGTCAATTTGATACTAGAAAAACATAAAAAATGTTCATTCAGTTGGGTGGTTATACCTGTTTTTCAAAACCCCAATAAAATCTATTTCAAGGATCGGAAAAAAATGTTTTAAAGTTAATTATATTAACAAAAGAGCATAATATAATCCAGTTGGTATAAAAATATTCCACATAGTTAAGTGGCCCTTACTTTATATTATCAAAATAAACATTATTGATCTTTCAAAACAAATAAATAAAAATAATTTAAATTAATTAATTATACAGGATTTTTTACCTTTCTTGTTTGTGGATAATTATATTTAGAAATAAACGGTTGTTTTTAAAAACAAACTTGCATTTTTTTACACACAAAAATTTAATAACACAAATAAATAGCCTCATCTACCTCACTTCTGTCTGGCGTTTGAATTTAATTTATTTCCTTTGATGTTAAGGTAATTTTCCAACACTAATTCTTTTTGATGTGATGAACAAATAATGTATAAATAAATTGTAAATTATTTCTAATTGTTTTTTATGATAAACAAGCTGTGTTGGAAACGCTTTCTGTGATTCTTTATATTTATTTATTTTTGTCTACCATTGTATTTAGTTTTATGAATAAACATTATTATATTATTTATAAAATCATTCTATTTTTAACCATGGGGCTCTTTATATCAACAAACTAAATATATGTGAAGAAAAAAACTCGAAATCTGTAATTAATAATTATTTAAATTCATGTGACAAGTTGACAAATAGTTTCGACTTATATCCATCATCAGATCTCAAATAGAACACTCAAAACGCAAAAATGAAGTTAAAAGTAAATAAACAAAGAGATACCTAAGTATATATTATTTTCTAAAAGTCTGATTTATGTTTACCAGCTAACATTTCTCTTGAACAGTTTTTACGCTAAAACTATTTTACTATTCAATAAATCAATGCTTAATAAATGTAAACATTATTTAGCTTGGTAAATACATATAACAAAAAAGTAATGAATGCTGATTATATATTCAGTTCACCTTCATGTCTAGGACAATAAAAGAACATAATAATATACCTTATTTTTAATATTTTTGACCAATTACTTTAAAAAAGAGTTAAATATTTGCAGTACATAATATACAGGGTGTTCCATGAGTTCGTGCCCAAACCTTGCGAGCTAATAGTAGGCCTAAAAATACTGATGGTATTTACAAGGGATCAAAAATTGGAAATTAAAAATTGTTTTTATAAAACCAAAATGTCTTAATTTAATAGTTATCTTAATCGTGTGTCTACTTTTGGACGAATTCCAGGCACACCCTGTATAATTCAGGGTAAAGTGGTTCGTCATGAGTTCAAACTATTATATTGATTATCATACAATTTGTAACTTTCAACACTACCTTTAAATTTAAAAATAATTGGTCTTAGATTAAGGTAATGGGAAAATTAGCATATGTGGATTATGAATTTTACGAAAATTTTAACTTAAATTGCAAAAAAACTGCTAAAATATATATAATATAATAACACGTTTTATTCATTAGATAAAATAAACTGTCTGAAAAAGAAGTAAAAACAAGAACTATTAGATAATACTTGTTTCTCCACATAAAATAAATTAAAAAAAAAGAATAATATTAAATAACCAAACAATGAAAGTATAAATAAAATTAGATATTAAAATAAAATGCCATTGTATTTAATTATGAACTTTATCAAAAAATATTTAACTCAATTTTACCACTTAAATTTTAAATAGAATTATATACACTTTCAGAATAAAGGATGATTATTTTAATTTCCTTTGTATTATTCCAACTCTATTAGGAATTTTATGGCATAAGTATGTTTTTTTTATCAGCGACAATTATGACAGACCATGAAAACGCGTTTTGTTAATTATCTTGATCATTCTGTTTTATAATCTATAATAATTATAGTAGCATTTATGGATATATCCAAAATTAAAATATTTTTAAAATAGACAATATTACACTGAAGTGTGAAGTATTACTTTTTATTAAACATCAAATATTAATAAAATAATTTTACTTACTTTTTCCTTGTTTAACAACATATTCCAAATCTGAGAAGGCTAAATCCACCTTTGGCCTTTGTGGAAGATGAGTTAATTTCTTTGTTGGGCTAGGTAATATTTGCACTTTCACATCTGGAGAACAATTTTTTAACAATACTTCGGACGCCATCTTCAACAATTTTTAATTCGTTAAATAAACAATTAAATTTGTACAAAGAAGGCAATATACTGGATAGGAATTTATAAGTTTAAACGCGGAAAACGCATTTATCACGAAATAGTTTTTATCTTATCACTCGCTCACTAGCTCATACTGCTGTCTAACAATGAAGTGATAAATTTTTGTAGATACCAATTAATAATCATATGATCTTCGATCTTCGTGTCCGAGGACATCAACAATCAACCAATCATTTAAACAATTCGATGCGGTTTCTTTTCGTACTTGTACTTGGAACTTCGACTTGATACTGATTTGAAGTGAACAGGTTTTTGTTTTGAAAGCTGAAGTCACATATTTATGGTTGAAGTTTTTATTTATTTTGTCAAATCAAAAAAGACTGACATTGACAAGTATGTCAAACACACGTGTATAAACTAAAGTTAGCTATACATACTGCAAACAGTACTTTGACTGCTCATTCTGATTGTATAAATAAGACGCGAATGTCACTTCCGACCAATCACAAGTACGACTTATTCTAGCGTTTTATTATGAATAAGCAACCTGAATGTATCTATTACTGGCTGTCTACTACTGCAGCATATGCAACCAGTTTTACGTGACAGTGTAATGAGCGTTGCAATTTATGTATTTTTATTAAGGACAAAGAAACCGACAAATGAGGACAAATCAATAATGACTTTAGATTGAAATTGTATTATTGCCTTTAATTTTTTTAGACCGCTAAATTATTTTTTTTACATTTATTTTAGTTTAGTTTCACTGGCAACAAAGTATCTTGTTAAAATCGAATTTGATTTTAAAATTAAAAATCAAAAATCATACGACTTTGGGATCATCTTCATTCGATTCCTCACGAAATTCTACGTTTAGTGAGGTATATTTAATGATAAAAAGAACCCTTGTGAGCCTCAGAAATTTTCAAATACATATTTGTTGAATGTCCGGGGATAATTTGTCATTAATTCAGAAAATCATCCATAACTTATCTAAAAAAAATCACACGTCCTTAGGGTTATCTTTATTCGACTCCTCTTGAAATTATACGTTTAATGAGGTATATTTGATGTTTCAAAAAAAATTCTTATGGCCCTTAGAACATAAGAAATAAAAAGTTTGCCGAACTTCCTAGTATATTTTGATATGACTTCAGAAAATCGTCAATAAATTACTTTAAGAAAAATATCACACGACTGTGGCACCATCTTGATCTGCATTTACGTCTAGGAAGATATACATATTTATACAAAAAAAATTGGCAGGCTTTTCTTGAACAAAATTTTAAAAAATACCTGGACAGGTACAGTGTTTTCATTTAGTTTATAGCCAGAGTGGTAAGTGTATAAATAAAAAAAATAAAAACATGTGCAATCGCATTTCACGTTGCGGTTAACTTAGCGACAGACTTCGACGCCACATTGTCTTACAACATTTATAAACAATGAAAGTATTAAAATACCAATACAGGTATAACCAACAGGTCTTTATTGTATCGAAACCTAAAGCATTTGTGTCCGACTCAAACCTGTAACATTTCATACATAAATGTAATAATGTAAACCTGTTAGTGTGAATAGGCACGCAACTTCAGATGATGGCATTCACTTTTGACCGACTCTCAATTTATTTTGTCAATTAGGTGCGGAACTGTTCACCCTCAGTCCCCGTCCCTTTTGAACCTCAAAATTGTGTTTGATCACTAGCTAGGGCAAATTGTATCATATGGTAGTAAAATTCGGTCCAGGGACGGATGTGTATGAATACAAGATTACAAGGATCGCGAAAAATTGCAGAGTAGACCAGGGCCAAACCGATTTTACACGAATTCATGGAAAATTCTTAGCAGCATGTGGGTTGTTGAAAAATTTGGGGTAAATTATAAGTAACTTATGAAAAATCAAGACGACTGAGTAAAAGTCCTGGAAGTGGGGTGGGTGCAGCTAAATATACGTTTTTGAGGGTTGGGTTTTTACGATTTGTGGCTGAAATATGGATCCTATCGAAAAAAGTTTAATATAAAATAAGTTGTACCTAGATAATTAAAAAATAGAAAACTTTTGTATTAACCATTTTTTAAAATATCCTCTAAATTATCGAGAAAATCGCTAAAAGCCATTTTTTCGTTTTTAATTTTTATCTTCCGCAAAACTATTTTTTTTTATGAAATTAGGTGCAAACGTTCTGTTTTGTGTTTTAAATAAGCTGTAATTATTTTCGTAAGTAATATCATAAAAAAAATCGAAAAACACGTTGCTAAGTAATATTTTAACAAGAAGCATGAGTGTTGGTGGCAACAAAAATCCGAGTCGAAGATGAGGATTTTTGTACTTGCACGAATGCATTTTGTTAAAAAAATATTACTTTCCATTGAGTTTTTTCGATTTTTTCCACAGGAAAAATTAGATACCCGAATGGTATTTGACAAGACTCATGAGTAACAGATTATTCTGCATACACAGCTTTGTATTAATAATAATAATAAATATGTAGGTATTAATTTGAAAACTGAAAAACAGGTAATTTATTTAATCACAAAATACTACTAACTTAATTATTTATGGTACAATTAAAATATAAATTGCAATTTTGGTACACAGTAGGAGTATTGTTTGAAATCTTTGTTAACTTATTGATAACGTTGGGTGTAGGTAAATCATTAATGTTGTTGGTGGGTCCAGCTGTAGAGGGAGAAGCTCGAGGAGTGGCTGCAGAATCTTCTGTTTTCTGTTTTTTAGCTGGAGGTTCTGAGGCGTCACCTCTAAGGGTGTTTATGATGTTAAAATAATGCTCATTATCCATTTGCAGATAAGGCTTAATTGAGTTGGCTGAACTGTGGCCAGTAATTTTAATTAATTGTTGTTCACCAACCCCTGTTTTAGCTGTCGACCGCATAGAGTGGTTTGTTATTTTTATTTCTTTTGTATTTAATCCTGCCTTCTCTGCTGCTTCTTTAGTCCATTTTTTCCCACTGGAGTGTTTTTGTACCATCAACTTGATTGTTCTTTGTTCCATGATGGGTTTACTGTAATAATCTATCAGTTGTTATTCTAGATGAACGTTTAACCATTAGAATTTTAAAAAGATGGACTGGACAAAAGGTAGGGTTCTTCGTGTTGGGGACCAGCCATTTACTATCGGCCATTTTTTTCTCCACCCTGGGCCGTTATATTGAACTCTTCCTAAAAAGTAGGATTTTTGAAAATCAGTTATTTAAAAAAAATATGTAACTATGTTATATACCTGTTTTAATCCACTTCCTCTTTAAACTAATGAACTCTGGAATTGACTGTTTCTCCACCTCTCCAGGTAAAATTCTCACTGGAGTCCAGCCGGAGTGTCTTCGTCCCATAATAAAACAATTGCGTAGTATTTTTCCAATTTTAATGAAGCAGAGCTCGATTTCCCTTTACTGGCGCACATCTGCAAATTCCTTCGTTTCGCATTACGAGCTTCCCTACTAGACTTGAGGATAATATCTTTAAATGGATCAAAAATTATTTTCCACTTCAGAAAATACATCTCTTGCATTTTTTCTCAACGGTGTTCCACGTTGTCTTCACAACTAGTTCTTTGCAATTTTCACCGTTTTCTTTCTTCATATTCCACGCCCAATCTTTCAGGATTAGGGTTAGTTGCTCTAAACTTGTAGTTTCCAAAAGCTCGTATTTCTTTGCCTTGCAGAATTCCGTAAACTGTTTCCATATTGACGTATGGGTTTTAACGATATTGTACGGTACACTTTTCTCAATCGCCAGATCAATATTAGTCATAGAATCACTTCCAAATTGACTCATTGTCACTAGATAAGCTGACTAGCACTGTGTAAAAACAATATTACAAAATTTATTGACAATAAAATCAGAAAAATTGTTTAGCGTCGTTTTCTGGTGACCATAATTACTTGTTATCAACATGAGCTGTCATCTAGAAACCATTTGTAATTCAAAATTGCGCGTTTGTGATTGGTGGAAATTAAGACGAGGGAAATAGTCAAAGCAAAATTTTCAATCGAAAAAGTTTATAAATTTTCAATTTTTTAACTTTATCAGTGCTCATTTTTTTGTTGAAACCTCGACTTTAAGATGGTATGAAAAAAATATATAGCTCGAATGGAAAAATTATACATTTTCTGAATTTAAATTCATATAAAATCGAAATATAAATATTTTGCTTTGAAAAAGTAACAGCTTATTTAAAACACAAAAAAGAACGTTTTCACCCAGTTTCATAAAAAAAATAAGTTTGGTGGGATATAAAAAATAATAACGAAAAAAAAGACAGTTTTTAGCGTTTTCTTCGATAATTTTGAGGTTATTTTGAAAAATGATTAATACAAAAGTTTTATATTTTTTAATTATCTACAACTTTTATATTAAACTTTTTGCATATTTCAGCCACAAATCTTAAAAAACCAGTATCCAACCCTCAAAATGTATATTTACCTATCCCCACCAGCCTTCCGTAACTTTTACTCAATTGTCTTGATTTTTATTAATTTACTTATAATTTACCCTAAATTTTCCGACCATCCACATACTGGTAAAAATTTTTTTTGTTTCAAAAATGATTGGCCCTGGTCTAGAGTTGATTTCTTTGATCTCCGATTTACTTACTGGAAATACAATTTTGTCGCGAATTTTAAAATAAAATTCAGTATTTATAGGTACGCTTTGGAGATACGTGATGTAATCCTGTTTTTAGCCGGGTATTATGACCCCGTTAATTATAACGATGATGTCTTAATGTGACACAACGTTTATACCAAGGAAAAGTAAATATTTAAATCTTAAAATACCCAACCTTCCATATTTGCAATCCAAACAAGGAACTCCATATTTTCCTCGTGTCTTCGGGTCTCTAGTTCACCGTGAAGCCAAGGCGACCAGCCGTCTACCGCCACAGCCATAAAATGCATGTCGGTCGCTCCTCCGGCCCTGTACACTCTTTAGGGTTGTTGTAGGTTCGTAGGGTCGAATGGGAATCAGTCACACGCGCAGTAGCGAGATGCGGGAAATCGGGAAAAACTCATTCTAAATATCAGTGCCAGAGCTGGCGATCTATTTACAGTTCTCCTCTCTCATGTAAATATTAACTGCACCGAGTTAGTTGATTGTTTTATTAAAAAAATATTGTGATTATTATGTGTTCATATTTATACAACTGAATCGGTGAGTAGGTTTTTTGTGTATCTAAATTTTCTTGTTCAAAATGCGTGAACTGGGGTCCGCTATTCCTGCAAGTAGCGACTTCCTGTCTTCGACTTCCTCGTCTATTTTAAAATACTTATTTTGCATTCAACGTTATGCCTACAGCTTCATATAAACGTTTCTGTACGCTTGTAGAATTAATAATAAATCGAATCGATCATTTGCTGATCATTTTCTAGCAGTAGTGCAGTAGTTTGGATTGCAGTTCGGTTTAGGGTGCAGTCACCGCTACACCTTACATAAAAATAAACTATTTTTGGTTTGTGTGTTAAACGATATTTCCGATTTTTGTGGCTTGTCAACAAATAAAGTTCGCTTTTTCATTCGGGGATTCTCTTGGTTTATTTTCTGTATCCAAAACAAACAAACTTGTTGCCATGTAGGGTATTGCCCTCGCGCAAAATGGCGTTATAAATAGAATAGCAGTTTTAGGGGTCGTTTTTTATTTTTTATATAAATAGATATTTACGAGCTGCTTTTTAAAAAGATTTCTATGGTTTAATATGTGCAGGATTTTCATGAAATGTAAGTATTTAAACGTACTTGAATGTTCATCCCTTTTGTATTACTGTTGTTCTTTGTTTTCAACCCTTTGTGTCACTAGGTCAAGATAATTTCTATGCAAATGTGAATACAAAAAATAGAGATACGATATTAAGTAGTGACAGTATTTTAAAGAAAATAATTGGTGTAAATATTCAGTCATTTTTTAGAAAATCATTGTTCAAATTATTCCTGAAAAGATATCCTTGACATCATTTTATTTCTGCGTTTAATAATTTGATTAATGTTTAATCAGTCTATAATTAAAAAAAATGCATTCACGTAATGATAAAATATTTTTTTTACACATAAAATAGCGATACTAATTTTAAACATAATTTCTCTACCTTTTAACACAATTTAAATTTTTATTCTTCAAATCCCGCGTGATTTTGAGTTTTCAGGCGCGAATTTGGATCTCAAACTCAAATTCTGTTTTTGGATTTTCTGATATAAGTACACTTGAATGATTTCTTGTTAAAGGTAAAATTTAATGGGAAAAAATATTTTTTTCTTCCATTAAAACTTAATGTGATAGTTTAGTGATATTTATCGATCCCGTGAGGACATTATGTGTCTCTCATACATGGTCCTTAAAAGGGATTAATTTTTAGGATTTTAGAAATATAAGATTAGGACCTTGACCTTTACTAAATAAATAAATAATAACTGAGATTATTTTTTGGTCTACCATTTTTCCGGCGGGTCCAAAATGCGGACCAAAAAGGGTGGACTATTTGCCAGTAGAAACGGTCCTAGATGAAATTTGTGCACCAGAGTCTTTTCACCTGTTATTCATATTTATATATTCCTGGAAAAACTTAAAGAGTTTCAAATAAATACGTACGTAAATTAAGGATATGAAGATGAAAAGAAAACTTCAGACAATAACGAACTTATGCAAACAGTTAATATTTTTTTCAGTCAAAATGCATTATGGTAAATATAGGACCTTTTCTGGTGACAGGTAATCCACCCTTTTTGGTCCGCATTTTGCGTCCGTCCCATTTATCCATTATTTAAAAACTATATTTTTACATGATAAAAAAGAAATATTTTGGATACCAAAATATTTTACTAGGAGCAATCAAACTGCACAAATGATGTGAAATAAGTTAAAATCACAGCTCCCAAGAATTACGACATTAGAAAATGTCACACACTGCACCAACGTCTGGATTTCAAATAACTACTCCTTGGGCTATATGCCCCAAAAGGTATTGAATTACAGAAATCCAGACGCGGTTGGAACCCGAATCGTTTCGGGACTTAAACCAACAACTTTGATTTTGTTACTAAAGGAGCCTGTCATTCTTAGACCGGTTTCGGCATTATTGTGCCTCATCAGTAAGAAGCAAACAAGCTAGACAATCCTATCTCTAAAGGATGCGTGAAGAATGAATTCGACTCGCCTGATTCTTGATAAAAATGGTTGCGTTATAGCAAGTGTATCAAGAACTTTAATAACAAAACTAAAGTTTGCAATTAATAGAAAACTGTATCGTATGATAAAAAAGAAATATTTTGGATACCAAAATATTTTACTGGAAGCAATCAAACTGCACAAATGATGTGAAATAATCACAGCTTCCAAGAATTACGACATTGGAAAATGTCACAATTTTCTATCTTTCCTCATCACGCATGGGCGCAATTTTTCAATTTCATATTATGGAAGTTTCATTCCAACTTTAAAGCAATGTTTTATACGGGTCACCCTACTATAGATTAGTTTTTAGAAGCACTTAAAAATATGTTAAACTTCGCAGCATAAAAATAGTAAAAAAATGAAATTTTGAATAAAAAACAGTTCTTACAAGAAAACAATGTATAAAAAGTATAAATATTTACGTTATTATTTTTTCAGTAATTATAACAAAAGAGTGAGAATAAATTGAAAATAATTTGACAAATATTTTGAAAACTTGTTGCCAGGCAATAGTCACGAGAGCCCACAGGGCTAGAGTGGCTATTTCCAAATGGCAACAAGTTTGAACAAAATTTGTCAAATTATTTTCTAATTTATCGAACTCGCGAGTTATATTTGACTAGATTATTTGTTGATTCACAAATTTTTACAATAAAAGATCAATAAAACTATTGAAAAATTTAATTTAATTAATTATTATAAAAATATCGATGGAACATTGTGAGTACATTAAAAGACTTAACAATTTAAATTAGTACAATGAAAAACGCAATTATTAAAAATATTTCGAGACTCAATATTTATTGAGGATTTGGAATTGCTTGTTATATTAACTGTTTCCTCCTTCGTATTTTCTCTAAGATTGTTTATTATATTTGAATGATGTTCTTGGTTCAATTGTAAGTATGGTTTAATCGAACTTGCAGAATTATGACCAGTGTCCTTGATTAGTTCTTGTTCTCCTACACCAGCTTTTGAAAGGTTACTTACTGCACTTGATCTGGCATAATGGTTAGTTATTTTTTTAGTAATCGTGTCTAGACCCACTTTTTCTGCTGATTCTTTCATCCATTTCGAAATGGAATTTATTCGCACAGGAACGTTTTTATACCAAGAACCATGAGTTTGCCAAGTCGGATTTGGAGTAAGAAACAAGCGTTCGGTTTTACTATTTTCTTCACGTTTACCCATTAATTTTTCAAAAAGACGAACAGGGCAAATATCTGGGTTATTTATGTTTGGAGTCAACCATTTACTATTAGCGCACCTTTGTGCTCCAACCTGTGCAGTTTTTGTAAAGATGGGATTATATTTAATGGGGCCTGTATTTAATCCCATTATGTCGGTTTCTTTTTTAAAATAATGACCTAAACATTTCGTAGCTTCTCCTCCCTCCAAGCTAGTTCATACGATGCAACGTGAAAAAACTTTTTTTGCAATCCATAAGGTGTATCTTCGTCCCAATAGTTAAAATCTTCAACAGTTCTGTATTATTAGTGCCACAGGACTTTGTTTGTGCTTTTCAGGATGTTTTTGTAAAATTTTTCTTCTCGCATCTCGCAATTCGAGCATTTTTGAATTTTATATCATGGAAAGGATCAAAGGACCTGTTATACTTATTAAAGTAAAGTTATTGAACTAATTTTTCCGTTTTATTCCACATTGTTTTTATTACTGCTTCTTTATAATCATTCCGTTCTTTCTTTTCATGTTATAAGCCCAATCTTTTAAAATCAATGCCAGAGTAGCTGTTGTAGTAGATTGATCCAGAATATAATTTCTTTCTATGGTGAAGGCCTTAAATTGTCTCCAGATCGACTAATTACTTATTAGAGTGTTTTTCGAAGTAGTTTCTAAAATATTTTTTGTTATTTCTGCATCAGAAAAGGTACTAAACCGATGATTGCTAAGCAAACAAAAGCTACAGCAATTTATTCCCACTATAATAATGACATAATTGGTTGAAACTTACCCTTGCGACAAATAAAGAAGCATTTCATTGGTTTTAAGAAACGTCAAAAAATAATCAAAAGTATTATTTTCATTTTCATTTAATAACTTTTAAGAAACAATTTTAAAAACCGTCTAAACCAAGGGATGCAACTCGGCATAATTGTTCTGGGTGACTTTTTTAGGTACGGGACGCAAAATATCAGTGGCGCATATTGTACATTTAATTTTGACCGTTTTAATACCCTTCAGACTTAAAACGTTAAAAGAACTTAATTTATATCTGACTGGGGATAAAGCGAATGATATTTTTTTCTTTATTTATATTATTTTTTATTTTATTTAAATTACAACCTTATCTAACGTTATATTCTCCGCTCTTTTTTCAGATTATCTTATTGACTAACTGAGATTCCAAAATGAATTTTGGTTTCAGTAGTGTCGTAAGGAAACAATGCAGCGTTGTCCGTACCTCTACGAGATGAAAGAAAGATTGCTGGAGGACACAATTCCTACGAAAATAGTCATGCCCAAGGAAGTACCGCCGCCGTGCCCCCCTTTACCGAAGGACCAACAGCCGCTTATACAACAAAGGCCTGTTGCGACTGTAGTTAAAGTAAGCGACCATTTTTGTAAGGAGTGGCCCAAAAAAATCATGATATAAAAGAGCGCCATCTAGTTATCTTGCAACGCTTTATTTATATGTCTGAATGTATGCCAAATTATATCGCGAGGACAAAAAACGTGTCTCTCTAAATGCTTGCTTTTGCTGTCAAGTAAATTCGTTTTAAATACTGTATGACTAAGAATCCAATAACAAATATTTCATTAGCAATTATTTTTTTTAAATCAAGCTTGAAGTATTTTTGGGACGATCTGTATAATAAAAAGCACCTTATTAGCAAATGCTTCGCTGCATACATACCTATACAACTCGACTCCCCCCTAATACATGCAATTATGTTCTTTCACACATGACACATACCTTTTCACGAGTACTTTTTCAGAAACAAGGGTTAATTTTCAACCGGGTGATAACTGAAAAAAATGAATATTCATCAGGGTACGTTTGATATCTCTATCGGAAATCTGTTTTCAAGGACATGAAGTAAATATGGTAATTATGCAAATGTGATAATATTTTAGGTATTTTTATTTTCTATGCATTTTCCATTTTTATACCATTGTCGTCCGCACGTGAAATTCTTGTGAGGGAGAAATTAAGACCCTATTGACCATACCTTCGCTGTAGCGCTAATTTACCAGTCGAAAATGAAGTTCACTTACTATGCGTCGCCTTTCTGAAGCCTAATTTTGTCGTACATCTAGGAAATCTCGAAAACCTAAATGAGCTTCATCAAGCGGGATGCACGTCAATTTATTCACTTACCTACTTAAACAATGTGTAATTAATTATTCTTGGAAGATCAATTCATTACGTGTTTTTTTATTTGTCATACTAGTTCATTACCAACTTTTTCTTTTGTCTGGTTTATATCTACTTGCGATCAGTACTAAGCAGAGTACTATAAGCAAGTTCGCCGTGTGTTAAGTGAGTAGATTAACTTGGGACTGTTTTCCACCGATTACAATTCCCACTTATTTCTTTTTCTATTTCTTTTATAGATTGAGCTTAGTTTCTAGATAGTTTATAAATTATTCTAAAATCTCTAAGGCAAATCGAGAGGTTTGTGTCTTTTTAGTCTTTGTGTTTGTTCGCTGTTATCTAACAAATTCACAGCTAAAGAATTTGGGTGAAACTCGAGTATTCTAACGTAGCGTTTACTATATTCACTAATTTCTTCTTGGACACTATTCACTTTTAGATCGAGTTTCTCTGTTTGGTATAAACCAGGGTGCGTTTGTAATGGTGCGAAGCACTTTGGATTGAAAACTTTCTATTATGTCCAGGTGAGATTTGGCTGCAGTTCCCCATAGTTGTACCCCATAGGTCCATACTTGTTGTTCTCTAGCGATAGTTTTGAGCGATTGCCTAAAAGCCAGTGGTACTTGCTGAATTTGTGAGCCAGTTGTTTTCTCTTCATGAGGATATGAGTTGTCCATGTAAGTCCCTTGTCCAGGTGCAGTCCTAGGTATTTTACGCCATTACCAACTACTTACATAATGGCGTACTTAATGCCCGCGCGGGCATAAAGACAAATAATTTTTAACTTAATAACCTTTATTAATGAAACATAAAATTGGCAGTTCTGAAAAGATCCGGTGATAGTTAGGATGACTTCAGCAAATGTTGATTCATGTTTCGTTGTTTGGGTATCAATTTTCTGTACGCAAAAGCCAGATACTTAAGGTACGCCTGTCAGCATTCTTGAAACCTCATTTTTTGAAGATATACTGTCCTCTAAATATCCTTCAGCAACCGACGTACTCTTCCATCCACCATGGCGCTTTAACGTGGTCATACTGGCTGCAGCCTCTGCAAGAAGAGTTGCCGACGTTCGACGCATACAGTTCCCTGTATACTTCTCAGGATCACTCAAACTCAAATATTTCGCAATAATGAACGGGATTTTTCCTAATGTGTTTTTTCTTACTGGCTGTACAATACATAGACCTTGTCTACCGGTAAGAAAAGCCTTTTTTCCGAACAACCACAAGGCCGTTATGACATGTAATCTCTTATTAACTTTAAACTATTCTTTTCATCCTCATCGATGATGATAAAAATGCGCTTTTTATCGGTTTTTGTCTCTGGTACGTTTACCACGAAAACTGATTTTCTATCTTCTACATGAGTAACTAGCATATTCACAAGTTCTTGCTGTCGACATCCACCAAATATTATTGCAACTTTATGCATTAAAAATGTCTCATTCGGTGCCTCATGAATAAAGTTTAAAACATCTTCTCTAGACAGAATTTTAGATTTTATTGGCTGGTATCCTTTTGAATTCTGCTTCAAATATTCCATTAACAAATGGTAATTAGCAATGTTAATATTTTTATTTACCATTAAAATCTTATTTACTATTGAATATTTGGACCCCGAAGTATCCAAGCAACACAGTTTCATTAATATGTTCTACGTAGTTCTATTTCAACCAATTTAAAAATTCTTCATATTCATCGTCTTAGGCGTCTTTAGACTTCTTCGGTAATAAATTTTGAGTTGCCTTTTCGGCTTTTTTGTAATTTCATCGGGGATTTCAGAAATTGCATTCATTTTGAGTTAAGTTTGACACATGTAAACTAACACTTGTGTTTGACATTATCTTACCTAGCATCTATCGTCTACTACGATAAAATGACAATAATGTTACTAAAATATTAATTAACATACTAATTTTCACCGAACAAGTTGTTCGGTATCAGAATTCGATCTGTGTGTGTATGTTGATTCGTTGTGTTTATGAATTTTAAAATTCTGACTCGCTCTCAGGGCATAAACATCTATTTATACCCTTGGTACATAAATAACTATTATTTACTTCTAAAAATCCTATTCTAAGTCACCCTTCTCTGAGGATACTTGGTAACTCATTTAGATGACCTGTCATTAAAACATAAAGTGACATATTTTTCAAAGGCCTCAAAGGTTTTGGTCCAATATAAATCAAACCAAAAAATATATTTTTCAAATGTATTTAACTTATTTAAAGCAGTGTAAATAACACGTACGGTCCTGTGTTTTATTTGTGGAAAACGCGTTTTTTCTTAGCACCCGGTAGAGAGTAATTTGAATGGTTTAGACAAAGGGCACCAGGCGACCCTACATATCGATTGCAAGGGCGATTCAATTCAAGATGCAATGTGAGAGGGAGAACACTTGTAAATCGTGTAGTGCATCGTTCTTACCCTAATCATAGATTTATTATGAGGGATGGTCGTGTTTTTTTCTTTGTTATATATTTTTTTAAAGGCATGATTGGTTTAATAATGAAAGAAAAAAGAAAATACAAACATATTTAACGAATAATAAATAAACAAAGAAACAAAACTTTAATGACAATAGAAATTATTTGAAAAAAATGTTAAATTTTCATTTTATTGTTGAATTTGCATGATCTACATTGTATAAAATCCTCTTTATAAGAATTATTTAGCATAATAATCATTCGTTGTAATAGACTATGACAAATACAACATTTTTCTTGGACGTATTTCAAAATGGTCGGGAACCGTAAATAAATACTATAAAATATTCTTGAAACCTTGCGGTACATTTTATTTTCGGATCATAACAAAGTTGTAAAACAAATTGTACATGCAAATTTTCATTTGGAATTTTAATTTCAGTTTATTCAAAATAAAAAAATTAAGTACAGATCGATACAGAGGAAACCTGAGACAATTCGTTGTTTTGATCTCTCTAAAAGAAACTTTTATTTATTTAAAATAGCCAACCATTATTGAGTAGACGAATTATCGTAAGTAATATCATAAGGGCATCTAATTTTTCCGAAAAAAATCGAGAAAACACATTGCTAAGTAATATTTTAGCAAGAAGCATGAGTGCCGGTGGCAACAAAAACCCGAGTCGAAGACGAGGATTCTTGTACTTGCACGAATGCATTTTGTTAAAAAAATATTACTTTGCATTGTGTTTTTCGATTTTTTTCACAGGAAAAATTAGATTCCCCAATGGTATTTGACAAGACTATTTCATGAGTAACAGATTATTCTGCATACACGTAGCTTACAAAACATAGTACCTATTGAAAAACAGGTAATTTATAAAATACTACAAACTTAATTATTTATGGTACACTTAAAATATAAATTGTAATTTTGGTACACAGTAGGAGTATTGTTTGAAATCTTTGTTGACTCATTGATAACGTTGGGTGTAGGTAAATCATTAATGTTGTTGATGGGTTCAGCTGTAGAGTAAGAAGCTCGAAGAGTGGCTGCATGGTCTTCTGTTTTTTAACTGGAGGTTCTGAGGCATCACTTCTAAGGGTGTTTATGATGTTGGAATAATGCTCATCATCCATTTGCAGATAAGGCTTAATTGAGTTGGCTGAACTGTGGCCAGTAATTTTAATTAATTGTTGTTCACCTACCCCTCCTTTAGCCAGGTTACTGACTGCTGTCGACCGCATAGAGTGGACTTGAAGATAATATCTTTAAATGGATCAAAAATTATTTTCCGCTTTATAAAATACATCTCGCATTTTTTTGCAACGGTGTTCCACATTGTCTTCACAACTATAGTTCTTTGTAATTTTTACCGTTTTCTTTCTTCATATTCCACGCCCAATCTTTCAGGATTAGGTTTAGTTGCTCTAAACTTGTAATTTCCAAAAGCTCGTATTTCTTTGCCTTGCAGAATTCCGTAAACTGTTTGCATATTGACGTATGGGTTTTAACGGTATTGTACGGTACACTTTTCTCAATCGCCAGATCAATATTAGTCATAGAATCACTTCCAAAGCGACTCATTTTCACTACATAAGCTGACTAGCATTGTTTAAAAACAATAATATTACAAAATTTATAGACAATAAAATCAGAAAAATTGTTTAGCGTCGTTTGCTGATGTCCTACGAGACCAGAATTACTTGTTATCAAAGGTTTTGTAATTTTTGGTGACAACAGCTGTGAAGTTTTGCCGCGGGTAAACTCGAAAAAACTGCTGACAGGAGCTGTCATACAGTTTTTTCATCTAGAAATCATTTGTAATTCAAAATTGCGCGTTTGTGATTGGTGGAAATTAAGACGAGGGAAATAGTCGATCATATTGCATATCATGTGATGACTTTTCATTGGCGCAGCCAATGCAGCCATGTGTGTATGAAATAATTTACGTAACAAGTTCCGAAAGTGATATTTTGCGGGATGAGTAGGAAATATTTTTTCTGCAGCCGTTTTGTATGTTAAAAAGGATATCGAGAATAACGTATGAACTTTATATATCTAGACAATTACATATAACAATCACTCTTATGAATACATTACTTATGCAATAATTCATAAGTAGCCGCTTTAGCAGATTCACTAATTTCACGTGGAATCATTTCACTACTTATTTCCATTTTTTGATTTGAAATGCGAAAAAACACACACCAATGTTACATGACAGGTCCTGTCAGAATAAAATACAAGTTCATATTATTGTCAAAACCGCCTACTTGATATCCAAAATCGTCCCGAAAGTAACAAGAATCATACCGAAAGTGAAAAAAATCGTCCCGAAAATAGGATTTTCGGTACGATTTGTGTAAAGTGGTACTTTCGATTTAATAAATCATACCGAAAATTTTGTTTTCGAGATGGCTGCAGAAAAAATAATCATACAGGAAGTCTGAGAGAATATTAAAAATTCGTAATTTTGATCTCTTAACTTTTTATTTATTTATTTATTTGAGTTAATCACCTTTTAACTTTGAGTTTGCGCTGGTAAATTTTGAAAATAGCATCTTGTTTACGGTTAGAAACTACAATCGCAATCGATATATTATTACGTAAACGATGGGTTCGTTTACTTCTGCACATTTGCAAATATCTTGGAAGTTAATTAAAGAATAACCAATATATCTTTGTTTATTCCAAAGTAAACAATCTTTCCAAAACATTTACGTTATTTAAATTACATATGCATTTCCTAAATCTTAATTTATTTCTATAATTTTGTTCGTTGATGTTTTATGTACCGAAAAATCTGTAGCCAGAAAACTATGTTGTTAGTGATAGGGTTTTCTAAACACTGAGGAGTAGTCAACATTCTTTTATAACTGTTGACTTTCTATTTGTTATTAACCATTCATTATAAATCACCCTGCATAAATAACATTTTAAAATACTTTCCATGTGACATTTAACAACAAAAAATTGAGTACGATCTTGAATCTCACCGAAGTTCCATTATAAAGTAGGTAGGTTATCAATAAAGGATGTTGATGCTGGAATGGAGAATCGATACGTTTTATAAAACGCTTTATTCAAAAAATAACTCCCACGAGACTGGTTCCGGAGCTTTAGGTATGCCTAAAGGCAATCGTTTTCCGTACTCAACGCCCAACTCAAAAGAAAATAGATGTTTTTTAGGATAAAAGGAAAAAGCCGCTGCTTAAAATGCTGATGGACAAAAAACGGCCGGTTAAATGAACTCTTCATAAATCAAAAAAACGCTTTTATGAACAAGTCGTACAATGGTTATTAATTTTAGTTTCCTCTTTTACCAAAGAAAGTTGTTTAACTGAAATTGTTGGTATTGAATGCAAACGCTTAAATATCTCAGAGCATAAAAAGGCCGGTAGATTTGAGTTAATTACTCAAAGAATATTGTAAAAATATTAACGAAACATGTGGTTTTTTGGAAATCAACTGAAATCCGAACACTATGTATAAAAACGTTTATCTATTTCGTTTACGTGATTAAAAATTGAATTTTGTTATTCCGTATGAACTTTTTTACCCATTACGGTTTATTCTATATAAAATTGTATTATTTCTTCCAATGGTATTTAATTTATATTTTTTTGTTGTTGCAGATAGACAATGCTGGTTTTATGCGTACTCACGCTACCCCTACACATAGTATTGTAGACCCAACGCCCCTAGTTCCGGAAAAACAGGAAAGCAAGTTTTTCCCGTTTTGTCAGAAGATTTTTCCCAAAAATGCTAAGTGAGTTTTTTTTTTCAATTTATATGACACCGAAAAAATAAGTACACAATTCGTAATATACCTGGTTACTCAATTAGTTCCTAGGATGATCTATCATTTTTAGGAAGTAATAACCAAAGAGTACACCATCTAACAAGAGGTGAAAGTTGATCGGTTCCTTTGATGTTGGATATACACAATATTGAGAGGAAATACGTCACATCATTGACACATACAGCGTTTTGCTCTGTAGAAGGGCAAGTCTTTAATATAATAAATATAATTCTGATGTTTTCTGTGCAAGCTATGAATTTTTTCTTCAACACTTGGAAAGAAAAATGCACTTTTTGATGCAGTGATGCAATTTCAAAAAAGTACTTGATCAAAATATGACACAAAATTTCTAAACAAGCTAACGAAGCGAGTGCAAAAAATTTCATCTCAATCCGACTTACGCTGCGGACACACAACGATTTTGGACGTACGATAAAAAGTCGTGCCGTGCTATGTGAAAAGTTGCATGCATATCTTTACGTTACTAAAGGAATGTGGAAAGGAAAGGACTTTTTATCGTACGTCCAAAATCGTTGTGTGTGTCCGCAGCGTAACTGTACCAAAGTTCCGGATCTGGGCTATTTTTGTGTTAAATTTCCTCGACTATTTGTTTTACCTTTTTTTGAATGAAAAGACAGTGTTGACAATACGACATTACTGGAGAAACTTAAACTTGATTACATTCACGGCATACATAATTTTAGTATGCCAGTAATTACCCTCAAAACGGCAATACCGCGACAATCGGAATAACGGAAATGATGATTGACATTGACAGTTAAACTAGTTAACTCGCGCATGCGCATACACATTTGTTATCAGGAAAACAGCTTTCTTTCGCCTCTTGTTAGATGGTGTACTCTTTGGTAATAACCTTCAAATGATACGTGTCATAATTTCATGACAATTTGACGTATGACGTTATTTTTGTAATTTTAAAATTGAAAAATAGCGGATTTTTTGTCTTTTTTGGAAGAGAAAATTAAAATGTTTCCATAAAAACGCATTTCCACAAAAAACTCATACACCAAAAATACAACAATGAATCCGCCGTATCATTTTAAAGTATTTACCCCATCCCAATTATTTTTCTGCCTGTTAGTGAAGAAAGTAATTTAGTAAAACGTAATAAACACAAAAAATAGATCCACTCCCTACTTTCTCCATATGTTAACATATGTTAAATGTATATCCTAAATCATTGTTATTTTGATTACAATATCCCTTTTTTCAGTTCCTCCCATATGTTTTTCGGCAGGTGGACTAATAAACCGTTTGACGAACACGCATATTTTGAATTCTTTAAACTGAGTGCTATTAAAAAATGCGGAAGAAAAGTTCCATCCTGCCTGTGTTACAAAAATAGTCTACAATTAATATGAGTAATTTTTGACATACTAACGGATTAGCGAAATTTTTCGCCCCAGCAAATACATTTTTTTAAATGATCCAATATATTAATCCATAGGTAAATTACAGGGTGTTCCAAAAGATTCTGACCCATTTTTATCATCATCAAAGAGTTGAAACACTATCGTCGACCACTCAACCAAAACACAAATTTACATAGACAGTCTATCATCAACTCCTGATGTGTGTGTTAAAATTTGTGTTTTGGTTGAGTGGTTGACGATAGTGTTTCAACTTAGTTGATAAACCAAAGGTTCCAATTTCCCAATTTAATCATCAAAGAACACGCCGCGCTTTCGACACACCCGTTGTTTGATCTTTCCCGAATTGTGGTTAATTGACCAACCAATGATTTATAACTGGATACAGCGATTGTAAATATATATTTTTGTTTTTGTTTGTCTTATTTATGCTCTAACTTTGATGCCCTTAAGTGGCTGACCGTTTTTCCGAATCAACTCTAATCTCTAATTTACCCATACCCTATACTTTAAAATCAAAAGTGATCTTATTAAAGAAATCTCAATTCACAAATCCTGCTACTCAAGAAACCAATTTTACGTAATCTCTAATCCTTCCCATACTAAATTGCCTGCAAACTCTTCGTTATCGTTTGGCAACGTTGCTTATAAATTGCAATTCATTTTGCTGTGATACCTCTCCCTTTGTTCTTTATAAACATGACTAACTAACTTAAAATTAAGCTTATTATACTATTTTCTGAAAAAAAAACGCGAATAAAGCGTTATAAGCTGGCGCAGTCGATAGGATTTAAAAGTTTTGTTAGATTTGATGGAAGGAGGTCAAGTAGGATTGAAGAAAAAACAAAAACAAATTTGAAAGTTGTATTTGGTTCAAAATTTTTATATTTTGTTAATAATGGGTTTTTAATTAAAAGTAGCGGTGAAGTTCTATATAAATAAATAAAATAAACACGAATGAATGTCTAATTTATTAACAAAAATTCAGCAAATCACTTTCCAAGCATTTTTCACAATGTTGAATTATACAACAACACAAAATAATTTTTTTCTATATGAGGCTACAAAAACAAAGATCGGGGTTGATTAATGTACGTTTTGTGAGATAAATGATTCGGCTGTCTGAAATTCTATAACAATTAATTATTTTCCTAAAAATATACATTGTATCTGCGTAAGTTGGAAGCATATAAAAAACTTTTTTATTATTAATTTTACGGAAAAAAGTTATTCTTCATAAAATGTTCTATATGATCTAAAACCTAAAATACAGCCATCGGATGTAAAATTTTTTCGGTAGTATACGAGGTTCGTCAAAAAATATAAATTTTGTTTAAGAGTAAAGTACCTTTATTTTTTACAATATCGAAAATTTTTATTAAGAAAAGTTGATGAGAATTGAAAGTTATGTTCAGATATGCAATTAAATCCATGAAACTAGCATCAAAAATAAGGTTCTGTTATTTTTTACTTTTACCTAAACACACTGTATACAAGTTGAGTCACGGTAGACGCGACGTTCCATTGTGGCTAAACGGTTAATATTTTGAAAATTTTGTTTATTCATGGATATGTGGGTTGATAAAGGCTAAGTTTTAAAATTATTTTGAATTATCCAGGTTGTACCAAAAAATTGTGGCGTATCAAAGTTATATTATTTCTTATGGAAGACCCTATATTTTGTTGCATTTATAGATTATACGTTAAAAATAAGATAAACTTTCTTAAGTATTCTCTATACCTAGGCTTTTTATTTTTCGAGATATTTTGATATTTCTAAAAATGGAAGCACTTACAAGAAAACCATTATCTTGGAGACCTATGGAACCAGCCAAATCCAATTTTAACTAAAAAAAAATTAGACTAATAATTGAAAGCAAAAATGTATTTAGAGTTGTTTAAAATTATACAGGGCGTCCAAAATGGGGCGATTCTCTAATGACATGTTCAAACGACAATATCGTTCTTATTTTAAATAGGACACCCTGTATTTTATGATCCTATTATGAAGCAAATTCCATTACCTTTTAAAAATTATAAAGGTCTACTAAGCCTAAATCTATTAATTTTGGAGTTATTTTTATTTTTGTTAAATTTTACATTATTTTTCCACCGTAATGCCTAAATATATCACCCTGTATTTGGTCAGCTTAGACTATGATCCGAAAAAATTACAGATGATACTCAAAACCAGCATTTGTTCCATACAATAGATCATCAGAACTGGTGGAGCATTAATTTATAAGGTGGAATTATAGGCAACCAAGTTATTGGCCCATATTTCTTTGATGTCCATTTAAATTGGAGGACATTTTTGCAATGTTTAAGAAAAACTTTCTGGTAATTTTCTAACGTTCAAAAGGTTTTAGGTGATTCAAAATGATATTTAATTGCATATGATTTTAAAATTTTACATTACAATTAAAAAAAAAAATCAGTTGGTTTAAGTTGTAATTCTTAAATCTTAATCAATTAAATTCGAAATTTCAAGGGCAAAAACTCAATTTTATTTTTTGTCAGCAGTGGAGGCTGTTAATTTTAATTTCTCTTATTGCGTTAGGTCTTCTGATTTTTGCTTTTTTAAGTCCTTCTTTATCGAATCCAACCAACTTTTTTCCCTTCGTTCTTGTCCGCCTACTAAGGCTTTCTTTAAATAATTTTCTTAAGGTTTTATGTGACTGCCTTGCTCTCTAGGGTTTTATTCATCTATTTCTATATTTTTTTAACCTTCCCCTCTCTCCATTTTAATTTTTAATTCTCCCGAGAAGTCTCTTTCAATTTTATAACTTCTAGATACACCCATAATTTCTGCAACAGCCCGTTTACTACTCCTACTTTATATCCTTGTGTAAACGTACTTTACGATCACACAAAGCACGACATAATTTCCCCGGAACTCAATAAACAGAAAATTTGGCAACCCCGCGCGTCCTCCTGCACCACCCTAACTCAGGGAAGGGATGCTGTGAAGAGGATCAATAAGCATCTCTCTTTTAACACACCAATGATTTTGTTTGCGCCCTAGAGATATATTTTTCAATGAAATCTTCGTTTTAGAAATAAAAAAAAGGATATAATGAGTATTAATTAAGCTTTTGAGGATTTTTTAAAACGGTTTAATTTTTATTTTAAGAGAGAGTTTGGAATAGATTAGAGTTACATTGTGGATTTTTGATGAAACGCGGGAGAATTTTGAGATTTTTGTTTGTCGAGTAATTTAAATAGTTGTGGATAATAGTTGGAATTTTGGGTGAGGTCGTCGTATTTAGAGGGTTTACTAGGTCAAAATCCCGGGAAGCTGTCATTTGGACCAATAGCGTCGCTGCTAAAAAGCCCATGTGATTTTCTGCAGCTTCCCTTCCGCTTATGGCAATAGGAGGAGACTCAGTGTTTCCACAGCCCTCTCGATGAATCTTTGCGAATGAAGATCGTTGCGATAATGATAGAAAAAACCGGAGCCGCGATATTTTCTCGTTCTTACACAGAATTCGAACTTAGTGATTAATTATTAAATGTGATTTATCATCATTCCATCCGACCGCTATAAACATCGATTATATATTTCCGAAAAAAAAAAATAGTTGTTGTAGAAATTATGTTATACGGGTGCAACGAATGTAATCAAAATTTGGTGTTGTTTTGAGTGATTTTTTTCTGGTAGATTTTCTCAATGACTTCAGCCGAAATGAAAGTTGCCACGGTTGAGGCGGAGTCCACAGATAATATGGCAACGCTTCCGGTATCCAGAGCACATAACGATACCGATATCGAAAAAAGTAACGCAATTAGAGATATGGATTTAAAACATGTACAACCGAATCCCGACAAAAGGTATATCAATTTCGAAAATTTAATTCCGTTTTAATTTTTTACTTGGGTATAGAAATTTGACACCGGCTATTTTGTTATTGGAACTCCCACAACCCTAATCAATCTTTGCGATTATGAATTATTTAATTTAAATGTTATTTGTTAGTTTTATTGTATAGGGTGTAATTGAAACGTGTACAAATATTTAAACTGTGTAAATTTGGAGTTGCAACAAGCTTAGGAAAATTATTATTTTATATACGCCACTGTATTTAATTTAATTTGAATACAGAGGATTTCTTATCGGATTATTTGACATTCAAGCGGTGTTGTAAGTTTGTGTTAATTTTAAAGTGTTTTTGAAGTCGTTTTATTGCCTGTTAACATGTTTTCTAATACTGAACTAACTGATATGGTTCTGGCGTATGGTACTGCTGGTGAAATTATGGATACTTTCATTATTTTGATACTAATAAAGGTAGAACTCGCTCCATAAGAATACTTGATACCGAAGAACAAATACTGAAAACGATTGAAAATAGACCTGAAACAAGTTGCTTATGAAAAACTCTAAAAGATCAAGGTGTACATCCTTACCACGTTGGGAAAGCACAAGCGTTATATCCAGGAGACGAAGAGAGAAGAATTGAGTTTTGTCAGTGGAGTTTACAAAGAATCGCTGATATGGAAAATTTCTTGAGCAATATTTTATCCCCGAGATGGAATATTTAATACAAAATAAATATGGTAATCCGTAGGACTGAAATTTCTCTAAAGTATTATTTTTTTTGTGTAAGTATGTGTTCAGCATATCTAACTTTTTTCTTTGGGGCTAGAAATATTTTTAGCCTAAAAGTGGGCGTTTTCTTTTAGTGAGTGTGTTTGTAATTAAGTCTAAAAACATAAAAAATGGCCAAATAAAATTTCAGAGGCATATAGAATGATATTATGATAACAAAATTAACGAAATAATAAATTTAAACCAAAAACCAAAAATATAAAAAGGAATTGTTAATTGAAAAAAAAGGATGTGCAATAATATAAATTTTTTGGGGCTTTTCTATAATTTTTTTTTGCAACAAAAATAAAATTGACATGCGATGAAAATCGTACGCGATTAAAAATACAAACAAATGATTTTTAGAATTGAAATTTTGGTAGAAAAGTAGAGAAATACAAATAAAAAGTAAAAATGCCTGGAAAATTCTTTTTTTCTGCTGAATTACGTAGAAAATTATAACCAATAGTGTAATTAACGAAGTTTTCCATTTTTTTGCGATTATTTTTTTCATAATGTCGCTGCTGGGTTGGAGTATAGGTACGTACCACTCGTCTTCTTAAATTTTATAAATAAAATTTGGAGGAATCGTTGATTTGATTAACTTTTCTCCCAAATATTTTTCCATATATTTAGTTTTGTACTTGCCATGTGTAAATTTCGGATATGCTAAAACTTGTTTTCACCTGCTTTTGGTTGTCATTCTACCATTTTGTACATTTTTGATTCGTTTCCAGCTCTCGCACCAACCATTTGATGCTCTGGTTTTGTATTTTATTGACCACGTTTTTACTTTTCAATTCTTTTATAAATTGGTATTAGTCTTGTGTTTGTATCAACTATCGTTTGTTGTTTTTTGGACCCTACATTATTTTTCTTCCAATTTTAGTTTTTTTTTTATTGTTTTTCCCCAATATTTCGTTTTTTAATAGGTTTAATAGTTTGTATTATTCACTGTAAAAAATAATTTTACGTTAAATTACGGTTGTAACATAAACCGTAATTTAATTTAATTTTTTTAAATCAATTGTATTTCTTCATAAACTTGCAGAAAAATTACATATATAGTTGTAAAATTATAAATGAAAATTACATTAAAATTCTGGTTTTTTACAGTAAATAAACCGGAATATTACATTAGTTTATTATGTAAAATCACCAGTATAATCTCGGAAAAGTAGGTTTTTTAATTTATTAAATGATTAAATTTACAAAATATTTCAGATAAATAATAGTGACATTATGTATTTTTACTACATTTTTATCCTATTTATAATGCAATTTTAATGTAAAATTACACAATGCTAGATGTAGTTTTCAGTAACTTTTCTCTGATTTTTCAGTATTGTTTTGTTTATTATGGAAATGGAAATAAAAACAATTTAAGTAGGTACATATATATTTTTATTTAAAACCTTTATAAAAAAATATTAAACAAAACCGTATTATCATACAATATGTATATCAAACAAACCAATAATATTTTAATATACCTATTGGTAAATTAATTAATTCTATACCTACAGGGTTGCCAATGCTTACATAAATTTATTTAAAAAAAGGTTAATTCTTTACATAAATTAAATTAGGAGACCCTGTACGTATGATACTGAATATCTATAAACACCTTGTATATGGTTTTCATGTTAAATTATTGTTTAAATCTGTCAGTAAAAAATAAATAAAATCAAAAAATACTACACTAATGAGCTTTACAATAAAACAATGAGTACTATCAGAGAGATTTTTACAAAATCTTGGATTTCTTCTATTGTTGAAAATGGAAAACGGTCTGGAACATTTTCAGGGGGAATCAGTTTTTCAGCATTTGCCAAGTTCAGTTGGAGCTTTATCTGACTTAAGATCAACGAGTTCTGCTCTACCTCTGCTAATAATTTTGATAAAGTTGAATAAAATTGAATAAATATATTTTATTTTATTTTCATTTCGTACACACTTTTGACAACAATACTTTCTGAAGATTGGTATTTGTCACATGTCAGATTTTCCAATTTGGCCTCAGCATCATTATAACTATCTAAAAATATGCATATTAAACAAATCTTTTACCTACAATTGCGTTCTGAGATCAACAACAAAAACACCAATGAACCTTAAGGGTTTTTAGACAGGATTTATTTACACACAATTTAAGATTTTTGGTCACTTCTATTAGTTACCATACTTTATAGAAAAAAAATCATGTGGTACTCAAATCAATCTTACCATTAGTACGTTTTTTTTAATTATAAATCACGACTATCACCTGCTGTTTAAACAACTGTCGCTTTCTTTAAGCGCCTAGAAGCACAAACTCCTGATGATGCCAACATAGTTGGCGAAACGCGCGTAGAGTGTGTTAAAATTGTGTTTTGGTTGATTGGACGACGATAGTTTTCAACTTACAAAACTTATAAAAAATCAATTACATTGATTAAAAAATGGACAAGCGTAACCTGAGTTTGAACTTGCGTTGCCGAAAAGAATGAAAAAATGGCCGCGAGCTAGTGGTACAGGATGAACTGACGTCACTTAAATTCCCACGACCAAGATAGTACTCGCTCATTGGCTGAGATATCGTGAGCTTTCGGAAAACGAAATATAGAAATGGTTAAATTAACAGATTTACCAAAAAATTACGATAATTTACATGTAATTTATTAAAATATCGTTAAATACAACGTATTTTATTTTATAACGTAAAAATACGTAAAAAATATGTTTTTTTTAGACAAGTTTAATTCAATTTTAACCCTATTTTTTACAGTGTTCGCCCAAGCAAATTCGTAACAGTTTTACACATTTTCTCATTTTTGAACATCCTCCTTTCGGTTTCGTTCAAGGATAAGTATCAATAACGCAACGGAAGTATTAAGCGATTGTTGTTTTTTTAAAGGAAGTAGCGGGACGTTTCTCACCGTTGGATCTCAATTAAAAATTTAAAAACCGATACCAAAAAGAAACCGACAACTTATTCGTGCACTTCGTCGAATATTCAGCTGCATTTTTTTTTATAACAAGAATATATTCCCATCACGATCCCATTGAAATCCACATATAAGGCAGCGAACATCAAGTATACACGTTCATTTCCTGTACTTAAAAAATAAACCTCTTTATTACGGCATTTAAATCAACGCTCAAAGCAAAGGAGGGACCTGATATAATGGCCTAGGTGACCGAGCAATCAAAAAAAGTTAATGGGACAGAAGAGGGCATTGTCGAAATGTGTTATTCATGCTTTTATCGTACAAAAGGATACCGAGAAAGACATTGTGATTAGCTAATAAACAGATTTATTTGTCAACAGTAGTACGGGAAGGCTCTTAAAGGCTTGCAGTAGGTAAAATGATTTCTCCACAGCCACTACTGAATGTAGTTATTCTGAAACCACTTATAATAACAGAAAAGAAACATTCTCGCTCTTGAGAATGAAAGAAAATTCTGAAACACTTGTCTCTTATGTATTTTATAGGTATTTCATTCTTACTCTAGAGACAGAATGTTCATTCCGTAATTGTTTATAAAAATAAGGTTTGCCATTAATGTCAAATTAACTGTCATTAATTATTAATTTATTAAAAAGGAGTGGAAAATCAAATGATTCAGATGTAGAATTTCAAAATACTCTTATCGAATTCTCATTCCAAACTTGTTACAGAATATACTATTCCTAAAGGGGAAATGATTATTGTTCGCAGTGTTGCAAATTACCAACATTTCAAATTAGTCTTGTGTTCATTTACAAAAAGGGGCGTATCTTTACCTCTCAACAATTAGTTGATTGAAGTTGAGTTAATGATATTGTTGGGCATGGAGTTGACCGGAAATTTGATGTTTATCAACTTGACAATAGATTAGGATGAATTTAACAACATATTTATAGCAACAAAAACGATTTTTTAATGAATTTTAGAATCTACAGGTACATTTTCAACCAAATGCTTCGTCAATCCTTCCTACCAACCAATAAGTTTGTTATCAAAACAGTTTTAAAATCATTAAATCCAGGAAATTCAGAGTTCAAGATACTTTATACAGAGTGTATCTGAATTGGATGGCAAAAACGTAGTAGCGGATATAGAACGGGTCAAGATAATATTTGGATATATTAGGTACAAGAGGTCAGACCAATAAAAAAATCACGATATAGTGAGATTTGGGGAGAAAAAAAATATAAGTATAGTACATTTAGGAAATTCAATGTGGTAGAAAGAGCGGTTAGCAGTGTTTTACGTAGTTGATAGATTTCTTAGATAGATAAGCGTAATGTTAAGCGAAGATTGACGCACGCCTTCAAAAACAGATGTGTGTAAAATGTTAAAAACCAAATAAAAAATAATGCAACTTAGGAAAAAAAGATTAGAGTGCATATAGGGAGTTCAATGTGGTAGAACCAGTGGATGAATTCAAGGGGTGCAAGAATAACGAAGCGACAGATTCCCTATAGAAAGCGGGTGTGACGTAGTCGATAGATTTCTTAGAGTGATAAACTCTTTGATGTCTCTCAAAAACATGACGCTTACCGATGTTAGAAACATGTTAAAAACGCAACGTTTTTTAATGTACGCTTTTATCGTTTTTCTGAAGAGCCAAAAACGTTTCATTTTAATATTACTTACGTATTATGTTTGATAACCAATTGTATGAAAAATACATGTATTAAGTATTTAAGAAAAAAATTACGATTCGAGTTTAATTAGCAAATTAAAAAATAAAAAAGTATGAATGCTTTTATTCAATTAAAAAATTAAAAGAAGTATTTAGAATCACCCCAGAAAAAAAATCATACACGCCCTTGTGCCAACAATATTAAATCGAGATTACCTATCTGGAAATAAAAATATCCTTTCAAGAAATCTATCAAATTTGGCTTAAAGTTCAACTTGTTGAATGAAAAGCTTAGGTCTGGTTTTATGATCTTTTCTCTGGTAAAAATCCCAGTGGATCATAAAAATCTTATTTTTGTGTTGACGTCGATGCCAAATGTATAAACGTTAATATTTTTTTATCGGATTCCTTTATAGAAAAACGATTTTAAACGTCTATTATCTGGATTATCTCTTACAAGTGTTTTTAGCAGACGGCCCCTCTAGCAACCTGTAGACGAGAGTTGTGTGAACTAAGGAAGCTGGGGCTTTACATTTTAACGTGGGATTTTTCGTAAGTAATATCATAAGGGCATCTAATTTTTCCGAAAAGAATCGAAAAAACACGTTGCTAAGTAATATGCACCTGCACGAATGCATTTTGTTAAAAAAATATTACTTTGCATTGTGTTTTTTCGATTTTTTTCACAGGAAAAATTAGATGCCCGAATGGTATTTGACAAGACTATTTCATGAGAAACAGATTATTCTGCATACACATAGCTTACAAAACATACTACCTATTATATGCTTACATAATAAATATGTAGGTATTAATCTGAAAACTGAAAAACAGGTAATTTATTTAATCACAAAATACTACAAACTTAATTATTTATGGTACAATTAAAATATAAATTGCAATTTTGGTACACAGTAGGAGTATTGTTTGAAATCTTTGTTAACTCATTGATATCGTTGGGTGTATGTAGGTAAATCATTAATGTTGTTGATGGGTCCAGCTGTAGAGTGAGAAGTTCGAGGAGTGGTTGCAGGATCTTCTGTTTTCTGTTTTTTAGCTAGAGGTTCTGAGGCGTCACTTCTAAGGGTGTTTATGACGTTGCAGATAAGGCTTAATTGATTTGGCTGAACTGTGGCCAGTAATTTAATTAAAAATTATTTTCCACTTCATAAAATACATCTCTTGCATTTTTTTTGCAACAGTGTTCCACATTGTCTTCACAACTAGTTCTTTGTAATTTTCACCGTTTTCTTTCTTCATATTCCATGCCCAATCTTTCAGGATTAGGTTTAGTTGCTCTAAACTAGTAGTTTCCAAAAGCTCGTATTTCTTTGCCTTGCAGAATTCCGTAAACTGTTTCCATATTGACGTATGGGTTTTAACGGTATTGTACGGTACACTTTGCTCAATCGCCAGATCAATATTAGTCATAGAATCACTTCCAAAGCTACTTATTTTCAGTACATAAGCTGACTAGCACTATTTACAAACAATATTACAAAATTTATTGACAATAAAATCAGAAAAATTGTTTAGCGTCGTTTTCTGGTGTCCTAGGAGACCACAATTACTTGTTATCGAAGGTACTGTAATTTTTGGTGACAACAGCTGTCAAGTTTTGCCACGGGTAAACTACTGACAGGAGCTGTCATACAGTTTTTTCATCTAGAAACCATTTGTGATTATTGGAAATTAAGACGAGAGAAATAGTCACCTGTATTTGTATATTTAATACAACTTTAATTTTGGAAATAATTTTTGAAAGTTTGCAGGTAAACGTGAAAGAATTCTGCTCGAAAAGTAGTTCGTGAATATGTTTGGATTATTCAAACCCCTTTGGCTACATCGTTGATGGAAAACAGGTTGTACATGAATTTTTAAAAGGTGCTCGGCTTTAAAAGCGGCCACAATTTACCACAGGTTGTTTACGTTCCTAAAAATAAGACTAATTTGGGATTTTTTGTTTGCATATTTATTATTCCATTCTTAAAGATTTTATTTTTAAATTTTATTGGTCGAAAATGGTTAACAATCTTATTTTTTCTTTTCAGAACGTCTCTGTTTATAGTAACCAGCTTCGTGTACGCCAAACTCCTAGTCGTCATTTGCATCGCATACGTCATCTCTGACATAGTCACCCACAATATCCCCCTTTATTATTACGAAGGATTTTTCACCTACCTCTACGGATTGAGCATCCTCTTTTTACTGTACGTCTTCTGTTTCTTGCTCCAAGAAAGTTCCTGTTGCTCCGGCAACGAGAAACAACCCAAACCCGTAGCGAAGAAAAACGCGAAAGAAAAGGAAGCCAAAAACAAAAAAGAAAAGGAGGAGAAAGAGAAGAAGAAGAAAGAAGCCGAAGCGCAGAAGAAAGAGAAGAAGAAGGAGAAAGATAAGATGGATAAGAAGCTGGAGAAGGTAGAATTTTTGAAGGTTTATTTTGATGAGTTTTGAGTTTATGTTCATACAGTAAGAGAATGAAACGTTTGGCAAAGAAATTTAGAAATTACGTGATTGGAAATTATTTAATAAACGATTTTAGAAAGGTGTTCATTTTTTATATTATTTTAATTTTTTCAGTTGTTTTTGGGGCAAAAACAATATAAAGTGAACATTGTTGTAACCAGAATCATACCTGGGATTAATTTTGTACTAGTATGTACAGGGTGTAATTTGACACACAGCATTTTCGTTGAAATCGGAGGTAGAACAAAATAATTGACGAAAAATTAAAAAATATTGAGGTTAGCATATATTTGAGTAAAGTTTGTAAAATTTGCATTAACTTTAACCGAATATTTTATTTATAAATACCTAAAAATAATTCTCAATCCCCAATCAAGTATTTTCCAATCAATGTGAAATTCTATTGAGCGATTGTGTACAATTAGCAAAAGAATTCGATTTTGTATGAATATTTACTGAAAGTCTCGTCTTTGTTCCTTCAAAACTTTGTTGATTGATGACATGTTTGTGATTAGTAGATCGGTGGTAGATTTTCTAAACAGTTTTTTAGTAGAATTAATTCATGGGCCAGTATGAGTGAAATCACGTTAAAAAATTTTCATACCTGAAGTTTGAGACACGTTTTGTTTGAGATAAGTTATCCTGACATGGAAAAGAAGCGACTTCCTTGTATCCTATTTCGATTTAAATTATTTTTTGAGAACTGAGATCATTCATTGAAAATTATATGTCATAATCAGAGTTTAGCTAATGAGGTTAAGATATTTTATTTAAATCATTAAAGAAATGTATGATCCCTAGGTCAGAGGTAATTTTTTGCACAATACAACGTTTCGAACTATAGTAGTAATTAGGGAGGCCGAGCCAATTTTAATGCAGAAAATTATCAATATGTTTGTGGCGCCATCCCAAACATGATTCAATCCGGATATAAAAAAATAAATATATTTCGACTCCAACTAAGAGGAAAAATAGAGGTTCTTTTAAATGCGGTTTTTACTATTACCTCTGGTTAACTTTTTCTTATATGATTTTTATATTAATTTAATATTTGATTGCTAGTTTGTGGGTACGTACTGAGCAGATATGTTTTTCTGTTAATAAAAATATACTTGAATTTAAATGATTAGACCAGGCAAATTTGATTTAGAGTCAATAATAATTTTTTGTAGGGTTTTTATGATTGGAGGTGGTAAAGGGGCTTACAATGAACGTAAAAAATTTGTCCAAGAAGAGGGATGCTAAAGGGTTAATTTGAGGGGGGTGCAAAAAATTATTAAAATTATTTTTTTAGTTTTTTATTTTTAATTTCCGCAAGAATAATTTAATTTTGATGAAATTTTGTGGAAGTATACCTTTTTAGGATTCAGATAAACAAAAATTTTTTCAGAATAAAAAATCTAATGGTTTTCAGGATATTAAAGTTTTTAGATTAAAAACATTTTTTTTTCAAAAATAAAGTTGGTTCGTTTAATCTATCGTTTAATCTGCAAGATGATTTTTCACTATATAATTTTGATACAGAAAGACATACTTTTTTAATTTTGATCAAAGTACATTATTTTTTCGGAAATAAAAAGAAAAAATACGATTTTTGAGGTTATGTTAAAAGGTGGCCTTTCAAAAGTTGAAGATTTTTTCATAATCTACAACTTTCATACGGAATATTTTTCAAAACTATTTAAAAAATAATTATTTTTTATATTTATCTGCATTTTCATTATTACAATTGAATATTTATAACAATACGGAAGAGAAATCAAATTTCAAATAAAACAATGAAACACAGTTTTTTTCGTATTTTTTTTTCTGTAGAATTCAATGGAGTAATCAGTTTTTTAATTTTATTAAAAATTTAAACAAATTATCAAAAATTAAGTACCTACTGAAAAATTCATTTTTTTTTTAATTTTTGAGCTTGTTTTTTTATTGTATCAAAAAGTTCACGTAAAAACAAAAAAAATGAGCACCTACAGAACCCTATCTCAGCGGTTCCCAAACTTTTTTGACCGCGGCCCGGTACGAGGTTTTAAAATTTTTCGCGACCCACCTTATTAAAAAAATACAAAATTTTTTCTTGTACGACGTCTTCGACAATATATCCGATAAAACACATTAGATTTGCATTATCCTCGATATTTGAACTTTCATCTAATTTCAAGAAAAAAACTGGCATTTTTACTTTTACAGCTTCCTCTTCTTCTAAATGTTTAAATGTCAATTCTCCTTTTAACTGTATTATTTGATAATGGTATAGCTGAAAATAAACTTTTTTGCTTTATTCCGCATAAACTATTCCCGACAATTTTTAAAGCTAGAAGTATTAATTTTAGCTGTTAATTTGGAAATTTCAAAAAATGTCAAAGTGAGGTTGTTATTCGACTGGTGAGGAAATAGAGGATTTTTCATTTTTTTGGGCAGCAATTAATTCCTTTTTCTTATCAGCAAAAAGTTATGAGAGTTGTATTTTACAATTTTCTTCGCGACCCCACACTTTGGGAAACCCCATATGATGATATTTTGCCAACCAACTTTATTTTTTAAAATTTAATATCTTGAAAACAGTTAGATTTTTTAATCTGAAAAAAATCTTTGTTTATATGAGTCCTAAAAAGGTCCACAAAATTTCATCTAAATTAAATTATTTTTGCGGAAATTAAAAATAAAAAACTAGAAATTTTTTTTTTTAATAATTGTTTGCATTTTCCGCGAAAATTTTGAAGTTATCGTAAAAAATAACTCACATAGAAGTTATACATTTTTTCTACATCTACAACTTTGTCATTGAATATTTTATGATAAGACGTCAAGTTTCGCGAAAAATCGCAAAATACCATTTTGCTCCCCTTTTAACCCACCTCAAATTAACCCTTTAGCACCCTTCTTGTTGGACGAATTTTTTTTACGATCATTGTAAGCCCTTTGCCAATCATAAAAACGCTGCACTGCACTAATGATAATAAATAAATCGAAATATTATCTCAGGCCTCAAAAAATGAAAAATAAAGAGAAAAAAATATGTGTCTCGTCTCACTCATATCTGTGCACATATTAGACGTACCATGGCATTCATCTTACAGTAGAATTTGAGTTTCTTTAAAATATTTATTTTCTCATAACTCACACTATTATTTTTCCTTATCACTAGTGCGTGTAAAAAGTAGTTTATATATTAAAAAATGTATAACTTTCAATTTCTGCGTAGTATTGTGGACTTTCTTCTTGGCCCGCCGTATTTCGTTAGTTAAAATGATTTGTTTTTAATTTTGGATACATTTTGAAAGTGAAAATACTTATTAGAATGTTTGATAAGACGTAAAAATGTTTTTTTTATGTATAGACCTGGGCCAAATCGATTTTAAATAATCGAATTCATGAAAAATTCTTAGCAGTATGTTGGTCGGAAAATTTAGGGTATAATTTACCCCAAATTTTCCGACCATCCACTTACTGCTAAGAATTTTTTTTCTTTCAAATATGATTGGTCCTGGTCTAGTAGTAAGGCTTCATGTCAAAGAGTAAAAACAGTATAAAAAAGATTTTACTTACGGGAAATCCCTTTTTTCTTAATATATCAAATAGTTTTCTACATACTGTCTTTTGTTCTTCTAGCCTAAAAATCTGATTAGGCCTGTGTTTATGAAGATGACTGTATTTTTTCCATTGCTTTATATTTTTTTCACAATGATCAGTGTTAATTTTTCTTTATGAATCCATACACGAAAATAGGAAAAATGTTTTGTCACCTGTTGCTATTTAAAAAACAATTGCTCACCGTCATTCCATGTTTCCAAAGATTCTTTGCGAATTCTTACAATTGTCCGAGTACAAAGAACTTTTTTTAAATGCAGGTAAACCAATTTAGTTTATGCTATATTCTCCTATTGTGACATATTGTCGCTTTGAAAATATTTATTTTGTAGCATAATTTCTATGTCGATGATATCGATGAAACTTGGCACTTAAGTACTTGAATGGGTGTAGAAAACGATAAAAAACTGTTTGCTGCTCTAAATTGTATGCTAACTTCACAATTTCGAAAATAAAATCGAAAATTTGGTTTTTCTATTAGATCTCGTGAAAGAGCGGAAAATTTTACTAAAAATTATATTATAAGTTATTTAAACAAAAAATTTGTATTACTATAAAAAATTATTAAAAATAAGAAAACAAATTCCAAAACTCGCCGAGCCGCTGAATACTAATATTCAGGCGAGGCGTTCGGAAAAACTAAAGTCTAAAATGTACGCAAAGAAAAAAAAGGAAGCATTTTAAAGAGGAGAGAGAGAAAATAGTGTTTATATAAATCAGATTATTAATTTTTTTTTAAATAAAGTTAAAAAAAATTTAGAAATTGATTTATATAAATAAATAAACACTATTTTGAAAATAAAAATTGCGTCGAATGAATGTTGTAAAAAAATGATCATTTTAAAACATAAAAGTTTTATTAAACAGAGATAATGTTCATTATTTTAATTATATTTAAATCAAAAGTAAAAGTATAATGATGATAAATGTACAAGGATTTTCTTTGTTATGCCTCTATTAATTAGATATCTTCAGTTTTATAAAAATCAGTGAGAATTTTAGAAATTATAACTTCCGATCAAATTTTCTATGAGAAAACAAAAAAAAATAAAAACTAATGGCTTCCTGAGAAAGTTTAGAGTCTCCTCTTTAAAATGCTTTCTTTTTTTTTCTTTGCGTACATTTTAGGCAAAGATACTTTAGTTTTTCCCAACGGCTCCCCTGAATATTTGTATTTAACAGCTCGACGCGCCCTTAGCGTATCCGAATTAGCTTTCTTATTTTTAATAATTTTTTATAGTAATACAATTTTTTTTTTATATAATAATATAATTTTTAGTCAAATTTTCCGCTCTTTCACGTGGTGCTATTAGTTTTTCTAAATTTTTATTTTTTTCTCGAGATATATTGGAAAAACCAAATTTTCGATTTTATTTTCGAAATTATGAAGTTAGCATACACTTTAGAGCAACAAAGAATTTTTTATCGTTTTCTACATTTTTCAAGTACTTCAGAGCTAAGTTTCATCGATATTACATTTTGTGCGAGCTTTTGGTCAATATCCTTCTATGGCACTGAGCTATACATCGAAAACGCTTTTTCAAAATTTACCATTTACTACTTTGACTTGAAGCCTATAAGTAACTTTAAATATAAGCAGTAACTTTTGGAGTGATTTTCAGTGTAGTTAAATTTAAATTTTCTGTGTGATTTTTTTCTAATTCAAAATTCTGCTACTCCATCCAGAGCATTTTCAGGATGGTGCTCGACAGCCTCGACCAATAAAAATAATTTTAAAAATAAAAACCAACAAATAAAAAAATATTTTTAAATTAAAATAATTAGATTTTATATTTTTTGTAAAATTTCTTTTTAAATCAACAAGTAGAAGCCTTCGTTGTATATAATTAGTTCTAGTATTAGAATAAAAATATTTTTGTTTTGAAATTCTGAAAGAGCTTATTTTAGAAACACCCTGTATATCTTACTAGACGTAAAATTTAATAAAAACGAATAAGAATGGTCTCAAATTTCTGTGATTTGTTTAAAAAAAGTTATGGTGAATTTTCTGAAATAAAATAAAATAAAAAAGTAAATATTTTAAATCTAAATATTTCATTGACATCTGAAATTTATATATACATTAACGATTGGATTCGAATATCTGTTTAATAGCTCTAATTTCAAAATATAAATATATACGTGGCGCAGTCATAGGATAATTCAGCAAGTAATTTATTCTTAGTGGCCAAATTTTAAGATTAACTAAATAAAAATATTAAACTAACAAATACTAACTTACACGCACAATAATTAACATAATTATCATCCAATTAACTGGTCTACTTTTTTACTCATCACACGATTATTTATGATTTTTTTTAAAGCAGTTATTGGAAGAGGCCCAACCCAAATTTAAGTTTTCACTTCATTCTTAATCACAAATTGGAAGTTATCTTGATCAAATTTTTTCATGGAATGTGATTTTTTACAGCCCGAAGATGCCAACCAGCCAATATCTGTACAATGGCAATTCGATGGGGTAAGGGAATTTGAAAATTCAAAATTCGTGGTCGGTTAAAACTTCTTTTTAGGAAACAAATTACGTCTAGCTAAAAAATGCCTTTAATCGGTTGTCAAGAAGGGGTGAGATTATTTTGATGCTGTATTTTTAGTTTTAAATTGGTGAATATAATTCCTAGGTTTCACGAAAGCTTTAGAGTTATGATTATTAATTATTTAAAATACAGATCATAGAAAAATTGAACACTTCCCTTTTGTTAATGTTTTAAACAATCTAAACGTTTTGTTTATGTTGAAAAAAATATTTTTTGTATGCACAATAAATAAATATCAAAGACGGCGATCTATGCGATAAAAACAAGGTAAAGTTCAAGTTTAATCTGGTAGTCCATATTAATTTTGATGACAGATTGAAGGTAGTTTTTTCGAGAGAGTAAATTTAGGACTACCCCTCCAGGGGCAGCGTTGTACCCTTTCACAAAAGTTAAATAATTTTCAAACGATATATCAACATATATCATTTTTTAGTAGGCAGTAATATTGGATTTTTTTCTGGGTTCAAAAGGAAGTCATTCTCAAAAATGTCTTGCGACCAAATTTCCTTCTATATACATAATTTTTATCTTCGTCCATAAATGGTGTGAATTTTGTGACATCTTATATCATTAATAATAAAATTTTTATCTAGTAATTGTTTTCTCTTACTTAGAGGTTATTTAAATCCAGATATAAACATAAAGCATCTTTTTTATATGCAATTCTTGGATGATAAAAATTTATATTATTCATTAATCATCTTCCTCTGAACTTCAAGATGAAAAATAGTGGCTTGTTTGTGGTTCCATAAACTCTTTTATAAAACGTTTCTGCATCTAAACACTAATGTAATTTTTAAAAATGCACATTAATTTTAAAAGCTTCTCTCCTGACGGAAATGGTTGTAAGAGTTTCTGAAGTACATGGGATAATGAGATAATGTAGGATTTCACACTTATCGAAGATACACCGAAAAAGAACAAAATTCTTAATGAATATTTCGATTTCAATATAATATTTTTCTACTAACCCATCATTAACCTATTAATTATCAAGAAGTGATAGTTCACCTACAGATGGATTCAAGTATTTAAGGACTAAAGTCGCAACGAACTTGGTTGACTAAAGTTGATTTATAGTTATGGGACCCTTCTTCCTGACTGCTAAAATTATTCACCATTTTTATTATTTACTTTTGATTTGTGGGGGTAGAGCACCTACCGGCGCAACTCTGAAGGGGTGGTTGACGCAGGCCTGGCAGCCGTGCCGGTGCCTGTAGAAGAAATAACTCAATCTCAAGCTGCTACTGTTGTATCGCAGGAACAGACTCCTGCGGCACCCGCTGCTCCTGCTGCTCCACCATCATCACAGCCGGCTGCACGTCAGCCGACTCCTGCTGGAGACTCTGACACTATTGAATGTGGATCGGATGGCAAGAGTAAATGCAAGCGGAAGACGTCGCAGAACGATCATAGCCATGGGAGCTTTTTTTTGAGGATTGGAGCCATAGGTATGTATTCTTAAGGGTTTAAATCACAACACAAGAGATATATTTACTTCTTAAATACCCTTAAAGACCCTTGACAAGAAAATGCAACAGAATATTTTATTATTCTCGTATTTTTGTTGCAGCTTTTGGTTTGGGAACGATGATCTACATCGGTTTGGAGTTTGGACTGTTTTTCGAAGTACCCTTCACATCGCCATGTTACATGATTTTAAGAGGAGTAAATCCCGTGTTACAGATGATATTCACCTTCATGCAAATGTATTTTATTTTTATGAACTCAAGGGTAAATAATTATTATTCAAATAGGCACTATAACATTTTTTATTTTCGGTAAAAACTGAGTTTTTAGTCAATTTTTTATTAATCTACGTAGGTGTAAATGTAAATTGGTGTATCACATCAAAGGAAGGAAGGATTCAATTATTTGCAAAGTCTGGTAACCTTAGGACTGACAATAATTCTCTGAAGATATTGCTGCTGATCAAGATGAATCAAGCATCATATCGTTGAAACAGCAGCTAGAGTAGATGAACTTATTTGCTCTTATACCTAAGTAATTGATGAAGTTGTGTCAGAGCATGTTCTGCAAAACTATTAGGAAAGCTGTTGAAGACAGAGAAGACCACAAAAGAGGCATAATTTTGCACTAGGTTTTGGTATACAATAGCGATAATATTAACAGTTCCAGTAGGAGAAGCAGTACTATATCTGATATAAGTACAACAACTTGCTTGTCAAAGAAGTAAAAGCATCAGTTCCTACTTCTAAAATTTGGAAGTAGGGTGTAACAGACTAATTCACAGTTCTAATTTGGTCCATAGTCATTCTGTCCTATTGAAAAAAACTTACAGGAAAGAAAATCAGTTGACAGATTGGCCGTAAATCATCACAAAAAATTTATTTTTCCATTGTTTCATATAAGGCCAGATTTTATCAGCCTCTTCATTTACATAATGCTTGCAACTCAAACTAAATAACTTTTTAATTCTAGCTAAATATACACCGATTCAAAGTGATCGCCAGATTTGGTCTGATGCATATTGTTGCTACAAATATCTGTGTTTGGATACGAACCTTTTTTATAGAATATTTGAAAGATATTACTAAATATCATGTAAAATATTTCAATGGTACCAATTTAACTAATGATGCAACTTATTCAGGTAAGAAAAAATTTTTGTATTTCTGTGGTATGTCAAAGATACTGTGTAAATTTATTCCGCTGCTATCATTCACTTACTCTCCTGTATTTAAAGACCAACTAACTACTAACACTAAAGCTGGAATTCCCTTGGGTTGGTAGAAAGATAGCGATCTCATGTGTCTAAGTTACTGTTACTGTAAACAGGCTCTGTTAATAAACTTTAATATTATATCAACCGTTTTCTCTTGACATGTAGTTTCTATTAAATTAAAGGTCTCTTGAGGACGTGATTAAATTATCAGATGGTAACAAACATTGTTTTATCGTAGTTTGTCCCTTAATAATAGAGAAGGTTGTATTAATAGAATGTGACAAAAGCTATAGTCTTATTTCTCGAAATAGAATGTAAACGCTAATTGGTCGATAAGGAAGCTTTCATACATCGTTAAAAATGTAATTTCTTTCGATGTTAAATATGACCTAAATAGCATTCTCTTTGTAATTTTAAACTAAACTAAAATCACCATTCGCATTCTATTTTTACACCATGGGTTGCCGAGATTTTCCTAACGAATCTATCTATTGTGACCCTTTCTGCTGCCCGTTCGTTAAGGATGTCTCAACGATTAGAGCAGATCTTCCTCTTCTATTTGATATTCTCCGAGGTACCGTACCCTTGGATTTTGCAGGGTTATTCTGAGAGAATGTGGATAGATGTTTCCTCCAAAATCTGCATTCTTCTTCCTCTACTAATCCGAGTTTCTTTAGGTGCCCTCTCAACCGACAGTGTCTTGTTAGGATATCCGTTAGTATTCTGTGCTTGTTTTTACCTTTTCTGATGGAGTCGTCTGATTTCTTCTGGTTATAGTTTCCCAGTAGTGTCTTGGCCTGCCTCATTCCTTGTAGTCCTATCCAGTATTGGGATCTTTTGTTATCTACTTCTTTTCCAAGTTCATCAAGTATTGTACTGGTGCTTATTTCGCAGAAGGGTTCAGGTCCCAGAAATGGTGTTTCAGCCCCTTTTTTTGCTAGTTCGTCTGCTATTTCATTATCCTCCACTCCAGTGTGTCCCGGAACCCATCGGAGGGTAACAGAATTGTTCTTGCCTAGTTCGTTTAGATTCTCTAGGCACTCCCAAACAATCTTGGAGTTGACTACGTGTGAGTTCAAAGCATTAATGGCTGCTTGGCTGTCTGACATGATGATGATCTCTTGTATACGAAAATTTTTTTCTATGTTGAACTGGACACATTTTCCGATGGCGTAGATTTCAACTTGGAAAATGCTCAGAGATTTTCTAATGAATAAAGTTGGAGTTGTATGACTCCTTTAAAATTTTGAGGTCATGATCTACACATACATTAAAAATGATTAGCAAAACCAGGTAAACTTTTGGTTTTTGATTTCAGAAAGTATAAAAACGCACAATTTGCGAAACGCAAATACTGTTCTTGGTATTCACAAAGCAGTACCAGATAGAATGATGGAATCTAGTACATTTACGACTATACCAGTAACGACTGCTGCTACTTTTTTTAATAGATTTATTAGCACATTGAGACCGACTCCACGCAACCCAAATCCGTGTAAGTAATTAATTAATTTTTTGTTTAATTCACTTCTTTCAATGTTGTCCATTATTGGGTCTATCAGTAGATGTAAGTTGTGATTGTAAAATGAGCAGGTCGTTGACCTTAGCGAATTTCTTTGTTTAGTCCTATAGTATTTTTTGTCAATTCCATGTTTTTGAAAAATAATTGTATATTTATAATTCTATTTTCCTATTTACATAAATAAATTCCTTTTCAGGGGCTTTCCCGACACCGACCTCAGTAAAGAACTTCACAAATACCTTACGTAGGATGCTCCCTACAACCGCGACAACAACGACCACCACAACCACATTACCGACCACTACAACAAGATACACACCTAGAACAACAGTAGCCAGAGTGTGGAGAGCAATTTCTACAGCTCTAAGTACCACTACAACTACCTCTACCACCAGTACCACAACTCCGAGCACAACTAGTACTACTCCAAGCACTACTATTACAGCTTTTACCACCACTACTACAACCACATCTGCTAGGCCCACTATGTCATTCAATAGCTTCTTCGATTCTAGTCTAGTACGCAGCTTTACTGCTGACAATATGAACAGTGCCTCTGGTAAGTCGAGATCATCATAATTTTTAATTTTAGACACATAGAAAGTGTTTGGCACCACCCTGATTAGATTAATTTTGTTTAATTTCCATTCAAATCAAACAATTATTCGTTGCACTCATATAAAATAAATGGCAACCGCGCCAACATTGAGATGGACAAATTCCATCATGCGCACTTCCGGATCCTCTGAACACCTGCATGCATTCCTGAACGTTAGCAAAATTCTGACGAGATCGGAACAATTTAGATAAGCTAATAACATTAAATCAGTATCTTTTCGACCATCGATCGTCACAGTGCCCCGTCGTTTTTTTTTCAATTGCTTCCTGGTACAGCAAAATACATTTCATTTAACTTAATGCTCTCTGATGCAGCAAAATGTTTAAAATTCAGTTTGTGTTTGATCGTCTGACGACTCACATCTCCGTTAAGTGCGACGTACCACAAGTTTCCTTCTCGTAAGGGCTTGCTTCGGAATATTAAATGCTTAAATATTTCTCTGACAATTTCTAAACAAGTTCCTTCGCATAAGGGCTTGCTTCCGGGATATTAAATGCCCAATATATCTCTGACAAATTCAAATTAAATCAGCCTGAGTTTGATCGTCTACCGAATCACATCTCTGTTCAATGTAACGTAAAATTATTTTGATGGTTATTTTTACGTTTGTTTTCCTTTGATTGTAGGAAACAAAGCAGTTGAACTGTTTCCAGAACTTAGCAATACACTTTCGTCCAATAATGAAACCGAATTCTTGAACGACATCATTCCGCAGGCATTTTCTTTTTATTCTTCGTACAATGGAACTACAAACAGTTCCGATCACTGTGGGAGACTGAATATTATGGGAACAATCGTAGAAGAGTCTGGACCTTATCTATATCCATTTATTATCGAATTTTCCCTTATTGGTGCTGCTGTTATTTATGTCATGTGGAAGCATATTGGCAGAAATCCCAAGTAAGTTTCTTTAACTTGAAATACAACTGTAAACAGCTTTAAATGACTTTAATTTTAGATACGTCAACCAAGAAAACTTAGAACATCGGTTAGAAATAATGTTATCGCGTAGAGCTGTGGCGTTAGCTCAAGCTCAACAACAAGGACGAGTGGATTGTGTTGGTGCATCAAAAGGACTCTTTTTTGGGCTCTTAATGCTAGTCGGTTCTTTGATATGTCTGATTCTCTTCTTCGTCCTAGTTTCCAACGATACTTTCAGATTATTGGCGGTGTATTTGGCTGAAGTATCCCATTGCGCTTTATTGGTGCTTAGTATTATAGCCATATTAATTGGATTTATAAGGTAAATAACTTTTATCATCTAGCAGCAGTAAGAACAGCCAGTTTTCCGTGGGTAAACATTTCTCTCTAATTTCGTTTTTGTTTTAGGGTTAAATCTCTCAAATTTAAGAAAGAAGAACAGAGTGATTTAAATGACATATTGCTAAGAATTTCGGCGTTTGGACTCTTTTTGTATGCAGTTTTTAGTGTTATTGCTGGGCATTTGAATGCATTTTCAGAAGAAGCCAATCTGCTTGCTATGATTACAGGACTTCTCGTCGTCGTACAAGTAAGCAGAGTTGCTAGAATAGTGTCCATTTAAACTGAACATTTATCATTTTTAACAACTATAGTAATTAAATCCGTTTATATTTAAAAAGGTTTCAAAATCTGTCGATTTGATTCTTTATTGTTTTAAATTTCGCTATAAAAGTGTGTAATCAATTTTTTTATTGGGTCCTATAGCAATCTAAATTATCATGCTCGAGCTTGTTCCAAGTTCTTAGTTATACCGGGTGTATTAACGATGCGTGGGTGGAAGGTAGGGGGCAAAATACATGGGAAAATAGTTTGCCTGCCATTTTGGAACTTACAAAGGAGTTTTTTTAAATAAAAATGGTTTTAATTATCCGCAATAAATGAAAGAATATACAAGAATCCATTATGAATCATAGAAATGAATTAAATTTACCTTGTTGTGATTATACGTATTTTTTAGGTAATATTACAACTTCTATTCATCGCTGATGTCTCTCGCCGCCGAGTTCACCTACCGGAACACGATAGAACTAAACCGGGTCGCCAAGTCGTGACTTTCTTACTGATTTGCAACATCACGATTTGGATAATATACACTTTCGAAATGAGAAAAGTCGAGAACAATCCAGTCCAACTGAAATACTACGGCTATCTGACTTGGTCTATGGTTCAAAGATTAACACTGCCACTATGCATTTTCCACAGATTCCATTCGGCTGTCGCTCTAGCAGAAATTTGGAAAACGAGCTACAAACCGCGTCTCGAATGAAAGGCGTTGTTAGTTAAACGATTGAAGTAATGCAGATTTTCTAAAAATTTGAGTTTTTAACTTGAAGCAAACACATGCTCATTGGGACAGAAATTTGTATTTAACGTTAAGCAAATTATAGGTCCCAAAGAAATAATTAAAGGTTAAACAAAAGAGGTAAAGGAGAGAATTGTTAATAAAGGTTCATTCTGTCCCGCGATCTAAAAGAAGCGAGTTAAAATATGATTTTTAACGAAAAATATTGATGCATATAGCGATACAACAAATAATCCATAAATAGGTAAAATCTCAACTTGTTTTTCTTTAGTCATTCCCGATACTTCGATAAAGCAACTTTTATAGACCTACATTTGAGCACCCTTAGATATTTATACGGAAATTTCACATTCACGAATTTCTAATATGGTAAAAAATGTCAATACAATTCAATTCCTAAACTGTGCAAATATTTTCGTAGAAATCTTTAAGGGTGTTTTAATCTTAGAAAATAAACTTAAATCCTTCTAACGCTCACTTGATTTTTGAAAGAACTGCTCTATTTCATAGGCTCAAATCTATAAAAAAAACGCTGAAACTTGAGACTGTAAATTCATTTAATAACCCTTTTATTCTAAAATATATCTAACTAGCAACAAAATGTCATTTTGACAAGTGATTTTGACATCCACGTCAATATGACAACTAAAATCACCTCATTTATTGAAGTTGTATGACATTTTAAACGGATTTGGGAAAATACCTGCATATAATTATTGGCTGACCCAATTTTTGCGCCGCAACGTGTTTGTGCAGGTTAGATAAAATTTTAGAAAAATTTCAACTGATGTTCACATGCCAGCATGTGGTTGCTCAGTTTTTTTTAAATAGACTATTTAAGACTAATTTACAAAAAAAAAATAGTTTGTCGAGATACAAAAAGTTCTGGAAATTCGACAATGCAATGTTTTTTACTGTGAGACCAATTTTAATAAATTCACCTTTAAGTACACGTCATCAAGTCATTGCCCCTAGATTGGTTTCAAATGTTAACAAGTTTGAATTTTTGTCATTTTGAGTAGTTTTGAAAAACTTAATTAGATTTTTGCTCGGGGAAGAGTTCTCGCTCTATTTTTACTGGAGAAACTTACTTGGACACTTCACATTAAAGTGAAGAGACCTGAATGTCAAAAGCATGAACTGGCCAATCAATAGAACATCCCAACAATACGCAGATAGATACGGAATTGAACTATGGGGTTCAATCAAATAAAACACTTTGGAAGTCAGATACAGAAATAGCTGGATAAGTCAGACAAATCAGCTCTAATTATAAAGTATTCAATCTAGCCATGGAAGAACGAAGATTAAGAAGAAGTTGGATCCTGGTTGGCCCTGAATCATACATTCAATTTCATTTTCAACTTGTTGCTGCTCCTTCTGGAATTTTTCGATCATGTGAATGAGACAAATATGAGCTATTCCCAGGTTTCCCCATCTTCTGTGCCAAGCTTCAACATTATTTCCAGTGCGTGGTACTCCCGTTGCCATGGAGTCATAAACTGACCTTAGTTTCGGAGAAAATATTGGGTCAGAGCGTTGAACGATGCCGTTCCTTCATAACTGGCGTATCTAGTTACCAAGCCAGCTGCCTGAATTCTTCTCCGCACTGACCAAAATGGAAAAAGCAAAGTTTTGTGAGTCGCTTCTGGAAATTCACTTCTTGTGGCATTTATTGCTGCCAATTCTAAATCGGTCATAACGATTAAAGGTACCAGATCCACATCATTGTCATTGGCAAATTCAGTCAATTCGTGCAGCATTACTTTGTTGTCGTTAGAGCTCTTGGATTAGCAACTAATTTTAAAAATTTTAAATACATATTTCACAGTTAAACTGTGTGAATGTAGAGGCTCATTAGGTATACAGGGTGTTTTAGCAGCTAATATTGACATTGAAAAAAGCTTCCATAACTTTGTCGGGATTTTGATTTGTCTGGATTATGATTGTCGGGATTGTGATCGGCACCCCATCTTACAACTTATGAAGGGAAATTGTTAAGCTACATTAAAAAGGTATGCTAGAAAACCTACACCTTTTTGGTGATTGTTTCGGGATTTGATCAAATGGATTAATCAAGAGGAAAAATCTTTGGGTGTTTAAAACTACTCAAATTGATGATTTAGATTATTCAAAAGATATCTTCTTTATCTTTGCTCAAGTTGTAATTTTTAGATATAATTAACTCATTATATGTATAGTGTTATTTTTTTACTTTCGGTATTGTCTGGTGACTATATTAGAAAAAGTATTTATGATTGTGACACACAGCTTCGTTTTTCTAAATTTATCCCGCTGTATCTGTTCCGTTAAGGTCATAAATAAGTATGTACTATTTAGAAAAAAGTAATATTAATGTACATATAGTTTTATATGTCTTTTCCACTTTTAAAACTTGCTGATTAAAAAACATTGAATTAATCGTAGTTAGAGATTTAAATATATCGTTAATTTTTCGCAGTCCATTATTAAATGTCAAAATAAAAACGTATTTTAATATTGGAATACAAAAAAATGGTGCTTAAATTTTTTTAAACTCTCTTCACCCTTAAACGAACAGATCAGTACATTTTTCTTCACCACCTCATCTTCAAGGTAATTTTTTGACAATTCACGAAAAAAAAATATTTATATATTTATATTTTTAAGATATTCCATATACTAAAAAATACTAGTCAAACAATTATTTATTTATAAAGTTACAAATATATATAAATGAAATTTATTTTATAAAATTTATACTGAACAAAAAAAAAGGAACCGAAACATTGACGCAGGCACATTGTAATTTTTTCAACTCTCTTTTTTCGCATAAAAAACATATCTACAAAAATGTACAGATATCTGTCTAATACTTGATGTCATGTCTTCTACGAGGATTCTTAGATACTTATAAGCACATATTTATTTAAATTTAAAAAAAATTAGAATAGTTCCTGCAGTTGTCGTGTATTAATATAGCAAGTAAACGTATATTTACCAAAAAAAATCGGTTGTTATATTTTTCGCAAACCTCACAAGTCGCTGAAACTTTATAACACAGTTTTTTGAACGAAGAATTAAAAAAAATGCTTCCCAGGGTTAGACGATAGAGAAAATAAGACTTAAGTATACCGAGGCCTGCTAGTGAGATATTAAATTGAGAAGGATAAATTATTAGAACCAAAACACGATGAGAATATCACACCGCGTCATAGCTATATGACGTCACCATTCTTGGTCAACACCTATTCGAGCCCAGTGGCGTGTTGTGTGGTACACAAAAATAAAACTGCTTATATTCTAAAATATTCAATGTTTTGTATTTACTGAAATTTAGTTTTTATTTGTGTTTATATGAACAAACCATCGTATTTTGTACTAAAAATCCTAGAAAATCATATATTAAAATTGACTTGGAAAACCTTTTATATAATTATATTTACTAATACAACGGCAAATACGTTGAAATAATACTCACAAGTGAATTTAACAATGCAAAACAGAATGAACGCGCCCGCATATGCACGTCGAAAAACGTGAGGTTGTTAAGGAAGCTACGCCGTTGCTAAGAAAAGGAGCTACTGGGTCTATGACGCGGTGTGATATTTGAAACGTAGGCATGTGAAAAGCAAAAGTACAAAATTTATTACAAGAATTAAAATACTATATTATAAAGTTTCGAAGTCTTACTAACACTGCCCTTTTAATCATAGTATTTCTAGTCTATCAATTTGTGAAAAATATAACTTCGGATCTAATCGTGATGTCTGCCTCAAAGTATGTGTATCTCCAACATGGCGGCATCTATATGAATGTATACAGAGGGGAGCTGGATGAAAATGTATGCCAAAAATAAGTGATAAATAAATTCAATAAATGTTATAATAAAATCGTATAAGGTTAGGTAGATAAGTGAGGAAGTTACACATGAAGTGAGAACGATAAAGGTCATGTTTAATTAAGGGTGATAAGTGGCAGTCATTCAGAAATTATTTTCAAGTTTCTAGGCATTAAAAAAAATAATCGAATGTCTGGTGTTTTCTGTAGGTAGAAGAAAGATCTTGGCCCAATCGTTTTTAACAATATTTGAAACGAATATCGGTAAACCAGCTCGCCTTTGTTATTAATTTGTTTGTTGGAAATAAAGATTTTTGTAATCAAGAGTGGCATATTAAGTACTTTTTATAAAAGCAGTTGATATGTTTTCAATTATTTTGATAACTATTTATTGTTATAAATATTTAGATAAAACTCAATCGTGAATCTCGTAGCACTAGCCGCTTGACGTCATAATAATTATAAAATAAGTCCACAAGAATAGTACCTACGTTTCATTAAAAGTATACTTAATATGTGTCACGTTTGATATTCAGATATTCATAATAATGTGTAGATATATGTGTTTTCTTTATCTAAAATTATAGCAACATGTTCGAAATGGTAATAGAGTGCGTGTGCTCTGCCCTGTACATAATTCAGATTTGTTTATCGAATGTTTCAATTCAGTCAAATTAGAGTTTTTGAAATAATAAATATGTATTAACTATTGGATAAGTTTTTAAGGATTTTTCGCAAATTTTATCGATAACGGATTAAGCTAAAAGTGTTTATTTAAAGTACTGTCAACACTCTAACCAAAACGTCAATCTCTTTTGTTCGAAGCACCTTTAATGCTTGGGATAACAGGCGATTTGTTAGCCAGCCGGTTTCTTTGAATCTATAGTTAGTGCTACTTCGAGATCATTGCCATTTCAACAGCACATATAGAGGAATGCACCAAGACTCAAATATACCGTAATATCTCTCACTTTGATATGGACCACAATCTTTTCCCAACAGGTCATATGATATAAGTTACCATTCTCGGATATCTCCTCTCCTTTACTCCCTAAGAAGTATATCAAAACTTAACATGAAAGATAAACCAATATCAAGATATGTAACGATCTGATTGTAGGTTTAATTCAGCTGGTATCTGCTTCGATAAGATTTGTGCGCAATCCTTTAAATTGTGTGATCAACTTTGCTTGAATATGTCTTCGGTTTGACAGATTGTCATATTTTCGCCCGATTTGTTACTTGTGGATGTCCATTAATTCATTATATACATTTTTAAATGTTTTATTTATTTATTTATCAACTTTTAATTGTAAGAAATGTTTGTTACTTCTATGCAGACTGTCGTTAGAAATATAGTCTTAATCTAATTTGTGTTTTCTTTTGGAAATTTCCTGACGCTTCCCTTGAATCCTTTTTTTATAACCTACCCAGTGATAAGCATGTCGAAAAAATAAGGCTAAGAAGAGATTGATAAGGAAAATCAGAAGAGATCTAGAAGAAGCTGGTTGGATTATGTACAAAGAGATTTAAAATTTTTTAAGAGTTAATACATGATACAAAGATGTAAGAAATAGAAGATAATGAAGGACAATTGACCTGCCATTTAGCTTATTTTAAAATAAAAATATTCTCATTAATATTCATTTAATCTCTTTTTAATAGCTTCCAATTGTGTGCTGACTGTCTCAATTGATTTGTCTTTGGATTTCAAGACATCCATTAAAGTTATGCTACCCTCTATTGTTTAATGTTTGAAAATTCCGTTATGTCATACGTATCCAACAATGATCGAATAGGCCCCAAGACACTTCCTTGTGGTACACCTGCAATAATTTCTATAAAATCTTAATATTCGTCAAGTTGTTTTAGTCTAAAAATGCTCGAAAGTAATTTTGTTGGAGATCTGTCTAGTTTTTTCTGCTAATCCATTATTCACCCTCACAAAAAAGCCCCCATTAGTTAAAATTGAACCGAGTTCGATGATAGATGCCAAAATCTTTTCTGATTTCGATGAAAAAATTCTCCGTCCGACTCAGTCGAATCAAGAGTAAAAAGGCGAGTGGTTAAAATGTATGTCAAGTGAGAATAAAACTTCTTAAAGAGTTACGAAGATAGAACAATGAAGGTGAAGTTCACAAAGCTCTCTTCAGTATGCATTAATCAGCTTTTTATGAAAAAAGTTTCATTATCGAGATCAAGGTTAAAAGAGCACCGAAAATTCGATACATAAATTACTTGTTTCTCTTTAGTACAAGATAGGACTTTGAATTTAAAAGAAATTATGAACAATAATGTTTGTATTTTTTTTTCCAAATATAAAATACAATACTAAAACAAATTTCTAGATATTTGTACTAGATTTTGAGAGATAAGAGTACCAGTAAAAAGTATTTATAGCTAAGAATAATAGAGGAAATAAAATCCTCGACGCTCTATCAATTTTTGACACCGAATTAAATCTCGGCGACCTTTTTTTTCTTTTGTAGAATTTGTTACTCTGGCAGGAATGTCTTCGCGATACCACGCTACTCCTGCGGGCCGTCACTGGTGGCGGGTGATTTTGAGATAAACATGACAATTTTTGTGCAGACGGTTTTGTCGGTGGAGTCGCTATTACATCTTGAAGATGAATAATTTCTTCGAAACGAGGATTTGGTTTCGAACATTCCTCTACACTTTTTGCTACTGATTTTGAAGTCTAAAACGTAAAAATACTGAATTAAATAGCTATAGGAGTAGTTTTGACTTGCATCGTGCCATAATGACAGCAACGATAGACGTCAAATACTTATCTTGACAACAGATTTGATTTCGATTCCACTTGACATTGGATGTAAATAAACTCAGAAATACATAATTTCAATTCAATTCATAGAGATTGACTTACTCTTGGTTGTAAATGCGTCCAATCTTCTTCGTCACTGCTTGAGTCAGAGCTGAAGCTAAAGTAACATTCCCCAGATCCATATTTAGTGAAATAGTGCACTACTGCAAACTAAAAATAATAATTTTGAACCTGCTGTTATATTAACAAGTAGCTAGATGACAATAAGTGAGGGTGTTAGCTAAAGTACCAGCGGTACGCTTTGTTTAAACGAAGGTGCCAACCCAGGCATCAGGTCTCAAAAATGTGTTTTTTTTTTCTCCTATTTTCGCCGAAATTTCCGAAAATATGACACTTAGAGAATTTCTAATCCTCATAATTTTTTTCATAAACAACGGGCGTTTTTTCGAAAATGCTCGGGTCTATCGGGAATTAATAGATAATCAAGGACCATATCCGTTTTCAACGCACATCATTAGAAAGCTTAGCTTGTCACCTTGTCGATGGCATTTTTATTTTTTTTTAATATTTTTTGGTTTTCCGGAAAATTGAGAAAAGTCTCACCCCTATGAAAAATCGACATTTTTTTTTGAGGATTATTTTCTTTTCGTGCTAAAATATTTTGGGGTTGATGCCCAGGTTTGGGGTTTTTCTGGCGTTAATTTACTGGAGTATACAGGGTGTCCCAAGATTTTTTTTACAGGATATAACTCAGGAACTAACGAATAGATTTTTTTGAAAATTGGGTAATCTTTTTGGGACCTACAGTAATTTCATCTGAGGTATACAGAGTATCGGTGACGTCATCACAGAAGCAGGGACGGCATCTCAATGAAAAAAATTAAATGGAAAGGGGGAATCAAACTTAGCTCAAATGAAAGGGTTTTTTATTTCAAATTCAACGGTGTATCACAATGAGGGTACCAAAGTAATAATTTTACCAAATTTTCAATTTTTTTTTTCAATTTTTCAATTTTTTTTCAATTTTTCAACTGTTTTCTTCAGCTTACAAAAAACTAATTAAAAGTAAAAATAGGACAATCAGAAGTAAATTTGGACATGATAATTGCGGCAATTTAAATATCACTGATTATTGTTGCAAATAAACATTAAATTGAAAATTTGGTAAAATTATTACTTTGGTAGCCTCATTGTGATACACCGTTGAATTTGAAATAAAAAACCCTTTCATTTGAGCTAAGTTTGATTCCCCCTTTCCATTTAATTTTTTTCATTGCGATGACGTCCCTGCTTCTGTGATGACGTCACAGATACTCTGTATACCTCAGATGAAATTACTGTAGGACCCAAAAAGAGTACCCAATTTTCAAAAAAATCTATTCGTTAGTTCCTGAGTTATAGCCTGTAAAAAAATCTTGGGACACCCTGTATACTCTATATAGTAGTAAATATTATTCCTAGTTGAACTATAAACATTGTTGTAAGTTTGAGTTTTGGAAATACTATTTTTTTACCTGTATAATAGTTGCAAAAATAAATGAAAACGACAAGAATACAAAAAAATCTAAAGCTGTAGGATAAGGTACTTTTGGTAGATTGGTTCTAGCTTCTAATCCCAAAAACGTCATCGTCAATACTGTTGTTATACCTTAAAGAAGATGAAAAATAAAAATACAAATAAATATAAATAAAATTATAATGAGATTTATTTATACAAACATTCTTACCCAATGAAACTCTGTCAGCCGTCGCTTCTCTATTTAACCAAAAAGAAACCCATGACAGAACCACCAATAGTACACAAGGTCCGTATACTTGAATTAAAAAATTTCCCATGTGTCGTTGGAGATGAAAATTTACCAGCAACATGGAATACTCTACTAAAAATAAAATCTTTAAAAACTGAAATTATCACACAAGATGTCACCCACTATATCACTCAAGTTGTCACAACCTGTATCACTCAAGGTCTTACACACTGTATCAGATAAGGTATTACATTGATTTTATTTTTTAAAGGTTGTTTTGGAACGTTTTCAAATGAATCTTTTACCTGATTTTGTATCGCTGTTAAATATATTAATGGTATTGTTGCCTGCGGGAGAACCTATCAAATCAAATTGGGAGAGTTTCATGTCATCGGCTATAGCTACTTGTCTATATTTGTTCCATCTATATATAAGATCAAGATTGGTATAGCCAACTAAAAATTATATTTTCAAAAATATATAATTAAAATTCAAACTGTTTATACTTACAAGATCCAAATTTTAAAGGGCATTTTTGAACATCCATTGGAAAATCTTCCAAATTCATAGGACAGCCTGCTTTAATTGTTAACCTGTCAAGAACATTGGTAAGTTACTAAAAAATAACAATATTCATCTTGAAAACTTCTTATCCAAATTAATATATTGTGATAAAGAATACTTTTAAAGGATCAACTTCACCAATGTTATCAGAATACATATTGTATAATTAAATACTATAAAGTAGTGGCCTTCAAACAGTACCGTGAGGCACATACAGTGTGACTCAGGGGTGTGTGCATGCTCCATAACTTTTTTTCTACCCAAGCTATCGATTTGATGTTTTTTTTAAACGATAGGACCGACAATGAGGCACATTCTAAAAATATTTCTATTTATATACAAGATGTCCCAGATAAGATACACAACTAAGTTCTGTTTTTTCAAATGGCAACCCCCCATTTTTGTTACATATTTAGATTCGCCATTAAATTGTCGATATAAACACCCAGGTTTTTTCGACTTATTTGCAATAGTTTTTGACTTATGCCAATTTATGTGTCAAAATAGCGTTGTGCAGAGATCCACAAAAAAATTCAGAACTTCAGAACTGTTCGAGATAACTTAATCAACTGTCGTTTAAAAAACATCAAATCGATAGCTTGGCTAGAAAGGAAGTTATAGAGCATGCACACACACCCCTGGGTCACCCTGTAACAAACTATTTTTGGCAAAATTACCTGGAAGAATACAGCACTTGTCCGTCGTGGTGTAGTCTGACAAATTTGTTTGGTGTAGAAATAGTATGAAGATATGATTGTTTACCATTATAAAAATATGTATCTGGTTTCCAAATTTTAGCCAACATAGAGATGCTAAGAGCCAGTGTGTAGTTAGTGCTTGCAATAAATGACAGTCGTTTGTCCATCCACGATTGACGGAAATAACAGTCCATGGAATAAGTCTAAAAATATTGAAAAAAAAAAATACACAGGAAATTATGCAGGTGAAAAATAAAGATGTTCAGGAATATGTGAAGCAGAGATACCTACCATATCTATTTCTGAAATTGGACCCATGCTCCTAACCATAATATCCACTTCGACAATTGTAGGAGGACCTAAAATCGTTTACGAGAATCAATTTTTTTATATATAATAAAGAGTACGACCGAAAACGCAGTTTTGCCTTGATTTAAAACTCAATTTATTTGAGAACGTTTGATTGAAGATTTAAAAACAAGTATTTAGCAGTGACCTCTTTTGATCCACGAGGTTAAGCTAATTTAAATATAATCTTAGGGGGTAATGAAACGAAAGATATTTTCTTCTCATTTATTTTTGTAATTGGTGGAATATGCATACAATCATTGGTTAATTTTCTAAGATTCTAATTGATTCATCTTCAATTCTATAATTTCTCTCCTCATCCGTTGTGGTAGCGTTTCATCTCATGTGATCTTTGTTTACAAAACTTTTTAAACCACTTATTTTTAGCAAAAATAAATAAAGTGAAACGCTGCGAAATACAAAACACCCTTAATGAGGGGTAAACATACGAACTGCAAGTCGACTTGGCAATCTGCCAAATCGAAGTTATAATTATCAGACAAAGGAACTTTGCCAAAACAAATATTTACTTTATAATTTTTCCAATTAACAGCCTTTAAGAAAATCGGATATTTAAGAAAGCCGTTTGAAAATCTTATATTAAACACGAAAAATAGAGAAAAACTAAATGTAGAACTGATGGTATTAAAAAGTAAATAGTGTTTCAATACGATTTCTTATGAAGATTCAATAAATACACAACCTGGCATCACTGCATGACATGTGTACATGTATTAGTATATAGAGTTGTACACTATACTTTTTCTACGATTATGTATTTCTTATTTGCAAAATGAAAGCACACAAAAAAATATTGTCACAAAAAGAAATGCATTCTTACCCCCAAAATCCGGACGAACGCTATTGTCATATCCTCTTAATAGGTTGTCGAGCAGCAACGAAATATTTTGATGATTATTTTTTTGAGGTACAACCGTCGTTGCTCTTTGTAATGAAACCAGAAGACTAAATTGAAATTTTAGACACAAAATCACAGCTATTATTAGTTGCAGTGCCATTCCTTGTTCCAAATCGTGACTAGAACAAAAAATGTATTGAATACAAGATCGCCACCATCATCAGCTGATCGCTAGAAGGGGAGTCCAGCTAGAGGCACTCGACCAATTCCAGGAATTCAATTGTACGTGGGAATACTTTTGAAACACATTTAGGGACTCTTGAAGTGAGTGTGAAGACTTTTAAAGAACGTGGGGAAACTTATAAAGTGCGCGTGAATACTTTTAAAGTAAGTTCGAAGATTTTTGAAGTGCGTGACAAAGCTTTAAATACCTTTGAAGGCAATCAACGTACTTCAACTTAATTCCTAGAATTGGTAAAGTAGAGGCATCTTAAGAAGTAAGTCATACCTCAGTGCAAAGATTTATATGTAGAACAACATACACTCTTATCAAGTTTGAAAATGATTTCTAGTGGAGGATAGGCTTTAATGTTAATAGACACATCAAAAATAAATGAACAAAAATATTTTTCGTACTTTGTGACCTTCGGTAATGAGGTGACTTTTCATAAAAATGGGTGCATAAATAGGCCCATCTTTCATTATTAATTAAAAAAAACCACTAACACATCTTAAGCCATAGTTAGACGAGGTGTTTTTTAAATGTGCGGGGTGGTATAATTAGTAATCACAGCAAACGGGGAAGTGTATTTAGATTTTTTAACAAATTGTTTTTGAAAACGTCTCTCTTCGTTCACGTCGACAAAGGTGGTACCTAGGCGTCGTCATAATGCACTGATTCATGGATCAGTTTTCAGGAAGATAGATTGTGCGATGAGAGGAAACTAGCTGGCCACCAAGATAACAGATTTAGCTAGAGGTCAATTTTACAAAAGACTTTCAACTACACCAGAAAACATAGAAGTGTTACAAATGTAAGTCGTCTTCAAGCCTGTATCGACTTGATGGGAAATCACTTTAATCAACTTTTATAATGTTATTTTTTTGTGTTAAAAATCAGTTGAGGAAAATAAATGAATAACCCTGTATTTTATAACATTTTTGCCTGTTATTTTAATTTCGACAAACAGTGTGCCTGTACGTATGCTAAAAGACGATTCCGATACAAAGGATATTCGTAATTTGGTGTTGTACTACCGAAAGCTCTAGCCCATTAAAATGGATGAATCAAGTTTGCAAATAGGCCGCCAACACAGGTGGAAAACAATTTAGTGTTGTCGAACGGAAATTGTTTGGAAATGAGCTCCTCCCTGTCAAACCGTCGAATGGAAATTTAGACGTTGATTTTTTTCACTTATCGAATGTTGGGACACTGAAGTTCTAAGAATAGATAAAAGATGTGCAGTAATTACTTTGTTTTCTTTATTATCCAGGAATGGCTTCAATTATTTATTTATGTACCAACAATATATAAATGTGAAATAAAAAATAACGCCAAATTTAAATTATATGATAGTAGTAGGAAGTTGAGGTAGGGGTTGTGGAGCTATCAACACGGTAATAGAAAAGCTTTAAATACCAATTAATATAATTATAAAGTTAATGAGTTCTTTTTAGGGTAATTTTAATTAGCCTTTAAAAATACCCATTAATAATAAGTTCTATAAATTCACCTTGTCAAAATTTAGCAAGATTTCTACTTAAAATAATAGATCCGTTATCAGGAAATACTAATTCCTTTATTAAAAATTCAAATCATTTTTTAGAAAAATCAAAAATCAAAATTACAAATTCAGAGATAATGGTTTATTTCCAAATGTTCCTGTCGATAAAACTCTTAATCTTGTGAGAAAAAAGTTTACAAGTGACAATACATTAATAAATAGAACTAAATTAAGCGTCTCAGCAATTCTAGAATTGTTGGAATTATGTATTAAAACTACATATTTTGCAACGCGATAGGGAAAATATTGATACATTTTTATATAGTATTAATAATTCGGAATCTCCTATTAAATTTACAATTGAAATTGAAAGTAATAAAAAATTACCGTTACACTGTAATAACAATTGTATTGAAACATCAGTTTTTAGAAAAGAAACACATACAAATAGATATCTAAATTATAATTCAAACCACTCAATTTGTGCTAAACGAGGTATTGTCAAATCTCTTTCCTATAGAGCAAAAACAATTTATTCAAATGACAATATTTTAAATAATGAATTATCACTTGTTAAATCTGTCTTGATTAAGAACAACTACCCAAGTAACTTTATAAATCGTGAACTTTACCTAGACATCAAAAATAAAGAACAAAATTTAAATCCCCCAATACTTCATACAAATATAGTAAAAATCATTTATATTTTAAAAAATTAGAAGGATTGGCAATAAATTTAATTTAAAAATAGTCTTTCAAACTAATAATTTTACAAAAAGAGTTAATTGCAAAAAGGATACTATATCGGGATAGTATCATAAGTTTTTATCTGGTTTTTTCTTATGATAATACTATTAAGAAAACTTCATTTATGACGAAATATAAATTCTCTTATAACATGCAAATGCGCTATCCTTTTTTAAAATTCGTTCCCAGAAACGTCACAAAAATATGATAGAAACAGAGATTTTGACATCATCAATTTCAAAATCCTTCTCCGTGTCCTATGTTGCTGTCATATTTTTGTAAGATTATCAAGTGTTCTGTTTCTATAGTAAATTTTTTATTATATATTTTGTTATGTCATTTTGAAAACGATTTTCGAACAAGAAAGTCGAAACGTCAAAATTAAAAAAACTTTTTAAGAAAATAAGTGGTTTTACTATCCATTAAGAAGATTATTTGAAACACCCATTAAGTTAATTCCAATTAAAGCATCTGGTTTGAACGCACCCTGTATATAGGTGTGTCTCTAGGGTAGAAAGTAGGTTAAAATATAATAAAAACATAGTAAGAACGAACAATTAGGAATAAAAAACTTTGAGCCAATTTGTATTCACCCTGTTATTAGACGCAGCAAAAAATAAGTAAAAAGAAAGATGAAACCACACTTTAATAAATTTATTTGATATCATAAAACATTCAATACCTAATTATTTGCAGGTGCGATAGCACAACCGGTTTGAAAGCTCCACAGTTGTTACCCCAACATCCCACTACTCACAAGCTGATCTAATAAACATTGAATATTTTCTGAACTGAAGAGAAACATAAACAGAAACATAAAAATCTACATAAAATTTTCTTGAAAAAAACAAAAATCTACATAAAGATTTAGGGAAAGGAATAGCAATATTGAAATTATTTTTTTTTGAAGAAAGAAGAACATTTAATATTGAAATTTTTGAAAAATTTTTTTTTATTTAAAATTTAAGAAAATTAAAAAAATAAATAGTAATTAGTATTATTAGGTTACTTACTTCTAAAATAAAAAAGGATATACTCACTATTTTGATTTTAAAATTTACACCAAAAACTAGGCACTATCGAAACACTGGCAAAGCAAATCTCGAGAAAAGTGGCGGAAAATCCAAAATTAAACCCCGAAGAGATTGAGACGCGCGCAAAGTTCAGGAAAACCAAATTGTAAAGTGTTGGGGGAGATTGGGGCTTGTACTGAAATTTTGCAACGTTTGTACATTATCTATGAACTAAATTAAATATAGGTAAATGTTATACATTACTGTTTTGTTCAAATCAGATGGAAAATAATGTATAAATTAATTTTAAGCCGCAACGAGCATATAAAAAAGTTGCAAACATTTACGAATTATCTTTTATCGTAACCTAAGAAAATACCTTATTTAGTTATACACCAGTTAAATTATTAGGTAAGAAAATAAATATTTATTTTTACCTTTAATTTGCAGAAATTGTGTGATCTTCAGTTTGATTTTTTAAACTTTGCTTGGCAAATAACTTTGAAATTATTACTGTTAATTGGTTCCTGACTTTTATGAGGAGTTGTTGATATTTTTGTAAACTTTTATTTATGAGTTTCTTTTAGACTAAACTGATGGGTCTGTAGATTGGTCTAGAGAAGTTCCTGCATTAATTTTTGTTTTGCTCTACTTCGTACAGAAACCTTGTTTACCTCCATATTCTCTGTTTTGTTATGACTATCGTGTCCCTTTCGGGATTAAAGTGGACTGTACATTCTTCGTATTATTTTTGTTGATTAAAACATTATTTAACACTTACTAATAACTTCGTTTATTGAATATCTTGACAATAAGACAAATCAGTTAACAATGAATAATATTGAAAAAAACTGCTTGACATCCCCTGCTACCGACAATATTTTATAGGCGAGGTTATCAAACAATATATTACAAATAAAAAAGTCAATTGAGACCAAACCATAGCCGCCAGCCTTGAAAGGATTGCCTTTCAACATAAAACTTAAAGTAAAACACAAATAATTAACAAATAGAAAAAATGTATATAAAGTTTAAAGGTCAGAATTCACTGGTAACGCGCACACCTTTTGAATAGACCCTTCAGCTACACCCGAACAAGTTTTGACACTCACGACGCGAACAATACCATAATGAGTCTCAATAATGCGCCCTAATCTCCAATGTAGGGGGGCAATGTTGTCTTCCTTCAATAAAACTAAATGACCAACACTTAGATTGCTGGAGTTGGACCATTTGTTTCTCATTTGAAGATAGATAGGTACTCGTGGGACTAACGGGACCAGATATGTTGATACATTTTCTGGATAAGCCTATACTTGGGCAAACGGTTGTCAGGAATTTCCTGGATATTCATCTCTGGTAGAGCGGTGAGTGGGGCTCCAATAAGGAAGTGGGGTTAAATCTGGTGGATCATGGGAAAGTTCGGTAAGAGGACGAGAATTAAGAACTGCTTCTATTTGAGAAAATACAGTTCAAAGTTCCTCAAACGTCAAATGATAATTTCCGATGATAATACGATTAGCATGAAATTTTGCCGATTTAATACCACTTTCTCGTCTTCCCTCATTAGACTAATTCAAATAACTCTTTAATTTGATTGCTAGCGCCCACATAATCAGTACAGTTATCAGAATACACCCTCTTACAGAGACCTTGACGTGAAATAAACCAAGAGCTTTAAGAAAAGGCATTAAGAAAAGATTCAGTGGATAAAACTACTTCAATATCAACCGCCTTAGTGGCAAAACAGACAAAAACACACATATATGCTTTAATTATCGCGCGATTCCTTAATTTCCTATCCTTTATAAGAAAGGCCTTTCGTAAGCTTACCACCTATCCTTAATAAACTGTCTTTACCGATAAACGGATCCAATGATGTAATTTTACTTTTATTGAAAACAGATTTATTTTTTAATAAAGAACTTACTTCCTTTTGAAATGATTCAGTTTGTGCAATTTTATTTAATTTGTTTAAAGCCTGATTCAATTCTAACATTGATAATTTGCCGCTTAATTTAGATGACGCATTTGATTTGCAATTTTTAGCAAACCTTAGAATACATGCCGTAATGCGTTGTAGCCTAGTTAAGCTAGAAAATCTATCTATCAAATTTGCATTTTCAATTATGGTTTCACTTAAAAATTGTGGTCACTTTCACCACAGGTCTGAATCTAACAATTCTCTCGGATTAGTACCTCTACATGTTACCAATTACGAACGTCACTCATACCTTGTACTTCGCTAACACGATTGGCAACAAAAGTTTTCAAAATATGTGGCTCTTCAGCTAACCAACAAAGTACAATTTTGGAGCCACACCAATAAAAGGTTGGTATATCATTATCAAATTCTTGTAGGATTCTATTCATTAAATGCGCCAATAAAAGAGCCCCTACTAACTCCAATCGCGGTAATCAAATGGTTTTCAAAGGTGCTATACGTGGTTTAGCACACAATAATTTAACATTAACTGTACCTATTGTTCGTACATAAATACATGCTCCGCTAGCCTTTTTCGAAGCATCACTAAAACCATGAATTCAATGCTCTTATTGGCATTCACTGATACGTGTCTTGGAATTTTTATGTTTTGTAAAAATTGATTTTTAAATTCCAACCAAATTGTGAATATTTCAGAAGGAATCTTCTCATCCATCCAATCTTTAATTGCCACACTCTCTGCATAAGTATTTTTGCTCGGGTAATTATCGGACCAATTAAACCAAGTGGATCGAAGATCCTAGCAATGGAAGCTGGAAACACGCGTTTTGTCACTGGAGAATAATCCCTTATTTTGGAATCAATGGCATATTCAAGTTCATCCCGTTTAACGTTCCAAAATATCCCTAAAATTTTAGAATTATCATTATCTAAGTTAAAACACTATCGTCGACCACTCAACCAAAACACAATTTTAACACACTCTACGCGCGTTTCGCCAACTATGTTGGCATCGCATCATCAGGAGTTGATGATAGACTAAACAATTAACTATTTCTAACAGCTATTTATACTAAATGACTAAAACCCCCTCCCCCCGGCGGTGCTGAGCACCGTCATCCCCCACCGGATGAAAAAAACTGCTTGACATCCCCAGCTACCGACAATATTTTATATTATATTATCATTAAAAATAAAAAGTCAATTGAGGCCGAACCATTCTGTTCATCATTACTGGCTAGACAATTTTTTTAGTACATGATATTTTTTTTATATTTTATGCATTTTTATGCATTCTACATTTTAAACTTGTTTTTAAATAAATTCCATCATGAAAATTTGCCAGAAATACTATCATCATTATTCGAGCATCGTAATGCCCAGTTCTCCCCTACATATTGAGTAATTTTTTACTGAATTCACCATAATTAAGAAGAAGGGTGATTCGTCAGAAAATTATTCTCATCAATTTGTATAATTCTCCAAGACGTAGGTGTATTTAATTTAATTTTTTTTAAGAAGCGTAAAATCTAGATCTGGATATTAATTAAATTTTTTTATTAAAAATTACAGGCAGAGAAGATGAGAATGTGAGTAAATAGCAATAAGATTTTATATATTTTATATCTATACAAAATTTTAAAAAGTAAGATTTTTTTGTGTCATAGTCAGTCGAGTGAAAAAAAAGATTTTGGCGTTCTTTAAATTATACAGTACGCATCTGAAGTCCCTTCCATCCCTTTAACATACCAATGGAAAGATCTGAACGAACGAAACTTTTGAAATTTCACCAATGTTCGAGTGACACTTTATTTGAAAGCTGTATATATATTCAATTTTAATTTGAATTCTCTTTTATTTTGTCTCTCAGAATGATGCCGCAATGCCATATTTGATGATTATAAATAAAATTTACGTATGCCGAGTTTAGTTTTCTGTTCAAAAAATCATGGAGGGTGAAGAGACTTTGGTTGGAGGAGCACTCTATGGATTTTATCAAATCAGTAGATCGATCCACTGCAAATAACATTAATAATAACCGTTCCTTCCTCCCACAACTTTATTCTTGTGGATTGTAGGGAGTAGGGAGAGGGAGTGTTATTTATTTAAGAAAGTTAAATTTTCATCAAAATCATTTATGGTAATAAAATGTACGATTACTGTCATCTAGAGGTTAAGTGCGTATCTCCAATAACTCCAGAAGAAGATTTCTATTAAATCAATATAAGAGGGTTTGCTAGCTTATCGTTAGATGCCGCTAAATTTGAGAAAATAGGGAGAATTTAAGATAACAGTGTGAACCGATGAATAGGGGAGTTGGAAAAAATAATTTGTCAAATTCTGAAGAAAAAATGATCGGGATAATAGGTAAAAAATGTAAAAAAAATTGTCAAAAAAACAATTTGTCGAGAAATGCTTTTGAAGTAAAAATAACATTGTTAAAAAAATTATAGAAAAGAAACTATTTAAAATTATGTCAAAAAAAATGTTTCCAAAAAACTTTTGATGAGGAAAAGGACCCCGCATCTTTCTTATGGAATCGGGAGCACCCTCAAATTGTCCGAATTTTTGATATGTGATGTACTTGATGTCCTGATCAATAGTATCCATGGGCCTAATCCTATCCTATGGCTAGCTTTCGATATACAGCGAGTCAAAGTTCAAGATCCCGAAATTTTAAAATGTGTACCAAAAAGTCACTGTAAAATATTTTTAAAAGTTTCTGGCGGATATATGTAGTCAATATACATACTCAATAAATAAAATCAAAATATATTTCCTTACAGAGCGATTCATGTTTCCACAGGCCTTTTTTTCAAAGTATGTATTTTTTACATGCATAGTAGCCTGAAATATCGATAAAACAAGTCACCGTCAAAGTTTCTGAATATTGGATATAATGTAGATCTTGACGTCCTCGTTCAAAATTGTAATAGGTCAAATTTGATCCTATGGCTTGTTTTCGAGAAATTAAACGATTAAACTGTAAAAATATCAATTTTTATCAATAGCAACTTTTGGTAATAAAAAAATTCACAAAATAAACGAAATATTGTAAACTAAATATTTTTACGCACTGTATTACATTATATTGCACCGTTATATTAATTGAAGGAAAAATCACACTTTCAGGGTGGTCTCACTTGAGCTTGTAAGATGACAAAATCAACAAATCTAAAACAGCTGCCAAACAATTAATAATGAATTGTTACCTTTTACTTGTTGTATACGTATGATAATCATACAGGGTTATTCATTATTCCATTAGGTACAAAAAAAGATTAGATAGAATTACAGGTCAATTGATGCTTTGACAAATATTTATGCTTTTTATTGAACCCATAATTCAGATTTTAAGCTAGTTTCCACACCACCCGTGAGGTAGAGCCCTAGGCGCGTTTTGTTTAAAGTGGTTTCCCCTTTTAGGCCTATTCCACTGATTTTCTTTGTAGAATTATTAAATCAATAAACCAAAACGCTAGGGCTCTAACGCATTGGTGTTCTAGGAACTAGCTTAAAATATGAATTATGGGTTCGATAAAAAAAACTCAAACATACCTACCTGTTTTTTTATTTATTGGAACAATAAACCTTTTAATTGTTTGGCAGTCGTTTTAGATTTGTTGATTTTGTCATCTTACAAGCTCAAGTGAGATCACCCTGTAAATATTTTTAGCCTGCTTCCAATTAATATAACGGTGCAACATAGTGTGTAAAAATATTTAGTTTACAATATTTCGTTTATTTTTACTAAAAGTTGCTATTGATAAAAATTGATATTTTTACAGATTAATCGTTTAATTTCTCGAAAAAAAGCCAATTTTGAACGAGGACGTCAACATTTTTTTTATCGTTATTTACATTTTTATAACAAGAACTCTTTATTAACTAATTTTAACAATTGTTTGGGTGGCCGCCTTAAGAGGGGTCTTGCAACTGCCGACCTCGTTTTCAGTTGGCAATACTGAATATGCATAAAAATTTGACGATTTTTTTGAGAGTTAATCTCGAGAACGGAATTTTTGTTTGTGGAAATATTTATACCCGTTATAGCTTATACCTTGGAATAGGACATCTCCTTTTTTGAGTCAATTTTAAGGATTAATAAAAAAGATATTGTTTTTGACAGTTTTGACAATTTGTGATCACCAATTTTAACGTGAAAAGGAGATGTCCTAAATGAAGGATACAGAATTAATTTCCGAGAATACCAATTCGCAAAACTTTATAATTTTTGAGATTAACTCTCCAGAAAAAAAAAATTTATGTAAGTTGCCTATATCCCAGTAAGATTTTCTCTTTCCATAGTTCAGGCGTTTTCCGCCTGACACTTTGAGACAGTGGCGCTTTTTGGTTTTATTTTGAACGATGTATGCAACCAGTTTTACGAATACGAATTTACGAAGACAGAAAGTTTAGATGTTTAGAACTGACATTTTAGGTTATGTTGGCTAATTTATTCGTGTGTTTTACAATTTTTTTTAATGAGTAAATTAGTATTAACTAAAACCAGTTCTTCAGTTTAAAGTATTTCAATTAATGCCGTATACCTCATGTAGGACATGTTTCACTTTAAAATTGGTGATCACAAATTGTCAAAAGCACACCTTCCACTAAATGATTAATATGTTTATTATTCTTTAAAATTTGTTGAAAAATGGAGATGTCCTATTCCAAGGTGTAAGCTATAACGGGTAAAAATATTTCCACTAACAAAAATTCCATTCTCGAGAGGCTGTTTAAAAAATCTTCAATTTTTATGCATATTCGAAGGAATTCGTCAGTATGAAAAATTAGTGATTAGTAATATGGAGAATGTGCAATTCAACTATAACAGTTTTTTGTGATTTTTATTCGTGCATTCAAAATAGTGGCTGCATAGTTGGGAATCACAGACATTTGCAGAAATTAATATTTACAGTATGTCTCAAATATTAACCCGTCCATGGGACTCTTGATGTAGGTTTGTTACACATTTTATTTGCTATTATGTCTTTTGTCCATTGCTAAAAAGCAATGCAGTTTTTTCATAGTGTATTGTTTTGTTTTTGTTTTAGTGAATAACTGTAATTAGGTACTTTTAAATAAAGAAATAATTATTAATTATTCAATTTATTTTCTTACAAAACTGATTTTATAATATTTAATGATTTACAATAAAGTTAACATTAAAGAAATGAGTTTACGAGTAATACATGCAAGTATATTAGAACCATTTCTTAAATCTGTTCTCAGAAGATGTACATTGGGTTTTTTTTGTTTGGCATGTTCATAAATGGAAGTTTTTGCTCTTTTTGTTAAGAGTTTGATTTTCTTTAATGTCAACATCTTTCTTTCTTCCAATTTGATTCTTGTATCTTTTTTAATTTCTCTAAGTCGTTTTCCGTAATTTTTCAGGGCATGGTTTGTCCATTTAATTTTTCTTACATCGTTTCCATAACTAACTTTTTCAATAATATTTTTGTATACACTAGAATCGCCATCTGCTATAAATTTCAAGTATTTTACACCATGCATCTCTTGGCTAGAGTTAAATCCTTCGACAACCATGTCAGATTCCATGGCAGGAGCCGATTGATCCCAATTTTTGTAGCAATTGTGGTTTTTAGCAACAATATTGTGCTTAGCAGCTCTAGCGCAGATAGCACAAAATTTATTTCTAATTGCAATAAATAATACGTGCCCAGTTTCTTATAAATTCATATCGTATATTGATAATAAAGAAATATCTAGGTAGGTATTTTCGACACTGTTCTGATGCTGCGGTAAATAAATAAAGTATAAAGTTTAGTATGGATACTAAATACGTGTCACTGGTTTTTTGGGTAACATTTTAAAGTAGGTTTATTGTTGTATATTATTCTTATAGGAAAAATCACACTGAATACAATGGTGACATTAAAAAATTTATAAATAGCCGTCTTCATTGTTAAAAGCGATCGTTTGTGAGCATTTTAATTTTTCAACCCTATTTTTTGGACTTTTTAACGAAAATGGTGACACGGACAAAAAAGATTTCAAGGGATGAAACATGAACAATTTATCATAACCCATGGTTTAAGACTTGCAGCGATTTTTTATCTGTAAACGTTCAATTGTTATATACAAATTAATGCTCCAACATTAACAATTTTTTTTTATAAAAGGACTTGCAGATAATTTATTGTGGTTACAATGTTGCATTTTGTTCATAGAACGCAGTTTTTTGTGTCGATAACTCGTGTATTCTGCAATTGTTTAAACAAATAGATATTGATAAAAACATTTTGCGTTTGGGGCCGCCAATTATTTATTAATTCATTTTTAAAAAAAATTCTTGTTTCACCTTAAAGATTATACATTTATATAATTCTCAATTTTCGTATGAATCCATTGATGTTTAAATATTTTTTTTATGTTAGAAATATTATTTTCCGGGCTCCATTCCTATCTGATGTATTTAATGAGATTAGTCTCGAAAATAATTGAAAATTAATTAAATTAATAAAATATAAACTCTATTTTGATGCTAGAAAAAAAATAGTAAACAAAAAAAATGAAATTTCCTAAAAATAAAAAATAAAATTTCTGTCGTGACTGAAGCAGGTATCGAACTCATGACAAATGGATTATTAGCGCTCTCTGCGACAAGACTAATCGTGAAAATAAAGGAAATTTATTCTCTCAGATTCCTTAGATATCCCAAATAATATATTATATTTTAATACTAGCAGCGCCACCTAGCATACAGGAGATTCACTGAAGTCTTAAGATATCTATCTCTCTTCATTATTGCAGAAAGACAGTGATAAAAGATAAAGATAAAGATGGGGATTTTTGGTGTTTGTAGTTTGGCATACCTGTCGCGATGCCCCTCTTAACAATTTCATCTGGTATAATTTCATCTTCCATTAATTCACAATCAAATGCATCATTTTGAATATCCAGTTTATAATAAATGTCACGTTTTCAACTAAACGTCAAAATATGTCAAGTTATTTTATAGTTTTAAATAATACAAAACTCGGTTACTATAGAAACCAATTGACCGCTATCTTAGACTAACTATATTATTATTTTTTTCATTAAAGATAGGCCGGAAAGTAAATAACAATGAGTCCGGTAAAAGCTTTTACCGGACTATCACAATAATTTTCTGGCTCGGTCCGACAAAATGAGATTTTCTGACCTAAAAATAAACCGGAAAGTACTAATTTCTGGCCGGTTTTAAAAAAAATATTTTACAGGGACTTTTTGGTACACATTTTAAAATTTCGGGATCTTGAACTTTAACGCCCTATATATCGAAATCTAGCCATAGGATAGGATTGGGCCCATGGACACTATTGATCAGGACATCAAGTACATCACATATCAAAAATTCAGACAATTTGACGGTATTCCCGTTTCCATAAGAATGATGCGGGGTCCTTTACCCAAAAAATGCAACAACCAAATATTTGTCAAAATGGAATTTGGCAACAAAAATTTATTTATTATGTATTTAAAAATTGTCAAAAGAAGTTAAGTAAATCTCAAGAAAAACTTTTTGTCAAAAAAAAATTTCCTAAAAATATTTTTTTAATGATTTCGTTTCCTATTATAATCTTGATAAGGACAATTAATTTTTCATTCAAAATTGTTGATTTTTCAGTACGTATGTTTTTTAATGTCGAAATTTCATTAATTAAATTAAAAATTTCTTCAGAATATTTTTATTTATAATATTCTGTATGAACTTTTGAACTTTAAATATGCAATTTTTATAAAAATTTTTCTAATTAACATAGACTTCAAATAGTCACTAATCTGTTTTATTCTATATCATGTGTAAAAAATTAATCGTTAGAAGGGGTTGGATATACTAAGCCGCCTTAAAGTCTAGACTGCTTTTGGTTAAGGAACTCGTATTGTATTGATATTAACCGTTTACAAATGTGAATATGCACTTTTAAAATATTAGGGCTACTGTCCCGCCACTCAGTAAGTTTTACAAATATATCTCTTCCATATCTTTCATTTGATTAACTATATCTTGTCTTGTTATCGCCATCATAGACAAACCCAAGCACGGAACATATAAACCGAGCTTCATCTTTATCGAGTGATTTAATCGGCGTTTTACATTAATTACAAACTTTGTTCTGCGGCATGGCATCGTCTGCACACGCCCATTAATCTTCTGCTGCTCTCAGATGCAGCCTTAGCCCCCTCTAGCCTCAAACCTCAAACCCCTCAAGTACATAATCAAATAGCGACGGGGAGACCGTATGCTTTCTCGCTTTCCCGAGAAGTCTATGCCAAAGAAATCCGTTCGTTTATAGTACGGTTTTGGAAAACGAACAGCAAATGACTAAATTAATAAATCTAAGGTGAAGCAGGGTCGGTGCAGGTCGTATTTAGCTGGGAAATCGTTTCACTGCTCATTACCTTTTTCTCAAGGGCGTTTAAATAGTTATAGTTTAACTGTTTTCAATTGTAGAACAAAATTTATCCATCTTTGCTTTGCCATACATAGAATTAACCAATTAGAATAAAAGCTCGTCGCTTGGAGAGGCATTCAACTGGCTAAGAAATTTCGACTTATAAATCATTATTTTTAACTATACGAGCGGTCGCGTCGGTACAATACATTGACGGGTCGAGCAAGGATAGTAAAGACTTACAAATACAAACTCAACAAGTAATTTTGAATATGCTCTTCTACCTTCGTCCACAATTTTCATGTAGCCAACTCAGAGAGTACAGACTTAGCCCTTAGCATTTACTATTCACTGTTTTCAAAGGACCACGCACCATCCTAATGGAAACGGGAGCACCGTCAAATTGTCTGAATTTTTGTGATAGTACTTGATCTCCTGATCAATAGTGTTCATGGGCCCAATTCTATCCTATGGCTAGATTTCGATATACAGGGCGTTAAAGTTCAAGATCCCGAAATTTTAAAATGTGTACCAAAAAGTCCCTGTAAAATATTTTTAAAAGTTTCTGGCGGATATATGTAGTCAAAATACATACTTAATAAATAAAATCAAAATATATTTTCTTACAGGGCGATTCATGTTTCCATAGGCCTTTTTGTTCAAAGTATGTATTTTTAACACGCAGAAATAGCCTGAAATATCGGTAAAAAAAAGTCACCGTCAAAGTTTCTGAATATTGGATATACTGTAGATCTTGTCGTCCTCCCTCAAAATTGTAATAGGTAAAATTGGACCCTATGGCTTGTTTTAGAGAAATTAAACGATTAAACTGAAAAATATCAATTTTTATCAATAGCAAATAAACGAAATATTGTAAACTAAATATTTTTACGCACTGTATTAGATTATATTGCACCATTATATTCATTGGAGGCAGGCTAAAAAATCCACACTTATAGGGTGATCTCACTTGAGATTGTAAAATGACAAAATCAACAAATCTAAAACAGCTGCCAAACAATTAATAATTAATTGTTACCTTTTACTTATTTTTTAATAAGTTAATCTTAGCTTAAAAATCTAATTTATTGAACGGGTTGTACGTATGATGATCATCACAGGGTTATTCATTATTGCATTAGGTACAAAAAAGATTAGATATAATTACAGGTTAGTTGATTTGACAAATATTTTTGCTTTTTATTGAATCCATAATTCAGATTTTAAGCTCGTTTTCACATCACCCATGACGTAGAGCCTTAGGTGCGTTTTTTTAGTGGTTTCCCCTTTTAGTCCTATTCCACTGTTTTTTTTGTAGAATCATTAAATCAATTTTATGGACAAAAACTGAAGGCCACCACATGCGATTATAAAAAGCATAGTAGCTAGGTAATGTTAATAAAGTTTAAGTCCAAGGAAGGGTAGGTAAATAAAAAAAATAATATTTGATGTTGTTTTTGTAAGACTCTTTCAGTGTTTATACCAATGCAACCTGGTCTTTAGGGCCAATGAGCAGTTTAATTATAACCTAAATTAATACGTTTTAAACCTATTCTAAAATTTCCTCATTATTAGTCCTTATTTGTCCATCATATATAACACTACATACAGTCAAGCACAGACTTTGCTTTTTGTCTTATTTAACTAACTCAAACGGTGCAATTCTTTTAAGTCTCCTTGTTACCTCTCTATACTGTCAAGGAGCTGGAGGGCCTCAACGTCCATAACTTGGTGAAGCCTCTCTTCATGGTTCTTATCAATAAATTTTTATGTTGGTCTCTTTGGTATTAAGAATTAAGAAACGCTATTAAATAAATGTATAAGGTGGTGTAATAGGAGGTATTCAAAACTCGATGGAATAATCGATTTTCCACAATTGCATATGATTCTCCAAAAATATCAGTGAAATATTCCTAAAAAGGGATAACAAGTTAACCAAAACGCCACGGCTCTAACGCATTGGTGTTGTAGAAACGAGCTTAAAATATTAATTATGGGTTCGGTAAAAAAACTAAAATATTTTTTTATTTATTGGAACAATTAACCTTTTAATTCTTTGGCAGCTGTTTTAGATTTGTTGATTTTGTCATCTTACAAGCTCAAGTGAGATCACCCTGTAAGTATGAATTTTTAGCCTGCCTCCAATTAAGAGGGGCCTTGCCACTGACGACCTCGTTTTCAGTTGGCAATACTGAATATGCATAAAAATTTGACGATTTTTTGGAGAGTTAATCTCGAGGACGGAATTTTTGTTTGTGGAAATATTTATACCCGTTATAGCTTATACCTTGGAATAGGACATCTCCTTTTTTTAGTCAATTTTAAGGATTAATAAAAAAGATATCAGCCATTTAGTGGAGGTGTGTTTTTGACAGTTTTGACAATTTGTGATCACCAATTTTAACGTGAAAAGGAGATGTCCTAAATGAAGGATACAGAATTAATTTCCGAGAATACCAAATCTCAAAACTTTATAATTTTTGAGATTAACTCTCCAGAAAAAAAAAATTTATGTAAGTTGCCTATATCCCAGTAAGATTTTCTCTTTCCATAGTTCAGGCGTTTTCCGCCTGACACTATGAGACAGTGGCGTTTTTTGGTTTTATTTTGAACGATGTATGCAACCAGTATTACGAATAGGAAGTTTAGAATTTAGAACTGACATTTTAGGTTATGTTGGCTAATTTATTCGTGTTTTGCAATTTTTTTTAATGAGTAAATTAGTATTAACTAAAACCAGTTCTTCAGTTTAAGTATACCTCATTTAGGACATGTTTCACTTTAAAATTGGTGATCACAAATTGTCAAAAGCACACCTTCCACTAAATGATTAATATGTTTATTATTCCTTAAAATTTGTTGAAAAATTGAGATGTCCTATTCCAAGGTGTAAGCTATAACGGATAAAAATATTTCCACAAACAAAAATTCCATTCTCGAGAGGGTGTTCAAAAAATCTTCATTTTTATGCATATTCGAAGGAAGTCCTAAATTAGTGATTAGTAATATGGAGAATGTGCAATTCAACTATAACAGTTTTTTGTGATTTTTATTCGTGCATTCAAAATAGTGTCTGCATAGTTGGGAATCACAGACATTTGCAGAAATTAATATTTACAGTATGTCTCACATATTAACCCGTCCATGGGACTCTTGATGTAGGTTTGTTACACATTTTATTTGCTATTATGTCTTTTGTCCATTGCTAAAAAGCAATGCAGTTTTTTCATAGTGTATTGTTTTGTTTTTGTTTTAGTGAATAACTGTAACTAGGTACTTTTAAATGAAGAAATAATTATTAATTGTTCAATTTATTTTCTTACAAAATTGATTTTATAATATTTAATGATTTACAATAAAGTTAACATTAAAGAAATGAGTTTACGATTAATACATGCAAGTATATTAGAACTAAGAATCTGAAATAAATTTATGATTAATAAATGCATATGTCATAAAATACATAAAAGATATATTTAGTTGGCAGATCTTGAGACTTGGTTCAAGATTTCTTGTCGATAGGTCTTGAGGAGGACCGGTTGGATTAAATGTCGCGTCAGGCATCATGTGCTTTAGCCGGGAGATCAAAAGATTGTATACTATTGTACTGGTCAACGCCTTGCCCTTTCGGCGTTCTTCTTTAACACTTAGTTTTCCGAGAGTACATATTTTGGAATGATCGTATTGTAGATTAGTAGCCCAATCCAGTACATACCCAAGTTCTACAATTCTCATACCTGTTATCGGGTTCTCAGGTTTCGGTACTCTCTCATATTCTAGCTTAAGTTTGTTTATGCTAGAAAATTAATGAAATATTAAATTATACAGGGTGTATCATAAGGAATGGTCAATATTTTAATCATAGGTTCAGGACCTCGAAATATTAATATTTTACTAAATAACTCTGGGTCAAATGTTATCTACTGCTAAGGGTGTTGAAGATAAAATGTATTTTTCGTTTTTTTGCAATAATTTCTTTATTATTTAATATATTGACTTGAAATTTGGTATATTTTTAAGAAATTATTGCAAAAAAACGAAAAATACATTTTATCTTCAACACCCTGTTGTATCCAGGCCCGGATTCAGAGCCGTGATTTGGGGGGGGGGGGGGGGGGGGTTCCTTCCGGGGGGTCGAGAAAATTTTTGAAATCATGTATTTATTTTTTGCGTTTGGCTCAGGATATCCTCTTCTAAATTTTCTTGTGTGAAATCCTCTTCAATATCTTCTGTATTTCCTTCTCATGGAAAGTCATTGAGTTGGATGACCTCTTCTAAAATATCCTCTTGCAGAAAACTCTCCTCTTGATTGTCGGCTTCTTTCTTTCTTTCTGTAATTCTTTCTTGTGGGAATCCCTCTTTTTGGATGTTCTCTTCATTAAACCTAAGAAAATGTAAATAATCAAAAAATTGAAATAAAAGCTAGGTATATGAAAATTACTTTGACAGACTTTTGATTATGGGTACTTCATAGGAATAACTTATAAAAAATAAAACTTTATCAAACTTACAGTTCTTGTAATATTTGGCTGCAATCATTTGGGAATCCCTCTTCTTCGGTGTTCTGTTCTGGGACACTTTCTTCATTAAATCTAGGAAAATGTACATAATCAAAAAATTGAAATAAAAAGCTTAATAACTTGGCTAAAACATAACTTTAGAAAACTTACGATTCTTCTAATATTTCTGTGGAAATGTCCCTGTTTTCTCTATTTTCCCAAGTGCACTTGTTCTTCTTTCTAGTTTTACGCGAACTTCGAGGCATCTTTGGATAATATCCTACCCTATATAAAAAATAATAAAAAAAAATTGTGTCTTTTTTCACAAAAATGAAAAGGGTGTCCTTTTTCACCGAGGAGGGTAAACAATCAGAATCTAAAACCTAAAAATACTGTTGTGTTCGTTTCACACCACTTTTGTACCGTAATAATGTAGCTCTAATGGAGATAAAAGCAAAAATGCAATATGCGTTAGGTGACCTGTTCAATCAGAGACCAACCAAATCACGACTAATAACAATAACTAAATTGTAAAATCACGTCACAAAACGGATGGAAAAACCGCCAAAAACATCACAAAACATTAGTTGCAAACATTTTGTTCATAGAACGCAGTTTTTTGTGTCGACAACTCATGTATTCTGCAATTGTTTAAACAAATAGATATTGATAAAAACATTTTGCGTTTGGGGCCGCCAATTATTTATTAATTCATTTTTTAAAAAAATTCTTGCTTCACCTTAAAGATTATACATTTATATAATTCTCAATTTTCGTATGAATCCATTGATGTTTAAATATTTTTTTTATGTTAGAAATATTATTTTCCGAGCTCCATTCCTATCTGATGTATTTAGTGAGATTAGTCGCGTGGCAGCGCTATTCATATTAAAATAAACGGATTTATACGAAAATAATTGAAAATTAATTAAATTAATAAAATATAAACTCTATTTTGATGCTAGAAAAAAAATAGTAAACAAAAAAAATGAAATTTCCTAAAAATAAAAAATAAAATTTCTGTCGTGGCTGAAGCCGGTATCGAACTCATGACAAATGGATTATTAGCGCTCTCTGCGACAAGACTAACTGTGAAAATAAAGAAAATTTATTCTCTCAGATTCCTTAGATATCCCAAATAATATATTATATTTTAATACTAGCAGCGCCACCTAGCATACAGGAGATTCACTGAAGTCTTAAGATATCTATCTCTCTTGATTATTGCAGAAAGACAGTGATAAAAGATAAAGATAAAGATGGGGATTTTTGGTGTTTGTAGTTTGGCATACCTGTCGCGATGCCCCTCTTAATATAACGGTGCAATATAATCTAATACAGTGTGTAAAAATATTTAGTTTACAATATTTCGTTTATTCTTTATTACTAAAAGTTACTATTGATTATTTTTTTCATCTGTCAAAACAGTCAGATTTTGTGGTTTCAGCCAATAACAACTCAGGATTCTAACCAATCATTGTGTTTTATACTGATAAAACCGCTTCGTCGTTTTTGTTTTTTGATTAAACTGTGTTTACCTTTTTTGAAATGTCAAATGTAAACATTTGTCAATTATTATTATACTAAAATGTATTGCAAATCTATGTTAATAACCAAATTTCAAAATGTATTTGTAAACTAACCTGTTTTTATTAGTTTATTTCAACATTCATTTAACATTTTTAGATACCTCACTTTACCACTAAACTTAAAATTAATTAAATTAAGAAAGACATCATTTCATTCTTCTTCTTCACTTTTATTTAAGGCGCCGTTTCGCGGGGTAGCCAGTCAAAAAATCGCCTTGGTGGCCCTGTATGTAAAACTATAACAGCTCAGGTTTCAATTTAAATTGGTAAAGAAAATTTTCAATATTTGTGTGTAAAGTGTCTTTTGCATAAATGACTATGTTCTCTGTTTTTAATACAAAATGATTCAAAAAATAATCCTTTCAAATACGACTCGTCCTCTGAAATTTTATAGATTAAATTTTTGATCTTCATACTCAAACGCCTTTATTTTAAGCAAAACCACTCAAACAAACTGATTTAAGATAAAATCACTCGTCTTGCGGACTCGTGATTTTATCAATCAGTTTGTTTTCGTGGTTTTTCCAAATAAAGCCGTTTTCGTGAAAACCAAAAATTTAATCGATAAAATTTGGAGGACTCGTGGTATTACCTTTGATAAAAATTGATATTTTTACAGTTTAATCGTTTAATTTCTCGAAAACAAGCCATAGGATCCAGTTTTACCTATTACAATTTTGAAGGAGGACGTCAAGATCTACATTATATCCAATATTCAGAAACTTTGACGGAGGCCTATATATATCAGCCAGAAACTTTTAAAGGGACTTGTTGGTACACATTTTAAAAGTTCGGGATCTTGAACTTTAACGCCCTGTATATCGAAATCTAGTCATAGGATAGGATTGGGCCCATGGACACTATCGATCAGGACATGAAATACTATCACATATCAAAAATTCAGACAATTTGATGGTGCTCCCGTTTCCATTCGGATGGTGCGTGGTCCTTTAAAAAAAATTACGCGGCCGTTGTTTTCGAGGGCCTTAAAAGAACAATCAATATTTTGTATGAAAGCTGGAAAAATAAAAATGAATTTGATATATCTTGATTTTTCAGCCTCTCGTTGTATTACTCGGATGGAAAGCCAGCTGGATTACGCATTAGATATCCTTAATTCTTTTTTGTTGTTCATAATCAGCCAACCATAGACTAAGTAGATCTAAAACTCCTTTTGTAAAAGTAAACATTAGATGGTTGCAGCTTTTTGTGTAATCTTTAAGGACATCGAAATAGAAAAACCTTTTATCCAGATTGATATGATTGTCGTAAGAAAGAGGATTTGAAGATAATTGGAATAAAACGTGGAGCATTGTAGCGGCTGGAATTATACGAATATCTCTAATGAAATAGAAAATTTGAGACTGTTTTCCAGTTATTTATAGCCAGGTAAATTTTCTCCATTAAGTCGGGGAAATACTGTCTGCTTATAAAATATAGTGGAAGTTTAAAATCTGATTTATAAGTCTCTTATTGTTATATAATGTCAATATTTTTAACTAACCTGTCAAATACACGTTAAGTAACCAACGGCGTAGATATGGTGTGAATAGAGAGTTTAATTAATATTAATAATAAAATGAGTATTCTTTTGGGGATTGTGGATGTGTATACGTCAAAACGTAACAAAAAGTTTTATTTTATATATTATTTTTTACATCATTAATTCAAGAAACGGTGTCGAAGAGGGCTTGTAGTATTTTTTCTTTTTTTCTAGGTCCTCCGGATCTAAGATCTCCGATATCGCTGAAGCCCACTGGCTTATGCGTTTACTGTCCATTTTACTCTACCTTGTCCAGTATTTTTGTACCCTATATTAGTTTGAGCAGTTCTTTTGCTGGGTGTTTGTTAAAATTTAAATGATGCTTTGTCTTATTTAAGTAATCTAAATATTAAAGGTTAATTTTATTTTATACCAACTGATGTAGAAATGAAGGATATCTTTTCATCTATCATAAAAAAGAATTCATCAGGCTGGGATGAAATATCAGTTGATATTCTTTCACATCTTCCAGAGCTCCAGAGGCTGCTTTAAATGTTTTAGCAGAAACAATTAATCATTCATTTTTGAAAGGTTCTTTCAGTGATATTCTAAAAATAGCCAATGTTATACCTATCTACAAGGGTGGGGATCATAATTGTCCTTCTAATTATCGCCCGATTTCTTTATTACCTACTTTGGCAAAAATTATGGAAAAATTGGTTAACTACATCCCAGTTTGGGTTTCAATCTGGAAAAAATACTGCTGATGCTATGTTTTCTGTTCTAGAATAGTTATATTTAGATTTAAATGATAACAGGGTAGCTGCTGCTGTGATTTTTCTAAAGCTTTTGACTCGGTGAATCACAGAATATTGTTGAGCAAGCTAGAAAGATATGGATTCCGAGGAATAGCATTAAAGTTGTTTGTTGTGTTACTTGGAGTACAAAAAGTTTCTTTCAATAAGCAAATGTCATCGCCTGCTACTATCCACTGTGGGGTTCCACAAGGATCCGTTCTGGGACCGGTTTTATTTTTAATCTATATTAATGATATTATTAAGGTCAATATTAATGGATTCTTCGCCATATTTGCAGATGATACAACGATACTTTGGGAGAGTGACACTAATGAAGAGTTGTATAATGTGATTAACAATGATATTATTAAGATTTAAGAGTGGTGTAATTCAAATTATGTGTCCCTTAATATATCAAACACAAATATTGTTTTATTCAGTGGTGATATGGGTATTTCAGTTGGACAACAACAAATTTGTAAAAAACCAGAAAAAAATTATTTACCAAAAATTAAAATTTAAGGTACACGTTAATACCTTGTGTAATATGCTTTCCTCGGTATGTTTTGCAATGAGAACTGTTACATACAATTTAGATGTATCGATTGCAAGGAGAATCTCATCTGCGATATGCTGTATGCTTTTGGGGAACATGTTCATTAGAGTTATTCACAAGAGTTTTTGTTCTACAGAAGATATATGTGCAAAGTTGATGCGGGTGTCTCGTGTAAGCCATTATTTATTAGGCACGAAATACTAACAGTCATATGTATATTTATTTTCGAAACGTTACTGCTAGCCTTTAAAAAATATAAAAGTAACATTACTACCCACAGCTATGCTCGACGAATTTTTTTATCTTTCCTTGCCTATACCCTCTTCCAGTTTGGTGCATAACTCTATTGTGTATACAGGGAAGAAAATGTTCAATCACCTACCAATTGGTATAAGAAAGGTGAAGTCTTTAAAATTGTTTAAAAAAAGTTAAAAAACTATTACTTGAAAAGGCTTACTTATTTACAATTGGATGACGTTTTCGGTGATCAATTAAGTTTTGTATATTGTTCTTATATTGTTTTTATATTTTTAGTATTTTTTTTTGACTCTATATGTGACCTTTTATTTTAAATTATTTTTTATAACTTTACTGACTTTTAAACTTTGTTTTTTTGTTAGATACCTATTTTACAGCTTTGTTTATAAGAATGTAATTATTCTTCAACAAAGCAATTTTGACTTTGACTTTGACTTTGACTTACATGTTCTTTTGGTAGCAACAAAGGCGCCGCTTTTAAAGCTGTTAAGTTGTATGTATTACACGAACTATACCAAAATATACTTTTTTTCCCTTCGAAAGGCGAATAAACGCGATATATAACTATCATCGTATCGTATTTTCATTTGACAGCGAACAGTTCTACATTCGGAAGGTTATTATTTTCAAGGAATCTTTAGAGAATTGTTGCCAGAAATTTAAGTAGGTACAGTAAATTTTAGCAAAGAACATGTGTGCTCGATTTAAAATTATGGCTTGTTTCCGGAGTTTCGATTCAACAATCCGGCCCTAACGGAGCGACGCCGACGCCACGGCAGCTGTTAGGGTATTTTTGGAGGAATGTGGATATCAAATAATTTAAATAACTTTTTCGTAAGCAAAAAGTTCGTGTTCGGTGAATCATCTACAACTAACCAAATTAATTTTGTTACTTGTTGTTCGAGGAAATAATAAAATATTGTTTATAAAAGGCTCAGGATACTTTAAAAAAATATGTAACTCTGTTATCTACCTGTTTTAATCCCAGAATTATCCACTTCCTCTTTAAAATAATGAACTCTGGAATTGACTGCTTCTCCACCTCTCCAGGCAAGTTCTACTGAAGCGATATGGTAAAATTTTCGCTGGAGTCCCGCCGGAGTGTCTTCGTCCCATAATAAAACCATTGCGTAGTATTCTTCCAATTTTAATGAAGCAGAGCTCGATTTCCTTTTATTGGCGCACATCTGCAAATTCATTCGTTTCGCATTTTTTTTTGCAACGGTGTTCCACATTGTCTTCACAACTAGCTCTTTGTAATTTTCACCGTTTTTTTTCTTCATATTCCACGCCCAATCTTTCAGGATTAGGTTTAGTTGCTCTAAACTTGTAGTTTCCAAAAGATTGTATTTCTTTGCCTTACAGAATTCCGTAAACTGTTTCCATATTGACGTATGGGTTTTAACGGTACACTTTTCTCAATCGCCAGATCAATATTAGTCAGAGAATTACTTCCAAAGCGACTCATTTTCACTACATAAGCTGACTAGCACTGTTTAAAAACAATATTACAAAATTTATTGACAATGTTACCTCAAACAGGACAAGGTACTGGGTTCCAGTAAAACACTAATTCGCATTTAATACTTTTCTATATTTTCCTTACAAATGATGGGTGTTGTTTATATGGCAAAGTTTATGTAAGTATTTGGTTAATATATTTAATTACTAATAATATCTCCTTTTAGAATAACAAAAAGCAAGGAAAAATAACGTTTAGATACTGCAGTTTTTTTAGCGGCACTTCTAGAAGATTTGCTTAACAGTAGCTTTTAATTACCAGGAAAGTTTGTAAGGGTAAGTTTTGCAAATGATTGTTTATATTAACTAAAATATGATTTTAAATTTTAATAAATTTAGGAAGTGATTGAGTATGTTAAATAACCTATGACTTTGAAGTTTTCTTATTTTTAGAGCTTATCTGTTTCTCCCGATGATCCTGCGTAGGGTTCCAATTCCATTCACCAATTATCGCATTGTAAGAATGGCTCTGCGACTGGACACCAAAAACACAGAAACGAGGGTTGTACTTGATATCTAGTGGCACTTCGCCTCTCAAAAAGGACAGTTATATCACGAGTACCCAAATCGTGTCTAGTTTTATAATTGTTTATAATTTGATGATAATTTCTTGTAATTTTTCTAATTATCAAAGTTTCTAAGTTTTCTAAGTTTTTTCTAACTTGGCCTAAAAATAGTTTATTTTATGTAAAATTTTATAAGGAAAATTTATTTTTATTTATTTTCAAATTATATTTCAAACCTACCTGGGGTGGTGTGGGGCCAAATGTAGCTTCAAAAGAAGTATAAAGTAAAACGGGAAAAATTATTATTTGTGAATTTTTCAATCCTCAAAAGTAGAGACTTGTTTAAAACTTTCACAAACAAATTAATACTTGAAATAATAATCTTTTCCTTTTATAAATCCGCAAAAATGCGTTAGAATTCTTCGTCTGAAAACGTGCTCTTTTTGAAAAAAAAAGCGTTAAAAGAACCTGTCATTTTTTTGTATTCCCCAATGCCGATTTATGAGATAGTTCGGGTATAATTCGAAATTTACGGTTGGTCATATGATAAATGAAGGTACCATTAGATATCTAGTCAATCAAGTTCTGTGTTTCTGATAGTACCAGTGGATAATAAGGATCGAATGAAAAAGAAGATTTTAAAATTTGACCTTTAACTGTTTAGATTTTAACCAGATTTTGTAATGTGAAATAAAATTAGAAAATAAATCTTTTAACCCATAACAACAAAAAAATCCGAAAAATTGTTTAGCGTCGTTTTCTGGTGTCCTAGGAGACCATAATTACTTGTTATCAAAGATATTGTAATTTTTGGTGACAAAAGCTGTCAGGTATTGCCGCGGGTAAACTCGAAAAAACTACTGACAGGAGCTGCCATACAGTTTTTTCATCTAGAAACCATTTGTAATACAAAATTGCGCGTTTGTGATTGGTGGAAATTAAGACGAGTGAAATAGTCGCTCAAAAATAGTAATTTCCCAGAGCATTGTATAAAAATAAACATTTTTTAAAAGAATTATTTTATTGATTTTTTAAAATTTAAACTCATTGCAAATTTAGCCGTTATCCATTTAAAACTTTGAGTTACGACAATGGTTCTTAATATATTATGAAAGTTTGGTTTGCTCGGGAAAACGCTTCTCGTAAGTAGTTACGGAAAAGTGCTAACAATGGCAGAAATTTCCCGGAAGTGCTTTTAAATTTTCACATACATTTCCGACAACCACCATCATTGCTAGTGGAGATAGAAATTGACTTATTTACTCCTTTGTTACTTTGGAAGAAAGAAAAAGCATTTTATTATCATTATTTTCAAAACCGCAGCAATTGATTTATTTATTTTTATGACTATTTCAATTCTAGTTTCATTTATTGTAAACGAAGGAGTTTTTGCGACCCTTAGAGTAAATAAAGCCGCCGAAGATACGTTTTGAGGGGTCGATATTGGTTTTTTACGATTTGTGGCTGAAATATGCATCCTATCGAAAAAAGTTCAATATAAAAGTTGTAGGTAATTAAAAAATCTAAAACTTTTGTATTAATCATTTTTCAACATAACCTCAAAAGTATCGAAGAAAACGCTAAAACAGTTTTTTTGTTTTTAAAATATTTATTATTGATTTTATATGAATTTAAATTAAAAGAAAAGCCAGTAATTAAAAAAAAGCTCGTAATATTCTTAAACTAAAACAGTACAATAAAAAAATAGTTGCGATAGCCCACAGAAAGCTTTGAAGATACATTTTAGGGGTTGTAAGATAAAATTGAGGTCAAAAAATAAAAGTTTCTCAAACTCACAAAAATAACTCTGCAGGACGAGATCGAAACTTGGAACGAGTCAGCGAAGGGCCATTATTTTAAACCATCGTAAAATCGTCTAGCCGAGCCGGAACAGGCCATCCTTCCGTGTCCTTGATGTCCTGTTCTGATCCATTTTATTACCTACCAGCAGACGTTTTTGGACCTGAAGAATGGACCCATAAAAATTAACTTAAGGAGAACTGAGGGGTGGAATTGTGCTATCCTCAGCCCTACAAACGACCGACGAGCGTTCTTTTTTTACAAATGAGTTTAATTTCACCGAAAGTTTGATAGCGCCGTCAATTTTGACGCAGATAATAAATTATTAAAAATAAATTAAATAAGAGTGTCTTTTCCAGTTAAAATTTGTTGAAAAGTAATTAATTTTTTGTTGAAAATTGATTTTACGGTGATTCAATGTACGATGTCGACTTTATTTAATTTTCTAGAGTGAATTGATATGTATGCAGGGTGTCCTTACATATGGTGCAAGCATTTGAGCCATAGATTAAAAAAAATTATACTTAACCATATTATGATAAATTGGTTAGATTTTACACTCGTATTTGATGTTAAATCTCGGTTGATATATTTTTAAACTGCACTCTACACAGTGCACTGAGATCCTCGTACGATCTTTATGAAAAGCCATATTTCGAATACGCAAAAAATAGATTTTTCATAAGTACTTTTATAGTATTCTCAATAGGATGCCCATATCTTCTTTAATATATATATATATATATATATATATATATATATATATTTTATCTTCTTTAGTAATCCTCTTAGTTTGTTTCGTAGTTTTTGAAAGTTTTTCTAAGAACAACTTCCATTTACCTTTCTTAGTAACTTGTTTCTTTTTGCTTTTGTTCTTTTTTATGTATTGAGAATTGGTCAAGATTTCATTTAAGATTTTTTTTGTTTCAAAAATGATTGGCCATGGTCTAAAATGGATAGTTCGGAAATTACAAACATAAAACAAATAAATTCCAAGTTTCGAGGCCTATAACTCGAAAACAAGGGTTTCTGTATTAGAAAACTTTATAGTGCTACTACTATTTAGCCCCGAACCATTTGTTCACGACTTTTTCCCATTAGTTTCGTGATTTTTATCGTGAAATGTTATTTATAAAATAAAAACTTTTTAATACCTACATGATTTATTTTAATAGCTATTTATCAAATACTATTAAAGAGCAAGGTTTGTATGTACGTATGTGTGTATGTGTGTCCGAAGGATCTTAAAATCCACTCATCAGAATTCAATGCTACTTTCAAGGTAGACTAATTCCTATCTAAACCGGCAAAAAATGTAGTCTGCGAAAAATCGATCTTCCGAGATATTTGCAAGAAAAGTTTTTTAGTTTATTTCCTAGCAACGTCAGACAACACAGAGATAATATAACCTGATAAATATTAGTTTAATTTGTTAGTTTTTGGCATTGTCAAAAGTAGTTAATTGTCAATTATCGATAATCGATGGAAATCATCATATCATAAGATATGGTAAAATTTTCGCTGGAGTCCCGCCGGAGTGTCTTCGTCCCATAATAAAACCATTGCGTAGTATTCTTCCAATTTTAATGAAGCAGAGCTCGATTTCCTTTTATTGGCGCACATCTGCAAATTCCTTCGTTTCGCATTACTAGCTTTCCTACTAGACTTGAAAATAATATATTTAAATGGATCAAAAATTATTTTCCACTTCATAAAATACATCTCTTGCATTTTTTTGCAACGGTGTTCCACATTGTTTTCACATCTAGTTCTTTGTAATTTTCACCGTTTTCTTTCTTCATATTCCACGCCCAATCTTTCAGGATTAGGTTTAGTTGCTCTAAAATTGTAGTTTCCAAAAGCTCGTATTTCTTTGCCTTGCAGAATTCCGTAAACTGTTTCCATATTGACGTATAGGTTTTAACGGTATTGTACCGATCAATATTGGTCATAGAATCACTTCCACAGCGACTTATTTTCACTACATAAGCTGACTAGCACTGTTTAAAAACAATACTACAAAATTTATTGACAATAAAATCAGAAAAATTATTTAGCGTGGTTTTCTGGTATCCTAGGAGACCATAATTACTTGTTTACTTGTTATCAAAGGTATTGTAATTTTTGGTAACAACAGCTGTCAAGTTTTGCAGCGGGTAAGCTCGAGAAAACTGCTGACAGGAGCTGTTATATAGTTTTTTCATCTAGAAACCATTTGTAATTCAAAATTGCGCGTTCGTGATTGGTGGAAATTAATTAATTAAATTATATACTCATTGGGCTGCTTAAAAAGGTAGATTTGAATATTAAGAGCGAAGTTCGTTGACAAGGTACTGATAAGTATTAAAAGTGCAATTTTAAGACACGCATGTGAAAGTTTGCAGGACTAGCGAAGCTGTTAAGAAAAATGCTTTCCTGGAAAGTATACTGAAAATATATTGTTGCCTATTTTCAGGGAAAATCGAAGGTTTGGAAGTCTTCATCTTTGTTACGATTAAATAGCGACGTAGATATCAGCAAGCATTTTAAGCTTATTGCGTTTCTGAAGCATCAAGGAGGTTACCAACCCAAAAAATCAAAGATCTTGGCCAGAGACCAAATTGAACAGTTTTTGAAGTGCGCACCGGATGATGAGTATCTTATGATGAAAAGTAGCTATTATTTTGGGAATATTTAGTGCCTGCCGTAGAGAGGAGCTTTGCTAGTTGACTCTCGACAACTTGGAAATTATGAGCACTTCCAGTTCAATATTGGTTAAGATATTAGATACCAAAACCAAGGTTCCACGAAATTTCACTATCGCTGAAGAATTTTATTTGGATTTTTACCGGAGACAGGTGGCTCTTCGTTCAGCAAATGAGGAACATCGGAGGCTGTTCCTAAAGTATGTGAAAAACCTTGTCAGAATAAATACGTTTGGAAAAATTCCTGCTGCTATTTCTAAATTTCTGCAACTTGTAGAAAAAATTTATTTCGGTGTTTTGTATTTTTCTTTTTAATACACTTCGAAAACAATTTTTTTATAAAGATCGTTTTTTTACATCCGTTTCTTTAGTGGGTTTTTCAGCTTGTCAGTAATTTCTCCCTAGCTCGTTTATTTAAATCATAAATCTCGAATGTTATCCCAAATGTCTGTAATCAGTAATAAAAAAACATATCGAGAAATCTGTTAATGACAAAATCGATAAATACGGCTTGTAGACCTATTTTTATCCTACCCCTAATTTTACTCCCCTCGAATAAATATTCTAGTCGTATGTCGGAGAGAGAGCTTCCATTTCCACAATTTTTTTTGTCCTCTAATGTCAAGAACATCCCTTTCAATTATTAATTGCCTGGTTTGTTTTTTGACATAAACGAACGTAACGATGTTACGATCTGATAGACCTAATAATTCAAGGCTGACCAGAAGCCAATGGTTGATTGTTTTTCTTGTAGTTTTTTGTTTGTTTGTGTTCTTAATTTGTTTTCGCTTTGTTGATTATTTTGTCGTATTTTCAGAATGAATACAAATTCTTTTACTCCTACATTTTTTTGAGTGCTCGCTCAAGTAATTTTTTTTGTGTCCCACAATTTAGGTCATATTCAGGGTCCGGCAAACCTCTGTCGAATTATTTTCATGTATACAGGTCCATTAGTAGATTAGGCAAATGGAATGCCATACTTTTTTTTACATTTTTAGAACCGACATAGTTAATACTACATACCTCTAAAATTTTTTTGTAAAACTCCCAGCCATATCGGAGAAAACAACTTTTTTCCAAAAATATTTGAATTTGCTCATCCCTTTTTAAAAAACTTTTTCAGATTTAACGCTAAAGTTTTAAAATGACCAATGTACAAAGAGAAAGAACTGAAGATTCTTTTAGACTCAGTTTGAAATTTTTATTGTACAGGGTGGCCTATTTTTCGTCATATAAAAGAAAAAACCATTTTCGGTAAAAGTATAACTATTGTTCAAATTGATCAAATACAGGGTGTTATATATAGGCATTACGGTGAAAAAATAACGTAAAATTTCAAAAAAATAAAAATATCTAAATATCTCGAAAACTAAAAAGCTTAGGGAATAGGAAGAAAGTTTATCTTATTTTTAACGTATAACCTATAAATGCAACAAAATATTGGGTCGTCCATAAGAAATAATATAACTTTGATACGCCACACTTTTTTGGAACAATAATAATAATAATAATAATTCAAAATAATTTTAAAATGTAGCCTTTATAATAATAATAATAATAATAATATACTCCCTGTAATTCACTCCCTTACCCCAGAAGCTCTGCAGCTTGTGCGAGGGAGGGACGGCTATTATTATTATTTGCCGTGGCGCTCTGGGGCGACTTACTGATGCTTGATGGCGCATTTGCTTTACAGTTGTGGGAAAACCCAGAAAAACCACACAACACCATCATCGACAACGATGGACTCCTCCAGGATTTTTAAATCATTGCAGCGTAAACTAACATCAAAGTAATTAATGTTAAATACGCTACAAATCAACCCACATATCCATGAATAAACAAAATTTTTAAAATATTAACCGTTTAACCACAATGGACCGTCGCATTCACCGTGACTCACCCTGTATAGTTGGGAATCTGACGCCTCCGTTTTAATGATGCTCTATGCAAGTCGCGAAAAAACATGAAATCCTGTAAAACGACCTGCCGGATTCGAATTTTTTGTTCGCCATAACATGACATTTTTGAAAAAACTGAAAATTTTCATTAAAATAATATATTTTGCAAACTTATGTTACGTTATGAATTTTGGATATGATATTTTTCAATACTTTCCTGACCTAGTTTCATAACAATAAAAAATATAGGACGTCACATAAAATAGAATACACAAAATATCGTCAATTTGCAGCGTAAAATAGTGAGTAGAGGAAACTTTTTTATCTTTGGAGACAGATAACAAGTATAAGCGAAAAAAATGTTGCCAATAGAGCAAGGAAACTTTTTTACTTAAACTTTTTTTTATACGACGTTTACTATATACTTTTTTAAAAAGAAAATTGCCGCTGTTAGTGCGATACAGCGAATGAAGCGAACAGTGTGTCAGAGAGAGTGTGTCATCGTACGTGCAACAAAGATGACGCGCATTACAATATTATTATGATACTATAGGTATATACATTTTATGGGATTGGGAATTGACAGAAACTAGGACAGAGGTTTGCCAGATACTGTATGGGGTGTTAATTCTTGTACATTTTAAAACACAGTGCTTGAATAGAGAAAAAAATTATTTTGAAAAAATACCTGTAATCAAAGGAGATATTATTTTCCGCAAATCGGTAGGAAATTTTGACATTCCAGACAAACTTTCTTAAAGAAAAAGTCAAGATTTCCTAACTGTTAGGAAATGATATTTCCTTACAGTTGTTAGTGTTCTACATAAATGATTGTTGATAAGGAATTAATTTTATATTTTGAAAACCTCAATGCATTGCAGAATACATTTTAAATTTAGTTTGCTATATTTACAGTTATTTGACAGTTAGTACAATTATTGAACATTGGAGGAACATTATTAGAACTATGAGAAACGTTCTGGACAAAATGCGGGGTAGTAGGGTTATTTTGTTGAACATTTTGTACTGTGAAAATTATATTTGCCACCTCGGCCTTATTGTTAAGAGATTCTTCAATATATCCTTCAGCAACGTTTGATAACTTCCATCCGCCATGCCTCTTTAAACTAGTTATGTCGGCACCCGAGTCAACCAATATTGTTGCAGAAGACCGAAGAAAGCAGTGACCAGTATATTCTTAAAAGTGCTTAAGTGCTTAAAAGCTTATATTCTAGGTCTTCTATATCGTGTAGAGTCATTCGGACTAATTCATCCTTTCTACAGGCCCCAGAAATGCCAAATATTAAAGCCACCTAAAAAATAAATAAATATGTAATCTAAATAGAAATAAAAAACTTGTAAATTACCTTTATCATTAAATTTTCTTTATCTGGAGCTTCCTGGATAAATTTTTCGATTTGTTCCTTCGTTAAAATCTTAGATTTCTTTGCCCTATATCCTTCAATAAAGAACGAATTTTTGAATATGTAGATATTGTGTTTAATTGCAAGGGTTGACTTCAACATTGAATAATTCGCCCTTAATGTTGAAGATTTCATCTTTAAACAAAGGTCTAGGAAGTATGCTATTACAACATTTTCCGAGAAAGAACTCGTGTTTTTACTCTTGCGATAGTCCATAAAACGTGTATATGCATATTCGTACTTTTCGCTTGATTTCTTTGACAATAATTCTAATGAAGCAGTATTCACTGCCTCAACCAGCTCTGGAGGAGTCCCAGGAATGGAAAATTCATCATCACTTATCATTTTACACTGTTTTGCGTTCAAAAACACCAGCAATTAAATTTATATGCGTCGAGTTTGACAATTCAACATTAATACGTTTCCATAGTAACGCAACCAATTTTATTACGAATTTCATAGCACCATTTATTTGTGAATAAAATTATTCGCGATTTTTTCAAAATTAATTAATATCTATCGAATTTTAAACGATTTGCGGAAAAATAGTATGTTTACCTCGTAGGAAAAGACACTTTCCTGTATTGCTAAGTCTCGACTTAGTAATATTCACAGTCGTTCAGGAATGTAGACTTTTTCCTACTCGGTAAACAATGTACTATTTCTTATTTTATTTTTTAAATTGAGACTCAGGTCACTGAATTTCCAAGCCACAAAATTCCAGATGTTGTACCTTTAGAATTTGTGTTTTTCGGGAAACTTGATAGGAAGCAGGGGCGAGTCCAGGGGGGTCTGTGGGTGATGCAGCCCCCCCATCCCCTTTAGGTCATGCTTTTTAATTAGAGAAAGGTTACAAGAAGCCGAGAGGTCTTTTTCAACCATTCGAAGGATGAAGGACTGGATGAGAACAACCATGAGAGAGGATAGACTTGTAGCATTAGCACTGCTAAACATTCACAGAGGAATTGCGCACAAAGTTGATGCAAAAAAGTAGTTGGTAGTAGGTTTGCTAAAATGAAGAAAAGGAAGTTGGACTTGGTTGTTTAGGCCAAAACATGTTTTTGCCACTTCAAACCTACATAAAATTGTCCAAATAGCAGTTTCATTTATGTTAAATTATCTCATTTTGGACAAAGCGAGCAATGTCCTCAACAGTTTAAGTTTTGAGACAATTTTGTAACATTTAAGTTAATTAGGTTTGAAATCATTTACATAACAATAACATTATGAAAAATGTACTAATATGATATAAAACTGTACCAAGATGTTTATTAATTAAAATAAAAATCCAAATGTATCGTATTTGAATATCCTAAAAAGAAGTTTTCAAGTAATGTATTTAATAATAAAATTTCTGGTGGAGGCCCCTCGGTCCCTCCGCTGAGCAGAGGATATTCCACAACCGACCCTCACCCTCCGGCTGAATCCGCCCATGATAGGAAGTGGTTAAATTTTGTAGTATTTGCTCACTTTTTGTATTTGTAGTAGAGTTTACGCCAGATAATTTATTTTCTTATCCAGCGTGAAATCGCGATTCTGTCACATAAAAACATCCGGACTTCCTCCGATAACATACGTGTTTCCGCCGTCCATTTTTCCTTTTAACTAAGAAATTTTTCCGTATCCCAAAAAGAATTTCCATTAATCTAAACTTTTTAAACTTTTCGTGTACTTCGTCCGCTCCGTCGAATTAGATTCAATGATTCGCAGCAAGAAAAACGTTTTCCAGTGACTTCCGGAACTGCTGCTTAATACGGAAGGCGTATATCTAGTAAGTGAAACGAACGACTCTCAGTGCGGTACGAATGAGAAATAAATTTAAATTTTCCTGAAGTAAGTCGTAAAAATACACTTTTACGATGCACATATTTCACGTTCAGGCATTAAAAATTATCAATTATTTTAGAAGAAATTAAGAAAGTATTGAAGTGCTCTAAAATGCTCTAAATTTACCAACTGATCGACTGCTCACGCGCCAAATCCATGATAGTTCCACAGTTGGTCCTATTTTATTTATTTTATATACCAGAAAACTGTTTATGAAAAAGAAAAATTGAAATAAATTGGCTACTTTTAATACCATGATAGTTTCTGTGGTCTCCCTAGATGACTGGCCTAATAAAAAGATTTCTATCCAAAATATCAACCTTCTTTATACAGCAAACCAGTCAGTCAACAGTTCAGCATTATGAACTTCACCCTTTTCGTCGTGACCCTTTTTATCCTTCATCAAAGACCGTATTACCTCCACTGACAAGTTGACTTCCACCCAGACTTAATTATATTTCGGATTTAGCCAGAATATTTTTATTGTATTATTTATTAATAGTAGTCCATTGAAGTACAACGGGGTTTTAAAAGAAATGTTTGCAAATTTGCAATAATGCTTAAATATAATTTCACTCACGCTTTAAACTTTCAACTGAAACTCCCGGACTACAATAAAAGACACAAATTTAAATCAAAGTTGAGGTTAATTTTTTCTGGAAAGATTTCGTCGCCTCTCGGTGGATCGTTGAGGGTTTTCTACCTGACTTTTAGTCTGCTTTATAGTCTCCTTGATGGGGATTATATTCCCAGAAAAAACTTTGACGGATAAATTCCAGTTTAGTGAATAGAGATGAGTGTTTGAGCAACTGGTGTTCGGCAGGGGAAATGCCGTTATGTCGAAGAATGAAAAAATGTAAAAATAATGTTTCCTTATTTTTCTTTCTTCTTAAATTACGCGTTTACCTCACTGGATTATGAAACTAACATTTACAGTTTAGTCTCTGGAACAAAGTCCTTCAAACACTTTTTTATCCTTCAGGAGTTAAATTCTTCGTTTATTAAAAATAAAAATCCTAGAAAATATTTTAAAGAAACCATTAAGGAAATGATTAATTTCACAATACGCAGAAACTCAAAATAAAACATCAACAGCGTTTTCCCGGCCTACACCAACTCAAAATTATTAGACGAAACCCATTGGCGGGATCTGGAGCGCATGTATTGTCAAAGCGAAAAGGACGAACTCTTCACGAATCTTAAGCAGGACAAGGACGGTTGCGGGCAAGCCTCCTGAATGCTGGCTGAACGTCAGTAGGCCGTCGAGCGACGTTGCGATACGTAATCCCGAAAATCCTGGAAATAGAATTTTTTTAACAAGATTCTTAAAATGTTTTGAAGTTTTAATGTGCTGTGAGTGACAATTCGGTGGCTTACGTTGGATTTATAGTGAGTTTTTTGGAGTTTTCGAGGAGTTGAAGAGCAAAAAAAAAGGTAATTGATTTGCGGACGGAGCGAGATATCAACTGGTGGGTGTTTTTAAAAATTTATGTTGCAAACAGCCAGACGGTTGATATTATGTATGAGATCGGTTGATGGTTTTGAAATCCATTTTGTTGTTCGAATATTTATAAATTTTTTCAGTTATTTCAGTGAAAAATATTTATCATGCATGAAAGTTACCCTACAGAGCGTCTGTAAACCCATCTCCTTCCCTGTACCTGGTGAGGTCACTTGATGTGGAAAAAGAGGTTGAAAAAATATAAAAAATAAAATAATTCAAACCATAAACAATGAAGTTTACCTGGAGTTTTTAGAAAATCAGCCACTGCAAGATTTCCTTAAATATTCGCCATAGAGTGTGGAACTTGCACCACGAGGGTGGATTGAAAGTGGAAGGCCCATACGGTGGCCAGCAAGATGTCCGGTCTTAACTAAATCATGGTTGCCTACCATATGCGACGTTGCCATACCTCAACTGGCTTTTGACATTTAGTTTGTTTCATTTAAAAAAATAATTGCTTTCTAACTTTAACATTTGAGTGAGACATGTGGCAAATATGTAAAAATTTATTATACGGTGGTAGGGTGAAAAAATTTTCTTAAATTTAACCTTCAAAATTCTTTCTCATCTGTTGGAATTAAGGTCTAAACTCGCCTCAAATAACCCGAACAAGATAACATCCAAGCGGCGCACATCAACACTAAGTGACTCCTTATCACTTATCGCAAATAACATTAGGGCCAAAGGACTAAACGTCAAGTGCACAACAAAAGTGGGATCACGCGGTATAATTTAGGACTCGGATGAGGAGTCCTTTAGGAAAAACCCTCCTTTTCCGTGCCCTCTTTCGCTATTCTCTTGGGAAATGGAAGAAAGATGGATGGATCGACGGTGGACAGCGACATTTTTTACCACACAACGAATACATCGTTATATTTGATTACCTGTGGAATGAAGGTATTTGGGGTTCCAGTGGTGTCTTTTAGATAAGGGATGTGGTCAAAATAATTTCAAGTAAATACCTGGCGGGTCCAATGCTATTTTCAGACATCGTTTAAAGATACGATGTCGAGCTGTCTACTTCTTACTGACGAGGCAAAATAATGCCGAAACCGGTCTTCGAATGACGGCTCCTTGAATAACAAAATCAAAGGGTTGGTTGTGCTAATATGGCTTTCCAACACACGTTTTGACTGATGTAATTCAATGCCTGTGGGGGTATTGTTTTCAGTCAAATCGTGGGGCAACCAATATCTAATTTTATATTAGAATTTTTGTGGTACTGACTTTGAGGATTTTGCATTTTCTTTGAATTTCAAGTATATTTTTAAAAAATTTTTGACAATGATACACTACGAGAAAAAATATAAAAAAATCGTAAAAGTAGATTTTTATTGGCCGTACGAAATGGTGTAAAAAATTTTCCCGCAGATCCACAAAAAACTCAAAAAATCGATTTGTAGGTTAAGGGAATTTGTTTGGTTTGTTATTCATCCGTGATGTATTTCAGTTTTTTTAACGCGGGAGAAAGAAAATAAAAACAAAAAAAATACACTTTTTCCACCGAGAAGGGAGGGGGCTTAGGGATATTCGAATCTTTAGGGTCTTTCACCTCGTAACCTGCGATACTGTTTCTGATAGACTTTGATGAAGTTTGTATTCTAGTCTGTATTATAGACACACATTAAGACACCCAGTATAACTTAATGATTTCTTGGGTATCGTGCTGAAAAAACGTTAAATTTTAATTAGAGGTCTGTATATTACATAAAGACTTTGGAAGCTTATAAAATGGTCGTTTTAATCAAACTTTTTCTTTTTGTTCCTACATCTATTTACACGCAAATCCAAAGAAAAATCGATGGATTCTATTTAAAACTCTTAAATAGATTGAGAAATACTATTAAAATTTTCCTCCTGTATTAGAATTATGGTTTTTTAACAAAATAGTACAATAATGCAAATTATACAATAAGAAATCACATACTATTAAACGAGCAAGGTTTGTATGTGTGTATGTATGTGTGTCCGGAGGATCTCAAAATCCACTCGTCAGAATTCAATGATACTTTTAGGTTAGACTAATTCCTCTAAAACGGCAAAAAATGCAGGTCTCATGTCAAGACATTTACATTTGCATAACAATTGGCGCCCAACGTGGGGCTCGAAAAAAAAACAGGGCCTAAAACATAATTTATAAATTAAAATGGATTTAAGAAACATGATGAGATGTTTTATGGAGAAGATGGAAAATATGGGTCAGAATATAAAACAAGACATGGGGAAAATAGAAAATAAAATGGAAAGTATGGGACAGGACATAATGGAAAATATAAAACAAGAAATAGAAATAAATATTAAGAAGAACAGAGAAGAATTTATGGAGAGAGTAAATAAATTTGAAGAAAATTGCATGAAAGAAAATAGACAGATACAAGAAGAAGTAGTAAGCATCAGAAAAAAAGTGGAGACAATCGGATTGAGAGTTCACCAGGAATATGATGAAGTTGTCCAAAGAATAGAAGAGGTGAAACAAGATATGGGAATTATGGCTGTTGCAATACAGAGGGAACTCAAAGAATACGAAAAAGAACTTAAAGTTGATGTTGAGAAAATGAGTGAAGACAATCAAGAAAAATTGAGAAAACTGAAACAAGAAGTAGATGAGAATGGAAAACAAATAAGAAATATAAAAAGGAATATTCAAGAAGGAAATATGACAGAAGAAATGCAAGAAATAACAGAAAACAGAATCAAACAGATGGAAGAAGATGTAAGAAATAATACAGATAAAGAATTGGAAGAAATAAGAAGAGAGAATAGAGGGAAAATGATGGCAAGAATAATAGAAGAATTACAGTAGCAGAATAATAAGAAAAGTGGTAAAAATTTAGATAAATCCTTAAAAGTAGAAATTTTAAAGAATAAAAACAGGTCAGGTCAAAACTATCACAAATGGAAGATCAAATTAAAAAAAAAAATTAAATAATTTTTTTTGGACATTGTAAGAAGATTGTAATATAGAAGATATAAAAAGGTATTAAAAATAAAAAAAAGGGAAATTATAGAAATGGGGGGATAAAATAAAATATATGAATATGATTATGACTAAATGAAAATATAAGAATTATTAATAATGAAATAAAGGAAAAATTATAGAAATGGGGGGAAGAATTATAAATAAATGAAATGAAATTTATGATTATCATGAATATAAAGGTGCAACATTTGTAAAATTCGTTGAACTTTTCTTATTCATTACTTAGCAAGAAAAGTTCAACGAAATTTTAGGGAATGTGGTTATGATGTTAAAATGGGGCCAAATTTGTAAGTATTTTAAAATAAATTATAAAAGAAAAATTATGTGAAAAAGACTTAATAAAAATAGATAGTAGGGTTGACAGGTTTTAGAGTTGGAAGTTTATGTTAATGTTAATTTTTTAGAATATGTCAAATGTGAAAATAAAGTTTATTAAAAGTATTTTGAAGACATTTACATTTGCATAACAATATAAAATAGTTTTGGTTTCAATCATCCTATTTGTTGATGCCGTTGACACAAAAGTAAAAAAAAAATAAAAAGTATTTCAAGTAATTTTACAAACATTTTCTACATTTTTTTATAATTTCTCACGCTTTTTTCCTCATTTTCTCGCCAGCATTTTTTTTATAAATTTCGAAAATTCAAATTTTGATTTTTGCAGCGCTACAAGAAATGGTTGAAAATGAACAAAAGTTATGTGTTTTTTTGCAAGTTTTAGAGTGGGACAAGATAATAGTTATTTATGCACCAAGTGCGTTATATAGATCCTAACGCCCGGAAGGTAACAGTCAGCCAGCCAGCCAGGTTGAGTACTCTAATGTTTCATTAGAGTACTCAACTTTTTGTGTTATACGGTTGGTAATATGAATCAACAAATGAGATGAATTGACATTTATCTATTGAAATTAAATCTCAAATCTGTCAAATTTTAAAAATTCTACAACAGTGCTACCAACTCAGTTTTTTTAAAGGAAACTTCTCTATAATATGCAAAGTATAAATTTATTAAAAAATTAATAAAATGGCAAAATATAAAAAGTATTATAAGCAACTTATTTCATATGGCTCTTATGACACTCGTCCTTTAAAAAACTCATCGCTGTGCGATTCGTTTTTTAAACTTGGACTCGTGTCATAACAGAATGCCATATGAAATGCGTTGCTTAATATACTATTATGCAATTAATAATACTAATAACTACAGAGCGTGAGTTATTTGCGACACCTAATCTATTGCCTGTTAAAATGGACACTTGTCAAAATGTGCAAAAAATATGTGTAATAGTTTTGGATTTAATTATCTTTTCCAAGTTAAATATTCGTATGTCTATGCTAGACTTAATATTGAAACTCGGTTTGTTAAATTTAATAAATTTTCGGGCAAATATGGTTTTGGCGAAGAACATCGTGACTTCTTTTTTTAAATGAAACATGTAAATGTTTGTTATCGTTATACAAAATGCATGATAGAATCAAACATTTTTGTAGGTCCGGATATTTTAACTTAATTGATCACATAAATATTCATTCAATTTGTAGTAAGCCTTTTGAAGTAATAGTTTTTTTAACAATTTTTATAAATATTTTTAAAGAATCCACCTTTCTTATACCAATATGCAGGTGATTGAACATTTTCTTCCCTGTATACACAATAGAGATTATGTACCAGACTGGAAGAGGGTATAGGCAAGGGAAGATATGGAAAAGGAAAGCTACCAGAGCTAAATTGGCAAATCTCGTATGCCAAGACATTGCTCTACCCCACCGTGAGCATTTAAAGAAGAAGCAAGTTCATAGAGGCAGTACAGAAAGTCTCCTTTCATGAGTTCTATCCATCCATCTGTTCGGTGGGGGTGTCGATACACTGCAACCTGTAAGATCTATTGTTCCCCCTCCATCCGTTAAGGATGCCTCAACGATTAGAGCAGTTATTACAGTCCTATTGCTTTCAAAAAGTTAAGGATATCGGTAGGCTTCAGGTTAGGTAAATCTCCCTCTTCTATTAGATATTCTCCGAGGCATTGTGTCCTCGGCTTTTGCAGGGTTATGCATTCTGAAAGAATGTGTGTTCTAACAGCCAAGAAATCCAGTTACAAAGAGGGGTTGGAGGAAAACAGTGAGGAAATAAGAGAATGCTAAGCCAAGAAGAAGACACATCAGAAATGCAGGTGTTTTTAATTTTAAGTTGATTCGTTGTACTAAAAAATTCAATTCCAACCACAGTATGGTGATGCATATCGTTATAAAAACGTGTGGTGGAAACGTAGTTATTTTTTTATACAAATCATTAACGTGTGATATCTACAGAGTTATTTAAACAAGTTCTGAATTGTCAATAGAAACCTGAATAACAAACAACAAAATTATTTACAACGAAATCCCAAAATACCCCTAAATTACCAGTAGTCACGACTCTATAAATTTTTCAAAACCAACACTAGTTGCTTCATTTATGTGTGAAATATAATCCACTCCACAATTGATTGACATCGTTTAATGGTTGATGTTCAATAAAAAATCATGTACGAGATTTTATTTTATGTTTTTCACTGTAAAATATCGTTTTTAATTAAAGTTATTATTATTTAAAATTGGTGTCATTTGTAATTCATTTCTGTAGTCACAAAAAATATATTAACTCTCAAAACTACAATCAATGATTTGTTGTCTAATTATTACAAGCCTGGTTAACGTACAAGCTACATTGCAATTTAATCACTGAAACTCTAAATTGTTTATATACATGTTAACACATTCCACCGTAGTTAATATAATTACAACTGCGGTTTATATATTATTATACTCACAAGGCTAATTAATAATGCTTTTATTCGAACCACATGCAATACTCATGTTTTAAAAGGTCTGATAATTGGATTTAGACATGAATTTTTTGAAAAAATCATGAGGTGTGCAAATATTATTTATAAATTAGGAACCGGCTGAAAGCAGAGAAAAGTAAATGTTTACCTGTTAACCTTCACGTAGATGGATGGCACTTCTATATCAATTATTGACAGTTTTAAAGTTCCGCTCAAGAATATGGGGTATATCGAGTTGGTGTTCATTTTTCTTATTTTGCAGGAAAATAAAGAATCGCAACATGGCAATTAAGAATTATCTGTTAAGAAATTCTCAATTGCTGCGTTGCCATGTACGAGCATTTTCCCCCAGGCAGTTGATAAACGTCAACAACAGCTGCAGCCAATTGAAAATTAACACTGACAGCTTTTTTAATTTTCCCGCCTACTTTCAAGCCAATCGCCAATCAACTTTTTATTTATCTCCCTATCAGTAGTTCAAGTAGATGTCGCCCACTCCGTGATTTTCGCGAATTAATTAATAATTTGTCATGTTATAAATATACTTAAATTATATACTCATTGGGCTGCTTAAAAATGTAGATTTGAATATTAAGAGCGAAGCTCGGTGACCAGATATTAATTTTTAAAATGCAAATGGTTGATGTGTATCAGTATCGTTTACATATTCAAAACGTATAGTGGGTAATAACTACTCATTAAGAAGGAGTTTTTAAAGGTTTGAATAAATCAGGAAGCATGCAATACGTAAATACTTTTTAATTGTACCGCAGTTATTAACAAGATCGTAAAAACTGGTATTAAAAATGTTCCAGGTATTTTATTTTAATAATTTATTGTTAGCCGAGGAAGCAGTGAATTTTTATCGCACTTCAATTTTTGCTCTTATTTTCCCGGGTTTGAAAATTTGTCACATGATAATAATTTTATAGAAAATACACGACTGCCTAACATTTAAATTCATGAAGGAGAGAAATAGCATCATGTGCGTATTTAGATGCCGGATTTAGCGCGCCTCACGATCATTAGACGAGTCATAATATAGGCTATCTTCTGATAAAGTTTCATGATTGCAAAAATAAGGGAAATTTTTCACCTGTCACATATTAATTAATATAAAATTAAGATATACAATAATGTAATTATGTCACTTGGTAAGTTTTTGATTACACAAATTAGGTAAGTATTATTAAATGAATATATTAATATATGTAAAATGTTATTAAATACAATGTATTAATTAATAAATAATACAAAGTATTCATTGTAAATGATATTTTAATGATTTAATAACTTTAAACAACATCACTGATCATAGGGCTACAATACTAGGTTTACCTATTCAAACATTAAAAAAACCAGATATTAATATCTCAAGTAAAAATATATTTTATACAAATTATGAAAACTTGAGAAATGAATTATATAATTACGATTGGGATAACTTTTATAACATAACAGATGTTAATACTCTAGTAAGTAAATGTATCTTATTATTGAGGGAATTAACAATAAAAAATACTTTTAATAAAAAAATAAGAAAAGAAAACATTAAACGCAAACAATGGATCACTGCAGGTATTGTAAATTCAGTAAATGAAAAAAACAAATTATATCATATATTTAAATTAGATCCACAAAATGAGCAAAAAAAAGTATCTACTTTGATTATAAAAAAAATTTAAAAATATTGATAAGAAACGCAAAATGTAATTATTTTAAAAACTTAATTAACATAAACAAGAACACTTCAAAAAATTTATGGAATGTCATTAAAAATATTAGTTTAAATAGTAACAAGAAAGAATCCAAAGAAATAGTAACTGTACTAGCTAAAATATTCGAAAAAGCATTAAAAAACAGAGTATCAAAATTTTTTAATGATTGTAATATCACATCAGAAAAACAATTTGGTTTTAGAGAAGGTTTATCAACAAATGTTGCTATAGGAAATCTTGTTTCTGAAATAACTAAATGCTTGGAAATTAACAAACCTGCGTTTTTCTTGACCTTGCCAAAGCCTTCGACACGGTGAGCCATACACAGATGTTGGATGCTTTGGATGCTGCAGGTATTCGTGGGGAACCTAAAAAATTATTTGCTGACTATTTATCAAATAGAAGACAAGTGGTAAAGATAGATAACGCACTTGGCAAAGAAAAAATAGTTAACTACGGTTTACCACAAGGGACTGTTTTAGGTCCAATTTTGTTCACATTATACATTAATAATATTCTGACATCAACTTCAAGTGGGCAATTATTTAGTTTTGCAGATGACACTGCCGTTTTATACAGCGACACTGATTGGGGCCGTTTAAAAAATAATGCGGAAGCAGATTTATATAAAATTTTTGATTGGTTTAAACACAAATTACTAACTATAAATTATGAGAAAACGTTTTTTATGCTTTTTTCAAATAATTCTAGATGTCTCCCCATATACCAGTCTTTAACTATTCAAAATAATTCTGAAAAAATATTATTAAAATCGAATAGCAGTTTTAAATATTTAGGAGTTACTAAAGACTCACATTGACAATATAACTAAAATACTAAGACAACTTTTATACCGTTTCAAATATTTAAAAAAAATTATAGACCAAACACATTTAAAAATACTGTACTATTCTTTAGTTGAATCAAGACTTCGCTACGCTATACTAAGTTGGGGTGGTGCTGCATTTGGTTACCTAAAACAACTTGATGTGATTCAAAAACGCATTCTAAAAATAATTTTTAATAAAATACCCACTTGCCCATCTGAAATGTTATTTTTCGAATCTGGTATACTGGACCTCAGACAGTTGTTTATGCATCCAATTATTCTGTATACTTATAATAATAAAAACATATTAGAAAAAGTTAGTCATTCATATATGACAAGACATAGAGAAAATGATAATGTAAGAATTGAGTTACTCCAAAAAAATATTAGTTTACGTTCTTATACTTACCTCTCACGAAAAATTTATAACGACTTGCCTGAAATCTATAAAAATTACTTTCACACAATAAATTCTATCAATTTGATAAAAGATATATTTAAAAAATATATCATTTTATTAGGAAGGAAAGACACTAAAAAACTAATAGAAATACGCACTTAATAATTCACTATGATTATGTATCCATTTGTACAATATTTTGTAACAAACTTATGCGTCACAAACAATGTTTAGTATTATTTAGTCCATGCACAACCATTTTTGGTTTTAATGGACGTAGTTTTCTCTATTTTTATTTTTTGTTAAAATTTTCTATACCTATGTAATGCATGTACTTAGACGCATTGAATAAAAAATTATTATTATTATTATTATTATTATTCACCGACATTCACCTTGCATTATAGTATGTATGACTGAGGGCTGAGCGCTCCGCCCTATTTATCTCAAAAACGATTGAGCGTATCAAAAAATGTTTGAAACAAATTTTGTCATAAATTTTATGCTCTACAATTTTTCTAATATATATTAACATCATTGGAGCTATAGAAACGGAGAAAATCGCAAAAGACCGATTTTTGTGACGTTTGACCTCGAATAACTTACCACGCAGGCGCAAGATTTTAGGTGACTTTTGAGACAACTTTTAGAACAGCAAAATGAATGTGTATACGAGTTTCCAGCTTATTATCTCTCATTCCTAGGTTGACACCTTTTTTTTGCTTAAGTGACTGCATTATTACTTTTCAGCTCATGTAAAATATCTATAAAAAATTGTTGAAATTACGAATTCGTTTCATGAAAATGCTATTTGCTGATTTCAATTTTTTTCACATGAAAGTTGGTGGGATAAGGTAAATACAAAAGGTCAGAAAAAAGACAAAAAGAAGCGGATAACCTACTTCCTTTTTCCTCCTAAAAACTCTCTCAGTTGCAGAAAATCCAAGCAATTTTTTATAAAAGGCCGATATTGATTTATATGGCACTCTCACAGGTATTTCTAATGGACTTGTTGTATCGCGGTGAATAAATACTTTAATAGATAATTCAATTAGAACTGTTTTTTTCGAAATAATTTTTTATCTGAGAGTTCGCTGGTGGATCAAATTCTATTGAAGTTTTTTATGTATAGTATAGTATAGTTTTTATTGTGGCAATACTAGGGCATCAAGCCCACTCCCTGTTTGCAATCATTTTAACTCTATTAGTTTACTCATGATTCGATTTTATGACATCAAGTCTGTCTGTTTTACTCGGAACTATAAAAATCATAATAGAATTAATATAAATGCGAATTTAAAATTGACAGACAGCGGTATGATGAACAATAAAATTTTATAACCTACGCCAATGGTCTTGGGATTTATATTTTGATTTAAAAAAACTTTAATTAATATACTGGTATAAAAATCTATTAATATAAAGTTGAGAATTTATTTTAAAATTACCCCAATAAGGCGGAAATATTATGGAAATGAAACAAACAAGAAATAAAACTACCAGCGAGATGGTAGTTTCTGTCGAGTTGGAGCATTAAAAAAGTTTCTTTCATCTTTTATGTTAATTCAAATGATTTTTTTGTCGTTTGAAAATTTAATTTTCCACCGTGTGAGGCAAGAACTTGGGAGTTATTTGAAAACAAGTTGCCTCTTCAAATTGAACTTTGGGAGTTAGGTGTTTAAATTTTAATATATTTATTAAGTCCACATTACGATTTTTAATTCTGTAGTTAGCGTCGATTTTGAGGATTTTTTTATTTAAATTTAAAAATCTTGTGTTTTAACGGAAAAACACGCGTGCCAAATTAAAAAAATATATAGGGTGGTTAGTTAGTTATAAAACCAAATTCGAGAATTTTTTTTTGTATGCATTTAGAAAAAAAAAACGATCAACTTTTCTTAATAACAATTTTCGATATTGTCAAAAATAATACTATATTATTCAATGAGCGGTATTGTAGGCAATAACTCACGCAGGATGAAGATTGCCGCACGAGCCGTACGCGAGTGAAGTAATCATCAAGTGAGTTACTACTATTACCGCGAATAAGGTCCATAAGGATGACGCTTTATATTTGCTTAATAATAGCCGACAGAACGTCCGCTTGAGCAATCCTTATAGTGTAATTCTAGACATTCTTGCTATGACAATTCAACTTCTGGAACGTGAGTTATAGTTTATATCTCACGAAAATAATTCACACTCTTTAGTTATTAGTATTGTTAATTGCATAAAATCAATTAGATAATAATTGTATAATTCAATATGGGCAGATAAAGGTACTTTACTCTTGAGCAAAATTATTGTGTGTCGCCAAAAAACACATAACTTTTGTTCATTTTCAACCATTTCTTGTAGCGTTTAAAAAATCGAAATTTGAATTTTTTAAAAGTTATTCTGATAATGAAATCGACTGTAATTTTCGAAATTTATAAAAAAAATGTAGAAAATGTTTTCTAAAATTACTTCAAATACTTTTTATTTTTTTTACTTTTGGGTCAACGCCATCAACAAATAGGATCGTGTTCTGTATAAGCTTTGTTGAAATTTTTTTGAATCTTTATTATCATCATACTCGAAGTTCTCTCCTTTCTAAACGTTTTTCCTCAGTTGGAAAGGTTTTGGAATAATTTTTTTTAGTTTTAGAGGAATGTTAGGAAATCTTTTAAAATGATAGTATAATTTTAAAAATCGTTAAATACGTCAGTTTGGTACTTTATAAACCGTTTAACAAAATGTTTCACAAAGTGTCGTCATCCGTTAGTTCTAAAAAGTTTTATCTTGTCCCACAGCTTCCAAAACTTGCAAAAAAACACATAACTTTTGTTGTAGCGTTTAAAAAATCAAAATTTGAAGTGATAAAATTTGAAAAATATTGACGTTCAACAGCGGATTTTTTGAGGATTTTCTAAATTTTTTAAAAGTTATTCTGATAATGAAATATTATACGAAACGGAAAATCAACTAACAGGGACAATAATCGACTGTAATTTTCGAAATGTATAAAAAAAATGCTGGCAGGAAAATGAGGAAAAAAGCGTGAGAAATTATAAAAAAAAATGTAGAAATGTTTGTAAAATTACTTCGAATACTTCCAATACTTCGAGTTGGAAAGGTTTTGGAATAGTTTTTTTAGTTTTACAGGGATATTAGGACCTCTTTCAAAAACTTCGAGTGTAATTTTAAAAATCGTTAAATACGTCAGTTAGATACTTTATAAACCGTTTAACAAAATGTTTCACAAGGTGTCGCCATCCGTTAGTTCTAAAAAGTTTTATCTTGTCCCACAGCTTCTAAAATTACCAAAAAAACCACATAACTTTTGTTCATTTTCAACCATTTCTTGTAGCGCTTTAAAAATCAACAGAACATTCTTTTGTAATAACTCGTTAATGAAATAAAGCTAAAACAGCGACGTTTCTCACGAAACTTGTTCAAAGAGTTAATTGCCAAACTCGGTGACACCGCAATTGTCATAATATAAACTTTCTAGGCGAAAGCATTTCTCACTTGCTAGCTTATAGCGAGCCGACTCCTCATTACCAGACATTTAATTTCAAAACGTGATCTCAGGAGGGACACTTTCGCCTCCTCGTATATTTCGTACATCATACAGATTTCAAAGACGTGGTTGTGTACCTAACTAGAAAAATATAGAGAGGGAGCTGGACTAAATTGGGGTGTTAAAGAGGGGGATACGTTTTCGCCAATGTTTAAAACGAAAGTTACTGAATTTGTACACAACAATACAAGTTTCATACAATAATGCTGTCGAAGCTTACGGTGAGTATGCTCTTGGTAAATCACAACGCTTTGAGTGATTTAAAAAATTTTAAATTGGCGATTTTGAAGTGAGAAACAAATAATTCCACCTTCTTTGTTTCGAAGATTGAAGACGCCGATTTGCAAGCATTAGTGGATGAGGATTATATTCAAATGCAACACCAACTCGCGGATCAATTAAATGTGACACGAGAAGCCCATGGAGAAGTTCCAGAAGTTGGAAAAACGGGTTCCACATGAACTGAATGAAAGGCAGCAGGAAAATTGTGATGATGATGAAAAATCGATATATTTCGAGAATACTAAGCGTAAAAGCTCATGAGTAATTGCTCCCCCAATAATTACAGGTTGTACTATTCTTTAAGAGCTCCATCCACTACTCGATATTGCCCTTAAAATCAAGTTCCAATCAGATCTTCTCACAATTATCACTAAACAGTTTATCTACCAATAGAAATTGCTCGTTTTCAAAACTTTTTATATGTTTACTTCGCATAATCTTGATTTTCAGAACTCTCAACACTATCAAACAAGCAATAAAGTCAGCTCCTGGACTAAATAGCCGAGTTCAATTGGTAGACAACAATAAACGTTTCATCGATGGAGAAAGGTCTAGACAGGCAGGGAAAAGTTATACTTCTACTTATTTCGCTTTTTGTGGCTGCTGAAGGAGATACATTTCCTTTTAATTCAATTTTCAGAGGAGCTTATATTCTTTAACCGGGGATATTATCTATCTAGAACATGTTCATCATTATTTCTTTTCAAAGGAGAGATTGATTTTGCGGGCTTATTGTTTGAACATTTAAAAATAGGACGCATTTAAAGTAATGAATCAATACATAATATTTATTGGTAAACATGAATCAATAAATAAATAATGTAAAAGCACTTAAATATTCATTATCAAACTTGTCGTCAAATCGCAATTAAATGCCGTTATAGTCGATTTTAACTTTGCTTTTGTCCATATTGTTAACGAACTCTCATCTATATACAGTGGGTTACAATATTGCACTGAAGAAATATTTGTACGTAAAATCAATAAAGTATTATCGTCAATTTTTTGGACATTAATGCTATGATTCTGTGATTGAGAGAATAATTTCACGTCATAAAACAATTAACTAGTGCATTAAAACAATAACCGAAAAATCGTTAAGCAATAAACGAAAAACATCAAAAACTAATTAACTGTATCCTTAATATAATACAAATATTAATTAAATCAATGTTTTGTGATTATAAACCTAAGTACTTTATAAGAGCTGCTAGAGATAACGTATTCAAGGAAACGTGCGAAGAAAGTAAGTTCACATTATAATATGCCAAAAAGTAGCATATTAATTTTGTATTTTTTTAGATGGAAAATATGCTTCACTTTTATATTTGGTGCCATAGACCAAATTTTGTTCCAAAAATTCATTTGGAAAGACGATCCATATAAAATTTACAATAAAGGACTCCCAGGAATCATTTTGGTTTTGTGCTAAATCCCAACAAGAGCTGGAAATTGAGAAAATCAGCAATTTAAACCTTTATTTTATGCCTTGGAGACGACATCTCTAAAACTTCAAATATTTGTGTCTACTTTGACGAAATTCGTTTTAAATTTTTTCATATACTTAAGGCCGTTGATATATGTTTTAAAATTATTTACTTGTTCAATTTAGATTTTCCACAAGAGAGCAAAATGTTTTGGAACTTTTTGGAAAAGTGTTTTTATAAACATGCTGTTCCCTTTGAAAGCCCTAAGGTACACATGATTTGTGAATCAATAACATTAGAACAATAAAAAATAACTACCTAATATATTTTTTTGTATAATCCCTTTCCAGTTGGTTGAATCTTGATTGTTTATATGGGAAATTCGAAAATATAGGTTTTGGGAAAACGCGACACATCAAATCAGTAGACATAGATGAGCCAATGATTAGTAGGTAGGTGTTTTAATTTTTTTTAGAAATTTCGTTTTGTTTTAATATTTTTGATAAAATAATTACCAGTATACCTAATTTAGCGAGGTCTGATAAATAAAACTTAATAATATTAATAACTGGTGATTATGAATCTATGGTCACTATTTATTGTTTTAATGTACTGGTGTTATAGATTAATGTAAATTATCCCTAACGTTAATAACCGACGATCGTAGACCCATGCTTTTTATTTATGGTTTTAATGTACAGAGATCATAGATGTATACTTACTTTTCATTGTTTTTAAAAACATTAACCATAGAATTATATCCATCGTTCGAAACATTGATAACCGGCTATTAATCTGGGTGTTCCTCAGGGGTCTGTACTTGGGCCACTTATATTTTTAATGTTTATTAATGATTTACCAGAATATATGAACGCGGACTGTGAGGTTATATACGCTGATGATGTATCCTTCGTAACTCATGGCAATTCTCAAGAAGAACTATCAGATAAATTAAGTATACTCTACAACAAATTTAGTGAATGGTGTTTGAAGAACCATCTAATTCTAAATCATGGAAAAACAGTTTTAATGAAATTTTATCTAGCAAATGATTCCACCAACGATTTTGAAATACACACTGAGAATTTAAATATGACGTCTTCTGAGATAACAAAATTCCTTGGAACTTTTCTGGACTCATCACTCTCTTTTCAGGCATGTACTGATCACATTGCTAAGAAAGTATGTAGCAGCTACTATGCAATTTTGTAAGTTAAAAATATATTTTCACAACAACAACTATTAAATATTTACTGTGCAATGACAATTCATAGACGCACTTCTTCTAGAGACCACTTTAAAAATTACAAACTCTAAACTGTTACCTCTATTTATATATACAAAAATATTCTATTTACAAAAAAGAAGTTAAACGACTTTACTAAAAATGCTGACAACCACAAATATCCGACTAGGCACGGCGATCTGCTCCGTATTCCGCTTCACCGGACAACATTCTATGACAAGAGTCCATCTTACACTGGTATCCAGTTATATAATAAACTACCAATCTTCCTAAAAGATAATAAGAATTTTAATTTATTTAAAAAATCTCTCAAGGATCTGCTGTTACAGTATGCATTCTATAATATAACTGAATTTATGGATTGTAACTTTTAATATGTTTATATTTATTTTCTTAAATTGTTCTCTAAGTATACTTTTTCTCTCTTTTTGTATTGACTTTTCCAATATCATGTAGATGGTCTTAATGGAATAAAAGATTATTATTATTATTATTATCATAGGCCTATCATTGCGATCATAAATCTATGCTCATATTTTATTGATTTTACGTACAGGGTGTCCCAAATTGGTGTGTTTTGCAGGGTATCTCGTAAACTAGAAGAGATAGAAGAAAAGCAGTTAAAATGTTATGACTTCTTTTTTTGTTAAAGTAACGATAGCCTAATTAAATCTTTAGTAACTCCCTGCAGTTGGAAGATACAGGGCGATTATTGAAAACTGTCGAAAACTACAAGGTACTATAACTTCTTAATTAAGAAAAATATTAAAAAACGTTATAAAAACTTTTGATAGATATAATATTAAAGAGTTCAGTGGCGCACAGATTATTTTTTTAGGGGGCTCACTAAGGAAATATAATTTCTCTCTCTTTCCACTGGATTAAAACCACTTAGTTGTTAAAAAAGTTTTTTTATTGACGTTTCGGCTTTCCAGGAAATATAATGCAAACTTATGTTTTTTTAAATGGGACACCCTGTATATTTTGACGTTTTTCGTTTCCTTTTTTAATTCTCATTCACCTGATATGACATATTATATATCTATTTTCAATGGTTGGAGCTACAGTGCAAATAAACCATTTATGGATGTTATCAGGTGAAACACCCTTGAAAATTGAACACTCAGTAACGAAATTTAACATTTTATTATAAGGATACTGATGTGTGACAATTTTATTTATCAAAATTATAATTAATAAAAAATAAAACCAGATTAAAAAAATAAAAACAATAAACTTATGAAACAACAAGAAACATTGTAACAACTAATCTACCTATTACTAATTTTATTAGAATGTGAAAATTACATTAAATTTTCGAAATGTCCTCCGTTTTGTTGTAGTAATAATTGATACCTTTTTCTTACTAATCTTACACAATTGAGTATGTACACTGGCTTTATTTTTCTAAATGCGGCATGAATATTTTGTAATAAATCTTCCCTACTCTCGAAGTTAGTCTTGTAAATATTATTTTATGATTTTATTTTTGGTAATGCTGACTTGGTTGGAGATTATTTAAACGAAAAACTTTTTAATCGATGAAAACGGAGAGCATTTTGAACATTTAATGTAATTTTTACATTCAAATAAAATTAGTTATAGGTAGATTAGTTGTTATAATGTTTCTTGTTGTTTCATAAGTTTATTGTTTTTATTTTTTTAATCTGGGTTTATTTTTTATTAATTATAATTTTGATAAATAAAATTGTCACGCATCAGTATCCTTATAATAAAATGTTAAATTTCGTTACGTGTTCAATTTTTTAAGGGTGGTGTTTCACCTGATAACATCCATAAATGGTTTATTTGCACTGTAGCTCCAACCATTGAAAATAGATATATAATATGTCATATCAGGTGAATGAGAATTAAAAAAGGAAACGAAAAACGTCAAAATATACAGGGTGTTCCATTTAAAAAAACATAAGTTTGCATTATATTTCCTTAGTGAGCCCCCTAAAAAAAATAATCTGTGCGCCATTGAACTCTTTAATATTATATCTATCAAAAGTTTTTATAACGTTTTTTTATATTTTTCTTAATTAAGAAGTTATAGTACCTTGTAGTTTTCGACAGTTTTCAATAATCGCCCTGTATCTTCCAACTGCAGGGAGATACTAAAGATTTAATTAGGCTATCGTTACTTTAACAAAAAAAGAAGTCATAACATCTTAACTGCTTTTCTTCTATCTCTTCTAGTTTACGAGATACCCTGCAAAACACACCAATTTGGGACACCCTGTACAAAAATCATAAATTAAGGATTAAGAAAATTTACGTACTTTTTTATTAATTACACGTACTTTTTCCGTTCAGTGTGGGGATAGGCGAATTGGGTGCCGACTGTATTATGTCCTTAAATCTCATAGGCGAGTTGACAAAAATAATGTAGACATTTTCAAATGTTTTATCGCCGACTATGAGAATTCATAAAAATTTAAATCGAAAATTTAAGTAAAAAACGTAATTTTTTTCAAAATTTTTCTTCTGCAACTCTATTATAACAATTCACTACTAAATAGAGAATCAGAAAACACAATAAAAAATATATGGTGTCACTTGGAAAAAAAAGTTGAAAAAAGTCGAGCCATTAAAAAAGATCTAGGTAGAATAAGAAAAAATATATATTAGGCGAGAAGAGCGGTCCTACCAGCCACATTGCCTAAGTCTCAGATGGGTGTTCATAAATATATATTTGAGAATATTTTTAAAACCACCTAAGGGGAAGATTTTGTAATAAAGAATGACGATAAGAAAAACATCATGTTTTCTTGCAAAACAATTCTAAAATTTGTAAGTAAAGATGTAGAAAATATTTACGTGGATGGGACTTTTGATTACAGCGCCATAATCTAATAATCCTCAGACTTATCCCTTCGGCACCCAACTCGTCTATTTATGTCTTGCTATTTTTGAGCATGTACCATCTTTGGCACCCAACTCGCACCTATCCCAATATTTTTTTAACGAATCGATTGCACCCATTTTAAAACATTTAGTTGAAAAACAGAGGTATTGTGTCCGGATTTTTATTACCTTCTTACCTTTTCCGCGCTTCCTTTTATATCTTCTAATTAAATTAATTCCCATGATTTGGGGATGTCAATAAACTGTGAATGGAGTATATAGATGACTGGCCAATTAGGTTTATTTATTCTTTGATCATATCCCAATTTCAAAGCTTTCAAAATAAGTACAAAAATCAATTTTCCTTAAAAATCATGCTTACATTTTGCTTTACCAATAAAATTCGTAAAATAATCCACCGTCTCTAGAGAGAGTAGGGTAATATTGATAAAAGCGGCCCTAAACCACGATCCTAGAATCTGGAAGTCACTTTATAAATAATAAAAAAGTCGACCGGTCGACCTACTTTTCAAGCTACCTCGTAAAACAGTATCGTTAATAATTTCACATCATTTACTTTACCGCAAGCAAAAGTAGCCGGAATCCTCGAGAAAAGTACATTCATTTCGATTGCTACAAATACCCTCTTTTCTCCCGGAATGAGCTCCGCTTAAGACGATTGAATTAAAATGGTTTGCTCAAAGAAAATGGCATCCTTTACTTCTTCTACCGCACTTTTATCTTCTTGTTCTCTCATCGACAGGCGGTTGTTAGCAATTAAGTTACTACTAATTATCTTTTGGAAAAGTACAAATTGCGGTAATTTTTGCAGAATGTTTTTAACTTGAGAGGAATTTTTAATTCGCTATTAAAGGATGTTTTATCTACACCTCAGGGATATTTCTGAATGTTACAATTTGGTTTATGTGATGATTTTATTTAGTCTTATTAATATTTATTCGTTTCCCCGCTTTTTATTAATTTTTTTTGGTAACATCATATACAGGGTCCGGCAAACCTGTCGTAGTTTTATAACTCTTATAAAATTTCCAGATTTATTTATTCGAAGTTTTTGGAATGTAAAATTCATTTTAGACCACCCTGTACGAAATAAAAATTTCAAACTGAGTCTAAAAAATTCTTCAGTCCTTTATCTTTGTATATTGGTAATTTTAAAGCTTTAACCTTAAATCTGAAAATATATTTGGGAAAAAGGTTGTTTTATCCGAGATGATTTATCAAAAAATTTTGGGGGTGTATAGTACCTACTGACTATCTCGGTTCTAAAAATGTCAAAAAAGTATAGCATTCCATTTGAAAAAAATTTAGTCATTTGCCTAGTTTACTAATGGACCACCATACATGAAAATAATTTTAAAATGTTTGCTTTTAACCACCATTAATAGATACCTTTTAAACAAATCTGTAAGTTCAGTGCCGGCCTAAGAGCAAAATGTTGTGTGCAAGAATGAGTTTTGGCGCCCTTACAATGAAAATGGGTGTAGGAAACCTTCCAAAAAATGTTATTCAAATGGCTAATTTGCATTAAAAATATTAGTCCAATAAACGAAGGTGCCAACCCGGGCATCAGGTCCGTCCTGCACCATTGTTTTTGGAGGTATTCATGGGTACATTCACCCCCGAAAATCTCAGCTGTCTGAAAGTGGAAGGGCGGGAAAATGGCCCACTGGTCTCAAAAATGTGTTTTTTCGCCCATATAACTTTTTTATACGGGCCTCTAAATTTAATGATTGAAAATCATTTTTTATTTTTAACTTTCACACCATAACCTCAAATTCAACCAAACTTTGGTAGGTTACAAATCGCATTAGTGTGCTTAAATTAGTTATTTAAGTTTGTCACAAAATCTTTTAGGAAGTCAGGAACGGACTATGCGCAAAGGTTAACACCTCATAATTTTTAGACAAGTAGTGACACTGAACTGTAAATAACATTAATGGGTTCCTTAGATATTTTTATAACATAAAGATACTCTTGCTTCATGTCGATTAAGTTAACGGTTTAGGAGATTTTTTAACTTTAATGCGGTAAAGCAGAGTAAATAGCGCATCCACCATTTTATAAGTGCGTCATTATTTGAAGTTTAATACGATTTGATTTTATAGTGTGCTGTGGATTCATTTGACATCCAACATCTGTCAGTTAATTTGCTATTTTGTAGTGGCGAAATATTTTTCTATTGATTTTTCTGTTTAAGTACATTTTCATAATTAAAATGGCACAGTTTACTCGAAACGAATACGCAGATATTCATTCATTCTGACCTTAGGCCGGCACTGTGTAAGTTTTACAGAATAAGAGTTATAGAACTAAACAAATTGTAATGAAAGTACCTACTATTAAAATTTTAGATTGACAGTTATTCTAATCAACACAGCCACGGCCTACTCACTTTTACCAAAACCGTCATTCACGGTGTGTCTACTTTAAATTCAATGACATTTTAAAATTCAAAATTTTCATTTTTTGGACGCCATTTTGAAGGTGTTCCTGAAGAGGTACGGCGGGGATCATGAAACCCTAAGTTTACTTTTTGATGCTCTAAAACTTAATTTAATTGTAAATATGAATTTTTTATTGGTCATCTTCAATTGATAAGTAATTGCGCCTTTTCTCTCACCTTCTACAGAAAACTATATCAATACAATTATTTTTCTTATTTATGTTTCTTCTACGTGTTCTAATCCCCAATCCCAATCCAGACAATTCATTGGGTACGCTTTCGGAATTCCAAATAAAAAAACATCGATTTGTAATTCTACATTTTCATATTCATCTAACGGTCTATGCACGAATTCGCTGTGAAGTCAGCGGAAAGTGGAAATTCAACAAGTGAATTTCCATAGCGCAACAAATTGTTGAGAATGAAAAGCGTTGGAGAAAATAAATGAAAGTTTTTTATTGGAAACTGTGATTAAATAATTAATCGGAGAAATTGGTATTTGCGATACTTATTAAAGAGATAATAGCAGGAAAATTTGTTAAAATTTAAAAGTGATAAAATTTGAAAAATATTGATGTTTAAAAGCGGATTATTTGGGGATTTTCCAAATTTTTTAAAAGTTATTCTGATAATGAAGTATTGTACGAAACAAAAAATCAACTAACAGGAACAATAATTGATTGTAATTTTCGAAATTTATAAAAAAAATACTGGCGGGAAAATGAGAAATTATAAAAAATATTTCAAATATTTTTTTTTTACTTTTGTGTCAACGGCATCAACAAATAGGATCATTAGCTTCGTGTTCTGTATAAGCTTTGTTAAATTGTTACTATTTTCCAGCGCCACGGTGGGTCCAAAATGCGGACCAAAAAGGGTGGACTACCTGCCAATAGAAATGATCCTCTAATCCTAGATGAAATCTGCCCATCATACCCTTTTTACAAGTTAACAACTCATTAGGAAAACGCTTAGTGGGTATAATTTTACAAATCATTCCATATTTGCCAAAAATATTGATCAACTTTGATTGTGTAAAGTATACGTAAATATTTTTAGATGTGCTATGGATATAGCTATTGACTTGTACGAGTTTGGAATTTTATTTATTGGATTCGAAAAGCCTAACTGATGAAGTCGAAAGACAGAAACCGGTCTTAGGATGTCGAATCTAATAAATTAAAATTCCTTACTGGTTTATTATACGTAAATAATTATGGAGATACTTGTAGAGAAAAGTAATCACTTGAGGGACCTATTAGTCGTCGTAAACTTTATGTTTTCTCGAAAAAAAGATTTGTAAGGTGATTAAATTTATTGACTAAAAAACGATGTAGAGCGAAACTTTTTACACTTGGTAACAATAATAGACGATAAAAAATTCAATCGCCAGATTATATCCAACGCTTGCAAGATGATATTTCCGGAAAACCCTCATTATTCGTCCGAAAAGAACTGGAAATAGAATTTCCTGCCCCCATTCTACACATCCATTCATCTTTATATTCATGAAAAACTTAAAGAGTTTCAAATAGATACGTATGTGAAAATCAAATGGAAAAATTACATTTTTTAATATATGTATCATTTTAATCAATTACCTTGTATATATTTTTTTAATAAATAAGTATAAACATATAGGGTCTTTTCTGGTGGCAGGTAGTCCTTCCTTTTTGGTCCGCATTTTGCATCAGCCAGGGAATCACACTTGGTATAAAAAAATCAATTTCTAAATTTTTTATGACATTAAAAAAAAACAAATTTTCTTCTACATCAAATTATAACATGCACAGTCATTAAAATTTATTCGATTGATTATATCATTTACATTGTACCTGGTTTTTGAATTATTAAAGTGTTTTCGACTATAACTACCTAAAAGAGTTGATCGGTTGTTCTCGTACCCTCATATCAAATCTAGTAAATAAAATCTGTCTAGTGGACTGTCATGAATAAGTAATAAAGTCTACCGCAATCAATACTGCCGATTGAAAATCGAAAACTTGTTCTAGTTTGTTAAAAAGGTAGTGGCTATTGAACCGAAGGTTGTTTACTTAACAATTAGATTAAATAAATATAAATGTTCAAAATGAACACGAGGATAATTCAAATCTTTTAGATGATGAACTATAGTTTCTAAACTTCAGTTTTACTTTTTTATCTGCATAATATTCAAACATTTTTCGATGTTAAGAGACATTTTACTCGTATACTGTAACTGAAGCGCGAACTAAAGCAAAACGATGTTATAATCTGTTCTTCTTTATCAGTTTTCACCCTATTCTTGTTCCCTATGGATGTTTTCCATATAAATGTATAAAAATTGCAGATATACCAATATATCAGTTTCAAAGAAAAGCAGTTCGATGTGGCAACCTTGTAAAGAGCATGGAATGAAAGGTAAACATGTATGGGACCGACGCAATAGTCATCGATGATGGAAATGGCAAAAAAGTGTATTAGTCTTCTATTTATTAACAGAATCAATCTTCTGGTTGACACATTTTTCAATCAGGACTTCTATAAGAAGCGAACTTTTTCCATTCAATTCAACAAACTTGCTAATAAGGTTAAGTTAGGTTAAACTGTCAAACAATGAAGTAATTGGCATTAGGCGACTCGATAGGTAAGTCAATATGTTTACACTGGAATCCGATAGATGGAGACACCTTGACAATGTAAATTAAATGGACGGAAGAGCCTCATTTCGTCCCCAAGTGACAACATTAATTTGAGGTTTTCTCTTATTAGGATTTGCAGCGTATTGATATCATTATTACTTCCGTCTGTAAGCTTTTTAAAAACTAATAGGATCGTTTCTTTGAAATAATTGGACATTCTATAATTTTTTGCTTGTACTCATTTTCCGATATAACGAAAGGACGACTTCCTTTTACTTTTTATTTTCTTAAATCTCTTCAGTAATAAACTCTCGAGATACCTTCAATAGCGTCAAATAACAAATAAGACAAAAATCCTACGAACATCCGGATGAGTTTTGAGAACCTTATTACAGTTGAAGCTTGAAGGAAGTTCGGGCGCGAAAATAAGCAAAGAGTGACACGATGAACGGTTCACTCACGATCATGCTTCGACGTTTTTTGTCGGAGTATGACACAGATGGAGCTGTACACTGAGAAAACCGACATTGTAAAGAGTTGGGAAAGCTGTAAGCTATGAAAATCGAATTAATTAGGAACGGTTTTGGGACCACTACTATTCTCAATTTATATAAATGGTATATTTACACGGTAGTATTATATTCGTCAGATATATGGGATAACCTAAAACGTGACTTGAGGACCTAAAGAAAATAATACATTGGTTTGATCACCATCTTCTAACTATAAATTATGAAAAAAATTTATTGGCCCATTTGTAAGTTATGAGAATAACCTACCAACATACACCTCAATAAATATTCCGACTCCAGATATATATGGATATCCTAATAAATATTTCAGTTCATCTGTACGAAATATTTCTGTAAATATATTTATTATCACTTTGTAAATGTCAAAATGTTTGGTAAGCAACAGTGGCGTAGCCAGGAATTTTTTTCGGGAGGGGGCCCACTATTTCTCGAAGATAATACTTACTATAAATACTTTTTTCAGCAGGGATGGGGTAAATATACAGGGTGACCCAGGGTTAATCCGTCAAACGTTCAGGATCGGTTTTTCAGGAAAAAATAAGATTTTTTATTCCCATAATCCTGGGTCCTAACTTGTTCTCATTTTAGAACAAAAGAGTTTTTTATAAATTGCTCAAAAAACAATTTGGTTGATTTTGATAAAACTTGGCACGCTTATTTGCGGCAATAATTTAAATATTATTAGAATTAAATTATTAATTCCGGTGACGTTCCACAAGGTAATTTAATTGATATTGGGACAAACTTTATTCGTATGTCGCTTAGTTTTTGAGAAAAAAATTAAAATCTTATTTTTTTCCTGAAAACCCGATCCTGAACGTTTAACGTTTAACTCTGGGTCACCCTGTATACAATGTAGGCTATTTAAATACATTATTTTATTTAACAACTATTTATTAATTATTAAGATAAGATTAAAAGACAACTAATTATTAATATAATATTGAACTTTGAATGAGCATTATTCAAAGGCAATTCTTCGAGTTTGTCTGACATCAAAGCTTGGGCTGTTAATCAATTGGTAGATGTATTATTCCGAAAATATGATTTCAGTCTTTTCATCGTTGAGAAACTTCGTTCAGTTCGTTCTACTGAGGCAGTGGTAACGGGTAAAACGGCTAAAATTTGGAATAGCGTAAAAATGTTCTGAAACAAACAAGGATCTGCTACATTTAAAGTATCGAGTGCACTTTGAAGAAGACAGGAATCTACTTTTTGGCATTTCACTGTCCAAATATCCAATTCATTGCGTAGAATAACCGTGTATATTGTTTGTAAATCATCTGAATATAACTTAATCGCTGGCTCAAAAACGTAAAATAATTATGATTTATATAGTTACCACATTTTTTTAAAAACTTATAGAAGTATTGGGGAAAGGGGGGGGGGCAGCCCCTCTCCCCCTTGGCTACGCCACTGGTAAGCAATATTAGTCACCTTTATTGTATCACATTTATTTTATAAAAATTGTAATTGTAAAAAAAATTGTAAAACTGTTATTCAATTCAATTAAAAAATATATTATTATTATTATTATTATTCAATTTTACTATGATGTTCTAAGTCAGCTTTATGACTATTTTAATAGTATATTACGTATCAAGAGTTGTAAGTAACATATAAGTACTACATTTTATCTACGCTTCAACAAAAATAACTATTTTTTTTAAATATACATTTTTAACACTCACATTTAAATAATAATTGACGTTTCTAATTAGTTTCATATGAATGACAGATTTAACGGTGTTATGTATGTTGACTAAATCGATTTATTTGTAGTATATTAACTATTAAAACTAACCACTTAAAAAAATGACACCTCTATTAATAGCAATAATTGTCCATTATAATTTATTAGCTGACTGACATTTCTGTCAAACTTTTACAGCATTCTTAGCAGATTCAAATTATATAATGTAATGTGTGTTGCCTAAATTGATTAAATTAGAATTATTATTATTCATATTTTAAATAAAAATGTAGATAAATTAATGTATCTGATTATTGTTATGTCTTGATAAATATCCTAACTATAAATGTAAATTATATAATCGCTCTCCAGTGAATAGCAAAACTTTTTAAATTGTTAATTAACTGAAAATATTGTTTAGTTTAAATTATATTTAGAATTATGTTCGCATAATTTACATACTCACCCGTGGTTAAATTGCAATACTATTTAATTCGGATAAACATAATAATGAATAATTTTATATAATATAATTGCAAATTAAATTGTTTAAAGTTTAGTCATGTTGATAGATTCGTTTTGAAATCAATTTTGTAATATGTTGATAATATTAAACGAAATAAAACACATTGTAATATTTTTTAAATAATTAACATTAATATGATTAATTTTGATAAACAAAAACAACCCTGGAAAAACTTCCAATTAATAGACTAAAAAAGGTATAAAATAACAATAAAACAACCAAGAATCTACGACTAAAAGAAGTTTAAACAATATTAATCAAGAATATCTTATTAATTTTGTCAATAAAATTGATAAAAAAAGAATTTAATTTATAAAATGAGCCGCGTAGGAAATTTGAAAATTCTCAACGTTTCGTCTTCTATTTTAAAGCCATCATCTATATCGCTAATTAATAATACTATTGCGTCGCCTCAAACTGTCCACTCCACAAACGTGTCACCATTGTAAATCTACTTACTCCTCAGAGACAACTGGCTTGTCATCTGTTTGTGGTTTTCTTTTGTAGATGGCTGTGAAGTGAATTTTTCTTTAGCGTTTTTCAACTAACAAATCTTTTTTTGAAATTTTAAGTGCATCAGCCGCTATTTCCATTTTCTGAGTGTAATTATGCAGATCCGCAGAGCAGGGATGATTTGGAGGGCAGAATGACAGGAAAGGCAGGCAGGACTGCGTTTCTGACGTTCCTGACAGACGTTATTCAGGTAGAAGGAATGCAGATGAAGGAATTAGGTCGATGGAACTGAAGGATCGTGAGGGGTGATAAGATAAATGACGATTGTAATGCGTTGGAATCATAACAAAGGGATAATACTTTCACTATCAGAAAATTAGTGATAAGATCGCGTAAAAAAGATACTAAATTACCATAAACTTTTTTAATAAAGGGCTTGTAAATAAATATAATTTTGTATAACTACGTCACAGGTAACGCCATATTGGAACAAAGGCTTCACAGTGTAATCTAACCTTTGCATGGTTCACTGTGTTGGCTAGTAGTTCGTAAGTATACTCAGAGGAAAATTTAAATAATTTACGTGTAGACTAATTTGACTCGATCCGAATAGAATTGCTGGTGACCATCCACGCCGAGGCCAACAATCGTAATCGTGTTTGTCCTAGAGCGACCGCCGAGATTTGTGGACGCAAAGCGGAATTGTCGTTTGTGTACCGTAATTACTTTTCGGGCCTCCCCTGGAACCTAATGCCGCTATTAATGAAAACACCTGAGTCCTTAACCTGAATTATGTCCGACTTTCTGCGACACGAGACAAGAGAAGCAACTGACAGCGACCTCTGGCACGAAATGTGAGCAAATAAAACGTTATTTACAAAGTCGAGGTTATTTTTATTATTAGAGAAAACCCTAACAAAATTAATTCTGGTTCAGGATGAAGTAACGTGAGCTTGATGTTCATTACTTCCCTTCTATATAGGGCGTTACAATTTATAATGAAAATATTCGATGTTGGTTGGATATAAATTGTTTTGCCAAGGCTGTGAGTCTGGATGAGGATAGTTGTAGTGCTAGATTGTATGATTTGCCATTGCCCTTAACTTAATTGTGTCCAGGCACTCATTTGAGAACCAATTAGTCCAATCAATAGGTATGAACTGGTGACAAAATTCCAACCCGAAAACAAAAAATAGATAGAGAAAAAAATCTCATCTCATCTCTGCCCCTTAAATCAACCCACCATCTTGAGCAGTTTCCGCACAATATTCTGAACAATATGGTATTTTGTTTCATAAGCTATTCAAATATTCATATCGCCCACCCTCTGTATATAAAAAACAATTGATTACGTTGCTATAAATAAAAAATAAACCTATAGGTAGTGCATTTTAAAATCAATTTTCACCTCAAAAAAGTTTTAAAACGCTACAATAACCTCCGCAATAATTTACCCTTAAGGGCCATCAGCGAAATTAAAATCTGGAAAATGCTTCCCCAAGCAAGTTGAAATACAGGCCGGTAACTATCTTTTAGTGTCGGAAGAATTTGCTGTGAAACTTTTTATAGCTATACTTTTAATGCTCGTTACTCGGAGCATCAACCTAGGAATGAGTCTCGAACGCGGAAAACTTTAGTGAAACATAATGTCTTTTTACAAACAATTTGCGGAAGTTGTTGTGGGTTAAAACAAAAGGAGGTTCACGAAAAATTAAAACCTGATGGACGCTGATGATTCTTCTTCAAAAAGTTAAGAATTTATAATTCTCGTTGTTTTGGAATTGGAATAAATACATTCAAAAATTGTTGAAGGTTATAAGTAAGTACCAAAGGGGTGTGATCCAACCGTAGCATATTGTTGACTAAATAATTAAAGAGAATACAAAACTTATGTTCAATACGCAGAGAAAAAATTAAACAAATAATTTTATTAATACCATTAAATAACTATTTATTTTACTTCAATAAATCGAAAATAATGTTTGAAACTAATTTTAACGTAGTAATTGCAAATGAAAATATAAAAATCCAGATATCAGATTTTAACACGTTAATCACCAACAATTTTAGAATATTTACAAACAATTTAGCAAAGATTTCAGCAAAATTTAAAGTAATATAGTCTCAGATAAGTCTGCTACCACAATAACAATGAGAACATTGTTATTTTCGATGTTTGGATAATAAGAAATTTTAAACTTAACCTCAAATTTCAATAATGTATTAATATGATTCATTTAAATTCAGGGGAAATACAATAAATCGGGAAAATAAAGTGTTGGGACTTCCAAAATCAAAGAATTACTGTAAAAAAGGCAGTAATAATAAAGTTGTATAGAATTTTAGAAATCGATAATGGCGAACTTAAAAAGTCTGTGTGTAAATTTAATATAAGTAGGAATTATAAATAAATTATATCAAAATCAATCTTTTTGTCTCGAGAATGATTTGGTAATAAGCAAAAATTGTATAAAAATTAATCATTTTTGAATTCTTAAAAAAATTTTAAGTAAAAAACTGTCAAATTTTAATCCAGAGAGCAGTGATATGATGGTTTATAAAAACTACTTTTCGCTGTCAAGCGAGGCTTTTGATCAAAATCTCTTGAACTGTTCACTTCGGTGCTCGTAATAAAAACAAAAGAAATTTAAAATCAGAGCAATACTGATTGAAGATAAAAATTAAAAGAAATTTACCTGTCAAATTAAGTGAGGTTATGTTTTTGTAAATCAAGAAACTTAAAGTTAAATCAAGAGAAGAAGCCCGATATTTGTTTCATCTTTGTTCCTGTTAAACTATCCAGATCCAATTGTATCCTGTATTGATTTATCCTGTTCCTGATTTTGATTCCTGGAAGATATTGCATCCATCCCATTTTGAATTGACTAGGAAAGTAACCAGAATTAGAAATAAAATGTAAGTCATATTAAAGGTACCAATTCAGAATATTAAATATTGATATTTAAAAACAAGTATTCTCAATTTTTCTACCGGAAAGTAGATGGCGCCCAAAATTATCAACAACAAATAATTACATTCTGTCTGAGATTACGACAGAAGGCAATAAAAAAATCAACAGTAATTTAATAGGTTATATACTAAAACTAAAATTCAAATAAATAAAATAACGATATTAAATATTGAACAAAAGTAATTTTTCTCTTTTACACAAAAGATAGTACGTAACAATATACACCGCTGATTAATAATAAATAATAATAATAAACAAGCGTTTATACGAAATAAAGTATACTAATGTTTCCTTAATATTCTGAAGTAGCAAAAAAGCATCAACGTATAATAAGGTAGAGATAGTGACAAAGGATGTGGATTGTTTTTATAATGGTTCCTATAATATTCCTGATGCTTTTTTATTTGGCTCTACTTGTATAAATTCTCGCTATACTTAGATTTTTGCCAATAACCATTTCACTATTAGACGTATGTCATAAATTCCAGTTTTAAAACTTTTATCTATAAAATAGGCTAGTCCATTTATGACGAGACAAGCTAGATTTTCAATCCAGGCGTTTCTATATGGGGTCTATACTTGGAAAGATCGATAGAAATATCTTCAGGATGCTTGTGTGTCCTGCATCGGTATTTGTTCCTAGCTACTGTTCCTACTGTTTGGCTTTATATAAAGCATCTTTGAGGTTAACAGCTAGATCAATTTTAATGTATATTAGTGATAGAAATCAGTACCCATTTGCTTCTGATGAGAAACCAGGTATAACGTTGAGGTAATAAAATTTATGCGAAGATGTAAATTGAGAAAAAGTACCAAAAACCTTGCATGGTAGCAATATTTTTCGAGAAAAGATCAATATCATCTTCGTCGTCTTCTTTTGCAATCAAGTTTTTAATAATTGCATCTCTCTTTGCTCTTATCGTGAAGAAAGCGTTAAACTTGGTTCAACGGGGAGTTTTGTCATATCTTCAATTAAAATTCAACTTGGACTCGTTACTTTGTCCAACATATACACTGAAATATGTAGCAGTGCCAAAACTCGCTGCTTGCCTTTAAAAAACGCCCTGTAGTGAATTTCTAAAGTAAACTTAGAGATTAATTAAATAACTGTAATCAACATAAATATTATAAACTGTGGCTTCGACTGTGTAATTTGTGCGATATTTACTTATTGGTTGATTATAAAGTCAATATAATCGAGTAAACTAATCAGGATTTCATTAATATTTATTATTTTTGTTTGTTTCACGTAGCACTTTAATTTATGGATAAAACTGAACAGTCGATTTCAAATATATGGTTTGTAATCAATATGATTAGATAGTATGTTTGCTTCCTAGCCCTAACCTCCTAAAATATATAGCTACTGGATAGCCAAGTCAAAAGTGGACTGTATGAATTGATTTACCGGCTTTGTCGCTTAACTGTGGAATGTGTTTGTGATAGCTTTATGAACAATAGCTAATTTCAAAATCTTTTTCTTTGTCCTATGTCCTCTATTCTTCAAATAAAAAATTTTAACTGTTTAAAGTCATAGACCTACTCAATATCGCACATTATTACCTTAACGTAACATTATAATTATGACAAATGCTTTCAATCATATACAGGACGAAATTTAGTACCTTGCACAACCTTTTCAGTGATACACCCTGTAAAAAAGCGTAAAATTGCAGTATTATTAACAGAGCTTCGTAAAAAAACATACATTTCTTGCATGGAAATGCATTTCCTCACAAGCGCCTGAATGCACTGCATATATTCAATGAAGCTCTTTGAATTGATTGGGTGATCACTCCTTAAATGTTTTGTAAGACCGCTCCCGACATTACGTGTTAAACCTTAGCGAATAAACGTGAAGCGGTAAAATATCTGAGAGATTCGACACCACAAGTCCAACCTCAGAAAGTGCTTTAACTGCCAAAAGCGAACACGACGACATTCCTGCGGGAGATGCGACCATTTGGGACTTGACATAAACGTGGGCGTGCCACTTATACCAAAGAACATAGAATCTTCATCTATTGTTTGAGGAAGCTTTATGGATAAGTTCTCTAATTCAGATCGGAAGGCGTATTCCTTAAAAAATGTTTAATATGAGATAGATAGTTAGATACATGATGTCTATAATTTTGTCTTCTTGTTAAGTTTTCGAAAATTTCATAAATAGTTTCTAAGACACCAATAGAATAGATTCATTCTATATATAGAACGCTTTTTTATAAACAGTGAGATGAAAAAAAGGTAACATGGAAATATAGAGATAACCCTAAGGATAAATAGCCATTTGTATAACATGGAAAGAAAGTGAAAGCACGCAAGGGACAAAAAGCCATTGTAAGATTCACATTTGATTTATTTCGTCTTTATAGAAAACCCAAAAACGTGGAAAGGTGCAGTAAATTTTTTTACTTTTCGTTTGCGAACATGTCATTTTGATTAATTTTTAAGATATGATAAAATATAAAGAAAAGGTAAGACTGAACGATGTAGTGCTTAAGGTGGCGTTTTCAGTGAAAGAGGAAATTTTATTTAATTTAGTTTTTCTATAAGCATGATTTTAAGGCGAATGTTGCCTGTTGATGCTGCTTTTACAAGTCCAATGATCGTAGGGTAGGTTTTAGTAAAGGGTGAGGAATCAAACTCTACCTTAACAATAACCATAAGTATATTCGGGATTAACCCGTAATAATAAATACTATAATTACTGGATATAACATATCTAGGATGTTAGAGAAATATCTACCTAATTCAATCTAACTTAATCTATCTAATAATACAGTATATATAGTAGGCATTGGCCTTTTCCTGGAATACCTTCTGAGAGTTCACTCACGTAATGGTTGAGTGAACGACTTTGTTTCAACACGTCGGATGATAACAATAACACGACCGACGCGACGGTAACCTTACTTAAATAATAATACTCTTATACAATATATTGGGTGATGGATATATACATGGTATATCACAATTGTGCATGTCTAAGACAGATGACAAATGTCAGAAACGCCGTTGACAGATGTCAAATGTGCCGTTGATAGATTGGGAGTGAGATGACAGATATAGGAATGTTGACAGATAGGTTATTTTTGACCGATAAAGGTCTTTATGCCTGCAACACAAAGCCTCCCGTCGCCATCGCCTGGAGACCTGCAAAAAGGATTTATTATTAGAATTTTGGTATATAACATACGTTTAATACTAATATTCCTGCTGATTTCGTATCAAGTCTACGTACAACTTTATTTCAATCTTAGTAATATCTATGCATAAGTCTACATTGAATTTACTGCTTACAAATAAAAACGAGGAAATAGAAATATTTTTTACATGCATTAGTTTATCACAATCTGATGCATTTCATGCAATTTCATATAGCCTTATTTTTGCATTACGTAGACGCCCACATTGGCTGCTTCTCGAATATCAATATTACGTCTCGTGCTGTTTATACATTCGTTATAATGTCAGTGACAAAGCTTTTACTCAGATCAATACCAAATACTATCAATCACAATTATGTTACATGTTGATGTAATATCGTTTCTGATAAGATTGTGTGTTAAGTATCGATACTAAAGTTTAATGTATTTACAATTAGTAAGTTTTTATGAAAGGGGAGGTTTCTGCAATAGGGAAGATTAAAGTTAGGGAATATTTTCTTTTAATTGGTCTAAAACTGTTTCTACTTCAACACTTTTCATATAATTGTTAAGGATTAGGAATACACGCTTAACAGTCTGGCAAATGTGCAATTTTGGATGTTTGCTCACCCTAACCTGTTGCCAGTGTTGCCAGACTGTTTACCAGGTATTTATAATACTTCACTGGAGGGGATTCCCATCTAGTTGGAATTTAAGTAACGTTTTTTATTGAGTTTTTTCTTAAAACAATTATCTATAATTCTTTTAAAATCTTTTACCAATTTTTTATAAAATTTTTGTTACGAGAATTTTTTTACTTTTCAAAATATAGAAGAATATAGAAATTTGAAAAATATCTAATAGAACATTTATTATCAGAGACACATCACGTCCTTATTTTTACTCAATCATATTACCTAGAAAATTTTAATATCAGAAAACAGATTAGATTCGATTTTTTTTCATTTTCCATCAGAAACGAAAATGAACTCCATTTTCCCCATTGTAGATTGCTTTCATTTACCGAATAATCGGGTCCGCGTAATATTTCTTTTCCAACAGGTTTTCCTGCTCGCATTCATTTGTCAATATCACTCACAGCCCTCTTCATTCCGAATGGAAATCGCGAAATCCTGAATACGTCATCGATTTACATAATTTTACTTTCATAGAATCCACATTCCACAGGAAATGCGAATATTTTGAATAATTCATCGTAGTGCTCTTAAAAAATGTAACATGTTTACCCTTTAATGTAATTGTTCTGTAGGGGTACTGCTAATTAAAACGTTAGGCGTTTATTTTAAACAAAAGTATGGGATTCGAGGGCTTCAATGACTTTTGTTTCACTATATGTGTTTAAAAATGATCGCCGGATGAACGATCGAGAAAGAGAAACGGCTAGAGAAGAGCTAGGAAGCAGACCAGGTGCAATCGAAGCAGTTTTCAGTGAAGTTTCAAGGGAGTTGCAGATATACAGAGGCGATTTGACAAAGCGATGTTTCGAGTCCAGCAGATTGAACAGTTGAAGAGTTTTCCTATAAAATAGGTCATGTCTTTGTAATTTTGCTTCATCTCTAGTCTCCAGCTTAATTCCTGTTTAAACAAAAGTTTAATATTATCCCAAAACGTTAAATGTGGCTAAACCACTAGTTAATATATGGTGTGGATTTCATGAGAAGAGACTTTCAAAATTTAGCCACGCTCTTCCATTTCATATACTTACTGAAAACATATTTTAATTCACGCGCAAATTGTACCTGAATACCTTCCTGTGTTATTTTCGTTCTTTTAGATTGCATTCTAAAAACTTTTATTTACTTCAGATGCGAAATTCAAACAAATCGTTTATTTTCTTCCCTCTACCGGCACATACAATAAAGTATTTATGAAATTTCATCATACACAGAACAAAAGGCGCTGTTGCTAACCTAATTTGATTAAGAAATGTCCCCGAAATTTGGACGAAAACATGGTTTCTTTGGGGTATAACAAAAGAAAATGAAATATTTCGTTTTTGATAATACGCAAATTTGATAAGGTAGAGAGGCAGGTGAATGTTTAAACCTAATTTAGGCGTTATTGAAGTAAAATTTAATTTACGCGAAACGAAAAAGGGGAAATTACAAAGAAAAGCCGTTTCAGATTTAGAAAAGACTAAAGAAGGAATTGAAGTGGCTACTGTAATGGTTTTGTTTTGCAATTAGAGCTTTTATAATAAAGAAATAATGTCGTTTTATATGTATGAGGTACTGATATATATTAGATAATCTCTATTACCATTTATTTTACAGTTAAATATTTAAATATAAGAACGAAACCTTCTTTTACCATGACTTCGTATCTGCGTTTGTTGTCGCTTCAAAGAAACTAATCTGGACATTCTTACCACAAGTTATATTGTTAAATGTGCGAAATTTAGTGGTTTAAATTGGGAAAAGAGCAATAATTACTACCTGTAATTTTCACACAAAAAAAAGGTTTTATTGATTTATTTTTTACTTGTAATGTTGGGCTATATGCCGCACCTTGCTTCGAAATATATCACACAAAAGAAAATTAGAAAATATATATTTTTACTTCAGTTAAAAAACAAATTACAATTCTGGCATAGAGTATATATTCTTGTGAGGGAAAATTTTAAATAACTAGCTACTGGTAGAATGGTAATACGAATTTGGAATTGGAGATTTTCTTCTCGGATTTTCCTTATTTTCCAGCTCTTAATGCATTTTTATTTTTTCAGTCAGAAATGAAAACATCCATTTGGAGCATCGTAGTGTTCTTCATGCATATTAAAGGTAAGCATATTTAGAATACAGTATGTTGTCTAAACAGGACCGGCTTGTTATAAATTTCACTTTTAAAATGCAAATAAAAATTCTTCAACAATAATTCTTTATTGATAGTGAGTTTTTGAGGATGTTTCTTTGATGGTCCTTTTTACCTGTCACTGTTCGGAAAACTGTTATTTTTTACTCGGACTAATAAATGTCTCGCTATTGTCCCACAACATTTTTGTACCATGCAAAAGATTAGCAACAAGATTTGCAAATCATCTAGAAAAAATCTTTCAATCTCATGAAGATCAAGATGAAGAACCCACTCTGGAAGAACATCCACAGATTGATCAAGAAATAGAATGTACTTCTCCCAAAGAAGTAATTACCGAAATAAAAGAAAATATCAATCCCAAAAAAGCTCCAGGTTTTGACTTAATTACTGGAGAAATTTTAAAACAATTACTCAAAAAAGCAATAATTAAACTAACTAACCTAATAAATGGTGCCTTCAGACTGCAGTATGTACCCAGCCTTTGGAAAATTACGGAAGCCGTAATGATACCTAAGCTACGGAAACCACCACATGAGGCATCATCATATACGTTGTAATGTACTTGCTTTTGTACTTTATGAATAATGAGACTAATTAGTTACTGAACGCTAGAAACATATATTAACACAAAAACTACAATCTTTCTGGGACCGTGAGGTGGTAGTGCTGGATGCTATCACAAGACTGATCTGATCAAGCAGCGTTGTCAGATGTATTCATTTGGTAGTACATAATATGTAACATACGTCATCAAACTATTTGAGAAACTCCTACTCAAAAGACTAAAACCACTTATCGAAGAAAGAGAAATTATCCCTGATCACCAATTTGGATTTAGAAATAAGCACTCGACGATCGACCAAGTTCATAGAATAACCAACATTATAGAGAAATCATTAGAAGAGAAAAACATTTGTGCTACTATCTTTCTTGATGTAGCACAAGCGTTTGAAAAGGTTTGGCATGAAGGCTTAATACATACGCTCAAGCTTTTCATTCCAAAACAATATACAGATATCCTCCATTTATATATATCGAAAAGATACTTTAGAATTTGGCAAGAAGAAGCCTATTCCGATGTTAAAGAAATAAAGGCTGGAGTACCACAAGGAAGTGTCCTAGGACCTGTCCTATACTTACTGTACATGTGATATTCCAGAGTTAGAAAACAATACCATAGCCACCTTCGCCGAAGACACTGCCATTCTAGCAGTAGGAAAGAGCAATGAAGAAGCAACCCACAAGCTGCAAACAGCTGTCCACCTTATCTATGACTGGACGAAGAGATGTAAAATTAAACTTAATGAAACTAAATCACTCCACATTAACTTTACAAATCATATTCCAATCAGAATAAACAATAACCTGATTCCATATTCAAACACAGCAAAATACTTGCCTTAGATGCCAAACTCCGATGGAAAATGCATGTTAAAAAGAGAAGAGAAGAACTTGGACTGAAATATAGAAAAATTTACTGGCCAATTGGAAGAAACTCCACTATGTCACTATTGACCAGACCATCAAGAAATTAGCCAAGAGTCATGAAGAAAGACTTCATCATCCTCCTTGACAATACTGGGTTAGAAAGAAGACTTAAGAGCCCTTTGAGTTAGTTTAGTGTTTTCAGTGCAAAAGCAGAGCTTGTGTGTGCACGTTAAAGTTTAGTGCAATCCGTTCTACAGAACCTAAGGAACGCTGATGAGTATACCTTAGTTTTAAATTTCTAACTCTATTAGATTAAGTTAGAATTAAATTGCTCATTGGTCACTGTAATATACTAAATGTCTTTATGGATGTTTAGTTAAAAAGAAAATGCAAAAGATTGAGCTTTCCAGCTTCCAGCTGTAGATTTACAACAATCTTTAGTGCTAGTTGACTATACGGTGACTTCAACATTAGCAATTTGTTTGCGCAATATTGTACTGACTAAGCTCAGTGAAATATTTATAATGGTATCTGTCAAGGGAAAAAAGTGACAGGCAAAAACAAATCGGCTAAATTTTAAAAGGAATATGCTCTTAGCTCTCCTTTTATCCGTCCTTCACCTCATGAATTCAAATATGTGCTGAATTTTTTATCATTCGGATGTTAAAAAATCCCCAGTAACCATCTCGCCGCGTTGTTCGAAACCAATTCGAAGCTTTCACACAGGAAGTTGGGCTCCGAATCGAAAGTGCAGATATGAAATATACGTGTACGGGAAATAATTGATCAACTCACACATGAAATATGAATGAGCATGTGACAGTTTTTTCATCGTTCGGAGTTTTTGTATTGTAGATTTTTACATTGAGAGGGAAATTCACGTAAAATATATTTTAGCGTGTGGAGGTGTTGCTCCTTAAAACCTGTCGCCGTTTTATTATTTATGGAGTGTAAATTAATAACCTACAAAAAAGTTTTTTTTATAACATACATTTATTATTCAAACAGTAGTTAGGCTCGCGTTACTGTTTGTATCGATTCTTTTTTGGTAAAGTAAATTAATTGGAAGCATTACTGGAAACACAATGATATATTGGACCATTTAGGATGGCAAACAAAGGGTCAATTTTTATTCAAATTTTTACCATTCATTTATTAGCAAACTAAAAGGGAATTTTTTGTTTATTCTATACCTCTTTTTAGTCTGTATATGAATGATTGAACATTCCTCATTAACAGAAAATGTAAACTAGTAAAATAATTATTATCGTAGTGTGGTTCCACAGGTTAGATCAATTTTTTGACCGATATAGAACAAGTTAGAGGAAAGGAGGAAAACTTCCTAGAAAAATGTATCACCCATCAAAAAGTTAAATAAATAATAACTTAAAAAAAACATTTTTCGCAAATCGGTAGGAAATTTTGACATTCCAGACAAAATTATGGTTTAGTATACTCTACGATAAGTTATTGACTTATGTTTTGGGGTAACTCTGGGCATATGCAAAAAGTTTTTATAGCACAGAAAAAAATTATCAGATGTATGGCGAGAACACACCCGCAAGAACATTGCAAACCATTATTTAAGCAATTTGAATTACTTACTCTTCCATGCATGTATATATATCAAATAATAATGGATATTAAAAAGCATCTACGTATGTGAGGAATAATATGGTGCACCAACATAATACAAGAATAAACCGAAATTTGCGTCTGCCATTTTCACGCTTGTCAGTTGGTCAGGATTGTCATATTTATCAGGGAATATTGTGCTTCAATCATTTCATTGGTAAAATGGGCAATCCTAAATTTAATGAATTTAAAAGAGTGTTACATAATTATTTATTAAATAATGCTTTCTATTCTCTTGAAGAGTATCTCAGAGAAGCTTAATCTATATATTTGCTACCTATTTTGTAATTTTGTTCATTATATTTTAATGTATTATAATGTATGTATATGTATGTGTGTTTTGTATGATTATTTTTTTATATGTGTTTTAATTATATATTTTAGACTGTAACTAACAAGTCAGATAAATTTTTTATAAATTGTAATTTTAAAAAACTTCATATGGACGAATAAACTATCTATCTATCTATCTATCTAATATTTCCTAACTGTTAGGAAATATCAATTTCTTTACTGTAAGGAAATGATATTTCCTTAGAGTTGTTAGTGTTCTACATAAATGATTAAAAACACGTGTTTATAAGGAATTAATTTTATATTTTGAAAACCTCAATGCATTGCAGAATACATTTTAAATTTAGTTTGTTATATTTACTATTATTATTAGAACTATGAAAAACATTTTGGACAAAATGCGGGGTAGTAGGATTATTTGGTGAACATTTTGTAGTGTGTCACCTCAGTCTTATTGTTAAGAGATTCTTCAATATATTCTTCAGAAACGTTTGATGACTTACATCCGCCATGTCTCTTCAAACTAGTTATGTCGGCACCAGAGTCAACCAATATTGTTGCAGAAGACCGAGGAAAGCAGTGACCAGTATATTCTTTCGGATTTACCAAGTTCAAATAAGTGGCTACTATTTTAGGCATTTTTCTAAATTGATGTATTCCTACCACTTATTTACAACCTCTCCGCTTTGATATTTTCTGGCCTTACCGAAACATACTTTTGATAAACATTCAAGTACATCTGATTCACTACAAATGATGAATCTTAAAGCCACCTAAAAAATAATTATATGTGTAATCTAAATAGAAATTAAAACCTTGTAAATTACCTTAACCATTAAATTTTCTTTATCTGGAACTTTCTGGATAAATTTTTCGATTTGTTCCTTCAATAAAATCTTAGATTTCTTTGCCCCATAACCTTGAGCTTGCCGTTTCAATAAAGAACGAAGTTTTGAATATGTAGATATACCTACATTGTGCTTAATTGCAAGGGTTGACTTCAACATTGAATAATTGGCCCATAATGTTGAAGATTTCATCTTTAAACAAAGGTCTAGGAAGTATGCCATTACAACATTTTCCGAGAAAGAACTCGTGTTTTTACTCTTGCGAGAGTCCATAAAGCGTGTAGATGCATATTCTCTTTATTTCTTTGGCAATAATTCTAATGAAGCAGTATTCACTGCCTCAACCAGCTCTGGAGGAGTCCCAGGAATGGAAAATTCATCATCACTTATCATTTTACACTATTTTTCTTTCGAAAACACCAGCAATTTATATGCGTCAAGTTTGACAATTCAACAATAATACTTTTCTATAGTAACGCAACCAATTTTATTACGAATTTTAAAACACCAATTATTTGTGAATAAAATTATTCGCGATTTTTTCAAAATTAATTAATATCTATCGAATTTTAAACGATTTGCGGAAAAATAGTATTTTTACCTTGTAGGAAAAGCCTCATTCCTGGACTCTGTGTTGCTAACTCTCGGCCTGCGCCTCGACTTAGCAATCTTCACAGTCGTCCAGGGATATAGACTTTTTCCTACTCGGTAAACAATGTACTATTAAAGAAGAATCAAACAGGTCAAATCACATTATAAACAGGTATGTTTTAACATGTTTGGGACTTGTTCAAAAGCTGATATAACCTGTTTTATACCGACCCATTCAAAAACTTAAGTCCTGCTTGAAAAAAATACCAGTGGAAAAGTGGAAGGAAAAAAGTGGGTGGGTGTTTCAAGTTTTAGGGTTGGCCACTCGATGAAAATCCTCAGTGTCTGATTAATCTTCCCAGAAAAATACGCAGAGCTACAGTATAGTAAGGAGAGGTCCCAGATAGTTAATAGGTGTTTTCGACGATTTGAATTATTTATGGAATTTTGTGAGTTTCTAATAGATTTAGGTAAGGTTTCCGTGACAGATCTCCCTCAATAAATACACAATGTGGTCAACAAGTATCTCGTTCCAGACATTAATCTTGTGTTGAAATCGTGTGTATCTTTTACGAAAGAAGTAGGGATTCTCGTCAGATCAATAGCTTATAGTTTAGCGTGTTTTTCTGTATTTTTTTCACAGTCAAGTGAGCAGGAACTGAAAAAGATTATTATAAACTTTAAAATTTATTTGTCTTTGAAAATGAAAATGAAACTATACAAAAAAAGTTAGTGCTTTGGTAAAATATATTATTTTACCCCATTTTACACCATTTTACAGTTCATTAAAATAACTTGTCTTTTATAGAAAAAAGAAAGACTCACTACCATCCATTAAATTTTTTTCAAAGAGAAAAACAATAAATCCTTTTCAGTTTCAGTTTTTTTTAATGAACCTATTACTTTCCACCCCGATGTTCTCGCTACACGGAGTAAAGCTTCTTTGTTTACTTGCAAAAGATCTTATTAGGACAAATTCTACGGTGGTGATGAAAATACAGGAACGGTTAAAGCTAGAGGATTTATTTAATTTCTGCATTTCACTACCTATTGAAAGGACCGCTAGGACCACCGAATTTAACTTTAAATAAAAATCACATTTGTCTAGTTGAATCATAGTTCTGCGCTATTCCACATTTTCCATTGTTTTGCCATAAAAAAAAGTTTAAAATTGTTTTCTGTAATTTCCAAATTTTTGATAAATTGCCAGTAATACCTGTAAAACGCTCCCGCCTGCGCTTCACGTTAGGATGGAGCCAATGAAAGCGGAAAATATGACCGTGTAAAAATAAATGGTGCATAAATTTTGCCCTTTAAAAAAAGATAAACGCCTTCCGGCAGAAAATTTCACACTGTTCTTAGATTAGGGAAAGTCCATTTGTCATCGGCCGGAACAAAGGAGCTATATCGAGTTCGAAATAAAATACCACAAGACCGGGAAGATTAAAACCATCCGGATATTCTCCTCTTTCTCGCTACTGGTGGGTATAGAAGCGTAAAAAAATGACCAATAAGTGAGTCTATAAAGTCCTATAATGGCCAAATAATTTAACCCTTTATGGGGCCGCCAGACAATTGGATAATAATATTAAAGAAGGCCATCTCTGTATTTCTCACTTTAACATCGTTTTAGCTTGGTTTTGGAAGTTAAATTAATTTGTCACAGATGATTTTTATGTAGTATAAAAATTACAATATAGAACTTTGTCTGTTAAAAGGGAATGTACACAATTCGGTGTTTTCAGTTTTTTTGAAAGCCATGCTAGAAGACAACCCTTAGATGGCATATGCAAGAAAAAAATTGAAAAAAAAAAAATAAAAGTAAAAACTCTCGAGTTATTCTATATTCAATTTCAAATTGAGAATTTTGCCGCGTAAATGGTCAGCGCCAAGATGGCGGCATGGTTATACGTCACTGCTCATGTAGAGGTTAGTTAACAAGTCTGGATTCAATTGTAAACAGTACGTCTGCGAAGTAGTGAGAATTTCAAGCGTTTCGACTGATTTTATCAATAAACACGTTAAACACCCATCAAAATACAGAAATCACAAAATAAGTGGTGTTTTGTGCCAAGTTGTACCAATACTTCTCCTAGTACGCCACATAAGACATTTCGCTGTATGCCTCAAGATGCATCTCGAAAAAGAAAATGGTTTAAAGCAGATAGAAGAGATATGCCAAAATCGAAATCAATGTTTTTCTGCTGTGAAGATCATTTCAAGATAAGCCTATATGCCTAGCATCTGTCATATACGTTATTTATAAATTATTTGAAGATGCTTTCACGAACCCTTCTGACGGCATGTTTCGTTGGTATTAAATAAATCCTGCTAATGATTCATTTAAAACAAAATATCTGGTCACCGAGCTTCGCTCTTAATATTCAAATCTACATTTTTAAGCAGCCCAATGAGTATATAATTTAAGTATATTTATAACATGACAAATTATTAATTAATTCGCGAAAATCACGGAGTGGGCGACATCTACTTGAACTACTGATAGGGAGATAAATAAAAAGTTGATTAGCGATTGGCTTGAAAGTAGGCGGGAAAATTAAAAAAGCTGTCACTGTTAATTTTCAATTGGCTGCAACTGTTGTTGACGTTTATCAAATGCTTGTCACAGAGGTTTGTTAAATAGATTAAAAGTTGCCTAGTTTCTGGGGATTTCACCCTTTTAGGGCAACATCTACTGACGCTTGATCTTCGCGAATTGTCACGGTGGACAGGCCCCGTTTCCTGGACGGGCAACAGCAGCGTGTAGGGCACACGTCCCGTCAACAGAAGATCGCTGAGCTTACTCTATTTATCACTATATAAGAAAAACTCTTCATTTGTCCTCCTAAATCCTTGAAGGCAGAATTATTAGTAATAGCACGGCAACATAAAAACAGATTCAAAAAATATATTATAGATGAGACGACCAGAGAAAAAGGAATTAAAATTCTCAGATTGCCTCCGAACCACGCACAGTTAAATTCCATTGAACTGATCTGGTCACAATTATTAAAAGGTTATGTTTCTCAAAACAATAAAACATTTAAATTTCCTGATGTGCGAAATTTGTTTTTGAAGGCAGTTTCAGATGTAAATAGAGAACATTGGGGAAAATGCATTGGTCATGTTAAAAATGCGGAAAATTCATTTAGTAAAGTGGATATATCAATGGATAATTTAATAGAACCTATAATAATAAACCTCAGAAAAGACAATTATAGTGATACCAGTAGTTTTAGTGAAGACAGTGACTTTTAAAGATAGTTCTTGAACTAACTTTTTTTTTAATCTTTGAGTTTAGGTAAGTACTGAAGCGTTACTTTTAATGCCAAGAGATTAAAAAAGTTTAATCCCAACATATAATCCTCCTTGTTATTTATTGGTTAAATTTAATTCGTTCAATGTTAAAGTGTCAGATTCATAAAGTTATTTTTTATTTTTTGTAAATAATATAAATTCAAAACTTATTTTGCAAAGTACGCCTAGGGAATGTGACGTTATTTCCCCACTTTTACTGTACTCATATCTCCTTTATAGTATATATTACTATAGAAACAAGTTATTATATCTGCCGTTGCTAGGAAATAAAACTAAAAGCTTAACTTTTCTTGTAAATATCTCGAAAGATCGAATTTTCACAGACATGAGACCTACATTTTTTGCCGATTTAGATAGGAATTAGTCTACCCTGAAAGTTTCATTGAATTCTGACGAGTGGATTTCGAGATCCTCTAGACACACACACACACACATACATACATACAAACCTTGCTCGTTTAATAGTATTTGATAACAAAGCAACTCTAATTACAATAATCACACTTCAAATGTCAACAAACCATATTGATACGAGCTATGACGTCAGATTGCGTTTCGATTGCCGTTTGAATTTGTTCATTTTCACCAACTTTCAAACTTATATTCATAATCAATGCATGATATTCCTTTCTATTCCTGTACGTTGATGGTGATTTTAGTTAAAGAAAAAAATCAAAGTATAAATTTCGTTTAGGCATTTAACTTATCAATATTTTGTCACATTAAATGCCAAAATGCCGCATTTTAGATTTGCCGCCACGGACAAATGTCCGGGTTGTCCGCCCCCTAGAGCGTGCCCTGCACTGTAGCAAATTGTACATTTATTATATCGGGATAGAATAATTTCAGCTCAACTAAACGTTGTATTATGTTTTAATATGTCTGAAATTGAAACATGCTTTTACAACTGGATTTGTTGCAGGTATTTTATTCAGTTTGTTATTTTGAAAATAAGCTTTCAAACCTGTAGTAATAACACAGATGCAAAATAAAATACACATCTAGATTTTGTAACTATTATTCAATTGTGCGTTTTAGTAGACGCAAATTCCCATAGGATCCTTATTTTGATAGTTATAACATGACACATAAATGATAATAGTTGGTCAGCAAATGTCCACGTATTAACAATTCCCGCCGTGATAATTTAATTTCCTCCATAGCATCCCTTCTATGATTTAGAGAACAATTGAAGTTGTGAATATCGAATTGGAAATTAGCATTAGGAACTATTATTGTTCTCCAACTATAACACTAAGATGCTGTTCTGGAATTGCTTTCAAGAAGAGAAGGCTATCTACGATGTTTTACTAAATACAACAGCAACATCTTCAGGATGACAGTTAAGCACGTCTCGCTGCGGTTAGACCGTGGACGTGTAACCACTAACATGCGGATTTGGATATGCTGGAAAATCGCAATCATTCATAACTCGAAACTCGGACACGCCTCTTTTGGCTTTTGAAGGTTACTCGTAGGCTACTGTACAATTGACTGTAGGTGTTTCATGTAGAACTGCTTTTTGCTTTTCATCCAAGTGGTTGGAATCTTTGTCAAGAAAGATTTTCAGTGGCTTTTTTATTAAATTAAAGTTCATAAAATATGTACTTGTTTTCTTGAAAAACTTTTCGGATTCTATGTGGATTTTGGCCAGAAAAAAATAGTTTGGGCTAATTTTTGTTATTGCCTTTTACTAAAATAAATAAATACTATACAAGGTGGTAAACTCTGTGATGTTTTAGTTAAGATAACGGAGAATTCCTCAAAAAACTCCAGTATTTCTCATCAGGCACGTTCTTTGGTTACCAAAGTTCAAAATTACAGTTGTTCTTGTGTTAAATAATCATTTGCATAATATATTATTAAAAAATGGTTAATACATGTATTATGTGTTAGTCAGTACCATATCAAAATATAATATAAATTATATTACCGAAAACAACTACTCCTGGTGCTAAATGCTCCCACAAGCATTGAATTACATCAGTCCAGATGCGTGTCGATGTTAATTTTTAGTTTTACTTTTTTAAAAAGTTAAAGCGTTAAAAAACGTGCATTTTAAACGTCGAAAAACGTTGCGTTTTTAACATTTTTGGCTGACGGATCCAAGAATTTCCCAAAGATCTCTTCAAGCTCTGGATGTTTAGAGATAGTTTTCAAGAATTTAGTCTTGCCTTCGTTATATTCAGAAGACGTGGAGTCGCATCCACTCATCGCGTGCAGAAACATCATGTGCTTGGCAAGATTTTGTTTCACTGCAGACTGCGATTCATATAGCAACTAAGGCTTTTTCCCCTTTCCTGGCTTCAGCAGATAGACTTTTGGAGAAGTGTTGCCGTCCCAACAATCAATGTATCCGCATCCTCGTTTGCTTGCCTGCAGACCTTAGGACAAATTAGGGTTTGAAAGGGGGTTTGAGAGAGGGGGAGGGGGTTTATACTTCAATTAAGGGTTGGTAAGAGGGGTTTGAGAGACAAGGGGGTTCATATTAACAGTCGCAGACTTGTTATTATTGAACTCCTTCATATTGGTTTAGAGGCAAAATGGAGAAATGATCAGAATGTGCGTATATATTAATCCAAATTTAAAATTTTTGTGCTCACTGAACTCAAAATTTGATGCTTTACAACTTTTATTTTACCAGTTTTTCACATAAACGGGCTGTTTTTAAATCACAGTCGTCTAACTGAGAGTATATTGTTTTCACAAAAGTTGAAAAAAATTGGCTTTTTTCGATTGACGATGGCGACCTTATAAATTTTGAGGTTAGGATAGTAGGTACGTCACTCGATGCAGAATTTTATACTCTTCAACTTTGAATACCACGACATTTTCCGTACGATGCGTCGTTTGCAAGAAATGAACGGAAAACCGGAAAAACTCCGAAAATTTCGAGGTTTTTTGCGTTTTTGGGCCTGTTCCGGTCCTGCTAACCTATTACCTCACCTAGTGTAATAAAAATAATAGTATATTTTTTGAACGAAAAATTTTAAAAATGAAAATGCATAGGTACAAAATTCTGTCCGTGTATGAGTGTCTTTTGGTGTACTGCGCCTTGCCGCACTTTACATTTTTTTTTGTAATTTATGCGGGTTAAATTTCGTTGGCGCGAGCTTTTTGCTTGTTTAGTTTTGTTATTAAAAAATGATGAAAGCTTTGGAATGTGTCAGGATTTTCAATTGTGAAATATTATCGTCAAAAATTAATCTTATATTTTTTAAAGTTTTATATTCAATGTAGAATTTGAAAAATTGATATCAAATCAGAAGTAATGACAAACATTTTGAATGATATATTAGTTTCGTCCCTTTTGTAGAGTTTTAGGAAGTACTAAACTTTAACTGATTAAAATTCTAAAGTGTTAAATTAAGGTCAGAAATTACTAAATATGTTGCACTGATCTATTCTGTTTTTTAAGATGTTGACACTTGATGCTGAGATGATTTCATGGTCTAAATTATTGCAGGTATAAATAATTCTGTTGGGTAAAAAGTTTTGTCTAGATCTACTTAGCTGTTAAATTTTCCTTCTGCAACTTGAATTGGTGTCTTCTATCGTCTAGCGTCTTGTATCTGTGTTTAGGGTTAAAGTTGTGAAAAAACATTGCATAAATTGCACCTTAAATTACTTTACCATCCACCGTATTCTAGGGATCTGGTTCCCAGCGACTTTGTTTGTACCGATTTGTAGAGCTAAAAAGAATGCTCCAAGGAATGGGATTTGGTTGTCATGAAGATACACAATTAAGGCATCGACATGTATCACCCTCGATTGAGACTGTCTTAATGAATTAAATAGAATCATACAAACTCTGACCGAGTATTTATATCTCCATTTTCATGTTACTTGCAAATGATCAGCTAATAAAAAATTTACTGGAATATCAACATCGTCCATGGAACGTGTTCCCAGGTTGAATACGTATATAGTCATTAATGAAAGCTCAACCGTGTAAATATAATCATTAATCAAGGTATTTCATGCTTCGTGCAACGACTAGGTGGTGAAAATGTCAGTTTCTAACGATTCGGTGGGTAGATTTGGATTATGAAGTAGAAAGGTTAAAATTAGCATAAATAAATTGATATACCAGAAAGAAAAATCATTTTCAATTTTCCTGATAATATTTCAATCAAATTATAATTTTTAATCAAAGAAGAACACAATTTCCGGAAAAAAGTAAAAAGAAGTCTTGTAGCCTTTAGATAAATCACAATGTTGTAGGGATAAAATTGATTGGTAGATTTTTTTAACTATTTCTACATACTTTTATCAGGAAGAATCCAAAAATACCAACAAATGTACTGTATCCACTTTAGTTTTCGAGATATGTATGCAATATCATGTTTTTCAGAAAACAAAGATTAAATTGGGAAATATTTACATTCAAAATAAACATAACATATATATAAAAAAATAGTACAGCTACCTAAATAAAACAAAAAATTTAATATGGGCATTAACCTTTTTTATCGCCCAAAAACTTTCTTTTAAAAGATTTTCTTGCACAATATTTGCAAGGATGATCTCATAGGAGATTTCAACAGTTTCATGTGAGCATGCCTATATTCTTTGATATCTTTCTTCCACGGTTCTTATATCCTTATGGAAGCTCTAAGTAGCTAGCCACTAAAAAAAAAATTAAAATCAATATTAGTTCCATTATGTTTCAGTTCAAAATATAGAAAATGGTAAGAAATTACAACTAGAACAATTCTCAAATTTGGAATGAATTAAGAGAATGTAAATTTTTTCTTGGAAAAGCCAAAGAAGATTAAATAAACGAAAGCATCCTGAAATGGAGTGGTACCCCAATGCTTGATTATGTAATTTTCAATATCTCCGTTGTAAGAAAAAACGTTCATTTTGAACTTCTTTTCGCAAATTCACATATTTTTTGACGAATTTTAGCCAATTTTGAAAGTCTTAGTGTCAGGTATTTCAATTGCAATCTTTGTTTCGAGGATATTAACGTGAGTTGCCTTCATTTTAAGAAGTTTATCGAGCCGCCTAAAGCAATGAAAAAAAAACATGCAAATTCTAACTTTGTTTTTAGGCTGATAATTGAAAAACTTACTTACTCGATAAACTATTTAATAATAACTAATTTCCTGTCTCGGAATGTAATATACTATTATAAATCTCCCCTCAAAATATTACTCGTAATACAATTTTGTCAATAAGCATAAATCAGTTTTCATTAAATTTCATTTCTGAATGTTATGATTTAGTGGGGTAAAAAGCCATCAGACTGACCGAGCGGCTTGAAATAAATGACGGAACTGCTAGACCAAAATCAATATTTACCGGCGAGCTCCGGAAAAGGCAGATGGGCAGGCGAAAGGCTGAGGGTTTTCAAGTTCTAAATACGATCAACGCTAATACCAATTAAGGAATCCAACGCACATCACTGACCTCAATGTATTGATAAAAAACACAACAGACTATCCGGAAAACGCTTTATTGATAAAAGAGGTTAAGATACCTGGATATACGTATAATTAGCGATACAACATTTAGGTAGGAAATTGGAACGATGAAATAGACAGGTGCTAATAAAACAATCGTTATTATAAAATTTGCAACCATCTTGAATAGGTAAAAGTAGTAAAATGGGACCAATATGCGAACCTTGGGGGACACCGCAAGACGCTATTACTTTACGTGATACAGAACCACTCTGTCACACTTTGTTGATGGTTGCTGAGTTTGCAATATATTCTAGGAATTAGAATAATAAATTGTTTGCGCCATCCCATCAGAATTAATTTCCAACTCTTTTATTCCATTCCTCTTAAGGGATTAATTAGGTAAGTAACAAAAATTGAAATAATTGTTATTCCCATTTTAATAATTTCGATAAACTGTAAGTAAAATTATGTAAATTGAAGCTGTATTCATATTTACGGTGTTTATTTTATGTAAATTTACCTTTGCTCATTTTTTGTTGTTGCTACAGTTTCATACTTCGAATAAGCGAAAGCAACAAGCAGAAACGAATATCTCTGGGTTAAAGGATTAAATGGATCCAGGGGCGGTGGTGGTGGAGACTTATTTTCCGTCTAAAGCTTTCATTGTAAATACAAGATGCTGATTTTAGGGTTAACTTACGTTTTACGCTCAAATTATTCATAACGAGATATTAAAGCAACAATATTAGTGTATAAAATATAAAGTCAACGACCCCCTTCCTATGGAAGATAATTTAAAGTTAATGACGTCTTTTTTGGAAATGTTATTGTATATAATTTTACAAAATCTATTTCAGTTTTGCTCTAGAAGTAATTTTGCTTTTCTCTGCTTTATTATAAGTTAAATTAAATAAAATAAATAAGAAAATTAAGAATTACCCTGTATACTACACAATGCTATATAAAAAAACTAGCATTAAAAAATATACATGGTGGGCCAAACTTCTGATCTCGGAGGATTACGTTGTGGTAAGAGATAAAACTTTCAACTAGCTCACACAAAATTTGAAAGTTTTATCTCTTACCACAACGACGTAATCCTCCGAGGTCAGAAGTTTGGCCCACCCTATATATACTAAAAAACTTACAGCAGTAAAAAGATTATATTGTTAACAATAGTTTTAAACATAAACACTGGCTGTATTTTCAAAAATACACAGTATAACTTAGCTAAATTCAAGTTAAAATTAAAATACAGAGTATCCCATTTAAAAAATACAACTTTGTGTTACCACCATGTTATTAGACATCCTGTATATTTAACAATAATTTTAAAATGTACAGCTTAGGGGTTCCTAAAATTTATATTAATAGTTTTGTGAAATCTCTTTATATAACGGAGATAATATAACTTTGGGACATGTATATGTCAGAAGTCAAAGTTGAGGTATAAGATTTTGATTGAATGGGATATGAATTCCAATTTAAGGCAGAGTATTGTCATGTCGCAAAATCACTTTGTCGTGTCTCTCGTATTGCGGCCATTTTTCATTCAATCCTTAGCTCGAACGAATTAGTTGTAGTTGATAGCGATCTCCTGTTATGGTTTCATTCAGTTTGAACTGCTTTACCTGGAAGAAAAGTACAGCTAAAGCCCTCCCTCCATATTCTCTTTACTTTACTTTAATTAATCTGTCGTCTTATCATATTTTTCTTATTACTGCAGTAGAATTAACAACATATAAATTTGAAAATAATTGGACGAATGTAAACCCGAATATTTGCTTAGTCAAGCTTTTAATCATTTTTCTTGAGCGTACAGTTCTAATAATAAAATAGATTTAATGACCGTAAAATAAGTAAAGTAATCGAGGCTTACATCAACAGGTTTATTGGAAAACGATTTAGGACTTTGCAGAATAATTTATAGGGCTTATAGGTAAATTACCCTAGTTAAGCATTCAGGTAACAGAATGTAGTTCCCGTATGGCAATTTAACTATGCGGGAAATGCTCTATATATATAGTAATTTATCATTCAAGCAATCGAGTATTCCATCAATTTCAGTAATAAGCAGTTATGGCGATGTTTCTTCAAAAACAATATACGATAAACATTTTAAATTGATTTTAATTTTGGTCAAATTTATATGATACTCATAATAAAATAAATACAGGGTCCTGCAAGACATAGAAGTTTGTTTAAAATACTAACTCTCAAAGTAAATTTTTTCAAAATTATTTTTAATGTTCTAGTTGATTTTATCACCTTCTTTATTATTTTTCGGACCGCCTGAGTAAGTAAGACAAGTAGACATACACTTTTACATTAACAAAAATTGAATTATACAATTTGGCGCCCAATGAAAATCAAGTTGCTACGACTTCAGTTACCACGAAGGCTATCTGACAAGGTATAAATAGAAACCAATGCTCTCATCAAGAAGGCTAGAAGCTAAAGAAGTTCAAAAAACCAAATGAGTACATTTAAATTTACATTTACATGGAGGCGTCACTAATTGCCGAGCTTTTACTGATGAATTTTAGGGACCATCAAAGGACCCCGCACCATTCTTATGGAAACGGGAGCACCGTCAAATTCTCTGAATTATTGGTATGAGATAGTACTTGATGTCCTGATCAATAGTGTCCATGGGCCCAATCCTATCCTATGGCTAGATTTCGATATACCGGGCGTTAAGGTTCAAGATCCCGAAATTTTAAAATGTGTACTAAAAAATCCCTGCAAAATATTTTCAAAAGTTTCTGGCGGATATATGTAGTCAAAATTCATACGTAATAAATAAAATCAAAATATATTTCCTTACAGGGCGATTCATATTTCCACAGGCCTTTTTGTTCAAAGTATGTATTTTTAACATGCAGAAATAGCCTGAAATGTCGATAAAAAAAAGTCACCGTCAAAGTTTCTGAATAATGGATATACCTAATGTAGATATTGACGTCCTTGTTCAAAATTGTAATTGGTTAAATTGGATCCTATGGCTTGTTTTCGAGAAATTAAACGATTAAACTGTAAAAATATCAATTTTTACCAATAGCAACTTTTAGTAATAAAAAATAAACGAAATATACAATATTTTTACACACTGTATTAGAGTATATTGTACCGTTATATTAATTGGAGGCACGCTAAAAATTCATACTTACAGGGTGATCTCACTTGAGCTTGTAAACCTAAAACAGCTGCCAAACAATTAATAATTAATTGTTACCTTTTACTTATTTTTTAATAAGTTAATCTTACGGCTACAGCAGCGACCAGAATTTAAAAAAATGTGATTTTTGAGTAGCTGTAGATCCTTTCCTATTTACCTTAGATAGACTGCATTCAAGATGCTGTCGAAAAATCTGAAATTAAAATTAAAATAAAAAGTAATGAACGAAAACGAAAGGCTTGGATATCTGGGTCATTGATTAAACTCATTAACAAAAAAAATGAAATTTACAAGAAATATAAAAATGATCCACAAAATGTAATTCTGTGCAATCAATACAATAATTATAAAAAAAATATAAAAATCCAAATTAAAGAAGCAAAAATGAACTATTATAGAAACATTATTGATAAAAAGAAGAATGACTCCAAACAACTTTGGTCCGTAATAAATGAATTAACAAAAAACAAAGAAAAACAGTGTATAACACGTATAAAATCTGAAAAGGGGAATTTAATTAGTGACCCAAATCTCATAGCAGATGATTTTAATAACTTCTTTACAAATATAGGAATAAACTTAGCAAAAAAAATTAAAAAAACAAAAAATTATCAAGAAAGAAAGAATGTATGTAATAATTCCATATTTTTAACTCCCACAACTAATACCGAAGTAAAAAATATAATAACCAGTTTAAAAAAGAAGAAAGCTCCAGGATTGGACAACGTAACTGCAGAAACACTGCAGCACATTTCAGACTTTATAGCTGCCCCACTCACTAATATTATTAATACAAGTCTCTCTACGGGTATCTTTCCTCAACATTTTAAGCAGTCTTTGATTATTCCCATATATAAAAATGGCGAAAAAAACGAAATATCAAACTATAGACCGATAGCTCTGATATCTGCACTAGGGAAGATTCTAGAAAAAGTAATAAAAAAACGACTAAATGGTTTTTTAGACAAAAATAAATTGCTATCGACAGCCCAATATGGTTTCAGGGAGGGAATATCTACTCAAGATGCGATTAGGGAACGGACTAATAAAATTTACCAATCAATTGACAAGAAAAAGCCATCAATAGGAATATTTTTAGACCTAGCTAAAGCTTTCGACACTGTGGACCACTGGCATTTACTAAATGCTCTTGAAGATATGGGTATAAGGGGTATAGCCTATAATTTAATGAAATCGTATTTAAGTAACAGAACACAGAAAACTAAAATACAAAATGTCATCAGCAAAGATCAAACAGTTATATGTGGTGTACCACAGGGAACAGTTTTGGGACCCCTGCTATTTATTGTATACTTAAACAATCTCTTTTTAGTTGAAAGTAAGGCAAATATTATTAGCTTTGCTGATGACACAGTAATGTACTATGAAGCTTCTGACTGGAATAACTTGAAACAGTTGATTGAAGAAGATTTACCCAAAATAAAAATATGGTTTGACTACAAATTACTATCTATTAATTTTAAGAAAACAGTATACTTACCCTTCTGCAGTCTAGCTTCAGGTCTTCCCCAATTTCAAAATATCGCTATCGGGGACGGTACATGTATATTATCTGAAAACAAAATAAAATATTTAGGTATAGTAGTAGACAATCACTTGCGTTGGGATAAGCATATTCAATACTTACTAAACAAATTGCGTAGTGTATTATTTAAATTCATACAAATATCACCAATCCTAAAGTTACCAGAGAGAAAAATTTTGTATCACAGTCTGTTTGAATCTCATCTCAGCTATGGAATAATCGGATGGGGTGGAGTCACTAAAACTCAATTAAAACCAATAGAAATTATTCAAAAAAGTTTTTTAAAAATAATGCTTAACAAAAACCGAAGATATCCTACTGAAAATGTTTATCATGAAACTCAAATATTTGATTTAAGGCAATTATTCTATCAAGCAATACTCACCCATCAATTCCAAAATCAAAATGAACTTCACACAGCTTTACATCAATATGGCACAAGGAATAGAGAAAATTTCTTGCCGCCACGTATGAATAAATCAGTTGGACAAAACAGTTACAGCTATCTAGGACCAAAAATCTTTAATAGTATTCCACCAGAGATTAGAGAAATAAAATCAATAAAAAATTTTAAAAAATCTACAAAAGAATTTATAAAAAAAATGCCGCGTCACTTCTTCCACAATATAATAAAATAAAGGATTCAAAAAAAAAATTAAACTGTAAGCTTTAAAAATACTAAAATTATAATAATAATAATAAAGTATAAAGTTTAATCAAATTCATGTTGTAAAGGTAATTATTTAAAATTAAAAATAAATGGGTCACTCTTTCTTTCGCTAAAATTTAAAAAAAAAAAATTTAAAAAAAAAAAAAAAAAAAAAATTAAATTATGTATATTATTAGTTTTATGTATATAGTATATTTTTACATTATGTTTTTTCTATATATATATTTATGTATGTCATGCACAATCTGTCATTGTACATAGTACAGTGAACAGATTCAGTGGCATTCCTAGTTTATTTACATTGTGTAATATTTATGTATATTTTTGTATTTTAGTAAATAAACATTATTATTATTATATTATTATAGTAAGTGTGATATATCGTTCGAATCAGCTGATTGGGGAGATTTTAACCCTCAGGGTACTGATTGGGTTACCGTATCCCAGACAGATTTTGAAAGTCGCGCCATTTGAAAGGAAGTGAAAGGTGGCGGTCGGGAGTGGGGGGTAAAAAATCTTTGTGGTAGTGTCTATGTAAGCCGTGAGTGGCAGCCTCAGTCTGCGCTTGGTGCTCGAGTGGTACGAGTTAGGAAGTTGACCTCGGGTATTTCTCACCCAGTCAGTACTAAACGTTACAAAATCCGTATTTCGGGAGAAAGAAAGTTTTTTGCTGCTAGACTAGCTACCCCTATTTTGCGAATAAAACTGCGCGGTATGATTGAAGATGTTTTGGAGGCGAAAGATTTATCAGACACATGGACATAAGACATGAATTTGTTGGTAACAAAATGGATAAACAAAAGCGCTGCAACTTGTGCCCGAGTTCTTTCGACCACAAAATATTTTACAAGTGCCTCAAATGTAATAAGGCTGATTTTGTTTTTTTATATTTTGAACAATAAAACTTTCATTCAACAATCAATTTTGTTATTTATTTATATTACAGTTGTGCCTTGTTACGATAAATCAATCATGGAACGTTTTATCGCTATCCCAAAAAACGGGTGATTTCAAAGTTCAAAAAAAATATAGTTTTTGGAATGGATCAAAAAACTGATTCGGCTATTTTAAAGAACAACTTTTTAGCTTTAAAATACAACAAGAAAATTTTCGATATCTTTTTTTTTCACAAAGTTGTGCAATTTCAAAAAAAAAGTGATTTCTCACAAAAAAAAATTCAAAATGTTTAAACTTTTGAATGTATATTTGTTTAAACAAATTATTCGATAAATCTATTCGTATTTGTGACAAAATGGACTATCGATTAAAAAAAACTTTTCAATTGGCCAACTACAGCACAAAATACAGCCAATCAAAGTTGCCGGGTTAGGCTAACCCATGTCAGTACTGAACGTGACTTTTTTATAGTCGGTTAAAAATGTTAAAATACATAGGGCGTTCCATTAAAAACTTTGATCTGGCAGGGCGTTATGAAACACCCTATAACATTGTAACTAATTTTAAAATGTAAAGCTTGAAGCTGCCTAAAATTTTTGTAAATAACATTTTTCAGTATGTTTTATTATAATAGATCACAATAATCAATCACCCTGTATATATACAGGGTTGCTCAGTATACTTTTTTTGATACTTTGATAATTAAAAAAAATGAAATAATGGTCTTAGAACCAGCTTTAATATCATAATAAAGCTTTAAACTCATATCGCGTATATAGTGGATTGTTTAATTATTTACATTGTATTTTTTTTCAGATTATTCAATTACTTATTGGATTTAATAAACTACATAGGAAAAATATAATTTTCATGTGAAGAATCTCTTGTAAAATTAAGAAACGCTATTTAATAAATGTATAGGGTGGTGTAACAGGAGGTATTTTAAAGCTCGATGGAATAATCGATTTTCCACAATTGCACATGATTCTCCAAAAATATCAGTGAAATATTCCTAAAAAGGGATAACAAGTAAACCAAAACGCTAGGGCTCTAACGCATTGGTGTTGTAGAAACGAGCTTAAAATATGAATTATGTGTTCGATAAAAAAAAATTAAATATATCTACCTATTTTTTTATTTACTGGAACAATAAACCTTTTAATTGTTTGGCAGCTGTTTTAGATTTGTTGATTTTGTAATCTTACAAGCTCAAGTGAGATCACCCTGTAAGTATGAATTTTTAGCCTGCCTCCAATTAATATAACGCTGTAATATAATCTAATACAGTGTTTAAAAATATTTAGTTTACAATATTTCGTTTATTTTTTATTACTAAAAGTTGCTATGGGCAAAAATTAATATTTTTACAGTTTAATCGTTTAATTTCTCGAAAACAAGCCATAGGATCCAATTACAATTTTGAACGAGGACATCAAGATCTACATTATATCCAATATTCAGAAACTTTGACGGTGACTTTTTGTATCGATATTTCAGGCTATTTCTGCATGTTAAAAATACATACTTTTAACAAAAAGGCCTCTGGAAACATGAATTGCCCTGTACGGAAATATATTTCGATTTTATTTATTACGTATGTATTTTGACTACATATATCCGCCAGAAACTTTTAAAAATATTTTGCAGGGACTTTTTGGTACACATTTTAAAATTTCGGAATCTTGAACTTTATATGATTGGGCCCATGGACACTATTGATCAGGACATCAAGTACTACCACATATCAAAATTTCAGATAGTTTGACGGTGCTCCCATTTCCATAAGAATGGTGCGGGGTCCTTTAATAATAATTCACAAATATATTTTTTACAACGTGCCAACATATAATCACCTTTTCTTTAAAACCAAACATCATTAAATGCTTTGGTAACCAACTGCGTTTACTTGTCCTTATAAAAGCGATTTCAAGTTACCCATTTAGAACTCAGATTGTATGTACTCTTAAATTGAATGAACAGGCGTCGAACCAGACGAGTAACACCATTGACACATCGCTACATTATCGTTAGAGAGCTGCTTAAATATATACAGTCCCCATCAACGTTGTTGTCAACCTTCTAAAGTTCTCTACAGGATGCTTCACGCACCAATTTTATTTTTTTTACATAAAATCCATAGGTTTTGATTTACCATCTGATTTATTTTCCTTCTTTTTGTCTCTTGCTTATTTGCTAGATATAAAACTGATATAAATGCCCGTAGAAGTTGGCAGAAACATTTAATCAAAATGGGACAAAACAAGATTGCAAGAAGAATATATGAAGCGAGAAAGGACTGCAAAAGAAACACGAATTGATAATGAAGTAAGAGAATCAGTTAAAAAGAGAGATATCACTTTCCCGCCTTAAAAGACTTTTAGGAATAAATAATTAAGCTTTTTATTTGACAAAGCTGTAGAAAAAGGTTGATATAAGTTTGATATGAAAAAAAAATTATGTTTGATTTATTTTCTTTCTTTTTGTCTGTTAACAACTTAATCTTGCTTATTTGCCAGAAGTTCGCAGAAACATTTAATCAGAATGGGACATAACAAAATAGAAAAAAACATATATGAAACGAGAAAGGACTGCGAAAGAATCAAGGATGGATGATTGCGAAAGGAACAAGGATGGATGATAAAGTAAGAGAATCAGCCAAAAAGAGAAAGACTTTTAGGAATGAATAATTAAGCGTTTTATTTTAGAAAACTCTGGGAAATGGTAGATACAAGTTTTAATAAGTTTGATAAGAAAAAAATATAAAAAGTAAAACTAAAGCTACAGAATTTCGTAACTATTTAAATAAAGACATATAAAAAAGGAGCATAAGGATCTAATACTACAGCAGACAATGTTTCCGTGACTATGAAAGAGTCTGATGAAGTGTTTGTGACTCAGAAGACTCTAATGAAGGGCTCTTCTACCAAAAATAAATTCTCCTTTTCTAAGTGTAATTTTTTATTTGACAATATTCTGTTGATACATTCCGCTTTCAATTTAAGGTCTTTATAAATATTGGGACACCATGTATAGGAAATCGAAGTAGCTGACATGTTTGAATGGGAAATGAGAATAGTCGAAGTGAGTATACTTAGTTTCTTGGTTTTGTGGTGTAGATGATGTCTTAGTTAGTTTAGGTGCGTGTTGTATACACTTGAATGGAATCCTTAATGGAATTTCCCTTTTTAGCGTTAATAGAGGTGTTAAATGTATACCGTTGTTATTACATAGAGTTTAATATCCTTACATGTAAGGAGTATACTTAGAAGCTGTATGTTTGCAAAATCTGATTTGTATTTTTGTTTTAACATGTTATATTTTAAGGTTCGATCTTGGAGCTTCTATATCGAAATAAATACCTTACGATGTTTCCAAAATATTTGTATAATAAACAAATACTGTAATAAACAATCATTTTTTACTATTTGAATCCCAGACGAGGTTGATTCGAGATGAGTATAAAATTGCTATAACTTTTATATCTTTAGTGCCGTTGTCAATTTGTTTAACACCTGAGATTTCTCCTCCCTTACAGCTTTGAAAGGCTGAAAAGCTTTCTTTCAATAGCTACGTAACCACCCTCTTCAAGGAGGGTAGTTTCCTTCTTTACCTTTTGTTCGTTTTATGTAAGTCATAGGCGTAACTTTTGATGTTAGACGTTTCTGAAATTCGATTACACAACGACGATTTCTTATCTAATTATGACGAAATTTAAAAATGGAATCTTGAGTATGCTAATATTAATAATCATTTGTTCAGTATAAGAAAAAATTAATTTTTTTTAGATATAAACACAAAAAGCCTCAATTTAGTGCCTTTATTGTATTGTACCTTTATTGTATCCGGCTGTGAAGTCCAAAACTTACGAGTCTAAAACAATCCCTTAAGCAACTGGCGAGTCACAACAAAGTAACATTGTAGGGCATAAAGAAATTGTCGGAAATGAGATTGCTGACGGCGGAACATAGTATCTGCAACTACAGGTACCTACTTGTCCGCCAACGCCTTAAATACCTGGAACAGGTCTTCCTAGAGCCTGATCAGTTTACAGAGCTAGCTCCAAAACGGATAATAGGCTTCCTAAAAAGCCTAGATCTTTTGGACTAAAACATAGATGTTGGGTATACACAAAATATCTCATGGGTCGCAGTGTGGTAAGGCCAATTGACAATCTACAATCTAGATATACACGTTCAATAATAATTTGGCTGCAAAAATTACAACGGGGTATGAATGCTAAAGAAATAATTATGTTTTTTTCTAAGCTAGGCATTAAAGTTTTAAAATTTTAATTTACTCGTCCAGCTTTAGGAATACATAATCAGTAATAATCTATATGGTATAGACATTATACAAAAACTCAAAAGGCTGTGGAGATCCCAGCGAAGGAGAGACAATTACGCACTACATTTGCAAGTGCCCAGCGCTGGCCAGGGCCAGGAATTGCTCTCTCGGGAATTACCTCCTTAATGAACTCACCGATCTATCTAGTAAGTGGCCTACGGAAACAGTACATTTCCTGAACACCACGGGATGGATCTAAACAACCAAATAAAGCTCAGGTTCGCGCGATCGTGGTAGCAAAACGGTGCTAAAGCGCTAATTGGGGTTCGGGACAGTTGGCCGGAGCCCGCCACTTGAACCAACCAACCAACCATGAATGCTAAAGAAATAATTATGTTTTTTTCTAAGCTAGGCATTAAAGTTTTAAAATTTTAATTTACTCGTCCAGCTTTAGGAATACATAATCAGTAATAATCTATATGGTATAGACATTATACAAAAACTCAAAAAGCATAATTACTAAATGAAATAATTAGGTAAGAGTAGGTGTAGTGGATGAAATAACTCGATTTATTCAAACAAGGGAACAAGTGTGATTTATTTCACAACCTTAGGTTGTTTTGGTACGCCCATGTTCCTTGTTTGGTTTTTTTATGGTTACAAAAAATTCCACCGTCGTTAGACAATTAGAGTTTAAAACTTTAAGTTACTCGTTCACTTTACAGAATACCTACTTCGACGGCAACAATTTATATGGGAACAATTAGAAACACATTCGTTATTATTTAAGCATATCAATGCTGCTTCTTTAACTTTGCGGTTGATATTTCAAATATTTGGATACCTATTTTACAAAAAGAGTTAATTGCAAAAAGGATACCCTCTATATCGGGATAGTATCATAAGTTTTTATCTGGTTTTTTCTTATGATAATATTAATAAGAAAACTTCATTTATGACGAAGTATAAATTCTCTTATAATATGCAAATGCGTTATCCTTTAAAAATTCGTTCCCAGAAACGTCACAAAAATATGATTGAAACAGATTTTGACATTTTCAATCTTAAAATCTTATTCTATGAATACTATGTTGATGTAATATTTTTGCAAGATTATCAAGTGTTCTGTTTCTAGTAAATTTATTTATTTTATGTCATTTTGATAACGGCTTTCGATATAGAAAGCCGAAACGTCAATGAAAAAACTTTTTTAACAACTAAGTGGTTTTAATTCAGTGGAAAGAGAGAGACAAATTAAAATACAAACCGCTATGAGCTTCCGAAATGAAATACTACCTATTAGATATGCATACATAATAAATATGTGGTATTAATTTGAAAACTGAAAAACAGGTAATTTATTTAATCAGAAAATACTACACACTTAATTATTTATGGTACAATTAAAATATAAATTGCAATTTTGGTACACAGTAGGAGTGTTGTTTGAAATCTTTGTTAACTCATTGATAACGTTGGGTGTAGGTAAATCTTTAATGTTGTTGATGTGTCCAGCTGTAGAGTGAGAAGCTCGAGGAGTGGCTGCAGGATCTTCTGTTTTCTGTTTTTTAGCTGGAGGTTCTGAGGCGTCACTTCTAAGGATGTTTATGATGTTGGAATAATGCTCATTATCCATTTGCAGATAAGGCTTAATTGAGTTGGCTAAACTGTGGCCAGTAATTTTAATTAATTGTTGTTCACCAACCCCTCCTTTAGCCAGGTTACTGACTGGATAGAGTGGTTTGTTATTTTTAATTCTTTTGTATTTAATCCTGCCTTCTCTGCTGCTTCGTTAGTCCATTTCGAAAGTTCGTTTTTTCCCACTGGAGTGTTTTTGTACCATCAACTTGATTGTTCTTTGTTCCATGATGGGTTTATTGTTAAGAATAATATATCAGTTGTTATTCTAGATAAACGTTTAACCATTAGAATTTTAAAAAGACGGACTTTAATGTAGACTTTCCAGCGAAGTCTAGCGTCGAGTGTCATTCCAAGATATTTTGCTGTATTAGCACAGGGAATCTGAGCGTTATTTATTCTTATGGGAATGTGTTGGTTTCGTTTATTAGTAAAGTTAACATGAACAGATTTATTTTCATTTACCTTAATACGCCAATTTTTAGTCCAGATGTTAATCTGGTCTACAGATGTTTGTAATTTTCGGTTAACTTCTTCATGGTCTTTTCCAACAGCCAGAATGGCAGTATCATCAGCAAATGTTATAGTATCGTGCTCAAGGTTAGGAATATCACTGATATACAGTAAGTAGAGTACTGGACCTAGTACACTACCTTGGGGAACTCCTGCCTTAATTTTTCTTAGATCAGAGTAAACATCTTCCTGTTTTATTCTGAAATATCTGTTTGATAAATAGGATTTTAAGAGTTCTGAATACTGACGTGGTAGTAACAAATTTAACTTGTGGCCCTCATGCCAAACTTTATCAAAAGCCTGGGCCACGTCTAGGAAGACGGTGTAACAGACTTTCTTTTCCTCTAAAGACTTTTCAATTATGTCTGTGATTCTATGCACCAATATAATAATATGTCTTATTTACTAACATTTATATATTTTTGTCGATTGTTTAATTTCCCAGTTTATGTTTTTTTGGGTACGTCACAGTTTTAGTTGGCGTAAATTTGATTGTATCCGTTATTCCAGGTGCGAATATCCAAAAAGGGGGATGGTTCGCGGAAAGGCAAGGGTATTGAAAATAAATGAGTAAATAAACAGACAAAGACGTTAACCGGGAAACTTTAAGGAAAATGTAATAAGAATTCGGTTATTTTAAGAAAAGGCCTTTTACGCTACGGTACAAAGCCAAAGAAAGGGAGGTAGATAAAAGTGTTTACGGTTGGGTAGGTTACTTAAAAAAACATTAAGAGACGGAATTCAGAAAAACAAAATAAGATGTGATAGTATTTCTTGATTTGATTTAAATTTGGAAATAAAGCTGCAATTCTAAGTGATGCTATTATTTATTATTTATTTAAAAGATTGGATAATGTGTCTGCAATTACTCATTCCATATCATCCAGATGGGAGGCTCAAAGAAATATTAAAACGATAAGGAATATGTTATAATGCATCAAATGGTCAAAGGGCATTTAAGTAAACCACAAGTGGTGACAGAAATTTCCAGAAACAGTTTTTAGTCATTTGAAAATAAAAATATATCATATTACTATAGTAGACCTGACAGGGAAGCTACCAGAAAGGAAAACTGTAAATTTGAAAAATATTACATAATTTCCGAGTGACTTTACGTGCATTAAAATTGGGAAATAAATTACCATCGCAGTCGTTGATTAAAATTGAGCAATAAGATGCATACCACGTAAAATATCCGTAAAACTTTTAAACTTTTAGAATAATTTTTGTTCCTTGTTTGCTTACATCATCCGTTCAGAAGCAGAACAAGCTGATCCAGTCTAAGATACAAAGTCAACCAAATTGCGGTGGGTAAAGGGTCTTGATTAGTTCTTGGAGGATATTAGATTATCCTTAACTGGAATATTGTTTGGAAAGTTCCAACAGGGACCGAGAGAGAGAATCATCGATCAAAGTTAATTTTGGGCTTCTACAGGAAGATCTACCATCGGGTTTGTGTTATTCTTTAATAAGCAACTATTAATATTGTTCTTATTCGATGAATAACGGTAAGAACTTGAATGTTATGAAGGAAGATTGTTTAAACGATTTGATTGTTTTTGAATATATTTGAATGTGTTAGAATGGTTGTTTACCCAGTAATATTTTCAGTCTTCGTAACAAGATGGGAAGACAATTAAAGATGAGGTGAAGGTGAAGGAATTTTTGATGCATTTTCTATAAAGCTAGACTCACACGATTATATTTTTGAAACCTCTCTACGTCACGAACGAATGATGACAGATGACACTACAAATAAACCTGGAATTTTTACATATTATCAATAGACAGCGGTTTCAAATAGTATATTGTGTCACAAGGGCACGAGGCTATTAGTTGCATGAGCGAGCGAAGCGAAGCCAGGGCAGCTAATAGCTAAGGGCTAATAAAGCGTTTTCTGCATAACTACTTGAAAACCGACGGAAAAACAAGAGATAAGAGAAACTTTGATTACAATAAGGCGTAAATTAAAGGACCTAACTCACTTTATCCTAGTACCCGTAAACGTAGCAAGAATTTAGGATTAAATACTTATTTTGATAAATTTCTATATATTTAGAAAAGAAAATATTTTCTGCATAGAAGCGCTAGAAAATGCTAAAAACAAAATTTGATCCCAAAATTTAGATCAAATGATCCATTTACTATTTTATTTGTTGGAGATTTCACTGATTTTTCTTTTAAGTTACTTTCATGTTCCTTAAGTCTTTCTTTTATGAATCCTTTTATCTGTCCTACAAGCAATTTTTATTTCAACTTCGTACAAAAATTATTAGGATTTTTAGGTTTCTTAAAATGTTAGATAGAATTCAACCTGTTGATGTTAGGCATTTTTTATCATTTAATTTTGTAAAATATTCAGCAAGTGAATATAAACATGTTGTGTCAGAGTTTTTGGATATGAAAGTAAAAAAATACAATAAAGACAACTCTAACCCAAATTCGGTAAAATAATTTACAATATATTTACTTGAAGAATAATACACTGAGAAGAATGGTCAGTAGAATTTATGGCACATATGGTGCTTTAAAATTTAAAGTAAAAAGTTAATCTTTTACTTTAGTAATAGTGATAAGTGAAACTAGAGCCCCACAAGATAAAACTGTACTCAACAATGCTACCCAAAAACTCAAGAGACAAATACAACAAATTAAAGAAGAATCGATTAGTATTTACCTAAGAGAATTGACAGACGACAGTAGTACTGATTATTCACTTTGAAAAGCTACTTAGAGATTGAAAAGACCCATAATGCGAATACCACCTGTCAGATTGGAAGATGATAAATGGGCTAGAAATAATGAGCAAAAAGCAACAATATTTGCAAATCATCTAGAAAAAATCTTTCAACCTAATAAAGATCAAGATGAAGAACCCACTCTGGAAGATCATCCACAGATTGATCAAGAAATAGAATTTACCTCTCCCAAAGAAGTAATTACCAAAATAAAAGAAAATATCAATCTGAAAAATCTCCAGGTTTTGACTTAATTACTGGAGAAATTTGAAAACAATTACCCAAAAAAGTAATAATTAAACTAACTAACCTAATAAATGCTGCCTTCAGATTGAAGTATGTACCCAGCCTTTGGAAAATTGCGGAAGTCATAATGATAACCAAGCCAGAGGCATCGTCATACAGACCGATCTCATTACTGACTGTTATGTGGAAACTACTTAGAAACTCCTACTCAAAAGACTAAAACCACTTATTGAAGAAAGAGAAATTATCCCTGATCAACAATTTAGATTTAGAAATAAGCACTCTACGATCGACCAAGTTCATAGAATAACCAACATTATAGAGAAATCATTAGAAAAAAAAACATGTTTGCTACTATCTTTCTTTGGCATGAAGGCTCAAGCTTTTCCTTCCAAAACAATATATAGATATCCTCCTTTCATATATATCGGAAAGATACTTTAGAATTAGGCAAGAAGAATCCTATTCCGATCTTAAAGAAATTATGGCTGGAGTGTCCTAGGACCTGGGGTACACATGTGATATTCCATAGTTAGAAAACAATACCATAGCCACCCTCGCCGACGACACTGCCATTCTAGCAGTAGGAAAGAGCAATGAAGAAGCAACCCACAAGCTGCAAACAGCTGCCCACCTTATCTATCTCACTCCACATTAACTTTACAAACAAAAGGATAGATCATATTCCAGACAGAATAAACAATAACCTGATTCCATATTCAAACACAGCAAAATACTTAGGTATTACCTTAGATGCCAAACTCCGATGGAAAGTGCAAGTTAAAAAGAAAAGAGAAGAACTTGGACTGAAATATAGAAAAATGTACTGGCTAATTGGAAGAAACTCCACTCTGTCTCTACATAATAAGCTTATGCTTTATAAGGAAATACTTAAGCCTTTATGGACCTATGGCATCCAACTATGGGGATGCACCAAAGCAAGCAACTTAGCAATCATCCAAAGATTTCAAAACAAAGCAGTGAGGAACATAGTAGATGCCCCTTGGTACATTCGCAATAGTGATCTACATAGGGATCTGGAAATGGACACTGTTTACCAGACCATCAAGAAATTAGCCAAGAGTCATGAAGAAAGACTTCATTATCATGTCAATGTCGATGCTATCCAGCTCCTAGGCAATACTGGGTGAGAAAGAAGGCTTAAGTGGATCAAGCCCTTTGAGTTAGTTTAGTGTTTTTAGTGCAAAAGCAGAGCTTGTGTGTGCATGTTAAAGTTTAGTGCAATCCTTTCTACAGAACCTAAGTAACGCTGATGAGGTTTAAGTTTCAAACTCTATTAGATTAAGTTAGAATTAAATTGCTTATTGGTCACTGTTGACCAGATTGTAATATACTAAATGCCTTTATGGGTGTTTAGAAATAAATAAAAAAAAATCACTAATTCACACAGTCACAAGTCACAATTGATGGTGTTGTGTGGTTTTTCTGATGGTGTTGTGTGGTTTTTCTTGATGGTGTTGTGTGGTTTTTCTTGATGGTGCTGTATGGTTTTTCTGGGTTTTCCCACAACTGTAAAGCACATGCGACATCAAGCATCAGTAAGTCGCCCCAGAGCGCCACGGCAAATAATAATAATAGCCGTCCCTCCCCCGCACAAGCTGCAGAGCTTCTGAGGTTCACTCGTAAGGGAGTGAATTGCAGGGCGAATATTATTATTATTATTATTATTATTATTATTATAATTATTCAGAATCAGAACTTATTATTTTATAGTTTAGTTCTCTCGATTCCAGACTTTGATTTACACTGACGTTTAATTAAAATTTAAGTGAAACGTCAAAGTCAAAGGTGCGTAGATAGTGAAAAACGACAAAATCGTGTTCTTTATGATTTTTGCGGCCAGAGGGAAGAAAATATTACTTTTGGCCTGATTTTTAGGGTTGATATGATTCATTTTCATATGTGGTAGGCGAAAAACAATATTTTAAAATTCGATATCTCTACTATGGTTAAAGATAACTAGATCAGAATTTAATACTAGAGAAGGTTGTTAGGCTTTACCTATTTTTACTGTTAACAGTGAAACTGGAATTTTTTGATTAAAAAAATCTGTATTTTTATCACTCTATATCTTAAAGGTTTAAATACTATTGTCAGAAAATAAAACAACTCAATTTTTTAACTTTCACATCCTGAAATATTGTATTTGACACTTAAACGTAAAATGTTTAGTATAATAGGCAATTCAGACCAAACGTAGGGTGTCGTAAAATCCTTTGAAAAATGATACGCAGTCCGGATACGAAAAATCCAACAATTCCTGGCAAATGATAGCAATTACCCTTTGAAAAATCAGGATTTCCTGGAAAATGCCTTAATGACCCTAATTCGGCTAACGCGCTGTTTAAACTCTTCGTTTAATGAGCCGAATAATTGGATAGCTTGAACGATTGTTTACGTTTTAAAAGTGAAAAACAGGCAAAAAGTAATTTTTAGATATCACGCTATGGCATAGAGGCATCTCTACGTATTTTCATTAATTTAATGGAGGTTTTTCATTACGGTTTAGGGTAGCAGCGGTTTTTGATTATAGTCCTAATCAAATACAAACTGAAATATATGAGGCGGCTCTATGGGGAAGGAGGAATTTACTGGTTATTTCGATTTTAACTGTCATTGTTCTTAGGTGGAATACAAAAATGGGTTTAGACCAGTGATAGAAATGAAATAAAAATTGTTGAGAATGCTTTTCTAGCATTGCCATAGATCGAATTGTAAATTTTCATATTTTGGACGCCAATTTGAAGGTGTTCCTGAAGAGGTACATCGGGCGACATCAAACCCTAAGCTTATTTATTGATGCTACACACACACACATACACACAGAACAGAGAAAATGATGTTTGGAAACAAAATTTTATTAATAATTAAGCAGAGCAATCCTTGCAAAGGCCGATTTCCCGTGCTATTTTCATTGCGTAATATTTTTCCCATAACTTTTACTGTTATAATTTCGCGTATAATGGCATCGCGACACCAGGTTTATTTTGAATTATTAAGTAAGGAAGGTATATAATAGGCGACGAAATTAGTTTGTTGATGAGTATTCTAAATTCCTATATCTTATAAAACGAGACGCACCTCTGCTCTAATCCCTACAATAAATAAGGGAAGCGGAAGGGTGAAGGGCTATATTCGCTGAAATTATCGTGCCTTTCTCAAAGGTAAACGCTAGCGTAGATACGTTTCCGTGTTAAATTTTCATTAAATAAAACAATTTAATATTGGCTGAGTATAATGACTGTTACCCGTGGTTCAAAATAGAGAAAAGTAACAAATGGGGATTTTCATATATTTTTTATAAAAACTGGACTGCTAAATCTCGCCCTATTCTGTGCACTTTTTTAAATGTATATTTAGTGCAAATAAAGACGATTATTATTATTAGTATTATTGGTCTACAAGGATTTATCAGAATACAAAACTGAAAGGATCTCTCAAAACCTAAATTTAAAATTCTCTCAGTGTTCACCGTGTCATATGCAATTTATAAATGTTCAATAAAAATTGATAATTCAATAAATGAGAAATGGCTTCGTACCTTTAGAGCCCACGCCGTTATTTCTTAAAATAAAAATCCTAGTAGGTAATCTGGCTGGTTTGGAATTTTATTAACGATAAAATATCTTTACGAGATATCAGCTTGTAAATCGGAAATTGATGACCAACGGTAAAACATGCATTTTGTGTCTTAGTCACATATTAGTCGTAATCATTTTTCGTTTTATATTTTATTAAGAATTTAGTGTTTACTCTAATATTGTTACATCGAATTTCTTTTTGGCCACAATTTTTTGAACATTTTGTTTTATACAGTGCGTTAATTCTTTAGGCAAAGGTTTTATCTATCAGTTAAAGAAACCTTTTAAAATTTGATTTACAATGTTACAGTTTTACAAGACTGATCCATAAACATTACGAATGTGGTCGTTAGACCATTCAGGTCGATTTGCTTTGGTGGAACGAATCCATCAGCAGTATTGCAAGCTGCTGTCAGTGTTACGCGTCATGAATCCATGTTTGACTCTATTCGCCATCAGGAGAAATCCTAATTTAGTATGGAAACGACAGCCCAAGTGGCTCAAAGAAAAAATCGTATAATTAATAGTTTTAATGCTTTTACAGTATAGTAGTAGTAACAATTATTACAATAGGCGACTCTTTTATAATCCTAGATAAAATATACCAAGATTCAGCAGGCACTTTTCCAGGAAAATGTTGTTAAAATTTTTAATAATTTAAGTGCCAGCCAAGGAATATTCCCCTCTCTTATTTTAGCGCCACTCAGTCTCGGAACATAGAGGAAACTCGCAATTGGCTACAACCATATTTCGGCCTTAAACTTATTAAATAATAAATCTTAAATTGATTTTACTATTTTAGTATTATGGAAGTTAATAATTTGGAACATAAATCTCGTGACCTGCCAGTCTCCATTCAACAATATCATATGTCAGTTGTTGACAAAATAACATGAAGTTTTGAGTGCACATTAAAACTTAATATTAAATTTAAGTAGTTTAGGGATACTATCGATTATTTACTTGTTTTGTATGTTGATATAGCTTGAGGAGTAAATATTACGCAGATTTTAAATACTATATTGTTATAGAAATCCTAATTAATTTATTTATTGAAGTCCTGAATTTTTTTCTGATAAAGGATCACTTCGATCTTGATTTTTGGAAAATCTTTCCCCACAAAAAATTATTTTAGACAGTCGAAAAACTACTCATTATATCGGGTATTCTATATCCATCAGATTTTCTAAAAAGCAATTCTAACGATCCTTTGCTACTTTTTTTCATTCTACGTCACTGCTTTATCCTAAACTCTTTATTCTAAAACCCTCACGCGTCATGTCATCATTCCTAAAATATATACGAATTTTCCTCTCACATAGCCCGCATATTTTGCAACGTTACCCAAAGATCTTTTTGTTGTTCTTTGCTCGGGATTATGGCGATGCTCGAAATGAAAATCCCCTTATTGTCGAACTCGACACAATGAATCCCGCTTAATTTTTTGTAGCGCAGGATTCTTTGGCAGCTTTAAAAAGCGCTAAGTCGCGTTATAATAATTTTTGTGTTGTGGAAATCGGTTTTTAAATCCGCGAATTTCACATTTTCCGCGCGGGTACGTTAAATTTTTGGATCGGTGTCTGGATAAGCAAAAAGAACTCCTCAACTTTCTCATTAAGCCAACTGATGAATCCTGACAGAAACCTCGCATGAGTTGAATAAACAAAATCTGTAATAATTGAAATTTTCTTGTGGTTTTTGTCGAAGTTCCAAACAAAATAATGTATTTCTGTATATATAAATAATTTTAAATTATGTTTTTTATCCCAAATAATACCACATTTTTTGTTGCCCCCATAAGGTTTTCCGGGTTTTCTGTATCCACTTTACAAAAGGCACGGATATCATCATAAGTAAGTAGAAATGTAAACCCTCTTGTATTTTTGTTCTCTTTACTTCGTTGTTTATTCTTTACGATTAGGGGTTCTGAAAGTCGGGTTTTCTCACAAATAGGGTTACCGTACGTTTACGCTTACATCTTCCTTTATGCCATTTGTTCCACTGCCATACCGGTAGTGGGTTTGGGGATTTCAGGATTTTAGAATTTCACTGGAATTTCTCCGCAAAGCATTGTGGCTGAGGGCGTGATTGAAATATCAATTTTTGTTGTATAAATATGTTTCTCCAGGACCACTCGTTAATATTATAATTCCAATATCAATTTTAGGAATAAAACATAAATATTCTGACTCTAGAGTGAGAATATTTATTCTGAAACACTTGCTTCTTATGCGATTTGCATATATTTTCATTCTATAACAAGTTAGGAATCCATTTTCTCCACGGCCACTACTGAATGTAGTTTTTCTAAAACCTCTTTATAATAAGAGAAAAGAAACATTGTCGCTCTTGAGATTGAAAGAAAATTCTGAAACACTTGTCTCTTATGTATTTTATACGTAATTCATTCTTTTTTTTGCGGATGTGAAAACCCTTTATATATATGAGGCTATGGATAATGGTAGTCATGCCACGGGAGTCTTTTTTGACTTAACTCGTGCCTTTGTCTACTTGGATTTTAAGTTTATAGTAAATAAATTATACAACTTGGGTTTCAGGGGCATATTCTTAAAATGGCTCATAAGTTACCTAACTAAGCGTGACATGTCTGTTAAAGTTAACGGATCAAATTTTGATCATCATGAACTACATTCAGGAGTTCCCCAAAGGTCCATCCTTGGACCTTTACTATTCCTACTATTTATCAATGATCTGCCTAAATCCTGTTTGCCGACGACACGTCTATAGCTATCTCAGCAAATACTCAGGACGAAATCAAACTTAATACAGAAAAGTTAATACAAAATTTCTTAAACTGGTGTAACTCAAACAACTTAATAGCTAACATTGATAAAACCAAAAGTATATACTTCGCCTCTCAAAGTATTCCCAGGCACCCAATTAACTTAACAATCAATAATACCGATCTAATTACGGAAAGCAACACCAAATTTCTTGGAATACATCTAGATAACTATTTAAGTTGGTCAGACCATGACACAGTAGTATGTAAAAAACTCAATTAAGCATATTTTAAAATATCACGTATAAAAAACAGTATGCCATTAAAAGTATTATTAAGCGTTTATTATGATATAGCTGACAGCCATTTGTGTAGTCCTCTGGGGCAAATCTGTTGACAGAGAAAAAGTATTTATATCGCAAAAGAAAATCATTAGATTAATTTATACCCTGGAAAGAATCATGTAAACAGGTTTTCATTTCGAAGCAAATGTTAACATTTCCCTGTATTTTCATTATTAACTGCCTTTTATACATTAAAAGCAATGCTTCATTGATTAACCAGAACTCCTTTTATCATAAATATCCAACACGTAACACTAACTATTCCAAAGCATAATTCGACTAAATTTGTAAAATCCCCAAAATATATAGGAATAAAACTTTTCAATCACCTCCCAAACAGATATAAAACTATGTCTGCAAACTTACTTAAACGGACAGTAAAACAATTATTACTGTCAAAAGCTTATTATAGCATTAATGATTATTTATATTATATGTACGCTTATTTTATTCGTACTCTAGTGTCAGAATGTTTATTCTGTAACACCTAGCTGTAAATATCACGTCCGCATTCTCGTGGTTCCTCCACTTGTATCGAATTTTCATTCCAACCTTGTTACACAATATACTATTCCGTAATTGTTTTAAAAAATAAGGTTTGAGATGGATGTCAAATTAACTTTTAGTATTAGTTGACGTGGTTTTAATGGTGGTTTGTAAAAACTTTTAATTTATTAGAAATGAGTAGAAAATCAAGCCATTCAGATGTAGAATTTGAAAATTAATCGGTCGTGAAGAAAATATAGTCTGTTACTCGTTATCCTGCATGACTGTGCAAAAATTCAAATCTGTATTCCTTCAAGTAACGAAAATATGGGGGTGTCTTCATCTATACACAAAGGCGGCGAGTGAAATATCATGCAACAACATTCGTGATGAGTTACTGTCTGTGAAAACTCCCCGGAAAACTTAATTTTCAGTGAGTTTCCCGATACCGTTAAGACATAAAGGAAGTGAAAGTGGACTGGAGGTGAAATTAGGCATATAATTAGATTGTTACTCTTTGACTGAGACCAAGTCAAGACATTCTGATTAAAAGTTCGGCCAGAACTTCTAAAACTTCCAACACACTCTCTCTTAACCAATGAAATATTAAATTTACTCCGGACCGGAGGCTAAAATGTCGACCGGCATGAGAAGAGGAATCTCTAATGGAAGAATTTAGATTTAATTAAATTCAGGACCGACACCAACACCCGGAACGTTTCAAATGACTTTCATAATTTTTGTGGAAAGTTTTGTTGACTCTTTATGGTTCAGAGATAAAAATACCAGCAAAAGTATTTACGTTTTTAGCGAGGTGATGAATTAAAAAAAATTAAGTGACAGATAAAATGTTTACTCTAAACCTTTATATCTCAAAATCTGATGTAAAGATAAATTAATGTGCAAATTGAGGTTTTGTTTTTGTTTTGGGAAGTTCATTCGTTATACGGGGTGTTTTTTAATCTTCATTTTGCCACCGAGTATACATATAGATTTTCTGTCTTGTGTTCTATGTATTCATGTCATTTATTATCTCAGTCAGATGTTCGGGGATGCGCTCCTGTACACTGTAACTCTTATTTTATTCCTATTTGTGGCATGCTGAATAATGCATCGGTTATAGATCTCTTATTTCGAAAACCTTGTCGTTCAAAGTATATAGGCTATAAAACTCCTCTAAAATACTTTCCTGGCTAGAGACTGTTAGTAATTGCATTTTTATTAGCAAAATAATAGTTAATTATTAGAAAACACAACTTTCCATCTCTATCTCATCCACCAACATCCTCGACCTACACTGTCGGCGTAAAATAAACCCTCAACGTGTGCGAGGGACGGGGCGGTCGGGAAATCAACCGAGAGGCGGCAGGTGAATGCGAGCGGGTGGGAAGGGGGGCCGGCATGTCACGCTACCTGTTGGTCTGCTCTAGAGCCTCACCCCGTATCGATCCAAGGCGACGGACGACGATGCACACTGACGTGGAAACGTTACATTGCTTATTGCTTACTTTCTTTGCCATAGTTGCTTTACTTCGTGCCCTTATCTCGTATTTTTCGTGCACTTATCGCAGCTTTGGTATGGCAGGTGCACCGCGCAATATCAAGTTATACGATATTGTAGGACAGCTAGGAAAATAGTAGGGATTTTCTTATACAAATGAGGGTTAAAATAATACGTGTTTGCTTACATGAATATTTGGTGTGCAAATCGATTTTTTTTATTCCTGAATATACCTCAAACATTTTATCTATATTGTATGTTAACAAGATGGATTATTTATTACTTTTCACTATAAACAGGGTATAGAAGCTATTGAAGATCGCTGGGAAAAGTATATCGAGCTACTATGAGATACTCATAGGAACATTATTTAGTTAATTTGATGTGTTCTGGGGAACTAGAATCCCCAGCTAGTCTTACTGGTCGTGCAGAGAGTAAATTAAGAATGGTTCTAATTAATATTCAATCAATGCGGAACAAAACTGAGGAGTTGTATTTGTTTTTTGGAAGAGTTAGGGTTTCCCCAAATGGTGGCTATTACAGAGCACTGGTTATAAGTTGACGAACCAATTTTTATTGAAAAATATACTGTAATTAGCAAGTATGACAGAAATAGTACAGACCATGGTGGAACTCTAATTTTATCCTTAATTGATGACTTCTCTGCTGTATCAAAATACGATTTTTTACGAGCTGAAAATGTCTTAGTGTACAACAAAAACATTGATTTGTTTATTATTTGTATTTATCGAACTCCCAAATCAAATGTCCACCTTTTTCTCGAGAATCTTCTTAATTTACTTGATGCATTGCCTATAAAAAGTAGGAAAATTTTATTCGGCGATTTAAATATTGACTTTGCTAATGTATGTGCTACTCAAAAGTCTCTGACAAATATTGTTTGAATCATTCAGTCTCACTATGCACGTAGATTCGCCAACAAGAATCACCAAAACATCATCTACAATTATAGATTACGTAGTCTCAGATTTTAAACCCGCTGATGTTGAGCACCAAATAATTAGCTCAGGTCTTTCGGATCATGAAGCAGTTTTTGCCGAATTTGTGACACCACGCACAGCCCCAAAAAAAGTCAGTCAGTTGGGTAGAATTTTCTCTCAGCGTAATTTTGAAAAATTTTATAACTTGTCTCTAGCTACTAATTGGAATGGTCTTTCTGAAGATATTGACTCTAAATTTTTGGACTTCCTAAATAAAATAATTAAGTGTTTCAATATTTCCCCTTCGCCCTATTAAAACTAAACGTCACAAACCTTGGATAACTAAAGCAATAAGAATCTCTTCAAAAAGTATGAGGTAATTTATGTATACTAGAAAATTCTCAGATAACCCCCTAATATTAAATTATATCAACAACTATAGAATACTGTATCGGAAAATTATCAAATATACTAAGAAAAACTATTATTAAAATCGCTTCTCAAGAGCTAAAAAATCTTCCAAAGAAACCTGGTCTATTATAAATGACTTAAGAAATAAAACCCGTTCTTCAAACATTGTTAATTCTAGTTCTGATGAACTAAACAATTATTTTGTTAATGTAAGTAAGAATATCAGCTCTAACATAGCTCCGGGCCAGGATGCTCTCTCCTTCCTCCTACCTACTAAAAGGATCACTAATAGTTTCTTCCTATGACCAGTAGATAAGCACGAACTAGTGCAAACCATAAACATCATTCAAAATAAATCTTCCTGTGGAAATGATGGCTTGTCCACTACAATATTTTCAAATATACCTGATGTAGTAATTAACATGTTAACTTCGCTGATTAATGAATCCTTCGAATCTGGTATCTTTCCGAGCTGTTTAAAAAGAGCGATAATAATCCCACTTCATAAGGGTGGCGACAAAACCGAAACCTGTAACTATAGACCTATTGTTTTATTACCTACCTTATCGAAGATAATAGAAAGGCTAATGAAAAATCGCCCACTGCCCTTTCTTTCCAAACAAAACATCCTAGCACCTCATGAGTATGGTTTCCTTCCTAAAAAATGCACTAGTGATGCAAGAAACTACAAATTTATAGCGTACGGGGTTCTCCTTTGCAATGGTTTACAACTTACTTAGAGAATAGAAATCAGCAGGTACGTGCTAATGGTGAGGATTTTTCAAATCGCCAATTAGCAGTGGAGTACCTCAACGTTCAGTATTAGGTTCAATTTTATTTTTATTATTATTAAGTGGAAGAATTACTTTATTTGCCGATGACACGAGTGTAACCTGGAGTAGTTCTGATATACAGTCATTACAATCTAGAATAAACAAAGATCTAGTAACTATCAAGTCCTGGTCTGACTCGAATGGGCTTTGTTTCAACACCAGTAAAACTGTAGCAATGTCTTACAGAGGTACTTTACAGCCTATAACTCTAAGCAATAATCCGATTCTAACGGTGAACTCAATTAAGTTTTTAGGTCTTTATATAGAAAAATTCCTAAAATGGTCCTCTCATATTGATACCTTGGCAAAAAAATTATCTTCTGTCTGTTGCCATTAAAACTATTTCTAAAGAGCTAACCCCTACTACTGCATTAATGTCCTACTTTTCCTTATTCGAATCTCACCTTCGCCATGGTTTACCGTTCTGGGGTTCTTGTAGCTTATACCACTTCGAATCTATTTTCAAATTACAAAAAAGAGCAATTCGTTATGTAATTTGGTTTAAGTAGTAGGACATACTGTGAAAATTACTTTAAAAATTTCAAAATTCTAATCCTTCCTGCTCTATTTATCTTGGAATCCCTCTGCTTAGTTCGCAAGCACATTCAAAAGTTATCGGAAAGACCAACTCGTAGATATCCTAAAAGAAATTTAGATACTGATGTTTACTTATCTATTCAAAAGTTATCTAATAAAAAATTCTATTACCTATTATTCTAAAAATGAACTGTTAAGAGAAATCAAGATATGTTTATCTAAATTTTTTGTATTCCTTTCTTCTATAACTACTCTCTTGTGTATTATTATTGTAAATTGTTGGCTAACCTCCCTTGGCCTTGTCAGCGATAAATAAAACCCCAGTGCTTTCTTAAAATTTTAAATTGAAGTATAATATGCTCATTTTGAAATGAAATGATTAGAAAATGACCCATTTTCTATTATGCGAATGTGTTTTTCTTATCTTATTATTTTCTGGCGGATTTTTATAATGGCCTGCGTAAAATGGACTTGACATGAAAAATACTGCGATTATTATCTAGAATTCCACGCTTGACGTTGTTCATTAGTTTTTCTGATAACTGAGCTAATTTTGAATGAGTAACTGGGGAGTTTCTTTCCACTTACCATTGGGGTACTTTAGTAAGATATATTTGAAACTTAAAGGTTCTCGTACGTTGTCCAATAATTTATTTTATCAGTGCTGTATCTGATTTTGTTAATAAAATTGTTTGCTTAATATAAAATGTATTAGGGAAGTCATGAAGGACACAATGTTTAAAATTATTCCTTTTTATGTTTTGAATTTTTCTCTACTTAGTATCTTTTTTATCCTTCAGTGTTGTAATACATTTTTTTATTCTCCTTTGGCGAAATACACGAGCCGCTACCGCTTCATGTTTCGTTTTTAATAAAAACTACCTTCAGGCTATTCAAGGAAAAGATATTATCTGTATTTTTAATGAAAACAGTGGGAGTCTTGATAACGTCAAGCAATTGTATACTTTGATTTCATTATTTTGTTTATTTTTCAGTAATAGCGTTTAACATAACGGATAATCGAAATGTACCGTTGGTTTTTATTTTATTATTTCTGACTTTACAAATTTCTTAAATTTTATTGGAACGACTCCATATATAATATCCCAAAATATTTTTAAAATTTTGGTGAATTCTCCAACTGAATCAATTCGTTTCAAATTTTGGTGAATTCACTTTCGGAGGGACAAATTTAGTTAACATTTTGGTGGATACTCCAACTGAATTAATTAGTTTCAAATTTTGGTGAATTCACTTTTTGGGGAATGTATTAAAAATTTTTGTTGAATTCTCCAACTGTATTAATTCGTTTCAAATTTTGGTGAATTCACGTATGACATTTTAAAAAGGGTCTTGCTTTATACCTGAAAGCTGAATGAATTGATAAAATTTGATACCGAAACATGAATCCTTTAAGGGCTGAGTTTCTGGGATGTTTTAAAATAAGAAATAATCAAAAAGGGATTTGAATTATGTCTTTAAAGAGTTTAAGAGCTGAAATTGATCCCTATCATGATTTATCGAATTTTTATGGAGATTTTTATTTGATACCTATAAACCTTTACTTTCACCTTGTATACCTATTTAATTATTAAAACTTCAAAACTTGATCCTAAAACTCTCGATTAACTTCATCCCGTTCTTTATAACTCAACCTAAATTTTCTTTATTCTTTCTTCTATTTAAATAGATAAAAGTAAACAAAACTTTCCCGATATCTATCGCTTTGAAAAATTAATATTTGCTGTGGAAAAATGAACAAGCGTCTTACGGGTTTCGTTTCTTTCCTTTTGAGCGACATGAAAAAACTTCTCACAAACTTCAAAGTTGCCCGCTCAAAAAGCACATCATTTCCCTCAATTTAATATTAAAGCGGAACGCCTTGTCGAAGTATCTCAAGTATATCGTTCATTTATCGAGGCTCGATGATTCGCGCTGTAGGTGTTTCCAGAACAACACAAAACGAAACAAAAACTAAACAACAGATGGAAAATGTTGGAATATCGCTCGAAACCGAGAGCACCTAGAACATAATCAAGTGGAAAACTATGTCGGAGTATTTTATGAGTAAAATACAGTTGACAATGGGTGACAATGAATAATACAACCCTAATTTAAATATACTCATTGAAATGAAAAAAGGACGTTTAAACTCTATTCATAGTTTTATAGCGTCCCAAGAGTGTCTGGAATTAATTTTGATAGGTTTTATACTTATCAAAAATGACCAAAATATGAAATCGAAACATCGAACAAGTATTTAATTAAATAAAGGAAATAGAAGAAAAAATTGAAATAAGAAAAGTAAGTATTAAATATATTTCAACAAGTATAATAATAATAATAATAATAATAATAATAATTTATTCACAAGAAAAATACAAGAAAAAATACAACATACAAAGTGTGAATAAATGTGATCTGATAGGTGAAGAACACCTGTTTCAGTATCTACACTGTGGTATTTGAAAAAAAATCCTTTTGCAGAAAATCGTAACATATGTTTCTACAATTGTCCAGTAATTTTTAGCCCTGTGGGATAATTATTTTTTAAGTTTTGGTTTGCTAAAAAAAATCGTAATTTTGTACGCCCTGTAACCCGGAAGGGGTTTATTTTCATGAAATATTTTATTTAACATTAATTCATTAAAAAGGATAATTAATCGATTGCCCAATTTTTTTTTGATGTTAAAATACGCTGTAGTAAAATGACAGATGAGTGCAATAATAGTAGTTTGTACAACAAGTGCGCAAAGCCGCAAATCCAGCGATTGGGAAAAGTGCTTTGCGTACGAGTTGTACAGACTATTTTTTCTACAACCACGTTTATTAATGAAAGAAAAATAGTAACTTATATAGGTATTTTATTTAAAATTTGAACAGAAAGAATTTAAAAAATGAATTTTTGAATATAGAAAAATCAGTTAAATTTATAGTTAATAGTGAAATTTAAACAATTTTGAATTGTTATGCCTGGTGTATCTTTTTTTGATAGTAAGTTTTTATTAAATGTAATATTGATGTTTGTCAACGATGTTGTTGATGCTTGTTCTTCATTAGTAATAATATCATATGAATTAGAAGCCCCAGGTATAATAGATTTTTCTATTTTATTGGCAATTTCAATTTTGTTGGAGATCGAATCGTCATTTTGCCTTTTTAAATATGCTCGCAGTTTTGTATACTTTGAAATACTATGTTATTTTTAATACTCATGAGGCTCCTTAACATTGAATATGTAGACCACAGTGTAGACGGTTTTCAGTTTTGAGAAATTTCTTGAAAATAAGCTAACAAAACATTTTCTGAAAATGATTTAATGTTGTTAATTTCCCTCCAGTTCATAAATTTACTGTATTGTTTTTGATATTTCTCTTTCGAAACCTCAGGTAATATATTTTCGGTTGCATTTTGAGCCTTTTCGATAATATCTAGAGGAGTACTTTCAATGTCGGAATTCGACAACTCAAAAGATAAATTTTGATCTTGATTCATACTTCCTAAAACAATGCGTAATAAATTAAAATAAATAATCAAATAAATAGTTTACTTACAGAATTGTTAGTTAAAATTTGAACACCTAGAAATTATTCACTACAATGGTAATGTTAAATTGTCAAAAAAATGCTGACAGGTCATAGCTGTGTTGATGTACCTAACAAAATCAATTCATTATGGTTGTTTCTGTTTGTAACTATAAAATTTTGACATTTCTGTGGGGAAAAGTGCCATAGGGTGTACTTTTACCATTTTAAATTATTACTTTTCCAACGGATATTACAGGAATTAAGAAAAGGCCTACTTTGCGTATAAAAATTTGTCTAAAAAGGCGTGTTTTGCGTAGTGGTTGTAGAAAAAAAATGTATTGCAGTAAAGAACCACTTTTTCCACTAAAAATAGTTCGATAAAGTTTTGTTTTTTGCATGAACGTAGGAAAATGTTATAATGGTTTTTGTATGAATTATATAATAATAATAAAAATAATTTATTTACTCAAAATATAAAGTAAAATATCGAATAGAATACAAGTAAATAAACAAGGATCCACAAATGCTAACCTGCGCGTAGATACAATGGAATAATTACTTAATTTACATATAATAATGACATACATATTTAATGATAATAATATAATAATGGTTAAGTTAAACATTTATCGAATCCGATTCCATATTAAATTACTTTAAAAACCCTTTTTAACAACACTCCACTGCCAAGAGTATAGTTTGTACTATCACAGAACACTTTTTATTTCAAGGTTTATATTTATCAGACTAGTTTTTTTATCCTAGTTTTAATGGAATTTTAGCTGCTCTTGATTATTTTAACTGCAGTTTTCACATTATCTTGCACTTTTATTCAAGAATTAAACACAGCACTAAACTCAGGAGTTTTTCCTTACTGACTGACATAAACATATCTTATTATATTACAAAGTTTCTAAATTTGCAATTTTCGGCATTTAATCAATATTTACCAACCCCAAAAACATAAACAATGATATTTTTTCATCAATATAATTAAAATTACTTTCGGAATGTTGCATTAAACTATTAAATAAACAAAGATCGGCAAATTCTAATATATAAGCATTTTAGTATTATATTTTAGAAATACAATGCAAAAAACCCCATCAAATTCGATTCACTGCCACCCTCGTTCGAGGTTTTTCACTTTTTACGACTAACGACACTCCACTAGTACATAGAGCAAGGAATCAGAGTTGTACTCAGATTGGACAGAAATGAATACATACATTTTTGACCTACTAGATACATTCTTCTTATCATCATCAAATCCCTAGCCGCTTTTTGACATATTTATATATAAAATTTTCATGAAAAACGCATGAAAATGGATTCGGGCCTAAACAAACTAGATCGCTGGCCGTTGTTAAAAAAGTAAATAAATCTTGCAGTGCAGTATATTTTAGAGGCTCAGTTCGAACCCTCCCTGTAAATTATTCGGTAAATTATTCGTCTTCCGCACAAAAGGTTCGGGACTATACAAAATTTTATGACTGTACTCCGATCCTCCCATAAAATTGGAATCCTCGTTGCAGGACATTTTTTAAGGGGTAACGACTGTTAAAAGTTACTGCCCCGATATTTCGTAGTTGCTTTGAAGCTCTACCGTTTACAAGGAGTTTAATCTAGCCCATGCTTAATTTAGGAAAGTTGGAAGTCACGTAGAAATATGTGAAAATTGCAACTTTTCGTTGTTTAGTTTTGATATTTTTATGTCGACTATTTCCCTCGTCTTATTTTCCACCAATCACAAAGGCGCAATTTTGAATTACAAATGGTTTCTAGATGAAAAAACTGTATGACCTCTGCTGTCAGTAGTTTTTTCGAGTTTACCCGCGGCAAAACTTGACAGCTGTTGTCAACAAAAATTACAAAACCTCTGATAACAAGTAATTATGGTCTCCTAGGACACCAGAAAACGACGCTAAACAATTTTTCTGATTTTATGGTCAATACATTTTGTAAAATTGTTTTCAAACAGTGCTAGTCAGCTTATGTAGTGAAAATGAGTCGCTTTGGAAGTGATTCTATGACTAATATTGATCTGGCGATTGAGAAAAGTGTACCGTACAATACCGTTAAAACACATACGTCAATATGAAAACAGTTTTTGAAATAATTTTTGATCCATTTAAACATATTATCTTCAAGTCTAGTAGGGAATCTCGTAATGCGAAACGAAGGAATTTGCAGATGTGCGCAATAAAAGTAAATCGAGCTCTGCTTCATTAAAATTGGAAGAATACTACGCAATGGTTTTATTATGGGACGAAGACACTCCGGCGGGACTCCAGCGAAAATTTTACCATATCGCTTTGGAAGTGACGACTAATATTGATCTGGCGATTGAGAAAAGTGTACCGTACAATACCGTTAAAACCCATACGTCAATATGGAAAAAGTTTACGGAATTCTGCAATGCAAAGAAATAGGAGCTTTTGGAAACTACAATAAAGCAACTAAACCTAATCCTGAAAGATTGGGCGTGGAATTTGAAGAAAGAAAAAGGTGAAAATTACAAAGAACTAGTTGTGAAGACAATGTGGAACACCGCAAAAAAAATGTAGGAGATGTATTTTATGAAGTGGAAAATAATTTTTGATCCCTTTAAAGATATTATCTTCAAATCTAGTAGGAAAGCTCGTAATTGTGGGATTAAAACAGGTAGATAACATAGTTACATATTTTTTAAAATAAATGATTTTCAAAAATCCTACTTTTTAGTAAGAGTAGAATATAATCCTCTCTTCAATAAAACGCCCAGGTTTGAGAAAAAAATGGCCGATAGAAAAAAATGGCTGGTACCCAACACGAAGAACCCTATCTTTTGTCCAGTCCGTCTTTTTAAAATTCTAATGGTTAAACGTTCATCTAGAATAACAATTGACAGTTTATTCTTAACAGTAAACCCATCGTGATATACAGAACAATCAAGTGGATGGTACAAAAACACTCCAGTGGGAAAAAACGAACTTTCGAAATGGACTAAAGAAGCAGCAGAGAAGGCAGGAATAAATACAAAAGAAATAAAAATAACAAACCACTCTATGCAGTCGTCAGCAGTCAGTAATCTGGCTAAAGGAGGGATAGGTGAATAACAATTAATTAAAATTACTGGCCACAGTTCAGCCAACTCAATTAAGCCTTATCTGCAAATGGATAATGAGCATTATTCCAACATCGGACACACCCTTAGAAGTGATGCCTCAGAACCTCTAGCTAAAAAACAGAAAACAGAAGATCCTGCAGCCACTCCTCGAGCTTCTAACTCTACAGCTGGACCCATCAACAACATTAATGATTTACCTACACCCAACGTTATCAATGAGTTAAGAAATATTTCAAACAATACTCCTACTGGGTACCAAAATTGCAATTTATATTTTAATTGTACCATAAATAATTAAGTTTGTAGTATTTGTGATTAAATAAATTACCTGTATTGTATTATGTAGATTATGAAATGAATAAACATAAATATTATTATCATTATAATAGGCAGTATGTTTTGTAAACTATGTGTATGCAGAATAATCTGTTACTCATGAGATAGTCTTGTCAAATACCATTCGGCCATCTAATTTTTCCTGTAAAAAAAATTCGAAAAAACACAATGCAAAGTATCCTCGTCTTTGACTCGGAATTTTGTTGCCACCAGCACTCATGCTTCTTGTTAAAATATTACTTAGCAGAGTGTTTTTTCGATTTTTTTCGGAAAATTATTTTTAGGTTAGGCTTAACTTTGACTTTGAGGTTATGCCAATGGTTAACGTAAGTTTCGGATGTCATATTCGATATTGTTGTTTATTAAGTTGGTAGATCTAGTTGATAGTTTTAACGCAAAATTTTCTTAGAAACCAAAGAATTATTAATATGGAGGGAGGTCTCAGTTATTATTCTAAAGTATTAGCTGGGACGTTGAATCTCTGGTTCTTTTTGTATTTCTCTACTAGCTGCTAGTCCTGTCTTTGAACGGATGTGTTAATGAAGAAAATGAGATCAAATATTCCCTTTACAGTGCGACCATGTAATGTAATAAAATGACAATAATTATAGTAGTACTTTCGATATTACAATAGTCAAATGGGTGCTCTAAAAGCAAAAGAGACAGAAGTATGCTTTCAGTAACTCTGTTTGACACAAAAAACTATGGCGCTCGTCACAAACAAATGTCAAATGCTGTCAAATGCACTAGTATTAGTACATTAGGTTATAAATAACTCAAGCACTTTTGTATTTTGACTTATCGTCTTACAAATATTCAACTCCGTATATGGCAGATCTAAAATAACGCAATAAATAAGTTATTGATCACCGTTTCATTATTCGACCCTGTCAAATTCGGCCGTTATCTTTCAGAAAAAAATATCCTGAATCATGAAGCCAACATTTTACGAGAGGACTTGCCGTTTCGCGCATAAAACGAGGATTTCGCTCTTCAGAATGCCAATTTGGGAATGGACCCTGAATTCAATAGACTAAATGTGTAATGTCAGCTTTCCATCACGATGGCTCTTACGACCCCATTTTCAAAATGCCTACTTTTGAGCACACGCTGCCGTTACTATGCGTGAGAATCTGGATCAACAATGATTTAAACCACACACTTTCGGGGAATATTATACGCTGTGAGTAGATGAGATGGCGAAATAATCTGGAAAGTATGGGATATAGCCAATATAACCATTTCCTTCTATTTGCCCTTTAATAAGATTGCTGTCTTTAGTGTCTTTCAGATAAACTGATATCGACTTGTTTATATAGCAAATTAATCAATAAGTTCATAGGATGATATACAGATGACACACTCATGATATTTAGTTAGAAGTATCTTGTTGCGTGTTTTTTTAATTTTAAGTTACAAGGCGATCAATCTACCGCGCTTTTAACATAAGTCTTGCAGTTACTTTTGTCGCACTATTGGCACACCTCGTATGACAAATAATATCATGACAAAGCTTGTCGATCACAATCTCTACAAAAATAATCGTAATCCAAAACCGCTTAAATTCAATCGCCTCATTAGGCGAAAAAAGAAGAAGAAGAAAGCACAACGGAATTATATCTTACAAATACATAAAAAAAAAGCTGTAAAGCAATTAGTCATCTCTAGTGGCATCTTGCAATTTTCCGACCGGATTAATCGATTAATAATAATATCCAGGAGGCCATTGAAAGTGTAGCGATAAAATGGGTCGGAACAATCGAAAAGTTTCGGAGCTCTGGCTCACAACGTCATGGGAAATTGATTTTCTTCTTTTTTCTCGTTTTTTAAACTGATATAGAACCAAGGTCGAAATGACTTTGATAGAGAAAGTTACAGACGTTTGGATTACTTTTAAAATTGGTAAAAGAAACTTTTTTTTAACTAAAACATTTCAAAATGTGTCTACAGGGTGTCCTAATAGTGCGAAAAAGTCTAATAACAGGAAAATAGGTTATGAAATGGAAGAAAAAGAAGAAGAATTCGAAAGATCAACAAGCGACAATATCCTTAACCTATAAAACAAAACAAAAACACAGTTTTCTTTACTCTGCAACTGCTGGTTAAGACCTAGATGCTTCTCCAATATTCTATTTATTAATAATAGCCCTGAAGATGATATAATATTAGCCTTACCTAAAAATATAATTAAATTTCCCGCTTTATCTCCAAATTTTTGCATTTGCTTACGTATTTACCTTTCATAATTTTTATTCGTTATAATATATTTTCGTTTTTTTATAGTTTCTAGATCGAATTGGAGCAGCCAATCAGTGATTCTGTTTATCAAAAATCTAGCAATATAAATCGAGCTATTTCATCTTATTTCGTTGTAGAAACTTTTCTGAAACTCCATTACACGATCCAGCAATCTAGGAAATTCTTCACGATTTCAAAAGAACACAGCAATCATTTAATTTTGCGAGTTTACCTCGAAGTCAATAAAAAAGGACACGATCTTGTTCCAGCTTCAAATCGATTGACAGAACTTCTTGAGAAGTTTATTATTTTATCGTGTCACACTCACATACACGTTCGAGGAGTAAGTCGACCATGATGTGAATAATATTTATGTTTTCTTTTTAGGAAGTTTATGAGAAAACTTTTATAGCTTTCATTTCGAATCATTAATCTTTGACTACAAAACGCATCGGGCATTTGATAAAAAGTGGACACCGACCGTATCTCAGGAACTATAAATAGTAGAACGAAGTCATAATAAATTTTGTACAGTTTTAATACAATACATTGTTTTCGCCAGTTGTGTAGAACTCCCACCGGCTGTAGCTGCGTGGTGAAAATTGATATTAATTTACGGCCATCAAGTTGGCTGTACTATTGAACTGAATGAACCAGCGGACTGGGTATTAGTGCGAAGGTGAAAATTCTGCAAGGTAATTGAATTCAAAATGAATGCAAGTGGAAATCGTATGACATTTAGTTAAATGAAAATAACTAACAGCGCAGCGTGGCGTAGAGCGTATCCTATTCTGGATGCAGTTATCGACACTGGCGTTTCACAAATGACGTAAAAGGGACGTTTAGTTCGTTATTTGATAAACAAGAGTCAGCTTGGAATATTACTTGTTAAATGAAGGATTTTGTGATAAACAATTACAAGTGTCTGAAATAGATCTTCGCCGTCGTCAGTTGGACCTTTGGTTCCAATAAATTAAACTCTGTGCCAATACCTTTGCATCTCGCCATTCAAGTCCCTTTTTTTCCAGAATTTTTCCTACCACTTTGTTTCAATTTTCTTTGCCTCTCCTTCTTTTTCTCTGTGTTCTTGATTCCCATATATTTCTCACTTAAGTCGAGGCATTCATTCATTCCTTGCAGGTGCCCACACCATCCAAGTTGACGTTTCTTCCATTTCATTTTCTTTCATATCTTATTCCCTGTCCTACATTTGGATGTGGCTGTGGATTTGCCTGTTTTCTTGCTCAAATCAATATTGTAACGGTTAAATAATGTGAAAAAATTTTATTCGATAATAGAGAAATTATCAAACAAAATAAATTAATTAAAACCATTAAATAACTATTTATTTTAATTTAAATAATCACTAGGCAGAACGTAATTAACAAAATAAAGTAAAAGAAACTAATTTTAGAGCAATAATCATAAAATATTAAATTTCTGATAACAAATTTTAACATGGTAATTCCATAAGGAATTTTCATCGACGATTTTAGAATAGTTACAAACAATTTAGCAAATAACTAAATAGTAGAAGTTAAGACAAAATAGTCTTAGATAAGTCTGCAATCATTACAACAATGAAAACATTGTTATTTTAAATATTAGAAGAGAAATAAATTTTAAACTTAACCTCAAAGTGCAGTATCTTAATTTATTAATATGATCAATGTAAATTCAGGGGAAATATAATAAATCAAAATAAAGTGTGGGGATTTCCAAAATTAAAGTATTATTGTAAAAAAAGCAGTAATAATAAAGTTTAATACAATTTATAAAATCGATAATGACGATAGTAAAAAAGTCTTCATGTACATTTAATATAAGTTAGAATAGGAAATAAATTATACCAAAATCATTCTTTTTATCTCAGGAATGATTTGGTAATAGTCAAAAAGCATATAAAAATGAATTTTTTTTTGAATTTTATAATAATTCAATTGAAAATTAAGTCAAATCCCGATCTAGACGGCTTTGACATGATGGTTTATAAAAACCAAAACTTGCTGTCAAACGAGGTTTTTGCTAAAAATCTTTTGAAAAGTACACGTCAATTCTTATCGTGAAAACAAAAGAAAACCAAATACAAAGCCCCTCTGATCGAAGAAAGAAATTGTAAGGAAATTTTACCTGTCAAATTTTAAGTGAGGTTAGAATCGATGTTTACAAGAAAATCTTGGAATTAAATCAATAAAAGAATCCCAATTAACATTCCATCGTTTGTTCCTGAAAGAAAATCCAGCTCCTGTTGTTTCGATAGTTCAAACTTTTACAAACAAAACAAGGCTTAATTAATTAGGTTAGCTTACATTTTATTAGATAATCAAATTAGAATAAGGTAAGAGGGTGATTTGTTAAATCAGTGGTAATTGTTAAATTCACAAATAAATAAGAACATTACGCTTACCTACTTCCATATTTTATTGAGTCGTTATTATCGATTTTTATAATTTTGCGGCCAATTTCAGAAGCACGACTGAAATTTAAGAGACTCTCATTTATCTACTGACCGAGTAGGTGGCGCCCAACAGAAGTTAATTACGTTCTGACTAAGATTACGTCAGAAGGTAACAAACAAAAAATTAACTTAATAAAATTTATCTAGAATTTAGAGTCTAGAATTTATTTATTAAATCCAATAACAAAATTAATAACTTTTAATAAGTTACTTACAAGGATAAAATTAAAATTTCAGATAAATTAAAGTTAAATTAATATATTGAATAAAAGTTAAGTATTTCACATTTTGCTTCACACGAGAACGATTTGAGAAATAGACGGTAAGTAACAATATATGTTTAGTTTTGTTTTTTTTTAAGATTTTTAGTTTATTTTTAATACTAAAGTTCAAGTTTTCTTGCTTTTTTTTATTTTCCAAATTATTAAGTTATTAATTTCTTTTTTAGGGCTTCCTTTCGTTTAATGATAGTCCATAGGCAGTTATATTATCTCTTCTTTTGTCAAACGATATATGGGACTTGAAATTTTAAGCATTCTGTAAATTTACCTATTTTTTTTAAGACTTGATTCTTGACAGCGCACTTATTTATATTTTCTCTATTGGAAGGGTCTATCTAAAGTAAAACATTTAAAGGGATTTCACATCATAAATTTTGATCCTAGCGAGACATAACTTCAAGATATATACTCGTTCCATTTACTCGTTTCATATCTTATTTATATATTGTTTTGTAATTGCGCTACAAGCTCTAAATCTTCTTTTTCTGACTCCAGGCCCCCCGAATTGACATATTATTATTCCTTATTTCAATTTAAAGAGTTTTAACAATTTTAAAAGATTAAACACCTTTTAATAATTTATTCAGGCCATAGCTTTTGGTAACTATTTCTGATGCAACATGACAAATTTAATTTAGCTGTGATGTAAAGCGTCTTTGGGTTGTTTGTGTTTGAACCTTCCTTGGACGCCTATGGGCCGGTTTATTCAGTTCTACTGTGCAGTGGATGGTAAAACAGTGGGTGCTCTTTGTATTTGCACAATTACCGTAAAAAGGGGGTTAATGAATTCATCAATATGCGAAGCCCGGCGCTTTTAGCGAACAAGCCCCTGGGGGACACTTTCTACTTGCAACGATTTTCTCTAGTAGTTTGTACAGGAAATAGAAATGGTATTTTCTGTGTTAAACTTTTTTCGTTTTTATTTAGTTTTAATTTGAATTAAAGTCGTATAATCAAATTGTTTCGATTCATGAAGATGAGGAATTGTTTCCAAAGAATATAAAAATGTTGCGAATGCATTTAATCTCAAAACATTCAATCGTTTTCTTGTGAACGATATAAAAACAGTCAGTAAGAAATTCACTTGTGAATTGTTCTTTTTCCTAACCAAAAAAGTGTCGGTAAGTTGTAAGAAGTTCTGACCAAACCTTATACGGCAACTGCGAAACTAATAATGACAGTATTGATTTGTTTTAAAGCATGTTAAATAAATTTCTTGGAAGAATCTTTGGTCCTAAAAGTATTGATAATATTAACTATTTTCTCTGCTATGTGAAAGATTACGTATTAGTTTTTAGAAAAAAGAGATTAAACCTCTTGAAATACGGAAACAACTTCCAACAAAGGGGATTTTGACACCTGAAAAACGATTGCAACGACGGCTAATTTGACTTTTCTAGTAATAGATATCAAAACTTTTATTAAAGAAACAAATTAATTATACTAAAATTCGTCTGATTAAAGCTCAGTTTGGATTCAGAACTCATCTGGAAACAGTAGGAGAGAATAAGAAAGTAGCTTATCAAAAATTACCAGTCAACAAATAGTGGAGAAAAGATTAAAAGCATCAGTTCTTTCCTTGGTCTTGGATCTGTCTGTATACCAGATCCTTTCTCCAGGTTTGCCCTTGATGTTGTGCCACGTCCATTACTTTTATTAAATGTTTTTTTTAATATTCACTAAAACCTTATCAAGTTGACCCACATTTTCACTTGCTTTAATTATCTCTAAATTTTTGGAATTCTTAATTTACAACTCTACTAAGTAAGAAATAGCATGTCCGATTATTCTCAAGGGGAGCAGCGTTTATTTCATACTTTCCTGTACTTTTTTTTCATATCATCAGTTCGTATTACATTCTTTTTCAACTCTCAGATTTATTAAGGTCATCGGGTAAAGAAAAATATAGGACGGGCTCGTTCAAAGTGGGAAGGAATTTCGAGCTTGAGACACGGAAGTAAACAAAGAAGGTCGTCGAGTGTTGGGTTCTCGGAAGATTATTTTGAAACAGGAACGGACGGATATTTTCAAGAAAAAGGAACGGAATTGCGAGGGTGTGAATAAAACATTAATCTTGTATACACTTTAATATTAAAGTATACCAGACAAATGCTTATGTTGATAAAAATTAACATTGATAATATTTTTTATACCACTTTAATGTTTTGAATAAGTTTTTCATATGATATAAATAAAGTGTCATGAGTTCTACCGTTATTTTCAATAGAAACGCTCTAAAGAGAAATAAAAATGATCCTGACTTTGTTAGAATAGGTAATAGGGTAGTTTATTCAAACGCGAATAAACCTGTTTCAAAAAATTAACAATAAAAAGTGGCAGCAACAATGACTGTATATTTCCAATGGAAGTTTAGCCAATCTTGTATCTCTTTTGACTTGTTTAGTGCAGCAATGAGTCACTATGCTAAGTATATCAGAGTGACTACATCTTCTTTTATTTCAACTTAGCGGCAATCAATAAAGTACCAACCAGAACAAGGACCCCCATGAATAATTATTTTTGTAACTATAAAAGCAACCTGTTGACTGAAAAATAAAATCTGTAGCTTTTAAAAAATAAGAATAAAATTAAATCAGGTATTTCAAAAGTGGCGTCATGTCATGTGTGTTTGGACCCCTTCCCCCTTCTTTCAAGTTTATATTTTTCTATTTTTATATCGTTTTGGTCTATGGGATTTATTTTTCGCTTTACATGAATACGATTTTTAGGGCATCTAGAACAAGAATAGAATAGAATAGAATAGAAAGCTTTATAACATCAAGAAAATGAAAGATGTCGTTCACGTAAGTAATAAAAAGTAGTGGTCCTAACACTGATCCTTGCGGAACTCCATGCTGGACAGTAAGGTAGTTAGACAAGTTACCGTTATAATAAACAGCCTGTTTTCTGTTTAAGAGATACGACTTAAAAAGATTGAGTGATGTTCCTCTCACACCATAGAAATTAAGCTTGGATATGAGCAGATCGTGGGAAACACAGTCAAATGCCTTCGAGAGGTCGCACATTGTTATCAATGACGATTTTTCTCCCTCAAAACCCTCCACTATTTTTTCCACTATGCTTCTTATAGCATTTACTGTACAACACCCCTTTCTAAACCCATACTGACATTTGTTGATAGTATTCATTTTGTCTAAAAACAAATTTAGACGTTCTTTTAAACAAGTTTACTAACCCAGCCAATTTTCATATTTTTTACCTGGGGCGTTCTGAAGATATTTGAAAAAAATTGATCTGAAGACGCCATCTTCAAAGAGCCCTAACCAAAGCTCCAAAAGCACATGTTTATAGAAACTTGTCACTCTATTTTTGCATGTTCTACATGCCCTAAAAACACCACGTGCGCACGCAAAATGTATTGTATATATACTTATGTATTTTTTAGAAAAATCCTTAATTTCTAGCTGCCTACTTTATAAAAAGATAAACCGTATCACTTTGATATAAAATATCCTCTTTGATTTTGCCATGCGAATGAAATATTTTACTTACTTGGAATAATATCAAGAATAGAAAGAACATCTGGAATAACATACCGAAGATATAAATAACGAGTAGATTTCTCATCGATATTCAATTTTTCTTGCCCGAGGAATGAAAGCGCGTTCTCTTGTGGTAGTATTCAGAAAAATTAGATTATTTTTTTTTGTGATTGATTTTTGTTGTATAGTCTGTCAAAAAAGAATAATACAGCTTTCAGAGGAAAGTAATAAGAGATCCATATAAATGGAATCAACATATAGGGAGCCACAAAGCAAATGATTAGATGTAAAAAAATAAATTCTGAAACATTTTGTATTATTTCAAATCAAGTATATTATGGTATGTTGAATTAGTAAACATTGACTGCTTCTCCACATCTCCAGGCAAGTTCTACTGAAGCGATATGGTAAAATTTTCGCTGGAGTCCCGCCGGAGTGTCTTCGTCCCATAATAAAACTATTGCGTAGTATTCTTCCAATTTTAATGAAGCAGAGCTCGATTTCCTTTTATTGGCTTACATCTGCAAATTCCTTCGTTTCGCATTACGAGGTTCCCTACTAGACTTGAAGATAATATCTTTAAATGGATCAAAAATTATTTTCCGCTTCATAAAATACATCTCTTGCATTTTTTTTGCAACGGTGTTCCACATTGTCTTCACAACTAGTTCTTTGTAATTTTCACCGTTTTCTTTCTTCATATTCCACGCCCAATCTTTCAGGATTAGGTTTAGTTGCTCTAAACTTGTAGTTTCCAAAAGCTCGTATTTCTTTGCCTTGCAGAATTCCGTAAACTGTTTTCATATTGACGTATAGGTTTTAACGGTATTGAACGGTACATTTTTCTCAATCGTTAGATCAATATTAGTCATAGAATTACTTCCAAAGCAACTCATTTTCACTACATAAGCTGACTAGCACTGTTTAAAAACAATATTACAATATTTATTGGCAATAAAATCAGAAAAATTGTTTAGCGTCGTTTTCTGCTGTCCTAGGAGACACCAGGAGACTTGATATGAAAGGTATTGTAATTTTTGGTGACAACAGCTGTCAAGTTTTGCCGCGGGTAAACTCGAACAAACTGCTGACAGGAGCTGGCATACAGTGTTTTCATCATTTGTAATTTAAAATTGCGCGTTTGTGATTATATCCCAAGACTATGACAAATAGCCGACTATTATTTTCTTCCTAATTCTATCGAGAGTACCTTGTATTTCGAGACAATTTGATGAGACAATATGAACATTAATAATCTGAATATTTGATATATTTTACGAAATATGAGCAAACCTTCTTGGCGAAATAAAATTAAAGGATCCTAGATTTAGGGTCTTTCAAATGAGATACAGTAGAAACAAGTAAAGCGCAGGCGTTTTCTCTATAGGTAAAAATAAATATAGTATATAAAATAGAAGGTCAATTGTATAGAAATTAGAAGTGAATCCGAAATTGTCATCGAACAATGCTCATAAAACTTTAAACGCCTGAAAACTACATTTTTCAAGCTGGATACAAACATAACTTCAACAAATCTTCACTGATTCAATTGAAACTTACATTGTAGCTTTAAAATTACTTTATCTAGAGAAGTACGTAGAGACTTTGTGATATATTAGGAACTGTTTGTTTTATAGACAATTTTTTATAGAATGGAAACTTTATTTCGTACGAGACACCGCGCACAAAGAAAGGTGCTGCCATTTTGTTAGGAATACTAGAATAAAAAATCGTCGGCTATCTTTAAACTGTGTACAATAAAGACCGCCCAACAGATTTTTGATGGCAGGTACTGTCTTGCTGTAAAAAATTATCAAAAATAACCTTATTTTTTTAAATAAGAAGTCTTTATTTTATTTTTAGACACGTCATAAATCCCCGTTTTGGATACTATTTGATTATAATCTCAAACTGAACAAAGTACACAGCTTCCAGCTATTTCTTAAACGTATCGTGGAGGACGAACATTCAAGCTGACAATCCCCAGCTCTTAATTCGTTACAGAATAGTCTCAAGTTCTATGTAGTTTCTTCTGTTTATTTACCTTTTCTCCTGAATTCCGTACTCAACGTTGGCACAATTCGGAGCGGAAGAGGCGTTGCCGGCAGCAAAATCGACATCTTGTTTTATTTCGAGCTAAAATCGTGTGCAGGTCAGGGTCAAAGGGTGTTTTATAATATTTTTTTTACTAACTAGTGTTTTGAAATATTAAAACTGGTCAATATGGTCAAGTTTTGGTCCTCAATTTTCTGACTAGCTTCTAAATTTATGTATTTTCAAAAACTGGATCTCTTAGATTAGAACAAAATTGGAGTGTGATTTCGATGTATTAGTGATACGCTAAATTGTAAAATATAGAAATCATCCTGTTTTTCTTCCTTCTTCCTTTTGTGGGCTATACCGTTAGGCAATTTACCCAGAACTATCCCATCCCAGGGAGAGGAAATAGTCTTTTTCTTGGCAATATTCTTTTCGCAAACAAATTTGGAATGCTCACTTTAAAAATGCACTTATATATCTATAATTTATTGTGATTTATTCATTGTAATTCGTTTGCTCGATGTTGATTCACTTTTGAACTAATTTATTTATTGAAAATGTGGCAAGATGTCTTAGATGTTTTAAGATTTTAAATTCAAACACATCCATCTCGCTTGAGCGACATGGAGGCTAGACCAGAAAGAAATCATCCTTTACGATAAATTCCATTTTCTTCTTCTTCTTTTTTATTTTATTGATGCTTGGCCTCTACCGTCTCGGTAGTCAGGCACTAAATTCCTAAAAATGTTCATTTAAGTACGCCCATGGCCAGGAAGCATTGAAAAGGAGTACAAAACGAAACAAAATCCTCATTTTTAGTTGATTCAGTTAGGTTTTGTACTTTAGGACAAAGACAAATATTTCTTTTGGTTCTTGTTTCATTTCATGTTTCTGAGCAAATTGCTATTATAAAGTATGATTTAGCCAATTTAAAGTTGTACCGCTTTATTCATTTGTTCATGAATTAATACTAAATTTAATTTTTTGGAGGACTATGCTTGTATTTCGAATATCAATACATTACAAATTTTACTGAAGAGGAAATCACAATGAAACAAGCAAGAAAGACTACCATCTGTGCAACTGAAAAGCGTTTTTTAATAAAAATGCGAAGCGTAGATAATTTTTTCTTGCTTCTATATTTTGTACTTTCAAAACAAAATAACAGTAAATACCCTAAATTAATTAGTAAAGACCTCTTATGGGCTTACAATATTAAATTTTGACATGTGAATTTTCATAGTTTTTTATTTACTATGGTTAAAATTTGTTTGAAACATTAGATTAGAATTGCATTCTGTCCTGTGCTTACTCAAAATGTAACAAGTAGTCTGTATTATTTGTATTCTCTTTTTAAATTAGTTAACCGTTACAATATACAGTATTTACGCATTCCTGCGTGTTTTAATTAGTATTTAAAGGACAAGGACATACTTAAATCCTCTTGATGCCGGAACAAATTAGTTTCCCAACTTCCAGTGAGTAGGTATGTGTATGTGTGTATCCTTATCGAAGTTTATAGTTTAATAGTCTAAGTTTGCCTTAATCTCAGATTTGAAACTCGGATAGCAGTTCCTGCATTTCTGGAAATTATAGCACTTTCAGCAATTTACCGAAAATAGAAAGTGTAAGCTAGAAATATTATGTTCATGATAATTATCTGCATGATTTACCAGTCATCACGAGGAAGCATTTTAAAGACTGGGTTTAATTTATTTATAAACACTGAGTGAAACTGTTTATTTAGAATTTTAGAAAAGTGGGACAATTGGCCAAAGACATTTTCAAAATACAGTATGACATACTTTTGACTTAAGAGTAAGTTTAATATGATTATTTGTATCTACACTCCACTATGAGGAGCAGCAGAAATCATAGATTGGGTTTTCACGAATTTCGAGTGATTTTAGGTTGTACTGGACTTCGGAGTTGACTCACTGCCTATGGTGTTGACGGTTTTATAATTGATGAATAAGATCTAATTAAATATTCTGAATAATTTTTAGTATTGAATAAAACATATAAGATCAAACTAAGTCTCAAAAATTCTAATATAAACAATAAACATATTATTCAAAATCACTTCTAACACATATTCAGTTTGTGTTTCTTCAGCAATGTGTTGAAAATATGATGGTGTTGATGGCTATGGTGTTGATCAAAATATACTTCAAGCTTAAATTTTACGGTGTTGATGGCTATGGTGTTGACCAAAATATACTTCAAGCTTAAATTTTACTGTTTAATATCATTTTAGAAGAGTAAAACTACAAATGTAAACTTATCGTCACTATTAACAATAGGTAAAAAAATATGACAAAAAATTAACGAAGAAAATAGATTTAACGCAACGTATGGTGTTGACGATAATAAACATACGCCTGCCTTAACGTCACCAATACACAGCACAAAACAAAAAACAACAAGTAGCCTACCTCCTTGACACCTTACGCTCAACTAACGAGATTTTAATAACTGTTCGAATGGAAATTCAATCGCATAATTACTCCCACTACTTTACTCCATTTTGCAACATCATCCTTGAGAACGGTGTTGATGCCAAACTTGTAGGACACTAAAATAGAGAATTAATCAAAAAATCTCAATGGACATAACTAGTTACTACAATTCAACGCGTTTTCGAATGTATACAGCATTATGGTTATATTTGGTTATATCTGTCGAGTAAAAATATTTAAATATAAATAAAAAACAGGCAGGTGGACAACTTACGTGTTGACGTTTTAGCTGTAAATGTGGCAAAAAACAATAATAATATTATATTTCAAGGTATTTTTACTTAAGAGATATATAGAACAGTTTAATATGTCTAGACAAAACGTGTTATGAGGCAAGTGATAACCTGTTTTCACCTGAAAAAATCAACAGGACAAAGATTGTCCCGTTTTTATGGAAAGACCTATATACTATAAAATTATTCCAACTGTACGAGCATTTTTAGAGTGTACTCAGGAATAGTAGGAAGTTCGACTTCGACGACTGGAAAAGAAATTGGGCGTTGATATTGCGAGATGTTTTCCCCTTATACATCGTCAGCAGAATCGGGAACAGTGACGATAAGGGCTCTGAGGGATGTATAAGGTTGGTTGTAAGACTCCAAGGGTTCGCCATGGCGAGCTCATAATGTATTTATGACGGAAGCCGTGCCTGATAAGAAAACACGTGTATTTACCCTCCAACCAGACTGTTTATTTATTTAGTAAGGCGCGAGGGTCTAAAAAGTTTGATATCTCCTATTTATATTGTCTGTGCCAGTCAGTGGAGTGAAAATTAATTTTCATATTTCAGAAATTGTAATTTCGGCATTCTTAAATAACCTGAAACTAAAGCACTGTCACTCAGTAGTAAGAATTGAATGTTTGTTGATACCGGACACGGTGGCCTAGTTGGTAAGGCGTCTGCCGATTCAGCTTCGTCAGTGTTCGGGGAGTAGGTTCGAATCCTGCCGTATTCAAGTGGAATTAAAGTCAGATAAGACTTTGAGCAAGTGCAAAAAGGTATTTGTGTCATACGCAGTTTCATTCACACCGGTAAACAGGCCGGATGAGAGTGGATATCTCGTGGAACTGATAGGGGTTGGTGACACAATTACACACTTGTTAGTCGGTAGATCACCTGCATGACAAAGGCATAGTCCTGGGTTTAAGGTGATTGAGGATCGTGGTTCGGAGCCCACGATAAGCTGTAGGCTGTATTTTAGGCCATTAGGTCAGAAAAAAGACGTTAAAATTAACAAACAAAACAACAACAAACAATGTTTGTTGATACATCAGGATACTAAAATTCAAGGATAAAAATATCCTGGTATTTACAGGATCAGGCACAACATCTAATCACAAAGAACGTGGAGAAAATTCTAATTTTGCTCGTACTTTTTCATTTTAATAAGCCTTCAAAGGAAATAATGCAAAAATAATTTGCTAGATTAAAGACTAAGGCATATACCTACATCAAAGAATAAAAATTTTATGTCACATCAGAGATATTATTATTTAAGAGAGGTCATAACGCTGTATAGACCAGGCAAATTAGATTTAGAGTCAATAATAATTTTCTGCAGGGTTTTTATGATTGGAAGTGGCTTACAATGAACGTAAAAAAATTCGTCCAACAAGAGGGTTAATTTGAGGGAGGTTAAAAGGGGGGCAAAATGGTATTTTGCGATTTTCCGCGAAACTTGACGTCTTATCAAAAAATATCCAATGGCAAAGTCGTAGATCTAGAAAAAACGTACAACTTCTATGTGAATCATTTTTTACCATAACCTCAAAATTTTCGTTGAAAATGCAAAAAATTATTAAAAATTTTTTTTGTTAGTTTTTTATTTGTAATTTCCGCAAAAATAATTTAATTTTTATGAAATTTTGTGCAAGTATACCTTTTTAGGACTCAGATAAACAAAAATTTTTTCAGATTAAGAAATCAAACGGTTTTCAAGATATTACATTTTTTTAGGTTAAAAACATTTTTTTTTCAAAAATAAAGTTGGTTGGCAAAATATCATCGTACATGGTTCTTTAGGTGCTCATTTTTTTTGTTTTCACGTGAACTTTTTGATACGATTTTTATAATTTTTCTCGACAGTTTTGCGGTTATGTTAAAAGGTGTCCTTTCAAAAGTTGAAGTTTTTTTCATAATCTACAACTTTTATACTGAATATTTTTCAAAACTATTTAAAAAATAATTATTTTTTATATTTATCTGCATTTTTATTATTACAATTGAATATTTATAACAATACGGAACAAAAATCCAATTTTAAATAAAACAATGAAATACAGTTTTTTTCGTATTTTTTTCTGTAGAATTCAATGGAGTAATCGGTTTTTTAATTTAATTAAAAATTTAAATAAATTATCAACAATTAAGTACTGAAAAATTCGTTATTGCAAAAATCATTTTTTTAAGTTTTTTCAATTTTTGAGCATGTTTTTAAATGGGGACTATTATATTTTTTACTGTATCAAAAATTTCACGTAAAAACAAAAAAAATGAGCACCTAAAGAACCATGTACGATAATATTTTGCCAACCAACTTTATTTTTGAAAAAAAAAATGTTTTTAACCTAAAAAATTTAATATCTTGAAAATCGTTAGATTTTTTAATCTGAAAATTTTTTTGTTTATATGAGTCCTAAAATGGTATAATTCCACAAAATTTCATCAAAATTAAATTATTTTTGCGGAAATTAAAAAAAAAAAACTAAAAAATTTTTTTAATAATTTTTTGCAATTAAATTACCTATATCGTCTGCATTAGTAATATGCTTTTAACTATTATATAAAATAATAATAAAAACAATTTCTTTGGTGACATAAATATCATATTTACTTGAATCAAACAACCATTAGTAAAATGAATTTAATTCTGTTTGTACGCTTGAATTAACTTTCTACCGGCATAAGGAATATTTCCACCTAAGTGCTTTGCATAAAGGAATGGGTGTATGTGTATACAAGTCGGGTTCTTTAGTAGTTTTAATATAAAAAGCAGATGATATTTTGGTGAAAAGGGAAATTTAATTTTGAAAGTGAAAGCAGTAAAAGCATAGACCTCTTTAGTATATTACGTCAAAAGCCATACACCAGAAATCTTTTATGTTTTTATACACGTTTTTATAGAAACACCAAATGACATCTTAAAGATAACTTTTGTTGACGCTTTTAGGTTATCCTTGGATAATCCGCGAGGAATTTTTAGAGCACCCGAGAAGCACTTTCGCTGATTTAGAATTTTTTTAAATTTTATTAAAAAATCTGTCAATTTTATATCCGTTATTGGTTATTACATTCTACAATTCTCATAACTAATAAAGTATTACAATTAAAACAACATACATCTCTCGACGCCACTTCTGGCGACCGGGGCCGACAAAAATTGTTGACCAGCGCAATCGGTTTAAACCTCACACATTTATTGTTTCGCCCGGCCGCTAGAGCGGCGCTCGCGTCGCGCCAGCCGATGTCGGGCTAGCCCATTTTCATATTTTTTGACCAGGACCAATTATTCCTTCTTCTTTTTCTTCTTTTTTATGTCTCTTTTTCTAAATGTTCACTGCTGACATTGATAAAGTGTATTTAAAGTGCCAATATAAATTCCAAAATATGAACCTGTCACTTCTTCATAATGTATCACCAAAACTTACCGAATCGATTCCTAAATTCAAAAAGAAAATATTGTCGCCAGATTACTAGATGGCGTATACGGATTCCAGAACAGCATAATGAATTCAATGTGTTAGAACGAGAGGTTGAATTCAACGGTTGCAAGTTAGGCCGACAGTGGCGTATGGGCACAGATTAGAGAGTTACAGATGGGAAGGTCAGAGAAGAGAAACGAAATTAGACAGAGATAGAGTCGCACCCCAATTTAAAACCCACTTTGAAGGCTGTCAGCAGTCTATGTGTCAGATTGAATATTTATTCAGATAATTCAGAACATTATGACAGCAAAAACACAATATTCTTCTTCTTCTTTCTTCTGTTATGACTTGCATGCTAGTTCATTTGCCAGTTCATAAAATCATTATATTAACAGTTTACTTTGATTTTAAGTTCTAATGCCAAAAATATTATCTTTCAGAACACTATGACAGCAAAAACACAATATTTTATAAATATATTTCTTATTTCTGAATCAAATTTATACGTTACATGAAAAGGCAACACTGTACCCTGGGCGTTCTTTCAGAACTGGCAACATGAGTGCACTCCAATTTAAAGGGACAAGGTCCCAGAAAGCGGCAATCGAAACATCAAAGGAAATGGGCGGAGCTTCATATCTGTAAGTTTCTAGTCTGTGGTATGGGGTAGTCAATAAATCCATAAGCGAGATTAGCCGACCGCTCAATATAGTAAAATTTAAAAATGGCTGTGATATAGCGATGCTTTGATTTAATCAAACGAGGCTCTAATGGTGCACTGCATGTTCGCGAGGAGAACTTGTTCTGCGCAGTGCTACGCGTTTGTATTTTAACACTTCTGTTTAAAAACAACTCCTTAATCTATAACTGAAGATCCTAACTAAGCAAATTCTTAGAATCTGTACACCCTCAACGAATTTATGCACCTTTTGCGTGTAACAATTCCTTTAAAATGTTCTTCAATTTAACGTAAAACGCAATCACACTTCCTCTAGTATAATAATCATGCGAAATATGTCCGAACTTGGCCTTAAATTATCTACCAACCTTCATCCACTTGTAGTTTATTAGTAAGGGTAGTATTATTTAGGCGACGAGCAACAATGATGGTTGGAGTTGCTTGCATTCCCGGGGTGTTAAACACGGCTGAATATCAAATGTAGAACCAGGGCAAGCTTCCCTCTTGTTAAATATAATTTAACAACTTACAATTACCCCTTTATTAAGTTCGCTGTGTGTTTATGTACATCGTTAAAACTTAATGTAATTAGGATGGTATTTGAAATACTGAAACGTTACCTTGTTTCAATTCGTAATTTTTCTAATTTTCAGTTATTCTCCCTAGAGCTTGAATAATTTCCGAAAATTTTTTCGAGTTGCGAATTTTCTTAAAAGGGAAAATAATTCAAACTCGTGGGAGATTCGGTACGAAAATTTTATACCAAAAATTATTTTAAAAAGAAAATACAATTTTTGACAGTTTAGTGCTTTGATGTTTGGTGCCTTAATAAATTATGGTGGCTATGACATGACTTTTTTTGACGTGATTGACAAGTTTCAAAGGCGTACCTAGAAAAATTTTATTTGTGAGTGAATACAAAAAGAAAATGTCGCGTTTTGGAACAGACACTCAAGAAGTAATAAAAGCTGAGGTACATAACTTAATTCCGTCCAATACGATAGCAATATTTATGTAGGTAAGTCTGTGTTATATTGTGTCTATAAGATTACTTATCAAGTTTTTCCATTTCCTTGTACTCTAGTAGAATAAGGTTTCAATCCTTGAATCAAGTTGATATTCTATTAAAATCACACAATATTATAGTACTAGAAGATAGGGAAAAAATGTAGGTTTGTGTTATATTGGACGATAGGTACCTCCTTTATTGATAAACCTATCTATACCTATATTGTATTTAATTTTTTTTTACTTTCCCTTTATCCTAGTAAAAAATAATTTTATAGTGCTAGAGAGAAAGGAAAATTGATAATGACCCATGACATCATAAAATGAAAGGAAAATGGTACAATTTTTGTTCTTTTTGTACGGAATCTGAGCATATTCAAATTTATCATAAAAATATAAAATATTTAACGTATTTGGTGAGCAATTCTGGCTTAAATCTCGAACAAGAAGATATATTCAAAGGTATGAGTAATATTCTTCGTGAAATTATACCATATTTCACCCATAAATCCAGTGTTGAGAAGAACAAAATCATATCGAAGTATTATATACTTTTATTTCATGACATTTAGTGAAGAAAACCCACAACGAGGTTAAAAACTGATACTAATAAGCTAAAAACATTTGTTGCAAACAGAGTGGCTAAAATTAATGAATTAACTCATAATTATGAATGGAGACAAGTATCAAGCGAAAAGAATGCCGCTATTTGGTGGCATGGGCCACAGTTTTTGTTAAAGCGGAATGATGAATACCTTTCTTCTGTTCTCTCAAATGATATAGAGTTGCCAAATTTAAAACACAGCAATTAGTTGAAAATCTAAATTTAAATAGATTCTCAAATTTATATACATTACAAAAGGTTGTAGCACGAATATTAAGGTTTAAAGAAATAGCATTGAATAAAAGAGTTTTTGAAAGTAATAATGTAACTTCGGATGAATTATTGGACAAGATGGAATAGAGAATATCTGAGTCATCTTCAAATTCGCAATAAGTGGAACAAGTCTGGAAGTGAAGTAAGCCAAGGTTTGTTGGTTCTCTTGAAGGTGGAAAACGAATCTCCTTTAAAATGGTCCATCGGCAGAATTGTTCAACTCTTTCCAGGTGCAGATGGTATTACAAGAGTAGTGTCGATAAAATTGCCAAATGGACAATTGTTAAGCGTTCTATGACAAAAATTTGTATTTTTTCATTGAGTAGTTAGTTTTTATATTTATGTATTGTTACTTTGAAAGCTAGGTCTTTCAAGATGGCCAGCTATGTTGAATGTTTTTATGCCTTTTTAATGAAACGCCCATGGAGGCATGTACTCATGAAAACATAAAAAAAATAAGTTTTAATAAATAACATGTACTTATTTTTAATTTGAATATAAATATTTGTCAAAAACAACCTACGCTTCTGTTATTCTAGCAGCTGCACGTGACAGCTGTCAAGCCAGGAAAATTATCACTTATTAATTTTGCAGAAAAACTCAGATTGTCATAGCAACTTGTCAGGATCAAGGCATCTTAATGGCTTTAAACAACAGATATAAAAAATTCTTTGGTATTTCAATGTTTTTTCAGTTCTTGCATCATCTGTTATAAATAAAAATAAATTTGATGCTAGATTTCTGTATTTTGTCATTTAATATAATCATCATTACCTTCAACAAATTGTTTCAAAGATAAAGGAAAATATGTAATGGAGCTTACAGCCTCCATAACCAAAATACAAGATGTTGTATCAATTTTTTCTTCTGGATTTTCTATTATAATCAGGATTATTTCTGAGTTCCTCACTTCTATTCTTTGAGGCAGTTCTTCTTAAGGCTTATATTTTGCAAGTAAACCATGGATTTTACTATCCCTAGACATTATAATCAACTGGGTTACAATTTGTGGATCTTAAAGGTCTATTTTTCCACATATTAGGAAAGCTATCATTTAAAAAGTTTCCTACAGTAACTCAAAAATGCGTGGAGGCACCATCGTGTTTACGCCAAAACTGAAAAAATGTACTGGGTGGTTCAAAACTTTTAGCATAGTGAAGTATTCTTCAATCACCTCTATCTACCCTTAAAATATTTCCTAGACCAATGAGACCCTATATTCATTCAGTAAAGATGTCTGCAACATTTTTGCATCCTGAAGTTTAAAATTTTTTGTCTTGCAGGTTTCTTTTTCTTTAATTGATATATAAAAGTACATTAACGATTTTCGAAAAACGTTGGTATTTTATGTGGCTGAAAAGAATCACTTTTATTACCCTTTCAGTGTCCGCAGTAACCACGAACGTTAACTATTACAAAGTTTACAATTTAAAGGGTTTTTTAAATTGTTTCATTTTGAAAAGTGGGAAAGAACGGAACAAATATCAAGCGATAATTTCTCATATATATTTTTTAGTTCTAAAGGGTTCCAACATATTTAAGGAAGTACCACAAAAAAAATTATCAGGAGTGATTTAAAAATATGGGTAGAGCTGACAACACTGTTAGTTATTCTACGGAATTCTCAGATAATATATATATAATTATTCCTTTAAGTAATTTTCCTAAGTTCAGAATATCCGTTTTAGTTGCTTCATATAAAATAACCAATCATTAATCAACTCTGTCAATAACACTCTATATTTTGAAGCATCATATACCTTATTAAATACCCTTTTAACCTAATTACCCTTTTTATGTTTTGTCACCCATCCCAAACGTCCCTATGTCATATAAACATCTCGAACTACCTTCAAACGACGCTGAGAAATAAGAAAACTAAAGAAAATCTAACGCCTGGAAAAGCCCTTGGGACCAACTGACGACAAGATTCAAATTTATTAATTTTTAAGCTTCACATTTTGGTTGGTAGTTTTGTAAGTCGAAAGATTTTTGTCTCCCGGAAATCCTAGCGTTATTTCGTTATGTTGAATATGGCTACAATTTTATTAGGGCGTTGTAGTCTGAAACGTATTTTATTTTTGGATGTATAGAAGTTAATTTAACATTAATTTGGCTTCAGTTTCCTTTGGGAACTTTAGCACTACCTCTTGGGTCGGTTTTAAGACCATTTTTAAAACATGGTTCACCATTAGTTAGTTATTTTAGTCATTTAGTTACAAAGTTTTAAATTCTTTAATTATTGTTGTTTCACATTTAATGTTCTTAACATTTTGTGGTACTGATTTTGAGGAGTTTTATTTATTATTAATTTAATATATTACATAATATAACATTTAAATTTAATTAAACATATTTTATTCGTAAAATAGTCGGTAATTGAAATAGGAGAACAGTTTAAGAATGGTTTAAAAAGTTAAAAAAGTAGAGGTTATATTGCATTTTAACTCAACCTATAGCCCTGGTTATAATTTTTTTTAAATTTTTAATGAATTTGCCAGTATTTTGCACAAAGAAAGCGCTAAAGATATTTTTCCATAGCTGCAATATTAAATAGGGCGATCAATTTAGCAATAAAAAAACACTTTTAGCTATAAATATATTGGACTTTATCACACATATAGATCATTTTTGTATTTAGCGCACTCTATAAAGTTTACGGAATACATTACTTCAAAGGTCGAAAATGTCGTATAGACTCAAGGCCCAAATTTGCAGGAATCCCCAGGGTGCATAAAAACTTAAAAGGAGTGTGAGTTTGAATTTTGATAAAACCAGAAGGAGCTAAATGGATATTTCTAAATTATATTTCTTATCTTGTACATGTTTTGAATAAACTCGTAAATATAAATGAGAAAATTCTCTTTAGGGAATAAGATAAAATAATATTTTGAAAAAAATAATTAATCTACAATAATTATGTTTCAGTATACAGGGTGACTAAGCTTTTTTATCTTATCTTATTTTATTTTCGGCGGGACCAAAATGTGGACCAAAAAGGGTGGGCTACCTGCTACTAGAGATGGTACTTACTATAATCTTAGATGAAAATTGCGCACCAGGTAACTTTCAGGTAGCTTAGTCAGCCTTTTTAGGGGTAATAATTTATACCAATAAAATAAGGGTTGACTTCTTGAAACTGTAAGCATATTAAAAGTAAAAGCGATGTATCTTGTATTGGAGGTTCACTGACAATTGGCAATATCTGGACTCAAATATTTTTAGAAACTATCGAATATAATTTTTGGTCTCTTAATCGCCGCCAATGTCAAATTCCATCAGCGCAATGTCTGGGCAAGCAATTTTGAATACACAAAAGAGTCAATCTGGTGAATAGTAAATTATTCAACGGATCCGTAATTTAGGGACACTTGCAGAGATTAAAGTTATTTCCATCTGACAGACGAACTATTATTAATTCAGATTCTATAATACATAGTTTAAATAATGATAACGCCCTGTGAAATATACATGGAAAGCGTCTGAAAACATTTGGATTCTAGTCAGTCAAGAAGCACGTGGTTGGTTTAGAAATATGAGTGGTGACAAAAACACGTATATAGACCAAGATTTGATTCCTGAGGAACACCAGATTATTCAACTCAGTTTGGGAAGTTTTACAAAGAGGCGAGAGGAAAAACATTTTGCGTTGTCGTAAATTAAGAATAAAGGTTAAATAAAAACCATTTATTTTCCTAATTTGTATTTTATTTTTAGCTGTTTTTCTACTAAATTCATTATCTTCAAGATACAACTAAACAAACAAGTCCTTTTAACTATAAAATACAATTCTCGAAACTTCAGGAGTCAGGATAAAACAATTATCAGATAAATTTAATTAAACAGAGAAGCTTCTGTATTTCAAAAGCTTAACTTTCTACGAAAATCTGTAGGAAAAGCCCGATGCAGTCTCATTTCATTCTTGATATATAAACCATATCTTTAATAGAATCGGGTTTTGTACTAGTTATTGCCAATATGGAGTTGAATTTATGGTTCAGGAAATATATACAAATTTGTGTGTAGGTGAAATACTATTTTTTTTCCAAGTAAAATATTTAACTTTTAGTTTTCGTCTTACATACAAGGTGGATTTTATTTCTTATACCTTCCTTTTCAAGGGAGGAGCTAGTCAAAGGTAGTTAAGAGTAGGTTATGGCCCCTTTGTTCCCATTTAAGAAGAGCCAATTCTGTTAATGCAAGAGAAACCACTGAAACCCCATGTCACGATTCCATACAGCCCTTAAAGTAGGTTTCTTGTTTTTATTTTGTAAAGTAAATAAATTAACAAATAAATAAATAAAACTTTATCTGTTAGTACGCTGAGAACTTTAAACCACATCTCCCATTTTACGACTTCTGTTGCTATTTACATTACTGGAAAAGGTTACAACTCTAGCTATAAATACATCTGATAAAAATCTAACATAACGTTCATGTACCTTTTGCAAAACGAATATTTACAACTGAATAACTTGTATATCAGCAAATATAACTCATGCCGTTCCCTAAAATATATTTTCGTTATGTCTGATACTAGAGAACGTTTTGACCTGACCACTATTAATCAAGATTTGATCCAACTATCCTGTGTGTGTATAGTCCGAGAAAAATAAATAACACTGTGTATGTGAGGTTATCTGACCGCCTGAGATTTAAATCAAATTTGTAATCTTTTTATTTTCACAACTAAAATTGTTATTTATATATTCTTTTCTGTAGTTCATAGTTTGTTATTTGAAACATTCTTCTTTTTGGATAATATCGTAAAATATTTTGCGTTTTTTTCATTTCATTTATTCATCTTTTACTGGAATTTAAAAGACGTATTGAAAAAATACAAATAATAATTTAGTCAAATTAAACTCGTAGAACGCCGGCACTGCACCAATTTCAAACGCAGTTATAATCCGGAAAATTTGCATAGCAACTCAATTAAAAAGTCAAAACTATACGCGACAGATGGAGACAAATTCATACAATAATGGGACAGAGCTCATAGCAGTGTTAAAAATAGAAAATTATCAGTAGCCTGTTCTTTTATTCGTTTATGGGATATTAGAAGACAGTCCATATCAAAGTCCACTAGCTGCCAGCTACAAACAGAAAGTTGCAATACGGGATTTAATACGAAATTCTGCTATTTCGTATCAAATTCCCATCAGGTGATATGATATGTTCTTCCAAATACACGTCACTGGATCAAGTAGGAAAATATATAAATAACCTGACAAATTTTTATTTTAAGTTAAGTTAATAATTTAATTTAACTTGAACATTGTATTTAGAAAAGTTCATCATTTTGTCCAATTTTATAGGAGGTATTACGCAAACGTCGCAAGGTTATTTAGAGACACCATTCCTCATTAAATATATTTTTTGTAAACTTCGATAATGTCAATCGGTTTTTCAAATTCAAATTTTCCTAGTAATTTTGTCCAACAAAACCAATTTTGAAATCAATTTTTTTGATTTTTGTGACAAACTTTTAAACAATAAAAATTACACAATCGTAAGAAAGTTTTCCCTTCCTGTGTTTACTTCAAAAATGGTTTTTTTTTGCATAATTTGACCGTACTAAAGCAGACCAAAAACCACTATTAATCAGTACATCATCCGTTTTGTGGTATCCACAGCGTAGTATAGTGAATGACTGGCAATCTGGATATCTGGATTTCGTCATGGACAATCCACAGGTGACCTTTCGGGTCAAACAAGGATACGAGGTTTCGCACGATTCTGTATAGAAAGCAACAGTTTTTCATATATTCGGATTTCTGAATAGAATACATGTTGATGGACATTTTATTTGGATGTTTTTGAATAGAGGTAATTTCGAATGTTGGTTTCACGGGTTGCGTTCATTAGTTGCGGTAATTAGCTAGGATTATCCAATCATCCAATTTGTCTAACTGACATTCCCTATCAGTCAAGGCCAATCTGACATCTGATAAAGACTTATATGACATCTGTCAACGCCAAGCTGACATCTGTCAATGAATTATATGACATCTGTCATCAGGTTTCCATGTACAGTTGGCCAAAAAATTTGAAACCTATGTGCCCCGTATATACATATTTTCGTTTTGATTTCTTATGAATTTTATTTGTGTGTATTAATCCCACTCAGTTATATTCTATAATAAATTTAAATTATCGATTATATACATCATAATAAACGCAGCCAAGTTGATTCGATAAGTATATTATGGCGAAATTGTGGCTTTACGTAACTTAGAACATTTTCTATCGTCGCCCTTTAATGACGTTTGTGATAAAATCAAATTGTGTCTCACGCCTGAATCATGATTGCGGAATAATATCATGAAGGGGTGGATTTTTGGGGAACGAAATTTGCGATCGTCAAGAGTATTAGGCTTTAAGAATGTTTGTTGGTTTATGACATCGGTTGCGCCGCTTACGAGTTTACACGAGTGGAAAATATGGAGAGTTATAGAACAAATCAAGTAGAGTAAATGGGAAAATTGGGGGGGTTTATCTCTTTAACTGAAAAGTTAGGGTAAAACTTTATAACAAACGTTGATTTAGTAAGAGATGAAAATTATATTATATGAGAAGCGATAAGTAAGAGATTTTTGGATAAGCTCACTTAAACTTTTTTTTTTAGTTTTAAGAACCATTCAAAATTTTTTTCTTTTTTGGAAAAAACTTTTACTAGTTTTTATTTTAATTTTAATTCTTTTTTTGGTCAAAAAATTACTATTTGAATTTTTTTTTCTCTCTAACAATAGTATATTGTGCAACAAGTGGGAAAAGTACTTTCCCCACGTGTTGCACACTATACTTTTTCTACAACTGCACAAATTTAAAGAATACAAGTAATGTAACTTGTAACTTAATATTTATTTTTATGGTTAGCAAAACTAAAATAACATGAAAGTAACCTACCTCTTAACAGTTGAATAATTTTTTTAATTTTTTTAATTTGTCGTATGCCAATTCAAACTTTTTTCTTGAAATTATCGGCAACAAATCTAATGTTATTTTTGCGGCTCTTTCCAATATCTCTGACCTAGTATTATCAAAATCGTCACTACTGTCATTCATTACCCATATTATTTATTATAAATAGGTATGTCTTATTACAATAATATTTAATGGAAATTGCGATTTTTATCAAAGCACAAATGAAAACTACCTTAAGAATTTAAAAAACTTCTACAATCTGACAGTTGTGACAACTATTTAAAGCTGAACAGCAGCCTACTAAGTTTTTATCGAGTTTTGTTGATTCTCCATATAAATGTATGTGGTGTGAGGCAAAGTGCCGTGACGAAAAATATTCCCTCACGGTGTGGGCAATACATGGTTTTGAAATTAAGTAAGCTATGAGAAATTCGCTACTTTTCATAGCAGTTGTAGAAAAAATTGATTTTCCTTACTTTTTATTTTATAATTTTATTTTTCCACCAAATTTTTGTTTGGAGAATTTTTTTCTAATTTTTATTAGATACATTTTTTCTGTTCAATTTTTTTTATTATCACTCATTTGTAATTTATCATATATCAACCAGAATTCATCAATTTTTGAGGAGTTCAGAGAATAATCCTAAATCAGCTATTAACCTTGTTTGAATCAGCTTTTGATCGAGTCTCATCAACTGGTTTTTTTAAACAGCTGGCCTATTACGATCGTAGTTCAACTGTCGTTATGTTTGGACAACTTTTAAATAGATTTAAAAAAAAATTCAGTTCGAAATAAATCAGTAGGTATGGTGACCCCATACCTATGGCCAACCCACTCTACAATTTAGTTTATTCTATCTTTTAGAATGTGAAAAATAAAAATAAATGATGTCAAACAAATCAATTCCAGTTAAAAACTCATGACCTAGGTCTCTAATACTTAGATAGCTCGTATTTTGCTTTCTTTAATAATTTTCAGAATTGTATACTGTTCCTGGCCTATCAAAACCTCGATAAATGATTATTGCGGTAGAAAACGAAGAAAAAGAGAATTTTTGAGCAAATAGAAAAGTTTATCGTCACACTGAGAATACCCAAGTCACGCGTTTATGTACATGAATAATGTTGCAGTATCGACCACAAAGCATGAAATATTGAATAGACGTATGATTCCAAGTGACAGGAAATTTGTATCTGGCATGTGATATGTCAATTTATTCTCTTCCTACACCACACTATATTAGGATATACACTATCAGGAAGTTGATATTTCACATCACATAAAATAAAAACAGTTTTTTAATTTTAGACTTGGTCTGATTTATTATTTGTGGTAGTGTGCATGGAAATTTAATTTTTATTATACACCTATAAAAGTTTTCCCGCTAAAAATTTAATAAGCATATATTTAGCTATTAAAACCCATGCAGATCATAAACATGTACAAGTAGTTTTTCACATTAAGACATTAAAATTAATGATGATTATTTCAAACGTAATTTAACCAGCTTGTAATAGCCATACCACTTATGGATACTTTCATCAGAATATCGTTCGCTATTAAAACATCGTTAGAGCAATTTTTATCGAACTTTTGTTTTACCATATCCTTATCATTTGTCTCATTAAAATTCACTCAGAAAGATTCTTATACTTCAAAATTGGATATTAGAATAATTTATACGACAAAAAATTAGACGATGACGTGTTCTGGTTTAGAAATTTCAAATACAAATGAAAAACTCAGTTTTTTACTCGTACTCTATAAACTACTGAGCTAGTAAGTATAAAATGTGTCTCTGGAGTGTAAAAATGTAAGAAATAAGATAAAAGAAGTAAAGTGCAGAAGGGAAAATTAAATCGAAACAAGGATATATTTCCAAGAGAAGCAAAGAATACCTTGATATCTACGTGGATTTATACTCTTTGGTTTTCTAAGTTGGATATGGATGCGTCTATTAGTAATCGATCAGTTCTATTATTCCCTGAAGTGTCAAGGTTAGTGGGAATATATATTGGACAGCACTCAAAGGTGATTCAAACAATATACTGTGATGTCCTAAAGAACTGGCAGTGTCGCCATGTGATGTCCTAAAGAACTGGCAGGATCGCCTTGTGATGTCCTGGATTAGGGCGCTGCTTATTGGGAGTAAAGGAATCAAACTCAGCCCTAACAGAACGGACGTCTATTTTATGGTAGTACTTATTTACAGGGATCAACCATTATGACTAATAATAATGAGTCGATCTAATAACAAACTATGAATGACTTTGTATTGAACCGGTTATATATACAAGTAATGTCTAAACAATAACGAACATGGTAAGTTATCAACCTTCCTATTTACACGTAATATAATGTAACGGTTGACTAAGTTGACTAACTAATTAAAGAGAATGCAAAACTTATGTTCAATACGCAGAGAAAAAAATTAAACAAATAATTTTATTAATACCATTAAATAACTATTTATTTTACTTCAATAAATCACAGGACAGAATGTAATTTCAAAAATAATGTTTGAAACTAATTTTAACGTATTAATTGCAAAAGAAAATATAAAATTCCAGATGTCAGATTTTAGTTAGTTAGTTAATCCCATAAGAGATTTTCACCAACAATTTTAGGATATTTACCAACAATTTAGCAAAGATTTCAATAGCAAAATTTAAAGTAAAATAATCTCAGATAAGTCTGCGATCACAATAAAAATGAGAACATTGTTATTTTAGATGTTTGAATAAAAAGAAATTTTAAACTTAACCTCAAATTTCAATATCATGATGTATCAATATGATTAATTTAAATTCGGGGGAAATACAATAAATCGGGAAAATAAAGTGTTGGGACTTCTAAAATCAAAGAATTACTGTAAAAAAGGCAGTAATAATAAAGTTATACAGAATTTTAGAAATCGATAATGACGAACTTAAAAAGTCTGTGTGTAAATTTAATATAAGTAGGAATTGTAAATAAATTATATTAAAATCATTCTTTTTGTCTCGAGAATGATTTGGTAATAAGCAAAAATTGTATAAAAATTAATAATTTTTGAATTTTAAAAACGTTTAAGTAAAAAACTGTCAAATTTTAATCTAGGGAGCCGTGATATGATGGTTTATAAAAACTACTTTTCGCTGTCAAGCGAGGCTTTTTATCAAAATCTCTTGAACTGTTCACGTCTGTGCTCGTAATAAAAACAAAAGAAATTTAAAATCAAAGCAATACTGATTGAAGATAAAAATTAAAAGAAATTTACCTGTCAAATTAAGTGAGGTTATATTTTTGTAAATCAAGAAACTTAAAGTTAAATCAAGAGAAGAAGCCCGATATTTGTTTCATCTTTGTTCCTGTTAAACTATCCAGATCCAATTGTATCCTGTATTGATTTATCCTGTTCCTGATTTTGATTCCTGGAAGATATTGCATCCATCCCATTTTGAATTGACTAGGAAAGTAACCAGAATTAGAAATAAAATCTAAATTGTAATTAAAGGTACCAATTCACAATATTAAATATCGATATTTAAAAACGTTTCAAAATAAAAAAAGGCCATAAATATTTTATTTAATTAAGTCAGATTATATTTTAATTAATAACTAAATAATTTAGATTAGAATAAGGTAAGAGAGTAATTATAAGATTTGTATTAATGGTTGATTTTATAAATAAGAAATGTATTACGCTTGCCTTATTCTGACAAACAACTCTTATTCTCACATAAACTAAAAGGTTATCCGTTATTTTTATGATTATTAATAAATGTGTTCATATTCACTGAGTCGTTATTATCGATTTTTACAATCACGCGGCCAATAGCTGAAGCACTATCTGGGATTAAGACTCTCAATATTTCTACTAGAAAGTAGATGGCGCCCAAAATTATCAATAACAAATAATTACATTCTGTCTGAGATTAGGACAGAAGGCAATAAAAAATCAACAGTAATTTAATAGGTTAGTACTAAAACTAAAACGACGGTGGAATTTTTTGAACCATCGTTATAGTTTTTTCGTCATTTGTAAACTACAAACCTGAAAAACTAAATGCGGCAGATTGCCGCGGCGCGCCTTCTCGTGTAATTCTAAAAAGCGCGCCCGCTCGAAGGTTAACGTCTGGACTTTTGTAATTCAATACCTGGGGGGGGGGCATATAGTCCAAGGAGTAGTTGTCCAGACGCTGTTGCAGTGTAGGACATTTAATGTCTTTGTTCTTGGGAACAAGTGTGATTTATTTCACAACCTTAGGTAGTACTAAAACTAAAATTCAAAACAAATCAAATAATAAAAATTAAATATTGAACAAAAGTAATTTTTCTCTTTTACACAAAAGATAGTACGTAACAATAAATATGTATATGACCTTAAACTATTACTAACAATTATGTGAAAGATTATACTGGACGATGTGTCTCTACATGCCACAATACACTATACACAAGATTATATTCCTTAAGCTTTTGATAAACAGAATCATAATGATCTTGTACAAAGAAATGGTTCCGAATAACCTCTAAAAAGCTTTATTTTTTTATTCCCAAATGTTCAAGCATGAATTAAACAGTTAACATCTAGTGACCATCAAATAAAAATTAACCCAGACGAAACAGTGTAATTTGTTTTAATTCCCATGTCTATTTCCGCTCTAATTCTACATTCTGCGTACAGAAGCCGTATGTCACATCCAAGAGCTCGCTGCGTTTCCCGAATTTCAAAGGGCACATACTATCATATGCATAGTTATAAATTTGCACATGAAGAGCTGTCTCGTTTCGTATGGAACTGAATTGCCGAAGAGGGCAGGGCACATGGCTATGCAGATATTATAGAACATCCCTGTTCTCCATGCAAATAACCATTGTGATTGCATCCAAATTAAATTGCGCAAAAAGTTGTATGTATTTGAACTTTGAAGTGTTTTTTGGTTGGACGAAATTGCGGGTTTTGATATTACCTCTTGAATAACGAAAGAATATTAATTTTTAATTAAATATACACACAGAAATTATTTTTTTAAATAATATATACATTATTTATCATCAAAGACAAATTATTTTAATTTCAAGTTGACTTCTGGCGATGTATTTTAATCCAAAATCACAGTTTTTTTAGTGATTTTTCCTACTGAGATTTGAAGTGTGGTTGTTCGCTCACAAAATACGAAATAGCGCTACAAAATTTACTCACTTTAACATTAATAATTCTAGATTAACTGCATTTAAATTCATTAATTCCTCATGAACACATGAAACACATTCCCGAATCAAAATATATTACTTCCAGATTAGTTTTATAAACAGTTAAATCACTAAATTTGGGATAAATACATCGATAGTAACACCAAATTAATTAGAAAATTTAATGAACATTTAAGCTTAAATGTACGTTGTTGGGTAATTCTATATATCCACTTATCCTCCGGCAGTTTATTATGGTAAAAGCTTTAAGGTAAATATTTGCACACCTAGAGGCAGTTTCGAGGGTTTAAGAAAATTCAACATGACTTTATTTATTTTGGTTTAACCGTACTGAGATTTTATCTAAATATTTAATCAGAATTTCCAATAAAATGTTAAAATTAAGTTGTAATGTATGAAAATACTTTTTTCTACGCCCTATCTTTAAAGTACCTTGTATTTTACCGGTTTGTAGCGCTTAAAACGGCTGTTTATGGTTAGAGTGAAAAAAAGTAAAATAGCGTTAAAAAAAGTGCCATAATGTTAACTTTATTTCACGCTTTTTATAAGCTAATACAGTTGATTGGTGCAATATCAAGTCACCTTTGACTTTGACAACATATGAACTCTATCTGATTTGACGTTAACAGATTTCTTTATAGTATCAATAATTCGTTTTGTTTTAATTTAGTAGTTGTTCCTGTTATTATTATGGATAATGAAGATTCCGAGTTTGAAATATGTACTCCCGAAGAAATCATAGAAAAGGCAAATGTGTCTACATTATATTTGTTGCCGGAGAAATCTAAAGAAAATTATCTAAAAGAATATGACACTTTTATGAAATGGCGGAACCAGAATAATATTCATAGCTTTACAGAGTGAGTGCTATTTATTAGCTTTCTTTGAAGAAAGGTCTAGAAAATTGGAGTCTTCTACATTATTCACAATTTAAATGAAGCTTTATATCTATGAATCAAACAAAAACAAACGTTACTGGATCAAAAATTCACATTAGTCAACCAAACAATTGCGTTTTCAATATTCACATTGCGAAATAAAACTAAAATATACAATTTCCAATTCAATCACTAGTTGTAATTAATTTACTGAAGGAGTTTGATTTGTATTATTTGTATAGGGCTCTAGAAAAAATATTGTATGCAATATATGCATAAAATGATACTTTTTTTCACTCATGGAATTGCCGCACTTGCCTAACGGCTCGTGCGGTCAACTTTTCCATTCGTAAAAAAAGTATCACTTTATGGACAAATTACTATCTTATGAAACTTGGTGAAAACGTTCTTTTTTGTGTAATTTTCTGTAATTTTTTCAAAGCAAAATTTAAAAAAGCTTATTTTTCAATCGAAAAAATTGGCTTACAAATTTTCACTTTTTTAACTTTATCTGTGCTCATTTTCTTCCAAGTCACTCAAGAAAGTTTGCGAGCTGATAGACATCAACAAGAACAGAACCACGCCTCTTCACCTCCAGTCGGTCGAAAGATTCAACCGAACTATGGAAGAACATCTTTCCAAGGTGGTGGGAAAATATCAGAAGGACTGGGACAGACACCTTTCACTGTTTCTTTCTCCAAGCTTTCCCCGGCTAGCATTATCTTCGGAAGGGAACTTCAATTGTCCTGTGACTTGTTGTTCGGATCACCAAGCACCAAATAGGTAGACGTGCGGGACTATGCGGATAAACTGAGAGATAGCCTGTTGAAAACCACTCGGAAGAAGCTGATATTGGCAAGTGATAGAATGAAAGCGCTTTATGATTTGAAAGATAATTCAGGAGGATTCAAAGAAGGCGACCAGGTTTGGCTGTACAACCCACGTCGGAAGAGGTATATCTCCAAAGCTAACACCGTTTTGGGAGGGACCGTACGAGGTAAAGAAGAGAATCAACGACGTAGTTTACATAATCCAACGAAGCCCTGGGACCAAGATGAAGGTGGTTCATCTGGCAAGATTGAAGCCCTATCATGGTGAATCTATGGTTTTTGATCGGGAATAATGGTGGCGCCGAGCGGAGCTTTCTAGAACTACGCCGGATATAAAAACATTGATGCGGACAGTGGCAAGTAGTAAAAAAAATAAGTACGGTTTATGTCAGTTGTATTTGCCTATTTTGTACAAATAATTTTATGTGTGTGGAATAAACGGACATTAAAACTATTTGGATATTGTTTTCATAAATACGAATCCCAGTTTCGTAACAATATATCTGTATCTGTAGAGTAGGGAGGGTGAGTTAGTCCCACAGCACACATCCTGCATAGCCCCATTGTATGGAGGTATTTCCTTAGTTGACAGTGGCCAGTCAGAAATCCTACTGCTAGACGTAGGTTTTCCTGGTCAAAGCCAAGTATTTCTTCGACGCCATCTTCCCAGGGTCGCCCAGTGTGATCCTGGCAAAACTCGCCCTTGATTTCATCCCATCTCTTTAGAGATTCAGCATGGGTGTAATGTTTAGCTAGTTCCGTAATTGCCGAAGTCGTGAAGCCGTAGGTGTCGCTGGGTCCTAAAAGTCTTAGTCCAGCCGGTTCCCTGGCTAAGGAATCGGCAATGCTGCTCCTGCCGTGCCCTTTAACCAACCTCAGGATAATATTGTTATCTACCGAGCCCTGATGTAACGCTATCTATTCAAGGCTAGTAGAGCTTGTCTGCTGTCAGTGCAGAAATTCCTTTTCTGGTTAGTTCTTTTGCAATTGAGATACCAGCCAGTTCTGTTTGAACCACGCTGGTATTTTTTCCCATTCCCCACTTAATTCTTAGGCTTAGTAGTAAAAATATATTGTTCGTATGGAAAAATACGGTTTTTTCTAGAATCACTTTTGTTCTAAACTCACAGAAAATCCCAGAAACTATAACCTTTTCTACTTTTTTAACAGGTTGTTAAAAGAAGCCGTTATAAATGAAATACTGCCCATAATAATATGTTACATTACTTGAATAAATAAAAATTTAAGATCACAATAAAAGTAATAAAAACGACATGAAGTAGCTATAAACTTCGAAATTACGGCCATATTTTAAAATTACAGTATACCTTTTATATTTTATATTATTAATTGGTTGGAAGTTTTTCCGCAACGGAAAATCCGCAGCAAAGTGATTTACCTATAATCAGAGAGAATGCGTTTAAAAAAGACTTAAATCACGAACACAAAGTACCATGTCTGATTCGCCTATTATAGGAATAATAGCCTTGGGCATGTAATTTTCCAATAATCCATCATGCAGCATTAAAAGATGAAAAATAGACCAGGAGTACAAATTTTTTTAAAGAAAAACTGGTCAGTAATTGGCATGTAGAATTTTAGGAACTTTAAAATATTTGAAACGAAGAGTTTAGTCGACACGTACTTCGGTCAGAATGCGCAAAATGAGTGACTCAGGTAGCCGAGAAAATCATGAATAAATGTACCGATTAGAAGATCGCAAGAGCGAACTTACATAAATAAAGTTATGTTTATACCTTTTTAATTTAGATGACAAATTTGACAGGTATTAATTTGAAGTATCTGTATCTGTATCTGTAAATCTAGAAGGGTGGGTCACCCCACAGCACGTAGGCCACATTTGGCCCATTGTGCGTCCTTCTGAGGTTGAGCCTTCCTTCTAGCTCGTCAGCCAGCCTACTTGTTTAAAGTAGGCGATGACGTCGCCTGTAGGTAGCTCCCTCATGTTGGCATGTGTTAGCCACCGCTCGCCGAAAAGAAAATGTCTCATTTGTGAGAGTGTCGGGCATTCGCAAAGAATGTGTTCGACAGTCTCGTCTTCCTGTTCACATCCTCTACACAGTGGAGTGTCAGATAACCCCATCCTGTAGAGGTGTTTTCGTAGATGACAGTGGCCAGTCAGGATACCTGTGGCTGTGCGCAGGTTCTGTCTGTTCATAGTCATGTATTTTTTGGCTGTTTCGCTGTTCGGATACTGTAATAGTTCCTTGGCTAGCTTGCAACCTGTTTCGTCGTCCCATCTACCCTTAAACTTGTCAAGGAACTTTAAAATATTTGAAACGAAGAGTTTAGTCGACACGTACTTCGGTCAGAATGCGCAAAATGAGTGACTCAGGTAGCCGAGAAAATCATGAATAAATGTACCGATTAGAAGATCGCAAGAGCGAACTTACATAAATAAAGTTGTGTTTATACCTTTTTAATTTAGATGACAAATTTGACAGGTATTAATTTGAAGTATTTACTATGAAATGTTTTTTTTCACTCCATTTTTTCTAAATAATTATAGCAGTTTTAAAGTCTTCATCCTAATATCATCATATTTTGTAATACATTGTTAGATATTAACAATAAATAATAAAGATTGCGTATTTAACAAATTCAAAATAAATTAAGGGAATTAAAGGTGTTCTGTCAAAATGCAATTAAGGTACATACTTATTGCATCTACTTTTCTACCTATATATAATTTGTTGTTGCTATTTATTCATTTACACTCTGTTCTTTGATATGTTAAGAATTGTGGATAGTAATTTATTTTTAGTTTGAACCTTTATTGAGTGTGGTATATAGATTAATGTTGCTGTTGTTTGTTATTCCTGCAAAATTTTAATAAAAAGGAATTTTTGTACAACTGTAAAAAAAACTTGACATTTTTGCATCTCTATTGATGCGTAAATATTTACTTTTTTTCGCCTTGAAAAAAAAACCTTTTTTTCACTGCCAAAATAATTCACAAAATAAATATGAAGGATTTATTTTTAACAGAGTCAATTATTCATCATAAAACAATTTCAATTATTGAAATAATAATTGATAGTAAAGTTTAACCAATTACTTCCAACATAAATTCCCGAAGATGTTCCATGTTGCTACTGATCAGAAACGTTATGTTTTCTCATATACTAACTTGGATTTGGCCGGTAACATATTAGATGATACTATTGCATTTGCTTTCTCAGATATATCTGATGGGCTATCACTACCACTATCATAATCAACATCCATCTTCTTGAAAGTAACTTGAAATTGAAGCAACTACGAGCAAACACAGTCAAACACGCGGCGTTCCTAGAAACCGTTTCGATAGTAACGACACAGAAAGACCAAGGGTTGCTGTGAAATTGTGCGATAACTTGTCGGGATAAAAACCACGTCAAGATGTATGGAAGTATTTATTTTTAATATATTTCAGACGATGTAAATTCACATTCACAGTTGTACACACACACACTCATGTGCCATTAAAAAAACACCCATTTTACGCACTTAATACTTAATAACCATTTTAAAATGTGCGATACTAATACTAAAGTCAAAAAGAAGCGTAAATGTTCTGGACACCGCCTCTTATAACTCCAGGATAATTAGAAAAATCCCTAATTCTACTTGGCGCAAATTACAAATCCAAGAATTTCTACTTGAAGAAGATTTATATTTTGACTACAGGTTCATATTAAAGAGTATCAAAAGGAATATGTTGTTGATAACTGTGCTCTCAATAATGGGCATACTGTGCTTAAACTGCCAAATAGAGTTAATATGGGCGCAATTAAAAGGCAATGTAAGAAGAAACAACTGAAATTTTCTTCGGCTGTTCTCCAATTAATTAGAGAAGAAGCGAAATAAATTAAAGTGGAAAAATGCAATTAAACATGTAATTCGGGTTGAAAATGAATATGTGAAATGTTTACCAATATTAAGTAAATTAATTATAAATATAGAAAGTACGGATGATGACAGTGATACAATGTCTGACGTTGAATCTAAATAGATGAGTGAAAGAGTGACAAACTTCTAAAGATGGTTTAGTCTTAATAAACCGAAACGTAAAGAAATGCTGTTACTTTCTTTCAATTAACTGCTATTCTAAAAGAAAATAAAAATATATAATTGGCCAAAATGACAAACTTCTCATTTGACATATGCATGCGAGAGCAGCATAATCTCCTACGAAATAAAAATCTCGCCTAATTTTTCACGATGTTGAAGGCTAGCAAACTAGGGAAAATATTTAAATCCATAAAAGTTTTCTGTAAGTTTTCCAGTAATACACTTCACCTACTTCATTGGGTTCTAAAGTTTGTAGAACTTTTAAATCTCAATCGGAGGCGATTGCTATTCATTCAACAACCTCGAAAGAGAGAGATGCCAAACTTTTATACACATTCACTTATTCGATCCGAGAACCAGTGGCGGAGAACCGTTTTGTTATTATTGGGTAATTATTATGTAAAAAAATTATTTTTGACAGTCAAAACTTAAATCCAAATTAGTGCCAAAAGTCATCAACTATTTGTTACAAATCATCTGATGCCGTAGTGAGAACATGCGTCCCTAAAACAAATCGTTTATAGCCCTTATAAGTGTGTGAAGACAAAATAATAATAAACTATTACCTGAAGCTTGAAATGTAAAAGACATTTTAATAAAAAATAAAAATTACAAGATAATGTTTTACTCATCGATACAGCTAACTCCAGAACTAAAGGTAAAACTTCCAAATAATGAGTTTTCTTTAAGTTTTTCCTATAAAATACAGATACTGTGAATACTATCGAAGACGATTTTAAGATAAATAAATTATTTTTTATCAATGCATAACATTTGAGGATAAATACATAGGAGTTTAATTTTTAATCAATAAATAAATAAAGTAATTATACAAACACTGTCAAGCAAGCTCTGCCAATTTTATTTATTCGCCGATTCTCAATTTTTTCCAAGTCCCAATGAAATATATTTTGTCTCTGTCATCCCAGGGAATTAAAGGATATTTGGGGAAATTAGGGTTAATCCACTAATGACCAGTTATTTGCTGTTCGATAATTTTTGTACCCCACCTTGGCACATCTATGAAATAATCGGGTTATATTCTAAACTTAAAATCTGATTTAGTTTACTTTTTAAAAAGTACTTGGCAATTTGGTTCTCCCTTCTTTCGAGTCTATTTTAAATGCTGCTATATGATATAGCTATTTTGAAATCCTTCTGGGAAATCTGCATAAAATTATCCTCTCCGCCAGACAAAAGAAATTTGCAGTTTTTTTCGCCACACACAAGGACCCTAAAATAAAACGTATATTATTTACTTCTTTTTCAAGTTCATCAAGTATTGTGCTGGTGCTTATGCCGTAGAAGGTCCCAGAAATGGTGTTTCAGCCCAGTGTGTCCCGGAACCCATAGGAGGGTAACAGTGTTGTTCTTGCCTAGTTAATTTAGTTTTTCTACGCACTTCCAAACCATCTTGGAGTTGATTAAGTGGGAGTTCAGAGCATTAATGGCTGCTTGGCTGTCTGACATGATGATGATCTGATGTCTTTCTATTATTATATATTTTTATTCTTTACTCAAAGGAATCGAGCTTTGTTTAATTTTTTGGGAATGGCTGAAGCTGCTTTTATATTTCATGTTTTTTTGCTATTTATGCTCTGAAAATATTTCTCCTGAAGAAGTTTTGTAGTAACGTTTGATAGTCTTTCGTTACGCAATTTTAAGGTTCAAAGGTTTATATATCCTGAAAAAAATATGTTTATTATCATAACAGAAACAGTAACCATGAATAACCAATACAGTGCTAAAAAAACTTAAAAGACAGCATGAAATTCGGATCTGTTTTTGAGGGATAACCAGTAGAAACGTTTGCTGACTCGACTAATACAACGGAATTACAATCGGTTTCTTGAATGGATCCTCGAAGCCGAATCTCTTTCTAACGATATCATCTGATAAAAAACCAACTTAATCTCTATCAAAATACCCTCTAGATCAAAGTTTTCCGTTAATAGAAAAATTCCGGTTTGGAAATAGAAGCGGAGCATCGCGGCGTTGTCCGTATCACTTGAATCGGGAGCGCCAAATCGAATCCGCGACGGAGGCGTCGTCGTCTAATTTTCCACTTGTCATCCGAAGTGAACGTCGCCTCGCAATTCCCATAGTCGGTAGAAAGAAGAGGTAGGGTGGACCGAAGATTTTTCATGTAGATGTGATGAACTAAGTTTTAGGAGGAAAGCGAACGCCGAACACGTTTATCTGATCGCGAAGAATTTCAAGTTTTAGAGAGTTTACTTACAGTATTTCATAGTAGATGTGTCGATATAAATGAAGTGATTTTGGGGATAGATAGAAAAGTATTTTTAAACTATTTGGTGCAGTTAATTTCACCAAATAATTTACTTTAAATTAATCAAAGATAATACCACGAGTCCTCCAAATTTTATCGATTAAATTTTTGGTTTTCACGAAAACGGCTGTATTTGGAAAAACCTCGAAAACAAACTGATTGAGTGGTTTTGCCTGAAATAAAGGCGTTTGAGTATGGACACCAAAAATTTAATCTATAAAATTTGAGAGGACACACAAATGTTCATTATTTTCTTTATCAAATTAAATTGAAACGTCAAAAATATTGAGCTGTTATAGTTTTAAATACAGGGCCACCAAGGCATACGTGATTGAGTTTGGATTAATTCGGATATAGAGTTTGACATTTGTCAGTTTTAAAGAGATTTATGGATTTTTAAGTATTTGGGTATTCAAAAACTGATGTTGTGTGTGAATAAACAGGTTAGTTTACAAATAAATTTTGAAATTTGTATATTAACATAGATTTGCAATACATTTTAGTATAATAATAATTGATAATGCTAAATAAAAGTTGTTAAATGTTTATATTTGACATTTCAAAAAAGGTAAACACAGTTTAATCAAAAAACAATTACGAAGAAGCGGTTTTATCAGTATAAAACACAATGATTGGTTAGGATTCTGAGCTGTTATTTTCTTTCAATATAAAATATTTGCTCTTTGTTTTCAGGATTGTGGTGTACAATCGACCGTCTTGAATTATTGATGCCTCGATACGCTATTAGAGGAGGAGACGTCATATTACGATGCGATCATAGTGTACCTCCAGAGCAACTCTACAAGGTGGAATGGCGTAAGGGCGACAACAAAATCTTCCAGTATATCAAAGGTCGGAAACCGCCCTTTAGATATTTTACCACTCCAGGAGCAACTCTAGCCGTAAGTATCTTTTAAAAAGTAAAAAAAAAAAACAGTAACGAATAAAATGACTTTTACGTCGGTATTTTCACTTTTGGTGAATTCACTTAAACGGTCTTTATTTCAAATTTTGGTGAATTCACTTACTTCTATTATCCTTGCTTAAAATTTTGGTGAATTCCTTAATCTGTATTCATTTAAAATTGTTTATGGCTTTATTTTTAATTTAAGTGGCAACCGGAGTTCTTGTGAGAAGCAAATTTCACTTCTATTTTATAAGGATTTTCTAATATAAAATCAGCTTTAAATGTATGTAACGATGTCGCAGCACTTTACAAAGATATTTAAGAAAAAAGTGGGAAACCATATTATTTAAAGAGTACTTGATATTTTTTAAAACAAATTGGAGCAAATTTTTATAGATTTAATGCAGAATGGCCCGGATATTTGTTTTTGTGATTTTTCATTTAAAATTAACAAAATAAATACTTTTCGAAGGTTTACAAAAAAATCAAGACTTCTCCACCCTAAGTTTTGGAATTATTAGTATTTCCTGAAAATTTCACAAAAATCAGACGAAAACTAAAGGCTTAAAAGGTTATTAAAATTTTTCAAGGGGTTCGGTTTGCTCTTAATTGGTGAATATATTTGAATTTAAAACAAATCGGATCAGTTGTTTAAAAATGTAAATTGACGATTGATTTTAGAAAGATGAAGGGATTTACTATATCTATTGACAATAGTTTAAATTTTACGTATTTTCTCAGTACAATAAATTACAAATAATAAAGGAAGAGGAGATTGACAAAATTTATTTACACTATATATTTTTGTGTCATAGTTTATAAAAACATTTGATTTGTTTCGTATACTTAGGCGGAGTACACATGGAGCTACTCAAAACAAATGTGATTCTGACGCAAATCACCAACCAGTCCGCGATGAGTCGCAGCCATTGTAATTGAATGGAACGAACATCGCAGACGACGCTACTGGTTACTAACCAGTTAGTAACGCGTTAGTAATCAGTTTAGGCAACTCGATATGGTGACTCAATTTTGACTTGAATCACGCAGTTTCTAATTTTCATCTGTCAAGTGTGTCAAATATTATTTATTTTCTTTCAAAATATTTTTTTTCACAATGAATGATCAACTAATAAATATAAAATTATTGGATGAAGTTGAAAAATCTCCGTATATATAGTTTTAAGCTTCTAGGCTAGCTAGGCTAGCTAGAAACTAATCATACTTGGTGTGAAATAGCAAAAGAATAATAAAAGGGTAATAAAGTGGTTTTTTTTATTTTTATATTAATACATTATGACTTTCCTCTACAGAAAATGTACTGTTTTAGTAAAGTTTCTTGAGGATACAAAATATTTTTTTTCACAATGAATGATCAACTAATAAATATAAAATTATTGGAAGAAGTTGAAAAATCTCCGTATTGTATAGTTTTAAGCTCCTAGGCTACTCCAAGAGGGATGAAACTGATCATGCTTGGTGTGAAATAGCAAAAGATTAATAATAAAAGAGTAATAAAGTAAGATGGATTCATCATCACTCGAATCGGTATTCACTTTTAACTTTTAGTTAGATTGTGAATAATTGATGTTTTCTACCACAGCTGTAATCAGAGACTACTGATTTAGATCACTATTGAGTAGACCGTGTGTGCGGATATAGCATCACTAATCAGTTAGTAACTGGTTAGTAATTTCAGTTTCAGTTTCTTTTGAGTAGTTCCATGTGTACTCCGCCTTAATCAAATGTTCTGATACACTAAAAAATATCCAACCGAATACTTGATTCAGCAAGACAATACAGAAAAATCTATAACACGTACTTTGGTCATTATGCGGGAAACTTTACGCAGAAAAGTTGGTCGCGTTTTATAAAAGAAACGGCAGTAACAAGGTTTACATTCTTTGAATAAATATTAACATTAAATATTCATGGGAAAAGTAAGGGATTTTTGTCCAACGAAAACGTTTTTTCTTTATAGAGAATTGGGAGCTGCTTTCAATAATGTTTTCAATGAATATTTTAGTATCAGTCGTTTCCCATTGGATGTCTTTGTATTACTTGATCAATTAGGAGTTTTTTTAGTAAATAAACGAACAATTCGTTCATTCAAATGCTGTATAGTGGAGTGAAATTAGTATTTTATTCCGACAGAAATGGTTAATTTTCTAAAAAAAATTAAACGCATTGGTATGATCTTTTTTCATTCAAAAGTAGCTAATAATGGAGTGAAATAGACGAAAATATTCTGAAAATGGATGTAAGAGCTAAGTCAAATTTTTTTAATTTAAAGAGAAGTTGGTAAAAACTTTGTCAATAAATTTGGGCTAGAGCTTCGCGAGATATGTGCCAAAAACGGCATTATTGGTATTTTTCGAGTGGACTGCTTCACTATTTTTTAAATATCTCCGGCTCTAAGAGTCGAGGAAAAATAAAAAATATTTTTTTAAACATATTTTGGACTGAAATACAGTTTTTCTAAGAGAATCAAGCATAAATATCGCGATAAAAAAATTGGAAAAAAATGAAAATCGAATTTTTATTTTTTTATTATTCCCTAAATTGGGCACTTTAAATAAAGAAATAAAATGTTGGATTTTCTTAGACAAAAGTACACACAAAATCCTTCTTTTTAAGATAAAAAATTTTTCCCTACCATTGTTTTTCCAAAAATGGCGGCCGATTCAATTTTTTTCGAAAAATGCCGATTTTGGCTGGACAAATACATTTTTACCATGTTTTCCCGACATAAAAATACATATTTTCTCAAATTTTTAAGAAAATTCGAGAATTCTTTGGTTATTTATTGCCAATTCTGTAAAATTCGTTTTTTGAGGTTAGGATGCATTTAAAAAAACCCTACTATACGGATTGATACTCTACTTCATCACGGTCATTTTAAATTTTTTGTTATTTTTCCACGACTCTTAGAGCCGGAGATATTAAAAAAATAGTGAAGCAATCCACAGACACAGATCTCGCGAAGCTCCAGCCCAAATTTATTGACAAATTTTTTACAACCTTCTCTTTATATATAATATCGAAAAAATTAAAAAAATTTGACTTAGCTCTTACTGCCATTTTCAGAATATTTTCGTCTAATTTCACTCCACTATGCAATCGAAATGGGAAAAAATCCAAATTGCAATAATTTACCTTTGACCCCACATTATCTAATTCAACATTTTGTTGTTTTACTACCTACTCAAATCGATTTTAATGAACGAGACAAGCAAACTTTCATTATTAATTTATTTAATAAAAATTACGTAGTAATACCATCGTGATATTTTGCTCTGGGAGGCCGCATACAATCGATACCAGTCAGATGTCTAAAATTAACCATTGCTCCACTAATATCAATCAAAACACCTGCAGATTCCAACTCAGGTGCGGCAGGATACTCTCAAATACGCCTACATATGAAAATCGTTTATTTGCACGACTCTACTGGGGTATATTTTCCATTCTCTGATCGGTGTCGGTACAACTCAAACAAATAAAATAACGAAACCTTTTCATCACGTTACGGATTTCCATGCTTTCGTTTTCCACTCTACACGAACTAGTGCATACAAGATAAATAGCGGAAAAATACGTTTCGTGCTGGACAGTACAAAAAAATACGCATTATAAAGTTGAACACTGTTTTCCATTCAAAATTATTTATATAGGCTGTATAGATCATTTGAAAGCGGCCCCATGATAGTCCAGTAAATTAAAGTCACAAAAACCCCAAACCTAGGCATCAAACAAAAGGTCGACAAGGGGGACAAGCTAAGCTTTCTAATGATGTGCATTGAAAACCAATATGGTCCTTGATTACCTATTAATTCCTGATAGACCCGAGCATTTTCCAAAACTCCGGAAATAAAAAAAACGCCCTAATAAAACATGTTGTTTATGAAAATACACAAAAATAATTTATCGAATCTTTCTGAATATATTTAACACTTTGCAAATCCCCATTATCCAAAAGGATTCGGTGAAATTAGTCTTGATAAAAAAATATGAATAAAATAGGATGGTCAAAATATCGAGAAAAAACAAATTTTAGCCCGGGTTTTCAATAATTCAGAGAAATAGATAAAAGGAAAAAGTAACATGATATTACAGCTACGGGTTCCTTCTTTCATCTGAACTTTCAATCATGAAAAAATATTAATTTTTACGTGATTTATTAAAAAATTTGTAATCCGCTTGGGAGTTTCATACCTTTAGAGCGTGCTCTCTAAATAAAGTACAGGAGCTAAAAATGGGGGTGCATTTTAGAGCCGGTTATATCGAAAAGTATCATATTTTTGACAAAAATGATAAGGATCATTTTTGTAGGTAATGAACAGATCTTTATTTTCGTCCAAACAAAAATTCTCTAAGTGTTATATTTTCGGAAATATCGATTTTATCTGAGCGCGGTTAAGTTTTCAAAATAATTTAATTTAAAAGTGGTGCATCTATAATTCACTACGATATCAGTGAAATGAGGTTTTCAGATTTTGTCGCAAAATCACCCGTGGCACCACCTCTTAATATACATGCATCTTTGTTTTCAATCTCTTGCTCATACTAAGGATGTTGAAAGACTATACCTTTATACACACAACGATATAGTTAATGGGTCAAAGGTCAACCCTATTCGCATGTCAGTGTTCACCCACCCACACAAAATTTATTTAAACAAATAATTGGTCATCCACAGGTTTAGATGACATATATTAAATGTATTGATTTTGTAATTAATTAATACATTCTCGTTACTTTAATGTGTTTTATGAGCGGAATAGAGGAACATAATAATAAATCAACGAGAGGCTTATTTTTAATGGATTGTGGATGGAAATACTCTGTAAATTAGATTTTAAAAATAAACTCACGCATAATGCTATTCACTGAAAATCCTTTATTTACTTTACTACCCTCCGGAGATCCTATTTTTTTGCTTAAAAAGCATCAAAATAAAATTTATAGAGAACAATATTTTTTTTTGTACTTTTATTTTGACATTAAATTTTTTTATAGCGATAGAAAAACGAGAGAACAATAAACCGCGTCGGATTAGAAGTCTAAAGAGTAAATTTTTTAGTATGGAATAAAAGAGAAAACGCAAAAACACGAAACTCAAGCGGATGTGCCCGCCAAATATTAACCTCATCTATTTTTCAGGTGAAGTTAAGCAATAAAACAGTCTGTGTATATTTTAACGCCGGTGTCTGGAGGTCGCATATATCACAGGCGGATTCATCAAATCATACCGCTTGTATAACAAGGGGAGTTTGTAAAAAATCATCCAAATTTAATGCTTCATTTGAGATGATCTATCATAATTTACGTATCTGCACCTAAGTTTAATTGTCAGTAGGTAATGGGTAGCTTGAGACCACCTCCACCACTCTAGTTTTTAGCCACACAATTGCACTAATGTATTACAAAACACAAGCCATTTAGACCAGGCAAATTAGATTTAGAGTCAACAATAAAGGAGCTTACAATGGACGTGAAAAAAATTCGTGCAACAAGAGGGGTCCTAAGGGTTAATTGGAAGGGGGTTAAAAGGGGGTCACAATGGTATTTTACGACTTTCCGCTAAATTTAACGTCTTATCAAAAAATATCCAATGACAAAGTTGTAGGTGTAGAAAAAATGAACAACTTCCATGTGAGTCATTTTTTACCATAACCTCAAAATTTTCGCGGAAATGCAAAAAATTATTAAAAAAATTTTTTTTTTAGTTTTTTATGTTTAATTTCTGCAAAAATAATTTATTGTTGATGAAATTTTGTGGAAGTATACCGTTTTAGGACTTTAGATAAAAATTATTTTTTTCAGATTAAAAAATGTAACGGTTTTCAAGATATTAAAGTTTTTAGGTTAAAAACATTTTTTTTTTTTCAAAAATAAAGTTGGTTGGCAAAATTTCATCGTACATGGTTCTTTAGGTACTCATTTTTTTTTGTTTTTACGTGAAATTTTCGATACAATAATACAGTAATAATGAAAATGCAGATAAATATAAAAAATAATTATTTTTTAAATAGTTATGAAAAAATCTTCAACTTTTGAAAGGTCTCATTTTAACCTTAAAACTGTCGAGAAAAATTCGGTAAAAATCGTATTTTTTCTTTTGATTTCCGAGAAAATGATGTACTTTTGATCAAAATTAAAAAAAGTGTATCTTTCTGTATCAAAATTCTATAGTGAAAAATCATCTTGCAGATTAAACGATTGATTAAACGAATAGAAACTAAAATTGATGTTGAATAATGAAGCTTCATAGAAATAAAAAAAATTATTGTTCCATTTTTTTATCATAGAACGTGTACTTGTTGGTTTTAAACAGGATTAATTGCTGGATAATGATTTTTAAAATGAAATTATTTTAAATTCAGAATTTTGTTTTCAAAATCATTCGAGGTAAGTGAAGTGGGGTAAATGTGATCTACTTTTTAATTAGTTCAACTTTCATTCAATATAAAGCTGCAAAGAAACGTTTCAAAAATTTAAGAAAAAAACCATATACTTTTTGAGTGGTTTTGTGTTCATTGTGTACAAGAAAGTTAAATAATGTTTAATGTTGTTAATATTGCGTGATATTTTTTAAAATCATATCAATATATCACATTTACCCCAGGGGATGGGGCAAATGTGTCGAACGTTAACATTTTTGTAGTAAATAGTATATTTCGTAGCCTGGGGCTATTGCATAAAAATTCAATTCAAGGTCTGTGTTTTTGGAAAACAACGTCAGAACAAAGGAAACAAAAAGCTAATAATATTAAACATAAAACACTTAGAATTGATTAATTCATTGACTGTCTTAGAGTTAATGTTGAATGTTAAAGTTTTTAAAGATAACTGGAAATTCGTACATTCCACGTCTATCAACGATGGGATCAGGAAGTACTTTTATAATATCTTGTTCAGTTACAGTATCAATGTCGGCATTTATTGGCCATACAAATTTGTTTCCTTTAGGTCGTGTTAATTTAACTATCCAGCAATCTTCAATTTGTTCTGATACAAGTCCCACATAATGTTTATAAATTGATGTTCGGCCTGCTAAAACAGCAGACATTGCAGTGTTGAGATCAGCTGCCGAATATTTTCCTTCATTTGAAGTTTTTCTTTTGTAGCAGCGAACCATGATATCTATAACAAATAAAGCTTGTACAACTGTTTAAATTAACAATTTAAGTAATCCAGTTTTAAATCTGTAAAATTATACAAACGGGGTAAATGTGATATACTATGACACATTTGACCCAACATGTAATGATACATTTACCCCAACAACAAAATTCTTAGGGGCAAATGTGTTATAGCAACATTTTGAAGGTAATATTAAGTTTTTATTTAAATAACATCTACCATATGTTTTCACAAACTACTATGAACTACTAAATAAATAAAAATTAAATTAACATTACCGGAAAAATAATAAATTACTTCACAAACAGGAAAAATGTATAATAAAATCTGTGAAAAAGTGAAACGCACCTTTCGCTTATCTATACTTAACTGAACTCCAAGTTTGAATTTCGACGTTTTCTAGTGGTGGCTCAGTAGACTAGCATATTTCGGGCTCTGTCTAATAGATGGCACAAGCATATTTATTTAAATAGCGATTTTGAAACCTACTATCACAATTGCCCCATTATCACATATAGCCCACTTCACCTTATAGGTATTTTCCAAGAAATATTTACAGATTTACCAGAAACTATAAAAGTTAATAATATTACGCTAATTTTGGTCTTTTTTGCATATTTTCTTGGTCTTCTTCGTCGTCCGATTCTTGATAAGATTGCCTTTGTTCTACATCTTCTTGAAAAGTTTCTTCAAGATGACTGGATTCTTCATTTTCGGAGTTCAAGTTAAGACTCGCCTGCTCGATTTCTTCTAATCTACACAGCCACGGCCTACTCACTTTTACCAAAAGTAATTGTACATGGGAGTAGTAAAATATTACGATTTGAACCAACTTGCTCTAATAAAATGTTGCTAATAATAGGGTGTTAAATAATAGGGTGTTAAAGGTTACATTTTAAGATTTATTTTTTGCAATAACGTTTTTGGATACGTATACATAAAAATTTGGAACTGGGCGTTTTTGGGAACGAGAAATCATAATTTGGTAGCTACTTTGATGTAATTTGTAGAGGGCGCTAGTTAGGCCACATTTGTGGCATAAATGTGCGATAAACTTTTATGCTCTTTAAGTTAGCGCTATTTTTGTAAAATAATATTAAAGCCACGGTACTTTAGTAGAAAAAAAGTATACTTGTTATAGTAACCTTAAAACTGAACGGTTTACGAGATAATCGCAATTTAGGGATCAGCTGCATGATAACACTAGTCGGCAAAAAATTTCTGGCCCTGGCACCATTCTTGCTGATTCTTATGTAAAATGGCCTCCTGAATCCGAATATGACCTCAGTTTTCCCCCATAACCCATCACTACAAGACGTCAAGTTCCGCGGAAAAACGCAAAATACCATTTTGCCCCCTTTTAACCCCCTTAAATTAACCATTTAGCACCCCTCTTGTTGCACGAATTTTTTTTATGTTCATTGTAAGCCCCTTTATCACTTCCAATCATAAAAACCCTGCAGAAAATTATTGTACGTTTTTGCAATTAAATTACCTATCTCGCCTGCACTAATTAGGGTCTTTTAGCTACAATCTGCAAGAAGCTCTTGCATCTTTGGGATCTAATTTATCCGATTTGAAGACCCAAGTGATGAAGCGAAAAATTAAACGCCAGAGCTGATAAGTTCTACTTGTTATGTAAAAATATGAAAGAAAAAAATGTTTTCTGTATTGATACATTCACCGCATATTTCTTTATCCACAAAATACGTGACTTTTATTTTTATTTTAGGAGCTTTTAAAAAAAAATGAAACTCATGTCACGTTAGCAATTTACAGACTTTTAATCAAATTAGTGCCCTGGTTTCACATTCTGAAATTTAATAATAAGACATAATAAACGGTTTTTCGTTAATAAAATTCAGACAAAGGAGACCAAATTAATTAACCGTATCAATCGCGAAATGTGGTTAGTCGCTCAGAGTCGCCCAATCATCATCATAGTAATCGTGTTTCCCAAGGAAAATTGAAACGTTTGTCGGATCATCACCTCCGGCTCGATGACCTTATTTCCCTTAATGCCATATTGGGATAATTACTGACACCTCGCCATTAGATTAAGCTCGGCATCCTCCTCGGGCGCATTTCCCATTGTTTTGGGTCTACTGCTGCTGGATATCCGTACCAACACGGAACTTTTCGGCGGCGGCGAACAGGTATAATTTTCAAACGCTTAACAGTAATTTCGAATACAAAAGGATACTACGTGAAATTTGAGAATGTAGCAGCTTTGAAATTTGGGAGCATACATTGCGGTTAGATAATCCCTTTTGGCTCAAATAATCATTTGAATGCGTTAAAGTGTGTATGTATATGTAACACTATCTTATTTAGACCCTTAAGGACGAATATCTCCGGAGTATGACCTAAAAAAAAACTTCTACTAATTAATTCTCTTGGTAAGGCCGCTGCAACACTTTTGTGACACAGAATGAACTACCGATTTTCCGCGAATACCCACAAAATAAAAACTCAAAACGAAAAAATATACTTTGACACAATTAAGGAAAAGGCTAAAAAAACATAAAATAAATTATTGGCCGAAAAACGCGGCTTTATGATATTACTCTTTTGAGTGACCACTTTCCCTACAAATTTTAAAACGCGGTTTGAGAACCCCTGGTAGCTCCTTAAAGCAACAGGTGAGTTTATCACTGACTAATTTCTGAAACGCATTTGAGAACCCCTGGTAGCTTCTTAAAGCCCCCGCAGAGTTTCTCACTGACTGTCCTCTCCGCGAAAATTTAGTTCGAATTGTTTATAATATTGTCATCCAATCAGAACGCTATTTTCAATTTTAATCCTGGCCGAAATGTCTATTTCTCAATGACTCGTAAGTGAGAAAAAGTCTCTCCTCAGCAATTTATTTCTGGGAACAATGTACCCTCGTGGCCGCTTGTTTTATGAAATTTAATATTTGTTTTCCGGCAGAATAAAAAATAAATTATGTTATAAGTGAATTTTAGTATTCGTTACAAAGAATTTCTGACTAAATTCTGTTTCGAATCTAAAGTTTTAATCTAATAAATTCTCTCAAAAATCCTCTGCTCATTACAATACTTTGGGACATCTTGTCTGTATACCATCTTTTATTGTGATCTCTTCACGGGGAGTGGAAGTTTATAGAAAACTGGTCTAAAACTAATACATTTTTAACATGATTTTTGTGAAGATATACGGGTTTTTATACATTTGTTGGTGTTAAAAATTTAAAATCAGAGCAACCATCCTTATGTGTATCGTTTTTCATCATTCATCATCAGTAAATCGAATTGATATCTCGATCCATTACACTCCGGCAGGTGGCAGTATATTGTGTCGCGTTTTTCGACATCACGAAAATCAAATGCAAATGAATGTAGGGCAATTTTTCTCTTTCACACCCCAGTGTGTTCTCGCTTTGAAATATGATACGATCCTTCCTGATAATAAATGTCTGATCCTTTTTTTAACTTTATCAATGTGGGTTAAACAACCTCGAACACGAAAATACAAACTCTAACAAAAGAGGGTTGGAGTTAACCTTTTTGGTCGCAAATTAGCATCATAATTTTATTTAAGTTCTTTACAAAAATTAGTTCTGACAAGCATAATAGTTTTGATTAAGGTTTTATTTATTTATTTAATAAAATAATGTAGCTCCTATTAAATAATAGTGCATAGGTGATACACATCCCAGAAGGTAATACTGAAACTTTCACAGCTGTCTGTTAAATCTTTTTTAATTTATTTTATATTTTTAAATTCCATAGTTTCTTGTTCAAGAGTTTATACTTCGCCAGAGATTTTTTGATCCAGCCTGAATCACCGACCACGCGTTTTACAAAAATAGATCAACATTTTGTAAGATGTATTTAGATTTTTTGGAAAAACATTTACCCATATGGAAGATGTTGCAATTCATCTTACCTCATTAAATATATTTCCTGTTTAACGGTGATAGCATGCTCATTGTAATGGACAAGTTCAAGATGAACTTGGTGAAGTTGCTGCAAGATATATAAAAAGAGGAGTACCAGGATCTTTTTTTATTAAATTAGTGAAGTTAAAAAAACCTCCAACAATACAGGCGAGTTGTAAGAAACAGAAAGAAACATATTATATATGTATATAATATTTTTTAAATTACATTTTTACGATAACATTATATCATTCAAAATCATGAGGAAATTTTTTATCCATTTTTTGGAAGTGTATAAAGCTTACTATTCTACTCAAGAGTATTTGAACGATAGCAACATCTAAAATCTCCTTTAGATCATAAATTAATAATAATAATTGTGTCCAATAATACCTAAGTAGATATTTATTTTATTTTGTTTGTCTTTATTATTTATGTGGTGACTATAATCTTAATGATTAGATTTGAAATCGTCATATTATATTTTACTTTATTTATTAATTAATTAATTTATTTTTTTATACTTTTTGAACTCTTATAAGTTATAGGTACTTTGTTAAGAATTAAATTCTTATATCTATTTATTGATCTGAACTGACGTGTTCTATATCATTATGTATGATCTAAAGAACTAATAAAGATGATTATGATTATGATTATGATATTTTAAAATATTCCTCTTTATATACAATATATTTTTGCAAAATAATAATATCAATTTTCACAATTTCATGCTAAAACAAAAAATCATAAACGTAATTATTCCGTTTCTATTTGCAACTGATATTTTTTTCGTTCTCATTTTGAATTTAAATAACATTCAGTAATTAACAGCAGACGTTAATGAAACGTTTTTTTCGCCTAAATGAAGTTCTCGGAAAACTTTATAAAATGTTATGAAAAATTCCCTGGAGCTTTAACTCCATCAAATATTATTACCTAATGGATGAGTATGTGTATATTTAAAGAACGCGGAGTATTTTTCAGATGTGGAAAGATTTTATATTTACGGATAGTTTAACATATTTCTTTCTATTTTACCTGGATTTATTAAGGTATGGAGCAATTTAAGCCAGAGACGCAGAATAGTAGTTTTATTTAGAGGTTACAACGCAGGAATTTAAAATGTACAAAAAAAACTAGACTGAATCATGAGAAACTGTAGAGTAAAGTTTGTTATGGTATAAATGAATCAATAGTAACATTTGACCATCAAAAGATTTCGCTACTATATGGCACTATTAGGCACTGTGCTGTAAGTCCTAGGTAAAATTACCACAAGAACTAGAACTATATGCGCGGGCTGCACGCCTGCTAGGATCGACCCTGGGTATATGTATTCAAATATTGTGGAAACCATATAGTGGAGTGCCGTTAGTCGTAAAAAGTGAAAAACCTCGAACGAGAGTGGCAGTGAATCGATTTTGATGGGGTTTTCTGCATTGTATTTCTAAAATCTAATACTAAAATGTCTATATATTAGAATTTGCCGATCTTTGTTTATTTAATAGATTATTGCAAAATCCCGAAAATGATTTTAAATTGATGATTAATCAAAGGTAATACCACGAGTCCTCCAAATTTTATCGATCAAATTTTTGGTTTTCACTGCTTTATTTGGAAAAACCACAAAAACAAACTGATTGACAAAATCTCGAGTCCACAGGACGAGTGATTTTATCTCAAATCAGTTTGTTTGAGTGGTTTTGTCTGAATTTAATGTATAAGATTTGAGAGGACGTGTGGTATTTGGAAAATTCATTTTTTGAATCATTTTTTATTAAAAACAGAGAATATAGTCATTTATGCAAAAGACACGTTTCACACAAATGTTCATTATTTTCTTTATCAAATTAAATTGAAACATCAAAAAATATTGAGGTGTTATAGTTTTAAATACAGGGCCACCAAGGCATACGTGATTGCGTTTGGCTTAATTCGGATATAGAGTTTGACATTTGTCAGTTTTAAAGATATTTATGGATTTTTAAGTATTTGGGTATTCAAAAACTGATGTTGTGTGTGAATAAACGAATAAACAGGTTAGTTTACAAATAAATTTTAAAATTTGGGTATTAAAATAGATTTGCAATACATTTTAGTGGAATAATAATTGATAACGCTAAATAAAATTTGTTAAAAGTTTATATTTGACATTTCAAAAAAGGTAAACACAGTTTAATCAAGAAACAAATACGAAGAATCGGTTTTATCAAAGGTAATACCACGAGTCCTCCAAATTTTATCGATTAAATTTTTGGTTTTTACGGAAACGGCTTTATTTGGTATAAATCTAACGGCACTGCACTAAATGTATAATTAGTTATACATTTTTTAACTCTCTGAGATCACTCGACAGCAAAAATTCCCATTTTTTTGTCTCCCTTTTTAGAAAAACAATAATCCTGTTATCACATCAAAAGTTTCTTTAATTCTCCCTTAATTAAAACATTCCAGCAGACAAACAATACGATAAACAAGTTTAATTAAAACACGATTTTTAACCAGAACGTAAACTTAATTTTAAATTACCATACACATGTGAAAATCTCTCTTTGCTTTGGGATTTCCCAGATAAAAGTAAAACTCGGAATATGTTTCTGCAACTTCATTTTATGAAATGGCAACAAAAAACGACGAACGGTTAGAGATACACACAGAGAAAATAACGACAAAAGTTTGGTCTAAAACGAACATGTAGGTACGTGAGCGTGGTCACATTGTGAGCAAAAACAAGTGTTTACGGATTTTGGGATGACAATTTGTGAGAAGTCAACAATCTCCATAAAGGAATTTAGAATACATTAAGTTTTACTCCTGTTAATTTTAAATTCTTCTTTAAACCATTCCGAATATTAAATTTCGTATAATTATTGATGCTTGGTGAAGCGAACAACGAGGGAATAATATATCGAGTGTTCGTGCTACAAACTTCAATAATTTACGAGTGGCAAATGCGTATTTCGCGAAAGTTGTACACGATACTTTTTCTAGGATTATCTATTTCGTATTTGCAAAATAAGAGTCTACAAACAATTTATATCAAATCTGTAGATAATTTCCTACAGGTTTGGCCTCAGGAAATGAACAGTTTTTCCGTCATTGCATGGATAAAAAATTAGTAGACACAGTTGAGATATATGGACATTCACATGCAGCTGTATATTTAACAAAAGTTATAATAAATTCGATTCAAAAACTTCATACTAAATATAGCAGTGTAGTAACCAGTTTTATGACAGATAATGTAGCTAGTTATTAAAAAAATAAGAAACACAATTCAGAGGCCCCTATCTTAATTTTAAAACATTGAATGTATAAAAAAAATAAAAACAGCTACTTTATCACAATTGGAAAGCATCTTATGTTGGTAAACAATATAACAACAAACAAAGTCGAAATTGGTATGTACAACCGAACAACAAAGCTTTTATTTAGATTTGAAAAATACACAACGTCAGAAACCCAATATTTGTAGAGATCTTGACAACATCCAACGGTGAGGAAGCAACTACCTAAATAACACAATTTGGAAACAAGAAGTCGCGAAACGAGATTTGTAAACAAGAGAAATTTGGTTGGGGAAATTTTCTGTTGTTAAATAAATATGAGTTAAAGTGAAAATAACCAAATGTTTGTATGAAAACAAAATGTAATAATGAGGTGGGATTGCGAGTAACTTCAAACATTAGGGTTCTTAGATCAAACAAAAAAATAGATCCAGGCATGTATACGTGTTTAAAAAGAATTCTGGAATTCTTCCAAAATTACACGAAACAATTGTATTTTTAATTTCCATGTTCCATAGATACGGATCCTCTGGAAATACTGGATAAGCATTTTTGTATAGGTGGTAGTGTGTCTGCTTTAAATTATTACTATAAATATCGGGTAATTTACAGGAAAACAATTAAAGCCGCTAAACACCAATACTTTAAAAAAAGAATAAAAGAGGCAAAAAATGAATTAAGGGGCAAAAGGTCTGAACCCTTGGTTACAAATTTAAGCCCCAGTGACATTAACAATTTAAATTTTTATTGCTCTGTTTTAAATGTTTTAGCAGAAGCAATTAATCATTCATTTTTGAAAGGTTCTTTCAGTGATATTCTAAAAATAGCCAACGTTATACCTATCTACAAGGGTAGGGATCATAATTGTCCTCCTAATTATCGCCCAATTTCTTTATTACCTACTTTGGCAAAAATGATCGAAAAATTGGTTAAGAAGAGGATGCTAGAGTTTCTTAAAAAACACGAAGTGATAACTACATCCCAGTTTGGGTTTCAATCTGGAAAAAATACTAACGATGCTATATTTTCTGTTCTAGAAAGGTTATATTTAGATTTAAATGATAACAGGGTAGCTGCTGTAGTATTTTGTGATTTATCTAAAGCCTTTGACTGTGTGAATCACAGAATATTGTTGAGCAAACTAAAAAGATATGGATTCCGAGCCTTAAAGTGGTTTCAGTCTTACTTGGAGAATAGAGTACAAAGAGTTTATTTCATTAAGCAGATGTCATCGCCTGCTACTGTCCACTGTGGGGTTCCACAAGGATCCGTTCTGTGACCGGTTTTATTTTTAATCTATATTAATGATATTATTAAGGTCAATATTAATGGATTCTTCGCCATATTTGCATATGATACAACGATACTTTGGGAGAGTGATACTAAAGAAGAGTTGTATAATTGGATTAACAACGATATTATTAAGATTAAAGAATGGTGTAATTCAAATTATGTGTCCCTTAATATATCAAAAACAAATATTGTTTCATTCAGTGGTGATATGGGTATAATTTCAGTTGGATAACAACAAATTTGTAAAAAACCAGAAAATAAATTCTTAGGCTTATTTATTGTCCAAAAATTAAAATTCGAAGTACATTTTAATACCTTGTGCAATAAGCTTTCCTCTGGATGTTTTGCAATAAGAACTGTTACATACAATTTAGATGTATCGATTGCAAGTAGTGTATACTTTTCGTTGATAGAATCTCATCTGCGATATGCTATATGCTTTTGGGGAACATGTTCTTCAGAGTTATTCACAAGAGTTTTTGTTCTACAGAGGATAGCAATAAGATATATGTGCACAGTTGATGCTGGTGTCTCTCGTAAGCCATTATTTATTAGGCACAAAATACTAACAGTCACATGTATATTTATTTTCGAAACATTACTGCTAGTCTTTAAAAAATATAAAAGTAATATTATTACCCACAGCAGTACTCGACGAACTTTTTGCCTTCCCTTGCCTATACCCTCTTTCCAGTTTGGTACATAACTCTATTGTGTATACAGGGAAGAAAATTGGTATAAGAAAAATGGATTCTTTAAAATTGTTTAAAAAAAAGATAAAAAACTATTACTTTAAAAAGGCTTACTGCAAATTGGAAGAATATTTCTGTGATGAATTAAGTTAAATATTTAATATTAGTTTCTAACTTAGTGTCTATTTTCTGTCTATTTTCTTTTTGTCCTTTCTTATTTAATGTTCTGTATATTGTCTTTATATTGTTTTTATATTTTCAATATTTTCTTTGACTCTATTTGACTTTTCATTTTAAATTATGTTTTTATAACTTTTATATCTTTTAAACTTTGTTTTTTTTGTTAGATACCTATTTTATAGCTTTGTTTATAAGAATGTAATTATTCGTCGTAAATTTTGACTTTAAAAACTGTTTGTTTTTCTAAATCTGAAACCAATCTTATGGATCCAATTGGTCTGCTGATCTGGCATTCTACACGAAATCCGGATATTCTTCACGAAAGCCTTGGTGTAGTGATTTTATATTTACATTATGTCTTTTGAGCAAACATTTAATGGTTACTTGCACTTTACGGGGAGGGGGTTGCCTTGGTTATTTTTTCACATTTTTAGTGTGTTTCTACAAACTTTTTGTCAGGTGGTGAAGGTGAAAGTATACGCCAAAGTGGTAATTTTTTTTTCCTTATGGTACTCCAGCCTTAATTTCTTTAAGATCGGAATAGGCTTCTTCTTGCCTAATTCTAAAGTATCTTTCCGATATATATGAATGGCAGATATCTGTATATTGTTTTGGAAGGAAAAGCTTGAGCTTATGTATTAAGCCAAACCCTATCAAACGCTTGTGCTACATCAAGAAAGATAGTAGCATAAATGTATTTCTCTTGTAATGATTTCTCTATAATGTTGGTTATTTTATGAACTTGGTGGATCGTCGAGTGCTTATTCCTAAATCCAAATTGGTGATCAGGGATAATTTCTCTTTCTTCGATAAGTGGTTTTAGTCTTTTGAGTAGGAGTTTCTCAAATAGTTTCGACATAAAAGGCAGTAATGAGATCGGTCTGTATGACGATGCCTCATGTGGTGGTTTCCCTGGCTTGGGTATCAAAAGTGTTAAATGGCCAGCCAGATTTATATTAGGTTTGAACGATTTTTAATTTTTTTTTGGTTTTTTACGTTTTACTAAAACCTGGTTAGTGATTTAAATTGCTTGGTACGTTTTTTGACTTATTGAAATATATTGAGACAAATAATTACCGATGGTGGCGCCACATTCGTCGATCAGCTGTTCAACGAAACGCGTAACTTTTGATAAATAGTGCTTTAAGTTATACTGAGTGAATGGTTTATTTGTAGTATTTTAAGACTTTTTGTTATTGTTTGAGGTTTTTGATTTGGAAATTACCATAATATACCTGTACATGTAAGTATTTAGACTCAATTGAACCTGGTTTTTTGTGTCGTTATTCTAAAATTGAGGTTATTTATTTAGCATATCTTACGTTTTTCAGAAATTTATTGTTCACTTCTATTTCTGTGTGCTTTTTTTGTGTTTCAGGATGAATATAGCCTAGACACCTACACCTCTACTAATATAGAATGATATTGGAAGGGAGTTAAATCATATGCCAAAGAAACATACAACAGTTTTCTGCTGATAAATTTTATTTCAATTTTTTCAGGATAATAATTGTAAAAGTGATTTAAATAAAAAATAATTTCTAAGAACCTACTTTTGATTGATTTATGGTAAAATATATCCTATTCCTTGATTCAAAATTATTTTTTTAAATCAATATCAAATTAAAATATAAAAAATTAAGAAAATTTTTTCTTGGCTTAAAACACTTCATAGGCCATCAAATGTATCTGTTGCAAAACTTTTTGTTTTGTTTATCTACTTTGTTTTTTTCAAAATAAACACAAAATGTATATTTTTTAATCCTTTATTTTTAGTAGTATTTAACATTTCATTATAATAATTAATTACTAATTGTAACTGTATAATTATTGAAAACAGGTGTTATACAAGAAGGGAACATAATAATAGTATTTTTAAAATTATGATGTGACAAAGGTTTTATTTTACTGAATATTACCTTTAGAAAAATGATAAGTTGAAATATCAGCAATGATGTGCACACCTAATTAGATTTTAAGTTTACATATATAACTGTACACAGTTTCGACAGTTTGTAAGGACAAGTTTACTTAGTTTATAGGCAACACTTCGCTGTCTTCTAACTAACCATCATTTCTTGCACATTTAATGGTTTTAACATCAAGTGGCTTACTGGGCAAATGATGTGATGGCACACCCTTTTTGCACTACTTGGGTGCTATTTTGTTTGAAAGAATTCCTGCAAACATTTCAGTAGTAATCAAGAAATAATCTCAGAAATGTTAATCTTTATCTTACCTAATTTTGTAATATAATCTTCAGATTTAAAATTGATTACACTTTTCCCGGAATTTACGACGATCAACTTCCTCGATGACACCTTTTTTCTTGCTTCTTGGGTGGATCATAATGGAAGTGTAATTCCGGATTTTTAGATTTCCTAGAGGTATACCCACAAACGCAATAGTTTGTATTATTTTTATTTGACATTTTTAACTTTTAACTAACAAATAACAGCAAAATACACGAAGCATAAAATCAAAACACACGTTTGACTGCAGGTAAACAAAGTTACGCTTTTCGTGCAGTTCAAATTAATACCGCTGGTGTCGCTTCAAAGTTGTGTTCGTCTCAATACTCTGTGGTCTGGCCCATTTGCAAAAATTATACAACGTATAAAAAATGGTAAATAATACAATATCGATTTTTGAATTAACAAAATTTCAAATAAGAAGTTTCTGTTATAAATTAGCAAAGATGATATGTTTTGTTCTAGGATACACCGTTGATTTTACGATAGGGATTAATTGGGTAGCGTGGACCCAAAATTAATAATAGGGATAAGGTTACATGACTACCTACCAAATTGTAACTCAATTTAATTCTATACAAAGTTATATATTCAAATGAGTTGCGGGATTCAAAGGTTTGATTAATGGTAATTGGTTATAAATATGTCCAACGATGAATGTTGAAATATTTCCAAACATACAGGGTATTGTATAAAAGAAATTTTATTATCTGAAAAGCAAAATATAATTCTGCCTACTTTCCCTAAAAACAATTTATATGTAGGTCAACGAAATAATATTTTTCCCGGCCGTAAATACAAACCGACTCTATAAAAAATCAATTTCTAATTCCATTACGCCAAAATAACTATATCATATTTCCCGGAAAATAAAAAGAACCTTTCTCTTTAACTGACAGTCCAGCGAACGAAATTCCATAAAAATGTTAATTCTACCAGGAGCGTCTAAAAAGAAGGAAAAAAATCAAAAACCGACATGACGTCCAGCCTTGACACATCCATTGAATTTACATGTTTGCTCTGGTTATTACCTAATCCTTCAGGATTAAAGGGTTAGCTGAGAGTTAAATGTTAATAGAGGCGACCCGCGTGAAGTTCATAAAGGTGATAAAAATATCATATATCTTTAAATAATGCAGATCCTGAAAGTAATATTTTCCTCTGGAGTGACAGAAAATACAAAATACTTACTTATATATCTAGTAAGGAAAGAAATATTTTGCTATATGAGTAGACAAGGACGAGCCAGATACGAATTTTTAAAATAAGGAATTAATATGACCGTAGTATTATTACTATGATATAATGATGTTATAATACCAGATAAAACTAACCCTACTTGTAATACGTCATTTTCAAACTTAATTAAATTTCTAGCAAATTCAAATTTAATTCAGAAATCCACAAACACAATACCATTGTGTAATCGATAAATGTTGAACAATAAATGAACTGTTTCAATCATCAGTTTATTTGTTAATCCGAGAACAATGTTTAATAACAACACATAGTGTAAATATCTGATTCATTGCTGATTTGCTAAAATAATCAAGAACGATTGGTCTGAAAAAGGTTTATTTAAAAAAAATAATAATTACCTTGCTGTTTTGAACCAACTATATACAAGTTTAGTGTTAGTATATGCTTAAAACTCTTAAAAAAAACTTATCTATATTTTAATTTTTAATTTGTGTAAATGTTTATTTCTTGTAACAGTAATACCCTTAGATCATATAATTACGCTAGATACGGTACATAGGTTATTTGTTTGGTTGGTCCGGGGGAAGCCTAGAGTACTAATCCATTGATTGGTCGATTTCAAATTTCGATGATACCCGCTCATATCGTAAAGTTTGACAGATGTCAGATATTCTGTTTTTTGGGAATTATTGTACCAATCTTGTGTAGTTTTATAGTTTTTTGAAAGTTTTTGCCATGTACAATTATTTGAGAAAGGTGCTATCAGATCTTTTCATAGGTATGTAATCCATAGGCGTGCTGTTGGATAGGACAGGAAGTGAAAATAAGAACTAAACGTAAATTATGTATACTTTAATTTGAATTGTAAATGAATTGTTTAAATATCTATCTATTGTATGTCAATTTATGTTTTATTAAAATAAACCATGTTCATCAGCAAATTTTTCATTTATTACTCAACCCAATCTATACGAAGGTACACTGCGCGTCATATAAAACTCGTGCACTTTTTTTCCCAATGTAAACCTAACTTAATCAAAATAACCGTCACATTTGTCAAATTTGATCAAATCCGAATAATTTCCAAAATAGCTTAGCAGAAGATGAAAATTTAATAGTAATGGAGCTATGAAAAGTTATTAATTATTGAATTGAAATTTTTAATTTCTCCATCTCGTTTTATTGCTGTAAAAAATTTAATTTTATCGTTACATCTACTAAAATTTTTGTTGACCTGGCATCACTGCCCTAGAAAATATAACATAAAAACTAGTTTAGTATTGACACATTTTAAAAGATGCATTTACACAACTGGAAAAACACTATTTTCGTTTATAAGAGTTGTACCAGTTTTATATGACGCGCAGTGTACATTTTGACGTATCTTTTGTATTAATATACCTACCAACTTTTCATTTTGATTTTTCTGTATTAACGAGTTTATAATCAAAGGTAATACCACGAGTCCTCCAAATTTTATCGATTAAATTTTTGGTTTTCACGAAAACGGCTTTATTTGGAAAAACCACGAAAACAAACTGATTGATAAAATCACGAGTCCGCAGGACGAGTGATTTTATCTTAAATCAGTTTGTTTGAGTGGTTTTGCCTAAAATAAAGGCGTTTGAGTATGAAGATCAAAAATTTAATCTATAAAATTTCAGAGGACGAGTCGTATTTGAAAGGATTATTTTTTGAATCATTTTGTATTAAAAACAGAGAACATAGTCATTTATGCAAAAGACACTTTACACACAAATATTGAAAATTTTCTTTACCAATTTAAATTGAAACCTGAGCTGTTATAGTTTTACATACAGGGCCACCAAGGCGATTTTTTGACTGGCTACCCCGCGAAACGGCGCCGTTAATAAAAGCGAAGAAGAATGAAATGAAGTCTTTCTTAATTTAATTAATTTTAAGTTTAGTGTTATGTTATGTAAAAATGTTAAAGGCATTTTGAAATCAACTAATAAAAACAGGTTAGTTTACAAATACATTTTGAAATTTGGTTATTAACATAGATTTGCAATACATTTTAGTATAATAAAAATTGTTAAATGTTTACATTTGACATTTCAAAAAAGGTAAACACAGTTTAATCAAGAAACAAATACGAAGAAGCGGTTTTATCAGTATAAAACACAATGATTGGTTAGGATCCTGAGCTGTTATTGGCTGAAACCACAAAATCTGACTGTATTGACAGATGAAAAAAATAATCAATGGAATTTTTAATTTGCTATAAAAAAATATTTACTCTTATTCAACGCTTGTGTAAACAAACACTACAGCATACCGTATCTAGCGAAGCATATATGATCTAAGGAAAATATACAATTCTAGCTGGATATGTTACTAATGAATGAATTTGGAATACGTCATCAAATTATGAATGACATTCCTACCTAAAATACTACAATTTGTACTATGACCAAAGTGGGGGTTAATTATAAATGAAGTGAAGACATGAATGGGATGTACTTGAATAAGTTTTTACTATGATGGAGATTGAGTAGTTTTTTTTAAAAATAGCGATAGGTGTATTATTAAAAAGTTTGTGTATTTGTTTTAACAGTAAGTACATGTTGAAATGTATCAATATTGTTATATTTCTATATATTTTTAAACATTATCAAACTGAAATACAAATTTGACTAAAAGTATTGAAGGATTTGTGTAAATAAACCTCAAATCAATTAAAAACTGGATGATTCACGTATATTTGATTTATCTGAAATAAATTTAACAGTCATTCTTGCGTTTTGGACCAACTAATAAGTAAAATTTGATTGTCGTTATAAGAATTCAAATTTAGCGCCAACGGTACAAAAAATTGGTTAAAAGCCCGTAGAAAAAACACTTTTGTAGGAGTTTATGGAGGATAGAAGGCCCTTCAGGTCCTGGGATTCTGAAAAACCTATTTTTTAATAATAACAAGTGTGCTTAATGTCAGCCAAATCCGTTAAAGGGGATTTTGACCCTCGTAACCAGCTAGAGCCCTTCTGGCAATTTTACCAATTTACTTTTACAATTTACAGCCGATACTTACCAAAATTTAAAAAAAAAATCGCCACACAGTTGATGGATGAACACCAAGATGAGTTGGTATGTGCTGTAAAGTTGGTGGGTCAACTTTTTTGATACTTTTTTGCTTGTAAACTTTTTTATCTTGTGAGTCCAGACAGCGGACCAGATTTTCACCGAACAAATTGTTCGGTATCTGAATTCTAGCCTTGTCGGAACAAACAACACTCATCACTTGTCCATCTCCTGCAATTTTCCATTAATTCCATTTAATTTGATGGGGATTACTTCGACTATTTCACGCACTTGTAAAATGAACCAATCAGGAGCTCCAATCAAGTTTGGCTTATCGATAATTCTGAACTTGACTCTTGATTCTGATTGGCCTATCAAGTTCGGTGTTTTCAGATTTACATATGTGACAGTTAAACGTCAAATATAAATAACCACGCCTGTCGAGACACTAGCTGTTATATTAAAGGACTTGGGCATCAACATGATAAAAATGAATGGTTCTGATTACAAGGAATGTTAAAGACAACTATCGCAAGTACAAGCGGGTGTTCAAATAATCAAGCTCAAAGCATTGTATATAATAACTGCACCATTTATAATTACAATTGAGAAATATTTAAGTACGTTATGTTAATACTGATTTAATTCAATATGATTTTTGATCGATGTCAATGGCTTCTGTTTATTAAACTATTAATATTTCCGATCAACTTCTTGCCTTTTCTGCTAATTTCCTCTAATTCTGCCGAATTTCAGATTTTTTACTTTTTACTTTGTTTGTGAAATAGTCTAATAAAATTCCACTCGTGATTGAATTTATCTCATAAGTCTGTCTCTTATTTCATAACTCAACAGAGTTGCTTGAAGAAAACACCACTCGTCCTGCGGACTCGTGGTGTTTTCAAGCAACTCAGTTTCGTTATGGAATGAATCGACAGACTTATCGCGAAAATTCAATCACTTGTGGTATTACTGTCGAAAATTCGACGTTGATAAACAGAAAGCGACCAAGTCCACACAGCTACTTCACTTTCGCATTTAACCAAATGTCCAGCGTATAAAATGCGTTCAGCTTGTTTGAAATTTAGTTTTCTAGGGTCTGTTGTAGCCCGTTCACAAATTTTGTCAATCGTAAGACTCATTTTTTTATTTAATAAGAGAGCATCACTCATGTGAAATTTAAATTTTCACCCTAATTGACACCATCTTGGATAGGCCACGCCCCCATGTCATATCCCAATATTCTCTATGAATTTTCTTAGTACTACTTACTTGTGGCTATCGAGCTATTTTAGATAAACTGTCAAATATATAAGCAACAATCTCTAAATATTATTAGAAATAAAAGTAAGTACCCCTTACCCATTATTTACAACAAAAACTCATTATGAATTGATATCATTCTGCAACTACTGTTTTTAACGGTTAACCCAGTAACCGCCATAGTGGTTTCGAAAATTACGTGATTGTCTCCAGTGATAATGAAGTTGGCGTTCATTGTGACGGAAGGCCATGCCAATCGAATATTGAGAGGCGGCGCATTTGATAATCATCGTATCGGGATCGGTAACGTCAAACCGGAGTAGCATCGGCTCTTGTTCTAAGGGAAATTGGTATTACATACCTATCGAGTTTCTTCATGTACAGGCTGTCCTAGATTTTATGATACACCGAATAAATTAATAGCCATACAAAAGAAACATAAATAGAAATAATAAATAGCATGAGAAAACTTTTCATACACTTTTTTGTTTACCAACTGGCTTATATTATGCACTTTATTGGTATATTTAACTTTTAAAACATTTCTTTGAACGTTATCGGGATTTTGTACCACACGGACGAAAAAAAATACCTACTCTTGCACTGAGATTAACTTTCTGGCTGTTTTGAGTATTATTTCTTAAAGTATGCGAATAATTTACCCCTAAATTCGCGCGTCAACCAGCAAATTGCTCACTAAAGAATCAGTTTTGATTGAACATGAGATAATTTGACTTATAAAAGAATAATTGAATAAATTGTCAAATGATATTAACAACTGCGCATACAAGATCGTTTATGGAACTGCTGAAACAAACCTTGCGGGTACGCCCGTGGGACAACTTGCACATGAGATGTATGTTAGCCCGGTGACTATTTACCTTGGCACTATAAACATTCGCGGAGCAAAACAAAATAACCTACGGCTATTTGGCCTTTATGAATAATTCACCGAAACGCAACTCACTTATTTACAGACATAGACACAAAGCAACAACAACAACATACAAGCAAGTAATACATGTTGCTTATTAGGAAAGGCCGCTGTTCATTTCAACAAGTTGGCTCTGATTAATGTTTGTGGTTGGCTGGCTGCTCTCCGAGCGGATAATTACCAGGGTCGACAGGCATTATCATCCACGGTTGTGTGGGATGCTCCTTAAATAATGATATCTGATTTCGATTTGATAAATTAGTATGAATAAGGAAAGTGTTGGATGGTAACTGACAAGGATTGATCTATGAGTGAAATTTGTCAGTTCGCTATAATGATTAAACTTAGTATGAAGTAACCTCAATAACAATCATATATATAAATTGTATATGTTTATCTGCCAATGGCTGTTGACACGTTTCACTTGCAGCCATTTCAAATGACTTACATATTAATGAGAAAATTTTGCCAATACGTAGTCTAGTCAATATATGTTTTCTTGTATTGTCAAGAGCGGAATATTATTTGCAATTGTTTCCCATTTGATAGCGCCAACTTCCTTTGATATAAATTAAATATTTGCAGAAGGGAGATTGATTGAATGAGTCTGTTTTGTTAGTTTTGTTTAAAACGTTTTCGAAATTGTGTAACTTCTTTTTAAAAACATGTGGGATAGAGATAAGATATTTTAATTATGAACGGAGTTCAATTATGAGATGACGATTTTTTTGTTCTATGATATATTTACAATAGACTCGATCTGTTTCCAGATTATGTTTCCTGTTTCCTGATACTGTTTCCTGTTTCCTGCTTCCTGTTTCCCCTATTTTCGCAAGATTGTAAAGAAAGTACTGTAAGGATGTATATTTTCAGTAAAAATTTTTCATTTTGTGTAAGAAGTCTAACTGAACTTGTAAGAATCATGTGGCGTTTTATTATTTCATACACTGTACTAAAACATTAGATACGTTGGCATCGATATCCTATTATATTTTATCTATCGGTATTCTAATTTTAAAGAACTCTTGAAGCTCCAGAAATTTCCAATTAAGAAGTTCAAACTTAACAGAACAAGAAAACTAACAAGTTTTCAAGTTTATTTTTAATTTATGCAAAATAATTATGTTTCGAATTAAGCTGAATAATTTTAATGAATATTATGAATATTCATAGTAAGAGTATGGGGAGGTAGTTTCTTTCAGTGGCGAGTTATAAGGGAGGCGTGTCGGCATGAACGTTGCGTTATCCAACATTTCTCTTGGATAGTTTACGATTCTTCTAGGGTACTTCAGTGTGTCTGAACCATTTGGTTAGTACTATTTTTCTTCCTTTAGAAATGAGGTTTAAAAGTTAGCTCACCAATTAAAACCAACCAAAACGTCTGGATGTGACTATATTAAATAAGAGCCTTCAATCATCCTTTACAGATTTAAATATACCGGGCACATCGTAGTAAAAAAAATAGTCTTTTCTGGTACTTAATAATTCATTTCACTTTTTATATTCTCTAAGCTGTCGCAGTCAAAATGAACTTTGTCGTTTTAATAACACAGTAGCTTTGAAAATAATGGTTCATTATTTAAATATGTGAAATGTTCGACATAATGACGCGCTTTTTCTTATGAATTGTTAATGCTGCTGCTTTGTAATTACTTTTTAAATGTTACAGTTGATGGGTAAGGTAAAATTAAAAAAGTTGTTGCTTTTATATTTACTGATACAATTTTGTAATAAAAAGTTCTTGGAAAAGCGCTCTTAATCTATGTGGAAAAGAAAGGGAAAATAAAGCATTTAAACTGGCGCAGTTGGTAGGATTTAAAAGTTTTTTTTTTATATTGGACATAAAAATATATGTTGTCTTTTTTTATTTATTCAGTTATGAGTCATTCTGAGCCCATTTTTGACGATTTCTTATAAAATATTTCGCCCCCAAAAAAATTTCAATCTGAATTTTAAGTCAGTCTGTCAAAAAAATATCACGTAAACCCTTTTTTCACTTAGGAAGTCTCCAGTACAGGGTATTTGGCATTAATCTTGAAAGTATTGCCCTGGAGCCCCAAGTAAGGAAATTCTGAACCAGCCACTGGTCCGTTCTGCTACGTGTTTTCTTTGTTTAATAAAACAAAGATGAAATTTCACTTGGAAACCGGATACCAATTTGTTTTGTGCAGTTACTCTAATACTGGAAAGTTTTGATTTCGAACTTAATTGTTTGAATTCAAGCAGAAAACATTTACTTTGTGTTGCATCTAAGTTGATATACTTTAAAATTTATGTACGCTACGGGAAATTTTCCATTTTATTTTTTGCAAACGTGAAAATTTACAGTTTATTAATTAAAAATAGCGCTAACTGCTAACTAACCTTCCTTCTATATATCTATCTGTTGATGGGGGTGTCGATACACTGCGATCTATAAGATCTATTGTGCCCCCTTCTGCTGCCATTCGTTAAGGATGTCTCAACGATTAGAGCACTTTCTCCAGTCCTATTGCTTTCAAAAGTTCAGGATGTCGGTAGGCTTCGAGATATCATACCCTTGGATTTTGTAGGGTTATGCATTCTGGATAGAGGTTTCCTCCTCTTCCTAGCAAAATCTGCATTCTTCTTCCTCTACTAATCCGAGTTTCTTTAGGTGCCCTCTCAACCGACAGTGTCCTGTTAAGATACCAGTTAGTATTTTGAGCTTGTTTTTACTTTTGCTGTCCTCTGATCCCTTCTGGTTATAGTTTCCCAGTAGTGTCTTGGCCTGTCTTATTCCTTTTATTCCTTGTAGACCCATCCAGTATTGAGATCTTTTGTTATTTACTTCTTTCCCAAGTTCATCAAGTATTGTACTGGTGCTTATTCCGCAGAAGGGTTCAGGTCCCAGAAATGGTGTTTCAGTCCATTTTTTGCGAGTACGTCTGCTATTTCATTATCCTTCACTCCAGTGTGTCCCGGAACCCATATAAGGGTAACAGTGTTAACCTTGTCGAAGTTCTTTTATATTCTCTAGGCACTCCTAAACCATCTTGGCGTTGATTACGTGAGAGTTCAAAGCGTTAATGACTGCTTGTCTGTCTGACATGATGATTTCTATGTTGAACTTGACATATTTTGCGATGGCATAGATTTTAGCTTGGAAAATGCTCGGAGATTTGCCTATACTTTCGGAATATTTGATTCTAGGCCCATATACTCCTATTCCTGTGCCTTCTGTTATTCGGAACAGTCTGTGTACTAATGGCACTTCTCTTAAGTTTTGGGATGATGCCTTTATTCCAATCGCAACTGGCACAGTTTAAAACGTATGAATTTTTTTTTAATAAAATATGTCTTTTAAGAAACTGTTTTAAGAACCCCTAACTTATTAAAAGAGTCACGTTGCTAATGGGTTCAATAAAACAAAAGCTTAGTTCAACAAAATATCACAAGACTCTCCTGAAATTTTTACAAAAACATGAAAAATTGTCCGGTTCTGGTTAAAATCCGGAAACGCTGCACCAAGATAATCCCAGGAACGAACGTGACTTGTAACATGACACTCGAGTCTTTTGTTTTTGCAGGAAAGCAACTTCATATTTCAAATTATTTTCTTGTTCTCCCAGAGCTTGTTAGAACACAAAAAAAGTAACGGGGAATTCGTATTGTTGAATGAATTCTTTAATAAGTGTATTTATGACTGTTTTTTATACGGTAGATATTTGCAATAACTGTAAATATTTAAATTTCCAGCCACCAATAAGTGCATTCACCATAATTTTAAATGAATGATCGATCTTATACAGCATTTCAAATTTTGGTGGAGGAGTTCTTTTGTATAATGACAATGTTTGAAACCGACAAAACTCGACAAATGATACAATACGGGCTAAAAGAAGATAAAAACGAACGTACGGTGGGTTAAACAGAGGTTCTTAAATAGTGAGTGTTCCAAAACTGATTTGGATTATTGTTATAGTTTTAATATTTCATCACTTGATATTTTATTAAATGTTTCTTTCATGTTTGTTGGAATGTCAGCATGTTGAAAAGGATTGTATAAAAACGGATTTAATATTCACCTGTAATCCGTCTTTAAAAGTTCCAGAAATACGAAACGCAGTTCACTGCCGTTGATAGATGGCGACAGTTACTTGGTTATAGAATTATAAGCCCCATTTTATAAATTAAAAAAAGTTTTTAATTATATTGTTAACTTTAATATCACAGCAAAAATGTATCGCTATTTGGAACTGAGAGGGAGGAAATTATTGTTTTAGATACTTTTGGAAAACACTGCTTTAGACAATAATATCGTTAAGATTCAATGCTTTTTTATATTCTGACAAATCCCCAAGTACATTTGGATGAAAAAATAGATTTGTGATAACCCTGTAAAGGAAGTGACGTCTAAGCTGGTTATGGGAATGCATCGAGGAACTGATAGTCCTGGGAGACTAGAACAGAGTTGAACTGGCCTGGGTGTCTGGACATAAAAGGGGACATAAAAAACTGGATCAGGAAAAGACACTTGCAACACAGGCAAAATGTGTCAGAGCAAAAACACGAAAAAAAAACCCTGTACATGAAGATAAAATTATTGCTATGGTAAACAAGTAATTTGTATACACAATTATGCAAGGACGCCATTATTACCCCTTTTCCAACTACTCTTAAAGAGAGATACACCACTACGAAAACCTACGAAGGGCTGTAATATAAACTAATTAACTGCAGGTGCCCGTTGCGTCGGTATAATAATATTGCATAATATATGAGAGTAGGAGCGCGACTTCAAAGCTATTTTGAATAAAGTTGTTGCACCTGCAGCTGTGATAAAATGGTTTTTTTATGGAACGTTTCCAGCTAGATATGTACCACTGCAAAATTTATACTATGACCTAAATCTGGACTTTTAAAAACCATTAATTAAAATATAGTTATAAGGGCAATGGTAAATATGAATAAAATATTGATTAGAACAAATAAAAAGTTAGACAAATAAGGTTACTTGAAGTAATATTGATTTTTCTGAAAAGTGTTTAAAAAAACACTACTAGCTACACTTGAAAATCATTGATTGTGTGGGATAAATAAGAAAGTGCAATAAAAGACATTGAAAAATATTTTCTTTCTTAAGAACACTTAAATTGAATAGCATCTTTGTACTTATGCTTTTTTAATACCTCATCAGCTTTTAGCTTGATAAGCGCTGAACTCTTTCTGATCTGGATGTCATCTGATGTTATTTTATCATCTGCCTGGTAACAATGCTTTAAAAAAAAATGTGCGTTTTAAAAAATCCTGTCAGCTACATTAAAAATATTAAAATACATTAAATATGAATGATTTTTACGAATAATTTATTGATTTTCAGCAGCAACCAATTAGAAATACTATTTATAAGGTGCTAACAGCTATGGATATACAGGGTGACCCAGGGGTGTGTGCATGCTCCATAATTTTTTTTCTACCCAAGCTATAGAATTCTATTTATATACAGGATGTCTCAAATAAGATACACAACTAAGTTCTGTTTTTTTAAATGGCAATCCCCCATTTGTGTTACATATTTAGATTCGCCATTAAATTGTCGATATAACGCACCTCGGTTTTTTCGACTTATTTGCAATAGTTTTTGACTTATGTCAATTTATGTGTCAAAATAGCGTTGTGCAGAGATCAACAAAAAAATTAAGAACTTCAGAACTGTTCAAGATAACTTAATAAACTTTTTTACAGTCGATTCCTTAAGCTTTAGCGCACCTTTCGAGATGTAGACGATCGGAGTCGATGTTCTATCGCCTACTACGATTTTTTGAAAATGACAAATTACAAATAGCAATAACTCGACTTTTTCAAATACATCACCCTATATTTTATTAAATCATTGCATTGCATTTTTTAAAAGCTCTTTGCTGATATAATGTTTGTGGGGTTTATTTTGTAAAACTTACGAGATTTATGCAAAATAAGAAATGTTTGACGGTTTATTCGAGAAAAAAAGGAATCGAGTAGGCCGCTGTCGTAAAATTTGACAGATTCATACAATTTTGAAAAGAAAATGTTTCAACAAAATGAAATTGTAATACAAACAGAAATACATTACAAAGTAAACAATTTTAGTAATACAATTTGCAAGAACATGAAAGAATGATTAGTAGAATAGAATAGAATAGAATAGAAAGCTTTATTGACTATTTTATGTTATAACATGTGTAGCAAGTCCAAATATAATTTAGAAATTCTAAATTACTAACATTTATAATAACAAACAAGACATGTAAAATATAAACAATATGGACAATTACAAATATATACAATTAATAGTTTTTTTAGCACTGCTCAGTCTAGGTAATCCACCGATTTTTCAAATATTCGGACATCTAATGAGTTCTTTTTTGATATTTCAAGTCGAAAGCGTGTGGTTCTAATTATATTACCACCCCTGGTGGGATAGTTGTGAAAATCTGAATTTGAAAAAAGATTATCTTTTGATTTGTGGATTTCCAAGATAGTGTACAAAATATATATACATGGCAGTGGTAGGACATTCAGGGTCTTAAATAGAAGTCGACAGGAGTCTCTAAAGTGGCTGCCAGTTATGACTCGTATGGCCCTTTTTTGAAGTCGAAAAATACGTATGGCATGTGACGCATTTCCCCACAGTATTATACCATAAGTAAGGTAACTGTGAAATAACGAATGGTAAGCCATCAAAACAGTGTCAATGTTTACACATTTTTTTAGATTTTTAAGTAAGAATATTTAGTTTGTTTGCTAACTTGTCTATATGGACATCCCACTTTAAACCACTGTCAAGAGTTATTCCCAGAAGATTGGCATAAGTTGCGTTACTATGTTTCAAGTTAGAACTAAATAATAAAGATTTTGTTTTATCGTTGTTAAGATTTAATTTACTTGTAGTAAACCATACCTCAGCACTGTCGACTAACCGTTTACTGACATCTTCAAGGGTGTCAATATTTTTGTGAGAATTTAGAAGTGTAGTATCGTCGGCAAAGAGGAAGCAGGCGTTAAGAACAAGAAAATGAAAGATATCGTTCACGTAAGTAATAAAAAGTAGTGGTCCTAACACTGATCCTTGCGGAACTCCATGCTGAACAGTAAGGTAGTTAGACAAGTTACCGTTATAATAAACAGCCTGTTTTCTCTTTAAGAGATACGACTTAAAAAGATTGAGTGACGTTCCTCTCACACCATTAAGCTTGGATATGAGCAAATCGTGGAAAACACAGTCAAATGCCTTCGAGAGGTCGCACATTGTTATCAATGACGATTTTTCTCCCTCAAAACCCTCCACTATTTTTTCCACTATGCTTCTTATAGCATTTACTGTACTACACCCCTTTCTAAACCCATACTGACATTTGTTGATAGTATTAATTTTGTCTAAAAACAAATTTAGACGTTCTTTTAAAATAATTTCAAAAATCTTCCCAAATATGGGAATTATCGAAATAGGACGGTAGTTGCCTGGTATATTAACATGGTTGTTTTTGTGAACTGCTAAAACTTTAGTTACCTTGAAACTGTCAGGAAACTCTCCTTCACAAATACATTTATTAAAAAAGCTTGTCTACTGTTGAAAATGAACTATACGTTTCTTTGAGAATTTAAACCGTAGATATCACAACAAGAAGAATTTTTTTAATGGCTTCTTCAACTTCATAAGATCAGATTGGTTGCATAAAGAAAGAATCTCGGGGTTCAAGTTTTTTGTCCAAAAATTCAGTAGGGTCCTTAAGAAAGCTCTATTTGTATAGTATAGTATATACTTTATTGCTTGTCTAATGTTTATTTGCAATAAAGGAAAAACAAAAATATTCAAAATTTTAAACGTCATGTTTCCAATTCTCGAACGTTGTCGAAAAATCGTTTTTACTCTGATTTTTTGTCTCGAGAGTGTCTCTTAAAAATGCATGTTGCGATTCGCGTTGGTAAATGGGATGTTTTTGTAAGCAGGAAGACTGTGAAGCAAGTGTGGAGAATATTGAGCGACTCATTTGGAATTACAACGAACTAATGTAACACGGAGGGTTCAAATAGCTAGAAGAATGAGTGCGATGCACTCTGACTCAATATAAGGACATGTCTTTGTTGGTTTTAAAAATACTCAGAAAAGCTCGGAGACCTGGGAGTCCCGATCACGGCAATGTGTGGCCAATTTACAGGTTTACAGGGCCTGAGTAAACTTCAAAGGAGGATAATAAGCCACCAAAACCGAACTTTTAGACGTAGAGAAAGCTTCAAAGCATAGAAATAGTAATACTAATCTAAAGGATGTCAAACTAAGGCTCCAGTGGATGGTGAAAATAAAATACACATAATTCTAAAACAGAAGATCCACCAACATCAGCCGGCTCATCGAAGCGAGTGACAAACGAATAGTGAAAAAAGAAAAAATAAATGGAAATTGAGATAAATTAGAAAATACATAGGACAAAATAGATAATCAGTAATAACTAGATTTAAGGAGCATGTAGCATAATTAAGTTATGAAGAATTGAAGAAATAATGTGCCGAAGAACTACCTTAAAAAGTGAAATTATGACAGCTAACATCAACATAAAAGTGTCAGGTAAAGACCTATAAATCCCAGCATAAGTTAGTGATATTCGTAATAGGCTACCAAAAAAAGGGCGCTGGGAGCTGATGACATTCTATTTATGTTATGAAAAAAATCATTATGGTCTTTTAATATTTTAACCACATCCTTAGACTGCAATATTATAAAGTCTGAAGAAAAATAAATAAATAAATGCTTTGAAAATCGTTTAAATATAAATTAAGAAAAGAATATCCAATAATTGTACTTTAAAAGTTATTAATGATAAAAGTTCAAGTCAAAGTGGAGTATTTAAAAACTACTTTAGAAGCTACAAAAGTTTTTAAATTTATTTTTAATTCATTTGATGTATCGCTAATTTGAAAATGTTGGCAACAGTAATAAAAAAATTAACAAACAAGGGAAAGAAATTTAAAACTAGTTGTGGGTTAATAACTGAAAATGTTTTTGTATTTCAACCTCGCCAGTTTACATTTTGACCCACCGTGCATTTAGTTGGCCTTATGCACGTACCAGGGATTTTTCGTTGTGAACGCCACGTTGGTTTATTTAGGTATCAACTTTCTTAAAATATAATCTACTGTACAAAATTGAGAGAAACAAAATTGTTTCCACTGTTTGCTGTACTTGACAAGATGATACAAATCAACTATCAATAATTCCAAATTGAATATCAGTTCGAACTCTATTATCCAGATTTTGAAAACAAAGTCATGAAAATGGAGTAGGATTGGTAAATACAGAGGCAATTGCAATCCGGAACTTATTTATGAATGTGTTGGTCACAGTAGCTGAATCTGGGGGCCAAATTGGTCGTTATAGTTTTGCAACAGCCTGTTGTTGACATTTATTAACTAGAGTAGTAATTCGAAATAGAAGTTATTGCTTTCTAGTTTTATGATGGGTAATTAAAATTCAAATTGCATTCGGTTATCGTAATTTCAATTTCTCAATAATAAATCACCGAATAGTTTTCCATTTCTATTTAAGTTATGGTTATTTGACAGACGTATGGCAAATAATATAATAATAACAATACTTGTAGACCGAAGCGATTACCGTGGTTTATAATCAATAACGTTCATTGCTATCCACGACCATTCGTTAATATTATAATTCCAATATAAATTTTAGTAATAGAACATAAATATTCTAACTCTAGAGTGAGAATATTTATTATGCGATTTGCATTTATTTTCACTATGTAACAAGTTACGGAATAACTTTTTCGTAATTGTTTTAAAAATAAGGTTTACAATGAATGTCAAATTAAATGTCAGATGAAGAATTTGAAAATACTCCTCCATAAATAAAAAAATATGCCGTTAACATAATTCAAAATTTTCTGCCGCAAAAAGCCAAGCATGAATATGGAAAATACTATATAATGGGAGATTGGCAAAAAGAAAATAAAACGGAATCCTTTTCTGAAAATGTTTATCATCATCACTGGAGATTTTTATAATATTATAAAAAAATACTGGCCTCTGAGACCATCTGATGTGTCTTTTGGTAATTTTTTTATAAATTTTCAAAAAAATAAATGTACAAGACGTAATTGGGATAAATAAGTTAGGTAACATGCCTAAGCAAATTGCCACTTTATTGCCACGATATTGGTAAATGCATATTTAACAACGATAAAAACACATGGAGGATGGAAATCTTCTCAAGTAGCAGAAGGCTATATAGAAAATTCTAGAATAAAGGTAACAAATCAATTAATTTGCTCTTTAACTTGAACTAATTCAACCGTACATGTCCCCTCAACATCCAATTCTTCCTGCTACACAAGTATTACATCTGCCTCGTCCATCGTCTGTTATAAAAAATATTACAGAAAATATTTCTAATGCATTATTGGTCTGCAGAAAATCCGCATTGGTTGCGTGAAGTTCAGCACCAAGGACGTTGGAGTTTAAACGTGTTGTGTGGCATACTGGGAGGCAGAATTATTGGGCCATATTTTTTTTGAGCAATCCCCAAATGGCAATATCTTTCTTGACTTTTTGGCCAATAAATTACCGTTGTTGTTGGAAGATGTGCCACTGGAAACACGGCAAAACTTGTTTTTGCAGCAGTTGGATGGTTGCACATTATGCTGCGAGAGCATATTAATGCAGTATTACAACAGCGGTAGATTGGAAGAGGAAGTCTGTTTCCATGGCCTGCGCGATCACCAGACTTAAGTTGCATTGATTTTTATTTATGGAGGCGGTTCAAGGACATGGTGTTTCAGACTTAACCTACGACCAGAGAAGATATGAAAAACCGTATTGGTAATGCACTACGTAACATACCGAGAGCCGAAATTGAAGCTGCAGTTTTGTCTACCCATGAGAGGCTTCAGCAATGTATGGAGCGTGATGGTCAGTATTTCGAGCATTTAGGGGGGCATTAAAAACCTTTTTATTTTTAAATCGGTCCTTTTTAGGGCCAAAACTTACATAAAAAGAATTAATTAGTAGAATTTTAGGCTACGAACAAGATATCGAAATGCGGTTTTCGCGAGCTTGTTTATGTATTATTTAGCTACTTTTTCATGAAAAAAAATCAAAGGAATGCATTTAATTTTTTGAGAAAATTAACCGTTTCTTAAACGTTTGTTAAATCGGCTTAGCCGTTTAGAATATACCGGGTGTTTTTTACTGAAACCTTTGAATACCCCCTACCACTGTATTTTTAGAGATCCATCAAAAATTGTCAAACAAAAAAGGTTCAGGTTATCTTCGACTTTAAGGAGCAGGTATTTTTTTGTTAGGTTAATATAGCGGAATTCACAGAAACATCACTTTTTTAGATTCAACTTGAAAATATTTTTCAGGTTTTTCTCTTGGCCCTTTTAGTCATAACTTTTTTGGCCCAAACCTCTACGATGGATAGTTTTCCAGATACAGTACCTCGCATTCTTAGTTGGTCACCCTGTACCAACACTATAAATATTAATATTAATACAGTGTAATGTAATAAAAATAACAATAGCTGTTTAAATTTAATTTATTTTCAGGGTTAATAAATACTCGACCTAAGAAACAATGTCTTTTGAAAAACATCGAACAAAAAAATTGTAGGAAAAATAATTTTGAGTTAGTTTCGGCATAACCAAATATTTATTCTGTATTCACTTGAAATGACAAATTCACTGATAAAACTTCTCTTTCATGTTATTAAAATGACTTTAAAATTTGTCTGGACCTTTGACATATTATTAACAAATATGGTTTCAAAGATCTTCGAAACGAACGCCTTGTATAAGTGATTTTCTAACTTTAGGTATAAGGAGTTTTTCAAATCAATGAGGCACGAAATTTTAAAATTTCACTTCTTATTAATATTAATTGTTTATTTATCATTATTCCTGCATTTTTTGATACTAGCAACAAGTAACGTCCTAAAGTTAAGAAGTTAAGATCATAACACTTTACCATAACAAATTTCTTTGAATAATATTTTTTTCAATGAAGAATAACATACATCTCATATCTACTCCTTTTCGTGTATGGTACGCTATTATAGAAAATTATTAGGTCTTCAAAAAGAATCAATACGTCGGCCATGGCTGAAACCGTTACCAAATTTATGACCAAACGAATACTCATGTCTTCCCATACTTCCTTTTCTACCATAACGAATAAATGTTCGAGAGTAACGTCGTTTTTCCAGAAAATAATATCCAACGTCGCCGTCGCGTCCTTCGTTGTTTGTTGGTAACACGAAAAACATTTTTTTTTTCGGCATCTTAACGTTCGGTCGACCTTAATAATCGACAGGTTTTCGATGATATATGCGGCATTTTCGGCATTTCGGAATGTTACTTTCGTTCATAATTTATTTTCCTGTAACGCAGGGGTAATCAATTATCCGATTAGTTTTCAATTTTCTGCCAAATATATATTATACTTAAGTGTTTATATTAACGTTTTGTTCATTTTTTTTATACCACCCACATCGGCAATATGTAAAGTATTGGTTTGATGAAGATTCTGGAATGTTTCGTGAAGGTAACACACAATTTTCCTTGAAGATAAATACTAATAATAAGTATGTCAAAGACACACATAATTCCTTCAGTAATAGAAATTCATTCTGTCATTTGCTTTGACTATGAAAGTTAACAACCTTTTTATCTATAAAAGGTGTTCTTTTGTTGCCATTTGCGAAACTTAATGTGATTAGGAATAGACCTTAAAAGTTGTTTACGTTTATAGATTCAATCCATATAAAGGATCATCTAAGCACGTTTGTGTTACACTGTTTAATACCTTTTTATATTTTTTCCAGCTGCTAATAAAACAACTATTAAAAGACCAAGGTAAAAATGGTACAGGGGAGTACAGGCAGGTTAAAAATGTTACTTTCCATCAATCTCTAGTTTTCTCTAATTTATTTATCGATATCTTCTCTCTAACTTCACTTCATCTACAGCACATTTTTAAAGCTATTGGGTATTATATCATTCGATATTCTCTGTCAGCTTTTGACGTGGTTGGTCTTTTACATTTGCATAATCAGAAAAGGAAAAATCTGGACAGAAAACCAACATTGTCTATAAATTAAGCAAAGTCGAAAATTGAATAATTTGTTTTTGAAACTTATAGTAATTCGAAGCTAAATGAAGGCACAGAGAAGTTGGGAAGATAGAGAAGATGGTTCTTGATGAGAAAGCAGCCAACCGGTAACCTCTGAAGGGGTGAAGTGACAGCTGGCAATCGATATCGTAGGAGAGGCCCAGAAGATTGAACAGATAAAAGAGATAGAAGAAAAAGAAAAGTGATAAAATAGTATACAAAAAAGATTGGAACGTCAGGTTAAAGAAAAACTGCGTAAGACTATTTGTATATTTTTAGCATCCAAAATGGCCAAGTCGTTTCACGCCGATTTTAAAGAATTAAACAGGGCAGTACCTACTTAAATATTTTGATATTGATATTGATCGTAATAGAACTGTTGAATTATCCTGTTAAAATAAAATTTAACTCGACAAACATCCTCTATATCTTCAAATTAAATTTAAATCCACCACATCCATTTCTAGCGACCCCTTGTTTCCTATTTGTTGTAAATTGTTGGTTCGTTGAGCAAACGGGTTTAACAAACTTCAAGACTATTAAAGCCGACATACGACCCTATAAATCGCGCAGAGGTGTGCTCAAAAAGTTGCTAACCCCGTATTTTCAATTTGTCGGGATCTCTACGGCCCGGTGCATTCATCCCGGATTTATTGGACGATTTGTAGCAGATTTCAGGTAACCATGCACTACTAGATTGTGTGTTATTACCGAAAGAGGATTTTAGGGAGATTATGACCAATTCTAGTTGCAGTGTTAGTTAATCATATCACTAGTACGGCAAAGTGATATTTGTTGGACGATCGAGCAAGTTCCACGATGCAAACGAGTCCAGTAAATATGTAATGTTATGATTTAACGTTACTTGTTATCTCTCTTAAAAATGGTCTAGTCTCTCTGTCTGTAGCTGTAGTATTTATGTATTAATACGGGAACACGGGGAATATATAATTGCACTTTTGACAAATTCTTCTGACTTTGTGTCTACAGACTATAGAATTGCAGATTTGCACTATGCATTAGTTAAATCTTCACTTAATCGCTATAAAAAGATACAAACGCATTTTGGATTTGGTACATTTTAACTTTTAACCTTACTCAGTATAAAATGATACAATCGCACTTTGGAATAGGTACATTTAAACATACGGATAGATTATTAGAGCCCTCTTTGCTATGGCTGACCCTCCTCTCTTCCTTTTTTGGCTGAGATGTATACTTTTCGCTTCGATGGGCACTTTTACTTTCATATAATGACTAACAAACCTAGAGAATGTTTGCATACGTACTCTTTCAAAAAACTTGAGTAAGGGCACTGAGACGTCACTTTATCATTTTCAGAATACATCGTTATTTTTACTAACTTCTGAGATTTACGAAAAGTATAAAAATATTCCCATTTCAAATGGGTATCTTTCCAGATTTGTACATTTTCATGGGTCAAGACTTCTGTATCAATTCTTGATTTTGTATAAAAAATTGTTTTTTCATCTTCTTTTTCTTCAAACATTTTCAGTTTTAATTTCACCCACTGATAAGCATCTGTCCAAATTTTTGTTGTGAATTTTATAGTTGTAGCAAACGGTTTGTTATTGGTATTTTGTGTATTGCGTTCATACGACCATTTTTCAACCAGAGAAATTCTCAAAACTTCTAGAAACTGACCCACAGGAAATCGTTCTCTTAGGGTGTGTTCTTTTTTATGACGGAATTTGTTGGTTCCACTCATTACACATACTTAGGGTTCAAAGTGCTATGTATCGTTTTATTGTGCAAACCGTATTTAAAGAATATTTTAAAGCGGATTAATTTTATTTAAAGTCGACATTTATTACAATAAGTTATGGTTATCATTTTCATATTATAGCAGATTTGATATGGAGTTAATATTATTTTCTCAAAGCGCATTTTGTCTATCAAATGTGACATATATTATTTTTTGTGCATCACCTTTAATGAAAGTTTGAAATATTTTTTTAATGTTTATTACATTTGTTTTTAAAGCGATTTTAGTCTTTTTTGAAGTGAGTTTAATTCCAATGATATTAATACTGCCAGTTGAATTTAAATATCGTATATTTATCGCAATGAAATAGAAATTTTAATAATAAATGGTAAAAGTTATTCCAAAACCTAGGGCAGCAGAAAACTAAGTCTTTTTATCTTGACTGTTTTCGATTCTTTCACAGCCATTTTATTATAACAAATAAAAACCGAAATTAATTGTTAAATATACCTGAAAAACATATCTCCCTCTGGATTTAAAATTAAAATCCGCAAACAGACTCAACGCTGAAACAGGATATGCCAAATTGTGAACGAAAAATAAAACAGTTGGGGGAAAATGTTGATTTAGATGTGTTTGTGATTTCATATGAAATGTCAGTTATCATTATTTAGGTTAAATCTGCAAACAGAGACGTACTTCACTAAAAGTGGTGTTCTCTTCAAGCAACTCAGTTGAGTTATGATAGGCGCGTATCCAGGGGCGGGTCACGGGGGTCATGACCCCCCCCCCAATGCACGAACATAGGTACTTTTTTTTTAAATTAATAGTTAAAGTAAATACTTTAAATAAACAAAATTAAAAAATTAAACAAGAATTTAAATTCTAATATGATTAAAATCATCTCAATTATCAATTAATAACTATTAGTCTAGTAAATTAACCCCAGATAAACCCCAAACCTGGGCATCAAGTCTGTCCGGCAAACTTTTTTTTAATTTGCAGGTATTCATAGGTACATTTACCTCCGAAAATCTCAGCTACGTGGAATTTGTGGTGTGAAAATGGCTCTAGAAATCCCGAAAATCGGTTTTTCGACGATATCTGCCGAAATATGACCCTTAGAGCATTTTTGTTTAGAAAAAATGAAGAGCAGTTCGTTACCTACAAAAGTTGTCCCTATGATTTTTTTCGCTACACTAATATTTTTTGTAAAAACGGCGTTTCAAAAATTCGCAATTTTGAGAACCTCAAAAATATATATTCTTTATTTATTTAGCGTATGGATTTTTTACAATACCACAAGAGGAAACTGTAAGTAAATATAAAAATGTACAAAATGTAAATATGTAAAAAAAAATAAAAATGTAAAAAATGTATACAAAACTCTAAAGACATAACACATATCATATCATAGATCCTCTGACAGACTATACATTAATGTCCAAGTTGCACAGCCATTCGATATATTCTTTTTAATAATTCGCAAAATTATTGTGGTAAAAACGGAAAATTTGAATATCCTCCGAAAACTTGAATATCCTCCCCTTTTTGATAAGGCAATAATAACCAACTTTTTTTCACTTTTTGCACTTGATTAATAAATTTATTGTAAAAAAATCCAATTTGAGAAAGTTTGAAGGCAGAGTTGTTTCTCGTGCACTTAATAAAATACTTGATATATATATATATATTGATGAAAAGGTCAGAATGTGATGTTTTATTTAATACAATTTCTACCCCCAAAAAATTTTAGCACGAAAAGAAATAATCCTCAAAAAAAATGTCGATCTTTCATAGAGGTGAGAATATGAAAAAAAAAAAAAAAAGAAAAATGCCATCGACAAGGGGACAAGCTAAGCTTTTTAATAATGTGCGTTGAAAACCGATATGGTCCTTGATTATCTATTAATTCCCGATAGACCCAAGCATTTTCGAAAACTACGGAAATACAAAAAAAACGCCGTAAATTGCAAAGCCCTATTATCAAAAATGATTCGGTGAAATTAGTCTTGATAAAAAAAATATGAATAAATTTATAGGAGGGTCAAAATATCGAGCAAAAACAAACTTTGGCCTGGTTTTTCAATAATCCAGGGAAATAGATAAAAGGAAAAATTAAGATGATATTATAGCTACGGGTTCCTTCTTTCATCTGAACTTTGAATCATGAAAAAATATTAATTTTTACGTGATTTATTGAAAAATTTGTAATCCGCTTGGGAGTGTTATTCCTTTAGAGCGTGCTCTCTAAATGCAGGGCAGGAGCTAAAAATGGGGGTGCGTTTTGGAGCCGGTTATGTCGAAAACTATAAAATTTTTGACAAAAATGATGAGAATCATTTTTGTAGGTAATGGACTGATCTTCATTTTCGTACAAACAAAAATTCTCTAAGTTTTTGAGACCAATGGGCCAAAAAAATGGTGCCGGACAGACCTGATGCCTGGGTTGGCACCTTCGTTTATTGGACTATATTGTATGATTTGCTATTCTAAAAATGTCTGATGTGAATTTAAACTTTGTATAAGTAAATTAAGAAACGAAAATATATATTTTGTCGGTATACAGGGTGAGTCATGAGGAAATGACCATTAAAAAGTGTTTGCTCCCATTATTTATTATTATTATTAATTAAAAATGAAATGTTTGTACAAAAAATTAAATTTTTGCATGAAAAGTTATCTTTTTTGAAATCTATGGTTCAATTTGCTAAACTTTTAATTTATAGTCAAATTTGTTTTTTTTATTAGAAATTGAGTAATCGTGTGGGGAAAAGATAAATACGCCATTTTTGTTGTCTGTTTGTGTAAATTGTAAAATCCTTATTAAAGTTTGAAAAAACCATATACAGGGTGAAATTTTTTATATGAACCAAACAAACTATTTTTTAAGCCCGGACTTGATTTTTTTGGGGTTCAGTTTTCGAGGTTCAGTTGTACCCATACGCCCCCTCCACAATAAAAATAACTTCGTGACGCCCCCCCAAAACGGAAGTCTGGATCCGCCCCTGAGTTATGAAATTAGAGACAGACTTATGAGATAAATTCAACTACGAGTGGAATTTTATTCACAAGCAAAGTAAAAGGTAAAAAATCTGAAATTCGACAGAATTAGAGGAAATTGGCAAAAAAGGTAAGAAGTTGATCAGAGAAATTAATAAAGTTTAATAAACAGGAAATATTGACATCGAACGAAATCCCAAATCTGCTCATTTGAAAATACGTGCACAGCGTGATAATTTATATTTGACGTTTAACTGTCACATACACAAATCTAAAAATACAGAACTTGACAGGCCAATCAGAGTCAAGAGTCAAGTGTGGTTCATTTGAAAAGTGCGTGAAATAGTCGACAGTAGTTGAATCAAAAAGAGTTTGGGAATGGTTGATTTTGAATATTATTTAATCTTTGTTGTTGATGTATCATGCTTTAACAATATAGGGAATCGAAAAAACTCCAATGCATCACATTTTTCGAAATTAACGATTATGTAGGGACCAAAATAATTTCTTTATCTTTCGCTTTCTTCTCTGTATTTTTATTCTCCACTTTTAAATATTCTCTCACCGCCTTTAATGATTTCGATATAGATCTACCCTTTGTCTTCACAACTTCCAATTCAGTTATATTTTTTATAGATTCGTCTTCATCCTTTGTTATTTCATTTTATATTCTCAGAAGCTTTTATTGGTCCTTTTTCCTGCTCTATGTATTACTAGATTTATCAAAGATTCAAGTTTTTTCATGGTTGTTTACCTAGTTATTACTTTATTCTTAATCAACTGCATATTTTTCTTTGTTTTTCCATGAGCTTGCAATATCTCCAATAAAAATAAAGATAAATGCCCCACGGTAAGAAAAGAAAATGCAAAGGAACGCCGATAGAATCTTCTTGACGAATAACTTGTTAGCTTTAGATACCAATTTTGCTTATTCCAACTCTGATAAATGGCAATTACTGATACTCCGTCATTTAATTTATTCATTCGCCCACTTTTGTGTTTAAACCATTTGTTTGTTTTGCATTTTCAGTATTTAACTATGACGTATTTCTAGTTTCGATTTTTCTATTTACTCAAATGTACTTTTTCATTCTTGCTAATTAAAATCACTGTATATTTTATTTATAAAGGAATTATTCAAGCCTAACTTCTATTCTTTGGATATTTTACAGTGAATTTTGAGATATTTACAACAAAAAAGCGATTCTGAATATTAATCGCAAATGAAGACTAGTTCTAATTATCTACCAGAATAAAAATACCTGTTTTTTAAAAAACCATTTAACTCGAAATATCAGCAACAGGATTATTGGAATTTATCGTTCATTTTAGTACAACGCGAGATAACTATCAAGCAGACGTCATTATAATTCACTCAAAAACAATCGAGAAGCAACCGTATTTCACTTGGAAACAGGAACATAAAGGATATCTCAATATTGGTTCTAGTATCTGTCAGCCGAATTGAATTTACGCTTTGTACTTTTGTCAACAGTCTCTGTGTATCTGAGAGAATGCGGGACATTTATTTCAGACTTTCTAAAAACGAATTCACACCTAGTTGAGTAATCAAAGCAGTTATGGAAAATGAAAAACATTAAGTATTTCTATCACCTGCACAATGGTGTGATAAATTAATTTCTGAATGACAAAAGGCTCCTCTTTTAGAGATCAGCTTAGCAACTTTACTAAAGCCTCACCCATCGAAAACCCGACCGATCCAAAATGCGAACCAAAAAGGGTGGACTACCTGTCACTAGAAATGGTCCTATAATCATATATGTCTCAAGCAGAGACACCCTTTACTGTAGAATTGAGTTGAGCGCTCTTGCGAGATCAAAACATTCCGACTGCATATTAGGAATCAAAATATATATACCATTTCTTTTCATTCATATTTAGAATAAATTTGTTTTTGAGGAGAAATAAAAAAAGCTTCCTAAATCGTTTGGAGTCGCTGCTCGTACTACGATACAAATGGAAATGGAATATCCAATATTTTTTACATTAACGGCGGATTTCGAATTGTACACATTTATTTTATGGATTTGAAGGAAATGGAATGTTCTCGGAAAACAGAATCTATTTATACATATATACGATGTAATTTAATAAAGAATAATACGTAAATGGCTTTGAATTGTATGAGAATTAATATAACGGAGAGCTCTTTTGTTGATGTTTTTTTTTTTAAATTACGTCACAATAAGTTGTAGTATATAGGTGCAAGTGTATACAATGTATTTCTGGGTGATTAAAAAATATTTCTGAAACAGAAACACCAAAAAAAGGTTTGGGTTTGGGTAGACGATTTTCTTTCCAAATAATAATACTAGAGAAGGAACAAACTGCTTTTGAATACTCGAATTCTTGAAAAATTCATAGCTCGTTTTGGTGAAAATTTAGGGAAAATTATATTATGATTTCTGGATGAAATATGCAACCTATCGAAAAAAGTTTAACGGGAAAGTTGTAGATACTTAAAAAATCTAAAACTTTTGTATTAATCATTTTTCACCATAACCTCAAAATTATCGAAAAAATAGTTTAATTTCCGACCATCCACATTCTGCTAAGAATTTTTTTGTTTCAAAAAAGATTGGCCCTGTTCTATACACAACATACAGCAACTTATAAATCCTGTTGCTACTAAAAAACTTCTTTTTTTACCCTAATCCATTACATCTCAGACACAATAGGTAATCGATACCATATCTAGAAGTTGGTTTAGTAAAAATGGAAAGAACTTTCAAAAACTTAGTTACAGAAAAGTTTAATTAAATGTGCTTGGCATAGCAAATGGAACAAAAACTGGACGAGAAGTCACGTTAGGAACGTTGCCGAAATAAAAAATATTCCGCTAGATGGCGCGTCGCCTAGTAGAAGTGATATAGGATAAATAGTATTTCTTATAATAATTTTTAAACTTTTACATATATTGGTAGTCGATTAATGGATAATATCTAGTCACCGAGCTTCGCTCTTAATATTCAAATCTACATTTTTAAGCAGTCCAATGAGTATATAATTTAAGTATATTTATAACCTGACAAATTATTAATTAATTCGTGAAAATCACGGAGTGGGCGACATCTACTTGAACTACAGAAAGGTAGATAAATAGAAAGTTGATTGGCGATTGGCTTGAAAGTAGGCGGGAAAATTAAAAAAGCTGTCAGTGTTAATTTTCAATTTGCTGCAGGTGTTGTTGACGTTTATCAACTGCTTGTCACAGAGGTTAGTTAAATGCATTAAAAGTTGCCTAGTTTCTGGAGATTTTACCCTTTTAGGGCAACATCTACTGACGCTTGATCTTCGCGAATAGTCACGGCGGACAGGCCCCGTTTCCGGGACGGGCAACATCAGCGTGTAGGGCATAGTGGTTTCAGTGGGGTGGTTTTAGTGAGTAACCGTAAGGTAGTCTCACATTATCGGGGAAGGGAAGAACCTTTACCCTATGTGCATAAAGCATTTCCACCCGCCAAAAAAAAAAGATTAGCTTTAGGTTAGGTTAGATCTGTGTAATAAATAAATAAAAGTACGATACGTGTGACATTTTGACATTTGTTACATTCTGACAGGTGTCATATTTTGACATTTGTTCATTTTGACAGTTGTAACATTCTGACACGTATCACATTTTAACAGTTGTCACGTTTTGACAGGTGTCACATTTTGACAAGTGTCCATTTTAACAGTGTTACTCAACGTTCCTATAAATATTTACCTAAACCCATGATTTCTGAAATTGAATTGGCAACGTTGTATTTTCAACTTAGAATTTATGAGATGGCTGTCATTTGACAAGCAAATTATTTATGTCCGTCAAATGAACCTTTTCTTTTTTATACTTTTCAGGTTTATTCTGGTTATAAATTGCTACTTGGGCATTTGTAGAATAAAAAAATGTGAAAAATATTTTTCCGCGCAATAATTTCTATTGCTAAGTAAGTATATTGATTTTATCATGTTTTATAGCATCTGCGAAAATTTCATGAAAATCCCAGCCGGTCCCATTTTCTTAACGTTAACGTAGTTGTCAAAATTTGTAGGTCATTATGGATAAAAAGCGGCAAATTTAAAATTGAATTCTTTCAGATTTAAACGCCAGAGATTAAATAAAGTCAAACCTTTTTACTACTATACTATACAGAAGAAAGGAGTGCAGTATTTAATTTGCAGAACGTAGTACAGGTTCAAGAGGTAGAAATTTTATTTTTACCTCATCCTTCAATGCTTATTTGTAGTTAAAATTTAAATTTTAATACATCTGATTGGCCTAATATAGTTTTTGTCTAGATTTAATCTTGTTTCCATGGTTTTTACTGTAATAAACCTGTTATTTTGACAGATAAGTCAGACTTTATTTATTCATAGCCGTATCGTATGTATTTTAATTGATTCGGAATTTTGTAATAATATATATTTCAAAATGGCTTCATTCTAAAAATATTATCAGTCCTCCTAAATCCTTGAAGGCAGAATTATTAGTAATTCAAATTCAAAATTCAAAAAATATATTATAGATGAGATGGCCAGAGAAAAACTAATTCAAATTCTCAGATTGCCTCCGTACCACGCAGAGTTAAATCCCATTGAACTGATCTGGTCACAATTATTAAAAGGTTATGTTTCTCAAAACAATAAAACATTTAAATTTCCTGATGTGCGAAATTTGTTTTTGAAGGCATTTTCAGATGTAAATAGAGTACATTGAGGAAAATGCATTGATCATGTTAAAAAGGTGGAAAATTCATTTAGAAAAGTATATCCACTATCAATGGATAATTTAATAGAACCTATAATAATAAACACCAGAAAAGACAATTATAGTGATACCAGTAGTTTTAGTGAAGACAGTGACTTTTAAAGATAGTTCTTGAACTAACTTTTTTTTTAATCTTTGAGTTTAGGTAAGTACTGAAGCGTTACTTTTAATGCCAAGAGATTAAAAACAGTTTAATCCCAACATATAATCCTCCTTGTTATTTATTGGTTAAATTTAATTCGTTCAATGTTAAAGTGTCAGATACATAAGGTTTATTTTTATTTTTTGTAAATAATATAACTTCAAAATTTAATCTACGAAGTGGGTATATATATTTTATATGATGTGACCTTATTTATATTATAGAAACTTATTTTGCAAAGTACGCCTATGGAATGTGACGTTATATCCTCTCTCCTTTATAGTATATTACTATAGAAACAAGTTGCCGTTGCTAGGAAATAAAACTAAAAACTTAACTTTTCTTGTAAATATCTCGGAAGATCGAATTTTCACAGACATGAGACCTACATTTTTTGCCGATTTAGATAGGAATTAGTCTACCCTGAAAGTTTCATTGAATTCTGACGAGTGGATTTCGACATCCTCTGGACACACACACACACACACACACACACAAACCTTGCTCGTTTAATAGTATTTGATGTAACAACAACAACGTGGTCACTTTAGCTGGGATCAACGGCCAGGGAAAATTAAAAGGAAACCGTATAGCTGACTCTTGGGACATGGCACTTTCATAGGCTTATCGGTATCAGCTGTAGCTGAGCTACTAAAGAAGCACTCCCTTGACAAGTTTAAGGGTAGATGGGCCGATGAAACAGGCTGCAAGCTATCCAAGGATCTATTACAGTATCTGAACAGCGAAACAGCCAAAAAATACATGACTATGAACAGACAGAACCTGCGCACAGCCACAGGTATCCTGACTGGCCACTGTTATCTACGAAAACATCTCTACAGGATGGGGTTATCGGACACTCCACTGTGTAGAGGATGTGAACAGGAGGACGAGACTGTCGAACACATTCTTTGCGAATGCCCGACACTCTCACAAATAAGACATAAGACAACATGAGGGAGCTACCTTCAGGCGACGTCATCACTTACTTTAAACAAGTAGGCTGGCTGACGAGCTAGAAAGAAGGCTCAACCTCAGGAAGATGCACAATGGGCCAGATGTGGCCTACGTGCTGTGGGGTGGCCCACCCTTCCATCTTTACGGATACAGAGATGGATGTGTAAATAGACATATTGTAAACTCTACTAAAATAGAAATTCTTTATCAATTATTTATTATTTCTGGGTCATCTGTATTATCTACAAATTGTATAAAATTAGTATCATGGTTACCCCTTAATAATTCAATAAGAAAACTGAAGTATTAACTTTTGAGGCGCAATTTTTCAGAATAGCTGAAGAGGAAACTATTCTCAATCCAGCAGTTACCCATTCATATACTAACCATGTTCTAACGATACTTAGTTACTTTAATTACTGTAAAAATAGAACTGCGAACTGGAGACGATACCGCTGGCACTACAGTGGATATAAATATATAAACAATAAATAATACAACATAATTTTAAATAAAGTCAACTCTCGATGTATTGGTACTCCTGTTTTAGATTTGAAGAGTACCGCCTTTACTATAAACACAAAAATTAATTCCTGTGTGGGGTAGAAAGAGCTAGAGGTATACGATGAATCTACAAATAACATTCATCGCGTACAAATTAAATTCCTAAACTTTAGCCATAATTTTAGCTTCCAGCTACTCTCGTGTCTAAAATAAATCGAAAGGTGGCTTTGGAATGCTTTATGATATGCTGATTAAAATGTAACTGACTCTACTTCTAGCTCAGCTGATATAATAACAACCACCGGATATTCCGAGGTATTTCAGAAGTAAATTTAAGTAAATAATATTCAAGGAAAAATGCATTAGAGATTAGTTTTTTGCTCAGCCAGCTTTAAAATTGTTACCTTATTTATTTAGTTACCAATTAATTGCACCGACTACCAAAGTTCGAAAATAGTTCTAATAATATTAAATATACACTAATAATTAAAATATTAAAATGATACAATGACTTGATTGGTAAACAAAAGCGTCAAGCAGACGGTATTAAAATCAATGGTAAAACGATTAACAACCTTTGTTATGCAGATATGAGATCTGTAAGAAGAGACAAGCCTTTCATTTCTTGAACAGACATCGCAGTTGCCTTAAAATTACAATACAACGACAAAAATTATAATAATTTCAAAAACGCCTGAATATTCCATATACATCAGTATATACAGAAAAAATTTGTGGATAAATTCAAGTCCTTGGAAAGCTGGAAAAAGAACTATGGAAGGTAAGATTGAAGGTTGACGTGGAATTGGTAGAAGAAAGCATTCCTGGCTGAAAAACATGAGAGACTGAACAGATTTGGATACCCACTCACTCTTCAGAGCTACTCAGAATCGCCAGACGCAAAAATAAATTTTTGTTTGTGAAAGAACATCTGTAAATAAAAAAAACGAATTTAAAATAAATATTCTATTGAAAATGATTTTCGGAGAAGAGTTATCGATAAAAAAAATTAATTTTTTTATCGGAATCGTTTAAATAAACATAAATTGAATTAAAATTCATAAATATCGATTAATGTTTGCACTGCATCTATAACAGTGTTTGAATATGCTTTCATTAAACTCTACGAACCGAAATTGAATTTTGTGAATAAAAATATTTACAGAAATTGAATATGTATATGAACAAATCACATTTCTATCAAAAAACATTTATTTGGTATATTGTTCGTTCGTTTTACTAAAAATACGAATAAAATTAATTAGAGTTTTTATATTTTTATTATTTTAACTTTATTTTCAGACATTGGTTTGGTATATTCCTATAAATTTGGATATTTGAATTTCTCGAAAGTGATTTTATTTATTTCCAAACATTTCGGATGTGCTATATTCCAAATTTAAGTCGAATGTAGTGTAAAATTTATTCGGGATACCACAAACATCGTGGCTTGCACATGTATCATATAAATCACATACAAAACCTAATGTATATGTATACTATATAGCCCGCAGAATTCGGAATTATTTGCGGAGCGCAAAAAATACAAGAGAAAACGTACGTCTACGCATTCTGAACCAATTTTCTCCTTGTTTCAGAAAACGAACAGCAGCGAAAAACAAATCCAGCTTACCAAATTGGATTTTTCAGCCTCAGGATCATATTCCTGTATCGTTTCTATGGAGACGCCGATTTTCACGAAGGATTCAGACAGCAAGGACCTCACTGTTATAGGTAACCACTAATTACCTTGTTTTTGATAATAAGCTTGTATTTGGGCATGAGTTTGGAAAAGTTTTAATTAATTCATGAAAGTTTTAAATTAATTAATGCAATAAAACAATTGCTGAAATAACGTTTAAAGGAAACAGCATTTTGTTTTGTTGTTTATGTAGAGAGTTCTTATTACTTCCTGTTTTAGTTCTTTTCTATCTTCCTTCATCTCATTTGAGATTGCTGCTTTATAAATTTAAATATTTAAAAACATATATATTTCCCCATAATATATTTTAGTCTTGTAGAATCCGGAATAAGATATGGCATAACATCCTTGGAAAAGACATCTCAAGAAGTTGGAAGTAATTCAAACAAAAATAAAAACAATATATAATAAGAAAACAACTTACCCAACAGATTTAGTATATAATGAAAGTAAAATAATGGACAGTTATATGTTTTTAATTTATTGATCTACATTAATAAAAATACGAGTATTTTACACCATATACAACATAAATATCAGACTAGAAGTAACACTCAAAAAAAAGTTGAAACTTGTTCATTTAATAAGAGACGAAAATATTCTGAAAATGGATGTAAGAGCTAAGTTAATTTTTTTTAATTTTTTCGATTTTATACATAAAGAGAAGCTTGTAAAAAAAATTTCAATAAATTTGGGCTGGAGCTTCGCGAGATATGGGCATTTTTGGTATTTTTCAAGTGGATTGCTTCACTATTTTTTAAATATCTCCGGCTCTAAGAGTCGTGGAAAAATAAAATGAATGAGGAAGTAGAGTATCGATCCGTAAAATGTTTTTTTAAAAATGCATCCTAACCTCAAAAAACGAATTCGCGCACATTATTTTTTTTACTGAATTGGCAATAAATAACCAAAGAATCCTCGAATCTTCTTAAAAATTGAAGAAAATATGTACTTTTATGTCGGCAAGACATGGTAAAAATTTAAAAAAAATAAATGTATTGATCCAGCCAAAAACAATAGTAGAGAAGAAAATTTTATCTAAAAAAGAAGGATTTTGTTGTTACTTTTGTCTAAGAAAATCCAACATTTTATTTCTTTATTTAAAGTGCCTAATTTAGGGAATAATAAAAAATTCGATTTTCATTTTTTTCCAATTTTTTTATGTCCATACCATTAAGTTTGGCCCCTTTATCCCTTAAGCCATTTAAAAAAGATATTCGGGCCCTAAACCCCTTAAGCCTGCCTGTAAAAATATTTAGACCGTTTACTCTAAAGCCTGCCCATACCAGTAAGTTTGGCTCCTTTACCCCTTAAGCCTTCCTATGTAAAAAATAGTTGGTCTCTTTATCCCTTAAGCCATGAAAAAATAGTTGAGCCGTTTACCCCTTAAGCCTGTCCATGTAAAATATTTTGGCCCTTTACCCCTTAAGTGTAACCGTACCTGTTTTTCTCCATTTCGTTCATTATAATCTGTACAATGTCATTCATTCCCTTTTCCTGTTTCAATTTTTCTTTATTTTTTTCTCTTCTTTATCATGTTCATCCTTTGATTCTTCTTCTGCACTAACTGTGGCTTCATCTTTTTCTTCTATGATTATTTCCCCACGTTGGGCGCCATTTGGTTATGATATAACAATATATACACATAAATGTGGACCGCTATAAATGATATTTTTTCTTAACACTTTATCATTAATTAAGCTTTTTCTGACATCCTTATTTCAATATTAAAATAAACGATGCAGTGAATCATTTCAGTTAAGCCGACTGTTCTTTTAAATATTCCGAGGATTGCAAACTCCTTCATTAAATCGTAGACATTCCTTTTCAAAAATTCACGGTTGACGTAACAGAAAATTCCCAATAAAATCGCATCAAGCCATCCACCTGTTCAAGACGTACTTCAGATTCTTTTGTACGTTAGATTCCTGCAAAGGCCCAGTGGCGGCACACACTACATTTAACTTAGGATGACTTTGTGTTAAATTTGCTGTTAAAACTGTTAAAGGTGTTTGGGTGTTAAATTTAATGGATGATAAATGAAGCACGTTCTTTTTTGTCTTTTACCTTCTTCTTGGATATATTCGAGTTCATCTAACATCCATTTAAGTTATCGTTCTTGTTCTACCTCGTATATGAGTAGGGATTGCGGCTCTTTGGAGCACCCCCACACCACCACTTTTAGGCCCCTCCCCATTTGTCACCTGTCAGCAGGGTTGCCAACCCAGGTCCCACTTCTTTGATCAATGTAAAAGATTACTTTAATAATGAGAAATCACGTCTGAGAAATCTGTCCAATATGGCGGGTGTTTCGACTGTCGTCTGTTTCAATTGTCACTAGCCTACCCTACTCATATTTTATTTAATTTTATAATTATTAATAAAAAAAAGTTCGTTACAATTCAGAGAAAATTAAATTGATTTCATTGAAAAAAAAAAGATCCACCCCGTCACTGTATCACATTCTTTTGTATAAAGAACTGTTTTCTTGCTTGCTCCCTTTTCCTTTTGCTGCTTCTCTCTCTGTCTCGCTCTAGGAGCCGTAGCCTTCTTTGACTGGTTATTAAATTTCGGTTTTATTTCGCTCTTATTGTGTGGTTTTGGCAGCGTGTAAATCCTTATAGGTTTTGTACGTTGACAGCTCTACCTTTGACGGATAGGTTTGGGGTTGAGTCGTTTCGATGAACAAAATCGACGGAACTGACATTTTTTTCGGTCGCTTTTACTTTATCGGATTTCCAGGGGATTTTTTTCACCTGCGTTAGATATTAACAAGATTAATAAGTTATCCTTTTGTGTCATTTTTGTAGCAGTGTATTACGCAGCGACAGCAGTTCATTGGGGACTTTCAGTTGCTCTTGATACGTTATCCTTAAAATTTTGGTTAAAATTGAATATATAATTATTAAATGTTATTTGTTATTTGTGTCTTTCATACTCTCTTTCACCAGCAACATCAGAATAATAATTATTAATTTTTTCATCAATTTGTGCCGAAATTTTTTAATTTTTTCACTCCACAGTATTTTCAATTATTTTATAGAACCTCAAGACTACGATCCAGAGATTACGTTCAATAAAAACACCTACGAAATTGGAGAAGTATTGGAAGCTAATTGCACAACTGCCCCCTCCCGACCCCCGCCCCACATCACTTGGTTAATTAATAATGAAAAGGTGAGTTTTTTTATTTTAAAATACGGTTCAAACATCGATAGTGTTTGATAAGACTTATTTGTGTATTGATGGCGGAAACTGATACTTTGCCGCTAGAGACTGAAAGTTGCATGACGACATATTAACGTAGTGCGGAAAATTATACCTTTAACGGAATCAATATGTCTCTCATACTTACTAACATATATTTACTGCAATAATTTTGTAGTATATAGTTTTGACAACACTCTACTTCCATTAACTTTCATTAATTCTTCGCATAGTGAATATTTTGTTTATTTATGTTCTTAAAACTGGCTCTAACTGTAGTTTTCATCATAAGAAAAATTAAAATACATAATATAAAGGACCCCGCACCATTCTTATGGAAACGGGAACACCGTCAAATTGTCTGAATTTTTTATTAGTGATAGTACTTGATGTCCTGATCAATAGTGTCCATGAGCCCAATCCTATCCTATGGCTAGATTTCGATATACAGGGCGTTAAATATCAAGATCCCGAAATTTTAAAATGTGTCCCAAAAAGTCCCTGCAAAATATTTTTAAAAGTTTCTGGCGGATATAGGTAGTCAAAATACATACGTAATAAATAAAATCAAAATATATTTCCTTACAGGGCGATTCATGTTTCCACACGCCTTTTTGTTCAAAGCATGTATTTTTAATATGCAGAAATACCCAAATATCGATAAAAAAGTCACCGTCAAAGATTCTGAATATTGGATATAATGTAGATCTTGACGTGCTCGTTCAAAATTGTAATTGGTTAAATTGATCCTAAATTGACCATAGGATCCTATGGCTTGTTTTCGAGAAATTAAACGATTAAACTGTAAAAATATCAATTTTTACCAATAGCAACTTTTAGTAATAAAAAATAAACGAAATATTGTAAACTAAATATTTTTACACACACACAATTATTTTGGGAAAAAATATGATTAAATGGGGTGTGGCTGTAAATTTATATAAAATAGTGTCTCTGGGATAAAATTAAATATAAATACAAGAATTTCAGAAAAACAAACAGGGATTTTTGGCGAATTTTTAGCATAAATTATTAAAATCCCCATTAAAAATCTGAGAAAGTTGCAACAAAGGAGTAATTAAGGTTAGGAGGAATATAAACCAATGGAAAAGAAATGGCAAATTTTGAGTACTAAACAAGAAGTTTTAAGTTATCATAAAGAAAAACCAATTGGGAGTCATCAAAACAAACGAAAAAAAAAATTCGAAGAATTTTGGCAGGAAATGTGAGTTAAATTTTAAAAAATTGACTCAAATGGGGGAGACTACAAATGAGCACAAAAATGTTGTTTTGGGGGCAAGAAAAATCTTGCTTTTTAGAGGGAAAATTACCTAAATAAATTACGATTTTTGCAAAATTTTATGCAAAAAAATTTAAAATTGCGGCGTAATATTAAATATAAATAAAGGACGCTACTGTTCGCGTTTTATCTCCTATTTGTCATAAAAAAACGAGCTGACTCTGAACCTAAACTTTTTTATGATCCACAAGTGATAACCTTTACAACCAAAACATCATTTCTATTGTTAGGATTTCATTTTTCCACCTGAATCAACAACAATAGTATCCTGTTGTCATTGTCAGTGGCCACCACCGATGGGAGGCTCTTAAGATGGCGGCTAGAGTCGTTATAGGAGTAGAAGGCTTTCCTTTATTGAGCTTTGAGTTAGAGCATCGAGAGCTGTTGAATCTCCGATCGGAAAATGGAAAAAGTAACTGTGTGTCGTGGGAATTAAGAGCCTCGCATGAACTTTTAAGGTATCTCGTACGAGGCGAACTTCGAAGGTTCTAAAAATATAACATTTTCTTTCATTTTTAACAGTATGTAAATGTAATACGTTGAAAACGGATGAAATATTATGGTACAATATAGTAAATTGGGCAACTAGTGTGAAAGTTTGTTGCACGAGCCCGTAGTCATTTCCCCACGTGTTGCATACTATAATTTTTCTACGACTACCATAGAAACAACATTAAAATTTGCCGACAAAGTACTTTATCTTTCAACATTAAGTGCCCCACTTAACGAATCCTAAGAAGTCGAAACAAGCGTTCTTTTGATAGGATTAAAATAAATAAAATTCCTCATCCCTTTTTGTAAATAAAAAGCACGTAAAATGTAAAATATTTAACTCTGTTACGTTGTCCCGTAATTAGTTATTGCCCGGAACGTTTGACTCACAATCCTGGGCGAAATTCCTTGCACACGGGAATATGAAGAGAATTTTGTTTCAATTAGAAAACTCAAACGCCCACGATGTTATTGTAATTATTTCCGAGTGTCTCCTATAGTTTCTTTCTCCTAATGTTCCAATTACTTTGAATAGTATGGAAGCTTAAGGAAAAAAATTTACAGGATTGATCTGCCTCACTTTCTATGAGTTTTCTCAATGATTTTGATTGATTGATAAATTGGATCGCAAAATCAATATTAAGTCATAATTATTTTGATAAAAGTAATTATTAATTTTTTTCTTTCCCGGCCCCTCGCTACAGGGAAAGTATTATGAACGCGCTAAAAAAAATTGAGATAACGACGGATTAAAACGATTTCCAGATGGAAGTCTGTCCGTCTGTCTGTGTGTCTGTGTGTCTGTCTGTGTGCCTGTATTCTTCCACGATAGCGTCCGCTGGGTATCGGATATTTGGTTGAAATCGCCCCACCAGAGGGCGCAGTAGCCCTATGTACATTACAAAAAAAATAAAAGACCTAAAGTTTTTATTTGGTATTTAGGTGCCTTATTGGCTTGTACATAAATCCTGAAATTTTCATTCCTTAATTTTAAAACTAAGCAATGGAAAAAAAATTTAAAATTTAAAATCCAAATGACATTTGACATGTCAAAGAAAAAGTAAACAAAATTCCGACCCTAAAAAATTGTTTTACTTTTTTTTGACATGTGAAATATTTTCCTTTTATAATATTTCAACTGTCATTTTTACTTTAAAAAAACTCGAAACGAATATTTTTTTGGGATACCAAATATCATTTGATTTGAAAAATTTTAACACCAAATTAATTTTTTTAATTTTTATTTTATAACAACAGATTTTTTTGTTTGCCGCAAGGACTCGGACTATCACCTCCTATAGTTTTCTTGTTTTGAAATCAAACAATTGAAAAAGATAAGGTTGAAAGACGAAACGCCCAAAGAAGAAATAATTAACAATCTGTGTATCTTGATGCACTCGTTATTTTCTTTTGTGTAACTTTGAGATAGAAAACTTTGTTAGAGTACACGAAACTATTAAGCAATTAGTTTCTCCCTAAATTCCTCCAGAGAAAATAAAGAGATTGTTGTGAACAAAAATATGTATCTTAAGGATTTTATTTTAAAAGTTTTCAAAAACTTTATTATTACGAGAAAATCATTTTATGATTCCAAATTCTGCAAACCAACATCGCATCTCGAAACTCTTTAAAAATGCGTTTAGTTTTATCTTTCATGGGTAGATTGTTTTCTATAAAAAATGTTGTTGAAGTAATAACGTCGCTTTTATGTTTAATATACATACATTTTTTTAGTAGATTTGTTGCATGCTCAACAGATGTCATTTCATAAATAATGTTAGTTATTCGTGTCAACAGCACTACAAAAACATAAAGATAAGGGTTTAAGATTATTTTGTTAAACTCAATAAATCCTAAGTGGGTTAGAGATGGATATGTTAAATGCGAAGTGTAAAAATAAATAAAACTCAAGAAACAAAGAAAGGAGTTTTTTAATAATTTATGATCATTAAAAATTATAAAAAATCGACCGCCAACCTTAGATTTAATAATCTCTATGTTAATAGCAGTTATTTCTTTTGAGTGCTAAACAAATTTTTAAAAAAAGTGATTTCCAGATTTTGCTATTATGTGTTATAGTGTTATAGTGTTACTTGATTTTCTTCTAGTACCTTATTCAGCTCTTTATACACAAACTATGCGGTTAGAAAATGAATGCTCACTTGTCTATTTTTATCTGTTTTTCTAGTTGCAACGTTAGCTTTTTGTAATGAAGTCCGTCCGACATTTTGATAACCAAAAACTAGCTTCTGGTACCTCGACTTGAAATCAGCCATTCTGTCTTAACCCAAATGTCAAAAGTTGTCCCTATAATTTTTTTCGCTACACTAATATTTTTTGCAAAAACGGCGTTTCAAAAATTCGCAATTTTGAGAATCTGAAATTACGGCGCTTCCTTATCATAATTCGCAAAATTATTATGGTGAAATCCCAAAACTTGAATATCCTCCCGTTTTTGTCTGAAGACAAAAGTTAAGGCAATAAAAATAACCAATTTTTTTCACTTTTTGCACTTGATTAATATTGTAAAAAAATCCAATTTGAGAAAGTTTGAAGGCAGAGTTTTTTCTCGAGCACTTAATGTGAAATACTTGATATATATATATATTGATGAAAAGGTCAGAATGTGATCTTTTATTTAGTACAATTCCTAACCCCAAAAAATTTTAGCACGAAAAGAAAATAATCCTCAAAAAAAATGTCGATTTTTCATAGGGGTGAGAATTTTCTCAATTTTCCGGAAAACCAAAAAATATGAAAAAAAATGCCATCGACAAAGGGACAAGCCAAGCTTTTTAATGATGTGCGTTGAAAACCGATATGAGCCCAATCGGCTATTTTCCTGCCCTTTCACAAATTCCAGACAGCTGAGATTTTCGGGGGTGAATGTACCCATGAATACCTGCAAATTAAAAAAAATGGTGCCGGACAGACATGATGCCCGGGTTGGCACCTTCGTATATTGGACTATTATTTTTGGTTCTAAACGCTCCGCTTCATTGTTCTTACAGAGTACAATGATTGTGCCAAATTCAATAATTATTAAGCTCTGACAAATTCGTTTTATAGCACAAATAACATTTTTTGCATTTGCATTGTAAGGGGCGCCAAAACTCCTTCTTGCACACACAACATTTTGCTCTTAGGCCGGCCCTGCACTTATTACTAATACTAAATTTGAAATTTTTGTACTCTTAAGTCGTCTTTTAGTATTATATAGATTGAGAAGCATAAACATCTTGATATTGCCGGTCTCAAATTTGCTCATTCCAAACTTTTGGACTTACCTGTACATCAGCGGTGTGTTAAATATCTCTATCTATTGACCAGGATACTTTTATATATTTTGCATCAAATTCTTTTCTTATTTTATGTTACTAATTATGCAGTGGTGTTTACAAAAATTGTTCGTTTTAAGAGCAAACCGAAACCCTTGAAAAATTTTAAAATCATTCTAAATTTTCAGGAAATTTTCAGGAAATACTAATAATTACAAAACTTAGGGTGTATTTATTTTGTTAATTTTAAAGGGAAAACCACAAAAAGAAGAGTCCGCGCCATTCTGTATTAAATCTATGAAAATTTGCTCCCATTTGTTTTAGTAAATATCCCACCCTTTTCTTAAATATCTTTGCATAGTACTGCCTCATCGTCTCTCGAGAAACATTCCATCGCCAAGTGTTCCCAGTGGGACACATATAAATACAATTTTATATTAGAAAATCCTCATAAAATAGAAGTGAAATTTGCTTTTCACAAGAGCTCCGGATTGCTCTTAAGTTTGCTTATAACTAATCTAGAGTAAGAATACCATACCATCCCATCTCTAACATAACACGAATCAAAAAAACTCGATATAATCATTGCCTTCTCGCCCCTGCACCGTTGTGTGGTAAAAATGAACCAAACAACGCACGCTAAAAAAGATATGCGTGGAAATGTGAAAATATATTCGGGAAAGCATCGAACTGTAAACTTTAATACACCGATCATGGAAAATTCATGACACGCCAAAGCGAGAATAGGGTCTAGACTCGGCCGAAACTGTATCGAGTTTTTCTTGTAGTTATTTACTACACCCTTCATCGACTATGGCAAATTGATAAATGAAAACTGTTGTTGGATAAGGATAAGTAACATATTAAAATTGCTGCCACATTTATTTCATAAGTTTTAAGTTGTCTGAAACTGAAACAAATTTCAGTTTAAACTATTCCATTTAATCTGACAGGATCTGATAATTGGAAGGATTTCGAAGGAGCAAAAAAGGCTAAAATCTAGGACTATAACCAAAAAAGATCGAAAATAAGCATTGATGACTCAAAGGACATCTGAAGAAACTTGGATTACTACAAGAAGATGAGTGAAGATTCTGTGAGGAGATGGACCTTGAAGCCACTTTAAAAACCAGATTTTCCTTATAGCGACACATGGGAATTTTTTCCTTCTCTTTCTAAAATCTCCAATATCGCAGTGCAGTTAACTTTAAAATGAAAGTCATTTGAATTAGCTGTCTAAGGAATATTTATTCAATCGTAATCAATTTTCTAATTAAACTTCCTTCCCTCTTGGGCATAGAACCCAGAAAGTTTTTAATAAAAGAGATAAAGCTCAAAAACTATAACGCAAAACAAAAACAATACACAAAATTAAAGTAATTAAAAACTTCCCCATCTTGATGGCGAAATTCCTGCCGAAAACTCTAAGAAGTTCCGCAATAATTCTTACAATTAGCCGTAATAGAATGGATTCTTTGATAATGAATGGCATAGTGCAGAAAATTACATTGAATATTATGGATAATACATTTTGAACTTTCCGCAAAATAGTTTTCAACTTTACCGAGGCTAATATAGTTATTTCAAAGAGATTACAAATTAGCTTCAAATAATGCCCTGTATATTTAATTCTTTTGACAAAGCTGTTCTTCAAAGCAATTACAATAATATAAGTGCTAATGGATCTGGCTGTAATCCTTTTTTAATATGAACTAATGTTGTCAGCGTTAATTTTAGAATTTAGAATCTAAGACACTTTTTACAATTAATTTTAACTTGATTACTTCGTTCAAAATGTATGTCTTTAAGTAATGCCTTTGAGTAGAGAAACTCAATTAAAAGAACAAACCAAACAGATATTAACAAAGAGTAATATATGAAAAGAAAAAAAAACCGGTTGAAACTACGCCTCGAGACTTTAAAAATAAAAAAATTGAGAAAGAAAATTAGAAATATCAAGTAAGAAATAACGAATTGCTCAGACTCTAAATTCGTTTTCTCTTGGTTCAGATCCGGATCCAAAAAAATGTTCTTAGTTTTATATTCGTGTTTTTTCACTAATAACTTAAACATTTTTCTTCTTTGTCGGACAATATTTCTTATTGACTTTCAACGTATTTATATTGCTCATATTAAGAGACATTAGAAGCATAATTAAAATACGGTTAAAAAAACCATGGCCTTCCTAATACATCAAGTTTAGGTGAACCAGCTATGCCATAGCTTCTATTTAAATGATAAAAATAATTGGCTAACATTAAAATATATCGCGTTTGTCACCCTTACACAGCCAACTGTTAATATTTAACTGGATAATTAATAAGGCCGGTGCTGTTCAAGTTTCCACGTCACGGCTAAAACGAATGAATTTCTTTTAATAATACCCTCTTAAATTTTGTTTCTGCTCTCCGCAAATTAGCACAAAAGACGGACAAAGCAGGGCATACCGGGACCTCACTACCAGCATCCCAGTACTATAGACTGGTGGGAGAACATTTATTTTTATTTCGTTCACGGACATTAATTTACTTTTTCACTTGAACCAGCTGGGAGTCGGCAATCATGGCGAGGGAATCAATTAGAGTGACTTTTCATACCCCAAAGGGAATAACGGATGAATATTTGACCGTATTTTTTGCTCTATTGTTGAGACCTGGAGAGGCAGGTGCGAAACGAAAGTGATTTTCCAAAGAACAATACGTGTCATTTGGATATACGAGCCCATTTTAGGTATTGGATTTCTTTAAAGTGGACACTTGGGATGAAACTGGAGGCTGTTTCTGAAAAATGAGTGTTTTTTGGAATTGTATGTTTTGGTAGGAGAGTGGAATAATTAATATTAAGTAGTTTTTTAGGTTATAAAGCCGGGAACTGACTCAATAAAATACGAGTTTTGATGTTTTCATGGATTTTCCAAAAAATAATTTTATTGACAGTTTTAATTTGTCCGTAAATTGTATACAATAGAAGCAAGTTTTGGGCTTAAATAAAATTACTTTACCTTCGGCCACTATAGAAAACAGTCAAAAACACATGACAGACAGCCTCAGTATATATCTCGTTACGCACGGTAAACACATCGCACGGTTTTGGTAAACAAATCGCACAGTAAGTAAGCGGAACATTTAATCATTCGCAAGTAGGTAGTGATCGCGTAATCTCCCGTCATCAGCGTAGTCATAGCAACTGTCAAACTGTTTTGAAAGACAAATAAGTTCTAATTAATGATTATAAGATACATACAGTGTAAAAAAGAATCCCTACATTTTCAATCTGTCAAGTGATAGTGAGGCGGGAATCTATTAGATTTGAAGAGAATTTTGTAAATTTGTTCGAAATAAAATTGTTAAAAAAATGTAAAGATGCAATAAAATACAGGGTATTCAATTTGAAGAAATTAAGTTATAAGTCCAGACTTTTTGGCACACTGTATATGGCCGTAGGTAAAGTACAGGACGTAATGCGTGTTGTAAAGCAATTACGCACTCATAGAATTACGCACTCGCCGCTACGCGGCTACGTGAGCCATTTTTACAACACTTGTTACGTAATATACTATTACTTTCAAATTAAAATATATACTCCGGGCAAAACCTGAACAAAATATTTTTAACAAATTGTTTCCTCTAAAACTTTTTTTGCACTAAATTTTTTTCTGACCTTAATTTTTGTTGAACAGGATGGTGGTGAGACTGGACGTTTAGGTAACGGTTGTAGTGGGTTACTTTAGACGGAATTTTTACAATTTTATAGACCGCGGAAATCTTTTTGAACTTATATATAGATCTACAACAGGCATGTCAAACTCATATGATATTGCGGGCCACATGATCTATTTTCTAATAAGTTGGGGGCCGCATGTTTTTACTGTTCACAAAAAACTAATGCATTAAATTGAACTACATACAAATAAAAACAAAATTTACTTTTAAATAATAACACATTTATTTATTTTATTATTTATTTATTTAGTTTTGAGAACGCAGTTATTCCAAAAATCAAAAAAAAAAATGATGACCATGATGAATTGAGGTATTTATATTTATAATCAATTGTAGCGTCAGTTACAAGGAACAACGTTCATTAGTTTTTGAGGTTAAGTTTTAGATATTCAACAAGGAGGTTAATGGCTAAACTATAATCTCCCATGAGTTATCTCTTCAATATAATTGGACTAAGAATGATATTAGGTGAGTTGTATTCTTAACGTTTTCCATACAAATGTAATTTCTAACAAGGAAATAAATGATTTCTTCTATTCTAATTGTTCGTATGTTGTTTCCTTTATTTTATTTAACATTTGTGATATTTTTAACTTTTAAACCAAAGAATTGTTTTATGTTGTTTCCTTTTATTTCATGTTATGTATATTTTATTAAATAAGTATAAATAAACTAGATTTGCATCTTTTTCCAGTTTTTTGTGATATTTTTCTATGAATTCAAGTTAATTTTGGTTCGATTGCTTAAGGGAAATTTGGACTTTTTTTTCACTCAAAATATATATAACTTCATTACTTTTCAAAGAAAAGGCAGTCAGTAAATATGTATAATTCATAGTGGGCCAACTCTCTACGTAGGAAACTTCCATTGCAATATTTCTCCTTGACCATCAATGATTTCCATTGTTTTGCCTTCAGATCAAAAGACACTGTTTACCAGCATTGGCCCTGATCTGGCCAACATATTCTAGGCCGTCATAAGGCCGATTAAAATTGTTTGCGGGGAAGATATAAATTAATAACGAATACCCAAAATCCATATTGATAATAATAATTAATTCAAGTATTGTCGCATTTTCAATGAGAAAAATACCCTTTGCAACTGTTTCCAAGGTCGGCCGATGCAAGTTTTTTGCTATTTTGTCGCCTTTTTAAACATCGTTTGAAGATGATATAAAGTGGACTGTATAACTTTCGTTTTTCCAGAAAAACTCGAAATAAAACACACACGTTACGTACAAGTTTATTAAACTTTTAACGATTGAAGAAAAACGTAACAAATAAAAACACTACCAACACTAACTAGTAACAATAAATAAACATTTTGTGAAAAGAAATATTTTTACGTTAAACTAACGGAGATGAAGTCAGTTGAACAGTCAAAGCCACACTGGTAAAATAATTTTCTACTCCGCGATTCTAAGCGTTTAGTCTCACAGTTGTGTTAAGCCCCGCCCAGATTGGTTACGTTCAAGAATGCGGATACGTGAAAGAATTCGGTGCAGGTGTTCAGGAAACGGAAGTTTGAAATGTCTAAATGGAGTTCGTCTATCTCAAAGTTGGCGATTTCGTCTCACTTCGACACTATGTCGAATGAAAGATTTTTAACTTTATTTTATCGTCTAATTCAAATATATCTGGCGAGTTGCCAGTAGCGCGGTTGCCAATACTGATTGTCGGTGGCGCGGTTGCCAATTGGTTTATTAAATATAAATGAAATGAATTATGTTTAATTTGTAATTGGAAATTAAACAAGTATTAACCATAAATACAAAACCTACGAGCCTTGCCATCTAGTTCAGTCACCCAGTATAGTCACCATTTATTTATATCATAATTTTTCCTTCTTTTTATATTCAACAGTAACCTAACACAGCGTTTAACTGAATTAATCTGATTTTAGTTGATTACCGACAAGGAAAGAAGGCAATTATATTTCTATATATATCCTCGCATGCCAGTCGGAAATAACTAGAATCAACATGGCATATCAAATAGATTAAGGGGGTCGAAAAAGAAGTGGATGAAAAATGTTAATTGTTTCTAGAATTATTTACCCGCTGTTCTAAACGACTGATACTATTAATTTACCAAAAGATATGGCAATGTTCGGTCGCCTCGTTCTGATACCAGAGGATCGTATATATCCTAAAACAGCGCTTGAATCGAATTTAAATTGGTTTACTCAGATTAAAATGTTTTTATATCAGAGATGTTCGTAGTGAGGAGAATTGGGGGAGATTTCATTCCAATACTGGTTGATTTTGGTAAATTGACACCGATTTGGAAGTTGATGCATAATTTTTCATCGATTTTGATTAATTTTTATCCTTATATGCCCCAGTATTTATAAAATTCAATGATTGTATTTAACGTTACTATTCGTTAAAAGAGTCGTTAAGATTTGTATCCTTTTTTCTTTTATTTACTATTTTATTTTTATTATTAAATTTTTTTGTTTGAAAAATATTCTAAATCTAAAGCAGATGAAGGATAGTCCCCAATATGCAAACCTGCGGTATTCTCGATTTTTATTAGACGAGTACAACTAACTATTAAAACTTTATTTCAAAGGAAACAAGGAATAAAAACGTTTGAATAACGAAGACTTAGGAAGATCTACGTGTTTTTCAACGATGCTGCCATTTATCAAACTAACAAATAAACGTTGGTCCAAGGTCCAACTGAAGACACCAAAAAGTATCAACCGTGCTGCCAAGCCAAAGACAAGAGTCTCACTGAGCTTAGGAAAACAAGTGACGATATTCCAGGCAGAAGTTGCAGCAATACGTCACTGTGCAGAAGAGTTAGCAAGACAAGAGTTTAAAGAAAAGACCATTGCCATATACTCTGACAGTCAAGCGGCTATAAAAGCAATCAGCTCCATGCAAGTTATTTCCAAACTTGTATGGAATTGCCTAAAAATCCTACAAGAGTTGGGCAGTCAAAACAGACTGTCTTTAGCCTGGGTACCTGGCCACACGGGTTATAAGGGCAATGAAGGGGCTGACTCACTAGCCCAAAAAGGGGCAAGACGTTCCCCGATTAGCCCAGAACCTTTCTGTGGTATATCGAAAGCGCTGAGAAAAATATATAACAGTACCTGGATGAAAAAGAAATCTCGACAAAGAGTTCATTAAAGAACCATCGCCAAAATTTACAGAGTACCTACTAAGCCAGGTCTCCTGACAGGGCACTGTAGACTCAACAAACACATGAATATGGAGGTTCTGCCAAGAAGATGAGGAAACCTCAGTACACATTCTGTGCTATTGCGAAGCTCTGGCAAGGCTAAGGTTTTCGACGACTGGGGAGGAAAAACCACAACCCTTCCAATATAAGGAAGACCTAAGGTCTGGCCTATGGAGTCTAATAATAAGGACGGGTACTCTAACATAACATGAGGACACATACAATAGATCTGCAAAGGTCGCAGTGTAGAGGCTATTATAAGCACATAAGCCCCATACCGAGGGGTAAACCGCGAGATCCATTTTGGTGTACAGACCTCGTCCATTAGTAGCCATTGCTCAGCCATTACTAGCCATTAGTAGCCACTACTCAGCCATTACTAGCCATTACTCGGCCATTAATAGCCATTAGTAGCCATTACTAGCCATTACTAGCCATTAGTGAGCCATTACCGGCCATTACTAGCCAATAGTGAGGAGCCATTACTAGCCATTAGTGTACAAAAATTTAACTCGGGGTTTACCCCTCGCCTCATACTAATCTACAACGAAGGTGGAATTTTTTGAACCATAAAAATTCCATAAAAGGACCATGGGCGTAACAAAACTGCCTAAGGATGTGAAATAAAATCACACTTGTTCCCAAGAACAAGGACATTAAAAATATCCTACACTGCACTAGCGTCTGTCGAACTCTAATCGACCGTTCTTTATTTTTGCTCTATCTATACGATTTTAAACATCAGCAAACTTTATAGGAAAACTAGTTTTGAGTTTTGTACATATTTAAATAAATCAAATTTTGGTGTTTCGTCAATAATGTATACATAACTACGTGGCAATTGGTAGAATTACGATTAGGTTTGAACTAACGAGACTCGACGCATTTGTGGTAAAATAAATTGATTTATATGTCCACAATATAGGCATACTATTCTAATTACTCATGATATATGGTATCGAACAACAATATCGAAATATAAAGCCACTTTGTGCAGTAACGGCCTTAACAAAATCACGTGTAAGTATAGAATGTCTAGTTTTTTTTGTGGTAAAAAAATGTATACAACGACATTCTACTGGATGACTCAATTATTCCGGTGCTTTCCCAAATTTTCTGTTGGGATTATATCTGCAACATTTGTTTATTTAGTTTAAGCTAACTATCGACCATCTCGTCTAACTTTTGGTTGCTGGGACGAGCCTATTTCTTCTAGACCCTTTACTCATTCTCTTACTGCGTGTTAACTTAGATTGGTTTGATTATTTGGGTAAAGTACCGGTTCTTGGGAGGGTATCTTCTCTCAACTCTTATCTGTCGTTTTTCGAAGGCTAGTATTTTCTTTCTCATGATAGTTGAAATGTCTTTGATCCATTTTCTTCATAGATTGAGCCTGATACACTTCTCTTTTAGCTCTAGTTTTCCGAGCTGTTTACATTTTCGTGAATCATATCATAATCTTTATTATTTCAAAACAAACATAGATAGAGCTTTAGTTTTTGGAAGGAATGTAAAGAAAGGTTGTATAAATGTTTTATTGTAGCCCGCGTTTTAATATCTTGAATGATTGAACACAGTCGAATTGGCCCCTCCAGGACGGACGACGCCACGAACCTGTAGCGCGACCGAAGACGTGTTAAAGCTTTATTGTAGCCCAAAGTATTTATTTAAAGATGACTAAAAGTAAATTTTTCGTAAAGAAGTAATTTAAACATAAAAGACTCTAATTTAGCTTTAGCCTTACAATCTTTTTGTACGTTTTCTCTCGTTGGATCTTTTGAAGAAGATTAGAGACATTTACGTCATCGAATCCGAATATTTCAAAGTAAAATAGGGAAATGTAAATTTGTACTTATCGAAGCACTGTCACAGTTTCAACAGGCGAGCAAACGTTGCAAGTACAATTCCATTATTTAGGAGAAAACTAACTTTTCACTTAGTTGTTGAAGTTAAGACAATCAGACAATAGCGCCTCAATTCATTCATTAGCTAAAGCGATGTAAATGTCTTTTCCTTAATGTGCTGAATAGTTTTAGTTTAAATTGGGACATTGTTGAGAGCTATCATGGGCGGAGGACGAATTATTATTTTTTCTACTGGACTTTACAACATCTTTATACAATTTTCTATTCTATACGAGTATTTAAAAGCTCTTTGGAACAAATCCACCTCATAAAAAAAACCCACGGACCAAATTAAGGACATTTTTCAGGCCTCCACGAAAATCCAACTTAATTGTATTTGTTTCGAATTCAAAATCTAATTACTGGATTATTTCTTTCAGTTTTCTATCGTATCAGACTAAAATTAAGTCAATGCTGTCACTATAAGCGAACAACGTGACTTGTAGACGTTCAGCGATCTTGTCAATTCAATCTGATAATGTACTCATCATATATTTTAGTCAGTCTTTTGGTGTGTCTAATAAATCTTTATAATCCGCCACTGGTCTGGAATTCCTTGTGACTCTATCCGGAGTATTATTTCGCGATCACGTCCGTCTCAAAGAGAGGATTAGTGTCCCAAAATGTACAGCGAGAAAGCTAGAAACCAAAGTGGAAGTGAAATCCAAATACAAACGTTGGAGAGTCAAATTAGAATAAAGATCATATGCATGCATAATAGGTATTGTATAAAATTGATAAGCAGCAGGAATATTTAAAACAGGAAAATGTAACATAATCGAAGGAGCTACTACAGATAACAAAACATGAAACTTCTGACTTAGCAACAGTTCTTTCTCTCTCAATAACAAGGTGAATTTCAAAAATCTACACATAAAAAGTGTGACGAAATTTGAAAAAACGAAGCCACGATTGAATAGGAAAGAATCACGGAGTGGGCGACATCTATCATTGATCATTTGAATGACTCGAGGGGTGAACAATAAATTTTGTTTGCATGGGCGTAATGTGAAGTTCAAATTTAATTTAAGTTATTTGTGCATTAAAAGTGGTATATTTGAAAAGTGTTTTGTGAAGAATTATTGTGAATAAACCATACAACGAACGATCTAAAAATGCAGAGGATTATAAAAGGCGATATGGAGATAAGATCACGAAAAATGTGCTGTGTTCCACAATGCTCTCCATATGGCAATTCGGTCATATCTTTCCTTTGAATCCCAAAGAAATCAAGAAATGGAAGATAATCTTGAAGATAGGAAAACCTATATCAAAGTATATGTTTGTTTGCAGCAAGCACTTTGTGAAAGACGATTTGTTTAATGGTAAGTTTGATGAAGGTTCTTGCAGAGACTTCCACATATAATTTTCAATTCTCTTGTCATTTGCTATCACATTCTTTGAATTTATTTGTAATTTTACAATACAGTGACTTCAATAACACAGAGAAACCGTTTGAAAAATGGATCTCTTCCTAGCCAGAATCTTCCAGTACTCAAACACTAAGGAATTAAGAAAGAAGTAACCAAAGTAGGTGAGAAAGGACTCAGAAAATAATAACTTTCATTAGATCATATTTAATTCATTTCAGGCTTAGGCAGAAATCAAATGAAAATGAAATGCAGGCCAAACAACATGGAGATGAGCAAGTTGGAGTAGAATTATCAAGTGAACATGATGAAAGATGGAAGTTTATTATTGTTATAAAAAAAACGTATTTTTGCTTAGCCAATCATTTATTTAATCAATAAACATGTATCATCTTATTGAAATATTTTTTCTTTCCCCCATTTTTGTGTCAATTCTATGCAACTCGCTGGTTCCAACATCTCAAATCTAAAACATGAAAGAGACAAGTTGAACATTATCTTCAATAATTACTAACCTGTTGACATATATTACTGTAGCAATGATATGTTTGCAATTTCCTCCTAATGATTAAGGCCTAATCCTGCTTTACAGGAACATTGACAAATCTAGGTATCATTCCGTTTTATGGTGATTTCATGTGTTCATATTCTTTTGATGATTTTCTCATTGGAGCCGTCAGTTCCACATAAAATGATGTGACAAGCCTTAAAAACCTCTTCACCTTTCTTATTTGCCTAACACGTTCACCCACATAATCCAGAATGTCCGACATTCATATTTCAACTTTTACAGGTATTATCATTCAATTCCAATGACAGTAACTCTAAAACCAACTGAAATTCGAAAATCAAGCTTCAATCCAATTGTACAATGAATACAAATAAACTTAAATCTCTGAGAATACAAAAAACAACTCTTATAAAACTGTGATTTTTAAAGTGATCAAATGACAGAATATTTGTTGTTCATTATGTCATTCTTAGCGCCATCTGCCGGTTCATGATTTTTCCCTATAGCATAACAATATATTAACCCAACGATGCCCGTTTTTGTAAGTTTGACGTCAGTTGTTTGATTAGTTTTTAAATCCACTGCTAAATATCTTCCTTTAGTAGATCAGTAGATATTTTAGGTTATATAAATTTTAATTTCAACATTTAAATAGTCAAAACATTTATATTTTTTCCCGCCGCAAAAGCCCACTAAAAAAATCGTTTCCCCAATAACAAGGTGATTAGAAGACGATTGTTAAGCGACAGCAAAAATGGAAAAAGTAACGGCAAGAGGGACTTCTGACAAAAGCCGGTGAAGAGCAAAAGGCAACAAAACATAAATGATGCACAAAAGGGTATTGGACGTTATGCCGTTCTATGCTACGAGTTGATGAACAGGTTATGAAAGGGAAATCATGCAACGGCGATTAATTCGATTTGAATTCAGAACCGTCGAAACGAAGTTAAAAGCAAAAGTTGGCTTCCTATCGTTCTCCGCAGAATAAATGAACGACGACGTAAAACGTGCGCTTCGTATAATTCGGTTATTAGAAACAAGCGCGACTTAAGAGGAGTCAACCTCGATTATAAAAAAATTAAATTAATCGACTTTTAAAAGAACCGCGCTAAGAAGATACTAAACGTATCTCGTCAGATTATATCCAAGAGCTTTGTTAACCAATCAAAAGTACCGTTTGATATTTTTATTTATTGTATTGTTTGACGTCAGGGTGTTAACTGCACTGCGGCCTAAAAGATCTGTAGTGTCCCCTTCTGATGCTATAAGCTGATAAGGATAGTTGTCAACGCCTACGCCTATATCCCTAAAACAATTTAGATTTAAAGGGGCTTGGCAGATCGTTTTCCTCTATATGTCGTGTTCCCAGGTACAAAGCCTTGGTATTCTGAAATAATGTCCTTCTCCTCACAGAATTTAGACTCATGTTTTTGTACTAATCCTAGTTTCCTAAAGTGTATTTTGAGTCGACAATGGTAAGGATTTCAGTTAATATGCGTCTTTTTTAGTTAAATTGATCTAGATGTCTTAGTCCCTCGAGATCCTTCCAATTGTCAGATAGTCTATTCTCCAACTCTCTTTTGATATTCCCTAATATTGTGCTAGAGCTAAGTCCGAAGAAGCACTTGTATCCCATAAAGGTTCTTTGGGCACCCTTTGTAGTGAGCCTGTCTGCAATTTCACTACCCTTCATCCATATAGCTTGTTCATTGATTATAGGCAGTTCCAGGTCATATTTTTCACAGTTTAGTGGAAAGTCATCTTACTTATGGTTTGCTTGGATGGGGACGAGTGGCTGAAACTTGTATTCTCCTACTTCAAAAGCGCTTCCTAAAACTAATATTATTTAAAAATGCTGGTGATTCAAGTGATAGTTTATATAAAGGATCTAGTATTCTAGACTTTGGGCAACTGTACTATAAAATAAGTACTACCAGACAGTATAAAAACAAGAATATCCTACAGAAACTCACCCATACATATAACACACGTCACGTCCAATTTCAATGTCCCCGAACGCACAGGTCTATTGGACAAAAAAGTTATCATTACTACTAAGAAATTGTTGGAAAATCCAACACCTACGCCCATGATGAAAAGGGGAATAAAAATATTCAATTAAAATAAAATAAAAACTAATAAAGCATGCTCATGTGTTCGTTAGCTCTAAAACTTTACCACTTACTTATCACGTGTTACAAACACAAAGCTTTCGACACATATCCTTTTGTCGCGCCGCGTTTCTTTCGGCAGAGTTGCTCATATCTAGCCGAAGACAATAAATGGCTAGCTTGGAACTAAACTGGCCTAAGTATCTAAGAACTGCTACGCGAATAACACCTTAAACGACTTTCGATTTACCATAAACATTGTTTGAATGTTAACATAACCGTTGAGATCATTTTCCTTTGTGATAAGCATGTAACATAGACCAGTTTAGCTCCAGGCTAGCCAAATCATCTCGCTGTACCCGGCACCAAAAAACTGTTAGCAATTAAAAGAACAAAGAAAGAACACAGGGGGGTTGTTAATGATTTAGTAGCAATTTAATCTAAAAAAATCAAGTGACTTCAAATTCTGGCAGCCAATAGCGTCAATAGCGAACGCGAGCACACCATTCTCAAAATTTACACACCTTTCTAAAACCAGTCGACAGTTTTTATTGTTAACTTTGTTATGAAAAGTAGTCTTATTAGAAGTTTATAAATTAAAACATTCATCAAATACACCGCAACATTGCTAGTTTAAGTTAATTTAAACTGGAACATCTACAGTTTTCTAATAAGTACAATATCTACAGGGGATTTGTAACCACCCAGAACACAAATGAAAACTTCAGTGAGACATTTTGTGTGCTTATTTTGCTATTTTTTGTAATGATCTGTAATTTATATATTTCTTTTTTTTTGCAAATAAACACTATTCTAATTCTAATCTTGGAGCTGATTATATTAGACTTCAACGCTTTGATGGCTACTTGGCTATTTGTCATGATCATAATCCATTGTCTGTGATAGTTGTTGAACTGGGCACATTTTCCGATGATGTGAATTTTCTCCTGGAAAATGTTTGAGTATTTTTCCGAGCTTTTGTAGTGCCTGATTCCAGGCCCAATATTTTTACCCACTAATAAAGGTTTTTTTCTCAATAAAATTATTAAAAGTTGCCACACAGTTCTTTGTTAATCAAATCAAATTACGACAAGGTCATTTTTTGCCGAATATATAATTAAATTACGACAAGTAGGATAAAGGGTTTGAGCTATGATTGTAGCCCATGCGACTAATGGAGGTTATTAAAATTTATGTTACAAAATAATAAATAGTAAATAAGACACTTGCTATTTAAAGTAACAAGTAGGTTGACAAAAATCGATATATTTCTTACGTTTACTTTAGCCATATCCTCTTAAAATAAAAATAATTAAAAAAGAAAATTAATGTTGACAGTTATTAATGATTGGTATATTTAAAAGAAATCGACCTCTGTTTATCAATTAGGTACCTAAAAACACCTGTTTCGACCGCTTACGCCCGTTTGTGCCAGCATAATTAATTGATTTAACCAAGTCACAGAAGGAAATGACTGGAATTTGTCTCTGCTTCGAAAACGTGACGTCAAAAAGAAATGGCGATAACGAGGAAAGTTTAAATTAATCAATGTTTAACTATGCTTTTTATCTCGAGTAGATTGTCTTATTAAAATCATTAATTACAACAAATTCTGAATTATCGATTTTCATTCATTCATTCATTATACAGCTATAGTTGATTTTCCCTCTATTTTTTGCAGGTTCCAGATAAATTAACAAAATCGTTTTCCAACGGGTTGATCCACGGCCATGGTTATTTCGAACAAAAAGCCTTCACCATCAAGCAGTTGTCAGTTGAAGTATCAGACCTCCACGTGGGAGATGATGGACAACTTACGCTTACTTGTATTTCAACAATTCCTGGATACATCAGCAACATTGAAAATTACGCTGATCTCAGAACTGCTATTGCACACAGTAAGTAACTAAGCCTATATACAGGGTGGTCCTTAAGTAATTGTACATAGAAGTATGGTAGATTCCTCACTTTAAAATATTACGATTTGGACCAATTTGCTCTAGTAAAATGTTGCTGATAAGGAATATACAGGGTGATAAAGGTTAAATTTTAAGATTTATTTTTTGCAATAACTTTAGCGTTTTTGGATATGAATACATCAAAATTTGGAACTGGAGGTTTTTGGGCACGAGAAATCATAATCTGGTACCTACTTCGATGTAATTTATAGAGGGCGATAGTTAGACTACATTTGTGGTATAAATGTGGGATAACCTTTTTTGGTCTTGGAATTAGCGCTATTCTTGTAAAAGAATATTAAAGCCACGTTATTTTAATTTTGAAATTTAACCTTTAACACCCTGTATATTCCTTATTCGCTACATTTTGTTAGAGCAAGTTGGTTCAAATCGTAATATTTTAATGTGAGGAATATACCATACTTCTATGTACAATTACTTAAGGACCACCCTGTATATTGATCTGAAGGTAATAAATATTCAACTGAGATTCGAAAAAGTATACAAGCATTTTTATAAATAATTCGGCAACTCAGTGACGTGCTAGAGGATATGAATTATTTAATTTGCAATAGATTAACTTTATTTAAATTATGGAAGGAGAGAAAAGAAAATTAATATTATTAGTAAATCTAAATAGTATAATTAAAATATTGAACATTTTTGTAAGATTATATTAAAGATATTAAAAGTTCAAAGGTTATTTGAGTCCCGATTGGTGTAAATTTGGGATGTCTGTTGTGAGGACGTAAGGGCACTGGAGGCGAGCTATTTTTGGAGGTTAAAACGATTGGAAGGTAAATATTTAAATAGTGCTCGGTATTGAAAGTGAGTAGGGAAATAAATAGGGGTTGAGTTGAAGATGTAATATATAATCATTAATTAGTATTTCGCACGGGGCTAGTAAAAATTTCTTCGATTCCAAAAATGGACAGCTTTGTAACTTGTGGGCAATAATGAAAGACACTTTGAAAATGAGATACTAACTTTATAGAAAAGTCCCTTTAGGTGGAAGTTTGAAAGTAACCCAACTGAATACTATAAAACTTTTCATTAAAAGACTTTTAATGGTAATTTTTTTAAAGAAGAAAAAAAAGAGATGGGCGCAAATACAGAAACTTTATAATTACCTGCAAAATGTCTCCGAGTAAAAATGAATTCGGAACGAGGAAAGACATAAAATTAGGTACGTTTCTTGGAAATATAAAAATTAAAAAATACCCAATTCCGAAGGCAATTAACCTTGGAAGCTCGTCGAGATTTTAGATTATAGAAAGTTGATGAGGAGCCCTTTTACAGGATAAAGAAAGATAAAGCTTAAAACTCCTAATAAGATAAAACTGAACGAGTTTTACACTGAAGTGTTATCGAAGTTATGGCCCCAATCTGCGAAAATCTTGTTGAATTTCGAAACTTTAAAAGCACCACGGATCGTTGATTTTTTTTCTGGCAGGTAGATATTTGGAAGTTGAACCAAATCCGAACTATATGTGGTGTATAACTATGCAAACTTTCGTTATATCTGCATAGTTTATGGGTAGTTTGAATTCAAAGTCTGGAAGTTATTTCGAGGAGATGCGGTATTAGATTTTTGGTATTTTTATTGCAATTTTAGATCTGTTTTACGTTAAAATTATTGAGTAAGTTTTTCGATTAAAAAAAGCGGAGAAATTTGTTAAAAATAATATATTATCTAACAGGCTGAGAAACCTCTTATTATAGCTGAGCCTAGAGTTTGCAGCCGAGGCGAATTGTCGAAGGTAATTGCCGAGACTGAAGAATGTGGGCGAAAGAATTAATATGATTTCCCGGCCGTGTTGTGTGTACTATTTTTTTTCAAGCGTAAACAATTTCATTAGAAAGGGCAAACAATTTTTATGTTATTTTCTTAATTTTCTTTATTAATAGAATTATTATAATAGCAAACGAGTAAGGAATTTAATTTATCAGATTCGACATCCTAAGACCGGTTTCTGCCTTTCGGCTTCGTCAGTTAGGTTTTTCGAATCCAGTAAATAAAATTCCAAACTCGTACAAGTCAATAGCTATATAGATAGAATCAGTCAAATAAAAGCTTTGCAACACACAATGCAAATTGTGTATGCAACCCCAATACGTCGGGAATTGTCAATACTCTCTTCTAATCATAGATGGTGGCACATCTAAAAATTATTATAATAATGAAATGTACAATTTATTAATTACACTTATTAGTAAAAGTGGCCGTTTTATTAATATCAATATTATTTTCTGAGGTTATTGTGCTGCTCACCGAAATGGATTTGGAATTACTCACATTAGGTTTTAAAATTTTTCATGCGGTGTCTGTTTTTTTTGTATAGAATTATCAACATATCCTTCAGCAACAGCACTTGACCTCCAAGCATCATGTCTTTTTAAATCACTTATATCTCCACCATTGTCGACTAATACGGTTGCTGAAGTTCTACGAAGACCGTGGCCAGAATGTTGGGTAGGACAGGGAAGCTTTAAAAATGTAGCCACTTCTTTTGCAGTAGAGGATATTTTGTGTATACCCATAACACTGCGATAGCACTTTCCATTCTCATATTTTATGAAAAACCGCGAAATACTGTGACATGTAAATATCGTAGGGTAGTTTAGTGAAGGGAGAGGAATCAAACTGTACCTTAAGAATAACTATAACTATATTTGGGATTAACCCGTAACAATAAATAACACAATTACTGGATAAACATTTAGTCTTACATCGAGGATGTTAGATATATCTACATAATGTCTATCTAGTATCTTACTTATGTCTATATATGTACGCCTGCCCATTTCGATTTCGCTTGACACGAACGCCGCTCTAACGGAATTTTAGGTACAAACATTATAATTTTTTGAAATTCAATTCTAGACAAGACATTCCAAGCAAACAAAATTGGAAAAAGTAAATTAAATAATGTGACTAATTATTAAGTGCGGTTTCCAAAATGTTAATATGAGCTTTACCTTCTTTTATAAAACTCTTCCCACTTTTAGATATTGAGAACCTTTAATTCTGTTTCAGTCGATATTGAACTGACAGAGGGTCCCGTAGGGGAAGCCATTTCGAACGTCACACCCAACGCCACATCATGGAGAACGTGTCTAAATTTTTCATTGGTATCATTATCGCTTCTAGCATCCTGTCTCATGTGAAGCGATATCAAAGCATTCTAACGTTTTTTTACGTAAAGTGACGTAAGAAGAAGTCAGTTGTAACGATATTATTTAAATTATGTCGTATGTCAATAAACGATACGTCAAATGTCTTTTAAATTAACACAATTACGTCAAATATCTTTGAAATTACTTGTAAGAAGTTATCCAAATTAGTTTCAAGTACTTTGACGTAATTTATGTAGAAAATTTGCGGCAAATTAGGAAATTAATGCGATGAAAATTTTTTTCTATTTTCTATAAACAAAATCTTTTTTACTTAGAACTGCGCTGCTGTGTCTTGTGAGTTGTGACTAAGACCCCATTGTACGGTAACCATTTTCAAGAAACTAGGTTGTAAAAAAATAGGTTGATATAACCAAATCATTTATATGAACTATTAAAAATTAAAAGGTCACAATATTCTACAGTGTTTTTGTGTGATAGTGGCCGAATTAGAAAAAATTCTAAACGATTTGTTTTATTATAACCGATTTAATACATTGTTACATTTATTTTACGTTTTTGTCTACAACTACTGCATCTAAATTTACGATACTAGAAAGAAAATTTGGTTTCCGTCCAACGGGACATTAGACACTGCCACATTTAAATCTACTGGTAACGATATTTTATACAAATGATGATTATTTTTCTTAATATATAGCTCAAACTTTTCTGCATACATCGCTTAATATTTCAATTATTTTTATTGTTTTATAAAGGATGCTCAATATATAAATATTAATTATTTACCAGCAGATTTGAATCTAAAAAAAACGATATGGATAAATATATTTTGCTATGTATAGATAAGAAATTTAATTTTGTTTTTAGAGCTTTCATAGCATTTTTAAAGTATCTGAATGTTTTCGGAAAAAATGAGGTTTTTGACATTCCTAAAACTTGAAATTCGGCTTCAAGATATGCGATTTATTTATGAAATTTTTATTTTATTTATATATTTTCTATAAAATTAAAATAATACAGAATACAATTACAATTTTAATTATTAATTTTCAAAACGTTTTAGAAGTAAAAATCCGCTTATGTCCCTAATTTCATTAAATGATTCGCTTTTATACAGGGTGTAACAAAAAGGTAGGTCATAAATTGTAACATAACTTACCTTAATGCAAATGTGCACAGAAAAAAAGTTAGGCGCTTGGAAAGTACAAAATGAAAATCGATTTTTTCCAATATTTCATGAACTGTTTAACATTTTGTAATGAAAATGGATAGATGGCTTTCTTATCGTAAGAGCATCTTTTTCATATAAAACCACGAAATCTGTACAGCCCATAAAAATTTTAGTGTGGTTTTGAACCCCTAAAACCCCCCAAAATTTTATATGCGTTACAGTTAAATTAGTATTGTGACACCACTGGTTTAATATATCATTTTTGAACATTTCTTGCCTCTTAGCACTTTTTCCAAAAGTCAGTTTTCATCGAGATACAGCCTTTTTTCATCATCCTTAAATTCGTTAGTTGGCTATTCAACAACCGTTCAAGAATTACTAGATAAAAGAATGGGATTTTGCGACTGGTTCTTAATGGAAAACAATCGAAATAACAATTTCATTAATCATATTTTGTTTACCGATGAAGCTACCTTCAATAGAAATGGCATTACCAATCACCATGGGCCGAAAGAAAATCCTCATTACCAAAGGACTTTTAAAGTGAATGTTTGGGCAGGCATTGTGAATTGTAATTTAATAGGCCCAGTATTTCTTCCAAATAAATTAAATGGTGCAAATAACTTGCAGTTCTTACAAAATGATTTACCAGAACATTTGGCAGAGGTAAATTTGGATGGAGCTCCAGCGCATTTCGATAACGAAGTTAAGGAATATCTTTTCGGTCTGTACCCTGGACGTTGGATTGGAAGGGACCCTGATGGATCTATTTCTTGGCCAGCCAGAAGTCCAGATCTTAACCGTATTGGCTTTTGCTTCTGGGTTTTTATGAAAGAGGACGTGTATTCTGTTGAAATAATCGACGAACAACAACTGAGGCATCGAATCATTGAAAGTGCAAATCGATTTCGTCAGGGTTTTCCTTTTTAAAACGGTGGCGTATGTATATTCATGAAAATGGAGGCCATTTTGAACATTTATTATAGTAAATACTACACATTTGTACATATTTTTTATACCTGCGATTCCTGCGAATAACGTAAATACTAGTTATAACTTACTTTTTGTTAGATACTTAAAATTTTTGAAAGATAATGAAAAAGAGGCCGCATCTCGATAAAAACTGCCTTTTAGAAAAAGTGCTAAGAGTCAAAAAAATTTCAAAAATGATGTATTAAACCAATAGTGTCACAAAACTAATTTAATTGTAACGTATAGAAACGTATGGGGGGTTTTAGTGGTTCTAAACCCCCCTAAAATTTTTATGGGCTGTACAGATTTCGTGGTTTTATGTGAAAAAGATGCTCTTACGATAAGAAGGCCATCTATCCATTTTCAATACAAAATGTTAAACAGTTCATGAAATATTGGAAAAAATCTATTTTCATTTTGTAATTTCCAAGGGCTGTAACTTTTTTGTGTACACATTTGCATTAAGGTAAGTTAGTGTTCAATCGAGTTATTTTTGACCCCAGAATATGTGGTTCAATTTATGACCTACCTTTTTGTTACACCCTGTATATAAAAGTAGTACGATATTGTTTCTTATTGATCTTTAAAGTGAATCAAGTTAGTAGTTATGTTAGAACACTTCTTGTGTGCTTTACGTTTTTATATCAGAAATCAATCTAGATCTGCTTTTTATTTTTGGATAGATCCTACGAGATATATAACATACCTTATCAGTAAAAGGATAGAATGGATATTGGTAGGATAAAGAAAATAATAAATTAGAAAATTTTTAACTTGGAATTTAATTTATTTCATTCGACATTCCAAGACCGATTATTTTAAAATTATTTAGAATAAAAAATTTGTAAGTTATTCATCAAATTTTTAAGAATCATCATTAAAATGTCAAAGGCCTCATGAAAGTTTTAAGCATTATCCGTATTCAAAACGATATTTGTAACAAGAAAAGTTGCAAAAACGCTTGTAGCAGGGTACTTTCCTGTATTCTTTTTTATAGACTTAAAGAATATACAGGGTAGAACAATACTGTGGGATAACGAAAATTTAGAGAAAAAGTAAAGCGAAACGAATTAATTTATAACACCAAAATGAAGACTGTATTGAAAATTTATATTAAAAAAAACTTTAGTTTGTTTTGTCCATTTTCTAGAATTCAGACATTAAAATAAACTTTATAAAATTGTACCCTTCTGGGAAATTTTAGATTTAAAAGTTTCCAAAGATCAAAATTAATTTCTGAAGATTAAAAACAGGAATAAGGAAAATGTATATATTTTTTAGAATCCAGTGACAAAAAAAGAATAATTTATTAATTATTGTTATTTTTCTGCAGTTTTATCTATATTATCTGTATTCTAGAAAATAGACAAAAGATTTATTTCCAAAATATACAAAAACCCGAAATATTTTTAACTCGTCGTTTCCTTGTTCCACATTTTTGTACCTGCCCTTATTTATCTACCTGAAAACCGTATATTATTGGACTTTTTTTACTGAATGGATTTAAAATTATATACTTATAAATAAAGATATGTACATAAGAATATATGTGAAAATATTTGGTGGTACGCACATTTTTATAATTTCTGCCTTTTCATTTTTATATATTTATGTTTATGTACTTACACTTATATACAGGCTGTTTTTAAAAGGAATAATAATTCTGATATAAGAGAAAATCCAGAATACAAAGGCAACTGTCAACTCCGCAAACGTATAAAGTATGGTGAATGTGGAAAATAATTATTCTTATTTGGTTATTTTACCCTTTGAAAAACGACTCCGATATGATTCAGAACAAAACATATATTTTTACGCTATAAACTATAAAATTTTTCTTTGAAGCAGAGCAACCGGATTCTGTTGTTTGGTTTTGATAAATTGTGAGTAACTGCGACACTCGCCCTTTAGATGATGGTGATCATTCTTCTAAAACTCCCCGATCAGTGTTAAATTCTGTTATCCGTTTTTTTATACAAATTTTAATATTGCTAACTAACTTTAAAACTGTCAATAAATGAGTTGCACATTGAAAAATAACCAATTATCATCCTATTCTACTATATGTACTCTATCAGTGTATCAACTTCTTCACTAATAAAAAATGATCCAAGAAATATTAGAAGAGAGGTTACTTTTAAAACAACCTGTACATACCTATTTTTTAAATTTTTTGAACTTTTATTTGTATATGCTTTTTGTTAAATTTTACACACACCCATGTTCTTATTGTTGCTGTTAAAATGTATTCAGAATATTTATATGTAAAGGATATATATCTATGTTAGCATCATAAGATGTTTGATGTTTTCAAAAGATGAGAGTATATATATATTGCGGTGTTTCATTTTGGTACATTAAATGTTTTTCTTTTTACTTTAGGAATATTCTAAGACAAAATCGCGGTCAATATTTTCAAAAAAAAAAATCTAGACAGGTTATATAAACAATCACGTATTGTACGGAAACAATCATTTTTTCTATACATTTTGTATTCACAGGTAGCTTCTTTCAAAGTATTAAAATATAAATAAAAAACTACTAAATATATAAAAAGAGAAGAGAGTTTGTTTTCTCAAATGTAAAACTAAACAAAAGTTTTAAACCTATTCTGGGAATCTTCCACTAATAAATCAGGAACCATAGGATCTTAAATAAAACTTAAGTCCATGTCCTTCTATGTGGATTGGATTATTATTTAAGAGCTCCAATTAACATTGTTTTGAACTATTAAGAGCTTTTTACCTTTTGGTACATTAAAATTAACCTCAATAGGTTTTCTCTGAAAACAAATAAAGAATACCTCGATAGGTGTTTCGCTAACTATATTAGCATTTTTAGAAGATTCGCAAAAATTGGTTTGGCGAGTGGTTAATGGTAAAAATTTATGCCAATCGGAGAAAAAACATTCATGCAATAATAAATTTCCAAACATATCATTGCGAGCAATAACGTCTTGTTGCTGCTATCGTTAAACAAATATATAAAAAAATATAAATAGTCAATTAATAAGTCAATAAAATAAAATACATTTTTTTTGAGGGAAGTACCTGTGAACATATTTTACAGTAATTCTTAATTTCGTCATTTTTACATATCGTTAGGAATGTAAAGAAATAAAGAGAAAGTACTGTGAGCGAGAAATTTTTTACCAGAGTGGGTACAAAATGAAAATTATACGAATAAAAGAAAACTAGTTGGTGAATATATTTTTAAAAGAAACAAATCAATTCTTATGAATCCTGTATTATAGTTTATTGGTAACACATTTTGTATCCATTTTTATTTTATTTTTTTGGAAGTTAAATCAGACAGCATTTAACAGTTTACAGAGAAAAATATAATAAAATGTCTTAATATCTCATGCTTTTAAAAAGATTCATAAAATAACAAACTTTTATTTTAATACAGTTGCTAGAAGACTGACTTCATAAATATTATTTTTAAACGTTCTTTGATGAGCTAATGGCAAACAAAATGTAGAACACGCTTAGAAACGTAAAATTTGTTTCATTTTATTAGCCATTTTAAACTCAAGCGTATACTTATCAGTTTGGAGAGAATATGGTTGAAGTATGTTGCAGCTTTTAACAGATAATGAATTTTTAAAAACTAAACTTTGAAGAAGTTTGCGAAGAGTATCTCGTATAACTTTTTATGGCAATTAGTGTGATTTTATTATTTACAAAAGTTTTAAATACAATAGTTTTAAAGAACATTTTTAATGTCACTAAAGGTGCAATCTAAAATATAATTATTAAATTTTAAAGTAAGGAGCATATCATTCTAGCCCTATTTAAAGTCTGTACGTCAAAGCGAAAGAACCATCACTTCATTTAAAACGAATTTCTCATAGTTCGAAGTATTGACACACGACAGGGACAATAAGACGAGATTTAACCATGTTTTCCAGATTATTGAGGGCCAGTGTCTTTCTTGATATATAAACTGACTTGCTGTCTGGTGATCCAAACCACCAATGAGTTACTACACCCATTTATTTATTACCAATATATTATACTTTTTTAGATTTATTTTGGAATCGTATATAAAGTAGGTATTAAATAATTGGATTTGTTCTATAAAGTGTACTAGAAATTTTATGCAGTTACTTATTTTGTTTCTGTTTTAGGAAACCATTTTGTTAAAAAAATATTTCAAATTCTAGTAAAAATTAATTAATTTTACATTTATACCGAATGCAGGTACCAGGGGTTAATGACTCGCTCCTCAATTCATGCTTTTAAATTCCATCTACTACTACATTTATATATTTTTTTAATTGTAAAAATTTCTAATATACGATCCTGATTTGTATTTTTCGTTACATAGTGACCAACTAAAAAAATTGTTCGGTTAGGTAATTCTTATATTAATTAGTTAAATGAGATATAGCTTTATCTGCTGTTAATAGAACAGTGTGCGGCTAAAATGGCCAAAAATGTCTTCCTCAACAAAGCTATTGTCTATTGTAATTTTAAGGGAGCAAAATTGTCATTTCGAGCTACTAAATATAGGAAATTTTATCCAAACTGTAAAACTTCTGTTTTTAAATATACATACTGTATTTTAAATCGTCAAACTGATCATCAACGGTATAATTTTGGTAACACTGAATAATATTTTGGATTGAACTATTTGTTACATATAATTTAAAACTATTTTTGTAGCTACAAGCAAAGTCTGTGTTCTTTTATTTACAAAAAAAACACAGAAGCATTCTGGCATCAAGTATTTTTCATTATTACCATGTTCGCAATACTTTTTTAAACGTTAGTATCACTGAGCCTTCCCTCCTCTTTTGTTCACTTGTTTTCCCTTTCCGCTACACTTTATTTCTGTAACCTATCAATTTTTACATGCTTCCCTATCTAGTTTGAATTCGTCTCCTACGTAAATTTCATTATAATTAATTCCATAAACTCCGTATTTTTCAAGTATGATAGAACACCATAAAATCCTCTTGTAAATCTTGGATTTTTCTTCTTTGGTGTCACATTTACTCCTAAACTATTTCACACATGTCTCTATGAGTTTTTTCTTTTTTTTACCTAGTTATCTTCTATTCTGTTTATCCAGCTACATGTCTCTCTTCCTATTCCGAAACTTCATTATGTTTTCCTGGTTTGTTAATTACCTGATGGTTCTTTTTTACATTCCACATTGTTTTTTAAGCTATTTTTCGTGGGAATTTCATTTTTTATAATATCCAGAACTGTCTTCTGTAAGTTATAGATGCTATTATGATAATATATACTTTTATTTCAATATTTAATTATTTCACCCTCAATTTGTACTGTTTTATCGTCTCTATTTTTGAAATTTTTGACAGTTTAATTTGGATATGGTAAAGTTCAAAATTTGGAAATATTTTAATTAAACTAACGAATTTTATAAAATATATCTATGACAAACTGAGTAACCAACCCAAACTAGATTTAGGGTACATTTCGCGTATATCACAATGTATTTCGCATTTAATTTAAAATATGGTACTTATAGAAATGTAAGAATTGAGTTCAATAATCATAATACAAATATTCAATGTTACCAAAACGAATATTCAATTAAATCTTTTAAGATTTGAGTTCAATATCTATAGAATATATTTATAATACCGCACATTTTATAAAAAATATTTTTATTTATGTATTTAAACGTTGACATCTGTTGACGTATTCCAAGTAGATCTTTGATCATGAGATTTGACATTTAACGATTACAATGACACATTATCTGCCATACAGGTTTGAAGTCGTTTTATTTAATATTTTTTATACTTCTTTTTTGTTATTTAACAAATCTACAAGCTCGAATATCTGACAATAAATTGCTTTAAAAACAACTGATAATTTTAAGGAAAATATTTTTCAGATTCTGTTATTTTACAAAATTAGGTGAATCTGTAGAATATTTAAGAAACAAAGGGTTTGTGAATATTCACGTAAAATATATGTTATATCTTATGTGTTTTACGAAGAAAATAAAAATATGTATTTAAATAATGCTGTTTTTTATATGTATCTAATTATCATTTCTAATTGACAGGCCAGGTCATTGGTGTGGGATATGCGTGTTATTTTTATTCCCGATGAGGGTAACAGCGACCGTAATTGGACGAATAATGTATAACCCCTTTAAGGTAGGCAACTAGTAATACATACATTTTTACACAGTACATGTGTAAAAGGATATTTAAGGATTTTAAAGTTAGTCAAAGTAATTAAGGAATAAAAATTAAAAAACGATTTGTAAGATATCTTTATTTTTTTGACAGCATAATAAAATTGTTCATAAAAATAAAAATTTAAATTTTAAATTAATGTGACGTTGATTCAAATTCATCCGGAATTATTGTCGCTTAAAAGTATTGTACTAACAATATCACTAGAGCAGATTTCAAAAAAGTGTTTCCAAATTACACGAATAAGCTTTTACTAGGTTGTTTAAATAAATAATAAAAGGACCCATATTCTAAATTTATAAATTTTAGTTTAAATTTAATCCTCGAAAAATCAAAAAGGAGAAAAATAAGAAATACTTAAGCGTTTGCACAACTTAATATTCTGGATGTGACTCACCCTGTATATGTAATTTGCAGATATTAATAATTTCTCTTGGTCACATTATATTCCCAATATAAATTTTAAAAATCAAGCATCATTTCAAAAAGAGGAATCCAATAAAAGATTTGGAAATTTGAAATCTACAGTTTAATTTTACTTTTTATGTTATTAGTAAAACTGATAAATAAAGCTTAGGAGAGAGCTTTGACAACCTTACAAAGTATCGAATTTCTAACTTGCATTGGGGGTTGCTTACCTTGTATTTTAGTTGTCTTGATATTAGGTTGGCATTCCTTAAAACTCATGGACTGTCATCTGATATTGCTATATACAGGGGGGATAAATTTCTCATTTACAGATTGGTTGTAAAAAAAAAGTTCATAAATACTAACATTTCAAAAAATGTGTATAAATCTTTTGAATAAGGAAACACTCTGTAGGTAGATTAATAGAGACTATCAGAAGAAAATAAACGATAATATGTTACAATGTTTTTCCTATAGAGCTACTTTCTATAATAATATTTAACAAATATATGAGATAATATGTAAGAACTCAAAATAATAGGACCAGTCACTACATTGGGTATAAAATTTAATAGTCCATAAAATTTAAGGACTGTTACATAGCCAGGACTGACTGTTTTACTTGCTATCCGAGGTATGGTGGGTTGCCAATATAATGAGAATGAGTAATCAGTATTTTGTATAACATGTATATACAGATACAATTCGGTTAAATGAGTAAACCATAGAGTATTTAGTAATTGGTGCAATACTTTCATAGATACCAGGACATATATATCACTTCAAGATACTTTTATAAAGATGTTATAATTATTAAGCTAATGATACGTCAACTCATTTTTTCATCTTAGTACGATACATTGGCCAGCTCGTTCCCCGGATATTACACCGTTAGATTTATTTCACTGGAAGTTTAACATTCATAAAAGAGGATACCAATGTATACGTTATTTTTTCGATTTATAGTTTTCTGTCTGGATTTGGTATTTGTACAAATATACCGGGTGACAATTAGACTAGGGCCATGCCTATATCTCCTTCACTTTTCAACCGATTTGAATAAAATTTGGTACATAGATATAAGACACCATTTTGGATTGACAGACGTTTAAAAACAAAATGGCCGACTTCCGGTTTTGCCAGAAATGTCATCAACTTCGATTTTTTAAATGGAACACCCTATATATTTTATATTTTTTGGATTCTATGGCTCAAATTACATACGACACGACAGTGTTGCCAAATTTTTTATTTTTTAATAAAAAAATTCAAATTCTCAGATTTTTTTTTCAAGAAATGATTATGTTTAATTTTTAACAAAAAGAAAATAGTGCATAAGGTATATCGTTGAATTGGTAATTAAATTCGCTATTGAATGACAAGATGGCCCTCGGTAGGTACCATTTGAAAAAAACGATTTATTCGTTAAAAATGAATTTATAAAATTTAAATTCCCGCTGTAGGATTTGTTATTGATCATATCGATGAAAAGTTTATTACTATGAATTACTGATGTCAATTAGAATAGGTTTTGACCAGATAAAGGCCTCTTGTGCTAAAAAAAAATTTTGGAAATTTGAATTTTTTTATTGAAAAATAAAAAAATTGGCAACACTGTCGTATGTAATTTGAGCCATAGAATCTAAAAAACATGAAATATATAGGGTGTTCCATTTAAAAAATCGAAGTTGGTGACATTTCTGGCGAAACCGAAAGTCCGCCATTTTGTTTTTATACGACTGTCAATCCAAAATTGTGTCTTATATCTATTTTCCAAATTTTATTGAAATCGGTTGAAAAATGACCGAGATATAGGCATGGCCCTAGTATCATTGTCACCCGGTATGTATCTTAAAATAATTTTTACACTGAATATTTAGGTACGGAAATTGTATTAATATTAATCACATTTACAGCTTTTTTAATATTTACAAATAAATTTATACAAGATATATATATACTAAAAATAGAACCACATCCGTAGCAGTATAGTAAGTTCATAAAAATGCTGGCACAAAAATATCCTTTGATATAAACATATATCCACTCAGTCCAACAATAAAGAGCGTTTTTAAGCAACCATCAACTATTATACAGCGAGAAAATTGTCTCCCACTTCTTTTAAAGAAGCAATTGAAATCGGAATTTCGGACAAAAAGTTAATAAAACACTCCAAGTTGACGGGGCTTTATGCAGATCCATCCGGGTTACCTGGAGGAATCTACTAAACATATCCCTTAAAAGACAGAGGTACAACCTTAAATAAAGTTTTTAAGTTTAAAAAATTATTTACCCTCTAAGCTATTTAAAATTTTAAAGTTTTCAGAACTTTCAGACTGTTTCGATCGTACATTTTTTTCCCAGTTTGTTCAAAATTTAGTCAAATGTGGAAAATATACCCTCACTTTGATAAGTTTTTAAAATATTTAATAGAAGACTTAAAAACACTCTTTCAAACGTAACATTTATAAATACTTTAATCCTTTTTACTACAAAAAGCTCCTTCACTTTGCTATGAATGGGGTGAGATCTGGGAATTTGAAGTCCCCGAAACCGTCGAATCCTTGATTTCGGAATTGAGGCCTTTGGGCTCTAACGTTTCTTAACGGAGGGGGGTTGAGGCTTTGGGGTATTGAGCTCGTCGATGTTTCTCTTAGGAGGAAACCGCACTGAGCGGTACAGACTTCGTCTCTTAAAATGGCTTCTTTCGACCATTCTCGCATCAGCTGTCGGCAGTCGGTTACCCTTAGAGAGGCACAGTTACCCTAAAATATAGATAAATAATTAAATTCTTGCAAACAAAATGTTTTAACTCACTCACTCCTTCAGCTGTGCAAATGCAACTAGTACAAGGACTAGGGAAAGCCGACTGACTAACACCAACTTGCTTATCTCCAATAATGCAGCCCTGTCCTCTTGTAGTTTCTTTCCAAGCATTCAAATTGATTGTAGGCAGCGAATTGCAGGGTACTCTTGGGTTTAAAAAGTTAGATGGTAAGTCAAAAGCTGCTCTTTGCATATCTCCCTCTATATCCAAGTTGTCACATAAAACTTTGGCCAACGTTGTTTTCCTAAGCTCGGCTAATTGAGCTTCAGAGAATCTTACAACAGGATCTTCATTTTCATACCTAGAAATAATCTTAATGTAAAATTTTTAATTCATTCAAAATATGTTAGTATTTACCAAAATCTGTCACATTTTCTTAACTGTCTGAATTGCAGCGCTATAATGCAACCAAAAGTAGGACCAATTAAACCTCCTTGTAAAGGTCTTTCGCTCATCCCTCCTGGAAACAGATCAATATCATCTACAGTAGCGTATATCCTTTTTAATCTAGCTATAACTTCAGGTGGTATCTCTCTTGCTAAATCTTCAAAACTGGTAGCTCTCTTAAGATTACATAACGCCCTGTAGTTATTGTACGATGGTATTCCGTGGTCTCTTGCTCTTTGGAGGTTCAGTGCTATAAGATCCACGCCAGAGAAAGGAACTTTTCTGTCTTCAAATAAGTGATTGGTGACTTCTCCAGTAATGAACTGATCCAACGTTTCCATTGGTGTTGATACTAATCCTCTGGTGATTTCGTCTACCATTCCTTCTCGCATCATAATGTCCACTTTGAAGAAACCATCTCGTAAGAGAATCGGTGGGTTTATGATTTGGTATGTGGGACTCATCCTTAAAAAAACATAAACGTAAGTACAACCTACTGCTAACATAGAGCTTCAGTTATTTTACCTTGGTATGTGTGGTCTTAACAATGAATGGCCTATTCTGAAAGCGGCAGCAGCAAACTCAGTAACAATAGATGGATTACAACTGGGATTATATTCTTTATAATATCCGTGGTTTTGTAATTTTAATCCATAAAGATTCATCGCATTCCAACCTAATATTCTCGGCAAAAATTCATTATACGTCATTTGTTGAGATTCAGCTATAACGATTCTTCTAGCGTGTTCAAAAATTTTGTCTTCATCCCAATGAGGGTTGATTTGTCTCAAGATATCAGATAATCGATTGTGTTCGCGCATAAAGATGGTATGGATGGCAGTTAAGGCAGGTTGCTCAGAAGCTCTACCATCTCCTAAAAACAAGTCAATAAAAATAGTAAGAAAAGACAAACAAATGACAGATCGCAGCTGACATAGAAAAAGACCATTTCTAATTACCTGCTATAAAGCATTGTCCTGAAGGAGATTTACATTCAGGATGTTTATCGCTTTGTGGTAACAACTCTTTTCCTTTAACAGGATGTGTAGTAGCGTTCATTTTACCAAACTGTCCCTTAAGATCTCTCAGTACACAATGATTTTCGCCATATATCTGAGAAGCATCCAAAAAAGCTGTATTTTGATTAACTTGTTCTCTGGGACCTAATTTCTGCTGACCCGGCAAGGATCTCATCGAAGGAATACACATCCTTTCTCCAGAAGTTATATTGATTTCTGGATAGTAGTGGTCTCCAGGAGGAATTGGAAATGGGTTGCATTCTGGATGAACAGTGCGTTTGCTGTCACAAGATCTACAGTCAGGAATTGACTCATGGAAGCCTTTATGAATAGGGGTCATGGTTAGATCGTGATCTAAAAATTGAGCGAACTGCATAGTCATCAAAGTGTATCTTCCGTGAAGGTTACTGATATCGGGATGTATTACTCTTGATACTACTCTGGGGTTTGGTAGTTGAGCTCCGGTCACACCAATTGATCTAGGTTTGGATATACCTTAAAAAATCGACAATTAGGTAATGCAAGTGAATTTAATCATCTTCTTACCGTCATCGTATACACTGGGAAGAAGCCTGTTGAAAGTAGTAAGACTTTTACCGTAACTTGGATTTCTAAGGTTATTACAGTGACCAGTATAAGTCCTAAATGGTGTGTTAGGATCACAAGGTGCAGTATCATCACATTGTAATTCAACATCAAACGTCTGAGGTGGAATCAAAGCTCCTAGGTCTACTTGTTGCAATGCATCGCTTAGTTCGTCTCTGAATATTGAAGCTACGACGTTGTTGTCGAAAAGTTGTCGTTTTCTTCGTCGGTGGAGGAGAGAGTTTACTATTTCATTGGAAGCGAATTCGAATAAAAGAGAAGTGTTGGCTAGTTTCAAAGCGTTTTTGTTTGGTTTGCTAAAAGCAGCTGCTACTCCTTGGGGCGACTTAGGGTTAATACCTCCAACTAAAACAAAAAGTGTACGATGTATTTAAAGTTTGATTGATAGAGCATTTAAACAACGTACCTTCACTCCAAACTTTGTATTCCATCTTTCTCCTCTCCATCAGATCTCTTTCGGCTTTCTCCAAAGCATCCATCAGTAAATCTGCTGAAATATCCGACATGGGATCCATCTCTACCCATTCAGATAGTTGAGGAAGAGGATGTTGATCACACGATATCCTGGCGTTCAAATAAGGGTCTTCTTGAACAAATGCTTTCGGTTGTATCCTTCCCAAATCGTCGGTGTTAGCGCATAAAAGTCCAGCTACTGTTATTTTTTTTATTTCTTTTAACTGGCTTGTCGTCAGGGAACTGGGAGGGAGATCGTTTTCATACCAAAATCTGTCGGTTTCTTTAAGGAGCTGGAATTGTTGTTTTAGGAGGCAGTTAAACGTTGAACCGACCACAGTACCTACAACGAAACAAATATTGAAAATATGATTTCAACTATTTCTACAAATAATTACTAACCTGGAATAGGTTTCTCCAATAATCCTCCCACCAGAAGATCGATGTCATCAGAACTCCTATACATATACTTTAGTGCTTTAATGTACTCATCTTTGATACCAAAATTCTTCAGGTTTTCGAAGCTCAAAGGTTTTTTGCTTATAGAATTTAAACAGTATTCCAAATATTTAGTATAAGAAGGTATACCATGATCTCTACCCATATGAATGAATAGAGAGGCTGTATCCCAATCCGTACGGATTGGTACCATGATATGGACACTTGGTGTGTTAGCTGGAGTACGGATTAACAGGTCTATCATTTCTGCAAAGGTTTCTACCGTTTCGTTCATCTACAATAAAGAGCAGTGTCATTAGAAAGTCAGCACATTGGGAAAAAGATAAATTTTTAAGCGTATCCAAAATTGATATTTTTTTTAATTCTGAGAAAATAAAAATTTGGTAAAAAAGGGTAAAAACAAAAATAATGGGAAAAACGAAAACCAAAATGAAGATCTACAACACAATAATTAAACCAATAACAGCAGAAACTATGAGTATGACAAAGAAAGAGGAAGGAGATCTGAGAATTATGGAAAAAAAAATTATGCGAGCAATATTAGGACCAATTAAATTCACAGAAGACGAATATAGAATTGGAACAAATGAAGAAATTAAACAAGAAGAAAAAGCAATTTAGAGTTAGATGGTTAGGGTACGTGTAGAGAGCAGGAAATGAAGCCTTGGTTCATTCAATGCTACAAACGGATCCAGTAGGTAGAAGAAGATGTGGAAGACCTATATCAAGATGGCTAAAGGAAGTGAAAGAAGATTTACGTAGGACAAGATTGAATAATTGGCAAGAAGAGGTGTACGCTAGTGTTACTCAACTTGTAAACTAACAGTATATAATCATTACTTACCACGCTGCTTGGTAACATCGACAGAAGTACTGGTAATACAGAAATAGCTATTTCATTGAAGACTCCCACTTTCTCAGTACTGGAATATTCCGAAAACCTTCCATGAGTTTTTAGTTCTAATTGGGAGTGTACTATCGCTTCCTAAAAATAAATAAATAAGAAATTACTTAAATTTATAATCATATTTGTTAAAAAAGACGACCAAATATCTAAACACTTTGTAAATGATTAGGCGATTATATAACTTTAGTACATAACTTTAAAATATTTATGATACTTTATAAATCACCTTTAAGATTCATGTTTAGATATATCAGGTAATATTTTTATACGAAACATCTTTTATTGTAATTTTTGTAGTCTGGGTGTAGAAATGTGCTGTTAAAAAACGAAGGATGTGACAAACTGGAAGCTTTGACTTTCGCGGTTCTTTCATTATAGTCTCTATTTCTCTAAAACTAGCAACTGTTGATTTTTCAGTTTTGAAAGACATTTTCTGTAAACTTTGTGAATTTCTATGTTAGTTTCTAGATTTCTACATGAAGTTTTACATGAATTTCTACGTGAATTTCTATGTGACTTTCTAGATGCATTTCTAGATGAATTTTTCTGTAGTCTCACTACTTTCTACATTAAAGTTTACGTGAATTTCTGTGTGAATTTCTACATGTATTTCTACGTGAATTTCTATGTGACTTTCTAGATACATTTCTACATGAATTTTTCTGTAGTATCACTACTTTCTACATTAAAGTTTACGTGAATTTCTATGTGACTTTCTAGATGCATTTATACATGAATTTTTCTGTAGTCTCACTACTTTCTACATTAAAGTTTATGTGAATTTTTACGTGAATTTCTAAATCAATTTCTGTAGTCTAGCGTAATTTTCAGATGGCATTCTACTTTAATTTTTAAATGAATATCTACTTTAATTTTTAAGTGAATTTCTACGTGAATTTGAACATCAATTTCTACGTGAATTTCTAAATCAATTTCTGCAGTCTAGCATAAGATCCATATGACTTTCTTCTCTCTAAATTTTATGTGAATTTCTACGTGAATTTCTAGGTTTCTTTCTAAGTACATTTTTACGTGAATTTCTAAATCAATTGCTGTAGTTTAGCGTAATATCTTTCTAGATGAATTTCTAATTTGTTTTTTAACTAAATTTGCACGTGAATTTCTACGAGAATTTCTGGGTGAGTTTCTGTAATCTATGTGAATTTCTATGTAGGTAAATTCTACGATACTTTCTACGTGGATTTCTACGTTAACTCTACATCATTTTCTACATTAATTTTTACATGAATTTCTAGGTATATTTTTAATAATAGTTCTAGATCAAATAAAGTCATAATTAAGTATTTTTCGTTGTAGTTTCGTTCCTTTTTGTTGGTGGATTTGTAGGAGAATTTTTGTGGGATTTTGTAGGAAAATTTCTACATGAATGTCAAGGTAAATTTCTACGTGAAATTTTTAGTTGTAGTTGTGGGTGAATATCATAAGTCTGAAATATTTTTTCTAAAGGATCTGCCGAGACTTCGGATTTTTGTGGATCGCTTTTCGCTTAACCTCCATGCTATTTTTTTAATCGAGAGTTTTTGCTAATTGAAATTTTGACTTTCCTTATTGCTGAAAAAATCATTATATTTGTTGAAGTTGATATAAATTAATGATGAGTTATTGATATAGTTTTTAAAATTGAATTTAATTAAGATTAATTAAAATCTTTGTTTAATTAGCTTTAAAAAACGAATTAACGAAATGCAAATTTTGATTTAATGTGGGTCATATCTTAATAATTATGGATATTTCTTAATTTATTAATAACATTTGCAATTAAGTTATTTTTAATTTCTGCTTCTTTACATAAAAATTATTCACTCACTGCGGTTGACCACAAAATAGTGTATAATGATTTAAATATGTGACCGACTCATCCTTTGTCCATTTTCATAGATGTTTTTTCTATCCTGCATTTATATAATACGTTAAAAATAATTTTAGTTAAAAAAAAACACATATTCCTACCTCTCCAATAACTATCGGTAAATACTCATTATACGTAATATGTTGCAACTCCGCAATGACAATTCTTCTACTTTCATAAAACAGGATTTCATCGTTCCAATGTTTATTGAGTTGTGCCAGATTTACAGCAACCCTGTTGTGTTCTTTCAGTATAGCAGAGTACAAGGCGTTAGATCTGCATGCCGAGCAGGCCGAAACGTTGACCAAACCAGCATCGTAGGTGCGCAGATTTTCGACTTGTTCGTCGGTATTGCCGTAGATAGCAGATGCATCTAGGAAGGATGTGGCGAGGTTCATTTGATCACGATATTCTAAACAAATAAATATGTAAGCGATTATAAAATTATGCAAAATCTACTTCTACAAGATATTTATTTGGTTGACAAAGAAAACGCTACAAAAGTGTCAACTAGATAGTAATTTTTATGTTGAAATATCAAATTTTCCATCTTTATTTTGATTAAAAACAAATCGATGATGATTTTAAACATCTCTGCAGGGTATATATTTATATTTCCTCAGTAATGGGTAAATACCGACTTGTCATTGGTATCTTTTAAGAAAAAACTTACACAAGTAAAAAATGTATCATCTAACGATTTGTTATATAAATTTTTACTTACGTAAATTTAGAATTGTGTAAAAGTACTAAGAAAAAATGAATAAAAGTTCGTACCTACGGCAATTTACTTTTAAATCATTAATTTACAATGAATCTTTTGATAAATATTCATGAGAAATCGATTGAGAATGTATCAAAAGTCATGGGGAAATGCCTTAAAAATTAATTTTCACCGAACAAATTGTTCGGTATCTGAATTCGGTCTGTGCGTATGATGATTCGTTGTGTTTATGAATTTTAAAATTTAAACTTCAGATTATGATAGCGCATCAAAAAGTAAGCTTAGGGTTTGATGTGCCCCTCCGTACCTCTTCGGGAACACCTTCAAAATGGGGTCCAAAATATGAAAATTTTGAAGTTTAAAATGACATTGAATTTAAAGTAGACATACAGTGAATGACGATTTTGGTAAAAGTTTAGTAGGCTGTGGCTGTGTTGATTAGAATAAGAACTGTCAATCTAAAATTTTATTAATACTTTCATTACGATTTGTTCGGTCTATGGCAATACTAGAAGAGCATTCTCAACTGGTTATATTTTTGAAAATATTACAACTAATTTAGAAACATTTTCATATTGTTTGTAAAAAAAATCATATTCTTCAAATTCACAATTTTCTATATATTTTTGCCAAATAAAACGATTTTCGTATTAATCTTAAAATTTTAGGTAATTTTTTTAGACGTTTTTACAACTTTTTTGATTTCTTTTAGCTCCTTTTGCGAATATGTTTTTAATGATTATTATTACTGTAAAAAAGATTTCAATTGAAGAAATCCAAAGTCCGGAATTATCAAGTTTTCGAAAATTTCACCAAGTGATGTTTCCTAAATAAATGAAGATGTTTTATTAGCATTTTTCTTTGAAAAATCAAAGACACTGTCTCCTGCTACATTAGATTCGAATACTCCAGCGAAAATTAATTATTTCTATAGAAAAGAACCAAGACATATCAAAATTTAACCGCTTAGGCATTTTTGAAGAGAGAAAAATTATGGATATCAGCCTCGGAAGTCTCAAGTATCTACAAACAATGAAATTTCAAATAATCTTAAAGTGAAAGATGTGGAATATAAAAATTGTATAATATTGGTGAAGATTCCCAATACAAAAAACAATATGCCAATAACATTTGCAGTAACAGAAGATTGGTAACATTGGTACATCGTTATATGGAACTCCGACCGAAAAAAGCTCAAGATAAACGATTCTTTTATCGTTTTGTTAACCAAGTGGTTGGAAAACATAACAATCTCGAAAATTCCTTATGAAGTAGCCAAATTCCTAATCCAAATCAGTACGCCGGCCACTCTTTTAGAAGAACATCTTCTACATTATTAGCACATGTTCCAGGCGTTGACATGTTGGATTTGAACAGATGGAAATCGCCAACAGTGATAATAAAACAATATGCCAAAAACTCAAAGACTTTACCAATTAAGATATTGCTAATGAGGTAATATATCAAGAAACAGATATTAAACAGTTTACTAATGAAAATGGACCCTTAAATCTCTCAGGGACATTTAACAATTGTAATATTACATTTAATTTTAAGTCAAAATAAATATTAATCAAAATTACATTTTACTTTTTGTCCATGGCACGAAAGTGCTTTCGAAGCTAGCAACCACCTAGCAACCGATTATCTAGCACTTTTTACTTAAAGACACATTCGTGCAGGGGAAAATGAGAATATACATGTTGAGGGTTAGATATTGGTTTTTACGATTTATGGCTGAAATATGAATACTATCGAAAAAAGTTTAATGTAAACCTTCTTTTTTATGTTTTAAATAATCTGTAATTCTTTCCTTCTTTAATATTTCTTTTTATTTTAAAGGAAAATTTTAACTTACCAAATTTACATGTATCCATATCCATAGCTGGCAGAGTCCTCATATACTCTCTACATTGTCCATTTCCAAGCTTTCCATAGCATTCTCCATGTTTTTTAGCGTTATCACTGCAGCAGTCCTGGCTTTTCATATTGCCAGTACTCGCCAAATCGTGAAGCAATAGTTCAGTCCATGCTCCCAGTAAGGCAGTAACGGATTCATGTTTTGTGGCAGGATTGTTTTGCAGTGTGGAAGCAACATCAAGCGCACTCGGTAGAGAATGTGAGGTAATAGATTGTTTTGGTTGGGATTTTTCTGAAAAGAGAAAATTGAAATAAAAAATCTAATCGCAAATAGACACAATATTTGGATTCCTGCATAGGAGGAAGTAAAGGACGGATACAGTATTTGTTGGTGGGTTATTGGTGCTTGTGGTGACGAAAGAATCATTAGTTTTATCAGTGAGAGTCAGAAAGAGAAGCGGGAATTATTAAGACAGACAAAATATGAGAGTCAAAATAGAAGAAGGTCTGATGGACTTTCTTTAGTATACAAAATAAATATAACGCCAAAGGAATTTTGATTTTAATGTCTATTAAAATTTAATTTAAAATATTATCACACGATTAGTATTTTTTATGTCATTTAATTCCATAGATTAGGAAGTGGTCAAGATATTTTATATTACGGAACTAACATATTTCCTGCGTAATCCAACCGCTTTAAAAGATCAATTTTATTAAAAAAATGCTTTCTTTTTATAGATATAAATCTACCGGGTGACCCAATCTTAAAATTGGTAAATGGTTTTAATAAAAATTAATGCTGTAATATCGGAACTAATTCTGAATAATTTGTCATAAAAACAAACATTGGTGGTTATTTACTCTTACAGGGAAAGGCATCTTCTTCCTTAACTTCATTTCCTGTACTTGTTGGTTCTTTTTTGTACTATTTTTTGTATATTTACCATATATTTTTAAGTACAATAGTAAAAGGCATTTTTAAGCATTAAAAAACCCACATGGGCCTTTATATCAATAATAATCTTAAATAATAAAACAATACTTAAAAGATAATGAGGATTATGAATGACTCAGACTACACCTATTGTTTTATATTTACAAATTCTGCTGCAAAAACTATAATTTGTTGTAAATTACCTACAGAGAAATCGTTATTACAACGTATGGTACGTCGCTACATCGTCTGGTCGCAATTATTGGATATACCATAGGATTTTACGGTAGAAAGAGTTTTATGACTATAGAATTAATTATTCATTGTTAAAATCATAACCAATATTTACTTAAAACTATTTATATTCGTTCGAATTTTAGGCCAGTACGTAGGGATTTTAATTGAAAAGATACAGGCTGCTTCGACTACCATAAAAAAGCAAATAAAGCATAAAATAAGTAATACTTTTATATTAGAGACAAAAACAAGGCCAACTCTTACCCCTACAAGATTCAGAACCCATTAAGTTTTGTCCAAAGGATTTCCATAGAAAGCCGAAGTCTAACAATACTGATAAAAGGACTCTCTACATTAGCAAAAATAATCCAATATCCCCTAAACAGGCCAACCCTTTCGAAATGGAGGTTAGTTACAAACATTTCAAGCCCGAAAAGAAAAATAAATACCCTACATTATATTTATGCATTTCTAAATATTAAGCAAAAACAATAATTAATTTGTATTTAGTTCAGCGTTTTACGCTAAAAGAACATAACGGTTTTGCATGATACTTGTAAAATTATGTCACATATACGTTCAAAAACCGTATAAACAATCAGAAACCAGAGCAGAAGTTTCACAAATAACTTTTAATTGTGGTAGAAAACGTTAGAAACATTAGATAAACGAGAAATGAGTGAATGTGTTTATTTGTTTGGAATATAACCTTCATTTTGGTTAAGGTTACATTCAATTTAAAAAGTAAACAAAGGCGGTGACTTATATCAATCATTTGTCAATCTTTGATTTGTCATTTTTAAACTCTTAAACAGGTATGACAGTTTTTTGAACAACTGGAATACATTTTGGTGTGTCCTCCCTCACTTTTCTATCATTTGTCATCTGTTAATTGTTACCTGTCACCTGTCAGCTGGATCTTACCCCCTCAAAGTCTGGTCAAACCTGTTGAAATATGATGACAGTTGACAGATAAGTAAAGGGGTAAAGGTTAGTGTTTCTCTTGGAAAAAAAATCGTTGGAAACATAATTGTGGACATAAATATACCTTTTTAAAAATATTTCAGCCTTAACACTCTTGTAAGTTGGCTCATATTTTTTCTATCCCCCTTACGTACACTTCGAAGTCCTATTTAAGGCTCAAAATAGATCTGCTGCTTGTTAGCGGACCACAAGTCTCTCCCATTACATATGGATGAACTCGTATCATTGGAGACTATAAGGACAGAGGCACCCTGAGGGAATATAATCTACCGCTTCCACTTTGCTGTTTCTGGGTAGCAAAGATATATTGAGAACATAGTTTTATTTATAAATCCAGATTGAACTCTAATAACACTAATTCACCCATATGGAGTACTGTAAGTGAGAGGTAATGGAAGTAAGAGAGTCTCGCTAAAAAAATCAGCAGATATGTTTCGAGCTATACAAAGACTTGGAAATGTGTTAAGAAGATAGAAAAGATTCCAGTCATCATAGAAGACATGTCAGTGAGTTGAAAATGATCTGGAGGGACCGAGATGTCTCTGTTTAGGCTTGAGCCTTTCCGCAAAACGTACTTGACCCTCCTACTTTTACTAACTTAAATGTATGTCTTTGGATTTTGCAAAGCATTTAAGAACCCCGAGGGTTAAAATGGTTTTCTAGTATGTTAGATCTTATTTGTTATATTTGTAAGATCCCTGACAAGTTCTACAAAATTACGTGAAATTAGTTTTTAACGCTACAGATTATTTTTGAAAAAATAGCGATGTGAATAATTAGAAAAAATTAAAAAATAATGTAGCTATTGCTAAAAGGGCTACATCTACAATTTCAATTTCTAGATTTTCTTTAAAATAGTGGCTTTTACCGCATTTTACTATGCTAAATATTATTGAATGTTGAGTATCTCTTTCTTGCCTTGTTCCTACGCCGCTGAGCGTAAAATTACGATTACGGTTGTTTTAATTTTCTTTCGTTTAACGTCATCATTGGTTTTCTGACGTCATTCGACTATCTTCAATCTCAAGATACACACCATAAAATATCAATTTCCTTCAAACTAAAATCCTAATGAGACATTAAAAGCTTCGGTACTGGACTAACAACGTAAGCGGCATTCTTTTTTATTCAATGCAACCAGTAAGTAGGTAGGTAGGTAACGAATTTTGACGTAGATATAGTTCCCAGACAGATCTTTATATCAACACATCGCATCGCAAGACTTTTGTTTCCCCCTGAATCGGATATGGTTTTTTCCCAAAACCGCAGTCCATGCTTTTAGTACGCTTGTGAGTGAGACCTCGCGAAATACTTTGTACCCAGTCATTCTAGGATGTGAACTACATCTTTCATCAGGATGGCAAGAGCTGGTATCGTTCACTTGAATTTTGTGATATTTTTCTTCGCGCTGTTGGCACAAAATGCGGTAAGTACCCATTTTTCAAATAACGCTGTCGTTAATAAATATCTTGCACTAACTGTTTATAAATGTTTATTTAATTATAGCTAAAGCGGTAGTTTATTAATAGCTATTACTTAAGCATAAATAGTTATTGATTTTGTGTTTTCAAGAAAAATATTTTATTTCCTTGGTGTGGGTAAATAAAAAAAAATGAAATATGTATTATATAAATGTATTGTATTTTTAAAGTAGTAATTAAAGTTGGGAATAAATTTCGGATTTAATTGTTTAATTTTATTTGTATATACTTAAATTTTTATACATATTTTTTTATGTAACATCAACTTTTTAATGACATTCCAAAAATTTGGTATATTTTATTTTATTTTTTATATGTTTTGGCATATAAATTATAAAATATGAATTTTTATTAAAAAATAATGTAAATTTGAACTCAGGACCGCGCAAAATACAATATTATCTCTGCCATTGGATTTTTATATAAGGATTCACATAAATTAGTGCTTTTTAATGCTGATTCTGTAGCCTTAGTACTTCAACGAAGGATTCCCTCCTCGAATTATTTATTTACAACACAGTAACACAAAAGGCATATGTTAATCTGTATTCGCAGCTCAATATCAAACAAACTAACAGTGATTTTTGTCTCAATAAAGTGTGTAAGAATTAAGCGATATCCACCAAAAATTAAAAAAGTTACTTTTTTACAATCGCTTTCGCCAAAATTTGAAATTTTCCAAACAGACGATGTATTTAAGGGATGTTGGCTCTAAAAGTTGGGCAAAATTGTTATATAAATTGAAACAAGGTAAATGACAGTGACGGCGAGTTTTTCATAAATAAATTTTTTTTGTTGATTTTACTGATTAATACAAAAAAATATATTCGTGATATGACGTCTATATTTAATTATCTGATAATTCTTGATTTATTATGTTTGACTTCTAAAGGCCGTAGAAAAACATAATAAGCATTTTGATGTTTTTCATTACTAGTTAAATTTTTAAAAAAGGGTAATATTTTCTAAAGTTTTTTTATAGTAATTACTGGAGAAAACGAATCTCTTCTACTTAATGAAAAAACAAGGATGGAAAGACATTTTTTATAATAGAGAAATTTTCTGAAATAAAAAAATTTGAGTTTTTAAAAAGGTAAATTCACATATATCTTATACAGGGTGGTCCGTAATTGTACATAGAAGTATGGTAGATTCCTCACTTTAAAATATTACGATTTGAACCAACTTGCTCTAATAAGATGTTGCTAATAAAGAATATACAGGGTGTTAAATGTTAAATTTTAAGATTTTTTTTTTGCAATAACTTTAGCGTTTTTGGATATGTATACATAAAAAGTTGGAACGGGGGGTTTTTGGGCACGAGAAATCAGAATCTGGTACCTACTTTGATGTAATTTGTAGAGGGCGCTAGTTAGGCCACATTTGTGTCATAAATGTGCGATAAACTTTTTTGATATTTAAGTTGGGTGGGTGATGGGGAAAAACTGAGATTCGGATTCAGGAGGTCATTTTACATAAGAATCAGCAAGAATGGGGTCAGAGCCAGAAAAAATTTTTTTTTGCCGACCAGTGTAAGCATGCAGCTGATCCCTAAAATGCGATTATCTCGTAAACCATTAAGTTTTAAGATTAATAACAAGTATTCTTTTTCTTTACTAAAATAACGTGGATTTAATATTCTTTTACAAAAATAGCGGTAACTTAAAGAGCAAAAAAGTTTATCACACATTTATGCCAAAAATGTGGCCTAACTAGCGCCCTCTACAAATTACATCGAAGTAAGTACCAGATTATGATTTTTCGTGTCCAAAAACCCCCAGTTACAAATTTTTAAGTATACATATCCAAAAACGCTAAAGTTATTGCAAAAAATAAATCTTAAAATTTAACCTTTAACCTTTTAATATTCCTTATTAGCAATATTTTATTAGAGCAAGTTGGTTCAAATCGTAATATTTTAAAGTGAGGAATCTACCATACTTCTATGTACAATTACTTAAGGACCACCCTGTATAATAATATATTTTTTCTACAAACATGTTAAAAATGCAATTTTCACAGTAAATTTCCAATACATTTAATTTGTATTTTCTTTATAAACATGAATACTTATGTAACAATTCACACAATTTGAAAAATTACATTTTTCCACAATTCTACCACTATCAACTGAAACGACCGCATTCCTAGTTGACGTTTGAGCAGAATCCGCTGATATTGATAGCACTGAAAGCAGTTTTCGGGAAATCGAATTTTTACTTTCCAACGAATCTTCGATGTATCCCTTGGCGACTGTTGAGGATTTCCATCCCCCATGCCGCTTAATTGTCGTTGAATTTGCTCCACTATCCGATAGTAAGATAGCCGACGAACTTCGAAAACAATGACCAGTATTCGAATTTGGAAGCTGCAGAAATTTAGCAACAGCAGCAGGAATTTTTCCAACGCATTTACTCCGACAGGGTTTTTCGTACACTTGCCTTTCACCTACTTTAGGAAAAGCATCCGATGTTACTAATTTGCTGGACGAAGAGCCATGTATCTCCGGGAATATTGAAATGGAAGTGACCATAATTTCCAAGTTGTGGAGAGTCAACTGGCAGGCACCCAATATTCCCAAAATAATAGCTACTTTGTTAACCTTCTTCTTGACGTTTTAGAAACGCAATAAGCTTAAAATGCTTGCTGATATCTACGTCGCTATTTATTCGTAACATAGCTTTAATTATAGAATAATTTGACCGCAGAGATGAAGACTTCTCTTTTTCACTCAGTCATCTCATATGGCACTGTCCTATGGGGGGGTTCCACCGACTCTATAAGAGTCTTTAGGCTCCAAAAAAAAGGCTATAAGAATACTATCCAAAGTTGGTCCCCGTGAACATTGCCGTCCTCTCTTCCAAAAATTAGACATAATGCCACTACCGGCAATTTACATATTCAACACACTAATTCAAATTCATAGACATAGGAAAATCTTCTAAAAATTGGTTGTTAAAAAATGTTTTAAATTATATGTTATGAATTTGTGTCCTTTGTAATATAACTTTAACCTAAACTTAAACTTTGACTTGTCACAAACATTTACTGTAAAGTGATCAATAAAAATCTATTCTATTCTATTCTGTTCAAACCTTCGATTTCTCTCCTCAAAATAGGCCAAGAATACATTTTCAGTATACTTCCCAGAAACTCCTTTTCCTTCACACTACTTCACAAACTTATTGTATGCAGTTTCACATTGAATCTGGGATTTTCTTGGTAGGTAATAAAAAGTAACTCGGTTGGCCGCTTCATCAATTTCTTTAAATGGATTGTTCTTTTCTTCAAACTTTTCGAAAGTGATGAATACAACAAGTGCCCACTTCGAAAATTTCATATAGTGCCTACGATGATTAAATGATTCCAGATTATTTCTACTCGGGTTAATTATTTTTAATACTGTTTGTAGAAAAAATAGTGTATGATATTTGTGTTAAAATTGCACTTTTAACACTTATACCATAAATAGCTATTAAATATTGGAGCAAGTGTAAATTCTGCTAGTGTTGCAAGTGTCTTTTACCTGATTAAGTACAAAAGTAAGCAAAGTACTTATAAATTTATGTTTCAGCACTCAACAGCACGATATCAACCCCGAATGATGATGGCAAGAGTACCGGAAAAATCCCTAACTCCAATCTACTCCGAAATATACCAACAGTGTAGGCACCAGATTTGTCCGAATTCTGAAGATTACCCAGAACAAGAAATTTTACGCGTCATGCGGAATACCAAAAACATGCAAGGACTTTTTGGAATTGTTTTAAATTCCACATACGACACAATTGAGGTGGCCACCAGGTAAGAATTTAAATTAAACTAATATATACGGGGTGTTGACGAAACGTGGTATCTATTTTAATGTAGGGACGATTATTTCGAATATCGTCGATCAAATTTGCAAGAAAAGAAGAAGAAAATGGCTTAAAACATTTTAAATTAAAGATTAATAAGAAAAACTTGAGAATTGCTTTACGAATCCATTTCAATTGCGCTGTAAAACTTATGCGTTTATCTAGCCTTTGATTTATTTTTTTAATGCTGAATTTACTGAACAGTTAAGTCACTAGAGATCCACACGTGTAATATTTCCTGAATTCCAAGCAAAACACTCGTTAAGAGGTAGGTCTGGTTGCATAATTTTTTATTCCTTCATTATTTAGAATCGTGAGCAGAAAATTATTAAAAAACAAAATAATGCTTCAAGGTTTAGAGAGGTTCAATACAAGGAAGTCAATATTATATAAATATTTTGATTTTTCCACTATACTTTTTCTACGGCTATTTAATATGTATAGACAAATTTAGGTATCTACTTATACCAAATCAATTATGACAAACAGTAACAAAAATATTTCATTTAAATTTGTTTTTTTTTATCAAAATACATTTGCTATTCGATCTCCTGCAGCTAAATCACATCCTTTTATAATACCACGAATTAATTTTTTTATAAAAATAAATCAATATGCGCATGTTTTATGATCAATTACGATAATGTTTGCATATTTTATTAACTATAATTGTGTATATAAATCCATAAATACTTAATATATCATTGGTTGTTTTTCTTTTTTTAAACATTTTATTCAATACAATATTTCATTTTATAACGTAATTACGTTTACAATTAAAAATCAATGATGTCAAATCCGGACATCCCGCAGGCCACTCAATTATTGGAGAGTTTAAAGTCCGGAACAATAAAAAACCTTTAATTAACCTCAATTTCGCTTATATGTAATAACAGTAAAATTTTAATCGGTTCCATTGGTTATATTAAAAAATTTGCATAGATAAATAACAATATACAAGTATTAACATTATTTTACTTTTGTTAGGTCAAGCTTTTTTCAAGGAAAAGCCAAGAAATTATGCAGTACGGACACGTCTGAGACACATACGCCTAGAGTTTTGAGGAACGTAGAATTAACATGGAAATTTGTGGTTAACGTCGATGGATATTATCAACGATTCACTGCTGAAATTTGCAGGTAAGAATAATTTTTTTGTATACGACTACGTTCTAATTGTTTCAATTTTCAAAAATTAAAGTCTTTATAAGCTTTACTAGTAAAGGAGAAAGTTCACCCTAAAGATTCCAAAGCAATCTGATTTCTTCCTGCATTGTCTGAAATTTCCAGATTATTATTACAAAAATGTCCATTAATTAATGTAATTAATTCGTTTTTGTAATTTACTTTTTGGTCTACCTTAAATTTACGACGTAATGTTTGGAAATTTTTAATACAATTTAAAACATTCCTAAAAATAATCTTGAACAACTTTTTATTTATCTCACGTCGATTTTTTTTTATTTTCAGAAACAGCAAACTCTCGTCGTCGTCACGAAGAATTTCCAAGTAAGTGTGTTGATTGTTTAAAAAAAGTGAACAAAATAATAAATAAAAATAAATAGAAAACAATTTGTAAGATTCTTTAATAGTATAATCCTAATTAAAATGTGTAAAATCACAAATGAATACAAAAAGTTTTGTTTAATTATTTAATTATTTGTTTAAATATCACAATATTCAATATTTCTTTGTTAATAATAACCAAAATACCCCATCGCAAATATTTAAAATGATCTGTTGTAGAATTTTCTTCGCAATTTATTTTTTTCTCTGCACCTTGTATATCGAAAATTCTGAAAAAAATCATAAAGGTGAGGCTTTTAAAGACCTTACAACACAAGTTTTTTCAGTCCTCCCAGAACCCATATAAATACGTAAAAATGGCCATTTTAACTCACTTGCTATCTTTATCCTAAAAAAAATTTCGGGGTAAGCAAAATCCTAATGATCCCCAACGCTACGACCTTGTGTTTTACTACTTTAAACTAAAATTAACAAAAAAATAAACTATTAAAATGTTCTTACAATTTATTGTAATAATTATTCCGTTCCCTCATTATTTTTCTTGTCTATTTCAGCGATTCCTGTACTGATTTTGGATACGAATGCCGTCAAAGCTATCAAGAAGTCTACCTGTTAACTTTCGAAAATAATATCATCGATTTTGACAAATTTATGATACCCACTACGTGTAATTGTGTTTGTAATTTGTAAAAAAAAATAAAGTCATAGTAATAAAATAGCAATAAACAATTTTAACCATTTTTGGATTCTTTGATTGCAGCAATTCAGCCATAAGAAGAAAAAAATCCGCTGCATTTAACATTGTGACAATTTTAAACGTAATTTAAATTTTTTAGTTACTAGTAAAGGTAAGGAGTCAGAGTGACACCTTTTTTTCCGAATCTGAGGTTAAAAAAAAGTTTTTACCATCGGCGTCCTCTTCAAAACTGCCAAAAACCACCCCCTGGAGGGGTTAAACGCGCTTCACAAAGTTTCCCTGTTGAAAAACACACTTTCACGACATTTTCGAGAATGCTGAGCACGGTGGTGATGTTGAATATCGCTTCCGACCACCACCAACCCCTTCACCGGCCAATACTCTTCCCGAAAGGGGTCAATTCTCATACGTGACACCCTTTTTTCCGGACAGGGCCAATTTAGTCTCTCCCCCCCGTTTTCGAGGTCGCTGAAACCGAATCTGAGGGTAAAAAAAGTTCTCTTAAAAACGGCCAGAAACCACCCCTAATAGGGGTTTCTCCGCTTATCGAGTTTCTACCACTTTTTTGAGAGTAATAGTCTCTTCCTTGAGGAAAATATAAAGTTCCTCGAGGGAGATGAGCCCTAAACTCCCAACCATACCGCAGAGGGTTGAAAACATATATTTTTTTAATAAAATAAATTAATTGTTTGAAGAAAATAAATAAAAAGATCACCCACCGTTTTAGGGGGTGGCTCCCCACCTATTTTTATCACTTTTCCATAATTTGGAGGAATGAAAAAAAAATGGTGGATGATGACGAAAAACTAAGGTCATATTCGGATTCAGGAGGTCATTTTACTTAAGAATCAGCAAGAATGATAAGTTTTAAGTTTAATAACAAGTATACTTTTTTTCCACTAAAATAACATGGCTTTAACATACTTTACAAGAATAGCGCTAACTTAAAGAGCACATTTATGCCACAAATGTGGCCTCACTAGCGCCCTCTACAAATTACATCAAAGTAGGTACCAGATTCTGATTTCTCGTGCCCAAAAACCGCCTGTTCCAACTTTTTATGTATACATATCCAAAAACGCTAAAGTTATTGCAAAAAATAAATCTTAAAATTTAACCTTTAACACCCTGTGTATTCCTTATTACCAACATTTTATTAGAGCAAGTTGGTTCAAATCGTAATATTTCAAAGTGAGGAATCTACCATACTTCTATGTACAACTACTTAAGCACCACCCTGTATACAGATATCTATACATTTGCAGATTACATTGTGTTGCAGTGTGTTTTTCCACAGGGAAACCTTGCAAAACGAGTTTAACCCCTAAAGGGCATGGTGCGACCTCGGAAATATGGGGGAAAGACTAAATTGGCTCCGTCCGGAAGAAAGGGTGTCACTTATAAAAATTGACCACTTTCGGGGAAGAGCATTGGCCGGTGGAGGGGTTGATGGTGGTCGGAAGCGATATCCAACATCACCACCGTGCTCAGCATCCTCGAAAATTGGGAAAAGTGTGTTTTTCTACAAGGAAACCTTGTAAAGCGCGTTTAACCCCTCCAGGGGCTGGTTTTTGGCCGTTTTGAAGGGGACGCCGAGGATAAAAACTCAGATTTGGTTTCAGCGACCTCGAAAACAGGGGGGGAAGACTAAATTGGCTCTGTCCGGAAAAATCACCTCAAATTCCGACTCCTGACCTCTCCTATACGTATCTTGCTTGATTGTGATTACCAGACTATAAAAAAATAAAAATGCATAAATGCTATTTGGGAATCCAATTGGCAAAAAAAAATTCAAAACGCCGGAAAATTCCTGTATCAGTAAACATGATTCAATCCAAAATACAATCATTTGTTTTGTATTCAATACATTGAAGGTATGCAACCAGTATTGCGTTTTCAGTTAAAATATGTTGCGAAGGTAGTACAAATTTTTCAGATTTATTATGTGCGAATAAATAAAAGAGTTATCAATATGTGAAGTTTAAATTATTAGATTTAATTCAGGATAATTCATTTGACAACTTTGCCATTTTATTTTTGAGTTATGACGATTTATTCAAGCACTCCTCTTTAGTTTGGAGAAGAAACGAGTGCAGTAATTCAATTTTCCGCAAATCGGTAGGAAATTTTAACATTCCAGACAAAATTTCTTAAAGAAAAAGTCAAGATTTCCTAACTGTTAGGAAATATTCATTTCCTTACTGTAAGGAAATGATATTTCCTTACAGTTGTTTGTGTTCTACGTAGATGTGTATATGCATATTCGTACTTTTCTCTTGATTTCTTTGGCAATAATTCTAATGAAGCGTACTCATTGCCTCAACCAGCTCTGGAGAAGTCCCAGGAGTGGAAAATTCATCATCACTTATCATTTTACACTGTTTTGCTTTCGAAAACACCAGCAATTAAATTTATATGCGTCAAGTTTGACAATTCAACATTAATACGTTTCCATAGTAACGCAACCAATTTTATTACGAATTTCAAAGCACCATTTATTTGTGATTAAAATTATTCGCGATTTTTTCAAAATTAATTAATATCTATCGAATTTTAAACGGAAAAATAGTATGTTTATCTCGTAGGAAAAGCCACATTCATGGACTCTGTGTTGCGCCTCGACTTAGCAATCTTCACATTCGTCCAGGAATGTAGCCTTTTTCCTACTCGGTAAACAATGTACTATTGTAGAAGTAGTACAGGTTTAAGAGGTAGAAATTTTATTTTTACCTCATCCTTCAATGCTTATTTGTAGTTAAAATGACCAGTTGAGAATGCTCTTCTAGCATTGAAAATTTTAATACATTTGATCGGCCTAATAAAAGATTTCGTTTGATTTAATCATGTTTCCATTGTTTTTACTGCAATAAACCTGTTCTTTTGACAGATAACTCAGACTTTATTTATTCATAGCCGTATCGTATGCATTTTAATTGATTCGGAATTCTAAAAATATTATCGGTCCTCCTAAATGAAGACAGATTACTAGTAATAGCAAAGCAACATGAAAACAAATTCACAAAATATATTATAGATGTGATGGCCCGAGAAAAAGGAATGGAAATTCTCAGATTGCCTCCTTACCATGCAGAGTTAAATCCCATTGAACTGATCTGGTCACAATTAAAAGGTTATGTTTCACAAAACAATACAACATTTAAATTACCTGATGTGTGAAATTTGTTTTTGAAGGCAGTTTCAGATGTAAATGGAGAACATTTGAGAAAAGGGGAAAATTCATTTTGGAAAGTGGATATAGCAATGACTTTTAAAGATTGTTCTTGAACTTTTTATTTTTTTTAATCTTTGATTTTAGGTACTGAAGTATTTTAATGCCAAGATATTAAAAAAAGTTTATTCCCATTAACATGGTTTATTTTTATTTTTATTTTGCAAAGTACGCCTATGGAATGTGACGTTATATCCCCACTTTTACTGCAGAGAATAGTCTGCGAAATGTCAAGAGAAAAAAATTATGTTATGCTTCATGTCACGAATTTTGTAGGTAATTTTATTGGAAATTTCCATCATCACGACCTTGATGGTGGCGTTAGCGGCATTTCTAGACCAGTTTTGGTATTGTACCTTCTTCCATATATATAAAATTTTTTGAATAAACTTCTTAGTCCGTTTCCTAACTTTTTATAATTTTTTTTTCCAAATTTTTTTCAGCCAATGTTTATCCACAAAATTTTTCTCTATTAAATTGTTTCGACAATATTTTGCTGTTTAATTTTCTTCAAATTTTTTTCAAAATTATTTTCAAATTTTTACTTTTTTAGCTAATTATTTTTACAAAGTTTTTCTCGATGTTTTTTCAACAAAATTTTATTCGACAATTATATATATATTAAAACAAAATATCTGTTTTTATTACCAACCTTGATGATTAAAATAGATTTCTCTAATAAATTGTTAAAATTAATTACAATAAAATAAACGCAATGATATTATATCCCAAAGAAACGAAGCACAAAAGACAAACACACCCATTAACTTGTTCTCGTAATTCTTCCGTCAAGTTTCCATTATAGATAATTAAGAAGCACAATCATTTCAACTTGACTTTCTGAATTGAATCTGATAAAAAAATATGAATGTCAAGCACCTCGTTCCATGTTACAAGTTATTTTATCATTTTACCGCAGCAAAAACTTCAAAGTTGTAATTAATATATCTCGAAGCCTGCACAACTGTTACTTAAGATTCGCAGCGCAAAAATTGGACAGGAGCGTATTTGTTTAAAATAGAGAACATATTTCTATAAACGCAAATTCAGTTAAATTGAGCAAGGGGTTCCAAAGTGTACGCCCCAACCCCCGAAGGGATCGCTGTAAGGAGCTAGAAGCGTCGCAGAGAGAAGCAAGGGGCGTAGGGGTACGAAGCTAGGGCCTTCTTAAGGAAAGAAGCAAGGGATGTTGCAGTAAGGAGCTATAGATGTCGCGGTAAGGAGTTAGGGCAGCGAGTAATGGAGGTATGGCAGAAAGGAGCTAGGGGTGTCGCGGAAAGGAGCTGGGTTGTTGCGGTAAGGAGCTAGGATAGTTGCGGAAAAGAGCTAGGGACGTCATGGTACGAAGCTAGGGGCGTCGAGGAAGCTAGAGGTTTTGCGGTAAGGAGCTACGGGTGTTGCGAAAAGGAGCGTTCCTACCGGTCATGAAGGCTTAATAGGCAATTTCATTTCTACCTCTAGCCCTTATTTTTCCATTTTCTGATCTTTTATTCTATTTATATCCTCTTCCGTTGCATCTATCCACTTCTTCAGAGGCCTTCCGTTCCATTCTTTTACGCCTATTCTTCTTGATCGATAGCAGATTCGGTCGCTCAATATATCAAACTCTAATATTATCTAGAGTGTTGTTTTTTTGGGGGTTATCTTTTTGTGTATTAGCAATTTTTATTGGAGAGATACTGTATAAAAAAATATTTATACCATATATGTTTATGTTAACGTTGGTTTGTTTGTGCACTCCTTCAACCAATCCTGTACACTTGCAGATATTGAATGAGACAAGAAGAAAGCACTTTCTTGGCAAATATAAATGAGGAAATATAGAAAAGCGGTTTCGAAAAAAGTAGAAGAATATTATTGTAAGTAATTTCACTGATGCAGTAATCGTATTCGCAATCGACGGGACCGGCTTTTAACGTCTCTCAGAGAGAAAGTGACTACGGTGCCGAAGGCCAAAGGCTGAAATCGTACCTACAATTATATGGAAATTATTTATATTCATAAAGGGTTTATGGGAAAAGTGTGCTTCTTTTTTTAAAATGGAATAATTTATGTTTATGTACCATTTCATTCTTATTTTAGCGCTGAAACTAATTCAGATATCGAAATTAAACAAAAACTGTTTTTTATGATTAGTTAATCCACTCTGCGAAGGCGCTTTTTCCAGAGAATTTTTTTACTTTTACTTATATAAAAAAAAATGAAGAAAAACTTACTATCGGCGTAGCTAGGCGGCAAATATCTCAAAAACTTCTGCCCCCTATTCCCCCATTTCGGATGCCTGACGTTATTGCATTCCCCTGAAGGTTTTCTAAACTTCATAGGGGGGCAATCGATTGATTCCTCAGGTTGGCACAGCCCGCTTGACCATTTTCCAGCCACGGCTACTTGTCGTTCGATAGCCAACGCCCTTTGGACAATCGGCCTGAGATCAACTGGTAATGTTCTAGTATATTGAGTTAGGTTGTACTCGAATGGTTTTAGACTAGTTTGGGGAGATACGAGGGATGGCAGTAGAGACAGTAGAGTTACTAGCGATATCCTGAAACAAAAATATATGTATGAGAAGAGGTAAGTTTTTTGTGAATGAGGAAATAGTGGTTAAAGGAAGTTGTGATATATTTTTTTAAATCTGAATTCATAGTTTTTTCGAATTTGAGGACTTTGAATAGAAATATAAATATATTTGTCTTTAATTAATATTTCCAGACCTGTTTCTAGAATTTTTGATAAAGTAGGCAACATACTTACTTACGAGGGCAACCACAAAATTTTTAAATTGTTTTTTTAGACAGAAATATGTGGCAATTTTAAATTTGAAAAATAAAAATGGCTAATAATAAAAAAACTAATTTTTAGTGGATTTTCAATTTTCTTACAAGAAAAATTATTATTTCAGCCTATTAAAGAAACATTACTGATTGAAAAAGGCGAAAAACTATGGGAAAATTAGAACAAATATATGAAAATGTCTGGAAGAAGTTTTATTTCCTTTTTGACAATTATTTACAATTGTAAATAGCCCAGTTGCCAGAGAAGGATATTGACCAAAAGCTCGCACAATATGTGATCTCGATGAAACTTGACATTTAAGTACTTGAAAGGGTGTAGAAAAAATCTTTGCTGCTCTAAAGTGTATGCTAACTTCACAATTTTGAAAATTAAATCGAAAATTTGGTTTTTCTATTATATCTCGAAAAAAAAATCGAAAAACTAATAGCACCACGTGAAAGGGCGGAAAATTTTACTAAAAAATAATATTATAACTTATTTAAAAAAAGAATTTGTATTACTATAAAAAATTATTAAAAATAAGAAAGCAAATTCGAGAACTCTACGCGCGCCGAAATAAAGTATCTTTGTCTAAAATGTACGAAAAGAAAAAAAAAAGAAAGCGTAAAGAGGAGACTCTAAGCTTTCTCAGGAAGTCATTAGTTTTTAATTTTTTTTTTGTTTTCTCATAGAAAATTTGACCGGAAGTTATAATTTCTAAAATTCTCACTGATTTTTATAAAACTGAAGATATCTATTATTAGAGGCATAACAAAAAAAATCCTTGTACATTTATCATCACTATACTTTTACTTTTGATTTAAATATAATTAAAATGATTAACATTTTCTCTGTTTAATAAAAATTATGGTTTAAAATGATCATTTTTTTACAACATTCATTCGAAACAATTTTTATTTTCAAAATAGTGTTTATTTATTTATATAAATCAATTTCTGAATTATTTTTAACTTTATTTAAAAAAATATTAATTTCTGATTTATATATTTTGAAAATAAAAATTGCAAGTATAAAAAAAATTGAAAACAGTTTTAAATCCTAAAAAAAAAGAGAAAATCACAAAAAAATATTTACAAAAATAAGACTCCCCTTAAAGTTAAAAAATCGGAAACAAACATGGCCGAATTAACATTTTCAGTTATTCGAAGAGTTTGTTGCAAAAATCTACACAGAATATTCCAATTATGGTACATAATATATGTTTTTGAAGAAGAAGAAGAAGAAGAAAGAAGAAGAAGAAGAAAAAGTAGAGAAGGCGAAGAAGAAGAAGAAGCAGAAGAAAAGGAAGATGAAGAAGAAGAAGAAGAAGAAGAAGAGGAAGAGGAGGAAGAAGAAGAACTATGCCAAAATTATGGATCAAAAATCGATTGGCATTATCTAAGATTAAGAAAAAGTGCTTAAAAAGGAAAATAGTTAAAAAAATTAATTTCAGATACATCCTTGATGATAAAACGGAATTGTAAATGTCAATATATTATTAGAGAAAGAATTTATGCATATTATAACAGCGACAAATGTTCAAGAAAAAAAGTAATGACATCCGTTTATTGATGAAATCGCAGACGTGAGTATACGCGGAATTTCCGTGATATGTTGCAATTATAACTATTGTGTTAAAATAATAAACAAACTATTTAAACATCTGATCGTGTCCTGTCTGGGTAAGTTATTAAATTTCATCTTCGTTAAACAATTACAAAGGGTGTCACGACGAGCTTACGTTATTGTATAATAAAAGTCATGCTATACATGATGAAAATTAAGTCTAGACTTTTCTATTCGTGTGGAGAGAACTATTAAGAAAGCAATCGACTTAAGAATTTAATTTATAAGATTCGACATCCTAAGAACGGTTTTTGCCTTTTGGCTTCGTCAGTCAGGCTTTCGAATACTGATAAATGAAGCTTGGCAGTGAGTTTTGACAACTTTACGAAGTAACGACTTGCCAACTGCCTAACAGTCTTTATTAATTATCTTCAGAAAGGAAAAACAATCTCGCGATGGCCAAAATCAAAGAGTTAAAGGTCGAGTTGCTTCATCACGCATCCTGATCACTAATTTGTATCAGCCAGAAATGTTATAACATTGAATAATGCATAAAATATATAATTTTATACATACGATAAAAATCGACCTACAAGTGTGCAATTTGTGGTTTAATTATTCAATCCAACGAGCTTTTATGATTATAGCAAGAATACGTGATCTATACAATGTACTCTTGCTTTTCTTACATAAGTCGCATCATTTTATGTAGTAACTAACCTCAATTTTTCTTCGACGTAAACACGATAAAAGAATTCAACGTTAATAAAGTGTAAACTCTAGCGCCATTTGCTGATTTCGAAGTATTTCCGCGAAGTATTTTTATCATTGATAAAAGTGTTCTACTATAAATTACGTTCACTTGGACCAGTATAACTTTAGTTGCACTTCATTGACATAAACCATATACTTATATGCTTGATATATAAAAATTAAAAAAAATTAAAGACTGTGAAATACTAGGATATGAAGAATTGTTCCCAAGTTACATTTTCAGCTGCAAAATATAATAAAATATTTGGGAACAAGACTCAGTCTAATAATATATCGTTTTCAGTTCAGTTTACTTGTGTATATTCTAAGGTACACACTAACTCTGTTAGTCCAGTCAAGTAAAAACCGGCACTTGAAACAAATAAATGTTTGAGACATCTTAAAAAGTAGTACTGTCAAAAAAAGGCACGAAATTCAACGGTAGTGTTTGACAGATAGTTTTTGAGATAATATTCACTTATTCCTTGACTCAAATCACAATCAAAACCTTGATAGAAGTTAGTCGAATAACCAACCATAACAAAAATAATGAAATAGTACTAACAACAATGCATTCTTCTTTGTCAATGCAACGTCCGATTTCGTACATAAATAGAGTTATTATAAATTTTTCTTTTGCGAAGAAGAATTACAAACGTATTCGCAATTTGCAGACGACACAAAGAAATCGATTATCAATGATTGTAATTTCGCGACCCTCAACTTCATTCATGATGCCTTGTTATTTTAATAGTGGCAATAACCTTTTGAGGATTATGCAGTTAAATGCAACGCCATTAATGGAAGATTATTTGAAAAATTGTTTTGCATCGAAATAAAGTTAATTTTTATTTCATTCGAGCTGAATAACTAATATATAATTTTCAAGTAACATCTATCTAGGTCCAGCAAAATTGATCCTTATTGTCCCGAGTGTAGGAATACCGTCGTTTGGGGACCCCCACTCCTCTAGATTTACACCCCACCCGTTTTTGGCACCTGTCAAACCCACGCCAACCCACGCCCCCTTTTGACATCTGTCAACAGGGTCGCCAACATCACCTTTTTGACACCTGTCAATAGAATTGCCATCAGGGCTTCGGAGGTCGACTATTCAACTTTTTCAGACTTTTTGGCAGCTTTCATTATGTTCAAATTTTGAATTAGGATATGTCATCAGCGACTTCAACAACTCCTACGTAACTGCGCTACCAACTAACATTAGGGGTTGCAAATATAGATTATACAATATTATTATATATTTTTTTAATATTTTTTTATTATATTACTTAGCATTGTGTTTTTCGATTTTTTTCACAGAAAAAATTAGATGCCCGAATGGTATTTGACAAGACTATTTCACGAGTAACAGATTATTCTGCATACCATCGCTTGTAAAACATACTACCCATTATATATGCATACATAACAAATATGTAGGTGTTAATTTGAAAAATGAAAAACAGGTAATTTATTTAATCACAAAATACTACAAACTTAATTATTTATGGTACAGGGTTATTCATTATAAATTACCCACCCCTTATTATCGTTATTATTGCAAATACAAAAAAAAAGTTTCAAATAAAAGTTGTGTACTGTTTTTTGTTAAAATGCTATACAATGTACAGTAGCGTGCAGATTTCAGGGGATACAAAAAAATAATATTTTTTTTTAAATGGGATACCCTGTATATTTTTACATTTTTATAATCCTCTCGACGAGCTGATTTCAACAATGTACTTGATGTCTAATCTGGATAATAAAGAATCTACAGCCACTTGAAAAATCACATTTTTGAGGTAAAGTAGCTGTAGTAGCCAAACGGTTGAAAATCGAGAAAACGGCTTATATGTCTCTATCCTAACTTTTCAAATTCTATACTATGGCACTAAAAAATATTGTATACAGGGTGATTAAAAATAAGAAGGGATTTCCAATTTAAAAAGTAGGATTTTTGAAAATCAGTTATTTAAAAAAATATGTAACTATGTTTTAATCCCAGTTGCAAGATCAATATTAGTCATAGAATCAGTTCCAAAGCGACTCATTTGCACTACATAAGCTGACTAGCACTGTTTAAAAACAATATTACAAAATTTATTGACAATAAAATCAGAAAAATTGTTTAGCGTTATTTTCTGGTGTCCTAGGAGACCATAATTACTTGTTATCAAAGGTATTGTAATTTTTGGTGACAACAGCTGTCAAGTTTTGCCGCGGGTAAACTCGAAAAACTACTGACAGGAGCTGTCATACAGTTTTTTCATCTAGAAACCATTTGTAATTCAAAATTGCACGTTTGTGATTCGTGGAAATTAAGACGAGGGAAAAAGTCGTCAAAATTCGTGGGAAAAGTGGGGTCAGCATTCTAGAACTTTTTTATTGGGCTAGGTAATTATTTTAAATAAACAAATACGTAACTATAACAGACGGGAACATAAATGATTGAAATTAACATGAACCTGGAATTTTTTCCAAATTTTAAATCTTCTTTGCCAAACAAAAAGAATAATTTCATCACAATTTCTACAATTAAAGCCTTTAACTCACTAAACAAATCATAAACCTACTTATAGCCAGTGGTTAAACCCCCACAATAGTAATTATCTTTCCAGTTATGTAAAAGAGGTAAATATTTATTACACAGGAGGAATAGAACAATATCGTTTAAAACCACGAAGCATGACGTTACGTCTAGCGTAACGTAGGTAATAAAAAAACGGTGTTTGAAAGCAAAAGTTCTTTTACTTTTTTGTTGATCCACTGACCGTTACCAGTAATTTAAATAGAGTCTACAGACTATTTTCAGCTGGGTTTTAAGATTAAATTATTCTATTTTTAGAAACTCTTGTGAATGGAGTCGAGTTTCTCCGTTTTCTACAATTTTTATTTTTAAAAACTTGATTTTTCGTATTAGACCAGTACCGATAATTTTTGAAACCAAATAAAATAATAATAAGATGAAACTCATTGGAAAAGGGCGTAGAAAACTGTTACAAGATCTACAATTTTTGTATTTACTTTTTTCACATAACCTAAAAATTTATGTGAAAAATTCAAATAACCAAGTTTTTGGTTTTTTATTTCTATATTTTACAAAAAAAAAATTTTTCATGAGATTTGGCGAAAACTTACCTGTAACACACTGTAATTTTTTTGTTTTAAATATTTATTTTTTGAACCTTATTTTGACTTAATATCGAAAAAGCAGTCTAATTCAATCGAAAATTCTCGTCAAAATATCTGCTTTTTTAAAACACTCGGTGGGTTTTTTGTTCGTTGAAATCTCTACTTTTTGATGGTGTAAAAAAATATACATTACTATGGTAAATGTTCTCAAAAAATGCAAAGAAACGAATAAAATTCGAATCCTAATTTTTTAGCTATTTATTAAAATTTATACTTTAATTACTCGAAAAAAGTAAGATTCCGTGTTACATTTACGTTTTTCGAGTAATTAAAGTATAAATTCTAATAAATAGCTCAAAATTGTACATGATTTAAAAAAAAAATTAGGATTCGAATTTTATTCGTTTCTTTGCATTTTTTGAGAACATTTAAAATGGTAATGTATATTTTTTTTACACCATCAAAAAGTAGAGATTTCAACGAACAAAAAGCCCGCCGAGTTTTTTAAAAAAGCAGCAATTTTGACGTGAGAATTTTCGATTAAAAATTAGACTGCTTTTTAGATATTAAGTCAAAATAAGGTTAAAAAATAAATATTGTAAAACAAAAAAATTACAGTGTGTTTGGGACATAAAAAGGTAAGTTTTCACCAAATTTCGTGAAAAAAAAATGTTTTTTGTAAAAGATAAAAATAAAAAATCAAAACTTGGTTATTTGAATTTTTCACATAAATTTTGAGGTTATGTGAAAAAAGTGTAAATACAAAAGTTGTAGATCTTTTTATTACCTACAACTTTGCGATTTAACATTTTTCCATAGGACTTGTAGTTTAGCCGGAAATCGAGATAAACCGTTTTCTACCATTAAAAACTCCTTTCATGTTTGTTATATTCTCTTCCTTTACCAATGGGTTTCATCCTACTATTATTTTATTTCACTTTTTACCATTTTCAAAGGCATGTGCACTGGTCTATATGCTTTTATTTTTAAAATTTATTTGGCTTATTTTTCATACCTATTCAATAGTTGTCAAGCATTTTCCACACAAGATTTTTTATTAATTATTATTAACACTCACCAAAAATCTTTAGTATGTACCGGGTGATTCACTAAATGTATAGATCAAACATATCTTGTAAACCGTATGTCATAGAAGTCGAGAAAAGAAAAATTATAATAGTTATGTAATTTAAAATAGTGGTGCCTGCATATTTGCATTTATTAAGAAATTTGCTTATCAATTATCACAAAATATGCAAATTTCTGTTATTGTGAAATAGCAATTAGTACCTGCTTGTCTAGTTCGAAAAATATCGCCGATAAAAAATGTTCGGACCGTCTGAAAATAAAACAGGAAAATTTAATTGATTTGTCTATAATATTTTAAAAAGTAATTTATTTTAATTTCAGTAGTTTTGTTTTTTTAATTTTTAAATAAGGAGCTTGCTAAATATGCGTTTTGAGGGTTATTTACGATTTTTGGCTAAAATATACAGCTTATCGAAAAAAAGTTTAATTTAAAATTAAAAAATCTAAAACTTTTGTTTGAATCATTTTTCAACATAACTTTAAAATTATGGAGAAAAACGCTAAAAACAATTTTTTTAATTTTTATCTCCTGCAAGACTAATTTTTTTTATGAAACTTGGTAAAAATGTTCTTTTAGATGTTTTAAATAAGCTCTAATTTTTTCGAAGATAAATATTTATTATTCGATTTTGTACGAATTTAAATTGAAAAAAAGGCCCAATTTTGCCTACCTTTCATACCATCTTAAAGTCGAAGTTTCAACGAAGAAAATGATCACTGATAAAGTTAAAAAATTGAAAATTTGTAACGCAACTTTTTCTATTGATAATTTTTTACTAACTATTGTAACCAATCAAATTACTTAATTTAGAGTCATGTGTCAAATTTCATCCAATCAGCTATGGATTACAGCGATAACACCCTACATGTGGTGTTTTCAGTTTGGTGTTTTCAGCAAGTCAAGTTTTTGATTAAAAATTAATTAAACGTCAAACTGACAACTAGTTTAAAAATGTTTAAATCTACAAAGTAAAAAATTATCTTATCGAATACCCCTCGGGCCTTGATAAATCCTCAAAATTTTGTCATAGAGAATCCTTCAAGCGTGTTGCTTAAGGATAATAGCCCTCGGCCTTCGGCCTCGGGCCATTATCAAGCAACACGCTTTCAGCATTCTCTATGACAAAATTATCTCGGTATTATCAAGGCCCTAGGGGTATTACTACTGATAATTACGATTTTTTTTAATTTAAATTCGTATAAAACCGAAAAATAAATATGTTTTGTAAATAGTGTTCATTGACAGCTTCTTTGATAGGCGGCAGTACGGACATATTGCGAGCTGTACTTTTAATAAATTTTTGAAAAAACTTCAACCTCATAACGTCCAAGTAATGATTTTTCGTTAATTCAAAGCTGCATCGTTTCGACACAACTTTTTTCAGCTGAAAACAAATTGTCAAGGTGGTAAAAAAATCGAATATCCGCCCTAATTATTTTTTCCAATTTTAAAGAAAGCTGACGTTATGTCCCGTCCAGAAAAAACATCCAAGTATAAATAAAATTTCAAAATAACTTTTTAAGTATATACAAGAAATGTGAATAAAATAGTAAGAAGCTGTAATGGCTTAAAATTACACGTAGAGTAGCATAATGAAACTAATTTTGAGGCATAGGTCTATTCCTTAAAGCATAAAAAAGTAGAAATGTTTATATTAGCCAAATTTAGTTTGATTAAAGTTGGTATGCTAGACATTTAAAACAACGAACCTGTAGAGTAGTGGGAAAGCATTATGATTTTTGTTGTTTTTATCTACTATTGTACAAAAGCTACTGTCCCTATTTTATTTAATAAAAAAATCGACCTTATTACATCACAACAGCTAGACAAAAATTACGCAATTATTAGCAATATAACAATAAAATTTATATTCATTTTCATTTTCACAATTGATTCCAAATATAGGTACTGTTGATTATAACAATTGCTAATCACTCGTAGTGTACCAGCATTTAAAAGTGGAACAACCAAAATTGTTCGAATAATTTGTTAATATATGTTTACACTAATTACAAATGAGTCATACTAACAGTTGGTTTTGATTTGAAGACACATATGATATATTTAGTCAGGGTCGATAACATAATGGTCTATCAACCATTGTAAGTGAGAGAAATAAATATTATTAACTCCTTAACGTATGCACCCGACTTCATTCGAGGCCAAAATATGTGTTAAGGGGTTCAACAAAATAATAAAAGTCTGACCAATTCAAAGGGCTATATATTATCTTCATAAAATAATATAACAATATATAAGTTTCTTAATAGAGACCGGCTTTCAGAACTTTCAGAACAGAATTGTCGCTATCTTGTACATTTAATAATATTATCCATAACATCGAAGGTTATTTTATTGTTTTGGTTCTCCAATTCGCAGGTATTATTTAAACAAACAATCATAAAACCCGGATCTGTTCGACGCCACTCAATCCTATGAATTATCTTCATACAAAGCAATCCTTTCGTTTCATCAGCCATCTTGCTCCAAATCGTGAATCTCACTCGATCCGAACATACGTAAGGTTGTGTAATTAGATCGATTTTAAAGCACGACCTCATAGCAGTGCACTCGGTGCAATCCACGCTTCTTTCAAAACTCGAGCAATAGTTTTTCACCTATTTATCACTTTCAGATCACGATCTAAAAGATTTAATGGTATGTTTGTAGTACTAATGGTTTCCTTGGTACCCAATTAATTTGTATAAGCTGATATATATTATTTTGACGCTATACGGCTTGGTTTTAGGGATTATGTAAATCATAAAACAGTATTAAGAACTTTAAACTGATAAATGAAGCTTAGGGTGTTTGAACATTAAACAACGACTTTTTTGACATCTGTCAATGATGTATCTGACCACTGTCAACAGTCCTACACATGCGTATGGATTCAAAAAATAAATAAAGAGAGTTATAGAAATATTTCAGTTGAATCTTTTAAATTACAGCAAAAAGTTGGATGAACTTGGATTCAAACTTTCGATAGCCTAACCATTTAGTTAGTCTGTCGAAGGTTCGAATCTAATTTCAACATACTTTGTTTCTTTCATTTAAACGATATAATTGAACGAAAAATTATAAAAATAAATGCTACGCATGTCTAGGCATATACCTGTAGCTGTCACATACATCAGTGACAGTTGTCAGAAACGTCATTGTTTACCATCGCAGCTCACTAGACAGAAGGAGCCTTATATGTTAAAATTTAAATGTTTGGTTTATGACATTTTCCTAGTAAAATATCTGCTAGAGGATAGACCAAGACCCGAATTTTTCTCTGTCTTGAATATTTATATCTCTCTTAGCCCATCTCATTTGTTGTTTTTTGTTTACAACGGTTTTCAGGATAGAATTACTTTATACGCTTGTTTTCTTGTAGATATACTGTTTGTACTTTTTTTAAGAACTATAAATGAAGATATTGTAAATTGGGCTAACAAATTATTATTATTTTTAGATTTAAATTTCTGCGTCCAAATAGTTCAAAGAAAAATTAACCCATTTTTTTCATAAATAAATTAATTGAGTATCCTAAAAGTTCTAAAAAGCCCTCTTACTATTTTAGATGCAATCTGCCGCTGACAATTTATCTTTCTATCTAAAACGTCATAACAACCTTGAGAATATTAAAAAAATAAATGATTATTACATGCCTTTAACCATATGTTCAATAAGGTGTGAAGTTAAAGGTACAAATATGATAGTTATTTGAATTACGTGTTGATTTTATCTCGATCTTTGCAAGAACTAAATGATTACCAGTAGTGAAAGATGAAAGTCGATTGACTGGGTGTGCTTTCTGATGGTTTAACAGTGAATTACATTTGTAATTTAAATAATAATTTTTATGTTATTAAGTAGGAAAATTAAAAAAACATGTTTATAAATTGAAACCAGGCCAAAAATAAGTTTTATCGCTTAATTTCAAAACACTGAAAATTAGTGGGTTACTGTTCTTATCCACTATAGCTATCTTTTGTGTATCGCATGATTTTTTTTACTTTTTTGGCGAGGTGGGTCAATAATTAATTATTTATACCAAGGATTCAAAACAACTCACTGTTTTTAAGTATACTTAAAGGTAAATAGTCTTTTAAATTTTGGCGAATGGTCTATATAAAATAAATTTTTATCCGGCAAATTTTGTGTAGGATGTTTCTTTGTCTAACAGCGCAATTTTAGAAACAGGGCTGCTAATCAGAACTCAACAATTAATGATTAACTGGGGAATCACACCAACTAAATAAAAATCAGTATCTAAAATCATAGAATAAAACGTTTTATTAAAATTTATTTCTATATGCAGTGAGAGAAAGGTAAACTATTGGTTTATAAGCTCATAGACCTTCCGTGTAAGGCACGCACGCTGACTTCTTGTTTCAGAGTCCAGAGAAGGTGATAAAAACGAATCGAATGAGACTGGGTTGCTGTTCTAATCCACTATAGGTATCTCTCGCGTATTATACAATTTTTTGTAAAGTAGAGTCAATAATTATTAACATGCACAAAGGATTTACAACGACCGTCAGTTTTTGAGTATACCGAAAGGTCAATAGTCTTTTAAAGTTTGGTGAAGAATCCCCCAAATCCTTTTTTTAATAGGGTATTTATCTGTAGGCCTTGGTAATGTCTCTCAGCGTCAATTTAGGAACAATTTATATCCATATCCAGTAAAACATTGCTGATTGATCGTATAGACCTTCGGCAAGCGCACGGTCGATTTTTGTAGGGAAAGGGATAAAAAGGAATAAAATGACAATAGAAACTTTACTTTTGATAAGACATGAAAGCATTTCATAGACCTACATCTTTGAAATGGTAATGACTAATTACTAATTATTAATTAGTAGTTAAACATCACATATATCCTGATTCGGAGATTGTGCAAACCAACTAAATTTATATACAAGCGTATGTAGTAACGACCACGCAAAAAAATGGTAAGGTGGAACAAGGACGCCTTCTGGTTATTTATTATAGCCACTGTTGGATGAAAGTAACCTTGGGTGAAAGTTATTCGAAAAATTTCGATCGTGAACGGTCCAAGTAAATTACATATCGATGTCTGCCGTAATCTTGTTTATGTGTTTTTAACATTCACTTTTACTATGGCCGATAAACTCTTTATTACGACAAGAGTCGATCTAAAAATGTTGTGTTCTACTTCAAGAACTACTTCCAGATAATAAAAATATTATTATTGTCGGTATTTGAACCGGAAAAAATGTACGTTAAGGCCAAATGGTAAAGTTGTCAGAAAAATTTTCTATAGAGTAGAGAAATTAATCTGCTCAATATTGGTCTCTCTCTGCAGCACTTTTTAATAACATATGGTTTACCAAATGAGTAAATAATTGTTCTTATTTTTGCAAAATACCATCTATCTATCTATCTGTTGATGGAGGTGTCGATATACTGCGACCTATAAGATCTATTGCGCCCCCTTCTGCTGTCCATTCGTTAGCAATCTCTCAACAATTAGAGCCGTTCCTCCAGTCCTATTGTTTTTAAAAAGTTCAGGATGTCGGTAGGCTTCAGATAGGTAGATCTCCCTATTTCATATTCTCCGAGGTATCGTACCCTTGGATTTTGAAGGTTTACGCATTCTGACAAAATATGGATAGAGGTTTCCTCCTCTTCCTCGCAAAGTCTACTATACTCTGTTTGAAAATGATTGATACCAACATTTTTATGACCCAGAAGATAAATTCTAAAATAAAATGTTAAGCATTATTTGTTCCAAAATTAAATCTTGCGTTTTCTTCCTAAAATTTTTAAAAATACCAATTTATTTCAATTCTTGATAAGTATGTAATCTCTCCAGGTAGAAAATATTTACAATTCAAGATCAATTTAAGTAGCCCTCAACTTTCTTAGAAAGGATTAAAATTTCAAATCGGCAGAAAGTGTTGTGCAGATTGTAAATTATTTTAGTTAAAATTTACGTTTCTGTTTGTGTAGTCCTGTGGTTGCAACACGCAGAATTGTTAGTTCTGTAATAATAGGCGATAAAAAGCAATATTGATCAAGTGAATTTGTGCAATAAAAATGGCACAAACGTCTAATTATACTTCTGTGAAATTAAAGTGCAATTTAACCGTGCATATGAAAATTTAGTGTTAAATGTACATGAGCTCTTGTACATGAACATTTCAATAGTACTGTTCGGAGTATAGTTGCTAAGTGTTCACGTATGACCTGAGTTGGCAACCATTTATAGACTTTTGAAGCAACGAAAGGATGGAAGTATTACAGTAGCACCTAAAACGTCAACTGGGAGAAAACCCACTCAAATAGACGGTACTATGAAACACGTTTTATTTACAAAAAAAGATACCTACTTTGGATAAACTTTTAATAGACATTAATGGAGACGAAACTTTGCCAAACGATAAAAGAGACAAATTGTGGAAAACTTTACATGAATTAGACTTCGTTTGGGAGAAGAACGATAGAAAATCTGCGCTCATGGAGAAAGATGAAATTATTTGTTGGAGGAGGCAAGAGAAATTATAAAATTAAGAATAGAAGACAAAAATATTTTTTATTTAGATGAAACATGGATAAATGAAGGATATTTTGTAAAAAGTTTGGAAAGATAAATAGGTTACAAATGTTCGTCAGGCATTTATAGAAGGTTTGTCGACTGGTTTAAAATTTCCAAATGGTAAAAGTCCCCGTTTAATTATCACTCATATTGGAGGAGATAAAGGATTTGTTGATAGAGGCTTGAGAGAATTTGTTTCAAATTCTACGAAATACTACCATGAAGAAATGACTGCTAATGTTTTTGAGGAATATTTCAGTCAAATGATTTATTACCGACCAATTCTGTAATAGTTATGGACAATGCCAGTTACCATTCAAGATTAAAGGAACCGTTTCCTAACACTAAATGGAAAAAGCAAGAACTCTCCGAATGGCTAATAACCAAAGAAATAGTGACAGAAGAGGCATTACTCAAAAAAGAGCTATTGCAGTTATGTAAACAACATTCACCTAAATTTAAGAAGTATAGTGTAGATGAAATAGCAAAAGAACGTCGAGTTAAAGTGTTGAGGTTACCACCTTATCACCGTGAACTTAACCCCATTGAACTAATCTGGGCTCAAATGAAGGGATATGTCGCGAGAAACAATACAATATTTAAACTTCAAGATGTTCGTCAACTATTAGTTCATCAAGTATTGTACTGGTGCTTAGGTGGAAAATACCATAAATTAAGTTGTTTATACATCTTCAACATCAACCCATTTGTCTAAAAATGGAGTAGAAAGAAATTTTAATATTATTATACGAAAGTGTATGAATTTACGGTTTTTTGATATGACAAACAACCCACAACTTATATTTCGAAAGCAAAGGTGATAATAATTGCTGTGGTCATGTGTGAAAGCGAAAAGAGAAAATTTAAATAATTTTTATTATCAAATTATAATTGGAGATATAGAAATTTCTATATATAGATGATGATGATTTAGGTAGTACTGATTTTAGCCAAAATACTTCATTTCTTTATTTACATTTTATATAATTGAATATGCAATTATGCAATCAGTAAGGAAGAGGAAAAATAGACCAAGTCTCAACCTCTAACCTCTCTGAAAGCCCCAAAATCGGCTGTCACTATATAGGGTGTATCATAAGGAATGGTCAATATTTTAATCATAGGTTCAGGAAATCGAAATATTAATATTTGACTATATAACTTTTACTATATTTTTTTTTATTTCTGGCCTTTTTTGAACTTTTTTTAAGTCTGTAAATTTGAACAAATAAGGTATACTTGTTTTAATAGCATAAATTCAGCTTATTTCGAGATATTTGCATTTAAAATATTCTAGCCAGAGTATCTATTTAATTTACTTTAACATCGCGCCATCTTTTGAAATAGAATTGAACTAATTTGTACACCTAATATATTGTTGGATCTTCCTTTGTTTCTATAAATTAACCTGTCACCTATTTTCAAAAAAAACCTAACCACTTTAATTACGTCATAAATTATTTAGTATTATTTTTAAAATAATATTTATCTCGAACAAAAAGCAGTTTTGGTTTGAGGTTTGCCTTGTAAAATCAATTAATCAGTATCTTTATATTAATTAGTCATAATTGAAAAAATGCAACGCGAAACCAGAAATTTAACATTTGACGAATGAGTCCAAGCTCTTATATTGTTTGAACAAGGTTGAAGTTAACGCTATAGAACTAAAACTACATTATCAACTGGACACAAAATAAGAATCTCTAAAATAAAGCTCCCTATGAAATTGAGATGTATATAAACAGAACAAGAGACCTAAAGTAAAGCCTTGAGGTACACCTCATGTTCAAAAAATATTTAAGTTTAACTCCTAGGATTATTATCTATTTTTAAAACTAAAAGCGTTTTAATAAGGAATAAGTTTTCCTTAAATTAAACTATACAGCAAATGGTAAAACTAACGATCCAATGAAATATTATTAGCAAAAAATAGAGGAAATTAAATAATTATTTTTTCCATTGTATAAAAAACTTGTTAAAATACCAAACAAATATTAAACATTGATTGATTGGCTATAATTGGGTACTTATTTTATTTGGATTGCTATTAATCAAAATTACTACCATTTTATTGTTATTGCTATCGTATTTGCTTCTATCGTTTATTTATTTATTTTATTTCGAATTTTTTTAATCCATTTACTTAACATTTTTTTTAACGAACAAGGACACTAACATTACAATTTATCCCTTGACATTTTCAGTTCAACAAAAGATTCAAGTGAAATATTATTTGTCTTAATATGGATTAAAGACTCGTTGTCAACTAACAGAAATATTTCTGAAAGCACATCCTTATAATAATAAGTGTACGAAGGTTACTGTTCCTAGGAGATGATTCTCGATGTAGTCATTAATTGAATCTTAATGACCTTCGGTTTGTTTTGTTTTATTTTTTCTTTATTTTTATATATAATTACTTTATCCAAAGACGAATTAAAACATTATGACGTTTGAGATTCTTTACACGTTACAACGTGTTTCAAAGATCGATAAATATAGAAATCTCCAATATTCTTTGATCCTTAATTCAATTTAAATATGAAATTTTTGTTTTTTAATAATTTGCAATAATATCTCATAATTTAAACACTGTTTTTGTAAGACTATGTTAGATTTTTAGTATCCTCCCACATTTTCTACTAGCTTTGACATTCTAGCATATTTTTACCATTTTTAATGATCATTTTAATTTTTGGTTACTCTCACATAGACCTTGTTCTTGTTTGTGTTCAGTACAATCACACTGTATTCTACAAATACATAAAAAGTGTAACCTTTGGTAAGAAAACCGCGAACTGAACATTTTTTAAGTTTGTACAATTTATATCATAAAGGATTAAACAAATTTCATAGAAATAAAACTATTACCTCTACAAGTTTAAAGTTCAAGGATGTGAAATTTAAATATGTCCGGTTCAATGAACAGCTTTAAGGATCTGTTATAATTCAACAAAAGATAAGCTCAGATTTATAAAATTTAAATAATTTAGTATCAGACATTACGTTTTTCGGATTCATATCTATATGGAAACAAGAAAAAATCAAAACCTACCATTTTATGTAGGGTTTCTTGGTTCTTGTTCATTTATTTTATTTTGAAACAAATACATTTTTAAACAGAAAAAAAACTGACTGAACTAAATGCTCAACCTGTTTATTTTATACACCGATCTATAAATAAGACCTTTCTCTTCTGTTCTTTACTTATTATCAAGATTTCATTATCATTTTTTGTTTTCGATAAATCTCTTATATTATTTTATAACGAGAAATTGTTATATGCCGGAAGGAATCTTCCACAGGCACCAACTTCCTGTTCGATACAATTTTAAAATGTAAAAGATTGCAACACTAATTTTGTACTTTTCCTTTAGGTTTTTTTACTTATGATTTCTCTTTTTAATACACCATTTATTATCAATTTTTTGCGTTTCATTTCTAGTCTAAAATTCAGAGCAATCTACAAAAAACGAGCATAAAAAATGTTGCCAAATACGTCATATATTTCTAGATATTTGTCCAAATTTAATGTTTCTAGTTCAGGCGTTATTGAGTTAGTCCAAATCTTCTATTAACTAGCGTTATTATTTGTTGAGTGTGTAATTACAATTATTATTCGTTACATACCTGGATGATTGTACATCGAAATAACGAAAGAAAGTTTTTAGAATTATGTAAAATATTTTAAATATGCGCAAAAATTATATTATATCACATATTTTATCAAAGATAATTTTTTTATTATTATTATGATTATTAAAACTCAAATTTTCAAGCAAATGGGTATGATATTAAAGAAATCAATAAAACTGCAAGCGTTTAGGATAGAAATAAGATCACTGATGAGGTATGTATCTGAAACTTTGTGTCTGAGTAGTATAAATCAGCGGTAACTTATTGTCAATTGTTTCTATAACTCTTATTTTGGTAACAATTCGTTTATTTTTCCAAACAGCGCCTATAATAATCGGTTTTCATTGAAGTATCAAACATGGAGATGCAAATTGCATTTTAACAACCCACTGGAATTCTCCGGTCAAGTACGTATGTAGGTAAATGATCTTTTGTCTTCCAAACCGATCATTTGTTTGTATATTTCACACATTCTAGTATCGAAATATCGCATTAGTGTTGCTGATAGGTAGTATGGGGAATAATATTTTACTCTTGAGATGTGTAGTATTTCATTATTAATTATTATTGTTCCCTGTGGCGCTCACCTGATATTTAACTTATATTTTTAAAGCTTTAATCCATCCTTGATGATATGTGAGGCCAAATCGGATGATAAAATTAATTAAATTCAAATCTACACCGAAATTACTGATTCCATTTCAAATTTCACAACTACTTATGCGTTTTCGCAAGAGAAGATCTCTTCCACGCATCCGACCTGCATTTAAATACATCTTTGACCTCTAAGTTGGCAAACTTGCAATTACTATTAAACATTTCCAAGTAAATTATTACTCGCTGACGTAATGTCACGTCGAATCTGGTAAATTCTGTTATTAAAATAATGGAATAATAGAAACGTCTGGCGAGAAAAAAACTCAAGAAGTGTGCAAAGGTCGACGAACAGTCTATGTGATAATAACAGATTATATATGAGATCCTTTAGTCTTTTGTTTTTAGCTGCACAAGGGAAAAGTGGTACTTAAGCGCTTTTAGAATGGAAAATTATTCTACCAAATAAATATAATTAAAGATTTTAAATGTTAAATAATAGTGACATGTATTTGTTATAACTGACACAAGGGTAAACAAAGAAAAAAAGCAGAAATTAAAATCGCAGCACTTAAGTTCCATGAGTTTATTCAACCTTATTGAAATTTTCCAAGAGAGCCAAACAGGAAGCTAAATTGCCAACCAGAAGGGGATAAAAATACTATTTACCAAACCAGAATCATTCATTGGTCTAGTTAGAAACTTCTTAGGGGAAATCCTCAAATAAAAAATGCATGTCCCTGAAGGCCACCCAAGCTTTGCATGTTCTTCCTGTCATTGAAGAGCGCTGATGATGAGTCCTTTTAATGGAGAGACCTCTATGCTTAAAATGTAATATCTTTAGGCACATGTGAGCTTTACAGATGCCCCAATAAAGCTAGAAGAATCAGGTCTACTTTTCACAATTAATTTTTAATGAAAAAGTATATCTACAATTCGAACAGATGTTGAGGAGTGCGTTTGACTCAACAAATGCTTCTTAGCAGCAAATTCTACTCTTTTTTTATCCCCTATTTTGGTTTTGAGTACCGCCACCTTACCTTACATTACTATATCTAGTATCACTTTGGAGAACATTGCTTTCGTTTTGTTTTCCTTATTAGTTTTTATATACTTCAGTTACTCAGGAAAGAGTGGACCGATTTATTTATTTATTTAGTTATTTATTTATTCAATAAATACAATGAATATTAAGCGATAAGTGCTACTGCACTTGTTTAGCATCATAAAACATCATCATCAAACATTATAAATAGAATTATACCCATAGACCAGACATCTATATGAACCTTGACCGATCTTCTTTCCAATTAAGTATTCCCTTTTTTACTTCAGAATTTCGAGGACTCAAAAGGGTAGACATGTGTTAATTAAGCAGGTTTTTTCTTTACCTTTGATTTTCCAAAAATAACCATTAAGGCAAGTCGTTCCCGCATGTACACCTACTTGAATTTTCGTTCCAGTCTTTTGGTATTACTCAACATAGATTTAAATTACAAAAATTTCCTGAAAATGACACGTCATACTTTTGCGTCCTCTGCGTCAAGTTGGAGTACCGGTGGCACTATTTCAAATTTAACAGCAAAGTAATACAGAAAGGGAGATCAACTACTAGGTGTAACTTCAACTCTAATGAAATTAACGGCAGTGTTGTCAAAGTTCGGTAATTTTCAGTTCAGTTAAGGATATTTTTTAGACTAATGAACTTATCTTAAAATTACATTTGTCGAATTGTTTGGCTTCTTAAGGCGTGTTTAACAAATAATTCATTAAAGGAACTTCCGATGGACATATTGTATGCAAATCACCAAAAGTGTTTATTGTCGACTTTCACATTCTTGTGGAATTTAATCAGAATTTTAGCTTTATATAATTAATTGCTTTTCTATATTTGATTACCTTCTTTCTATTTAACCACTTAATTAAATATGTCTAGGACTAGCTTTTTTGTTTTTTTACACAACAGAATACTTTCCGCTATGCACAATTAAACAAAAGAATTGAATTATTATAATTTATAAATTAATGATACAAAAACGCTAATGAATTACAGACATGAATTGGATTATCTAATTTTTATTTTTAGCCATTCTTGGTCATTTACTAAAAATGTCGTTGTCCAGCCAAAGATCCATTTCATATTTTTTTTTGTTGTTCTGTTTTTCTTTTCTGTTTTTATTAATAATCCGTGTTTGTACTGTGACAATACTCGTAAATGATATCATAAAGGCATCTAATTTTTCCGAAAAAAAACGAAAAAACACGTTGCTAAGTAATATTTTAAATAGAAGCATGAGTGCTGGTGGCAACAAAAATCTGAGTCGAAGACGAGGATTTTTGCACCTGCACGAATGCATTTTGTTAAAAAAATATTACTTAGCATTGTATTTTTTAGATTTTTTTCCCAGGTAAAATTAGATGCCCGAATGTTATTTGACATGAGTAACAGATTATTCTGCATACAAATAAGCTCACAAAACATACTACCTATTATATATACATACATAATAAATATGTAGGTATTACTTTGAAAACTGAAAAAGGTAATTTATTTAATCACAAAATACTACAAACTAAAATATAAATTGCAATTTTGGTACACAGTAGGAGTATTATTTGGAATCTTTGTTAACTCATTGATAAAGTTGGGTGTAGGTAAATCATTAATGTTGTTGATGGGTTCAGCTGTAGTGAGAGAAGCTCGAGGAGTGGCTGCAGGATCTTCTGTTTTCTGTTTTTTAGCTGGAGGTTCTGAGGCGTCACTTCTAAGGGTGTTTATGATGTTGGAATAACGCTCATTATCCATTTGCAGATAGGGCTTAATTGAGTTGGCTGAACTGTGGCCTGTAATTTTAATTAATTGTTGTTCACCGACCCCTCCTTTAGCCAGGTTACTGACTGCTGTCGACCGCATAGAGTGGTTTGTTATTTTTATTTCTTTTGTATTTAATCCTGCCTTCTCTGCTGCTTCTTTAGTCCAATTCGAAAGTTCGTTTTTTCCCACTGGATTTTTTTTGTACCATCCACTTGATTGTTCTTTGTTCCATGATGGGTTTACTGTTAAGAATAATCTATGAGTTGTTATTCTAGATGAACGTTTAACCATTAGAATTTTAAAAAGACGGACTAGACAAAAGGTAGGATTTTTCGTGTTGGGACCAGCCATTTACTGTCGGCCATTTTTTTTCTCCCCCCTGGGCCGTTTTATTGAAAGGATTATATTCTATTTCCCTTTAAAATAATGAACTCTGCAATTGACTGCTTCTCCACCTCTCCAGGCAAGTTCTACTGCCGGAGTGTCTTCGTCCCATAATAAAACCATTGCGTAGTATTCTTCCAATTTTAATGAAGCAGAGCTCGATTTCCTCGTTTCGCATTACGAGCTTCCCTACTAGACTTGAAGATAATATCTTTAAATGGATCAAAAATTATTTTCCACTTCATAAAATACATCTCTTGCATTTTGTTTTCAACGGTGTTCCACATTGTCTTCACAACTAGTTCTTTGTAATTTTCACTGTTTTCTTTCTTCATATTCCACGCCCAATCTTTCAGGATTAGGTTTAGTTGCCTTGCAGAATTCCGTTAAACATATTGACGTATGGGTTTTAACGGTATTGTACGGTACACTTTTCTCAATCGCCAGATCAATATCAGTCATAGAATCACTTCCAAAGCGACTTGTGTGTATTGTGTGTTGATTCTTTGTCTTTGTGAATTTTAAAATTCTGACTTCACATTTGGTAGAGCATCAAAAAGTAAGCTTAGGGTTTGATGTGCCCCTCCGTACCACTTCGGGAACTCATTTAAAATGGGGTCCAAAATATGAAAATTTTGAAGTTTAGAATGACATTGAATTTAAAGTAGATGCATAGTGAATGACTATTTTGATTCAATCGAGTAGAATGTGGCTGTGTTGATTAGAATGAGAATTGAGAACTGTCAATCTAAAATTTTATTAATAATGTCATTACAATTCGTTCGGTTTATGGCAATGCTAGAAGAGCATTTTCAACTGGTTTCATCTAGAAACCATTTGTAATTCAAAATTGCGCGTTTGATTTGTGGAAATTAAGTCTGCATCCTTCTTATTCTATCCTTTTTAAACGTGATCTGATATTTGGGTGGATCACAAGTCACAACACTCAACCATCAGCGTTCAACACGATCCCAAAAATTTAACGCCTTTAAAGTAGACCATCTAGTTAGTTTACCTTGCAGTATATAAAATTTCGCAAGGTGTATGGTTAAACACAATGGTACACAATACCCGCTGAGTCGTGCTGTGACCCACATTTATGGTCTTTGGCTATTGTAGCGTGGGTGCAACTTCGGTATGCGGAGTGTACCCACATCATGGCGCTAACAGATCTAGGTGGTTGCGAAGAAAATGTGTCGATCATTTGTTTTGTCAGCATACGCAATGTAGAAGAATGTTGAAAAATTATTGAGTTATTAATCTTTTGTATCTTTCACTTTTTGGTATTTGGGAATTTAGGACAGGTGGGAATTACAAGGTTGGTCTAACACAAAAATGAGTCAGTTGTTAACAGGTATTTGACTAATTGGTGCGAAAGGCTCGTGTTGGGTCCAAAAATTAAATTAATCGCTCCTTTTTACCGTTTTTCTCTATAATTTTGAGATATATTGAAAAATGATATATACAAAAGTTTTAGATGTTTAAAATTGTCTACATTTTATATTATTAACTTTTTTCAATATCATGCATATTTCAGCCACAAATCATAAAAAATCACACCCACTCCCCTTCTGGAACTTTAACTAAATTTTCCGACCATTTTCCGACTGCTAAGAATTTGTTTTGTTTCAAAAATGATTGGCGCTCGTCTAAAGAGTAAAAAGAGGCATAAAAAGAAAAAGGAATGGTAATAGTCAAATACAATAAATAAAACTGAAATTTTGTTGAAGACATCTGATAAATTATTTATTTAAATAAGTTTTAATCGCTTTCTTCTCAAACAGTTCGTGTAACACGTGTTAAAAGGATATGAATATGTTTATGAATGCTTCATTGCTATTAACTTTCATTTTTCGTATTTAAAACGTTTTTTTTTGGGTTACATAACTTGATATAATTGGTGACAGTAGTATTCTAATTGATAACCTATTAGCGTATTATTAAAACGTTTAAAATATTGTTTATCGGTTAAAAGTGTGCTTAAATTCGCTTCTTGTCAGTTTAAAGCCAGAGGCGTAACAAGTTTTTTTTAATTACTTAAAAGAAAACAAATTTCGAAAAAGATAGTAAAAAAAACTTTGTGAAACAATTTTTTGACGATAAATATCAAGAAACCATTTTGGGGTTGACCAAAAAAATTGCCCAAAAACATTTGTTAAAGAAATGAAATTATGAAAAAATGCTAAATAAATGTTGTCTGAAAATATTAAAATTTTCGAAAATAAATAAATAAAAAAAATGTTTGTCGAAAAATTGTCCAAATACAATTTTCATAAGAGAAAAACTTCAATGAAATAATTTTAAAAAATCTATGAAATTAGTTTATCGAAATAGTTTTGCAAAAAACTTTACTTGGACAAAAAAAATTGTCAAAAAAGTATAAAATAATGGAATAATGTTAAAGAATTGTTAAACAAATTCTTTATCTTTGTACAGGGTGGCCAAATAAGAATGCGAGGTACTGTATCTTGGAAACCATCCATCGCAGAGGCTTGCCGAAAAAAAGTCATTACTAAAACGACCAAGAGGAAAACCTGGAAAATATTTTCAAGTTTCTGAAATGGCCGCTAGGGGGCGTAACTGCGATCTTGAAGCTAAGAAAGTGATGTTTCTGCGAATTCCGCTATATTAACCTACCAAAAAAATACCTAATCTTTAAAGTAGAGGATAATCTGAACCTTTTTTGTTTAACAATTTTTGCTATATCTCTAAAAATAAAGTGGTGGGGGGTATTCAAAGGTTTCAGTAAAAAACACCCTGTATATTCGAAACGGTTGAGCCGATTTTAACAAACTTGGGCTAGTTGAAAAGAGCTATTCTTGGGCTATAAATGCTATAATATTTGAAGTTTTGTTAGTTTCATATGTCGCCGCTAGAGGGCTTTTTTCGACATCTCGTAAGAAACGGTAAATTTTCTCAAAAAAATTAAACGCATTGGTATGATTTCTTTTTCATGAAAAAGTAGCTAAATGATGCCTAAACAAGCTCCCGAAAACTGCATCTCGATATCTTGTTCCTAATCTAAAATTTAGCCCCGGGAAAATTTTATACGGAAATCCCTTAAATTTTTATTTTTTAAACTAATTAATTCCTTTTATTATGTAAGTTGTGGCCCTAAAAAGGACCGATTTAAAAACGAAAAGTTTTTAGTGCCCCCGTAAATGCTCTAAACGGATTTTCTGCAGACCAATAATGCATATTGTGCAGATTTTAAAGGTGGCTTCATCGGTCCAAAGAATTAGAAATAAAAATTCTCCATTATTATGTGAGAGCATATTAATGCAGTATTACAACAGCGTTGGATTGGAAGAGGAAGTCTGTTTCCATGGCCTGCGCGATCACCAGACTTAACTTGTCTTGATTTTCAGACTCAACCTACGACCACAGAGATACGAAAAACCGGATTCGTAATGCATTACGTAACATACCGAGAGCCGAAATTGAAGCTGGAGTTTTGTCTACCTATGAGAGGCTTCAGCATTTCGAGCATTTACGGGGACATTAAAAACCTTTCTTTTTTAATTCGGTCCTTTTTAGGGCCACAACTTACATAATAAAAGGAATTAATTAGTTTAAAAAATTAAAAATTTAAGGGATTTCCGAATAAAATTTTCTTTTGCCTAAATTTTAGGTTAGGAACAAGATACCGAGATGCTGTTTTCGCGAGCTTGTTTAGGGATTATTTATCTACTTTTTCATGAAAAATAAATCATACCAATGAATTTAATTTTTTTGAGAAAATTAACCATTTCTGTCGAAATGTCGAAAAAAGCCCTCTGGCGGCGACATCTGAAACTACCAAAACTTTAAATATTATAGCATTTTTAGCCCAAGAATAGCTCTTTTCAACTAGCCCAAGTTTGTTAAAATCGGCTCAGCCGTTTCGAATATACGGGATGTTTTTTACTGAAACCTTTGAATACCCCCCACCACTTTATCTTTAGAGAAGTAGCAAAAATTGTTAAACAAAAAAGATTATCCTCTACTTTAAAGATCAGGTATTTTTTTGTTAGGTTAATATAGCGGAATTCACAGAAACATCACTAGATTCAAGATTACAGTTACGCCCCCTAGCGGCCATTTTAGAAACTTGAAAAGATTTTCCAGGTTTTTCTCTTGGCCGTTTTAGTCATAACTTTTTTTCCGCAAGCCTCTACGATGGATAGTTTCCCAGATACAGTACCTCGCATTCTTATTTGGCCACCCTTTACTTCAAAAATTACTTTTAAAATTTTATTTTTTCCATATAATAATTTTTTGTTTCCTTAATAATCATAGCATACCCTGAAATCACGTAAATTGAATGCCCAATCTATTAAATGTATAGCCTTTATTAATAAATTAATAATAAACAACCAATTTTTATTTAAAAATGTTTAAAATTTAAAGTCATTAACCTTCATAACCATAATTCTTTTATCCATAATGTCCTGCAATTTTCCATAATTATACGATAACGCATTTTGTGTTTGAGATAATTTGTAATTATAAAAAATATTTGTCAACACAGCGGTTTATTTAAATACCAAGGTAATTATGAAATTACAAGGAAATAAAGTCTTAAGATAGAAAAAGGATATAATCTTTAGGTGCACTCCTTCTACACGCCTACCGACTGAAGGTTGAGATACTTTTTATGGTAGGTAGTTACTTATCGGCAAGAATATTATGCGATTAAAAGCCACTTTGTATGCCAAATTCAAAATCTATATTAAATCGGCCACATTTGGCTTATTTAATAGAAATAATTTTTACTACAATATATAATATATGTCCAAGAAAACTACAATAACGGTAAAACTGTCTCTCGTCCAGATGCTTTGTCTATTTTGATAAAAAAAACCTTGGAGTGTGTTTCATAATTGCTATGACATCCAGTATGTACTTTTTCCTGAAATGCATTATCAGATACTCACATGAAGTTGTTTTTGTTTTTGGTATCTATGAAAATACTTTGAATCAGCGGTCTATGCCTAACGTGCTGTATCCTTAATCAAAGACAACGTTTTGGGTATGTCTTTCATGCCTTCCAAACAAAAATGTCTTCTTCGTAAAATACCAAGACGGCCAAATACTTTTAAAGTTATTTTTCATTGAGTCTGCATAGAGTTTACTTCTAATAATATAATAATTCAGCAAAAGTATTATTCAGCACGTTTTTCCTATTAACTTATAATTATTTATTTCATATACCGTTCGGACATGCTGTATAAATAGATTCGAAAGAGAAATCCTTTTGAACGGTACATTTGCAGAAGTCGAGAGACATGTATACCATAACGATATGATCTGCTCGTTTTTAATATTTAACAATTCGCGACTACTTTCTATGAAGAAACTTTTTTTAATTTCTTATCTCGTTCGAATACAGATGGTACGAAAAGATGAGATCACACTTTATATTTAATTATTAAGGAGTATTGATAGACAAACTAGAAGATGTGTAAAGGTCAGTTTCAAAGAAAGCGTGGATCTTTTAAAATGCGGTTAAGAATCAGTAAAAATAAAACTAAGTTGATCGTTTATTTGGGAGTTAGGTAGCAAAAGCCCAAGTCAGTAGATAATTATATGAAGAACACGAGAAGGAAGGATAATAAAGATATGGGAAAAGATCGTAGATCAAAGATTAAGGGATAAGACACTAATAGAAGGAAAACAGTTCGATATATTCAGGCTTATTCAGACGTCCATTGGATATTGGTTATTTTTCAATAACCAATAATCATGGCGGTTTCCTATTCAGGTGCACATTGAAAGCAAGAACACAACAGACATTAGTTATTTCTGAAGATCAGTTCAAAAAACCAATAACCCTATTCAGATGGCCGTTTTTAAGCAAGAACAGATGATTGGATATTGGATTTTAAAATAGTGCTCAGGGCTACTATTTTGCGTATTTGTTATTGGAATTTTGTCTGTTACACATTTGTTTTTTGTGTCAGAAGAATAATTTATAGGTATTTGTGAGAAAAATGTTTACTTTGCCGCCGTCTAATGTAATCGTGCAAAAAAAGTAAAAAAAAATTTTTTGTGTATCGTCGTTTTGGGGCAGGTCGGGTATGTCTATACAAATTTTTTTTTTGGAAAAATTGGAAAAATTATTGAATTGTTTTTGCTCTAAAAAAACGTGATTCGTGTAGAAAACACAAAAAAAATTGAATGCATGAACCTCCCTAACCAAAAAATTGGAAAAAAATTTTGAAATTTTTTTTTGCTCCAAAATGCACAAAAAGACGTGATTCGTGCAGAAAATACAAAAAAAATTATGCCTAACCAAAAAAGTAAAAAATGAGGAAAAATGTAAGACAAACATGATGTAAAATGGGAAAATGTTTTAGACTAAAACCATTTATTTTGATTGCGTTGTAGTAATGGATCAATTGAATTTTCTCCTTTTGATACAAGCAATTTTAAATGAAGATGAAAGGTTGTTTTTTTAGCTTCGAACATAACGGTACAAAAAGGCAGTTACGGTCGGTATCTCTATATCTAGTCCTCTTGATAGGATTTTCAGAAAAATGTATAGATGCAATAAATTAATAGAATTTCTCCATTAAAGAACAATTTTAAGAGAAGCTCTTGTAGATTAAAAAAGCAATTAAGTTTAACTCTTAACACTATGGATACCTACACTCAAATACTTTCAGTATAACAAAGCTTTGCGAAATTTACGTAAGGAAATTCAAAATTCCTTTATGTTTATGTGGAATATACAAAGTTTTCCCAAAAAAATTGTAAGAAAAACGTACTAAAGTTGGAGATATTTGATCATGAGTGTATCATTTTATTTCAATGAAATGCATTCGACATACCTTGAAAATATAAATGAAATACACATGTACAATTTTTCATAAATTTAATCCTAAAAATCTTAGAACAGATATTTCTAATACCTTAAATGAATATTTCAACTTGTGGGGGCTATTTTGAGTGTTTCTATTTTTATTATTATTAAAAAGTATGGTTTGTATTGTCATTTTTCTCAATTTGGTGTGACCCTAGGACAAAAACCCCAAGATTTCTAGCTATTGGTATCTCTGCGTAGACAACTTCATGGTGAGAACATAACAGATATCTGATAACTTCCTACCACAGACATAACCTTAAACTAGACGGCTAATATCGATATTCCCACCACACAAGAAACTCATCCAATTGAACATTCCGAAAACGTCTCTGCGCAATGCGCAATGGACACCAGTACGTCTGACATCTGGGTTTCGGTTCTCGAGCTTTGCCGATTCGAGGAGGCGTCCACTGTTCTGTTTGGTGTTTGACCGATATTCGATAGAGAAATAGTGAATTTATTGTAAAAATGAAGTGTTTTGTACTTTGGTGTAACAACCGTTCAACAAACCATTCCAAAGGTGTTATGTTTCATAGGTAAGTCAATATAAGAAACACAATAAAATTGTTATATACCATGCATCTATTCAACAACTTTGATTCACACACATTTATTATACCACACAATGATATTTTAGAATACCTGAGGACCAACGTAATAAATGGTTGAAAGCAATCGGAAGACCTTTAGAACCGCTTCCGCACTCGTCAACAAGAGTATGTTCAGAGCATTTTGCTTCAGAAAGTTATTTCAATGATATAAATTGAGGATACTATATGTCTTACTCGAAAGATACAGCTATTTATACCTACACTATACTATTTTATAAAAAACATCCTGTTCTCACAAATAGTAATATTTCCAATCAGTAAATGAAAACTCCAACCTAAATCCTAAATTGTTTTCATCATTTCACTTATTTTCGTTCTAGACCCAATCATTTTCCCTAAGGTACGCCAATGTCGGAACATAGACTTTAAGGTTATGTCGGTGAATATGACAAACACAATGCGCATGCATTATGGACACCAGTCATCCTCGTAATTGATCAATTTTTATCATATAGCATTAGCCGTCTAGTTTAAGGTTATGTCGGTGCTTCCGACACTGTTTACGGTGGTCATCTGAATACGTCAACTTTTCAACATTGAAGAATCCTGATAACCAATGTTGTTTATTGAGAAATAACTAATGGACGTCTGAATAAGCCACATTGTCTGATAAAACTACAAATTATGCGATTTTTTATTGAGACAAATCAGATATGAATGATTTGCACTAAAAAATGAACTGAAACCGCGGAGAAGCTCTTAAGAAAGTAAAGGCTTAAAGAATAATAAAAAAAGGTGCGAGGAAGACGGAGAAACTGGAAGAAAGTTTGTAGTATACTCGAAAGCAGTACAGTAGATTAGGAGCAGAGGAAGTAATAAGATTAAGATAAATGCGTTGATAAAAACAGAAATGAAAAGTTTGGGTGGAACAACTGAGTGGAAATCTAAGAAAAGATAAAGTAATTAGATACAGTTAAGAAGATGGAAGACGGAATACATTGGCTGAAAATTTTTGACAATAGACGTACAAGATCAGTGAGGTACAGGAAGAAGAAGAAGAAGATGCATGGTCGTAAAATAGTGACGTAATTTGAGACCTGGTGTGAGTTTGCATTATTTTTTGAAAACTTTTTAAATGTGTAAATCGTTAGTGTGGTAAAAAATTTAAATAAATCCAAGTTCAATAGTGGTTATAAATCTATAGTTCTAAAAACATTATTTTTGGAAAAAAATTGCAATTTTTAACAATTATTCAGGTTAGTTTTTTCCAGTATAACAATAATGGAATATTATTATTGAAATAAAACCTGTTTAAGTAAACCGTTTTAAATTTAATCTAAAAATAGTTTTTGCCAAAAAACAGAAGATGTTGATTCACCAAGGTCGTATTTTCTAAATTACTATTAACGAAAAAAAAACTTTATAAATGTGTAAAAATGCAAATTTAGAACTATTGCTTAAATTCTTTAATTTTACTATCACCTCAAAATTTTAATAATAAAAATGTAAATTTACACCTATAGGTAAAGATACAGGGTGAGTAAAAAAATTACACAAAGTCTGTCTAAAAGATTTTTTTAAAGGAATGTTATGGTGATTTTTTTTATAAGATACTTTTGTATTACTCGCCCTGTATAATATCTTTTAGAACGTGGTTCAAATCCGTGTGCGGGTATGAATTTTAACATCAAACTGAAAGTGAGAAGGTGAAGGTCGCATTTTACCAACTGTGCTGGTTGAATAAAAACGACAGTTGGGTTGACGAAGATGAATTTTGTAAAAATATTAATTATTCTTCAGGCACCTACACTAAGAAAAATACTTGAATCGAAAATATAAATTGTCGAGCTACTAAAAAGAAATCTGTAGTTGATAAAAATTTAGGATTATTTTTCGGTTAAGTTTTTTGGTTACTGAATGGGCGCTTTCACACTAGGCCACACGACAACGGGGTTGAATTTACATTGAAATAAATGGAGTGCTTTCACATTAGACGACATGCTGGTGTCGTCTCCGGCTGCCGTCTTCCCACTCGTATCGTCCCGATTTTTGAAACAAGATATTTAGTAAAACCAATAAATAAATAAATAAAACTGGCGGGAAAAATAAATCCGCCATTTTTGTTGTCTATTTCTGTACTTTGTAAAATCCTTATTAGAGTTTCCAAAAATCATATACAAGGTGAAATGTTTTACATGAACAAAACGAACTAATTTTTTAAGACCGAACCTGATTTTTTCTAGCTTCGGTTAATTAGATGGTAGTAGTTTCAGCCAAAATTCACAACCCCCCATATATTATTAAACAGTGGGGGCAGACACTTTTTAATGATCATTTGATATTCCCCATAGGGGTCTCAATACTAGGTAGTAGTATGTACAGTTCCTCATAATTCACCCTGAAGAGAGTTGTAAATTTTTAGTGCAGACGTATATATACGTATTGATAGATTTCTTTTCAACATTTTTCTCTCAATAATTTTTTTTATTATTTTCATATTATTTTTCAACACAGGGATTCTTTAAACCAGTTCAATTAAGGTAACAACATCAAACTTAAAAGCCATTTTAAAGCACGTGAAGGAACTGAATTGAACTAATCAGTTTTATTTAGTTACTGTTTTTACTAATTATTTTGTTTCAAAAATCGGGACGACACCAATGGCAAGAATGCTCCTCGCCCGGCATGCCGGCAGCCGGCAATGACAGAAGCACATGAATTGAATATTTAGAAATATGTTTATATTTAGGTAATGCATCTCACCCTCGCTTTAATCATTACCCCTTCAGTCTGGAGGATTAGCATAGGTAGGCGCAAATCTCATACAGCCAAAACTGATTAGTTTAATTCAGTTCCTTCGTGTTCTAAGAGAGAATTTTTTTAGGCAATTTCGTCAACTAGGATCAAGTTTAATGAAACAGAAAATTATTTTTTTTTCTCTATACGACCCTATTTTTTGTTTTCGGGTTGGAATTTTGTCAAATTTAACGTTGGGCCGTGACAGGTTGATTGGACTAATAAACAAAAATACAACTCTAAAAATGCCTTCAAGCCTCCTTAGATTCGTCCCTGAACTATAACCTACTTAAGAAAAGTAAATAATAGTTTTTTTTTCATTCTTATACAAAACTCTCCTATACTGATAAAATCTCTCTTACAAAACGCAATAACTAGATCGAAGTTTTTAAAGCTACAAAAATACGGAATAATTGGATTGACCAAATTAAAGCGAATTCAGGTTAAAAAGATTTAGTTCGAATTTCGCAATAATTATTTATAGTGATCGGTAAAGTCGGCGTTTAACTAATATTATTATAAGACTAAATAGATCGCTTTAACATAATAATTGCATTAGCTATAAATTATAGAGTGTAAAAAATTCTATGAATTTATCGAGAATTCTACGAAGGTTTATCATTACATAATTGTCTCATTTGCCTATACAGGCTGGAAGTTTATGATTGGTTTACTTTTCCTTTTGAATATCTATGAATCAAGGGGGTGTTATCGGAAATTTAAGGCTCTGTTCTTCCAAAAAAAAAACATAAAAAGTCCAAAATTGCATTTGAAAGAAGAAATTGTAAAAAACAACCCCAAATAAAACATGGAAAAGTGCTCTTTCACCAAGACAATGCACTGTGTCACAATTCTATTACATACAATGGAAAATTGCATTTTGAATTTCTTCTTCAACCACTGTGTTCTCCGGATATGGCTCCCTGCAACTATACTATAATAAATAATGTTTGAGAGTAATTTAGGACCGTAAAATAAGCAAAATAGCGTTGTCATATTTATTGCTTATTCTTTTATACAACTCATGACAACGCTGTACAGATCTATATTTCTGTCTTTGACCGTTTCACTGATAAGTATAGTTTAACCAGCGAGTAAGTAGGAATCCGTTTTCTACCTGCTAATTCCACGAACGTATCATTGTGGGGTTGATTTAGAATAAGGAAAATAAAAATAGCAAGTAGAGTGTGCCTATATTATACATATACACATAGTTAAATTATAAAAAAATTAATTTTAACAGTTTGGATTTCATTAAATTGACAGAACCGTTCTTCATAAGTCAAAATAAAGTTCTTTTACTCAAGGCAACCTTTCCTGTATTTAAATTAAATACTGAAATGGATTCGTGGGGCTGCTCTAGAATAAGGAGATTTATAAAGTTAAAAAAAACAAAAAAATGGATTTGAGAGATAGTAGAAGAATTGGATTAACAAGACAGCAAGAAGTAGAAATAGGACAAGGAGATGATGATGAAGAAGCAAGTGACAAGTAACAAGATAAAGAAGAACAAGATATTGAAGAACAACTTGAAAAAGAACAGGAAAAATTAAATCAATTAATAAAGATGATTACAAACATGGGAATGCAAATGAATAAAAATTCAGAAGATATGGGGAAACATACGAATAAAAGCAAAGAAGAAATCAAAGAAGATTTGGCAAGAAAGACAAAATAAGAAAGATGGAAGACAAATTGGGAAATATGATGAAAGAAGAAATGAAAGGTATAAAAAATAGAATAGAAGAAATACCACAAGACTTAAAAATGTATACAGATAAAAAAATAGAAGAAAATAGGAAATATATTAGAAGAGAAATGATTAAAAGAATAACAGAGATGAAGAGTTATAGGAAGAAAATATGAAAAGAAGAAAGTGATTAATTATAAGTTATTTAAGATATAGGTTAGGTTAATAGTTTAGTGTATTTTGAGAAAATTATAAATAATTATGTGGGGGAAATTTTGACATGGATTTTGGTAGTTGGTAGTTGGGTTTTTGGTTTGTAGTAAAATTATTAATGGGAAAAATTATGTAATTGGGGGCTTTAAAATGTGACAGGGTTTTGTTTTTGTTTATGATTAAGTTATAAAGAATGGTCAAAAAGTTTGAAGTTTAAAAATAAATATTAAAAGTAAAAACTATAATTTCTTAAATCATTACAATACACGAAGCATTTAAATTACAAAGAAACTGGCGATTTCCACGAGGAGATGAAGGCAGAGGAAAAATGGTTTGAAGGTATTATTCAACTATGGAACATGGGTCTGTAATCGTCACGGATAATTACCGAAACAATCATGAAAAAAAGCTGAAATTCAACAATGGTTAATAGATAAAAACATCCATTATAACAAAGATAGTCTAATGGCGGAATTACTACAGATTACAAAACTACATGTTTATAAATAGAAAAAATTCGCAGTTGGTGAACTTGCGTTAAATCGTGGAATAACAGTTTTAAGATTACCTCCTTACCACTGCGAATTTAATCCTATTGAATTGATCTGGGCGCAAGTAAAAGAACACGTAGCACGAGAAAACAGATCATTTAAAATGGCTGATGTTCAAAATTACCTTAAATAAGCCATTCAAAGCGTCACTGCAGAAAACTGGAAGAAATGTATCAAGCACGTTCTGAAAGAAGAACAAAAAATGTGGGACATAGACCAACGGATTGACCAAAATATTGAACCAGTCATTATCAACTTCGCTGACGATAGCGGTAGGGACAGTACATCCGACGAATCTAAGTTGGAAGATTAGACGAAAGGTATGTACAAAGATAGAAAATAAAATATAAAATAAAAAAAAAGTTATTAGTTTATTGTAAAAATAATTAACTATTATTTGGGTTATTCGTTGACCCCTTTCAAAAATTAATAAGCACGCTACTGCCTTCAATATGCCAAGGACCAATAAAACTCTCAATCATTTTTGGTTCTAGTATAATACCTATTTCCAGACCTAACAAAATGCTCAAGAGAAAGAGATTTCGCTTCAGTGAAATGTTAGAGAAGCATTAGAATGGATGTATTACTTTTTAAGGAGACTTTGCTGATGAACTTCATACTTCAAACATTAAAGTGTTTGTTTTACACGGTAATTCAGAATGACCTGTTCTAATTAGTTAGTAATTTCATAAAACTTGATTATAATTTATGTAGAAACACCATTTTAGATTATATTTAATACACCCAGTTTAAAAATATGAATAGATGAATCACTTTTCTCACGGAAATCACAATTAAACCCGATAATACTTATTCGCAAAGTTTTCTTGCAAAATAAGACAAAAATTTTTATACAATTATTAATTAAATTCTCAAATTGAATAAAAAACATAATAATTAATTTTTGCAAAATCCCATTAAGTCATTTTGAAATAATAATTTAACCCATCGATGTGTGGAAGATAATTAAAAAGTCAAGGAAGTTAAACATTCCTTTATAAAATGCTTACGTTAACAAGGTGGTTTAAAAATATTAAAAGTTATTGATTCTAGTTATATTTGAAAGAAATATTTTAAAGTTTCTCAATTTGGTATAAAATTCACCATCAGGTTAATTGTAAAATCAAAAATTTCTAGTAAACGCTTGAGAAAGAGTGGAAAATACCCCAAAATACATACAAATTTTTTAGGCAAAATTTATACACCAAATAACTCATAAACAAACTCTTCGTGAGTGTAATAAATTTCGAATGTTTATTTCTCATCATTTCGACAACATCAATCAAACTGTTAATTCACCCTGTATACCATCTATTTAGCAGTAGTTGCGAAATCGCTATAAATCTTCACGTAGATATCTCTGACATTTCCGAACTTAACCTAATTCGTTACGAAAGATAAGGTGCAAAATATATAATTATGTATCACTTTATTGCACTAAGAGATCTTTATCAATTTTGAATAGTTTTCAAAGGGTTGTGAAATAGTTGCTTGTGACCTTCACAGGTTGTTGCTTCCTGAACGTGTTATCCCGTATGAGTACTAGAATCTAGTTTGCTTTGACATATTTCCTCGAACAAAACTGAATGCGGTTATCACAAATAATATATTTTGTCCTTGTTGATTATAAAAAAATTCTGCAGAAGTAAAGTTATCAAAATTAATTTCATTACTTTTCGTCAAAGGCGTCATCTTAATGTAGATATTAAAACGATATGGTCAAATAAATAGTTTTTGGGAAATGATTGAAAACAAAAAACTGGCATTTACAGTGTGAGTCTATTTCTCTACAAGGCATTATTTAATATTTTTACTAGTTTTTGGGATGTAAATTGTGTCATACAAGTGAAGGGTAAATTTTTTGAATTACTTAACTGTAATATTTAATACATAATCCAAAATAAATGAGAATACTGTTTATTTATTTATCCAAAAAGTCTGTCATCTTCGAAAAATTTTAAAAATTTGAAATTTGTTAAAATCTCACCCCTAACGTACCCTTCTCGAAGAATACAAAATAATGGGAAAATGAGTATGAAATTACAATCTCCTAGAGCAAAAAACTCTGAGTAGGGGCTTTAGGGTCTTGATAAATGCAGAAATCGAAAAATTTTAAAAAATCTCCCCAAACCACTAGAAAATTGAAACTGATGATGGCAAAAAGAGCGTATATTAAAAAATTAAGGGAAGAAATGTAGACCATTTTTTTCCAGTTTTTTTTTGTACTTGTTTAAAATACTAGAAAACAAAAAAATTGTAACTGAGCCTAATATGAACAGTGAAAAATGTTTCTTTACTCAAAAAATAAGGAGAGTATAATATCATTGTTGCTATTTTTTTAAATATTATACAAAAAAATATTTTTGTTAATCCATACTGAAACAATTAAAAAAAACTCCAGTCCTACAAATATTATTGTCAAATTTAAATTTCATTGTCTACTATAATTATATTTTTTTCACACATAAGAAAGAAGTTTATATTGTAATCATATCCCTACCTTAATATAAATTCCATGTCTTCCAAAATTTATTTACAAAAAAGTCAAAAAAAATTAAACAAATCGTCACTAGAGCCACCACATAACGCTCACAAACTCAAAAAAATAGGGAATCGTACACGAATTCGCGCTTCCACGAGTGCACCAGGTTGGGATACGCGGCTCCACGGAGATGTTGCCCACCGAGCGGACCGACTTCCACAGTTCTGACGGATGGTTTAGCAAATTATTCAGTTAGATCACTGGAGAAAGTTAAGAATAATCCGGTGAGACAGTGAACAGTGGCTCCAAAACTATGGGTTCAGACACCAAGAGACGACGGTTTTAATAGCGCTCCTTCTCAAGCTGGAGCTTGGCTAGGTGGTGCCGCTGACACATTCGAGTATACCGAGAAAAATAATTTTGTGCATGGAAATTTTGTCGTAAGTAATATCATAAGGGCATCTAATTTTTCCGAAAAAAATCGAAAAAACACGTTGCTAAGTAATATTTTAACAAGAAGCATGAGCGCTGGTGGCAACAAAAATGCGAGTCGAAGACGAGGATTTTTGCACCTGCACGAATGCATTTTGTTAAAAAAATATTACTTTGCATTGTGTTTGTTCGATTTTTTTCACAGGTAAAATTAGATGCCCGAATGGTATTTGACAAGACTATTTCATGAGTAACAGATTATTCTGCATACACATACTACCTATTATATATGCATACATAATAAATATGTAGGTATTAATTTGAAAACTGAAAAACAGGTAATTTATTTAATCACAAAATACTACAAGCTTAATTATTTATGGCACAATTAAAATATAGATTGCAATTTTGGTACAGAGCAGGAGTATTGTTTGAAATCTTTGTTAACTCATTGATAACGTTGGTTGCAGGTAAATCATTAATGTTGTTGATGGGTCCAACTGTAGAGTGAGAAGCTCGAGGAGTGGCTGCAGGATCTTCTATTTTCTGTTTTTTAACTGGAGGTTCTGAGGCGTCACTTCTAAGGGTGTTTATGATGTTGGAATAACGCTCATTATCCATTTGCAGATAAGGCTTAATTGAGTTGGCTGAACTGTGGCCTGTAATTTTAATTAATTGTTGTTCACCGACCCCTCCTTTAGCCAGGTTACTGACTGCTGTCGACCGCATAGAGTGGTTTGTTATTTTTATTTCTTTTGTATTTAATCCTGCCTTCTCTGCTGCTTCTTTAGTCCAATTCGAAAGTTCGTTTTTTCACACTGGAGTATTTTTGTACCATCTACTTGATTGTTCTATGTTCCATGATGGGTTTGCTGTTAAGAATAATCTATCAGTTGTTATTCAAGACGGACTGGACAAAATGTAGGGTTCTTCGTGTCGGCCATTTTTTTTTCTCCACGTTTTATTGTGAGAGGATTATATTCTACTCTTCCTAAAAAGTAGGATTTTTGAAAATCAGTTATTTAAAAAAATATGTAACTATGTTATCTACCTGTTTTAATCCCAGAATTATCCTCTTCCTCTTTAAAATAATGAACTCTGCAATTGACTGCTTCTCCACCTCTCCAGGCAAGTCCTACTGAAGGGATATGGTAAAATTTTCACCCCCGGAGTGTCTTTGTTCCATAATAAAGCCGTTGCGTAGCATTCTTCCGATTTTAATGAAGCAGCGCTCGATTTCCTTTTATTGGCGCACATCTGCAAATTCCTTCGTTTCGCATTACGAGCTTCCCTACTAATATCTTTAAATGGATCTAAAATTATTTTACACTTCATAAAATACATCTCTTGCATTTTGTTTGCAACGGTGTTCCACATTGTCTTCACAACTAGTTCTTTGTAATTTTCACCGTTTTCTTTCTCCATATTCCATGCCCAATCTTTGTCGTATTTCTTTGTCTTGCAGAATTTAACGGTATTGTACGGTACACTTTTCTCAGTTGCAAGATCAATATTAGTCATAGAATCAGTTCCAAAGCGACTCATTTTCACTACATAAGCTGACTAGCACTGTTTAAAAACAATATTACAAAATTTATTGGCAATAAAATCAGAAAAATTGTTTAGCCTCGTTTTCTGCTGTCCTAGGAGACCATATTTACTTTTTATTAAAAGTATAGTAATTTTTGGTGACAACATCTGTCAAGTTTTGCCACGGGTAAACTCGAAAAAACTACTGACAGGAGCTGTCATACAGTTTTTTCATCTAGAAACCATTTGTAATTCAAAATTGCGCGTTTGTGATTAGTGGAATTGAAGACGAGGGAAATAGTCTTAATTATATTTTTAAATATTTTTTTATTAAGGATACTTGCTTAGTAAATAGGTTGCTTAAATTTTTTTAAAAATATTACTAAATTCCACTATGATCTCTAATATTTTAGCAATGTTATAATGAAGACACACTTGGAGATTGTCTTTTTTCATGTAGGTATTTTTAGGGTCTAAAATGATGCCTCTGTCTCCACGAACAGCCTTCTAAAAATAAAATAATTGCCGACAAAACTAAAAAAGCTGAAGCAAGAAAACTTCAATGTAGCCTATACCTCTGGCCTGGAAAGGATATTTACTAACCCTCGGTAAAAGCCGATTAGAAAAGAATCAGGTCGAGAAAAATAAAAATTAGTTGCTGGATAAGTACCTATTCTCGACCAGAACAATTATCATCGCATACATTCAGGAGTATGCGTTATTTGGAGGAGATTCTAAGAAACACCTGTGAGGATAACGCATCCTTTGAATGGTAAGGGAGCACGATAAGAGTAAACTTTAACATCTGTGAGAGAAAAGACGACTGATTGATTCTGTTATGAATATATTATTCTTTTATTGCTATTGCTCTGGACCAGAATTTTTTATTATTCGTTTTGTAACCCTCTTAAAATTATTCTCAAAAATGTATGTATTTTTAACAGATATTTTTACTTGTCGCTTAATTCTTTAGAAATCAAAAAACAAATTTTTCAAAATTATCGTAATTTAAATACGAAATATTTTTTGTCAGTGTACATTAACAAAAAAGTTGTTTTGTGATAATTTGTAAATATTAATAATCCACGAATTCTATGAACATTATTATATTATTTTCGATAGATGGACCTTGAGAATACGCACAGGATCCTGGTTCAGCGAAAATTAACAAGAATTTTCTATAATGAGAATAAAAAAATAAATGCGGATGTTGTGGAATTTTCTTTCGATATCTTCTTACAAGAACTCGTTATTTTTTTCGGAGAACTTTTATATAGAAAAAAACTATATTTATTTAAATCAAAGATGTATCTGTTACTTTTTTTGTTTCATTTAAAAATGTATGAAAATTTAAAAAAAAATCAAAATCAGCGCATTTAAAATTCTGAAAAAATATAAGTCGAAACAAAAATTTCAAGGAAAAAATAAATTTCTTTTAAGTGCTGTGTAATTTTTGTTTATAATTTTATTAGATATTATTTGATTAAAAATGATTTTTGTTTGACTCAGGTGTTGTTGACGTATCTATTTAATTTCAGAAATAGTATAGCGTATTACCAACTTTAAATAAATAACGCGTCACATTCACAATGATTTTTATGTACTTTTATCCTTTACAAAAATTTGATTCTAGTTGCTTTTACTCTTATACTCTAAACTACACAATTTTTCATAAGAAAGGTTAAAAAAAATAAAATGGGTGTTGTATAGGTAAATCTACCGTGACATTTAGTTCCTAGCACGGTCCTGTAAATCTGTTTTCATATACTTTTAAACCAAATAGTTAATTAGGCTAAATAATATTGATTACAACTTAATAGGATTAATTGGTGCCCCAAAAATGTAAAAAAAACTTATGAGTAGTAAAATCATGTGTGCAAAAATAAAAAGTATACCGTTAAATTCAATTTTTGTCCTCTTTTTAGATATGGTAAAATATTTTTGAAAATTTAATATAAGGGGTGTTGTTTATGAGCGGAACGAATTTGTCAACTTTTAGTGGCAAGCAATATTAATGATATCTCAATTAATTTGTTAAGATACAGAGAATATGTGTACCAAATATAAGAATATTGTACAGAGTGATTAAAAGCATAGGAGGCAATGAGGAAATGGCCAAAATGAACAAATCACTCTGTATCTCAGCTATAAGAGATTGTAGACCCATAAAATATAGGTTATATGGAATCACCTCAGTGGTTCCTATTCTCTTTTAAAACATTGCCTTTTCCCAATGAACTCCCTGTATAAAATTGTCAATTTTGGCAACAATTTAAGATTTGTTGTAATTGTTCACAATTTTTATTATTTTCCTAACGTTTTGACGACAAAAAAATTTTTCTTTCAAAATTTGGTCAAAAAATCTTTTATAGACAATAAAAATTCTGAGAACAAAAATTGACAAAAAAAAATGGCGAAAAATTGTCCCCAATTTAGTCGAAAAAAAATTCTCTAAACAAAAACTGATTATAGTCAAAAAAATCTGAGAACAAAAATTGATAAATAGATAAATAAAAATTGACGAAAAAGTATCAAAAATTGTCGTCAAAAAAAATTCTGTATAAAAATGTTGACTAAGAAATTTTCGAGAAATTGTCATTAAACAATTTTGTCCAACCAAAAATTTTATGTATGTCAAAAAAATACAGTCAATAATGATTCTTTTTCTCAAGGAATTGTGAATCCAAAAATTTTATTAAAAAAATATAATATTTCACTTTATTAGTTTGTGGAATTTTTGGTTATGACCTTGCCATAAAGTTTACAAAATAATCCCCATGATACTCCTTCGTTGCTACATAAAATTAAGATTCAAATAAAATTAAATACGTCAATGAACAAACTACTGTTGTTGTTTGTATATAAACATTTAAATGTCTCTTGTGTAATTTTGGTTGCCACTGTGATACTAGTGTTGATATGCCCTTGATACTGGCACATAGCGTAACAATCAAATCAAGAGTTTGGGGCAATAACTTGTTTAAATATCGAAGAAAGTCCGATTTAGATGACTTCCTATAAACTATCTATTAGGTTTTTCGAAACGTCAGTGTAGATTCCAAATATTACGCAAGCTTGATTTTGTTTCTAGTCAATCAGCTGATTTGAAAGTGAGCGAGATTAAAGAGAGCGTATGAGTAAATGTTTGAAATATTAAAATTAATAATAAAAAGAAAAAAATACTTGTCACTACGAGTAAAACTCACCCTTAGAGAGTCAATATACTTCTGAAATCATTTATTACTGGGTGGTAACACCCTAACACAGCCGTCTACGTTATATAGTTGGCGCATTTGATCTAGGGAAAGGATATAAATATACCCTACTAATTATTTGACTTCTTTACATTGATTTACAATGTTTGTAGCAGGTCTGAGTAAAATTACAATGGTAAAATATATATAAAATACTCAAAAACAAAACATTCGTATAAACAGTTAACATAATTATAGTAGAAGAGCCACAACATATCGCGTTTGTATTATTAAAACAATTCTTGACTATTTAATTAATATATAATAAACAGGAACCTTTTGTAACCGACTAACGGGAATTTTTAACTCCTTAATTTTGCTAAGTTTGTTTTCTCTTCCCATTTTTCTCTTAAATACTGCAGATTTTCGAGTTTTTTGCTCTCAAACGATTTCTAATTCATTTAATTTTGTCAATCAGTCGACTCTTTTCTAGTTTGGCAAAGTTTCGTCTGCATTTATATCCATCAAGACTTTTTTGTAACATTTTTATTCCTTATGACTTTTTCGGTGGTATGACAATTTAAATTACGTCGTTTTCCTGTACGTCCTTCAAATCAAAATAAGTATTTTTAATAATATTTGTTCAAAATATTTATACTTTCACATTTATCGCTACATTCGTAGATAACGCATTGGCAATTAGTTTCACTTTTTATAGTTAAACAATTTTTACAGTATTACGAAATCTATTTAATAACATTTTTTTTCTTAAATTTCTTCAACCTTCATGAACAGCAAATAGAAATACATAATTATATGAATCAAGTAGAACTATGATTTTTGTTGTAACATGAATATTATTTTTTCAACTCTTGCTGTGAAAATTTTTCTTTCGTCATAAATTTCGATGTGGAAACCAAATGTAGGGTGAAGTTGCGAATTTAAAACACCTTTTGTTAATTTAAAAAAAAAATTAAACCTGTGCGAACCAAATTTTTTTGTAAATTGTAAATTTAATTCTAACTTAATCTATTAGAGTTTGAAACTTAAAACTAAGGTATACTCATCAGCGTTCCTTAGGTTCTGTAGAATGGATTGCACTAAACTTTAATGTAGGCATTTAGTATATTACAATCTGGTCAACAGTGACTAATGAGCAATTTAATTCTAACTTAATCTATTAGAGTTTGAAACTTAAAACTAAGGTATACTCATCAGCGTTCCTTAGGTTCTGTAGAATGGATTGCACTAAACTTTAATGTGCACACACAAGCTCTGCTTTTGCACTAAAAACACTAAACTAACTCAAAGGGCTTGATCCTCTTAAGTCTTCTTTCTAACCCAGTATTGACAAGGAGCTGGATAGCCTCGACATTGACATGATGATGAAGTCTTTCTTCATGACTCTTGGCTAATTTCTTGATGGTCTGGTCAACAGTGTCCATTTCTAAATCCCTATGGAGATCACTATTGCGAATATACCAAGTGGCATCTACTATGTTCCTCAGTGCTTTGTTTTGAATTCTTTGGATGATTGCTAAGTTGCTTGCTTTGGTGTATCCCCATAGTTGGATACCATAGGTCCATACACGCTTAAGTATCTGCTTATAAAGCATATGCTTATTATGTAGGGACAAATTAGAGTTTCTTCCAATTAGCCAGTACATGTTTCTATATTTCAGTCCAAGTTCTTCTCTTTTCTTTTTAACATGCACTTTCCATTGGAGTTTGGCATCTAAGGTAATACCTTAGTATTTTGATGTGTTTGGATATGGAGTCAGGTTATTGTTTATTCTGACTGGAATATGATTTATCCTTTTGTTTGTAAAGTTAATGTGGAGAGATTTAGTTTCATAAGTTTAATTTTCCATCTCTTCGTCCAGTCAAAGATAAGGTGGACAGCTGTTTGCATCTTGTGGGTTGCTTCTTCATTGCTCTTTCCAACTGCTACAATGGCAGTGTTGTTGGTGAATGTGGCTATGGTATTATTTTCTAACTCTTGAATACCACATGTACAGTAAGTATAGGACAGGTCTTAGGACACTTCCTTGTGGTACTCCAGCCTTAATTTCTTTAAGATCGGAATTGTGCTACATCACAGTGCAGCACAGTGCGAACTAAATGATGATTAAATAAACTACTGAAAAAATATTTTAATAAAATTTAAATAATTTAGTATTTGTTAAAAAATCAATATTAAATTCTATTATACGAAAGCAATGAATATTGTGTAAAATATTCTTGAAAAATTATAGAAAATATTTTATAACTCAGAGAAAGAAAACTTTGTATTTTTTGGAGCAAAGTGTGACTTTTTTGTTTTTATTTGTTTTTTATTTTTTCTATTTTTTTATTTATTGTTTATTTTTTATTATTATTTTATAGACTAGTGACTATTTATCATATCAAGTATATATTTTTTACCAAGAAAAATTGCCCAAAATTCATCAGTTAGGAAAATTTTACTTAATCCATTGTGACGTTTCGAGACTAAACAACGTAACCTCAAGAAATTGTTAAAGTTTAAATTGAGCAACAACAAAATATTTACGCCCAGTTCAAATTGCTGGATCTACAAAAATAAAATTTGGTAAATATAACACTAAATAATACAAAAAAATTAACACAAATTCTTTCAAAATTAATACCGTGGACCAAGATACAGGAATTAAAGTGCTCGCGGGGATGTAGACACCCAAAAAAAAAGATTTTTAAGAATTTTATTCCCAAGTGGGTAAAAGAGAGTAAATTAAATTGTCGAGGGAAAAAGCTGGTCAATATATAATTTATTTTTACTTGTAATTTCAAGTTTTGTACTTCAATTTTCTAATTATTAGAATTTTATATGGATGTAAGAGCTAAGTCAATTTTTTTTTATTTTTTCGATTTTATACATAAAGAGAAGCTGGTAAAAAAAATTTCAATAAATTTGGGCTGGAGCTTCGCGATATATGTGCCAAAAACGGCATTTTTTGTATTTTTCGAGTGGATTGCTTCACTATTTTTTAAATATCTCCGGCTCTAAGAGTCGTGGAAAAATAAAAAAAAATTAAAATGACCGTGATAAAGTAGAGTGTCGATTAGTGTAGTAGCGTTTTTTAAAAATGCATCCTAACCTCAAAAAACGAATTCGCGCACATTATTTTATTTTTTTTACTGAATTGGCAATAAATAACCAAAGAATCCTCGAATTTTCTTAAAAATTGGAGAAGATATGTATTTTTATGTCGGGAAGACATGGTAAAAATGAAAAAAAAAATGTATTTGTCCAGCCAAAATCGGCATTTTTCGAAAAAAAATTGAATTGGCCGTCATTTTTGGAAAAACAAAAGTAAAGAAAAATTTTTCCCTTAATTGGGCACTTTAAATAAAGAAATAAAATGTTAGATTTTCTTAGACAAAAGTACACACAAAATCCTTCTTTTTGATATAAAAATTTTTTCTCTACTATTGTTTTTCCAAAAATGGCGGCCAATTCAATTTTTTTCGGAAAATGCCGATTTTGGCTGGATAAATACATCTTTTTTTTTTTAATTTTTACCATGTCTTCCCGACATAAAAATACATATTTTCTCCTATTTTTAAGAAAATCGGAGTATTCTTTGTTATTTACTGCCAATTCAGTAAAAAAAAATAATGTGCGCGAATTCGGTTTTTGAGGTTAGGATACATTTAAAAAAAACCTACTATACGGATCGATACTCTACTTCATCATGGTCATTATAATTTTTTTTTTTAATTTTTCCACGAAAATGCCGTTTTTGGCACATATCTCGCCCAAATTTATACAAGCTTTTCTTTATGTATAAAATCGAAAAAAATTAAAAAAAATTTGACTTAGCTCTTACATCCATTTTCAGAATATTTTCGTCTAATTTCACTCCACTACAAAATAAAGGATTTTAGTTATGATCCCTGCAACAACATAATTTCTAAAAATAGGAGACTCTCTTTAAATGAAATTAATATGTAAGAAACCACTCTCGTTTTCAAACTCATCCATCCATGTCTGTCCACCTGACAGCCTTGATCTCTTCTTCGTCTTGTTTTACGGTACTCACATAGGCGTAGTTTTGTATAGAAAACGCGTTTGCGGGGAATCACGCAGTTGTCTCACATTTTTATTCATCGCGACGTTGTGGTATATAAAACATTTTTCGTCGAACTAATTTGTTCGGTATCTAAATTCGTTCTCTGTATATGAATTTTAAAATTCTGACTTCAGATTTTGATAGAGCATCAAAAAGTAAGCTTATGGTTTGATGTGCCCTGCCGTACCTTTTCAGGAACGCCTTCAAAATGGCGTCCAAAATATGAAAATTTGCAATTTTAAAATGTCATTGAATTTAAAGTAGACACACCGTGAATGACGATTTTGGTAAAAATGAGTAGGCCGTGGCTGTGTTGATTAGAAGAACTGTCAATCTAAAATTTTATTAGTACCTTCATTACTATATATTTGTTCGGCCTTTGACAATGCTAGAAGATCATTCTCAACTGGTGAAATATGTGTTTGCAAAAAAAATGCCTTAATAAGGTAATTTATTGACGATTCTTAATAAAAAATATTTGTTTTTTCGATGCTTTTGTTAATTTTATTTTTTTTGTGTTTTTAGAATACACAGTGTACATAGTTCGAAGATCATGCTCTGTATCTGGTGAGGTGATGAAACCTGAGATATGTAGGTAACATCCAGTTAGGCTATTTCCCTATTGTTTTCGCATTTCCTTATATTTCTTTCTTGCTGTATTCCACGCTTTTGTTATTACTTCTTTGGTCGTTACATCTCTATATATCCTTCTGGACTCTAAAATGTCTGTTTCAAACTTCTTTAATTTTTTCGTTCGCTCCATGTCACATTCCTCGGGTATTAATTTATTTTACTTTAGAAAATCGATTTATTGTAAAAAAAATTTCTTATTTTTCTAGTTTATCCCGCCCCCAACTACTGCCCTGTACATGGTACAAAATTCTCGTGGTATTGACCAGCGACCACAACATAATCGAGTACAAGAGAAAGTGATGATGAGTGGCCCAAGTGTTTACTGCCCGAAGTCTGCCCATTTGAAGCTGGTATGTACCATCGTGGTGCTTGCATGCGATGGGCGTGGTGGTACCATAGACAACTTGACTCGTATATACGTTTATTATTATTTTAGTTCTGTTTTCTGATGAAGCCTTTACAATTCGAAATTAGAAATACCATTAACAATTATAAAAATTTATACAATTGACTGCATCCATGATGCAACCGAGGATTAAAAGAGTTTCTTTCAGACTTAATTTTAAATAAAAAGAATTTAAAATTAATTAAAATCACAACGAAGAACGCTCTTAGAATCCTAAGGCTTCCGTAATACTTATTTATTATGCAATCTGAACTATTTCAAAGATTACCATTTTTGAATGAAAGAAATGTCGTACTTTCACTGACAGTAAATACCTAATAAGGTACAAATCTACGTGTTTTTGTAAACTTGACATGTGTCATTAAGTTTATGCGAAACACGGAAAGGAAAATTGTAATTGTTTTCGCCAAAGAATATGCGCAAATTATGATATTTGTATATGGTGATTCCTGATGTTTAATAATCTACTTTACTTCATTTTAATAATCTAAATGGTGGATTTTTCGAAATGTTTTCATATTCTTGCAAGAAACAATATATTTTAATATTATTTAGGGTACAAATAAAAAATTTTCACATCCTAAAATCCATGCAAAATCCACAGAAATCTGTGAATTACAAAATAAAAACAGATTTCTATTGTTACCGAATATTTAAACCTCCTGTATATTTTTTCCGAATGAAACATAAAGGTTCTGTCTTCTATTCTTTTTCTTGGTGTATTTCACAAATTTTATCGAATTCATTAGAATTTTTTTCCATAAGTTAAACCAACTGCCTGTTAAAAGTTTAACCACAAAACAACTATACATGAATCACTCTAAGACCAGTAGCAATATAGGGAATCCATGTTGTATCATTCTAGAAAGTCACATCGAAAAAATTAATAGTATATGCACAAGCTACAATATTTTAGTTTAAATATAGAAAACGATAAATACTTTAATATTTTAAATTTTTCTAAAATTCAATTTAGAAAAATATAGTTAGGATAAATGATAATTAAATGCGGCATAATTTTTAAAACACCCTTAATACATAGTAAAGCAAGATCAATGAAAGTAAGGTTTGGAAACGCCGATTTCATATTTTACGTTTTCTATGCTTTAATATAAACGGCTGTCTTTTATGTGTTGCCTTTTACCATTCAAGCCTCTGGTCATTTATTCCATTGATACTGTAATAAACAAAATCTTATATTTTTAAAAGAAGTTTTGTTGAATTACATTGCACTCTATTATAACTTGATTGACGTAAGGTTGTTTTTTATTGAGTTTTAGAATAGAAAACATATTCTTCGGAAAGACAAGATTCAAATTGGAGGCAGACAATAGAGACGTCAAAGGCATTAAGAGCTGGTTTAGTATAAAAATCAAATAATTAAATTTTAGCTCCAAACAGCAAGTAAACATTAATAATTTTCCTCATCCCCCTGTATTCAATTTATGCTGAAAATTTAAATATATCCTTACTGAATATTCATTCAAAAAGGACCTTTCAAACAAAAAATTACCTTCACAAAGATCCTTCTTGCATCACGAATATTAAAGATTACTCAAAAAGCAGTTTACACATAATTTCATGATTTCAACCAGTGGCACGATAATGGTAGTCAGTGGCAAACAAACAGCTGATGACGTAATCGTTGACCTTAAAAAAGTGAGAGTTGTTTGATACGTGTTGGTACCATGGATTTTTCTTTGTAAAAAAACAAAATGGCTGCCGGAACTTTATCGTAAGCGATGAAATTATCGCTATTTAGAGATATGACGTAAAAAATTTGTTGATTTGGTTAAAAAAATAGTAAAAGTAGGTTATTGCAAAATTTGGTTTTTTCCAACTATATAGGGTTACAAATACTTAAATTAAAGGAAATATGTCATTTGGAAAACTTGTGAAATGGCTTAAAGAAAGAGACTGCAATATATAATATTTTTGTGACTATATTTTAAAATTTTCTTTTTTTAATATCTGGTTTACGTTTTGGCACATTTTTTTTTTAAATTTCTGATTTTTCTACTATGGCAATACTCTGAATTGAAGTTCACTCACTGTCTGCAATCTTTCTAACTTTTTAAAAGTGATTTCGTGGTTATATTCGATATTACTAACAAGTTATACAGTTTTACCAAGTTTTTATATTTGTGGACGTTTCAATTTCCGCACTTGCGGCGAATGTTGGGGGATGTTACTGACCCATCCTTTGGCTATTGCTATAAAATCCGCTGAGAAAACTCAAAGCAGGTCAGGAAGCCGTGGAGATTCATCCCACTACCTTCCGAATGCGAGGCAGATCGTTTTTTGAAAAATATGTATACAAATTAACATATTTCTACTTCCATTTTGAATAAAAAAATTTGTCTAATTTTATTAAGTTTTTCACAAACTCAGACTATATATCTATATAAAACAATTTGAGTATGTAACAAACCAATTTTAAATCGAACTAGGAATCAGAAAATCAAATTTCAAATATAAATTTTATAACGCCAAATATGTCTTCTAAGTTTATACGACAAAGAGCACATGACTGTATTGTTGGTTGCAGTAACTCAGGAGTATTATGTTACTTCCTGCAAATCCTGCACATAAGCTGCAACTGTAACCGGCCAAGTTTCATTCAGATTATTTATTTAAACTTTTCAAAGCTTGTGATATATTAAAATTCTTAGTTTACTTAATATTTTATAGCATAATAATAATTTATTTCGTTAGGAAACAAGTTGAAGATAAGAAGAAGAAAATGACACTTCTATCAGAATCTGTGAAAAAATTTCAAAGTCCAATGATAATAAAAAATAATAACTTTATTGTCCATATCATCAGTTATACATGAAATGGGACAAGTCAAAAGACAGTTTATAAGATGTGAAACAGAAAACATAAAAATACAAAAAATATAGGAAGGAGAAAAAAATAAACGTATATCTAAAATTTAACAGTTAAAATGTATACGCCAAATATTCTTCAACAGAATAAAAACAGTTATACATCAATAACTTTTCTAATTTTTTCTTAAATAGTTTCAAAGGTGCTATTGATTTCATAATATTAGGAAGTTTATTATAAACTAAAATACCCACGTATTGAGGACTTTTTAAAAAAAATGCAGAGTTATGTGTTGGTATCAGCAAGTCATTTCGAGTTCGAGTTAAATAATTATGGTAGAAGTTATTAGTACGAAAATGTTCTAGGTTTGATTTGACATAAATTAAAAGTTCTAGAATATAAATACAAGGAAGTGGTAATATACGAAGTTCCTTAAACTTTTCTCTGCATGACTGCCTATACCTTAGCGACGCTATATTTCTTTTTTGAAGTTTACAAACTTTCAATACATGAGCTGATGAGCCCCAAAAATTAAACCATATCTAATGAGAGAATAATAATATGTGCGTAATAATATGCCAACAGAACAGATTTATTAATTATATTTCTAAACTACCAAAAGGTTGTGAAATAAATCACACTTGTTCCCAAGACCAAGTCGGGCGCCAAACCACGTCAGGACTTTCGTAATTCAATACGTGGGGGGGCATATAGCCCAAGGAGTAGTTGTTGAAGTCCAGACGCTGGTGCAGTGTAGGACAGACATTTAATGTCTTTGTTCGTGGCAACAAGTGTGATTTATTTCACAACCTTAGGTAGTTTTGTTACGCCCACGGTCCTTTTTTGGTATTTTTATGGTTCAAAAAATTCCACCGTCGTTATATTTCTAAGCCTATAAAGTGCAAAACATACACAGTATATCAATGCAAGTTTATAAAGCTGTCAAAACTATCTCCTCGGCTTTATTTAAAGATTTAAAATCCTGGAGGAGTCCATCGTTGTCGATGATGGTGTTGTGTGGTTTTTCTGGGTTTTCCCACAACTGTAAAGCAAATGCGCCAACAAGCATCAGTAAGTCGCCCCAGAGCGCCACGGCAAATAATAATAATAGCCGTCCCTCCGCCGAACAAGCTGCAGAGCTTCTGTGGTTCACTCGTAAGGGAGTGAATTACAGGGCGTATATTATTATTATTATTATTTCTCAGTTTTTGTAATAGATGGTAGTATAGTTGCGTAGTTTATTTATTTCTCTCTCAAGTGTATCGAACGCTGCTTGCTGATCCTCTTCCCAAATGAAGCCTGTGTCTTTCTTTGTTGCCAGATGTAGGGGTCTTGCTATAAGGGAGAAGTTCTGTATGAACTTCCGGTAGTAGTTGCAGAGTCCCAAGAAGCTTTGGATTTGCTTCACCGACTTAGGTGTAGGGAATTTTTCGATGGCTAGTAGTTTGCCGGAGTCTATTCCTAGTCCTTTTTCATCCACTGTGTAACCTAGGATATCTACCTTTGTTTGTGCAAATACGCATTTGCTTGGTTTCAAAGTGAGGTTGGCTTCTCGTAGAGGAAAACCTTTGCGAGTTTCTCCAGGTGCTCTTCCAGGGTAGATGAGAAGACAATTATGTCATCCAGATATATTAGAACTTCCTTCCACTTCATGCCCCAGAAGACTTGATCAGCTAGGTGCTGAAAGGTCATTGGAGCTCCCGTGAGGCCAAATGGGAGGACGTTGCACTCGTACTGGCCATGTCCCTGCGCTACGAACGCTGTATATTGCTTCGAGCTTTCTTCCATTGGTACCTGCCAATATCCACTAAACATGTCCAGAGTCGTGAAATACTTGGCTCCGTTCAGGTACATCAGAATATCCTCGATTTGAGGAATTGGATAGTTGGATTTCTTGGTAACTTCGTTTAATTTCCTGTAGTCTACGCAGAATCTTGTTTTACCATCCTTCTTCTTGACTAGTACCACAGGGCTAGACCAAGGAGAGTGACTCGGTCGGATGACGTCGTGATCCAACATTTCTTGGATTTGTTGATCTATGATCTCTCTTTCTTTTTGTGGTACCCTGTATGCTCTGCTTTTTAGAGGAGTTGTATTTTCCACCTCGATCTTGTGTTCCGTCAGGTGCGTTCATCCCATTGTTAACATCGATTTTGAGAAAACTTCGGAAAATTTTTTTATCAATTCTTCTAAACCCTTCCTGAATTTATCATTTTGGATGTGTGTTGTTTCAAAGTCCTGTATAGTTACTCTGTCTTCTTCGGAAGGTGAAAAGAAGCACCATTTGTCGTGAGATTCTTGGATTTCTTCTAAATAACCTATCGTGCTATTTTTGAATAGTTTAACGTTCCTGAAATTCTTATTTAATATTACCATACTTTTTCTTTTAATTATATCGTCTATATTTGATATGATGACAAGGTGATTTCGTGATATATTTTTTAGATTTTCGTTGAGGTAGTGTAATTTATTTTTAACAGGTGGGTTTGGTATGTCTACTGTTATAGTAGTTTCCATTCCCGGGTAGAACATATAGTCTTTTGTTATAATTACTTTACAAGGTTTTTCTGGGGTTGTAACATAATTACATGCTAGTATGTCGTATTCATTGTTATTTGAAACTTCGATTATCTCATACTCAGCACTTTTTTCTATCTGCATTTCCTCTTTACGAAGGGCCGCCGATATTGACTTTGCGTTCTCGCAATTTGTACCATTGAATGTAGGCTGATTTATTGTATTTTTTATGTTAGCCAAACATTCTATGTGATACATGTTTTTGTAATTTGTTGCGTCTGGCGTTATTTGAGTCAAGTTTAGACAATTAGTCTTAAAGTCCCTTGTTGTCTTTTTATTAGCATTTAGACTTACAGTATACTCTTTTCTGTTCGAAATAAATCGGAGCTCGTGATTTTTTAGATCGAGAATTGCTTCTAGGTCAGTTAACGATCGCATCCCTAATATTAGTGCTACAAAAAGAGAAAAAAAATCAAAAAAGTCAGCCTTTAAAAAATATTAAATTTCATAAATAAAGGTAGCAAATAATAATACCATAATAATTCTCACAACCATTCGGGTCGTGACATATGGTGGAGGTGCCGTTTGGCAACTAATCTCGAAGGACTAATTCTTCCTAATTACCCTTATTTGTACCAACATTTGAAAATTGTTATTTTACATTGTTTTAGTGAACAAGCTACCTCACTTTATGAAATTTAATATTTTTTAAAGGCTGACTTTTTGATTTTTTTTCTCTTTTTGCGTCGGAATAAATCCAAAATTTCAAGATATAGCCTTTAAAAAATAGCAAATAACACGGTTTGCAGTTCTTAGATATATCTCACTAGTTTCTATTATTATTGATTCACAAGTTGATATACATATATATATATATATATATATATATATATATATATATATATATATATATATATATATATATATATATATATATATATATATATATATATATATATATATATATATATATAGATAGAGACACTCTGCTCTCGGATCACCAAGATTCGTAGCTAGGTAATTCACGGTGAGTTAATGCCACAAACTAATAACCCTCGAATTGTCACACGAAGCGAGGCATAAAAGCTTGCAGTTGAGGTGAAGATAGTCGATAATTTCGACCCGACTCTCAGTTGCACGAGGATATCTGAACCTCAGAATCCCTTTAACAAATCGACACTAACCCCGAAATCTCCAGTTAGGGAGAGCCAAGGGGCTAGTGAACAATTGCCAGGATCAACAGGGACCTCTAATTCGGGGATCCCTACCGTAAACATAAAAAAAATACGGGGAAGTCGAACAAACCGGGTCGACAAATACAGGTGGTAAGAACGGAACAGCCCCGAACAATCTCGAACCACCAAACATGGCAAAAACTACAGTATCCGAGGCATTTGGCAATGACACAAAGCCAGCCAAACCTCAATTCATTTCACCCCCTACCTTCAACCCTTGTACAGGGAACGTTCATGCTTTTTTGGCAAGCTATGAACGTACAGCGATTGCAAACGGCTGGAATAACGGATTGAAAATCAGTTTCCTTGGAACCTTCCTAGAAGGGGCAGCAAACATCTGGTTTTTAATATACAAAGAAAGACCAGAAAACCAAATAAAGGACTGGGTGGCGGTTAAAACCGACCTTTGTGAAGAATTCGACGAAGGCAATAACTCAACGGAGCATAGAACAACGGTGGTTAAACCGAAAACAGAAAAAGGATGAATCCATAAAATCCTTTTTCTACGACTTATAAACCTTATACTACGAGTTCGACCCAACCCTGAACGCCGAGGGATTTCAAAAATTCTTCGAAAACGGACTAGTCCCCGATTTATACACAGCATATAGGCTGCTGCGGAATAACGAAATGACAATGGAGAAGTTTAAAACCATAGTCCTAAAATTACAGGACATTTCGGTTAATGCCCCGACGTTAGGATACCTCAGCCTACGGGACGAACAAAAAACGAATCTAACGCTGTTTACGCCCAAGGCAGAGGCGGCACAAATGGATCAAACCCCTTCAACAACGCTGCACCCCAATAGGCGTCAAAATAGACCCTACAATCCTTCCTTCCAAGGCAACCCTGCCAAAGGACAAGGACAATACGCTACACCACCGTTTGCACAGCCAAACTACTACATGGCTCAATAGTATCCTTCCAACCTGGTTTCACCAATGGATTTTGGGAGCAATTCGCATTTTTTTGGGAACAACCCGTATATGGGAAACCCACCCTCAGTTCCGAACCACAGGGGGAGGAACAATAACTTCCAAGCAAGGAGGAGGTCGCATCAACATAACCCATACCCTCAGAATCAGAGGACTCAGACCATTAGGGTCGTGACAATAGATTAAAAAGAAGATTGGGCCTACAATAGGGCCTTGAGGAACACCTTAATTAATGAATATCAGGGATGACTAGATATTATTAAAACAAATAAACTGCTTTCCCTTGGTAAGACAGCTGTAAAATAGTTTTAATATATTATACAATAAATTGAAGTTTATCTAAGTCAAAAGCACCACACTGGGTGTTAATGCTAGTACCATTATCCGTACCCTCGACAGCGTCATCAATGGCTGCTAGAAAAACTTTTAACCGTTGAGTTGTTTTTTTAAACCCGAATTTACATGCAAAAAGAATGTTTTTGTTTTTTAAATATTTTATCAATATTAGGCCTATAGATGACAATGTAAATGGTTGTGAATGGGTATTAAGTCATCAGGCCACAGTCCACTTATAACAAAGTGATCATTTGGAACATTTTCTACTGGCATCTGAAAAATACAAGCCGGACCTGTGCGTACTTATCGAAAAACTTCAAGAACACGGAAATTCGCCTCATTAAGGTACTTCATCTTCAGAAAGCATTAATAATTCTGCATTCATCTAATTTATATCATGAAAAGATATATTTACGTTTTTAACTATCCCTAATTAATCTCGCGTTCTGGTAGAATTGAAAAAAATAAAGAAGCCAAATAGGAAACACTTTTCCTTATATACTATTTTACTTTCACTTTACTTCGGCAGCCATCGCGTAATATAGAAATTTGTTTGATTGCCACTGAGTTCTCTTAGATATTGTGCCACTGGTATATTTGCAAAGATAAAATGCAAATTTATTTTTTATGGGTTTTGTTATAAAAAAAGGTGTAATTTTCATAGAAGATTATGGATGTTGAAGCAGTTTACATAATTTGAACTAGTTTTCATATTTTCATTATATACAGGGTGTTTGCAAGTGACATTTATATTAGGAATGTTAAAGTTAAAAAAAATAAATGTTTTTATTTGATAACTTTAAAACGGATTAAATATTAATTTGAAATTTAGCAGGACGTTTTTATATCCAGTGGTGTGCAGTTAGAAGAGTAAACAATAAACATATCCCAATAAACAACAAATTGTTTATTGGGATATGTCCCCTTTTTCGCACCATTTTCTACGCCCATGATATTTAAAGCTATTTTTAATTTTTTTGTATTGCTTAACAGTTTTCACGTAAAAAACGAATAACCTTTATATACCGAAAATCTTGTGGTTTTTAAGATATTTAATGTTTTTAAGAAGTCTGTTAGATCGCTTTTTATTAATGAAATAACCAACAATATTTTTCTTCGACTTTTACGAGAGGTATCTACAGACAGACGTTATAAGTGTCATTTGGAAACACCCAACAATTCAAATACATTTCAAATGATTAATTCTGAATGCAGAAACAATTTTTTTTGAAAAACATAAATATCCTGCAAAAAAGAAGAGTAAAGACGATAATCATGAAGAGATCAACGCCGAGGTGCTCCAAGACTCTTTTAAATAAATAGTAGTTATACTTTTTCTAATATCATTTGAATATTTATCACCTTCAGCTATATAGAGTTAGGATGAAAACGAAAAGTTAAATAAATATTATTCCCTATATAAAGTAAACAGTAGACCAGATTGAGTTTAACAGTTCGCCGCGTGGAAACCAATCAGCTGCAGTAAAAGAATTTCTCTTAATAATATTGTAAAGAAACGTTCACTTTGTTTGCTTTCTATTTTTTCAAATTTACTTTATTTAATACTTCAAATTATTTACCTCAAAAGTGAACTGGTAGGATTTTAGAACGTAATTCATTTCTCCGAATTTCTAGAAACCATAGTGATGAAATATTTTTATTATACCTAAGCCATAAATAAAAAACGAGACGGATGAACTTGAGACGATTGTAATTTTTTACAGATTAGAAACATACAAAAATGCTGAACTTTTATGATGGTCCAGACAATAAAAACTATTTTGAAATATTAATTTATGTGTTACCTTTAACCCATCGTTGGCTTTTACAAATACGCTGCATAAAAATTTATATGCATATTATTTTAATACATTTGCCAAACGTATGTTTATACATAGAAAATATATAAGAAAAAAATGGCAAAAGTAAAATTACCATATGTCAAAATTATCTAAAAGAATACATATTCACGCTTCAATCTTCAAAATTTTTAAATGAGACGTTACTATCTTTTCATTATCCGCTTCTTAAAACAATTACCCAAAAAAGCAATAATTAAACTAACTAACCTAATAAATAAATGCTGCCTTCAAACTGAAGTACGTACCCATCCTTTGGAAAATAGCGGAAGTCATAATGATACCCAAGCCAGGGAAACCACCACATGAGGCATCGTCATATAGACCGATCTCATTACTGCCTGTTATGTCGAAACTATTTGAGAAACTCCTACTCAAAAGACTAAAATCACTTATCGAACAAAGAGAAATTATCCCTGATCACCAATTTAGATTTATATTTAGAAATAAGCACTCGACGATCGCCCAAGTTCATAGAATAACCAACATTATAGAGAGAACATTAGAAGAGAAAAACATTTGTGCTACTATCTTTCTTGATGTAGCACAAGCGGTTGATAAGATTTGGCATGAACATAAACTCAAGCTTTTCCTTCCAAAATAAAATACGGATATCCTCCATTCAGATATATCGGAAAGATACTTTAGAATTAGGCAATAAGATCTTATTATTATTCCGATCTTAAAGAAATTAAGGCTGGAGTACCACAAGGAAGTGTCCTAGGACCTGTCCTATACTTACTGTATATGTGATATTCCAGATTTAGAAAACAATACCATAGCCACCTTCGCCGACGACACTGCCAATCTAGCAGTAGGAAAGAGCAATGAAGAAGCAACCCACACGCTGCAAACAGCTGTCCACCTTATCTATGACTGGACGAAGAGATGGAAAATTAAACTTAATGAAACTAAATCACTCCACATTAACTTTACAAACAAAAGAATAGATCATATTCCAGTCAGAATAAACAATAACCTGATTCCATATTCAAACACAGCAAAATACTTAGGTATTACCTTAGATGCCAAACTCCGATGGAAAGTGTATGTTAAAAAGAAAAGAGAAGAACTTGGACTGAAATATAGAAAAATGTACTGGCTATTTGGAAGAAACTCCACTCTGTCTCTACATAATAAGCAGATACTTAAGCCTGTATGGACCTATGGTATCCAACTATGGAGATGCACCAAACATTTCAAAACAAAGCACTGAGGAACATAGTAGATGCCTTTTGGTACATTCGCAATAATGACCTCCATAGGGATCTGGAAATAGACACTGTTGACCAGACCATCAAGAAAGACTTCATCATCATGTCAATGTCGAGGCTATCCAGCTTCTTGACAATACTGGGTTAGAAAGAAGACTTAAAAGAGGATCAAGCCCTTTTTGTTAGTTTAGTGTATTTAGTGCAAAAGCAGAGCTTGTGTGTACATGTTAAAGTTTAGTGCAATCCATTCTACAGAAACTAAGGAACGCTGATGAGTGTACCTTAGTTTTAAGGTTACAAATTTTATTAGATTAAGTAGAATTAAATTGCTCATTGGTCACTGTTGATCAGATTGTAATATACTAAATGCATTTATGGGTGTTTAATAATAAAAGAAAATTATCCGCTTCTTGTCTACTAAAAATCCCTAATACTACCACTTCCCTTGTTCATTACGCAAAAACAAATACCCGTCCGTTTCTAATACAAAAAGAATATATTAGGAACATATTTCTTTCAACCGAAGCATCCAAATCTCATCCAGATGTGCCAGCTGCTATTCTATATGAGTATAATAAATATAAAACAAAGATGAAAGAAGGTACTTCTTTTAAATTATTAAAATTCTTGATTTTTGTTTATCTTCTGGAGGACGTGAAAATTCAAGTAGACAATCAGACATACAAACACACTTTCAGGATATAAAATAAATTACATCACACTCAAATTACCATTTATAAAAATTACCAAACGATCGATTCTTTACCTTTGTTTACGCATAACTTACGCAAATGCGTGCATAACAACATTTTTGTAAACGCTATTCAGAAATATTACAAAATTTGTGTTAAAATTAATTTATTGGACATCTGGCAAAATCTTACAAATTATAATATTATCCTAATTTGGTGATAATGAGTTAAACATTAAATAAATTTGAATTCATTAGTTTTGACGATTAAAAAACTCGTTAGGACCATAAGAAGTTTTGGTGCATGGAAAATTATGATGAAATTGTTGTAAATGGTTTAAATATTAATTAAGAACCCTAAACTTATATTAACTTTTCTTTTTTACTTATACGATATTTAAAACTCTTTCTTTAAATTAGCAATAGTATTTTTTTAATAAATTTCTTACATAAACCCTTTTTAAAAGAAAATATTAAACAATTATTTTGGGGCCGCTCCTGTCTTCTTTAACACACGTTTTCACTCTTTTTCACTCACACCCTCAAACTGAAATGGAATATTATCTAGTTGAAAGTTCACACAATTTAATCTGTTTCTGAATTTGGGCAGATTATACAGTCAAAATAATATTTGTACTATTGTTAATTACAGTTAAACTATGGTTACAATTTCTACAAACATTAATAAAATGTACGGAAATTTGAGAAAATGAAAAAGTTTCTTGATGATTTGACAGAATGTTTAAAGATCCTGTTTATAAATTTGAACATAATGTTTTTGAAATCCAAAAAGATAAATGATGAAAAAATGTCTGAAGGTTTATGCCTCTGGTATCTACCCAATTTTGGTCTCTTGAACTTTGTTTATGCATCCACAATTAGCCATACAAATGTAAGTGACCTAGAGGGGCCCTGAAGTCTCTTTTTAGGCTGGAATCTTTTAGGTTTCCTATTTTTTTTTCACTTATAATAACACGAGAGCTTTTTTTTTGTCGAAGTAAACTTCACCTATACCACTCTTGGACAATTCAGTTAAGGCGGAAGCTCGATTAGAATGGTTCGTAATTTTCACCCGCTTGATATCAAGTCCAATATTTTTCGCCGAAGATTTGGTCCATTTAGATATTTCGTTTATCCCAATAGAAGAATTCTTATACCATCCTTTCAAATTTGTTTTGCCCGAAAGGATTTGGAGTTAAAAAAAACTTTTCACATCTGATATGGTTTCCCCGTCTTCCCATAATTTGTTTAAACAATCTTACTGGACAAACACAATCTTCTGCAGTGTTTGCTACCAACCATTTACTGTCGGCCAACTTGTGGTCTTCGAAAACACTAGATTATATTCAATTCTTCCGGTCTCTCTTCCACGGTTGTCTGTCTCGATTTTAAAATAGAATACCTTACTGCTGCTTCTCCACCTCTCCAAGCCAATTCATACGCAGCAATGTGATAAAATTTTCTTTGGAGGCCTACAGGTTCTTCTTCACTCTAGGACAGAGCCATTTCAAAAATTTCTCGTTTTGTGAGAGCATTAGAACTCACCTTCCTTTTTTCTGGGATTGCTTGTAAAATTTTGCGTTTTGTGTCGCGTGCATTTCTCGATTTCTTAAACTGTATCTCCGTGAATGGATTAAAAATTCTTTTATAATCTTTAAAGTGCTTCTCTTGTAACATTTTTGCTGAAGTGTTCCAAATCGTCTTGACTGCACTCTCTTTATAATCTTCTCCATTGTTCTTCTTCATGTTGAATGCCCAGTCACATAAAATAGAACCTAACTCTTCAGTGGAAGTTTCTGCAATGAGTTCATATTTTTTTTCCAAACAAAACATCGCAAATTGTCGCCAAATTGATGTAGTTGAATTCACAGTATTGCGAGGCACATTATCATTGATGGCTTTTTCAATTTCTCCACTCGAAGACTCTCCAAATCGCGACATTTCCACAAATGAAAACTTTTCTGACAACGCAATTTTGAGAAAAATTGACATAACGTCATCAAAAACTTGTTTACAATGCTGGTTGTCATGCTTTCAAAAGTTAGGTTCCGTTATTGTCGCTGGAAAAGTTAGGGCAAACTTTTTTCGCTGTCATAATGACAAAATCAGGCGGCTTATGGGATTTTTATACATGAATTAAATTGTCAAATAAAAAAGGAGCAAAAGCTATACTTGACTCTCTTTCTTTTTACATAGAAAAGTAACTTGCCAAAAATAAAAATGGACAACTCGACGAATTCTTAAAAAAATCTTGAATTCTATATTCCATTGATCAACAATTTAAATTCTTTTCATCCGTTTGATCTACTTTAGGAGTATTGTAAAACTTCGTTTGCATGATTTTTTCATAAGTCACGAATTTCTGTATTTCTTTCAGCATTGCTACAGTAATCTTTTGTAGAAATGTTTGTGTTATGAAACTTTTTTCTTCGATAGATAAACATCTTAAATAGTATTATTAATGATCACTTCCCGATGATTTTATAAAAAAAAAACCACAGTTGTTATAAATATTTAAATTAGAAATAGTCTTGACACTACAAAGCTTTTAAAAAGAGAGCTGATTATTGCAAAATTTAATTTTTGGTGATTTTGTTAATTTTTATAGTTTATATGTCCCAATTTTCTGGTAAACGCTTTAATTTTGTACAGGGTGACTCTTTAATAAAATATCACTAGGATTTAATAACCGGTTTTTTTATTTTTAATGCAGTTCTTAAGATCCCAAGCGAATATGACATCTGTCAAAAACCTTGAGGTTTTGTCAACTTTTATGTCACGCATCTGTCATGAGTCAAAGCTCACGCTAAGTTTGACATGTGTCAAGACTCATAACATTAGTTTACTTTAGGGTTACATAAATACTCATCCCACTCCAAATTGAATTTTAGGTCCACACCTTTCTTCTGTACCTCTAGAAACAACTCGTTTGCAATTTGCAATTATATCGATAATTACTAATACTTAAACATTAAATAAATAATAATAATTAACAATTTTTTTATAGATAGGCGCCATATAAGTCGTCCTCACCTTGTATAATACAAAATAAACATAGAATCATTGACTAGGTCAGTCGTGACAATTGTAATACGCTCCTCCTACACCATTTTTCCTTTCTCTGGTGATGTATTTGGCGGGCCACGCGACTTCTTGGTGAGAATACTCACAGTATTCACCTGGTGGAGATCTTCTTCGACGTCCGATCGTGTGCACTAGGTCCGGGTTTTCTGTTACGTCGCGTGGTCATGTGTAGGCAGTGATTTACTTGGATTTTTTTTATTATTTTGGAAATATTAGGATGGGATTTATTTTTAGGTAAGTCGTTTTGGTCTCCCCCAAAAAATAAAAAATGCTATGTGATATATTTTTATACATAGTGGCTAAATTAAAGGGGATCTTATAGCCCATGTCTAGAATTTTTATAACCTAATTATAGGGAGTTTTATCGATTTTGTCTAATTCTTAAGAACCTACTGTTTATTTTATTAAAAAAATACACAATGTGGTTCATAAGTTACGACTGAATTTAAACTGAAATTAAACACTGTATAAAAATGTACGCCTAGGTAATTTGAGTAAAATTAGCAAAATAATATAAAAAACGTTTAAATGGGTTGAATATAAAATGTAAAAAAGGGCTTCCCACCGGATAAATTTTCCAATTTTTTTTTTAAATTTAAGAACATTTAAAGCCTTTTTTGATTCACAGCAAAATTTTTTATCTCAAAATTTCAAAACCCATGTTTCCATCTTTCCATGTTACGAATTTACAACAGCTCTTGGAGGTAGAGCACATATTCCAACACCCTGTATGTAACGATAGGGAATATGAGCGTTTTTCAGTATCGCTTTATTGGTTATTTCGTGGTCTTCCCATGTAATGTTCAATTTATTTATTATTCGTTGCCAAAAAATAGATTCATCGCGAAATTTAAATTTTCCAATATCATTTTCTATATATTCTTTTACGTGTGTAGGGGAGTTTTTGGTTTTAAATATTATATTCAGATGTGATCAAAGATTCTTTAATAAATCAAACATTGCATCGAGAAAGTTTTTGTCGTACTTGTTATTAAAATTAAGCAAAAGAATTATTATTATTATCACTAGTAATCTCCCTAGAGCTTGAATTACTATCGGAAATATTTCCGAAAGTATGAATTTTTTAAAAGTTATCCCGAGTCGAAGACGAGGGAAACTTTTTAAAGAAAATTCATGCTTGGGGAGATATTTCCAGATAGTAATTCAAAATCGTGGGAGATTGGGAAAGAAAATTTCACACCAAAGTAATGTAAAAAATTAAAACATGACATTTTCGTAAGATGTATACTGTATAAAAAATACCTGTTAATAAAACAAAACTTTTGTGCAATAAATAATTCAATCAGGAAATACAAAGTACCTGTTCAATATTCACGAAAAGATCTTTGTTTATATAACTTATACCCATACCAGCTGGTATATGCCTAAGACACACTGTATAATGAAAAACGTGTTTAACCTATCAAAATTCCTGTGTTTAAATAAATGTCCAATATTTTAAATAGTTGCACAAAATTGCGTGCACGAACTAAGTGCATTAATTTTACGATTGTACGGGATGTTTCCGGATATTGCAATCATTAAAATTCCAAAAATGTTTAATATGTATGATGAGACAAAATGGTGATTTAAATACCGTCTCTTTACATTCTTATTCTCCATATGAATAATTATCTAACGTTATGTCTTTTTTAAGGTACTTAATTATGATATCGATAAAAATTACTACATGTTTTTATGATAATAAAATTATTGAGAAGTAAAGTTGCCTGTTTGCGACGCTTTCTTTTGCTTTTAAATTATTTTAATAATATAATATACAGAGTGTTTTATAAGTAATGAGCGAAAGTGTAAAATAATAACTTAATGAATATTAGATTCGACATCCTAAGACCGGTTTCTGCCTTTCGGCTTCATCAGTTAGGCTTTTCGGATCCAATAAATAAAAATTCCAAACTCGTACAAGTTAATAGCTATATCCGCTATAAGATAACATTTTTAGATGTGCTACCATCTATGGTAAGAAGAGAGTATTGACATTAAATGTTGACTGAATCTAGTCAAGATGTCACTCTCTTCTTTTTTATCCCTTTCAGAGATTAATACAAAGTGAGTAAACCAGTAATGTAATCACTAAGTTCAATATTCTCCTTATTTTAAGGAATATTTAAAAAAACTTTTTAAAAATCGTTGAAGGACTCTTACAGCAGACAATTTCTAGAAAAGACAAGGTCCTTTAATAGTCGGTTTCCAATGTACTTCTATTTTGAGCTAATTTCGTTGTTTGCTTGTTTACATGAATTTTCTTGAAATGAATTAGAAAACAATTTCAGTCAATCATAGTTCTCTCGGCTCAAGAACAACATTTCTTATCAAATGTGTTCTGATGACGAAAGCACGTACATATGACTCCCTCGACCAATAAGCAGAATCAAGTATTAGTGCCGAAGATGCGTATAGAATGTAGACTCCACATCCCCAACAAGTCATTCATAAGTTTCAAATATTCCGTGTCCAAGGATGAAGTGAGATAGATATATAAAAGTCCAGAACATGGCAACGAATTTATGCTTCGATGCATGGGCGTACCGTTACAGAGGGAAATGGGATGTGACACAATATATTTATTTTTTTAACGATTTTAATTTTACCGGTTACATAGGAAATTTAAAATACTAATGAAAATATATTTATTTAATCAAATTAATTGTAAAAAAATTTAGGATCAGTTATTTCGCTAGTCCGCTCTGAACACCTAGTGTTCCTCAGTGCAGGATCAAGGGAAAATTCATCATTTCCTTGCAAATGTGTCGATGTTGTTTTTATCAGGATGTTCGACTATCAGGCTATTCGGGATTGAGGTAGGAATAGGGAACTAACTACAAATTAAACACTGATGAATTATTAGTTGTATCATCCTGAAATAAAAAAAAATGTTGGTATAGTAGGAACCTTCTACGCTTAGATAAATCCTGAAAAATATATAAACTGTTTTAATCTTATCGAACCTATAACAGAAAAAAATTAGTTAGTAAATATCAACTAACGAAAACGTTGGCAGAAGTAACAAATTTCTACATCTACTATTTTTTTGTGAGGCAAGCCTCGTTTTATTTTATTTTTTCTCTACTACGCTACATTAAAATTATATACATTCATAATCCACGAAGCAGGCGAGAAGGCATTCACACTGAAACGACATACAAATCGAATCAAATAAGTAATTAGTTAAAACTACAATTACAGAACACAAAAATTTTCAATAAAAGTTAAGATTCATGGGAAATCACTAGAGTTTAAGCAGTCGGTATTATGGAAATGTTTTTGATTGCTTAAAATATTCAACATATTCTCAAAAGATTGGTTTGACCTTTTACATTACATAAATTTAAGCCATAATTTTTAAACAATATTACTGGAAGTACCTTATATTTTAAGTGAAAAATGTTTGTATTCTAGTAAAGCTTCGCAAAAGCATTTTTAAATCTTATAGTCTAAATTTATTAAAAAACAAATAAACATAGGTATATTACATCGATATTGGTTTTGCATCTGTTTTGAAATATTTCCTTCCACTTGGTTTATATTCAAAGTCATTATCACGGAAATGAAGAACAAATATAATCATTTGTAGGTATGAACTTCACTGCCTCAAATCTTCTCCTTTCAACATTTGCAGGAATCTGTTTAAATGAAAAATATTACCTAAATACTTAGGTAGTTTGACAGAAAAACAAAATGTGATTTAATTTTTAACACAATTTATGAAACTTACATAATTATAAGTCGTTGCATAAGTTAAAACAATCCTTTATGCATTATTAAAGAATTTATACAGTCGATAAAATACTAAATTCTACGCCCCTGAACTATGTTTATAACCTTAAATATAACTTACCGATGAAATGATAAATCGGGATTTAAATAATCCAGTTTGCGGCATATCACACATTGTTGAACCATATTTGTCTATTCAATCAATTTAAACCAATCAATCAATATGAAAAAGAAAATTTTAATCTAGCACGATATAAAACACATTAGTAAACAAACACCAATGTACTGAACATGGCCGACACAAATATACTAGTACCATTCTAATGGTTTCGCTTCATTCAAAAATAACAATGTTTGATAGCCCTTCGTTGCCGCTTCTATCAAATTTTCGCAGAAATGGTTGAAACTTAAATCATGGTAAAGTATCTTTGTCAATATTTATCTATCAATATAATTTGTTGTGTTATTAGGTTCGAAAATTAGGGTTAACGTAGATGTACAATTATTTTAGCGAAACAAAATATCTCATTTTCCAAGATAATTTTTAAATAGATTTAGTATTTTGGTAATGACGGAAAAAAATATGATAACTTTAACAACATTGAAACTGATAATATAAATTCAATAACACTGCGTTTAGACTGTTACGTGTTGTTGTCCCCAGCCGAAATGTCAACAAACTCGATCTTATTGTTCTAAATCTATGGTAGACTCGCAGACACATGTGGATATTTGGATATGAAACAAGAAACAACGCTATGGCCTCCTTAAGTGAATAGTAAACAGGTGCGTTTGTGTTTTTGATGGTGCATAGACCCGCGCTCTGTTCTGTTTGAAATTATTTAAACCGAGTCAGCATGGAAGTTAAAAGTTTTTTGGAGACGAACCATTCACTTGTGGAGGACTTGTGTAGGCATGTGGGCTCTTTTCAATCAAGTGTATACATGGCGTCGTGTCACTCAATGATTTTCATTGAGTATCATTTGCAATGATCTTAAAACTCTGTTTAATCATATCATAACTATTTGTATGATGAGAATCCTTTGTTTTGTGTTGTCAATCACTTATTACGATTTTTCATAAGTCAGGTTAAGTTCATGTTCGTGAATTAATGATTTATTGCTGTATCCATACCTCAGTCCCTATCAAATTCATCTTGAATAAAGAGGATCATTGTTCACATGGGCTGAGAAATCAGCTTCATCCAAGACAATTGTTTCTCAACAAAATTGAAATATTCTTGCCTCAACCAAACCACATTATTTAACAAGAAAGTGTACATTTGACACAAAACTTTCTGTTACCAAGTATTCATTATGATATACATTTGAAAACTATAATGTTTCATTAGAGTAAGCAACCTTTTGCGTTATACGGTTATTGGTAATATGAATAAACAAATTTGTTATTCTTTTCTACCTATTACTCCTAAACCGACCTTAATACAGAATATATCTGGTACAAGTAGAGGGTAGGATTTTCTATACCTTCCATTTTTTGGTACTCGAGAGTCTCCGTCTGGACTGATGCATGTCGGGGCGGGTAGTCCGAGTAGTAGTTATTATTAGAAGAAACCGGAAATAGATAATTTTTTTTCACCCTATTAATATACTATAACGACAGTTCGTATAATTTTGATGTATGAGGAAAAAAGTATGGGGAAAAAAGATTTCCTGAATAACTTCCTATAATTTTTTTTAATTATTATTTCATAGGACTTACATAATATCAAATTAGGTGTATACTGTTGATACCCTTTAGAAGAAAATGAAAGGTTCGTCTTTTCTCCTAATGACAAAAACTGGACATTTCTCGTTACTTTCATATTTCTGCATTTTTAACATATATGTTATCGAACCCAATAATTTCTTATTTAATATAAATCGTAACATATACTAAAGAGTTTAATAAAAAAAGTTCCTCTTTTTATTTGACTGGTTAACATACATGGTGTTTCTAAATGACGTTTACGTTTGCCTGGAGATACTTTTTGTAAAATTGGAAGTAAAGAAAATTATTACAGATGTATTAAATAGTTTTTGCGTCAGTAAAAAATGGGGGAAAATATGACATGTACTTCCAAATACACATGACTGGATCAAGCATCGAAAATGTTTTTTCACCAAACTATGCCCTTTTAAATGCACAAACTACTTGCCAAATTTTAAACCAATATAACTTGGTGTTTCGTAAAGTTGAGGTATTTTCAGGCAACCCTAACTATCATCTAGAATCACCCTATATAAAAATTGACCATCCTTAACTTTTTCTTATTCTATATCATTTAATCAAGTTTGCGAAACCAAAATAAATATTTTATATGATTATAAATTATATTTACTAACAAATTTATGACAAAAAAACAATCTTAAGAATTAGGAAATGTATTCCGGAATTGAAATTTGTCTATAACATTTAAGTTGACGTTAGTGACAATATAAAATATCTGAAAGTAAAAAGCATGAATAAAATCACATAATAGAAGCTGAAAATAATTTGACGTTAACTCAAATATATAACTATAATTGGTATAGAAAGTAATGAAAGTATGAATGAATAATTTTTTCGTTGCTATTCTTTAAAAATAGTTTATAAATAATGATAAAATATTCGAAAACGTTAGTAGGACAGTTGGTTAGATTTTTTGGGAATCTTTCTAGCTGTCGTGTTTTTTTTCTTGAAAATACATTAGAAAATGTTGATACCCATAAAAACAAAAACATTTTTTGGCCTTCTACTTATTGCGAGCCATTGGCCATATAAAAAACACTTTACAGAAATTTCTGAAGAAAAAGTCTACATGTATTAAATCTGGTGATCTTGGTGGCAATTTTAAATAAAAACTAGGAACTTTGAGGGACGCGTTTTAAAAGTTTTGAAGCATCGATAAGTAATAATCATTTTCTAGCTATTAGTTCTTATTATGAGAATATAGAGGACCTTTTTTCGTATAAATATTACAGTCAGTTAAGGACTATTACCAGAATATTTTTCTATTAAAAGTCTCTGGTTTTTTAATTCCAAAATTACTTTTAAACGTTTTTCCAAACTTCTCTTTTTTACGTTTAAAAAAATTATGTCTGATATTCTCGCATTTAAAAACAAAAGCAATCGCACATCTTTTACAACATCAGTTAGTATGCACGCACGAATATGGAATTACAGAAACAATCTTCTGATAGAAATACAAATAGCCACTCTAGGTCTCCAGATTGAGTCATTATGTAACCCGACTGCTATTGTTTCTCAAACGTTAGGTAATCTCATTATAGAACATTACTGAAAATTTTGTAAAACAATTTAATTCGAATTAGGAATTAGAAAAAGAAATATCTGGTCAAGGCCGGATATTGAAATTGTTGAACTTTCGTTATTGGGCTAATCAAATAATGTTAAAGGGTTTCATTAACGCGTCAGGCGTGACTAAATATAAATCTTTTCCACACTTTGGCAACACAGCATAATACATTTACCAAAAGATATTGCCACCGAATAAATAAATCATTTATGGCATTCTTAGTAGCCAGTGGCGTGCAAAACATAAAAATTAGGTGACCAAAACCAACTAATATTTAAATAGGTAGTGAATTGAGGTATAGAAACTGATATTTTTTTAAATGTTTCCCTTGATTCAACCCACACACCGCATTTTTATATGCTTATATTTAACTTGCCGTGTATATCTAATATAAAAAGGTATTCTTGCTCTGCAAGATTTTGAATCTATTACTCATAGGAAAACCTAGGTCTAACAATTAAAAAAATAATTTTTTTCTTCAATGCATTTGTATAAAATCTTGATTTAACTTTAAAATATTTTATTTTCAAAATTTTACATTGTTTTTTATATATAAATTTTGGGGGTTTTTATCCTACTATCCTACTATAGGAATTCTTTCCTTTTCATGGCCTGAAATAAAAATTGATTAGTGACATGGTTCACAACAAATGTCCCTACTAGCTATTGGAGGGGTTGGGAGAAGGCTGTGGCCCGCTATTGACCCCTTAGAAGTTACCAATTCTGGAGAGCAATGGCCTGGGGAAACCACAGAAAAACTAGTGCCGAACTCTTTACAATGGGTTATTGTATAAATTTATATTAAATCTAGGGGAGCATTTTCTAATATTTCTTCGTATTCTTCTGGTAGTTCCTGGGTTTCTTTTATAATTTTTATCCCCCTACGAACTAAATTTAAAAACAACTAATTTTTCCATATTTATTCCATATATTTTTTTCATATCATCTTATAGTCGAGGTTTCAACGAAGAAACTGAACATTGATAATGTTAAAAAAATGAAAATTTGTAAAACAACTTTCCTATAAAACCGAAAAATAAATATTTTGCTGTGAAAAAATTACAGCTTACTTCAAACACAAAAAAGAATGTTTTCGCCAAGTTCATAAAAAAATATTTTTGCGAAGAAAAGATTAAAGCGATTTTCTCGATCATTTTGAGGTTGTATTTATTATAAATTAATTAAAATCAATGTGTTCGAGACTTTCTCCAACAATCATATTTAATAAAATATATTTTAAAAAAGTACTTACTTACTTACTTTAAAACCTTAACTAAAGTTAAAACAAAAAAGTAAGATCAATAAAATCAAATATATTAACACAACTCTAATCGCCAGAGTCAAATGAAAAATAATTTGTGAGACGCCTCTGAAAAAGGATTCAAATTCAAATATTAATCTGAGATACCCTAAGACATACGACCACGATCAAATATACGCGTATATTATGCCATATTTTTACGATTGTGTAGGTTCATTCCATTTTTTTTAACATAGAAGGAAATGATTGACTTTCCGGAATTACAAAAAATGAAATTTTTTTTGTGATAAACGGTTTTCTATGAAAAAATTTCTGGGATATGAGAAAGCACACCCAGTTTCACAAAGGTAGTGAATGCTCTTAATAATAAAGATAATACAGCTGTGATGAGAAAGAAAATGAATTAAATAATTCTAATTTGCATGTGAAAAAGAAAGGTTACTTTGCCTCAATTATGATTCATTGGTAGATAAAATGCTCTAAAATTTATGTTTAATACTTTTTTAATTCCGTACATATTTGTCCACCCATGTCGTAAATAGGTACTCAAATTTAAATTTTCTAATAAATCAGTAAAATATTTACTCAAACCTTTTTCTATAGACAAACTGATTTTAAATACATGAATTCACCGAAAATCTAAAACTTTTGTATTAATAATTTTAAAACCTTTTTTTTTAAATTTTTAATTTTTATTTCCCGCAAAAATAAGTTTTAAATAAACAAAATATTTATTTTTCAATTTTATTTATATGAATTTAAATTAAAAAACGCCTAATTTTCAATCAAAAAAGTTAAAAAATTGAAAATTTATAAACCAACTTTCGATTGAAAATTAGGCTTTTTTCATTTAAATTCGTATAAAATCGAAATATAAATGTTTTGCTTTCAAAAAATTACAGCTTACTTAAAACACAAAAAAGAACGTTTTCACTAAGTTTGATAAAAAATAAATTATTTTTGCGTGAGATAAAAATTAAAAAAACAAACAGTTTTTAGCGATTTTCTCAATCATTTTGAGGTAATGTTGAAAAATGAATAATACAAAATTAGAATTTTTAAGCATCTACAACTTTTATATTAAACTTTTTTTTCGATAAGATGCATATTTCAGTCACAAATCGTAAAAAACCAATATCCAAACCTCAAAACATATATTTAGCTACCCCCATCCCCTTCCAGAGCTTTTACTCAGTCGTCTTGATTTTTCTTAATTATTGCTAAGAATTTTGTTTGTCTCAAAAATGATTACAAAAAATGGCACATTTTTTCAAATAAGTATTGCATTAAATAGAAATGAAGATAATTTTGAACAATACTTACAACTAGTGTGGTTTAAAAAACATTGCGAAAAGGAAATTTGATACTCCAGCAAAGTTTATCGCGTCTCGACTAATACATTTAAAATCCACCCCCCTTGCCCTTAAGTATCGGCGTCCTTGGTCTTGGTCTATTAAATCAACGCTAGGGCAAAATTATATATCTCAACTTTTCTGGTTGTTTCATTCAAACTAACAAGTCTGATAATGAATGTGGCTTACATCCGGTATACAATCAGTATCTTAGCAATTGAATAGTATTTATTATTCTTGGTAAATTTATGGAGTTTATTGCATGAATTTATTCATTTTGAGCTTTTTGCGTTCTAAAAAGAAATTCTTCTGTCTAAAATTATAACATAATTAGAACCTTAGACGAAGGAAACCGGATGTATTTCAGACTAACAAATACTAAAACGAAATGTATGTAAAATAGATTTCGCACACTCGGGTCAGACACACGGTGTTATTTTAAATATATTCAGCTTTAAATGTAATTCGACTATGAAGCAGTGTCGAAATTAATACAAGATTTCACTCTCGAAACAATCATTTAATACATTAAAAATAATTACACGAAATTACATGAGAAATAATTTTTCTAGTAATGATAATTTTGGATTCTTTGCTTGCAGGAAGTCGGTAGTAATTTGCTAGAAACAGAAATTTATCATCTTCAGATCCAAAACATAGTTAACTAAAAATTACTTTAACAGCTTTAATTGCAGCTTATACATATAAGTACATATAAAAACTAACCAAATGATATGCCTATGCATCACCCTGTAAGATGTTGTGTTTAATTTTTCGCCATCTCACTAATTTCATTCGTTGGTAAAGTAAAAGTAACCATTGTAATTGAAATTGGTAGAAAAATGGTACGAATTTTTTTCTCAATAATACCAAAGAAACAAAAGGTGGTTTTGTAACATCAAGCGTATAAATAATTAATAATTTTGCTGTAATACGCACGTAGGTAAGTATTTTAATTGTTAAATTTGATAAGATTGATGTGCAATACATTTTAGATGGATCTTTTGTAATGTTTGGGTAAACCGGTATTACCGAACCACATATTTCACGTTTGTAGACTTGATTTATTTTAGATAAAATCGAAAACGTTAGCAGATGACTAAGTAGATGAAGGAATAAAATTTTAAAACAAGTTTTTCTGTTTTTTAATAACGTTAATAATTTACACTATAACAGGATGGCGGAAAATACATTTATTTAATTTTATTTACCGTACTAACCAATTTTTTTTAATAAACAACATTTTATCGAAACAAACTACATCTAAAAATCTATTCAAAACTTTACGCTGCAGAATTATATTGTCTACAAAATACATATTTTATTTCTGATGAACTCAGTGAAGGTGACGAAAGAGCCAGACGCTCAAGGGGATTTTAGAACAATAATAAATAAATAATTAAACTAAATTATCCATTTTTCTCAAATATGGTCTAGAAAAAATCTCAAAATCACGTACCATAAACATAATATAAGATCGCGTCCAAATCGAAACAACTACTCCTGGGACAAGAACACCCAACAGGTGTTGAATTACACGATTCAGACGCTAGTTGTATGATTGTTTAGCCAAACCAACACTTTGATTTCGTTATCCAAGGATCTCGTCATTCTCAGACCGGTTTCGGCATTTTTATGCCTCATCAGTGAGAAGTAGACAAGCTCGACATCGCATCTCTAAGCAATGTCTGAAGACTCCATTGGATTCACCGGGTACTTATAGCCACTGATTGTGACGAAGTCGGTGGCAAAAAGGCAAAAACAAGCTGGCTCTGTAAATAATTATTTAAAGAGTTCATCTGGTAGTACCAAAACTAAAGAGTACTCAAAGAATCCCAAATCAAATTCTGTTATAAAAGAAAACACGGAAACGTCCGAGAGTGATGATGACCAAAAAATAGACGATATTTCTGAATCAACTGGAACTGGCACAATTCCGTCGTCAAATAAAAGCACTATCAAAATTGGCACCGACCTAGCACCTACGGAGAGCTCTCTACAAATTTTAAGCATGTATCCAGCATTGTGGTCAGAAATTTTAGGAGACGCAGAAAGAAGTTTTTTGGTAAAGCAAGCTCCATCTAAACCATTGTATGGTTACAAATTTCCTTCCGATGACACTGGTCGAAAATTTAGCGCACATTATTATACACGAATTTTAAGCAATGGAGAACAAGTTGTAAGAGACTGGCTGGTGTACTCTATTTCAAAAAACTGCTTATACTGCTGTTGCTGCAAAATTTTTGGACGTATGTTCAATTCCCTTTCAAAAGAGGGTTTAAAAGTTGGGCACATTGTTGAAACTTTAAAAGACCATGAAATTTCTAAAAATCATATGCAGGCTCCATTTGCCTTTTTGTCCGGGGTGCCGTAAAAAATTTGAACAAAGTTGCATCACATTTTAAAAGATAATTTGAGCTTTCAAGGATAAACGCCGGTGGGTGTAGAGGACGTATGGTGCGATTCAAAGTTGCTTAATCAATTTCCTTCTTCTTCTATATATCTAATAGGTAGTTTGAAAGCCTAAATTTTGTTTTTACCTATTACAGATTCCTATAATTTGCAGATCACATTCCACAATTTAGATTGAACTCTTTACGAATAAATTAACAAATGATTTCAAATGTGCGAATGAATATATAAAATTTTAATTGCTAACCGGATGCTATTGTAACGAATGTTGCCAAAATTTCCCGTATACTTCGCAACTGTATCTTCATTTGCATCCTTAACTAATACTTTCAAATTTAGGAATAAAGATTAAAGATATTTTCGTTGAACAATGGTTTACAGGTTTCTCTCCAATAAACACAGTGACCGTGCAAGTTTCTGTGATAATTTTCACACTTTTTGCACAGCACTTGTATAATACAGTTAATAATTGCGTGTATTATATTTTTACTGAGCATGTTACGTATAGGAGTATTAACAGGGGCGGTTCAGCACAAACTACTCCTACAACATCTGCAGTCTGACAGTCTCTTTCGTTTCTCTCTCGGCAGTTCGGCTGCTCCATTCCAAAACACAGTATCCAATATTTTCTCAGAAAATCGTGTTTTTATATCTTTGGATATACTGTGTTTAGACGCACCTTTTAACCAGGCCTATTTGTTGATAGCTGCAAGATTTTCGGAGAAACGGCATGCCCAAAACCTAGTATCTACACAACTTTTATTCTTTTCCCATCCCAAAATATAGTATCTGTTTTTTCTACATCAAAACACAGCACATACATACCAGATGCTCTGTTTTGGCAAGTGATAACAACTAAAATGTTGTACTCACTATAGTTACTATCTGAATGATTCTGTGTTTTGTCAGTTGTTCTACAAAAAGGTTGCGGTTATGTTGTGTGCGGCTTGGTTACCAGTTTTTTGTTTAAATATAGTTTTAGAACGTTCAAATAATTATGAGTCGACGAGTGTCTAAAAAAGCAATAAGTATATTAGCGTTCTTTTATAATATTGGTAATATATATGATTATAGCGATCTCACCCCGCAGTTGCTTATTCAAGGAAGGGCCTTCAAGTTTTAGATGTAAATGTTTTTCACAAATGGGAAAAAAAGAAAAGACAAGTTCGAAAAAATAGCGATGATTCACTCAATGGGTTTTTGTTATGTCCTATAGTTGAGGTACGCTTTAGGAAGGGATCAAAATGCTTAAAATACAAAACCGACTTTGACCAAAAAGAGTATGAATCCCTAGATTTTCTGCAGAAGAAATTTAACATCCAAAGCATGCCCGAAACGCTACCAAAACGTGGGATACAGAAATCCAAGAAAGAGGAAATCATAAAAGTGTTGGGGCCTTTAATGCCACAAAACAGGTTGGATTTCTGGAATAACTAGTTGAAAGTGAATCCGCTCCAGACTTAATGGAAGAATATGACAATGTTTATTTAGACGATAGTATGTAGTGACTTGGTTCAGAAACCTTTTTTTTCTAGTATTTTTAGGATTCTCTATAAAACTGGGATTTAATTTTCAGTAATTTTTGAAAAGTTATTACCTTTATCGCTATATTCGTACTGATTGTCCTTGCAGATACTATGTTTTGTAAAAAACAAAAATGTTCCATATCCTACGTCAAAACCAAGTAAGTATCAAATCTATTGCTAAAATTAAAATTATGTAAACTTTAAAGACGCGAAAAAAATTTGATGAAAAACTGTATCACATAGCATTAATATCAAAAGAATTCGTTAAATAGCCTACAGAGGCCAAATAAAAAAACTAAAACACGTTTTATGCACAATTTTATTTTTTACACATACTGTGTTTTGGAATGGAGCAGCCGAGTTACCTGTGGGCTAACACCAATCCTGCTGTTTGACGCCAGCTAGAGCATTGTTGAATTTAATCATTAAACAATGCGAAGTACCTTCTAACGAGAGTTTTACATACCTGTTAGCTGATTAACCGCCAAAGGCTTCTTACGTAATTTATGGGAAAATTGAAGTTTCAAGATTAGCGCGATGTCTGTCACGCAAACAAAATCATATTCAATTATTGCTGGGTTGTTGCTTCAGTGACATATTTTTAGGTTTTATAGATCGATGACGAAAACCCGAAAAATGTCGTGCGAGTATGATCTAACATTTGGTAATTACGATGGTGTTGTGTTTCTTGGTTAGAAAATTATGGCAATCGTAACCAGAAGTTGAAGTAAATGTTTCACTTGAATCTTCACTACTACTATCCGTATTTTCAATTTAATTGAATTTATTGCGTTTAAGAACTGTCAGTCAAGGGCGGCTCCAGCCCAGAGACTTAGGGGGGGGGCAACGTCGTCGGCTGTTAGGACAATTCCCCTACTGCCCCTCCTTGGAGCCGCTGTTGGTTTCTTACAGAAAATTCATTCTGCGTAAACCAAATTTTAATTTTTCTTCTTCCCTCAAGAATGACACAAACATTTTTTTTCGGTAATTTTAATATTGCCAATCATTTCTTATACAAAATTTATTCTGCACAAGCCAAATTTTAATTTTTTTGTAGATTCTAGGTCGATTTATACCCTAAAAAACTCACTTATTCCCTCAAAAATGGCCCAAACTTTTTTTTCGGTAATTTTGACATTGCCAATCGTTTCTTATACAAAATTTATTCTGCGCAAGCCAAATTTTAATTTTTTTGAATTTTTTTTGTAGATTATAGGTCTATTTATACCCTAAAAAATTCACTTATTCCCTCAAAAATGGCCCAAACATTTTTTTTTCGGTAATTTTGACATTGCCACTCGTTTCTTATACAAAATTTATTCTGCATAAATCAAATTTTAATTTTTTTTTGTAGATTCTAGGTCCATTTTATACCCTAAAAAACTCACTGTTTCCCTCAAAAATGTCCAAAACATATTTTTTCGGTAATTTTAACATTGCCAATCATTTCTTATGCAAAATTTATTCTGTGTAAGCTAAGTTTAATTTTTTTGTAGATTCTAGGTTTATTTATACCCTAAAAAACTCACTTTTCCCTCAAAAATGGCCCAAACATTTTTTTTCGGTAATTTTATTCGTGCGCAAGGCAAATTTTAATTTTTTTTTAATTTTTTTTGTAGATTCTAGGTCTATTTATACCCTAAAATACTCAATTTTCTCTCAAAAATGGGCCAAACATTTTTTTCGGTAATTTTGACATTGCCAATCGTTTCTTATGAAAAATTTATTCTGCGCAAGCCAAATTTTAATTTTTTTGTAGATTCTAGGTCTATTTATAACCTAAAAAACTCACTTATTCCCTCAAAAATGGCCCAAACATTTTTTTTCGGTAATTTTAACATTGCCAATCTTTTCTTATACAAAATTTATTCTGCACAAGCCAAATTTTAATTTTTTTGATTTTTTTTTGTAGATTCTAGGTCCATTTTATACCCTAAAAAACTCACTGTTTCCCTCAAAAATGACCAAAACATATTTTTTCGGTAATTTTGACATTGCCAATCATTTCTTATACAAAATTTATTCTGTGTAAGCCAAATTTTAATTTTTTTTTGTAGATTCTAGGTCTATTTATACCCTAAAAAACTCACTTTCCCTCAAAAATGGCCCAAACATTTTTTTTCGGTAATTTTAACATTGCCAATCTTTTCTTATACAAAATTTATTCTGCGTAAACCAAATTTTAATTTTTTTGATTTTTTTTTGTAGATTCTAGGTCCATTTTATACCCTAAAAAACTCACTGTTTCCCTCAAAAATGACCAAAACATATTTTTTCGGTAATTTTGACATTGCCAATCATTTCTTATACAAAATTTATTCTGTGTAAGCCAAATTTTAATTTTTTTTTGTAGATTCTAGGTCTATTTATACCCTAAAAAACTCACTTTCCCTCAAAAATGGCCCAAACATTTTTTTTTCTGTAATTTTATTCTGCGCAAGGCAAATTTTAATTTTTTTGAATTTTTTTTTGTAGATTCTAGGTCTATTTATACCCTAAAATACTCACTTTTCTCTCAAAAATGGCCCAAACATTTTTTTTCGGTAATTTTGACATTGCCAATCGTTTCTTACAAGGGCGGCTCCCCCTTGAATAACGACTTAACGCCTGTGTAGTTGTCTATGAAATCTGTAGGAAATGAATCATTATAAAAATATAGAAGGCGCATATGAAACTTGTAATTTTCTTTATAATCGTAGGAAAACCAAGGAGTATATATATCTAATTTACTCTAAATTCTAAAACACTCTGTACCTTGGTTGGTTGGTTGGTTGGTTGGTTCAAGTGGCGGGCTCCGGCCAACTGTCCCGAACCCCAATTAGCGCTTTAGCACCGTTTTGCTACCACGATCGCGCGAACCTGAGCTTTATTTGGTTGTTTAGATCCATCCCGTGGTGTTCAGGAAATGTACTGTTTCCGTAGGCCACTTACTAGATAGATCGGTGAGTTCATTAAGGAGGTAATTCCCGAGAGAGCAATTCCTGGCCCTGGCCAGTGCTGGGACTCTGTACCTATGCAATATATTAAAAAATGCAAAATTAAATTAGAATTTAATGCCTACAATAAAATACCAAGCGAAATTCTCAAACGGAAGCGGGATTTTGATTTGATAATAAGAATTTTTTTAATTGGCAACTATTTTCTTTTCTATAAATCTGATTTCGTCCATGACATAAAATTATTTGTTAGTCAACTTATGTTTGTGATGAAAACCACTTTCCATTTTAATTTAAAGACGATACTAGAGATGACGCAACATTACATACCAGACATATACAATCAGGCACTTCTATGTATAATTAAAAATGAAATAGGCGATAAATGAAATATTTTGAATCAGTAACTTGTCGGTTGAAATTGTAAACAATATAAACAGTTATTTATCTTATAAACAATAATGCAGTGAATAACTACTAAATTTGTAGAGGTAAATTGATTTGACGAAAAAGGATCATGGCGCAAATTCCTTCTACACCTTTATGTTGAATTCTTAAGGTAATTTTTTTGATCTGTAAGTCATTCAGCCAACCACGATATAAGGGAAGAACCTATAAATCTAACAACCATTTAAGGTAGTTGGGTTGTCAATCGTCAAACAACGTGACAGCCAAAATAGTATATTGTGCAACAAGTTGGGAAAATGAGACTTTTCTAACGAGTGAGAAAAGTCCTTTCTCCACGTGTTTATATAACTACCTGAATTTGGTTAAAGTTGTTGCTTAGGTACACAGCGTCGCACTAAAAATATTTATAAACATTTAAAATGTGAATTTTTAAAAATTTGTCCATTTTTTCAGATTGCAACTATTTTCACTTTTGACCGTACTACCACACACTGTGACACCACAAACAACAAATGGATACAACATAACAAAATACACCAACCCTTTACCAGACGATATCAGGCCTGTAGTACAAAAAGCACTGTTATTAGAAAATGAAAACAAGTATGGAAGGTGCGAAATAGAAGATCCGATTACTTGTCCTGCAATGAAATTCGAAGATCCTTCTGGTAAATGCAATAATGTGAGGTATCCCCTTTGGGGAAGCAGAGTGGAAAAATTTTTGAGGATATTAAGACCGGATTATGCTGATGGTAGGGATATAATCTTTAAATAATTTATTATTGTTACAATTTTAAGTTTCGTTTAAGGAAAATCTCTACCAAGACAATCCCCAACCTCTAAAAAGCTGCCTAGTCCCTTAGATGTCGCTACGGTTTTTCAGCAACATGTCAGCAACCATGAGTCGGTTACTGCCCTTTTGGGAGCTTGGAGTGAATTACTGCTGCACGATTTGGCCAGTACTGGCAATGTTAAGAGTGAAAATTGCTGCAGCGACTTGCCTGAACTTCATTCGGAATGTTATGGAAATATCGGAGACGGTCAATGTCGGGAGTATATGAGAACATTACCAGCAGTGGATATGGATAAATGTTTTTTTGGTAATTTTTAAGGAATACTTTTTTTTTTAAACAAAAATAAATTAAATTGATCAGGTTTGGGTAAACTTTGATGACTGTTTGTTCTTGAAGTGTGCAACATTTGAATTTATTGCATAAATTTCTAATTTAAAATTTTTACGTAACTTTATTAGTGCCACGATCCTCCCTAAAACGTGCTTAGTTTGTTTAAATACTTAAATAAACAATTGAAATATCTTTATCGATCAAATTAACATTAACACATTTTCCTTGTTCGAAACGTTCGTCTTTCTCTAATTGCTTTTCTGTACTATCTCACGAATTGCTTTTATTACGTAATATTTGTCCAATTCAACACAATTATTTTACATATTTTCTCAGTAGACGAATCAAAGACGTAGATGGTTTGTTTTGTGGATAGGTTGAATAAATATGTAAATGTGTATTATCTATAGCAGATTTAAAATTGATAAGATAACACAAAACAAAAGTAAAGTGTTTTTTTTATTATAATGCTCCGATTTAACAGTAAAAATAAAAATCCAGAATAAGATCTATCTACTAATCTAAACTTATTTTTTGACAACTGACATTTGACGTCAGAAAGTTGCAGCTTAACGGGCATTGCCGCACTCAGGTCAGATACTTCTGGGACTTCCCTAGTCAAATTAAATAATAATGTTCACCTTAAAAATGGATACTAGAGGTATATAATAAAGAATAAAGGCCAAGTTGGCCCATGGCTTGGATTGAGATCTTCTTCCATTTCTTCGAATCCAAGCATTTTTCTTTTCAGTTATGTACTCCCAAGAAATGTAGGTCCACCTCAACTTTCCATCGTTCCTTCGGTCTTCCTCTTCTCTTTTTTCCTCCTATACTAATGCAGATTATCATTTTTTGAATCCTACTCTGAGCCATCCTTCCCACTGGGCTCTAACAAATCCTGAAATGCTGCAAAAATTTTCCTCAGAATCTTTCTTTCCCAAATCTCCAACGTATTGATGTCTGTAGGTTTTACTACAGTTATGAAAAGTCTAATCTTTAAAATTAATTTACTATTCAGGCTATACAAACATCTATTTCCCTTTCCCAGTCTTGTTTTAATTTCTTCCTGCGTACCAGGCTTTCTTGTAAATATTGCCCCCAAGTAGACAAACTGATCGACTTCTTCAAAGTTGGTCGTTGCTATAAAACTATTTCCTCTCATAAAATTTTCATCTGTCCATTTCATATACTAAGTTCTTTGTTCGTTTATTTCTAAACATGTTTTCTTTGCAGTTTCTTAATATTTTGAACGCTTGTTGGAGTTCTTTTCTGCTTTTACTTAGGTACAATGGCTAAATAATCCGCGAACGCTAAGCATTGGTGTCTTCTGTTGTAGAGGATTCCGTTTCTATTTAATTTTGCTTCTCTGATTATCTATCTATCTATCTGTGATGGGGGTATCGATACACTGCGACCTATAAAATCTATTGTTCCCCCTACTGCTGCCCAATCGTTGAGGATGTCTCAACGATTAGAGCAGTTCCTCCAGTCCTATTGCTTTCAAAAAGTTCAGGATGTCGGTAGGCTTCAGGTTAGGTAGATCTTCCTCTTCCATTTGGTATTCTCCGAGGTATCGTACCCTTGGATTTTACAGGGTAATGCATTCTGAGAGAATGTGGCTAGAGGTTTTCTCCTCTTCCTCGTAGAATCTGCATTCTTCTTTTTCTACTAATCCGAGTTTCATTAGGGGACCTCTCAGCCGGCAGTGCCCTGTTAGGATACCCGTTAGTAGTCTAAGCTTATTTTTTATAGTTTCCCAGTAGTGTCTTGGCCTGCCCCATTCTCTGATTATAGTTTCCAATATAATTTTTCAGACTTTTTATTTTTTAGCTTTATTCTATTTTCGGTTCTCTACTAGCCTTACAAGGTTCTTATCAATGTCTAAATCTCTTAACGCTTGTAGACAGATGTCATTTTAATTGTATCGTAGGCGTGGTGTTGGTTTATTCTTTAGGCAAGTTGCTAATACTTTATATCTGACATTTAGTAAGGCTATATCTCTGTAATTTTCACAATCCATTTTGTCCCCCTTCTTCCATAAGCGGCCTACTAAGGCTTCATTCCAGTCATTTTCCCAAATTTCTACTATCAAGCTGTGAATTTTCTCCTCCAAACTTATCAGCAGCTTATCTTTGTTCAGGCAAATTCAAACTAAATAAATAACACGTGATATTTACAACTAGTTATTACAGCATAATGAACATTCTGACGCTTGAGTAAGAATGAAATACGTATAAAATTCATAAGAGACAATTTTCTTTAAATCTCAAGAGCGAGAATGTTTTTTTTCTGTTATTATAAGTGGGTTCAGAATAACTACATTCAATAGTGAAGAAAATATTTTATGTATATTTTATTCCCCTTGCCAATAAGTATTTAAAAATTTTAACTACGCCATAGATATTACAATGATACATTTACTAATTGAAATATCTCGTTTATAGGACAATATAGTACTAATAAAAGAAATTTAAATTAAATACACTACAATTCTTTATCTCATAAAAGATTATTCTTTAAAATATCGTGCACGATTTATGTCAATCGTTGAATACATATAAGTACTATGATAGTATTCAGCAACATCATATTTGTCGATTTTGCAATTACCTCAAGAATGGATATAAATTAAATAATGTTGTAATTCTTGAACAGCCGTTACATAAGTAATCAATGAAATATTACAATAATCATCGTTATGGGATCCGCGTTAATTAACCCCTTAAAAATTTTTATTTAAATTTATAAGGTCAATTTAAACTGAATCAATCTTCTATTTTCGATATACCGCCCAGTTGTCAGAGACTTTGACCTCTTAGTCCAGTAAATTAACGCCAGAAAAACCCCAAACCTAGGCATCAAGTCTGTCAGCCAATTTTTTTTTATTTGCAGGTACATTTACCTCCGAAAATCTCAGCTACGTGGAATTTGTGGAAGGGTGGGAAAATGTCTCTAGATTTCCCGAAAATCCGTTTTTCGACGATATCTTAGAGCATTTTTGTTTAGACAAAAAATGAAGAGCAGTTCATTACCTATAAAAGTTGACCCTATGACTTTTTTCGCTACACTAATATTTTTTGCAAAAACAGCGTTTCAAAAATTCGCAATTCTGGTAATCTGAAAATTCGCAAAATTATTGTGGTGAAAACGGAAAATTTGAGTATCCTCCCAAAACTTGAATATCCTCCGTTTTTGTCTGAAGATAGAAGATAAGGCAATAATAACCAACTTTTTTTCACTTTTTGCACTTGATTAATAAATTTATAGTAAAAAAATCTAATTTGAGAAAGTTTGAAGGCAGAGTTTTTTCTCGTGCACTTAATAAAATACTTGATATATATACAGGGTGTCCCAGAAGTACCTTTGGAAAATTCAGAGATGAATAGAAGTTATCAAAATAACGTTATTACTTCATATAACTTTTTTCCCTACGGGCCTTCGTATCCGAGATATGGGCCTCTAAATTTAAAATAATTTTTTATTTATAACTTTCGTACCATAACTTCAAATTCAACTAAACTTTGGTAGGTTACAAATCGCATTAGTGTGCTTAAATTAGTTAGTTAACTCCTCATAATTTTTAGACAAGTAGTGACACTGAACTGTAAATAACATTAATTAGATATTTTTATAACATAAAGATACTCTTGCTTCATGTCGATTAAGTTAACGGTTTAGCAGGTCAGAATGCATGAATATCTGCGTATTCGTTTCGAGTAAACTGTGCCATTTTAATTATGAAAATGTACTTAAACAGAAAAATCAATAGAAAAATATTTCGCCACTACAAAATAGCAAATTAACTAACAGATGCTGGATGTCAAATGAATCCACAGCACACTATAAAATCAAATCGTATTAAACTTCAAATAATGACGCACTTTATAAAATGGTGGATGCGCTATTTACTCTGCTTTACCGCATTAAAGTTAAAAAATCTCCTAAACCGTTAACTTAATCGACATGAAGCAAGAGTATCTTTATGTTATAAAAATATCTAAGGAATCCATTAATGTTATTTACAGTTCAGTGTCACTACTTGTCTAAAAATTATGAGGTGTTAACCTTTGGGCATAATCCGTTCCTGACTTCCTAAAAGATATTGTGACAAACTTAAATAACTAATTTAAGCCCCCCAATGCGATTTGTAACCTACCAAAGTTTGGTTGAATTTGAGGTTGTGGTACGAAAGTTATAAATAAAAAATGATTTTCAATCTTTAAATTTAGAGGTCCATATCTCGGAAACGAAGGCCCGTAGGGAAAAAAGTTATATGAAGCAATAATGTTATTTTTACCACTTCTATTCATCCCTGAATTTTCCAAAGGTACTTCTGGGACACCTTGTATATTGATGAAAAGGTCAGAATGTGATCTTTTATTTAGTACAATTCCGAAAATAATCCTCAAAAAAAAAATGTCGATTTTTTATAGGGGTGAGAATTTTCTCAATTTTCCGGAAAAGCAAAAAATATAAATAAAAAGAAAAATGCCATCGACAAGGGGACAAGCTAAGCTTTCTAATGATGTGCATTGAAAACCGATATGGTCCTTGATTATCTATTAATTCCCGATGGACCCGAGCATTTTCGAAAACTCCGAAAATCCAAAAAAAAACGCCCTAAAAAACATGTTGTTTATGAAAATACACAAAAATAATTTATTGAATCTTTCTGAATATATGTAACAGATTATCCAAAAGGATTCGGTGAAATTAGTCTTGATAAAAAAAATATGAATAAATTTATAGGAGGGTCAAAATATCGAGCAAAAACAAACTTTGGCCCGGTTTTTCAATAATACAGAGAAATAGATAAAAGGAAAAAGTAAAATGATATTATAGCTATACAGGTTCCTTCTTTCATCTGAACTTTGAATCATGAAAAAATATTAATGTTTACGTGATTTATTGAAAAATTTGGAATCCGCTTGGGAGTGTCATTCCTTTAGAGCGTGCTCTCTAAATGCAGGGTATTCTTGACAAAAATGAAGACGATCATTTTTGTAGGTAATGAACTGATCTTCATTTTCGTCTAAACAAAGTGTCATATTTTCGGAAATATCGGCGAAAATAGACGAAAAAAAACACATTTTTGAGACCAATGGGCCAAATTTTAGACAGCTGAGATTTTCTGGGGTGAATGTACCTACCCCTGAACACCTGCAAATTAAAAAAAATGTTGTCGAACAGACCTGATGCCCGGGTTGGCACCTTCGTTTATTGGACTATCTCACAAAATGTGATATCGATGAAACTTGGCACACTAGACGACTAGGCTATGAATCAAATATTTTTTTTCAGAACATCGAGACCAAATGAACTTAGCGACGTCATTTTTGGACGGATCTGCCATATATGGAAATAATGAAGAAGAATTAGACAAAAGACGTGCCGCAGATTATGCCAAACTTAATATATCTACATGTGAACCATGCTTGTCTAACCCTCTGTATACTATCCTTATGAAGGAGCATAATAGAGTAGTCGAGGAATTGAAAAAACTGAACAAACAGTGGACGGACGATAATTTGTTTTATGAAAGTAGAAGAATTGTTAAAGCTGAAATTCAACATATTACGTATAACGAATTTTTACCATTAATTTTAGGAGAAGTAAGTCATACTTTTTTTAATAAATCAAGTTGATTAACGTACAAAAAAACTTTTTTAAAGATATATTTCTCTGTAGAAATATGAAAAGTATTGTTTATTCTATAACAGGTAAGCGTGTTTGAGACTCGTTGACTTGGATTTTTTCTGATTGTTTAAAACCAGCCCTTTTGGTAGTATTTCATTCATTCTACTACATTTTTTTGGTCCTTCGAGCGAAAAAATATTTATTTACAAAAGAATTCTTTAGGAAACGATGATTCAATCTCACCTGGAGTTAAAAAACCATGGAAGATATTCTAAATACTCTAGTAACTACAGAGCAGGAGTATTCAATGAAGTTGGTGTTGCAGTTCTTCCTGCACTACTCTCGTTGCTGCCTCAAAAGCTGGTAAAATAAATATTTTTATTTTTTACAAAATTTAATATGTTGTTTGAATTTTTTTTTTCAGTTTTTCCATTGTCCTACTCTACAATTTATGGTTTTATTTATTTTTAGGTAAATAAAACTTTCAACTCATCCACAGAAATGATTAATAATTTTATAAACACCCCAGCAAAAGTACCCGGCACACATATAGACCTACAAGTTCGACCAGAATGGGACACCTTCGCTCTATTCCTCCATATGGGCCGAGATCATGGAATACCTTCGTATCTCAAATATACTGGACTCTGTTCAAACAGAAGCGTCGAAACTTATATCAACTTCGAAGAATTACAGAACTTTAGTATAACGAAAGGCGACTCAAAAATTTTAAAAAAATTATACGGATTAGCTATGGACATAGATCTCATTGTTGGAGGAGTCTTGGAGAAATCTGTTGCAGGTGAGTGTTTTAGAACGCGTTATCGATATTTCGAGAATATCGAGAATACCCTCTGCGATACAGTTCAAAGAGGGCTTGACTATACTAAAGAATGGTGTCAATCGATGGGACTTAGTGTCAACCCCATCAAGACTACCTTAGTTGCCTTTACACGGAAAAGAAACATTAACCTCAAAACCATCGAATTGGACGGGCAAGTTATTGAATGAAAGCCAGATGTCAAATATCTGGGACTAATACTAGATAATAAACTCATCTGGAATAAGCACGAAAAAGAAGTAACCAGTAAAGCCACGAAAGCTCTAATGGTGTGCAGAAATTTTGTGGAAAAAAACTGGGGATGTAACCCAAAGATCCTGCAGTGGATGTACACGTCAATAGTGAGACCGGCCATCACTTATGGAGCAGTAGTCTGGGGCAGCAGAACTAAGCTGGCCAGTACAAAGGCAAATCTAGCGAAAATCCAAAGACTAGTCTGCGTATGCATAACGGGTGCAATGAGAACGTGCCCAACGACCGCCATGGAGGTAATCCTAAGCCTTAAGGACAACCTACAGAATGACCAGAGAAGGATCAACCAAACGCAAGTTTCGACTCCTTCCTGGAAATCACCAAACCTGGGACTTGCCCCAACATGAGATGACAGAGATGAAAGAATTCAACACAAATATAAGTAACAAAAGCGAGTGGAACAAAGATACCATCCTAAAACTCAAGAGAAGTACCATTAAATGGTACACAGATGGTTCTAGAATAACAGAAGGAACAGGAATAGGAGTATATGGGCCTAAAACCAAATATTCCGAAAGTTTAGGCAAATCTTCGAGCATTTTACAAGCTGAAATATACGCCATCGGAAAATGTGTCCAGTTCAACATAGAAAGAAATTTTCACAGACAAGAGATCATCATCATGTCAGACAGCCAAGCAGCCATTAATGCCTTGAACCACCACGTAATCAACTCCAAGATGGTTTGGGAGTGCTTAAAGAATCTAAACCAACTAGGCAAGAACAACAGTGTTACCCTCCTATGGGTTCCGGGACACACTGGAGTGGAGGGTAATGAAATAGCAGACGTACCATTTCAGAGACCTGAACCCTTCTGCGGCATAAGCACCAGTACAATACTTGATGAACTTGGAAAAGAAGTAAATAACAAAAGATCTCACTACTGGATGGGACTACAAGGAATGAGGCCAAGACACTACTGGGAAACTGTAACCAGAAGAGATCTGACGACTGCGTCAGTAAAAGTAAAAATAAGCTCACAATACTAACGGGTATCCTAACAGGGCACTGCCGGCTGAGAGGCCACCTCAAGAAACTGGGATTAGTAGACAAAGAAGAATGCAGATTCTGGGAGGAAGTGGACGAAACCTCTAGCCACATTCTCTCAGAATGCATTACCCTGTAAAATCCAAGGGTACGATACCTCGGAGAATATCAAATAGAAGAGGAAGATCTACCTAACCTGAAGCCTACCGAACTTTTTGAAAGCAATAGGACTGGAGGAACTGCTCTAATCGTTGAGACATCCTTAACGAATGGGCAGCAGTAGGGGCACAGTAGATCATAGGTCGCAGTGTATCGACACCCCCATCACAGATAGATAGATAGATAGATCCATATTTTACCAACATAATAATTAATTTCAATCTTCTTATTTTCAGGTGCTCTTTTAGGACCGACTTTCAAGTGCCTTTTAAAGCACCAATTTCAACTTTTGAAAGAATCGGATAGATTTTGGTATGAAAACGATCTACCGCCAAGCTCTTTCACCATCGATCAACTAAAAGAAATAAGGAAAGTTTCCCTAGCAGGACTCATTTGTTCTAATACCGACTTTCAAAAAATTCAACCGAAAGCGTTTGTGCAAGAAGACCCGTATTTAAATTCGAAAATTTTATGCGATCAGTTTCCTCAGCTTCGTCTATCAGAATGGCTGGATCAAGCGGTGGAATTGTCAGAAGACTTGTTTAAGGAAGCTCTGAATAAAGCTGAACATGATCTGATGGAAAGAAGGAAGTTCGAGTACAAGGTTTGGCTAAAAGGTATTCATTTTAAAAATGTTTGTTTTTTACCATTAACATTATTAATTATTTTCAGTGGGAGGAGTTAATCCGAAATCTCCTCAAGGAACAGCGGTCGCTTTCAGTAAAGCCAACAAAGACGCCCTTAAGCTAGCCAACACTTCTCTCCTCTACGAACTTGCCTCAAACGAAATCGTCAACTCACTTATGCATCACAGAAAAAAGCGACACCTATTCACCGATGACGATCAACCTTTTGTCCGAAACGAATTGACCAGCGGTCTTCAGAACTTGGATATATCCAGTTTCTATCCAAATTTTAATTTTAAAAATACTTTTGAAACCCATTTAAAGTGCGAAGAAACGGGACCTTGCGATCCACACACGCCTTTCAGGACATATACAGGACACTGTAATAATTTGGCGAATCCTGGATATGGAAAAAGTTTGGCTACTTTTAATAGACTGTTGCCTAGCGCCTATGAAGACGGTGAGAGTTTAATTTTAACCATGAGGATATCTAGTTTATCTATTTTGTTTTTCAGGAATATCAAAAGCTAGAATAACTGGTGTTACAGGATTACCACTACCAAATCCAAGAATAATATCCAGGGTAATTCACCCAGATATAAGCAATTTACATTCAAGGTACACTTTGATGACAATGCAGTACGCTCAACTTCTGGATCACGATCTCACTTTAACGCCAATTCATAAGGGTTTTGAAGAATCGATACCAGATTGCAGATCCTGTGATAGTAGGTTTACCGTTCATCCTGAGTGTGACCCTTTGCCTATTCCTCCAGGCGATGACTACTATCCAGAGTTTAATGTTATCACAGGTAAAATATCGTAACATTATTGTTCTTTCCATCTTTATTAACATATAATGTATATTAGGTGAGAGAACGTGTCTTCATTCAATGAGGTCCCTACCAGGACAACAGCACTTTGGTCCCAGAGAACAAATCAACATGAACAGTGCATTTTTAGATGCATCTATGATATATGGAGAAAATCCGTGTAAAGCTAAAGATCTGAGAGGAGATAATGGTTTAATGAACTATACGACCCATCCAATAAGAGGAAAAGATTTGCTGCCACAAACTCACAAACACCCTGAATGTAAATCGCCAAGTGGATTGTGTTTCAATGCAGGTAAACGATCTCGAGATTTAGATCTTCAATATTTTATCAAATGGTTTTATTATAGGTGATCCCAGAGCATCTGAACAACCTGCTTTGACAGCAATTCACACCATTTTTATGAGAGAACACAACAGACTTTCAGATATTCTAAGTAAAATTAACCCTCACTGGAGTGAAGAGAAAATTTTCGAACACGTTCGAAGAATAGTGATAGCAGAATTCCAACACGTAACCTATAACGAATTTTTGCCGAGACTTTTAGGTTGGAATACAATGAATTTATACGAATTAAAGCTGCTACCCAGTGGGTATCATAGAGGATATAATCCCAGCTGCAATCCTTCTATTATGAACGAGTTTGCTGCAGCTGCTTTTAGGATTGGACATTCTTTGCTAAGACCGCATATACCCAGGTAAAAAAATATTACATATCAAGAGTACCTTAAGGAACAGTTCTGAACCTGATATCTGAGTCGTTTATGGCAATTAAACCGTGTTAGATACTAGATTGCTCTTTTTAAAAACAATTTAACAATAGAACTAATTTAATTTGATTATTATAGGGTTAGTCCAAATTACGAAATTTTGCATCCACCAATTTTGTTGCGAGATGGGTTTTTTAAAGTTGACATGATGATGAGAGAAAATATGGTGGACGAGATAACAAGAGGACTAATTTCTACTCCCATAGAGACTTTGGATCAATTTATAACAGGTAAAAATAGTGGAAATATTGACTTAATTATAAATGTAAGATTGTGTTATGGATTGTACAGACACTCTGTATATGGTTAACCCAGACTTTGAAGAAGACACCCTGTAGATGGCCCTGTTCCCGTTTAATTGGACTTAAACGAGCAATTCGTTCAGTGGACTTTATATCTCTCTGAAGAAGACACCCTGTAGATGACGAAGGTGGTTTAAAAAACACTCAACACTTTCTTGAACTGTGTATTAAATTTTAACAAGAAATAGTACAAATATAACAATTTAAACTTAGTACATTTATGATAAATGGTCCAAATTATTCTTATGAACCCAATCAAAAACTTTGTGTTTGCTTTTACTAAGCATGAAAGAATGAAATGAATTTATTAAATTTAAGTCTCGTACTTGAAAAATTATTTTACATCGACTTGCGCCGATGGAGCTTAATTGAAGACTAATTTAAGACTGACTCTAAAACTTTTAAAAGAGATCACGTATGCTTGTTGCTATGCAGAAAAATGCATGTGTATGGTTATGACGTAGTATGGTTCGATTGTTTTCAGCCAATGATATTGTATCTGAGATTCTTTTGATGCTAACTGTATATTTCTCAAACGTGTTTACTTCCGTATGTCGTGTGCGGATGAACCTTATTGTCTAATAGTAGGGGAGGCCTAGATGCTAAATTTGCAGTTACTAAAGTCATGGGGACCTATTGGATTGTGAAGATTAGGTTCTAAAACGAAAAAAAATTATGTTGTTTTCTATTTTCTATTTTCTATTTCTAAAAAAAAACAGTAATATGGTAGACGCGACGGTCCATTGTGGCTAAACGGTTAATATTTTCAAAATTTTATTTTTTGATGGATATGTGGGTTAATAAAGGCTACAATTTAAAATTATTTTGAAATATACAGGTTGTCCCAAATATATTAATTTTGGAGTTATTCTTATTTTTGGAGTTATTTTTATTAAGTAACGCCTAAATATAACACCCTATATTTGATCAGCTTGGACTATGATTCGAAAAAATTATCTTTAGAACTATGTGTTTGGTTATAACATTATTAAAAATGTTTCGAGATGCATCAAAATCTGTATGGAAAAGACGAATAGATTTTTGTTTATGGGCATTGAAGAAGGTTAGTGAAGATGATTTTTTTATAATATGCTGTTTACAGATGAATCCACTTTTCATAATAATGGATTAGTCTGACGATTAACCATACAGATTTTAATGCATCTCGAAATATTTTTAATAATGTCAAAACTAAACACATAGTTTCAAAGATAATTTTTTCGGATCATAGTCTAAGCTGATCAAATACAGGGTGTTATATTTAGGGATTACGGTGGAAAAATAACATAAAATTGAACAAAAATAAAAATAACTCCAAAATTAATAGATTTAGGCATAGTAGACGTTTATAATTTTTAAAAGGTAATGGAATTTGCTACATAATAGGATTATAAAATACAGGGTGTCTTATTTAAAATAAGAACGATATTGTCGTTTGAATATATCATTAGAGAATCGCCCCGTTTTGGACGCACTGTATAATTTTAAACAACTCTAAATAAATTATTGATTTCAATTGTTAGTCTAATTTTTTTCAGTTAAAATAGGATTTGGCTGATTCCATAGGTTTCCAAGTTATTGGTTTTCTTGTAAGTGCTTCTATTTTTAGAAATGTCAAAATATCTCGAAAACTAAAAAGCTTAGGTATAGGGAATACTTAAGAAAGTTTATCTTATTTTTAACGTATAATTTATAAATGCAATAAAATATAGGGTATTCCATAAGACATAATATAACTTTGATACGCCACACTTTTTTCGGACAACCTGTATATTTCAAAATAATTTTAAAATATAGCCTTTATCAACCCACATATCCATGAATAATCAAAATTCTCAAAATATTAACCGTTTAGCCACAATGGACCGTTTTATTTACAACTTTGTGACTCTCCCATTTCCTTAGGCCCTCTCAAATTGACAGATTATTGAAATATACACTTTTCTGGATGTACTTAACTTACCTTTTCTTAATCTGACGCGCTCGGGTTTTTCTAAGGATCGATTTTTTTTTACTAATCTGACGGGCTGGCCTCAACTCACCCCCTTATATTAAGGGTTCATATGTGGCAGGGGTACATTACAGGGTGCAAGGTTTCTCCCCATATGTATTTCTGACGCGCTCGAGTAACGCGGAAAATCCCCGCTTGGCCTCCCCTACTATAACTGTATAGAGGCTAAATGTTTTTTTATACAAGCGAAATTGTTTTCGTACGTGGTAGTATGATATAATAACGAACTTTCTAGAGTTTGGCTAGAGCGTTTTGATTCAGGGTTGAGAAACACATGGGCGTGCTATATTTATTTTATTTGAATATTTTTATTCCCTTTTTTTATCAGGGGCGTAGATGTTCGATTTTGAACAGACTGAAACTAAGAAAAGATTGCTACTGTTCGTAAAATTATTTTAACTGAGCTCTATTTATAACGACTGTTAAATTCCGTCGTTTCTAATATTAAATCATTTATTTTGAGGTTAACTAACATATTTCTAAAGTCAATATTGCGCATGTCTTGAAATGTCTGTTACCGTTGGCAGAAAGTATAGCTCTACCATAGAAGTTGTCAAACGTGTTGACAAATGACTTGTGAAAATGACAGATGTCTCCTGATGAGGTACTATGAAGGCTTTCAGGAACTCTGAGGAACTCACAGCCGCCATTTGTGTTCATGCCCACTTACATCCTTAAAAGACATTAGACTGAACTGTTCGTCCTTAATATACAGAGTAGTAAAGATAATTAAAACTCTCTATTGAAAAAAAGGTTAAAAATAGTTTTAAATTTAATTTTTGTCGCAAATATCATTTTTGATGACTTTAACTATGTACCATTTTTTTATTTTTTAGTACAGTAATTTAATTAGTAAGTAAATGTAGTTTTCTTTATCAGGCGAAGTAACGAATCATCTCTTCGAAGACAGAAACATACCTTTTTCAGGTATCGATTTGATTTCAAGGAATCTTCAGCGTGCCAGGGACCACGGTATCCCTTCTTATAATCACTACAGGGTCCTATGTAATCTAAAAAGGGCTACCAGCTTCGAAGATTTAATTAGAGAAATGTCACCAGAGAGCATTGCGAGGTAAACAGCATTATAAATATAACTACAATATTTAAATACATTATAAATTGTTCCGGATCCTTAATGTTTTATTTTTAGGTTAAAAAGCATCTACGCACATGTCGACGATATTGATTTGTTTCCGGGGGGGATGAGCGAAAGATCTCTTGAGGGGGGTATGATAGGGCCAACGTTTGGATGTATTATTGCTATACAATTTAAACAAGTAAGGCAGTGTGACAGATTTTGGTAAGTAAGAAATAATTTAAGTAGTTTTAATAAGCAGGAGTCTACGTTGTCCCTCACCCTACATGTTGTTCACAATGCTATACTTACTATCTCCCATCCTAATCCATAGATTATTCCAATGTTGCTGAAGAGTCTTGTAAACCATGTAGGGGTCTTCTCACTCCGAGAAGAATGTAGATAATTCTTTTTTCTTTTACCAAAAGGGCTAGTAACCAACTAGTAACTACACCACTCAGCATAAGCCCCGACGGGCAGTAAAGTGGCACAATAATATTTCTAATATACCCTCGTTTATTCTAGGTATGAAAATGAAGACCCTGTAGTTCGTTTTACAGAACACCAACTATCAGAAATACGAAAAATTTCATTATCAAAAATTCTATGTGCCAACATGGACATCGAGGGATATATCCAGAGGGAATCCTTCGACCTGCCAACAAATTTTTTAAACCCTAGAGTTAGCTGTCATTCGTTGCCTTCAATTAATTTAAACGCTTGGAAAGAATTTGGACGAAGCCAAGGGTGTATAATTGGAGATAAGTACGTAAAGATTGGGGAAGGAAACTTTCCTACCCCTTGTACTAGCTGCGTTTGTACACCTCAGGGGGTAAGTTTTCATATTATTTTTTGATAAATAAAAATATATAGTATACACGCCAACCCGACATCTATCGACGCGACATCTGAAGATTGATTGCAAAACACGTTTATTTATCGTTATTAACTGTCCACAGTGTCGGATATGCTGAGATGTGGGTTCAAGCCGGTCAATATAACAATTTTTCCACAGAAAAGCCTCACTAAAGGCAAAAAAGTCGTCGAAAGCCATCATGTTTCAGACGTATACGACGGATCGTCTAAGATCGAAGTGACTGATACATAGGATCGCATTAAGGGTTTAATAAAAATAAATCTACTATACAACTAACCAGTTCATATAAAAGAAAATCCTATTTAAAAGTGAATCCTTAATACACATCTATTACAAATTCAGTTCGCTTGAAGCTTTTGACCGTAATCACGCGCTGTGCAGATGTTTTCGCTGTTTACTCTCCTTTTCTTTACGATAGACATAGTATAGGATGTTGTCATCTGTGAATCACGTGCACTCAAACTTATATTGTATATTGATGTAAATGTATATGAATGTATTTGTTTTTTTAAGGGCAACTGTGCTTCTCTGAAGATTACAGACTGCCATGAACTTCTTCGCTATTGGTCAAGAGATACCATTATAAAAGATGAAGTATGTACAGCGCAGTGTGGATTTTTACTCAGAGACTCATCATCAACTTCTTTCCAAAGGATCAGATACCGGAATAGAAATAATTTAAAAAATAGACTTTCCTTATTTGCCTCTGAAAATTTGAACGAGTTTAGTTTTTCGGATTTCTCACATTTTTTTAAAAAATAAACAATATTTTATAGCAGTTACGTTATTCGATAAAAAGGTTTAAGTACAATGCCAGTAAATAATTAGTTTTTTAATTTTTATATGTGTATATAGATAGGTTTTTATTATAAATACTCTAAACTGTGATGATAATTTGAATTGGACCAATTGTGCTATTACGGTTGTGCCAAATAAACACAAATATATTTTTATACATCTTCTTTACTTTTTTTGCATTAATGAAATATACGCCCTTATAGCCTTTATTGAGGAGATACAGAGTGGTTCAACGACTGATATAATAACTAAAATAATTCGCTACCCCACCTCTCACGACGACCCCGGAGAGATCCCTGAGCAGTGTGTAGGTGAAGGACTCTTAAGAAAAAAACACCAGGATAAAAAAGAATATGTATATTCAAAATTTCAAGGTACAAAAAATAAACCGGTAGTACAAAATCTTAGAATCTAAATTTTAGCATAAATTAAGCTTACATACCTACATATTTTAATTCACAGCACAGTTGGGCTCCTAATCTACAACACTAATGGTTCATACATGTCGATAAAATGTTAACACAAAATGTACAATAACGAATCAAATTTAGTTGATACACTTTTAGGTACCTTGTAGAGATGGAAGAATTATTTACTTAAAGTAATATTTTTATCTTTCATTTCATTTTATAAGGTTATAGTTACAGACTTGAAGTTACAATTTCTGTCAAAAGTAACGGTAATGTTTAACTATAACCCCGTTTATTTTGGTACACTTTGCGGTAATTCTAAAGACTGCAGATTTTTGGTAAAAATTGATATGTACAGGTTTCTTCTATATACAGTTAAAAAATACAATTTTCAAAATGCTTGTGTTCCTAAAAATATAATTTTACAGCTGATATAAAAATATACAAATATCAACAGTACCATAAAATAAAATAAAAATGAATTTAAGAGGCGTTTTCACCAGTTTTTTAACCAAGTTAGTAATTAGAAAATCTAAATTTTGAATTAACCCAAAATAATCATTACGAATTTAATTCAGTCTCTCTATATATAGTCTTTTGAATTTTTAAATTCCCATGAACTTATATTTTCATCCCCAATCTTATTCCAATATTTTTAAAGAACTTCCTAAACAGTCGCTGCTATTAGAGCAAAAATAATGTACCACAATAACTGAGTACCTGAATTTTGAAACGAAAGAGATTCAGATAGCGAACTCATACCTTCAGTTTGGAACGTTAAATGAGTTTTTGTTCTGTAACTGCATTGTATGTTTTCTTTTTTCTCGTATTCTTGAAATTCTGGGAGTGGGACGATATGTTCGTTCTGTAATTAACAATTACATGTTAGTTTTGACGTAAGTAATAATTTACAAATCTAAAACACTCAAAGCGACATCATGCGGCGCGGTCCGTAAGTAATTAGTGTTGTGTTATGACAAGTGACGCATGTAATACATAGAAAATACATTTGTTTACAATAAAATGACCGATATTTTGACAAACATAGTCATTTGAAGAATAAGTTAATGTAAAAATGTACATTAATTATTGTAGCATGTTGATCGTACTGAATTTTCATGCTTCCTTGTATTTTGTGCACCAGTTTCCCTCAAAATATTACTGCAAATTAATCTAAACTCATCCTCTCTAATTTCTTCTCTAACATTATTGACATGATAATTTTAATACAGTTTTGTAAAAGTTATCAAAGAGGAAGAGAAGATATCCACATCGGTGAGTGACGAGATTGTATTGTATGATTTACTGCATCTTTGCAGAGGAGAATTTAGGTAGTAGTTAGTAGAGCTTTGACTAATTTTGAAAAGATTTTTCGCTCGCGTGTTATAGGATGGAGTAATGAAATTAATTTTACTTTCAATTTCGCTAGATTCAATTTGCCCGTTAACGATTTTATAAGTAAATTTAACATCTGAAAGTTGACGTCTGTCGACTAGTGATATGAGCTTCAGTTCTCGTTTGCAAATATCGAAGTCTGCATAAGTATGAAATTTTTTTGAAACATATTTTATAAATTTATCTTGAACTTTTTGTAATCGATCGATATAACAGTTATAATAGGGATTCCAAATAGAAGAACCGAAGCTTAAAACACTATTGACATATGCCATGTTTAGATTTCTAACAGACTCTACCTCTTTGAAGTCGTGACAAACGCGCATTAGGAATCCTAGTGCATTTTTTTTTATTTCTGTGTCAACGGCATCGACTACTATGGCCATTAGCCTCGTGTTCTGTGTAGGCTTTTTTACTGTTTCCCAGCGCCACTTTAGGAACAGCACTGTTAATTAGAACCCAACAGTGAATGGTCGAGTGAGGAATCACACCTGGTATATGAAAATCAATTTCTAAATTTTAAATTAATTAAAAATCAGAAAATGATTTCTGCCTTTGGTGCCTAGTGCTTTATTAGCTTTTTTGAAACATGTTCGATATGTTGGTCAAAAAAGAGTTTAGAATCGATATAAATACGAGATCTTTGACCACCGAAACTAAAAAAAGTTCATTATTGACGAAATATGCGTTTTCGATAGTTCTTTATTCCTTAAGAATGTTATACATTGACATTTTTTTTGTGTTCAGATAAAGATGGTTTTGCTGGCAATACATAATCAGACGATTTAAATCTTCTTGGTTCAGGAGTTTATCGCAAGAATTAGATATTTTTCAAAAAAATTTCATGTCGTCAGCAAACTCCAAGAATTTTGTGTTAATGAAACAAGATAAGATATCGTTAATGTATATGTTGAACAGAAGGGGACCCAGGTGTAACCCTTGAGGAACCCCTGAGGTTATTCTAGAAATAGGAGAACGACACTTTTCGATGGATATAGATTGGGATCTATTGCTGATGTAGGAACCAAACCACCTAAGCAGATTGCCATGTATACCGACTTCGGAAAGTTTTCTAAGTAGGATGCTATGATCGATTTTATCGAAAGCCTTACTAAAATCGGTGTAAATGGCGTCTACCTAATAACCGTGTTTATAGTTTCAGATATGTAAATAAATAAGTTGGATTCGATGGAACGTCTCTTCATAAAGCCATGCTGTTCCAAATTTATAATTGATTCCACATCTGCATATAGATTGTCGGTAATAATTGATTCCATTATTTTTAACATTAAACATAATTTGGAGATTGGTCTATAATTTTCAACCAGATATTTCTTGCCAGATTTAAAAATAGGAATAATGAGAGCTGTTTTCCAAACTGTTGAGAAACAGCCTTCGTGAAGTGATTTGTTAAATAAAATTGGTAGTATTACTGACAGCTCGTTTGCACAGAACTTTCAGAAAGAGGTAGGTATTTCATCAGCACCAGTGGCCTTCTCTGGAACCTCTAAAGTTTATTTAGGATGGTGGCATGTGGAATAGAATAACTGTTTCCATGTTGTGGATTTGGGTTAGTGTTGTCTAACTTAAATTCATTACAAGGCGGGTTAAAAACTGATGGAGTGGTCAGAAAATAAATGGCAAATATGTTCGATATCCATTACCATTTGATTACCAACCTTCAGAGCATTAATAGCAGAAGAACTACCATTTTTCGAAGCTCCAAAGATGCTTCAGATGATCACAAATACGCGTTTATATTTGTTGAATGTAGTTTTTATAATGGATGTCAATCAGATATTTCCATCTCACACGGAGTAATTTAAAAGTTAGATAGTCTAAGTAATTTTTGTATCTTTTCCACTTTGTGTGAAATTTTCTCTTTTCTTTGATAACTTTTATGGTAGCGATGTTGAACCACTGAGGGTATTTAGATTTATTTTTATGGTGCTTAGGAACATGTTTGGTTATACTACTAGATATTGAACTTTTATACTTTTATTTTATGTATTCGGTTTATTTACTTTTGCCAATTTGAATTATCTGTCATATCTTGTATAGGCTTGATTTTCAAACACACTATTTGTTTACCTAAAATGCCATTATAGTGGCACTCGCAACGCGCAAAATCGAATCGGGCTAGCGTATTGTCATTCGTATGGAATTCCTTTAAAAAGCACACTTACTATGGCTAAACTATCGTCCCTTTTCCAACAAAAAGTGAAGTGCAATCCCTTATAGAAATATTTCTCCATAGTTTTGGTGAAAATTGTTTCATTATAAGGCATATTATGTAGATGTTCGGTGAAAGTCAAATTTCTAAACTCTTGTGGATCTTTTATAACCAGTTTATCGAAAACGTTGTGCCATTCGTCCTTTTCGCCTTCTATAATGTAATCTTTAGCATTTTTAAGAGCCAGGATAGCTCTCCTATTGGCTTCTGGGGATAGTTCATCGCCGGGTTTGTTGATAAACGGTTTAGCGGTGGTGGTAGTTGTTGTAGTCTCTCCATCGATCCTGAAATTAAACAAAATACCAATTTAAAACTAGCCAGAGCAGCGGATCCAAAAGAAATTTTAGAAACAAACGTTGAGAAGATAGAGAGGACCAAGAAAGGTAATTCATCCATAAAGTGCGCATAAGGAATAATTTATTTTCTTTTACTTACTTCCCCTCCAACAGTACTTTCTCAATCTGCTTCATATCCTTCCCGTAAAACTCCTTGATTCCCAAATTCTCGAAGAAAGTCTTCACGGGTGGCATAGAGTAACATCCTGCTAACTGCGTCCTGGGGTAGTGTAAAATGAACGCGAGACACATTTCTTCCTGAGTGGAGTATCCTCCTAGTGTCGGTTTACTTCTATTTATAGTTGAATATGTACATTCGGTAATGAGACCATCTCCTGGAAGGATGGGGATATCCTGGGACAATGAGCGGGATTGCTGGTAGTTGAAATCGTAGCGATTATCCTGAAAAAAAAGGTGAATTTTAATGATTCTGATATTACAGATGTTGTATTAAATATTTCAAAAATATAATAAATATAAAAGTTAGGGTAGTTTGAAAATGTCCTTTCTAAATCATGGATTTAGACTATTAGACTGCTTAACAGCCATAACGTAGCCCCAATTTTCATTGGATGTAGGCGATAACCGAAAACATTTATGAGCATGAATCAAATCTCCTTCTTTGTGGTCTTCATTCCTGTGCTAGGTGCTATGGAAGTCTTGCAAGCTGGAGAAGATTCTCTTCGAGTCGATAAGATGTCCCGATGGCAACGGAAATTGAGAATCCTGATTTATAAAAGATAATACCGAATGGGTCGATTCATATACTATTGAAATAAAATTAAAAAAAATACCTCAGCCAAAGGTGGTAACTCCTTCATAGCACGAATGTGTCTTAATTTCAATTTTCTAGCTGCTAGGTGTGAATGTAACATCACAGAAACGACGTTGATACCTTCTTTTGGAATAACCTATAAAATAAAAAAAAACAAGTTATTTCTTAAATTTTTTTTTTAATATTCCTAACTCACCTCTTTGGTACAGCCGATACTGCAATAACCAGCAGTCTTGTATTCATTCTGATATGGAGGAATAAAATGCAGCGTAGATGGCGCCACACCTGTTACTAGAATTCCTGCTTCGTTTTCTCTAAGCTCGCTAGTATAATGAAGCCTCAAACCGGAAGTATCAGAAGCACTTCTCATAGTCGGGTTATCAAAATGGACTTCTAGCATGTAGAATGAGTGCTTTTTCTCCGCCAACGGCAGTCCAACGTGTGTGGGAAAGTTTTCTCCTAAATCAAATGAAAAATTTAATTAACTATTTAAAATTTCTTAAAAAATAGACAAGATAAATAGTATTGAAACATCCCAAGGTATTGCGTACCTTTGGATCCAATCGCCCAAGCTACCAACGGTGTTAAACATCTATCCCATATGGTTGCCATATTGGAATAGCATAATTTCCCTTCTTCTCTTGCAAATTTTTCCCAAATAGCAATATCCTCATTGGTATCTATTTCACATTCATGCATGACCATGTGGTGTACCATACTCGAATGGTTATCGCCAATAAGAGGTTCGAATCCCGTGATGTGATGCTTGGAGTCCAAAGTAGGGGCTTTAAATACTTTGCACCAATACATCGTTGTCATTTCATTGGGGATATTGAACTAAAATAAAAGTAACTTTATACATTACGTGGATCATGAAAATTGTTTTAACGATTGTAGTTAATGTTGCGAACTAATGAAAAATAAACTAATTTACTTACATTTTCGAAAACGACATCCCAATGACTAGAATGGCCCAAATTCCCTTTCGGTGCGGGAGGGGGACCCAAAAGGTGAATACTTTGTGAGCCTCGATGGTGCCCATGGTACACCATCTCGGCCCCTCTTTGAGGATCGTGTTCGTGTAATGCCCATATTACTCGTACTGTATCACCCTGTAAAAAATTATCAACTGAACAATTTTTCTTTTCAAAGCAAGAAAAGAACTCACCGATAAAACGTAGTCATCTGGGTCGCAGGTGTCAAAAGCTCTTCGGAACTCGATGACCGTGTGTGTATCGTTCTGTAGGCCCCTCATTAGCGTGTAATTATCGATTTGATCTCTGACAGGTGCACTTCCCTGGCTGGTAGGTACCCCATGGCAGTCCTGAAAATCGAATTAAAATAATCATGAATTCAAATTCATTTATTTATCCATAAATATAATATTTAGAGCCAAATGGACATTGGACAAGTCAACAATTTACTGTAAAGTCATACACATACATTGAATAAAATAAAAAAAAGAAAAAAATAGACACGATACACACTAAGAACTCCTCTAAAGTATAAGGAGTTTTTCAAATCAGGAGGTAAAGCATTATACAGATGGGATCCTTGATAATTAAAAGACTTTGCTGAAAGTGTAAGCCTAACATTTCGAATATAGATTTCATTTTTATTTCTCGTATTATAATTATGTATATCTGATTTTGTCATTAATAAGTTTTATTTATATTTGTGAATATTTATCAGCAATTGTTGTATATATAATCCCACAACTGTAAGTACATTGAATTACTTAAATAAAGATATATACGAAAATATTAGTGGTTTATATGCAAGAGCCCTTAATATTTGTTTTTGAGCTAAAAAACATCGCAGCTACTAGTAGAATACCCCCAAATTGTTGTTCCATACAATAGTTTGGATTGCACTTGGCCAAAATAGAAGGTTAGAAGTCACTATTCTTTAAAAACCTCTCTTAGTATTCTAATCTGATAACACATAGAGTTCAGCGATTTTATCATTTTAATATATTGCGAGTCACATTACTGTCCATATACTAATTCCTAATAATGTAACAGAATCTGTTTAATAGATTCATTATTTATTATTACATCATTTGTGTTTTATTTTCAATAATATTTGTAATTTATTTAAAATAAAAAAAAAACTATTTAATTATTAGTTGGAATTTTTAGTACCTAGTTTGCCAAGATAAACACACTTACCAAAACTCTGAAACCTAGATTTAAATTAGGGCGCCATCTCATAATTATTAGTAGAGCAGAAGAAACCCTAACCCCTGGTAGGTGTAAATTATTAATTTTATAAATGACGATTAATAACAACGAATAGATAATAATGGAACACTCTTTATTAACTAAATAAAAAAAACTCAACTTTATAAATAATCAACAATAAAAAAAATTAAATTTTAAGTATGAACGGTAAGTATTTCTGAATATTTGATTAAGAGTAAATTTTTCTTAGTATAGTTATGAATTTTTACTAGTCTTCTTTTTTATTAACATAAAACAAAACTTAACCTAAAATTATGTAATTACGTAATTACTTTTATTGTTTAGATAGAATGTTTAATGGCCTTTTTTTATTTTTACTTATAAGTTTTTATTGTTTTTAATTATTAATTAAATAATTACCTAGTTATTTTTGTTGTACCTTTTTTTTTATTGAAGCACGAATTTACAAGTGTCACTTTAGGAGGAAACATCAATCATTAGGATTTTACGGGATACAGGAATTATTAAGGAAACTAGCAGGATAGGACGATGGATATCAATTATCAGGATATTTTATTATTATAACCTTTTAGTTTTTAGATCAACTTCGATTGTTTTTTTAATTTGACACGACGATGAGTATCGTACAACAGATTTTTATAAAAAATCCTCGAAACCTCGGTGAGTTTGGTTTTATTAAACTTACATGGCATAGCCTACTCTGTTAAAAATCACCGAAATTTCTGGAAATTTCACATAATTTCTTAAAATAAAAGAATTTTTTATATAAATTTAATTATTACATATAATTAATATTTAACTTCGATTATTATTAATTCCATAGGATGACTTTAAACTTTCAATATTATTGATTTTTAAAATGTAAAAAAATTTACTTAACGAGTCCTTTCTTTATGAATGTATACAACTATTATAAAGAATGCACTAGTTTTTTCCATTTTTAATAGGATCTTCTACCTGAAAGTCTTTTATTTTTGATTTATCCTGAAATCTAATTTTGAGCTTATATTGAAATGTTATTTTTATAATCCCAATAAATGAAACAAACTTCTTGGTATATTTTGTGGCTCAGTCTTATCTATCGATATCTTACTTTAATTTTATTAACTTATTTTCATTCCAAACTTGTGGTAAATGTGTTAAAATTGCATGAAAAGTTCTCTTATGGAACTTCCCATGTTAAATTTGACATCCTTAATTTATAGAAATTCTTGTTTTTAAAATGTTTTAACTCTATGTATAATGTTATACCTACTTTATTCTTAATTTGGCCTAGCTTCAGTTTTCAGAGCTATAAATTTAACCAATTTGAAACATTTTTGTTTAATTTGTATATTTGATTCTTGTAGATTTTTCTTAGCAAACTATTGATGTACGATCCTACTTTACAAAATTTGATACCATTACAATATATATATAAGTTATAGCTAAGCCAACTTAAGAGTGTGTCATATACTGAATTTAAATTGGATTGAATATTGAACTGAGATTAGTCAGTAATAAGCAGAGTTGCATCATCTGCATATAAATAAGACATTGTGAAAGGTTTTTGGGTAAATCATTTAGATAGAGAGTGAATAATAATGGCCCCAGGATTGAACCCTGTGGAACTCCAGTATTATTCAGATTCCTTGATGAATAATTCATTCAATTAATGATTTGATCGTGGAGTAGATCAGCGGAAAAAATCGCTTGAAAGCAGACTGATGAGTAATTTTTTTTCCAATCGATGAAGTCAGATCCCCTATCATTCCTGTAGGGGCGGTGGGGGAGGGGAAATCCTCTATCTAAAGTACATGAATTCAATTTCCAATATTTAGTGCTTAAGTAATGAAATATTATTTAGTTACCTTGGAGACCAAACAAACTAAACATTTTGCTGTCAATCTGCAAAAAAAAATTTACACAAAACTTAGGATCCTTCATTATCATTATTTTAAACATCCTGTATACACACGAAGAACATTCACACGCCTGCGAGTTGGCTAAAGGCTATGAGGGTATAGGAATAGGAAGCGAGCCAACCACAAGTTTTATTCTTTTTCGTGGTTGCGATGGTCGAGGCTTTTTTCGCTTATAGTGAATAAAATCGTTGTTATTATAGCACCGATATTGCGTTTAAAGAACAATTCCAAAATGTTTAAAATAATTTCGTTTTACCGCAATCTTACGTTAATATAAAATTGTAAGAAATACCGCAGTAGGAAATGTTTGAACGATTTTGTTCAATACGGTGTGGCCCAAGGATGATTTTTTTGTTCCATCATGTCAGTATTGTCAGTAGCGGTATTGCCAGACATACTATTGCAGTTAATTAACGCGCTAAACAGGACAATTTTCACACTCGAATATTGAGAGAATTGAAAATAACATTATGAAAGCTAAGAAAACGAAAACCTGGGAAGGACTACTCTCAAGCTAAATCATTCAGACCTATTACTTTATCATCTTTTATGATAAAGTTAGTGGAAAAACTGGTTGAGGTACATGTCAGGGAAAACTTTCTAAAAGGAAGGCCACTTCACAAAAACCAGCATGCTTATCAAACCGTAAAATCCTTTAAAACAGCACTCCATCAACTCGTTTCAAAGATAGAGGCTGCACACAGAAATAAAGAAATAGCATTCGATCACACCTCTTTTAGAACCATGGGTGCAGCTGTAGCAAAGCGTGGCGGAGACGACACCACATGCAGGTGGATACAAACCATGCTATGCAATCGATCAGCTGAAGCAACATTGTTGGGAGAGAACATGGAGGTGTCATTTTCCAAGGGATGCCCACAGGGAGGAGTATTATCATCTCTGCTGTGGTATTTGGTAATTGACGAGCTCCTGGTACAGCTCAGCAATGCAAGATATTATACCCAGGGGTATGCAGACGATGTACTCATACTTGTAGTGGAGAATTTTAAAAATATTGTTTCAGACCTTATGCAACAGACGCCGAATATCGTGGAGAGGTGGTGCCTAAAGGAAAACCTTAAAGTTAATCCTAATAAAACAGCACTAATTGCCTTCACGAAAAAGAAGAAGTCTCAGACTACCCAAGCTCTTCAACACTCAACTACAATTAGCCCAGGAGGTGAAGTAACTAGGTATAATCCTTGACGCTAAACTAACCTGGAACAAGCATTTGGAAAAAACTATTAATAAGGGTAAAATGGCACTAATGGCCGCCAAAAGGGCCATAGGCACTAAATGGGGCTTAAAACCACGTATGGTACACTGGTTGTACACTGCAGTGGTAAGACCCATGTTAACTTATGGCTCTTTAGTGTGGTGGCCTAAAGTGAAACAAAGGAAGGCTATACTGGAGCTTGCTAAACTCCAGCGTTTAGCGTTTGTATTACAGTTGCCATGAGGAGCACTCCAATAGCAGCAATAGAAACCATACTAAACCTTCCGCCACTTGATATTTATATCAGAACGGAGGCGAGAATGGGGGCATTCATAATGGAATGTAATAGCTACTAGGATCCTTATGAACAAGGACACAGTAGAATCACAAAAATCATCACAAACTCGTTGATGGAGATGAGAAGTGATGAAATGGCACCAAAAAACAACTTCACAAAGCCCTTCAGCGTTCAGCTGAGTAGGGAAGGTGAATAAACAAACAACTTTCGGGAAGGAGATTGGTTGGGTCAAAAACCGCAAGTGGAACTGGAGCTGGAATATATGGTGAAACACCCAGATGCAACCTAAACGCACCATTGGGGAATTACGCATCAGTATTTCAAGCAGAAGTACATGCTGTAGAGCTTTGTTTGAGGGAGAATATTGACAGGGGATGGAGAGGGAAAACAATCCTCATATACTCTGACAGTCAAGCTGCCCTACAGGCCTTATCATGTAACAAAATCAGATCAAAATTGGTCTGGAACTGCCTACAAACCCTGCTCATTCTGGCCAACCAAAATAAGGTAATACTTAGATGGGTCCCAGGGCATAAAGGGATAAAAGGCAACGAGGAAGCAGACGCCCTGGCAAGGAAAGCCTCAGCGATCGTTTTACTGGCATTCCTAAATCCTCGGTACGACTCTCGCTGACTAGGTGGATGTTAAAAGAACACCGGTCACGCTGGGATCTCGTGCCGGGCCAACAAAACAGTAAACGAATGGTTAAAGCGCCATCAAAAGTACAGACAGGTGATATTCTGAATCAAATCAAATAAGGCATGTCACGGGACTAATAACCGGACATTGTCACCTTAGGGAACACCTACATAAAATGGGCATCTTTCCAGATGAACCAATATGTAGACTATGGAGGATCATACTAGAGTGCCAGGCACTCACGCACTGGAGGTATAACCTACTGGGGCCGGTAAACCCACAGGACTTTCCAAAAGAAAATCTGGTGAAAAGGCTACTCAGCCTGATAAAGGTAACAAACCTCTTCACCTGAACATAACGATGTAACTGACATAGTACAATAAGTCTTATTTATAAACCTCAGTCAGGTACATCGTCTTAATCAATCAATCAATCAAAAGATAAGAAAATAGGAAGGACATAGAGAATAGCGAAGAAAGAGAATTGTCTACCTGTCATTCTGATTCCACCTTTATTATATTAATTGAATACAGCTCATTTGGTAGGGACAATCTAGGCATCAAAAATACCTCCAAACTGACTTTAAGACGAGTTTTTTTTTTATGGTTTGGATCAAAATTTCAAACCGTAAACGATTTCATTGACTAAGATCCACTCTGACTACTAGAGCTTGACTAATACACATATTTGCGATACCGAAAATCAGGACAGGAGTAAACTATCGATACGCCCTCGTACAAATGAGTTCGCTGCGACATGCGGCGCTTTAATTAATGTAAAATATACTAACAATCTCGAATCTCGACGGTGTGAGGCGTACGAATATAATAAACTGAAGGAAACATAAAAAATGCCAAACCTGGAACGGATACGGCAGCCACAGGAAGTCGAATATAATATGTGAAACTGGTTTACAGAATCGGCCTTGGCTCCATAAATAAAAAATACCAAATATGGACATTGTAAGTTGATTTGGAAATATTACAGGAAATATATTTCCTTCCAAAATAAAAAAAATCGTACAAACGTTGACTGAAATTATAGAAAAGCAAATGTAACATTCACAATAAATTTATTTAGATCAGTTTACTCAAAAAATAGGTTAGAAATATAATAAAATCTTCTCTTTTTCCCTGACAAGGGGGAAAAATTTCGTTCTCCCGCATCTTTCAGATACACTGTAAGGAATTGACAGCTAAAAAAGAATAGTCTGACAGTTGGTAAGCTTAGTGACAGATTTGACAGTTGGCAATGTTCATGACAGATGACAGAAGGAGCGTGGCATAAAGTTGGAGGTTAAAAAAGGGACGGGCTTACCATAAGAGCTGTTAACAAAATTTTCCCACGCTCAGGTATCCCATCCTATACTGAATTAGGTCTAGGGGGATGTAATTGGAAGAAATGTTGGTAGGAATCTGAGGGGACGTTACTGATCCAGCATTGCTCCATTGGTACGAGAAAACCTTTGAAAAAACTAGATGCATGCATGCGTTGTCACAAAGCGACCTCTTTCGGTCGCCACAAGAGACTCTTTTAATACAGGAAGTATACTTACGTACAATACAGGTATTAAAACTAGTTGGGGAATAATTTTATGTTGGACAAAAACGTATAATTATTTGGTTTTGGTGGGATTACAAAAAAAAAGAACTCATGCCGTACCTGTTCGAGAAGCTGGTTCAGTGCATATCTTGTACACCTTATGCACCGAACCGTGGTGGATCTGAACGGTTTACATTTTTAAGTGCAGGATGTCGGATAAAAAAATTAAATTTCCTATTTTTTAGACGCATTCAAATCGTTATAATTACAACTGGAAGCGATCGTTTAACGCTAATTATTACTAAACAACTTTCATTAATCGAATTCATTTGAATTACCTGTTTTTAGATGATTAACTTTAATTTATTGACTGATAATAAATTTAATGTTGAACATATCCTGATGAAGTACAATAAAAGAAAATGTTAAGAAGATTCTAAAGCTGCAACATAATTTCGCTCCGTATAAAGGCCGAAGGCGTGGTGTCTTCTTAGATAAATAATATAAATTTTTAAAAACAAGCTGTAAGTGCAAAAGGAAGGAGTTGGATTGAAGCAAACATAAATAAAGGAGATAACGGTGGAAGGAATCATGTGTGTTTACAATTTACATAAAAAAATAAAAACTAGTAAAATAAATAGATTTTTAAATTTTATATTTATTAACAGAAACAAAAGTTGAAGTACTTTCCATTTTACAAATTAGAACGGTTGTTGGTATAACGGTCATTATTTACAAGACATATGCACATAATTTCTGTTTAAGTTGGTACAAGTATAGAAGTTAAAACGATTCTATAATTTTATAAATGAAAATTAAATAATGGGATTTTGATTCCCAGTCTCTTTAATATACGATACTTTTTTCTGAGACATGATCAAATCTTTAAAGTTCAAAAATAATTCGTTCGTTATCAAAAATATAAAAATAATTACAGAATGTCAGAACCAGGCCCTTTTAACCATAAGTGTCTTCGGGATAGGATTGATGTTGCTTTAAATCGGCACAAGATAAATTTCCTAATATTGTTATTAATTAAAAACACCTTTTTGTACAACTGTCAAAAAAAAACTTGACATTTCTGTATCTCTATTGATGCGTAAATATTTACTTTTTTCACTGCCAAAATAATTCACAAAATAAACATGAAATATTACTTTATGAAGGATTTATTTTTAACAGAGTTAATTGATTATTCATCATAAAACAATTTCAATTATTGGAATAATAATTGATAGTAAAGTTTGAACAATTACTTCCAACATAAATTCCCGAAGATGTTCCATGTTGCTGCTGATCAGAAACGTTAGATATTTTTTAAAGAGTTCATTCCACAATTTTATCAGATATTTTAATTTGTTTGGAAGAAGATGGACAATTTAATATTTTGCTAGAAATCTCAATTTTGGTATTCAAACTATCTTCTATATATGCTTCTGCTACGGGGGTAGATTTCCAGCACATTTTTAGAAACCTTTTTTACATGTTCCTTGTCGCACCATTTACGAAATTGGTCATATGTTTTCTCATATACTAACTTGGATTTGGCCGGTAACATATTAGATACTATTGCATTTGCTTTCTCAGATATATCTGATGGGCTATCACTACCACTATCATAATCATCTTCTTGAAAATAACTTGAAGCAACTACGAGCAAACACAGTCAAACACGCGGCGTGCCAACAAACCGTTTCTATAGTAACGACACAGAAAGACCACTGGATGCTGTGAAATTGTGCAATAACTTATCGGGATAAAAAACCACGTCAAGACGTATTGGAAGTATTTTTGGAAATGTATTTTATTTTGATTAAAACACAATGTATTTTATTAAGCTTTACTACTGAAGGATATACAAAAAATATATAAAACTAAGTATGTAACTGTTGTGAATATATGATAAGGTTTCCAGGAGATCTTCTACTACTCGGCATAATAGTGATAAAAAATGGGATCATGTAACGCACAATATTTTTTTTTTCGTTTGATTACATATTGAAATAAATTCCAACGCTGTTGATGACAAGTTTTTCTATTTGTACGATAAAATTCTTTTATGTGCGGCATGACTAAGGTCACTTTAAACGCAATTATTAAAACGCCCGAGTGCCAGGTTCAAATTCTTGGAAACATCTGCGGCCGTCAGGATTCTTAAGACATTTATTAAGACCCTGTTCATTAATAGAATTAAAAAAGTAGTTAACGGCCAGTTGTCAGAACGAGACCCGTAGGTGGACAATTTTAGATTCTTTAATATGTACGAGTTCCTAACCAAAAAGGAATTCACCATTAAGTAAAAGAAATTTTGTAAAAGGTACTTTTGTAAAAGTACTTTAGTATTCAGTCAGTTTAAGAAATACAGTCAAAATTATTAATAAGAAAAAGAAACATATTGATCTAATTCTTGAAAGGAATCTCGCAGTTGTATCCGATCTTCTTTTTCTCACGGAACAATGTGTCAAATCATTAAATTTTAAAAATTTTTATTACGCGAAAGCAGCTGGACGATTCCGAAGACCTGTCTGTCCCTCCTTGCCCATCACCCATGCTCGTTTATCGAAAAACCATGCCATATGCCCTTATTCCTCGGGCTGGGAACGGGCCGGTTCTTTAACACACCGCGCAGATGTTTCTGCACCTGGCACCACGTGCCTTTTCGATTCTTTTCCTTTCCAAACGATTTCTAGAACACTTTTACGACCGGGTTTCTTTTTTATATGAACTTCGTTGTAGTACCGATATCGTATGCGTAATACAAAATCAGACATTTCATAAAACATCTTGAGATCATTTTTTGAGATGAAACCTAAACATTCTAAGACGTTATATGGCATCCGCTGGAATATTACTTTTACCTGTACAGTGTATTCATTTTTTTTATAAGAAATTTAGCCAAAAAAAACGAATCTTGGTATGAAAGCGTATTGGAAAATTCAATAAAATGAGAGAAACGTCAATTTTCTCGCAATTTTTTACTCCTAAACCTCCAAATTTTGTTGTTTTAACCCCTTATTACTATTTCAAGATTCTACGATTTTTCCTTCGAGGGGTTTCTGTCTTACCTTTACAGATTACAAACCTAGGATTTCTAGGACACAATTTATTCCCAAATTTTAGGACATAGATTTATCGCAACTCGAAATTAATCACCCGGTTCGATAAATAAATCAAATTACAATATAATTAAGTCTAAATTCAACCCACTCACCATCAATATCGCTATCCCAGACTTATCGTCGACCCATCCAAGGATTATATCAGCCTTCTCCATTTTACCATCAGGGCTGAACCCCAACCCTACATATCCCCTAGTCTTTGCTTCCACTCTAAATAAAATTTCTTGATGTCTAGGCTGCCATCTTAAAACAATCCTTCCTTGTCTATCCAACACTTCAGAATGTGTCCACAAGATGTCACTGGAAACGTCTCTAGGCTGTCGACTATGATTATCATCATCATCATCATCATCAGTTAACTCTTCGATAAAACTAAGTTTTCTTGATAGGTGTCTTTCTGTGGGATCAGGTTTACTATCTTTAATTTTACTCTTATCGCTTTCACTTGGAAAACTGTCAAGTAAGTCAGAAAAAACGCTATCTTCCTTATCTATTTCATCGTTATTTTGCACATCTTCTTCTTCTTCGTGTAACTTTCTTGTAATTCTTCTTGCCTTTGGGTGCAAATATTTATGGTTTAATTTTTTTTCTGCATAAGTAATACTGTTGACACTTCCTACATGTTTGACATACTGGTCCAATAAGTCTTCAGTTGCATAAGTCGCCGATTTTAAAAGAAATGTAAGAAGAATGATGATATTTGGCCAATTAGGTGACATTTTCTTGGAAGAGGGATGGTTGTAGGTCAAATTTGCATATCTGAAAATAATGAAAATGTTAGAAAACTTACTTTACTATAATAAAAATTGTCTGTGATTATAACTAAATGATATAAGATCATATACCTGAAAGAGACTAAAGGTCCAAGAACTGATCCTTGGGGAACGATTTGTGATATATTCTAAAAGATCCTCAAGTTAGTATCATGTAAATATTCATTTTTAAACTAGAATTAAGAAAGTGTGGGACATGCAAGTAACACAAAATTGTTTAGGATTGAATGTTAAATCAGTAGTTTTAAATGCAGGATATATTTAATGCCATATTAGCCAATTAGTTCACCTTCATCTTCATTATTAAGAATGAAACTGAAAAAGTACGGAACGGATGCAAACAGAATACCAGTTTTCCAAAAGAGGAAGTTGTTATAGCTCATATTAAATATAATTATATCTTGCATTCTTTTCATTATTCATTCATGTCGATAGTTTTCACCTATTCTGACATACTAGCATTTTTTACCAATTTAATAATATTAATGTTAGTGATTGACTTGTATGTTACTAATTGCTAGAATTTGTAGCAGCAAATATGATACATTTGTGTACAATAATTAATATTGAAGAGTTATTTCAGTTTCTGCCTAAATTATTTCAGTTTCTTCCTAAATTATTCCAGTTGCTGCCCGAATTATTGCAACAGGATTCTAGCTCCTTCTGACATCTGACACTTAAATAATTTTCAACATAAAATTTGGGAAGTAAAAAAAGAATTTTCAAATATATTAGTTTTTCCATGAACCTTATTTAGCGCAACTGCATTGTCTTCGAAATAATTGTGAATTGAATTTAAATCGAACCTATTTTGTATGTCGGCCTGATCGTGAGTCAGCAGGTATAAACAAAAACGGTATTACATACACATTTTGCATGCAAGAACAAAACTCTTGTGAAACATTCAATGTATAAAGTCCTAAGGTATAATTTTGGAATATTAGCATTTTCCGGTATACCTAATATAATCATGTAAAATGTGTTATCACAAATAATTATTTTTATACAACTGTTAAAAGTGAAGTAGTATTATCATATTTTAATATTAAGATTTGTTGTTTGGAATTAAAAAAAGCAGACTGCCTCAGGGAAGTGCACTAGACCCTATGTATGTTTAATGTTCACTCATGATATCCCTGCGTTAGAAAATTATAATTTATATACTTATTGTCAGAGTAAATCCAAATTTATAACAAAGTGACGGACTGAGGGCTTGGAAAAAATAATATTAATTAATATTAAAGTTATATTTAAGTTAATTTAATTTTTGTTCAGGGTTTGAGAGTTGGGCTTTGAAATATTGATTTTCTTTTGAGTTATAAATATTATTAAGCAATACACGTGTCAATGTTATTTTCTGGTTTATATTCACAGACCTTACCTCTTTTCAGGGCTTTTAGAAAGTATATAATAAGTTAAAAATATTGAGTCTGAAATCAACAGGACCCCTGGAGAATACCGTATCTCCATCTGAAGTTACCTGTGCCCCTAAGAGGCCGTTTCTAATGGTTGTGGAGCATACCACATTAATAAACCTGGCGCCTGAGCAATCTCCATATTAAGGCGTCATTCGTAAGGCATATTTTTCTTTGTGGCAAGAAAAAGCCTTACAAGAGAGCCCTAAAACTTTGTAGAAACACGAAAAAAGAAAATGTGACAATAAATAAAAAGGAACCAGGAAGAGAAAATTTTCAAACAAAAAATGAAAATAAAAAAATATCGTATATTAAAAAAATTTAGATGGGGGGGGGGGTTAACTCTGAAGATCTCTAGACAGGAATTATAACTAAAATAAAGCGATATTCCTACAGCGAAAAAAATAAAATAAATAGTCTATTGGAGTGCCGTTAGATTTATACCTCGAACGAAGTTGGCAGTGATCGAATTTTCATTTTCTCCCTTGGAATGTATTTTTGACACTACATACTTAAAAGTCTATATGTTCTTTTTTACCGCTCTTACTTTTCCGCCCTCCACGATACCATAGAAGAAGGTAATGTGAGGGGAAGAAAAAAAGAAATGTTAAATACAATTTTTCATGAAAATAAACCCCTCCAGAGTTATAGGGCGTAGAAAATTACGATTATCACCACAAAAACAGTACATTTCTAAAAGGTTTTTAAATATAACCGAAAATATGTTAGTATTACGTAAAAATTGATGTGAACTAATTTTATGGCCTTGAGCTAACAATTAAAATGATTTTTTTTTATTTTTCTACAATTAATACGAAGGAAGATATGGCAGTTCAAAAATGTGTGTTTAAAGAAACTGGATCGTTCTAGCCTAAATATCTTGAAAAATATCACTTCTACAAAAAAATGTATATAACATCCTAATGAGAGAACAATATTGGGAACATTTTAAGACCATTCAGAACCGTTTAATATAAGCAGAAAAAAAGTTATGGACAAAATAAATTTTTTTTGATTCTTTTTACGCCATTTTTTTAGCGCCATCTAGACTATGGTATTTGAAAAAAAATCCTTTTGCAGAAAATCGTAAAATATGTTTCTACAATTGTCCAGTAATTTTTAGCCCTATGGGATAATTATTTTTTAAGTTTTGGTCTGTTCAAGTTGACCTAAATTTTTGTTTTTTATAAGACATTTTCAATTTTTGGTCAATAGCGTGAAAAGTATTGGTTTTTGAAAAAAAATTAAAGAGACAAGACTTTGAGCCAACTTTCTTCCGAATAATTTCCAATTTCTTTTATCTTTTGTCTGTAACGAGATATGGCCATTTGAAATTGCTTACAATTGCATTTATAACCATCAATGTCATTTTTTCGGGTCAACTATTGAAAAAACGGTAATTCCAATGAAAAAGTTTGTCATAAAAAAAAGTTACGGGCCAAAAACACATTTTTTTAATAAAAAATCGTAATTTTCTACGCCCTATAACTAGGGAGGGGTTTATTTTCATGAAAAATTGTATTTAGCATTAATTCATTACAAAAGGATAATTGCTCAAGTTTTTTTTCTTTTTTCCACCTCATTTCTTGATTCCTTCCCCCGCCCCCGCAAATAAAGACCGGCAAATTCTAATATATAGACATTTTAGTATTAGATTTCGTTCAGGGTTTTTCACTTTTTAGGACTAACGGCACTCCACTAAAAAGGAAAATAAAAAAATCTCTTATTTTAAAAAAATTTAGAGGGGAGTAGCTTAAACTCTGATGATCTCTAGATAGGAATTACAACTAAAATAAAGCGATATTCCTACAACGAAATGTATTAAAAGAAAATGATCTAAATAGTCTCACAATTTCCATTTCACTAAAAAGTCCATTATGAAATATAGTTGAACACTTACATAAATCATTTAGTTGGAAATTCTCACACCTCAAATCACACTCATATTAGATTTAACGACATATAATACATTATATTACGAGCAACAAAAGAGTAATAAAACGAACAATCGCCATTGTATTTTTCTGCATGCAGACTGAACTTGCGCTGGTAACTTCCGGTGCGCACAGATGCATTGCCGGAAGTACCGACGAAATTCTTTTATTTTTCACACAGGAATGTGTATTCATAGCTTAAATGCCTGTACTAGATGGTGGATTGTACAAAACAGGGTTAAAACGACCACCCGTAGTTTCCGCAATACACCTTTTCAAGACGGAAAATATTCGAGACGAGTCGGCAATTGGACTTTTTTGACATATTCGAATAAAAAATTCGCTTTTTAAATGACGTATACTCTCGTTTACTTATAGCTTTCTTGGGAATTTTATTTCTGCGGTCCGTTGATATAACAGATTTTTCCTTATTAATAAAATATGTGTAACCTCCAGACGATAGCGAAGTTTGTAACAAACAATTATCTGAAATCTGTTATGTGATGGAAGAAGAGGAGCGAGGCAGGAATTCTTAGATGGACGAGGTATGCCCTCGTCTTCAATTAATTATCGTCGTTCGCTGTAAATGCACAAGAAAGGTATTTAAGAAACTGGTTTTGTCCGAGTAAAGATCTCAAGAATCTGATTTTATTATAGTTAAAGGCAAGGGCGTCCGAACTGAGAGAATCAAAGCTGAAATTAGAAACTTGATTGCATAAAAATACACCCTTTATCTATATAATATATATAAACATTCATTTGTTCATTAACTCATTAATGCCCAGCCCAAACTGCTGTAGATAAAAGTATAAAATTGCCAAAAATTATCCAGATAGGACTTTCAAATCGGGTCTTGGTTGGTATAGTGAAGAATAACCAAATAGTTTATAGCTTGGGAGTCAGATTGGAAAGGTTCATTATTTCATTATTTTAAAGACGAAGTGGATAATTCTGGGATTAAAAGAGGTAGATAACAAAGTTACATATTTTTTTAAATAACTGATTTTCAAAAATCCTATTTTTTAGGAAGAGTAGAATATAATCCTCTTTCCAATAAAACGGCCCAGGTTAGAGAAAAAAAATGGCCGATAGTAAATGGCTGGTCCCCAACACGAAGAACCCTACCTTTTGTCCAGTCCGTCTTTTTAAAATTCTAATGGTTAAAATTCATCTAGAATAACAACTGATAGATTATTCTTAACAGTAAACCCATCATGGAACAAAGAACAATCAAGTGGATCGTACAAAAACACTCTAATGGGAAAAAACGAACTTTCGAAATGGACTCAAAAAGCAGCAGAGAAGGCAGGATTAAATACAAAAGAAATAAAAATAACAAACCACTCTATGCGGTCGACAGCAGTCAGTAACCTGGCTAAAGGAGGGGGGCAGGTGAACAACAGTTAATTACAATTACTGGTCAAAGTTCAACCAACTCAATTAAGCCTTATCTACAAATGGATATAAGCATTATTCCAACATCATAAACACCCTTAGAAGTGACGCCTCCAGCTAAAAAGCAGAAAACAGAAGATCCTGCAGCCACTCCTCGAGCTTCACACTTTACAGCTGAACATTAATGGTTTACCTACACCCAACGTTATCAATGAGTTAACAAAGATTTTAAACAATACTCCTACTGTGTACCAAAATTGCAATTTATATTTTAATTGTACCATAAATAATTAAGTTTGTAGTATTTTATGATTAAATAAATTACCTGTTTTCAGTTTTCAAATTAATACCTACATATTTATTATGTATGCATATACAGGGTGGTCCTTAAGTAATTGTACATAGAAGTATGGTAGATTCCTCACTTTAAAATATTACGATTTGAGCCAACTTGCTCTAATAAAATGTTGCTAATAAGGAATATACAGGGTGCTAAAGGTTAAATTTTAAGATTTATTTTTTGCAATAACTTTAGCGTTTTTGGATATTTATACACAAAAATTTGGAACTGGGGGTTTTTGGGCACGAGAAATCATAATATGGTACCTACTTCGATGTAATTTGTAGAGGGCGCTACTTAGGCCACATTTGTGGCATAAATGTGCGATAAACTTTTTTGCTATTTAAGTTAGCGCTATTTTTGTAAAAGAATATTAAATCCACGTTATTTTAGGAGAAAAAAACGGTTTACGAGATAATCGCATTTTAGGGATCAGCTTGCATGATTATAGGGGAGAGGGTGGATGATTTGAACACGAGGAGGTTTTGAACAATCAAAATATTTTCTACTAAAATATGTTCTTGTCGTCTGCGAAATTAAAAATGCACTATCAACAATGTTTCCTTGGCCTATCAATAGGGATGCATATTAACCAAATGATATTTAGTCGTTGTTAGTGTAAATAAGATTTTCGCTGAACTCCTTATTTATTTCGATCATCCTTTCAACCCATATTTTAAAAAAGCTGACTGTCGTTTTTAATTGTTCTATATTTCGTGCTTATCACTATGTTTTTGAGGTAAGTTTACAACACAACTGTATTTAAAAACTCAAACATAAAAAAGTTATTCAATTTTTTCTGCCAAAACGTGCCATCGGGAGGCTTTGAACAAGCAGCTTGGGGAGACTTTGAACATTGTTCAAAGCCTGAGAGACCTGAGGAGCGCGGGCGCCGTCTTGTGTAAAAAAAATAGTTTATGAGTTTCTAGTCTAATTCTATTTATAAGCACTTAGAGGACTTTATTGGTCTCTGTGTTATACAATAGATGCATATAGGTGGTGGATAATGGGGTGGTTTCTTGTATTTTTTTTATTATTTTGCTATTTATTATTGAGCTTTTGGCCATGTTCAAATCCTCCCCTTTTCTGTTCAAAGGCACCCCAACCAGAGGAGAAATTGAACAAATATAGTGGGGTTCTTTAGATAATTATTTTAAAAATTCCGAAAAAGTTTATCATGTTTTAATAATAAATGTATGTATATTAAAGACCAATGCATGACCTAAAACACACATACCTAATAAAATGTGTTTAAGTGAAAAGTTATATACAAAACACAAAAAAGTGTTCAAACCCTCCACCCTCTCCCCTACTGGTAGGAAAATTTTTTTTTTTCTAACTCTGACAAATCCAAATATGACCTTAGTTTTCCCCCATCACTCACCGTTTTCGGGGGTGGTCCCCTCCACCTGTTTTTATCGCTTTTCGATATAATTTGGAGGGATGAAAAAAAAGTGGGTGGTGGGGGAAAACTGAGGTCATATTCGGATTCAGGAGATCATTTTACATAAGAATCAGCAAGAATGGTGTCAGAACCAGAAAAAAATTTTTTTTTTGTCTACCAGTGTAATCATGCATCTGATCCCTAAAATGCGATTATCTCGTAAACCGTTAAGTTTTACGGTTAGTAACAAGTATGCTTTTTTGTACTAAAATAACGTGGATTTAATATTCTTATACAAAAATAGCGCTAACTTAAATAGCAAAAAAGTTTATCGCACATTTATGACCCAAATGTGGCATAGCTAGCGCCCTCTACAAATTACATCGAAGTAGGTACAGATTCTGATTTTTCGTGCCCAAAAACCCCCAGTTCCAAATTTTTAAGTATAAATGTACAAAAACGCTAAAGTTATTGCAAAAAATAAATCTTAAAATTTAATCTTTAACACCCTGTATATTAGCAACATTTTATTAGAACAAGTTGGGTCAAATCGTAATATTTTAAAGTGAGGAATCTACCATACTTCTATGTACAATTACTTAAGGACCACCCTGTATAATAGGTAGTATGTTTTGTAAGCTATGTGTATGCAGAATAATCTGTTACTCATGAAATAGTCTTGTCAAATACCATTCGGGCATCTAATTTTTCCTGTGAAAAAAATCGAAAAAACACAATACAAAGTAATATTTTTTTAACAAAATGCACTCATGCTTCTTGTTAAAATATTACTTAGCAACGTGTTTTTTTCGATTTTTTTTGGAAAAATTAGATGCCCTTATGATATTACTTACGAATACCTATCTAAACAATCGGGTCGTGGACAAAGTATGATCTCGAATGGGCATGAGGCGAAAAGTATTTTTAGAAATTTAACAAACTGTAAGACCAGTAAGAATTTGAGTAACGTAAATAAAGTTCCAAAATGAAAGTCAACCTCCGCCCATGGCACGAAAATCTGATTTTATTGTAGCTATAAGTCCTCGATGCTAAATGGGAATTCTCGAACCGAGAGGCTATCAAAGTGAGGATACCAGTTGAAGCGAAGACATTTTTTTTGTGTGACATCGTTTTTGTCGGTTTTATGCCATTTTATGACCTCGCTCGAATAGTTTATCTTTTAAAAAGGCTCATTATAGGCTAATAATGTTTAATTGAATTAATTAGTTAATGCAAAATGACTAGCGATAAAGTAAATTATGAAAGATATATGATTGTAATGATGGTATTTCCTGTATTTTATTAGATGTTTTCTTTCCTGGGAATGGCCTACCCGGTAACCTGACTTGAACCCATTTGAAATTTTGCTATGGGAACCAAAATATTTTCGCAACGAGGATACCAAATTAAGCATATGCTTATACAACTGATTTTGTAATGCAACCTTCATTTGTTACATGACAACTAGATTTTAAAAATTCCTTTTATGTTCGAAAAAAAACGTGAGCAACATTTAATCGATTCATTCAGAAATTTACAGTTTTCATTATAAAATGGCTTTTGTGAAACCATCCATATTTATGAACGGAATTGAATTTCTTCAAACGTTTTAAAATAAATATTGTTTACATGGCTGTTGGTATGTGACTAACATTGAAAATTAATGGAAAATAAATTTGTTTTTATTGAAATTTTATATGATTTAGGAATCATTTTATTTTACTTTTGACCTGTGAGAATAGTAGTTTATGATGCGACGAGAAGTGTTACTTTTTCGAAAAAGAAATTTCTCGTCCGTTTTATCATATTTTTTTTTATTGGAATATAAAGATTATGGGGCCGGCTGGGATTTTCATGAAATTTTCATAGATGTTATAAAACATGATAAATTCAATATAGCGATAGAAATTTTTGCGCGGAAAAATATTTTTCACATTTTTTTAAAAAGAAATATATATTGGGAAAGTTACTTTCCGCACACGTGTAAATTACTTTCCTATCTGTTCTACAACAAGTTCATAGTTATTGTTTTGTCTTCAAATAAATGTTAATTATCAATATTTGTATTTATTCTACTACAAAAGTGATTGTAAATAAAACAGCATTATATTATAATATAAACTAAATACAAACAGACATAGAACCTGTCACAAATAAAACCATCACATTTCTCAATATTTGGTAAAATTACAGCGTGGTCGTAGGAAAAATAGTGTACATAACTTGTGCCAAAGTGATTTTTCATACTCGTGGGATATTTCCCACTCGTTTGAAAAGTATCACTTTCCGCACTCGTTATGTAATATACTATTTCCAATACAAACGCATAGGTACATAACTTTTCTACAAATGCCCAAGTAGCAATTTATAACCAGAATAAGCCTGAAAAGTATTAAAAACCTCCAAATTTTGTTTGTAAAACTCCCAGCCTTCTCGCAGAAAAGCTAAAACTTTAAAATTACCAGTATACAAAGTTAAAGAACTGAATATTTTTCAGACTTAGTTTGAAATTTTACATTCTAAAAACTTCCATGCATTGTGTTTGTTACCCATGTTCCAAAGTATACTGATGTCTATAACAAAAAATCGAGTGATAGGATCTTTTTTTTAAAATGTTTGAAGAATTTTTCTCGAAATTTTCAGCCAATTTGACCGGGTCCTTTTTTACCTTTACTTATTTTTTCGTTTAATTTTTTTTCCCAACCGTCCTTTTTGACCAAATTTTTTTAATTCAATTTACGTTTTAAAACCATTTTTCGACTACCAGTCTTTAATTTTCGAAGGTTTTGGAAGGCCCACCCTTGGGCGAATAAATATCCAACTAGCTAGTAGCCTATCAAAAATTAATATTAATAGACCTATAATCGATTAATTTCAAATAAACTCGACTTCTGAAAACAAAAATCAACCTTAATTTCTCACATTAACCAAATCAAATTATTAAGTTGCAAAATTTAAATGTTCCTCAACACGCAAGAATCACCATCTGAAACTGATCATTTTCTTCAAACCCGTTCGGTAAACTATTTCTTAATTTTAAATGAATGGTTTTAGTTACGAGGTTGTACTGATATCTAGTTAGTTTTGGAAATTTTCTTAAACAAAACCAAAAGCTACTTTGACAGATAGTTCCTTCAAGTTTTAATTAAAAAAATTGTCTACTCTATATTACGGTTATTGTCTTCCAAGAAAATCCATGTAGTTATGACAGATAGATCATTTTTTTCTCTCTACGCCACCATTAAAAATAAATGATTCCAAAATCTTCTTCTTCTTCTTCGTCTTCAGCTTCTACTCTTTTGCTTATCTTTATCGTTTAGAGCCTAAAAGTGTTTTCTATTTGCGTTTTTTGAAGCCAGATTTCCTAGGTATGTCAAAAGTGCCGCGTATCACAATCACATGACCTCCAAGCGAGACTGCTGATGGGTTACTTTAAAATGAACAAAAATTACCAGAACGAACCTTGACGTTTCTTGATGGAAATTCACACAAAGAATGAACCCGTGGTCCTACATAACCCTTTTACCAATTTATCAATACGCCCTCGTAAACTGTGTATGGATTACTCTATAATTTTTACAAAATTGCATTCAAATTATATTGAACCAAAAGCATGCGAATGTTAGTTGCGTGTTAACGGCTTTCTGTTTATAAACAAAAAACTATATGCGAGTGTGATATAAAGATGAGTATAAAAAATATTTTTTACCGATAAAGTTACATATCCTCTCTGTAACATTAGAGGGAACTTTTTGTTCACACTCGATGAACTCGGGGATATTCCGAGGGACTTTGAAAGGACTTCTAGGAAGTCAGGAGAACTCCTGTGAACTTTGGAGGAATCTTATCGTGATTAGATGTTATAGTCTATTTTTATGTATGAGAGAGTATTAAAATAATAAAGCGTTCGTAATCCATAGGCGTACCACTTCTTTTAGTAGACAGTTAAAATATTTTGTGAAGTTATACCTCGAGTATTTTCGTATGAAATAACCTTTGTATAAATATAATAAATATATCGGGTGTACACTTATATTTTCACCTAATTAACCTGCTTATAACTTCTAAACAGCTGAAGGTAAAAAAGTGCAATTTTTTCTAAAATATTTTATTTTTCCACAAGGTATGTTAAGAACATTGTGTCAAACGGGTTATGTAGGTATAAGGGTTTAAACTTTGACTTTTAAACAACGTTACGTTCATAAATAATAATTTTAATATAAAAACTACTTCTTACCTACAAATCCAAATCAGAATCGAAATCAGAAGATGAACTGTCGCAACCAATATTTACAATGAGTGGCTCGATCATTTCATCAGTAATATTGTCCAACTTCCACATTTTCTCTTCTTCTTTAATCGTATGATTTACTGTCTTTTCCCAGTTTTCAGGCTTCACATTATTTACAGCCTCCAAAAACAACTGTTTAACATCACTCATTTTAAAAGAATTATTTTTTCTTGAAACTTCTCCCTTTATCTGTGCCCATATCAGTTCAATCGGGTTTACTTCGCAATGATATGGTGGTGGTCTAACCACCGGCATCCCACGATTTTTTGCAATTTCATCAATTTCATATTTTTTTAATTTCTCTTTATGAAGGGAACACAAATGATACAGTTCTCTTCTCACAGAACCGGGATGGAACTTAATATTCTTTGAATTTAGCCAATTCTGTAAATCTTTTTTTAACCACTTGGTTGTGAGCATTTTTTCTGTAAGTCTCGAGTGATAACTTGCATTATCCATTACTATTATACAGTTCTGAGGAAGAAGATCTATCATTTGTTCAAACCACTCTTTAAAGACATCAGCATTCATGTCCTCATGGTAGTCACCGGTACAAAAGTCAATAAACCCACCTTTAACAAAACCGTTTGAACTACCGATGTGTACTATTATCAGTCTGCGCCCCTTTCCTGATGGTGGATTTAAACCAGTAGATAAATTATTTAAAAAAGCCTGTCTTCGACTTGTAACAGTTTCATCTTGCCAAAATTTATTTGGTGTATGTCCCTCGTTGATCCATGTTTCATCTAAATAAAATATATTTCTTCTTTGGTTTCTCATTTCTTTTATAGCCCTTAGGTAATTTCTTCTCCATACTACAATATCGCTTCTTTCTATTAAAATAGACTTTCTGGAATGCTTTTTCCATAGAAAACCTATTTCTTTTAAAAGTTTCCATAGTGTGCTTCGACTCATTTCAGGGTAATCCTTATCATCTCGAACCGTGGCAAGAACTTTGTCTAGTGTCGGAAATTCTTTTCTAAAGAAGAACGCATGCACTTTCCTTCGAAGTGTTTCTTTCAAATGATTTTCTATTTGAAATTTTGGTTTTCCTGGAGCTTTACGTGCTGTTTGAAACTCGCCACATTTCTCTTCTTTAACAACTCTGTAAATCGTAGATTTCCCAACACCAAGCGTACTACTAACTAATTCCACTGTGTCATCAACACTTTTACATAAATGTTTGTCTGTAAATGATTTAAAACAATTAAATATTAATGTTTTTTCATTAACTGTTAAAGGACCGATTTTTTGTCGTTTACGCGGTACTTTTTCCATGATCACACTAGAATTCACAATAGACTGCACACTGCACCTTGCATGTTGCAACTAAACGACATTTAGTAAGCTGTCAAGAATACACAACTGGACCTCCTTACTAAATGGAAAACCTACAATCGCATTTTCGGTGAAATTTGTTGGTAAGGGATTTATCTACTTATAATTCGATTACTGTAAGAAATTCTTGGAATTAAAATAAAACAAAATTGGCAAATAGGTACTTATTGAAAATAATCTTAAGATACGGCTATGTTATCTTTAACACACAGGGCTTTTGGCCTGTCCAAACCTTTTTCTATTGTTCTGTACAGCTTATGGTTATAAAAGACCAATAAAAGACCCAAAACTTGTATTAGCTCAGGTACATTTATGACAATTTTAGAAAATATTTAGATTATTCCGTAAAAATATTTAAAATGACCGTACTAAGTTTTGCATTAGAAATGCTGTTTTATTACTCTCTCATACATAAAAATAGACTATAGAACTCTCCTTACTAGAGTTCGTCAAAGCCAAATTAACACAACAGTAGAAAGAAAATGAAATTCACGAGTGGTAAATACATTTAAGTCTCCAAAATAGTTTATGAATGAGAATGTCAATATAGTTTTTATATTTCGATGTTTCCTGAAAAGTCAAATTTCATTCTGTATCAATTTTATAATATTTTCCTTATCGTAAACTACTTTAAATTATAAAAGGATCTCTTTGATATAAACCCTCTGTTAATAAAACGAGATATCCTAATGTCACGTTACTCCTTGATACCAAGATAAAATAAACATAAACAATAAATTGCATAAATAATTTTCTTACCGATCAAAAATATCGATTTTAATCCTTGTTTACACTGAAAATATCGGCACACCGATCAATTTCTAATCAATGAAATCGAAAAAAATTACTTCGAGATTTCAATACTAACAACAAACGCGAAAAATTCGGTCCGAAGGACCACGTAACAGCGATCCGTACAAGAACTGAAGAACGAAACAACTGCCGGTCGGCGGTGCGTGTAGTCTAGTTGTATGTATACCTGGGAGGGGGCCGGTGCCTCAGGCGAAGCCCTCTTCCTTCCAAACGGCAGTCAGCTACCTATACAGATGGGTTGTTATGGTCGTTTGTTACCATTTGGATCACAAAACTGTTTTTCATTTTCTACGTTCACTGAAAAAATATTTGTACGTAAAATCAATAAAGTATCGTCGTCAATTTTTTGGACATTAATGCTATGATTCGGTGATTGGGAGAATAATTTCACGTCATAAAACAATTAACTAGTGCATTAAAACAATAACCGAAAAATCGTTAAGCAATAAACGCAAAACATCAAAAACTAATTAACTGTATCCTTAATATACTACAAATATTAATCAAATCAATGTTGTGCGATTATAAACCTATGTATTTTACCATTAAAACCATAAAAACTTTTTATAAATCCAAGAACTCCAAACTTTGAAAATTAATTAACGGTTTTCATTGTTTTGATGAACACTAAACGTTAAATCTATGAATGCCACCATTGACTGCTTAAAAACGCGTCAAAATAGTGCTACCTAATAGTAAACCAATCTCTACGAACATTAATATTACGAACAACTAGCGTAGATCTTTAACACTTCGCGCCGCGCCCACAGTCCATATAAGTGCAACCACATGCAGAGGTTAGGTGTTCTGATACAGTTTGTGTTTTGTGGACAGTAAAATAATAATTATTGTGCCAAATTAGTTCATTCTGGACTGGAGATCGACAAAGAAAGGAAGGTACATTCTGATAGCTACAAAAAACACTGGGGATAACGCTTGGTAAATATTATTTTGGCACACATTATACCTATCCTAAATATCTATATCTAAGATGTTAAAATAAAAAATTGCTGTTTTTTTAACTTAAATATTTATTTTAGGTTGATATGGATTATAATGTGGCGTTCGAAAGTGGGGAATTCTTTTTAAAAAATTGGCATTTTTGCAGAAAGGATAAATCTGCTAGAGCCCTATTAGGTAACGCCTTCAAGGAAACGTGCGACGAAAGTAAGTTCAAATTATAATATGCCAAAAAGTAGCATATTAATTTTGTATTTTTTTAGAAGGAAAATATGCTTCACTTTTATATTTGGTGCCATCGACCAAATTTTGTTCCAAAAACTCATTTGGCAAGACAACCCATGTAAAATTTACAATATAGGACTCCCAACAAGAGCTGGAAATTGCAGCAATTCAAACCTTTATTTTATGCCTTGGAGACGACATCTCTAAAATTTCAAATATTTGCGTCTACTTTGACGATATTCATTTTAAATTTTTTCATATACTTAAGGCAGTTAATATATGTTTTAAAATTATTTACTTGATCAATTTAGATTTTTCACAAGATAGCAAAATGTTTTGGGAAAAGTGTTTTTGATTTTTCATATGGGAAATTCGAAAATATAGGGTTTGGGAAAACGCGACACATCAAATCAGTAGACGTAGATATCGGTTTGTTTTAATATTTTTGATAAAGTAATTACCAGTATACCTAATTTAGCGAGGTCTGATAAATAAAACTTAATAATATTAATAACTGGTGATTATGAATCTGTGCTGACTATTTATTGTTTTAATGTACTGGCCCAGAATAGTTAACTACACAGAAGGGAAGGCTTGTCTATTTCAGGGGGTCAATTTCTTCTGCGCATGTTCGCAATCGCCATGTTCTAAGTGGCAAAACTGTCACGCATTTCAGTCGTTTCGTCAGTATCTTAGATACAAGTTCTGTTGCATTGTTGCCGTAGTTATTTCATATTATTGTTTTTTGGATTGTTTGTCATTTTTGTGTGTATTTATTTGTGTATCTCGTTTTTCTATTACAACTATTATAGTGTATAGTGATATGGCTCCTATAATAAAACGAAAAAGATGTGCTTATCGCCCATGCTCGCCCCCAGTAGACGAAGAAACCAGTTCTTTTACATTCCCCAATTTTTGCAACATTGCATCTGTTATCCTTTTCTTAGTGTACTACCAACGCTACCTGCACGTTACAAATTTATTCAGTTTTCTCAGTGTAGCTAGAAGAGGCAGAGACGTCAACCGTCATCGAAAATATGACCCCCACTAGATCAAAGATACCGACACAAGCCTTCCCTTCTGTGTAGTTAATTATTCTGGGGTACTGGTGTTATAGATTAATGTCGATCATCCCTAACGGTAATAACCGACGATCGTAGACCAATGCTTTTTATTTATGGTTTTGATGTACAGAGATCATAGATGTACACTTACTTTTCATTGTTTTTAAAAACATTAGCCATAGATTAATATCCATCGTTCGTAACATTGATAACGGGCTATCATAGGCCTATCATTGCGATCATAAATCTATGCTTATATTTTATTGATTTTACGTACAAAAATCGTAACTTCAGGATTAAGAAAATTTACGTACGAATGTTTATTGTATTAATTATAGCTGTCATCGGCTGAAAATTAATGTTGACGTCCATTGATTTGATGTACTTTTTTATTAATTACACGTACTTTTTTTGTTCAGTGTTACCCCATCTTATTCGTTTTATATATTCTCAAGCAAATATCTATTGATCCTGGAAAAAATTCTTTAAGAGGAAATTATGTTGCTAATGTGAAAGAAATTGTGAAAAGGTGATAAAATCGATGCTGCAAATTATTATCTGATTTCTATATTATCTAAACTTTTTAAAACACGTGTTTTTTGAAAAACTGGCCAGTTGAAATTACCAATTTTTGCTGTCTAGATGGCTCTATCTGGATTTCCATAAAGCATTTGATAAGGTCGCGAAAAGTCGTTTATTATCCAAACATTTTTAACTGGATATAACTACTGTACGTTAGGGTTGTATCTTGTGGGAATTACACAAAACCGCACACTGATCCAACAAATCATCAAAACTTCCAAAATGAGTGTTAACATTGCTACATTGGGGAAACCTCCAGGTCTTTTCAAACCAGATTTAGCGAGAACAAATCTTACATTAGAAGAAAAACATGAAATATGCGAAACTACTTTTGTGCAGAAAGTACAGTACACTCTTTAACTAGAATATTAAAGGAATATAAAAGATAAAATATGATGACGGATTTTAATTTTTTGGTATTATCATATCTGGGAAAAGTATCTAGTATGTTCTTCCAAACTCAATTGAATAAGCTGAAGAAAACGTTAAAAAGATTAACGGATTTGCACCTTTCAACTTAAACCCCGACCATTTGTTCTTTTGGATGACATAAATAACTCCAGACGACAAATAGCCATAAAAATAATGTACGGTTTGACTAAATAATATTTACTTAACTTTCCGTTTTCATGTTTTATTCCTTATTATACCACGTACTGTTTTGAACTAACCCTATCTGAAGCTGTAAATATTCAACGTAGAAAGTGTCTGTTATGGTGCAAACGGCGTTTATTGGCTTTCCCAGCTCGCCTCTTCTGATCAGTTGTGTGAACAATCTCAAGATTCGAAACGGTTCTACAAGGATATAATACCCATTCATAAGATCAGAGAATATACACGGCGATATCGCATTACTACAACTTTATGTAGTTCGTTGAATCTTCTTATAGATACATTACTTTCCCGCTACAGATGGTAGGGACTTGAGAGAACGTTTGTGATTCTGTGCATTTAGAGCGCCACTCCTGAAGTGATAATGATGGTTTGAGCACCCCTCCCACCCCACCGAGATAAAAATATACTCCACTAAAATTGAGAAAACCCATTTTTCATCTGGTGGGTTAAAGAGAGTGTAGAGCAATTTCTATGGTATTCAAGGTCACTTTTAAGTACATCCTCAATTTTTTCCAAGAAATTCCTAGAAAGGAATTTTTTGGGATTTCTCTCGCTTAGAAATCCCACCGTATTGTGCAAAATTCAACACAAAAGTTTCAGGTAAAATACATATCTTTCCTATTTGCCATGTCGGCAATTGTGCCTTTTATGATTGAATTTACGTGTTTTGTTCCCACACGGATTTAAAATCCTTAATAAAATTATACATTCCACCATGTTTTCACCTCCTAACTACCACGGATATCGATCAAACGACAGTCTTTCCTATATTTAAATCTAGAGACAAAACTTCAGCAACATTTCTATCTTTTCCAATGGATGAAAATACTTGCATACATATTTAATCAACTCAGTAGAATCTGGTTTGCAAGTGGACAAAAATTATCATGTATTGGATCACAAATGTTCAATTTTTTGTTGATCAAGTGCACGTATCAAGTAGCATTTGACAATTGTTTCTTTCCCTCCGAATGGCACGTGCCCGGCCATCTGCCACACCGGAACTCATTGTTCATTTGTTCAACCAAATGCGTCGGCAGATGTTTACCAAGACCCTGCCACCACACCACTGGCGTAGGTGGTGTTAATTTAAGGTTTTAGAGATTTGCTATTCCTATTCATTATACAGTGGATATTATTTTGTAATCTCCGAAAATTGGTATAGAAAAAAACCAAAAAAAAAATAGTTCTAAATATCACTGCACAATCTGGCAATTCCTTAATTGTAATGATAGCAATTAGGTAAATTTGATCGAGTCCCAATGACGTCTCTGGCGCCATTTCATTGCAGCAAGTCTACGCATTCTAAACAAACTTATAAAGCACATAATAAAAAAATTCACACTTACGGGGTGAATTGAGTAGGGATTAGCGCAGCTGACCGCACCCCTACCTCCACATTCGAGGATCTGCACACATGACAGAAGCTAATCCAAGATGGTCACTGCCAGTTAAGTGGCAAAAACCCGCTCTATAAAAAAATTGGGACAATCGTCTTCTTGCTCATCGAGGACGTGGGAGCGATGGATGCAATGTTGCTGGCGAACTTAAAGGTAGATGTCACGTACTGCTTGTATCGCACCGCATTCAAGCTATTTGTTAGGGGTTAGCCTCGCAACGATGCTGCAGCTTACCAGCATAGCTTGCGTCCCACGTCCATTGCACCAACGTAGACGAATGAAAAAAAAGAAGGGGGAAGTAACTTAGGGTTGGGAAGAGGGGTTTGAGAGTTAGGGGGGTTCATATTGACAGTCGCAGACCCCTTCATATTGGTCAAATAAGCGTTTAGAGGGAAAATGGAGAAATGATCAGTGTATATGCGTATATAAAATTTTGGTTCTCACTGAACTCAACATTTGATGCTTTACAACTTTTATTTTACCACTTTTTCATGTAGAGTGGCTGTTTTTAAATTAAAGTCATCTAACAGTGAGTATATTGCAGTTTTCAAAAATGTTAGTAAAAATTGGCGTTTTTCGGATGACGACCTTATAAATTTGGAAGTTAGAAAGTTAGGGAGGGAATTAGAAGCAGAATTTTATGCGTTTTTCGACCTGAGCTGGTCCTACTACGAGGCAGCAAACTTTATAAATCGTGTTCAGCATCCCAAAAACATATAATTCCGTTGAAAAACTTTCTACCGAACCCATGTTTTCGAAATAATACCATTTGACAAGGCTAATACCGGAAGGAATGGTATTAAATGATTGTATACAGCAGAATCAGAAGTCACAGACTACAGTATGTGATTGAAAAAACGGATGTATATGCGATGTTGCCGTTTCTGGTGTCGTAACTGATAAAATTTTAAAATTGAAAAATTAAATGTAATGTAAAAGTATAACAGCATACAAATATAAGATATAAATAAATAAAGAATACTAGGTAAATTATATAGAATTTTGATTTTTGATGTATCCGCAACCCCATTTAAGCGATACAAGGTCTATGAAAATGTAATAGATCGGGGAAGCCCGACTGATAAAAACAAGTCTCCACCACTGTCCCTGATTTAGATGATTGTAGTCGACCCTACGGATGAAAGGTTTTTCTGGGATATTATGCAGATGTTATTTCCTCTCTAAGAAAGACTTTTAATAAGAAAGGAAGCCTGATTTTTTGTGATTGAATTTATACTAAAATAAAAATAAAAACCAAATTACCGAATAACCAAATTACACTTATTGAAAAATTAAATAATTTTATACAAGGCGAGTCAAAACTCGGTATGATTGTTTTTATTTTTATTAGCACTACAGAAATCTACGTCAATGTCTTTTTTAAAGCGGGTTCTATTTGCTGTACAATGTACTTTTTAACTTCATCGCCCTTTTTTGGTTCTTCTTACTATTTCTATTTGATTTCTTTTTCTCCCAAAAATCGATAAAAAATATTTTTAATAAAACAAACAAAACGCTACGAGAGCCAATATCCGTTTAAAAGAAAGTCGCCTTAAGACGTTTTTGTTCGGCGTTAACAGTACATTTTGCTACAAAAGGGTCATGATGGGAAAATGGACTTGAATGAATACTAAACACAATATCTGCTGAGATCAAAGAAGGGTTTCGTTCTCATGGGATATATTCCCATGGTCACTAAAATTTAAAAAGAGGTAGGTAGAAATTTTTAATGATGAAAGACGATGGTATACACCACTTGATCGAAATGGAAAACAATATGGGATTATTTTCACTTTTTTGGAGCTTTTGTAAACGATAGTGTATCGTTAAATTCCTAAATTTATTAAGCTTTATTCAGTTAAAATATTAAAAATAATAACCCAGCAAACAATTTTGATCGGCCCTATGCTGGCCAGAGGTGGCCGGCACGACCAAGCATCTGTAGCTGATGACGGGCTGGTGGTGGTAGGTGACTCTGGCCATCATCAGGGCCAATGATGGTGTTGTGTGGTTTTTCTGGGTTTTCCCACAACTGTAAAGCAAATGCGCCATCAAGCATCAGTAAGTCGCCCCAGAGCGCCACGGCAAATAATAATAATAGCCGTCCCTCCCCCGCACAAGTTGCAGAGCTTCTGGGGTTCACTCGTAAGGGAGTGAATTGCAGGGCGTATATTATTATTATTATTAATGCTGACCAACAGTGGCTTGTAATGACGGGCCTTTGAAGGCCCTCTGCTGACCAACAGTGTCTTTTGACGGGCCTTTGCAGGTCAATAGTGTCTTTTTAATCACGGACCTTTGAATGCCCAAGGCTAACCAACAGTATCTTTTGACGGGCCTTTACAGGCCAACGGTGTCTTTTGAATGACGGGCCTCTGAAGGCAAAACGGTGGAAATCATTGATGGCCCTGTAGAAATACTGCAATGGAACTTATCTACTTATAGGGTTGGCTACTGTGAATTATACATATTTACTGACTGCCTTTTCTTTGAAAAGTAATGAATGAAGTTTTATATATTTTTAGTGGAAAAAAAGTTCAAATTTCCCTTAAGCAATCGTACCAAAATGAACTTGAATTCATAGAAAAATATCACAAAAAATTGGAGAAAGATGAAAATTTATAGTTTATATATACTTATTTAATAAATTGAAAAAAAAGGAAACAACATATAAAAACAATTCTTTGGTTTAAAAGAAAAAAATCACAAATGTTAATAAATAAATAAAATAAAGGAAACAACATAAAAACAATTATTTGGTTTAAAAGAAAAAAATCACAAAGGTTAATATAACACGTGCTGGAAATGTTGGAAACTTCGGTTTCTTTTTCTTCTTATTCTAAAAAATAAAATAAATTATAATATACAATATTTTATCCTACATCAGACTTCTTACTTTGGTCGTTGGATCATATATAAAACGCTTTGTTTTATTATGATCAAAAATTGTTGGGCCATTTCTTTTGTCATTATTCACAAAGAGTATATAAGCAGAATGTTCTCTATCTTTGCTTAACATAGAAATGTTCATCATCAGTTGATTTAACAGGAACAATATATTACAAAGGCATGGAGACGTTGAAAAAATATAATTTTAAAGTTGTAATATTGTTCCTGTTAAATCAACTGACAATGTTCGAAAACATGTTCTTGATTAAATTGAATTTTGTATTGAAACAGTTTTAGAGTCTTTTGCTCAAACTTGTTTTTAACATCCTACTTTGGGGTTTAAAATTATAAATAAATGTTGATCAGACGACTTCGAGTTTCATTTTTGGTTCAATACACTTAAACTCCACTTTGAGCGTGGACTACTGCCTTCATATAAATATATGATTCTAACCTAACTTTACTAATTTCGTCAAAATTTAAATTTGCACCGAAGTAAGAAATGTAATATTACAAAATATATATATACAATATAGTAATATGTAAAATGTACTTACGACTATACAAATATTAAAATAGCTTCTATAAACACTTTTAAAATCTACCTTATGACACTTTATGCTTGGCTTGGGTTTGGAGACTGATCGTTGACCTGCGCAAACAAAGATGGCCGCGTGACGTCACACTCCTGGCCTTCATTAGCCCAGTGCTGGCTGGATTATAGGTATCCGATTAGAGTTTGCCATACACTGGACCGTCATTTTGCTGATGTAGCTTTGCTGTTGCCAGCATATAGCCGGCATGGTCAGCATTGGACCAGAAGACGGCCAGAGATTCATTGTTTGTTGGGAAGAAAAGGTAAATAAACTGATAAGTAAATCAGGAATAACAGTAAACCAGTATATACAGGGTGTCCTATAAGTATATTGCTCAAGTAATATGTTTTTTTTTAAGTACATTTATTGAGAAGAAGTCTATTATACCACGCGTAAAAATTTCAGAATTTTATATTCCATGTGAAAGGCCATTTAATTTACATTGTCAAGGTGTTTCCATCTATCGCACTCCAGTGTAAATACATTGGACAGTATTGACTTATCCATCGAATCGCCTTATGCCTTTCATTGTTTGACAGTTTAACCTAACTTATTAGCAAGTTTGTTGAATAAGAGATTTCTAAGCCTGTTGGATAACATATACTATTTATTTTCGTACGACTTCGGGGATATTCGTCCTTAAAGATAAAAGTTAGTGTTTGTGGTTTACGTGATGAATCACTTTGGAAATTTTAAATTTCTCGACGTTTCAGCTTCCACTTTGACACCATTATGAAAAGCTACAATTGATAATGCGATTGCTTAGACTCTATCTGCCTATTATCATTGATAATGAGATCTTAGATCCAACTAGCAATGATAATACGGTTTCTGGAATGAGCAGATTGAGGCCACCCAACCGCATTACCAACTACCTCTCTTGGTAATGGCGGCTTGACAATGGAAGCCCAAACGTCGAGATATAGACACATACAATTTCCGTTTGGTGCATCGCAACATAAAACGTTTATTACAACATTTTGGATCACATATATTTAATACATCCGAATCCTGCATTTGCTGCTAAAGGACCCTTGATAAGGTACTAAAAATAAAACGCAATAACAGATACATTTATTTTAATTTTAATAATTTTATAATATAATGTATAATAATAATAAACATACAAGTTTTCTTCAAAGATTTTCTGCATATTCTAGAAACAAATCTCGTATCCATGATTCTTTGCATTGTGCTGCTACTCGCAAAATTGTTGAAACATCAATGGCTGTTATACTTAAATCGGCGGCGTAATTTATTAAATACTCTACGATACTAATATGATCTTTTTGAATAGCCAGCTTCAGCGGAGTATTTCCCTGGTCATCCTTACTGTCAATATCGGCTTTACAATTATGTAAATATTCTACTACACTCAAATTGCCAGCTTCAGCTGCATAATGTAGGGCGGAAGTATTAAAGTAATCTACATCATTTACATTAACACCTTTCTCAATAAGAAATTTAATCAAATCAAGATTTCCTTTGGTCGCGGCATTCAATATTAGACTAGTTCCTGAAAAGTCCTTTGCGTTGATATCCGCTCCTTGATTAATCAACAATTTAACAACTTCTAAATTTGCCGATTCAAACGATTCAAAAACAAGAGACTTATTTTTAACAGAAGCATTATCTGCTTTCTCTACCAGCAAACTTAATACCGCCAAATTGTTGTTTCTTACAGCATAGTTGAGGGGAGTGCATTCATCGAAATCTAGTTGATTAACATCAGCTCCCGATTTGATCAAGAATTCTGCAATTTTTTCAAAATTTCCCTCTGTTGAGCTATGTAATGCGCTTTTACCACAAACATTAGTAATATTGACATCAGCTCCATGTTCAACAAGATATTTAACTATCTCAAATTCATTTAGAGTCGCTGCTAGCGGTAAAATTGGCAGACCAAGTTCCATTAAAGCTCTTCTGTCTACAAGTTCTTTCACAGTATCAACATGCCTGTTAAATGTGGCTTTGTATAATGGTGTTTCTTTCCAATCACAAAGCGAGTTTATATTAGCACCTTTGGAAAGCAGCAGTTTGGCTATGTCAAGAAAACCTTTACTGCATGCAATATGTAGAGGTTGTTCTCCAGATATATTCTTAGAATTTATATCAGCACTTGCGTCAAGCAGCAGTTTGGCTATATCGAGAAAACCATGACTGCAAGCTAAATGTAGAGAAGGTAGGCAAGGTCTGCCATTAATATTTTTATTCGCATCTATATCCATAGGTTGTTCTAAAATAAATCTAACCATTTCTAGATTATTTTCTGATATGGCTGAATGTAGATGGTCAATATTTAAAGCTAGAGCTTTCCATTTTTTTAAAAATTTTAAGATATTAATGCAGTCTTCCATGATGAAGCGATGACGAAACTTTTCATTAGGTATAGGTAAATTGACTTTTTTGCTTTGTATATAACCTAGTTTAAGGGTATCAATTTTTTGTTCTAACTGTAAATCAAAATGCATTCTAAAGACTTCATTCCGGTCATGATATGATAATTCCGATAATTTACCTGGGGAACAATATGTGACGATGTTTGAAAATACTAATGAACGTTCAAAATGCATATTAGATTCTCCATTCCGTTCATGATATAATAATTCCGATAATTGTCCTGGGGAATGTTCGTCTTTGTTTAAAATTACTCTTGCAGCTACAAACGCAAGATGATGAAAATTCAATCTGGGTAAAGATAAATCTTTGTTATCAGAAGATCGTTCTTGCAAAGTATATTCACAAACAATATCGGGTTTTAAGTAAAATACTTCTTCCAACGATTTCCTCTGCAATTTCGCGTATATCATATCTTTAATTTGAGGAATTAGTGAAATTTTTCTGATTTTAGCTTCTATTTGTTGTTTAAATAAAAACTCTATGGTTATATCTTTTTCTTCGTGTATCTTCGTGAGTAAAACTTCTGTTAGTGCTTGCATCAGTAGAGGTGTACCAAAAAGAATTTTACCTCTTTTAGAATACAATTTTTTCAAAATTTTGGTAAAATAGTTAGCTAGATTTGGGTTGAATTGCCTAAAGTAAAGACTTTGTTCTTCGATTGTTAGGGGAACTAAAGTCAACACTTTGTATTTAGAGTTAAAATTGTTTCGATATCCCGGTGTAACAGACATAAAAACTCTATTAATTTTGTCACTTTTACTAATACTTCTAATGTCTACAATCGGTGACTGTTGTTTTGGTAAAAGGTGATCTGCATTATCTATTATCAAAGTAATATTTGATAAAGGCATTTTTTGTTTTCCATACTTAACAAATGAGGATCTTTTTGCGTCGTACCAGAGAACTTGATTTGGGTTATCAAAAATATTCATTAAAAATGTGGTTTTCCCCATTCCTGAAAGGCCTTCTATGAGGATTGGTTCACCTGGATGATGAAATAAAGATATTTGATCCTGCGGATAAATTTCATTTTTTAAGGTCAGTTTTCTGGGTATATATTTAAAAGTTTGTAGTTCGTCTACATCTACTTTTATAACAGGAACTGTATGTGATGACAGATCATCAATTGCCTCGCAAAGTTTTTCCATCTGAAAAATAAAATAGTTTAGAAACAAATATTTGTTGATTCTACAGTGTGTTTCGTACTTAAACTCACATACGTTAACTGTGGATAGAGGACACTTAGAGAGTTCAGAAACACCCATATACTTTGGGTCTATCTCGTTTTATTACCGAGTTACGGGGTGTTTTGTCAATTTTGGTCATTTCTTTTAGTCGCTGTATATTAGGAACCACAATGTATATTTCTATGAAATTTGGCATGAATATTCTCCTTTACAAGGACAATCAATACCGTAGTAAGAAAATTAAAAATCCCGGTCCGTCTTTAAAAAAAGTTATCAAAATCATTTTGCCTTAGAACAACACGCTGTATATGGAACATATTCGAAAAGAGGGAAAAATCAATTAGGATCAAAATTTTAACATCAAACTTAAAATTTATACGATTTCTATTGGTATTTTCATCATTTATTGTTACTTTTTGATAATAACGCGAATAGTTATTAACGTAATTATTTGGGATGTCAAATTACAAATTATTAAGAATTTTTTTATGAAATAGAATTATAATGCATTTTTAAAATGTGAAAAATAATGAAAATTATTTTATTTTGATTCATGCCTTATTATTTGATAAAAAAGGTTGGTGTATAATTAAATTTTATTAAAAAATTAAAATTGACTGAATAAGTTGTTCAAAATGTGAACCATTTTCCTACAGACAAAGTCTAGCTCTTTTGTCAATATTTAAAATTGACTTTCTAATCATTGCTGGATTGTTTCTAATTTCTTCAGCAGTATTTAGTATACGTTGGAGTAGTTCCTCCCTAGAATTAATTTTTGTTGCATAAACTTTAGATTTTAAGTATCCCCAACGAAATAATCAACAGGCCACTCAATTGGGTCGCCTCTACCTATCCAATTGTTAGGAAAATTTTTGTTTAAAAATTCCCTAACAATTAATCTAAAATGAGGTGAAGCACCGTCATATTGAAAATGCATACCTCCAATATTTTCATTTTGTAGCAAATTTAGATATTTTTCACCGGTTAATGCATCTGTATCTGTAAATCTAGAAGGGTGGGTCACCCCACAGCACGTAGGCCACATTTGGCCCATTGTGCGTCCTTCTGAGGTTGAGCCTTCCTTCTAGCTCGTCAGCCAGCCTACTTGTTTAAAGTAGGCGATGACGTCGCCTGAAGGTAGCTCCCTCATGTTGGCATGTGTTAGCCACCGCTCGCCGAAAAGAAAATGTCTCATTTGTGAGAGTGTCGGGCATTCGCAAAGAATGTGTTCGACAGTCTCGTCTTCCTGTTCACATCCTCTACACAGTGGAGTGTCAGATAACCCCATCCTGTAGAGGTGTTTTCGTAGATGACAGTGGCCAGTCAGGATACCTGTGGCTGTGCGCAGGTTCTGTCTGTTCATAGTCATGTATTTTTTGGCTGTTTCGCTGTTCGGATACTGTAATAGTTCCTTGGCTAGCTTGCAACCTGTTTCGTCGTCCCATCTACCCTTAAACTTGTCAAGGGAGTGTTTCTTCAGTAGGTCAGCCACAGCTGATGCCGATAAGCTTATGAAAGTGCCAGGTCCCAAAGGTTTTTGGGAGGCTGCTTTCTTAGCTAGAGAGTCAGCTGCACGGTTGCCTTTTGATTTTCCATGACCTTTGATCCAAGCTAACGTGACCACGTTGTTGTTGCAAGCTTCGATCAGGGCCTGGTGACATTCTAGTACTAGACCTGATGTAATCCGTGGTCTATCCAGAGCTAGTAGTGCCTGTCTGCTGTCCGTGAGGATGTAAATATTATTACCAGTAATGTTCCTACTGGTAGTCTCTTTTGCGGCGATTGAGATAGCAGTGAGCTCTGTTTGAGCTACACTGGCATTAGAACCCATTGCCCATTTTATATTGAGATTCAGGGATCTGGAATAGATTCCACAGCCTGATCCCTTATTTGTTTTAGACCCATCGGTGTAGATGCACAAGGCACCTGCTGCCAATGTAGCCTCTTGTACGTTTTTTGTTATTACCCTGTAGGGTCTGTAAAAGGTATATCTTGGTGCAATCGAATCTGTGTTGGCTTGTAGCAGTGGGACCTCTCCAAGGACCTCGTGCCACAAGTTACACCTCGACTGACCAGATCCTACGTCAGGTTGTATACCTGTAGAGCGTAGCCGTGTCATGGTCATCACTACAGCCTCCTTAATAAATATATCAAGGGGGGTGAGACCAAGGATCACCTCCATTGCTCTAGTTGGTGTGGTTCTCATGCCCCCCGTTATGTTGAGGCATGCTATTCTTTGGATTTGATCCAATTTGCGTACGACTGTCCGCTGGCTAGTTTTGACTCCCCAGGCAATCGCACCGTACGTTAGCATAGGTCTTATGATTGCAGTGTAGATCCAGGCCGTAACCTTGGGTGACATTCCCCCAGGTGCGGCCAATGGTTCTACGGCACTGTTCATAAGATATGTATGCTCTTTTGACTCTGTTTTCTAGGTGAGAGTTCCATGTTAACTTGCTGTCAAAGGTGACCCCCAAATATTTCACCTCTGCAGAAAAGTTCAATTTAGTATTTAGGAGCTTTGGGGCCTCGATGTTTGCAAGCTTCCTTTTATTCGTGAAAAGAACCATCTCTGTCTTTTTTGGGTTTATTGACAGTGAGTGGTCTTTGCACCACTGTTCTATGATATTGAGGGCCTCTTGCATTCTAGCACAGAGTATTCCTTCAAATCTTCCTGTTTGCAGAATCACTAGGTCGTCTGCATAAGCTATAGTGTAGAAGCTGTCATCGTTGAGGCGATTGACTAAGGTGTCTAGGACCATGTTCCACAGTAGTGGTGAGAGCACCCCTCCCTGTGGACAACCTTTTACAACCATGCCTCTTATGGTAACATCATCTACACTGATTTTTATTGCTCTCTTTGAGAGCATGTTATATATCCATCCATTTATTGTGTTGGGGATATTTTTATTAGCTAAGGCATTTGCTATTTTGGGAAAGGTGGTTTTGTCGAACGCACCTTCAATGTCTATGAATACACCCAAGGTGGACTCTACCGGTTAATGCATGTGGTCCAATCAAATTATTATTTAAAACTCCACACCAAATATTTATGGAAAATTTCTGCTGTGACTGAGACTGTCTAGTAGCGTGGGTGTTTTCATCCACCCAAATATGGCTATTTCGTAAATTAAAAACACCATCTCTGGTAAACTGGGCCTCATCCGTAAATAAGCATCTACGAATAACTCGTCTATGCCTAATTATCCAATTACTGAAATTGATTCTTGCAATATTGTCATGCGGTTCCAGGCGTTGTACTAAGAGACTAATTTTTTTTAATTTCTTCCAAACATTAATTCCACTATTTCCAAAATATTATCCTCTATATTTGGTTGCTGCCTTTCAGGATGGTCATTTAGTGCTGCAGTAGGAATTTTTCCATTTTCACGAAGATAACGAAAAACTGTTGAAAATGTTGCAGACGGACCTGGATTTTTAATTTTCTTACTACGTTATTGATTGTCCTTGTAACGGAGAATATTCATGCCGAATTTCATAGAAATATACAGTGTGGTTCCGAATAAACAGCGACTAAAAGAACTGACCAAAATTGATAAAACACCCCCGTAACTCGGTAATAAAGCGAGATAGACCCAAACTATATGGGTGTTTCTGACCCCTTTAAGTGTGCTCTATCCACAGTTAACGTATGTCAGTTTAAGTACGAAACATGATCATGAAAAATAAACAAAAAAGAAAAGCAAGTTGTGGCCGCGCTATGTTCCTGATGTCCCTGTTGTGTTCGAGCTGTTCTGTGTTCTTTCTCTATAATATTTTACATTATGATACGCATTTGAGAACTCTAGAGCGCGTTCAGATGAATTTACACGAGAGTAGAGTAATTTTCTTAGACCGTTTGTCCAGGTTCGTCTAGAGTAATTATTATTTGTCCAAAATTTCTGAACAGGTACAAAAGACAAAAATAAATGTTAACGAAGGTAAACGTCAAAATACAATAATTTTTAAGGTTAAATATTTTACACCAGTATTATGTAGTCTTAAAACGATCTCCTCACTAAAATGTGGTCTCAATTTTGTTGAAATGGAACATTTAAATTTTGTATTTGAAGAAAATTTAAGCGGCGCGCAGACCGAGGCGACCGGGCGCGGCTACGGACGCGGCTACGGACGCGGCTACGGGCGCGGTGGCGGCCACGGACGCGGGCGCTGAATAACGAACACACCGCCACGGCTGCGACCGAGCAAACGTGTGTATATTTTTTTATATTAAATATTAAATTCCTACTCCTAACAATTTTATTATAATAAAATAATAATAATTAAGAATGGAATACATTGAAGAAGTCGAAGAGGAAACGCTTCTTTTATTAGCAATACTGCAAGATGAAGAAAATGAGCGCAACAATCAAAGGTAAGTAATTATTTAAGTGGGTTTGTTTTTCGCCCGAACATTTTTCTATTCTGGGTGCGTGAGGTCATAAAAAACTCTGTATTTTTTCACCAATTCTATTAATTTTTCAGTCGAAACAGCCATTGTTCACATACGCGGTCAGGGCCCCGATGTTTGAAATGTGTGAGTACAACTCGCCTGCGAGAATGTACCACGTGACCATCTCGAAATCGTGTCAACGTTGCCAAATTTAAATTTAGACAGTTCAACAAAAAGTAGAGCAAAACATATATTTTAGTTCACTTGAAACCTTCGTAGAAGAAGAAATAGAAGAAGTGATTAAGACAGACAGCCAAATTATTGGATTCAGACCAATTATAAGCTCTTTAGATCCGTTATGGAAATATTAATTCTTTTATTAAAAATACAAAACATTTTTTAGAAAAATTATCAAAAATTAAAATGACAATTTTTCAAAGCAAAATATCTATTTTTCAGTTATACGAAGAAAAAGCCTAATTTTCAATCGAAAAAAAAGTTAGTTTATAATAATTAATAATTTAATTAAATTATAATTAATAATTAACAATATATATTGTTTAAAAAAAGTATAATAATTATAATATTTTTTTTAATATAAAATCGAAAATTCAATGTTTTGTCTTGGCAAAATTACAGGTTATTTAAAACACAAAAAAGAAATTTCCAAATGTTGCTGTCGATAAATAAGTCTCTTAATCTTATGAGAAAAAAGTAGACAAGTTATAACTTTAAAATTATAATTGAAATTGAAAATATAAAAAAATTACCGTTTCTTGATGTACTAATAAACATCAATAACAATTTGTTTTAAAACATCAGCCTTTAGAAGATAAAATACAAATACGATAAAACCATGTTTTTCGTTTTTAATTTTTATCTCTTGCAAAAATAATTTTTTTATGAAACCTCTGGTGAAAACGTTCTTTTTTGTGTATTAAAGTAGTAATTTTTTCAAAGCAAAATATTTAATTTTCAAATTTATACGAATTTAAATTAAGAACAAGCCTAATTTTCAATCGAAAAATTTAGTTTATAAATTTTCAATTCGTGTGCGAGAATGTACCACGTGATCACTCCTCACTCTCTCAGCGTCACAAAATCGGTATGTTTGAAACCAAGAGAAATCATCTACAAGTTCGCATAGAAGTGCTCTACTGGGTTGTACCAGTAGAGTTGAGTTTAGTAAGAGAGGAAACATGCGCAATAGCGCCGTGAAGGCGTTAAGTGCAGTGTTGCCGATGCCAATTTATCATATTCCCCAATATCTCAAGTCAAATTCCCAAAATTTGGGGACAAAAATCTGCTAGCAAATTAGAAGCGTCTAAAACTAAGGGAATCACCGAAAGGTTTTCTCTATGTGTTCGCGTTCGCACCGCGCGGAGATAAACGAACTTACCCGATTATAATATGATTTATTATAACAAAAGTAGGTACAATGGACAAATGATTTGCTGCTGTGCAAATGGTCTTGAGTTCTATGCCCAATCTGAACTGTTTTTTTATTTTAATTTTAATTCCTGCATGATTATTTATTATATTGTTTAACGATGAGATTTCAAAATCCCCGCATTTTCCCCGCATAATGCCAATCCCCAATCATCTTGAGATTCCCCGCAGTTTGGCAACGCTGGTTAAGTGTCGAGACTATCAAACTATCAAGTCAAATTTATATTAATTATAACCTATATCTTTGATATTAATACTTTGGTATGTGATTTGTAGTTTGTATTTTATTATATATATCATAAAAAGAATAATTATATAATATTTAAAATTAATAAAATCTATAAAATGAAAAGTTCTATTTGAAAAACAAACACCAAATAAAAAATATATTAAAATATTTTAACTTACCAGACTGAATCTACAAAACTGGAAAAATATTGGTAAACACAAAAAAATATATTTTTATTGGCTGCGAACTTCACTTAGGAATAAATAAAATATTTATTGGAAAAGAGAATTTACAGATTTCTTTCCCTTAAAGTAGGGGAAACCAGGACTATTTTTATTATACTAATTTCCGTGTATACAGATAAGCCATATTAAGCAGATTTACCCTAAAACAAATTTTCAAAAGGTCCTATTTATTATAATCCTAAACAGATTTGAATGTACTTTATTGCCAACATATTCAAAGATTTCCTGTAATATACTTTTATGATCAATTCTGATGAAATTTCAGATATCAAAACCGGTAACCAGAAAGTTCATACAAAAAAATACTCTTATATTATTATTATATTAAAAAGACTTTTATAACTAACAGTTTTTTATTTAAAAACCTAAAATGCAACTATCTCATCAAATTTTTTCAGTCGTATACGAGATTTGCCAAAAAATATGAAATTTACTCAGGAATAAAGTACCTTTATTTTTGAAATACCGGGTGTCCCAGAAGTTTCTGACCCATTTTAACTGCAAATATCTCGGAACTCAGAAATGATAGGAAGGTGCAGTTTTCACTAAACGGTTTCTTTTTATATAAAGTTTTTTTCAGTATAAATGTTTATTTAGTAAAATCTTATATAGGGTGTTTTAAAAAAGCGGTCTTTTTAAAATGCAAATAACGTCAATTTTTTTAACGACACACCCTATATATTTTTATTCTATCTGAAAGGTGAACTCTTTCCCTTTCCGAATATGTTGAAGTTTAGTTGAAAAATAAGTGAGTTATTTGATTTTTAAGGATAGGCAGTTATGTAGACATATACCATTAGATAATTAACAAATGAGCTCTGGATAAAATTATAAACAAATTTTTTCGATTGAAAATTAAGCTTTTTCTTAATTTAAATTCGTATAACTGTGAAAAATAAATATTTTTTTGAAAAATGTTTTATATTTTGAATTAATATTTCCATAACGGATCTAAAGAGCTTATAATTGGTCTGAATCCAATAATTTGGCTGTCTGTCCTAATCACTTCTTCTATTTCTTCTTGTACGAAGGTTTCAAGTGAACTAAAATATATGTTTTGCTCTACTTTTTGTTGAACTGTCTAAATTTAAATTTGGCAACGTTGACACGATTTCGAGATGGTCACGTGGTACATTCTCGCAGGCGAGTTGTACTCACACATTTCAAACATCGGGGCCCAGCGGACAAATGTAACCAGCTATGTTTGCCCGCCAACGCTAGTGCCAGCGCGGTAAAACGAGGATCCCCTACAGTTGATTTTCAGACAGATCGCAACTGTCTGGACTCTTCTATTTAATTTAATGCATTATATTGAACCGCGGCCGCCACCGCCAACGCCATCGCGGCAGCGACCGCCTCGGTCTGCGAGCCGCTTTAGTTACATAATGGTCTCGCTTAAGAGGGGCGTCGCGACAGGTATGCCAAACTACAAACACCAAAAATCCCCATTTTTATCTTTATCTTTTATCACTGTCTTTCTGCAATAATGAAGAGAGATAGATATCTTAAGACTTCAGTGAATCTCCTGTATCCTAGGTGGCGCTGCTAGTATTAAAATATAATATATTATTTGGGATATCTAAGGAATCTGAGAGAATAAATTTTCTTTATTTTCACGATTGGTCTTGCCGCAGAGAGCGCTAATAATCCATTTGTCATGAGTTCGATACCGGCTTCAGCCACGACAGAAATGTTATTTTTTATTTTTAGGAAATTTCATTTTTTTTGTTTACTATTTTTTTTCTAGCATCAAAATAGAGTTTATATTTTATAATTTAATTAATTTTCAATTATTTTCGAATAAATCCGTTTATTTTAATATGAATAGCGCTGCCACGCGACTAATCTCGCTAAATACATCAGATAGGAATGGAGCTCGGAAAATAATATTTCTAACATAAAAAAAATATTTAAACATCAATGGATTCATACGAAAATTGAGAATTATATAAATGTATAATCTTTAAGGTGAAGCAAGAATTTTTTTAAAAAATGAATTAATAAATAATTGGCGGCCCCAAACGCAAAATGTTTTTATCAATATCTATTTGTTTAAACAATTGCAGAATACATGAGTTATCGACACAAAAAACTGCGTTCTATGAACAAAATGCAACATTGTAACCACAATAAATTATCTGCAAGTCCTTTTATAAAAAAAAATTGTTAATGTTGGAGCATTAATTTGTATATAACAATTGAACGGTTACAGATAAAAAATCGCTGCAAGTCTTAAACCATGGGTTATGATAAATTGTTCATGTTTCATCCCTTGAAATTTTTTTTGTCCGTGTCACCATTTTCGTTAAAAAGTCCAAAAAATAGGGTTGAAAAATTAAAATGCTCACAAACGATCGCTTTTAACAATGAAGACGGCTATTTATAAATTTTTTAATGTCACCATTGTATTCAGTGTGATTTTTCATATAAGAATAATATACAACAATAAACCTACTTTAAAATTTTACCCAAAAAACCAGTGACACGTATTTAGTATCCATTCTAAACTTTATACTTTATTTATTTACCGCAGCATCAGAACAGTGTCGAAAATACCTACCTAGATATTTCTTTATTATCAATATACGATATGAATTTATATGAAAAGCGTTTTTATATTACATTCCAAAATATTTTAAATGGAAAATATAATATGTACATTTATTTTAAAAAAGCTTTTTAGTCATTGATAATTTAGAGGTGCGGGCATTACGGCAACATTGGTGTGTTTTTTCATTTCAGTTGTTAGTTTTTTGCCTGTTTGTCTTTGTTTTCGCTCTGTCCGCTCTCTAATTCTGAAATAAAATAAGATAACACTACTAATTTTAATGATTAGACAAAGAGCGGCAGCAGTTCTTATTGTGTCTTCGAGCAGGGATTCTTTGAAAATGTTTGCAACTAATGTTTTGTGATTTTGGCGGTTTTTCCATCCGTTTTGTGACGTGATTTTACAATTTAGTTATTAGTCGTGATTTGGTGATGATATTAATTTATATATTGAAGAAATTCATAAGGATGTTCAATTATGGAATGAAATAATGCTTCCAAAACTGCAAACATTTTATAATGAATGTGTAGCACCAGAAATAATTCGAAATTGTATAAGAAAAGGACAAAAATGCATTGACCCACCATATATTAGACAAGCAATTTTAGAATATGAAGCAAAGAAAAAGAAGAAAGCTGTTGCTAGACCAATGGTAAATGATGATAATTAATGGAATGTGTTTAATGTTAATAATAATAATAATATTCATTAATCCATTCAGACATTATACAATGTATAGCACAAGTCAAAAACTTAAGTCTAGAGGATGAATATAATTGATAAACAGTATAAAAATATAAATACAATCTAAACTAGCAACAGTTGGCTGAATTTATATGCACAAATTGATATTATTTGGAAAAAATAGAAATTAGATAGTTGATTGGCTCTAATATAGCCACTCTGGGGTCGTAGGACTTGGGTGGGGACCTATATATTGCTGGTAAAATACCTTGTTTCTATTATTTTCATATAATCAAAGTACAATACAAAAATACATAACAGTGAAGAATACAAATTAATGTTTGAAAGCTCATTGAAATATAAATAATAGCAATTGTGACCTTTACAAATCTAAGTAAGTCTCTATCCGAATGAAAAAATTGCAGTATATTTAACTTTTTTAATCTTTCAGAGTTCAGTATCCAAAATTGATGTTTGAAAATCTCATTGAAATATAAATAATAGCAATTGTGACCTTTACAAATCTAAGTAAGTCTCTATCCGAATGAAAAAATTGCAGTATATTTAATTTTTTTTATCTTTCAGAGTTCAGTATCCCAAATTGATGTTTGAAAATCTCATTGAAATATAAATAATAGCAATTGTGACCTTTACAAATCTAAGTAAGTCTCTATCCGAATGAAAAAATTGCAGAATATTTAATTTTTTTTATCTTTCAGAGTGCAGTATCCAAAATTAATGTTTGAAAAGCTCATTGAAATATAAATAATAACAATCCCATTAATAGTAATTGTGACCCTTACATACCTAAGTAAGTACATTCAAATAGAAAATAGTTTTTTTATTCTTTTATCTTTTAGAATGCAGTCTATAAAATTGAAGTTGAAGCCCATTAAATATTAATAGTAATTGTGACCCTTACATACCTAAGTAAGTACATTCAAATAGAAATTAGTTTTTTTTATTCTTTTATCTTTTAGAATGCAGTCTATAAAATTGAAGTTGAAGCCCATTAAATATTAATAGTAATTGTGACCCTTACATACCTAAGTAAGTACATTCAAATAGAAATTAGTTTTTTTTATTCTTTTATCTTTTAGAATGCAGTCTATAAAATTGAAGTTGAAGCCCATTAAATATTAATAGTAATTGTGACCCTTACATACCTAAGTAAGTACATTCAAATAGAAATTAGTTTTTTTTATTCTTTTATCTTTTAGAATGCAGTCTATAAAATTGAAGTTGAAGCCCATTAAATATTAATAGTAATTGTGACCCTTAGTAAGTACATTCAAATAGAATACTTGCATTTATTAATCATAAATTTATTTCAGATTTTCAGTTCGACTACTTGCATTTATTAATCATAAATTTATTTCAGATTCTTAGTTTTAGTACTTGCATTTATTAATCATAAATTTATTTCAGATTTTCAGTTCGAGTACTTGCATTTATTAATCATAAATTTATTTCAGATTTTCAGTTCGAGTACTTGCATTTATTAATCATAAATTTATTTCAGATTCTTAGCTCTAATATACTTGCATGTATTAATCGTAAACTCATTTCTTTAATGTTAACTTTATTGTAAATCATTAAATATTATAAAATCATTTTTGTAAGAAAATAAATTGAATAATTAATAATTATTTCTTTATTTAAAAGTACCTAATTACAGTTATTCACTAAAACAAAAACAAAACAATACACTATGAAAAAACTGCATTGCTTTTTAGCAATGGACAAAAGACATAATAGCAAATAAAATGTGTAACAAACCTACATCAAGAGTCCCATGGACGGGTTAATATGTGAGACATACTGTAAATATTAATTTCTGCAAATGTCTGTGATTCCCAACTATGCAGGCACTATTTTGAATGCACGAATAAAAATCACAAAAAACTGTTATAGTTGAATTGCACATTCTCCATATTACTAATTTTTAACACTGACAACTTCCTTCGAATATGCATAAAAATTGAAGATTTTTTGAACAGCCTCTCGAGAATGGAATTTTTGTTCGTGGAAATATTTTTACCCGTTATAGCTTACACCTTGGAATAGGACATCTCCATTTTTCAACAAATTTTAAAGAATAATAAACATATTAATCATTTAGTGGAAGGTGTGCTTTTGACAATTTGTGATCACCAATTTTAAAGTGAAACATGCCCTACATGAGGTATACGGCATTAATTGAAATACTTTAAACTGAAGAACTGGTTTTAGTTAATACTAATGTACTCATTAAACAAAATTGCAAAACACACGAATAAATTAGCCAACATAACCTAAAATGTCAGATCTAAACAGCTAAACTTTCTTCGTATTCGTAAAACTGGTTGCATACATCGTTCAAAATAAAACCAAAAAGCGCCACTGTCTCAAAGTGTGAGGCGGAAAACGCCTGAACTATGGAAAGAGAAAATCTTACTGGGATATAGGCAACTTACATAAATTTTTTTTTTCTGGAGAGTTAATCTCAAAAATTATAAAGTTTTGCGAATTGGTATTCTCGGAAATTAATTCTGTATCCTTCATTTAGGACATCTCCTTTTCACGTTAAAATTGGTGATCACAAATTGTCAAAACTGTCAAAAACACACCTCCACTAAATGGCTGATATCTTTTTTATTAATCCTTAAAATTGACTCAAAAAAGGAGATGTCCTATTCCAAGGTATAAGCTATAACGGGTATAAATATTTCCACAAACAAAAATTCCGTTCTCGAGATTAACTCTCCAAAAAATCGTCAAATTTTTATGCATATTCAGTATTGCCAACTGAAAACGAGGTCGGCAGTTGCAAGGCCCCTCTTAAATTATACATACCCATAGACCTTTGGGTTCCACATACAGAAACACCAATTAAATTGTAAATTTTAATTATAACGGCAGATATTGCTGCTCCAGTGCAAGTGTTAATCCTATATTTTGTTTAGTTATTTTTATATTATGTTTAGCTATTAATTTACTTGGCTTTATCTATAAAAAAATTTTTTGTGATTCCGCCCGGGCCTAGATTTTCTCTCGACGGCCATGTCTTTAATTCATATTGTAAACACAAACACAACTTTATAGAAAATTCATGTGGACACATCAGATTTTTATTCTAGTGGGGTAGGATGCCTACTCAAGCACTGCGAGTGTGCGAGTACTTGTACTGTACTATTTATTATAATCGTTGATTGAATGCGTAGCAGGAGTTAAGGGTATGCAACATGCAATACGCGCTCTATTATGACTGTTCAGCACGAGAGTAGTTGTTTGTTGGAACGTTGGAACTGGGAACAGGTATATTTTAGAATGAACAGATTGTATCTGTCATTAAATTACGGCTGTTCCAGTTCCACCCATCCCTAGTTGATCACATCGCGCCGGCGGTCAGCCCTGATCTCAATACCCTATCTTGGAATATTGCATATATACATTTTAACATGCCAAACTGGCAAAATGTAATAACAATCAACTTTCTAGGAGGGGAAATAGTGTAACAATAATAATAAACCCACCCTTCCAATTGTACAAAAACAGTATTACTTACCTTTATTTTAATTGTTTGTACACCTCACGTATCTCCAGGATCAATTTTTGACTAATTCACTTGGTTAAATTGTAGCCTTTGTTTACATTTCATGCACAGATAAATATAAAAACTACTTAGAGTAGAGTACGACTTAGTCAAGTCACCCAAGCAGTGTTGCAGTGTCGTACATCTGAAATATCCTATTATTTAATCGACATTATCACATTGGTTGATTAATTCAGTATATAAATAAAAATACCCACCATTGCGTAAAGAAGAACAGCGGTGTTGTGAAGTTTATCTGGGTTTTCCCACAAACAACTGCCCAGTAAACACAAGGATAACCAATGGATGTCCAATGTATATCCAAAACGTACAATATGTACATCCATTGGATGTCGTTTGATGGAAAAGGGATGTCCCATCCAAAAAATAATGTAATGCATTAGATTTTCCCATACGTCTAGCATTATTACTACAATCTACATATAGATAGATCAATCAGCACCATTTTCAATGTATGAACTCATTTACGAAATAAAAATCGATTCTTATAAATAACAATATATATTCAAATATGAAAATGTTTTAAACAACACAGAACATAAAATAAAAGTATTCTAAAATAAATAATTATAAAATATAAATAAATAAAAACACAATCTTTATAACTTTCCCCCGAATTACTATTATTAAAATCACATATATTGGGATCAGACTGAAAGCTCGAAGCAGGTGGTGAAACAAAAGCAGAACTTGATGGAAGGATTTGTGTGTGACTGGTGGAAGATAAGTTTATCTCTCTTCGAGTTCTCTTATAGACTTTGTTTAAGTATTTTTTTCGTACGACGTTTTTCTCCATTCTTACCTGGCGATCAAAACACAAATCTCTTTTCTTTTTTGAAGAACTTATTAACAATGGAAAATGGAACTGAATATTGAATATATTCTAAATCCATTAGAACTTGGAACCAAATAAATAAACTGTCAATTGTCAGTTGTGAAGTTGAAATTATTCCTAGGAATGCCAACAGTAACAATTGGTTTTTATTTTGAAGTTAATTGGTCCATCAGAGGTCCATAATTGATCCATAAGAACATGGACCGGAAAAGGATATCCATTGTATGTCCATGAACGACGTCCACAAGACATCCATTGGACCTCCTTTTCTGGTCCATGTCCATATGGACTTTTGATAGATGTCCATTGGATATCCTTTGTTTATTGGGTGTAAAGCAAATGCGCCATCAGTCATCAGTCAGTCGCACCAGAGCACCGCTGCAAATAATAATAATAGCCGTCACTCCCTCGCACAAGCTGCAGAGCTTCTGGGGTTCACTCGTAAGGGGGTGAATTGCAGAGAGTATATAATTATTACTTCGTGAAGAAAAATACGAAATAGTGCGGCAAGTGGTAAAAAATTCCTTACTCGACAAATTATTGCATGCTATATTCTTTTATAAAGTGACATCTTAGACATTTGTTGTATTAAAAAAACGTTTGATTTACAAGCTGTTAAAAAAAACCCAAAAAACGTATAATTATTTCAGATCCGACAACGTTGTCCATAAACCAAATCCTTGAATAGGGGAAATCCTCATGCAACCCACATTACCATGTTTGATAGTGCTTACGATATGTGTGTTGCCTACTTAGTAGGAGTGGCACTAGTGACAGATGCTCAAATAAAATTTCAGAATAAGGAGATATTTTTTAATCGAATAACGCTGTACATTAAAAGTTAATTTATTTGATGAATGTATTTTATTAGTATATCAATACTAAAAGTACCTCACAAGACTGAAACAGCAACTAGCCACTAATCCAATCGATCGCATGTGGATGAAGACGTGAACATCGTTTCCAAACCTTTATCCTGAAATTATCAATAAACAATCAATATTTTTATCTGATTGTTATAACAGATAGCCTACGACGTCCAGGGATATCCGCTAAATTATTTTTTCACTTACGGATCCATACGGTGAGGGACCGTTTGTATCTTTGACAGGGGTTCTACTCAGTGAACGACGTCTGGAATGTCGTTTCTGTGATTTTTGCTCGTTCGATTTTATTTTTAACGTCATTTCGCTTGCCATGGATGTTTGCGGCTTCGATTTCTGCGAAAAATAAAACAAATTGATGTAAATCAAGTGGGCATAAAACGGGTAATCATAGAAATCAATAAGGGGAGAGATCGAAATACATAAGATATGGTGGCATTTCGAAGATAAGGTCGTTTGACGTGCGGTCAGCGGAGGCTCCAGCCCGGAGATTTGGGGGGGCAAAATCGGCCGTTAGGGTTATATAATTTGGGTTTGCAGTAAAAAAATTAACAAAAAACAAATACTTAGAGTTTTTTAACATTGAACAGGAAATAAAAAAACTTATAAAAAATCAAAATATTTACAAAAACAAACACTAACAGTAGCTTGCTTGCATAAAAATAATTAAATAAATAAAAAATGAGAAACCCCAACCCCCAACCCAAAAGCAGAGCTACATGACAAAATCAAGTCGCCGGGTTTTGCATTTAGAAAACCGGTCAATAATTTTGTCAATGTCAATATCAATGTCCTTATGGACGTGTAACAAGCACAATCCAGTCAAACGTTCCTCAGTCATTCTTGAGCGCAGCCACGTCTTCACTCGACGCAAGGTGGAGAAAGAACGCTCAGCCGATGCAACACTTACAGGGAGAGTGGCAAGAATCTTTAACAGAGATTTTATTGTAGGAAAAAGATCCTCATCGCAAGAGTTTATGTTTGCGATTCAATGGACCATTTGTTAGCCCATAATTCAAGTTCGCCTCTTAGCATCATTTTTAAAATCTTCTTATTTTGATTTAAGGCCGGTGAAAACTATTCTAAAACCCTTTCTAGCTGTTGTTGTTGGGTCTGAAAATCAACACCGTCTTCTGATACATTTTTTGGAATTAAATTCCTGAGTCCGAAACATTGTAGGGTTGAATTTCCAAACCTCTCTTTCATATCTTCGCAGATATTTTCTAATAAGGGAATGTAAATGCACCTTCTAAAATATTCTTCCGGTGTACTGCCGGCAAAATTTTCCCTATTAATTTGCCTTCCCGTTATGCGAGGCACTTTTAGTTCGACACCAACTGCATCAGCTTGTTTGCTAACTCTAGCAAACACCTCAGAGAACACGGAATCACATTCTCTTCTTCTTTTCCCTAAAGTAGAAAGGGTGTTTTGAATAGCATTCGAGGCTCGATTAAGATCCAGAGCAGGTATCTGTAGCAATCTGCTAACCGTAAGGGTAACTTGCAAAATGTCTACCAAACAGAAAGTAGAAACAAGAAACTCAGGAGTGCAAAGTGAATGAAGTAAAGAAGCAGCTTTTGAGGACGTCTGCGTATCTTTCCACGTTGAAATGAGAGTAAGAGCATCTACAATTTCAGTAAAATATGTGCAGAATTGTAGGACTCCGTTATGTCGCTCTGCCCACCTTGTTTCACCTGATAACTGTTTCTTTAATATATTTTTTATAACGAAATTTCTCTTTGCAGACATATTGAAAAATGAAATAACTGATTTCATAATACCAACTGCGTTTCTCACATTCATTACAGTATTGGATTTTGATAAGGAATTATCAAGAGCATGATTATAACAGGGTACTCTGCATGCATTTGTTGCTTGCCGACTTATTTCTTTTACTGCTCCTACTGCTTCAGATGACATAACACTGCAGTTATCTGTCCCAATGCCTACACACAAATTCAGATCAAGTGACAGTTCTTTCATTATCCTCAAAACTATTGTACCTAATGCTTTGCCGGGGTCATCATCAATTCCAATTGTAGATTTGTCATCGTAGGCGTCAATAAATTTCAGGAAATGTTCACGTATTTTATTGTCATAAATATATCTTATGCTGCAAGAGAGTTGTTCTACATGAGAAATGTCTGTGGTCTCATCGAATAAAATGGCGTAGTACCCTGCTTGACGAACTCTTTCGAGTATAATACTAGTTACTTCTTCTTCACAGCACTTAATAATATTATTTTGAGTGTTTTTCCCAATGTAAGTTGGTCTTGACGATGCTGTTGCAAGATGCATCTTCAAAATGTTGTCCCCACTAGCAACTTTTAAGAGCTCTCTAAGTTTCCTTCGTTCAAAGGTCCTGCCTCGTCATCCTCTAGGCCATCATCCCTATGCCCTCTCAAAGGAATGTTTTGCCGTCCCAAAAACATTTACTTTATGGGTCGTAATCTGGCTCTGTTTTCCTCAACTTGTTCAAGTATTTGCTTACTGATTTTGTTTATAACTTCATCCTCAGGAGATTTGTATGTTCTTATAAAATCTTGGCTAACTCAATTGCCCCTACTGCCCCCGCCCCCCCTTTGGAGCCGCCACTGCGTGCGATGACCAGGAAGAAAAATATCTGAATGTGAGAAGGACAGGTCATAGAATGAATGAATATACAAACTGCCTAATAGTACGGTAGATAATACAAAAAATAAGTGGAATATCATCAGCATTTTGGTCGCGGAACTCGCGGATCGTATTACCCTGAACAAAAGTAGCTGTCGGGTGTCTGTATGTTCCAAAAACATACTGTGTTGTTCTATGTTAACGAGGAAATATATGGTTTAAATTTACGAAGATGATCTTACCTCCTGTGCTTTAGAAGAAGCTCGCTTTTTATTATGTTTAATTGGATCTGCAGAAAGTTTTGTTTGACTTATTTTTTTTGAGCTAAAAGTTATAAAAATTGTTAGTTTATATGGTACAGGATTCCTCAGATGTAGCGATTTATTTTAGGCGATTATCCTACATAAAAATCAAGAAAACCATGTTTAAATAACAGAAATACTGACTGATATCCCAAATGAAACTAAACAATCTAAAAACTGTCAATCTTTCACTAATAAGGCTAAAGTGCCATTCACATCCTTTGTTACTGCCAATGCCTTATAAAGAGGATAAATATCTGGGTGCCGCTTTTTTGACACCCCAGTAGAATCAGTGCTAGGATGCGTACGTAGTGTTGGTTCTAAAACTAAATCAACAGCATGCATAATGGGACGTCACGCCTCACAGTGGTCTGGATGCCAAAAAAAAAACGGCAAAACACAAAAAATGAACACTTATAAATTGTATTGCATACAATAGATAACCCTGCAGCCCATGCCACACTGAAACCGGTTTGTAGCCTTCAAGTATTCAGCTGACGACAGGCTGAACCTTTCTTGAGGAAGGTTCGAAGTGATTTCGTGCTCCAAAATATTCGTCTCGCGACAAGTGATAAATTGTCTGTTCCACGCTGCCGATTTCATAACGGTTTAATGGATGATAATGTTGAAGGTATCTAGATCACTCTCTTATAAAGAAATTATTCGAAATATTCGATATTGTATGTTTAGAAGAGTGTTGAGTGTGTACATTCCAAAGACGCGTGTGAATGTCATAACTTAAAATAAAGTATGCGTGCGTGCCCTGGTTTAATTTTGTCGTGTTTTGTCAGCATCCAGCCCACTGTGCGCCTGCATGTTGTAGTTAACAACTCTGCTGAGGTAAAGAGGATGTTGTTTGATAATGCCTCTGCAGAGATGCGATATTTCAACCAAATTTTTTCAGCTAGGTGCCCTTGGGTATCACAATTAAGAAATTATATATTTTGAAAGGGAGACATTTTTTTAAAATATCAAAAAATTTACAACATACACTTGCTGATTCATCTGTGAATCCTGTTGAGGTTTCGACGTTAAATCTTTATGATCTGATTTACGACTAGAAATTGACTGAGATTGTAAACCCATTTCACTTAGAAGTTTTTGGTTTTTTAGTCGTTCTTCGTCTAATTTTTGTTTCGATTCATGAAGTCGATGTTTTTCCAGCTTTACAGCAAATTTCATGGCGGTAACTGAAAAATATAAATTATTAATACTATTGCATGTAAAAATAGGAGGTTAAGGCACCTTTTTGGTGGGCGTGTTTTTGTTTTTTTACCAAATCTTCTTCCAGTATTGCAATTTTTTTTAATAGAGCCAGTTTATTATTCTCATCAGGTTTTAACACTCCAAAACTTTCTCCAACTTGTGCTAAACGATCTGCTGTTGTTTCTGCTAACGTATTATTTAATACTTGCAGTTCGTCTGGGTTTAAGCTCTGAAAAAAAAATAATAATACAGAAGAGGCGACTTTTTTCTGCATGTATAAATTAGAAATATATACATACATACATCCCTACTCAGTATAAAAAAAAATTATTTCTCTCAAAAAACGATTTTAAAGTCATTGAGTTTGAAATTCGCGCGGAAACGCATTTTGCTCGGGTTTCGAATTCGTGACGTCCTATTACCTCTGCCTCTTTAAATTTTAAATGTCACCTCCATCCGTGTTTATTTGTGTTTGTGTGTGGTTTGAGTCTTGTCGTTTCCTAATTGTTAACAGTGTTTATGATTGTTTAGTTGTGGCTTCTAAATAAAAATTGGGATAATTATCGTTAAAATGACCAGTGTTGTTAAAAGGACCATATAAATACTGTTTAGTTCCTCAGTGTATATCAACAAGTTTTAGAACTCCGAAAAAAATATTTGTTTCTTTACTACAGTTACTAAAAAATCAAAACAAAAGCGTAAATAATGTCTGGATGCCATCGGAAGAAAAGAAGATGATTTAGCTGCAAGCACTAGAATGCTATGTCTGTGAAGATCATTTTATTGTAAGTTCATAATTATATCTTTTTACATGGTGTACTTTATATTACAACAACTTTTTTTTGTAGTTTGAAGAAGATATGGTGAATTTTATAAAATACAACTTAGGAGGAGGTAAATTATCACTTTGTGCTCGTACAAAAGCCATAGTATTGAAGAAACAAAAAACACAAAATTATTGTATCTAGTCTTCTTGACAAACTCAAAACAATATAATAAATAAAAATACGCCGAAACTAGTCGCCGCCTAATTTCAATTTGTTCAATAAAGCTGTACTGACTTTGAGAAGTTTTATTTCATAAAAGTAAGGTTAGGTTTTATAAAATGTCACTGTCACAACACAGTCAGAAGTAAACAAAAGTAAATGACAATAGGTACTACTACGTCACAGCCGATTCGGAAATATCCGGATTATTCAAATTTAATTGATTTTTAATTCGAAAATTAAACGTAAATAGTGATTTTTTAAATATTCCTGGTAAATTGTGGACCCTCTATTAGCATAATTTATATTATAAGATGGTTATTAGAAGATTATCTCACAGGCGCCTCTAGCGTATTGAAAGCTACATCATCACAGAATGACCTTTAGGGACATTGGGAAAAAGTTTGGCACAGCAAAATGTAGTACATCTTAAGGAAAAATAATTCGAAGCATTTCTTGATGTATTGCAAATCGTATACAAATCTAATGCTTATATGATTATAATTTTGCTTAGAAAATATTCTAAACAGATGAAAGAAAGTAAATAATGGAATTTTAATGGCAGGACTGTTCTCAACGAGCCTGTATGTTTGTAGAATTTAGCGTGAAATGTCTACACAAAGTGGTAATTTTGGATGTGCAGAATAGATCGAACATACTGTATATTTACTTACTTCTAATCCTTCCTCAGCTAACTTTTTCATAGCATAATTAAAATTTGGTTTACAAGCACACGATGGTTTGCCAAAGAATATCATTTCTTTTTCTGATATCGTTGTAATGTAAATCTTTTCACCGTTCTCGTCATAGGTCGATTCTTTTTCCTAAAAATACCAATAATTAAATAGTGGCATCTAGAAAAAATCAAATTTAAATGGCGTGCTGAGTTTGTTTAGTTAAGCGTAAAATAACGAAACAAGTAAAACAAATTAAAGCTACTAGGGCAAAGACTGCGAAGATTGGTAAGATTTAACTAAATCCTAACCACTTTATGAAGATGCATTTTTTTTTTAAAAAAAAATATTTGTTAACTGCTATCTGATATTTAGAATCAAGCAGTGAATGGCTGAGTGAAAAATATTGCGTAGGGTAAATAATTTATTTAATATACTTGCCATCATTTGTTTCTGTAGTTTGGTGTTCATTTCAATAATTTCCTAAAATAAAAATTTCTTCTATACAGGGTGGTCCTTAAATAATTGTACATAATAGTATGGTAGATTCCTCACTTTAAAATATTACGATTTGAACCAACTTGTTCTAATAAAATGTTGCTAATAAGGAATATACAGGGTTAACTTTAGTGTTTTTGGATATGAATACTAAAAGATTTGGAACTGGGGGTTTTTGGGAACGAGAAATCATAATCTGGTACTTAATGTAATTTGTAGAGGGCGCGTGAAACTTTTTTGCTCTTTAAGTTAGCACTATTTTTGTAAAAAATATTAAATCCACGTTATTTTAGTAGAAAAGAAGTATACTTGTTATTAACCTTAAAACTTAACGGTTTACGAGATAATCGCCTTTTAGAGATCAGCTGCATGAATACAATGGTCTGTAAAAAATTTTCTGGCCTTGTCACCATTCTTGCTGATTCTTATGTAAAATGACCTCCTGAATCCGAATGTGGCCTTAGCTTTCCACATCACCCACCGTTTTCGGGGGGCGGCCCCCCACATAATATGGAGGAATAGAAAAAAACGGTGGGTGATAGGGGAAAACTGAGGTGATATTCGGATTCAGGAGGTCATTTTACATAAGAATCAGCAAGAATGGTGTCAGAGCCAGAAAAAAAAAATTTTTTGCCGACCAGTGTCATGCTGATCCCTAAAATGCGATTATCTCGTAAACCATTAAGTTTCAAGGTTAATAACAAATATCCTTTTTTTCTACTACAACGTGGATTTAATATTCTTTTACAAAAATAGCGCTAACTTAAAGAGCAAAAAAGTTTATCGCACGTAGGTACCAGATTATGATTTCTCCTGCCCAAAAACCCCCAGTTCCAAATTTGTATGTATACATATCCAAAAACGCTAAAGTTATTGCAAAAAATAAATCTTAAAATTTAACATTTAACACCCTGTATATTCCTTATTAGCTGCATTTTATTAGAGCAAGTTGGTTCAAATCGAAATATTTTAAAGTGAGGAATCTATCATACTTCTATGTACAATTACTTAGGGACCACCCTGTATATAAGGTAATTAAGGTATACAACTTTGCTAGTATAGTTCTTCCATTTTCAATTGCAGAAATATAAAAACAAAATTCCCAGATGTGTCGGTAAGTTGCTTTGATCGGCTTGTAGATGTGCCGAAGGAACTTGCTTTTATATTTCTGCAATTGAAAATGGAAGAACTATACCAGAAATCGACAGCACTTTGAATAAAAAATTTATAACCATATTTTTACAATAAAGCGTCGAATTTCGAAAAAAAAACGGTGGAAGCAAAGTTGTATAACTAAGTGGTTCACAGTTAATGCAAGATAGTGGGATAGATTAAGTATGTAGATTTTTTTAACTCATGCAGGAAAAGTACTATCGTTGCGCCCGCCTTTTCAGGTGTAAAATGGCTGTTTGGCTTTTTAATTAGCTCACGCAAAATTTGTGACGTTTAAGTGACAGATAAATTGAAAAATTAAAATTAGTAATTTCCAACAATGAGTTTCAATTCTGTGGTGATACCGGAGACTGATCATCATCTTATCGCCGCATTCGTAAAAAAAATAGTATCTGCAACTAGTGCGGCATTGTCGCTTGCCCACTCGTGCGCTAAACATCGCTCTCGTTGGCAATCGACAACTTTGCGCACTCGTCGCACAATATACTATTATCGAACAATCAGTTTTCGAACAATTATTGTTCGGTCAATGTGATATTTGAACAACTGGATTTTCGAACAATTTGTTTTTGAACAATTGCTTTTGAACAATAAGGCTTAGTAATGAAAATTTTTTATTGCCCCATATGAAACTGTATGACCAGTGGAATGCATTTCCAAAATTTTTCCGCTTCATTATTAAAGGGGGCGTGGGAAATTAAATTTAAATTTATGAATCCTGACGTATTATGAACCGTGACGTGGACCAATGAAATAATTCCAGTTGCCACATTTCTATAGTTTTTTCCCGTTGGCATCATCTTTTTTTAATTAATAGAAAGAGCGAAATAGATACTTCAAGAGTAATCGTTGCTAACACTAGACTTCTTTTAACAGAAAGATACGACTATTAATCATATTTGTGGATTCCCGAAAAGGAAGCGTTATATGATGTTACTCTGAATTTATAGTTGTAGGCAAAAAACCAAAGAAAGTTTATAAAATATTACTTAAAATGTTCTTATTAATTTAATAGGTATCAGAGATAAAAAATAATGTCCATTGTGCCCTATTAACGTGTGCAATTATGTATTATAATTAAAGGAAAGAGATTTTATGGTTAAAAAATTTCGAATGCAAATTTTAAGAGTTATTAGCATTGTAAAACCAAGGATTAGCGCGAGGCAAGAAAACGTACCTGAGCGCGAGACTAGGCCGCGTGACGTCAGTAACCCATACGAACTTCGATATGGACGCATCACAGCATCAAAATTATATGACGCGAGTGTTGGTAAAACAGTTTCGTGTTCTTTAGTGAACGAAATCATGGGTGTCTAGAACGGGCTACTGACGTCACGCGGCCTAGTCTCGCGCACAGGTACGTTTTTTAGTCTCTCGCTGATCCTTGGTTTTATAATGCTTATAGCGGACGTAAATCTTAACATTTGCACTCGGAAATTTTTGTCATCATTTTTTAATTATAAAATCTTTCGATTTTAGTTGAAATAAACAAATTACGAAAAACGGGTAATTATATCTTGAGATATTTTTACCTGGAAACGCTAAATCTCCTTCTTTATCGTTTTTGCATAAATTCATTTAGAATTCCCGACCTAGTGGTAAGCCTCATTGTCCGTAACCAGTAGATAAAGCTTTTTCTCCACGGCCACTACTGAATGTAGTTATTCTGAAACCACTTATAATAACAGAAAAGAAACATTCTCGCTCTTGAGATTGAAAGAAAATTCTGAAACTTTTGTCTCTTATGTATTTTATATGTATTACATTCTATCTCTAGAGCTAGAATCTGTATTCCGTGATTGTTTACAAAAATAAGGTTTGCCATGAATGTCAAATTAACTGTCAGTATTAGTTGACGTGGTCTTAATATTGGTTTGTAAAAACTTTTAATTTATTAAAAAGGAGAAGAAAATCAAACGATTCAGATGTAGAATTTGAAAATACTCCTCCAGAAATAAAAAAATTGCCGATAATATAACTCAAAATTTGCTACCGCAAAAACCCAAGCTTGAATAAAAAAATACTACCTACACAATGTTGAGAGATGGAGGTTTCATTTTACTATATTTAATTTCTACATTCTGTGGCCGTGGAGAAAGTACAGTCTTACTCTGTTGGAATGAAAATCCGACACTCGTGGTTCCTCACGCTCGCATTCGCTCGCGTTCGGAATCCTCCACACGTGTCGAATTCTCATTCCAACCTTGTTACAGAATATACTATTCTATGACTACTATAGAATATTTTTCTCACAATGTAATGTATTCCTTGTGCCGTGGAATAAGTTCACTAATTCCACAGAAATGTTACTTATTCCATAGCATTTATTAAAAAATTATAATGTGCAGCAACTCGTGTGATTACGACACTCGCAACACTCATGAGAAAAGTCCAATTTTCCTCACTTTTTGCACAATATTCTATTAAAATCTTCTGATAGCTTGGCAACTATGCCATTCATTATATCCCAGTGACAAGATTAATTTAACCACCTGTAGATAATTGTGTCACCTGAGTATATTCTTTAAAACTTACCTTATTTTTGAACTCCAATTGTTTATCGAGAAAATCAATCTTTTCATTCAGGTCGTGGATTTTCTCGTCGAGCGCCTTGTTTTTTATTTGTTCCTCTTTGTATTTCCTCCTTTCGCTATTTATGAGCCCTTCTACTTGGTCAACTTTGCATTTGATATCTTTACTTTTTCGTTTTTGTTCCACCAATAAGTTTTTAAGTTTATCCCGCTCATTATTCGCCTCTAGCAGTTTTTTTTCGACATCATTAAACGCATCTTTTAGTATTTTAGTTTCGTTTTCGTGTTTTTTATTTAAAACTCGAATAAGTTCAGCATGAGCTTCTTTGAGCTTTGCAATTTCGTCCATGTATTTTTGTAAAAGAATTTTCATTTCTTTTTCAGATTTATGACTATCGATTTTGACGTTGCAATCTTTTAGCTTGATATTCGTTTTTTCCAAATCCGCTATCCTCTCTTTTAATATCATGGAATCTTCTTTCAGCTTGTTGATATCAATCGATTTATTTTTAACATCTTCAAGTGTGTTTTTTAATTTTATTTTTAAGTTTTTGTGTTCGATTTCCATCTGTTTAAGCATGTCGCTTAATGCTGAACTGTCCTCAACAATTTCTGGTTCTAATCCTTGTTTTAGCTTGAAATTTGTCGATTCCAAATCGGCTATTAGATTTTTTATGTGAATTTCGTTTTCCTTGGCTTTGTTAAGATCAACCAAAAGCTGATTTCGCTCATCCTTAAGTATATTTACCTCGTTTTTTAATTTTTCTGCTACATTTTCCAATTCATGTATTTTATCTTTGAAACTTTTATTTTCTATTTCATTTTCTGTTTTGGTTTTGTTATTTTGGTTAAATTCTATAACAGTACTTGTCAATTTATCGATTTCATATTCAAGATCGTAAATTTGTTGCTTTTGCTTGGAATTATGAGAACGAAGTTGTAAAGCTACTTCATTACTAGATTTTATTTCTTTCAGAGCCGCATCTAAGTCGTTTTTTAATGAAACTAATTTTTTCTCCAACTCACAAATTTTTTCTTTTTGTCTCAAACTATCGAAAAGTTCACTTCTTAACTTTTCTACTTCATGTTCCAATTGATTATTTGTATCTTTCATTACTGAGTTTTGTTCTTCTAATTTTTCAACTAAATTATTGTTTTTTAGTTCTTCTTTTTCGATTTTTAACATCGCTATTTCTTGTTTGTTTGCATTTTGTGATTCGGCGGATTTTTTCACTTCGTTTAGAGCGTTATTTAGATCTGTTTTCAATGTTTTGCATTCAGTTTCCATTTGAATAAGTTTTTCTATTTCGTCTGACTTAATTTCTCTTTTTACTCGAGTTTTTTCGCTTTCTAATTCTTTTTCCAATATCTCGTTTCTTTCCCTCACGCAATTTATTATGTTTTTCAACTTTTTATTTTCTTCTTCAACTTGTTCTATTTCGTTTATGAGTTTTTCTTCATTCGCTTTATAGTTGTCCGATTCCGATAACGTTTTCTTAAAATCCCCTCTTGCTTCTTCGTACTGTCTTCTTAATTTTTCATTTTCGTTTTCCATTTCGTTTATACTTTTTTTTAAATTCATATTATCATTTTGGATTTGTGATAAATGTTTATATTCTTCCAGAAGTTTCTTATTACTTTCTTCAAGTTGTGATGATTTTTGTATCCAAATTTCAATCTCGTTTTTAGCGGATTCTACGTTATTTTTTAGTTTTTCATTTTCCATACGCAAATTACCCATTTCTGATTGTAGCGTTATAATTTTGCGATTAAATTTTTCAAATATCGTCGATATGTCTTTCTTCAGTTTTACGTTTTCGGATTCCAGTTGAACTAAATGTTCTAGACGTTGATTTAAAACAGTTTCGTGATATTTTAACTTTAACAATTCTTCGTTTATTATTTTTTTATCCTCCAGTGTCTCGTTCAGATTATTATTGAGGTTTTTATTTTCGGATTTCAATAAGGATATTTTATTATTGGCTTCAGTTAAATTGTCCGTTATTCTATTAATTTCTTCAGTAAATTTAGAATTTTCGTCATTCAAATCGTTTATATTATCATTCCCGCCTTTGTTGTGTTCGTTTTCTTTTTGAAGAATTGCCAAATTCTCTAATAATTGAGCTATTTCTTTATTACTTATTTCTAAATCTGTCTTCAATTTGTTATTTTCAGTTTCGTGTCTCATTAGTGTCTCTTCTAGAACTTGAACTTGCTTATCCCTTAATGAAAATGATATTTTTAGCTTCGATAATTCATCGTCGCTCTCCCTATTCGCTTCTTTAAGCATATTATTTTCTTTTATCGCCTGATTTAACCTTTCATTCGCATCACACGCAATAGAATTTCCTAACTCATTCTTTAATTTCGCTGAAATTATTCTAAATTTATCGAGTGCGTTGATTAAATCTTGGGTTTGTATTTGATAAATCACATTTTCTTCTGTTTCTCTTTGATCGTGCTTCTTTGCTTCTTTTAATTCTTTTTTCAATTTCTCGCACTCGTTTTGAATTCTTAAGAGTTCTTGTTTCAAAGTGTCACTGTCGTTTAAAAGAGCGGAAATTGTAGTGGAAGCTTTCTTGTATTCGTTAGCGTTATTTTGCAATTCGCCTTCTGATTTGAGCTTATCAACGATATGGTCTTCCTTTAATTCAGTATTCTCTTTTTGTAACTCCACGTTATCTCGCTGAATCGTCTCAATCTTCTCCTTTTGTGATTGGATTTCGTCAATTTTTTGTAGAATCGCTTCGTTTAATTTTGAATTTTTATCTTCAATTATGCAAATTGTTTGTATGAGCTTCGTTATCTCCGCATTCAACATTGCGACTGGGTCATTAATTTTCAAGTTACTCAGAGTGAATTGAGTCATTTCCGCTCTTTTTTCTGCATCTGTCAAACGTATAGTTAAATCTTCAATAACATTTTTAAAATTCACTTTTGGTGGTTTAATAATTTCTGGCATTTTTTCTAATTTATTTAACTGATTTTCTAAGGCATCGCTGATTGATCGGAGTGCATCTTTGTCACGGTCAACAGGAAGCTCAGGAGGTAATGGTGAAGTTTTAATTTTTTCAACTAACATGGAGATTTCTTCATATTGAGTGTCGATTTTTTCTGTCATTTTTTCGTTTTCCAACTGAAGAGATTTAACTAACTTCGGATCAGCGGATTCTTTTTGAGCTTTAGTTAATATTTCTCTTAATCGCATGTTTTCCTCCTCCAATTTTTCCAACCTATTTATTTCCTCTTTTAGTCCTTTATTTTCATTTTCCAAATAATCTAAATCGCCTTCTATTATAGAATTTTTACACGAATTAGCAACTATATTGCTAGCCAGTAAGTTTTCTAATTCATCTTTTTGATTCCGAAGTTCTTTAATACGTTTTTGGAGTTTATTGCTTTCATTTTCTAAACTCGAGCACTTCTCTTTATAATCTTTAAGATGTTCAACTAAATCTTTAATTTGACCCTTAGCAACTTCTTGTACCTCCGTGGAATGTTGGCGTAAAGCGCTATTTTCAGCTGTTGCTCTGTCCAATTTATCCTGTAGTTGTACAAACGTTTCATTAGCAGTGGATAATTCCTTTTCTAGAATTTGAAGCCGCTCAGCTAAAATTTTGCATCGTTCACAATCAACTGATCGTGCCGATTCAAATGCTTCGCCTTCTTCATCTTTTTGTTCGTTTTGGATACTCTCGAAAACTAGAAGTAAAGATTCTGATTCAATGGAAGTGAAAGCATCTTCAGTGGTTTGCATGGTTTTCGATGCAGTAAGGAGTTGAGTATCTACCTTTACTTCAGGTTGTCCGACCCTCGAGGTAAATTTGAAGGGGATATTTGAACCAGTTGAATGGTCTTGTTTTTCGATAAGTGTAGTATGTTGACGTTTTTCGGCAAGTTTTGCTTTTCTTGTAGCGCGAATACATCTACGCTTTCTGTTTCCACTATTAACAATACTTTCATTAGTAAAAGAGCATCCTACAGTGTAAGTACCCTTATTACAGCTATTACAATTTTTCTGATATTTTAGCTTGCTTTTAAAGTTATCCCAATCTTTGTACTGTTTTTCTAATTCACGCGCAATTTTTTGTATAGCTTCCTTCGATTGCATCAATAACTTCTGAAAATTCGCATTTCCAGCTATTTTACCCATTCTTGTAAGTTTTTCGTGGAAGGCAATACTATGAACATTGGCGGCTGTTATAGTTATCAAAGCTGGTTCATCTGTTTCGGTTTCCATATCTCTTTGAGCGGCGGTGGGTTGAAAATTAACTTTTTGAAACTCATCTAGAATACTCTCGTGGTCTTTTAAAACTTCCTTTAGTGTAACTAGCGAATTCTCTTTTTCTTTAACGTTGGTTACTAAATAGTTATTTTCCTTGATTAAATCGTTTACTTGTTTAGTTAGATTTTCGTTATCCTTAAGTAATGTCGCTATATGATCATTCAAAACTTTTAGCTCTTGTTCAGATTTCTGAACTTGCTTTTCTAATTTATCATTTTGAGTTTTTATATCTACGGTTTCTGAGCTTAAACCTTGGATGGAGTCGCACAGTTCGTTTTGTAACGTGGATAATTTTTTTTCTGCAGATACAATCAAACATTCCTTTTGTTCCAGCTCGGCTCTCAAATTTGTAATTACTTCTTTAAGTTTTTCCTGAAATAAAAATAAAATGTTTATAGTTTATTTATTTAACTTAATATCTATATCCCTACTTCCTGTAATCTCGAAACTGTATGAAAAAATATTACTAAAAAGACTAAAACCTATTATAGAAGAAAAGAAAATAATTCCATCGCACCAGTTTGGATTTAGAGAAAACCATTCAACTATAGACCAAGTCCATAGAATTACTAATATCATCGAAAAAACCTTAGAAGAAAAAAATTAGCTCTACTGTCTTCCTTGATGTAGCGTAAGCTTTCGAAAGAGTTTGGCATGAAGGACTCAAACACAAAATGAATCGATTATTGCCAAAACAGTATTCAGAATTATTAGCATCATATATATCAGAAATATACTTTAGGATTAAACAGGAAGAAGCATACTCAAAAATTGAAGAAATTAAGGCAGGAGTACCACAAGAAAGTGTATTAGGGCCTATTATCCACTAGTAATATTCCTGAATTAGAGCCAAATTCAATTGTCACCTTTGTAGATCACACCGCTATCGTGGCAGTAGGGAAACCCACGAAGAGACTGCAAGAAAACTACAAACATCATTAGATATAATTAATAATTGGACCAATCTTGGAGAATCAAATTAATGAAAATAAATCGGTACATGATAAATATACAAACAAAAACAATGAGTATATACCAGTCAGAATAAATAATACCCAGATCCCTTATGCTATAACATAAAATTCAGAAAAATGTATTGGTTGCTTGGAAGAAATTCTACTCTGTCATTATATAACAAAATATTGTTATACAAACAAATTTTGAAACCGGTATGGACATGTGACATCCAGCTTTGGGGCTGTGCCAGTCATTTACAAACAAACAAAGCCTTTAAAGCCCAGTTGCCACAGGATACTGACCAAAAGCTCGCACAAAATGTGATACAAATATTCAAGCGAGGCGTTCGGGAAAAAACTAAAGTATGTTTGCCTAAAATTTACGCTAAGAAAAAAAAGAAAGCATTTTAAAGAGGAGACTTTCTCAGGAAGGCTTTGGTTTTTAATTTTTTTTGTTTTCTCATAGAAAATTTGACCGGAAGTTATAATCTCTAAAATTCTCAATGATTTTTATAAAACTGATTAATAGAAGCATGGCAAAAAATATGCTTGTACATTTATCAACATTATATTTTTACTTCTGATGTATAAATAATTAAAATGATAAACATTGTCTCTGTTTAATAAAACTTTATCATTATCATTATCATTTTTTTACATCATTCATTCAACGCAATTTTTATTTTCAAAATAATGTTTATTTATTTAAATTATTTAAAAAAAATTAATTTCACTTTTGAAAATAAAAATTGCGTCGAATGATAATTTTAAAACATACTACTACTAACGTTTTATGAAACTAACGGTAAATCTTTCCTAAGGGGTGGATCAAATAATTCACTTACCTGCTGTTCATCTCTTGTTTCAGCCAGCAAATCGATGTGACTAACCAACCTTTTTATCTCCGCCTCTTGCTCAGTTATACACGCTTGTAAATCATATACTTGACTTTCAAAACTATCTCTCTCTTTCTCGATAACCTTAGCCTTATCAACCTGCGTTCTCAAAATATCACACTCGCTTTCTAAACCTATTAGAGTTTCATATTTAGATTTAAATATATCTCGTTCGGCTTTGAGTATATCCAAACATTTCATTTGTTTCTTCATATGCTCGAAATCATCCTGCATTCTAACCAATTCATCCAAATTGTGTTTTAAGTGATCCCTTTCGGCTATGAGTCTTTCTCTTTCTTTGGAAGCTGATTTTAAGTTTTCCATTTCATGTTCCCTACAAACCAATTTAGATCGTAATGCGTCTCCTTCAGCTTTTTGATTGATGACTTCTATTTCTGCGATGGAGCACCTTCCTCTTAGTACATCTACTTCATCTTCAGCCATTTTCTTTTCTTTGACTGTTTTTCTTAAATCGTCTTCTAGTTGCTCTACTCTTAGCGATTTTGCTCTAAATTTGATAACTTCTTCATCCAATCCGCGTAGCTGCTCAACGCGTTTGCTCAAACGGTCTCGATCCTGCAGCACTTCATCCAATAATAACGATCTTTGTTTGAAAACCTCAACGTCTTCTATTGTGTAATTATAACAACGCAATCGAGTGCTTAGAGCTTCCATTTTATTTCTGAAATGATCTCGCTCTTGTATTGTTTCTTCTAGACATTTGAACTTATATTTTAAATCAATGTAAGCGGTATCTAAATTATCAATTCCAAGTTCATTAAATAACTCTTCGAATTTATATAGCTTTTCTTTTAACTGAAAATTCTCTTCGTGAGCAGCGGCAAGCTGATCGGATAATTTTTTTTTAAATTGCATTTCTCTCGTGATGATTTTAGCTTTCACTTTGGGCGTTAGGCTGCATGTACTAAGGCTGCATGTGCTAAGGCTGTCTGTTTCTCTTTCAGTTCCACAAGCAGAATCTTCATGCTGGATTCCTAGTTTCATCAACTTCTCTTTCTACAACAGAAAATATATTTTTTTACGTAGATAAAACGAATATGTAAGTATAGTGGTGGAGAGTATAGCGATGACAACATACAGAATAATGACCAGAGAAGGATCCACTAAACGCAGATTTCGACTCCTTCCTGGAAATCACCAAATCTGGTATATGCCTCAATATGAGATAACAAAGAAGTTTAGCTTTCAAAGCGAATGGGACAAAGAGACCATCCCAAAACTCAAGAGAAGTGCCAATAAATGTTGCACAGTTGATTTCAGAACAACAGAAGGAACATGAATAGGAGTATATGGGCCAGGAACAAATATTCCAAAAGTCTAGGCAATTCTCCCAGCATCATGTCAGACAGTGAAGCAGCCATTAATGCTCTGAACTCCCACGTAATCAACTCCAAGATCTGAAACACCATTTCTGAGACCTGAACCCTTCTGCGGCATAAGCACCACAATACTTGATGAACTTGAAAAAGAAGTAAATAACAAAAAATCCCAATACTGGATAGGACTACAAGGAATGAGGCAGGCTAAGACACTACTGGGAAACTATACCAAGACGAGATTAGACGACTGCACCAGTAAAAGTAAAAACAAGTTCAGAATACTAACGAGAATTCTAACAGGGCACTGCCGGTTGAGAGGGCACCTAAGGAAACTCTGATTGGTAGAGGAAGAAGAATGCGCATATTGTGAGGAAGAGGACGAAACCTCTATTCACATTCTCTCAGAATCCATAACCCTGCAAATTCCAAGGGTACGATAGGACTGGAGGAACTGCTCTAATCGTTGAGACATACTTAACGAATGGGCAGCAGAAGGGAGTACAATAGATCTTATATGTCGCAGTGTATCGACACCCCAACAGATAGATAGATAGAACTCTGATGATAGTGATGCATGAACTTTAATTGTAATTAATACCTATGACCAAATATTTCTTGCATGTCTTAAACTTGTTAAAAATACCCAAAATTTTATATTAACTAGTACCTATATATCTCATATAGCACTGGAGTTGTGATTGCCAGTTTATATCAGAGACAAAATAGATGATGGCGTTAACATTTAAAAAAATAAATAACGTTAAATAAAACAGGCACCTTTAATTGATTTAGTTCTTCCTGAGATCTCTCTAATTTCTTTTTTAATTCATCACATTCTTCCGCCACATTTTTGATACTTTCAAGTTTCTCTAAAGCAGCAGAAGCAGACCTAGTCTGCTCTATACAGTAGGATTCTTTTGCCTGAAAAATAGAAGTATTTGAAATATAGGAGTAAAAGTTTTTGCATTATTTTTTACAATTTGAGCCCTAAAAAGTGCAGACATTTTTTGACCACTTTGACATGTTGACAGCTTAAAATTTTTCTGTCGGCATTCAATATTTACTTATATACTGAGTGATAACATTAATTTTGTTTCGAATCATTTGATTGGTGGATTCAGAGATTTATTGCTTTCATTTTGAGCTTTTTTTATTCAGGAAAAATCGTTTTTGCGAACTTTGAGAATTTTTTAGGCAATTTCGCCAACTAGGATCGAGTTTAACGAAATACAGACTGATATTTTTTTTCTCTATACGACCCTATTTTTATTTGTCTGGTTGAAATTTTGTCAAATTTAACATTTAGTCCAAGACCTGGACTAGGGTCCTGTGGGAAAGTTTGAGTATGGAGAATTGTTCTTCAGAAATGTTTATTAGGTATCCCAGTAAGTGTTTTGGACTTGGGTGGACATCCACCACCCCGTACATTTTCCAGCTATGACATCAAAGATGGCCTCCGCCGGAACACAGACATTCTCATATTTCAGGCAATACTTGACCGATTTGCATGAAACTTAGGTCAGTTTGTTGTAAATATTATTTTTAAGGTGAATAGAAATCTGTTTTAACTGCTACTATAAATAAATAAACAACAGTTTCGTTAATTATATCATAATCTTTATAACTTAATAAAAACATAAGTATCATGAATGCACACAGATATTGTATTGAAATATTATAATTGTTAGAACTACACGATATCACATAAAAATGACTTAACGCCGAAACATGGTTTTTTACAGGTTGGCTCTAATCCCTTACTGCCACACTTGCAGAAGGAGCAACAGTTGCAAGCACCAACAAAATCAGTGGGATATTTGTGTAAGTGTTTTTGGAGCAGATATAATGCGTGGATGGCTGGAAGCAACGAGCATAAATTTTGGCCCGTTTTTGTGTGCATATCATGAACAGACAAAAGTCGCGTGGAATCACCAGCTCCAATGCGCACTCAAAGTTCTTGAACACCAAGTTCATGAAGAGTAGCCCAGTGAAACAAAGCTAACACCATTATATCAGTGTCCGCACTAACGAGAACAACTTTAATGAATCAGCATTCTGAAGTCTGCTTCCTCTACTGACATACAATTTAATTCTGGATGGTTCACTTGTCTTCCACCTTGCACCGATGTACAATTGAAGGTGACCTCATTTTCTTCACCACCAGAAAAAGCACTAAACGTGTGGTTGGTAGTAGATGGTGTTTCAGTTAGAGAAGCTATCAGTGTATTGGCAATGAACAATTGTAAATTCAACTTGTTCCTTGGAGACCCCAGAAACTGCTGAGTTTGATGACTTCATAGCTGGAAAATGTACGGGGTAGCGGATGTCCACCCAAGTCCAAAACACTTACTAGGACACCTATTAAACATTCCTGAAGAAAAATTCAAACTCAAACTTTCCTACAGGACCTTAATGCAAGTCCAGGACTAATTGGGCCGTGACAAGTTGATTGGACTATAAAGTCACCACCAGATATTTTCGAAACGAGTTGAGATGACGATAACTATATAAAAACAGTGCGTTTTAAAATAAGAGCTTCTATAACTCTTTGCTCCAAATCATATAATGAACGTGGTTGTGTTTTCAAAAACTGTTCAGCACAAAATAAAGTTACTTATTTTAAGAGTGAAAAATAAATATAATAATTCGATTTTTATTCAATTCTTACCTCTAGAGCATCTTTTAGAGCAATTATCTCAGCATTTTTGTGAATAAGTATAAAAGATAGATCATCGTCAATATCGTTTGACCATGAACGTGTAACTTTGATATTGATGTTATCCAATGTATCCTTAAACAACCGGTATACATCAATACAATCATCTGTACCACAGCGTTTTTCCTCAAAAATTTTTACCCCTATTTTCTGTTTTATCACAGGAAATTCTAAAGATTTTAAATGTTTTCTAATTGTAACAAGATCAAGTTGACTTTTAACGGTTCTGGGTAACTCAAATTGTCCTCGATTTAAACAAATGGTGCTTCGAGAACGTCTATATGAGTGAGTTCTTTGTTGGATATAATTTTGAGCTAAAACTCTTTTTAAATAAGAAGTAAATTCCATTAGCTGTTCTGTTTGACATCCTTGATCTTTTAAATCAGTATTAATTTGTTTTTCAGTTTGGGCTAGATGTTCTTTTGATATTATCCCTAATTGTTCTTCAGTATATGTGATAACTGAATCTATAAGGAATGTCAGGAATATCAGGAATATGGGAGATATGGGAGTATGGGGTATATCGGAAATATCAGTAATATCAGGAATACCTGAATTATCAGGAATAACAGGAAGTGGTTGTGACTCTTCTCTACTGGAAAGAAGCAGTGGCTGATCAAAATCATAAGTATTTTCTCTAATTGACTCGTTTTTATCATTAATACAAAGATCAGATTTAGAAAATACTATTACTATATCTGAGATTTTTTCTTCATGAACAAAGAGTAATTCAGTTGAAACGGGAACATCCGTGCCCGCGAAATAACCTTCTGGGATAATTTTTGGGCTTAGTGGGTTGGATAATATAACAACGCCTTCTATGATTGCTTTATGTGTAACATTTTCAACGAGTGCTTCACAACTGACACCTGGATATGCTACTTCAACACTGATATCTGTACATGATACTTCAACATTGACTAGAGAAGATGGTGTCGAATTATAGATAGTTCGTTCTGTTTTCATGTCAACCCAGTCTCCTTCAAAGATTTTTATAATTTCGTCTCGACCTTCATCTAAAAGAACATTTAAGTTGTACTACTTCTCCTAAAGAAACGGCTGGAAGGATGAAGGTGATACTCTAATAAGAAAAAGTATAATTGTAATGAAGGATGACCCATGTGGTTTCAACATTCATCCACAATGAAGTTTTTGAAAGCTTTGGATTAAATTTAGTGAGAGAAATCATAACAAGTATTATATAGTGTCAGATAACACATCGACTCACCTGTCTGTTCCTTACATCCTGTGATATCTTCATCTAGAAATGATAATTCGCCAAAATTTCTTTCAAGATTACTTTTCTAAAATTATTAAATATTGGATAACTTTATTCTTTAATATTAACAACCAGAAAACTACAACGAAGGTGAAATTTTTTGAACCATAAAAATTCCAAAAAAGGACCATGGGCGTAACAAAACTGCCTAAGGATGTGAAATAAAATCACACTTGTTCCCAAGAACAAGGACATTAAAAATGACCTACACTGCACCAGCGTCTGGACTTCAACAACTACTCATTGGGCTATATTATGCCCCCCCCCCCCCAGGTATTGAATTACGAAAGTCCAGACGTGGTTTGGTGTCCGACCAAGTCGGGGCTTTAAAACAAAAAATTCGATTTTGTTATTAAAGGAGCTTGCCATTCTTAGACCGGTTTCGGTATTATTGTACCTCATCAGTAAGAAGCAGGCTAGCTCGACATCCTATCTCTGAAGGATGTCTGAAAATGAATTCGACTCGCCTCGTTCTTGATAAAAGTCTTTGAGTTAGACCACGTATATCACGAACGAGGAGAGCCTAACGCCATCTTTACTTTAATAACAAAATCAAAGCTTGCAAAACTAAAGAAAACTACAACGAAGGTGAAATTTTTTGAACCATAAATATTCCAAAAAAGGACCATGGGCGTAACAAAACTGCCTAAGGATGTGAAATAAAATCACACTTGTTCCCAAAAAAATGTCCTACACTGCACCAGCGTCTGGACTTCAGCAACTACTCCTTGGGCTATATGCCCCACCAGGTATTGAATTACGAAAGTCCAGACGTGGTGAATCGAATTCATTTTCAGACATCCTTTAGGGATAGGATGTCGAGCTAGACTGCTTCTTACTGATGAGGTACAATAATATCGAAACCGTTCTAAGAATGGCAAGCTCCTTTAATAACAAAATCGAAGTTTTTGGTTTAAAGCCCCGACTTGGTCGGGCACCAAACCACGTCTGGATTTTCATAACTCAATACCTGGTGGGGCATATAGCCCCAAGGAGTAGTTGTTGAAGTCCAGACGCTGGTGCAGTGTAGGACATTTTTAATGTCCGTGTTCTTTGGAACAAGTGTGATTTTATTTCATATCCTTAGGCAACAGCTAGAAAGTTTTGTTTACGGAAAGTATTACAAAAAGTTTATTCATCTCAAGGCTTATAAACACTACTGCCTATTTGTAAACAGCATATACTTTTTTTACATGCTTTTTCTGGATGTGACACCACCTCAGCTTTTTATAATAAAGGCAAAAATACATTTGCAAAGATTTTTGAGAGAAGAGAAGATCTGCGATTATGATGAAATTATATTTTTTGATGATTATCACAACTGGAACAACATGCGTTTTTACATTATACAATGCACCTAAGCAGACGAAAGACATTGTTCATTTGTTAAAGCTACAACTAAATATAGTTCTGTACGATTAGCATCATTAGTGCCTACATTTGATGCAGTCACCGAGCATATGAAGAGAGAGTACCTACAGGTGCAATTATGGTTGGGGGGAAATGTTATTTCATCGATAGAATGGTGATGGAAACATGACATGACATGACTTTTTGTACATATACAATATCTTTTTTATTTTATGTAGGTAAATATTATTCTAAAGCACTCTTAGACATGGTTTCCATGATTTCTCCAAGGCAGACTTCCAGTTCTTCTACGCCTACAAATAATCAGTCATTTACTTAATTCCAAGTGCAATTTATTATATAAATATGAAAGCAGTAGCTAATAAGAATTTCTGAGAAATTTATATGTCTGTACTTGTACGATCCTTCTTAGGCACGGCTTCAATACTTTCTTCCTATGTCCACTTTTCTAAGGATCACAATTGCCCTTATCCGTTGTCTCTTTTTGATGACTATGATATGAGAAAAGGAACCAAGTCTGTTAATACAAAGCATTCACACCAACTGAACAGACAAATCTGCAATGGTGTGTGTACGTCATAGATGGAGGATATTTGTTGCACAGAGTCGTGTGGAGCAGGGGTCAATCATTTTCATCAATTTGTAAAAGTTATGTTGCGTTTGTTAAGTCCAAGTACAAGGACAGTGCTGTAGTCGTCTTCGGTGGTTATCCTCAAGATGGTACTAAATATGCTGAGCGAGCAGAGCAGAGCAGAAGATCTCGCAAATAGATGTCAGTAGATGTCCTACCGAAGCTGCAGCACAGCAACATTCTTTTTACAAGAATGGCTTAGTAATAAAATGATCCTGAGCAATGGGGTTGGAAGAAAACGAAATGGGGTCTGCAGCCAGTCCCAACGCTACAGCCGTCAGCACCAGAAGCAGGTTTAAGACTTTTTTCTTGCAAATACATGAATACCTGTCAGACCAACTGTGGATGTAAAACAGGAGACCTTAACTGTTCTAATATGTGCCTGAACCACGAGAACAGCTGTAATAACCTGCCCGTCGCAGAAATTGAAGAAGTTTCTAAATCTGTATTCGATAAATTTTTCAGTTTATTTGGAATTAAGTTACTTTATTTGTTTCAGAAATTCTTATTAGGTACTGCTTTCATATTTTTTTAATAAATTTCAAACACTTGGAATTAAGTCAATGCTTATTTGTAGACGTAGAAGAAGTGGAAGGCTGCCTTGGAGAAATCATGGAAACACTGTCTAAGAGGGCTCGTATATATAAATTGTACAGAAATTTACATCTTTTATTAGCCTATAGAATATTTACCTACAAAAAATAAAAAATATAAATGTATTTTTTTTTGTTATTTTTCCAAAATTATTGAAGTTTCTCGATGTTTCAACATTCTTTTGCAAGGAAACCATAAGAAGTACAAAAACATTTTTGGAGAGATAAATTTTAGATAATTTTCTCTTGTTTATTTTACTACATAGTCCAATAAACGAAGGTGCCAACAAAGCCATCAGGTCTGTCCGGCACCCGGCACCATTTTTTTTTTAATTTCCAGGTATTCATGGGTACATTCACGCCCCGAAAATCTCAGGTTTCTGAAATTTGTGGAAGGATATTCAAATTTTGTGTTTTCACCACAATAATTTTGAGAATTATTAAAGAGAATATATGAATCGGTAATTTGAGAAACCCCATAAGTTAGTGTTTTTATGAAAATGACTTTTTCATTGCAATGCATCCCTAACAGGTATTTGTACACACTGAAAAGAAATCACATCAGTCAGCCTTCCCAAAGCCGAGATTAACATTTTTTGTATTCTCAATTTAAAAGATGATACTGCAATGCTTTATGTGTATGAAGGTGTAGGTGGTAAAGGCCCCAACGAAGTATGCACATTTCTATATGACTAGCCGATGAAATATATTCCTTCTGTCGAACATCTTACCATTTTTTCTGATGGCTGTGGATGCCAAAACAAAAATCATACATTGTTAAGGATGTGCTCTGCATTAGTATCAGAGGGAAAATTCAATACTATTGACAATACTATCATCCTTTCAGAGGACATTGTTATTTGCCGTGTGAACGAGTTTTTTCTAAAATTTCATTCTTACTATGTACAGGGTGGCCAAATAAGAATGCTAGGTACTGTATCTGGGAAACTATCCATGGTAGAGGCTTGCGGAAAAAAAAGTTATTACTAAAAGGGCCAAGAGAAAAACCTGGAAAATATTTTCAAGTTTCTGAAATGGCCGCTAGGGGGCGTAACTGCAATCTTGAATCTAAGAAAGTGATGTTTCTGTGAATTCCGCTATATTAACCTAACAAAAAAATACCTGATCTTTAAAGTAGAGGATAATCTGAACCTTTTTTGTTTGACAAATTTTACTGTATCTCTAAAAATAGAGTGGTGGGGTATTCAAATGTTTCAGTAAAAAACACCCTGTATATTCGAAACGGCTGAGCTGATTTTAACAAACTTGGGCTAGTTGAAAAGAGCTATTCTTGGGCTACAAATGTTATAATATTTAAAGTTCTGTTAGGTTCACATCTCGCCGCTAGAAGGCTTTTTTCGACATTTCGACAGAAATGGTTAATTTTCTCAAAAAAATTAAATACATTGGTATGATTTCTTTTTCATGAAAAAGTAGCTAAATGATACCTAAACAAGCTCGCGAAAACCGCATCTCGATATCTTGTTCCTAACCTAAAATTTAGGCCAAAGAAAATTTTATACGGAAATCCCTTTAATTTTTATTTTTTAAACTAATTAATTCCTTTTATTATGTAAGTTGTGGCCCTAGAAATGACAGGTTTAAAAAAGATAGGTTTTTAATGCCCCCGTAAATGCTGACCATCACGCTCTATGCATTGCTGAAGCCCTTTATGGGTAGACAAAACTGCAGCTTCAATTTCGGCTCTCGGTATGTTACGTAATGCATGACGGATTCGGTTTTTCATATCTCTCTCGTCGTAGGTTGTCTGAAAATCAAGACAAGTTAAGTCTGGTGATCGAGCAGGCCATGGAAACAGACTTCCTCTTTCAATCCACCGGTGTTGTAATACTGCATTAATATGCTCTCGCACTATAATGGAGAATTTTTATTTCAAATTATTTGGACCGATGAAGCCACCTTTAAAATCTGCACAATATGCATTATTGGTCTGCAGAAAATCCGCATTGGTTGCGTGAAGTTCAGCACCAAGGACGTTGGAGTTTAAATGTGTGGTGTGGCATACTGGGAGGCCGAATTATTGGTCCATATTTTTTCGAGCAATCCCTAAGCGGCAATATCTTTCTTGACTTTTTGGCCAATAAATTACCGTTGTTGTTGGAGGATGTGCCACTGGAAACACGTCAAAACTTGTTTTTACATTTGGATGGTTGCCCAGCACATTTATGCTATTATTGTGCGAGAGCATATTAATGCAGTATTACAACAGCGGTGGATTGGAAAAGGAAGTCTGTTTCCATGGCGTGCGCGATCACCAGACTTAACTTGTCTTGATTTTCAGACTCAACCTACGCCCAGAAAGATATAAAAAACTGGATTCCTAATGCATTACGTAACATGCCGAGTGCCGAAATTGAAGCTGCAGTTTTGTCTACCCATGAGAGGGTTCAGCAATGCATAGAGCGTGATGGTCACCATTTAGAGCATTTACGGGGACATTAAAAACCTTTCTTTTTTAAATCGATCCTTTTTAGGGCCACAACTTACATAATAAAAGGAATTAATTAGTTTAAAAAATAAAAATTTAAGGGATTTCCGTATAAAATTTTCTTTGGCCTAAATTTTAGGTTAGGAACAAGATATCGAGATGCGGTTTTCGCGAGCTTCTTTAGGCATCATTTAGCTACTTTTTTCATGAAAAAGAAATCATACCAATGTATTTAATTTTTTTGAGAAAATTAAACATTTCTGTCGAAATGTCGAAACAAGCCCTCTGACGGCGACATGTGAAACTAACAAAACTTCAAATATAACATTATAACATTTGTAGCCCAAGAATAGCTCTTTTCAACTAGTCCAAGTTTGTTAAAATCGGCTCAGCCGTTTCGAATATACAGGGTATTTTTGACTGAAAACTTTGAATACCTCCCACCACTTTATTTTTAGAGATACAGTAAAAATTGTCAAACAAAAAAGGTTCAGATTATCCTCTACTTTAAAGATCAGGTATTTTTTTGTTACGTTAATATAGCGGAATTCACAGAAACATCCCTTTCTTAGATTCAAGATTGCAGATAGCGGCCATTTCAGAAGCTTGAAAATATTTTCCAGGTTTTTCTCTTGGCCGTTTTAGTAATAACTTTTTTTTCCGCAAGCCTCTAAGATGGATAGTTTCCCAGATACAGTACCTCGCATTCTTATTTGGCCACCCTGTACAAAGATAAGTAATATAATGTTAACTGAACCAGTATTTTATGTTTGAATCATTTGAGAAGTAACACAAATCATAGTTATTTGAGAAACAACATTAGTAGGACATCTTCAAATGCTGTTTTTGCTTAATGTAAATTTTTTAATATATATATTTTTTGTCCAATATACGCATTTGACCCATAATTCTATGTCATAGAAGCGATACAGTCGTATATATTAAACTATTAGTGTAATACAGTTTTTTGTGTCTCCTGAAAAATTTACTTTCCTTGACTTATGTGCTTTCTAAAATTGCCGATTCATATATTTTTGAGGTTTGAGTTTTTTGTGTACCCTGAAAAATTTACTTTCCTTGACTTATGTGCTTTCTAAAATTGCCGATTCATATATTTTTGAGGTTAAGTAACTCTAAGCTGGCTTTAAGCGGCCGTTTTTGCAAAAAATATTATTGTAGCGAAAAAATTATAGAGACAACTTTTGTATGTAATGAACTGCTCTTCATTTTTTATCTAAACAAAAATGCTCTAAGAGCTCTAGAGCCATTTTACCACCATTACACAAATGCCACGTACCTGAGATGTACCTATGAATACCTGCAAATTGCCAAGGTGTGGGGTTTTTCTGGCGTTAATTTACTGGACTAACAGGACCACTGTGACCACAATAGCTTGCATTGCAAGTTATAAGCTGAAAATCACTAGAAAACTTTTTTTTTATTGGTTTTTGATGATTTCTCATATCCGCGGGAAAAAATTTTATTGGACAACTTCAGATTCATGTTCAGCACCCCCAAAAACATAAAATAAACCACTAAAAACAATTACACCAAAATTTTCGACTATAAACTACCATTTTACTGAACTATATGTTTGTATAAATGATATAACGTTTTTTGGCCAATATTTTGGTTCCTATTTTTCTAAATTTGCAATTTTAGGCCTTTAATCGATATTTACTAACCCCACACTCCTACAACCTATAGTAGATTCAGAAAGTGTTAACAAACACCCACCAAAAATACTGGAATGGAAAAAATCAGTGTAAAATATAAATTCCAAACCTCTATATGTTCATAAGTTCATGAGATATGACTTACACTATTATCTCCATCTTCTACAATGTCAGACCAAGCTCTGAAATCTGTTGAAGAATCATAACTTTTCATGCGTCCTTCCGATCTGATCCTATATAACGTCTTTTCTTCTTTGTGAAATGTTCTAGATCTCCTGTGTACGTAGGACATTGTGTTTTTTCACGGATGAGATTTTTTTTACAAATACAATTTCATGATCTGCACATACAGGTTATAAAATTAGACAAAATTTTGATATTAAAATTTTGGCAGATGCCAGAAAGTTTGATAGAGACACGCTGAGAGAAGAAATCTAATAAATATTAGGTTAAAAAAAATACAAAACATTGCGCCAGATAACGTAACTATCCCTGGAGATCCAATTGTGATGTAAAAAAATGAGAAAATATGCCAATCAAAATGCGTAAAGAAAAAAAAATAGTTTTAATAAAAAAAAAATGTTTTCTCTTAAGTTGAAAAGAAGTGAAACAAAAGCAAAAAAAAAATTTGATGAAAAACTTAAACTGCGTCTAAAAAAAATTGTTTGGCGCCCGAGCAAGTCGGGGCTTTAAACCAAAAACTTTGATTTTATTATTAAAGGAGCTTGCCATTCTTAGACCGGTTTCGGAATTATTGTTCCTCTTCAGTAAGAAGCAGGCTAGCTCGACATCCCATCGTTAAAGGATGTCTGAAAATGAATTCGACCCGCCTCGTTCTTGATAAAAGTGTTTGCGTTAGAGAAAGCATATCACGAACGAGTAGAGCCCAACGCCATCTTCACTTTAATACTAAAATCAAAGCTTGCAAAACTATAACGAGTTTGTCATATAAATGTTAGTTCTACTAATCAAGCTGTTTTGAATAATTCAACAGAAAACATATCGAATGCACCAGTTTTCACTTCAATGATTGTACAAATATATAATAAACATAAATATGAATACCTTGTAAAAAATAATAAGGGAATTACAAGGGCCTTAATTCCCGAAGGCAATTGCCTGAGGTAATTAAGGCTCATTAATTCCCGAGGTACATAGATTATTTTATTTCTGATCGATTTTAATAAAATAAGCAGCAACGACATTCATTAAATATAATGAAACACTGACAGCAATATTCAACAAACGTCAAAATATCGTAAAGGTACTTTTAGACGGTCAGATCAGTTCTCCGTTCAGTTTCAGTTTCAGTTCCGTTGTTTAGTTTAGTTGTCAGTTGATAGCCTAATCGCGGTCACGTTGTGCTTAACACTAAAAAAACACGAAAAGAGAGAAGTACATGGAGTAAAAATTGGCGTGAACGGACAGGTTTGTTTATACATCCGTTTAACTGACAACTGATACGATAACTGTTGGTATACCCATCGATCCACGTCTCCGTATCAGTTTCAGTTTTCCTTACAGTTTTTCGTATTTACACATACAAATAGTTAGACTGAAACTGAGACTGAACGGAGAACTGATCTGACCATCTAAAAGTACCTTAACAACGGGAATTAATCCTGACAACGGGAAATTAAGGCACCTCTAATATACCAAGGGAGTTATGACCCTGTTTATTGATAGCGTAACTATGATGCTATAAGCTTATAATACCCGGTCAGGAATAAAATATTTCATTTTGTTCAAAGTTTCATTTTACTATATTCAATTCCTACTTTCTGATGCCGTGGAGAAAGTACAGTCTGTTACTCTGTTGGAATGAAAATGTTACACTCGTGGTTCCTCACGCTCGTATCAAATTCTCTTTCGAACCTTGTTACAGAATATACTATTCACCTTGACAATATACAACTAAAGTAACATTAATAAAATAAGTGGTTTTAATATCCATTAAGAGGAGTGTTTATCTAACTCAACTTTATCAACGTTGCCTATATCTATCGCTTACCAATTTTGAGAAAATTGTGATTTCAAGAAAAATATTTAATTTAAACAAGAACTACAACACGGACACCCCTTTAACATTAAGCTCTTTCTCTAGTGACTGACATCGTTAAACTCGGAGTAAAGGGTAGAATCAAAAAATTTTTTCCACTCTGTATAGCATGATATGGAAAAAAAAGTTGACAAGTTCGAACATCACAACTAAAGTCAAATGTCTATCGTTATGTGAACGATATAATTTTATTTAAAAGAAACCTTACATTCGCTACACCATTATTACCGCTCTTTATGCATTCGTTGACGAGCAATCATATTTAAAATTTTAGTTATAATTAACAAAAAATAAAAAAATTATGACTTACATCAATCACAATCTAAGAGTTTTCTACGACATATCATCTTTAACACCCTTGAGACGTCGCTCGGAAGGTAGACTTAAGCATTACAGTTCAACTGAAGATGTAAGAGCTTGGAATTATATAGTAGATGATAGAAGATGCCAGATTCTGGAAATCGTAAGACGTGATATAGACAGAGTAAGATATCATCACTCTAAATAATATCAATTATACAGATCTGCAAAAAATGCTGTCAAGCTTGAGGTTAATTCAGAGTCCAAATGTCGTTTTAGTGTGTGATTAAACAATAAATATTTCGAGCCATCATGTAGACTACAAATGCCTCAGTAGGTTCCTGTAGCTCTATACAGGGTGAGTCATAACTATTGGGACAGAGGCTAAGGGCAGGTTATTTGGACCAAAATATGGCGATAGGACCTAATATAGCTTAATAAAATGTTGCTGTGAAATAAGATACACGTTAAAGTTGATTTTTTTTTCTTTTTTTTTTCTTATAATGTCCCTGTATATTTATCAATTGTTATCAAAATCGGCACAGAGCCAACTTTGGACAAGGGATATTATTTTATGTATTATTTCACATTTAGTTACAGGGGGCGCCACGTGAATGATTCCTGATGATAAAATTAAGTGGTATCTTTTTTTGACGAATATTAGTACTCTTGTTTATACACGATAATTTCACCCGTTTTCGAGAAAAACGCAATTGAACAGGTAATATTATGTTTTCTTTGATATCCTTTATTACAAGAGTTAGAAAAGGCATAGAGGTCTGAGGAGGCCACATAGAACATTTAATTTAAGTTTGCTCTTTTTATGTTAAATTATTTTTTAATTCTGCTTTATAAACCGTTGAAATAGAAGCCTTACATCACAAGTTTTTTTATTGTCTGTTGTTTGAAATCCCCTTCTCAGAACTGCTCAACCGCGTTTTTCTCGAAAACGGGAGAAACTGTCGTGTTTAAACAAGAGTTTCAATATTACGTAGAAATGATGTTTACGTCATATTTTCTAATCAAAATCACTAAAAAGTTTCTTCAAAAAAAGATGCCACTTATTTTCATCATCAGGAATCATTCATGTAACGCCACCTATAAAAAAATGTAAAATGATACATAAAATTATATTCCTTGATAAATTGATAAATATACAGGGAAATCATCAGACAAAAAACGAAAAAAAAATTTCAACTTTAACGCCCTGTATCTTATTCCACAGGAATATTTTATTAAGGTATACTTGGTCCTATCGCCATATTTTGGTCCAAATAACCTGCCCTTAGCCTCTGTCCCAATAGTTATGACTCACCCTCTATTAAATAAATTCACAAACAAAATAAACCTGTGTAAAATGGGGGTTAGCCCTTCCTTCCAATTTAACCATTCGATCTGTTGGCAAATAATCGTCTTCTCAATAAATTTTTAGTGTGAGGGTAGCATGCTTCGAGCGATTTTGCAAGTCCTGAGAGCAAAATATTTAGATGAAGTGAAAAGATGCTGCAGGATGGTTTGGACGTTTGTTAATCAACTTGACCTCTCTGAGGACGATCAGAAGAGATTGGGCTGTTTGGTAAGTTTTTTTGCGCAATATTGAGACCACAAAATCAGCAACGGGAATTTCGATATGAAAAATGGGGCATTTTTATGTAATTTTTACTGATAAACTTAAAATTTTGTATGTCAACGTTTTCAGGAAATTCAATTGGGTAACATCTTCCGGCAAGTTGTAAGTATATTTTTATTTAATAATAATACAACAGTGCAAATATGTTCTAACCGCACGAAACATCAAACTTAATACTGTATATTTTTTTATCTTGCCCCTCACTAAATTAAAATATTTAAATTTGTTTTCAAAGTTGGATGGTTGTAGTTGTGCCTACGGTATAGGTCTGAAATGCGTCTGCGCAGGTAAAAGTCAAGTGAATTGTAGTTGTGGAGAAGCTCAATGTATATGTGGAGTAGACAAAGACGAAGGAATTAAACAAGGCACACAAAAACAGGCTCAACGGGGAACACAAAAACAGGCTCCAAAGGGAAGTTACAATGTCAAAGCTGAAGGTCCTGTGAGAATTAAAACTGCAGTAGTAGGAATAAAGCCAGGTTTGTACGTTTTAGGTAACTCAAATTAATATAACTTAGACAGTGCGACAGAAATTAGGTAGAAAAAATCGGAAGTTTTTAATAAATTTACAAAATACCAACGAATTATTTTAGGTTTGGAAAAATGCGATTGCGTTGCAGTAAAAGCACAAGTCGGAAAAGACCCACCATTGTCTTTCGATGGAAAACAGTACAAGGACGATAAAGGAGGTAGTAAACCAAAAGGAGGTGAGATTAATATAATATATACAGGGCTTTTCGTAACGCAAGCGTACTTGGACCGGACTACATAAATTAGGGAGGAGAAAATGGTAGCCGTTATTTTTTAGAACCGGAAGTTTTTAAAAAATTTAGAGAACATTTCCGAATTATTTTAGGTTTGGATTGCGACGAAGGAGGTAGTAAAGGACCTCCACCAAATAGAGGTGGATCTCCACCAAATAGAGGTGCACCTCCACGAAAAGGAGGTGAGTTTAATATAATATGTACAGTGCGACAGAAATTAGGGAGGAAAAAAATGTAGCGGTTATTTTTTAGAAGCGGAAGTTTTTAATTTTGTATTACATAATAATTCGTGGGAATTATTTTAGGTTCGGAAAAATGCAATTGCGCTGGTAACAAAGGCAAAGGCGGCAATCCCGAAGACAAACTGTGCAGCGAAGGCAAAGGAGGCAAAGGGGGCAAAGGACCGGGAAAGCAACAATATAATATAATGACTATGTACAAACAAATAGCTGCTCCCACTAAAAAAGATATACTATTTAAATCATTGGATACAAATAAACTAAGCGATCCTGAGATGTCGATTCAAATATTAAAGGACGCTTTGGAGGTTAGATCTATTGAAAAATCAAAAAGATTTTATCAATATCAATTATAGGGAACCCTAATACATACTCATATGAATCACTCAATGTTTTTTTTTGCGGATGTGAAAAAAAGTTCTTTAGGGCGCGGATCCAGGGGGGGAGGGTCACGGAGGTCATTACCCTTCCCCCAAGCACGAACATACTTTCTTTTTTTTAATTAATAGTTAAAGTAAATAATTTAAAAAATAAAATTGAACAAGAATTTAAATTCTAATATGATTAAAATCATCTTAATTATCAATTAATAACTATTGTATGATTTGCTTTCAAAATGTCTGTTGTGAATTTAAACTTTGCATAAGTAAAGAAACGAAAAAAAGTATTTTGTCGGTATACAGGGTGAGTCATAAGGAATTGTACATACTCCTACCTCATATTCAGCCCCTATGGGGAATATCAAATGCGCATTAAAAAGTGCCTGCTCCCATTGTTTAATAATATACAGGGGGCGTTGTGAATTTTGACTGAAATTTCTTTTGTTATACACTACTGTAACCTAATTAACTGATTTATTCAAGCTAGAAATAGATCAAGTCCGTGCTTAAAAAAATTAGTTCGTTTGTTTCATATAAAAAAAGTTCACCCTGTATATGGTTTTTGAAAACTCTAATAATGATTTTACAAAGTACATAAATAGACAACAAAAATAGCGTATTTATTTTTTTCCTCACACGATTACTCAATTTCTCATAAAAAATAAAATTTATTCTGTACAAGAATTTAATTTTTAATTACTAATACCTCGACAGCTCTTGCCATATTTTTAATAATACTACCGTTTTAGTTAACATCCAGAAACGGCTTTCAAAAGGAGGTACAAGCTGTTTTGAATAATACTAAAAAAGCCCTATATAATATTTTTTAGTCATTCATCGGTATCGTCATTTTATGGAATTATCAGAATTTTCTTTAACTTTGTTCAAAATAGAAAGCTACAGTATATTAGAGTTAATGAAAAATAAAATTGAACTTTAAAACAACCTGCAAACTTACATTTTGTTTTTAAAACATAAACTATAAAAATAAACAGGAAATATTATTAACGCAATTTGGTTCACTACCCTCTCACCATTTATTAATGTTGAAAATTTAAGTGTATCTTAGGAGGATCTGATAATTTGACATTTTAGTTTCCCGTAGTTATTATTTGTTTGTGTTTAGTACACTATTTTGACCACATTTGTTAGTTGCTGTTCGTCAACATCTTCATATCACTTACGAAAATAGGTGGATAGGACGCGGGGGCCTCATGCATGGCTATCTAGATCCCCTGACTTTAACCCTGTCGACTATTCTATATGGGGTAGATTGACATATTCAAATAAAAAAGTATTTATCGATCTTCAGTTATACCCATACGCCCCCTCCACCATAAAAATACCTTCGTGACCACCCTCCCCCCCTCCCGCAGCCCAAACGGAAGTCTGGATTCGCCCCTATTATGAGTCTAAAATCTCATGATCTACTGTAAGAGTCTCCAGCGCAAAAATGTATTCTCTCCAGTGTTTGTTTCCTGGGATTTTTCCCAGTAGTTTTTGTGTTTTACAGGCACTCTTGCTGTAAGATTTGGTACCCCTAGTGTCTGCCTTTGATTTGTGGAGTTTTTATTAATATCAATTATAGGGATCTCATTTACATACCTACTCATTGTTTTCTTTCTTGTAAATTAAATTGCAATAATCCAATAAAAATTCCCACAACAACTTTCCCACTAAATATTTTTTTTTCAAATTTATTCCTACCTATGGGTATTTGTAAATGTTTTACTTTTTTTGTAGAATTTTCATACTTATTGTTGATTATTATCTAAAATTTTAAAATTAATACTGAAAATTTGTCACATGAGAAAATACAAATCTTGTTGACATTTACAATCACGAATCACGAAGGCCTTGCCAGACTCAAAAGACAAGTTGTGCCGAATTTAGCGCGCCCGACGAGTCTGGCAAGGCTTTCGGGGTGTTCCACATTAGCCAGATTGTATTTTAAGTTGTTATCATAAAGTGATCGATCAAAGTTAAGCACTAATTTTACTCTTTGTCCATTTTTAGGACCGCAGGCAGATGTGTTACAAACAGCAGAAAAATATTATATATTTAAAAATTGACCGCGATAAATTGTCCAGCAAAATTGAGGAATGTCTAAAACAATTAGATAGTTTAAAGGTACTTATTTTATCTTATAGAGAATATTATCAATTATGCACAGCTGTGACTTCAGCTACATCAACAACGACTGTCAAGTTAATTGTTGTAATAAAATTTTAAAAGATTTCTAGGGAAATTGCCCCAACAAAAAACACTACGAAATACTGACAAAGTCTAAAGAAAACTAGCACCCTGTCATGGATATTTTAACCCCTTAACGTTCACATTTTAAAAAGAAAAAATTAAATCAAGTTACAAAGTAAACGTTATGGAATATTTTTCTAGGAAACTAGTAACGATAGTCCATCTTCTAGTACTAAAACAGAAGACATGGAACAAAAAATTAATGTAGAGTTAGAAGCTTTGAAACAATATTTTGTGCAATTGAGAGAAACGGAATTAGAAAACGAGGAACTTAAGAGAGAAAAATATCTGCTAAGGCAAAAGCTTTCAAAATTGTCTACACACTCCAAAGAAGCAGAGGAAACAATAGAAGACGAGGTAAACATATCAGTCACCAGTCTGTACGAACCTTTCAGTAACTCTGTTTCACGCAAAAGCTATCGCGCTCGTCACAAACAAATGTGCTGTCAAATGCACTAGTACGCGTAAGAGTTTGACATTAGATTAAAAATAACTCAAGCACTCCAGAAATTAGAAATTGGGGCGACACCACATTTAAAATCAGTATTCAACTGGGGAAGAAACTATGGGTTTGGAGAACTATTTAGCTGCTATATTGTAATTCACATTAATGCTCTGGGACATCAGCCACGTAAGAACGCGACTAGAGATGGGCGAAAAATAACGGTATCATGGAGATACGTTACAATTTAGCGCGCGTCATAACCTCTTTGACGGCTTGGCCAGATATAATTAATTATTTGCTAATTACTCTTATCACAGGCTCTGAAACTCGATTTGGGCAGGTCACTCAATTGATCTGGCTATCCCAAATGTTTCTATCGCAATTTTAGCTCAATTATTTTTAAATAATTTAAACTTTGTTCAAATTAGATAACGATTGAGAGAGATCTGTTAAAGAACGAAGTCAAATTACTCGAGGAACAAAAACAACAACAGTCATCAATTCCTGCTAACGACCTCCAATTGTACATGGAAAAATCTATATTGCTGGATAATATCTTGAAGGAAAGAGACGAGATGCTTAACACTGTCAAAAAAGTCAATGGTTTGAAAAAAGAATTGGAACAGTTGAGGAAAAAAGCTGAAAGAGTGGACGAATTAGAAAAGTCATTAAAAGATGTAACGAATACCACCTCCACCTACGATCTTCGAAAAGTTAGATCAGAATGTAGATGTCTGGTTAGAGAAGTCGACAATTTAAAATCTGAAAGGGAAGCTTTAAAAAAGAGAATAGGTAAAAGTATAATTAAAGTAAATATTTCGTTTTACTGCTACTTTATTTGCAGGTTCTCTGATGAACGAACAACTTTTCCTGAAGTCGAAAACGAAAGAATGTGAAGTTTTGAAAGTAGAAAGAGACAAGTTGCAGATCAAAATCAATGACTTATTCCAAATTCAAATACACAATGAAAATTTGAGATTAAAATGCAAATCATTAGAGAGTGCCTCAAACGAAGCTTACCTATACAAACACAAATACGAAGAATTGTTAGGTAATAAGACGAATTTATCAATACTGATTTATTTTGACTCTTTTCTTAGCTATGGAGTGCGAAAGTAAAAAGTGGAAATCACAACTTGAAGCTGCTGAGTACGTAAGGAGAGAGAGAGATTGTCTCAGAAAGCAGGTCTCAGATTTGGAGAGCGTCATCGTTGACCAAGAAGCTGAAATGAAGAGGCTCATGGAGCACAATGAGACTATCCTCATGCATAAAGATAGATCTCAGGTATTTAATAGTATATTCTGTAACAAAGTTGGAATGAGAATTCGATACGAGTGGAGGAACCACGCGTAGAACTCTCAAACATGAAATTCATGGCTATCTAGGATACTAGGACACTATGAATGAAATACGTATAAAATACATAAGAGACAAATGTTTCAGAATTTTCTTTCTTTTATTGTAAGTGGTTTCAGAATAACTTCATTCAGTAGTGGCCCTGGAGAAAATCTTTTTTATTATTGTAACAGAGTTGTATGTTTGTTACAAAATTTCAGTAGTAAATACATTTGGGATGTGGAGAAAAAGCTGTTTTTTGGGTTGATTTATATTGGACAAAAACAACAACTATTAATTTATTTTTCTTTATATATTTTGTTATTCTTTTAACGGTAATTCTATCTTGTTAAACTTTATTATATTATTTTATTTATTAAAAATAAATAATTAGACGAGGGCCAAACCGATTTTAAATACCCGAATTCAAAAAAAATTCTTACAGTCAAAAAATTACAGTTTATTTAAAACACAAAGGAGAACGTTTTCACCAAGTTTCATAAAAAAATATCTCTGCGGAAGATAAAAATTAAAAACGAAAAAAAACGGTTTTTATATTATTAATTATGTTATATTATAATATTATTATAATCTAGCAAAATTTGATTGTAATCATAAAATTAATCGGTCCATTAAAGGTTGTAATAGGTTTGTAAAACATCTCGATGTTGATTTTTAAAATATTATCAAGTTATTTAACACATTATGACGCCATTTTTACCAGACTAAACTGGAACTATCTGCAGATAATTATTTGTTTAATTTGATAATCTAACGTAGTTTCCAATCTTAGTAACAATTTAAATTTTATTTAAAAATAATTAAGAAAAAATTATTATATTTTCAGGAACGACTGCGTGGAGCTTTGTCCAATATGCGAACCGAAATAGACATGAAGGACAGTCTGATAGAAGAGTCCGAACAAAAACTAAAAAAAGTTCAGGACGAACTGAAACGCTCCATACAGGGCGTTTCCTGCGAAACGACTTGCTACAGGACTCGTCTGGAAAAGCTGGAAAAACAGCTGAAGGATGCGACAAACAAAACAGAAGCTTTAGAAAACCAACTCAATGAAAAAGTAAACAATACGAATGTTGGATGTGTTTCTCTCGAAGCAGTGAAGAAGGAATTGGATGCTGCTAAAGCTGAAAATAGGAAACTGCAGGAAATTGCGAAAAAGATGGTTTTAACATCAGGTAGATTATTTATTTATTTATTTTTCTTGTCTAATATGATGAAGGAGTGGAAACTACACACATCTAATTAATATTTTCGACGGAAAATAAAATTTCTAAAAACAATTAAATAACTCTTAGTTCAATCAACCTGTCATGACCCAATGTTAAGTTTGACAAAATTCAAACCCGAAAATAAAAAGTACGGTCGTATAGAGAAAAAAATAAGTTGGCGAAATTGCCTAAAAAAATTCGCAAAGATAGCAAAAACGGTTTTTCGTGAATAAAAAAAAGTAAATGAGAAAGTTGTAGATAATAAAAATATCTTTCGATTCATTTTTTATAAGTCTCGATTAAGATGTAACTTATCGAGATATATCAAAAACCGTCCAAAATCGCTTTTTTTTGCTTTAGCTATAACTTTATCAAATTTCAATAAATTTATTTGATTCTTAACAAAACTATAGCTCGTGTTTTGTAGAATAAGTACGTATTTAAAATTTTTAAAAATATTTATTAATTTTCGAGATATTTCGATTTTTCGAAAAAAAAGGCGCTTGCGAAAATCTGCTGCTCTTGCTCGAGGAGTGATCGTAGAATAACGATATTGAGCTTATTTTCATCATATAAAAAGTTTATAGCAATTTTTTAAATTTTAAGTGTCAAAAAATGACCCTTTCCAGTAACGTTTTGTACACTGAGTAAGAAGGCCAAAGGCCACCTTATTAATGAACAATATAGAATTTTCATTGTGTTAGCTGATAAGTCCTTAGCGATCCTACCTACATATCCAACAAGTTTAAGTGATTTTAAGGATATTTTATTGATATGAGGTGTGAATGATACTTTTTATCAAATGTGACACCAAGATCTCTTACTTCATCAACTTGGTTCAAAGGCAAAGAGTTTATGCAGTATTCATACAGGGTGCGCCAATTATTTCCACTCGATCTCTAGCACCGAAACTAAAAGAGATATCAACAAGATTTTTTGTAGGGGTAGACAGTGTCACTCGGAATACAATTTTAAAATATTTTGATGTATACAGGGTGGCTAATTTTTGTGGAATTAAAATTAATTTGGTTTTTTTAAATTAAACACCCTGTATACGATTATGTCTTCTGATTCTACTTAATATTAGATTTACGGTAGTTTTTTGTATTTGTAAATCCGACGCGGCGTTGACAAGTTATTCCTATTTTAAGCAGATTTAATGAAAAAACAGCACTTCAGAAATATTAGCACAAAAACCACATTTTTTAAAAAATTCCTCAAAAAAGCTACTATGATGTAAATGAAACATGCACCTATCACAATAATCACACAACATCTTCATCTGTTGCACAGGGTGTTTGCCGATGGCGTGCCAATAGTCTAGTTTTCAAATAGCAATAACTTAATTTTTTCAAATGGGACACCCTGTATATTTTTCTTCAGTTAGAAGCTCTCTCTAATACGCATTAAAAAAATGTAGGGTTTTACACATCTAACTTTACTATTTCCTTTAATAATTGACGTTAAGTGACAAACAACATATTTTACACAATTTTTAATAAGAAATCAAGTTACCTATGAAAATGACAGTAGGTATATTTTGTTATGGCATTAATTGTCAACATAAAATTTTGTATTGTATCACGTCTACTATATTTAATCGGTATTGTGTATAAAAAATGGATTTTAATAAGAATTATGGTGTTCAAGAAAATATTGATATGATATGGATACTGGGTGAATGTCAAAAAAATGCGTTTCTTGCTAGTAGGGTCTATCGTCAAAGATACCCAAAAAGACGTCATCCACAAAAGGATACTTTTGAGAATTTAAAGAATAGATTTGATAGAACAGAAACCGTCAAGTATGAAAAACATTCACGTGAAACTACAGCTGTTACTATTGACAACGAATATAAGGTAATGATCAGTATAGTTGAAGATCCCAATATAAGCACAAGGCAATTATGCAATCAGTTAGATATTTCCAATACCACAATTAGACGCATAATAAAAAAGAATAAATATCACCCCTATCATATCCAGCTTCACCAAGAATTGTTACCACGTGATTTCGCGCGTAGAGTGGAATACTGTAGATGGTTAATAAACAAGATAAATACAGAGCGTAACTTTTTAAACAAAGTTTTATTCTCCGACGAAGCCACGTTTCATAAGAACGGTTGTGTAAATAGACACAACTTCCATTATTATTCGGACCACAATGAACATTTATTTAGAACCACATCACAGTATCGATGTTCTTTGAATGTGTGGGCGGGAATAATAGGTGATTATGTAATTGGTCCCTATTTCTTTGATGGGACTGTAAATGGAGCTATATTTTTAGATTTTTTAGAACATGATTTTCGCAACTTATTGCAAAATGTGCCTCAAAATTATCGCAACGGAATGTGGTTTCAATTAGATGGTGCCACACCACATTACCTATTAGATGTTCGCAATTGGTTAAATAGGGAATTTCAGGATCGTTGGATAGGAAAGGGAGGACCTATAAATTGGCCTACTAGATCGTCTTGCCTTACACCTTGCGATTTTTTCTTGTGGGGTTTTATTAAAAATATTGTTTACAAAGAAGAGGTTACCACAAAAGAAAATATGGAAGAAAGAATTACTGCAGCATTTAGACAGATGACCCCTGCAATGCTAAGAGATGTGCGTAAATCAATGAAAAAAAGGGCAAGAAAATGTATAAATGAAAATGGAAGACATTTTGAACACCTACTATAAATTTTAACTTTCACTATTGTAGTTTTCTTACGATTAAACTTTGTAAAATTTTGTACTTATTAAAAATTGTGTAAAATATGTTGTTTGTCACTTAACGTCAATTATTAAAGTAAATAGTAAAGTTAGATGTGCAAAACCCTATATTTTTTTATGCGTATTAGGGAGAACTTCTAACTGAAGAAAAATATACAGGGTGTCCCATTTGAAAAAATGAAGTTATTGCCATTTGAAAACTACACTATTGGCACGCCATCGGCAAACACCCTGTGCAACAGGTGAAGATGTTGTGTGATTATTGTGATAGGCGCATGTTTCATTTACATCATAGTAGCTTTTTTGAGGATTTTTTTAAAAAATGTGGTTTTTGTGCTAATATTTCTGAAATGCTGTTTTTTCATTAAATTTGCTTAAAATAGGAATAACTTGTCAACGCCGCGTCGGATTTACAAATACAAAAAACTACCGTAAATCTTATACTAAGTAGAATCAGAAGACATAATCGTATACAGGGTGTTCAATTTAAAAAAACCAAATTAGCCACCCTGTATACATCAAAATATTTTAAAATTCTAGTCCGAGTGACACTGTCTACCCCTACAAAAAATCTTGTTGATATCTCTTTTAGTTTCGGTGCTAGAGATCGAGTGGAAATAATTGGCGCACCCTGTATATGATTGGTGCCTGAGAACGATTAAAACACATAACAAGACATTTGTCAAGATTTAGTTCTAAGCAATTATTTCTACACCAATTGGTTAAATGGTTCACATCATCTTGAAGTTTCAAACAATCAGCATATGATTCAATCACACGGTATAGCTTGAGATCATCAGCAAATAACAATCCCTCTAAGTCAGTAATATGTTTACTCAGCTTCAGAACCTTATAAATAATTTTTTGTTTAGTTTAGAAGTATATTGTTCCTGTTACTACTTGTTTGGTACTTAAAATTTGAAATATTGTTATAAACTTTTTATAGGATGAAAGTACAATTTTGTCCGAGTGATACTTTTTTTTATTCACGAAAAACCGTTTTTTAGGCAATTTCACCGACTATATTATTTTTTTTGTTTATACGACCCTATTTTTTGTTTTCGGGTTGAAATTTTGTCATAACTTCATATCTATTGATTGGACTACATACTTTTGCCGATCGATCTACGATTTTCCAAATGATTTCTCGGTTTTCTAATATTGTATATATTTTTAACTAGGCGACAAAAACGTAGAGCAAATGATTAAACATTCAGAGTCCGCCATCAAAAAAGTAGTTACAGAATTATCGAAACAATACAGCGAATGGGATCGCTACAAAAAAGAACGTCGTCGTCGATCCAAAAGCAGTTCGGTCGACAAAGCTGTACAACCCAAACTGGCCAGCTTGGAAGTTATTTGTGCAGAAAACAACTCATTGATTGATCACAAAGAAGACAATCCTGTTTTAAAAGAGAAACTAACAAATTGTATTTTTAAAAGTAGTCAAAATTAAAAATATAAAATAAAATTTTATACCTGTTGTTTTAAGCCAATCAGATACCTTGATTTTGACAGGTTGCTATGACGATAACCTAACTTTTCCGAACAATTTTTCGGTCACGTGACCTAGCTGCAAACTTAATAAGTAGATAATTTCCCTGGCTTAACAACTGTCACGTGCAGATGCCAGAATAACAGAAGCGTAGATTATTTTTGACAAATATTTATTATCAATTTCAAAATATTTACAAGTTATTTATTATTGACTATATCCCTCGATAGAAATGCATATTTTGGACCAATCAGCGCTGTATATCAGCGGATATTCTTCTTCTTAGTGAATATTGCACGCGCACCAGACATTTCAACTACCGTAACAATGCATAATGAAAGCGAAAGTGACATTATTTTGGCATTAATATTAAACAGTTTTCAAAAAGATTTCAGCTCGTTTTGGATGAATTTACTTAGCGGAAATTAGGGAAAAAGCTGAAAAAAGTGTTTAGAATATACTGTGACATTTTTCCGCAAACTCTCCAGCTTCGCTGTCGGGATATATTTAAAGAATTTTTTTCTCGAGCAGCTTAACGGCTAGTTTGCACAAAAATTTCAAAGTATATTCAAAAAAATATTCATCTCTTGTGATACATATAACTAATGACTATTTCTCTCTTCTTAATTTCCACCAATCACAAACGCGCAATTTTGAATTACAAATGGTTTCTAGATGAAAAAACTGTATGATTTTGTTCTTCTTAACACCGCATTTATCGGTGAAATATGGTATAATTTCACGAATAATATTGCTCATACCTTTGAATAGATCTTGTTGTTCGAGAATCAAGCCAGAATTGTTGACCAAATACGTTAAATATTCTATATTTTTATGATAAATTTGAATATGCTCAGATTTCGTACAAAAGGAACGAAAATTGTAGTATTTTCCATTCATTTTCTTCTTTGCGACTCTAATTCTAATATGGCGAATAATGTGAAACATCATTCCACCAAAGCGCTGCAGTCACAGCCAACTTCACAGATTTTGTTATCGCGTAAAATTGCCATTAATTTCGCATGGGTCATTATTAATTTTCCTTTCCCTCTAGTAATATAACATTATTATTTTATTTATATATAAAAAAGTAACTTTTAAAAAATTAATACCCTCGGAAATATTTACGATAGTAATTACTAGTGAAAATTGTTTTCTATGCTTACTTCGACAAACATTTTTATTGGCCGTTTATTAACCGGTAGAATTAAAAAAGAATAAAGGATTTTTGTTTCTAATTCGCTTAGATTTTATGTTACCGCGTAAAATTGCCATTGATTTTGCATGGGTCTTATGGGGCGATATGGATAAGGACCTCTCGGCTTCTTGTAATCTTTCTTTAAATGAAAAAACTCGACCTAACGGAGGGGCTGCAGCCCCCACAAGCCCCCCTGGATCCGCCATTGGTTCATGTCCGTCCATTCTTTCTTATTATTATTTTTACAGTGCATGTGTCAAATTTTTAATTTTTTATCCTGCAATGTAAGAGGTCAAACTTTACGTATGGACAAATTTTTAAAACTACAAACATACTCTTATAACTTAGCATCTTTGGAATGCTTAACAATTCAATTAGTTCACTAATGTGTTAAATAATGGATGAAAACGTAAAAGGGCATTGGCTTTCGAACAGTACAGGAATTCCATCAGGAGAGAAAATCTTTGGCATATACCGGATGGCTCCTGTCAACTAGTGTGAGGTGCAGTATTTATATAAAATAAACCAGACAAAAATATTTTATTATTAACGTAAATTATTTTATTTTTAACCAAGTATCTATGTAATTATGACAATAATGGCTTTTTTTGTATTTTTTAATAACTTATGGTTAAAAATAAAATAGTATACAATCCTCGACAGGAAATTTATTACTGCCTCGAAATTTAGTTTATCGACAGTAATAACTAATAGACTATTCCAAGATGACGTAGGTAACAGGTCGGCCATATTTGCTGGGAGGCACACAACTTTATGACACAACGTAAACATCAGAAAGATTTTTTTAAACTTATTTATTCGGAAGAAATAAATAGAAAATGGCACATTTTTGTAGTGTTATTAAATGCTCAATCCGTTCTGAAAGACAATGTATAATTTTTCCGGTTTCCTGCTGTTTTGACAAACTGAGCGGATTAAAGCTTTGGAACGAGGTACATTTTCTGAAAGTCAAGTGAATAATAGACGTATTTGTTCTAGGCGTTTTATACCAGGTATTTTTGGCGATCTTTTATATTTATTTTTTTATTATTACTTGTGTAAATTTTAGGTAAACGTGCTCTGTTAAAGGACTAGTGACAAATATTTGACAGAAAACTGTGGTTTTTTAAATTTAATTTTAATTATGCCGACAGAGGTTTTAATTCAAGATTCTCTACAAATATTAGGTGCCAATTTAAATATACCAGCCTTTACAAAGAGAAAAAATCAACTACATCCCACTGATTTGAAAAATATACGTAATATTGCCACTGTACGAATTCATGTAGAACGAATTATTTTAAAAAAAAGATTTTTCATAAAACAATACCAATAAGTATGTTTTTTAAAAAAAGAGATATACTGCATATACTGTTTAATATAAACACAATTTTCACAATTTGGTTAAAATGCCCAGGCCTCATACGGCTTGCAAACTTTTGTAAGCCTTAATCTGTTGTCCCGAATAAAAACTGTGAGTTAGTATTAAATAGTAAGTCCATAATGGCAACTTCATGATGTCGAAAGAACAATCATTATAACATAACTTAACATATAAGGATCAATATCATCTGTAATTCGAATTTTAAAATTGTACCGGCACTTAATATCAACCATTATGACCTAAATAGTAACTGCTTCGCAACATTTTAATAACAATTAATCATAAAAACATTGAAAAAACGTTAAAAAAACACCACAATCCAATGTAAATAGATACAATCAGAATTGTTTGTATGCCTCCCAGCAAATATGGCCGACCTGTCAACGTCACGTGTTCTGGAATGGTCTATTTCCTGGCTCGGAATATAATATACTATATCTCATACGCGTCAAATGACCCAATAGGATTTCGTGATAGGCTCTGTCTAGGAGGTCACGTGAAAATGGCGCTCATCTTTTCATTTCGTCCTCTCATTTTTTTTAACATAAATTTTTTATTCACATATGAAAAGAAAAAAACTAAAAAAAAAATTTTTCAGTATCATTAAAAATTCGGAGATTAAAAGCGCTGTGGTGAACATTGGACCTTCCTGTATAATCATGCCTCACGCGTTGTGAAACAGATCAATATGCGGCGCATGCCTCCATTTCGGTTCTTCAGTCACTGTAAGGTGCTCTAAGGGTAGTCACTACCCTGTAGTGCAACATTAATTTTTGGGCTGATAAGCTCTCGCTTTACTCTTTGCAACATTCCTTTACTTAAATCTCTGCCGACATTCACTTTCCATTGCCACAACTTTTCCGTACTCGGTGCGCTTAAAATGTCAGTTAAAAAAATTGTAAAATCCATGTTTAAATATATTCATAGATTAAGACAAAATAAAAGTGAAAATGTCAGATACATTAAAATTTAAAAATTTTCCTTCAGCATTAATATACGAATTTCTTATCGCCACATAGAAATTGGAAAATATTAGTGAATTTGGTGTTACATTTGGTTCTAGAGTTGATTTGATGGAGATTTATTTCTTGAAGGTATGTATACTATTTCCAAATAAATAATTTTCACCGAACAAATTGTTCGGTATCTGAATTCGATCTGTGTGTGTGTATAGCTATAGCTTTTTTGTGTTTATGAATTTTAAAATTCTGACTTCAGATTTTGATAGAGCATCAAAAAGTAAGCTTAGGGTTTGATGTGCCCCTCCGTACCTCTTCGGGAACACCTTCAAAATGGGGTCCAAAATTTTTTTAATATATATACAGGGTGGTCCTTAAATAATTGTATATAAGGAATATACAGGGTGTTAAATTTTAAGATTTAATTTTTGCAGTAACTTTTGCGTTTTTGGATATTCATAAAAATTTGGAACTGGGGGTTTTTGGGCACGAGAAATCAGAATCTGGTACCTACTTTGATGTAATTTATAGAGGGCACTAGTTATGCCACATTTGTGGCATAAATGTGCGATATATTTTTTGCTCATTAAGTTTGCCCTATTGTTGTAGAAGAATATTAAAGAAACGTTATTTTAATAAAAAAAGCATACTTGTTATTAACCTTAAAACTAACGGTTTACGAGATAATCGCATTTTAGGGATCAGCGGCATGATTACACTGGTCGGCAAAAAACATTTTTTTTTCTGGCCTTGGCACCATTCTTGCTGATTCTTATGTAAAATGACCTCCTGAATCCGAATATGATCACCCACCGTTTTTTTTCATCACCCCAAATTATGGAAAGGTGATAAAAATAGGTGGGGGACCACCCCCCAACATTTTATTAGATCAAGTTGGTTCAAATCGTAATATTTTACAGTGAGGAATCTACCATACTTCTATGTACAATTACATAAGGACCACCCTGTCTATAATTATTTTAAATAGTAACAGGTCCGTTTTCAATTTATGACTGGGATTACAGAGTTATTTATTTAAATTTGGATAGACATACTAATCGATGGCTCATTTTTGTATATGTGTATATGTGATAAATAGATTTTTGTATTTTGAAGTAATTAGGAAAAGTATGATAAATTCAATAGCTTCTTATAATATATTATATGAAAGTTGATCATAATTTTGATTTCGAGGTTTATCTACTTTTATATAAACATGAGAATGCACTCAATTTTCAATTATCGAAAAGTATTTTCTTTTCATCTGATGATCGATAAAACTTGTACCTGTTAAGATAGGGGTATATATAGGGAAAAAAGCGGTTTTTTTTATCTGAAACTGTTTCTTATTTCGTTCATTATTCATTCTGGTTTAAAATGGGATGTAAACTTTAGCTTTGGTTCTAAGCAAATTGGAACCAAAAAAGTGGAAATAATCGATAGGGGCTAAATCCGGATTGCAAGGTGGATTGTTGAGTCCTGAGAAATCCGTAGTGAACATATTTTTGCGTTCAATTGTCTAATAATAGTACGGCATACCGTTACCAGAATTTTCGACTTATTGCCACACAGAATTTTCAAAAGTGCCGTGCAGATTCCTGAGTAGGCGTTTATCGTTTTCTTATCAGATGAGTCTATTCATTGCTGCTTCTTGTAGTCCTTGGAAGTCCCCTAGTCCCGTCTATTGACGAATATTTCTCAACCACGACAATTTCTTTCTCCCTATTTCTATGTTCTCTCCATCAAGATGCATTTGGGTGTGAGGTATATTATTCCGACTAATAATCATATACTTTATTTTGCTGATGTTGATCTTTAGCCCTAGCCTTTAGGCTTTCTTCAGTGACCTGATCTAGTAGACTTTGGAGATCCTGTGCACTCTGCTAGTATTACGATATCATCCGCATGCCTGATATTATTAATAGGGATTCCGTTTACTTTGATACCAAAGGGACGATCTGGGATTGACTCCACATATAGGTTAAATAACATTGGTGATAAGATGCATCCTTGGCGAACGCCTTTCTTCATTTCAATTGCCATTTCAGATTGCTGATTAACTTTACATCCTTTCCATCTAATCCCAAGTCACCAAGGTATTTTATCGTTGTCATAATCGATAAAACACGCAAAGACATCATTTCTCTGATCTTGGCAGATTCTAATGGATGAACATTGGAAAATTAGTAACAGGTTGAAAATGTCATTGCCACATGTCCGTTCTGTTGATTATTTATCGGCTAGTTTATATGATTCTAGACAAAAAAGTTCAGGGTGGCGGATTTTTTCTTCATTCTGTGAGTTGGAAAAAACCACGAGAAACAGAAATAACACGCGGTGTAAAATGTCCGTTCTTCGTGAATTCATGCATGTTTTTACGTATTTAATAATAATAAAACAAGAACGGACGCGTGGAGGTAACAAAAATATACCACTTTTTTTTACAAACGGAAAATCGTTTACAGGACCAGCGTGTAACTGTAGAACTTTTTGCCATGTGAAAATTTTATTGTATTTGTGTAAATCTATCGACTTATGCTTGAATAAAGCTTGTGGCGATAACAGGCCAATTTGGTTACGGTATGCCGTACTATAATATTACTAAAATTAACTAATATGAAAATAATTGGCACCAAATATGGGCCTTGAGGAAGCACCACTATCTGTGCAAAACTCTAAATACGTAAAATAACTTCTTAAAGTATATAATACAAGAATCTTTTTATTCAAATTTTAATAATCGTGCCGGCCCTGGCGTTACCGGCGTGGGCTAAAAATAATCCATAAACTATTGCAGTTAGAAATTGTTATTAAAGTTTGTATTTGATAAGAGCGTTTCCACTACCATTATGCTGTCCTAAGCTACTAAAGATAATGTGAGCAAATCCATATTTAGTTTTTTTCTGTCGGCTGCTTCCGTTTTTAAAATAACCGATTGCATATAACGTTTTTATTTATGGATGTTGTGTGAAGTTTTGTTGTGATTTTAAATATTTGTTTATTTTTCGAACTTTTATGTGTGAAATAATTTAACAAATTTAATTTTCGTTCAATTTAAGTACGTATTTTATTTTATTCTTTTTTTTTACTTACATTTATCCATATCGTAAATTATGTTGCGTTTAAGTGACAGGAATGTCAAAAAATGTGATATTTTTCCTCAAATCGAATGTAAACAAGGTAAAATTACTCCAAAACACTTGTTATGAATATAAGACGTATACAGAGACGGATCCAGATATTCCAGCTCATACGCCCGTAAGTTAATAGTAATGTTTGTTTACCCAAAATTCCTTTAGAGCGGCGCTCGTATCAAGTTCAAAAGGCTCAAAATGTTATGTTTGTTTACCTTAACAGTTATGTATGTTTACCTAAAGCGACATCTTGTGTCGCGGCCCGTAAGTTAATAGTTATGTTTGTTTACCTAAAATTCCGTTAGAAGGGTGCTCGTGTCAAGCGAAATCGAATTGGGCAGGCGTATAGTAAAACGCCCACCCATTATATACTATACAGTATTTGGGAGAACACCTGAATGGAATGCATGAGGATCAGCTATGCCTCCAACAAAACGCAGCTGTATAAAGTTTGGCCTGTTTAGAGCGCTCGAATTAAGTCGAGCTCAAACCGTTAATGGGTTAAACAACCACCCAAAATCCAGTCTATTTATTTATAAAAAATTCAATAACGAATTCATTATGTTGTTCCCAACTTTTTTGAATATACATTTAAAATAAATTGTGCTTTTCCGTATTGATTTCCCAAAAGAAGAAGAATAACAGATTTTGTACAAAAATTGCGATTTGATAGGAAATTTACCTTAAACAAATAAATAACCGTAGAAAAAAATTTAAACAATTTTTTTAAATTGCATCATTGTCAAAATAGATTTGGTATTTCTAATAGTGCGATAAAATTATGCTTAAACCGGTTGCAATGCGGTTTTATGAAGCAACAACGATGTCGAACACGATAAATACGTTGATAAACGTTCTAAAATATTTCAGATACAAATATTAACAATGACAAACCACAAATCGTTAATCATCCAGAGCTAAAATAATTCCCTTTGATTTATTGATAGAAAAATGGTTAGAGGGCACAAATAAAATGTCACTTGTCAACAGGGCCATCGCGTGGTTTGTAGGCGCCCAATGGAAGGCTTTAATCGCCCCCCCCCCCCTGGAAGTTGAGGAACATTACCCAAAAATCCCCACACTTGTTGGTGTTCTTTCAACGCTATTATCCACTAATAGATAAAAAACTTCTCTCATAAAAGTTTCTTCAGAAGACGATTGCACTTCCTTAGAAGAATCATACAAAAAACGCGTTTTTGTTTACGACTCCTTTTCTCGGGATTACGGCGCTGGATAAGTAAACAATTGGAATGGATTTTGGTGAAAAATTTAAAGAGACGATCGGCAGAAGGATTAGCCACACCGAAAATGTAAAAAAGGTTCGGCATTATCAGAAGTAGACGATACTACTAAGGATGTTTTTGGTTTTTCAAATTTAAAATAGTTTATTGTTTATAGGTACACTGTACCACGAATTGCTAATTCTGTTGGAGCAGGATTTCAGGAAATCACAGACAAAAATGGCCATGGCTCTGTGACTATCCTAAAACGACCAATAAATTTATAAGTTGGTGCGGATGTGCCGACCAATTACTACCACGAGGGGACGAAAAGTTACACTTCAGTCCCTGTCATAAAAGTGTGAAATTGTCACTTTAGTCACAAAGTACGAAAAAAAATTATTGTCGATTTTAATTCTATCATCCATTTGTCCCAAGTATCAGCTTTCTGTGATATTGTAAATTTTACATTTTTATTTTCGATTTAATTCGATTGGCGGATTTTGAATTTTCAATTTTTTTTTCCCGATTTTGGAATAGAAAGTTTTTGCACATTTATGTATTAGCCCAGTTGCTAGAGAAGGATGTTGACCAAAAGCTCGCACAAAATGTGATATCGATGAAACTTGGCATTTAAATACTTGAAAGAGTGTAGAAAACGATAAAAAAATCTTTGCTGCTCTAAAATATATTTCGAAAATAAAATCGAAAAAAAAAATAAAAATTTCGAAAAACTAATAGCACTACGTGAAAGAGCGGAATTATATTATAAGTTATTTTAAAAAAAAATTTGTATTACCTACTATAAAAAATTAATAAAAATAAGAAAGCAAATTCGAAAACTCTACGCGCGCCGAGCCGTTGAATACAAATATTCAGGCGAGGCGTTCGGAAAAACTAAAGTATCTTTGTCTAAAATGTACGCAAAAAAAAGAAAGCATTTTAAAGAGGAGACTGTAAGCTTTCTCAGGAAACTATTAGTTTTTCATTTTTTTTATTTTTTCATTGAATATTTGACCGGAAGTTTTAAAATTATCATTTTTTTTACAACATTCATTCGACGCAATTTTTATTTTAAAAATAGTGTTTATTATTTATATAAATCAATTTCTAAATTATTTTTAACCTTATTTAAAAGAAAATAATTTCTGATTTATATAAACACTATTTTGATAATAAAAATTGCGTCGAATGAATATTGTAAAAAAAATGATAATTTTAAAACATAAGTTTTACTAAACAGGGAAAATGTTCATTATATTTAAATCAAAAGTAAAAATATAATGATGATAAATCTACAAGGATGTTTTTTCGTTATGCCTCTATTAATAGATATCTTCAGTTTTATAAAAATGAGTGAGAATTTTAAAAATTATAACTTCCGATCAAATTTTCAATGAGAAAACAAAAAAAAAATAAAAACTAATGGCTTCCTGAGAAAGCTTGGAGTCTCCTCTTCAAACTGCTTTCTTTTTTTTTCTTCGCGTACATTTTAGACAAAGTTTTTCCGAACGGCACGCCTGAATATTTGTATGCAACGGCTCGGCGCGCGTAGAGTTTTCGAATTTGCTTTCTTATTTTGAATAATTTTTTATAGTAATACATTTTTTTTTTAAATAACTTTAAATAAATTTTCCGCTCTTTCACGTGGTGCTATTATTTTTTCGAATTTTTTTTTTGAGATACGAAACAACCAAATTTTTGGATTTTATTATTTTATTTTTGAAAATGTGAAGTTAGAGTAGCAAAGTTTTTTTAACGTTTTCTACTCCCATTCAAGGACTTAAAGTTTCATCGATATCACATTTTGTGCGAGTACGAACTCTCTCTGACAACTGGGCCATATTTTGAGCCAGAAAAACGTCTTTAATTCAATTTATTTCCCAAAAAATCACACTTTTTCGCACCAAAATCCATCAAACGATTTTGTTTGTTGATTTTAACTTCATCAAAAATTGTTTGTATGCCAAATTATTGCATAATTACAATCGTTTAAAGCGCCAAACTTTTATTAATAGAAATAAAAATGCACGCCTCTCTATTTCTCATTTCTTTGTTGCACATATTCGCTATAGTGTTAGAAACATTATTTTTGACTTTGTATAATTTTTTTAAAACTCTCTTAATACGATCCTGATCCACTATCTACACTACGAATAGAATAACTGCATTTACGTATACTTAAATCATTTGCAGCGAGACGACCACTAAACAAATCATATGGTTTTATGGAATCTAGCAAACTCTGTAAACTTGTTATCTAAAAAATATTGTTTCGACTTCTATTATCGTCAGTATGCTACATAACGGCCGCGCGATCGGATGCAGTTTTCCAACTGATATCAATTTCAGTGGATTTATCCATCGGTCATTAAAATCTAATCACATTTACATATTAATTATTTGTTGTTCGTTCAGATCGGTCACTTTCGTTTGTAAATAAGGAATAAAAATAAAGTATTTCCAGGTAGGAACCACATTTTAGTTTAAATTTAGCCAAGAAATTTTATTTATAAAATATTTTGACTGTGGTTTGCGGAACTGATTTTTGTTGTGACTATATGAAACAATTATTAATTTTTAACACAAAAATCTTTGTTGTACTTATAGATTTATTAATAATTTTATTACAAAATAAAATACATTTTTTTGATAAATTTTGGCAGGACAAATGTCTTCTCGTTCAAGTAATCTCTCAAAACACTTCACCGGTTTTTTCTATATATTGTACACTGATCTGGCACTATTCACATAATCTGGATATGATTCTTTTAGTGCTCCTTGCAGTGAGTTATACAAAAATCTCGATGTAAAAATAAATACGCCAGAACACTAATTCTTAATATTATTAAACCTTTTTAGTGCAGGCAAATTAAATTTTTTCAACAAGAATAATACCACGCGAAATCTACCAATGGGAAATGGTTAAGGGGGTTACAAGGAACTTTTGTAAAGGACACTTGTGACCATAACCTGAAAATCATCGAGAAAAATGAGAAAATTTGAAGTAAAAAATTGTTTTTTTGTTTTCCATTTTTCATTTCCGCAAAAATCATTCGATTTCGATGAAAGTTTGTGAAAGTATTTGTTCTTATGTTATAAATAACCAGAAAAATTTTGAGTTAAAAAAAATAAAATTTTTTTGAGATATTCATTTTTTTCGGTCATACTTTTCAGATGAAAAGATGCATGGTGAAATTTTCTCGTACAGAGTTCTCCTGGTTCGCATCCTCAAAAAATGGAAAAAACTAAAAAAATCACTGTTTTAAAAATAAATTTTTAACAATTGTTGATAATTTGTTTAAACTTTTGAGAGAATTAAAAAACTGATTACACCATTGAATTGTACGGGAAAAACTGCTGAAGAAAATATGTTTTCTTTATTTATGTAAAATTTCATACGAATACAGTATTGTTCTAAACATTAAACGAACATGTTGGAAGTCTCATATAAAAATCAAAAATAATCGTTTTCTAATTTTTTTTGTAACAGAATCGAAAAAGTATTTTTTACAAACGTTGTAGGTTACGAAAAAATCATCAACTTTTGTAGAAGTCACTTTGACCATAACCTCCAAAATTTCCGAAAAAATGCGAAAAATCATAATTTTTTCTTTTTTCCCATTATTTTTTTCCATTTTCAAATGATAATTTTTCAAAAAATATAGTAATTTAATGAAATTGAATTGCAATTAATGAAATTTGAAAATAGTATATACTTAAGTTGATATTATACAGTAACAATAATGAAAAAATCTTTATTTAATTGGTTTGTAGGGAATTAATTGATGTGCAATGGTTCTTTTTAATAAAATTATTAAACAACGAAGAGTTTTTCTTAAAAATTATTCTTTATTTAACTTTTTTACTACAAATATTTACATAATTCATCAAAAAATTAATTTATTTACACAAATTTTTTTTTCTTTTCGCGAGTGTCCTTCATTGTTATCATCAGATCCTTCGTTGCAGTCGGTATCTTCGTCATATTCTTGAAACGATTCATTAAGATCACTCTCCTCAGCTGGAACTTCCGTGTCCGGATTTAAGCAAAGACTTGGCTGCTCAGTGGAAGTGTCCTTCAAGTCACTAATATCTTCCACAATTTTTTCTCTATTTGAACAAAGTTCTTTACAATTACTGCATAAATCCGTACAATGTAGTCCATGCTTCCGACATCCGCATTTGCTGCTATCACAATTGGTTCCGCAGTTACAGGAAATACTTTTTAGCAAATCCTCAGAAATGACTGCAGCATCTGTCAAGCTAGGCAGAAGTATTTTAGAATTATGAACCAATACTTCTTTCCAGCCCCACTTGGTTGCAGTCATGTTGTTTTCGAGCCAGGTCTGAAGTTGAAAATATGTTCGATAATAATGGTGTGCAGCTGCTCCAGTTGTTGGTGGTAATGTTTCCAATTTGAAAGTGGAGCTGAGACTGACTGTGTAACTGTTTTTCGGAATCCTTCGGGCACATATGATACTTTATACCTGCTCCGAAACGAGACTAAAAGTTCCACTACTCCCCTCTTTAGTTCCTTTGTATTATCTCCGAAACAAAGTAAAGAGCTGAGGGGGATGAGCCTAACTGACCTTGAAGAGATTTACATAAATATTCTTTACCAGTTTTTTCCATATAATTCAATGGTGTAATCAGTTTTTTAATTTTCTCAAAAGTTTAAACAATTTATGAACAATTTATTTTTAAAACAGTTATTTTTTTTAGTTTTTTCCATTTTTGAGGATGTTTTTAAATGGGAATAGTGGTTTATCAGTATATCAAACAGTTCACGTAAAAACGAAAAAAATGCGCACCAGGAGAACTCTGTACGAGAAAATTTCACCATGCAACTTTTCATCTGAAAAAGTGTTTTTGACCGAAAAAATGAATATCTCAAAAAAATTTTATTTTTTTTAACTCAAAATTTTTCTGGGTATTTATAACATAAAAACACATATTTTCACAAAGGAATGAATGATTTTGAGGTTATAGTCACAAGTGTCTTTTACAAAAGTTGTAGGATTTTTTATAAGCTACAACTTGCCTGTTGATAGTTTTTTGATACGACGTCAAGTTTCGCCGGAAATCGTGAAATTCAGACAAATCCATTTTTCAACCGCTTTAACCACCCCTTCCGTTAATTGTACCAACCCCCATGGCGTCGTTTTTTTAGAAGTTCCTTGTAACTCCCTTAACCATTTCCCAGTGGTAGATTTCGGATGATATTATTCTTGTTTTTTTACTACTAAATCTGCTATCTTGCCTGCACTATTTTCCATCTCTTGAATTTTATCTTTTTGATCTGCAAATACTGCAAGCTGGATGTATTGGATTATCTAGTCGACTACGGCCTTGAAAATATCTGCTCGAACAAAAATTCAAAATGCAGACAAGAGCATTTTTTTAATTAGCTAGTTATATCTCTTCTCGAATACCTGATTTGGTACATCCCAAAGCACTTTGTTTAGGAATTAAATCATTGCGAAAGTTGTAGTGTAGATGGCAGTGTTCGATTTCGTCTGCTGCACTGAATCTTTACATCTTTTAAGCCATCCGTCCATCTGCAGCTTCGTGTATAGATACCAAACAAGCTGTCAGCTTTCTACTGATGAAGTATATACTAATAGTTAGATAAAGACTAGTCTGAAATAATTCAATTCCTGTAGGAGAAGTGAACTTGTTCGAAACATCATTTTCTTTCTTAAAATAATCAGTTTCCTTCAGATTCACAATTACTTCATTTTGAATAAATTCGTTCTGAAGAACCGCAGGACGGAGGCTCTACCTGTTTGCATAAATTTTCACTTATTTTAAAAAGGTATTTATGATCTGTCCTATTAATAATGGTAATATTTAAATAAATAACTTTTATTGATCAAACAGTTTAACAGTAGCATATCAAAAACATCAGCAATAAATTAAAACAGAAACTAGTTTAACACTAGAACGGGCGCCAAGGTTGCAGGGATCGAATTTTTAATTATCTATCATTTAAATATTTACTATTATTCTTTTAATTGAAATATTGCATCAACCGGGTTATTGGCATTGTACTATTTTTTTTTTAGTTATAGAAAAAGTATTTAATTTTCTAATTGTGCTAATCGAGCAAAGGACACCAAATTTAAATTACGGTTAAAGTTAAAAGAATTCGTGTTGTCACTTTGGCGGAATGAATTATACAGTTTTGGCGAAGGAAAATTATTTTAGCGTACGGTCAATTCGTTCCGCCAAAAGTCACATGGATTTATTGACTACAAATGTTACAGCCAATCTTCTAGGATAATGTTCTCAATAATTTTTAGGTTGAGTTGAAAATGATCAAATGATTGTTTAATTTTTAGATGTGCTACCAAAGTTTATATTAAACGTTTAATAATAATATCTAATAATAATAATAAATGTCTTTATTATTTTTCATGTAACATACATAGAAGTATTGTACAAGAAGTTGATATACATATAAATATTTAATTTTTAGTTGTTAAAGAAAAAGACAGAATTCTGAAAAATAAAGGGCGAAGTTCATTTTCTGTAGAGAAACAGTAGCTTCACTACGAAAATGTTCTTCCATTTAACCCTAAATAGGATGCATATTTCAGCCACATATCATCACGTATATTTACTGTTATGGTTTGCCGTACTCGACTAACGTCTCAGCCGGCAAACTCCATCCGAAAAAGTAATACTTCTCGTCCTTGCATCATAAACTGCTATTAAATCAGCTTTCTGACGTTAGCATCTCGGGTTCCAACTCCCTGTGGATTCAATAATTCCTTGACAATGGTTATATAAAGGTTAACATGAATGGGTGTTTTGTCCAGTATCTTCAGGAGTATCTATCTATCTATCTATCTGTTGATGGGGGTATCGATACACTGCGACCTATAAGATCAATTGTGCCTCCTTCTGCTGCCCGTTCGTTAAGGATGTCTCAACGATTAGAGCAGTTCCTTCAGTCATATGGCTTTCAAAAAGTTCAGGATGTCGCGAAATCTGCAGCCTTCTTCCTCTAGTAATCCGGGTTTCTTGTCAGGATACCAGTTGATTGATTGATTGATTATGACGATGTACCTGAGGTTTATAAATGCCTCAATACTGCAGCCTTAAGACTTATTGTACTATGTCAGTTACATCGTTATGTCCAGGTGAAGAGGTTTGTTACCTTTATCAGGCTGAGTAGCCTCTTCACCAGATTTTCTTTTGGAAAGTCCTCCTGTGGGTTTACCGGCCTCAATAGGTGATACCTCCATTCGTGAGTGCCTGGAACTCTAGAAGCTGTTTCATCCTCCTCATTGCATAATCTACATATGGGTTCATCTTGAAATTTGCCCCTAAGGTGACAATGTCCGGTTATTACTCCCGTTACGTGCCTTATTTGATTTCTGCTTAGATTCAGAATATCACCTGTCAGTACTTTTGAAACTCCTTTAACCATTCGTTTACTGTTTTGTTGGCCCGGCACGAGATCTCAGCGTCACCGGTGTTCTTTTAACATCCACCTAGTCTGCGAAAGTCGTACTGAGGATTTGGGAATGCCAAACGCTGGTTCAGGACCAGTAAATACATGGCAGCTGAGGATTTCCTTGCCAGGGGGTCTGCTTCCTTGTTGCCTTTTATCACTTTATGCCCTGGGACCCATCTAAGTGTTACCTTAGTTTGGTTGGCCAGAAAGAGCAGTGTTTGTAGGCAGTTCCAGACCAATTTTGATCTGATTTTGTTACAAACAAAGATCTATAGCATGTACTTCTGCTTGAAATAAGGATACCAGTTAGTATTCTGAGCTTGTTTTTACTTTTGCTGATGCAGTCGTCTGATCTCTTCTGGTTATAGTTTCCCAGTAGTGTCTTGGCTTGCATCATTCCTTGTATTCCTATCCAGTATTAGGATCTTTTGTTATTTACTTCTTTTCCAAGTTCATCAAGTATTGTACTGGTGCTTATTCCGCAGAAGTATCCCAGAAATGTTGTTTTATCCCCTTTTTTGCGAGTACGTCTGCTATTCCATTCCCTTCCACTCCAGTGTGTCCCGGAATCCATAGGAGGGTAACAGTGTTGTTCTTGCCTAGCTCGTTTAGATTCTCTAGGCACTCCCAAACCATCTTGGAGTTGATTACGTGCGAGTTCAAAGCATTAATGGCTGCTTGGCTGTCTGACATGATGATGATCTCTTGTATACGAAAATTTCTATGTTGAACGGGACACACATTTTCCGTTGTCGTAGATTTCAGCTTGGAAAATGCTCGGAGATCATCAGGAGTATCGCGAAGTTCACATATTAACTTTATTTATTATAATCATTAAGGATACGATACAATAAGCAGCAAGATTTTAGGTGGAATATTAATTTTTTTAGTACTTCGTGAGTAAGTGTGCATATGCATATTAATGTCTATATAATTTATTACCCATGAAACTTTTTTGTTTTTTGCGCAGAACTGTTATTGTTTTTTTTTATTGTTACATTTCAGACACATTGAATCTTAATCTGGTTACAAATAATTAAAAATATTTTTTATTTTAGAATTCCACATTTGCCGCTTAATAATACTTAAATGATGTTTATTTAATGACAATTTTATGACCACTAATTCGACCTGTCTTTACAATTTTTTTAAACAACAAATTAGCTATAAAAGCGCATTAAAAATGGAATTTTTTAAAATTAAACTTAATTTTATTATTAAAACGTGACAAAATGTTCAATTTTTCTAGATTTAACGATATATTCTTACTAATATCTGAGCGAGGTGGTAATGAAAAAGTTTTGAATCAAAATTTTAAGATGGCTTTCTGTCTTTTTTTCAATTCTACACGAATTTAAATTAAAAAAATTCTAATTTTCAATCGTCTTTTTTATGTATTAAAATACCCCTTACGGAGCATTTGTTAATATTACATTCTGAGCACATAACGATAACTTATTGATGTTTGTAGTTTTCTTGCAGACTCTTCCTAGGTTTTCCCTACTGGAATAATCGAAAAGTTGGTTTACAAATTTTAAATTTTTTAACTTCATCAGTGCTCATTTTCTTCGTTGAAACCTTCACTTTAAGATGGTATGAAAAAATATATTGTTCGTATGGAAAAATATGGAAAAATTAGGCTTTTTTCAATTTATATTCGTATAAAATCGAACAATAAAAATTTTGCTTTGAAAAATTATAACTTATTTAAAACATTAAAAGAACGTTGTCACCAAGTTTCATAAAAAAATACTTTTGGGGAGATACAAAACAAAAATGTTAATTTATCGAAATAAAAGATTAAAAAAAGACGAAATTTATATATATCAAAGTATCCAACTGCAACTACAATAACCAAATTGAGAAGCAAATCTTAAATAATTAACCTCTTTCCTCCTTCCTTTGGGATTTTTTCAAATCCTTCGAGCGTTTCTTCATTGGGTGTTCCTAATTTTCGTCCTTTGAGACCAATCAATATAAAGGATATCACTTAACCTGATTAATTTTCCGTTTGTTCTATGCCCCCTACTTCGCTTCAAACAAACTTCAGAATTACTTTGTAATGTGGTGAATAAAATTCTTAAACATTTTATCAATACACCCCCGTAAGGCGAAGCAATTTTGAGATGAATAAAGTGAAATTACTTCCAATTACTTTTAATTTTTTTTTTGTGGAACAACAATGTTTTTCAACGCCTACACTATGTACTACTGGTATTTAAATACGTATTTAATAACAGAAATGAAAGTATGTTTGTAGGATACAGAGCCGGATTACAAAATTTTTTTATTACTTATACAGAATTTCCAAAAACAAATCAAATCACAAATATGTAAGAGAATAATAAAGCGCAGATGAATCTAAAATGTGGAAGTCAATGGAAACGACAGTAAAGGAGAAGTATGGAATAAATTTAAAGAAACTATTGGAAAAAAAGTATTGGGGTAGAATATACGGATATTATTTCTATTCAAGTATATTATTTGCTGCTTTTCTTTGTTTTTTGTTCATAAAAACAATAGAATAACAACATGTAAACACTGGAAAAACAAAACAACTTAACGCAGATAATTATAGCTAGAGGCCTAATTTAATAATAATTAGAATGGACTAATTTTTAATCCAATTCAATTTCAATAAACGTAATTATCAGGGGTAATATACTAACTTGTAGTTTAATATTTTTAATTCACGAAAAAAATATTTTTAACAATGTTAAAACTTGTTATACTCAGATTTAAATTAGACTAACTTAAACTTAAATTCTTTTAAAATTTGTACAAGTTCTACTAGCACAGGAAGCGTTTCACCTTACAAGTTCGAATGCAGTGTCATTTTATTTGTTTTAGCAAGTTAAAGTGGGGGAAATACAAAGCTTCCAGTATGCACAAAGATTCCTTCCGGTCAAGTAACTTTAGTGAATACACCAAATGCACCTAATCAGTTTTTAGTGCGGAGTTTGAATTTTTCGTGAAAAAAATTTGGGAAAACACTAAAAATATTTGCGATTTTTTAAATATCCGATTTTACGATATAATTTAGTCAAAATTTAGTCCGAGGGTTTCTCAAAAATCTCTAAAATATCACCAAATTTCTTTGTTTATAATAATATAAACTTTGTTGTTACTTTTAAGAGAATCTATAAGGTCATTGCTGAGTTGGTCAATAAACATTTGGGTATGTAAAAAGTTCATCGCACTCTGAATAACATTTAGAAAATATTGTAAATAAAAACAAATATGACGAAATCCATAGGTGCGTAGGATTATAAGTCATTGTACCACTTAAAGAAGGATATGATAAAAAATATATTTTAAATCTGTAACCGAGAGGCTACTGGATCAAAGTAAATTTAACACCTTTATAAAGAGCGATTTTTGGACAAATAGATTTACATTTATAATCCATGCATTTGTAGCCAGACTCGTAACTCCGATATTTATTTTCAAATTGTGTTCTACCTTTTACTAACCCTTATTTTTTAAGAGTTAAGGTTTAAGGAAATTCGTATTTTACCACTTCCTATGTATATTCTAGAACTCCAATTTATGTCAAATCAAATCTAGAACATTTTCGTAACATCTTCTACCATAATTATTTAACTCGGACTCGAAATGATTTGATGATACCAAAACAAAAATCTGCATTTTTTGAAAGAAGCCCTCAATACGTATCCTAGTTTATAATAAACTTCCTAATATTGTGAAATCAATAGGAACTTTGAAACTATTTAACTCTTTTTATTCTGTTGAAGAATATTTGGAGTATACCTTTTAATTGGTAAATTTTATACAGGGTGCGCCAATTATTTCCACTCGATCTCTAGCACCGAAACTAAAAGAGATATCAACAAGATTTTTTGTAGGGGTAGACAGTGTCACTCGGACTACAATTAAAATATTTTGATGTATACAGGGTGGCTAATTTTTGTGGAATGAAAATTAATTTGGTTTTTTTTAAATTGAACACCCTGTATACGATTATGTCTTCTGAATCTACTTAATATTATATTTACGGTAGTTTTTTGTATTTGTAAATCCGACACGGCGTTGACAAGTTATTCCTATTTTAAGCAGATTTAATGAAAAAACAGCACTTCAGAAATATTAGCACAAAAACTACATTTTTTAAAAAATTCCTCAAAAAAGCTACTATGATGTAAATGAAACATGCACCTATCACAATAATCACACAACATCTTCACCTGTTGCACAGGGTGTTTGCCGATGGCGTGCCAATAGTCTAGTTTTCAAATGGCAATAACTTAATTATTTCAAATGGGACACCCTGTATATTTTTCTTCAGTTAGAAGCTCTCCCTAAAAAAATATAGGGTTTTGCATATCAAACTTTACTATTTCCTTTAATAATTGACGTTAAGCGACAAACAACATATTTTACACAATTTTCAATAAGAAATCAAGTTATCTATGAAAATGACAGTAGGTATATTTTGTTATGGCATTAATTGTCAACATAAAATTTTGTATTGTATCACGTCTACTATATTTAATCGGTATTGTGTATAAAAAATGGATTTTAATAAGAATTATAGTGTTCAAGAAAATATTGATATGATATGGATACTGGGTGAATGTCAAAAAAATGCGTTTCTTGCTAGTAGGGTCTATCGTCAAAGATACCCAGAAAGACGTCATCCACAAAAGGATACTTTTGAGAATTTAAAGAATAGATTTGATAGAACAGGAACCGTCAAGTATGAAAAACATTCACGTGAAACTACAGCTGTTACTATTGACAACGAATATAAGGTAATGATCAGTATAGTTGAAGATCCCAATATAAGCACAAGGCAATTAAGCAATCAGTTAGATATTTCCAATACCACAATTAGACGCATAATAAAAACGAATAAATATCACCCCTATCATATCCAGCTTCACCAAGAATTGTTACCACGTGATTTCACGCGTAGAGTGGAATACTGTAGATGGTTAATAAACAAGATAAATACAGAGCGTAACCTTTTAAACAAAGTTTTATTCTCCGACGAAGCCACGTTTCATAAGAACTTCCATTATTATTCGGACCACAATGAAGATTTACTTAGAACCACATCACGGTATCGATGGTCTTTGAATGTGTGGGCGGGAATAATTGGTGATTATGTAATTGGTCCCTATTTCTTTGATGGGACTGTAAATGGAGTTATATTTTTAGATTTTTTAGAACATGATTTTCGCAACTTATTGCAAAATGTGCCTCAAAATTATCGCAACGGAATGTGGTTTCAATTAGATGGTGCCAGACCACATTACCTATTAAATGTTCGCAATTGGTTAAATAGGGAATTTCAGGATCGTTGGATAGGAAGGGAAGGACCTATAAATTGGCCTACTAGATCGCCTTACCTTACACCTTACGATTTTTTCTTGTGGGGTTTTATTAAAAATATTGTTTACAAAGAAGAGGTTACCACAAAAGAAAATATGAAAGAAAGAATTACTGCAGTATTTAGACAGGTGACTGCAATGCTAAGAGATGTGCGTAAATCAATGAAAAAAAGGGCAAGGAAATGTACAAATGAAAATGGAAGACATTTTGAACACCTACTATAAATTTTAACTTTCACTATTGTAGTTTTCTTACGATTAAACTTTGTAAAATTTTGTAATTATTAAAAATTATGTAAAATATGTTGTTTGTCACTTAACGTCAATTATTAAAGTAAATAGTAAAGTTAGATGTTCAAAACCCTATATTTTTTTAATGCGTATTAGGGAGAGCTTCTAACTGAAGAAAAATATACAGGGTGTGCAACAGGTGAAGATGTTGTGTGATTATTGTGATAGGTGCATGTTTCATTTACATCATAGTAGCTTTTTTGAGGAATTTTTTAAAAAATGTGTTTTTTGTGCTAATATTTCTGAAGTGCTGTTTTTTCATTAAATCTGCTTAAAATAGGAATAACTTGTCAACGCCGCGTCGGATTTACAAATACAAAAAACTACCTTAAATCTAATATTAAGTAGAATCAGAAGACATAATCGTATACAGGGTGTTCAATTTAAAAAAACCAAATTAATTTTCATTCCACAAAAATTAGCCACCCTGTATACATCAAAATATTTTAAAATTGTAGTCCGAGTGACACTGTCTACCCCTACAAAAAATCTTGTTGATATCTCTTTTAGTTTCGGTGCTAGAGATCGAGTGGAAATAATTGGCGCACCCTGTATTTACCTTCTTTTTCTTCCTATATTTTTGTATTTTTATATGTTGCATGCCTTATAAACTGTATTTTTGACTTGGAACTGATCGTATGAATAATGAAATTATTATTATTATTATTAATTGCGCACTACATAGTGAGGAGAGGCTCAGGTCCTAGTTCTTAATTTGATGACTAAAAACCATATTCTAAATTAAATCTTATAAGTCAAAAGTTGCTATTGAGCAACAACGATTTTTTAAAAGAGTATATGCAAGATGTGGGAGGCTGAAAAAAATTGCATCGAGGGACTTCCAAAACCCACTGCGTTACTGAATTTTTTCAGAATATTTGAAAGAGCAAGTGTCGAAAAACAGAACAAACTAGAAGAAATCACATTGCAAGTAAATTTATTTATTATTATTTCAACAATAAAAGATTTACAATCTACCATATAATGTGATATAACAATTATAAAATAATAATCTTTTGTCTTTGATAATCGTGCAATATGTGTAAAGTTTTATTTTGTTGGCAAAATGATAAATTGAAGTTTACTTTAAAGGTTGCGTGTTAATATAAATTCAGATTTATAATACGTGCAAAAAACCTGACCGTAATTTGCCGATAACCATTTACAATTGATTGGTGATAATTACATAGTAATTTTAGAGTTTTTTCTTATATTAAATTTTATATTGCTCGAATATTTAGAAGTTTGGTAAAAAAAATCAAAAATCTATCGAAAGACTGTAGAACAATATGTCAAAAAATTCCATATACACTAAAAAAAATAAAGTACGAGCGAACCATTCAAGAGTTGGATCCAAAATAAAGCTTTGATTGCCCAACGACAAACATCTATACAAATTAAAACGATCGATAATGACAAAAAGTCATCAATATTTTTCGATTGCCTGAACTACCCATAATTATCGATTATTCTCGACCCCTGCCTGGAAATACATTGGAATTTACCTTACAGAACGTTTTAAACTAGGAAGCGACTAGCCAAATAATAAAAATGATTAATATCTATTCTAGGAATTGTAGAAGTATTTGCGTTGCGATAATTTAATTTGGAGATTTTTTTTTCGCCATTTAACACAATATACGTTTGTTGGTCGAAGATGTTCTCACATTTTTTTTAAATTAAAATATTTACACTTATTGTTCAAAAAAGGAATTTGTCTGGCGTATGAAAAGGCTAATAATACATTTAAATAAATGCTTTATTTGTTCATTTAGATCATTTGCCCATATCGCTAATTTACTAGAATAGTATATTCTGTAACAAGGTTGGAATGAGAATTCGATACAAGTGGAGGATTCCGTACGCGAGCGTGAGAAACCACGAGTGTCAAATTTTCATTCCGACAGAGTAACAGACTGTACTTTCTCCACGGCCACATAAAGTAGGAATTGCTTATCTTTGTTCAAGCAAATTCAAACTAAATAAATAAAACGTCGCGTAGAACTGTCAAACATGAAATTCATGGCTATCTAGGACGCGGACATAGTATTTATAGCTACGTGTTCTATCTATCATCTGTTGATGGGGTTGTTGATACACACCTATAAGATCTATTGTGCCCCCTTCTGCTGCCCATTCGTTAAGAATGTCTCAACGATTAGAGCAGTTCCTCCAGTCCTATTGCTTTCAAAAAGTTCAGGATGTCGGTAGGCTTAATTTAGGTAGATCTCCTTCTTCTATTTGATATTCTCCGAGGTATCGTGCCCTTGGATTTTGCAGAGTATTGGGGTCTTTTGTTATTTACTTCTTTTCCGAGTTCATCAAGTATTGTACTGGTGCTTATTCCGCAGAAGGGTTCAGGTCCCAGAAATGGTGTTTCAGCCCCTTTTTTGCGAGTACGTCTGCTATTTCATTATCCTCCACTCCAGTGTGTCCCGGAACCCATAGGAGGGTAACAGTGTTGTTCTTGCCTAGTTCGTTTAGATTTTCTAGGCACTCCCAAACCATCTTGTAGTTGATTATGTGGATGTTCAAAGCATTAATGGCTGCTTGACTGTCTGACATGATGATCTCTTGCCTGCGAAAATTTCTTTCTATGTTGAACTGCACACATTTTCCGATGGCGTAGATTTCAGCTTGGAAAATGCTCGGAGATTTGCCTAGACTTTCGGAATATTTGGTTCCATGCCCATTTACTCCTATTCCTGTTCCTTCTGTTGTTTTGGGATGGTGTCTTTGTCCCATTCGCTTTTGTTTCTTAGCTTTGTGTTGAATTCTTTCACGAAGCTAAACTTCTTTGTCGTCTCATCTTAGGGCATGTCCCAGGTTGGGGAGATTTCCAGGGAGTCTAAACTTGCGTTTGGTGGATCCTTCTCTGGTCATTCTTTAGGTTGTCCTTATCGCTATACTCTCCATTACTATATGGAGGGGTGTAAGGCTTAGGATTACCTCCATGGAGGCCGTTGGGCACGTTCTCATTGCACCTGTTATGCATACGAAGGCTAGTCTTTGGATTTTTGCTAGATTTGCCTTTGTACTGGCCAGCTTAGTTCTGCTGCCCCAGACTACTGCTCCATAAGTGATGGCTGGTCTCACTATTGAGGTGTACATTCACTGCAGGGTCGTTGGGTTATATTCCCAGTTTTTTCCGCAAAATTTATGCACACCATTAGAGCTTTCGTGACTTTGCTGATTACTTCTTTTTCGTGCCTATTCCAAATGAGTTTGTTATCTAGTATTAGTCCCCGATATTTTACTTCTGGTTCACATTCAATAACTTTCCCGCCCAATTCGATGGTTTTGAGGTTTAGCTACAGAATGAACATTCTGACTCTAGAGTAAGAATGAAATACGTATAAAATACATAAGAGACAAGTGTTTCAGAATTTTCTTCCAATCTCAAGAGCGAGAATGTTTGTTTTCTGTTATTATAAGTGGTTTCAGAATAACTACATTCAGTAGTGGCCGTGGAGAAAATTATTTTCTATGCTTTACTTCGACTAACGTCTTTTATTGGCCGTTTATTAACCGGTAGAATTAAAAAAGAATAGACGATTTTTGTTTCTAATTCGCTTAAAAAATAATTAAAATATCATTAATTTTAAGTGGACATATCCTTCATTACTATTTTAATTGTAATGACCTTATTGTGTCGGGATAATTTCATTTTCATAATTTTGAAAGGTTAGCGTGCATCTAATTGCAGTCCGATGGTAAAGCAAACATCATTTTTATTCGTTAACTTGTCTCAGTTGAAATTAATCAAAATCTGTTTTTTTTTCTTTAGATTTATTAGACGTAGATCTTTATTATTCTTGTAAATTCGTACAGAATTCTACTACCTCTTCCTTGGCTTCTTTTCCTGCGAAGTTTTTGATACAATTGAATCGATAATAATATTTTTGATTTTAGTTTCATTTAGTTTATTTCCTTTGTGAATATTATTATTTCGTTTTCCTTCATTATGTTATTACCCATTTCTTCAGTCATCTCTATTTTTTCCTGCAAGCCCTTTGGCTGAATGTTACCATCCTGGCGTTAGGATCTATATAACGCACTTTGTACATTGCATAAATAACTATTAGGTAAAACCAGCCAACTACAAACAGAGACAGATTTTTGCAACGTCACTTGCGTGAAATCTGAGAAGTTGGCCGATTTGCAGAAACAGATTATTGTTAGTTTACGCTCCCTGTTTCTTTGACCTTGGATAACATGACCCATTTAGATACAATAAACGAGTTTAAGGTTTAATTATAGTAATTAGGCTGACTATAGCAATCAGCAATTATAGTTGTCGCTTTTTCTTTAAAATGAACTGTTTTTTTTTTCAGGAGTTGTGATATGGATCCTCAAGTTGACAATGAGGCATCAAAAGATCCAGCAGCAGATCATAAAATCAAACTACCTTTCGATGAAAAAGATTTTGAAGGTAGGAACGTATGGATGTTTGATATTTTTAGATCAATCTTTATGTTTTTACATTTTTTAATAATTACACGCACATAAATGTTGCCTTTGAAGGTAATTAAAGAATGCAGGACTAAAGTAAAAGGAAATATGGATTATGTAGCTGTATGGTGATTGTAATCATGTTTTTTTGGTGCCGGAATTCGTAAAATTACTCTGATATATTCATTTTATTAAAAATAAGCAAAATTTTGAACATTGAACGTTGTATAAAGACAATTATTATGTTCTAGAAAAAAAAACTAAAATCTGCATTTAATCTACAAATCTTCTTTGGCTACTAGGCCCGATCTGAAGCCGAGAGTCATCTTACTTGATTAGGTACATGCAGTCGTCATCACCCGGTATAATGTTTAATTAAAATATCTATCAGCCAATAATCAAAATAGCGTTAAATTATATTCGAAAACCATTTAGAAAATTGCATACATATGATCCAAAAATAGACTAGCTTACGTCTAATCGATGGACAGATTTAGAACATAGTGTCGATCTGTATACAAATATAGAAAAGTCCAGTGGTGTCACGCGATTGATGAATGAACAGGAGAATGTTATTTATTTTTAACAACTCAAAAACAGAACAATTTTTTTAATTAATTTTGGGTGATCCACGACATTTTCGATAGTCAATATTTCTAAAGCTGTCAAAACTGATACGGATACTTTTAGCTAAAAACAATGGCTTTCCACATCCTCTATGTTATTATTCTTAAACTAATAAGCCACTATGAGTTACAAAAAAAATATTTAAAATTTAAAATCATTTTTGAAAAAATAACGATGTGAATAAGTGTCAGAAATATAAAATAATTATTGTTGAAACGCACACCTCAAAATTGTGCTTTTTGCCATTTCCACATCCTCTATGTTATTATTCTTAAACTAATAAGCCACTATGAGTTACAAAAAAAATATTTAAAATTTAAAATCATTTTTGAAAAAATAACGATGTGAATAAGTGTCAGAAATATAAAATAATTATTGTTGAAACGCACACCTCAAAATTGTGCTTTTTGCAGTGACTGAAATCATGTAAAAGTAAACGATTTAGAATTACTGTATCATATTTGTTAAAAAACAACAAAATTTATAAACAAACTGATTAACAGATGGCGCCAAAACTTTACGTAACATTTGTACTAGGAAAAGAACAGAAAAAAGTATTATTTTAAATATAGAAGGCACTCCATTATCTAACCCTAAGGAACTAGCCATTGCTTTTGGGGATTACTTTTCCACTATCAATGTTGAGAGGTTAAGTAATTATTATGGTAAATTATGTCACAGTCGTACAGCGTTTCAAGCATTTTAAATACTACCTCCTTTTTCGAACCTGTAACTCCTAATGAAGTTGTCGATTTTATTAGAAGTCTAAAAAATAAAAATAGTACTCGTACAGACTACATTTCCGCCAAAAGGCTATTGCTCATCCTGTTAGTGAACATTTTGCCTTCCTTATTAATATGTCTATCACTAATGGTATGTTTCCTTCGATCCTAAAAATGGCTACTGTCATTCCAGTCTATAAAAAAAATGCCGCTGATAACATTGCAAATTATAGGCCAATTTAAATATTGAGAGTTTTCTCTAAAGTTTTTGAAAAATTAGTATCAAGTAGGATGTTAAACTATCTAGCCAAATTCAACATAATTACTGAGAGCCAGCATTGCTTCAGAAATGGCAGATCAACCCAAACAGCTGCCTATAAGTTTACTGAATTCATCTACAAGTCTTTGGACGAGAGGCGGCATGTTGCTGGATTATGTTTTGATCTCTCACGGGCATTCGATTGTCTTAATTTTAAGTTCATTGAAAATAAATTATATAACGTCGGTTTTAGTTGAAAAAATAAAATAGAGCTAATAAAGCTATGAAATCTTGCCTTGATATCTTTCAAAGTGGTAATCCCATAAAAGTGTCATTATTGTTAATAATCAGTTTTTTTATTTATTTATAAATAAACATGATTCCAAATCAAACCGCAGACAACGATATCTTGCATTCGGATGACATAAGTGGCTACTGGGGATTTTTGATGCCACAATTACTTTTACAATGATATATCTACGTGTATATAATGTAGAAGAAACAATACTAGGTCTAAAATGTCTCGATAATTTCATCTGATTAAATTTCTAATCAGTTATTAGGTTATTCCCATACAAATACTTTCTGTTAGATCTTCCTATTTTTTAGCTTACTTACCTACACAGCTCTTTATCTGTGACAGGAGTCAATTTGTAGATCTAGCTGCCCAAAAAATATCGTTCAAATATTTCAATAGTTTTTGAACCCCTTGTAGATGAGCGTCATTCAAATTACATCAGAAATAAAGTATATTTTTAACAAAAGCTAATTGCCAATTTTTGATTTTGTTAATTTATAAATAAAATATAATGAAAATCTTTGCCAAAATTACTGCCCCTCCACCATTTTCTACGTTGTTATGACGATGCTTTTGTTTCACCTTGTCAGTCAATGCACTTGTTATGATACAGCAACTGTCTGCATCAGATAAAAGTATAGAAAATATTCAGGGCGGTATTAATAAAAATTGTGCATCTAGAAATCGAAATATATTGATAGTTATTTTTTTATTTATAACTGTTGAAAAAACTTTCGAAAAACATTGTGTCTGATAACTACAAAGTTCGTTAATGAAATTCCTACTAGAAGGCCTTTAAATATGGGGAATTTTCTCGAGTGTTAAATTTCTGAAAATACCTTTCATATCATCCATTCTTTGAGAACTGCGAAATGCTAACTTCTTTTTTAGCCTGCTAAGATATATTGATGTTTAATTATGTTTTAAACCACGCGGTAAAGTTGTTTGAAGTATGGCTTCGAATGGTGAATGGGATGAAAGGAATTTTTATAAATTGAGTCACTCCATAACATTTCCTTGTTTTAAGTGTCTTGTAGTAGGAATTTAAGTTATGGTATTTGCTTGCGGGAAAGATAGGACGATATAGTATACGAAATTTAGAAATCAAAGTAAAGAGATCCATTCATAAACTTTGTAAATCCAATTTAGCGTTTCCCTAAAAAAATTATTGGGTCGATTCCTCTCTGAAAACTTGCATCTACCGAGGCGTGTGTATAATGTGTATTAGGCAATGTATTAATAGTAGAAAATTTGGACTTTATGTGCCAGGTCACCGGGCACGAAGCGTTTTTATCGGCGTGCATATACCCGCTGAGAGGCGGCATTCGCATCGTCGCCACCACCATCGACACCGAAGTCCCAGCGAAAGTGGTACCCCGGAAGAAAACAGGCCCAGTAAGTTAACTAGTAGTGGTTGTATTTGTGTCAAAAAACTTTGGATACGCATGTAGTACAGATGCAAATTTGGTGTCAGTGAAAAATAGTTATTACGCATGCAATTATATTTTAATTATAGTGTTACAAAAAGTTTTTGTTATGACACTGTATTACTAGTTGATAGTTATTGCGTCACGCGTAAACCAGGGAATCTTAACACTATATATAAATTAAGAGAAATCAAGACGACTGAGAAAAAGTTCAAGAAGGGAATGGATAGGGAGGGTTGGATATTGGGTTTTTACGATTTGTGGCTGAAATATGCATCATATCGAAAGAAGTTTAAAGAAAAAGTTGTAGATAATTAAAAAATCTAAAACTTTTATATTGATCAATTTTTCAACATACCCTCAAAATTATCGAAAAAAACAGTTGTTGTTTCCTCCGCAAAAATAATTTTTTTTATGAAACTTGATAGGATAAAATGAATGTCATGTCAAATTAAATTATTTAATACCAAACACGAATGTGAAAATCGCTAAGGTCAATACTGGAAATTTTTGTGCACTTCAATGTCGACAGAACATCGAGAGGGCTGAGGCATGCTTTGATGTTTTTGACGTTTCAAAAAGTTGAAACGTTAAAACTTTTAATGCAGGTTTTTATTGTTTTCGAAGCTTAAAAAATTATATGATTAATTTACTGCATGTAAAAACGTTGAAAACTTGACTTGTTTATAGTCGTTTTTTTGGCGTTTAGCGAATGTTTTTGACGTTTCAAAAAGTTGAAATGTTAACTTAATGTATTTTCGACGTTTACGCACGATTTTAACGCTTCAAAAATAGTATAATATAATTCAATCAATTCATTTTCAAAACACAAAAATAATACCCTAACTTAAACCTCTATTTCTATGGGAAATAACATTATATCGTATGTTATTAAGCGAAATATTAAAATTTTTATAATTTTTTTTTGAATCGCCCTATATGTTTTTTAATCGTTTAATATAACCCTTTGCTCTCACAAATTTTGTGATGCTGTATTTATTAAAAATGCTTTATAAAAATCTCGATGATTCCCTTTTTGATAAAATTTTGAATTGACAATTAACGAGAATATTGTTTCTATGGAATACAATGTTTCACATGTACTTCAAATTTGCTTTTCATTTATCAGTTCCATCGATAATTATAATTTGTAAGCAGATAATAATTTATGAGTTAGATGAATAATAAACATGCATTTCTAATTTGCTATTATTAAAGAGCAATATCACTATTACATGCAAAAAAAAATTAAGTGCATCCATATCTCTGAACCACGTAAAAAAGTATTGAAATAAATTTTATATAATACCCCGATAACTTTACGATAACAAATTTTTCTTTGAACTCAAAGAAATTTGGGAATAGAAGTCCGCCATATTGGATTAGCAATTTTTGTCTAGGTTTTTTGGATTCCGCCGCACTTGCGACATTTTGACCGAACCATCTCTCGAAGACGAATATTTATGATGATTTTAACTAAAAATAATTATAATTCCTACAAAAAACGATCTTTTAATTCCAACAAAATCCTAGCAACCAAAAATTATCGTCAAATATCATTTATTGTTTGCAAAAATTGAGTTTAAAAAAATAAGGACCAGACCATGTATCATCATATACGTTGTTTTCATAGTTTTCCAGATATTGGCTGGTCAAAACGTCGCGTGACCCACCCTGTATCTTTTTATCCTCTGCACAAACATTTAATGTACTTTTTGAGATTACCTAAACACTCTGTACAATGATGCACTAAGACAGTTTCTATATATAAAATGCACATTATATTTTTAGAAAAATATGTTGCATGTTCTATATTTGTAAAAATCCTACACTTGCATGTGAGTTAATTAAATTATACAGGGTGTTTCATAGTTAAACCGACATATATACGTTAGCTGTAAATAGAGGGTACTTAGGTGATTCCAAATAACCTCGGTTACTAGGTCTAACGCCTTTAATAACCGAGGTACTGGGTAACATTTTGATAAGCTGTAACTTTAGAACCCCTGTAGATTTCTCTCATACTTGGTACAGGTATAGTATGTTAATAGCCCAATCCTATAGTGTAAGAACCACAATTAAAATCCAGATCCGGATTAAGAAGAATTTGAAAATCCCCAAAACAACACCCTGTATATCATATTTTTTAAAATTGGGATGGATATTTGAAAAGAACGGAAAAAATGAGTTAAAGTGAAATATTTTTAAGTGCACATCCCATTCGAAATACCTGGTAGATTTCTTTCATATTTAGTATACCTAGGTATCATTTTTTAGTGACCCAATCGTATAATGTAAGGACTACGCTTCAGTTAAAACCAGATACGAATTAAGAAAAATTTGTAAAATTTGAAAATCCCTAAAGCAACATGCTGAACATCAGATTTTTTTTTAATTGGATCAGACCTTCAAAACGAAGGGAAAAACACTGAGATATACTGATATATTTTTATAAATGCACATCTCGTTCTACATATTACTAAACTTTTAAAGTCAAAATTCAATGAAATACGTATTGTCAATTTTATAAACCATAACTTTGGAAACACCCTGTAGATTTCTTTCATATTTGATACAGGTAGATTGTTTAAATAGCCCAATCGTACAATACAAAAACTAAGTTAAAATTCATATCCGGATTAAGAAAAATTTGTAAAAGTTGATAATCTCTAAAGTAGCACCCTGTAGATCAGATTCTTTACAATGTAATCGGATACCTATTTGAAAAAAGAAAAAAGATGTGTTATTGCCAAAGCCTACTTGATAGTTTAATGAGTTTTGTATCCGGAATTAATCCGAAAAATTAAATCTGTATTTTTTTTTGTATAACGCTCTTGTGTACTTATAAAAATATTTCAGTATAACACATCTCTTTACTTGTTCATCCATCCCAATTTTAAGAAATCTGATATACAGGGTGTTGTTTTGGAGATTTTCAAATTTTACAAATTCTTCTTAATCCGGATCTGGATTTTAATTGTGGTTATTACGCTATAGGATTGAGCTATTAACACACTATATCTGTACCAAGTATGAGAAATCTACAGGGTGGTTCTAAAGTTTCGGCTTATCAAAATATTGGCCTAAATGGATGAAACACCCCGTATCTCGGTTATTAAAGGCGTTAGACCCAGTAACAAAGGTTATTTGGAATCAACTAAGTACCCTCTATTTACAGTTAACGTATGTCGGTTTAACTATGAAACACCCTGTATAGGGTGGCTCCCGAACATGAGATAATCGATAATTTAATAAGAATAGCTAAATTCCTTGTTTTTGTGGGCCATTCAATATAAAATTTCCAATATCCTAGGTTACAAGTCAAAGCTGTCTTTAATTTTGATGGACGTACCAATTTTTTTTTATTAATCCCTATTTGTTTATCAATATATTATTCAAGATATTTTTACCATACTAAAACAATGTTCTAGTCAAATCATCATGAAAAATGACCAATATTAAACGAATTGTGACTTCTTATGTCCATCCATCAAAATTTAAAGGAGTGTTGACTATTAACTACCACAATGCTCCAACTGGAGCGAGTTCAGATGACCTGAATATTTGTACTGCGTTACCAAATGCTAAATAGGGAATCATACACCAAAGTCTCAGTTTATAGAACCATTTTACATGGATACAAATCGGTCCATTTTTGACCCATATTTTAATTAAAATCTACAGATAAACGAAAAAACCTAAAACGTCCAATTTAAAAACTTAGCAGTCATATTCTTTGATCATTAAAGTTTAGATGAATGAGCCGAAAGGTATTTTCAGAAATTTAACAGTCTGTGTCTGTGTTTCTAGTATGAGTTTAAGTAACGGATTTGCTTACGTTAAAGGTATGTTTAGAAAAAATAACAGTCAAAAATAAAAAATAAGAGACATATTGTGCATTTAAACTAATTATTTTAGCAAAATTGTGTACATCAAATCGGAAAATATAGCTCAATTTCAACAAGTGATAATTCATCATTTAAAATATTGTAATTTGAACAAATTGTTTTTGCTCTATCGAAAAGAGATTTGATTTGATTTGACACAAGATATATATCTATTTGTATGTGTTTCTTTTCAAATACAATTGTTATTATTGTGTATTAGTACATCAAGTTTTCAATTTCAATTGTAAATTTAATAGTAGGTTCCGAATTATTTATATTATATAAAAATGTATCAATATTTTTCTTATCGTCTTGCCAAATTGCAAAGATGTCATCTACATATCTAAACCAGACAGAAGGTCTTAAATATAGCATTCGATAGAAAATTTCCTACTTCTACTTTCTACAATTTAAATTCATTATAATTACAGTTTTCACAATGATATCACGATTAATTGTTTTGCAAATGTTATTTATTTCGACTGATTCGTTGGAAAAGAACATACTTATTAAATCTTTTAATTCAAAATAACGATTCTAGTAGGTAGATAAACCTTGAAATTAATTTAAATTATATAACACGGAGAGAAAAACCCACACAGCCCGCCTTCAAACCCAGTAAAATTTCCTTCCATACGTTAATTCCTAGAAAAACAATACACAATAAGAATCTGGAATAAATGACAAATTTAACATAAGACTTTAACTGTAGCAATATTTAAAGATTTTATTTTTAAAAGATAAGTTTTAAATTATTTATTTTTTTCATTTTCAATTATTGAAATTAATTATTTGTTCTGTCACTTTAAAATGTATCATTGTACTCTTTTGTTAGTTTTTTGTTAACGCCAATTTTCTTAATACAAAATATACATACAGGGGCACTCTCTGAACTAGGCCATTTTCAAATACTATAGCTTTAAAGTTTAATACCTCCGCTTCCTTAATTAAAAAAAAAAATAAAAAAATATCAGCGTCAAAGGAATTTCTAAATATAACAATATTCTGTCAGATTGCAATTTTTATAAACATCACATCACAACTTTTTCTGTCGTCTAAATAACTTTGCGAAGATCGAAAACAAACTGTAAAATAAACACAAACACCATAAATCAATCTATTCAAAGAAAAATAAATCATTTAAACCCAATAGGTAACTCGGATTAAGATTACACGCTCATGCGGTGAAATTTGGAACCGTGCTAAGGAGTAATAATTTGTTTACTTCGTGCTTTCTTATTGGATATTTCATGTGTATTTAGTTGTTTATTTGATATCAGATTTGTTTTTTTTTGTCGAGTGTTTAGTGTGACATTCATTTTATTTTATAAATTATACATAAACATTTATTTTATATCTTTTTGTAATCTGCTGTAATTCATCTACTCCTTGGGACTCTTGAGAGTTAAGTAACGTATTTAAAGTTTCTGCTGCTTCCCTATCTTTCTGGTCTTCAACAACAAGCATATTTTCACAAGGCAAAGACCCTTGAACTATATCATTTTGAATATTACTTGAAATTGTCTCATCACCTGTCTGAATTCTTCTAGATGTTTTGAGTCTGGAAGATGATCCTGGTAGTTTTACTCTAACTGTAAATAAATAAATCAGAGCAAAGTGGTAAACCATAATTAAATATTTATACCACACCTTTTTGAATAAAATGATTTTCAGCAAAATGTAGAGAACACACTCTCATGATATTTGGAACTTTCTTTTTCCCCATAATGAACACAACAATAATGATTACTCATTATAAAAAAGATGTCACCAAATCTAAATTATTTGTAAAAACAAGACAAAAACGAAATATTAAAACTACTCCTTAGCTCGGTTTTCACAGTTTTCACCAGAGGGCGTAAAATTTGGCAACGCCTTCAAAATTTACTTTTCATCGGAACTCAATCTGGTTGGAAGTTAGAACCAAAAAATCTAGAGTCTCTGCTTATATTTTAGGTGCAATTATGTCCAGAAGAAGAGGATTAAGTATCTCAGAAGATACGCTAACGTGTAAGATGATTTGAAAATATACGAGAGTCTGTAAAAAAACAATTAGAATCCCCCCCCCGCACGGGCCTGTATTGAATATTCAGTAAACTCTTTCTCATTAATTTAGTTACTGTGTAGATTATTATTCCTATTGTTTAACTCGTAGTTGACAAGGTTGGGTCGCCTCCGACCCAATGCGTATTATGTTGCCAAAAATCAACCAATTTTTGACCAAGTTATTTTTTATTTACATGAATGTGTAACATCTTAATTATAACATCATTTATTTTTGTTATATTATAATAATAAATATCTGCCAATCATGTGCCAGTTACCTTGTTAACGAGGGATTAAAATATCTTTTGATCATTATACCTATAGAACAGAACTTAATGGCTAGAATAGGTACGTCTCTGCGTAGACCGCCTGCTGATAACTCAAGGGTTTGATGATTTATAATCTTATTATATTTCTGGTCAGATCATAACATTAATTTCATTTACGAGTGTGGGTTCTAAAATGAAAATATATTTAATATGCGATTAGATGTTCAATATACTTTAATTGTTATTTTAACAGATTCTCAAAAATTGGGTTTGAAGTGTTTCTGTTTGAATTCCAATCTTTTCTCACAATCATCTTATTCATAAATAATCTTGTTCATTGTGTTCATCTTTTATGCAGAAAATCAATTAAAATCAAAGGTATAAAAATCGATTACGTATCAAAAAAATGCCTCAATTGGGATTCCAAAAAATGTCTTCTAGAAACTTTAAATGGCCGATGATAATTTATTTTTATTTATTTTGAATAATGTAAATTTATAAAATTGATTTACTGCATTTTTGACATTATTTCTTTCTTTTTTATATAAGAGTAGATTGATTTTGCAATATTTGTATTTATTGGAGCAAAGCGTGTAACACTTTTTATTAAATTAATAAAAAAATAATCAGAAGTTAGCAATATTAGATATCATTAAATAAAGCACCTTGACAAACCTCCGTATTCAAATGTTTGTATTTCAATTTTCAGTGCTTTTCCTGATATGGCCAATGTTCCTTCGTCATGACACATACTGTGTATGTAATAAATTATATTCCCGAGAGTTAGGACCCATAGAGATAGAGATTTTACGCATGAAAATTTGAATTATGATACGATTCAAAATATTTGAGACGACCTCGAATAGTTCTTATCATGGTTGCTAAAGATTTGCATAAATTATTAATAAGTACCTTCACACTTTTTCCAGAACTAGCAAAATAAAACAATTAATTTGTTTGCCAATTTGTATAGTACAACCCTGATGTGCTTGGTTACTTTTCTTATAGTTGATCTACGATGTGTCAAAAGTTTGTAAATTAAGTTTTACGAAGCGGCCTTCTCTCTAAATAAATTACTTTTTGCAAAAAAGATTGAAATTTTGTAAGTATTTTCAGACCCATAATTTGAATTTTTTTTGTGGGTACTAGTAAATTTTTTTAAAACCATTTTCTCGTAAAGCTTTTTAATTCACAAGTTTTTCAACTTCTTCACTGTTTTCTAGGTTTAATAATATGCTTTTCATTCCCCTGTTGAAGATTCTTGGTTTGCAGTTTCCCTAATTTTTCTTTTCGTAATCCCTTCACAAGATTGATTCTAAATGTTTGCATATCAAAGTTTACCCATTGTCTCGCAAAGCCTGATTAGGGTATCGATCGTTATCAGCGTAATTAATTCACTATCATCTTAATGTTAACATTCTGTAATTATTTTGCAATTCTATTACCGAGGTCTAGGTCGGAGTCAAATTTACTGAGTTGTTTTATGATGTAAGGGGGCTCTGTAAACTAGAACAGCACGTTTCAAATTAATATTGGAAACGCCCATTTATGTTATAATCCAAACTTTGATAGGTAAACTTGCTAGACAAAATTTTTTTTAATGCTAAAACATGAGTGAATTAACCTTTTCGGTAAGATTTGTTATCATTTCAGCTCATTTATTTATACATATTTTACCAAACTCTAATATTTTGTTTATTTCGTGAGACTAAATAAAAATAAAACAAATTTTCTTTAAAAAATTTCAATATTGCAAAATCAATTAACATTCCATTAAATCCACTGCGTCCATGGAGTGTTTAGAACATCTGTAATGTTTATTGTATTTGAATAATTGCCTGATTAGTGATTATAGAAATAGATGGCATGGCTACGATAATAAATCATTTTTATGGCTTTTTGTTCGTGTTGAGATATAGTAAATCCATTGTCGCTATTTCATAATCCATCAAAGTTGATCGAGAGGATATAAATGATGTCATGCGGTTAGCGCAAATAAAATAAAGCGTTTCATGTAGAATATTTTTCTCTGAAATAAGGTAGCAAAAATTATACATGTTAATTAAAATTCTAGATCGTTTTTAATTCACAAAGATGCATTTACTTTAGGTATGACTATTTTGAATCACATAATCTACGAAATAAAGTTTATCTAGTAGCCATAAAATTGCGATACATTGGCGAATTCAGGAATTTATTTATAGTCCAGTAAATTAACGCCAGAAAAACCCCAAACCTGGGCATCAAGTCTGTCCGGCAAAATTCTTTTTTTAATTTGCAGGTATTCATAGGTACATTTACCTCCGAAAATCTCAGATACGTGGAATTTGTGGAAGGGTGGGAAAATGGCTCTAGAGTTCCCGAAAATCCGTTTTTCGACGATATCTGCCGAAATATGACGCTTAGAGCTTAGAGACAAAAAATGAAGAGCAGTTCATTACTTACAAAAGTTATTTCCATGATTTTTTTCGCTATGCTAATATTTTTTGCAAAAACGGCGTTTCAAAAATTCGCAATTTTGAGAATCAAAAAAAAAAAGAAAAATGCCATCGACAAGGGGACAAGCTAAGCTTTCTAATGATGTGCGTTGAAAACCAATATGGACCTTGATTATCTGTTAATTCCCGATAGACCCGAACGTTTTCGAAAACTCCGGAAATCCAAGAAAAACGCCATAAAAAAACATGTTGTTTATGAAAATACACAAAAATAATGTATTGATTCTTTCTGAATATATTTAACACCTCGCAAAGCCCCATTATCCAAAAGGATTCGGTGAAATTAGTCTTGATTGATAAAATATGAATAGATTTATAGGAGGGTCAAAATATCGAGCAAAAACAAATTTTGGCCCGGTTTTTCAATAATCCAGAGAAATAGTAAAAAGGAAAAAGTAACATGATATTATAGCTACAGGTTCCTTCTATCATCTGAACTTAGAATCATGAAAAAATATTAATTTTTACGTGATATATTGAAAAATTTGTAATCCGCTTGGGAGTGTCATTCCTTTACAGCGTGCTCTCTAAATTCAGGGCAGAAGCTAAAAATGGGGGTGCATTTTGGAGCCGGTTATGTCGAAAAGTATCAAATTTTTGACAAAAATGATGAGGATCATTTTTGTAGGTAATGAACTGATCTTCATTTTTGTCCAAACAAAAATTCTCTAAGTGTCATATTTTTGGAAATATCGGCGAAAATAGGCGAGAATAAGCGAAAAAAAACACCTTCTTATAGACCAATGGGTCATTTGTTCCAGAAATTTCAGCCACATGAGATTTTCGGGGGTGAATGTACCCATGAATACCTGCAAATTAAAAAAATGGTGCTGGACAGACCGGATGCCTGGGTTGGTACCTTCGTTTATTGGACTATTAGGGAAGACACCGTTAGAATGTTTAGATTTAGAATTAAATAAATGAATCTTGTAACCTGGTTTTTTAGTTCATATTTATAAATTTAAAAAATACAGATATTTAATATTCTGAATCAGAGATTTTTCCATTTTTTTGCGAGAAAAAATGCAAATTCTGGTACTCTAAAAAGAAACTATGAATAAAACTGATAAATAAAGACTTAGACTGTGTATATGAATACATTAATAAATTTCATGGCAAAAATATCCTGAAAAGAGAATCCTTCGTAGCAGAATAAATAAATCATAATTCCAAGGATTAAGATCGCGACTGATATTCAACTTTTTCTCTATTTTCTCAGTGTCGACTTCTATAACGTATATATAGGCAACATGTGGCACGTGTTAATATAGAGTTGAAGGTCTGTAAATAATTGGTTTCGAACTACTAAACTTTTCAAGTCTCCACTCGCCTAAGTACAGAATTTTATGGTTGCCCTAGGGAAAACCAATGAAAGAAACTTTTAAATTATTTATTAAAACGGTTAGTAAGTTTTAGAAATTTTTAATTAAAGAAGAGATGAGTTTACTTTCCGATACATCAAAATTTATTACTTTAACTTCAGTTTTATTTGTACATACGAATATGATCCAAGAAAAAAATACAGTGTATCTCAGGAGAGCCGAAGCCTCCTGGGATCAAAACTTTACCTCTAGTCAAATGGTAGTTTTTCCAAAACATGAGAGCGGTAGAAAATTTTTCAACCGAATTATATGTTTTTCGGGCTGCTGCAACGAATCTGAAGTTTGCTGCCTCGTAGCAGGACCGGAACAGGCCCAAAAACGCAAAAAACCTCGAAATTTTCTGAATTTTTCCGGTTTTCCGCTCATTTCTTGCAAACGACGCATCGTACGTCGCAGTATTCAAAGTTGAAGAATATAAAATTCTGCGTCGAATGACGTCCCTAACATTCTAACCTCAAAATTTATAAGGTCGCCATCGTCAATCGAAAAAAGCTAATTTTTACCAACTTTTGTGAAAACTGCAATATACTCACAGTTAGACGACTGTGATTTAAAAACAGAGAGTTTATGTAAAATAAAAGTTGTAAAGCATCAAATTTTGAGTTCAGTAAGCACCAAAATTTTAAATTTGGATCAATATATTATACGCATATACTGATCAGTTCTCCATTTTGCCTCGAAAACATGGGGTGCTGAACACGAATCTGAAGTTTGCTGCCTCAAAATGCAAGATGAGGATTGCTATTTATGGCCAGATTCTATTAAAAAAAATAAATCAAGGTGTTTTCAGGGTCGAAGAGTGATTTTTTTCGTAAAATTTCAATAATTTAAGATCGCGGACAAATTAAGTGATTAGGCCTAACATGGAAATTGTGTCTGAGGGTTTTCTGGGGTATATTATCATTTTTTTAAAATGAGAAAAATAAAGAATATTCTTCAATATTCCTTTTTGCACTAAAGAGTCAATATCTCAGTCAATAAGCACTCAAATAACCAAAAACTTCCAAAAATTATACAATGAATAATAACCACGACAACAAGCACAAAGAATGAGAACAAATAATATAATTACGATGGAACACGAAAACCAGGTTACATCAGATCTCGATGAAACCCGAACAGGTATTTTCTATTTTTGTTAGTCGGAGGATTGTTGTAAATATAAACAAGTAGATGTTGGCTTCAAAAACAAGTAGAGAATGACATCTATATGTACCTACATTATTTACCTACAAAAATGTTTTGTTACGCCACTGGGCATTCTGGAATTTTCGTAATTTGTTACTTAGAAAATAATCAGTGCAGTTAACTGTCTACCTTCTTTTGTTATTGCACGAGGAATGATCTTTGAACGTTAAGACTACCTAGTGGGCCATGATTTTTTGACATAAATTTTTAGCAAATTTATAAAAAATGAATGCTGTTTTTGGTTGTCTCTGCCACTGTTGGCAACTCGTTAGGAACTCTATTACAAAATTGGACAAATTACTTCATCGTTAAACATTTTGTAAGTAAAAAAACACACGTGTATTGTTAAGCTTATTATAAATTTTAATTAGTCATTATTTTCATATCGTTTTTGTAATGCAAATTACTTCTTAATAGGATGTAGACGGCTTATTCCTGTCATAAGTGTTTTAATTACGATTGTTTATAATGAGGGCGATAAAAAAATTATTAAAAGCGATTGCAAAAAGTGACATTGATATGGTTAAAGCTCTAAGCAAAGTCTAAAGAACCGTGTGTTTGTACTTATAACTTCAATATTGAAACTTGACAATTAGAGTCCCATGAAGTTATTTTGGTATAAAAAACACGCAGAAAACAATGCAATGTGGCTACCCTGACGAGGGAAATTGTTTCTTCACTAATAATACTTATTTCAGAGAAGTTTAAAAAAATCCTTTCAATCATCTTAAACCTAAAATCTCACATCTTTATGGCTTTTTTTTCTAAACTTTTATTGAAATTGTGAATGTAAATGTTCTTTATTATTGTACATTTTATTTTATCTATCGATAAAAAAGGTAATAAAAAACAAAATCCGGTACCATATACTTGATTAATGATTAAACAAAGCCAATTCAATAAAAATCACCAAGTCATTTGGAGGATAAACGGCCGCAATATAACGAGAGACAGGATAAAGTGGTTTTGCTTCATGACAATGCTCGACCTTACGCTGCGAAAGCGGGATTGTGGTCTCATATTTGGCTCCCTCCATTTCGCTTTCGGTTATTTCCTGATTTCAGTTCTTTTTTTGATCTTCTTCTTCCATTTTTCACTCTCAACAAGCATCCTAGATCTGTCTTACTAAATTATCTTCGTCTATCTTTGTAAGGTTTCAAAATTTTGTTTCTAATCTAGTTCTAATCTCAGTATACGATCTGGTGTTCAATTTCAAAGTAAAAACGAAGATAGTTTTGTGCTTTTTTGGACAGGCATCAATTCAGCACTTTATTACCCTCAGGTAAACTATTGCACCCCTCGTAGATGCATCAATTCAGCACTTAATGACTTAATACTTATCCCTTTAATTCTTGTTAATTTGAATCCGAGAATCATTTTATCATTTTATGTCCGAAATTCCCAACTCTTCGGCATATATCAAATTAGCTGATTATCAGATTGACAATTATATCTCAGAAGATTCCTTATTTCCACCAACAGTATGGGCTTCTAAAAGTAGCTCTCTACATTATACAACAAAGCTTTGTGAATCCTTTCATTCGCACTTTTCTAAAAACTTTTACCATGCCCATCCGAATATTCATATCTTTGTAAAAACACTTGTTGAATTTCAGTGTTTAGTATATATTAAGATACAAAGTATTAATACGCCTGTCAGGATAATAACAAAAAAGTTAGAGAGGCAGAAACATTCACAAATAAAAAACTTTTAGAATTAAATAATGGAGAAATTACAGAATTTGAATATGTGAAATTAATCACAAATCTATACAAAATAAAAAAAATTAGAATTAAATAATGGAGAAATTACAGAATTTGAATATGTGAAATTAATCGCAAATAGATACAAATTATAATCAATCTATTTTAAGTTTATATTTTTATATAGATATTTCTTTTGTATATAAGTTTAATATATGTTATGTAAATCAAAATTTTATTTTATTTAATTTCCTTGAAAATATTTATAAAAAAACATTAGTTGCAAATGCACTCTTACAAATAAAATCAATTTTAACTAACGTATCATCATTAGGATTAAAGGATTAAGAAGATTTATTAAACCAGGTAAAAGTGCTCAGTTGAAGTATCTACTTTTATTGCCTTGAAGGGACGGTGCTCAGTTGAAGTCTACCCGCTTTTTTTCCGTTTACCCATTTATAGTTCTTTGTTTAATCTTCATGAATTAAGTAAAACTATACGTGCTTTAGAATTTTGTCTTTTATTTCTTGATTCATATAATCATACACGAGACATGAATGATTTATCTTCATTATTTATTAACGTTTTTAATCTTCTGGCAGATTTGACTTATTGTTCTTGATCTTCGAATTGGTGTTAAAGCTTTTAGTAGTTTATGTAAAATATTAATGTAATAATAATTTATTTACAGGCACTCCACCATCTCAACGAGTCCAATTTATACTCGGAGAGGACGCCAATAACGATAAACATGAAATCCATCCCCTTTTCTCCGAAATGGAGGAGCTCGTCACCGACGGCGACGATATGGAATGGAAGGAAACCGCCAGATGGATAAAGTTCGAGGAAGACGTCGAAGAAGGAGGAAACAGATGGTCGAAACCTCACGTAGCGACATTATCGTTGCATTCCTTGTTCGAATTAAGGAGTTTACTTTTGAACGGTACAGTCATTTTGGACATGGATGCGAGTTCGATAGAACAAATTGCCGATTTGGTTATGGATAATATGATAAATAATAATAGTTTGCCGTTCGAGAAAAAAGGAAAAGTTAAAGAAGCTTTAATGAAAAGGCACAAGCATCAACATCAGAGGAAACATCATGGGTTGCCTTTTATTAGGTCGTTTAATGAAATGAGGAATCATTCGTCTTCTAAAAGTAAGTCAGAATTTTATTACGGTTAATTGGGTGACTTCCTAATCCGATGTATAAAAAAAACGAAACGTTGTATGTAAAAGAAGAAAGACATAAAGAATTTTAAGTTCTGTATAAGCTTACGAAAAGCGGTAAGCTTGTAATTTATTTTTTATTTTTTTATTTGCAAGCTAGGTGATTGTGAGTATAATAATATTAACTGCACAAATGAAAAGAAAAATAGTCTAATCTCCCAGGAATTGGACATTGAATGTCAACGTTGCCACAACGTCTGGACTTCAAACAACTACTCCTTGGGCTATATGCCCCAACAGATATTGAATTATAGAAGTCCCGACGTTGGTTGGAACCTGAGATATCAGGACATTAATCCAACAACTTTGATTTTGTTATTAAAGGAGCCCGTAAACCATAGACTAGTTTCGGCATTATTGTGCCTCTTCAGTATGGCGTAGACAAGCTCGACTTTCAATCTCTAATGAAAGTCTGACAGTGGATCCGACTAGCCCAGTTCCTATAGAATACAGTTGCGTTAGCAAATGTATAAAGAACTGAGAAAGCACAGCGCCATCTATCACAATAATAACAAACTCAAAGTTAGCAAGAAGCAGCGACCTGTGAATGTTTTAACAAAAGTTGTTGGTTTAATGTCCTGATATCTCAGGTTCCAACCAACGTCGGGACTTCTATAATTCAATACCTGTTGGGGCATATAGATTTTTCTTTTCATTTGTGCAATTTGTTTACTCCCATAAAATATATTTCGGTAGAAATATATATCAGCATTTAAAATAATAATATTAAATTAAAAGATTAAAGATTTTTTATTTTCATTAAAATTAAATTAAAATTAAAACTATAATTAAAACTATAATTAAGCTAATAAAAAACCAAGAAAGACGTTCAACACCGTTATATTTGGCGCCCAACGTGGGGCATTATAAAAATTAGCTCATCAAATTTCGAAAATAAATAAGAAGATAAAAATGGACACATGCAGCAAAACCAAAAATATAAGAGAAACAGTAAAGAATGTCGAAAAACAGAAGGAAGGTGTAGATAACAGAAAAGAGGAAGAATCCATTGACTTATTAGCAGGAGGTCAAGGTCAAAGGAAATTACATCCTAAATTATTTCTCAATATTGAAGAAAATAAAATCAAAAATATAAGGCACAGTGAAAAGTTAAAAGAATTTCTCAAGGATCATTTGTTTGAACAAGCTTTGATATGATAGTGGCGTCTGTGAGTCGGAAAAAATCATGAAAATTCATCAGGATTAAGAGTACCTCCCCCCCCCCCCATTTTAGAGGATGCTGAACACGATGGCAGTATCAAAATTACTGTTTTCGATTGCTGAACCCCCTAAAACGGCCAAAAACTACCCCCTAAAAGGTGTTAAACGGGCAGCGCATCATTTCCCTGTAAAAAAAACGTTTTTTTGTGGTGTTTTTTATTTTTTATATCAAAACGTCTGTTTTTGCTGATGCTGAACACGACATTAGAAAGAAATTTAACCCTTTCGATGGTGAGTTTTGACCTGTGAAGGGGTAGGTGAGGGCCGGAAGTAATCTTCAACACTACCATCGTCTTCAGCATCCTCGAAAACAGAGGGACATCCGTTTTGCCGCTGATATTAAAAAAAACGACCCTTTCGGGAGAGAGTTTTGACCTGTGGAGGTGTTGGTGGGGGTTGGAAGTGATATTGAACACCACCATCGTCTCCAGCATCCTCGAAAACAGATGTTTTGCCGCTGATATAAAAAATTAAAAAACACCCCTGTCAGGGAAATGATGCGCTGATGGTGAATTTTGGTCCATGTCCTTCCTACTCACATACGCCACTATAACTCTCTAGTAGAGATTCAAATATAAATATCTTTGATCAATGTCAAACACAAATTTTGTCATATTTTTGGGGAACAGTTACTCAATCTTTATCAAATTTCAACTAACTAAAATTAAACGTTGATTTGATCTATTAAAGTTTGATGGTAGGTTTTCCATTTTTCCTTTCAGATGAGAATTGCCTATTGTGTATAAGTCCTCCACCAAAACGAAAAGACTCTATAGATATGGATGACATTATAATAACTAGAAATAATGGTTCCCATATTTCAGTTCCAGGTTAGATTGTACAAAACAAAACTAACATGGATTATTAATAAAATAATTGTAGGTTGTTCAAAAGAAATTCAAGTCATTGATTTCCAGAAAAAAGTTATTTCTTTGATTCGCATTCCAAATAAGGTCTTCAGAAGACATTTGGTCGCTGTGCGTCTTGGTAGAGGGCCCGAAATAAATGTTAATTTCAATAAACGAACTTCAAATATCAAAACGGTGCTTAAAACGTAGGTGTATTATAAAAAAACATGTTATTTCGACATTTAGAATTCATCTTTCGACGTTCAAAGTCAAGGTTATGACACATGACGTTTGTTTCTGACATTTTATCTACGGTTTTGACATTTGACATTCTTTTTCGACTTTTGACGTTCGTTTCTGACATTTTATATAATGTTTTGACATTTGACATTCTTTTTCGACGTTTGCAGTTCGTTTTAGGCCCTCTACAATGGTCTATACTAATCTTTCTCCTGAAGACTATTTAATTAATTCTGAACAAGCTAGAATTATTCAAAAATACTAACAATTATTTGGTGGTGGTTTTTTTTTTAATATTAAATAAGCTGAATCGCAAATCAAATACCTAATAAAATGTAAAAACAAAAGCTGTCGAAATAATTTATATGATCTTTGTTGTTTTCAGTCGATGAACATTTTTTTTCTGATCGCTCTTCAGGAAAAACAGAAACCGGAAAACTTTTGGGTGTTCCTGGCTATGGTAAAAAATTTAAAATATTTGCATCTATTTTTTTTAATTTTTTTTTATTTTTTTTAGATATTTTATTTGATTTGTGAATGGCTTTAATTAGAGTAATATTTAAAACAAGCACTTATTTAAGACGGTAATTTTTATAATAACAGCAGAGTTTTCATCCATCAAAAATAAATCATAGACATTACGAATATCTGATCTATGTATAATAAATAAATCCCCAGCACTAAATATTTTGTATAACCTAAAAAAAGATATGTTTTGCCAACGTTAGATGGCGCTTCTAGCAGGCAAGAAGTATACACTGTTACCTAATTTCCACACCTTGAATTTATTTAAGAAATTGTTTGTTGGGGATACAAATCACAGTCATCTGAAATAATTGCTTGTTGTATAATAGGTTTAAATAATTTTCTTATTTTCCGGAGAGAATATTGATAATTAAACAAAGCAAAATATCAGTTGAGTGAAAAAATGGTTTTATTTTGCTTGTATAAAGATTATATGACCCGAGACAAGATAATTTGTAATGCCACAACCTTTTATGTATTTAATAATAACATTTCAATCAAATCACCACAGTCTGGTCGAAATATTTATATATAAGCTAGTTTTTCTTGAAACTTAACGATACATAAGTCAAAAGTGAGTACGTTGGGGCATTGTACAGCCCTTCAAGGTAAGTTTTTTCTGTTTTGGTGAGAAGCTAAAAAATTGTGTTGATCCAATCTTTTCATAGCCTTTGTTCTTAAATGATAATAACAATAATAATAATAATAGTACTTTATTGACAAAACAGTCAAATGGCCATCGACGGAGGTCCTTCAGCCAGTATGTTTATAAAAATGATTTAAAAATACATAAACAAACATTTTTTATCTTCACCTAACATATTTACAGAAGTACGTGTAGATAGAGTAGAAAAATATCCTAGTGAACAATTCCGAAAACAATATTTTAATAAAATCAGTTTGTTTTACTTGTATCTATGTATTTTGAGATAAAACTAATGAATTTAATCTCATAATTTAGATCAGGAATGACATTTTCGAGGAAAACTACATTTTCTATAGGTCTTACGGCGCGCAGAGTTGCCATTTACGCGGTGTTGTTTATAGCTCGCCTTGAGCCTCAAAACTTTAACACTATACTTTTCCGCTATTATTTTGCGGCCGCAGTTTCCAAGAAAATGTCCTATTCTTTTAACCAAACCTTGATTTGCTGTTTCTACTATGGTTTTTTGGCATTCCGTTTATTTTTCTGATTTCTTCAAATAAACCAAAACTAAACTTTTTTTGAATGCATTCTTTCTCCAACCAATTTATCAATTTTCTCTCCACTACTTGTAACAACAAAAATCTTAAATTTAAACTTATTTAGGCGCAGAAAAAGTCCCTTCTATGAAGAAAAGTGCCAGTTATGTTTCTATAAGTAGAAATCACAGTTCCGGTGATTTATCAGAAGTTCAACATAACCTGGCGTTTATGAAAAAAATACCTCCGGGTGCAGAAGCAAGTAATATTTTAGTTGGAGAAGTTCCTTTTTTGGAGAAAACGTTGTCTGCTTTTGTCAGACTCGAAACAGCCGCCATTGTAGGTGACTTGACTGAAGTTCCAGTGCCAACTAGATTTCTTTTTATTTTACTTGGTCCTCCTACATCTACTGCAGGTATGTAAAGCTAGCAAACCAAAATTTGAATACCTTTCCCAACAAAATTATAAAAAATTTAGAAGACCGCAAATTGCAATATATTTTAACAAAGTTTTCTTCTTTAGGTTACCATGAAATAGGTCGCGCTATGGCCACTCTAATGTCAGACGAAGTGTTTCACGAAGTCGCCTACAGAGCCAGCAATCGCAGTCATCTACTGGCCGGCATAGACGAATTTCTGGATGCAGTAACAGTTTTACCACCAGGAGAATGGGATCCGGCCATCCGTATAGAACCTCCAGCCGCAATTCCATCTCAAGATTCCCGCAAACGACCTCCAGAAAAATTCGTGGAAGAAGTAGATGAAGAAGAGGAAGAGCAACGACAAAGGGAAGAATCTGGATTAGCCAGAACCGGGACTTTATTTGGTGGACTTGTTAATGATATTAAACGAAAAGCTCCTTTTTATTTATCAGATTTTAAAGATGCTCTGGCTATGCAATGTATAGCGTCATGGATTTTTTTATATTTCGCCTGTTTGTCCCCGATTATCACTTTTGGGGGGCTTCTGTCGGAAGCGACGGGGAAAAATATGGCCGCGATGGAATCGTTAGTTTCTGGATTCGTTTGTGGTATAGGATATGGGTTTTTTTCGGCACAACCTTTAACAATTCTCGGATCTACCGGACCAGTATTAGTTTTTGAGACGATAGTCTACGAATTTTGTTTGACTATGGGTTGGGACTATATGTCGTTTAGGTTTTGGATTGGAACATGGACAGCAATAATTTTGATGATATTAGTTGCCATTGATGCCAGTGCATTTGTATGTTATATTACAAGATTTACCGAAGAGAATTTCGCTACGCTTATTGCTTTTATATTTATTTATAAGGTTAGTAAAATTGTTTTTCATTTTATTTACAATAATACTTCATTATTAATATAATAAACATAATCAATATACTCGCTCTCCTGATGTAACGGATTAATCTAGAAACGTGGGTAAGACACTAGCAGAGCCTGATATTTAGTTTTCTCTTTAGTTCTACTATTCTGTCTGCGCACTATAGCGTATAATTCCAATACTCCGAGGTCGAATTCTATGTCAATATTCCTATCGAAACCTTTTACCATCAAAGCATTTAATTTACAACCAAACAAAATAATTCGACGATATTTTTTCTTTGTTTTAGGCTGTAGAAAATGTTTGGGCCATAGGAAAAAAATATCCTATGTATGATGTGAGTATGGCAAACTTTTCTACAGAATGTCAATGTATATGGAATGGAACAGCTCCAGTTATACCAGAATTATCTAATACAACTACCGTTAATCAAACATTATGTGTGGTAAGTATATACACACTACAAATATTTAGATGAAAAATATAGAAAATCAAAACATATTTGTGATCAATGGTTATGCCTCCATCTGTCAATCATTTATGCCATCTGTCAATGACGTATCTATCATCTACAATAACGGGGTTGGCAACTGCCAATGACATTTGTCAACAGGGTTGTTAATTATCAATAGTGACAGACATGTATCGTATTGAGTTTAGATTTACAATTTTTTGGTACTTTTATGGTTCAAAAAATTCCACCGTCGTTATAATTGTTTATAGAAAAGATATGGGGACAAAGAAGAGGTATAAGTAAGTAGGGGGCTTCGCAGAGAGGTCCCGTATTTAACAATGACGTATTTGACATCTGTCAATGGCGTGTATGACATCTGTCTACAGAGTTGGCAACTGCCAATAGACAGAATCATGTCTAATCACCCTTAAAGCGTTTTACGGCTTTGACTTGGTACATGTTTTCTACATCCTGTTATTTTTTTCTCCGTTCGTAAAACAAAACAAAAAACTGATAAATCAAAAAAAAATTAGTAAAATTAATAGTATTTTCAAAAATATAATTAAATATAATTTTTACCTCTATTTTACAGCAATCTAACGGTACACTCTCAGCAGGATGCTTTGCACCTCCCTACGCTCCTGACATATTTTTAATGTCAATTTTGCTTTTTTTGGGAACCTTCGTTATATCTATTCACCTGAAAGATTTTAAGAATGCTCTCTTTTTTCCTTCCAAAGTAAGTATATTTTTCTTTTTTTATATTTGTATTTAATTCCAACAATTTAGTACATCCTATATAGTTTTGATTTTATTTTCCAGGTACGTCAATTCATAAGTGACTTTGCCGTTATCATAGCAATATCAGCGATGACCCTTTTGGATGCAGTGGTAGGCATTAATACGCCAAAACTGGAAGTACCTCATGAATTCAAGCCCACTTTGGAGGGTAGGGGATGGATAATTGCACCATTTAATCATAATCCCATATATACAGTATTTGTTGCTATACCTCCAGCACTTCTTGGTACCATTCTAATATTTATGGATCAACAAATCACCGCTGTTATCGTGAATAGAAAAGAATTTAAGTTAAAGAAAGGTATGAACCAATTTTGAAAACTTGCAAGTTTGTTTACACTAATTTTCTTTAGGATGGACAAGCTATAAAGTTATTTTCTTGCGATTTTCGAGTAGATAAACCGCGGTCGTTCTAGCTCACTTTAATTTATTTCAGGTTGTGGATATCACTTGGATCTCTTCGTTCTCTCTATCTTAATTGAAATATGTTCAGTAATGGGTCTCCCTTGGTTCGTGGCCGCAACTGTACTTTCCCTAACGCACGTTCATTCTTTGAAGATGGAATCAGAATGTGCCGCGCCTGGAGATAAACCTCAATTCTTAGGAGTAAGGGAGCAGAGAGTAACGCACGTTTTGATATTTTTATCGATAGGTCTCTCTGTTTTTCTGACTCCCTTCTTGGGTCACATACCGATGCCAGTTTTGTTCGGAGTCTTCCTGTACATGGGGATATCTTCATTGAAAGGATTGCAATTTTTCGATAGGATACTTATTATGTTTATGCCCAATAAGTATCAGCCGGATTATATGTTTTTGAGACAGGTCAGTAGACACGTTTTATTTATTAGTGAGAATTCGCCGAGAGATATAAGAAGTTTCCAAAAAAATTTTTTTCAAATTTTTTTTTCAAAATTCTTTTTTTCAATTTTTTTGTTTTAAAAAAATTTTTTTTTTCAATTTTTTTTTTCCAAAATTTTTTTTTTTAATTTTTTTTCAAATTTTTTTTTTCAAAATTTTTTTTTTTAAATTTATTTTTTAAATAGTTTTTTTCATTTTTTTTAAATAGTTTTTTCAAAGTTTTTTAGTGATAGTGGAGAGTTGTAGACCAGTGCAGATAGATACTTTAATTACCCGAAAAAAGTAAGATTCCGTGTTACATTTACGTTTTTCGAGTAATTAAAGTATACATTTTAATAGATAGCTCAAAATTGTACATCATGATTTAAAAAAAAATTCGGAATCGAATTTTATTCGTTTCTCTGCATTTTTTGAGAACATTTACCATAGTAATGTATATTTTTTTTATACACCATCAAAAAGTAGAGGTTTCAACGAACAAAAAGCCCACCGAGTTTTTTAAAAAAGCAGATATTTTGACGTGAGAATTTTCGATTGAAAATTAGACTGCTTTTTCGATATTAAGTCAAAATAAGGTTAAAAAAATAAATATTTTAAAACAAAAAAATGACAGAGTGTTTGGGACATAAAAAGGTAAGTTTACACCAAATTTCGTGAAAAAAAAAATTTTGGTAAAAGATAAAAATAAAAAACTAAAAACTTGGTTATTTGAATTTTTCACATAAATTTTGAGGTTATGTGAAAAAAGTGTAAATACAAAAGTTGTAGATCTTTTTATTACCTACAACTTTGCCATTTAACTTTTTTCCATAGGACTTTTGGTTTTGCCGGAAAACGAGTTAAACAGTTTTTTACCCTTAAAAACTCTCCCCTTCCACTTCCCGACCGCAGAGCGCCTGTAAATTATTTTTCCTATCATTTTTGTCATATTCTCTTCCTTTTCCAATGAGTTTCATCCTACTATTATTTTATTTGGTTTCAAAAATTATCTGCACTGGTCTATTAGTCTCCCTCAAAAATATTATTTTCATCAATAAATCAGCCGCCAGAAACGTTTATTAAATGTATGATTCTGATCTAAATTTATTTATTTTCAGGTTCCAATTAAAAAAGTCCATATATTTACAATTATACAACTAACTTGTCTAACATGCCTCTGGATGGTAAAATCCTTTAGTCAGACATCAATTTTATTCCCGTTGATGTTGGTGGTCATGATAGGCATAAGGAAATCACTAGACTGTATATTCACCAGACGAGAACTTAAAATATTGGATGATGTTATGCCTGAACATAACAAACGAAATCAGGAAGACGAAGAGGTGGGGTGGAGTAAAAAAGTTTCTAAATTATTTTTAGGACCAAAATTAATAATTAGAAAAAGAGAGTATATCCAGTGCAATCAGAATGTTAGGGATTAATAATACCGATTAGATGAAGCCAATTTACTTTACTTTTTTCTTTATACATACTTAAATAAGCGATCTTACATCACTCAAAGACTACTAGTATGATAGCAAGTAAAGTTGCCTCATCTAATAAGGTATTCAGATTTTTAAGTATTCGATATTAAATAAATTATACGACCAATTCAGCGACCAGCGTAGACTTGGCTGTAAAACCAAACAACCAAATGTCTATATATTTTATGATTGTTCATTTTTAACCAAATGTGATACGCCATATTCATATACTAAAGTATTTTATAGTTACCTTAAGATTTTTGCAGTATAGTGCCTTTCAAGAAAAAGCGGTAAAGTGACGGTTGTGATGAAATTTTTCAGGTTAGAATTATAAGAGAACGAGTTCCTAGGTATATGTGACAAATTTTATTACAACCATTTTTGTAGTATAGAAAGCAGTGCGATGAAATAGGAAATAACTTCAGTTTAGGTTTGAGTAGTTGAGCCAAGTTAGTTCTAACCCAGGTTGGCTACCATCACGTCACACGTACGGATACAAGTTGTAGTCTGTCACTTGTCATCTGATATATGTTCTCTCCTGAATCAACAAGTGTGACGTCATAGCCGCCATCTTGAGCCTGCACTAAGAGAAGCAATGGCTCGTTCCTATGTTTTTTAAATAAATAATAACATCTCTCTATTAGAAGACTCATATCGAAGAAGTTCTAAATACGGGTTGATTGATAATTTTAAAACTTTATTTACTTACAGAATTCTATAATTTTTAAAAGCGTAATTTTATTTTATTTGTACCGGGTGGGCCACGATGTTTCGATACAACAATATTTGCTTTTCGATATCTCGTGGAACATTTGGTATGTTTTTAGTTAACGAAGCGATAACAAATAAAAATTATTTGGAAAGTTTAAAACATAGATGTCTGTTTTATCATACTGTTAAAGGTATAATAATTTTTTGTAATTTTTGCATATTTTTAAATTTATTTTAAAACTAGTCAACACAAAAATAAAGAGCTTTAAATGTTTGCCACGACTTTCTGCATAAAACAAATCGCCAATGAAAAGTCGCACGGAGCTAAGTCTGGAAACTGAGCTGGCCACATAATCGTTTAAATCACATAAATTAAACGTCAACAAGGGATTCTTTTAGCTTTTATACCTTTGATAGTATGCAAGAATAAACATATGTGACGTTTATATAATAGGAAACCTGCAATAAAGTTTAAGTCTTGAAATGCACAGCTAAATTTAAAATTTCGCGCCAAAACACTTCCCAATGTCATATGATTTAATTCCTGGTTGCGTGAGTGTAAGAAATTCGAACAAATATTTCTCTACGAATTAAAAAAAATATGTTTTTATTTAATTTTCATTATTACGTTTTATTTTGATTCCTTAAGTAAATAATAACAAAAATGTTTAAAACTTAAATCGCATGCAAGTTTCCTATTATCTACTTTTTCTATTTAGAAAGGTTGTTGCTTCATTTACTGAGTTAATTTTTCAAGAGTGCCAAAAAATGAATACAAAATATTTACCAGCAGACGAATGACGAAAGTTTGCAGTTTGCTTTTTGCGATGTTATGGAATAAATATATACCTATATGAAAGTAGTGTAAATTTTTACTCAGCGATCAGATTTGTTTGGTTTTTAAATTATGTTTATGTTATACTATTAGCGATTTTTTTAACTCATCTTCTTCCTCTTGTACCTTTTTCGTTTAAATATTCTCACTGAAACATATCGAAAATGTGATAGTTTTAACTTCAGATGGGAGATTCATCTATATATTCGTTGTTATTAGGTAAATAGTGGAATTCCTTTAACCAGTTTAATTAGACTTTTTTTTTCTTTATTTAGCTGATATTCCTTAAGAATACGGACTTTACAGACAATTTTAAACGCTCTAAAATTGGGTATTGCTTGTCCCACATTTGCATTATGTATCACAATTTCCCGATTAAAACAAATGGGGGCAAATTTGATTAAAAACATATATTTTATACTTTTCAATATGTCGGGCACGGGAATGTTAACACAAACACCCTGTTTATATTTATTTAAAATAAAACATTATCAGTATTCCCTGATTTATCAGGTCGTTATTGGAATTCCAAGTAACACATTCCATCAGCTTGTTATCTTTCTTGTTACCTGACTAAGTATATTTATTTATATTTTATAGTTATGTTTATTTCAATAAATTATTATTCATTTATTTTTTTTATTTTTTTATTTTGCGCCGCCCTTTTATGAATGAAAAATGCAACGTTGCAAAAGGTAGGTCTTTCTAGTTTTTTTTTTAATTATTAACCAAAAAGCACTCTTGTTACACAGGGTGTTTTAGGAGTATTTATGTCGAAGTTATGAGCTAAAACTGTTTGGTGGGTTACTGTTCTTTGTGACTATTGAAATCTTTTTACTAATTTCTCAAATTGTTCAAAAACGCTTGATATAAATAAGTTGGGCGTAAATACATACATTTATATAAAAGAACTACGTTGAAAAATTGTAGATTCGATTTTTTACTTTATAGAATTAAAAATAACTTAGTGAGTAACATTTGAATGAATACTTCTGAATCACTCTGTATTTTAATGAATATGTAGGTAGGTATATAACCTTAACTTTAATGTAACCTTTCGTTTCCATAATATTATTAAATATATTCCAATTTTCTGTATAAAATCTAAATATATAGCGAAAGAATGCGAAATCAAAACAAAAAAAAATTATTTAGATGAAGAAGGCTTTACCGGTTACAAAACTTGAGGCTGGTAAGGTTGCGGCTTCAAAAAATTTTTCTGAATGGCAACGATCAATTTCCATTAGGTGATGGAACCAGAAGAAGAACCGAAATGGGAGAATTGAAGTATTTAGAGATTGAAGTAAAACATGAAATAGTCAGTGTTTTTTTTAATTTATCACAAGTTATCACAAAGCTAAAGAGTGGCAACACACTCAAATGATCCTAAAACTCGATTGAGGCTCCTAAATCATGTTTTCTTACCAAATACGAGGAAAGTCATAAATTTCCTCCTATTGGAGCCTTAATAATAGGCTGCAGACCAATTTTAAACCAAAATATGCTCTAGTAATATTGTGTTAACGAAATAAGTAGAGGATACTAAAAATGTTATATAAGCTAACTGGATAGTATAGAACTAAGGGTTCAAAGTTCATCAAATAGCCGGAAAATGCCTCCAAAACTTCATTTAAAATCTATAAGAAAACGCCTTTTCAGGCACCTTAGTTTTGCTGGTAAATGTATGAGAAACTGTATTTTCTGTACTTGGGAGATTTGTTGTATAAACAAAATAAAATATTGGGCTCTAGAAGCTACCCTGCGGAACTCTATATTTGATCGAGGAAGTATTTGAGGCTTCGCCATTAACTCTAGTCTAGTTGGAGAGTGATTTCTTATTTTGAAAAGCAGGCCTTCGTGCCATTCTTTATGAAATGCCTAGCTTATGTCGAGAATAACAGAAGGGTAGTATTTTTAACGTAAAAAAGTTAGATCTATTTTTAAGAATACTATCTAGAGTGTTCATCTCGAGCCCATCTTGAAAAATATATTTTAGAGAAGAATTGTGAGAATAAATTCAAAATGGTGCTAATTTTGTTGAAATGGATCGTTTGGAAAATTTACTTCTAAAAGATATTTAGTTATATCATAAATTTTGGTACAAAGTATCTTCGCCCAATATCAATACACCATCCAGTATAAACTGACATCTTTGTTACAAAGAAAATCAAAGCAAAAGATTCGTCAATGAGATCACTCCAGATGCAAGTTCCTAGCCCTCCAAACCAATGATTTCCAAAGTGGATATCAGAAAATTATTAACTTAAGATTTTGACCAAATGGGGTCTAAAAATCTACATCGCAACTCCTTTTCAGTCTGGTTTTCACACATTACGTCGTCGTCTAGCTTTAAAAAGGATAAGAAAGGTTTTGATAAGCGTTGCTAATCACTTGCTCCTCACTTCCACAAAATGGAAAATTTATAAATCAGCTATCAAAGCAGAATGAAGATACTTTGCCGAATCGCCATGGGCTAGAGAGACAAATGAAGATAATGGTTGTAACGCCTAATCTGAACCGGAATGTTTTGTTAATGTAGGCAAAGAACAAAATTCGCACTCCACGTTTAAAATCCTACACATAAATAAGGTAAATCAACAGATCCTGCGAGGAAATCCATTGAAAATAAACAAAAAAATTAAATGGCATGCTGTTGACGGGCATGAGTGTTTCCTGTGACTGGTTTACTCCCCCCCTCCCCCTGCCACATCACATCACACTCATGCTATCTTAAATCACTTTGATAACACAAATAATGCCTTTTAAAATGTAGATGTGACGTAAAAAAATAGCTATAACCAAAAAATATGCTTACTGTTAGTGATCCACTGGCGAATCAAAAAATTGATTTACAATTTGAAATTTAGATGAATATATTTTATTAGGCACACGCAGAGAAGGCTCCTTTAGAAATTGAAAAAAAAGCGGGGAATTTAAAAATACCACTCGCCAATGGAAACGTAATGAACATACCGCTTTCTGCAATCAACATATCTGAAGAGGTAAATAAAACGGGTATTTGGAAGCACGTAAACGATAACCAGGATCGTGAGAAAGACAAGAAGAAAAGCCCCAAAGGAAAAAGGTAAAAATACCTCCAATATTTCTCTATTTTTGTCTTTCCTCGGTCTCTTATTGTTTATATCGTATAAACATTTTTTTGTAGTCGATTTAAAAAGAAGAAACAAGGAAGAAAGGAGGAGAAAAGCAAAGAGGAACTGTTGGAAAAGAGGCTTTCCACCTGTCAAGAAGAAGACGACGAAGGAGTAATTATTAAGGTGACAGATAGATCTCTTCACATTTAAATTGACACATGACAATCTACACTATTTAGCACACAATTTTGAATGTAAGTGGAGCACTATTTTCAATTCAAGTAAGACACTTTAAAACATTTTTTTTTCAAATTCGATTCAGCTCATTGGAAGTAAAATATATAACACAAAATACACGTAAAAATAAATTTAAAACACTCACATTACAAATGTTTTTTTAGAATATTCAAGCCTAAATGGTCGACCAGGCCTGCGAGAGTTCATAAATGAAGACTACGCATAAAAACTAGAGTCCAGTTTTTAAAAATCTTTTTTACGCAATAAAATATATTTTATTACCCTTGATAACGTTACAAATCCTTGTACTAGGTTTTAAGAATGCTGGTTAGTGAATTCTAAATAATTTCACACATTCCTTTGATTTTTACAAATAGGAAAATTATTCAGATATTTCTAGGTGACTCCAATAGTTCAAATTAAAACACTCATTATCTCGAGTTGAGTTGAACCCTATTAAACCTATAATGGCTACAACAATCATTCGGAAAAATTAATTTTGGCTTCTTTTGGATAATAAATACATTCAAAACTCGCATGGGCGCATTTTAGCACTCGCCACTTCATTTATCAGTTTACTACTAGATGGCGACGCAGTTAAATACAATTTATATATTTTTTAAAATCGTGTTAAATTAATGATCTGTCATTCGTTTTTATTTTTACACAATTGGGCAATAGTCCAGTAACTGAACTTGAAAATATGTAAAACTGTAGATAAGTAGGTCCAGATTTCCTTTGGCTTAATTCTTAGGTCTTGACGGTTGCTTCCAAGAGCGAAAAATTTCACCACGGTTCCGACTTGTGAGACGGCTGAAAATGGCCCCTAAAGTCTGAAAAAACGGTTTCCCGCTAATATCTGCCAAAATATACAAATTAGACAATTTTTGTTTAGATAAAAAATGAAGATCGTATCATTATCTACAAAAATGGTCCTTACAATTTTTTTTTGCAACACGAATATTTTTTGCAAAAACGGCCTTCGAGAAATCCCAAATTTTTGTACTGAATAGATAGGTTAGTTTCTCACTGAATTTCCGCTCGAATTTTTTGGACTTTGGAGACCAATTGTAGATGGCGCCAGCGGCATACCTCTGATCACTAAATTATGGGGCCTATGAATGAAAATCTTGGCACCAATCGATTTTTTTCTGTAAAGTAGCGCTTGGGGTCTCTCAATTGTATTAGCGAATGTTCTGTGTAATTTGAGTTGCAAATTTATCAGAAAATTACAAAAATTTATTTTTTCATGTGGAAAATCCTGGCGCTTTGCCTAATAGTGGGTTACTAGTTTTAGAGTGTGATGAATATTTACCCGAGAAGGTCCTTTATATTTTCTGCGTTTTTTGCAATCTTTTACTTCTATCGGAACAATATAGGAACAATATAGGTCCAAGATTTCAGAAAAAAATAAGAAACTTTTTGAAAAATTCCTTTTATTATGAAAAATTTGGAGGACTCCTGGTATTACCTTTGATAAAATACTATCAATATTTCAATAATACGGGCAAGCCAACGACTCCAAAAACAACAGAGATCGTATACCAACAAAAGCAGACGACTAATGTGGGCGTGTGGGTACACGTGGTTAGGTTATGTGGAATATCATGGATCTCAGGCGGAGACCATAAAAATGGGGGACATAATTCTAACGAACATTTAAGAACCGCGCTCGAATATAGGGATTAATTGATATAAACGGAAAGGTCAGAATATAGGCTTCAGTTCGGTCTGGGTATTAATCCTCAAAAAATGAACAGCGGGGAACAAGAAGTATTTAAAAAAAAAAGTCCGGTTTTCACCGGTGTGATCAATTTTCCCGATTTCTGGAAAATGGAGGAACTTTATTCGAAATAAAAAATACATTCGAAAAGTAGACACTGTAAGCTTTAAAATGGTGTGCATTGAATAACAATGTAATGGAATATGAGTTTTTAATTCGTGCTTGTTTCGAAGATTTCTAGAACTCCCAAAACGTCTGAAAAATGCAAATAAACAAATCAATTTTTTATTAAAACCCCAGAAAGATACTGAAAAAAAATTATGAGATCATTCGAGACATCTCAAGATCCCATTTAAAAAAAAACGGGATAAAAAACTATTAAAAAAAAATATGAATGAATTACTAATATGGTCCAAAATATTGGGAAAACATAAACTTTGACCAATTTTTTCAATGTTCTCGACAGGAAAGAACGGGCTTCAAGGCACATAAATTTTTGCCCGAGTTCTGAAACAATTCGTCCGCCCGCAGCAGCATTCCTATAGAGGTAGAGCAGTCGCTGAAATGAGGGGACTTTTGGGTCAGGTTATCTCGAAAACTATCGAATTCCCGAAAAAAATGATAGAGACCATTTTTGTAGATAATGATAAGATCTTCATGTTTTATCTTAACAAAAATTGGCTAATTTGCATATTGTGGCAGATATTAGCGGGAAACCATTTTTAGGGGCCATTTTCAGCCCTCTCCCAAGTCGGAATCGTGGTGAAATTTTTCGCCCTTGGAAGCAACCGTCAATACCTAGAAATTAAGCCACAAAGGAAATCTGGACAGTCTTATCTACAGCTTTGTCCCTTCAGTTACTGGATTACAATGTTTTCTGACTTTCCTAAACTAAAGTTTTGACTTTTCATTTCGTAGAAATTTTAACTATGGAGTCGCTTATCGATTTTGGAAAAGAGAGCTTTAAAATTTGTAATCATAAGTAGATAATTATACATGGTTTTATTTATGTTTAAAGTTACATTTTGTAAAATGTTAAAAATGTGTGTATTTAAATCAAAAAATAAAAATATAAATATCTATTTATTGTTTTAGTTGATTTGTCCGGGAACAAAGCACAACCGTCCATAAGGCGCTAATTTATGACAATCATTTCGCCTTTGTTATTTAGGTATACATTATTTATTAAGTCGAACAAAATAAAGTTCAAAACAAGGAGCAAATAAGCATTTAACGAAAACAAACTTTTGCGAAAGTTTTCCGCAATGCAATCATGAAAAGTTTGTAGCCACTTATTTGCAAGTATAAAAAACAAATACGAAATCTAAAACCAGTTAAAGAGGTATCAAAAATGGACTCGTTCTATACAGACGTACAATGGTGTATAAAATTATGCAACTTTTTAGGTGTAAATCCTCTAAAACCCAAAGAAAAATTTCAATATTTTCTATTTCTATTTTGGTTACTGTCTATCATCGGTAGTATTTTTTTTACCATCCTGATGCTTTGTTCAAATGAAGATATGCTTACTGTAAAGAATCTCACCAATGTAACAACTAATTTACTGATGTTTCCGCACGTAAGTAAACCCTGATTTGGGTGTTATCATAATTTGGATTATCGTTTTCACTTCATTTAAGGACTCTACTCATCTTAACTTTTATTTAAGCATATTATTAAGTTGCTCCTTAGAGACCCAAATGAATTATTTTAGGGAATAGTAAAGCTAATAACTTTATATAGAAACAAAACGGCAATTGGACAACTTCTCATGGATACAAAAAATACTTTCTGGATTCCGAACGACACTGAAGATATAAAACGAAGCCAGAAATTGGGTACATTCCTGAAGAACTTTTTCTTTAATTGCGTCGTACTCTGCATCACTTCTACGATGATAAAACCTTTCATCTTAGGTGAAGGATCATCGTCGTATACAAAATACAAACCTGATAACTTTCCTAGATACTTTTTCTTAGCACTAGAAGACACCGCTTGTACAGCAGCTCTTCTATCCATTTCTTGTTTGGATATAGTGATTTTGGTGCTGTTGATGATGGCGGAAGTGCAATTCAGAATGCTCAACGAAAAATTACAAAACTTGTTTAATATTAATGGTGAAGAAGGAGTGCAAAAGCAACTTTTGTATGAAAGAATTAAAGAATGTGTCGACCAACAAAATTTTCTTATAGAGTAAGTGGTGGATTACATTTTTTGTCATGATGCTTCCACAAGTTATTTATCTTTTTTAGCTTCTTGGAACGATTTAGTAACACTTTTTCTGGAACTACTTTATTCTTTCTTGGAGATATAATTCTGACGATGTGTATGAGGATGTATATTATATCCAGCGAGTAAGTGTTTTCATCTTCAAAATATTATTAAAATTAAAATATCTACAAAAAACGAATCGCCACTGTCGCATTCAAATTACTCTACACCTCACATAGTTCCACTGTTTGAGGTGGATTTTTTTTAATGTTCGTCTTGGATTTACCTATCGATCCCTCATTTGGGATTTTTGATTTAGGTCTTTATTTTTCTGAAATTCGACTACAAAATTTGATTTTTATGAAAAAAAACTGTTTTTCGGCGCAAATGTGAAAAAAAATGCTTAAAAAAAGCTTGTGGCGATAACAGGCCATTTTGGTTGCGGTATACCGTACTATTCAGTAATGTTTACTCTATTTTAGCAACACACATATCAACTACAGAATAGAAGCACTTTTTCATTTAATAGCAGGATTAAACCAAATAGTTTTCTGCTATTCGATACCGGCCCAAGCATTAATGGATCAAGTAAAACAAAAACGAATGTAATCAGAATCATTATTAAAAATAAATTATTTTTTGTAGGCCGATGAAATTAGCAATAGCGCATATCTAAGTAACTGGTACGAATATCCACATGATGCAAAATGTGTTTTACAGATAATGTTGAGGGATCAAAAAAGAATAGAAATTACTGCTGGTGGATTTGTGATGATCGATTTAAAAATGTTTATGGCGGTGGGTATGATAAATTTAGACACAATTCAAACATTATAAATTACATTTTTAGGCTGTTAAAACCATCATATCTTACTGTATGTTTTTGAGGACAGTGGGTTTGGCAAATAATTGAAATTTTTACACGACAAATGAATTCAAGCTTAATTCTGCACTTTGGTCATAAATAATTATGTAAGCAAATGTTATTTAAGGAAGCACAATAAAAATAATTTTTAATCACAAATTTCCATTTATTTCCTGGACTATTATTTTTAAATTTTAGTACATATAAATGTCGGGGTTAAATCCAGATTAGCCGGGAATTGTGCAGTTCCAGCTTTAATCGCCTTAATAGTTGGCTAATGACCATGCACAGAGTACGCCATCTAATAAGAGGCGAAAGAAAGCTGTTTTCCTGATAACAAATTTGTATGCGCATGCGCGATTTAAGTTGTATTACTGTCAATGTCAATCAGCATTTCCGTTATTCCGATTGTCGCGGTATTGCCGTTTTGCGGGTAATTACTGGCATTTGCCGAAAATGAGATGCTCCCAGGAAATATCTGAACTAAGATCCTTGAAAAAAAAAGTGTATAGGTATTCAATATGTATAGACCAAAATAATAAACTCTTCATTTTCTCAGAAATTGTAAAGAATACTATTCTAAAATTATGTATATGCCGTGAATGCAATCAAGTTCAAGTTTCTCCATGCAGTATATAATGCGTCATATTGTCAAAACTGTCTTTTCATTCAAAAAAAGGTAAACCAAATACTCGAGTAAATTTAACACAAAAATAGCCCAGATCCGGAACTTTGGTACAGTTACGCTGCGGACACACACAACGATTTTGGACGTACGATAAAAAGTCATGACGTCCACATTCCTTTAGTGGCGTGAAGGTATGCATGCATGTATGCACGACTTTTTATCGTACGTCCAAAATCGCTGTGTGTCCGCAGCGTAAGTCGGATTGAGATGGAATTTTTTGCACTCGCTTCGTTAGCTTGTCTAGACATTTTGTGTCATATTTTGAAATTGCATCGCTGCATCAAATAGTGCATTTTTCTCCCCAGGTGTTGAAGAAAAAATTCATATCTTGCACAGAAATTTATAACTACAAGTCGTTTCGAACCTGAATAATACCCAGGGAGTTACATGCGAAAAACCGATTTCCCCTAACTTTACATGTTAATTTTCCCCTTTCCACAACTCCCTTAGCTTTCATATAGTGATCACGTGAAAGAGGGACCTCCAATCTATGAAATCGTAAAAAAAATACGAAAAGAGCGACTTCGTTTATCGGAGTTTTTTTCACCAGATCGACTACACTAAACGGGGAGGTATATTCATCAACACTATTATTTTTGTTAGTGTAGTTCGGATTGTAAGAATTTGAATCAATACATGTTACTTATCTCAGTGTAACTCAAGTTGTATTTGTGTCAATGCTGTGACGTATTTCCTCTCAATATTGTGTCTATCCAACATCAAAGGAACCGATCAAGCTGTCGCCTCTTTTTAGATGGTGTTCTCTTTGCTAATGACACTTTTAACGTTATTTTCCCTCGTCAGGAAAAAGTAACCAGTTTAGATGGAAAGATGGCTTCAAAGTTGTATTAAATACTTACGAAAATAATCAATGCAACAAATAAAGTAGAACAGGGCCCTCTGCCCTCTAATAACAGAATCAGAATTTCAGGAAACTATTTATTAAAGAATTAACAATATTTACATCATTTAAAAACTTTTATTTTAAGAAATAAAACCTTTGGCAAATCTAGTTGGAATCACTTCTAAAATCTTATTTTCTAAAAATATTCAATAATTAAGTTACAATCAATCTTGATTTATTTATTTAAAAAATTTGTCCCATGGAAATTCCGGCTTAGGATCCTTTTCGGTAATTATTGGATTAGTAATACTTGGTTTTAAGAATATATCCTTCTCATCTTCAGTCATATTTACAAACTGTTCTGATCTGACTATGTTTCCTTGTCCGTCTTTCTTGTTTATAACACAATATTCTTTATTTCCAATTTTATGACATACAGTTGTTTCCTCATTGCCTTGTGAGTCTTTAACTGTGCGATGTGTTTCTATAGTCTGCAATGTTAATTATGTAACATAATATATCACTCAAAAAACAATTTATTCATTTTGCTGCTTCAATTTTATCTGTAAGTTCACAAGTACTTACCCCATCTGGTTTTGAAATGGATTTTATACTTTGCATGGTTCCATGAGACTTGAAATAACTCTTGGCTGTTGGTGGTTTATATGGAATAACCTGATTATCATGTTTCTCCTCTAATAGTGAATCAAAATCACCACTTTTTACTCTTAAAAAAAATAATTACAATATCCATTACAAAAAGTGTACTGCTTAATCTTACTTGTCATCAATATCTTTATCAACCATTTCAGAATGACTCTGAGGTTTTACAAAACCAGGTTTTAAGAACTGGTCGCGTAAATCTTGTGACTTTCCTTCACCTTCAAGTGGTGGACTGCTATCTAAAGCGGGCATATTTGGAGAATCAACTAAAAAGAATCAACCAGTAAAATCATTTAAAACCTTTGAAAGTTGACTTACATATTGAAAATTGTCCAAATTCTTGAAAACCAAATCTTTTAAGCATTTCATTCATCTCCTGCTCAAAATATTGATGCATTTGTAAAGGATCTGTAAAAATATCAAATCCTCTTCTTGGAAAAGAATCGTCGGTGTGATCCGAATCCTTGAAAAATTCATTTCTTTTGGTATATCTAAAACATAATTATCCCGATGAATATTTCCATAGCAGGCAGAACTTGCAATAACACTTGATTAAAATATAGGCCCGTTACTTACTGTCGATGTTGCTGATCATCATCACGATCTAATCCAAACAATTTACGGAAAATATCCATTATTTACAAAAAATTTTGATATGAAGTGAGTTAAATATGATGAAATAATTGCTGAAGTTAATGAAACCAAATTTAAATGGACACTGTCAAAGTCAAAACTTCGTCAAGAGTGTCAACATCTTCTTCTTTTTTGAATAATGTTTAAGGACTAATTAGGTATGTTTCACCAGACTCAGATGTTTCACCATGTTACGGCAAATACGAATGAGACTGATATATATTTAAATTTGTGTCACTTACTTCTTACTTCAATTTAAAATTATGTATTTCTTAAGTTTTTCAATCTTTATCTTTATAAGCTAAATTCCATAAAGTATCCAATCGAAATTTGCTTAGTTGTTGACATTTCAGTTTGACAGTTGACGATTAATTGTCAGTGGCACTTAAGTGAATATTGACAACTCGTTGGGGATTAGTGAGATTGTTCTTTCCCAATTATTGAGCTATTTTTCTGTATTTTAATTCATAATGGTAATAATATTGAAATAACTAAAAGATGTATTATAAATTCTACACATCAATTTGTTTTAGTCAATCCAAGACAAAATTACAGCCCTTATGGCTCGACCTGGACAAGATCCCGTGGCCAAAGATGATGTACCGTGGTGGATGAAATTTGCTGGCAGAACGGTCGGCACAATAGGAGGATTTCGTAAGTTTTAACAAAATCAATTCATTAATTAATTAATTTTATGAAAAAGTTACCCTTTAACTTTCTGTATTTTGTGGTTGTTTATGTAAAATTTCATTATATGAGAAATATTTTTACCTAAATTCTTGCTTTTATCACATAAAGGTATTTTTATATCAAATATTGTCTAATATTCTTTAAATATTTTTCTCAAAAATTTGCTAGAATTTTTTTATATCCTTATGGTTTTGTTTATAACAAACAAAGAACATGGGGCATTTAGTAAAAATAACTTTCACAAGTTGAAAACATTTGTAGAAGCTGAGGAATTCTTTTTATTAAAACATGTTTAACAGATTCCTTTGTATAGACACATTTTGTATGATTTCTAGTCTTGATGTGTAATATTTTTTTGACTGGTTGTTGTTTTTCTCTATATTCAGTGTTACTATATTTCTAAGTTTTTATTTATACCCACTAATCTTTTCTATATGGATGCTTTAACTGTTGAGCAAAATTTTACAAAAAAATAATGATTACTGATCTATATATGTATGTAGATTCTTCATAAACTTAATTACAGTTGCAGTGGCATTAGGTGTATCCGTGTGTATATCCATAAGTGTTGCTGGCATTCTCTGTGGAATATGGCAAATTCTAGCTGGATTTGTCTTAATTTGTTGTGAAGCTCCATGTTGCTGCATGTTTGTGGAGCATGTTCAGAAATTAGCTGATTTCATTGATTCTCGACCATACTGGAATAGAGCTGCGGCTTACGGTTTGTAAGTATAAAAACACTGTTTAGTTTTATTTATTCTTAAATACTATTTTTAAATATTTATAAATATCTTTGTTTATTTGAATGGCTATTTAATATATAAATAAGTATATCTACAAACTTAATCATTTTTACAACAATCTATTTTCCAGGATGTCTTTGCCTCCAATCATTTTTGCATTTGGACTTAGTTCCCTTTTTGGCAGTGGTTTGATCTTTGCAACAGGAGTAATATATGGTATGATGGCTTTAGGCAGAAAGTAAGTACTTAGAATTTACTAACATAAATCATTTTTCATGTTTTTATTATACGCGCTATTCTTTAATTGTTATCGAATCAGCTATAAACGCGTTAATCAACATGGAATATGTCAGGAATAAAAAATTCATTTAGTCATGAACAAGATAAAATATATTTATTACCATGGATTAATTACATTAAAAACAAAAAGTACTGATAAAATGTAAACTGATAAGTAATTTGGTTCTCAGGGAACAATGACTTTATTTAACCAAACAGATACATATTATTTATTTTATTAGCAGTTAAAAATTCCTGTGAAAAAAAAGAATTTCCTACAAAAGTCTCTTGTTTTGTTCTTAAATTTTATCATTGCAATATCATATGATAGAATAAATACATATTTTTTTAAATACTTCACATGGATTGGAAATTCTTTTGTAGCAAAGAATATTTGTAGAACTAAAATGGCTTCTTTTTAATAGGTCATATGTACCAAGTTAGTTCCTCAAATTGTTTAAATTAAGTGCTTTTTTATAACCAATATTGGCAATTTTAATGTTGTATCACGTTTTTTGGGAAAATGGTGTTTTAATATAGTGTACAAAAAAGGTTTGGGGAAAACTAAACAGACATTTGCACATTTTTAAATATCTTTTAAACAGTGAATTATGTTTTATAATTAATTTTGTAACATTTAATATAAAAATGATTTTTTTGCGTTTTGTGTTTTTTTGAACCACTGCATACTTTTAAATGTTGCCTAGAAATTTTAAATAAAAAAATACTTTCTCTTTCACAAAATTAGTACAAATGTCTGTTAACTGTATATTATTATTTTCCATATGGTGTATACCAAATGTAATCAAACAAATTGTCGAATTTTAATGTCTTTTTGAAACATGAGAATTTTTTTCTGTAATGAATTAATAATTATTGGTAACTTGTACAGATTCAACCCTTATTGATATTGTATTGTAGACTATAACTTTTTTGGCACATACATATGGATCAGTTTCGATCGATCTAAAGATATCTTACTTGAAAATTAAATATTAATTATTCTGTTCAAACGAAATTTGAATACAAATCCAAATTCAGTAATTATTTATGGCTAAGAAAAATTTGGTATACACTTAACTGCTTTGTATATCAGCAATTTTTTCGTAATAACATTTTAATAACCAACTCATACTCATCCTACTCAGAGGGTCTAGAGAAGACATGGCTGCGGTCGCATCACCTCATATGGTGACTTCACCAACCGGTATGGGCCATACTGATCACCATACCACTCTTATGGAGGATCCTGACGTTTGGCGTCCGACATAAGCTACTAACTATGTAATTAATATTATTATTCGCATGATAGCATGCCAGATGGCTCTGAATTTGAGTTTTTTGCTTTTTTTATCCGCAGAACTAACTTTTGGTTATATATATTTTTTTGTATCATCTCTATTTCAGTTGACTAGCGTAGAATGGAAGCATTGGCGTAATAACACGCTAAACCATTTTTAATATACTTTACAATCACTAACTGCGAGGATGCTAACATAGTTAGTGAAATATACGTAGAGCATGTAAAGATGGTTATTTATATAATGAAATATGTAGTTGAGCTGGTGTAGTTACATATTTGAATGATAAAAATACGTGATTTTATTTAGAATAGTTATAATGTCATTCCAAAGTGTATATAAATTCAATTTCAGGTTTAAGCCGCCTTTACAAATTCATTTTTAATTATTGCTTTCTCTGTGCTTTTTGGCTGAATTTCAGGAAATGTCAAGATGTATATAGTAAGATTGAGGAAAACGAAGAACTTACTAAACTAAATTGACAAAACGGAAGTCTTCTAATTTGCGAAATATTCTCTAAAATAATACATTCCATTTTTTTTAAACAGCATGATTTGTAAAAAATTGTTATAAAGATATGATGAAACTCGTCCTCAATACAGCAAGAAAGCTCGAAAATCCACGTTTTTCATTCTTAATATACTTTTAAAATAAATATATTTTTGACTGTTAACTATATTGGAACTTTTAGAGCAACAGCTGAAGAGATGCGGCAAGCAGCGAATGCAGAAGCCAGCACCGTTCCACCTAGCGGCATGCGTTCGAATCTTGTCGCCCACGCTCAGCCCATCGGTTTTACTGGTGCTCCGGTTTTCGACAGCAATGTCTGAATCTCTTCACAACTTTCTATTTCACCAATTGAGCATCCCTTCCTCCGATTTTGGGATCACAGTATAAGGACATTGATTGTTGTTTATACAAGTCAGATAATTAATCTTCATCCATCTATCACGCCCTGTAATTTTAATGGCGCATTCTCGATATTTGTTGTTTTTTACTTAACTGTCAATACAGAATGACATCTGTCAAAGCAAAATGACAGATATCAATTGTCTCAAATATGGATTCAAAGTTTTATCTAATAAAGAGAAATTGGGGTTTCTAAAAGTGATCGATGGATACGATATTAATGTGAATATTAAAAAAAATTCTTAAGCCATTAACCGGTCATTCCTAATTTTAAAGTTTAGTATTAATTTTAAGAGGCTCCTAAGCTGGTCTGTTTAGACTTTCACACAACAATTAATGTCTAGATTATAGATAAATGATGTGTATTGTAGGATATCTGGCTCTATTCTTGAATGATTCTCAATAATGTCGAGTTCTACTTTGTCTATTACTAGTGTCTACTTATTTTTTATATTGACCAGCAGATGGCGTACCAGAGCTAGTCTGTAGTTCTCAAATTTGCCCCATTGCTTAATCGATAGGTCGATAAGAAATATCATTCTTGATTAATTTGAGAATCTTAGTCCTACATTAGGGCCCACTCCCCTATTATGCACATAAATTTAAAGCATATATAAACAAAAACGTTTCCCGACTGACCCTTTTCCAAGAGTGTCTAAACAGTTCATTTATGACGAAACTAATTGCACTTATTTGAGGTGTAGTAGTGGTGGGTGTGCTCTATCATCGGAAAAATCTACAAAATTTTTAATATTCTGGCAACTGACACGAAAATAAATTCCAGCAAGAATACAAAAACGTCAAATGTCAATGTCAAATGTCAATGTCAAATGACTGTAACCTATAAAATTGTTTTTATTTGACAGTTCTGCATTGCCGAATGCGACAATATTAGACTCATTCGACAACAGGGTTCTTATAGTATAAATATTAGTATTTTATTTGAAAAGAATAATTGATTTTTAAATGTTAGAAAAGGGATAGAGAGAGAAGAGAGAGAGTGCATGAACTCGCCTAATTATAATTTTACTTGTATCGCGTAAGTCAAAGCTAGAAGGAACTGTATTTATTTGAAATTGGGATTCCCTTTTGGACTTAAATGTTATACAGTATGTTCATTTCGTTAATAATTCTTTGATAATTCTTTTGATTGGAATTTGATCTAAAAATTGTTTTAAGCAGCTGCTCCGCGTTGAGGCTAAACTTTTCGGGTTGTAATTATTTGAAATTGGGGTTTCTTTTTTGACTTAAATATTATATGGTGTATCCATTTCGTTGGCAACTGTTTGATAATGCTTCTAATTGGAATTTGTTATAAAAATTATGATTTTTCGGTCCGACTCTTTATCTTTGTAATTTTGACCCCATATTTAACGATTTTTATATCAGATGCATTTAAGGGGATTATCATAGAAAACCATACTGATATTTATTCCAAATATCGTTGTTCTTAGTATATTATATTTGTATTGTGATATAATTTATTCTTAGATTAATTATATATGCCCTGAGTTATACAATTTTGGCCAATCATATCAAGCTGCACTTTTTTTAGTTAATAGTTTAGCAAAATATCACCATTTTTGGCAGTAGTTATAATATATTGAAGACTGTATATATTTTAAATCGTTATTGTAGACTTTACAATTTTGTTATATATTTTTTGCTCAATATTTTCGATTGGTGGATTGTTAGTATATATCAAAATTATTTCCTGTATCTTTTTTATATTTCCAAATTTAAAGAAAAAAGACATTGAGATTAATAACAGCATTCCAAGGACTGTGGTTGTTTGTTATGTATAGACGAGGACTAGATTAGAATGCTTTTTAGATTGGCTGCCCAAAAGCACACAATATCTTAATCAATTATATATAAAAAAAGATAATACATTCCCTTTGCCTTTATCTCGAAAATAAATATCGCAACCAAAATTCCATGGGTGTCAAATCTGGGAAACGGGCGGTCTTAGAAAAATAATTTTTAACGGACTTCAGATATTTTTTAATTAAAGTTTTCTCGTAAAAAAATATTTCAATACTACAGCTTTCGATATTTTAAATATTGCAACGAAAAAGTCCAATGGTATCAAATCTGGGAAGCGGGCGGACTATCTTCCTGGCTGTTCTTGAAGCATCTGAAATTTTTAATGCTTTAACAAAATTTTATAAAAATAAATTTTAATAAATGCGGTCATTCCGAATTTCAATAAATATTCCCACTATTCCCGTCTGTGCCAAATGGATACTCTCCAATACCAAAATCCCCCGTACTCGTACCCATTTCCACTGTTGTTATCTCGAAAAAAATATTTGATATTTTAGTTTTCTAAGCAGCGTTTGACTTTTCAATTATCGCCACAAAATGTCCAATGGTATTAAATCTAGGAAACGAGCGGGCTATCTTCCTGGCTTGGTTTAAAAGTCTACAAATTCTGAAAATTTGTAGTATTTCAATTTATATTCTTACTGTCGTTATCTCGAAAAGAATTAAGAAATTTTAATTCTGTAAATAGCATTTGTTTTTTCAAATATCGCCACAAAATGTCCAGCGGGATCAAATCTGGGAAATGGGCTGTTCAGTAGCCTACAGGTCTTGAAGTATCTTTTAAAAAAATATTTTTTAAACATTAATATTACTAGTGCTACTGTTTCGGAAAAAATTAAGACTGTCGATAAAGAACCCCGCACAAATCTTATGGGAATTGGCTCCCGGTTAAATTGGCTGAAATTTGGATATGTGGTTCGTTTCGGCATCCTGAGCAAAAGTCTCTATGGACACAAAGCTCAATCTTGCGTATTTCGGCTCCTACGGAGCTCCAAAGCTCCACGGATTTACTATTTCAAAAGGTAATCTTTTCAAAAATTTAGTATTTGCTGCGTTAAAATAAAGTACCCTCTTATGTTTTCGAGGTCGCTGCATTCAAATGTAATGCCAATATAATAATATTGACAGTTGACAGCTGTCAAACAGCATGTAACAATCAAAAATGATAAAATTAATGTGTAAACATATGTTTTTAAGGTTGCTAAATTCAAATCTGTTGTCAAAAAGACGATATTGACAGCTGTCAACTAGCTGTCAAACAACAATCAATAATCAAAATTGATAATATCCACATGTAAATATATGTTTTTGAGGTTGCTGAGTTCAAAACTGATGTTAAAAAAGATTTGAATTGAGCAACCTTAAAAACATATGTTTACACATTAATTTTATCAATTTTGATTGTTACATGCTGTTTGACAGCTGTCAAATGTCAATATTATTATATTGTCATTACATTTGAATGCAGCGACTTCGAAAACATAAGAGGGTACTTTTTTTTAACGCAGCAAATAAATACTAAACTTTTGAAAATATTACCTTTTTAAGTAGTAAATAATGTTAAATCTGCGGAGGCTTGGAGGTCCGTAGGAGCCGAAATACGCAAAATTGAGCTTTGTGCCCATTGAGACTTTTGCTCAGGATCCCATAAGATTTATGCGGGGTTCTTAAAAAAAAATTACTCCATATGTATGCATTTGGGCACCTTTTGATTTTTGTTATGCAGTAGATGTCATGAAATATAACTTAGTATATTCACAACTTTTTTCAATGTGTCAAAAATGTGTTTGAACTACTATTTTACACATATAATATGACAGCTAAACAAACATATCCAGTAAACATACTTCCCTATGATTTATAAATTTGTTAATGTTCATGGAATTATGGCATATAGAATTGTTCATATATACACTCCTCACATATGAGATGAATTTTTTATCTGACCTTAACTTTAAATATTACTAGAATTTTTAAAAGAACTCTGCGATGAAGCTTTCAAAGTATTGTCTTTATTGTAATTGCCAATTATTAAATTTTTTCATTTATTCGAGTCATAAAAAATAATTTGGAATATCCGAAAAAAAATCAATACCTAAACAGAAACTACTGCTGATTCATCTAGAGAGTAAACCGGGCACTGTAGAAACGCACAAAGCTGGAACATTATTGATAATAATAAAAATAAGCATAAAAAAGACAATTCGAATATAATACTATTGTATTTACATCCTGAAACAGATGTTTCTCTCTTATCTGGTTTCTTGTGGACAGCTGTTCGATGATCAGTAATGTCGTATTGGAGATTTATTTATTTGATTTTTAGAAGAAAATAGCCAGTAACTGCTTTTTAAATTTGATTTTGAACTTAGTAAGGACCAGAAAACGCTCTTATTGACTACATTAGAACTAAATCCTCATCTGGTCTATACAAAATCGTTTTGAAAATGTAGGAGAAATGGTGCCACACAAAACGTGCTTTTACATTAAAATGGTATATGGAACTTATACTGAATATTTCGGTGCTGTTCGACATCCCAGTAAGTGCAAAATAGACAATGGGACGACACATCGATCTATGATCTGTCACAAATAGACTTACAGAGATAAAGAAAGAAAAGAGATACCAATAAAGTTTAGAGAATGATAGAAGACAGGAGGACGAAACACAAAATAGAAAATGTAATAAGAAAAAGAAGCATATCAAATTGGCACTATATATAGGCTAAGAATGGAACTTTGGGGTACTCAAAAAAAAATTACATCTGGCGGTTACATTTTGGACTTTAAGTCACAGTGCAGTAGGGAAACTTTTAAAAATGCCTGCAATACAGCAAATATCTCAAAAATCTATTTTGAATTCCATAGCAAAATACTCAGTACAGGATAATATGTGATATGTTTGTTTTTTTTTTTGTACTAAAAACAGATTGTAGAGTGAACAATTTTATAGTCTAATTGAATTATTTTTTACATATTGAAAGGCATATTTTTTAATACTTTTGCAAGTACTAGTCACTTTGAAATTATTTGAAAATTTTACAAAATGTTATATCTATATATAATTTATGTTTTAACGAAAATATGCTTTTTCCATTTGGGACTTCCGCCTTTTTTTTAAGTTATTTTTAATTCGTCTATTCCATATAAGGACACATTTTTTGTAACCTTTACCATGATTAAAGTGATTATATAGCAACTAGTAAATGTTGTATTGTTAAAAAAGTGTATTTATTATTCATATGTGTTGTAGCAATAAATTATCTTATATTAAGACATAAATATAAATAAATACATCTTTGAATCCTGAATGGTTTTGAATCGTATAATTGTAGCCGAGAAGCTTAAGAATTAATCTTCCGGTTTTTTTATCACCGAAAAAGTAAGTAGTATGGCGTTAATGGCAACTATACTACATTATAACTGAATAATAGTCCAATCAATAGGTATGAAGTGATGACAAAATTCCAACCCGAAAACAAAAAATAGGGTCGTATAGAGAAAAAAAATATGAGTTTCCGTTTCATTAAACTCGATCCTAGTTGGCGAAATTATCTAAAAAATTCGTAAAGTTTGTAAAAACGGTTTTTCGTGAATAAAACAAAAGTAAATGAGAAAGTTGTAGATAATAAAAATATCTTTCGATTCATTTTTTAAGTCTTGATCGAGATGTAACTTATCCAGATATATCGAAAAAACCGTTGAAAATTGCATTTTTTTTTGTTTTTGCTATACCTTTATCAAATTTAAATAAATTTATTTGATACTTGACAAAAGTATAGCTCGTGTCTTGTAGAATAGGTACGTATTTCAAATTTTTAAAAAGATTTATTAGTTTTCGAGATATTTAGATATTTCGAAGAAAAGGCGCTTGCGAAAATCGGCTACTCTTGCTCAAGGAGTGGTCGTAGAATAACGATCTTGAGTTTATTTTCTTCGGAAAGACTTGTACTTTCGTCCTATAAAAAGTTTATAGCAATTTTTTAAATAAATTTTTTTTTTCGATCGCTTTTTTAACTGTATCTTTTGCAATTTTAATTGTAACGTTTGAAAAATCGAAATATCTCGAAAAATAATAAATATTTATAAAAATTTGAAATACTTACCTATTCTACATGCCACGAGCTATATTTTTGTCAAGTATCAAATAAAGTACCCCGCATTAAACTGACAGCTGCCAATTTTCAAATTATTGTATTCACATCATACATGAACTGAGTTAACTAAACAGCATAAACTCATAACATAAAAATAAGATTTGCACTTTGTTTAGACACTTTGACAGCTGTCGTGTTAATTTGGACAATCTGTCAACAGATTTGAATTCAGCAACCTCAAAAACATAAACCTAGACATGAAAATCGAAAAAATAAGTTATTTAAAAATCTATAAAGATTGCACAAATAAATAAATCTGTTGTGGAGCTTTGGAGCTGTCAAGCTCCGTAGCAGCCAAAGTATTGATTTTCGAGCTTTGTGCCTATTCAGACGATTTGACCGAAACCCAATTTTCATAAGATTATTTAAAGGACCCCGCACCGTTCAAATGTAAAAAACGCCCTGGTCTAATTTTGCACTGACAAAAAGTGTCCATTGGCCCAAACCAATCCTATGGCTAGTTTTCGAAGTACAGGGTGTTAAACATCGGAAATACCACTTTTTTGTAAACAGATTTCTCATAACAGACCTGTTTTATTGGCGTTTATTGTAGAAAACATGAATTATAGATTATTTAGCATTAATATTTTATAAATAATCACCGTAGAATTTGGTTGTTTGGTTCGAAAATAAGTAAGAATATGGTTTTTTTGAAGAAATTTTTTTATAACAGCTTTAAAAATACGAGTAAATGTCATTGCATTATGCATATGTGAAATTAGTTTTGATAAAAAAATATGTCGAAAAGAATCATATTTTTGACAAAAATGATGAGGATCATTTTTGTAGGTAATGAACTGATCTTCATTTTCGCTCAAACAAAAATTCTCTAAGTGTCATATTTTCGGAAATATCGGCGAAAAAATACATTTTTGAGACCAATGGGCCATTGTCCCGCCCTTCCACAAATTTCAGACAGCTGAGATTTTCGGGCATGTATGTACCCATGAATACCTGCAAATTAAACCTTCTTTTATTGGACTCTTATTTTTAACGCAAATTAGCCATTTGAATATGTCCATAACTTTTGTTCAGCTTCATTGTTTTTACAGAGCACAATCATTGTGCCAAATTCAATAATTATTAAGCTCTGACAAATTCGTTTTATAGCACAAATAACATTTTTTGGGGGGTTTCCTACACCCATTTCATTGCAAAACTAATTCTTGCTATTCACAACATTTTGCTCTTAGGCCGGCACTGATGGTTGTTTTTTGGTTACAACTAAAATAAAACTAATCCGGTAAGTGGATAGTTTTTTTATAGTTTCGATTAAATATATTAAAAGGGAAAAACCAGTCAATGAGTTTTATGAATTAAACGTAGCAAATGCATTGTTTTTTTTTTCAAAGAATTCATATTATTGAATACGTAGGAAACTTTGTTTTATAATTAGGTTGACAATTTTTTAAGCACTATAGAATAATTATTTTTAATGTTCATATTATTTATTGAAATATTTATCGACAGAGTAGGAGCAAATCCCATTTTTTTTTTCTAGTTTTTAAACATTCTTAGCAGTATGAAGTTAGAAGTACCGGTAGGGAGGTGGGGCTACGTAAATATACGTTTTGAGGGTTTGATATTGATTTTTTACGTTAAAATCGTGCGTAAACGTCGAAAATACATTATGTTAACATTTTGAAACGTCAAAAACATTAAAAGCTGGCATTAAGCGAAGCTTTACTTTCTGAAACGTCAAAAAAGTCTTTTAAACGTTTTACACCATTTAAATTTTTGAAACGTGTGTTAAACTACTATAAATAAGTCAAGTTTTTACATGCATTCATTTGTGGATGCAGTAAAGTAATCAACATTTTTTTAAGTTTCTAAAACAATAAAAATCTGCATTAAAAGTCGAAAAAACGTTTTAAGGTTTCAACTTTTTGAAACGTCAAAGAACATAAAAGCATGTCGCAGCCCTCTCGATGCTCTGCCGACCTTGAAGTGTACAAAAATTTCCAGAATGGACCTTAGCGATTTTTACAACATTCGTGTTTTGTATTTTAATTAAGTTAATGTTAGTTTGTTTTAATTTGATATGACACTAATTTTATCCTATCAAAAAAGTTTAATGTAAAAGTTGCATTAATCATTTTTCAAGATAACCTCAAAATTATCGATAAAATTGCTAACACCGTTTTTTTTTTCGTTTTTAATTTTTATCTTCGGCAAAAATAATTTTTTTTTGAAACTTTGTGAAAACGTCCTTTTTTGTGTTTTAAATAAACTAATTTTTTCAAAGCAAAATATTTTTCGGTTTTATACGAATTTAAATAAAAAAAAAGACTAATTTTTAATCGAAAAAGTAGGTTTACAAATTTTTAATTTTTCAACTTATCAGTACTTATTTTCTTCGTTGAAACCTCGATTTTAAGATGGTATGGAAAAATATATTTTCGTATGGCAAAATTAGCCTTTTTTTTAAGGACCCTGCACAGAATACATAGCGTTTTGGTTGATTGCTGAATTTCATGAAACCAGTATGTTATAGATCATGACCTGTCGGTAACACTTTAAATGGACTATAATCAAATCGTATGATTAGTTTCGGAGAAACAGGGTGATTTTCCAAAGTAGTTTCAAAAACAAAATAAAGGTAATTTACCACAAATTGAGACTATTTTCGGTTTGTTCTCGTGATTTGGCTAAAATATGTCATGCCTTTGGAAACGCAATACTATTATGATCCAAATCAGTATTTAGTTTACCGGGGTCATCACAAACCTATCAGAATTGAGATTTTTTCTACTTTAATTTAGAGATTTGTCTGAGTACCTAGTGTTGACAATTTGGAAAAGCAATACTATTATTATACAAATACAGTATTTTAGTATATCGCCGTCATCAGAAAACTACTTAAAATATTCTATTACAAATTTATTCACTTCATTCTTCCAATAGAAACCATAAAGAACCATATGCTTTCCACTTATAACGTTAATATCCTTAAGCCATAATATGTGAAAAACATTTAGCCAAACTTATATTTTTAAAATACAAGGGCCCTACGAAAAGTAACTCCACATAGGTACGCATGAGTACTTGATGTGCATGTAATAATAATTTAGAGTATTTCATGAAGCTAATTTTCTTCTTCCGCAACCTCACGAATAGCGACATCTTGACCGTATTCCAAAGTATTAGTAGTTGGAAAATTTATAATCCATAATATGGCTACTGTAGCTGAGGTACCAAATGGTACTTGCCACGTGACAGAACATTCCCACCACCCTGGCACCCGACCGACTTGTTCAGTAATGTCCTGTTGTTTCGTTCGCATCCAAATCAAATCTCATGAACAACAGATATTTAGTATTGTTTCTATGCCTGGAAAATAATCTGACTCTAATAAAACCATTTTCATTGAGTTTCGTATCTATATCAGTGATTTCCGTCCTGGTCCATATTATCCTGTATATATGATGGAGACAGCCGCAACTAGAAAAATAGCGCCATTGGCGAGAATTACAGAGAATTTAGAGAAACTCCAAAGATATTGAGACGAGCACAACTTTGAAGCGACACCACCGGTATTAATTTGAACCTTTACGAAAAGCATAATATTGTTTATTTACCTGCAAGTCGAACGTGTGTTTTGATTTTGTGCTTCGTGTATTTTGCTGTTATTTGTTAGTTAAACGTTAAAAATGCCCAATAAAAATAATACAAACTATTGCGTTTACGGGTATAACTCTAGGAAATCTAAAAATCCGGAATTACACTTTCATTATGATCCACCCAAGAAGCAACAAAAAAGGTGTCATCGAGGAAGTTGATCGTCGTAAATTCCGGAAAAAGTGTAATCAATTTTAAATCTGAAGATTATATTACAAAATCAGGTAAGATAAAGATTAGCATTTCTGAGATTATTTCTTCATTACTACTGAAATGTTTTTAGGAATTATTTCAAACAAAATAGCACCCAAGTAGTGCAAAAAGTGTGTGCCATCATATCATTTGCCCAGTAAGCCACTTGATGTTAAAACCATTAAATGTGCAAGGAATGATGGTTAGTTAGAAGACAGCAAAGTGTTGCCTATAAACTAAGTAAACTTGTCCTTACAAACTGTCGAAACTGTGTACAGTTGTACTTTTATATATGTAAACTTAAAATCTAATTAGATGTGCACATCATTGCTGATATTTCAACTTATCATTTTTCTTAAGGTAATATTCAGTAAAATAAAACCTTTGTCACATCATAATTTTAAAAATGCCATTATTATGTTCCCCTTTTGTACAACACCTGTTTTCAATAATTATACAGTTACAATTAGTAATGAATTATTATAATAAAATGTTAAATACTACTAAAACTGAATAATTCAAAGTTAGCTTTGAACTTATGTTGAAATAAAGGATTAAAAAATATACATTTTGTGTTTATTTTGAAAAAACAAAGTAGATAAACGAAATAAAAAATTTTGCAACAGATACATTTGATGGCCTATATGAAGTGTTTTAAGCCAAGAAAAAAATTTCTTAATTTTTTATATTTTAATTTGATATTGATTTAAAAAATAATTTTGAAACAAGGAATAGGATATATTTTACCATAAATCAATCAAAAGTAGGTTCTTAGAAATCATTTTTATTTAAATCACTTTTACAATTACAATTATTATCCTGAAAAAATTGAAATAAAATTTATCAGCAGAAAACTGTTGTATGTTTCTTTGGCATATGATTTAGCTCCCTTCCAATATCATTCTATATTAGTAGAGGTGAAGATGATAATACCTCTAGGCTATATTCATCCTGAAACACAAAAAAAGCACACAGAAACAGAAGTAAACAATAAATTTCTGAAAAACAAGATATGCTAAATAAATAACCTCAATTTTAGAATAACGACACAAAAAACAGGTTCAATTGAGTCTAAATACTTACATGTACAGGTATATTATGGTAATTTCCAAATCAAAAACCTCAAACAATCACAAAAAGTCTTAAAATACTACAAATAAACCATTCACTCAGTATAACTTAATGTACCATTTACCAAAAATTACGCGTTTCGTGTGACCAGCTGATCGACGTGTGGCGCCGCCATCGGTAATTATTTGTCTCAATAGTGCCGCCGGAATTTTTTTTAGTATTATTATTATGAATTTTAAAAATATAAGTTTGGCTTAAGGGTTTTCACATATTAACGTTGAATGTCAAAATATATGGTTATTTAAGGTTTATACTGAGAGAATGAAGTATAACATCGGAATAGGATATCTTTAGGTACTTTTCCGATGACCCCGATATGGTAAAATACTGTATTTGTATAATAATTGTATCACTTTTCCAAATTGTCAACACTACTCAGACAAATCTCGAAATTAAAGTAGAAAAAATTTCAAATCTGATAAGTGAAGTAAACAATAAAACGACGAAATATGATTTTTTTAGTACGTTTGTGATGACCTCGGTAAACTAAATACTGATTTGGATCATAATAGTGTTGCCTTTCTAAAGTCATGACATATTTTAGCCAAATCACGAGAACAAACCAAAAATAGTCTCAATTTGTGATAAATTACCTTTATTTTCTGTTTTTGTAACTGCTTTTAAAATCACCCTGTTTCTCAGAAAATAATCATATGATTTGATTATGGTCCATTTAAAGTGTTACGGACTACTTACAACATACTAGAGTTTCATTAAATTCCGCAATCAACCAAAATCCTATGTATTCTGTGCAGGGTCCTTTAAATTCGTATAGGTATAACCGAAAAAAATACATTTTGTTTTGAAAAAATTATAGCTTATTTAATCCACAAAAAGGACTTAGAAAAATTTTACTATCGGGGCTCAGCCCCAATTTTGATGGGATATTTTTTTTAGACTAATTTTGGGTCGCTGATCACGAATCTGCAATCAGTTTCGTGCGGTCTCATCAAACAAAAAAGTTATGAATTTTTTTTAAGTAAAATGGTCACCTGAATAGCGGTCAGAACGTAAACTCTCGTCATATTTTTCGCTGTGGCTAGGGTCCCGTCCCTCGGAACTCCAATTTTTTCCCGTCTCTAATAAACGCATGTGCATTGCGTAACATAATAAATATATTTACTTGAAATATTACTTTGTACTTCATTAATATGAGCACACCTGAACTTATCTTTTACCTGACCTCATTATTTTGTAGGTACATGAGCACACCTGAACTTATCTCTTACCTGACCTCATATTATTTTGTACCTCATTAATATGAGCACACCTGAACTTACCTTTTACCTGACCTCATATTATTTTGTACATCATTAATATGAGCACACTTGAACTTATCTCTTACCTGACCTCATATTATTTTGTACCTCATTAATATGAGCACACCTGAACTTATCTCTTACCTGACCTCATATTATTTTGTACATCATTAATATGAGCACACCTGACCTTATCTCTTATCTGACCTCATTATTTTGTACATCGTTAATCTGATCACACCTGACCTTATCTTATCTGATCTAACCTGATCTTGTTACATTCTGATTTATTCAGACGTCCATTGGATATTGGTTATTTTTCAATAACCAATAATCATGGCGGTTTCCTATTCAGGTGCACATTGAAAGTTGAAACACAACTGACATTAGTTCTTCAATAGCCCCATTCAGAAGATCATTTTTAAGCAAAAACAGATAATCGAATGTGGATTTTAAAAATAGTGCTCAGGCTACTATTGAGTATTGGTTATTTGAATTTTGTCTGTTACATATTTGTTTTGTTATGTTAGAAGAATAATAATTGATATTTGTGAGTAAAATTTTTACTTTTCCGCCCTCCACTATACCATAGAGGAAAAGTAATGTAATCGTGCAAAAAAAAAAGTCCAAAAAATATTTTTTTTTGCGTTCATTCATCGTTATTTGGCCTGAAAACGCGAAAAAATACGTATGGAACCGATCGGGTTGAGACCACTGAAATGATACAAGGATGACGCCTATTGATTTTGGGATAGGTCGGATATCTCCATACAAAAAAATTCTTGGATAAATTTAACATTGAGGAGTCCTGGTAACCAATGTTGTTTATTGAGAAATAAGTAATTGTCGTCTGAATAAACCAGATTCTATTAATTTCAAGTAATACGCAATACAGATGCTAGCCACAGCGAGAGTTTACGCTAATCGCAACTCAAGTGACCGTGGTATTGCCAAATGTCAGTACGTCAAATTGCTGTATGAATTTTTAGGTTATCTTTTATAATTTAGTATATTTAGCTGAAATATTACTCTCTACATCATTAATCTAACCAGACCTGACCTATCTTGTACCTTAAGTCTTTTGGTTTTAATATATATTTATATAAACCTACTTATATACATATTTTTCTGGTAAGTATTAAAGAAAAGTTGACAATTTATTTCACTTAAAAGCAACTGATTGCAGATTCGTGATCAGCGACCCCAAATTAGTCTAAAGAAAATATCTCATCAAAATTGGGGCTGAGCCCCAATAGTAAAATTTTACCAAGGACTTTTTCACCAAGTTTCATAAAAGAAAATATTTTTGCGGGAGATAAAAAGTAAAAAACCGGTTTTTATCGTCCTTCTCGATCCTTCATGGACCAACGGACTTTATCAAATCATCTACAAAGTCCATTCCATTCGTGTATGGCTAGCTATAATAGGAGGATTTAAATTTTTTTTTACATCAGGATCCAAACATTTTCACGCTCCTGAGCGTCAGACTACGGTAATTCACTCTGATTCATATGATAATGAAATCTTGAAAATCTAAACGTAAAACATCGTAATCGTAGATGTCCAAGAGTTCGCTGTCGCGTCATTGTTTTGCTGTTAAGCGCGAAGTGGGAGTACCACACTTCATGAACGCAACCAACTTCTTTATCAGTATGAGTGTTTCAATACTCGCGATATTGCAAACAATCAGTTTCAACTTAGCCGGTCTTCAGGCTACTCAGCCTTTTTGCGTTTACCGTTCAAAATGTTAACTTTAGACGAAGATTTTGAATTAAAACTACCTCCAAAATTCAGTGAACAATTAAATAGTGTGGAATTTAATTTTACGAAAATTCTTATAGAACCTTCTGAAACCGAAGGAGCTAAGTTAGCTCCTGATCATGAGTACGAACAATTTTTGGCCGATGTTTGGGTAGGAATCGTATTGACACTGATGGTGCTTAGTTGTGTCTGTTTTATGTGCTCATGTTTGATTTATCACAAGTTTCAGCAGTGGAAAACTAGGGGTAAGTTGTTTTTTCAAAAAATTAACCCGCCAACTGTTCACACCGACACTGATATAGTTATTACGGCATAAAGAACTCCTACGAAAATTAATTGGGGTTTTGTATTAAAATTCTGCAGAAAATAATGCATATATTCCTATTTCTACAAATTCTGAAAGCATGACAAATAATAAATATTTTATTAACCGTTGATACACCGCGGGTGTGTGACGCCCAGGATCGTAACTTGGAACATTGGCGCACAGGGCAAACACCTGATTTTGCGCCCACCCCCAATTGAAACTGAATAAGTACCTATCAAATATTGACATCAAATTGCGCCCTTGGCGTGGGTCCCTGTTGTCCTGCTCTAGATAGGACCCCGGTGACACCTCAGGCCCAAGTTTGCGGCTCTGTATCTGGAAGCCAAGTTATTTAAAATCGAATATGTGGCGCTATCTGAAGCAATTTACATCTACAAAGTTTGCGTGGATCTACCAACCTTCGTTCTGCTCAAACATTGGTGAAAACCTATTTTTTTTCGGGTGTAGACAACTCCAGATGGGGCTTTAACGTTTGATTGATTTAAATACAAAGTAAACAAATGAGTTAGGAATTTAATTTATTCGATTCGAGACATCCTAAGACCGGTTTCTGATTTTCGGCTTCGTCAGAAGAGAGACATCTTGACCAGAATCTGTCAAATAACTTTGCAATCCTCAATGCATACTGGGAATTGGTTGCTTTGTAAAATTATCAAAACTCATTTCTAAGCTTCATCTATCAGTTTTACTGAACTAAACACATACAGACTGTCTTTAGCCTGGGTACCATGCCACACAGGTTACAAGAGCAATGAAGAGAAAAACATAAGAGTACGTAGATGAAAAAGCAATCTCGAGAATGGTGGAACCAGGCGCCGGGAATGAGACAGTCCAAAGAGTTCATTAAAGAACCGTTGCCAAAATTCACGGAGTACTTACCTACTAAGCCAGAATGGTTGGGCTCCTGACAGGGCATTGTGGACACAAAAACAACATCGGACTGGCAGACACAACCATATGAGTAGATTATGCCAAGAATATGAGGAAACCTAAGCACCCATTCTGTGCTACAATAATGTGCCACAAAGTCTGACAAGGCGATAGTAGAGGAAAAACCACAACCCTCCCAATATATGGAGGACCTAAGGTCTGGCCTATGGAGTCTAATAACAAGGACGGGTCTAGACATAACATGAGGGCACAGACAATAGATTTGCAAAGGTCGCAGTGGAGATGCTACCATAAGCACAACTACAGTTGTCGAGAATGTTGCGAAATAATATGGTTGTGGCCGAATTGAACAAATTAATCATAAAATCCGATATTAGCGAAAGAGAATCCTTCAAATCAGCGGACGTGACCACGAGCTCAGCCCCGTTCTTAAAAAATAATTAAAATTAGTTCATAAATTTATTGTGACATTATTCATCAAGTAAAAATATTGAAGTTTATTTTTTAAACATCATAAGTAAAATAAAAATAAAATAATGGGTATTAACAACATTGACCTTTTCGCAATTTTTACTGATAAATAAGACAACATTAAATGTATTATAAAATCAAATAAAGTGTAGATTAGAGTTACGTACCGGGTATCTGAGAAATCGTGCATTGTACAGTAAAGAAATTGATCAAAAGTAGTTAAAAAATCGTTGGAAAGTTTTAAAGTTCAATATAAGTTATAAGCTAAAGGAATATGCAGAATAATTGACAGCAGGCCCGGATCTAGAGGCTGGTTTTGGGGGTGGCGCATATGACTTATTTATTGTTATTATTATTGTTGTTGTTAGTATTATTTTTATGCCGTAACATGCAGGTAATGAAGGGGAGGGGGGATTTTTAAAAGACAAGACATATTTAATCTCAAAAAATTATGTACATATTTATTCATACAAAAATTCAAGTCATAAATTCGTTCTAAGCGCTTGACACTAATGAATCCTTACTATCGATCTAAGAGCATTAATATTGACCAGCCACCTAACAGGTTTTTTTCTAGAACTTGAAGATATTTAAAAAATTTTGTGCTCTGAATCCTTTTGGGGGCTGCGATCGCCACATCGCCACCCCCTCTGGATCCGGGCCTGATTGATAGGGGCTAAGGTTATTATCAAATTATTAAAATCCCGATAAGCCCAATAAGTCATACTGATATATTTCTGAATACACTTTATTCCCAGTCAAAATATTTTTGCTAATTTCAGAATTTTAGATATCTATCTTGTATTTTTTTAACAAAACAAAATAAGACAGCAACAAATATACTAATTTAAATACCGTTTTAATTCACATCAAGTTTGCTTTGTTTTCTGTCAGTGAGTTCTTGATTTGTGATTCTAATCGCTTCATTATCATAAATTATTATTATTATTGTTGGCATTAATGAACTTAAAATATTTAACTAAAACTATTTTCGATCATTTTGTTTATTGCTGACAATTTTCTTACGCAATTTTTCAAATTTTATTTTTTTTTATTATCCAGTTTATATAAGTGTGTAGCTAACTGGAGATAAACATATTTGGTCAACAAGTGATTAAAAAATTAAAATCAATCCAAATAAGGGCATTTAATTGCCATAAACTCTATTTTATCTATTTCATATTTTTATTGATCTATCAACTTTTTTTCTCAACCTAGCTGAATATGTTATTGAGAAAACAATAGTTATTTACATTACAAGATGCAAAAGTTTACTTTTAGGTGCAGGCTATTTAAAAAACACTTTTGCAGCGTTTAATGTATTAAACTTTTCATTCTCTCCTCTCGATTTCTTAATACACACACATTCAAATTTGATGCTGAAAATCCTCAATCAAAGACATTATCTCCTGCTACATTGTGGTCAGAATACTCGATGTTGAAATTGACTATTTCATTAAATAAAAAACCAAAAAAAATTTGGCCGCTTAAAGGCATTCATAAAAAGAAAGAATGACTGATATCAACCTTCAATACAAAGGATGATATATTAAAGTTTTTGTTACTCATGATACAAGGAACATAATTAGTGAAAACCAACATGGCTTCACCTCCACCAACACCTCCACCAACACAAATTTGGTTAGTTATCAACATTTTCTTTTAAACAGTTGACTTTATTTATACTGATTTCTCATTTGATAGAGTCAATCGTGACCTAATTGCAAAACTCTGCTGTTGGAGTGCTCCTCATGGCACCTGTAATGCAAATGCAGGCTAAACGCTGGAGTTTAGCAAGCTCCAGTATCGCAAGCTCCAGTATCGCCTTCCTTTGTATTACTTTAGGCCACCACACTAAAGAGCCATAGGTTAACATAGGTCTTACCACTTCAGTGTACAACCAGTGTACCATACGTGGTTTTAAGCCCCATTTAGTGCCTATGGCCCTTTTGGCAGCATTTAGTGCCATTTTACCCTTATTAATGGTTTTTTCCAAATGCTTGTTCCAGGTTAGTTTAGCGTCAAGGATTATACCTAGATACTTCACCTCCTGGGTTAATTGTAGTTGAGTGTTAAAGAGCTTGGGTAGTGTGAGACTGTCCAACTTCTTCTTTTTCGTGAAAGCAATTAGTGCTGTTTTATTAGGATTAACTTTAAGGTTTTCCTTTAAACACCACCTCTCCACGATATTCAGCGCCTGTTGCATAAGGTCTGAAACAATATTTTTAAAATTCTCCACTACAAGTATGAGTACATCGTCTGCATACCCCTGGATATAATATCCTGCATTGCTGAGCTGTACCAGGAGCTCGTCAATTACCAAATCCCACAGTAGAGGTGATAAGACTCCTCCCTGTGGGCATCCCTTGGAAATTGACACCTCCATGTTCTCTCCCAACAACGTTGCTTCAGCTGATCGATTGCATAGCATGGTTTGTATCCACCTGCATGTGGTGTCGTCTATGCCACGCTTTGCTACAGCTGCACCCATGGTTCTAAAAGAGGTGTGGTCGAATGCACCCCTATATCCAGAAATGCTCCTAAAGCTATTTCTTTATTTCTGTGTTCAGCCTCTATCTTTGAAACGAGTCCATGGAGTGCTGTTTCATAGGATTTTCCGGTTTGATAAGCATGCTGGTTTTTGTGAAGTGGCCTTTCTTTTAGAAAGTTTTCCCTCAACCAGTTTTTCCATTAACTTTATCATAAAAGATAATAAAGTAGCGTGCCAGCATTTTCTTTCCCTGATGCTAATAAAATCATGCCCGTAAAATCCATCTATATGGAGCAAAACAAACATTCACAAACAGAGTTTAAAGACCATATGTAGCCCAACTCAACAAGCAAGTCAATATTTCCAGTGCCGCTGCTTTCGGACAAGATTCCAATCAACATTTGCCGATAAATATTTCAGGCTCATATAACAATTGTAATTTTACATTTAATTTTCATTTTAAATAAACGTTTGACATTACTAATTTTCATACCTAGCAACCGATCACCTGGCATGTTTTACTTTCGCTTGCCCTTTTAAAACAGAAATAGTATATTACATAACAAGTGTAGAAAGTGACTTATTTCTCGCGAGTGAACGTTTAGCACGAGCCGCGTAGTAGAGAGTGCGGAAACTGAACGAGTGTGAAAATCACTTTCTAACGCGTTATGTACAATATTTTTCCTACGACTAAAATTAAAACAAATTCCAAAGATAAAAATTATTTAATAATTTAATATTTAATAATTTTCACATGTAGTCGTAAGAAAATGAATTTTTCTGATATTTTATAATACTTAATCAAATATTTAGATTTACCTTGAAATTTGGACTCATTTTAACAGTTTTTTAATCTTTCTATTCCCATTAAACATTTATTGAATTTACTCCGAATTATTTTGAAGATATCTTTCATAATTCTACCACGTACTTTCCGTTTCGTTGAATATTGTGAATCACGTCTATTGCCAGAGGGGTTTTAGAGAATCGTACTACAAAATATACGTAGGATTGTATTAGAGGTGTGTCGGAAAAAACAAGTTTTTTCAAACTTGTAGAATAATTGATTTTGTGTTCTTTGATCTTGACAATAAACATGTTAAAATATTATCGCTTCTATGTAAATACGTTAACATTTCTATTGATATAATATTATAAAGTACACAATGGGGATTTTTCTGATACAAAACTTTCTTTTCGACCGGATTTTTGGGTGAATATCCTAAAATTACGAAGGACGATAAACGCATAGTCTGCAAAACTAATTTATTATTATAAAGAGTGACTCAGGGAATTTAAAAATTGCAGTTTATAGTGAATCACATCTAATAATTGGATAGTTATTATGAATATGCATTGTGAAAATGTGGGTGCTCTATAATTAATCAGTTAAAAAGTTATTTATCCCATTGTTGCAGATAAAGTTTAAAAAACTGAATCATAAATTCGATAGAGTTATATGAATAGTAAATTAACGTGTATAAACGATAAAGAATAAAAGATAAAATAAATACAGACAACACTTTTGGAATATAAAAAAAATATTTACTTTGGCTTAATTTTTGTTAAATATTTTATACGATCTCTACATGATTTAGGCAGATTTTTACTTTCATTTTTAAATAAAGTGTCGAAAAATTTATAAACACATGGCCGCGATACACCGAAAGACACGATAAAGTGATTTTGCAGCATGACAATGCTCGACCTCATGTCGAGAAAGTGGTCAAGACATACTTGGATACGTTGAAGCTATACTCCACCCGCCGTATTATCACTTGTTTCGATCAATGGCTGACCAACACTTGAATGAAGAACTAAGAAATTGAATCGAATCGTGGATCGCTTTAAAAGATCACCAGTGTTTTCAGCGCGGAATAAATAAAGCTTCGAATTTCGGAAAAAAACAATTAATGTTGAATACAAATATTTAACTGATACATTTGATGTAAATACAAAAACTGTCCGTTGTGCCTATATAAGATAAAGAAATTGAAAACATAAGTTTATAAAGAAAAAAAAAATACCAACTATAAATAGAGTTCAATTATCCGCAATTCCAAAATGTGATAATAAACCCGATAGCAAAATTGTAAACAATTTACCATGTATTTACAGAATGATCACATATATTTAGTTTGTTGACGATACGAAGAATTTTCCAAAATTTGTTAGATGAATCTAGACTGTTTCTTTTAACAAAAAAATATTGGGTCTTTATAAACAAAATCCTACAGAGTGGTTTGCGTACTTCCCGGACTGGAGCAGCCTGACCCATAGCCTATTTTTAATCTATAACAATCGCCACAGAATATTTCTTGATGGATCATTTAAACTAATTTACCTTTGATCTTTTAAATCTACTTGGTCATTCAAGGTAACGTTTTATTAATGGGACAACGTGGATTTAAACGGTTTTAATTAATTAATTTATTTTTTGATAAGTTTTTGAATTGTACTAGATAGTTCTTATAGCCCAGTTGTCAAAGACTTTGACCTCTCATAAAATGGGATGTCGCTGAAACTAGGCTCTTAGATACTTTTTTGGGGATAAAAATATCGAAAAACTAGGGGAAGTTGGTCTAATATCGACCACTTAACGTAAATATATTATATTACAAATAAATAAACAATAAAACAAACATGTATTGATGTGAATATATTGACTGATGTTTTAAGTAGGTAAGTAAGCACAATTGAACTTCAAAAAACCCTTTATTTTGAAAAAATAAAAAAAAATACAAAACGGTTACTAGGTCGATATTACCCGACTACTAATGGGAAATATCGACCAGGAGTGGGGAAATATCGACCGAATACTGTTTGCTGTCAATTCATAAAAAAGGTTTGATAATTTAATAACATAATCAGCCAGCATATTTTCTAGTTCGTTAGAAAAAACTGGTTTTCTTCCTAACACAATTTTTGTGGTTGGAAATAGGTTTCTAAGACCCTGCAGGGTACCGTATGGAACCAAGTAGAGTATAGTTGCTTTTCTAATTGAACAATGATTTTGGTTAATCGCATTTAATGCTCGGTTCATCCCTTCTTCTGTCCAGGAACAACGGGCAGTTTTTCTAGTCAAATTTCTTGGCATCTATAAATGAGAACAAAATTCCCATTTAAAAACAAAGCGTACAATATTAGTTATTTATGTGCCAAGGACGAAAAACTGTCTATTATAGTCGAGTCTGCAAATTGATAGCCGAGGCGCAGTCGAGAATAGCTAGCAGGCGAGACAATAGACAGTTTTTCGCCGAGGCGCATATTACATTTTTTCGTCGACCTCTACAAAAACGTACTAATTTCCGAAAGAAAAATCGACCGCTGTAGTCACTAGGATACGGCACGGTGCGACTCATTTGAGGACGAAAAGTACTTGCCTTCAAAAATAGTTGATTTCTCATTCGGAAATTGCCAGTAAAATGTTTTTGTAGAGGTCGACGAAAAAACTACTTTTTGTGCCCGTCACAACAGATCTTTGTACTTACATCATTATTGCATTAACAGGATTTCGTGAATTCGCAAATATGCTTACAAACATGTAAACATGAGTATTTTGGCTTCAATTATAAAAACAAAAAACGCATGTTGTCATTTACTTACTTAAAATAAATAAACATTAAAGCAAAATTAAATTTAATATAATAAAATATAACAGGTAAAACATAAATATTTATTAACACTAAATACATAATTCGGTGTTGGTCAAAAATATTTATTTTTTTTTATTTCTAAAACAGTCAAAATACTGATAACATATTATATTCCGTCAATAATATTTCGAAACGGTTTAAGTCAAAACAATTATGTTTATAAAAAAAATCGCAGATTATTTTAATAATTTTATTTTTATATTGTTATTTTAGATTAAGTTTATCTGTAAACCTCTTCAGAATTAATTGGCGTTTGCTGAGTAAACGCTATAACATGATAAATATCTATTTAATTAATCCCCTTTAATTATTTAAATACGAAGGTAGTCCCAGAAGCACCCAACAAGGAAAACACAAAGAATTTTAGAAAAAATATCTTTATTTTTAGCTTGATATACTTCTCCATAAATAGCTTCAATAACCTGTTTGTAGTGAGAATTGTCAATCTCTTCAAAATGACCATCAACCGTTGACAAATCTTTTATCGCCGAGCCATTTAATTTGTTCAAGTTTTGAAACAGAAAATAATGAGAAAGGAGTACACTGGGTAGGACTGAGGCCTTTTCAAATAAGCAAATTAAACATGTATCTACACATATAAATGGAAAACGCAGCAAATGCTAATACTGCCAAATAACTTATACATTAAGCTGCTCTGTAAGAGAAAAAGAAAAACTAGGTGTTTTAAAAAATGTACTGGTTTCTGGCTTCTCCTTTATAATCAACTGTAAAAGTTACGGTATACAAACAACTAAGGGGTTTACCGAAAAAACCAACGTCAAAATAATAAAAAACTTCCAAAACAAAGTGACAGAAGGGTGACTCTTAGATTTTATGTATTTAGAAGATTAAAAGGTAACTTATTGGTCTTTTACGAGATTGTAATAATATTAGGGCTGATTAGTGCATTTTTCTAAATCAAAATGCGTGCAGAAAAGTATCGCTTTTTTACACGCTGTTAGAAAGGCAATATTTTTAGCTGCACCTACAAGTATATATCATCGTAATTATAGTAAAAACCAGGGATTACACAAACGATAAATTTGAGTTTCAATGAGGAAAATGGAAAAACCGCTAAATGAGTTTTGTGAATAAAACGTATCTTATTAAGAATTTCTTTATTATTTTTTTTTATATTTACTTTTATTTGTTCATTCACCAATCAACAGTAGCGTCCGTTTTCGAGTGGGAAACACATGAGATATTTAAAACTGTAAATTATTTGCTGGTTTTTTAATTTTCTTAGAATGATTTACTATTAAAACTAACTCTACCACATTTGTTATAAAATTTTCCAGTAAGTTTACCTACTGTAGCTGACAGAAGAGGCTCATTGGCGTCATTAGCTTCATTTTCCGCATTTTCTTAATTTAAACAACGTTTCTACTGGCTGAGAAAATAAGTAAAAATATGTTAAAAGACGTCAGATCACCCAGTTGTTTCGTTTTAGAGAAAAAAGGAAAATGTTCTAAAAAACAACAAATAGAAAACTAAGGGAGGACAGAACGCTAAAAGTATAAAGCAATTGACAGAGAAGACAAAACGAATCGAAGAAAATATATTGGCGACTTGAATGAATAAAAAAAAAATATTACCGATGAACCTTCGGACTCATCTGTAGAAATGACAATAGAATCAGAAATCGAAGGAATTGATTAGAATAGAGTATAATAAAGTGAGAGTGGTAAAGAAATTTTGCTCATAGAGGATCTAAAAAAATAAAATTACATTACAGTAAATTGTGAGGATATACAGGGTGAGTCACGGTAGACCCGACGGTCCATTGTGGCTAAACGGTTAATATTTTGAAAATTTTGTTTATTCATGGATATGTGGGATGATAAAGGCTACATTTTAAAATTATTTTGAATTATACAGGTTGTCCCAAAAAAGTGTGGCGTATAGCGTATAGCTGATCAAATACAGTGTGTTATATTTAGGCATTACGGTGGAAAAATAATGTAAAATTTAACAAAAATAAAAATAACTCAAAAATTAATAGATTTAGATATAGTAGACCTTTATAATTTTTAAAAGGTAATGGAATTTGCTACATAATAGGATCATAAAATATAGGGTGTCCTATTTAAAATAAGAACGATATAGTCGTTTGAATATGTCACTAGAGAATGGCCCAATTTTGGACGCCTTGTATAATTTTAAACAACTATAAATACATTATTGCTTTCAATTATTAGTATAATTTTTTTCAGTTAAAATTGGATTTGGCTGATTCCATAGGTTTCCAAGTTATTGGTTTTCTTGTAAGTGCCTCCATTTTTAGATAAATCAAAATATCTCGAAAAATAAAAAGCTTAGGTATAGGGAATACTTAACCGTTTAGCCACAATGGACCGTCGGGTCTACCGTGACTCACCCTGTATATTAACCTGGTCATTTTCCCACGTTTCAGGCCCTTTTCTAAATGAAATAATCTGGTTTTGTTTTTTGACTTTTGACTGCAAATTCTCCAAACAAAGAAACTAATATGCTTTAAATCCTTTGATGTTACTTTTCTTTTTACACCGTAAATTTATTAAAAAAAAACAATTTTAGCTCTAGACACGACCTCCTTATGAGTTCAATGAAATTTAAATCAATTCTGATATTCCCCATTCGTCACTGAATAATTACGATAACCTAAAAAATGCTTCACAATCAAATAAAAATTTTTTCGTAATTTTGTTGTGACGTCAACTATTTTGCATGCATTTATAATTAGTAATATTCTTAGAAGGTTTTCTCATGTAGAAAGATTTTTAAGACGGCGAGGGTTCAATTTAAGTTGCTTTGACGCAGAATCTTTAAATATTCAATTGGCGTCTTTTCATCAAGGACGTATGAACCGTGTTCGCGTAAAAGGCAACATTTTATATTTTTTGCATTGGAATTATATACTATTACCTATCACTAACGTTTCTTGATGTTCTAAAACGAAAACCTTGTTCTTTTACGATATATAAATGTGGTCGTAGAAAAAGTATACTGTTTTACTAGTACCCTCGAGACAGCGGATTTACCTCATTTGGTAATGTTCTAGAGCAGCGGTTCTCAAACTTTCCAAATTTTGTACCACATAAATATGAAACAAAAATATATGTACCATCGTAAAAGCATTTCGCCATTAAAAATCAATGCGTCGCGAAATTGTTCGAAGTCAAAAACTTGAAAACTATATGTGTTTCTGAATAATAAAGATTAAAACGTAAAAAGGGGCGCAATTTTACATTAATTTAATTTTTTTCTGTGAAAATTGTACCCTAAAAATATTGTAACGTACCACCAGTGGTACGTGTACTACAGTTTGAGAACCGCTATTCTAGAGCGTTATTTTCGCCACTCGTTAAAAATAACATAGTAATATTCTCTTTAATTTTTATTACTTTTAGCTTATAGTATCAAATAATTAAAATTCCTTGTATAGAAAAGAGCGTTAGAATTTTTTTCTATTTTAATTATAAACAACTGTAATGATAACTGTATAGATAACGAAGTTATTTACACAACTACATAAAAATATGCACATTCCAGAAAGACTTGGCAAATATTATTTACCATTTGGTGCGAAATTCTTCAAATCCAAAATATCCGCTTTATTTTTTTAAAATGTAGTCTCGATAAACAAATTGAAAAAAAACAATAAAAAGGTTAACGAAAATGCTGCGTTAAAAATAAAATTAAAGAAAATAATCCGAGAGGGTTAAATCTGGCGAGTAGGGTGACTTCGGAAGCAATCCGAACCCTAACTCATTGATTTTGGCCATCGTGATACCGAATGTGTGGACTGTTGCATCGTCTTGATGAAACAGAACTTTATTTTTCGCCAAATGCAGCGGTTTTTTCCTGATTTCATCACTCAAATCCTGCAATAAATTCGCATAACACTCGTTGATTGTTTTTCCTTTCTGAAGATATTGTTATCCCACACACATCCCTCACGCCATGATCTTGCCTGCAGATGGAAAGGTCCTCGCCTTTTTTGGAATGGATTCTCATTTCAGTCCATTGTTTTGACTGATTCTTCATCTCAGGAGTGGAATAATGGACCCAATACACAATTTCATAAACGTCTTGACGACTTGTAATGACCCATTATTATGATACACACCGTATATCTGGGAGCAATAAAATCAAAAAGGAAAAAAATTATTGGAAATCCGAAACTGCGGAATAACAAATAGTAATTAACCGGAAGGATAATATTTTATTTACCAGAAGTATTTACCATCATTGAAAGATGGTGCTCTGGTAAAAATTTCTGAAATAAAATATGCTTATATGCTTATAAAATTGATCGCCAATGCAGTTGATTCTTGTACCTAACAGGTTTTTAAATCGCACGTTATTAAGTGAAAAAAACTACGACGAGGTTTTAAAGGCCAACAACATATAAATATAAGTTACACTGTTTTTCGCAATATGCGTAGCGACATTTTCATTACCAGAATAATGTGGTACCTCCTCATATCCTTGAACCCAGAAAAACAAAACGTATTTCTATTTGGGTATCGGTAAAATCACATTAATTAACAAGTTATATTTTGTGTATAGTTAAAGAAAATGGCAGGAAAATCCGAGTACACAATACGTTTCAAAAATATTTACTTATTCCTGTAGTATGTCGTAATTTTCATGAAACACAAAGTAAAAGTGCTGAAGAAAAGATATAATGTTGGGGTCAGTGGCGTAACTAGAGTTGAGTCATGGGGGGGTTACCCCCACCAGTCAACTACTCCAACATATTACTCCCTTCAAAAAAATATTTCTCATAATAAGGTATAATATATATTATACAATATAGTGGAGTGAAATTAGAATTTTATATGGATGTTTAATTTTTTTTTAATTTTTTCGATCTTATACATAAAGAGAAGCTTGCAAAAAATTTTTCAATGAATTTGGGCTGGAGCTTCGCGATATATGTGCCAAAAACGGCATTTTTGGTATTTGTCGAGTGGATTGCTTCACTATTTTTTAAATATCTCCGGCTCTAAGAGTCGTGGAAAAATAAAAAAAACTATTAAAATGACCGTGGTGAAGTAGAGTATCGATCCGTATAGTAGGGTTTTTTAAAAATGCATCCTAACCTCAAAAAACGAATTCGCGAACATTATTTTTTTTACTGAATTGGCAATAAATAACCAAAGAATCCTCGAATTTTCTTAAAAATTGGAGAAAATATGTATTTTTATGTCGGGAAGACATGGTAAAAATTAATTCGTTTTTTGAGGTTAGGATACATTTTAAAAAAAACTCTACTATACGGATTGATACTCTACTTCATCACGGTCATTTAATTTTTTTTTTGGCAAATATCTCGCGAAGCTCCAGCCCAAATTTATTGATACAAGCTTCTCTTTAAGTATAAAATCGAAAAAATTAAAAAATTTGACTTAGCTCTTACATCCACTTTCAGAATATTTTCGTCTAATTTCACTCCACTAATAATCATGTAGCTTTTTATCTTGTGCTTTTGGCATTATTGACCCTTATTTCTGTAATCCCACAATAATAATTTTGAAAAAGCAAAATCTTTCAAATTTATATTTTTTTTAAATTGCTACTTACAATTTTTTGTTAATTTCGTTAAAGCAATGGGGGGGTTACATCCCCAATAACCCCCCTCGTTACGCCTATGGTTGGGGTACAACCTAAGAATATAAAACAGTTGAGAGTAAACTAGCTAGAACTCATAAGGAGAGTCAAAGTAGAAGAAACAAAAGTAAAAACGTGTCCAGAAGAAGAGAGCAATTAAATTGAATTTAAAATAGTAGAAGTAAAAGTAATAAATTTCGAAAAAAAAAAATTAACTCCAAAAATCCCAAAAAAACAAATTAATATAATTCAACGAAACATACATAACGCGTATATTTTTATAAGAAATATAAACAACGTTCATTATTAAATTAGTTACTGTTTGTTTATTTAATATTAAACAGAAATTAATTGACCAAATCAAGTTATTCTTCCTACATCGCTTGTACAAATTGCGTCTCTCAAATATGGTACGGTTAATCGTCATTTAATTATCCACGAATGATACATGAAGAATATTATCAGAAGAGAACAAAGATATAGCTTAATATAAGCAAATCAACATGCGTGATGATGACATACCATTTGCCATATAAGGCACGTGCCTAGGACATTCGATACCTACTACTACTTGGAATGAATCGATAACAAAATTTAATAAAACATCTGCAGTTCACTTTAATATTATTTATATATTATGTAGAAAGGTAGTCTTGAGGATGCAGTCAAAAAACGAGGCTAGATTAAATAATACTCTGTTATAGCGTCGAGTTTTCGAAAACGTTTACTTCCTTTATCAAGACATTAACTTGAGGTTAAACTAAAATTAAAAACGTACATTGAAACAAACTTGAAAAATTCATACTACGATCATGGATTGAAATGTTGCTGAGCAAACACATCCAATCCCTTTTCCGGTTGAGAGAAGTTGCACGCCTCGAAATACAAATTTTCAGGCAGTACGTCGAGTGCTTAAACTCAAAACGTCTTCAGAAGACATTTGTATTATTTTCTTGCAAAACTAAAAAAATTAAAAACATTCAGTGAGACCAAACATCTTCTAAATCGTCAAATCTTTCGTAAATTTGATTTTTTTTTGCTATTTCATAAATAAAAATATAATTATCTATAATTTATACCAAACAAATCAGTACCATCGGGTTCATTGACATGTAAATGATTAGATATAATATTAGCAACTGTATATTTTTATAAAAAGATATGAACCTGTTTATCTGAAATCAATACTTAAAGTAAAAGATAGTGGATATTTCAAATCTAAAAAAATTATTTATTCCCTCGCCACCCATGTACTTCACCACTTTTTCTTCCCGAAAGTGCTCCACATCCTGTGTGTCATTTACTTTCCCGTTTACGTTCATAGTAACTAATTTTGATTTTGGCAATTGCCATTGTCAAATTCTATATTCGTATCCTCCATATTTAGTCAATTTCTCAAAATATTCCCTTCATTTATCCATTATTTTATCTTGGTCTCTGATTACCTTACCATCTTTAAATTTGACTTTGCTTTGAGTATTATGAAGTAGTTTCCAATGCTTTTCTCTACCATTATCTTGAACTTGGCCTTCCTTTCCGACAAATTCATCTAATTCTATATTCCGATTTCCTACACGACCATTTGTCTCACCATTTTCATCGATTTCTTTGACAAAATTCATCATTTCCATCCACATTTCTTTCATGAACAAGTAAATACAATAAAATACCCATTTTACCACCATATCTTTGCCACTGTTAGTATTTTATTTAAAAGTGTTTTCCTACATCATTGAAGATTTTTATAAGAAGCTAATATTGTTTTCATGAATATTTAATACATAATTTTTCAGGCATTTTCAAGGTTCTTATCTGGGCAAACAACTTCCTACAATTTTGTGCGTGATTCTTTCATTTGCTTATATTTTTAATCTCACGAACTCTTTTTATGATGCAATAATAATATACTGAATTTCTCCGCAATGAGGAACCACATACCATTCCAGTGTGACTTGCATATAAATTTGTTTTAATTTGCGTTATAATTATTGATTTATTAATAATCAAGTATATGACCATTTCGAATACAAAACAATTTACTCTCCAACTGTCAAAAAATGACTAATCGCGGCAGGCTCTACCTGGGTCTTATTTTTGGTAGGTTCGTGTGTGTCATGCTTCTCTGAATTAGGAAACCCTTTCATGCAGGAATCCGTGTCTCCAACCCACAAAATTTGTCGCTTTTGGAGGAAGGCTTAGCTTATAAAATTTGTAAAAAAAGTAGCTTCACTAAAAACACTGTAACTTGTCAACTAAACCTGAAAGTTTGACACGTATCATTTGTCAATTGTAGCACAATCTATATGACCACCTAGATGATATTTTAAAGTTTCAGATTTCCTAATAGAAAAATGTAATCACTTAAACCTTCTAGATCGTTTACAACCACTTGATCGCGTATAAAAAAACCAAACTAGGCGTTCGTTGATTAATCTTTCCGATAATTATATATGGCTATTAAATTGATGTCAATTCAGTGGCCTTTGTTTGACTAAAACTATATCACAGTTATTAAGAATTATTTCTGTCCCAATTATTATGTTTTCGTGTACTCTTCATGCAAGAATATTTTCATAGGTCATTGTATTTCATAGTAGGTTAGGAGCGCGTGTGATTTTTATTATTATATAGCACTATTGTCAGAGTTCAAAATATGTTATTATCAAATTTGATACAGCCAAGCTCACAATCCTAGATTATTACCTTGAAAAGTTAGAAACAAGAAACGGCCGAGGATTTTGAACAATAGGAATGTCACTAATAGATCAGGGCCAATCTTTTTTTAAACAAAAAAAATTCTTAGCAATGTATGCAAAATCGAGACGGCTGAGAATATATTTTTTTCATACCATCTTAGAGTCGAAGATTCAACGAAGAAAATTAGCACTGATAAAGTTAAAAAATTGAAAATTTGTAAACCACCTTTTTCGATCGAAAATTAAACTAAAATTTTTCTCTTCTAAATCCAAGCCTTAAGAATTCTATTTAAATTTAAATGTTTCTTTTAGTTTCATTCTTTTTTACCTGAGATGTTTTATTGATACATTATGATGTATAGATAAAACTCATTAGATTGTCTACTCTCGTTTGAACCTTGAGAAAATTCTAATTTGAATTTATTTTTGGAATATGCGGGATGCTAATTTTTAGCTTTTAGATTTGTTACTAACGTTAAACTTTAAACTAATAGATATAATTGAATTACAGGATATTTTTTTTATTAAATATTATGTAATTATATAAATGAACTTTTTTGGATTTGTTTTCATAAACCTAATTAAAAACATATCATCCTTAACTAATCCATTTTTAATTTGTATCAAAGCCTTAAATCTAAAATGAATTAATCAAGTTGACGTCAGATCTATTTTACAGGAGGTATGAAATCGCCGGTACAAATATAAAGTGACATTTGACAGGTGACAATTTATTCATTCAAAAATCACGACCGTTTCCATCAACTTTTTTGAAAACTAAATTATATTTAACGTTAATAAATTATTATAATTAAATTGCGAAATAATACGTGATTATTTAAAAAAATCCTCAAATTTGTTCAATTTGTTTGTAATTTAACGTTTTTCTTTAATAATTTAATTTAGTCAAATTTCAAATGCAATCAACTTTCAAGGTGGAACAATTTATCGAATTCACAATGTAAATATAAAATTGTGTATGGCAAAAACGTAAGTTTATTGTTGGTATTATTATCATTATAAGGAAATTTATGTTTAATCAATTTTTTTATATCCTTTATGATGTAAGGAATAGAAATACAATAATACAAAACATCAGTAAAACATTATTAAAGAATTCTTAATCATTTTCTACATTAGATCTGGGCATATCGGCAATTCTGAAGACAAAGATGAACCAGCTTTATCCTTCATAAGTTCTTGGAATGCTAAAGCCTCTATTGAGCGATTGGTAGCGTAATATGTCAGTTGGGCAACAAGATCCCTAATATGTCAGTTGGGCAAAAAGACCAGGCAGTTCCTAATCCTACCATTCAGTTGGTATTCATTTTTTGGAATCTGAATTTTTTGCGATTATATTGTGGATAACTACATTGATGTCCAATCAAAACTTCCTCCACGTATATGGGCTTGCATTACAAACAGCAAATTTTTATTCGGCACATCCCGATATTTTTAACTTTATTAACATTTTAAACAGTAAGCAAATTCGGACATATGTATATAAAAACTAAGACAGTCAGTACATCTAAAATTAACAAACTCGTATACGAAAGAAGGCATCATTTTATTGATGTTTTAATTTTATTAGTAGAGATGATTCTAAGATGCCTAAAGAATTTAGAGAAACTCTTTGAGATACTAATAAATGCAAATGCAATAATTTTCAACGTTGGATCTGAAGAGTGCATATCGACAATCCTGAAGACAAAGATGAACCAGCATTTTCTATTGGAACTGGTCTTAATCCTTCATAAGTTCTTGGAATGCTTAAGCCTCTATTGAGAGATTAATAGAGATGATTCTAAGAAGCCTGCCTTGGAAAATGTTCATAGTGTATTTGAACGACATATTGATAATGTGAAAAATAATTTATTATTAAAATATTTTGTTTGCATAATATATTTCTCCGAGAAACTAAAATAATAGTTATTTATGTGCCAAGGATAAAAAACTGTCTATTATAGTCGAGTCTGCAAATTGATAGCCGAGGCTAGCAAGCAGGCGAGACAATAGACAGTTTTTCGCCGAAGCGCATAACGTACTAATTTCCGAAAGAAAAACCTACCATTCTTGAAGGCAAGCATTTTTCGTCCGCAAATACTTTTCGTCCGCAAACAATTTTCGTCCGCTGTGGTCACTAGGATACGGCACGGTGCTCGCTGTGGGCACTAACTAGGATACGGCATTTGAGGACGAAAAGTACTTGCCTTCAAAAATAGTTGACTTTTCATTCGGAAATTAGTACGTAAAATGTCATTTTTGTAGAGGTCAACGAAAAAAAATTATATATCAAATTATAATGACGTTTCTATTCTAAACTTAAGTTCTCTGGTTCTTAAACAACTGAAAGTAATTTTTAAAATGTTGCTAATTATTTGTGTATGGTACGAGCTAGCATCCTTTAAAATTTAGCTATATACAAATTAACGTGTCTGGGACAAATATTTTTTATTCAGAGGTGTTAATGGCTTTCATTTGTAAACTATAAATGTTTTAATGGATATGTTAAACGCAAATATGCGTAAATAATATTTGAATTGCTGAAATACCGATTAGAGTTGTACACGATTTTGTTAAAAAATATAAAAAAGAAACGAAAAATAGATGGAAAGGATTGATCAAAGGTTACATATTTTATTTCTTATAAATTATAGAATCATTAAAAAAGAAATTGTCTAAAATCAATTTTTGAAGAAAAATTTTTAAATATGACAAAAATAAAAAAAATAAAAAAAATCCAAAAAATTTAAAATAAAAATTAAATATAAAAAAATAAACATGGTCCGGAAACTAATTTTGTCAAAAAAAGTAGTCAAAACAAATTAAAAGTCAATAAATAATATTGTCGTATATCAAAAGAAAATCAAAATGTCAAATAAAAATTTCGAAAAAAATTTAGAGGGTCAAAAAAAATGCCTTACTGCTGCTTTTTTTGACGAGACACACCTTCACTTTTACGTCTTTGTTTGATCTAACAAGTGAAAAAGTTACTTACAACTGCCCATGGCTGAATAATAAAAAAATGGCTTTATTATCCAAGAGGAAAATTATATTTTTTTTGCTGAAATTGTCCCATATAACTTTTATTTAAACAGTGTCAAATGCTTTTTTGATATCTGTACAAATAAAAGATTAAAATTAAAACCTCAACAAAATATAACACGAATACAATAGAAACATTGAACGCTCATTTATAAGTGATATAAATAATTTAATTGTAAAATTATGTGTAATTCTTAAAAACTAATAATAAATAATTAGTTCATTAAAAAAACTGGGTTCAAAGCATAATGGATTTGGTTCAAGGTACTGTAGTAGGGTTTCACAACACTTGTAAACAGTCTTCCAGGTCAAGTTTCTTTAATTCGTTAATTATTCCTTATAAGTGTGAATTTAATAATCACAAATTGTTTACATTTTTAGTTAAAAATATTTCTTAACATTATAATTTACTAACAATATCAGTAAATCAGGGAATCCAAAGAGAAAAATTCTTTTAAGAAAGTTTCATCTTCAAGGGTCAATAATTTGTAGTCCATTTGGGAATTTTGCCATGTTTAATTATCCGTCAAATATCAATAAAATTCGAATTTCTACTGGATAGAAAACTGTCCCACTTTTTCGATATTTGAAGATGCACGGTGGGACAATTTGCATACCATCTCAGACAGTTAAAATTATGTAACTTTCAAAGGTTAATATTTTATCTGATCTAGTTAGTAGGCATAGGTTGCCTTGACAACCAAATAACAATATCGCGCACAATGACATCAAAGATTTATTTACGTCAAAATATGTTGTACGTTTGGCTTACTTTTGAAAGTTAATAATTTTTTAGTAATTTCATGTAATAAACTTGTTTTACTTTATTTTATTATATATTTTTCTGTGCAACTCGATGTTTTTTTTTGTTGATAAAATCATAGAGTTAAGATATACATAAATCTCGTTCCCTCTGGTTTTAAATATTTATTATCCTGTTTTTATTAACTGAAAAACTTTTTGTGAAATAACTGGGGTCTTTTTTTATGAAAATTATTTATAATAATTAGGTAATATAAAAAGCGATGACTCAATATTAGTGATAACAAAAAACTATCAGAAATTGAACCAGGCTGTATATATTTTGTACTGTTATCAATTTGAATTGACGTCACAACGACAATCATTAAACTTTAGGTAATAACTTTTTAACCCATATTAAACTAATTAGATGATAATATAGTCTACAGAAAATAAACAATTTTAAAGAGAAATAAAGTAATGTAACGGTTTTTTTATTTACGTAATAGGTTAACAGGATAATGAACGATGAGCTGAAATCGTTATAAGCAGAACTAAAATTTAATATCCAACAAACCGAAGCCTAGATAAAAAAGGCTTCAATACGAAATTTTGACCTGCCTTATGGGAAAACAGAGGAATATAATATAGCCTCAAACATCACTGACGAAACGAGCTACGCTTAAAAAAATGCCACAACAGAAGTATCGCTTTCTTTCACATCTTTCTTGAGCCCGACTAGTAGGGAAAACACCCACCCTAGCACTCCACCTCCCTACGGAACACCTCAGTTCCGGGGCCTTATGTGCACTTGATCCTCCTGTATGGCATCGGAGATTTTCTTGCTGTCTTTCTTAGTTTTAGGGGTAGCAACTTGCGCTTTCTATGTATCTATTTGTCCTGTAAGTGGTGGGTGCTTTGTTAGCTGTATCTCGGCATGTAGTAGTGTTTTGTTTTCCTCCTCCTCTATCCCCGCTTACTATTTCCTTCCCTGTTACCTCCTTCTCTGCCTTCTCTTATCCATTCTGAATAGCACAGGTAATTTTACACTCAATGCCTCTTGAAGGGTTATCATCCTAGGCTGAAACTCTAAACCCTAAAGCATATACCTAATAAATAAACAAAGAGGAAAATCAAGGAAAGCTTCTGTAAAGACATATTTTGCACTGGAATATCATATTTTAAGTATTCAAAAATGACTAATTTCTTATATGGATTTTATTTTTTTTGTTTGTCGGATGCTGCCCGTAACTTGTTCTTTTAAACCTTAAACTCATTTAGTCTAACGTAAGTTTTTATATACCTAATCATTTTTTAATTGAATTTCTTGAACTACAACCTAAGGCTGTTAATTTGCTGTTATTATTGTTTACACAAAAACTAATATTACATAATATCACACTTTGACGGTCGAATAAATTCAGTCTATAAACAATATCATACTTTTTATTAAGCTCGACTAGTTTCCTTATTATTTAAAATTTGACAAAAAAACGAAAGAATTATTTACTTCATTGATTTCCAAGGTTAAAGTCAAATTATTACAAAAACTTTCGTTGTTGCCAAAATTAGTTGTAGAAGAAGAACATAAATACTATCGAAACCACATTTTTTAATTGAAAAATTTGAAGGCGACTAAACACGTTTTAAAATTTTAAAAGTTACCGATCATTGTTAGGTTATTATTGTTTTATTTTCAATGATGACATCTCAAGTAAGGTGTAAATGGTAGAGATTTGAAACGTGGTCCTACAAACGATGAATGCTCTGCTCCAGCTACCATACAAGAAGTCCACAAAATAGTTCTGTCTGAAAATTGAAGTTGCGTGAGACAACTGAGAGTATATTAAAGTATAATTGGATAAAAAGGTCTTTAAAACACGCGCGAAATAGAGCAAATGACATCAAAGATGAATTGTTGTTGTCACCGCAGTGGTTAAAAATGGATTCTAATATCGATTTTTTAAATAGTAATAGTTAATACTGCCAAAATCTAATGATACGTATAAAAAAGAATACGATAAACATTAATATCTCAAACAATACTAAATGTACTTTCCACTTTCATTTATAAAATTAAAATTATTGTTAAATAATGTTTGAATAAAGGTTTTGCATCTATTAGTAATATTTTATTTTAGTCCAATAAACGAAGGTGCCAACCCGGGCATTAGGTTTGTCCGGCACCATTTTTTTTAATTTGCAGGTATTCATGGGTACCACCGAAAATCTCAGCTGTCTGAAATTTGTGGAAGGGCCGGAAAATGGCCCATTGGTCTTAAAAATGTGTTTTTTTCGACTATTTTCGCCGATATTTCCGAAAATATGATACTTTTTAGAATTTTTGTTTGGACGAAAATGAAGATCAGTTCATTACCTACAAAAATGATCATCATTTCTGTCAAAAATATGATACTTTTCGACATAACGGGCTCCAAAACGCACCCCAATTTTTAGCTCCTGCCCTGCATTTAGAAAGCACGTTCTAAAGGAATGACACTCCCAAGCGGATTACAAATTTTTCAATAAATCACGTAAAGATTAATATTTTTTCATGATTCAAAGTTCAGATGAAAGAAGGAACCTGTAGCTATAATATCATGTTACTTTTTCCTTTCATCTATTTCTCTGAACTTTCGAAAAACCAAGCCAAAATTTGTTTTTGCTCGATATTTTGACCCGCCTATAAATTTATTCATATTTTTTTTATCAAGACTAATTATTTCACCGAATCCTTTTGGATAATGGGGCTTTGCAAGGTGTTAAATATATTCAGAAAGATTCAAAGTCTTTTATTAAGTGCACGAGAAACAACTCTACCTTCAAACTTTCTCAAATTGGATTTTTTTACAATAAATTTAATAATCAAGTGCAAAAAGTGAAAAAAAGTTGGTTATTATTGCTTTACCTTTTGTCTTCAGACAAAAACGGGAGGATATTCAAGTTTTGGGAGGATATTCAAATTTTCCGTTTTCACCACAATAATTTCATATTTTCAAATTCTCAAAATTGTGAATTTTTGAAACGCCGTTTTTGGAAAAAATATTGGTGTAGCGAAAAAATAATAGGGACAACTTTTGTAGGTAATGAACTGCTCTTTATTTTTTGCCTAAAAAATGCTCTAAGGGTCATATTTCGGCATATATCGTCGTAAAACGGAGAGCCATTTTCCCACCTTTCCACAAATTCCGCGAAGCTGAGATTTTCGGAGGTAACTGTACCTATGAATACCCGCAAATTAAAAAAAAATTGACGGGGTTTTTTGGCGTTAATTTACTGAACTATTTGACGTTTCTCGAGTTGTTGATGTAACTTTAAAAAACACGCGGCGTGCTTTAAATAGGTAAATTGGCGCACCAATAAAAAAATGTTTTAGCGTTGAAAATGAGACATTATAATCGTACTTTATAGAATAAAAACTGTTTACGTCTGCAATATTTGAAAATATAAAAGGACGAGTTCAAGGTATACTAATATAATTCAAAGTAATCTTATCTTTAGACAAATGATGCATCAGGAAGTAACCTAGAAAATTTCTTTGTAAATTTGAATATTTTTTTGTGAATAAAACTTCCTTGAATGCTATGTTTGATTATTTAACCAAAACAAAGAAAATTTCTTGACATATTTATATATTCTTGATAAGATAGAAAAACAACGTGACAAGATGTACATCATAGTAATCGTTTTATCAACTACAATTTTTATTTCTGACTCAGAAATTAATGATAAAGTAAATTGACTTTTATAAACATTTTCCCGTAACTCGTACCTCGTGCAAAAATTATTAATCACCGATTAAACATATTCTATCCAATTATGTCATAAAATTTAATAGAAAAATATTCTGATTTTTAATAATTCAATTCTTACTTCTTACACCAATAAAATTATTACAAACAAGCGTCGATTAATTTATATATACCGCAAACTGAACAGTTTTCGTGACGCATGATACCCAGCACGTTACGGTAATAAAAATATTAACAATATTGTTTTTATTTACAGTTATAGAAGCAAGAAATGGTGTCAATTTAGAATCGGGCATACCAGAAACGGAACTACCTAGCTACACGATAGCGTCAGGGTTGCCAACTTACGAGGAAGCGTTGCAGCAACTTCAGGTTAAAGACCCGCCGTTTCCGGCCAAAACGGTCGAAAACGCCGAATGGATTCCGCATACGCCACCTACTCCAGCTGCTGTGTCTTTGAACGTCGTGAAATTCATTCAGGGATGCGCAGCAAACGACAGTTCTGATTCCGCGAAAGACACTTGACTCGTCTAAATAACCGAAAAAGGAAACTAAGATTTTCAATAAGAGTTCGTCATGTAGACACCGCGAAGTATCAATTCGATATGGTGGTGGATTGTTTTTGTCTTGTAAAATAGTCGGGAGATTTGTGGAGTGAATCGAAACGAATAACGATGTGGTCAACTGTCGTCTGGCTTTAAATTTCAATGTTCAATGTTACTGAATGTTTTTTTATTATTTCGGAAAAGAATATTAAAGTATGGAAATTAAATCTTGCCATTTTTTCGTGGTAAATCAGTTATGCGAAAGAATATAGGAAAACGCTCACGTTAGAAAAAATCCAATAAAGTCAAATCCGGCTATATTAGTGGCCATTATATGAATCCTTGTTCACCTTGGAAAAGCAGTTCCCAAATAATTACGCTTCATCGTGTTAAAAATTTAAGCCATTTATGTTATCGAGGGAAGCGTTTTGTTATATTCTTTCAAGCCGTGCTGAAATTAAAAATTTTACAATTTTATATTTGCCCAATTATCGTCAAATATGTCTAACTACTGGTTCAGTTAAAATGGCAGACATATACATTTTCCATTTATATACGCATTTTATTAATATATATCGTTTTGCTTTAAGAATAATGTTTTCTTGAACTTATCCACCATAAAAATGTCCATCTTTCTTTTTAAATACATATTATGTTCTTCTAGATGATTATAATTATAAATTGTGAATAAAAGGCTGTGATTAGTGTAGACTTTTAACGTCAATAACTAGAGCTTAGCGAAAAAAAGGTGATAATTTATATTTAACAACGTCTAACGTCAATTTAATCTTAATGAATTTCTTGTAAATATTTATTTATGTTATAAATTAAAAAACCATCATTTATATTGTTTTATTTTCTTCTTTTCTTTTTTAGTTACATATATTTTAGTTTGCATTTTATTTAAGCTCTAATAGGCGAGAAAATGTAGTCGGATTGAGATGGGGTTTTTTTCAATTCGCTTCGTTAGCTTGTCTAGAAATTTTGTGCCATATGTTGATCATGTACTTTTTTGAAATGGCACCTCTGCATCAAGAAGTGCATTATTCTTTCCAAGTGTTGAAGAAAAAATTCATATATTGCACAGAAAACATCCGAACCATACGAATTTCAGTACCCGGGGGTGTTTTGGGTTGCTTAACTTGAATATGATGGCTAAATGAGCCCCCGATGTACCTGGAGGACAGGACGGCGCCAGGAACGTCATCACCGCATGTACGCATGTACGCCCCTTAGGGTTGGGCCGTTTGAGGTAATTTTTTTTTTAAAAATATTCGTCATAAAGTTCCCTATCGATCCCTCTTTCTCGATTTTTATTTCGGGTCTTCATTTTCGCGGAATTTGACACAAAAATGACCCTACGGAACACGAGATAGAGATTTTGCCGGACTTTTTTTATGGGGAAATCCTCGTATTGGAAAACCCTACAAGACTACCCACTTAGAATTCGGGGAGAAATTTTCCGTTGCCCTTAAAATGGCCACAATCATCAAAAAATTTTCACATATCTGAAATCGTTCTACTAAAAACTGGGAAAGTATTGGAAAAAATTCTCATCTGACAAAAATTATTTGTACACATTCGAGGAATCCGCAAACATTTTTCCAGAACTTTTGGGCACATTTTTGGACATTCAAAAAAATTGCCACATACAAGGGATTTTCCCCATTAAAAATCTAAACTGGCAAAATGTGCCCAAAAGTTCTAGAAAAACTTTTGCGGATTCCCCGAAAGTGTACAAATAATTTTTGTTAGATGAGAATTTTTTCCAATACTTTCCCAGTTTTCAGTAGAACGATTTCTGATATGTGAAAATTTTTGGATGATTGTGGTCGTTTTAAGGGCAACGGAAAATTTTTCCCCGAATTCTAACTAGACAGTCTTGTAGGGTTTTCCAAGACGAGCATTTCCCCATAAAAAAGTCCGGAAAAATCTCAATCTCGTGTTCCATAGGGTCATTTTTGTGCAAAAAATCTAGTTTTTTCCATGCAAACCCATTTTTGGAATCAAATTCCGCGAAAATAAAGACTTGAAGCAAAAATCGTGAAAGAGGGATCGATAGGAAATTTTATGACACCTAAGGGAAACCCTAAGGGGCTTACATCAATTTGGGTGGCACAGTGGCGCTTCGCGGCACTGTTCGCCATCCTGATCTCCAGGTACACCGGGGACTCATTTGACCATCATATTCAGGTTAAGCAACCCAAAACATCCCCGTGTACTGAAATTCGTATGGTTCGGATGTTTTCTGTGCAAGATATGAATTTTTTCTTCAACATTTGGAAAGAAGAATGTACCTCTTGATCTGAGGTGCCATTTCAAAAAAGTACATGATCAAAATATGGCACAAAATTTCTAGACGAGCTAACGAGGCGAATGCAAAAACACCCATCTCAATCCGACTTACTGCACCAAAATTCCACGTTTTGGGCTATTTTTGTGTTAAATTTTCTCGACTATAATAACTAATAACTACAACAGCATTCAAAGTTTCAAATCGGCAATAATATTTACTCCTCAATTTTACAATCACTGAGTGGAGAAGTTGCCTTATCAGCATCTCTAGCTGAATGTTCCACAGATTCTAAGCCTCCTTCAGCATTCTCTTCGAGCAAAATCTCGCAGTCATTCTTCTCATCTTCGCTGTTTCCTTCCTCTAGATCCTCATGATCGAGTTCATCTTGTTCTTTGACCAAATCGCTAGTTGCAGTAGAAGTAGTTTCCTCCTGATTGACAGTGGCTGCTTTGGTTTTCCCCTTCTTCTTGAATTTCTTCTTTACCTCATGTATAACTTCTTTGGGTACATTGTAACCATCAGGAAAGAAGAATTTGCAATCTGCTTCTCCTTCTTCAACATCAGAGCTGATATAAGTATAACCCAAATCGATGAACGCATTCAGACAGTCTTCGTTCGTCTTCGCAAGCTGGATTACAATTTTTTCTTCACTGAAACTGATTAATGAGTGAGCCTGCTCATGTTAAGTTAATCTTGTCAAAATGAGAGAGAAGCTCATGACATTATTAACTATTTGTTTTATCCTCAGTAGCAAACTTTACTATCGATGTAAATTTCACTATTGCCAATCTGTACTTCATTCCAATTAACGAATATCTTATGTGAGTGTAATAAATAATATTTTAGTTAAATATGCAACAAATTCTGAAGAAAACAAATTCTACAAACTTTATTTTATTCCTTACTTTCAGCTGATAAATTTATGGCACATATTCGTAGTTATAATTGATAATTAAGCTAACCACGTGGCGCCCAATATTTTCTTTTCCTTTTATTTGTAATCTTTTTAATTAAAGATTGTGCCATAAGTTTACCAGTGGAATTCTAATTGAATCCACCATTATTAAGAGGTAGGCCGGAAGGTTATACGTTAAAGTTTTTTTGGTTTGTATTTATTTCATGTAACACATTTGGTGTGACGTAAGTAATTTAACGTAACAAACTGGCTTCAACAATTAATTAGTTACAAATTTGAAGTGAATCCAGTGTTGTGTAAGTCGCAGTATACATTTTAGTTGGAATGAAGTATCCCCGTATCCTAAACCTCGTCTCTTACTCACTATGTAGTAGGAGTTGTCCTAGCATCAAATTCTTCAACGGTTTTAGATATCAAAGTGGCTTCAGTGGGTTTGTCACAAGTGAAAAATCCGTACATCATCACCTGACCAGGATATTGTTCTGATAATTCCATGACCTCCCTTGTTTTAAATGCGTCATAAGCAACCGCCAAGTAAAGTGGTGGGGGTTCTGATTCTGGAAATTTGAAAGGTCCTGAAAGATTCGGAAAGAGATGTTTGAGAACTAGAGCCTTCGTTAATTTGTCTGGTGGTGCCCATATACCTAAAACAATGCTTTTATTTATTAATATTCGTTCCACTCATAAATAATTATGCATACCTACTAAATTGTTTTCTGCCTTGATAACGTTACCATCAATATCGGTTTCTTCTTCGTATAATTTGACTGTCAATTGATCGCAGGGTGAATATTCACTACCAGGCGATTTTCTCATGTTTCCATATACGATCTGAAGTACGATGTCATCAATATTTCCCGGTAGATCTGCACTCCGCTTTGCCAGAAGTGCCAAAGAAAATTTTCCGTTAAGTATATCTACGATGGTTTTTTGAGACAGTTTTTCTTCGCAAAAGAAAAAAATATCTTCTATAGTTTCTAAGCTCATTTTAACCTAAAAATTTTGTTTAGAATTAGGTGACAAATTAAATTAACTATCTCTGATAGATTAAAGAAGTAAATAGATATTAAAAAAGTCATTTCTTAACATCTCTTCGAAATATTCATACAGCTGTTAGTTTGTAATGTAAAGATGTAACAAATATGGGAATGTTCGAACGACGAAAATCTAAACTTTGACTTTGTCGTCTCCTCCTGTCAAATCTGATACAGATATTAAAAAGCAGTCTACAACGAAACATTAACAAATGACTTCTTAACATTTCTTCTAAAAGCTAAAGATCTAAAGCTGTTCGTTTTAAATCAGTGGCGTAACGAAAACTAGAATGTTCGTACCACGAAAATCTGAACCTCAACTTTATCGTCTCTTCCTTTCAAAAGATATTAAGAAGTAGTCTTCAAAAAAACATTTACGAATCTCTTCTCAATATCTCTTCTGAAGATTGAAGATCTACGGCTGTTCGTTTTAAGGTAGTGTCGTATCAAAGAACGGAATGTTCGAATCAAGAAATTTTAAACTTCGACTCTGGCTGTCAAAATCAATAAATATATTAAAAATCAGTCTTAACAATTTATTTATTTACAGTTCTTGTACTAATTTTGAAATATTTTAATATTTTTTTTCGGTCATCTTTACTAATTGAGTTGTAATCAATGATTTTAATTTGGAAGTACTTATTTTAAGGGAGGGATGAATTAATATATAGTAGACATTTCTTATGGTATGTTTATTTACATCAAATTTCATTAATTCAGTAGAGCACATATGTTAAGAATAAAAAAAAATAAATCACTCTCCTCTTAAAAAATCAAATTAGTGATCACTCTGGTGATTCTTCTGTCTCTTCTCCCTCTTCTCCCTCTTGTTCCTCTTCTTCTTCTTCTTCAATGTAAACTTTTTCTTCGTCGGGGAGTGAATCAGCGTAATCATCGGGAAAGAACATTTCGGCATCTTTCGCTCCATCTTCAGTAGTTGTCGACATATATAGGGGACCTAACTCTACAAGATCTAACATCAATTCGCTTTTCTTTTTAGATACCGCCATGACTAATTTCTCTTCGCTGTAAATCGGAAAAAATTATTTGAATCAGTTAGTTCGCGCAAATAAAACTTATTTTCGTCTAAAATTTTTTAGAATCCAAGAATAGTACTCATTTGACTTTCGCCGAGTAAACATCGATATATTTCTGTGAAAGCAAGTGTGATTTAAAAAAAACGGCCGCAAGGCCAAGTCTTGTGATTAGACTTTGGTGATAAAAGATAACAGACAACAACAACCAAATTAAAAGTTCAGTGGCGTACTCCGTCGCGCTACAATAAATTCAAAATGAATTTTCAGTCCAACCCAAATACCCCGATTAACAACCAATTATGTCAGAATCCTCAACTTCAAATATACCCACAGCAAATGCCAATACCAACCTTTTACCAGCAACCCATAAATCAATATCCTCAAAATATCCAAATTCCTAATATCACACAACAATATAATGAGCACTTCCCCCCCCTTCCCAACTCTCCAGAAATTCAACAAATGGAAGAAGAACATAGTGATAGTGAAACCCAAGACAATATACACGATTGGCAGATAATCAAAAAAAGAAAAAGAGATCAGATCCGAAATGAAAACGTGAGTACAAAAACAGATCAAATAACTACCTCCAATAGATTTGAACCCCTAACAAATTCAACAAACATCGAAAATACACAAAACGACAAAACGCAAGCAATCCCTAAACCACCACCGATATTTATATACGGAGTAGTTGACTTCAAAAAAATGCTAGATAATTTATCCCAAGTAACCGAAGAAGAAACATACCAATGCAAAGCATTATCAAATGACACAATAAAAATTAATACCCAAAACTCGGATACCTACAGAAAATTAATTAGACACCTTAACAGTGAAAAAATCATACATCACACATATCAAATGAAAGAAGACAGAGCCTACAGGGTTGTCATTCGTAATTTACATTATTCAATACCGATCTCAGATATAAAACAAGAGATAGAAAAACATGGTCATATCGTAAGAAATATCTTAAATATCAGACATAGAGTAAATAAACAACCTCTAATGATGTTTTACGTGGATCTAGAACCAAAACCAAATAATAAAGAAATATATAAACTTGAATACCTAAACAATTTGAGAATAACAGTTGAACCTCCAAATCAAAAGAAACATATTATTCAATGTACTAGATGTCAGCTTTATGGTCACTCTAAATCATATTGCACAAGACCTTTCAAATGTGTAAAATGCGGAGGAAGCCATCAGTCAGCAGATTGTCAAAAACCAAAAAAATACGCCCGCCAAATGTGCTCTCTGCCAGGGGGAGCATACAGCCAACTACAAAGGTTGCACAATATACAGAGATTTACAAAACGCAAGAGGAAAACAAAGCAACATAAATCCATCATCTCACATCAATATTCAACCACAAGCAAACAGACAAAACACACTACAAGGAATGAGAAGTAATATATCCTATGCAAACACAGTGAACGGAACACATATGACTAGTCAAACTACAGACCTAGGAGCACAACTCACCACTTTCTTAAAAGAGTTCAAAGATATGTTCGTACAACTAATCAACCAAAACGGAATGATAATAAATATGTTAACTACTGTACTAAACAACAAACTAACTAATGGACATTAAATCTATACGCATAGCTGAGTGGAACGCGAATGGCTTAACAAACCATAAAGCTGAAATAATAAACTTTCTACAATACAATAAAATTGACGTTCTACTAGTATCAGAAACACATTTCACCGACAGAACTACTTTCAAAGTACCCTCTTATTCAGTCTATCATACCATTCATCCCGATGGAACAGCCCACGGAGGTGCAGCAGTCATTATCCGCAATTCATTCTCTCATAACGAAGTACCAGGATATCAAACCGATAAAATACAAGCTTCAATAGTACAAATAGATGCTAGGCCTTGGTCAATTCAAGTAGCAGCAATGTACAGCCCACCTAGACATGGAATAGAAACAGACGAATATGAAGCATTCTTAGAGCAATTTGAAGGAAAATTCATCATTGGCGGAGACTGGAATGCTAAGCATACCAATTGGGGATCAAGGCTAACTACACCGAAAGGCAGAAATCTACTCCAAGCAATTACCAACAAAAACTGTTCCTACCTGTCCTCTGGCCAACCCACTTATTGGCCTACGGATCCAAACAGACTGCCAGATTTACTGGATTTCTTTATATTAAAAGGTCTAGGATCAAACTACACTAATATTGAAGCAAACTGGGACCTGTCTTCAGATCACTCCCCAATAATCGCTACAATTAGTACACATATAATCAACAGACCTCCAATCCCCAGGCTGACTACTTGCAAAACTGATTGGAATATCTTCAGAAATCATATAGAAAACCATTTAAACCTCAACATTAAACTAAAAGAACCTGATGATATAGACGTAGCGGTAAACTATTTAACGTGCAAAATCCAAGAATCAGCCTACAAATCTACACCAATGGAAAATCTATGCAAAGAAACTAACAATATACCCTTACACATTAGGGAACTAGTTAGCAAAAAAAGAAGAGCTAGATGCAGATGGCACAGAAGTCGTAACCCAGTTGACAAAAGAGAATATAATAGGCTCACGAGATGCTTAAAAACGGCCCTTCAAGAAACACGCAACGCCTCCTTCGAATTCTATATTACTAATTTGTCAAAAGAAGACCACTCGATCTGGAAAGCGACTAAAAATCTCAAAAGACCAACACATCATATACCGCTCATCAGAAAACAAGATGGCACCTGGGGAAAAACCGATAAAGAAAAAGCTAATATTTTCGGAGAACACCTTTCTAAAATATTCAGTATACCAGATCCAAATAATAATAATGACGACGACTACGTAAAAACATTCCTAGATAGCCCATGTCCAATGACGCTACCCATCAAGCATATATCTCCAACAGAAGTAAAACAGGAAATATTCAAATGCAATAGCCACAAGGCACCAGGTTTTGACTTAATCACAGGAAAAATGCTGAAAGAATTGCCCAGAAAAGGTCTTGTGCTACTAACGACGATCTATAACAGTATGCTAAGGCTGGCGTATTTCCCAGTGAGCTGGAAATTTGCCCAAATAATACCGATCCAGAAACCTGGTAAACCTCCTAATAACATATCTTCATATCGACCAATTAGTCTGCTACCAATTATGTCTAAATTATTTGAAAGACTTCTACTCAAAAGAATCACTTTAGATGCTAATATTGACGAAATAATACCAACTCATCAATTTGGGTTCCGGGAACAACATTCTACAGTGCAACAAAGTCACAGAATAGTAAATGAAATACTAAGAAGCTATGAAGAAAAGAAAGTATGCACTGCTGCTTTCCTAGACATTGAGCAAGCTTTTGATAGAGTTTGGCATGATGGCCTCCTATACAAACTTAAACTTACCCTTCCTACACCCCATTACCTAATTCTTAAATCCTACCTTACAGATCGTTATTTCCAAACCAAATTTAACACGACCACATCAGAATACCACCAAATCAAATCTGGAGTTCCTCAAGGCAGCGTGTTGGGGCCCTTCCTATATCTATTATTTACTGCCGACATCCCAACAACAAACTATACCAAAACTGCGACGTTCGCGGATGACACTGCCATAATAGCTGCAAACGAAAACCCCCAAATAGCAGCTCAAGATCTCCAAAACCACCTCAATGAACTCCAAGACTGGACCAATCGCTGGCGAGTAAAAGTAAACCAAACGAAATCAGTCCAAATAACGTTCACTAATCGGAGTGTTAACTGCCCTAGAGTTACACTAAATAACGTACAGTTGCCAGTAAAACAAGAAATCAAATATCTTGGCCTAACTCTTGACCGGAGGTTAACATGGAAATCCCATATTAAGACCAAAAGACTGCAGATAAATCTAAAACTTCGGCAGATGAACTGGCTCATTGGACGAAAATCACAGCTCTCACACAACAATAAGCTTCTACTCTATAAATGTATCATAAAGCCAATCTGGACATATGGGATCCAGCTCTGGGGTTGTGCCAAACCTTCTAACACTCAAATAATCCAACGTCTCCAGTCGAAAATATTGCGAATGATACATAACGCCCCATGGTATGTAAGTAATAAAACCCTTCATGAAGATTCAGGATTGCCATATGTACAAGAAGAAATAACTAGACTATCCAACACTTATCTCCAACGCCTAGAGGACCACCCAAGTGAACAAGTCAGACAACTACACATTCCAATCAACATCACAAGAAGACTAAAAAGACGATGGCCAACTGATGAACTTGAATAAGTTAATCAATAAATTTAAATTATTGTATGTAATTTAAGTCGGAGCGTTGTCGCTGGACAACTTCTCCTTTCAGATATTCTTCATTAAATCTATTTACTTATAGCTTCTCAGAGGCAGATTGTAAATTATACTTAAATAAAAAAAAAAGAATCCAAGAATAATAATTCTCAAATCGTTTCGCAAAATAATTTTTCCGCACTTTTAGTTTACTTTACCGCACTAGTATGGAAAAGAAATGGGTATTTATATATTTTAAAAGACGAATGCTCACCGACAAGTTGTAAGTGAATGGGAACAAAAACAGAGGTAACTGCCATATGCCTGGCGTGTCCAATTGTCAATGATTCGGTAAGTAAGTAAGCACCAAAAAGTCTTGTAAATACAATTTTTACATATGATTATCTCAGGAGTAGTTGAATAGGTAATACCCCGTTTCATTTTTGAAAACAAATTGAGTTTAACGTTAATGTTAAATTGTAAAAGAATTGTTTCCGGAATTTGATTTTTAAGCTTATTTTTATCGTTAATTGGATATATTTGTTTACCATAGTAATGACTCACTAAGTACGTTTACTCCTGTAAGCCGGCATCTCCAATCTTTGTACACTTTTTGCTACCAATTCTGTATCCTCAGGATCTTCTTTGGTAAAGAAACCGTAATGCAAGAATTGAGTTGGCCATTTGCTCATAACACTCAGTGCTGGCTTTATTTTATCAGTCTCAAATATCAGTGTAAAATGGGGTGGAACAGGACCAGGGTCGGGGATTATTAATGCTTGTGAGTATTTGGGGAAAAACATCCTTAACAAATAAAAAAAAATAACTTGAAAAATAAGAATTTAAATAAAGAATGTATATACTAATACTATTTTAAATTATAATAACCCAAAGAAATGGAAGCCGCGATGATTGAGGATAGGCAACCAGTATAGCAGTAATTAATGTGTGGTAAGATACCAAGGATGCTAAACTAGAGAGAAGGATGGGCCACTTATCTCAATCTGTCAGACTGTAAATGACGTCATGAAATACTGCACATAACCTCAAACCAACGTAAAAATGTAAACAAAACAAAAATGGACTTGTGGTGTATTTGCAGTTACCTATATATTAACTATTTTCTGTAGTTAATGTGAAATGACACACCAATTCATGCCTTCTTATAAACAGAGTACTCTGCATTACAGCTGGAGAAAACGAGCACCCGTGTAGCTTCGGTGCAGCACCACATATTCAAAGAAACACGTTAGTGCTGCACTAATTGGACAAAGAAACAGACTGGTGCAGCACTTTTAGAGCAAAGAACCAGACCTTAAGCCTCATCAGTAGAAGGTATACTTTATTAAAATAAAGATGGTATTCTTTGCTCGTAAATTATTCTCTAACACAATCAAAGAGTTGGATTTATCCCGACAAAGTTTGGGTTCCAGAAGTTGTTTGTGGTTCGCAGTTGACGTTTACTAGTCTTCCATTCATAAATTAAATAATTAAATAATTTTGATAGGCCTTATGCTGGCCGGTACAACAAAGCACCTGTAGCCGATGGCGGGCCGGTGAAGGTAGTACACACCGGCCATCATCAGGGTCAATGTTGGCCAACGTGTATTTTCTAATGACGGGCCATCGTTTTGCCGATGTAGCTTTGTCGTGGCCAGTATATTGGCAGCATTGGGCCAGAAGAAGGCCAGAGATTCATTGTTTGCTGGGGAGGTATTATAATTACAAAAACATATTATAACTTCGACTATGATACCTAGTTAGCTAGAAACTATTCTCCTATATTATTTCGAAGTAGAGGAGTTGTGAGCATCTTGGCAACTGCCAAGTGCCACTTTCGATTTCAACTGTCCTGTCAAAATGAAAAAGTCAAATATACGTAAAGGGGAGAAGGAAAATAAACTATAAAATGGTATAAACCTTAGCATTGTGGCTCTAATACAAGGAACTTTTGGAATCCAAACTCCAGGAAAACTTTGTACTTCTCCAGTTTCTTCATCTTCTACTTCTGTCAGCACTTTCTGATAGAGAGAAAAACGATCCCCTGGTGGAGCTAGGGCATGACCGTAAGCCTAAATAAATTTAAAAAATGTCGATAATTAACGCACAATTTCTATTTAACGCGTTTTTTGAACAAAAAATGAAAGTTACTAGTTATTAATATCGATGAAAATAATTCGGTTAAAGCGTTCTCGATAATCTGTAAGAAGTGATAATACTTCGCGGTATATATTTGTTATAAATAGAGTTTGGCCGCAAGGCCCCCTTACGATCTTTGCCATAAGTACTTCCCAGTCTGAAGTATCTGCTGAATAGGTACCTTTAATGCAAAGTACTACGCATTGTTCATTTAAGAGACTGTTTAGGGTGAGTTGGTCGAAAGGGGGTTCTTCTTCTTCGTAAAAGAAAAACAGATCTTCCAACATGTCTACGTCCATTTTAACCTACCAAAAGGAAAAAGGATGAGGTAGATTATGAACGGAAGAGTGGCAAGGGAGGCAGCTGTGGAGAGAGAGAAAGTATTAAATACCTTTTCAGTTGCTACGATTAAGGTACCAGATTCCCTCAAAACGTCACCTATAACATCGGCATATTTATCTCTTGCGCATGGAAAAATAATCATACATCCAAGAGACAATTTCCCTAAAATACTATGGCATTCGCGAGTTTTTCTATCGCGAATATCTTTTTGTGTTTTTGCCTCTTCTTTTTCTTTTGCCATTGTCATCATACGCTGTTTTTCTTCGAATCTTTCAAATTCTATAGGGTGTAGTTCAGATAGTTCTATACGTTCCGGTCTATCGACATTTGATTCGATTGCCTGTCGTTCTTTATTAACTTCATCAATGGTGACACGAATGATTTCTGGAGCGTTGGCACCAAAAAGTAAATTTGTCATTTTTCCTTTCTGAAACGACACAGAAAATTAAACAGAAACGTACGAAATAATAGTTTTTCGAAACAAAAAATGGGAAATCTGAGGTGCACCTTCACAAAGAACATATGAAAATGAAGAAATTCAGTAAATCTGACTTTTAGTGATGAAATTTTAACTTACTGAAATATAAATCCACGTCGGTTCACTTTTGTATCTGAATCGTTCAAGTGCGGCAATTTGATCACATTTGGCCTAAAACAATAGTATATTTCATTAGGAGTCGAGAATGGGATGATTTTATATAGCAATTATATTTAAAAATCACCTGGTAAATCTTATTTTAAACATACCAAAGCTAGAGTTAATACATCTCCTGCAATTTCCAATTTTATCTTCTTTAAGTTCGCAGACATACCAGTGCACGGCCCACACCAGTCTGAATATACATCCACAACTAAAAAAAAGTAGAAATATATATATAAAATAAGAAAATGTAGCGATATATTTACGAATGAGTCCATCTCTGAGCAGCAGCTTTTCCCAATCTTCATCGCTATTCACGTCTACGTGAAGTTGTGCACCTTTCCTTGCCATTTTGACATATATCAAACTTATGCGTTGCTATGGAGACTGTATCGTTATTGACAAAATATTGTCATGTTTTAGTTAGTATGGTGAACAATATTAGACTTAGTAGCGTTGATTTATCTCGAAAAAGTCTGTTTTGGGAACTGTCCTTATATTAACGTTTTTAGATCAAATCTAACTCAAGAATTTGTTTTCCGTATTCCTGCAAAACAGGATCAAAAATAGAGCGAAAATGAGTTTTACAAATCAATTTAACATTAACTAAGATCCATTCTCAGGCAAAAACTTAAATAACATTTTGGATAAATTATATTTGATTCTATTTATAATTTGAAAATAATTGAAACGAGAATTAATTAGTTTGATATAAACCGTTTATATTTGGATTTTCAAATTATTATATGTAGGGTATTTTTAATATAATATTAAAAATAACGAGTTCGTTGAATTATAGTTTTAAAATCAAATTAAAAATTCCGTTTTTGTAATGAAATGAAGGAAAACTTTGAACAAAAACAAAATCGGATAATCAGTAGTAATATCACAAGAGCTTCGAAAATAATCGATTATACTTCCGAGTCACGAGACGTATTTTGCGAAACACCACGAGATTGTATAACGAATTATATTGTTGACGTTTGCTGATTATAAACGTCAAACGTATTGTTACTATGACAAACTTTTCAAGATGGAAGGATGCGAAAATCAAAAACGGTTATACCACGTCGTCAAGGGTATATTCGTTTATCAATACATGGTAACTAAGTAAAAATTGCAACTGCTATTGGCTAAATTTATGATGAGTTGTATAATCGGAGACAATCTTCACGTTGTCTGTGCTGCCCGTGTCGTAACAACTAGATTTTGTAGTTTTTCTTCATGCTGGATAATAAATGGTGGCTATGTATTGTACTCTGGTGTTGGTCGTTAATGTACCGACCAATCACAAGAGAGTAAAACATCCCATAATTTCAATATTAAATTTATTATTCGTATTTGGTGGTATTTATAAAAATGAATGTATAAAAATAGGTCATATAAACAATTTTACATTATTAATTGGTACTAAGGAGAAAAAACTGCACCTATAACATCATATCCGTTGTTAAAAGTACAAATATTTATTTCCAAGAAGCCTAATTTGAGAATATCCAATTTCTGATTTGTTTTATATACACCAAATATGATTCCATACTTTTTTGAGCACTGATAACATCATAAGTCATAATATGACACTTCTAATTATTGGTTTAATATTTGGTGGGTGAGTTAATAATTGGCTAGACTTTTGGAAGATGGCGCTACTATGCAAATCGCCACTTGAAATGAAATTGGATACGTTCAAACATTCACAGAATTTAGTTACAGGTAAAATGAAAAAATTGAAAACTGAAAACATTTTTTTGTCAACGAAGCCCTTAAAGCGTTCGTGTTGCTACATAAAATTTTATCGACTTACAGAAGCTCTTAGATGTAAAAATTTGTCGGTCGAATATCGCAACACCCTGTACCTTTTATTTCCACTAAAATCAGTTATTTTTCCACCCAGTCTACTATCAACAAGCAAACGAAATTATGAACGGAATTTTATATAATGAGATTCAGGTCTAGATGCCCTTCTATCCGTCCGTAAAATATGCGAAAGGGGAGCTTCTTCAGTTTGACTTTTTCGATGTCACCCTCCAGGAGATTGATGATGTCGTTGAGGTACGAGGTTTCCCTTAAATCGTTTTTTAAGGCACAGGCTTGTTTTAACAGGTCATTCACTTTGTTTTCGTCCTCCTGAAAATAAATACTTTAAAAACGATCGAAAACATCTGTAGCATTTTCGAAGTTAGTACACGTTTTGCTTAGAAATAAGGGCGCTTTACATGATGTCTTTCTATAATCTTTGGTCTGAAGCAATTCGGAATAATAAATATAGTTTGTTGGGGCGCGGGCGATATGAATTTGCAACGTTTCATTTTGATAAAATATATTTTTACTGTAATACCGTCAGACGAAACGAGACAACAGATAGCATTCTCTAGTCTCGTCTCGTAGAACGAGAGAAAATCGTTTTGACAGCTGTCATCTATCACAGGTCATCTGTCATAAAGTGCAATGACGCGTCAAGCGCGGCCATCCTGACTAACGGGCGAGAGCTGTTAACAAAATTTTCCCACGAGTGCTGCATCTCCTTGATTCACTACACGTATTATAAATTTTGAAATAAGTTTTGGTATATAACTGTAAAAATATGTACTGTTAAAAACCATAATGAATTGTAAGGAGCTGTTTTTAAAAATTTCCAAGTACCTCCCTGTAAAAAAGGTAGCTGCACGATAGGATTAAACTAAAATTTGTAAGTTCCGCTTCGAAAGAGCACTCACCTGAAAGCTTTTCTTAATATCCGCCAATTCTTGGTGCATCTCGAAAGTTTCCTCGCAAAAACTCTGAATGCTTTTATCCTCCTCGCTGAGCCCTATGCTACTCAAAATGTTAGATCTATTCAACACTTGTAGATAATTGTTAGTTTGAGACTGGCGTTCGTCCTTGCTTGATCCGCTGTTGGGTAGACTGTTGTCTAGAAAATTGTTAGATTTGATTAAATTTTTTTAAATGGAACCACCTGTATGTTGTTTAATCTATGCTTCTTAATAAAAAAAGAACTTATTTTTTATTTTGATGATCAGAGTTTCAATTTTTGGTAGAAATGAAGTGCCTAAGATAAAAAAATTCTATAGTGGCGTTTGTGAGTCGGAAGGACATGGACCCGGATCGAGAGTACCTCCCCCCCCCCGTTTTCGAGGATGCTGAACACGATGACGGTATCAGAATTTCTATTTTCGACTGCTGAACGGCTAAAACGGCCAAAAACTACCCTCTAATGGTGTTAAACGGACAGGACCTCATTCCCTTTAAAATAACCTCTTTCCCCCCCATTTTCGAGGATCCTAAGCACGGTGGTGGTGTTGAAGATTACTTACGACCCTCACCTACCGCTCCACAGGTCAAAACTCACCCCCGAAACACCTCCACCATGCTCGGAATCCTCGAAAACGGGGTGAAAAACGTTTTTTTTACAGCGAAATGATGTGTTGCCCGTTTAATCCCTTTAGGGAGTAGTATTTGACCGTTTTAGGGGGTTTGGCTGGCGAAAAGAGAAATTCTGATACTGCCATCGTGTTCAGCAACCTCGAAAACGAGGGCACAAACGTTTTGTGGCTGTTAAAAAGAAGGAAAAAAAACAGCTCTGTCGGGGGTGAATTTTGGCCGGTGGAGGGGTTGGTGAGGTTCGGAAATAATCTTTAATACCACCACCGTGCTCGGCATCCTCGAAAACGGAGAAAAAGACGTTTTTTACAGTGAAATGATACGCTGCCCGTTTAATCCCTTTAAGGGGTAGTTTTTGGCCGTTTTAGGGGGTTTAGCAGAAAATAGAAATTCTGATACCGCCATCGTGTTCAGTATCTTCGAAAACGGGGGGGGGGTACTCTCGATCCGTGTAAATTTTGGTCAATTTTTCATGGTTTTTTCCTACTCACAGACTCCACTACTACACTTAAACGCTGTAACATGCTACATGTCCATCTTAAAGAAAAGGAGTGAAAACATCTGAACAGCGCATGATTACGGTCAAAAGCGGACTGAATTTGTAACATGTGTGTATTAAGGAATTACTTTTAAATTTTCTTTTATATGAACTGGTTAGTTGTATAGTAGATTTATGACTTACCAATGTCACTAGTTTCGATAATAAATCGAGGTAAAATAGGCTGCATTTCAGGTTTCTCGGAATCCATAATATCTTCCAGACTACAATCCACATCAGTCAAAATCAATTCCATCATCAGAGACATCATACTATCTTCCTTAGTAGCATGATAGTGAATTATTTCATCAAACATATCTTGTGTCACACTAGTTCGTTTTTCGTTCAATAAGTTTTTGAAATTTGTTGTTTTCACGTTAACAGTTTTCATCAATTTTCCAGTGGTTTCTTCCTTAATCAAACTTTTATATTTCGAGTAGTTTACCACAGAGAGCAACATTCTAGTTTCCATGTTACATGGGTTGATCAATTCGACGAGTTTTTCTTTTGGTGGAAAATCGATATCCGTGGAATTGAGGATTTCTTCGTTGGTTTGCAGCTCAGCATTGCTGAAAGTTTCAATTTCAAAAATAGTTTCAATTTTGACCCGAGGATTAATTTTTTCTATTCGTAGGTTTTTGGGTTCCTCGAAAATGGGATAATCTATAGATTCGGATTGTTTGAGGAGGGATTTTTTCAGTTTTGATATGTATCTGGAAGGAAAAATATTATTTCTACCCATTTTTTACCGTAACAATTTAGTGTGCGGGAGAATGTGTGAGTAATTCAAGGGAAATCCACTTTTACACGATATTACAGCGATTGGCCGGATAAAAAGCAAATGTTGAGCGCTTACCTAGTTTCTTTGTTGATTTCATCGAACTTATCCTCACTTTCATCGACTATAATTTCATAAAAGAACCATCCGAATTCGGTATCATTAATATATTCAACAAAACTACCATCACTTTTGTATATTTTCATTCTTGATGTTCGTCTAATACAATAAGTTTCAAATATCTATCGGTCCTATAATTAATTTAACAGGGATTAGTTCAGAATGGAGGGGTAGTTTGGAGAGATATTTAGAGGACTTTACGAGGTTTCACTCGATTGTGACTATACAAAATAAATCCTGTTAATGTAAATGTAGACAATGTGTTTGTCAAATAAAGTTAATGTTATTTATTTGTTAATATTGGACTACTGATAGGAATTGAAAAGGGTAATTGGAAAAATTTCGGTAAATATGTTACATCTATCGTGTTTACTTTCAGATGGGATTTTAATTGCACTTCATTGTAAAATACGATAATAACAATAACAAATGAGATATTTCTACCAGAACAATTTAGTCTATTCATTAATCTATATGGTGAATAAAATAGGACCCAAGACTGTACCTTGCGGAACTCCGTAAGCACTGCTAATGTCCTCGCTAAGATTTTCACTTCGATTTTTTAGTAAATGTAAATTTTTTTGAAAGAAGCTATTGATGAATTTCATTTTGATTCAATAAGATTACGTGTAGTTTTATTATTTTCGTATACATTTGGGAATAATCTCAATCTTACTTAGTAAAATAAAGATCCATTTTTATCTAATCAAACTAACTAAACTCGATACCGACATAGACAAAAGGATGCGCATTATCAACTGTCTGAAGTAGGACGAGTAATCTTTAGTATATCGATATGAAAAATTGATAAGAAATAATTGATTTTTTAGACAGTTTTGAAACAATAAATATTACTGGTTAATGGTCTCGAAATCCAAGTATCAGAATTTCAAAACTGTCATGGTTTCGTTTGGAATTCGAGACCTCAACTGGTTACTATTTTTTTTGACCTTATCAAAATCGGCCGAAAAATTTTTTAGAGAGGAATCTCAATTTTTTTTATTTATCTCTAAGATTTTTAATAGTAACTGATCAATGTTAGTAGATTAATTAATAAATATTTGGTTCAGGTGCATCAATTTTATCATTATTGTCGGTGCGCCATAGATTAATTTACAGAGTGCATTTTAAACATTTCGAAATAAGTGAAAAATTAAAAAAATGTGTTGCAAGTTTTGCTTTTCGGTCGCTAAAATATTTTATTTTATAATAAATGAATATTAATTATTTGAATAATTTTTATACAAGATAAATTTAAAGTACCACTATTGTCGGAGCCTGACGTTACATTATTAGTGTGCCCGTGTGAGAGAATAAATTTCATATTCATATTATTTGCTTTTAATGATTTCATAAAATGTTTAAAATTAATTTCTATTTATTATAATATTAATTTAAAGAATTTCTTTCAAACAAAATCAAATTAAAGAATGAAATACTCTAGAATTATTTTATTATTACAAACGCAATATGGTATGTTATAATGTTCAGAATTTAGCTCTTTCGACATTTTAACGAATATTTGTGAAAAGCAAAATCCACTTATCTACATCTCTCAACAATGTATCTGATATCTGTCAACAACATATCTTTCGTATGTGAACAGGATTGCCAACTGTCAGTAGTAACAGACATTCCTAGACATGAGCAGTATAAATTTGTTCTTAAAAATGAGTATCGACAGATCAAAGATGTACTTGCAGAATCTGCCAACAATGTATCTTTTATCTGTCAACAAGGTTGCTAACTTCGGGGGTACAACACAACAGGGGTGTAACATTGAATTTTGGAGACGGGGGTACCTGTGATGTATCTATGCCCCCTGAGATGTTAATAGGAATAGATATTTCTCTATATAAGCGGCAATGTGCAACGAGACCTCAGTTCCCAACAGATTACAAGAAATAATGCCTAACATGGAGACATTGTTTTTTACATCGAGAAGCTCTTGCGTCAAAGTTTACCTCTTCCTCTTCTTCTTCTTCTTCTTTTTCTTCTTCTTTTTCTTCTTCTTCTTAGGTAAACTAGGCCAAAACTACTCAAAGATGGCGGCCGTTTCCGGTGACGTCACTGCCGGTGGTAGCGGTCAATGACCCGGTTACTTGAAAACGATATAATTGTGTGTGTCTCAAATACATAGCCAAGATTTTATTAATTCATTTCGGAAGCTCATAGTGGTTTGTATTTCAATTTCTCTCTCTCTCTCTCTTCACTGGATTAAAACCACTTATTTGTTAAAAAAGTTTTTAATTGACGTTTTGGCTTTCTCTATCGAAAGCCGTTATCAAAATGACATAACAAAATAAATAAATTTACTATAGAAACACTTGATAATCTTGCAAAAATACGACATCAACATAGTACACTTAGAATAGATTTTGAGATTGAAGATGTCAAAATCTGTTTCAATCATATTTTTGTGACGTTTCTGGGAACGAATTTTGAAAGGATAGTGCATTTGCATATTATAAGAGAATTTATACTTCGTCATAAATGAAGTTTTATTATCAATATTATCATAAGAATAGTATATTCTTCAACGAGTGTAGAATGGATGATTCCAAAACTCACTCGCTGCGCTCGCTCGTTTTGGAAACTTCATCCGCGTGAATAATAACCATTCTACACAAGTAAAAGACTATACTTTCACGACTATGTGTAAAAAAAATCTTTCATTGGGAATCGAACCTCGATCGCCCGCGAAAGAGTCAAGTACCTCTACCAGCTTTCGATCACATTTATTTATGAAAATTTAAAGAACATAGATATAGATAACTCTATTTTTAGTAGAAACATTTACATTTTTAAATGAAATTATAACATTATTAGGAATAATAATAGAAATAACATAAATATAGGTACTTAATTTAGACTCATTCTTTCGCAAAATTTATGGTAAAGTTATTACAATTGGTTGGTATTGAATTATGATTAAAACTAGCAGTGCTAGTACTGGAGATTCTGTGATAAATTTATTTATAAATTCTGAGGTAAACGTTTTCGATTTCTTTGCTTGAAATCCTTCTCCTTTTCATTTAAGGAACGCCCGCAATTTTGAATAATTTTCAATGTGTATTTCATTATTAACATTTAAGGTACTTCTTAGTATAGAGTATATTTTCCATAAAGTTGAAGGTTTATATTTTTCGGAAAGTTTTGTGAAATATGCTAGGAGAACGTTTTCCGAAAATGAACTTACTTTATTGGAATTCCTCCATACTATAAATGTTTCATAAATCTTATTATAGTCTTGCTGTGATCTCTCCGGTAGCAAATTCATTGTGGATGATTGAGCAATTTGTTTAATTTCGGGAGGCGTACATATTAACTCTTCACTATCGCTACTGTTGTCCATTTTGTTCTCTATATATACGTAAAATTATGATTATTTTGACGTTTCAAACGACGCGTTGTCAGAAGCGATTTCCGTAGTTAGGTATTTCACGTTTTAAAAGAGACGATTTGATTTATTCATTTTAGCGTGATTTCTGATAATCATAGAATGTGATTGGTTAACGAGAGTGAATTCCTTTTCATTCTTCACTGGTGTGAAGAATTTATGTCATTATTCAGCTAAATATGTAAAAATAATTTGTGCATTATTATATAGTCGCGGAGAAAAAACTTATGATACCATCCCGATATAGAGGGTATCCTTTTTGCAATTAACTCTTTTTGTAAAATAGGTATCCAAATTTTTGAAATATCGACCGAACAATTAGAAACACATTCGTTATTATTTAAGCATATCAAAGCTGCTTCTTTAACTTTGCGGTTATAATTATTCGGTTCTTTTAATAATCTAGTTGAGGAATTCCATTGTATTTTATGACCAAAATCCCATGCATGTTCACATATTTTGGATTTTTTGAATTCTTTATTTTTAATGTATGATTGGTGTTCATTAAGTCTAATATGAAAAGGTCTAGATGTTTCTCCTATATAAAATTTATTACATTCGCATGGAATTTTGTAAATACATTTTTTTGTGTTTTGAATTTCATTAAAAGGTTTTGTATTTACTATTAAAGATTTTAATGTATTATTAGTTTGAAAAAATGTTTTTAAATTAAATTTATTGCTAATACTTTTAATTTTTTCGGCTAATTTTGAAATATAAGCGATTTTTACTATATTTGAATGAATTATTGGGGGATTTAAATTTTGATCTTTAGTTTTGATGTCTCGGTAAAGTTCACGATTTATAAATTGGGTAGTTGTTCTTAATCAAGACAGATTTAACAAGTGATAATTCATTATTTAAGATATTGTCATTTGAACAAATTGTTTTTGCTCTATCGGAAAGAGATTTGACAATACGTCGTTTAACACAAATTGAGTGGTTTGAATTAAAATTTAGATATCTATTTGTATATGTTTCTTTTCTAAAAACTGATATTTCAAAACAATTGTTGTTATTGTGTATTAGTACATCAAGAAACGGTAATTTTTTATTATTTTCAATTTCAATTGTAAATTTAATAGTAGGTTCCGAATTATTAATAGTATATAAAAATGTATCAACATTTTCCCTATCGTGTTGCCAAATTGCAAAGATCTCATCTACATATCTAGATTTTATTTTCTCTTTTATTTTTACGGACTTAATAGTATGGCATACCGTAACCAAAATGGCCTGTTATCGCTACAAGCTTTATTCAAGCAATAGATTTACACAAAAAAAAATCATAAAAATCAAATTTTGGAGTCGAATTTCAGAAAAATAAAGACCGAAATCAAAAACACATTTTTTTTGTAAAATGCTACACAAAATGTAAAATTGCAGTGAGAAATCACAGATACTTATTGTTTTCTCAAAATGTATTGTAAGTTCGCCATTTTTATGTGTTTTTACAATCGACTTTGTGAATTCACATTTTGAACATACAACCAATTTACCCACCCTCCTGTAAAATTACAAGACCTGAGGAGTAAAGTATTCTGGAATCTGCTCAAGCCAACAACGTTCACTGTGATTTCACAATGAATTTGGGAATTTTTCAATTTTCTAGTGAAATTTCACAACTACAAACGTAATAGGGCAACAAATAACCCATGATATTGACTGCAATTTCACAAAACGCTTTTTTCAGTGTAGAGAACGGACGTGTGGCGATAACAAAATTTGACCACTTTTTTTTACATATTCAAAGATCAATTCCGACCTTACAAAAAAAATCCGTCACCATGAACATTTTTTCTCAATTCTCCGAGAACTGATGAAAAATACTTGAAAATCCTGTGTGGCAATAAGTCGAAAATTCTGGTTACGGTATGCCGTGCTATAATGTTAATTTTTATTTACGGTGTTATTAAAATAAAATACATGATTTGACAAAGTGGTGTTTTTGTCATATTTTAGAAATTTCTGGCGACCCCCTAGCATCCACACTTTAGGAAACAATGATCTAAACTAATGCTCATAATTTGAACGAGCCAGGAGATGTTCTGTAAAGATTTTCACAACTTCTAGAAGATTCATAACCTTGAATTAAAGAAACTTTATCAGTCGCTATTCTTTTTGTCAACTTCAAAATGAAGAATTCTGATAAAACTTCGGTTAAACGGTCTCTCCAGCAGGATCCTTTCCTTTGAATTAGTTCTAATCCTGCTGCACAGATATCGTTGACAGCACAAAATGGCCCCCATTGATGCCGGCGTCGGCATCGATTTTGTGGGAACTTGCGCGAGCAGCGCGTGTAAAATCACGAACTACAGATTCTTGTCGTTACCAACAACCAACACATATTCACCGACTAGCTTCTAACACATATCAATTTGATCCGACCAAAAATAAAATAGAATTGCATGAAAATGTAGCAATTTTTCGATTAAAAATACCGCGGAATTGTCGGTTAGTCGCGAGTATGTTTCGATTTTTCGGATTCTCGGTGACTTAGCGATGGTTTGTGATTGTAGTGGTAAAAATTGACCATGATGTTGGGGAATAGAGGGCCTGGGCCCCCATGGACATTTTTAATTACTGTTTGTGTTTTATTTGCTATTGTGCCACTTCTAGTCCAAGCGGAGAAAACTAAAAAATGTAAGTAATTAATACGAAAATAACATAACCATAATAAATATTCAGGACCGGACTACGTACACTACATTTTCTTATTATGTGCGTACAGGGAGAATGCTACGGTCTAAAAATGAATAAAACCAATAAAGCGCTGCACAAGGATGCGTTCTGGGCCCTATTGTATTTAATACTTACATTAATGTCTTGTTTTTATTATTAATATTATTTTAGAATCTTTCGCGCCATTAAATTCCATCAAATTCCGCTATGAAGGGTTAATTTTGGGTCTTCTAAAAAGATTATTCCACTTTATATATTCAAATTTATGACAGTTTACCTCCAAAAGCAGTGAGTGGTGTTTCTGAGCATATTAATAAATATTTTAATATTTTTTTTCAGATTGCAACTATATATTCTTTAATTATTAATTATTAATATGTGAGTGAATATTTCAATGAATTCGTAAAAGGAGAAATGATGAATTTTATTAGATAATATACATTCATTTTAAAATATCTTCCATTAAATTTAAAATATTTACCTAGTGAAACTTTTTTTTATCAAAATTTAACTATGCAGATTATTTATTTGACCCTGAATTAACTTTGTATGAAAATAAAAACACAATACATTAGAAATTGCAGGTTGGTTAACTGTGGAAAATGGAAGAATTTTTTATGCAGGTATTTTTTACAAAAAGTAGATTTCTAAAAATGTTCGTTTGTATTACCTATGTCAATAAACGATGAATAATTAGTGGTTAACCAGAAGTGCTGTTTGAAGTTAAAAAGCAAGTACTCAGTTTTTATTTTTGAAGAATAAACAGTGTACGATAGAAATAAAAAAACTTAAAGACTGCTTTCAAAAATTAAATGTTCCATACTGGAAAAAAGTCCAATACCCGCATAGAAAAAAATCAGCATTAATTGCAGAAAAACTTCAATTAAAAAATGATTTTAAAAATAAAAAAACCTGCAGCTCTTTTGAAAGATGATTGATTGTTAAAAAAAACTGTAATGTAGAGCAAACATTTTTTTTAATATTTCTGAACTTTGTTTAAAGAATCTAGAAGAAGAAACTTAATATTTCATGTTTTTAAAAATTTGAACAAAAAAATGAAATGTGGTCTTAACTGTTAATGACTCACAAGAAGTTTTTGAAATATTAGAAGCTGTTATACATGATAAAGTAATAATTATAATATAAAAACAATACTAATCCTTATTGTAAATAATTACATATACATGGTAAATATTTACCCTGTATACATTCCCTAATCCTTTAATCTACTTTAAGTAAAAAAAAGTCAATTTTTCATTGGCATCTTCGAAACTTTTATAAATAAATTTATTTTAGTTCCAAAAATAAACATAAAATACTTAAAATGTAGTTTTTTTTAAATAGTTAAAAATCAGGCTGTGATACTCTTACAGTTTTTAGAAAGTAAAATGTCATGAGAAATCAGGATGTCTATGATTAATTTTCTCGGATTTCCTCAAATATAAGAAAAAAAACGAGTTCATCTATCAAATTATTCTAATCCATTCTTGCTAAATTCGGTCCTGCAAATAATAATAATAGTACTTTATTGACAAAGTCAAATGGCCATCGACCGAGGTCCTTCAGCCAATCCTGCAAATAGTTAATCACATAAATAAAAAACAAAAAAATATTTAGAGGAAAACAGCATTTTGTTGGTGATTTTCTACGTTCTACTTAGGGTCGATAACCCTTATAACCTTTTACGCCACTGTCCATTATATACGAAATGATAAATTGAGATAAGAAAAATGACATTAGCCATTTTCATTTAATATCTGTAATTTTGAATCTCTTACGTTAAAAATATTAGTAAATAGAGGGATTACAAAAAACTGTAAAATGTTTTTCATATTTTTACATTCTTTTTTTAATTGGTAATCATAATTTACCAGGATGCATTTTCCCGTTTTACAAGGATTAATTATCCTGCTTGACGATGATGCATTTTTTGCTTTACCAGGTGAGTCTTAAGGGGTAGTGATTTTCAAAGAAATAACAAATTTTGGTTTTGTCGTCCTTGTCTTTTTTTATATCCCTTCTTTTTTTATTCATCTTTTTGTAAATGTCTTTGGGTATTTTATTTCTCCCACATAGACACTCATTATTAAACAATATAAGTACCTATCCATTTTGCCATTTCTCTTCTTCTTTCTCTTATTTCTTCTTGTATTAGTTCATTTTCTTTACCTTCTCTATTTTGCTTATGATTGTCTTCCTGTGATTTCGCAAATTTATTCCCAAGGTAATTTCCCGCTCCTTCTATTAAGTCTTCCGGTTCTATCCTCAATCCATTTTCTATATTTCATGTTTATCCTCTCTTTTTTATTTCAAAATTTGGCTCTATTTGTTCTATGTTTTCTTCCTATTCCTTCCTAGCTTTTTTTCTCGCTTTTTTCAGCTTCTCCTTTGCTTGAGCTCTTTTTTATTTGTAAATAAACTTTGTTAAAAATATCTAACAACAGCCTGCTTTTCCAATACTTTCATTTTAACTTTTTGTTCAATCTACATATGGATCAACGTTTGGAGAATACTGGACTTCCCATTTCAACGTCTCCAACAATTTCTTTAGCACTTTCGCAACATGAGATCAAGCATCTATAGGAAAGCAAAGTTGGTCACCTAATATTTTTCTACTATGTCTAGTTTTTCTTATTCTACATATTTATGATGCTGTTGAAAATACTCTGTTGTTGTATTATAAATTTTGGTCTAAAGACAAATAAACATCACAGTAGACGTAGTGGTACCAGCTTCCTCTTTTGTTCATGAAAATGTTTCAAAGTAAACAAACAAAATGCTATAGAAAATCGAAGAGGCGCTTACTTGCCTAATTAATATTATTAATTTAAAAGAGAAAACTTGTGAATAGAAGAAGTTTGTGTTGTCGGGATGTTTGCCCATAATTATAATGGATCAGAGTTGAACAACTTACAAACTTCCTAAGTTTACAATGACAAGTTTAAGTGAATCTATTTAATCTGGAGTTGTAATTTAGTAGAATATTCGAGCGATGCTTTGTGCTTCGAACTAAAAAGTTTTTTCGCCATTTGTTAAGTAAATGTGCGTCAAATCAAAAATTCGTTAGAGACATTATTAAGTCTTGAGTGGGTTTACTCACAACTGTTGAGATAAAATGTTAAAAATCACGGCCATTTAATTATCTTGTCACTCAATCAATGGAGTAAGGATAAGTTGGCCATAACCGTCAAGTAATACCAGATTTTCCGCATTAAAATTGACAAATTCCATAAATCTTTTGACAAAAAAATTCCAGATAAACCAGATCTTAAAAGTCAGCATCTTGCCGGGTTAATGGTTTAGCAATAATAAAAATTGGCAATTTCATTCTACTAAGAGCAATTAAAAAACGTCAAACAAAACGCGGAGATTGCAAAACTTCAAGAAATTGCATTAAAAGTTGCCCGAACAAAAGTTCGTAGATGGCTCGTCCATTTTTACAACCCTTATAAAGATAGAAGGGAAAGAAAAGTTTTACAAGTAGGTACGGCTATTATATTATTTGGTGATTCTTCCCACGTAAACAAGATTACAATTCTTTTGAAATTAATCTTTTGTCTCTAGACTACTATTATAAACTTTTCAGGTGGCGTTTAAGAAGGTGTGTTCGTATAATTAACGTGGAAGTTTTTAAAGAAAGTTTAATGAAAAAATAAAAAATGAGTTCGCGCTAATAAAATAAGTTACGGCACTTTCAACAAGGGTTTCTTACCACCTGGAGGATTTAGATTTTTAACAAATTAATTTTTAATTTACTTTACTTAATCCTTTTAACTGAAAGGATTTTATCTGTAAGGATGATCAAGTATACAAGGATGTATAGCCTTATACTCTACAAAGAAGATGATAGGTAGGAAATGGGGACTAAAACCACGCATGGCTTTATGGATGTACACTGTTGTTGTACGCCCCATTTTTACATACAGTTCAATAGTATGGTGGCCGGCCCTTGGTAGGGTCCAGAGGAGTGCGTGAGTGTGTATAACGGAGACGCGGAGATCAACGCCACGGAATTCTCTAGGTGCTCTCCTCTTTCTCGTCCCAACCGACCTTCATATTAAATACATAACGACCTGTAGCACGGTCAGGCTCAGAGAAAATGGGCACTGGCCAGCTAAACCCTATGGACACAGCATTATTCTCAGCTCGGTGGTGAGGAAGATGCTGCCCGTATCAACTGATTACACCATTCCCAAGCTGTGTTTTGGCAAGATACCTGCTAGGGGTGAGTTTAATAACAACAATCTATTGAGTGGGGTAGACACGGTGATCTACACTGACGGTTCAAAGATGGACTGTGGTGTAGGTGCAGGTATTTACTCGGAATCACTCCAAATTAGCCAATCGTTTAGACTACCGGATAAATCTAGCGCATTTCAAGTAGAGATGCTAGAGATACATGCCAAGCAGTGAGACACGATCCGTCTCCGAAAGGCAACGTTGTGATAGCTACGGACAGCCAAGTCGCCATCTTGGCCCTCAATGCTGCTACCATATCATCGAAATTAGCTAGCAAATCCTCAGAGGAGCTTGCGTTAATTAGTAACCTATACAGCGTGTCGTTACTCTGGGTTCCTGGTCATAGGAACATACCGGGGAACGAATGCGCTGATGAATTAGCAAGGAGAGATGCATCTATGGTCGTAGCAATGTCTAAGCGGGTTGAACCCTCAATTAATACGGTTAAGCGAGATATTTATCTACACTTCCTAGCCTTAGCCGACGCTAGGTGGAAAGCCTTAATAACGTGCAAGACGGCCAGGCAAACATGGCCCTCGTACGTCAAAAGTAAAACGGATAACCTTCTGAAGCTTTCGAGGAAGGACATAACTAGGGCCACGGCTGTTTACACGGGATACTGGCCAATTGGAGAGCATGCTTCTCTGCTTGGTGTTCCGTTTAATCGGTCATGTCGTAGCTGTGGAGATCCTAGCGAAAAAGAGACAATTACGCACTTCATTTGCAAGTGCCCAGCGCTGGCCAGGGTAAGGAATTGCTCTCTCGGGAATTACCTCCTTAATGAACTCACCGATCTCTCTAGTAAGTGGCGTACGGAAACAGTACATTTCCTGAACACCACGAGATGGATCTAAAACAACCAAATAAAGCTCAAGTTCGCGCGATCGTGGTAGCAAAACGGTGCTAAAGCGCTAATTGGGGCTCGGGACAGTCGTCCGGAGCTCGCCACATGAACCAACCCAACCACAATCATGATATAGTATATAATACTGCCCCATAAAATGTTTTTTCTTGGCTTCTTGCGATATTCAGTCATTCTAGGTCACGGGCATGCATTTGGTGAATTTTCACTGCTCAAAACCTTACACGAATTTCAGGACTTATCCCAGACGAACAGCGAAAATGAACAAAGCACGCGTTGCAGAATTCTCAAGATTTCAACGTAGTAAATATTCCTTTGATTTAAGCTCTAAACTTACGGGTATTTCTGGTATGAAACGCGAAGTTCCACATCTTCGTCAACATAAAATTTTCCATTTTAGATCAAATAAATATTTTTGACCACCTTCTCAAGGATTTTGGATACAAATTCTCCTCTATACTCCATCTACTATGCCCCTACTATAAATTTAAAATTTTATTATTTCGTCTCATGCAATATTCCTTATCAGCATTCAAAGCACATCCAGCGAACCCTTCGAAAAGGGCTCCGGGCTGATATTTGTTTACTCGTAAAAGTACACAAACTTTAGTGGTCGAGTTGCACTAAAACTACATGCCCAGATGGCTGCATTGTCTGTATCTGGAGCAAATTATTCAGAAGATCAACATATCAACTCGGTAAACTAATAGCTTTGGAATTCGGAATGCAAATAGTGCTTCAAAATACGAAAGGAGCTTCCCAAACTGTCTGACTACTAAATTATTAGCAAAGGCATACGAAATAAGATGTCAATGAGGTTTTATGCCAGGATGTTGTTGGTGTAAAAGCAACAAATAGAAACATGATGAATTTTTAACGTTACAATATATTAAATTCAGATTCTGTACATTTAATGGAGAAAATTGAGTTTAGGTAATACTTTTTTGAACCGACGCGACGCTCGAACTAAACACTTTTTCATACAAATAATTGGAAACATCACACCAAAACCCTGCAGCTAAATCCCATCAAAAACTGAACGAGTATATTGTCCTCAAAAAAGGATCCAATCAATTTTCCAGTAGCCATTTTTTCGTCACCAAGTTAAACTATCCTTGCAGATTTCCTGTGGCAAAGACTACAAGTTGGGAATGCAATAAGTTAGGGATCTGATTCAGCGAGAGGGGGATCGCCTCCTATACAGTGACGGCGTGGTCGAAATTATAAATCTCATGACGATTCACAGAAAAATGTTTTCTTTAAAAAGCATCTGTAATCAGGACATATATTTTGTGAGTGAATATTATATCGGTGCTAGATGCATTTTAGGAGACAGTGAAGATGTTGTCAGTTGTCTCTGTACGTCATTTAACAAACCAGACCAGCCAATCCCTTTGTTGGCTGTTGTGAGCTTAATCTTCATTGTTCATCGGCTTTTAGAAGTTTCTAATATATAAATAGGGTTTGTGTAAAAGGAAGTAGTGGTGGGAAAAGAGGGTTTTTAATTTGTAAAAGAGGCCAGTGATCATTTTGAAACTAAGGAATGTAGAAAACTGATTAAGAACCTGTTAGTGGCGGATAAAGAAGCACTCCCTTGAAAAGTTTATGGGTAGATGTGACGACGAAACAGGCTGGAAGCTAGCCAAGGAACTTTTACAGTATCCGAACAGCGAAACAGCCAAAAAATACATGACTATTAACAGCCACTGGTATCCTGACTGGCCACTGTCATCTACGAACACACCTCCACAGGATGGGGTTATCTGATACTCCTCTGTGTAGGGGATGTGAACAGGAAGACCACACTGTCGAACACATTCTTTGGGAATGCCCGACACTCTCACAAATAAAATATTTTCTTTTCGGCGAGCAGAGGTTAACACAAGCCAACATGAGGGAGCTACCTTCAGGCAAGGTCATCACCTACTTTAAACAAGTAGGCTGGCTGACGAGCTCGAAGGAAGGTTCAACATCAGAAGGATGCACAATGGGCCAAATGTGGCCTACGTGTTGTGAGTTGACCCACCCTTCTAGCTTTACAGATACAGATACAGAGAGAACAATCTGTGAAACTTTCGTAAAAGCCTTTCCTAGGTAGTGCATTGTTTCATCTTGCCGTCCTTATTTATAACACTAGAGATTCTGTTCGAATGCAGACGAGACAACTGAACATTTTTCCTTGCCAGCTGATGACGGGGTCAATAGAGATGTCGTTAAATGCTTATTCGATGCTTTCATGCAGCTAGACTTTTGAATTACTTGCCACTTGAAGCTCCTGATTCCATCAGTACTTAATGATTGAAGAAACGATTCAATAAGCTCGTAAACTAATTACACTTGAAGTATAAATAAATACATACAAACATTTTCTTATCGTTTCTCGTCTCGGCACCCTTAAAATATTCACCGGCAACTTGATCTCGTTCGCCGTTCGTCGGCACTGTTTCGAACGAAATTGCACCCCCAAATCAAATAAAGTGTGCGTGAGAGAACAGAAATCAGCTCTCGATCGCCGGCTAGATAAATTAACAGCAATTTTGTAAAGGACCGCGGTTGGCTTGGTCACATATTGTATTTATGTCGATTCACTTGTTTTGCGCCTAATGGATGGTGTTTTAACATTAATAAAGGTTGTGGCGGTTTCTCTTGAAGGGTTGTTTCGAATTTAATTGGATTCCGAGGCATTTTTATTCTCGGCGAAGGGTCATTAAGTAAAAATGAATGGGTGAAATTTAAACGAAATATTTTGTTGTATGAAGTGGAGGGGGGGTAGGTCGGTTGGATTGGGTAATTTTGACATGACGTGTATATAAAGCGAGTATAAGAATAACCTTTTTTAATTAATTTTTTAAAGAAAAATTTCATATACAACATGGTCGGAATTTTTTTAATTGGATTTTTTGAGATTTTTTTTTTTGTTACTTCACAGCATTTATTCTTCGTGAGTCAAAATGCTTTCAGGCGATGATGTTGATAATATTTTAATGGCTTTGTAATTTTATTTCATTTTCATAGGTTTTTCCCATTCTTTCATACTTATTTTCCCTCTTCCAACAATTTTTATAAACAATCTTAGAATTAAATGAATTAAATCGACAAATTTGGGTGCAATGGATCGTTTCCCGTATCGTTTTTGTATATAGTTTAACTATTTTCAATTGCAGAATAAAATTTATCCCGCTATATACAAGGATTATTTAAAAAATTATGAATATATATAATTATGGGAGAAAATATAATGATCTACCTGTATGAATTTATTCTTTGGCACACCCTCATTCAGTCCACGCAGACTTGATTGACCGGTGTCAGTAAGCAGAATTAACCAATCAGAAGAAGAATCTTTATTTAAATAGATTAACCTAATATACATATAAGATACAAAAACGTGTTATATAAAATAATAATAAAATTTGAAAATAATACACATTCAACAAAAAATTTAAAACAATTTAAAAAAAATTAAAGAACAAATCTTGCACCGCTGAGAGGCATTCGATTGGGTAAGAAATGCCGACACGAATCATTTTTTTGTCTATTTTCTTTGAAAACTCGAAAGTTTTTAGGGTACTGATTTTGATTTTATAACACGTAATTACAAGAAAAAGGTTTTTAAATAATTTTTTAAGAACACATTTTAAATGCATATTCAGGATTTTTAAATAGGATTTATTGGCATTTGTTTTTATTAAAATAAATGAATTGGTCTTCAAACTCATTGTTTGTTTTTAGTACACTGGATTTCCAATCTATTTTTTAATTTTTTAACAAAAATTATGCCTTTATGTGGATTTTTGAAGACGGGAGTTGGGCACGAAATAATATACAAAAAGCAACCAGATTCGCAGAACACTTAGAAATGACTTTCCAGGCCAACGATGGTGAAGAGACCCAAGACCGGAATGAACCAGAACAGGAAGATTCAGTCGTTAGACCTACTTCTCCAAAAGAAGTTTATGTGGAAATCGAAATAAATATAAATCCCTATAACCCTAACTTGAACCCTAACTTAAAACTTAAATATAAATCCTAAAAAAGCCCCTGGATTTGATCTCATTACCGGGGAAATCTGGAAACAACTCCAGCGTAAAGCTGTTGTCAAACTGATCAACCTTATCAATGCATCATTTAGGATGAGGTACGTACCTCAGCTATGGAAAGTAGCAGATGTTATAATGATACCTAAGCCAGGTAAACCTCCCCAAGAAGTACCGTCATACCGACCCATCTCTTTGTTGCCTGTTATTTCGAAACTCTACGAAAAATTGCTTCTTAAGAGATTAAAACCTACAATAGAAGAAATTTGGTTTTAGAGAAAAACACTCAACGATCGACCAGGTGTACAGAATCACAGACATAATTGAAAAGTCTTTAGAGGAAAAGAAAGTATGTTCCACCGTCTTCCTAGACGTGGCCCAGGGTTTTGATAAAGTTTGGCATGAGGGCCTTAACCACAAGTTTTTGTTACTACCACGTCAGTATTCAGAAGTACCCCAAGGTAGTGTACTAGGTCCAGTACTCTAGTTACTGTATACCAGTGATATTCCTAACCTTGAGCACGATACTATTGCAACATTTGTTGATGATCCTGCCATTCTGGTGGTTGGAAAAGACAATGAAGTAGCTAACCGAAAATTAAAAACATCTGTAGACCAGATTAACACCTGGACTAAAAAATGTTAAAAAGTTAAATGAAAATACATCTGTTCATGTTAACTTTACTAATAAACGAAACCAACACATTCCCATAAGAATAAATAACGCTCAGATTCCCTATGCTAATACAGCAAAATATCTTGGAATGACACTCGACGCTAGACTTCGCTGGAAAGTCCACATTAAAAAGAAATGTGAAGTGCTTGGTATAAAATACAAAAATATGTATTGGTTATTAGGAAGAAACTCCAAGTTGTCCACATATAACAAACTGCTCCTCTACAAGCAAATATTGAAACCCGTTTGGACGTATGGTAGCCAGCTTTGGGTAGTAACAGTCAAGTTATCCAACGTTTTCAAAATAAAGGATTAAGGAACATCGTCGATGCACCCTGGTACTGTCGCAACAGTGATCTTCATAGGGACCTGGATGTAGAAACTGTGTCAATATCTAAATCTGCCAGCAGCCATGAACAACGGCTGCTCCAACATGGGAACGTTGAGGTCATCCAGATCCTCGATAATAACAATTTAGTAAGAAGACTCAAGAGGACCAAACCTTTTGAACTAGTTCAGTGACAGTGCTAGTTACAAACAGAGTATTGTGCGGATTTTGTGTTACACTTTACCGGTAGCGTTACTAAAATTATCAGACCCTAAGGTACAGGAGTGAGTAGGACCTTAGTATTTAAGAATTCTAGTTAAGTTAGGTTAGAACAAAATTGCTTATTGATCTCCATGATCAGATTGTAATTAAAGAAAACATTCCCACAGAGTGTTTTGCTACGAAAAAAAAATGTGGATTTTTATGTTGGTACGACTTTTAGATATTTATTTTTTATTGGAAAAATCTTCGATACATTTATTTGTTTAGATGGTATTTGTATTCTTCCACACTGTTTCTTTTTATCCTACTTTTCAACAAATTTTTTTCTGATTGTAAATTTTTCACTTCATAGGATTTTAATTTTTATCTCCTTTCAGCGATTTTTATTCCTTTTGTAAAGTTTTTCAGTAAATTTTTACCCCTGTTACGCTGTTTTTTCGAACAGATTTTGAATAGCCATTTCCGATTAGATTTCCAATACATTTTCCCAAATGAAAATTTTATTTGTATAAAATTGTACAAATCTTCTAAATATGTATGTATTTTAAAATATACAAATCGATTTGTTTTGAGAGTTCATACGTATATTTGTTTGAACGTTTGTGCTAAAAATAGAGAATAATGAATGCAAATGGAAAATTTTTGCAATTTGAAAACTTTGTGTCGAGGTATTTTAGTTATTTTTCCACATTAAAATATATATATTTTGTTTTTATATACTAATTGAAGTTTTAAATAATATGTATTGTTATGATATGAAATTCTTATGGTATAAAAAAAAATGGGATAAAATTATGAAAAATGTGGATGTTAAACGAATTAAAAAAAATATGTGAAACGGACTTAAAAAAAAAAAATTGGTGATGATAGTTAGTAATTTTGATTTGATAGATATGAAATTCTTATGGTATAAAAAAAAATGAGACAAAATTATAAAAATGTGGATGTTAAACGAATTAAAAAAAATATGTGAAACGGACTTAAAAAAAAAATTGGTGATGGTAGTTAGGAAAGTTTTTGTTAGTTGTTGAATATAGAATTTTGAAGTATGTAAAAAAAATGTCAGAGAGATAAAGTTAAAAATAAAAGGAATTTAAAAAGTAAAAATCGTATAATTACAATATTATAAATAAATAATATTATCTCAGTATATTTCATTCGAAAGATGCATCCTAATATTTCACTTTTAATATGTATATTTTGTATGAAAGATCTATTTATAAATAGTAGAACATTTTGAAGACTATACAAAAAACTAATTATTTTTTTTATGAAATTAAATTCAAAATAGTTTTTTTTAGTTGTTCTACAAAACAATTGAATAAATAAACGATTGGTAATAATAATATTTTTGAAATTCGAAAAATGTGTGTGTTTTTCGTATCAATTTTATGACTTTCACACCTTTTCACCATTTTTCGATTTTCACCACTTGTTCCATTGAAAAAAAAAACTGTTTTTTTTTTTGACAAATGCTTAAATTTTTTATGAAGCTTGAAATTTAAATATTTGTAACGTTGAAATACACCATCGAACGGAAATTGAATTTCAATTAATTTTTTAAACCTGGCTGCGGAATCCTTGCATTATTAAACACTTACTTGTCACATGCTGTCAATATTTGATAATTTTTTAATTCCTAAAATTGTATTATGAGATAAAAAATTAAACTTTTATAATGGTTACTCATAGTGGGCATTGATAAATGCCATAATCGGGTTCCAAATAAAATGACCGTCGCCCAATTCCGAAAAAAGATTATTTTTAATCTTCAAACATTCTTATCAGGGATTAGTCTTACCACTTTATCGTTCAACCGATTCTAGAAACGGAGGTAGGTACTACCAGCGCAGCCATAATGTAATATGAATAATAAAAACAAGTAAAATTCAATTCAGTAATACTGATGATGCAAACTAATTTATATAGTGTGTCGCATTAAAAAACGTGACCATCATCCTGTATAATTCAATAATTCAAGTCTGTATTCTTTTAAATAACGGAAATATGGAAGCGTCTTCATCTTAAATGAGATAAACTGTATATTTTTTTCGATAGTGTAAAATATGTATGTTCTATCATTTAGGTTAATTCATAACCTGATTCTCCGAAGTACCTGGCGGAATTGATCCATAGGATTATGGACCAGTGAGAGGCTTGGGGGAATTGGGTACTGTCGAATAAAATAGAGGTGATATCCATCTCTATTAAAAATATTTGTTTGTCTTTGGATCTATACTGGCTATACTGGTAATAGTAAGGTTTTAGCATTGTATAAGAATAATGTAGTAGTCTATTTTATTTTCTACTTGTCTTTTGTAATGTTTTTATATTTAATTTTAACTCATTATAATACCTACTATTGTAAAATTGAATTGTGCGAATAAAATTCCACAGAAATATTACTCTCTAAAATAAAAACATATTTTTTTTTTTATATTTTCATTATCAAACATTATAAAAAGAGCTAAAATGTTCAATAGATGTTTATTATTAAATACACGTAAGTGCAATATTACAGACAACAATTTTAATAGGCGAAGGAAGTACATGATAAAGGAAGATGTAAGATGAAAGATGAAAGAAGATGTCGAGGGCCTATCTGTACAGCGTTAGAAATTAATTACTTCATAAAATCGTCAATAGATGCCGCGCGAGATTGCATCAAACGCTTTTAACTAGAGCCTGATATTACTATATTATCTTTATACAATGGTTTTAGTGTAGAAGTTTCCATTGCTAATGCACAAGTGCTTTCATACATTAACCATGAACATGGAGAGTGGAATGAGATGCTCCTTGATACAAAATCGGCGCATTAGGGTGCTTACTTTTTATGTCAACTTTCAAAATTGAATCACTCCTCTACGAAGTACACTCAATAGTATTTTTTACTTTCATATATCATCGAAAACCTCCGAATATCTATCCAACCCCCGCCACTGGATATAGTAGTTGACAGAAACGGTAGTCTGGGGGCGAGTCACCCCAATCGATATAATATACTCTAGTCGTTGGTTGCTCCTTGTAACGTCGCATCGTGACGCTGCTGAGGCGTCGTTATCGTAGCGAAACCACATTTCCGGAAGCTGAGAATACTGAATTGTTTATGGGATGTTTCGCATTTTTATTCAAATTTACCATAATCCTGACATGTGAGCACCAAAATAACTCTGAAATTTATCATACACTACATGCTAGGATTAGGTGTATGAATTTTTATATTGCCGTATAATGTAGCTGAAAATGTTACGCTGCAAATAGAGCTGCAATTAAATTAACTGAGTATAAAATTAGATGACTGTTGTATTAACAGCCACGAAAGTATCTATTTCTTCATCTTTTGTCTTCTTTTTACCATTTTTTCTTTATTCTTCTTTACGCTTTCCTTTCCCCTTATTTGATTTATCTTTTATGAATGTACCTTCGCTGTACAGAGTCGATGTTGTTAATGTGTACAACGTAACCAGGACACCAAGTTAATTAGGCATACTCAAGCATGGATCTTACAAACAGAAAATTGGAGAGTTTTAATTCCTGGTTAAAAAACTGAGGATCTTGTAAGCTGATGAGACAGTAGTACTGATGTGCTCAATAAAGGTCAATTTACTATCGAAAATAACCCTCAAATCTGTAAAACTAGTACATCTCATCAAATTGATGCCATTTATGTTATCGTCAAAGATTATCGGCTGTTTTTTACGTGTACAACGTAACCAGGACACCAAGCTAATTAGGCATACTCAAGCATGGATCTTACAAACAGAAAATTGGAGAGTTTTAATTCCTGGTTAAAAAACTGAGGATCTTGTAAGCTGATGAGACAGTAGTACTGATGTGCTCAATAAAGGTCAATTTACTATCGAAAATAACCCTCAAATCTGTAAAACTAGTACATCTCATCAAATTGATGCCATTTATGTTATCGTCAAAGATGTTTTTTACGAATAAAGGACATACAATTACATTTATTAATATTTAATGGTAGCAAGTTCTTTTCACACCAATTGTTTAATGTTAAAAGGTTGTCCTGAAGGCCTAAGGAATTATTGATTGAATTAATTTTGTTGTAAAGTTTACAGTCATCTGCATGTAATGTCATTTATAAAGAATATAAATAACAAAGGCCCAAGGACTGAACCCTGAGGAACACCTGATGTTGCATTTATTTCGTGAGACTTGTGACCATGTGAACTAAAAAATGCAATTAAATTTTGTGTTAAGCCACAATTAGAAAGTTTTTTTAAGAAGAATACCATGGTCAAGTCTAGCAAATGCCTTAGAAAATGTATAAATGACATCAACCTGACCAGAATCATCTAATTACTTGGAGATAAACTGCGTAACATTAACTTTACTGAAAATGCATAAAATATCATCAAAGATAGTTCGATTTTATTCTAGTTAAAATATCTAGATAGAACTAAGGACCATAAAAATATATTTATCGTTGGTTGTTACATCAATATTAATTGATACATTAACTTTAGTAGGATAGTCATTATTTTCAGCCATCAAATAAGTCTTGTTTGGTAATATTTTCTAGATTGATTGTTTATTGATATTATCAAATTTTAAAAGTGAATAGATATATTGAATGGTTTTATGCCATTATATACGCAAATTCCTTTAATGGTAGCCAAAAAGTTCATTTTTGATCTACTTGGAATTTTAAGCATTTCAATTTACATCCCTTTTTCTTCGCGACTTTCATTCCTCAGAAATTTAATTAATTTAGAATTCCTCGTTACCTGTTTTTTTCTTCATTACATACTTTGGGTCGACAACGGAGAATTTTATCTTTGGAGTTTTTAATTAGTAGATAGATTATGAACATTTTAAATCAATTTCCAAAGGTTGCTAGTATATTTAACCAGTGCCAATTTAAAACTATTTAATACCATCCCATATGTTTAAGGACCAACTAAACTGACTGTAAGTAGGTACTTATTAAGCAAATGAGTGACTAGTAAAAGTTAACAATTTTCCGAACTATGAATTTTCTAGAAAAAAAATTCAATTTTAGCTAACATAAACACTACGTATTTATTAACCATTTTCTTAAGAGCGTACTGTCGAAACGATATATTTCTACAACTTTACAAGAAAATGGCTAAAGCGTGTCAGTTGTACAATACATAAAACGCAAAACAAACTATATGAATGTAAGTAGCTTAGAATCCTCTATTCCTTCTCGTCATTATAGAGAAATTCTTACTAGAAATTTTTCCCAGTTGACAGAAAATCGATGGAAACATTGTTCTTAAACTTTTCATTCCTACGTTCTGTGAGGTTACCGCATTTGGACAGGCAGGTGAGTGATTGTCCAGGCGTTATCTATATGACTCAAAAATGGTCTTCGGTACACTCTGGTATTTGAAATATAGGTTGAGGATTATGTATGGGTAGGTAGAAAGTAATCAGTCATCATAAATTTACTCTTATAAAGTGCTTTTTTGGGGCAATTTACGTACTCAGTTTTCTCACTCTTACGTTCTAGCATTTTTAACGTCTCTAGATCAATGTCACAGTTTTTTAAAACGTCAAAGACGTCAATAAACGATTTTTGTGCTTAAAAAATCTTGAAATTTTGTACTAGCTGCAAGCTGATATTTTTTACTTATTAACCTTAATTTTCGAACATCTTTTCTTGTTTATTTTCAAACTTTGTCAACATCTGAACATATGAACAAAAAAAGAATTTCTAATAAATCAATAAACTAACCGACACTAACGCATTTACATGAAGGAAAATTCCATGCCTTGAAAATCACAAGAGGTATTTCTTCAGTATAAAGAATGTGACAAGAGTTCCCTCGGTGAGGTATATATTTCCTTATATAAAATGCACAAATATGTTCCTTTCTTGACTTTCCAAATCACCAAAAGGAAAACTCTGGAGGAATGGATCGAATAACAAATGTGGCAAAATGCATTCTCGACATTTATGGAAAATATTGTTTGCATAGAGAAACACTGGGGCGTTTCAGAAAACTGGAAATAATATTATTTTCTGTTTACAAACACTAAAATCAAATATCGATTGAGAAATGATAATGGTATTTGCTTGTTATGTATTTAATTCATTGATTTGCCTGAAGATGGAACTATGATCGCCTTTTCATCGTATAGTTCATTGTTTTTACTGATCCTTCATATAAGGTGTGAAGTGATGGACCCATACTTCATCCATGGTTATGAGTAGATGCAAAAACTTTGCTTTATTGCTGCTTAACTTCAAACACTTGGTTGAAACATCCTGACGACGTTGTCTTTGTAATATTGTGAGTAATCGCACAGCTTTCTCCTATCCTGTCCTAGTAAGTGTTTTGGACTTGGGTGGACATCCGCCACCCCGTACATTTTCCAGCTATGACGTCATCAAAGATGACGGCCGCCGGAACACAGAAATTCTCATATTTCAGGCAAAACTTGACCGATTTGCATGAAACTTAGGTCAGATCACAAAAGAAACCCTCGCCAATTTGTAATATTATTTGTAGTATTATAGAATTCATTTATTACTCTGTCTAAGTTGGCAGCATTGTAAACCTGATTGTCTGCTGTTTACAGCTGTGATTATATATTCATTGTTGGAATGTTGTTATTTATATTGTAGTTTTTTTGAAGTGAAGTTCTGCTATTATTTGTAAAGCTACTTCATAAAATGTAGTAAGATTTTGTTTAACAGTAAATATGGTTCGTGTAAGGAAAAATAGCTCCTATAGTAAGTATGTTTCAACCCCTTCATATGCTGAGCCTTAATAAGGATATTATAAAGTTGAAGCGAGTCTCAACAGACAGTGTTACAGAAAACGGCCAAGAAAAAATCAGGGTAGCTGCGAATGTTCGAAATTACATTGTTACTGGCGTTTGAGCTCATTATGTGAGGAAGCAGTATTTTACTATCATATGAGTAATGAGTGTTATAAAAAGTATTGTCATAAAAAGTCCCTTTTAAGGATTAAAAGTGAGAATGAAAGAATACAAATTGAACTTTATGTGTCAATCTCCTGATCCGGAAAATCGTAGGAAAGCTGGTAGGAAACGTGCACGTTATCACAGTCCTGAAGGAGGAGTCATTTCTAATCGAGACTGTTTATGTATTATCTGTAACCAGAAATCACATATACGAGAAGTATAGAATAAGAGCTAAAGAGTTTTTAAAAGCCACACTCCAAGGAACAAGTTGAATTTACAATTGTTCATTGCCAATACACTAATAGCTTCTCTAACTGAAACACCATCTACTACCAACCACACGTTCAGTGTTTTTTGTGGTGATGAAGAAGATGAAGTCACCTTCAATTGTACATCGGTGCCATAATTAAATTGTATGTCAGTAGAGGAAGCAGACTTCAGAATGCTGAATCATTCAAAGCAGGCAATACGTGTGGGTTCAAAAAAGTCGTTCTCGTTAGTGCGGACACTGATATAATGGTGTTTGTTAGCTTTGTTTCACTGGGCTACTCTTCATGAACTGGGTGTTCAAGAACTTTGGGTTCGCACTGGAGTTGGTGATTCCACGCGATTTTTGTCTGTTCATGATATGCAAACAAAAATGGGCCAAAATTTATGCTCTCTGCTTCCAGCCATCCACGCATTATCTGGATCAGATTATACGAGTAAGTTTGGCACCAAAAAAGCAGTTCTTCAAAGTGCATCTACAGTGTACTTGGAACACTTTGGTGTATCATCTAACTGGGATGACATAGAACAAAGCCTCAAACCAGTAGAAGAATACCTAGTGCTGACTGACCTAAGTTTCATGCGAATCGGTCAAGTCTTGCCTGAAATATGAGAATTTCTGTGTTCCGGCGGCCGCCATCTTTGATGACGTCATAGCTGGAATATGTACGGGATGGCGGATGTCCACCAAAGTCCAAAACACTTACTAGGACACCTAATAAATATTCCTGAAGAAAAATTCTCCATACTCAAACTTTCCCACAGGACCCTAGTCCAGGTCTAGAATTACTAAGCCACTCGATTGATAATTTAGCGTCTTTGATAAGCCAAAAACAACATGTGTCATATCGCTTAACGACTTTCCCCAAAGAACAACCTATATCAGCGATTTACTAAAGTACGTTAATCCATCTTCGATTCTAGAGCCACATAACCCCATTAGTATTATTCGAATAATTTGGACAGACGCTTCCTCATAATTACGTTCCAAAGTTTAGCTAAGATTTGTGAGAGAATTTGATTAATATTGCAAAACATAATTTCGCCTTACCTTAGGGGTTCCTAATGAAAGCGATATCAAGTTTTCTTTGTTGAATTACTCACTCCTAATGGATTTAACGATGAAGAGACATTATTATATATTATAAGGATTACCGACGCGTTCCGGTAACTTGTAAATCGTTCTGTTTTGGTAAATATATATTATATATTCAGTTTTAATAATAATGAGTGACTTAATGAGTGACGGTTTCAGAAAAGGAGCCTAATGAGAAACATCGAATAGCGGAAAATGGAGATTCAAAAAATAATAGTATATTATACAGTAAAGCATTGAAGAGTTTGTAGCACTGGTGAAACGCCTCTGGTTCTCCCCACAAAAAGCTCAGCAGCTTTAATTAAATATCGGATGAGCTAGGAATTTTAATATCTTTTGCATATTCATATTATCCATTTTACCTATAACCTCGTAACGCGCATTTTCCAGAATTTGTTTTGATTTATTAATAAAGGTTAAAATGCCACTATTACTTCACAGATTCTACTCTTATTATGCTACACCAGTCGTTCTCAAACTTTTATATATAAAAAAGAAGAATGGGAGTACCTACGATGGACAGTAAAATATGAGACGGAAGATGGTAATAAAAATGATTTTTTATTTTGTACACCATTAGAAGCCAACCATATCGGAAAATGTTTGTTTAACACTTAAAAAGTACCATATTAACTGGAAAACATGTATTGGTATATGCACCGATTGAGCCTGGTTTTATAGTCAGGCTACACCGTTTTTAACATAGAGAAGATCTTCCGTCAAAATTTGTACCTTCTGAAATAGATTTTGTTTTGACTATTTCCTTCGTCTTAATTTCCACCAATCACAAACGCGCAATTTTGAATTACAAATGGTTGGGATGAAAAAACTGTATGACACCTCCTGTCAGTAGTTTTTTCGAGCTTACCCGCGGCAAAACTTGACAGCTGTTGTCACCAAAAATTACAATACCTTTGATAACAAGTAATTATGGTCTCCTAGGACACCAGAAAACGACGCTAAACAATTTTTCTGATCTTATTGTCAATAAATTTTGTAATATTGTTTTTAAACAGTGCTAGTCAGATTCTATGACTAATATTGATCTGGCGATTGACAAAAGTGTACCGTACAATACCGTTAAAACCCATAAGTCAGTATGGAAACAGTTTACGGAATTCTGCAAGGCAAAGAAATACGAGCTTTTGGAAACTACAAGTTTAGAGCAACTAAACCTAATCCTGAAAGATTGGGCGTGGAATATAAGGAAAGAAAACGGTGAAAATTACAAAGAACTAGTTGTGAAGACAATGTGGAACACCGTTACAAAAAAAAATGCAAGAGATTATGAAGTGGAAAATAATTTTGATCCATTTAAAGATATTATCTTCAAGTCTAGTAGGGAAGCTCGTAATGCGAAACGAAGGAATTTTTAGATGTGCGCCAATAAAAGGAAATCGAGCTCTGCTTCATTAAAATTGGAAGAATACTATGCAATGGTTTTATTATGGCACCAAGACACTCCGGCGGGACTCCAACGAAAATTTTACCATATCGCTTCAGTAGGACTTGCCTGGAGAGGTGGAGAAGCAGTCAATTGCAGAGGTCAAAAATACTACTTTTTAGGAAGAGCAGAATATAATCCTCTCTTCAATAAAACGGCCCAGGGTGGAGAAAAAAAAATGACCGAGAGTAAATGGCTGGTCCCCAACACGAACAACCCTACCTTTTGTCCAGTCCGTCTTTTTAAAATTCTAATGGTTAAACGTTCATCTAAAATAACAACTGATAGATTATTCTTAACAGTAAACCCATCATGGAATAAAGAACAATCAAGTGGATGGTACAAAAACACTCCAGTGGGAAAAAACGAACTTTCGAACTGGACTTAAGAAGCAGCAGAGAAGGCAGGATTAAATACAAAAGAAATAAAAATAACAAACCACTCTATGCGGTCGACAGCAGTCAGTAACCTGGCTAAAGGAGGAATGGGTGAACAACAATTAATTAAAATTACTGGCCACAGTTCAGCCAACTCAATTAAGCCTTATTTGCAAATGTATAATGAGCATTATTCCAACATGATAATCACCCTTAGAAGTGACGCATCAGAACCTCCAGCTAAAAAACAGAAAACAGAAGATCCTGCAGCCACTCCTCGAGCTTCTCAATCTAGAGCAGGACCCAATGTTATCAATGAGTTAACAAAGATTTCAAACAATACTCCTACTGTGTACCAATATTGCAATTTATATTTTAATTGTTCCATAAATAATTAAGTTTGTAGTTTTTTGTGATTAAATCAATTACCTGTTTTTCAGTTTTCAAATTAATACCTACATATTTATTATGTATGCATATATAATAGGTAGTATGTTTGTGTGTATGCAGAATAATCTGTTACTCATGAGATAGTCTTGTCAAATACCATTCGGGCATCTAATTTTTACTCTGAAAAAAATTAAATGCCCTTATGATATTACTTACGAAAAGTGTCATGAAAGTTGTAAGTTCAATTAATGGGTTCTTTAAATGTAAATATCTTTACCATGTAGCATGATGAAATAAGATGGTAGATTCAAAATAAGGAGACTAATAAAAATGTCAATCATAATAAAAATTACTAGACAGACTTATTGACAGGGAAACAAATGTAAGTGTGTGTGTGTGTGTGTGTAGTCAAAAATATTAATAAATAACATATAAAATATACTGCTGGAAAATCTAAAAGAGATGGTGCGATAAAATACAACTACAAGGGCATATTTGATAAAAAAGCAGAATACTAACTAACACAGATATAAAAAGAAATTTTACGAACAAAAAACTACTATAAATCCACCGAAATTTCAAGAATCCCGAAGATAATTCCTAAGTAAAAATTCAAACGCTTTGATACCATTGTTCGTAATAAAAAATTTCCAACTGAATAGTTGAAATTGCTTTGAAACTTTTTTAAATCCAAAAGAATAACCAATGAATATCATTGAAAATTTATTCTTTAAAGAGAATGCGCCCCGATATAGCCATCCCCATAAATCATTCCAATTATCGAACACAATGGAAAATACGAACTAAAAATTGTTCCGAATGTTCCAGCGCCACGGCAGCTCGGTTGCTATAATAGAAAAATGTTCTTTTTGCGAGAGGAAATATAGATCTTTTTAGTCTTTTATCGGAAAAATATCCACTGGAATTTAATCTTTTGTATAGTGATGCGGTTCAAGAATAAATTCTGAATTTGATATATTGCGAGGAAACCAATGAAAAATTCTATTACATTTCCAAGTATTATGTTGGTACCATGGATATGTAGGATGCTTTCTCAGTCTGATCTATTAATAATAATAATAATAATAATAAATTTAATAAAATGGCCAGCAGTCTGAAATATAGTAATATTACTAACGTTATATAAAACACTATTTATTACTTATTGTTAGTAGTTAAGGTATGGATACAGTCCTTGGGAGCCAGGTCAAAGACCTAATTCAAGGTCAGGTATATGGCGACAGTCATTAGGAGCACTTCCGGCCATCTGCATACGGCCAACAGCATTCGACCACCTGCTTTCGGCCACCCGCATCCGATCTAGAGAAGTCTAAGCTTGTTGATATTTTATTTATTTATAGAATTGAACATCTGGCGATGATGCAATCGATCAAATTTATCGAATAGCAAATTTGATAGAAAGAACATCGGAAGAAAGTAAAATTTCTTCAATTCTCAGATATAATTAAATAGTAACAGGAAAAACTTTTCGAATTAGGCAAGAAAATGTTTATTCAGATTGGGTACACCACCAGGTAGCGTTTTGGAACCAGCGCTGTATCCTATTTATAAAAATGATGTCGCATTAGTAATATAATTTATAATCGGACGAAGCATTAGGGTATTAAACGAAGAAAACTAAATCCTGAAACTGAATTTAGACGCTAAATCAAAGAGTTGGTTCGTAGGGTCCCAACATGTGTTTGGACTGATGTAGTTCAATCCATTTCGGGGTAAGTAGATCATGGAGTAGTTGTTTGATGTTCAGATACGGTATACTAAGTTTCGTATCAATGGTAAATAATAGTTCTATTCTTCTGTGCCCAAATTACTACTAATTGTTTATATAAAAATGAAGTAAATTTTTGTAGATTGTCCAAGGAATGCAAACGTAACATTTTCGTTCTAGAATGCAGACATTATCAATCGTGATTTAAAATCTGTTACGAAGTTTCCCGTTTTCTACCATGGCCGATTTATTTCCACCACATAAATCACTTGACAAATTTCACGAATGTGGACGTCTTCTCATCCTAAGAAAACAATCAATTATACGAATAAAACCCGAGTCAATATTCCTTCCTTATGGCTTCCTAAATGGAAAAGATTGGAAGAAAATTCGATTTCGAGTTTCTGATAAACTGGGGTCAATTTATCTGTTTGTGTAGTGAAAGCTACGTCCTCTAGGGGGCACTCAAGGATTTCCGAGGTCAACTTGATCAGGGAATTGGACATTCTACTTGCCGTCCGTCGATTGTTCGCCAGACAGGACTCGCTCGCCTTCTTTTCTATTCAACTCTCAAACTTTGTTGTTGTTGTGAAAAGGATTTTACTTTGCAAACCAAGCTATGGAAGTTTCTTATAAAATATGCGAAAGCAAAAATACGTTAACAACAAACTAGATGGCCCCCGCGACTTTGTCGGCGTGAGGTTAGGAGTTGGAATAAGGTAAATGTAAACTACCTACAAATGTAAATCACATAGTCAATAGCGATATTTCATTTTACACTTTCTATGTAAATACGCTGATACTTTCTTTTATTTTTGAGACGCATACGAAACAAAAAACGTACTTCATTACTTATGTCTCTATTCATACCCAGTCCCTTGGGAGCGCGTGAACGTTCTGCCTAACTGGAGAACAAACTGTAAACACAAAATTCAATTTGTCTCTTCATATTTCCACCCAACGTTTTCGTGACTTTACATAAAGAACTAACAAATTGTTGGCAAATACGGAAGGTAGAGCCGTTTTCTCACTTTATTATGCAATAAAATATGAAACGATGAAAAGTGAGGCGATTTTGGTTTGCTCTCGCTGAACCGGGAAAGAAAAGGTTGTTTACATTCATTTTCAAGTTAACAAAGAAGTAATTACGCATACGCGTGAGTTTACCGCACACTATGATCATGGAAAACTGGATTTTACGCTAAATTTCGTGTCGTACGAAATATTTAAGTTGATAGAATACAAACCAATTATTTTATGCAATGCAGATGCTTTTTCTAGAAGACACTATCGAATAACAGGCTAGCAGTCTGAAATATACCAATATTATTAACGTTATTGTTAGTAGTTAAGGTATGGGGACAGTCTTTGGGAGCCAGGTCAATGACCTAATTCAAGGTCAGTTTTTAGTTTTTAAAAGGGTATTGGGTTTCACTCAATCTCGCTCAAACCTGTTGAAAAGTATCAGTCATATCGTTCTCATTAAATGTCTCCATGGGTGCGATAAAAAATAATGTAAGGATTTTGAGATACCGTCCGCCGATGGTAGAGATTTTTTGGTCTATATTAGTGCATTCTGTGAGTCGAAAAAATATACAAATATTTTAATCCCCCGTGTTTTCGAGGATGCTGAACACGATGGCGGTGGTTAAAATTCTTTTGTAGGTGATCCAACCCCCCAAACGGCCAAAAATCAATCCCAAAATGGGGGGAATCGCATTTTACATCGGTAAAATATTCCCTACCCCCCGTTTTCGAGGATGCTGAACACGATGGCGTTATCAAAAATTATTTTTGGCCCATTTGCCATCCCCTCAATCCGGCACTGGGTCAGGCATGTGGGGACAGTCTTTGGGAGCACTTTCGGCCATCTTCATGCGGTCTAAGCTTGTTAATATTATATTTATTTATATGAAGGAAGTAGTACCTGAAGAAAATAAATAAATCAAGAACATAGAAATGTTCATCATCAGCTGAAAATCACAGGTAGTATTAAACTATAGCAATAAAACAGTAATTATAATATGATAGAGAAAAATAAGTATAGTATATAAAATGGAAACACTTGAAACAAAAATGGATACTTACAAGGCATGGAGGCATTGTGTTTTTCAAATGATGAAGAACATTTCTATGTTCGAAAACATGTTCTTGATTTGATATTTTCCTACTTTGGGGCTTAAAATTATACTTTGTGGAGACGACTTAGAGTTTTATTTATTGTTTCTGCTAATGACATTTAGATGGCGCTTTCTAACCAACAATCTGTGACAGAAAGACACTATATCGAATAACAGGCAAGAATAAGAAGATAACAGTGTTAAAGCAACGCACATAAACTTTTCAGTTTAGTTAGAATGGTTTTCAATAATTTAATAGTATATTACAACAGAGTAACAGACCATACTTTCTCCACGGCCACAGAAAGTAGGAATTGAATATAGTAAAATGAAATTTCAAAAAACGAAGCTTACCTTTGTTCAAGCAAATTCAAAACTAAATAAATAGCACGTCGCCTAGAACTGTCAAAGATGAAATTCATGGCTATCTAGGATGCGGACTTGATATTTAGCTAGGTGTTACACTAGAGTAAAAATGAAATACGTATGAAATACGTATGAAATACGTATGAAATACGTATGACATACATAAGAGACAAGTGTTTCAGAATTTTCTTTCAATCTCAAGAGCGAGAATGTTTCTTTTCTGTTATTATAGTTAAGTGGTTTATTATTTATCATTATTTATTATTTTTATATATATTTCAGACAAATAATTTACCAGCTGTTTTGTGTTTACTTTTGCGGAAAGATTTATATCAAAAATGGAAATTCGACAGCATAACAGCAACCAATTAATTTTCCCCGAAAGTTTCCAACTTTGGAAATGGTAGGTAATCCATCTATTTTAGTTAATATAAGTTTTTGTATTAGCAAAATACTGGGATACAACTCAAAGTTTGCGGATTGAAGGCCTGAGTAAACAGAAATCTAATACGTGTGAATTTTCTACCGATATGTATGTTTACTCCAATAATGATTTTCGACGAAATTTTATTTTGGTATATGTTGAAAGGATCCATATTAGGAACGTCAATAAAATAGCGAATATCAGTGGCCCACACCTCCAGCTAGCAGATCCCCAAAAGAAAGCTACAAATCTTAGGAAATTTTAAAATCTTTCGTTGTGCAATAAATATGTCACACTCATACATTTTTAACCTTTAAGTTCAATAATTTTTCCGCATAACAATTTTAATATAAGTTCAATACTCTCATCTGTCATCTATTAGCAGTGTCCCCAACTTCTTAATGCTGCCAACTTTATAGTGTTGTCAAAGGAACAAAAGATCCCTAAAGAGTTAATTTAGCTTCACTCCAGTACATAAACTGTTCATAAAACTTCATTACAGACCGTTTCGAATTTTATCATTGCTGCCATTGTCGTAGGTCAACGTTCAAGATCTCCGTGAATCCCACAAAAATCCCCTTTTATGTAAACGGGTATTTCGAAAGATGAGAAGCGGTCGTAATATTTTCACGTCCGTATCATCAATCTGGATGTTGCGGATGCGTTCTGACTTGTTAACACATATAACGAGGCCGGAAACTCAGCAGACGCTTGCAAAACTTGAAAATCACACGTACTTAGAAAATTTCTGAATTTCCAACGTATTTTATAGATAATTTCGAGGGTAGTTTGAGAGATTATTTACGTATCATTTTCAGAGTGGTCACTCCAAAGGATCTTCACACTTGTTTTATTAATGTTAGTTAATAAAATGCTACAGGGTATTGTTCTTACTACCTTTGCAACCATTTTTTTACTAAATATATATATATATATATATATATATATATATATATATATATATATATATATATATATATATATATATATATATATATATATATATATATATATATATATATATATATGTTCTGCTTTAGGTTTCCACGGGCATTATATGAATAGCTGGGCTTCCGGGATCTGCTCCGTGTTGTCACTGGTTGATTCTCAATAGAATCGTTCAACTGACGACGTTTCCGGAAGCCCAGCTATTCATATAATGCCCGTGGAAACCTAAAGCAGAACATAACTCTACTCTACGGGGAGGAGATCACAAATAGAAAGCCCAGCGCACCCCCGCCAACAAACAGACCTGTGTGCAGTAGACCGGAAAACGAAGAGAGTACATAAACCTTCGACAACGCTAAGAGAAGTCAGTTTAACTAGAAGCTAAGACCTGAAGATGGCACATGAGATTGTGCCGAAACGTCGTCAGTTGAACGATTCTATTGAGAATCAACCAGTGACAACACGGAGCAGATCCCGGAAGCCCAGCTATTCATATAATGCCCGTGGAAACCTAAAGCAGAACATAACTCTACTCTACGGGGAGGAGATCACAAATAGAAAGCCCAGCGCACCCCCGCCAACAAACAGACCTGTGTGCAGTAGACCGGAAAACGAAGAGAGTACATAAACCTTCGACAACGCTAAGAGAAGTCAGTTTAACTAGAAGCTAAGACCTGAAGATGGCACATGAGATTGTGCCGAAACGTCGTCAGTTGAACGTTTCTATTGAGAATCAACCAGTGACAACACGGAGCAGATCCCGGAAGCCCAGCTATTCATATAATGCCCGTGGAAACCTAAAGCAGAACATAACTCTACTCTACGGGGAGGAGATCACAAATAGAAAGCCCAGCGCACCCCCGCCAACAAACAGACCTGTGTGCAGTAGACCGGAAAACGAAGAGAGTACATAAACCTTCGACAACGCTAAGAGAAGTCAGTTTAACTAGAAGCTAAGACCTGAAGATGGCACATGAGATTGTGCCGAAACGTCGTCAGTTGAACGATTCTATTGAGAATCAACCAGTGACAACACGGAGCAGATCCCGGAAGCCCAGCTATTCATATATATATATGTATATATATATAATATCTATCAACTTTTATACGAAATTTTTAATTTCTTACTTTGATCGAACGATTGCGCGCCAAATCTTCAATCGATCTAGTCGCCAACATGCGTCGAAGGGTTCTAATTGGTCGGCACACCTACCCGAGAAAGAATGGACAGTATTATCATCGGCTTCTGATCCTCAAGCGTAAAATATCTAGTTTTAGTGTAGTTATTGTCATTGTTTTGATTAAAATTCAAAATTATCTTGAATAATAGTGAATACTCAAAAAATACCAAACAAAAATATCAATTTTTGTATAATATCCACGCACTGAATCATTCCGACTGAAATAAATGGCTTCAATATCTATCGAATATTTATCGACAATGTACCCATATAATACCGTATATCGTGAAAATATACAACATTCGTGTTGTCTAGCGAGGTCTGGTTTATCTGACCGGAAGTAAAGGTATGAATGTCAGTGCTCGGACCGGGGAAATTGGAGTCTTCTGAATTTGATTTATGTCTAACCGAACTATCTACGGAACACTGTTCGATGCAACTTCCAAACTGGCTAATTAATTTGGCAGAGTTCGCCCATAAATGCATTCATTTGAAATTCGTTGTGATGCAAATATATCGCGGAATAATGAATCCGTTGTTTGGAGGTAATAGACAATGTAGGGTCTAACTGGTTGTTTGGGATTTCCGGTGATTTCGTGATCCTTTACAAATAGGATATTTGATATTTGTTTTTCTTCGAGTATGCTAGTTAAGAAGACGTGAGTGTTCATGGAAGTATCATGGAGAGGAATAGAATATAAACTTGACTGGAATGTCTTCCAGTTATTTAACAAAAATTGTCATAAATCACCGTACAGTATTTTTATGGCTATTTGTCGTCTGGAGTTTTTATGATCGGCGTTTAAGTTTAAAGGGTAAATCCATTAATGGTTTTATCAGTGTCTTCAGATTATTCAATTGAGTTTGGAAAAACTATACTAATAAAGCATAAAATAGAGCTTTATACATTGATTAATTTATAAAAGAACATTTTTAAAATTTTACTTCAAAGACGTGACGCTGATATACTCGAGCAATCTTAGATAAATTTTTTCTCGAGTGTTCTAAACGATTTCGTTGAAAATTTCTAAATGAAAGCTTCCAATTTACAAAGTGCACTGATAAATGCTCTTAAGTATTTCACAAAGAGATGAAAAAGCTATGAATACGCATTTCATCTTGAACAAACTATGGTGAAAATTTCGATCTCAATAACACAGCCTGAATTCACTTTGACTTGAAAAAGCCTATTCAACGTTTTGAAAAGTGTGCTAACCACGGTAGCTCCTATTTTCCTCTTGCCTCTAGAGACAGTCGAGACTCTTCTTCTGATTGGCCGGCTATTGATCGAGATAGGGTGCGAACAAACTTCATTCAGCTAAATTTCATATTCATTGAAAATAAAACTCTCGATATCGGATGATAGAGCTGCTCTCACGAGTCTTTTCATCGTAATAGGGTATATTTTCTTGCGGAAAGAATCGGGCGTGGTCTCAAAGGAAATAGATTAAATTTCATCATTTTCATAAAATTAGCATTTATTTCTACACTGTTGAAAATTAATTAGTGATACAAAGAAAACATAAAAATATAAAATTCAATCTTTATATCATCAAATATTTCGGTACGAATTCGCTAAAAAACTATAGGTATTCTTTTCTTACAAATTATTTTCTTTCAAATTTTTTTATTTTATTTTTAATAGAAATTTCAATCATTTGAATTTTTTTCTAGCAAGTTTCTTTGGCTTTTTTTTATTTAATTTTTTTTATTATGTTATTTGTTTTTCTTAAAATTGCGGAGTAATTTCAACAAGATTTCCAAGAGATATTTTTTTACTTTTTGTTTAACTGGTTTTTTCCCCATTAATTTCTAATTTCTTTTTGACTATTAAGGTTTTTTTTTAATATTTTTTTTTATACACAATTTTTGTGACTACCTAGGTAAACAATTTTTTTTTAACTTTTTTATATCTTCAAAGGACTATGCTTCTAACTTATGGAAAATAAAAGACCACTCAAATGCGGATATTTTGATACCAACAGATTCATCTTGAAAAATAGAACATTTCATAACATTGTGCCAATGTTGTGAGTTGTATAATTAAGTCACAATTAATGATTTTATTTTTAAAATCGCTTACGGAAAATTGTATGAGTAAGAGAGAGACTAAATAAATGAAGATCTATTATTAGAGATAAATAACTAACACCAGACAGGGTTGAACTGACCTAATGCACAATATACAACATGACAACCTATTTTAGCAGTTCATTTTTATATATTTTTTTTTTGTATCCTTTTGAAGTGTATTTGTTGGCATCGGTGAACCCTTAAAAAGTTAGGATAGGGATTAGGGATACGGAAACCATTTTTTTATATGATAGATGTTAAATATATGTTAACTGTTAATACAAAAATGCTTGTGAAATATGTGTAGGTAATGAACCCGACGTTAAGGGAGATACTTAAACATAATGTATGGTTCTTAATGTATCCCCTTTTACGCAATCCACAGGCAGCGCCTGAGGACCTCATTACCTTCTATCCGCGAAGCCGTTTTTTTACTTTATTAAATTTTTTTGGTAGCCGAAGCCGATTTTTGTGTTATAAGTATTTTGATGGCACTGTTAACTGAAATCTAATTTGCATCATTACATTTCTTCATTATTAGGTTCAGTTCGATCAGCAGCGTCAAGTACAGTATTCAGTAATCTGGATGATGGATATCTAACATTAGGTTGATGTCTATCATATCCTAAATACCAGATCACGCTAGCTACATGTGCCCAACATCCAAGTGTTCGTGCAAGTACAGTAATAGCCAACAATATGTCGATTCTCTTCGTTAAGTTCGTTCTCTTCGTCATAACCTAATCGTAGAAGAAATGCTATCCACAATTGATATTTAGTAGCTTGTCTAAATCTGGAATAGACTCGAGCTCTCAAGAAACCTGGTTCTTGCAGAAGAGCCTGAAAAGAGAACTCGTCGGCCTGTTATCTTTGTGAATGATCTTGGATATAACTACTTGCGAGACCTACCTGATATATACCTACAGTTAAATCGCTTACTTCTTGCAGTGACATAATTGGAAATTCGGGTATTTGCAGTTCATTCACATTAATCCAGGCAGCATTATTCACCCGCTGAAGGTGGAAACGTTCAACTTCCACTCGAGTTTTTACTACATTCTCATATGTTGCTAATTCGTTCAGTTGCAGTTGCGGCCTGCATATGTATAGCAGGAAAGTACCGATTAATTATTGCACATCCAATACGAAAAAATGAAGCTAAATTCGGTACATGTTGAATAGGTATTGGTCCTCTAAAAATCTTAAACACTGTTTTTAAATGACCATTGCGGCTTTCAACAATCCACCTCGTTTTTGTTAGAAGCCGTGCTCTGTTAGCATCGACCGTTGAAAGCTGCCTGTAACCTCGGCCTATTGTGGGTGGAATTTAACATTCTAAACCTAGATTATCAAGAAAATGTACTGCATCACGATAACCCCTATCAACAATTATAATATCGCCTGGTTGTAACCAAGTATTTAATTGGTCGGCATCTTGTCTTTCTTGATTAGCGAAGTTATGCTGCAATATTGAAGCATCGCTATACCGAGAATATATCCATCTGAAGCAACTACTAATATGGGTTTTAAAAGATGAGTCCGAGTCCGAGTTTTAGGATTTTCTTTTTTTTTTGTCAATTTATTTTTTTACATTTGCTTTAACAACCTGCTTGATACTCCACCAGGATTTTATCAGTATAAATATTTAACCTTTCTCTTATTAGTTGACTTCAAATCTTACAACGTATTAAACAGGGTATGTCTCTATAGTTTCCACACACGGATTGGTCGTCTTTTTTATACATTGGGAATATGAGAGGTATTGTAATTTTCTCCTTTATTTGCTTTATCATTTCGCTTATTTTCTCTCTCATTTATTTTCCTGCTTTGAGCAATTTTGAGGTTATAGCACTTGTTTTGGACATTTTTCATGCTTTTTATTATTATGTTTCTTTCCTCATTGGCTCATTTATATTTAATCTGTCTTCTACTTGCTGAAACACCTAGTTCCTCATCAGACTCGTAGAACAGAGAGGTATATATAAGGTTTACGGGATAAACCGCGTTTGAAATTTCAAATCTGTTGACGTTTCCGCTTTATTATCATGACTAGTTGGCTCTGAGGTCTCCGTCTACCGAGTTCTAAAAATTTTATCTCTGAGAAGTAGCAAGATTCAAATTTCCAACACGTTACATACCATAAACAAATATTTTGGCAGTCATAAAGAACATACAATTTTTTCAATTCAATCACAATTTTTTCCACTCGACCAATTCCACTGTGAGTTGCTTAGGTCTCTACCGACCGATTCGTTAATTCGCTTCATTTGTATGCTCCGATCTAATTTTCCAATTAGGCAGATAGGCCCAAGATTAAACCGCATTACTCGATTCATTTACGAAAAGCCGATTTACAAAATTCCAAATGGATTTCCAATGCTACGGTACAGAGAATAATCGCTCTGCACCGATTTATTCCTGATGCATTATTATTGGATGTTTTGAAATATTTCGAATGTTTAAAATAGGCAAAAATGATTGGTCAGTAACATTCCTCTTTGATCCAATCCCCAGATTCTCACAGTGTGGGAGGCCTGGAAAGGACACATCTTATAAAACAATGTTTGAGGGGTTATCTATAGGATAAAACCTGCAGATTCGGGAATCGTGTAGTGCATGCCTGCAAAAAAGATGGCTACAGGGTACTTTTTATAATAAAATAATGTAATAATGAATAAAGAAGTATGAAGTCATTTTATATATTGTAACGGTTAACTAAATTGACCAGAAAAAGAGAATACAAAATTTAATATTCAATACGAAGAGTAAAAAAGAAACAGATAATTTATTAATACTAATAAAATAACTATTTATTATACTTTAAGTAATCACAGGACAGAATGTGATTTAATAAATAATGTTTGAAACTAATTTTAACATAGTAATTGTAAAAGAAACTCTAAAATTTCATGTGTTAAATTTTAACATGGCAATCCCATAAGAGATTTTCATAAACATATTTAGGGTATTTACAAATAATCTAGCAAATAACTGAATAGAAAAATTTAAAATAATATAATCTCAGATAAGTCTGCGATCACAATAACAATGAGAACATTATCATATTGCAGTTTGCAGAAAAAGAAATTTTAACCTTAACCTCAAATTTCAATATCTTGATACATCAATATAATCAATTCAAATTCAAGAGAAATGGTATAAATCGGGAAAATAGAGTGTTGGAACTTCTAAAATTGAAGAAATACAGTAAAAAAGGCAATAATAATAAAAAGTCTTTGTATAAAGTTAATATAAGTATGAATTGTACAAAAATTACATCCAAATTATTCTTTTTGTCTCTAGAATAATTTGGTGCTAATTAAAAATTGTATAAAAATTAATAATTTTTGAATTTTGTAAAAATTTAAGTTAAAAAACTGTCAAATTCCAATTTAGTAAGCTATGACTTGGGCTTTTATAAAAAATATTTCTCTCTGTCAAGCGAGGCTTTTTGGAAAGCTTATGCCTAAAATTATTCTACAAAACTCACCTCTAGGCTTCATTTATCAGTTTTGGTGGAATATGTAAAAATGCAGGGTTGTCAAATTTGGAAATTAGAACAAACTGTTTTAAATCCATTTGTTTATATTTTGCCGAAATAAATTTTTTTATATAATAAATACTTTTGTTTCAGATTCCATGCAATCGTTATGCAAGAATCACTTTCTGCAAAACCTCTATAGGAAGATAGATGGCGCACTTCTTTGGTCGCAAAACGAGAGAAATTTGGACTGCATCATAACTTTTCAAACTCATTCAATTCTTCAAAGGTTTATGCTTCGTTTCGACTTTCTTCAATTAGACTGTAATGACCATTTATATATTTATGATGGTGCTCATGCTGTAGGAACCTATAAGGTGAGGAAAACATTTATTTTTCGTGCTTAATTGTTTGAGAAAATTTAGATAGGCAAACATACAAGCATTAATTCGTATGTTAATTGATTCTTTATAACAGATTAACGAAGATATTTGATCAAGAATTAACTTCTACATTTTTTGTTACAGTTTGATTTGTCTTGCAAGAACACGAAACAAAATCTTGGGGCCATGTTTACTCGTACTAATTACGTTACACTCAAGTACGTGACTGATGCTTGGGGCACCGATTCCAATGGATTTAAGCTCATTATTACAGCTGTAAAAGATCCTAGTAAGTATCTCATAAAGTTCATTAAATTATTTGTTAGGAATTAATATTTCGTCTAAGAAAATGAACATATCGAATCTATATGGTTCCTATTCTTGGATGCTTTTTACACATCTCACAAATCTCACCCTAGACATTCAAATTTTGTGTCAAATCGAATTGATATCGTAATTTAAAAATTTGGTGGTCGCGCGATAATAAGACGCTTTCGCCAAATTTTTAAAAATTAATATCGCTGAACTTGATACCTCATGTGGCTTTGCTAGGGTATTCATTTTCACCCTGTAGATGATTTTAAAGTTATATCATGACATGAATGTAGGTTAACAAATTTGTAGAATTAAAGATTATGTATCCAAGCAGAATTATTGTCACGACTATATTTTAAAGAGAAGCCGGTGACCCATTGGATAAATCCTAAAATTAATTTTGCAGTAGAAACTTTTTTCGTTTTTATTAAAAGCAATTTAAATTGCAAAATCGCAATTTTGTTCGGTGGAAATAACAACGAAAAGAAACACAGAAATCTTATTCACTCTAATACGACATGCCGTTAGAAATAAGAATAAATGAGAAGCAAAACAATTTCGTTATCAAAATAAAGTGGATGACTTAAAAGTGATACAGGGTTTGTAGAATAAAGAAACCAAACAAAGGCACAATGGGATGTTTTCTAAGGCAACAATAATATTTAGACATTTATTGATGAAACTGAGTAAAGAGAACGTTAAGTTTCTTCCATAAATTGATAACATGTAATTTATACAGGGTGTTAATGAATACGTGTTACAGATTTTTAGTAGAACATGCAAAAATAAATTGAAAAGTTCCTATAAACATGTGTCTTTGGAGCTTTGGTTTCTAAGCTAGAGCTCTTTGAAGATGGCGTCTTCAGGTCAATTTTTCTCAAATATCTTCAGAAGGCCACATTAAAAAAAATGAAACCTGGCATGACGATTTTCCTGGTGTTAATTATTTTCTTACACGATCATAAGCGTCTCATTTCGGATATTTTCAGTCTTATTTTTTTTTATGTCAAGTTTCTTTGATCGACTTTGGCGACTTGTAGATATGCCGACAAGTTCCTTTGTCGGTATTGGTGGCTTGTATAAAGCGGGATCATTTTCTTCTTCAATTGAAAATGGATAAGCTGTAATGTAGAATTTGAAGTAGGCTCTGGAATTTTATGAATGTTTACCTGTCAAACCAAATTTTGCATGTTCTACATGCTATGTAACACGTATTCAATATCACCCTGTAAGGAGAAGTAAATCCGTTTGCCAGAGAAAGATGGTTTACAATTTAGTATTTTAAATTATTAAAATTATTTTATGTAAAAACTGGCATACCACGTAAAAATCGCTCGAAAATCAAAGTCATGTCGACTGTTTCATTTGACTATCGTGGTGTTGTCTATAGTAGGAATTCCTTTTGAAAGGGCAAATATTTAAGAAATAATTATCTGACAATTCTATGGCGTTTAAGAAACAATCTTCTTGGATTTTACATCACTATAATAACCATATTCGGTAGATATGGCCCCGTGTGACTTTTTCTTGTTCCCCAAACTCAAATTGTTATAAATATATCGCTCCTATTTATAAATTTGGGTAATTAAACCAATATTTTGTGTTATGTTAAATAATTTTTTAGAAAAATTTGTTAAAACAAGCATTTTTTCTTTTCTAGAGCACGCTTGTACGGAATATCGATGCAACCTACGTGAATTTTGTATAGCTACTGAACTTGTATGTGATGGAATCAACCATTGTGCTGATGGTTCAGACGAAACGTCCACTAACTTATGTCAAAGTAAGTATAAACTAACGCTTTTCAATTATTCATTACGAAAACTTCACTAGCACTCCAGAGTATTATTTTAAAGCAAAACTGAACTTCCCGACACTTTATCAAATCGCATAAAATATTCAAATGTGTATTTTTCTTTTACAGATAACGAATCAGGAACTATTTTGGGATTAGAAGTGACGTGGTTTGTTGTCGTCGTCGTTAGTACCCTGTTGGTCCTTTTGGTCCTGATTGTCGCCGTCTCTGTCTGCATCTGCAGGATGGGATGGCCCAATTCATCCTCCGGGAACGGGACCGTGCAGCAACAGAATGCTTCCTATTCACGTAAGTTTGCTTCCTTAATATTAATTATTACTTAATTCATTCATAATTCATTATGAAGATATGAACGCAGATGTTGTCTAAAATTGTCTAGAATTGTCTGAAAGTGACCAAAATTGTCTGAAAGCGTCTAAAATTGTCTGAAAGTGTCTAAAATTGTCTGAAAGTGTCTAAAATTGTCAGAAATTATCTAAAAATTGTCTAGAATTGTCTGAAATTTCCTAAAAGTGTCTAAAATTGTCTGAAATTGTCTGCAAGTGTGTAAAATTGTCTATAATTGTCTTACAAGTGCGGCAAAAAGAACAACTCGATCCGCATGTCAGGGGTCACCCATCCACAGTCTAACTGCGGTCAGTACTTCTTAACTATTACATCATTACTCACAATCCTGATGACTATGGCATCTTTGTATTGATTTGTGATCATTTCCATTTTATTTTGGAGTCGCAAAACCGAGTATATATTGAAACAAAGTAAATACAAATTAAATTTACTAAATCTCCCTAATTTTCACAGATTTTAAATACCTTACTTCAATAGAATTAAATTATTTAATTAAATTAATTATTTCTTTTCCGGCGGAAAACGTAAAATCTGTTTGTCAGTCATTCTACAGTTTCTATTAGCAATTCAAACTAATTTTTCCTGTTTCCGAGTCCATTTGTGTGAGAGAATGGAATGACTCGGGCGTCGGTCTGGGCGTCGTAACGCCCGTTCGGGAAATGGAAAACTCTTTTGCTTGTTTCACTTTATATTTTGTTCCTAGCCGTTAATGGAGCTTCTCGAATGGAACGGAACACCGTTGATGTTCGATTTTCAATTGAAAAGATTTATAGACGAATACTGTTTAACGTTGTTTTTGATTCTCGTTTAGAAAAGCCCATGGGAATTGATTGAGTCGCTCTAAACTTCATTTGGGTGTCAGTTTTGTTAATTTACTGCGGATCCTTTCGTCTTTTTGTCCCTGTTGCATATTATATGGGCCTGTCTGAGGTGCATACAGAATATAAATGTTCCAAACGACATTATTTACCTAATTTGATGTTTTTGTTTCAGTTCAACAGATGTACGGATCCAACGGTGCCATGAAGCCCAGTTCGGGTAGCATGACGACTTTGACCGTCACCACTACCGGTCCCGGAAGCATTCACCAGCAGCCGGGAAACTGGTGCCACCCTGTGGGCCCACTCGGGTTCCGCCTCAGCACGCCGGTCCGGGCCCGCCTTTACTGCCAGGCAAAGTGAGACTCGCGCCCGCCAATGGTGGCGGTGCCGACACAGATCACGTGTCTCAGAGCCAGAAGGACGAGTGGTTCGTCTAGCAGTGGGTGAGCAATTTTTTTCTTCTTCCGTAGTTTTAGTAGAACCGAAACACTATGAAAATACCACACCGCGTCATAGACCCAGTTGCTCCTCCTCTTAGCAACGGCGTAGCTTCCTTAACAACTGCACGTTTTCCGACATGCATAGGCGGGAGCATTCATTCTCATTTGTATTGTTGACAAGAAATTGCCATGTTTAGGTATATTTGTGGACTTAAAAAAAGCATTTGACACGGTCAGCCACGAACAGCTTCTAGACGTATTAAATGCTATAGGATTCCGAGGACCTCAACACAACTTGATGACAAGTTACCTCGGAAATCGACAATAAATACTAAAAATAAATAATAGGCTCAGCATTAAAAAAACTATTAGTTATGGAGTTCCCCAAGGTACCATACTGGGGCCGTTACTCTTCAACTTGTACCGATATGACATCCTCACAGGAAGTTTAAAGGGAGACATAATGAGTTTTGCTGATGATACGGTAGTATTGTATTCTGCCAAAACATGGAAAACCTTAAAAAACGTCGCTGAAGAAGACTTCTGAAGTGGTTTGAAGGGAGACTTTTAACCATCAACCTAAGCAAAACTTATTATTTCCCCTTTACCTCCTATCCCACTTATTTACTTGTTTGTAGATTTCGTATAATAATGAATATATTGACTGTCACCTTAGATGGGATGTCCATGTTGACTATTTATAAAAAAACTTCGGTGCGTGGCATATAAGCTTAGATATAATTATTCCATATTTTTTGAGAAACAATTGCGAATGTTCTACCAAGCACTTTTTGAAAGTCATCTTAATTATGGCATCGTTGCATGGAGTGTAGCGGACTATATTCACATCAAATGTCTAGAACAAATACAAAAATTAGTCCTAAAGTCAATTTATAAAAAATCAAGAACTTACCCCAGTGACGAGCTGCATAAAAACCTATCCTTACTAGATATTCGACGAATTAAATATAACAAACCATAGTTATGATATACACAATATAAGACAGTACGAGCCCATAAAAATATTCTCCAATGGTCTTATCTGTACCTGGACCCGAAACTTTACAATTTAGTTCCAGAAGAGCTCAAAAGTTTATTCTCCTCCAACCCTTTTAAGAAAAAGGTAAAATATTGAATACTAAATATTCCGAGAATTCAAATCCATAAGTACGTCCATACTAAGAATACCTATTACACCTTCGAATAGTGGTATGAATTTTGCAAAAAAAACCAGGTTGTACTCTTTGTTGTAAATGTTATCAGTTTCAAAAATGTTTTTTTAAACTTTTTAATTATTTAGTTAGTAGGTACTTTTTTATATTTCATTAGTTAAGTATTTATCTATACCCACGCACAGGCTTGCCCTTCTGTAAGTTCTGTGGGTTTTCATTTTACTCAATTGTTTTGTCATGATTGTAATCATTATTGTATTATTATTATTATTGAGTAAATATATACATATACATTCACTTGTGAGTATTATTAGAATTTTTAGTACCCAGTACAATAGTAATGTCAGGCTATTATTCATATAAAAACAAATAAAAACTAAATTTCAGTAAATACAAAATATTGAATATTTTAAAATATAAGCAGTTTTATTTTTGTGTACCACACAACACGCCACTGGGCTCAAGTAGGCGGAGACCAAGAACGGTGACAGCTATGACGCAGTGTGATATTCTCCTCGTGTCTTGTTTCTACATATCAGTTATATAATCATTTGGTGAGCGTACAATGCCTATATTAATTTTACGTCTTCTGGATATTTTCAGCACATAAAAACCGAAAATTTTACATTGTCACTCGTGTTTTTATTTATTATTTAATATACACGTGCACTGTTTAATTTTGAGCTTTTTTTAACAAAAAAGATTCCGGTGAGATTTCGACGTTTTCCGGGTTTTTAGGTAAATAATTATCCTTGCAAATCTTTTTTATATTAAAAACATTATATTGTCCGAACTTTAAGCCAAATCAAATTAAAAATTTCTTGATTTAATAAAGCAATTTTGCTCTAGAATTTTTTCGTAATAAAACAGTATTTTCTCTCTGTAGTTCTTAGTGGTTTGTTATTTTAAATGTTAAATTATCACTTGTTAAATCTGTCTTAATTAAGTGCAACTACCCAAATAAATTTATAGATCGTAAACTTAACCGAGATAGGTATTAAAAATAAAGAAGAAAATTTAAATCGCCCAATACCTACTTCATTCATTCATTCAAAATTATTGGAAATAATTAGGATTGGCAATAAATTTAATTTAAGAACAGTTTTTCATTCAGATAATACATTCAAATCTTTAATAGTGAATTTAATGAAATTCAAAATACAAAAAAAAATATGTTTACAAAATTCCATGCGAATGTAGTAAATTTTATATAGGAGAAACATCTAGACATAAGATTTAATGAACACCAATCATACATTAAAAATAAACAATTCGAAAAATGAAAAACAAGCTTGGGTTATTAAAAGAAACTAATAATTATAACCGCAAAGTTAAAGAAGCGGCACTGATATTCTTAAATAATAATGAATGTGTTTCTAATTGCTCGATCGATATTTCAAAAATTTGGATGCCTATTTTACAAAAAGAGTTAATTGCAAAAAGGATATCCTCATATCATAAGTTTTTCTCTGGGTTTTTTCTTATGATAATATTATTATGAAATCTTCATTTATGACGAACTATAAACCCTCTTATAATGTGCAAATGCCGCTATCTTTTTAAAATAGTTCCTAAAAACATCTCAAAAAATATGTTCGCAACATATTTGGACATCTTCAATTCTAATTGTCCAGTGATCTGTTTCTATAGTAAATTATTATTAGTATATCTTTTGTTATGTCAATTTTTAAAAGTTGATGTCGAACTTAAATTAAAAAACATTTTTCTCCTCATGTATTTTAAATTACTTAAAATGTGCGATATTCTTTATATAATAACCTCATTATAACACTGATTTTGACCAGTAGAAACCCCTGTTTTCTATTATAAATCTGACTTTGCACTAATAGAAATTTCTAGGTTGTAATCAAGTAGGTTGATGGTAGATATTACATTGACAGTTCTGTGAAAGCTAATGTCAAATTTATTCTTGATGTGTCAAATGTATCAAATAAATTAATAGTTTTTCGGTTAAAGTACTTTATATTTTGTCATAGAGAAAATAGCGTACTATTTTACTTTAAAAAGTTGTTATAATATCTAAAAAGAAGAATATTTAAAGTGCTAATATTATTTTTTCTCCATCTACAAGCTTTTTATAGAAATCTAATGTAAAGTTGGGTTATAATTTTAATTTCTACTTAAAAAAATTCTACAGTTTAGAAGGATATAATTAAAATATTTTTCAGTACTTTCCATTATTTTATTTCCCAGAGGACAAAATGAGTATGAAGTTTTGCATTAAAACAAAAGTTACAATTCAGCAGTAACCGAATAATGAATATTTATTATTCGGTTGTTATAATACAATTTCAAAACTTTATTATGAGTTTCGTTTTCGCATCAGTATAATATGCATAAAAATGCGTGGTTGCTGCGAGTGTATTGTAAAATTCTCTTGCACGAGGATAAATATAGAACCAATAACATTTGATATAGCTAAAATTAATTGTCAAAGAAAATAGACTGCAAGTAATTATTTTCATATTCTGCGGATTCCAAATCAAAGGGGTAATTTTTCATCAAGGGGATGTAAGGGGTAACTTAATTGTTAGGGGTGCGATTTGAATGGATAGATAGAGTGTAGATTTAATAAGAAAATAAAAATCATTCGCAGATACCTTGCCAGAAGGGCCGCAGCATCGTTATTAGTCTTGGTATTTTTCTTAATAGTTTCTAATGACAAAAAGCATTGCCCATTACTGTTACTATATAAACCTACTTTTAAAAATTGATTTCAAATACCAAGATGTGTTATAACAACGATACTATGTCAACGAGCGATATTTTTCATAGTATATTTAAGCCCATTTTATCCTTAATCCATTGGCTGACTATAAATCCCAGTTTATTAAAAATTTGACGGTGATTTTCTTTTGTTTCAGAGGCGACCGGGTCGAAGCCTGCAGGGTGAGTCGAACGCAGAACCCATCGTTCGACCAATAGCACTTTTTCCTACTACATCGACAATCCACGCTTACATCCCTTATCGGCGTGTGATTGGATTATTAAGTGTAAGGACAATATTCTTCATTAATATAAGTTTAAACCAGTGCAATTTTAAGTATCTTCCTTAAAAAAAAGTAAAACGAGAGACTAAGTCACTGCATTCTTTATAGTTATGTGTTGTAGCTTCATTGTCATTAGCGACGTTCATATGAAGGTGTTGCTTGGTAAAAACAAGATATTAATAGAGATTTTAAGGTTGAATCGCAAATCAACAAGTTGGTCTTAATATTACAGTTACATGTTAGAGTCGCATTTAATGATACCGCCATCTAACGATGTTAGTAATCGATGCATACAAGTATCAATTATAGATCGCGATACATATATTTGTCACTCGGAGATGTTAGTGTAAGAATTGGGTATATAGCCCATTCATTGTAATATCTTACCTTGAAATTGTCGACCAGATTCCCTATATGCTTTCGCCGCCATCTTGAAAAAGGGCAAAAATTTGTTTTTCCGCGCAAGAGGTTTATTGCTGTCTTTTGTTCTTCAAACGCAAAGGTAATTGTTTAATCTGCAAAAATGACGAAAATCTTGGAAAAAAATACTCCAAATATGTGTAATAGTTATTTACGTGTCAAGCTCGGAAAGTGATACTTTACTGTAAATACACTTTCCGAGTGTGGCGCGTACAATATTTTTGTGCAGCCATCAATAATTTGACAATAATATCTTTACGGTTCACAAACTTGTAATAATACACAAAGTGCATCAAAACGTCAAAAACATCTACTGACAGATGGCTACGGTATTGTCATGGCAACTGTGATATTTAACATACCCATCTCATAAAAGATCGGGAAAATAGGTATTTTGCCGAGCAGTTATGTCACTTTGCCGAGCAGTTATGTCAATTTTCCGAGCTAGACCGGCAATGACGCACTTTCCGAGCTAAAAAATGATCGGAAAAACGCATTTTCTAAAGTGGTGGTACAAAATAATAACTTAAATAAAATAATCCGACGGAGGAAATTCTTTTTTCCAAAACGAAAAATGTACAATCTTTTCAACTATTGTATGTAATTCTACAACAAAAAAATGGAGTAAAATAATTTATAGAAAATATAGTCCGATTGAAAAATTGAAAGATCCTCTTTTCGGACTACAGATAAAATAATAATTAATCCAGAAAATTATTAAAAGCAAATCCGGATCTAGGAAATTTATCAGGCGGGGCAAGTCAGCTCCATGACGCCCCTTTTTTTATGGCACTATGAAATTATAAAAGATCATATTTCAATCCCATTTGGCCGCCCGGGGCAATTGCCCCTTTCCTCAATCCGGCACTGATTAAAAGTCTAACTGATAAATCTGTAAGAACGAAGCAACTTTTTTGTAGCGCTTAAAAAAAGCAACAAAAAACAACGATAAACCCATTGCGTAAAATGACGGAGAACCGAGTTATTTCGGAAAAACAAAATTCTGCTCTTTTCAAGATGGCGGCGAAAGCATATAGAGAATCTGGTCGACAAATTCAAGGTAAGCTGTTATAAAAATCCAGCCAGTTTGCTTCATTTCCGTTTATCGGACTTATTTTTGTATAGAATGACTAGATTAATAACAAAGTTCGTTTTGGTGAAATAATTCGCGATCACGTGTTTGCTGATAGGGCCCTTTAAATTCCGCATATTGTTATTCCGGGAAACGACAAAAAAATTTACTAATTGGTGGATTTTTGGAAAACTAAAATTTTTTCTGTAATATTTGATACCAGTACAGCGGAATATAACCATCACATTTTGGCTAAAGAATCTGTTAACTTACAGATACGAGAAACAGTTTAAGATGTGCCTGAGCAATTGGGCAGGATTTTGAAAACCAAGCAGCATCTTCACATACACTCCATTTTCTCCTTCCTTAAAACTCATTCTTATTAAATGGTCTACCCTCTAATCGATATAATATATTTTAAAGACTCAACCAATTTTAGGTCTTAGGATAAATTGAGACATTTTGTGAGAGACAATATGTACTTTTATCACTACTATCTAGTATATCTGAAATTACCCTTATCAATGTGAACATGTAGTCTAACCTAGCTAATAAAATTAGTAAATTTTTGTTTTCGATTTTTTGGCGAGCTCGACGAGAAAATTTTTGTAAAAATTTTTTATTTATTTTTTTTTTCGTTTTTAAATTCGGGTCGCGATTGTAAAGTCACACAGCTCAGTACTGCCGAAGCAAGTTAATATATAGCGGATGTTGTATTAAAGCACATTGAATGTATAAATGAGAAAAATTGGTCACATTTCGACCTATAATTTTTTTATACTTTTATTAAAACCTAAACTATTATATTTTTCTCTCAATATACCATTGAGTCCACTTAAATACTGGGTGATCCAGCTTACCCGACAAATTCTTGTAACTTGTTTAATAACGTATAAGAAAATATCCATATTCAGAATATTAATCTACTATACATATTTTTGACGCTTTAAATCCCCCACACTACTTTTAGAAATTGACATACAAGATTTGTGTTCAAATTTTAATCCCTTAGTCAGTTATCTATTTAAAACATTGGTGGAGGGACATTGCATTAGGAATATAGCCAACCCTTGTTTCTAAATTTGAATTACATCCATAAATAATCTGTCAACGTCTATCAAAAATGAATTCAAATGGTTCAAAGTAGACACCATTTCATAATATTTTTAAAACATCACATGTAATTCCAAGTAGCAAAAATAAAGTGGAGTCATATCCGGTAATCGCGTTGGCTACTTGTGCCAGTCCATGTAGCAAAGTAAACGGTAAACGACTGTTTACTAATAAAATGTTACGTCAAAATATGCAATTTCTAGCTATAAGAATGTAATTTAAAAAAATATTTACTAGTTAATCGACTTTTGCCGATATTTCTTTTGTTATTTAAGTGATGTCAAATCAGGTAACCGCGCAGGCAACAACCGTAATTCAAAAAAATTAAGGCGTCAAAATGTGTTTGTAGTAAATTTCTATAATCTTAATTTGGTATGCGCCATGTTAGCAAAAAAGAATTCTTATCTCAATTCAGTACAAAATGAAATTATCAGACAAAGGCATTAAGCATACAGAAAATACATTTTTGACCAAAAAGGCGCCATAATTTTGAAATAAAGTTATTATACATCTGTATATAAGTTTTCAAAAATTGGCATAATTTAGCCCATCTTATAAATATTTAATCTGCTTGTAATATAACAAACTATGATGAATTTGCGTATTGCTAATTGGAGAAATGCTTAGGAAAGTAAAGTATAATACGCACACAGCCCTTATAAAATAATAAAAAAAAAGATTGACACTGTAATGTATATCTTAGACGAGAATCACCTAAATTTGTATAGCACTACGAAGTCTTGAAAGACTATAATGTATGTAGGTTATTAAAAAAGTTAAATATATAGACATTTTTACGATAGCACTGGAATCTGATAGCATATCATCACCTACAGTAAAAAAATATTCTGGTTCTCAATTATTTAGATTCAATATGGCCACCTACAGCCTCAATGTGTAACTAGAAGTTAATCATGAAGAAGAGAGTGACAACTTGGTCAGAAACTTTGCAAACCTCGATGCAAATTGGTAATTTTTGCTTTGTGAAGTTGTCAAAACTTACCCACTTACCAACTTGCCCATAGATGCTTATTTCAACCATTTTAGTGTTCAAAATTGTATCTTAAATCCTTTAAGAATAAAAGTATTTCAAAATACTGCAAGAAGGTGACATATACTAATATTTTTAAACCAAAAATCAGAAAAAAATAAATTTCATTTTATAAACATTTCAGAAAACAATTATTCTTTAAGTGTACTCTCAATAGTATTCGAAAAACTTTGAAAAGAAGAGCGTTTGATATATTTAATTGATGTAATATAGATGACTCATATATTTAGAGAATTTTAGAATACTTTATCGATATTTAAAATATTTGATATTTGAATCAATTTTAGAGAAAGTATTTTAAATCCAAATACTGTATAATTTTTAGATGCTTTAAGGGCATTTAAAATACTTTTGGCTAAAGACTATTTGAAATACTCAAAGAACTGATTTATATAAATATCTATAACTATAACAATTTAAATAAATAATTTTTGAAAACCGTATTTTAAACACAGTAAAAGCTGTAGAATATTCATAGTATTTTAAATCGTGATCTAAGATTTGAAGTATTTTAAATTATTATTTTCACGAAACGTTACAATGTATTAACGTTTCGATGAATATTTTATTACATCGTAAGACTATTCTTGAATTAACAACAATAAAATTCCACTGCTTTCGTAAAATGTTGTACATGAGGTAAATGTATAGAAAAAATATAAATTTTGTTATACCCAAAGTTTTTTGCAACAAGTTTCAGTGAAAATTTCTTCAGCGTAGTATATAATTACGGTGTATTATTAATAGATAAATTCGGTGTTCAATGTTTTTAATGTTTTCTTCATCTTCCTTATAGAAATATAGTAAATGTATTGAAACATTCCATATACGCTGCATAGTACCTATTTTTGTGGGATTTTCGTAAAAATTAAATATTTTTTTATATCTAGAGTGCATGTTCGTTTAGCCTAAGATAGCCCTGTCATCTGTCACTTGGTTAAGATATAACATTTGCCATTCGTATCCTGTCATCTGTCATTTAGCGTATCGATGTTTAGACGGATGACAGTATGATAATGACAGGATGACATCACGGTAGGACGAACATAGACAACTGCTATTTACGTAAATGAAAGTTATCGGTATTTTTGGAATAAACAGGTAAATATTTTTAAATGTAGATAGTTTACTATTATAGGGTTTTCAGTTCAGGTATTTAGGGAGGATAATCGAGTGGATAGCTCTGTATAGCTTATCGGATAACCAGTCCAATATAATAATAATATACGCCCTATAATTCACCCCTTTACGAGTAATCTCCAGAAGCAGAGCTTGTGCTGATATTATTATTATTTGCCGCGGCGCTCCGGGGGACTTTCTTATAAGTGGACAATAGATTATTGTATAATACTTAAATTGCCAAATAATTTAAGATAAAACAAATAAACAGTATTTACATTCACTGAGATTTGTTCAAAGCTTAAGTAAAAAAAATACTCTAATGTTTTCTTACAATTTTTTACTGTAGTTATCTTGAGTACATTTATACTTATATCTATAGGATTTCTAGTCTGATCTAGAATGCTTATTGAAGTAAATAAATATAGAACAATGCTTATTTTGGTAAAAAAAATATTGCTTTTACACCAACTGGTGAGCAAGTCGTTTAAACATCCATATCAGGTATTTTTAAAGCAATAATAAACATATCATTATTTTTATAAAAGATACAATTTTTAATAAATACTCTGAAATACAAAATTTTTGGACAATGTGTACAGCAATATTTATATGTGTCAACTTTAATCTTCCAAACCAGGATAGTAAGTAAATAAATTATCGTTCTACCCTCGTATTGAGTTCTAACTAACAAATGACTGAGTCTCTATTCTAGTACATTGGAAGTATTTAAAGAAAAAGGGAAAATATCTATTCCACTTAAATGTGGCTATTTAAATAATACTCAAAAACTATTACTTAAATATTTACTAAAAAAAGTACTACAAATTGTTCTGGAAGATCTGAGTTGCTAAACAAATATTGAAGTACCCGGTACTGAAAACATATCTAATTAATAATTTTTTCAAAGATATTGATTTGCTCACAAGTTGCTAGGGAATTTTTATGTAAAACCATGTAAACTGGAAATGTTTTAGAAGGAAAAATAGACATAACCATTTTATGGGCTTATCATGTATTTATCACATATCATATAGATAATGCAGATTTGATGAGTTTCACTTTTACCGTAATATAGTTATTAGTATTAATCGACAAAAATGTTCGTGAAAATTAATAATAAAAATTTTTCAATTTATTTGAAAGAAAAATGATTAATCAGTGCACCACCAAACTGTACCTAGTACATACAGAGCGTAGACAAATTTACTTTCAACTTCTACAAAATTTTATTAATTGAGTCATCATTTAGCAATATTTCTTTCACTTTTTAACCACTATCCCGCGCTTTTTAACTAATAGAATGTGTCCATTGGCAACTGTTTGAGACAATTTTCCCGTGGATTCCTTTCCAAAACAAATTTTCTACCAATGAGGCTCCAATAATAGCTATTTCCTTGATCTAAGATCTCCGATATCGTTGAAGCCTGGGCCCAAAAAGTAAAATAGGTCGTTTAAAGGTGAAAGTAAAATTCTCTACGAATATTTGAAAATTTTTTGAGAGAATGTAAGAATGTTTTAAGGTGAAATGAATCAAATCTGTCAAAAACATAGCTTGGTGTTACAGATTGTCCAAGAGCTAAATATTTTTTACATTCACCCGTCATGAATTTTTAGGTTCGTTACATAACTAATATTGCTAGGAAATTCGTATAAAATAAGGAAACCATAAAAAAATCATTTTTATACTCAATAAATCCAAGTAAATATTAGTTGCATAATAATCCTTATATTTATAAAAAAAACTTTTTTAACACACTGTATTCAGTATGGAAATGATAGATATACAGGAGAGTTCAAAACTGTTGACCAAATGTTAGAAAAAATTTACGGTCCCTCTTAGCAAAATTATTTATTAAAATGTCCGTGTGTGTTCTAAATGGAGTACAGAAATGTTTATTTAATAAAAAGATTGATAAAATGTTGTCGTTTTATTCACCACCTAATACCCCAATTGTAAATCGTCATTAAAATCCTCCTTCAACAAAAAAGTCAATAAAAATCATATTTTATAAAGTTCGAAGAATCGTTAAAAAAGTTTTTTAGTAACTTCCAGGTATACTTTAATTACAATAAAAGCACAGATAGGAAGATAAAACACAAGATTTAAAACGGTCGGCATGTCTTTTGAATCAGAAAAACTGGTGGTGATTCTCGCAGGTTATTTTAGTACGGTATACGATAACGTTGCCAAGTCCCCAAGAAATCAGTAGATATAAATATATTTTAAATCGAAATCAAACTTGAAATAAATGATATTGGGCAACAGGTAAATAGCTTGATAAGGTGTTCTCAACCACTTTTGGTTTATCGTAATTGTGCTAAGTACCTCGAAAGATGATCAAACCTCATCAACCATTGGAACAAATAATTTATTTGAATAAAGGAACTGCTGTAAGTACTTATATGTATAATAATAAACTTTTTTTTCATTGCATGACTTGAAAATGCGTAGATCTAAGTTTTTTCTTTATTTTTTTGTTTTGCTTCTTTTTGCTCATACCTATGCGAGGATCTAAGGTCAAATAAATTTATATTCCCAAAAAGTTTCATAATATTAGGAATATATAAGTGTATAATTATGAAGAAACCTTAAAGGACCTTTGCAGAACTTTTAAGGAACTAAGAGAAGTTTCAATTTTAGGTTTGGGCGTAATTTTCAGTTCGTACGACATATTTGTCTTGTAAAAACATTTTATCGAAAAAAAAAACGATTTTGGCATCGATTTTAAAATTCGACTTAATTTTTTAGATATTTTTTATGGTCTCAGTGAACGTTTCTTTCAAAATTACACTTTTGTGTAACTGCGTAATCCGTACTATTTTTATTTTTTTTTGTAAAAAAAATTCTATAAACCCACACGAGTTTGGAATGTATTTTTTTTATTCAAAGGCCCAAATGAAGAAGCCAAAATACAGCAACCGGTCTTGAGATGTCAAATAAAATAATTTAAATTTGTGTGGATTTGTATGTTCTTATGTCATTTTTTTTATTGGAAAAAACCTCAAAAAATCTATTTATATTAGTGGTTATCTGTGTTTTTGAAATCCACAATTTTCTATACAGGATGTTCCATCGAAGAAGCCATCAAAATGATTCTTAACTGTTTCCCACATTTCGAATGGTTCCGAATACATTTTACAAAACCGAAAAATTCCATTTTTTTAACTTCCTCAGTTATGATAAGAAAAAACCGTTTCGTCTATTCAGGGCCATAATCAGGTTTGTTTTTCAAGTATAACTGATTTTTTTATATATTTTTTTTATGATCCATACGAAGTTAAATTCAACAATACGTTACACGATCATATTGCTACGTTTCGGTCAAAAAACAACCACCATCATTAAACGTATGGAACTATTTAAATGAAATTTTCAAATAAGGAAATAATGGACCACTTTCTCGGCCGTCTAGATCTCCAGACTTTAAACCGTTAGAGTTCTATATTTATGGGGATTTTGACCATTTACGCCATTCTTAATAGTTGATATAGCAATTATTTGTGTAAGAAATTTTTAACACTTAGTATAGCTAGTTAGTTTTTTACTTTATGATCCCTTAAACACAAAGTTTCTTCCTCTTGGTTGCATCACCCTGTATATGTCAGAATTTAGTCTATTAAGGTTAAACATCGCAATCTGCTTATTTTATTTTTCTATACACATCTACGCAATGAATTGTTGTGATAAGTAGAATTTTGGACGTTTTTCTTAAAATTTTTTAAAAGTGCAATCATATATTTTAATGCAAAATGCAAAAAATGTTTTGGGTGATAAAATCCGTGACATCTAAAGGAAGTGTATACCGTTTTGAAAATATTCAAAATTCTTTTTAAAACAAGTAAACAGCATAACTTAACCACCATTCATTAAACAATGTTGTAAAATGGATATTTTCCAAAAATAAAGGGATTCTAAAAAGACTCCTCTTCAAGGACTTTCTTCGGCGGGAAGCGGCAACGTCGCCAAAGAACAAGCTAAGTAACTCGGTAAGAACTTAGGTAAAGTTAACTTACATCAGTCATAATCTTCTTGGAGTGGAGTCTGTGACTTCGAAACAGTTTTATCTCCGACCACGTGCTTCATTTGTTGTGGTAAACGAAATCGAACCGGTGAAACTAAAATAACTTTAATTTCGTGTCAAAGTGACGGATTTTTTTCTGTATTTTTCTCGAAACGTTGTGACGCCTAGTTAAATTATGTGATTTGTGTTTTGGTTTGTTTGAAAAGTGCGATAAAATAATGTGCAAGATGGATTTCAGGACTTTGTGCTTTATTTTTTTGATGGTTCTAGTAACCATGGTGGGTGCTAGGGTGAAGCATCGTCCGGCCAAACAAGGTAAGAATTTTTTACATTTTTTTTTTTTAGTTTTTCCTCATATTCTAGCTTTGTATATTTTGATAATGCCCGTAGACCCTTCATACAAATTATCACTTCGTAATGATTTTTAAATTCGTAACATTTTTTCGTGGGAATATTCATTTATATTTAAAAAATCACAAATTTAGTCGAAAATCCCGTATTTAGACTATTTGATATTTTTATTTCTCGAATTTTCTTTACCTCTTTTTCCACATTTTCTGTTTGCAATTTAATTATTTCAATAAAAAAAAAATTAAATTTGATATTTTGAAAATCTTTCGGACCAAAAAAACCATATCCACCTAAGCTTGTCCACCAAAGATCTTTTAGATTGTATTTTTCACATTCACAATTTTCTGGGAGTTCCACAAGGATCAATTTTGGTGCCATTGTTTGTTCTATATGTCAACAGTGTAGACTCCTTAATAGGTAATAATCATTATGTTGCATACGCTGATGAGTTTTCTGTGATAATTTCATCAAATAACAGTGATGCGTTAAAAGTTAAAAGCTCTTCTCTTCTGGAAAAATAATTCTAAATATTTTAATAGTCGAGATTTGTTTTTTAACGTTTTCTTGGGATTCATATTGATAAATTTCTTAACTGGAAGTATCATTGTGTGAAAAGTGAATTCGCTAAAATATCTTTTTATTAATTTGCGAGAGGTGCTGCAATCTCATGTCTTATAGCGTTTTACCAATTGTCCGGTGAAATTTTTGGTACGGAGTCACATACTAGTTGACGAACATCTTGAGGTTTAAATGTTGTATTGTTTCTCGCGACATATCCCTTTATTTCAGCCCAGATTAGTTCAATGGGGTTAAGTTCACAGTGATAAGGTGGTACTCAACACTTTAACTCCATGTTCTTTTGCTATTTCATCTACACTATACTTCTTAAATTTTGGTGAATGTTGTTTAAATAATACTTCTTAAATTTTGGTGAATGTTGTTTACACAACTGCAATAGCTCTTTTTTGAGTAATCCCTATTCTGCCACTATTCCTTTGGTTATTAGCCAATCGGAGAGTTCTTGCTTTTTCCATTTAGTGTTAGGAAAGGGTTCCTTTAATCTTGCTTCAAAAGTCTATAAATGGTTGCTTCTCCAACTCGGGTCATATGTGAACACTTAGAAACTATGATCCGAACATTACTATTGAAATGTTCATGTACAAGAGCGTCATGTACATTTAGCACTAAAGTTTTCATATGCACTGTTAAATTGCACTTTAATTTCACAGGAGTATAATTAGACGTTTGTGCCATTTTTATTGCACAAATTCACTTGATCAATATTGCTTTTTATCGCCTATTACAGAACAAACAATTCTGCGTGTTACAATCACAGAAATACACAAACAGAAATGTAAATTTTAACTAAAATAATTTACAATCTGCACAACGCTTTCTGCCGATTAGAAATTTTGATCATTTCTAAGAAAGTTGAGGGCTACTTAAATTGATCTTGAATTGTAAATATTTTCTACCTGCAGAGGTTACCTACTTACCATATTCTTGTTGATTAAAATGACTAGAAAATTTAAGACAAGAATTGAAATAAATTGGTATTTTTAAAAATTTGAGGAAGAAAACCCAAGATTTCATTTTGGAACAAATAATGCTAAACATTTATTTTAGAAATTATCCGCCACTGCTTTATGATGTTATATCTTCAAGGTCATAAAAATTTTGCTATCACTCATTTTCAAACAGAGTATAGTATGTACTTTGCTCAAGTCGACTCTCGACTTAGATATTGAGTATGTCTCTGGGGTAACTCTACGCATCCTTCAAATGTAATAAGATGTATGGCAAACATTTCACAAAGTAAGTCCTGTTAACGATATTTTAAAAATTATGGAATACTCCCACTTCTATCTTTGTAAATTTTTGAAATTTGCGAGTACCTATATCTTTAAAAACAAAAGTTATTTGTGACCAACAGAGATGTTCATAGTTATCGAACAAGACAAGTTGATGAGCGATACGTGCCTTATAATGCACCAACTTTTATAGGTCCAAAATTGTTCAATAAACTACCGATTGTACTAAAAAGTTGTGCAAATATTAATATATTTAGAAAGCATTTGAAAATTTTTTCATTTGGAAAAATTACCACTTGGTACACCTTTTACCCCTTTTCCCATTACAAATCTTTTCCTAAATTTTGATAGCACCCACTTTCAAAATATTTTTCGTTTGTCGATTTCATCATTAATATTAATTAAAATCACAATCGCTCTATGCAAATATTTTTTGCCTCCATTAAAAAACACATTATGTCCTTTGACAATATATCAAAATATCTAATTATGAATCAAGACAGCATAATCGTTTTTGAAAAGCAGCCAAATCTTTGTTGTGTCTACATCAGCTTTAAGAAGGGAAAGTGCAATGACTCTAGAAGTTCTCACCCCCACGCAAATTATTAAGGAACCGCACCTGTGTTTTCAGAAGCGGATTTACATTTATTATGTAAATAAACGCCATTTTCCCAGATTTTCCTCAGTGTTAATAGCCTAATAACTGTGTTTGGGTGACTTTATGTGCTAATAATATAAATTAACGATTACATTGCTTGTTTTTAGTTTAGAAATACATTTTATGAATGAATTCTACAGAAAAGTGTTTTTTATTTATACCTGATATGGAATACTAATTGTTTTATTATAGTGCAGTAAAATTTTTAATTTTTTTTTTAATTTTCCTGCAAAAAAAATTCACCCTAATTTTCCGGATCTTAAAATAATTTTTTTGTCACTTCTTTAACCATTTTTATGGTGTTTTAATGATGTCCCTGCAGTAAAAGAAAAGGATGCCAAATATTATTGAAAGAATAAAAAACTTTAAACGCGAATTCTGACTCGAAATATATTGATAACAGATTGGAAGATTTCAAACAGTTGATTTAAATACGAATTCTTCCATTTCACAAAGTCGAATTTTTATTGTTATAAAGAAAATATTGAAACTAAAGTAGATGCCTTCGGGGCACATAACCTTTGGGAATCTCACTACAGCGTGTTCAGAAAGTATTCTGAGTTTTGACTCGTACACGTACCGTGTACATAAAAGACCACCTGAGAATACGATTTTTATAGAAGGATATTATTTCCTGTTGGAACAAAACCGCAAATAACCTTCGTGATAACAACACAGCAAGATGTGATGATTTTAACGACATGGTCGTAGTTGAGAGAAATTTCTTGTGAGTGTCGGCATAATAATATTAATATACGCCCTTGAAATCACCCCCAGAAGCAGAGCTTGTGCGGGGGAGCGATGGCTATTATTATTATCTTCTACGACAATGATGGATTCCCCCAGGATTGAAATCTTTCCAGCGTAAACTAACTCCAAAGGAATTAATGTCAACTACACTACAAATCAATTTCAGTATGTAAACAAGAAAATAAGAGAAAGCTTATCATCAAACTCCAAAAATTGGTACAGGATACAATCAAGACCAAGGTTATATTTGTAGAGATAAAAAATTAGGTTCATAACCATAGTTTGCTGCGTATTTCCGAGACCAGACAAATTTCTGACGGAGTATTTCCTGCTTCTGGTAAATCTAATTTCGTGGTTTCAGAATCTAGTTGCAGTTAAACCCCCATGAATATTAAAGCGTAACGCCCATGAATCCCCTTTGTACTGGTGTGATTGAACAGTTTGCGCAACAAATTACTTTATAATACATCAATTACCATCCGCTTGCTCGATAAATTGTATTCTTTTTATTTTTTTTGGGTGCCCCATTAATCCACACTACGAATATCCTACTCAGGTTCACATCGGTCATCCGAAATTTATACTGGGTGGTCGAATAAAATAGCATAACGGTACTCGATAAATGTCCAATTTTCTACTTTCACGGTGAATCGAACAAAGATTTATGAATAAGCGTTTTCACCAGAATAATTTTTATACTTAAATCAAAAGATGAATTACTGCTTATTGTGGCTGGTAATTACACATTACGGGTTTTTAAAAATAAAAATAAGGATGTTCGTTTAACATACTTTAATAGCTTAGGAATCGGAATGCTTTTATCCTCATCAACTTTACGTCTCTATGTGAAGAAAACTTTTATATGTTTTTATTGGGAAGCTCCCAGAATTTCAAATTGACACATACATTACAGTAAACATTTGTTAATATTAAAGAAAAAAATCTGCAAAAATGTTATTTACGCAGGGAAGTATTAAGTGACTTTTTCACGTCAACATTCGTGGTTCCATTATCCTTTGTTGATGAATTAATGTTAAATACAATTTTTCATGAAAATAAACCCCTCCCGAGTTATAGGGCGTAGAAAATTACGATTTTTACCATAAAAATCGTACATTTCTAAAAGTTTTTTAAATATAACCGAAAATCGGATATTATTACGTAAAAATTGATATGAACTAATTTTATGGCCTTGAGCTAACAATTAAAATTATTTTTTTTTTATTTTTCTACGATTAATACGAAGGAAGATCTGGCAATTGAAAAATGGATGTTTAAAGAAACTGTAATGTTCTAGCGCAGGGGTTCTCAAATTGTGGTACATCTACCACTGGTGGTACATTACAATGTTTTAGTGGTACAATTTAATATTTCACATTTTGTTTTCACAAACACATATATTTTTCTTCAAGTTTTTGACTTTAACGGCTCTAGCTTTAATATTGAAATGACGACTTTTCTAAAAACTCGAACAATTTCGCGACACATTGATTTTTAACGGCGAAATGCTTTTATGGTGGTACATATATTTTTGTTTCATATTTATGTGGTACAAAATTTGAAAAGTTTGAGAACCGCTGTTCTAGCGTAAATATTTGAAAAAATATAACTTCCACAAAAAAATGTATATAACATCTTAATGAGAGAACAACATTGGGAACATTTTAAGAACATCCAGAATCATTTAACTTAAGAAGAAAAAAAGTTATGGAGAAAATAAGTTTTTTCAATTTTTTTTACGCCATTTTTTTAGCACCATCTAGAAAATAAATCCTTTTGCAGAAAAACGTAACATATGTTTCTACAAGTTTTAGTCCTGTGGGATAATTATTTCTTAAGTTTTGGTCTGTTAAAGTTGAGCAAAATTTTTGTTTTTTATAAGACATTTTCAATTTTTGCAAAAGTATTGATTTTTGAAAAAATTTAAACAGACAAGACTTTGAGCAAATGTTCTTCCGAATAATTTCCATTTTTTCCCCTTTGATTTGACCTGGCTCAGAAAATTGCGTAGTCAAACTGAGTTTTTCTTGACCATCCAGAACCGTTTAACATAAGCAGAAAAAAGTTATGGACAAAATAAATTTTTTTCAATTTTTTTTTCGCCATCTAGACTGTGATATTTGACAAAAAAAATCCTTTTGCAGAAAGTCGTAACATATGTTTTTACAATTCTCTAGTAATTTTTAGCCCTATGGATAATTATTTTTTAGGTTTTGGTCTGTTAAAGTTGAGCTAAATTTTTGTTTTTTATTCAATTTTTGGTCAATACCGTGAAAAGTATTGATTTTTGAAAAAAAATTAAAGACAAGACTTTGAGAAAATGTTCTTCCGAATAATTACCATTTTTTTTATCTTTGCATTTATAACCGTCAATGTCATTTTTTCGGGTCAAATATTGAAAAAACGGCCATTCCAATGAAAAAGTTTGTCATAACATGATATTTCGGCGATATCCTAAGCTTTAAAATGGAATATTGTACATTATTTAATATTATCAGCCAAAAAAAAGTTACGGGCTAAAAATACATTTTTTGTAGAAATGTACGATTGTTGTGGTGAAAATCGTAATTTTCTGCGCACTAGAACTCGGGAGGGAACATTAATTCGTTAAAAAAGGTAATTTATCAATTGCGAAAATTTTTTTTCTTTTTTTCACACCCCCCTGTCCCCACTCAAAACGCAACTAACGAAAGTTTTCTAGTTCTGGACACCTTTCCTAGCAACTTGCAAAAAAATTTAAGTCACTAAGTCACCAGTTTCTGCTCGATATTACAAAAAAATTTGCTAGCTTTCTTGGACTTACCAAGTAGGTAAGTTTTACCCCTCCCATAAAAAAAAGCAAAATCCGCCCTTGTCTCGGATTATTTGTCCCAGAAATATTTATGGTATAATTATTTGGTGTCAGTTAATTAGCCACTTATGCATTTATCTGTTTTTGTAAAAAAATGTTTTTAGTTTGTCGAACTGCTCAGAAAGAAAGCAGCATTTACAATACTCGATAACCTTGCAATTCCAGATAAGATTTATTACCCATTATAGAAATGGGTCATTGTTCATTGACTTGCGATAGTCATGGCCATAGTTCGTAGAATCCAGTAAAAAACAACACCCTGAAACGATAGTAGAACGATTTTGGGTCGAATTATGTGGAATTTCGGTCTAGCTTTAACGGAAGTACCTCAGCAAGTTTTTCATACTTTGAAAATAAGAAAATCTGTTTTTTTGTCAGTCAAGATTGGATGCAGATGGAGTTAACTCTTTGTTGTACATTTCTATGTACTACCAGAAGGCAAATGTTAGTCTTGTGGTTGGTAGAACAGCGGTGAGAAAAATATCTTGTATCGGCCCTAAGATGATTCCTTGGGGTACTCCAGCGTTAATAGGGCAGACAAAATTCTCTAAGTATCATTTATTTTAACAGGTGGTAGTATTTTAGTAATTTTATAGCCCTCTATGTCACAATTTATTAGTCAAGATCACTCCAATCAACATTTAGACCTCTTAAAGAATTTCCAATCTTAAAATAAATAATTATCAATAGAGATTTAATAATCATAATATCTAAATATTCAACGACGTTTATAAATTAGTTATGGGCAAACATATGCTCCATTGAAGAACAGACATTAAGTCGAAACAATTTAAAGTGGTACGGCAAGTTCGCTACGATTTGCATGCGATTATATCGGAAGAACGTAGGAGGGTACGGATTTGAGGCCTACAATATCCGACATATACTGTGGTTAGCCCACGCTTTATCGTATTATCGGATTAACATGACGAACGCATAATCACCCAGGTAGGCACATAAATTATTGTTGTCTGTTATTTTGGGTAATCTGATCGCGATTTCGGTTTGTGAACGAAGCGGTTGTGACCTTTTCGGTCTGATTCGAAAGGTCTTTGTTATTGTTGACCAGTCGTCAGCCAACTCGAGGATAAAAGGATAGCTGTTGATGTGAGTTTTGAGTTTCAGTTTTTGGCGGTAAGTTTATTTATTGGGTTGTCCAATTTGGAGAAATCTGAGCAGTTATTATGGTGCGTTAAAAGTCATAAGAACTGGAATTTCCAAACGTTTAAAGAGGATAGGGATTAATAATTAATAATTCGAATAAACAAAATAAACTAGCATTAATATCCTTTTAGAATTAACCCAGGAAGATTATTGAAACGAAAGCAGAGAGCAAAAGAGGAAGACTGACAATAACGTTATAGTAATAGAAATAATAAGACTGGTAAAAATAATTAGATCTATTCCTCCATTCGCTATCCAACAACCTTATTTGTTAAAGCAATTGGATATAAAAGATCTACTGGAATCAGAATTTGAGCAGCAATACTTTGAGTGAAATACTAACTTAATGAGGGATCTTGTGGAAAGTGCAAGTGATGCCAATAGTGCTATGAAAATTGGTCGACAGATTTAGAGGAACAGAGGTTTTCCGAACCACTTCGTTAGATAGCAAACCTGTAGAGCACTAAGACTTTATCGCCAGTTATTATCTCCGTTTATTTTAAAATTAATTTCAGTGCAATGTGTCGTTAAAAGAAGGTGTCAAGTAATATTCCGTATCGGCGGAGTTTCAATGGCCGCTTATTATGCTAATGACAGATAGTTTTAAAGATGTATGGAGTATTGCTGATCTTTTAATATGTTGTGCTTGCAAAGAAGACGAGGTGATAAAAGAAGGATGTATGAAAATTCCAGTAAAAACATGGAAATTAAAAAAAAGGATTTAAGGAAAGATGAAATAAAAAACAACTATTTTTTGACATCTAAAAGCCTTTAAATCAAGTTTGCTAAGTGTCCAACTTTTTAAAAATTACAAAAATTGTTATTTTTTGATTACTGTTATTAACTTTTTTTAATAAAGTAATGTTTCTATGCGTGACGTTAGAAAACAGTAATTTTATCATTTATAATTCCCTCAACCTTTGTATAAATAAGAAAATAAATGTTTAAACAGATTCAGCACTTTCGGTATACAAATAAAAATACACCTTTTATCACTAGGAATTCTGTTTTCGGTCAACACTAAAAGATCCAGGTAGACGGCGAACAATGTACCGTCTAAAACAATTACATCAAAATAAAATGGTTTAAACCTGTTCCCGTATTCAACGTCCCTATTTATGACGTATCATTAAGATAAGGGACGAGGTAAGTGAAACTAACCTGCGTGCACTTGAGATTTTTGAGGAAGTTTTAGGTGTCAGAATAGACCGGACTTGTTCACCAGTAAAATTTTGGGGGATTGCTTTCTTTTTTTAATTCAGGCACATTTTACCTACAAATACAGTCGAAAACACGCTTTTCTTCTTAGTTTTACGTTCGCAAACACACAATAATTAACATATGACATTAGTAAAGGGACATAATGGTACCTGAAAATGACATTTCTATGCCGCAAAGTATAGGGACCATTGGTATCTTGATCACACGTCGACACTACGTTGCTAGGTAACCGACTAACGCTTATTTATACAGTCATGTGGATATATGTGCATACGTCAAACTAAAATTGATAGCGATAGTTTTGAAATTGAAAACATTCCTTCAGAACCCAGAGAATTTACTAATTTAAAGAAAAGTATAAAATTAACCTTACTTGCAGTTGTGTTTTTAGCAAAAAGTGTGGTCGTAGAAAAAGTAGTGTGCAACAGGTGCAGAAATGAAATTTCTTACTCGTTTGAATTGCAGCCCTAGCGCAAGTGAGTGAAAAAGTTAATTTAATGTAATATTTTGTTTGCATTTTCGGGCCAATTTTTTAATAACGAAAAAAAAACAGTTTCATGTGGATACAGGATGTTAAAAGTACAAACCAACAAGTCTTAGGTGTCATAATGGACCGTACTGACATTTTCTGAAATTTGAAAAATCCTCAAACATTTGTTATTCAATCAACTTTTACTGAAAGTACCGCGTACGGAAAAGTAGCACTTTCTGCATTTGTTATGTAAATAGTGTTCGTATGGAAGAAATTACTACTATGTTGGCACCTTGTATAAGTTTATCTGCCTCTGCTGATTTAAATAGATGTTTATTCTCGTCAGTGCGTCTTTAATCAATTTATATTGATTAAGTTAACCTTGTGATATATATTTAGATCTCCAATTCAGAAACCCCACAACTAATTTAAAAATAAAAATTATCTTTTTTACTAAAATTATTGTGTAGTTTATCTAAATTTGGAAATAATTATCCTAAAAGTGGAAGATACACTTCCAAATGTGCTGTTAATTTATTTAAATTTAAAACCTCTTGAAAACAATTGTAATAAATTTTACTTTTGTATACGTCTTAAAAACATAATAAACATTTATATTTTGTTTATAGCATTTAACCTACATCGATTCCAGAATCAGAACCAATGCAGTAAAAAAATACCGTTTGGTCTGGTAACAAAATGACCTTTTAACTTTGTCTGCTAATGAAAAATTCTCCATTGTTCTTTGCTTTATTGTTAATTACAACGTCTCCATCGAATGCAGCTCTTTTCACTGCACTCTCGATAATTATAGCTTGTGCAATTGCCTATTATTTTGTGCACCGATCTCGAAAATGTAGACATCAAAAAATTATTAATTGCGAGAACGAGTTCTCAGATATTGTTTTCGACAAAAAGGAGGTTCGCAAAACAGTGGTGTGTCAGTGTTCGATATATAATTACTATTAGTTACCCATCTTTGTCCTATAAGAATGTTCAAGCTTAATTTGTACTTTTTTTGCGCGTTGTATCATCCTTTTTATAATGAATCTTATACAGAGTTCTTCTCCTCTTCGACTTTTCCCACATCTATGCGAAGTCGACTTTTTTGACAGTCCTCACGGTCAAAATTATTATCTTCCATATCAGATTCATACATTGATCCACCTTCCTCTTCCTAATAAGAAAATAAGCCGTCCATCTTGTCTCCTATCATTGATCCTTCCAATCTTGATGGTTGTTATCTACCTTTGTTAGCTTTTGACGTGGTAGCTCTTCATCCTTTGTGATAGGGGTCAGGCTAGGGTCTGGAACGTCAACTGCGGGGTACGCCCAAGCTGTTTCCAAGGCTAGCAAGAAAGTCCTTGGTTCTCCTGGCTTGGGAAAGGTATCGAGTTGGACTTACTTATATTCTAAAGGAGTGGAATCGGACCACTCCACCGATCCTCGGCGCCTTATCCATCTTTCCCCATACACTTTAAATAAGTTTTCAAATCTACCGCAAAATGAGAAGTCGCACCTTCTCGATGGAAATTGATTTTCATATGAAATTAAGCTCTTGATAAAAAATTAGTGAACCTACGAAATCAAAAAAAGGGTAACACCATTGCTAGAACAAACGTGTGATTTCCCAATATTCCAAGGGTGATTCGGGATCGTGTTCCAACTTTAAGAGACTTTAAATGCATATAATATAAAACGATCTTGTTTATTTCAAACCAGCAAAAGGTTGTCGACGGTGTAGTCTATTTTATACACCGGAAACTGAAAATTCGTCTTTCCAAACTTTATCTATTTCCACCGCTTCCTGTGTCGACTGCAGGTATATTTTCTAGACTAAATAAAATTTCGGATTTCATCTATGTCCTTCCTGTATCTGACAACCGATTTATGTAATATTTCAAACGCAATACCTGCCTTTTCGAAATGATATTAACAAACGTTCGGTGAACCTATTTACCAGAAGGATCCGCTGTTTATTTTCGTTGCGGGATTAGAATATTTTGATTGTGTAGATGTTTGGATTTATTTGAAGGATCTAGTGAGAATTTTGTTTGTTGAAAGAAGTCGCCCGAGGCTCGTACAACATTTACAGGTGTTTTGGATGTGTAATTTTGAACGAAAGCAGTTATAAAAGGTCTTTCAGAATTATTGTGATATATTACAAGATCGGTATTGGGGTAAATTCGTTTTTACTTGATATTAATAAAAATATTTACGACGTACTGCAAATTTGAAAGATAATATTTCGAATTGGACACATTTTTAACATAAAATTCATCAATTATTAAAATTTGATTTTTAGACAAACATTTTTACCCCGTTTGTCAATATTTCCTGGAAATTTAGAATTTGTTTTACTGCAATATCGCAATTTGCATTTCCCAAAAGTGCTCGGCTTTTCAGAACCAAATAATTTTGCAACGACTCTCTTCCCAATTAACTTTTAATTAGTTACCTTTCAAATGCGATATTGATTAACCCATATAAAGAAAATTAATCCACTGGCATTTTAGAGCTGCCCCTTTTAATCAGAAAATCCACTGAAATCAATCCCGGTCCTTGAATTTAATCACTAGGCAAGCAGTAATTGATGCTTTGTATTCATCTTTTACGCCCTTGCTGGAAGTTTTCGTTAAAAAATTTAGAGGGTACCCATTAAACATTTAAATCGGAGTTTTTTATTAGTAAGATGATTTTTTTATTTTAGGAAAAAGTGCCGGGGAAATAATCGATTATACAGGGTGTTTTGTAATTATTATTATTGGATACTGATTGCAAAGTATTTGTAGATACTTATAGTCTTTATAGTATTTATAGTCGTTTCATGTTATTAAATACAATGTATTAATTAATAAATAATACAAAGTATTCATTGATGGTGGCCTAGTTGGTAAGGCGTCTGCTGATTCAGCTTGGTCAGTCTTCGGGGAGTAGGTTCGAATCCTGCCGTATTCAAGTGGAATTAAAGTCAGATAAGACTTTGGGCAAATGCAAAAAGGTATTCGTGTCATACGCAGTTTCATTCACGCCGGATGAGTTCGGATATCTCGTGGAACTGATAGGGGTTGGTGACACAATTACACACTTGTTAGTCGGTAAATCACCTGAATGACAAAGGCATAGTCCTGGGTTTAAGGTGATTGAGGACCGTGGTTCGGAGCCCACAATAAGCTGTAGGTCCCGTCCATTAGGTCAGAAAAGAGACGTTAAAAAAAATTAACAAACAAACAATGTATGGCTGAGGGCAGCGTGCTCCGCCCTACACTGATAAAAAAGTTTATGTAAAATCATGTGAAAATACAGATATTTATGTACTAATCCTATTACCTTATGAATTCTAGTTTCAGTGTGTAATATTACGAAATGATTACTGTGTTTTCTTCATTAATCTGTGAATATCTGTGTTTTAACTTGACTAATGATGTTTTGGTTCTCTTTTTATTTCCGTGATCTAGAAAGAGAGAGAGAGAGAGAGAACCAAAGGGTGGCCAGCTATGTATAACCCGTTTATTTCATGAAGGCAATTACCGATCATTCATAATTCTTGTTCTTGACTTATGGTGCTTAAGAGCCAAAGTCAAAATCCCCGATTTTACCCAATTTATAATTTCACCCGCAAGATGGACTGAAATTCCCGCAACACTGTTTGAGACACCGAGTTCTAAAAATAGAAATCCAATAGTGCAGAGTCCAGGTGGAGGGGTATTCAAATAATTAAACCTGTGTAATTTCATTCACAGAATGAATTCTGTAAACCCGTAATTTTTCACAATGTATTTTCACTTTGGCGATATTTTTCACATACATTATTCTGCGAATAATTTTACAATGTACTCTTAAGGCATATAAAATAAAATGTAGGTCACAGTATATTTTGTGAAAATTACCATACTTATCAAGTAGAGTGTATTTATCTCAAAAACGGTTGAGCCCATGAATAAATGTTTGAAACAAATTTTGTCGTAAATTTTATGCTCTATAATTTTTGTAATAAATGTTAACATCATTGGAGCTATAGAAACCGAGAAAATAGCAAAAGACCGATTTTTGTGACGTTTAACCTCGAATAACTTACCACGCAGACACGATATTTTAGGAGACTTTTGAGACGACTTTTAGAACACCAAAATGAAGATGTATACGAATTTCCAGAGGTGAAAACCCTAATATGATTGGACTGATATTACTATATCCTGATAGTGAACGCACCATAGGTACTTGTAATTTTTAAAATAACAGTAAAAAGTAATTACAAATCGTTGAAGTGTAAAGGAAACCTTTTACTGGTTACTTTTAGGAATAAATTATTTTTAGGTGTATTTTTATGACGAAGCGATTGCTGAAAACCATGAACATAAAATTTTATTACACATTAAAGGAACCGAAATAGTGGTTAGTTCGGATAAGGAAATTGATTTTATTGCTTTGAAAACGAAAGTCAACTGATATACCTCATGATTTTACACGTTTCTAATATATTTTTTTATTCTCTTATTTTCAATAAATGGGGCAGTTCCGCAGTTTTCTTTATCCATATTTCACTGTATAGACACACGTGGTGGTTATTTAAAGTGTAATATTAATAATATTAATAAAGGTTATTGATTTAATAAATATTTTACAAGAGAAAATCATTAAAAAGTCAATAAATTCCATCCGCTGATAGAGATGCATCAAATCAAACTTTGATTTGTCAAGTAAAGTTTGATTTGAATTTGATTTGATTTGATATACAATTTGGGCGTTTGATTTGAGTCTTCTGTCCTTAATAATAATTCAAAAAACTTATTTAAAACCATTCGAAACATTATCTACACTGTTAGAAGGTGATGAGTACTGTACTCTCCCAATTGTTGGATAAACTGGAGCAATGGACCTTAGATTTAGACGTTAAAAAGATAGGAATGAAATTGATGAAAAATTAACTTTTGCTCTGCGATCCTCACGCGACAAAATTATCAAATAATTGGATGTCCAATTGTGTTGTATCAATATTAGATCCCCACGTCATAAACTAGAAACTTTTTCTTCAAGTTCATGGGGCAAAGATTCGCAAGAAGAAGCTTTGTTAAAGTTTAAAAATATTTACAAAACTCAATACTCCGATAATTTTAGCGAAAAGAACAAGACGATCAAAACGAATTATTACTAGCTTTCTTTCAAACATCTCGTAGTAAAAATCCAGTCTCCCTAGACTAAATGATGAATCTCTGTTAGATGTTTAATGTCTTTGAATTACTGGATGACTAATAGAGTTTTAACACACATTAAAATAGGAAGAAAAAAATGGGAATTAGTTGCTTTGTAAAATTAGTTTTGAGATAAATATAAAACCTGATAAATTTTAGTTTAATTTGAATTAATTTGAATATTAAGAGCGAAGTTCGGTGACTAGGTAATATTGACTAATTTTCGAGGAAGTTTTAGGGTTTTTTTGGAAAAATGTGGGTATAAAATTGAAATCATATTTCCTGACTTTAAATACGTCAGTACATTAAAATTTGCCGATCTCGGGACATCGGGAAGATCTTTAAAAAATTTAAATTTCGCCAAAAAAATAAAATCGACAACAAAATCTTTACTAATTATTGTGTTGTCTATTCTTTTTTTAACATTTCGAAATTATTATTCGATCTAAATATATGAATTTATATTGATCCAAAATAAATGAAAGAATCATAATTGGGTTAAAATTATTTATTCTGCTTGTCATTTAGTCTCCTCCTTTTGGTTACGGTCCTGAAAAACTCTTTCGACATTTAATTTTTACGTATTTAAAATCGGCGTCTCTATACCTCTCCAATGGAGGAAAAAAGGTTGATGGAAATCTCATGTAAAATACTGGCGCCAGGATATTTTTTATGCAATGTCGACCCGAACTATGTGTCGCCTATTGACAGTCACCTTCTTTTCTTTTGTAGAGCACCCCAACAAGTGTTACATTGTAGACCTGTCGCACTTTGGAATGCGACATAAATTTGTTTGGTATTGTATAATATTCGTTCCTTTTTCGGGTTTCGGTTGCCGAAAGATAAATGGATACGAGGCGCCACTTCTATTTATACAGGGTCGAAATGTACATCCAAGAATCCACCTCTGGCCGCATCTATTTATTTTTATTTTTGAAAATTTGTTGTATAAAATCTGATATATGTTTTTAATACGGTAATTTGATTTTTCAGAGAATTTTTCCAGTAAAATAAATTTTTTCAATTAGAGAAATAGTGTGTGAGGATACATCCATTAATAATTCTTTATTTTCCATAAGACAATTACAATAGGCAAGATCGCAAATGAGTAAATAAAGTTTAATAAAATGCAAATAATTAAAATATAACCACTAAATGACATTTGCATAATTTTTATTACAAATTTTTCTGTAATATTTTCAAAAACACCATTTGAATTGCATAAAATTTCAGGGTACATTCAAACAAGCGACTTGGAGGCTCGATGCTCGATTACAAGTTCTATTAATTGCTCATTTCATTGTTGCAGTTTATAATAATTCATGGGTTTACCAAATAAATATCACTTCACATCACATCACACCAATATGAATCCCAAAAAAACGAACACTTTTTTGTATACTATAAACACTCTACAATTACTCACATCAATATCCAAAATATTCTGCCTATTATGAAACCTAATGAGGTCTGTTTTATTAGTGTTAAAATACAAATCTCTACTATTAAAATATTTAGAATTTTTTTCCAGAAGAGAAGAGCTTTTAATTTTTAACGCATCACTGTTGTTTGATGAAATGATAACAGAAAAATCATCAGTGTATGCCACATAATGATTTTGTTTTTATAATTTTATGAAATAGACATAACGCATGATGTTTTCTTCTGTTATGCATATTTAACCATCCAATTGTTTGGAGTTTGTGCGAAATTCTCTGACGTCTGCGAATCCCATAAATTAACCTAAGACACGAATTTTGCACCTATTGAATTCTATTTGCAGACTGGGTAGTTAAATGTGGGCCATAGACTGAGTCAGCGAAATTAAAAATTGATAAGATGAGTGATTCGCATAGACATTTCTTTATATGAAACGGTAAAAGGTGTCTATTTCCATAGATGTTTTTTGAAGTATAATATGCGCGTTTTATTAATTTAAGTATATGATTCTCAAACCTCAAATCTGCATCCATCAAGACACTAAGATTTCTCGCTTATTTCACAATTGCCAAAGATTGCCCCCGAATGTTTATATTTACAGACTGGAATACATTTTTCCTATGATTTTTTGGCCCAAAAACTTCGTTGAGTTTATGCATAAACAATGTTTCTCTGCATCAATAACAAATTTATTTAAGTCTGTGTTAATCAGGTTACAAGCATTTCTAGTTAACTCTGCTGGAAAACTGAAATACAGATGAGTTTAACAAGACTGAATAGTAGACAATAAATGAGACGTATATATTGAAAATAGCAAAGGCCCTAATATTGATCCCTATGGTACACCAGATTTGAAACTTGAACTACAATCATTTATCAATACTTTTTGCTGTTTATCTTTTAAATAGTTACCTAATAATTCCAGCTCATTTGGAGAGAACCCTATACATTTAAGAATGTTTAATATTAAATCGTAATTTATTGTATCAAATGCCCAAGATTGACCATTATGGAACTCCCATATGTGTATCTAACAGATTAGAGTTAACTGGCATTGTGTGAATTTTTTCCCAATAAAATCAACCTTCCTTCACTTATTGGAAGCAGTTTCGGATTCCTAAATCTAAAGTTCAAAATATTTCCGCCACTAAAAACGCGACGACGTGTAATTCTCTGTACTTCGAAGAATGTCTGAAATGTTGATAGCAACTTCTAAACGCGTACTCTTCGGACGTCTCGTCTCTTCACTCTTCGAGCGGAATCTGAAAGAAATCGAATCAGTCGTGCGAATTCTCGAAGACGTCGTTGACGGCAACAACAATTCCCATGATATCATAAACATGATCTCCTCGTACGGTATGATTCCCCTTTTGGTACCAACGGGACGACATTAAACGCAACAAGAACAAAGTCATCGACCCAGAACCAGTAACGCGACTTGCAAAAAGTTCAAGGGGATGCCTATGGAGACGCTCCGAGACGGGATAGTAAAAATATTATCTAATAGATCAGTGATCTTTGATCTTCTGGGGAGATTAACTAATTGGGATTGTATGTGTTAGCTAAATTTCACCCTGCATATCACTAACTGTTCGTTCAATTTAATTTTATATATTATCCTTTTTCTATCTATAACAGGTTCTGTATCGTTGATAGGATTTAAATAAATAAAAAAATAAATAAATTTAATGCTTGCTTGCTTATTATTTTAACGTTTTGTTTCTGCTACCAGGGCTAATCTGGATGGGACCAACAGCTTATTGTTGGCACCGAACCACGGTCTTCAACACCTTAAACCCAGGACTATGCCTTTGTCATTCAGGTGATCTACCGACTAACAAGTGTGTAAATGTGTCACCAACCCCTATCAGTTGCACGAGATATCCGATCTCATTCGGCCTGCTTACCGGTGTGAATGAAACTGCGTATGACACAATTACCTTTTTGCACTTGTCCAAAGTCTTATCTGCCTTTTAATTCCACTTGAGTTTCGCAGGGATCGAATCTACGACCCGAACACTGGCCTAGTATAAATATTGTTATCAATGTATTCATAAACTTTTCCCATCAATTCAGTGACTCTCTGATCTTGAGGACGCCCTTTCTTTCAATGGCCTCTTTCAAGGGAAACGTAAAAATATTTTTTGTAACAATCTACGTGATATACACTATTTACAGCTAATAAATCAACTAGCAAAATTCTTTTTCGCCTACCATGTCTGAAAATGAATCATATCAACCCTAAAAATCAGACCGAAAGTAATATTTCCGGGCCTTGGGCCGCAAAAATCAAAAAGAACACGATTTTCACTATCAACGCACCTTTGACTTTGACATTTCACATACATTTTCATTAAACGTCAGTGTAGAATCAAGAGAATTAAACTTTAAAATGCAGCTAATAGCCTCGGGCTGCTAAAGCTCATTTTCTGTCCTTGTGACACAATATACTATTTAATAGGACTTGTATTTAAATTTTTGTGAAGTCGATGGTAACGAATCACCATAAACAGACGAATTACTATACATGATTTGACTATTCTCTCTTTTTAAAGTATATTTTTCACGACATTTTACATGCATTCTTATGCTGCTTACATCTCGGACTAGCCTAAAATGACCATCCTTTCGTTCTGTACTAACTTTCCTCAATTTATCAAGTCCTTGAGTTACGCAAACCATTTCTTGTATATCCAAGCTTTTTTTGCACACAAAATAAGTTTACTCCATCTTAAATCTTTATAATGCAGTGAAAGGCCGCGCGGCGGCGCTGCGCTCGTCTTTCTTCATGGCATTCTCTTTATTTTTAACGTGTTTTCAATTAATGTTTGCTTATAACTAGAATGCGTAATCAAAAAATGAATACTTAATATATTCTTAAAGCTTAGGATTTAATATTTTATTTTGTATCTTTAATCATTTTTTTAAACTTAAAATTAAGTTGCCTGAATTAAAATTCAGTTTTCGAATTTGCTTTCTTATTTTTAATAATTTTTTATAGTAATAAGAACTTTTGTTTAAAACAACTTATAAGATAATTTTAAGTAAAATTTTCCGATCTTTCACGTAGTGCTATTAGTTTTTCGACATTTATATTTTTTTTCGAGATATAATGGAAAAACCAAATTTTCGATTTTGTTTTCAAAATTGTGAAATTAGCATAAACTTTAGAGAAGCAAAGATTTTTTTATCGTTTTCTATACCGTTTCAAGTACCTAAGTGCCAAGTTTCAACGACACCTCATTTTGTCCGAGGTCAAAATCTCTGACAACTGGGATATTTGTATTTTTCTTATTCTTAAGTAGACGCCCTAATGAAAGAAAAATAGCCGAAATTTTTAGGTTTGAAGACATTTGGATTTGGCAAACAGAAGTGAGCGAAAGTAGTAGTAGTTTTTTGTTTTACTTTTTCGTGAATGTCTCGGCTAACTTTGATTTAAAAAAATCCCCTGTTAGATTATAACTAACGTGAGAAAATAAAAGTATGCAAGTAGTAGACGAGAGGATTTGTCTAAAGATACCATTTTGTTTTTCTACATTTATCGCCCGTTACGCGTACCGCTAAAACCGGCCCTGCTCTTATAGGCACATATTCTTTTTAGATTTTATATAAATTCGATAGATGGAATTCAAATATATCCAATACTCCCTTTCTATATATGAACTCCAGCCAATTTCCATGATATACTACTCGTTTCTATTGTAACTTACGGCTCATCTTCTTCTTCCTCTTACGAATCTTTTGACTGTTGATTTTGAATACATTGCCAAGCAATCTCAAAGCTCTATAAATCATATCATCGGATTCGGGTGATAAATATTTCCAAATTCGATCGGAAATTCTTCTAAAAAAAATCAAATTCTTATCTGATTTGGTTGAAATTTTAGACAAAGGAATTCGTGGGATCAACAAATCAAATTTCTGCTTGTGTGTTGGAAAAAACGAGAAAACATGTGAAAAATATTAAAAAAAGTTCCAGTTTTAGGCTTACAGGGTGTTCAATTAAAAATATTTCATCCCCAATTTGTTTATTCCTGCTTTTTTTATCAACAAACTTTATATATCCCAGGCTATTAATTATTTGCCTTGCCTTGCCTGAGTAAATACTATAATTTTATTCAAATCGCACCTCTTCCATGGTTAGAATACCTTTTTTCACTAACTTAAAGGGAAGAGATACACATTTGACCTTATGTTTTATTTATACCTAAAATCCATTATGGAAGTTAACAGGTACTTTTACCTGTTCCTACTTTAATTTAAAGTGTCAAATTTCACAGTTGGTTTCGTTGAAAATACTTTAAGACAACCCTTATAAATTACTTAAAAAACGATGGGGCTGGGATGCTCCCCTACTGGGAGGTCGAGAAATTATTAAATTTTGGGAAGGTTGTAGGTACAAAATAACGTCGTATTGTGAAAATCGTAGATAGTTTTTTCTCTTTAACTAGAATTAATTTTTGGATTTAAAAGTATACATTGTAGCGTGAAAATTACGGCCAAATTGAATGACAGTACGTAGTTGTCAATCTATTTGTCTAAAATCAAAAGAGTGTAATACTAAAATTTAATTATGCAATACGTGTAATGTGTAATATAGGTATTATTTATCTTGTACTAAAAGTTCAATGGATGACGATTTTTGGAGAAACAGATAGTAAAGCATTTGGCGGCATTTAAGTCCATTCTATTTCTGCAACACCACTCCATTAGAGAACCCAAATCAGATTGCAAATGTCTGCAGTCTTCCACAGAGGTAACCTTCATGTAAAAATTATAGGTCATCCGCGAAACAAAGAAATTCAGAATGCTGGAAGCAATCGTGTACGTCATTAATAAATAAGCTGAATAAAAGGGGTTCCACATGTGACCCTTGAGGTACCCCGGATGGTACATTAATTTCGTAGGACTGAAAACCGTTGACTTTAACAATTTGTGACCTATTACTGAGGTATCCAGTTTAAAACGGCCCCACCAATTCTTAAAGCTTCTAACTTAGTTAACAAAGCTAGGTGATTCACCCTATCAAACGCTTTGGAGAAGTCAGTGTAGACAGCATGCACTTCTCCACACTCATCCAAGACCCTTGATAGGAATTCTTCATATGTGAGAAGATTTAATTCTGTAGATCTACATCTCTGAAAGCCGAACTGTTGGTCAATAATTGACTGTTGGAATACTGTTGTTACATATAATGAAGAAGAACAGCAACGAAACAACACAGAAAATAATACAGAAGGATCGGAAAGAGAAGATAGAACAGAAATCAAGAAAAGATGGAAAAGAATATGGAAAGAAATATGGAAGAGATAAAGACAGATATTCAAAGTGATATGTATAGAATTCTTAGGCTCAATTATTATAATTTTAATTAAATTATTATACTCTTTTGATTTTAGACAAATAGATTGACAAGTAGGTCTGATTTACTTTACCCAACATTGGTTAGTTCATTTACATTCTGTCAAAAAATACGGGAATTGTTAATTTCAACTACACTTGCTGAGGGATTTCAAAAATTTTTGCCTAGAACAGTAATACTCTTTCTCCACGACTATATAATAATGCACAAATTATTTTTACATATTTAGCTGAATAATGACATAAATTCTTCACACCAGTGAAGAATGAAAAAGAATTCACTCTCGTTAACCAATCACATTCTATAATTATCAGAAATCACGCTAAAATGAATAAATCAAATCGTCTCTTTTAAAACGTCAAATACCTATCTACGCTTCTGACAGCGCGTCGTTTGAAACGTCAAAGTAATCATATAATCATAATTTTACGTATATATAGAGAACAAAATGGACAACAGTAGCGATAGTGAAGAGTTACTATGTACGCCTCCCGAAATTAAACAAATTGCTCAATCATCCACAATGAATTTGCTACCGGAGAGATCAAAGCAAGACTATAATAAGATTTATAAAACATTTATGGTATGGAGAAATTCCAATAAAATACACATTGAAAATTATTCAAAATTGCGGGCGTTCCTTAAACGAAAAGGAGAAGGATTTCAAGCAAAGAAATCGAAAACGTTTACCTCAGAAGATATAAATAAATTTATCACAGAATCTCCAGACAATATATATCTCGGAACTAAGGTAACAAATTTAATTGTTTCACTTAGACGTAAAAGTTTGAAAGTAGTATTTTTTTAGGTTGCATTAATCATAGGGGTTATGGGTGCTTGCCGTAATAACGAAATGTATTTAATGAAAATGGAAGACATTCAAGACCTTAATTCAGCTCTTTTAATAACCATTCCTAACACTAAAACAAAGATTGTTAGAAAATTTACAGTGACAGGTGTATTTTATGAAATATGCAAAAAGTATGCCCAACTAATGTAACAAATACTTCTTTCTTCTTGAACTACCAACGCGGCAAATGTACTGTTCAGAGAATTGGCATCAACAAATTTGCATCAATGGGCCGACAAATAGCAACCTACTTAAATTTACCAAATGTAAATCTGTACACCGGACATAGCTTTCGTAGATCTTCTGCCACACTATTAATTGATGCGGGGGGAGATATTACGGCTCTCAAACGACACGGTAAAAATGTAAAGGTTTCTACTAAAAATTGAGTTACCTATATCTATGTGGTCGAAAGCTGGTAGAGATACTTGACTCTTTCGCGGACGATCGAGGTTCGATTCCCAATGAAAGATTTTTTTTATACATAGTCCTGGAGAAAGTATAGTCTTTTACTTGTGTAGAATGGCTATTATTCACTTGGATGATTCCAAAACTCACTCACTGCGCTCGCTCGTTTTGGAAACTTCATCCGCGTGAATAATAGCCATCATTCTACACCCGTTGAAGAATATACTATTCATTATGATGCCTTGTTTGAGCGCGAAAACCTCACCTTTCAGCTGCATACAGGTGATATCTTCTCCGTTCAGATCGACTGTAACACAATTACCATGGCGTTGTTTCAGATTCACTTTGGTCGACTTCTTGTTCTCCCTGTCCCCATTTTCCATATGATTCTTTCTTGTCTACTGTTGTTGCTCATGCGAATTATTCTATGGCCAAAGCGATCTTAGTTATTGTTTATTTATTTTAGCTTCTATTGCTATTCATTTTAGTCTGATTTTTTGTTTTTCAGTTTATCCACTTTGGTGACTCTTGCTATCTATTTTTTGTAATCTTCAGCTCACAACCACAAACTTTAGTCACTCTGATTCACATTCGCATGCCATATGAGGGCTGGTATTTTCTTAAAAGCCATAAAATAGTAATTTTTTATCGTTTTTTTAATTAATTAAATAAATAATCGCTCTATTTTGCCGTGCACTCAGCGATATAACCATCAATACCGATTCCGTTGCATGATGGTATTTGATGTCTAGAAAATAACAGTCGATTATATTTTGCAACGCATGAGAATTTAAATTATATAAAATACCTGCATATATTCCTGTGAGGCATAGGCGAACGAACTTCAAGTTATTTTAGGAGATTTTCTAAGAAAATAAGAAAAGTCAACCCCAGCACACAGGATGTATACAATTTCATTTACAATTCACGAAGCTTGCCAAGTATAAAATTTTATTTTATGGACAACAACGCCACGTATATTTACTAACTACGGTTTACTACCTTATTCGCTAACATTGTTGGTATTAATAGGTGCTTATAATATTCGTTTCCATACAAAGTCCTTTGGTTTATGGATACTTAAGGGCAATTTGGCCAATTTCGTCAGCTGGCAAGGAAGGGGTCAGAATAAATTTTTTGCAAGTGAATATCAGGGTAAAATAATCATACGATAAAGGATAATAGAAAAATCATTACATGCTGATTAAGTAACGACATAATATAGAAATTGTCGGGTTCTAGATTTCTGTCAAAAATAACTTTAGGAAAAGCCTGTATATTTTAAAACTATTTTTTCATCGATTTTGACATGTCCAATAATTTTTTCTACCTCAATTATCCTTGTCTGTCGATTACGGCTATTTCCAACTCCTGCTCTTCTTTACCTACTCCTAAAAATCACTGACCAACTCGTGCTTGAGTTATTCTTATTCATAAATCCATTCATAAAACTTTTATTTTCTCTATATCTTGCTCCCCAACTACATCTAGTAACTGTCACTTTCAATGACTCTTAAATACCACCGATCCATATTTCACAAAATGAGATTGTTAACAAGCATGTAGTGGCAAAAACCTGTTCAGGAATAATTATTATCCTGCGGCAAATTGACACGGCACCGTATGGCAGATAAGATGGAAACAATAAATGGCTCTTCGTCTTCTTCTTTTTCTCTTTTACCTTTGACTTCGGAAATTATCTACTTCGAGTTCACGCGATGCTGCAATCATTGTAGAAAATAAGTGTTATTAGTCGAATTGGGTAAAAAAACAGATTTTTTTTATACCGAGGTGTCTTTCAGCAAAGAAATTTAAAGTATTGTTGAATTTTTTTGAAGAAAGAAAGGAAATATTTATACGACATGCGAACTTGCAACATTTAGCACGTGAGTCGATGGCTTTATCGGGCTTATACGCTTTTGTGTACAGTATACGAGTTAATAGATAGAATCATAGACTATTAGACTATTTCCTCAATTGGAAATGCCTCGAAAACGCCTCTAAAGTTCTGAAAAACCGCTTTTGTCAACAACTCTCATTTTATCCAGATAATATAAATAGCAAATTACCATCGCCAGCCATTTCAGTTAAACGATTATTTCAAATGTTACCTCATAAGTTAATTGGATCGTTTGACTAACATTTCGTTCAATATTTACAAACCTTTTTAAAAATCTCAACTACCGCTAATACCGTATAAACTCTTTCGATCTGCAATAATTTCTCGCTATGTTCTGAAAAAGGTAGACCGGTATTTCTACATTGACATGATTATATATGATTTATTTATTAGAAAACACTATACAAAGTTGTGCGACCTGTCACATATTCAATTAAATAGATATTTTATCTTGGAAGAAATAATTTTTTTCTTCGAAGTTATTCTTCCTTGATATTGCAATTTATTTTTTTATGATATATTAACTTTAATAAATTTGATAAATACATACTAAAAAAATACTGAACAAAGACTATAACAAGTTCATTAATGATGTTTGAGTTTGACAGTTTTAGAAATAAAAATGAGCAGCTTTGTTGTAAATTCGAATGAAATTATTAACTACAATATTAATGAAAACGTATTCAAACCAAAAAGTCATTGTTTCATGCCGACAGGGCAAACCCTGATCTGGTGTAAAAAAGTTTACCCAGGACCAGATGTATGACTCATCAATGACAATACAGCAGCATATCTTGTGCCCAAACATGGACAGACAAGTAAAAAAGTGTATCATTTAAACAAACATAAATTCCTTAATAATATAAAATACCGAAAACAACCTGGAAAGATTTAGTGGTGGTATGGGTTATAACAAGAGCATGTCATTGTTTTGTTTCCGCGCAAATAGATAATAAGAAAAGAGTGCTATGTTGAACAGAAATGTTGAAAAACTAGGGAAAATTGAAGGGTCTTTTCAGTGTTCAAGGTAGAACGACATGTGTTGATCAATTCTCAATGCGTTATCTAATTAAATTTGTAGTGTGGTTAGAGCTCTTGACCTATTACAAAGTGGCCTTTTATACCCATACGACTACCTCTTAATCAAAAATTATTGCAGCTTTAAAACAGTAAACTTAAATGTTTACATTCTCTACTGTATTATTTATAATTTATAACTTAATAAATAATTATTTATGCATTATTTTAAGCATGGTTAGTTCAGAAAAGATATACAGTAGCGGACAAAGGCACTTCACGATGGTAAGAAACTCCAAAGAGTAATAATGTAGAAAATCGAACTTAGATCAATAAATGCAAGGAACAGCTGATAAATCTGAAGCCTCTTCCATTTTTCCTCATATCTTTCTTCAGTATAAACTAGCTTTAGATATATTTATATTCCGATCTTAAAGACATTTTAGGCTGGAGTACCACAAGGAAGTGTCCTAGGACCTGTCCTATACTTACTGTAGATACGTTATATTCCAGAGTTAGAAAATGAAATCACCCCACATTAACTTTACAAACAGTCAGAACAGTCAGAATAAACAATAATCTCATTCCATATTCAAACACAGCAAAATACTTAGGTATTACCTTAGATGCCAAACTCCGATGGAAAGTGCATGTTAAAAAGAAAAGAGAAGAACTTGGACTGAAATATAGAAAAATGTACTGGCTAATTGGACTAAACTCCACTCTGTCTGTACATAATAAGCTTATGCTTTATAAGCAGATACTTAAGCATATATGGACCTATGGTATCCAACTATGGGGAAGCACCAAAGCAAGCAACTTAGCAATCATCCAAAGATTTCAAAACAAAGCACTGAGGAACATAGTAGATGCCCCTTGGTACATTCGCAATAGTGATTTCCATAGGGATCTGGAAATGGACACTGTTGACCAGACCATGAAGAAATTAGCCGAGAGTCACAAAGAAAGACTTCATCATCATGTCAATGTCGAGGCTATCCAGCTCCTTGACAATACTGGGTTAGAAAGAAGACTTAAGAGCCCTTTAAGTTAGTTTAGTGTTTTTAGTGCAAGAGCAGAGCTTGTGTGTGCACGTTAAAGTTTAGTGCAATCCATTCTACAGAACATAAGGAACGCTGATGAGTATACCTTAGTTTTAAGTTTCAAACTCTATTAGGTTAAGTTAGAATTAAATTGCTCATTGGTCACTGTTGACCAGATTGTAATATACTAAATGCCTATATGGGTGTTTAATATTTAAAAAAAGATATATTTCTCCCCTTTCCAAATTCACTAACATCTACATAATCCGAAAACATAATACTGTCAACCAATAGTTAGAAAGGTTCTTATCTCTCACTGGGCTCCAGAAAACATAAATATGTCTAACAAAGATCGCGATTGCTGACCAGGAAACAAAATATGGAAATAACTGGAATCCTAAAGATTGGTGAAGAATGAGTTGGAAATTTTACTTTACCCCTTAAAAAAGTGTTCCAAGAAATGCTCTTGACATTTGGAAGGAGCAGATGTGTCGAATCTTCGGTTGGCCATCCGCAGTGATAATTTAGCGAAAATTTTGTAATGGATTGCGAAACCAGAATTCGTCAGTACGACACCGAATATAGACAAGAGTCAATGATGGGGATAAAACGGATTCAAGAATAAATAAATATCATCAGAGTTTTGGTTGACTTGCTCCTAAATAAGGTAACATTGTTGACAACCAGTCGCTTAGCCATAGAGTTATGGGCTATACAAAAAAACAATCATCCACTAGACGTTCTCTAGCCACACGGTGTTAATGGAAGAAAACAGTAATTGGAACATGACAGCTCTATTAATCAAAATACGAAATTAGTTAGGTTTTGGAGTCATTATATAACTTTAAAAGCATTCCTTCGAATGAAAAATAAAGAGAATACTTCGGAAGCCGTTGCTTTGGGATTTGTTTGATGAGATTCTTTTAAATGCATCGCGTGACGTTGCATTTAATTTTAGGATATGTCTGAAGGTTAGCAGTGATATGAATACATAATTAAAGTTTAATCACACTTATGATTCAATGAATGCCTATTATGGCATTATTGATAGACAGATTCAAATATAGTGACACTTCGTTTACGAGATTTTTTTGGAATGTGAGCAAAATAAAGTGGTTCCAAATGGAGACTCGTTTATAATGGGTAAAATGTTTTCGAGCGATAACTAATGTCCATAAATATTTATTAAAATTATTTTTATCATTTCACAGACTTTATTTATAATTTTTTAAGTGGAATAGACATATTTTAGTTTATGTTTTGACATTTAATAAACAATATAAAAAGGCTAGTCCTACCCAGATTTATATCTTCCTTGAACATGGGATAATGATACTGTACGTCCTGTACTACCTGTAGAATTTTCCTGACAGTCCGCAGGTGTTCAAACTGACCACTTTTTGCATTTCAAAAAAGCGTTTTGCTCACTCTCGCGCCATGTAAACGATGCTTAAGGATAAATGATCTGTAGGGTATGGCGGTAGTTTAAAACCGCGAGTCTATTAAAATATATTTTCTACGCTACCAGTCTCTTCATAGGAGAAGTACAATAAATCCGAGACTATTATCATTACTGAGACAACATCTCCAGGTTGCGTACTTGTAAGATAAGTAAGCGCTAACAGTCACCAATCATGATTTGCATAATAATTTGATACCTTCTAGGTGAAACGACGAGTCGCGTGTATGCTTTGAGTTTAATATAGTAAGAGAGCTTGGGGGTATTTTTAAATTTTGTTTGAACATGTATACAGGATGAAACAATAATAATAAAATATGATATGGCTCTATGTCAGCTGGTCTAGAGCCGGATGAACTTTTAAGATAATAGAGTCCATAGGATTGAACTCTCGTTAGCGCGCCGAACAACGAAACTGGTCTCCTCTTCTACTGCATTTATTAGTTAAAATGATGTTTAAATACGTTATATAAAGTACGGGAATATTAAATTTACTTCTCACTATTCCTTCCTAGATTCGTCAACTCTTGATATTCTCAACTCTCTGTAGAGATCGAGGTAAAGGGTAGACGAGGTGAGGTATTTAATCGATTTTCCAAGGTTAGGATAATTCTCTAAAGGTTGCTGAGTTTTCCGGATGTCTGGAATGTACAAGAAGTATAAAGTTTACTACAGATGCTTGTAATCTTCATCTAATAGCTCGGGATCCACTAGCGTTGGACAATAATGTTATTAAGGCGGCTGTTCTTATATCCGCCTTTTGAAGAGGTTTCTTTATTTGACTCGGATATACTGCAGGGTGCTCTTCGATAGGAAACGGTCAGCTTTGTCAACTGTTAATATCCTCAGCTCTTTGTGGAGGTCGACTTTCCTTACATACCAGGGCGCATCTACGTACATTTTTGGTTGGAATCATCAAGTCTATGAAGTCTATATTTTTACGTAGATATTAGATTGTTGTTAAAAAACAACAGACCTTTGAGTCAGTAAAAAAATTATTCATGTGGTATAGCTCTTGTTGATTGAAAAATAGTTATCACAAAAAACAGCTTTTATTTTTTTTTAAAAAACGACTCTCAGATCTACGACTGAAAGATATCTGAAACATAAACCACCTTGTATGTATAACGTAGAATTTGCGTGTGCAATTTATTATAGAGTTATTTTTCACTTTTTATTCCTATGAATGGATAGCTGAGAAGAAAATTGTGCCTATATACCTACGTGAGTTAGAAATATATAAAATTATATATTCTGAGGGCTCATTTTGTATATTGCGTGGCTAAGCGGTTGCATTCAAATAACAGCACTTTGTCCGATAGTTACACCTCGATCCATTATTTTGATAATGGTTTTTGTGGTATCAGGTAGAATATTTCTTTCTGTTTTTGTTTAAATAATTAGAATATTAAGCTCATTCATTTGGGAGATAAAAACGTACGTATTTATTTCCTTGATTGACGTTTCGCTTGATTCTCCCACGTTAATCACTTCACTGTTCTATCTCTTTTGCGCCTTCAACAGCTGAAGCCTTGTGTTTTTCGATAGCGGAATACGACTGCGGAGTGTGGAACAGATCTAAACATGCCAAACAGGTTACGATCGCACTGAACGAGACATGCCGAATTGTAACTGGCTGTATGAAACCTGCCCCTGTACCCTTACTATACCAGGCTGCAGGCTTTGCCTCCCCAGAAGATCGAAGCGAGGCAGCTCAATATGTCGAAAGATTCAAACAAGTGTTTGATGAAAGACACCTTCTCCACAACCTTGAGGAACCCCACAAACCAGCCGCTTAAAATCTAGAAAAAGATTTATGAGCAAAGATCAGTATAGATGATGTCACCATAAGAGGCCTGGTTGTAAAAGGCTGTCCACAGGAAGGGGTGCTCTCACCACTACTGTGGAACATTCTCTTAGACACCTTAGTCAACCGCCTCAACAATGACAATTTCTACACTATAGCTTATGCAGACGACCTAGTGATTCTGCAAAAAGGAAGATTTGAAGGAACACTCTGTGCTAGAATGCAAGAGGCCCTTAACATCATAGAACAGTGGTGCAAAGACCACTCACTGTCAATAAACCTAAAAAAGACAGAGATGGTTCTTTTCACGAACAAAAGTTAGCTTGCAAACATCGAGGCCCCAAAGCTCCTAAAAACTAAATTAAAGTTTTCGCAGAGGTGAAATATTTGGGGGTCACCTTTGACAGCAAGTTAACATGGAACTCTCATCTAGAAAACAGAGCCAAAGGAGCATACATATCTTATGAGCAGTGCCGAAGAACCATTGGCCGCACTTGGAGAATGTCACCTAAGGTTACGGCCTGGATCTACACTGCTATCATAAGACCTCTGATAAGGTATGCCTTTCACATGCCCTACAGGGTAATAATAAAAAACGTACAAGAGGCTACATTGGCAATAGGTGCCTTGTGCATCGACACCGATGGGTCTAAAACAAATGAAGGGTCAGGCTGTGGAATTTATTCCAGATCCCTGAATCTTAATATAAAATGGACAATGGGTTCAAATGCCATTGTAGCTCAAACAGAGCTCACTGCTATTTCCATCGTCGCAAAAGAGACTACATTACTGGTAATAATATTTACATCATTACGGATAGCAGACAGGCACTACTAGCTCTGAATAGACCACGCATTACATCAGGTTTAGTCACCAGGCCCTGGCTTGGCTTGGGTCAACAACGTGGTTACTTTAGCTTGGATCAAAGGCCATGGAAAATCAAAAGGCAACCGAATAGCTGACTCGTTAGCTAAGAAAGCAGCCTCGCAAAAACTCTTGGGACCTGGCACTTTCATAGGCTTATCGGCATCAGCTGTGGCGGACCTACTAAAGAAGCACTCCCTTGAAAAGTTTAAGGACGACGAAACAGGCTACAAGCTAGCCAAGGAACTTCTACAGTAACCCAATAGCGAAACAGCCAAAAAATGTATGAATATGAACCGACAGAACCTGCGCACAGCCACTGGTATCCTGACTGGCCACAGTCATCTACGAAAACACCTCCAGAGGATGGGGTTATCTGATACTCCACTGTGTAGAGGATGTGAACAGGAAGACGAGACTGTCGAACACATTCTTTGCGAATGCCCGATACTCTCACAAATAAGACATTTTCTTTTCGGCGAGCAGAGGTTAACACATACCAACATGAGGGAGATACCTTCAGGCGACGTCATCACCTACTGTAAACAACTAGGCTGGCTGACGAGCTAAAAGGAAGGCTCAACCTAGAAGGATGCACACTGGGCCAAATGTGACCTACGTGCTGTGGGGTGACCAACCCTTCTAGCTTTACAGAAACAGATACACAGGAATAAAACCACCAGCAAATTTCCCACTCCAACAAGAACTGCTCCGAGGGATGAATCTGGAATGGAAGAAATGGCGAACCCTTAAACGCATTAGGACTGGTGTTGCCCCCGTCAAATCTAACCTGGCAAAATGGAACATAAGGAGTGCTGACGAGGTAATCTGCGACTGTGGAGAAGTACAGACGACCGACCATCTAAGAACATGTATGCACTGTCCATCGAAATGCACCCTTGATTACTTATGGCATGCTAACACTGAAGCCGTGGACCTAGCCGATACTGCGCAGAAAGATTGTAAAGAATTTTGGACTTGGATTCGAAAAAGTAAAGTAAGTGCATCTTCAATGATTGGACCGATGCCATATGGTCAGTTATTAGGAACTTTACACAATCTTACCACGTATCGAGGTATCGAGGAAATAACTAATAAAAATGTTTCCTCCTCTTATGTAATAATGTACACGGAGATTTAAGTAAAAAAATCAGTTGGTGAGAAATTTTTACACAGTTATTCGATTTGTCTTGTTAGAAAAGCGATCTGTTAATTTCGTTTCGTAAGATATCTTCTCTCAGCGAAATTTTAGTCACTTACTCTAAAACTTAACGTATAACACTAAAAAAAGATCAATTAACTAGTGCGGAATGAAACTGTCATTGCCAGAAGGAATTTCTGAATTAACAGCTCTTTATGGGTAACTCACTTAAAGTAGGTGAGAGAATGTTATTCGTTTTAGCTTTTATTGATATTTAAGTTCTTTTAAAATTTACTGCGGCTATTAAAAATAAATTTATTTTGTTGCTACTACACAGGGTGTTAATGAATACGTGTTACAGATTTCTAGGGCATGTAGAACATGCAAAAATACAGTGAAAAGTTCCTATAAGCATGTGCGTTTGGTTTCGCAGCTAGAGCTCTTTGAAGATGGTGTCTTCAGGTAAATTTTGGGGCGAAGGAGGGTCAATCGAAATGTGTTCTTCTCTATGAGTCTACCTCATGTGTGAGATAATATGTTAAAGTAAAAAAAAAATTAAATTATGACAACGTTTAAGAAAACGTAGGAGGGCTCATTATACTTAACCTATTGTCTATAAAATATTAATAAAAGCGCATCTACTTGTTTTAATTGTATTACCCACACAAAAAATAGGATACGTAAAAGGTAAAGGCTCTCATACTAACAATATGAGTCAGCGAATGTCTCAAAGCGCAGTGAAAACAACAAAAAAGAAGAAGACGGGTCTGTTAGGTTGCAATTCACGATCAGTCTTTACCATATGTGGGTGGAACGTGAAACACCAGACAACAGATTTATTACTAGTCCGAGGAGAAGAAATACTTACCGACGGTCTTAAAAAACAATGTTTTTTATGTCGTTCCATTGTCATGAAGAACTAAATTTGCAATATTTAATGGCTAGTTTGCGTAACGGGGATTTTTTCTAAATTACATGAAAATACAAAGTTGAATCGTTGTTGTTTTTTAAAAGTGTGTCAAAAAATTGGGCCCAAGAAAAAGTTTTGTTTTGGGTAAACCAGTGGTGGATCCAAAGGCAAGTTCTGTGGGACCCTCGTCTCGGGGGGTGGAGGGGGGGGCTCATCTAACATGCACCATTTTTTTGTTTACTTGCTCTAATTTTAATTTTTTGCTCCCGCTCTCGCGTTTACTTTCCCTTCTTTAGAGACCTATGTTAGTATAGAAAGGGTTAATTAAGTAACCACGAAGTTTGGGCGCGTGTCAGGGAGCGGGTCTAATATTCTTGGGGGGGCAGAGTCCCCGGGGCCCCCGCCACTAATAAGAGATCAACAGTTAAAGCTACGGCTGTTAGTTTTAGAGAAATGTCAAATTTATCGCCTCCTGCAGTCAAATCAAATCAAGATATTACAATTCAGTCTTAAACAAAACATTTCTATATCCTTTTTTAATATCTCCTCCAAAAATTAAAGTTCCAAAGTTGTTACTTGTAAATGAATGACGTACGAGAGACGGAATTGTCAAAATAACTTCAACTTTGTCGCCTCTTCTTTCAAAACATAATAAAGATATTAACCAGTTGAAAATGCTCTTCTAGCATTGTCATAGACCGAACAAATTGTAATGAAAGTATTAATAAAATTTTTAGATTGACAGTTCTCATTCTAATCAACACAGCCACAGTCTACTCACTTTTACAAAAATCGTCATTCACTATTTGTCTACTTTAAATTCAATGTCATTTTAAACTTCAAAATTTTCATATTTTGGATCCCATTTTGAAGGTGTTCTCGAAGAGGTACGGGGGGACACATTAAACCCTAAGCTTACTTTTTGATGCTCTATCAAAATCTGAAGTCAGAATTTTAATATTCATAAAGATAGAATTCAGATACCGAACAAATTTGTTCGGTGAATATCACGAAAATCTAAACTTCCATTTTGTAGCTTCCAGCTGTCAAAAACATGATGTGACAATGCAGTCTTCAGCAAAACATTTCTACATCATTTGATATCTTGTCTTCCAAAAATTAAAGACCTACGCTATTAGTTCATTCTGGAGCCTTATTTATATTATATTATCAACTCGGTAACATTGTTCATAATATCTGGGATATCCGGACGAACTGTTACAGAGTTTGTTTATTATTTTGTTTGTTTAACGTTGTACAAGCAGGATGTTCGTTAAACTTTATTCTAATACTTACATATATTTACAAGGAGATTAAAATATATAATAATGTGAGTTTGAATGTAATATTCATTTTATAACTACGAAGAAATTTCGTGAAAGGTTGGTGTGAGCAGCAATGAAAAAGGAAAAATATTGAAGTGCAATTTCAAGAGAAAATTGAAGAAATATAGTTGAATTCTATCATCGATTAGGCCACTCTCAAAATATCAACGGCACACATTTCAAACCCTTAACTAGTTGTTAATAACACTCCTTTGAACATTATGTTAATCTTTCAATCGAGGAGCTGGCGTATTTCCCTATAAATAATTTTTCTTTAAAAGTCTTAAGGGGTTTCATTATCGCGTCATAACTTCATACGATATTTCCCCTTGACCCGCGTAGCAAAAGTAGGCGTGCCTAAATATCAATCTTTCCAAAGCTTTGCAACACAGCAAATACATTTACCAAAAGGTATTGCCACCGAATAAATAAATCATTTATGCATTCTTAGTAGCCAGTGGCCAGTGGCGTGCAGAACATAAAAATTAGGTGACCAAAGCCATCCAATGTTTTAAATAGGTAATGAATTGAAAGAAATTATTTTTTCTTCAATGCATTTTATAAAATCTTGTTTTTGTCAAAATATTTTTAATTTTTTTATTTTTATTGCATTTGTATAAAAGCAATTTTTTTAAGCAATTTTATTCATTGATAGGTACCCTTGATTTAAAATAGTAACCAATAAATTGTAACCCAAAAATAATTGAATAGAAAATAGGACAATAAAATATACGTGGTAGAAAAAATTGAGACTTATTGGAATTTCACTCAATAATCCTCAGGTGTTGTAGGGAATTGTTCCTTATTTCCAACCACTTGCTGTTCTTGGATCCACTAACTCCGGTAGAAAATAATTTAAGAAAAAAATTTTATATGTCACCTCTTCAACTAGACAACCTTTCGGGCTCCGTATAACGAAAAAGCATTTTTTATGTATTATGAGTTAACAATTTGTTATAAACAAATTCTGACCAACATTCTTTTTCTTTTCTCTCTCTCTTTCCACTGGATTAAAACCACTTAGTTGTTAAAAAAGTTTTTTTATTGACGTTTCGGCTTTCTATATCGAAAGCCGTTATCAAAATTTCGATATAGAAAGCCGAAACGTCAATAAAAAAACTTTTTTAACAACTAAGTGGTTTTAATCCAGTGGAAAGAGAGAGAGAAATTAAAATACAAACCACTATGAGCTTGAGCGAAATGAATTCTTTTTCTGTAAGTAATTTATAGAAACAGCGATATGTAACAAATTGCTGAAAAAAAATTTCTTTAATTAATTCTCCTTATAATTATATCGAATAATTTTTGGATTAAAAAAATGTAATTCAAATTAATTATTATTAAAAAAATAAAAATATAGTTATTGTATAAAAATTTTGAAGTTATGGATGTTTTTATGAAGTTTTGAACGATTTTCTAGAATTGCGGATGGTTTTCTGAAATTAGGGACAATTTTCTGATATTATAGACGATTTTCTGTAACTTTAGAAGCTTTTATAAGGTTAAGGACAATATTCTGGAGTTATGAACGATATTCTGGAAAGCCGAAACGTCAATAAAAAAACTTTTTTAACAACTAAGTGGTTTTAATCCAGTGGAAAGAGAGAGAAATTAAAATACAAACCACTATGAGCTTCCGAAATGGATATTCTATATAAAATATAAAGTGTGACATCGAAAAGTAGAATTGAAAAACGAAATAATATATATTATGTACATTTTTGAGAAACCTTTTCCACACTTTTCAGCCACACTATATTATATATTCATGATATTTTTTTAACTAATTATCGACTTTTGTAAACATTAATGTTTAAAATAACATTTGCATTGTCAACTTTATAATTTAGAGATACTAATTAGTCACTGGAAAGCCACCAATTAGAAATTGAAATACTAAAACACATTTTGTAGTGACCGCCACCAGTGGAATTAACAAATACGTATCCTATATCAAATAATTATTATTTTATTAAAATTCGAAAACCCATTTGACCAGGATTTCAATTTAATGGACAGTGACAATGGAAACACAAATCTAAATATTAAACATTACCTGTAGGGGCGTATCGTTTTAAAAAGTATTTCTTTATTTTTAGGTGGAAAAGCAGGTGAGAATTTAACAAATGACAAATATAGAAAAGGTGAGTATACTTTTTCTAATCTCAGTCGAATAAGTTTAACTTCAGCTCAATACTTCAAAACAGTAACTATATAAAGTAAACAGTAGACCAGATTGAGTGGAACCGTTCGCCGCGTGGAAACCAATCCGGAGTTTCCAGTTGATACATGAAACTGATATTTAAACTTGTAATACGTCTGAGTGCTTAGTGTGTTAAAGTCCTTGGAGACATCAAAAAAATTAGGGAAATTGTAGTCATATGTTAAAAATAAAAAATGTACAGGGTGTTCCATAACGTCGTATTAGCCCTTTTCTAAGTTGTTGTTCGTATAAGGGTATGGTTATCTCTAAATCCTAAATATCACGAAATAGACAAATTAAGTCTCTCCAAGCGTCCGACCCTGTTTTCACCCCTCCTATTCTATACAATGGCATCGTCTTAACACCACTAGAAGAAGCATTCACCCAACGCAAAAGGGCTTGACTTCTTCAGACTTTTAGAGATCATAGCTCGTGGCGGGCGTGTCAAGTTTTCGAAGAGTTCTGGTTCTTGTTTCGAACCGTTTTGTACGTCAACTTTTAAGGGGAAATATTAATATTTATTAGTAAGAAGTGTTTTAAGACTTTGTTTTCTTTTTAAACTAAATTTCGTGGGAGATTTATGACGTCTGCTATTGTTTCAGAGATGTTCAAATAATGAAGAGATTCAGGTCCGGATTGAACTCAAATTAATTGGATATATCTAGTTTTTGTATAAAATTGTAGTTATTCTAAAATTGATGCAACTTTTAATATTTTAATTCATTTCTATAACTCTATGGCTTTGTATTTCAAATACTCTTCTTTATGGATGTTAAAATAACTTATTTTATTAAAAAGTTTTTTAATTTTGACGTTTCGACTTTCTTGTTCGGAAGTCGTTTTCAAAATGACATAACAAAAGATATAATAAAAAATTTACTATAAAAACAGAACACTTGATAATCTTACAATAATATGACAGCAACATGGACACGGAGAAAGATTTTGAAATTGAAGATGTCAAAATCTGTTTCCATCATATTTTGGTGTCGTTTCTGGGAACGAATTTTAAAAAAGGATAGCGCATTTGCATATTATAACGGTTAATTTTGATGTAGTTAGTTTATTTTTAAATGTTCCTGTCGATAAAACTCTTAATCTTGTGAGAAAAAAGTTGACAAGTGATAATACATTAATAAATAGAACTAAATTAAGCGTCTCAGCAATTCTAGAATTGTTGGAATTATGTATTAAAACTACATATTTTCAATTAAATAGTGATTTTTATCAGCAAAATTTTGGTATGGCAATGTTCACCTTTATCACCATAATTGTGAGATATTTTCATGAACGATTTTGAAATGGAAATTGTAAATAAACAAAATTTAGGACCTTCTGTCTGGTTTAGATATGTAGATGATATCTTTGCAGTTTGGCAACACTATAGGGAAAATATTGATACATTTTTATATAATATTAATAATCCGGAACCTACTATTAAATTTACAATTGAAATTGAAAATAATAAAAAAATACCGTTTCATGACGTATTGGTATTCCCTCTGCAATCTATTTTCCAAAGATCATTTGATAGAGGACATTTCCCACATCAATGGAAATATGCTAACCTAATACCAATATTTAAAACAGGCGATAAAACCAACGTAGAGAATTACCGTGGAATTTCTTTACTCTCCGCTATTCCAAAAGTTTTTGAAGCGATACTGTCAGATGTCATCTTTAGCTGTTATAAACACCACATTATCCCTAATCAACATGGATTCTATAGAGGACGATCCACAGCTACCAATCTTGCCATCTTCCAGGAATTCCTGACTAACTCTATTGAACAGGGAAATCTAACCGCAGTTTTCTACCTTGTCAGAGGGGATATATCTTTAAAATTGGTAAATTGGACAAAGGATATAATTTCGCTTTAATCTTTAATTGATGAAATATATCTAAGTAGAATAGGATATGGGATAAAAAGTTGTCTAAGCATCTGTATTTCAAGATATTCCATTGTTTTATTAATGGTTGGTATATAAAGTGATGGAATTAAAAGTAAGAAACATCTGCCTGGGAAATAATGTTGAATAACAAGCTTAAAGAAAAATACTTACGACTGAAGTTGAGGTTGATGGAGGCTGCAACTTCGCCCATGGTGTTTTTCGCTTTGACCTTATACAGGCCGGCATCGGTTTCAATAACATCATCTAATTCGAGTACTACTAAAAATTTATTGGAGCCTATCGATAGTATTTTAAAATTTGTTCTACTATCTTCGGTTAAAGGAACATCGCTCCGAAACCATTCGATTTCCGGTTTCGGTGCAGCCAGTAACTGGCATTCGAATATGAGTTTGTTCCCATCGTCCTCCTGCCTCAGTTGAGGCTTTTGGGTGAAGCTGGGAACGAAATCTTCTGCCACTCCCATGCTATTTCTTTTTTACTTCGGTGAAGATAACATGAAATCGGCCCTAGAACAAACAAACCTCTATTACAACAATTTTATTCCAAATTCTTCTTTTAATAAAACAAATATGTTTGTTTAAGCTCAGAGTTTGATTCCTCTACTTGTCAGTCTGATGTATTAGGATGTGATGTTCTGAAATGTAATGTTACAAATATCCGAATGTTACAAATGTGTCAATTAAAAGTGCTATTTTAAAATTGTATATTTAGATCCAGCTGTTCTTTTAGGTCTTTTACGCCGATCTATCCAAAGCTTTTGATAGAATTTGTCATTCTCTCTTGATTAAGAAACTTGCCGATATTGTGGTTCAGTGTCACGCGAAGTGTTTGTAACTTCTGGTGTTCCACAGGGTTCGCATCTTGGCCCTGTTTTCTTCATCTTTCAAGTATGCACGGTATCTTATTTATGCAGACGATATAAAAATAGTCCTTCCGGTATCACGAGACACTAATTATCTGCAATTAGATATAAACAGATTTGTCTCCTGGTGTGAAGTAAATCCTCTTCAGCTAAATGTGTCAAAATGTAAACTGATGAGATTCTATAGATGTACGAACCCTAGTAATATCCTTTATTATATAAATAATGACTCGCTAGAAGTAGTCTCATCAATTAACGACCTTGGAGTCCTATTCGACAAGGACTTATCCTTTAATTTACACTTAGACAGTGTCATTCTAAAGGCTTTTAGGTTACTGGGATTCGTAAAGAGAAATTCCAAACACATTCAAGATATTCGGGCAATATTGTGTCTATTTAACAGTTTGGTGCGCAGTACTGTTGAATATTGTTCCATAATATGGTCTCCATCTTATACATAGTAATAGGCTTGAAAGAGTACAAAATAAATTTTTAAAATATCTCCTCCTCTTCAAATTTCATATTCCAGCTCAAGGAATTGCATACGAAACAAGACTATTACTATGTGGGGTTCAAAGTTTGGAACTACAACGATAACTTTGCTAACATTGATATTTTTCACGTATCACTGCAAATTATTAAAGATAACATAAGATAGACAAGGTAGATATTTTGTTAGGTAAATTGTTTGTTTTTTAATCTATTTCTTTTATATTTTTAATGGCGTTGCTATGTTTTCATTTATATTTTAAGGACGTTGCTATGTACCACTTTGGTTACTCTGTGGTGGACTGCAATAAAGTAAATAAATAAATAATAACAATTGTATTGAAACATCAGTTTTTATAAAAGAAACACATACAAATAGATATCTAAATTTTAATTCAAACCACTCAATTTGTGTTAAACGAGGTATTGTCAAATCTCTTTCTTGATTAAGAACAACTATCCAAGTAAATTTATAAATCCTTTTTTCGTTTTTTCTGGGTAACGCTAAGAGTAGTTTCAATACAATCAGGGGGGGTCCTGTTTGGGGGGGGTACGATGAGTGAATTAATACCTTATTATTGTATCATAGGGACTGTGGAGGGATTAAAGGGGGGGGGGTATTTGAGGTTCCGTTTAGGGTCAAATCGACTGTTTATGACCTATACTTACTGGCAAAAAAACAAAAGGGGCCGAAAACCGGGCTTAGACGCCCTTCTCCTTTCCGCCATTTCCTATTGGGGAAGTGGGTATTTTCGACTGTACCTATTATGTAGAAAAAACTTTCAATTTTAATTGACTACCAATCGAATTACACAAAAATAAATAAGAGTATTAATTAGATACACTTAAATTTAGAAGGAAGTAATTATTTCTAGCAGCACTGACAAGAAAGCGATAAAAAATAAACTATCGAAGCTCAGATCGCCGTTTTTTCTTCTCGTTTTAAATGGTAACCACCCATGACGGTCGATCTAAATATATCTAAAAAGTAATAAATAGAATGACCCAAACCAACTTTAGAATAGAAATGAGTTGACAGAAATGAAACGAAAGTTTTAGTCAGAAATTTATCACATTAACAATAGTGGGACCGTCGAAAAGGTCAATGGTATGAGATCGATCAAGTTAAAAATATTGCCGGAACAAAAACGGGAGACTTAGATTAGAAGGGTGAAAAATATGGATTTTTATTTGAATTATAGAAATTGTCTAATGAAGCATAACTGACGTTTAAAAATTAATCACTTTGACCTATAAATTGTCCATTGTTGGACATGAAAATCTAAATTTTGAATATATCTGGCTAAACGGTTAATATTTTAAAAATTTTGTTTATTCATGGATATGTCGGTTGATAAATGCTACATTTTAAAATTATTTTGAATTATACAGGCTGTCCCAAAAAAGTGTGGCGTATCAAAGTTATATCATTTCTTATGGAAGACCCTATATTTTATTGCATTTATAGAATATACATTAAAAATAAGATAAACTTTCTGAAGTATTCCCTATACTTAGCTAAGCTTTTTACTTTTCGAGATGTTTTTATATTTCTAAAAATGGAAGTACTTAAGTACAAGAAAACCAATAACTTCGAAACCCATGGAATCAGCCAAATCCAATTTAAACTGAAAAAACTTAGACTAATAATTGAAAGCAATAATGTATTTAGAGTTGTTTAAAATTATACAGGGCGTTCAAAATGGGGCGATTCTCTAATGACATATTTAAACGACAATATCGTTTTTATTTTAAATAGGACACCCTGTATATTATAATCCTATTATGTAGCAAAATTAAAAATTATAAAATGCTTAAATCTATTAATTTTTGGAGTTATTCTTATTTTTATTATTTTCCATATTTTTTTACATAATTTTTTCACCGTAATGCCTAAATATAACACCCTGTATTTGATCAGCTTAGACTATTGCAACATCATTTTTTGAAAATTACGTGGAATCAGACTTTTAGATTTCAGTGAAGTTCTTATTGTACTGGAGTTATCGGGACTCTAATTCATTTACCGCTATTGAAAAATTGTTTCGTAATACGATACATTTTTTGTCAAAAACTCTTTATAATATGAATTTTTTCCTGTTCTGTTTTTAATTTCAATTCCATTTTTTACGACCCTCGTAAATTGATGGTTTAAGATTTTTCTGTTCGCGTTAATTTGTCCGATTTTGAATAATATTGGTTCGACATGCTAACCAGTGAGAATTCGTTTATTAGGTGTAGATTTAACGCATATGCGAAACATTATTTATGCTGAATACATTCAACAAGTTGGTTTTGTAATGAATTAAGTGACCCCTGCATAGTCGTACCGAAAAGCGGGACAAATTAGTGTATAAACTAAATATTAAAAAAATTAAATATATTTTAGAATAATAACGTAGAGCTTCGGAAGTCATAAAATTTCATATAAAGTACTTATATTTTTAAAAAATGTAAAATGTAATATAAAAAGACTTCAATATTCATATTTTTATACATATTGCCACATTATTCTTTCAATTTTTCTTATACCCTCTGAAAAATCCCCCAAGCAAATTTTGTTACTCAAATTCCTACTCGAAGACTCGCAATGCAAGTTGGGAATTCGTTGCTTTATAAAATTGTCAAAACTTTCTTGTAAAGCTTCATTTATCAGTTTTACTGAAAGATAGCAGCACATTTATATATTTTATTCTGTAAAAATACATATCTAAAACGATTAAAAATCACTGAATGGATTAAAAAATAATTGGAATTCTATTTTTTAACAGTTTTGGACTACTTATTTATGGTTAATTCAGTAAACCTCTAGTAAAAATCATGTCTACGCATATGTCAAGTTATGAGATACCTACTGCTTTGAACCGTATGAATTTATTGGCGGTTTTCAACGAGACTCTACAGGGTATACAGATGGAGTGCAACAGTAATAAATAATAAGTAATGGGTTCCAAGGAAGTTAAAATATGGAAATAAAAGGCATTTTCTTTAATCTTCTTTTGGACACGTTAAAAATTTGCTGTAGAAGGTTTGGAGATAAGTATATATTTTTTTAAGACTGACCAGATAATATTATACATTTTCTCGACAATTTTTCGTTCAGAAAATATCGTTAGGGACCGGCAATAGTATATTGTGTCACAAGGGCAGAAAATGAGCTTTAGCAGCCCGAGGCTATTAGCTGCATGAGCGAGCGAAGCGAAGGCAGCTAATAGCTAAGGGCTGCTAAAGCGTTTTCTGCATGTGTGACACACAACTGTTTTTCGCCTACAAAAAAAAAACAAAAAATAGGAAAATATAACAAAAATCTTTAATTTTATACATACAGACAGAATTTAATGAGAAACTTAAGTAATAATAATGTACCAATTTATTTATTATATATTATTACCAGTTGTTAAACAATTTACTTTTTCTCCGATTGACAGCAAATACTAATGTTGCAGACACATATCAATCAGCAAAGTATTACTTTTCCTGCCTAGACAGCAAAGTAAGGACTTTCCTGCCTAGGCAGCAAAATGATATATACTGTAACGGTTGACTAAGTTGACTAACTAATTAAAGAGAATACAAAACTTATGTTCAATACGCAGAAAAAAAATTAAACAAATTAATTTAGGAATACCATTAAATAACTATTTATTTTACTTCAATAAATCACAGGACAGAATGTAATTTCGAAAATAATGTTTGAAACTAATTTTAACGTAGTAATTGCAAAAGAAAATATAAAATTCCAGATGTCAGATTTTAACACGTAAAATCCCATAAGAGATTTTAGGATATTTACAAACAATTTAGCAAAGATTTCAATAGCAAAATTTAAAATAATATAATCTTAGACAAGTCTGCGATCACAATAACAATGAGAACATTGTTATTTTAGATGTTTGAATAAAAAGAAATTTTAAACTTAACCTCAAATTTCAATATCATAATATATCAATATGATCAATTCAAATTCAAGGGAAATAGCATAAATCGGGAAAATAAAGTGTTGGGACTTCTAAAATCAAAGAATTACTGTAAAAAAGGCAGTAATAATAAAGTTGTATAGAATTTTAGAAATCGATAATGACGAACTTAAAAAGTCTGTGTGTAAATTTAATATAAGTAGGAATTGTAAATAAATTATATCAAAATCATTCTTTTTGTCTCAAGAATGATTTGGTAATAAGCAAAAATTATATAAAAATTACCTAAGGTTGTGAAATAAATCACACTTGTTCCCAAGAACAAAGACATTAAATGTCCTACACTGCGCCAGCGTCTGGACTCCTTGGGCTATATGCCCCCCCAGGTATTAAATTATGAAAGTCCATACGTGGTTTGGCTTTAACCCAAAAACTTTGATTTTATTATTAAAGGAGCTTGCCATCCTTATACCGGTTTCGGCGCAAAACCACGTCTGGACTTTCGTAATTCAATACCTGGGGGGGCATATAGCCCAAGGAGTAGTTGTTGAAGTCCAGACGCTGGTGCAGTGTAGGACATTTAATGTCTTTGTTCTTGGGAACAAGTGTGATTTATTTCACAACCTTAGGTAGTTTTGGTACTCCCATGGTCCTTTTTTGGCATTTTTATGGTTCAAAAAATTCCACCATTGTTATATAAAAATTGATAATTTTTGAATTTTTAAAAAATTTTAAGTAAAAAACTGTCAAATTTTAATCTAGAGAGCCTTGATATGATGGTTTATAAAAACTACTTTTCGCTGTCAAGCGAGGTTTTTGATCAAAATTTCTTGAACTTTTCACTTCGGTGCTCGTAATAAAAACAAAAGAAATTTAAACTCAAAGCAATACTGATTGAAGATAAAAATTAAAAGAAATTTACCTGTCAAATTAAGTGAGGTTATATTTTTGTAAATCAAGAAACTTAAAGTTAAATCAAGAGAAAAAGCCCGATATTTGTTTCATCTTTGTTCCTGTTAAACTATCCAGATCCAATTGTATCCTGTATTGATGTATCCTGTTCCTGATTTTGATTCCTGGAAGATATTGCATCCATCCCATTTTGAATTGACTAGGAAAGTAACCAGAATTAGAAATGAAATCTAAGTCGTATTGCAGGTACCAATTCACAATATTAAATATAGATATTTAAAAAACGTTTCAAGATAAAAAAAGGCCACAAGTATTTTATTTAATTAGGTTAGATCATATTTTAATTAATAACTAAATAATTGAGATTAGAATAAGGTAAGAGAGTAATTATAAGATTTGTAAGGTTAACCGTTATTTTTATGATTATTAATAAATGTTTTCATATTCACTGAGTCGTTATTATCGATTTTTACAATCAAGCGGCCAATAGCTGAAGCACTACCTGGTATTAAGACTCTCAATTTTTCTACTGGAAAGTAGATGGCGCCCAAAATTATCAACAACAAATAATTACATTCTGTCTGGGTTTACGACAGAAGGCAATAAAAAATCAACAGTTATTTAATAGGTTATGTACTAAAACTAAAATTCAAATAAATAAAATAACGAAATTAAATATTGAACAAAAGTAAATTTTTCTCTTTTACACAAACGATAGTACGTAACAATACATATACATTTCCATAGCAACCAACCATTCCAACAATTGCGATTTCTCAAATTTTGTTTTAATTTATCACTACAGGAAAAATAAAAAGATTGTGGGCATTGGAATAATTTGCAAATAGAATATCATTATAAACAATCGAAGAAAAAATTATATGTTCAACTCGGGAGCAAAGTAGATTGACTGCCTTAGCTGAATTCCTAGCCTCGCTACGACTCTTATGGTTTGCCAGCTTCGACTGACGTCTCAGCCGGCAAACTCCATAATCGTCCGAAAAAGTAACACTTCTCGTCCTTGCATCATAAACTACTATTTCTTACCTTGTCTTGTAGGTAACAAATTTAGAGAAACATTACTCTATCTTCTTCTTGTCTGATGGAGTATTCATAAATTTTTCTTCACTATCTGAAATACTATTTATTAATTTTCACTAATTCACACAATCACAATTATTCAGAATCAGAACGTATTATTTTACAATTTAGTTCTCTTGATTCAAGACTTTGATTTACACTGACGTTAATGAAAATTTATGTGAAACGTCAAAGTCAAATGTGAAGAAGATAATGAAAAACTACAAAATATTAGTTGCGGTCTGATTTTTAGGGTTAATATGATTCATTTTCATATATGGTAGGCGAAAAAAGCTTTTCCGGTCCCTGTTTTTTTATTTTTCCAATCGCTGATAATACAGTCTACCTTGATTTCGTTACTATGGTAACAACTTTGCGATTTAGTGTCAAATGACAGTTCCCTGATTTTTAATTTGTTGTTTATGTCAAACTTGTTTTATGAGTTCGCAAGGAAAATATAGATTCAGATTTTGAATTGCCCGACACAGAAAATGAAATTCTAGAAAAATTTTTGGAAGCAAAGGCGATATATTGTCAGTAATATCAAAAGCCCGCTACAAGAAGTCATACGAAAAATGTAAAACATGTAAGTGAAGAAGTCATTTTGGCACAATTTGCTGAAAATACCCAAAAACTGGCTTCTTCAACATTACGGAGTAGTAGGATTGCATTATGTGGGAAAAGCTCCTAGCAAAATCACCTCCTATCTTAAATTAGAAAATATAGACGAATTTACAGGTCACTGTTTTCGTCGAAGCTGGAAATAGAAGAAGATTTGGGAAGTGGTTCCCTCTTGCTAACAAAAAAAAGCCGAAGGCAAAAAAACTCTGATAATGTGCGAGAAACCCTACTAATTTGTAAGATCTATAAATCACCGGTGCGATATATTTCCCTTAAAGATTTGTAAACAAAACCCTGTTATTAAACCGAGTCGGTTCATGTTTGCAACTCGTAAATCGGAATCAATACGACAATTTCCATACGTAATTGGACGATAAAAATTATTTTTTCGTCTATAATTGAAGTTCATTACCGGTTTCATGACTCGTGCCATTAAATCAGTTAGCGGTTACGGAATTTCGAGTGGAATTGCTTTTTGTATGATTTAAATTAATTTATAGGTATAAATAAAGGGAGTAAATCATATTGAAATGCATACGGATCGGCCGTACGGTACACAAAAATTTTTATTTTTAGTATTAGCATCGTTGTTCAGATCAAGTAAGCGATTTTGGGGATTTTAAGGGGCCCATCCTGACAAATATAAAAAAAATCAATTTCTTTATAGATATTTTCAGTCTTTAGTCACAAATTTGGACATTTGGAAGGGGTCGACAATTATCGAGAAAGTTTATGGGACTGGGGAGATATCGAGAAATAAAGTAAAAATGAGCGATTTGTGCCATATGGTGGGAATTTGAACTGTCCCTTTAATTTAACTAACTGTTCTTGTATCATTCTTATTTCATCTATTTTCAATTCCTACTTTTAAAAATGTATTTTTCTAAAATTGTGGCACAGTGTACAGCATAGGGTAAATTTGTAAATAAGTTTCAAATAAAAAATCTGTGACTATTTCTTTATAAAAATTGAAAACAATTATGACAAGGATGGATAATGAATCCGCTTTTAGATTCGTTTCAACATGCTAAAATCTTAACTTATTAAAACTTAAAGAAATATCAAATAAGGCAATGTTGAGACTAAAATTTTTTCCAAAATCCAGATCAGTTTTGGACCAAAAGCATGCAAGAATTCCCCGAAGTATTTTCTATTAATAACATCATATTAATGCAAGTTGAGTTTCTCGTTTATGACTGCTATAACAACAAAAGTGTAAGAAATATCCACGAACTTAAAAATAACATAAATGTTTGTATCAAATACAGAGCCGAGTTCTGGGAAGCTTGTTCCTTAAAAACAAGCACAAAATAACGTTAATAATGTTGATATGTTTTTATTTATGTCACGATTGACGAATATACATGTCTTAATAATACGTTTTTACCAACTATCAGCAAAATATTCCCAATTTGCATTGGTTGTTGCAAAGTTTTTGACCAATTCAAGTCTTAGTATCACTTTCTTCTTCGAATCCATTGAAAGGAATAATATCCCTTGCCTTGGAGGACCCCCACTCCTCCACCTTTAAGCCACGCCCCCTCTTGACACCTGTCAACAGCGGTCGATTGGGGTCATCAGGGTAGCCAACTTCGATTGGGAGCACTAACACCTGTCAACTTGTCTCTGTTGATTAGGTGGCCATAGTTTATTTAATTCTTTTTTGATCTGCCCTGGCTCGAGTATTGAGCAAAAACAAAAATCATGCGAAGAGATGAAAGACCCATACATTGTGGGCCTCGATTTATCACTCGCAATCCATTCGCACTAACAGCACCAAAAGGCTCTGCTATCAGTGGTGGTCCCCTTGGACTTCAAAATTCAAAAATTTTGTCCACCGTTTCGCTTTTTAGAATACAGACGTCATAACATTTTTTAAGTTTACATTCTATTCTACATTTTAAAAAATAATGCACTGCAAAATAAATTGTCTACTTTCTTCATCCACATGGTGTTTTCATCTATATTTATCACTCTTCTTTTGGTTAGTTGACTACATTTTTTTTTGCAATGGCCTTACACCAAAAGGTAAAAGTCAAATCTTATTTCCCCCCCAAAACAGATCTCTGTATCCGCCACTGCTGCTATTATCGTTTTTTTTTTTATTTTTGAAATCTTCTCGAGACCTTCTCTAGCTGATTACTGCGATCCTGATCTAGATCTTCTGGAAATAGTCAAAGATTTAACATTTTGCTAGCGTTTTATTTTACTGAAATATTTGAAATGTCTTGCTATTAATAATAATTTTTTTATTTACCACGATTTATGAATTCATTAGTTCACTGTAGGAAGGCCGGCAATTAACTGAAATAATCGGAACAAGCCGCAGAAATAGCGTCGGATTTTTATTGAACGACTTATACTTTCCGCTGAAAGCTGTGTGCATGCAATTAAAGAAATGTATTGCATTTTCTGATTCAAGAAAACGCGGTTACATTTATCCTCTGGTCTTTTTGCCAATTAGGGGATAACGTTCGTGCTCTTTACGAATTATCGCTTAAAATGCTTATAAATGGATAATTTCTTGCGATCTAGACGTTGTGATTGTCACCTACGCTGAGATGTCAAACTTAGTTTTGATTTTTAATGAATCGGGCGTTTATTAATGATGAATTTTAGATGAAGTAGTGCAAATTTAGATACCTTGATATTTGAAAATCAATCGGGATTTTAAGTCGAACGTAAAAACATTTCTGTATATTTTTTAAATTTTATACACGAGTAAAGTAGCGGGATTACAAATATAATTATGTCAATGATCTAAATCTATAAACGTACATTCAAAATTATAAACTTTTATTTTTTAACCAGTTGTCATATTAGATGAAAATCAGTTTTGTTGTAGATTTTCAGGAGAGCAAATTTATAAAAAAGGACTTAAAATGTCCACCAAAGACTCTAGTTTCAAAATCACTAATAAAAAAATCGATTTTCTTTCCTGTATCAATTTTTATTTCTTCTCCCAACAGATCTACATCTGGCAACCATATTTAAAACACCTTGTGTCTAGCTATATATTTTCTACGCTTACGTGTTTAAGAGTCGAGACAATTAGAGTTGATGGTAACTCGAACTTTATCGGTCACTCTAAACATTAAACCCTTTTCATCTCAAATTTCTCTCGTTTCTACAGTGAAATTTGAGACAAAATATTTGCTCCCCAAATACCGCTTTTGACTATTACTTTCAGCGGCGTATATACAGGAATTTCTCCTAAGGAAGGAGCGACATAAATTAAAATAGAAGGATGTGGTCTCTTATGAGATAGAAGTATATCAAAAGTTCCCAAAAAATGACGTTTATTCAGCTCAAAACTCGACATTTTCACACACAAAAGAATATATTATGCTCATAACAAATTACTAATATTTCAAGGTTATGTTTTTGACCTTACGTTAATGACGTTTTACATCTCAAACGCAGAGAGGAAACAGTAGAAAATAGAAATAATAGAAGGTGGAGATGTAATCAGCAATTCTTCTTTACTATGGTTACTAGATTGTTCAATTTACTTGTCGGCAAACTTCAAGCTCCCTGCAACAAATATACACTTTTGTGTTTAAGAATAATACGCTGGTGGTTTCCAAAAAACTGGCTTTGCTCACGCACAAGTGAATTATTCAGTAAATAATTGTTTTTCTGTGAAACACATAATAACTTTATAAAGTTAGCCGTTTTAACATTTCCTCAGCACCATGTTCCAGTTCGAAACTTTTGAGAGAAACGCCCTCTAACTTGTCTGCGCTAGACGTAATTGAATGACTGTAAGCGATGCTGGCAAAAAACCGAAATTTTCTCCCCTCGTCAACTTCGTTATTTTTTGTTTCACACCGAATTATATTATCTTTTATATAAGTAGCGTTAAAAATGTGTAGCCAATTGTGGTTTACGGTTTATTGGATACAAATTTCATCTTTATAGACCGTATTTAAATTATAGTTGAAGAAAAAAAGTTGATATCTACGAAGGTCGATCAATAAGTATCCGTGTTTGAAGACAGGTGGCGTTGCTAAGAGAAGTTGGCATTACTGTGTACTTCCAAGTGTCAAACGTCACCATAGTAAATTTTAGAGTGATTGATAGGTTAGTTTATATTTTGCAACATGTTGAATGGTACGTGTTTCTTGGTTCTCGAGATAATAGAAAAAGAACAATACCGATACCAAAAACATGCGAAGAAACAATAGTGAAGTTAGATGCTAACAATCCTTTACTTCTAATAAAATAATATTATTCACACACCCTGTAGATTTCGTAAAGTATTAAAAAAACTTCTTTTCTTCGTTTTGCCCATTTAAAATTCTACGTGTAGCCTGGGATAGATGACGGCCACAACGTTTTAGAGAACGTACAATGTTGTGAAAAGTTCCGAGCTTTTACCCTTTTATATGCTGATTAACCAACGAATCAATAGAATACATAACAGGAACTAATCCTTTTCTAATGTTATTGCAGGAAGCTTTTAGCTTTCAAACGGAGAGAGAGTATTTTCAAGCTTTCAAGCTATTTTTTTCAATGGGTTTTCTATTCTACCAATTATATTGTGAGTGCACAAATGATCCGTTCCATTGGGTGGACTGGGTGGGTGATGAAATATAAATACACATTAAACTCGTATTGCCATTAAACAATAACGAATGTAGGTCAGTTGTTTGATCAAAATTAGTTTATTTATGTCTGTAAACAACATAAAGCTGCTGGCATCAAATAATAGTAATATTGTCATCAAATAAATTCACTTTTGAACCATTTTCTTTGTGTATTTGAATATGAAGGGGAAAAATTTCAGATGAACAACTTGATAAGTCCAGAAAAATCTATTAGATTGGTTTTCTGAAGCTGGCTTTCTTGTTGTTGAAGTAGTGGCGCCAGTAGTAACATTTTGGAACTGTATATTTATTTATTTATTTATTTAGAAGAATAATATTGTTTCTTAAAGTAGCAACACGTCCACCATTATCTACTCAACCAAAATATTTCATTTCTTCGTGCGATACAGTTTTCTATATAATTGCAAACTTTGATTTTGTTATTAAAGTGAAGATGGCGTTGGGCTCTCCTCCACTTACTTCGACTCAACTAGTTGTTTTAAGTATCTGGTGGGTTCAATGCAGTCTTCAGCATCGTTTAGAGATACGATGTCGAGTTTGTCTACTTCTTATTGATGAGTCTAAGAATGACAGGCGACTTTAAGTTCTGAGACATCTGTAATTCAATACCGTTGGGGCATATAATCCAAGAAGTAGTTGTTTGAAGTCCAGACATTGGTGGCAGTGTGTCGTATTTCTTGGGAGGTTGTGATTTTATTTCACATCATTTATACAGTTTTATTACTCCTAATTTAAAATATTTTGGTTCCAAAATATTTCATTTCTTCGTGCGATTGAATTCTATATTTCGAGATTGCTTGACACGACGTGTGTCTCTGTAAAGCAACAGTATTTTTTAACTTTTTTTTAATGAAAAATCTCGACTTGAGCGCCCGGGCCGTTACATGTAATTGGAGAGTTTATTCTGGTATGTACAGTTATAGAAATGGTACCAGGAAGTTTATTTTTGACTGAATATTTTTTACTAATTGTGCTTGACGCCTTTACTGCCGTTATTACAATATGAAACGGCGAAAGAGTTCTTTTTGAGCCTCGCCGACACTTGTCATGTGAAACCGAGTTAAAAAGGAATAAAAGAAAGAGCGCGCTGAGTGAAAAATGCCGCAATTATCACTTCTTGGAATCTTGTTATTGCCTTCTTTTTGCTGTATCTTTTATAAAATTTAAAATAATTTTCTTTAAAACGCATTTGAAAATTTAATAAAGATCTTTACTGTGATTACTTTTTTTAAACATTTGTGTACTTGTTATTCCGCAGAATTTTTTTCATTCACAGAAATTTCGACTAAATAAAAAAAATCATTTGTCCAAAATAAGACCAAGATTTCATCAAGAAAATTTGTAGTATCTTGAAAAAAAAATTGCCAAAAGTACCTCAAAGAAAAATATCTGAAAACGTATATTGCACAAAGAAATTATCACGACGTAGGTAATATAAGAAAAAATGTCAATGAATGAAAAAAAAATTCATAAAATTTGTCGAAAATACAAACAAAATTTTTAAAAATATTGTCGATAAAACAATCCAAAAATGGTTTGTCGACAGAAAAATACGTCAAAAAATATATAAAATTAAGGAAGAAAATTGAGAATAGAAACTATCCAAACATAGGCAAATAAATTTTATCAAAAAGAAAATAGTGTGAAAAAAATTCCAAAATTCAAAAAATTGTGTTTACAAAATTCCATGCGAATGTAATAAATTTTATATAGGAGAAACATCTAGACCTTTTCATATAAGACTTAACGAACACCAATCATACATTAAAAATAAACAATTCTAAAAATCAAAAATATGGAAACATGTTTGTTGTTGTTTTTTAAACCATAACTATCAAAAAAATGACATGCTCTATAAATTTTACTGAATTCGCCTGTTTCAATAAATTGTTTTTTCTTCTGACACCGAACAAGTTTATTTTTGGAAACACTGTTGGACCAAAAAAGCTAGAAGTTCCTGACGGCCTGAGCGTGTCTGGCTCTGTATTTAAATAAAAATTAGTTACAATTTAATAATGAAGGATCAAAGACTTTCATTTTATGATATAAACTCGATTATTTAAAGAGCAGCATATTTACAAACTGGTGCTATTTACGAAAAAACATATACATGGTGTATCATAAGGAATGGTTATTATTTTAATCATAGGTTCAGGACCTCGAAATATTAATATTTTACTAAATAACTCTGGGTCAAATGTTATCTTACTACTAAGATACAGGGTGTTGAAGATAAAATTTTTTTTTCGTTTTTTTGCAATAATTTCTTTATTATTTAATAGATTGACTTTAAATTTGGTATGGTTATATTTTTAAGTTAGTAAATCATAAGCGTGTTATCAATTTTGAAATTAGATAAAGGAAAGTATCAATTTTTTTTATTTCTGGCCTTTTTTGAGTCTTTATGATACACCCTGTAAATTTGAACAAAAAAGGTATACTTAAAAGATATTTGCATTTAAAATATTCTATTTACTTTAACATATTTTAACATAGTAGGCTTTGAAACTAAAATGAAAATGTACAGCTGTCAAATAATTAATTTATGGAACACCCTGTATGAAGCTTATTTCAAATCTACCAAATTTCATTGAACTCTTTCAGTTCCCAAAATCAAACAAATAACATATCCAAATCTCTCAGATATAATTGAGGTTTTCGGTGAGTGGAGCCAAATTGATGATAATTTATTGAAAGTTACCATGTTGTCTTCAAATTTATGGATTAACTTTCCGAGTTCCATCCTCCAAATTGCCGAAATAAATCCATAACCTACCCTAACATAACCTTGCTGTTGAACTTGTAAGAAGTTGATTCAGTGAACATCTTATAAATTATCGTATAGTGAGGGAGCTTGGGGATCCTCTCCGATGGGGATTATTGACGAGTGAGTGTTTATGTCTGAGAAACGGAGAGAAAATAAAGGGGAGAAAATTGACGTTATCATACACTGAGACAGAAGAGTAACTTGGAATACTTAGGGAGACTTTATTACCTGTGGAGGAAAATGAAGCTTGTCACTTTACCATCTGCTCCCTGGCACTAAAATGGTTCTTTCTATATAATACGTGTGAAAAAATATTATACACATTTTCTCTAGGTAAACTATATGAAGAGTTGGAATGATTTCAAATGGAATTGAACAAATGAAATATATCAGTACTAATTCAAATGGAATTGTTCGACAACGGTGGGTCACCATATTATAGTTTCTAGCGACTTTATTTCTACTTCTTCTCTTATATCATTGAATTCTCTTCTTGTTGTTTCACTCCAACCACGAAGTATCTGCATGTGGATCTGTACGTTTCTTATGTATCTTTTCTTCAGTTATTGTATTGCAAAAAGATCAATTTGGTTTGTTTTTCCAACCGGTGATTACCCTATTTTTGCTTTTGATTACTCAAATGTTATTTGCCCCTCGACTAATGCATCGCTCCGTCTTTCGGAGCGCGGAAAAGAGGTAGTCACCTTGCCTGAGCAAAAGGTAGGTGTAAGTATATTTGCATCACATTATAAATATCCCAGACAGCAGATGTGTTTATTCGCGAATGCATGAACGGCGCTATTTTTAAGGCCATTCGACACTAATATCAGCCACTGTATTACTCCCCGAGAGATCATCAGTAATTTTATTAGGTGTGCAAATTTGCATATAGATTTATCATTTTTACCTTAATAAATATTATAGAATTGTAGTCAGGCTTCGAAGTCTATGAGAATTTGAAATCAAATAAAACAAAAAATCTAACAAAATCTCGGAAATCTTCTCTAAAAGGTAGAAAATTTCAAGACCATCAATCCATATCAATTAAAACGGACGCCACTGATTCCTGCAGAGAGTTGAACACGGGTTTCGATGTCCAATTAAAAGGAAAGACCTATTTTTCGACAGACCGTAAATTATTGCGAGACTTTTGAAAAGATGTATTGCGGTGTGGATCTTAAACGAAATTGGATAACAAGTGAGAACTACCAACTTTTAAGGTCGCTTTCTTTTTTGCGTTTTTCGCAATTGTTGCGGACTTAGTGGTTAAAGCTACCGTGATGAATTGATTTTAAATATGTGCCAAAAGAGAAAAAGAAATAAAATAATGCAGGAAAACTTTCTATTCAGTCAATATATATTTATTTTCGACTGAAAAAAGTTTTCAGCTGTCTCTACTTTGATTATAGTGTAGTAATGCAGTTAAAACAATGAAAACTCTCAAATTCGTCTAAAATTATCCTCTATTTCTATTTTAAATGGCAGCAACCGATCAAAAATAAAATCTTGTCAGCTCAACGCCAGTCAGCTCAGAGCTGGTCAACTGCGTTTCTTTATTAAAGTCGCCATCTCAAGAACATCCCACTAAATATTAGAACTTACAACCCCTGCAAGCTTATTTCCGGCTTACAACTCAAACTTATTTTGTAAACGTGTGGAAAATTTGCAATAATCTTACAAATTTTAGTTTATAACCGAGAATTTTTAGCAGGCGAGACAATAGACAGTTTTTCGTCGACCTCTACAAAAACCTACTCATTTCCGAAAGAAAAATCGACTATTTTTTAAGGCAAGCATTTTTCGTCCGCTGAGGTCAGTCACTAGGATACGTCACATTAAATTCAATATAAACTTGTATGTATTTAACTTATATTAAATTTTCGAAAATAAACTTATGAATAACAATTTTCTGCTGCTTTTATTTTTAAAGTGAACAGAAATAAGATTACTTCAAGTTTAAAAATTTATATTTTATCAGAAAAGCCCAAAAATTCTCGATTATAATCTAAAAGTTGTATAAGTAGTTTTATATTCTCACCTTTAGTAATGTAGGTTTATAAGCGTTTTATTACACAACTGTAAACTCTAGTAATATAATGAAGTTATATAACTATTATATAACCATTTTTAAAGAACTTATAATAATGGTTACCAAAGTATTTATAAGAAAGTTATTTAAAGGTCGTCAGAACCTCTTCAATATAACTGATGTATCCTGAGTTATACAGTAGTGTTCTGATCACCTTAATAAAAACTTGGAGACAGTAGTGTTTGCGAGATTACGTTATAAAACTTTTGGTGATCATGTTGGTAACGATCGTTTCTTTTTAAAGCTACCGTTACCACTATCGATAAAAATTACCCTTATAAACCTTGAAGTTGTTTTGACAAATAATAGCACTTTAGATATAGATGAACCAAAAGCTCGTGATTTGTTGAATAGAATTTCATCTGGGTTTTTTTATTTTTATTTTTTTAAACAAAGTTAGTTACTTAAAATGACTCATCACTCAAAACTAAAAGAAATGATAAGAATTGTTAATAATCGTTTACCAAATATATTACCCCAATATCCTAGAACATTGCTGGGAATTCCAACCTTGCAAATAAAACAATTATTGAAACAGATTGATAGTTTTTAATACATAAACCGCTCCTTTCCCATGCTGATGACAATGAGGGCAACTTGCGGTCTGGTTCTTTCGTTTGTACAATTTTGAAAGACTTTTACTGTTTGTGTACCTCTAACACATGCACAATGTTTACCGCATAAACAAATTGATGATCAAATAAAATTAGTAATTTCAATTTATTTTTAAAAGAATAAATTTGTGTATATCATCTATTAATTATATATTTTGATATGCCGATACTTAAAAGTAACTATTATATTTATTTAAACATTACGAACGGTTTAATATTAACATATCAAATTTTGAATATAATAATTGTGCCTCCGCGCTCTATAAAATAAATATAATTTAGTACACAGCTTTAATAAAATAGCTATTAACAAAAATATTTAAAATCAGAACATTTATGTACTCCAGACGATAGGCGACACTACTATCAGCGATCCAGTTTGCGGACCAGTATTCAACTGTAGTTCATACTAATAAGAATAGGTCCAGGTGTCCTAGTACAAAAACAATGAAATCGTAAGAGCTTAAAGTGTATTTATAATCGTATTTATAATCAAGTGTAATTTCCAAAGATTAAAGTTAATTTGTGATTGAAAGTACTTAACTAACTTTTATAGTGAAAATTTGACACCAACATTTTTTAACCAATAAGAAGCTTTCGTTTCAGCTCGTTACTGTAGCAACCAAAAAACTTGGTGATAGTATTTTCCTACCCTGGACTGTACCACAGCGATAGTATTTCTGTCAAGTGTCAAATTAGAAAAATACACCGGTCTTACGAAAATGTCATGTTATAATTTTTATATTACTTTGGTGTGAAATTTTCTTACCGAATCTCCCACGATCTTGAATTATTATCTGGAAATACCTCCTCAAGCATGAATTTTTTTAAAAAAGTTTCCCTCGTCTTCGATTCGGGGTAACTTTTAAAAAATTCATGCTTTCGGAAATATTTCCGATAGTAATTCAAGCTCTAGGGAGATTACTAGTAAAAGTTTCAATAAACTTTAAATTTTTAGATGTGCTGCCATCTATGATTAGAAGAGAGTATTGACAATTACTAAAAGCAAAAAATTCCCGGTGTATTGGGGTTGCATACACAATTTGCATTGTGTGTTGCAAAGCTTTTATTTGACTGATTCTAGTCAAAATGTCACTCTTTTCTTTCGTATCCCTTTAAATTGTTGGTTAACAGTAAGTTTATTTTTTAAGTTGCCATAAAGTTATGCGGTTTTAAGTTTATTTTGGACGTTTATTTCGCAGCCATTCTTTACATTTGTTTTATTAAAGTCATCATCTCAAGAATTTCATCGCTAAGCACCGCATCATCTCTTGTCCATAAAGCGTTACTTCCTTTCATCTCTTGATATTCTGTAACTCCGCTGTTTCGGTACAAAAAAATGATAAAAGTCGATAAAAAACAGAAATTTAATTTAGTTTGTGCTTTTTAATAAAAATTTAACGATGAAAATGATGCTGATAAAACAGTAACGTTAATAAAGAGTAATCAATCGCTGCATGTATACCGTTAATAAGTAAATCACTCTGACATTTGAAAATAAACCGACCTAAGCCAAAAATGGGATCGTATCCACTCGATCCAATTTTAGAAACTGGAGATGCCGAGGAAAATAAATTGAATTTGTAGATATTAAAGACGATAAGGCCGGCGTCCGGCAGTAAATGAAACTGAGCTTTAAAAATACCAATTTATTTTGAGAACAAGAAATAGAAGTGTCAGTAAAACAACGTGACTGATCCAAATTGAGATGTGATAAAACTAATAAGCTCGCCCGAACGAATTTACAATCTTGTAACGTTATCGTTATTAACGTTACTTTCTGTTGTACATCCACTAATTGAGTTTTTCAAAACTCTATTATACTATTTTTAGGATTGCCCCGAAGTGAGGTTATAGATGAGAATCGTGAATTCTTATTACAAATCTACGTATTTTTGATTAATAGTTTAATAGAGAAAAGGAATTAATTTACTGGCATGTTCTTATTTATTTTGTTTTTTATATTTTTGATAAAAAAACACCTCCAAAAGTAGGTAAAACTTTAAAGCTGTTTGGGAGATGTTTAAATTCGGAATTTAAAATAAATAATGTGTTGCTAAATCAGTAAAATCTTAACAATTGAATTTATCTTTGGTAATTAACCTGTCTTGTCTCTTCCTAGAACCAGGATCTGATTGTTTGTAACAGGACAAAGGATATGCCGATCTTGGGTAGTCTCAGACTACCGTTCTTCAACACTCAACTGCAATTAACCCAGGAGGTGAAGTATCTAGGTATAATCCTTTACGCTAACTAACCTGGAACAAGCATTTGGAAAAAACCATTCACAAGGGTAAAATGGCACTAACGGCCGCTAAAAGAGCCTTAGGCTCTAAATGGGGCTTAAAACTACGTACCACTGGTTGTACACTGCAGTGGTAAGACCAATGTTAACCTATGGCTCTTTAGTGTGGTGGTCTAAAGTAATACAAAGGAAGGCGATACTGGAGCTTGCTAAACTCCAGCGTCTAGCCTGCATTTGCATTACTGGTGCCATGAGGAGCACCCCAATAGCAGCAATGGAAACCATACTAAACCTTGCGCAACTTGATATTTATATCAGAACGGAGGCGAGAATGGGGGCATTCAGGTCGGAATGCGATGGCTACTGGGATCCTTATGAACAAGGAACAGTATTATTCAGCTGAGTTGGGAAGGTGAAGAAAGAAACAACTATCGGGAAGGAACATTGGTTTGGTATACTGATGGCTCAAAAACCGCAAGGGGAACTGGAGCTGGAATATATGGTGAAACACCCAGATGCAACTTAAATGCACCATTGGGGAATTACTCGTCAGTATTTCAAGCAGAAGTACATGTTATAGAGCTTTGTCTGAGGGAGAACATTGACAGAGGGTATAGAGGGGAAACAATCCTCATTTACTCTCACAGTCAAGCTGCCCTATAGGCCTTATCATGTAACAAAATCAGATCAAAATTGGTCTGGAAACCCTGCTCGTTCTGGCCAATCAAAATAAGGTAAGACTTAGATGGGTCCCAGAGCATAAAGGGATAAAAGGCAACGAGGAAGCAGACCCCAAGAAAAGCTTCAGCGACCGTATTTACTGGTCCTGAACCGGCGTTTAGCATTCTCAAATCCTCAGTACGACTCTCGCTGACTAAACAGCAAACGAATGGTTAAAGCGCCATCAAAAGTACTGACAGGTGATATTCTAAATCTAAGCAGAAATCAAATAAGGCATGTCACGGGACTAATAACCGGATATTGTCACCTTAGGGAACACCTACATAAAATGGGCTTGTTTCAAGATGAACCCATATGTAGATTATGCAATGAGGAGAATGAAATAGCCTCTCATATCATACTAGAGTGCCAGGCACTCACACACTGGAGGTATAACCTACTGGCGCTGGTAAATCCACAGGAGGACTTTCCAAAAGAAAATCTGGTGAAAAGGCTACTCAGCCTGATAAAGGTAACAAACCTCTTCACCTGAACATAACGATGTATCTGACATAGTACAATAAGTCTTAAGGCTGTAGTATTGAGGCATTTATAAACAAACCTCAGTCAGGTAGTGTAGATTTCTATAAATTATGATTCCAATCCATAACGCACTTGAAAATTTAATTTATTCATATATACCCAAAAAATCCAGTCCGACACAAATGATGATGTCTAACAGCTATAAGTTAAAATGAACATCTCAAATCACTTTGTCGGAACTCAGACGGTTTTTTATAGTCTTAAACATTTTTTTTATTTTTTAATTTTGGTTGTTAGTCTTTATGATTAGACTGTAACGCTTTGGAATTTACGATAATAGAATCATAAATGTAGTATATAGCAATCGGATTGTCATAAATCAGTGTTAACCCATGAAAAATTATAAGTAGGAGTGGTAGAGTTAGTTCCGGCTCATAATTTTTTTTCGATAGTTATGAAATACATGAGAATTTATGTTTAGATCAAAAAATTTGAAATTTATTGTTGTTGGAACAACTATGGGTCCAGTTATCCACAAAAGGCCCAAAAACAAACGCCAAATATAAAAAATTAAGATCAACAACTAATAGCGACCATTTGACGTCGAAAAATGGACATAAAAGGTTAGAAATGTATGTAAAACGTCAACAACGTGTCTCAACCATCACGATTTTTTGACATACATTTGTTTTTCGATGTTCGACGTTCGTTCTTTGACGTTTGATGCACGGTTGACATTCGACGTTCGTTCTCTGACGGTTTGCGTTAGGTTTTTGACATTTGAACACGTTTTTCGATGTTTAATATTATTTATTGATGTTTAAAAGGTTTAATATACATAATATAATAACATAAATTTCTTATGGAGCTACAGAAAAGGTTTTCGTATGATATATTTGTCTTATTTAAGAAACATATAGGAAGCAAGTTCTTGTAGTGAAATATTTATTAGAAACGTGTTTCTTTGGAAGTATTTTTATATGTTCCAATAAGTTATAGTTGTCAGGAATAATCTTGTTCGTCTTTTCAACATATTTCACACATATATTTTGAATAACATAAATAATTATATTACACGATTCAGATGTACACTAACAACTTTTTTTGTTCTTGTGATATTTCATATGATTTTTTCCATGCAGCAACCTATAATTTATATTCAAATTGTTACACTTCACTGTTTGATTTACTTCATATACAAATAAAAAGCAAGCATTCCTAAGCCCTTTAGAAAAATGTTTCAATGCATTTAAACAAAATGTTAGTTCTGAAATAAATTATTCTTCATAAAAGTATTGGATTATTTCTATAGTTTTATAGTGGGACATATACAGGGTGGTTCATAACTATTGGGACATAGGCTAAGGACAAGTTATTCGGATCAAAATATTGTGATAGGACCAAATATACCTTAATAAAATATTGCTGTGGAGTAAGATACAGGCCGTTAAAGTTGGAATTTTTTTTTCGTTTTTTTCTGATAATGTCCCTGTATATTTATCAATTGTTATCAAAATTGGCACAGAGGCATAACTTTGGACAAGGACTATTATTTTATGTATTATTTCTCATTTTGTTATAGGGGGCGCCACGTGAATGATTCCTGATGATGAAATTAAGTTTTTGACGAAACTTTTTAGTGATTTTGATTAGAAAATATGACGTAAACATAATTTCTACGTAATATTGATACTCATGTTTAAATACGATAATTTCACCCGTTTTCGAGAAAAACGCAATTGAACAGGTAATTTTATAATGTTTTCTTTGATATCCTTTATTACAAGAATTAGAAAAAGCACAGAGGTCGGAGGAGGCCACATAGAACATTTAATTTAAATTTGCTCTTTTTATGTTAAATTATTTTTAATTCTGCTTTATAAGCCGTTGAAATAGAAGCCTTATGTCACAAGTTTTGTATTGTCTGTTGTTTGAAATCCCCTTCTCAGAACTGTTCAATCGCGTTTTTCTGTTTACGTTATATTTTCTAATCAAAATCAGTAAAAAGTTTCGTTAAAAAGATGCCACTTAATTTCATCATCAGGAATCATTCATGTGGCGCCCCCTATAACAAAATGAGAAATAATACATAACATAATATTCCTTGTCCAAAGTTATGCCTCTGTGTCGATTTTGAATTTGAACAATTGGTAAATATACAGGGACATTATCAGAAAAAAATGAAATTTTTTTTTTACCTTTAACGCCCTGTATCTTATTCCACAGCAATATTTTATTAAGGTATATCTGGTCCTATCGCAATATTATCGCAATATTTTGGTCCCAATAACTTGCCCTTAGCCTATGTCCCAACAGTTATGAACCACCCTGTATAACAAACAAAACAAAAATGACTTAAAGCTTTTAAAAATCTTGTTGAATAACAACATAGAAATTTTTATTAGCGCTAAAGGAGTTTAGATAACTATTTTTCCTTTGTTATTTACCAATTTTGGGAAGAAATAGATATTATTTTAAAGTTATGCATGTTTAAATTGGGACACACTGTAAACTCATAACTTCCTCTACTTTTATAAAAAATTAAATATTCTAACCATAAGACCGCCGCATTTTCAGTATTCTCGTCTAACTCTAATCTAATTTTTCAGGACTGAAATTTCTGAAGAGCCATCGCGGAGGCATCGGCAGCCACCCCCCGCGGCGTTCAACCCCCCCGGCCGGTTTGTGGCCCTCAGTTTTTAATTTGGCCACGAAGGCCGCGATCACAGCGAACGCCACTTGCGGCGAGCGGGGCAGGGAGGAATTTTGTCGGATGGCGGATAATGGTAAAGGTCGTTGCGGCATTTGCGACAATTTCAGCCCGGATCCAGGCAAGAGACATTCCGTTAATTCCGCCATCGACGGGAGCAATCGCTGGTGGCAGAGTCCCGCCATCTATTATGGGCCCCAATATGAGTTCGTGACTATCACTATCGATCTGAAGCAGGTAAGTCGCTCGGGGCATCCACTGATTTGGGTATTTAACCCTTCATTTTTGATGTGCTCGATGGGACACGCGTACAGGATCCGATACAGGAATTTTTGGTCAAAAGTCAAGGATTAAATTTATGTTTTGATTTAGTCATTTGTTAATGAATAATTTTGCACCTGATCTGACAGATTTTTACTAAATCTTCTACACTAGAATTGCTCAGTAACTGGCACCATCTACTTATTATTAATGCACATGCTTCCGTATCTCAAAGTTTGAAAAAATATTATTGGTTGAAATAGAAAACACTGGATCAGACAATTTGAAAAAAATTGCAAAAATTAAGTAAATCAATAAAATATTAATTTTTAAACACATTTTCTGTCATATTTACTTTTTTATTTGTGTTTTTTTTTTCAATTTTAAACATAAAACCATTTTATTCAACTTAGTTTTATGTTTGTCCATTTATTTCAGTACTATTAAACTGTTTCTTCAAAAAACTTTGATTATTTAAAATGTTTGATGAATAAAATCTTGATAAAAATAAAAAGTCAAATATATTTGACTGCCCATATTAAAAGCTGTTAATTTTTATGACGCAATTAAAATTATCGACATTCAATTTAATTCATGTAACATTTCAATTCAACCAACAAAAAATAACAAACATTTTAAATAAGTTAAATGATTGTTGCTATTTTTTTGGAAACATATAGTTACATAAACCAAAACATTGAGGAATTAAAATGATCAACAATCGGTTTAATTCTGTATTTAAAATGTTTGTTATTTTTATGTTGGTTGAATTAAAATGTTACATGAATTAAAGTGACTGTTGATAATTGCATACTAAAAATTAAAGGGTTTAAATATATTTGACTTTTATCAAGATACAATTTTATTCATCAAACATTTTAAATAGTTAAAGTTTTTTGAAGAAACAGTCTAATAGTACTTAAAATATTATAGAAACATGTAAATTAGTTACATAAACTGCTAGTTATTTAAAAAGTAAATAAAGAAAACAATTCAAAAAGTACCTAAAACTACATTATTTACATTTCTATTTTTAAACATTTTAGAATTTATCCTATTGACCTATTTAAAATATAACTTGAAATAATTTAGAATGTTTAAATTGTCTACTGAATAAAAATGCAACAGTCATTTTATTTCAAGTAACTTTTTAATTCAACCAACAAAAAAATTTTAATATCTACATTAAAAATATTCTCATTTATTTGTCCGTTGAATTAAAATGTTTGTTGAATAAAAATGACACTCGTTTTAAAATTATTGTTGATAATTTTTATTCGGGATTGTCATCTTGGTTGCTGGAGTCATCGGGCGCTACGAAATAAGTAATTTGGCAACGTTGGATTTGAAACATTAGTCCTGTTTTTCACTATTTGGGTTAAAGTTTTTAACTACAAAGAACAGCACAAAATATGAGATTACGACAAACGTAAAAAATAGTGGTAGTAAAACACGTAATAAAAATAAAACCAAAACAAATTTGACTGACACCTGACACTTTCCACAAACATTTGAGGTTAAACAAAATTCAGCCCCTACGCTGCCAAATTCATTTAGTAGTTCTAGTAGCACCCGCTGACTACAACGCTCAATTAAAATTATCAACAAACATTTTTATTCAACAATCATTTTAAATTAAGTAACATTTTAATTCAACAAACAAATATACACCTATAATTTTATTGTAGGTACTAAAATTGTAGGTAATCATTTAAAACAATATTTAGAACGTTTGTTATTTTTTTGTTAAAATGACTGTTGATAATTTTAATTACATCATAAAAATTAAAAGCTATAAAATACATTCGACTTACGCAATTTTATCAAGATGCAATTTTATTCATCAAACATTTTAAATAGTCAAAGTTTTTTGAAGAAACAGTTTAATAGTGCTGAAATAAATGGATAAACATAAAACTGAGTTGAATAAAATGGTTTTATGTTTAAAATTAAAAAAACAAACATTTATGAATAAAAAGTAAAACGGCGTTCCATACTTTTTATTATCCTAATATTCTACTATATGACATATCCGAATATTTTTGTTAAAATTAGGGTAAAAATATTGTCTTTTAATACTAAGTTCCAAATTCCAGTATTTTGTAAAAATCATTAGCAGGTAAATACCTGCTGATGATCAAGAATTTAATTAAACAAATTTTATCACTTTGTAGGCCTACTTCATAAATCCGTTCCAAAAGGTAAAATTACCTGTCTTCCTCTTCAAATTTCATATTTTTATGCCATCCTATTATTCATAAAATGAATTTCCATTAAAATCACCTTCAACAAGGAATATGGAACGCACTTTGGTCTAAATTCCTGATCTACCTGGACAAAACTTTACGGGTTTCATACTCCATTCATAGTTTTTTGGCATCTCAAGATGCTACATTTGGAAAAGCTCTATTACGCTAGTTTTCATACACATTTATTTCAAGGAACAATCTACAGGGTGCGGCATAATTGAAAATCCCATTTATTCCTTCATTATAAAAACCACGAAACAACCACAAAACTACAAAAAATCAGTTAAATTGGTATAGTCGTATAATAAGAATATCGAATATAATAAAAATAATAACGGAAATAGTTTAATAGACGCACAGAAAGACCAATAAGAAAATGACTGGACCAAATAGAAGAAGAAGAAGTAGAGTAAAGGTAGGGCTACACTATGGGCCAGCCTTGGCCGGTAATACTTGACAAATATTTGGAAAAACAAAATTGTTGTGCAAAAAATACTATATTATCTTTAAAGAGATGATTTTAAAACCTTATCACATCTCTAACCATCCAGTTTAGAAGCTACAAACAATATCAACTGACGAGAACATATTTCTGACTGGTGTCAAGGATTTTTTATCTTCCTTAAACCGTCTCGAATAGAAAATCAGTTTCTTTAAATTCTCTGGGGATTTGAGCAGCTAGTTTGTGAACTTCGACCAAAGTGCGACGATCTGGTAACGCAAATTGGGGGAGATCAAACACCAAAAATGGATCCAACGGAGCAGGAGCGACCCATTGGAGTGTAACAACTCGCATTCCTCGCGTTTGAACTTTAAATTATCTCCCATCGTCTGCAAGGTTTTCTTCTTTCGGCGATTAACTGAAAACGCTAAAAGATATCCGTAAAGTTCGGCGACGCAAATATTTGCGACCATTATCGCTATATTCTGAAGTTTATTTATTTATAACCAAAAATGTGTGCGTAATTTAAAAAAACAATACTTATCCCAATTTCTATTTTGTCAGGAAACTTTCCTGTAAAAAAAGATAAGTAAACCAGGAAAGTTATTAGTTTGCAAATGGAATTAACTGCTTTTTTAATACAGATTTTTACAAATTACATAATTCAAAAAGAACGAAACAAGAAAAATTGAATTTTATTCAAAAGCAATAATAGTAGGTCACAGTTACAAAAATAGAAGTAAGTAGTAATACAGTTACAAAATAAAGTCTGAAACATCTATATAAAATAAAACAAAAAGGTATCCATTAAGACAATTTGCTCTAAACTAATACTGGAATTTGTCGCACTATGGTATACAAAGATACTGAGATTCTATGTCCATGTTTACATAGGCACAGAATATTATATAGTAGGTAAAAATAATTTAATTTACCTACGGCCACTATAGAAATCAGGCACGGTAAATACAAAATGCACAGTTTATACTTAAAAGTAAGCGAAACATTTAATAATTCGCAAGTAGGTAGTGATCGCGTAATCGCCCGTCATCAGCGTAGTCATACCAACTGTCAAAATCAAAATAATACAAACTTTTTTGAAAGACAAGTAAGTTCTAACTAATGATTATAAGATAGATACTGTTTAAAAAAGAATACCTACATTTTCAATATGTCAAGTGATAGTGGGAATCTATTGGATTTGAAGAGAATTGTTCAAAAAATATAAAGATGCAATAAAATACAGGGTATCCCATTTGAAGAAATTAAGTACCCTGTCATAAGTCCAGACTTTTTGGCTAACTGTATATGGCCATAGGTAAAGTATAGTACGTAATGCGTGTTGTAAAGCAATTACGCCCGAATGGAAAAATGCTTTTTACAACACTTGTTACGTAATATACTATTACGTGAAAGTTTTATATATTTTTTGTCTTTTCATACTAGGTACTCGAGGGAGACGTTACTTTGTACAATCCGTTTTGTAATTTCTTTTTTAATTTTATTATATGGTATTGCTCTAAGATGCCGAGGTAGAGCATTTAAACATTAGGACCTGTACAATATAATATATGTGTTTGGGTTTTCTCAAAGAACATTCTGTTTATTTAAGTTATGACATATATTCTTTCTATAATACGTCATTTTCAGCATGAATCTTGCAACTGCTTTAATCTACTTTCTTCACATACTAATTGAGATGGATAGCGCTTTTTTTTAAAGAGCATTATTTTTATATATTATTATATTATTTGGTTATTGATATTTTCAACCATGCTTTTTGTATCAAATATTGTCACGAGGTCTAATATTAGCCTACGTGTTACTGCTACGTATTCAGGGTGAAACGCCCTTTCGGTCTTTACGAAGTGCATAGAGGTCTCTCCCCAAATACTTAGCAGTTATTATGTCTTAACACCACCACTCACTCTGAGAAATAAAACAAGAGATGTAAAAAAAATCCACTTTTATTTGGATATCTTCTTCTTCTTCAGCCCTCGTTTGTCCACTCCTGAACATAGGCCTCTTTCATCCGTTTCCATGCCTTTCTGTCTTTTGCTGTTTGGAACCATCGTTTCCCCGCTATACGTTTGATATCGTCCAGCCATCTTTTCTGGGGTCTGTTTGCGCTACGTTTGGTCTGTCTTGGTCACCAATGTGCTACTCGCGCTGTCCAATTGTCATAGTTCTGTCTGGCCACATGCCCCACCCTCTGCCATTTGCTTTCCGAGATGCGCTTCATAATATCCACTTTAGTTCTTCGTCGGATTTCCTCACTCTTCAAATATACATAAGTTAGATACAGATTAACAATAATTGCTTACCTAGAGGGCTTATTTTGGCCTTTGCCCAAACGCCGGACTGTAATCTTCAAGTACTCCTTTCTTCTTTATTGTACTCTTTAAAACTTAACTTTTAACGCTACTTATTACTTTGACTGACTGTCCATTCTTTCTTGTCCCAAAGGGTTTCTATGAAAATTTCGCTGACAGTTGCAGAGTTCATAGTTTGAATAAATTGTCCTACCTTTAGCTCTGAAATAGCCTCTCAATTAGGCAATCTAACAGCGATTTTGGTCTTTCTGCACTATCAGCCAAATTTTGCAATGAGACTTGGTTTGATTAAATGTTGATATTTTAAGTTTTCTATTGTGTAAATAAGTTTAAATAAAATAATTTCGGTAAATAAAATTCTTAAATGTTTTTCGACTTTGTTAACTAGTTTTTCCAAAATGAATATTTTAATTATATATGAGATTTGTGACAATATATTAGTAGTGTGAGTATTGAATTTTTGAATAGCCCCCGTATTTATCGACACCGAGCTATAACCAATACTCAGTCATGCATTAAATTTCGAATTTAGTTTTCCCAGTGCAAATAAATTTATGGGTAAAATTTCATTTATTTACGGTAATAAAGAAGCCGTGTCATATTTATTCAGTGGATGAGATGGCAGTGTCGCCTTAACAAATAACCCTATTTCGAGGCTCTCATCTCGACTCCCCGGCACAAAACGGTTCTCACGCACAAAACGATTTTTCTTCTTCGCTTCTCGCTGGTGTCGGCGAGGAGAAAAAAAATGAGAAGAGAAAACCTAAATCAAGAGTTTTACGAGAAGCTTACGTTCAATATTGTATTCTTAAAGTTATAAGAAAATTGGATGAAGGAGGACGATTGTAAATTGATGCGTCTAAATATGGATGAAAATGTATTTCATTATCATGAATAAATAAATAATAATGAAAGATATTTTGAACATATGGATGCAATGGAGGTTTATAGGTCAAACTAAACGAAGATTAGAAAATAGAGTACAAGAACATAGAAATTTAATCAGAAAATAAACAGTAAAATTTAAAACTTTATGACTTTTTTACCCTAGTGCTATAATAAGTCGCTCTTCTGTAAATACAGCTTCAGGAATGTTTTCTTTTATATATCAACTTAAGTATATACTATTTTCAAATTCCATTAATTGCAATTCAATTTCATTAAATTACAATATTTTTTGAAAAATTTTCATTAAAATTGGAAAATCGGAAATTTTGGATGTTATGGTCAAAGTGACTTCTACAAAAGTTGAAGGTTTTTTCATAACCTACAACTTTTGTATAAAAAACTTCTCTCTCTGTTAGAAAAAAAATTAAAACGATTATTTTACATAAATAAAGAAAACATATTTTCTTTAGCAGTTTTTTCCGAATAATTCAATGGTGTAATCAGTTTTTTTATTTTCTCAAAAGTTTAAACAAATTATCAACAATTTTTAAAATACTTTTTTCTAATTTTGACATTATGAAACGTCTTACTTTTCGTAACCAGTTACGAAAAGTGAAATATTTCCTAACTGGTGATGAAAAGTTAATTTCGCCATTAATTGCGAAAAGTACAGAATAATTGTAAGACTAAATTACTTGAACTACCTCTTTATTGTCGTTAAATATAGTGTACTAACATAATATCAAGAAAGTTTTATAACTTTATTGAATTTCAACACGTGAATAAAAAACTACTTATAAATATTAAACACAATTAGAACAGTTATAGTAGAACCCACCGCTTTATGAGAAAGAAAAAACGCTATAGAAACAGCAAAGGATACCGCCAATAGAAGAAATGCTAATTGATCTGGACATTTTTGAGTTCTTTAATGTCGAAAACGCCGTACACTGTCCATATACATAAAAATAAAATTATATTTTGGCTATTAGGACCACTGTGCAGAGATTCAATAACCAACTTAGCTGGAGATCGTTAGGGGTAATTTGCGTAAAATTTCTATAACGCATATTAGATTTCAATAGAGGTTGACCACTCCACCTCACCCATAGGTTCATTTTCTGATCTCTTGTGAGATTCACAAACGTTGCTAATTAAAATTTTTGTCTCAAATTTTAATTCTAAAATTAAAAACACGGTGAATAAAGTCATAAATATTATAAATTAATTAAGCTTACCTACCCTATCTCAACCCTCACCATTGGATTCACTGTCATCAACATTGATAATCAATTTGGTCGGACTCGTTATATAAGAATTTTCTTCTTTGATAACATGTTTGATTTTTGTCTGCCAATCATCAGCTGAACTTTTGTTAATTTCTTCTTTTACCAAATTTGCTATCAGCCCGTCAAATTTGGGAAACACGTTATAACGCCTCATTCTTTTTTAATTTGTCCCCAAATTAATTCTGTGGGGTTAAATACACAAAAATAGGGCGGAAGGCGCAATACCTCGTGGCCCCTTTTTGATGCCATTTCATCAATAAAAAGTTTTATGATATATATGTAAAGATGCCCAAACAATATGTACAAATGTTTAGAAGTGTCATTTCAAGTTGACATTTTTACTTGATTCCTTTTTCAAGTTAGAAAAATGGCGTCGAATGATGTAATTCCTGCTGGAATAAAAGTTGTAAATAAGCTAATTGTGGATGGATTACTAAAAATAAGAGAAAACATTTCAAGTTGAAATTTTTATGCAAAATAACCTCACAATTAGAACCCTCCGTGGATGGTTCACACTAGCGTCAGCGTCTATTTGGTATTTGAGGTATTTTTTTGTAAAATAAAGTGTAGAATTTTTTCTCTGATTTTTAGGAATCCATCCACAATTAGCTGATTTACAACTTTTATTCCAGTAGGAGTCACATCATTTGACGCAATTTTTGTAACTTGAAACAGGAATCAATTAAATAAAAATGTCAACTTGAAATGACTTGAATCAAATATTGAAATAGTATGAACGTTCACTTGAATTCAGGTTACTCCTTTCAAGTTACTTGAATTCAAGTAACTTGTAAAGTCTGAACGCCGCTTTATAGAAATTAAAATGTAAATTCATATCAATGAAAGTTAATCAATATAGAAATTTTACGCAAATTACCCCTAACGATCTCCAGCTAAGTTGGTTATTGAATCTTTGCACAGTGGTCCTAATAGCCAAAATATCATTTTATTTTTATGTATATGGATAGTGTACGGTGTTTTCGACATTAAAGTTCTCAAAAATGTCCAGATCAATTAGCATTTCTTCTATTGGCGGTATCCTTTGCTGTTTTTTCTTTCTCATAAAGTGGTGGGTTCTACTATACTAATGTTGACCCCAGCTGACAACATAGTTCCCTGATTAGCATTAATTTGTGATGTATTGTCTATGTAATTTTCTCCAAGTATGTTCGTGGCAATCTTCTGTTTATTAATGATTGAATTCTCCACATAACCCTCGGCAACCGTATTGGATTTCCATCCCCATGCTGTTTTATTCTAAGCAAATCAGCACCTGAATCCGCAAGAAGAGTAGTCGACGTCCACCGAAAAGAGTGACCCGTATACAAACAAGGGTTTGGCAATTTGAGATTGAGCCGCTTCTTCAATGTCGCTCGGTACGTCGTTCTCTGAATCGAACATTGCAGTATTTATATATGCTTCTACTTTAAAAAATAGCGAATGAATTATTTACGAGAAGAAAAACGATTTTTAATTGCTACTTCTTTTGACAATCAAAATCACTAAACATGACATTAAACAATACTTGGTTCCATAGTAACAAATAAACATCTCCAATTTTACTAGGCGACTTAAAAGGAATCTACGAGGGACGCTCGTAGGGACGTTTCAAATACTTTAAATTTGAATTCAAATAATCACATCCTATTCAAAATTAGAAAAAATATTGTGGGAAACACTATTGCTCGTTACGAAAAATTGTGCTTTTCCCAACTGGTTGCACAAATAACTATTACAAAGTTTCATCGAAATCGAATAATTTGTGCGGAAATGAAAAATGGAAAACAAAAAAAAATTTTATTTTCTCATTTTTCTCGTTGATTTTGAGGTTAGGGCCACAAGTGTCTTGTAGTCTTGTAGTTTTTTTATAAGCTACAACTTGCCTGTAGATAGATTTTTGATACGACGTCAAGTTTCGCCGGAAATCGTAAAAAAATTACACAAATCCATTTTTCAACCCATTTAACCACCCCTCCTATGGAGTCGTTTTTTTTAGAAGTTCCTTGTAACCCCCTTAACCATTTCCCATTGGTAGATTTCGGGTGGTATTTTTCTTGTTTTTTGGCTACTAAATCTGCTATCTTGCTTCGTTATTCAATATGCATAAAATTATCTTAACTCACACAAAGAGATCGCTTGTCTTTATCCCATCCTGTTGTCCTCTTGGCAGAGAGAAGAATAGAATTCTCAACTAAATATTAACCACAAGTGCGTGATGTCTGTGTTAGTTAGGACACAAGTTTTGGTTTAGTTAGAAGTTCCAGCGGTTTGAGTGGTCGCCAGAAGAATTTGCACAGGTTAAGGACTTCCGAACTGTGTAGTAGTTTCACAATTTATAGAGGCGGATCAGTCTCTATTTGCATAAACTTGAATAATCGTTTCAGAGATACTCGAACCACCATGACTCGGAAGTTATGCAGCGAATATTTGTGTGTCAAAATTCAAATATAGAATGATAGGAATGAGTCAATATTTCAAGTTTTGAAGAAAGGGACTTTTATTTTTACTAAGCTGTGTGTTTTTAAAGCGCCTTGTACGGTGATATAGATTGAATTTATTTTTTCTTTACTATTTTTAGCATTTTACATTTTTAACGGGCCATAAATAAATATTCACTTTTAACATGGTGTAGAGAATCTTAGAAGTATTAATTAATTGTTTTCAAACCTTGAAATACGACATAAATGACCCTGTAATATGCGTGCATACTTTAGAACAATATCTCGTTTAAAGCTTAAATCCGTCACAAAATTTAATTATAATTCAAATGAATGCATAATAATCCTATTCGTTTTGCTTAATTCGTATCGTAGAACTGAGAACGGCCGCTATTATATTTTGACAATTGACCGAATATATATAAACCATCACCTTGTCGCATAAATCACCCCGCGCAAGCAAGTCTTGTTATTTGGATTACGACATTCACAGGGACAAAGACAGTCGAACAATTCTAAACAATCTGAATAGCATAATAGTCTGCGAGAAAGCGCAGGACCCTAGTTAGCCATAGGGTCGTTAAGCCATTTTGGAATTCTCAAAAAAATTTACTGCAAAGTTTGAAGCGTTCCTGGAGAGATAAAGTGAATTTCCAATTTAAGTTAAATTGTTACAAAATGAAAATTATGGTCTGTTGAGAGTGAAATATTTTATCAGCATTTATAACAAAATGTTACGAGATATTCCATCAATGGCGATTCCAGTCGACTCTGTATAGCCCGATGCTCCAAAATTATATTTCTATGTCCTAATGTTCTGCTCTGCGCTGAAGAGAAATTTGAATCCTACGAATTATTAGGGGATTCTCTCGAATTTTCGCTGAAGCCTCTCATGGGTAGACAAAACTGCAGCTTCAATTTCGGCTCTCGGTATGTTACGTAATGCATTCCGAATCCGGTTTTTCATATCTTCTCTGGTCGTAGGTTGAGTCTGAAACACGATGTCCTTTAACCGCCCGCCCCCATAAATATAAATCAAGCCAAGTTAAGTCTGGTGATCGTGCAGACCATGGAAACAGACTTCCTCTTCCAATACACCGCTGGTTGTAATACTGCATTAAATGATGTCACACAATAATAGAGAATTTTTATTTCAAATTCTTTGGACCGATGAAGCCACCTTTAAAAGTGACGGGAGAGTCAATCTGCACAATATGCATTATTGGTTTGCAGAAAATCTGCATTGGTTGCGTGAAGTTCAGCTCTAAGGACGTTGGAGTTTAAATGTGTGGTGTGGCATACTAGGAGGTAAAATTATTGGGCCATATTTTTTCGAGTAATCCCCAAATGGCCAATATCTTTCTTGACTTTTTGGCCAATAAATTACCGTCATTGTTGGAAGATGTGCCACTGGAAACACGACAAAACTTGTTTTTGCAGTTGGATGGTTGCCCAGCACATTATGCTATTATTGTGCGAGATACTACAACGGTGAATTGGAAGAGGACGTCTGTTTTCATGGCCTGAGCGATCACCAGACTTAACTTCTCTTGATTATTATTTATGGGGGCGGTTAAAGGACATCCTGTTTCAGACTCAAGCTACGACTAGAGAAGATATGAAAAACCGGATTCGAAATGCATTACGTAACACACCGAGAGCCGAAATTGAAGCTGCAGTTTTGTCTACCTATGAGAGGCTTCAGCAATGCATAGAGCGTGATGGTCAACATTTCAAACATTTACAGGGGCATTAAAAACCTTTCTTTTTTAAATCGGCCCTTTTTAGGGCCACAACTTACATAATAAAAAGAATTAATTAGTATAAAATTTTATTTTTGCATGTTTTATCTGTAAAAAAAGTATGCTAAATAATGTTACAACCGATGACCGATGTACCTACTTAAACCACTCTAGAGCACAGCGAAGAGTCGGAATCTGATTCCCTCCGGTTACCTGTGACACCTGGTCGGTACTTTCGATAATTAACAGTAGAAGCGATCTGTAATTAGTCGTTTGATCTTTTGGAATCCGGTTAGAGTCAATGCGGATCACTTTAACGCTTCTCTAGTTGGCATATCCCATTTCTAATGAAATAAATTACCGTCTAGATTGACGTTTTACCAAAAACCGGAGCGAGGAATATGTTCGAGAAATTGAAATGGGAGAGATATAGACTGTCGCTTATGTATGAAGGATTAGTATTTTAATCGGCTCATAGTGTTTGTTGTAATATTTGGATTCTGGTTCGGTTTAGGACGGTACAAATAAATGAAGGGATTTCGGTTATTTTATATTCCTAATTAGTAGCTTCAAGTTTGGGTATTATGAATGTAAATATTTATTTGGGTAGTTTGTAGGAGGTCGAAAATAAATGGGTTAAAATATAGTTGTAAGTGTACATTTTCAGGATCGAAGATGAGTTGAAGAAAGTACAACATGAAAAAGAAAAATATCTAAGACAGCTACAAGTTACTAATGTAATTCTAGACATAAATTAATATGAAATTTTGTCACAATAATTGACTTTATCAAAAATCCATTTTAACACAAAAATAAACCTTTATATTAAAATATTCTTTCACTATCAATATATTTATAAATATTTTAATACGGCTCTGCCTATTACGTGATGAAATATTAGTACGTTTCGGCTATTAATGCTTGAAGAAATTGAAGAAGAAGAAATTCTATTGGAACAAATGATGCTTGAGGATAATACTGAAGCCCACACATTATTTTAAAAGAAGGAAATATGAGGGTTTCTTTGCAAAACTTATTTATTAAGCATGCAAATTATCAAAGGTAATACCACGAGTCCTCCAAATTTTATCGATTAAATTTTTGGTTTTCACGAAAACGGCTTTATTTGGAAAAACCACGAAAAGAAACTGACTGATAAAATCACGATTTTATCTCAAATCAGTTTGTTTGAGTGGTTTTGCCTGAAATAAAGGCGTTTGAGTGTGGAAACTTAAAATTTAATCTATAAAATTTCAGAGGACGAGTTGTATTTGGAAAGGTTATTTTTGGAATCATTTTATATTAACAACAGAGAATATAGTCATTTATACAAAAGACACTTTTACCGGACACTGAACTATAGTCAGATAAGACTTTGGGCAAGTGCAAAAAGGTATTTTTGTCATACGCAGTTTCATTCACGCCAGTAAACAGGTCGGATGAGATCGGATATCTCGTGGAACTGATAGGGGTTGGTGACACAATTACACACTTGTTAGTCGGTAGATCACCTGCATGACAAAGGCATAGTCCTGGGTTTAAGGTGATTGAGGACCGTGGTTCAGAACCCTCGTTAAGATGTAGATCCCGTCAAGTTTAGGCCATTAGGTCAGAAAAGAGACGTTAAAATTAACAAACATACAAAAGACACTTTACACACAAATGTTAAATATTTTCTTTAATTCAATTTCAATTTCACATAAATCTATTTACATCCATCTTTTAAATGCAATCGACAAATTGAGAGGTGTTACAGATTTAAATACAGCGCTCACTTGATTTAGGTGATTGATCTTATACTAACGTATTGCAAATTGCCTATCTAGTACAAGTATTATTTAAGATTATTATTTATAAAATGTAATTAAAGTAATAATTTGTGTATGTGTTCAGAATTTTTTAACTTATTCTAAATCCAACAATTTATGTAATCTAGTACCTACAGAATTATCTACTACGTTTTAAAATCAAGGCATGTGTGATTGTGTTTAGAGTTTGACATGTCATAAACGAAGCATAAGAAGAACGGATTTGTGCCTTTTTATAGTCTGAAATAAAGTTTTTCTTAATTTAGCTAATTTGAAGCGTTTAGGTATTCAAAAACTGATGTTTAATGAACAAAAAGTTTAGTATTGAAGTGAGTTATGTAAAAGTGTTAAAGCGATTTGAAATAAACGAATAAAAACAGCTTAGTTTACAAATATATTTTGAAATTTGGCTATTAACATAGATTTGCAATACATTTTAGTATAATAATAATTGATAATATTAAATAAAAGTTGTTAAATGTTTATATTTGACATTTCAAAAAAGGTAAACAAAGTTTTATCAAAAAACAAATACTTGCGGTTTTACCAGTATAAAGCTCAATGATTGGTTAGGATCGTGAGCTCTTATTGGCTGAAACCACAAAATCCGACTGTTTTGACAGATGAAAAAAATAATCGTAAATATTGAGTAGTTTGCATTTTAGAGATAACTTAAGATCGACCGATTATTAAATGGGATAAAATTCTTAAAATGCCCCGTACATCATTCCGAAATGAACACATTATCCCGTTAACAGCCAAATTACACTCGAAAACAAATTTATCAAACCGCGATTTTTATTTTCTTTTTCGAATCGTTCGACTTCTGAATGCCATGCATATCTGAGACCCCGAAGCGACTAAGAAATGAATAAGACTTATTTATAAACAAGGGTAAATCCAGCTCAGAGGCAACGGATATAAATCTGCCAGTTACTTCGTCAAGCACGTTCAAATTCCGAAGATTTTTAAATTGGGAGTGGCTCCTGCCCCATTTCACGGAAGGAATAACGTATTCGGACTGCCCGTGTGTTTATTTGTGTCAAGGCGTCTTCGTCATCATCGTTCTATATTAACTGCATGGAAACAAGTGCTGTACGATTTACTGATTTTTTTTAACGAATGTTTTTCCAAAAGTCATTTTACTCCTGGTGTCCCAAACCTCGATATCCACGTTATATTTAGAGTTGCGATAAAAAGTTATTGAAATAAATTATAGCAAACGTTAAGTTTAATATTTTAAAATTATTGTTAAATATACAGGGTGTCTCATTACGTGGTGGTAGTGTAAAGTTATATTTTTTTCTGTTACTATGGTCCATTAGAACTACCACTTTAAGATGTCAATAAAATCCATCATTTCTTATAGAATACGTCGTCAATTGTAACGTACTTTATAGCTATTTAAACTACGCTTCCACATTTAACATTTATTTAATAAAAATTACAATTATGAAAATGGAAATTGCCACTTCCGAAGAGTGGATTAATATTATTATTCTTGGCCCCCATATAATATTCGGTTGGTATTTGTATTTGAGCGTCCATGACCGAATACTACGAGTATATTGATCCTAGAAGATCTCTTAACGATCCGTTGCAGATGAATAAATTTTAAGATGTATAAATATATTTTGAAAGCTGAACATGTGTATATAAAAATAAAAATATAATAATGAATGATCATAAACAAGTCATTTGTTCCCTCGTTGCTGGGTGATGAACTTCGATCTTGGGACGAGGGAAACGGAGAAATTAACTTGGAACGATGCCTTGGTGCTGATTGTTCTATGCCAGAAATTTGTAAGTGAGGTTATAAATAAAAACCGACCAACTGTCATTATGTGTCATAAATGTAGAGACGTGAAAACGTCACTACCCCCACGTCAGCATCGTTGCTACAATTTCCACTTTTGGGGAGTGGGGTTGTGGTTGCTAACTTCCACATTGGCATTGTCGCTCCAATTTCGATTGCTGATGTCCATATTAACATCGTCTCTGCCATTTAAAAATTTCTTTCGGGTAATCTTAACCTTTTCTTCCAAAGATTCTTCAATGTCCCATGCCTTGTCAATGAAGTAATATCTCCACCTACAGAAAATAAATTGTTAATTTAAAATTTATTCATGTGTTATTATAGTTGGGTTTTCCAACTTTAAGAACATCGCTATCTTTTTGAGAATATCGCCAAACGTGTTGATTCCGACCACTTGTCTAGAACCTTTTCCGTTGAAATAATGCCTCATAACGTCGATATAAATCGATTGGTTTAATACCAAAACCTTCGTTGAGTACAGTAAATCTCCGCTCTTTATGTGTTTTCGTATAAGGTATCATGACGTTTAAAACGCCACCGCAGTCTTGAATGTCGCAATAGTTCATATTCCGAAGTTCCCCTTTCCTGCAGGCTCCGGCAATGCCAAACACTAAAGCGACCTAAGGTATAACTCATTATAAAATAAATATGGTATCATACTGAAAAGAAATGATTACCTTCATAAACAAATATGCTGCATCATCCGCTTCCTCCAAAAATGTTTGGATTTCTTGACGAGAGAGCACTTTCGACTTCTTAGAACGATAACCAACATTCAAATTTTTTATAAAGTGAACAACAGAACCAAATTTTTCAATATTAATATTTTCCTTGGACTTTAGAGTAGCCTTCAGCATTGAATACTCTGGCCACAAAGAAGCCGGACACAATTTTTTTTCTTTAAGCATCACGTGATAAAATATTAAAACATTATGATAAGACAAACACACAAATAAATTCATTTTATAGTAGAATATATAAACAGTATCATAATGTTCACATTAAGATAATATTACCCTCAAAAGCTTGAAAGCTTGGCTTGAAAAAGCTTCGAAATTCAAGCTTTCTGGCACTTGGCTTGTTTTTTCAAGGGCTTGGCTTGATTCTAAAAGTTTGGCTTGAATTCAAGCCAAGCTCTGGAACTGTGAACTTCTGTATTTAACACTCTGTATGTTCAAAACTAAAGTAAACAAAATTTGTTTTTGCTGGATGAAGTTTTACTATGCTCTATTTTTTGAAAATACTTTTATTATGTTCTATATAGAGACATTTATCTACATTTTAGTCCCCCTCAGTAGAATAATCTATAAATTATTCACCAGTGAATAGAAAATATTCTTTATTTCGAATCATCCCGTGAGTGGATTTTAAAAATCCATCTACATTTATTGGCTCAAGATCCCAAAGCAATTTCCTTATTTATATCTTGAGAAAGTATGTTATTCGCCCATAAAAATACCGAAATATATATTCCTTGTTATTTAATCTGAGTTATTTTATATTTTCTTTTAAGATTTATCTTAAAAGACTTTTTCACGAACTGAGGTAGACTTTCTACCTTGTCGTTATTTTTAAAACTATTTATTTTTCTTCATTTATAAAAGAGCATCAGTTAATGTATATACAAACGCTTGTTTTTGTTTTTAAATAGCTTGATGCACCAATTAAATCTCGGTGATTTTTCTTCGGAAAAAGTTAAATAAAATAACAAAAGCGAATGTTGTGGAAGGAAAGAAGTAAAGAATATAAGAGACAGGATAAAGTTCTTTTGATTTTAAACCAATAGACAATACATAGGGTGTCCCAGACTTAATTGACCATGCTATATCTCCGAAACGGTTTGGGATATTTCACTCTGACAAATATTATACACATACTCATGTGAATTTATAATAAAAATACTGAGAAAGAAAGGTGATTCAAATAGGCAGTGAAAACCCGCGAAAAAAATCTTAGGGGACTTTAGGGACAGAAATTGAGCTTTTCCCTAAAAAATAAACAATAAATTTATAACAAAACATTTTTTACCCCTTCTTGAAGATTTGATTTCTTGTTGGAAGCCATAAAAACAGTTTATTTCCAATTATAAGACTTTATCTTAATGAAGGAAAGATTGAAAGATAACTCCAAGATACAGTTTTAAGATTTCCAAAAATATGAAAAAACTCGTAAAGTTGCATAATTTCGAGGAGTAATAAGTTGCGGCGGAAGAATAAATTATTTTAAAACATAAAGTTATGAAGTGCATCTAGGCTGAGATTTCAAAGTTTTCAGTTCCTGAACTCGTTAGTGCGGCTCTTGAATGCAATTTATATTACTCGTCGTGGTCCATAGGCGGAGATGCTCAAAAAATATAATCAGTAAATTATTTTTTAACTCTTTTATTTTCTCAGGCCAACTGTAAGATGTAAATGTAAAAAAATGTGTCTTTACTTTTACACGTAAAAAAAGATTTAAAGGTTTTTTCAGGAAAAAATCTACTAAAAAAGTAGAAATCTACTAAAGGTGGCAACGCTGCAGCGAACGATTCATTCTGTGCCGGGCTGCAATTTTGATATCCCTTCTTCGTGGTATGCGAGCACAAATTGTAATGTTCTCTCAACATTTAACAAGCTTTCCTTTATGCTCACGCTAAACCGTAAACGCATATAAATCAGCCTTATTCTCGAAATGAATATCTGTATAAATAAGTTCTTGTCCCCTAATAGGTTCGTGAAAGAAAATAGAAAAACTCCCGAACAGGTCATTTAATCAGGAAATTATACTAATAATATTTTTAAATGTAGAACAAGTGTTATAAGTGGTGAAATTGTATATTGTGTCACAAGAGCAGAAAATGAGCTTTAGCAGTCCGAGGCTATTAGCTGCATGAGCGAGCGAAGCTAAGGGCTGTTAAAGCGTTTTTTGAATGTGTGACACACAACTGTTTTTCGCCTACCAAAAAAAAAACAAAAAAATGGGAAAATAGAAAAAATCTTTAATTTTATAAATACAGACTTAAATAGTAAAAAAGTACTACTTTATTTATTATAGTAGTTAATATTAATTATCCCTTGAGCAGAATTATGGACAGTAATACCAGAATTTATAGGCATTTGGTATGTGTTTGAAGTGCTAGCAGTATGGTGACTTATTTCTATGGATGAAGTTGATGGTTCATTGGAATTATCTATATTAACTGGCAATTCATTTATTTGGTCAGTTGTGTTTTTTCTGCGATTATTAGGCTGCTGTTCTTGGTTTGTCAGGATTTTTTGAGCAATGTCAATTTTATTCGATAAGCAGTCGTCGATATATCCTTCTGCAACTGTAGATGAACGCCAACCCCCATATTTTTTAAGGGTTAGCAAATCACTCCCAGAGTTAGCTAGCAGTATTGCAGAGCTACGGCGAAAGCAATGTCCTGTATATGTATTAGGTTCAGGCAGTTTCAAAAAAGTGGCTATTTTTCCTGGAATTTTGCTGAATGAGTTTTTCCCGATCGGTTGTACTGAACATTTAAATTTCCTGTAATAAATGAATAGGCGATTATGAGGAGTGTTGGTAGGTCTAAGGGAAATATATTTGTTGTATATTGTAAGTAGATTCAATCCATCAATTGTTTTGTTTGTGATTGTAAAAGTCCTTATAATATTATTTTTTGTTTCTGGAACTGTGACAATCAATATGTCTCCTCTGTTATCTATGTGGTCAAGTTTCATATGCAACAATTCAATTCGGCGACAAGCTCCGTATATACCCATCATAAGAGAAACCTACAATTTAACCTTAATAAGAAAACGAAATTAGTTTGTTAATTTATTTGTTTACCTTTATCATAAGATATTCAGAATCATCTGCTTCCTTAAAAAACTTAATGCAATGTTCTTGAGTCAAAGTTTTGGACTTTTTTGGCACTTAATTTACAGATTTCTGTTTCAAAAATGCTCGAACTTTATGAAAATTATCAAAATTAATATTTTCCTTGATTTTAATGGTGCTTTTCAACATTGAAAATTCAGACCATAGTGTGACTGCATTTATAATCTTTGATCTTTCCGATAGATAAGCAAGTAATACATTTTCTGTTTTTTGCTTTTTTACTCTTTTTCCAATGATTAAATAATTCATAGCATTTTTCGTACCGTTTTTGTGACTTGATTGGTAATAAATTTATAGAAACATTTGTAGCTTCTTTTTGCAATTCTGGCGGAGTATTCGGAAATTCGTTATCATTCTCTGAACTACTATTCATTTTCACAATCGCACAATTTAGAATCAGAACTTATTATTATATTATAGCTTGTTGTCTTGTCGACTTCGATTTATATTGACGTTTAATGAAAATGTATGTGAAATGTCAAAGTCAAAGGTATGTTGATAGTGAAAATCGTGTTCTCTTTGATTTTTGCAGCCCAAGGGCCGGAAATATTACTTTCGGTCTGATTTTTAGGGTTTATATCATTCATTTTCAGACATGGTAGACGAAAAAAACTTTGGAATACATTTTGAAACATTGATTACAATAGTTGCCCTGTAGGATTTAATATTTTACTTGAAAATTTTAGCAATAAAAAGTAATAAAAACTAGAAGAAATTTAAGAAGAAGAAGAGAATGTTTCGCTCATAATTGAAAAAAAAAATTTGAATTTGATGTTCCTCGGCCAAAGGTAAATTCTCCTACCGAGGACGAGTCGTTACTATTATATGATGCAATTACCATTTGATTCATTTCGAAGTTTTTTAAAGGTTTTCATACTTACCAGTGAGAAATGAAGTTGCGGAAATAATGTTACATTTTATTTCTTTGAATTCTTTTAAGGGTGCACCTACTTATTTTCTTTTTTTCGGTAATGGAAACTGTTCTGCTTCGGAAAATTTACTGGAAGTTATTTTTTAATTTTTATTTTGGTATAATAATTTCAGTGATATTTTCATAATACCTAATAAGTTGCCGCCGCTTATCTTGACGAGAGGCTTCTCCTACATTTTGAAATTATGTGTACCAGAGTCGTCGCAGTTATATATTGTTATGGGCAGCTTATGTTAAAAGAAATAAAAAAAAATTAGGTGAAACGGACTTAAAAAAAAAGGTGACATATTGTTTTGTTTTGGGATGTTAAAAATATCATAGGTGACAAATTAGAAATAAAGAATATTAAAAAAAGTGAAAATCTTGTAATTTCATAATCATCTCAATTGGCGCCCAACGTGGGGCAATTAAATTAATTTATCTCATTAATTGCCTAAATTTTGAATATTTTTATATTTAAATAATTAAAGTCAATGGATTTAAGAAGTGGTAATAAAAATAAAAAGATGGAGGAATCAAAGAAAGAAACAGAAATTGAAAAGATTCAGGAAGGAGAATGAGATAGGGTAGAATTACCTGAAATAAATTTGGAAGATACAAATTTCAATGAGGAAAATAAAAGTAGCGATAATGAAAAACAGCAAGGAGACGACACAGAAAATAATACAGAAGAACCAGAAAGAGAAGATAGAAGATCAGATGAACGAATTATGCAAATGTTGATTGCCATGAAACAAAATATACAAGTAATAAACGGAAGCCAAGAAAAGATTGAAAAAAATATGGAAAGAAATAAGGAAGAGATAAAAACAGGTATTAGAATGGATATGATAGAATTGAAGGACGATTTGAAGACAGATATAATGCATTTAGAAGAAACTATGAAAAAAGAAATAAGAAGTGTAGCAAATACAGACAAGATTTAAGAAAAGATACAGATAAAAAAATAGAAGAAACAAGAAAAGATATTAAAAAAGAAATGGTTGCAAGAATAATAGAGGTAGAAGAATTAAAAGAGCAGAAAAATAAGAAAGTAATAGAAATAGGGTTTATTGAAGAAATATATCAAATAAAAGAGGATGGAATGAAGAATAAGAAGAAAGTTAAAAATTTAGACAAATCCTTAAAAGAAGAAATTTTAAAGAAAAAAAACGGGAGAGAAGAAATTAACGAAATTTCACAAATAAAATTAGCACAAATAGAAAATAAAAATGAAGAAATAAAACAACAAGATAAAATTAGAAGAAATTATCACAGATCGTAGATTAAATTAAAAAAGTTCCAAATGCAAAAAACAAAGTAATATGGAAGACAAAATAAATAATATTAAAGAAGATTTGGAAAATATTAAATATGAAATGATTAAAAACAAAGAAGAAATCAAAGAAGATTTGGGGAATATGATAAAAAAGAAATGAAAGTAAAAGAAACTGAGAACAAATTAAATAAAGAAGAGATAAAGAAAAAAGATGACATATTGTTTTGTTTTGAGATGTTAAAAATGGCAGAGGTGACAATAAAGAATATTAAAAAAAGTAAAAATCTTGTAATTTCATAATCATCTCAATATATAAGAGAATTAAAAAATTCTGGTCCAGAGCAAGATGAACAAAATATTGAACAAAGCATAAGAAAAAAATCCATACAAACGGTGAAGTAGGAGGAGATGACAAAATAGAACCACAAATGATTAACATTTAGGAGAAAAAGACGTATAGTGGAATTGATAAATATGCCAATAAGCATGGGAAACGAGTGACATAAGAAAGGAAAACAAGTTAAATTCCTGATCAATTTACCTATCAACTATTAGCTTTCAGATTCTTACGAAAAAAATAGAAAAAAGAGTACGTAGAAGACGAAATTAAACAACAAGCAGCGTTCATTCCGAGAAGCTAGGCGAATATTATTAATAAGAATCGTAATAGAGATCTAGAATCTAGAGATAGAAAATAAATCCAGGATGACGGTAAAATACCTTTTTTATATTAAATTCATCCTCAATAGAGTGAGAAGTGCACTGAAGATTTTAATACCCCAGCGACACTCATTAAAATCCTTAAAATTAACACTCGCATACACGTTGAGAACGTTAATTTTCTGGTAGTGTTAATGCAAAATTAAACGCCTTTTTTTCGATCTTCAAATTACAAAAGATATTAAGGAAAATAATAGCGATCGTTTTACTTTCTCCGAAATTTCAAAAATTCACCTTACGTGAAAGCGTTTAGCAATTATTACCGCGGAATAATCACTTCGATTATTAATTATACTGTGGCCATAAATTATTTGTGGCATAGAACTGAAGAGCCCAATAATGGTCAGATACAGCATCGTACGGTGTTCCCACGTTAAAATGCCTCCCTTTCATCAAGTGTATTTCCCAAAGTGCACTTACGGATGAAGCAGAGACGGTTCAAGAGGACATTTACGGAGGAGACCATTATCAAAAATGCCTTCATGAAAATGAAACGTTCACCTTTATTGTCTGATAACAATGAAAAACTATGGAAGTTCGTGGGTAAATTAAAAATAGTGAAGAAACACTGAAACAAAACAAAAACAATTTTCATACTTATTCTTTTAACTTAATTTTCAATTTTTTTTATCCTTTTACCAAAAAATTTTTATTTTGTCCAATTTTTTTTATTTTTTCCAAATTTTTTTTATTTTGTCCAATTTTTTTGTCCAAATTCTTTTTATTTTGACCAATTTTTTTGTACCTATAATTTTTTTCTGTAAAATTTTCTGGAAGTATTTTTTTTTCAATTTGGTCTAGTAATTTTAATAAGTCCTGTGTAAAGGATGGCAGCATAAAATTTGAGGGTTAAAATGTCGATATTGTCAACTATAGACATTACTGGATTGGCGTGAATAAGTCTTTTTAGAAATTTTTTTAATAAAATTGGTTTTCGATGGAAAAATACTCAAAATTAGAATAGTTCTTAAAAAGAAAAACGGCAATCCGTTCCTAGGGATAGAATCTATATTATCGAGATCAAAACGGGCCAATAATTTACTTAAATAAGACATTTATAGTGGTCATTCTAGGTTACAAATCGTTCTTTGCTTACTGATGATCAGAATATTATATTAGAAAGTATTACCGCCTCTCCCATCTGCTCAATGAACCTCTCGATTCGAACTCTGTCCTTTTTTCCTTTTACCTTTTTTTCGACACTCTGCATATCTTTTCTTCGCCAGAGAGAATATGAGTTCCCGCGCGGAGCGCAAAATTACAACTATAGAATATTGTATCGGAAAATTATCAAACCTACTAAGAAAAATTATTTTAAAAATCGCATCTCAAGACCTAAAGTCTCTTCCAAAGAAACCTGGTGTATTATAAATGACTGGAGAAATAAAACCCGTTCTTCAAACAGTGTTAATCCGAGTCCTGATGAACTAAACAATTATTTTGTTAATGTAAGTAAGAACATCAGCTCTAACATAGCTCCGGGTCACTAATAGTTTCTTACTAGGACCAGTAGATAAGCACGAACTAGTGCAAACCATAAACAGCATTCAAAATAAATGATGGAAATGATGGCTTGTCCACTAAAATATTTTCAGATATACCTGATGTCATAATTAACATGTTAACTTAGCTGATTAATGAATCCTTCGAATCTGGTATCTTTCCGAGCTGTCTAAAAACACCTCAATATATACTTCACTTAATGATAAACTTTTTACAGCTTCAGTATTTTGTGACTTCGCAAAGGCCTTTGATTGTGTTAATTATGAAATTTTAATTAAGAAACTCTTCTTTGCAATGGTTTAAAACTTACCTAGAAAATAGAGATAAGCAGGTGCGTGCTAATGGTGAGGATTCTACAAATCTGCCAATTAGCAGTGGAGTACCTCAAGGTTCAGTATTAGGTCCAATTTTATTTTTATTATTCATCAACGATATCACAGACTTAAAAATAAGTGGATGACACGAGTGTAACCTGGAGTAGTTCTGATATACAGACATTACAATCTAGCATAACCAAAGATCTAGTAACTGGTCCTGGTCTGGCGTACGGGGTTCTTCTTTGCAATGGTTTAAAACTTACCTAGAAAATAGAGATCAGCAGGTGCGTGCTAATGGTGAGGATTCTTTAAATCTGCCAATTAGCAGTGGAGTACCTCAAGGTTCAGTATTAGGTCCAATTTTATTTTTATTATTCATCAACGATATCACAGACTTAAAAATAAGTGAATGACACGAGACATTACAATCTAGCATAAACAAAGATCTAGTAACTGGTGGTGGTCTGACTCGAATGGGCTTTGTTTCAACACCAGTAGAAACGTAACAATGTCTTACAGAGGTGACTTACAGCCTATAACTCTAAGCAAAAATCCGATTCGAACGGTCAACTCAATTAAGTTTTTAGGTCTTTATATAGACAAATTCCTAAAATGGTCCACTCATATTGATACCTTGATTGATACCTACTACTGCATTAATGTTCTACTTTTCCTTATTCGAATCTGACCTTTGCTATGGTTTGCTGTTCTGGGGTTCTTGTAGCTTATTCCACTTCGAATCTATTTTCAAATTACAAAAAAGAACAATTCGTTATGTATTTGGTTTAAGTAGCAGGGCACACTGTCAAAATTTCAAAATTCTAACCCTTCCTGCTCTATTTATCTTTGAATCCGTCTGCTTAGTTCAAAAGTTAACGGAAAGACCAACTCAAAGATATCCTACAAGAAATTTAGATACTGATGTTTATTTAACTATTCCCATCTCTGACCTAATAAAAAATTATATTACCTACAATGCCAAAAAATTGTATAATAACCTCCCGATACAGTTAAAATCTATTAATTAATATGATAAGTTCAGAAGATCGACTAAGGCTTTTCGTGAAGAAAGACTTTTGGGTTGCAGCATATAGAAACAATAATTAAATCAAGTTAAATTGAAAATTTTAATTTCAACTTTAAGTTATAGTGATGGATATTGCATGTCCAATGCAATTATTATCCATATTTTGTTTGTGTTTGGTTTTGTCTAGTGATTTATTTTTATTATGATTAGTTTTAATTTTCGCTTTGTCTATAAAATTTTTGTAATTTTTCTATGACAATAAAGCATATTCTCTCTCTCACACTCACATACAACAATACTGCTCGGTGATTGGCTACGTTATTATGATATCTTTGCAGTTATCACAGTAGTACAGTTTCAAATAGACCAATAATCTAGAGCATGGAGGTAAAATGGTGTTATGGAAAATTTATAGTTTTGAAATTTACCTCCATGAGTCGTTATACTTCTAGAACCGATCTGGTTTCCACAGTTAAATCTATGTTTTGCTTTTAGCAATTGTTCTAACGGAATCCATCACATCAAACTAAGCCTCGTCTTATAAGCCGTCTCTGGTACATACTAGCAATCATTATATTTTTTATGCATAATTATTCTTAAAATAATGTTTCGTGATGCACCCACTTAATGAGAACCTTGAAATGTTTTTTTAACGTCTGTCTTTCATATAATAAAGATATAATGAGGATGATCAAGATTTGATGTACATACTGTTTCTGGCTGGTTAGTTTTTCGTATTTTTTAATGAGAAAAGGCTCCAAATTATACCTCAAATGTACCTCAAATTACAAACAAATTGATGGGTATCTACCTTGTCTTTAAAAATAAATTATTAATTATGAGATTATGAGCTATTTATGCTTCTTAGAAAATGAAAATCAACTCACATCTTTACGAGCCTACGTTTATAATATCTTATGCCACAATTATTTCTAAAACAACAGAGCACTATCGAAATTACAAAAGCCCAGGTGCAAATAAGAAAATGCTAAATAAAAATAGTAGATGTTGCCATAATGTTAAATAGAGCTTGGCGAATTGCAACTTAATGTTAAAACAGTGTACCGTACACGTTCGAATGCTTTTAAGGAAATAATACAAATTATAAACAATAAACTTGGTAGAATTGTTTACGTTTATCTGAGTTAAGTGAATATGTACCAAGATTCGAGATAAGTAATGCTTGATAGTTGTATTCTTGTTGGAAGGAAAACAATACGAATTGTTAGTCGTTTGCAGAATTGAAGCACCTGTTGGAAAGGACTATTTTCCGTAAACAGATTAAATTACAGTGGCGTATGTACTTACGCTCATACAAAGGACTAACATCGCGACTGTCTTCACTGTAAGACGCCATATTCGCCTTTTAAATAACATTAATTTCAACAGGGATCAATGCTCACTTTGACGAGTAATTCAATTAGTTCTGGAAGACAGACTGTTCTCCAGGTGAGGCTCTGCCTTTTTTGTACTTGTGGTAATAATTGATAACCTCATTTTACTCCTACATCCCTTACAGTTATATAAACTCCAAATATCACTAAAAATGTGTTTTATACATAAAAAACTCAATTCCTAGATCATTTAATCCATATACTGTATGTATCCTAGCCCCGCATTGCAGTATTCCTACGGCTGAATCTCCTCTCTCTAGACCGTGTCAATTTACGTCTGATATCTAGTAAGCGTAACTTGGTATCTGGTGTCGCAGTTGTCGCACGAAACAACCGGTGACTATGCCTCCCTCACCTGATCCCTAATTGATGCTCGGCAGATATTGAACGGTCATCATCTCATTGGAGAGTAATAAACACGATCAGTGGACCAAGCGAGTGACCGATCGGCTATCGTTGATGTGGCTTCGATGGACACCCGCAGGACCACACACGAAGATACGAGGAACGTGTAGATACCGGCAGTGGCGCTTCAATTAGGGTATCTAGGAGGATTTTACCATTTTTTTTGTATCTTCACTACTACTATCCATATTTTCAATTTATATGATGGTATGTCCGGTAGAAAAGTAGAATTTAAAGAATTTTTTTTTTTGAAATTTTTTGGAAAAAATTATTCTTTTCTACCTCCAATATCTCTACCGTTTTTAAAAATATATAAATAAAATTTTGACAGTTCCAAAGAGTAGAAAAATTAAAAAAAAACAAGAATTTTTTCTCAAATAAACTTCTCAACGATTCTCAGTCCTATTGCTTTCAAAAAGTTCAGGTTTTTTTTTATTGTTAAACACCCATAAAGACATTTAGTATATTACAATCTGGTCAACAGTGACCAATGAGCAATTTAATTCTAACTTAATCTAATAGAGTTTGAAACTAAGGTATAATCATCAGCGTTCCTTAGGTTCTGTAAAATGGATTGCCTAAACTTTAACATGCTCACACGCAAGCTCCGCTTTTGCACTAAAAACACTAAACTAACTCTTAAGTCTTCTTTCTAACCCCGTATTGTCAAGAAGCAGGATATCATCGACGCTCTTCATGACTCTTGGCTAATTTCTTGATGGTCTGGCCAACAGTGTCCATTTCCAGATCTCTATGGAGGTCACTATTGCAAATGTACCATTGCTCTTTCCTACTGCTAGAATGGCAGTGTCTTCGGCGAAGGTGGCTATGGTATTGTTTTCTAACTCTGGAATATCACATGTGTACAGTAAGTATAGGCCAGGTCCTAGGACACTTCTTTGTGGCCTTAATTTCGTTAAGATCGGAATAGGCTTCTTCTTGCCTAATTCTAAAGTATCTTTCCGATATATATGAATGGAATATATCTGTATATTGTTTTGGAAGGAAAAGCTTGAGCTTATGTATTAACCAAACCTTATCAAACGTTTGTGCAATATCAAGAAAGATAGTAGCATACATGTTTTTCTCTTCTAATGATTTCTCTATAATGTTGGTTATTCTATGAAGTTGGTCGATCGTCGAGTGCTTATTTCTAAATCCAAATTGTTGATCATTGATAATTTCTCTTTCTTCGATAAGTGGTTTTAGTCTTTTGAGTAGGAGTTTCTCAAATAGTTTTGACATAACAGGCAGTAATGAGATCGGTCTGTATGACGATGCCTCATGTGGTGGTTTCCTTGGCTTGGGTATCATTATGACTTCCGCAATTTTCCAAAGGCTGGGTACATACTTCAGTCTGAAGGCAGCATTTATTAGGTTAGTTAGTTTAATTATTGCTTTTTTGGATAATTGTTTTAAAATTTCTCCAGTTAATAAAGTCAAAACCTGGAGCTTTTTTAGGATTGATATTTTCTTTTATATCGGTAATTACTTCTTTGGGATCTGTGGATGTTCTTCCAGAGTGGGTTCTTCATCTTGTTCTTCATGAGGGTGAAAGATTTTTTCTAGATGATTTGAGAATCTTGTTGCTTTTTACTCATTATTTCTAGCCCATTTACCATCTTCCAATCTGACAGGTGGTATTCGCATTATGGGTCTTTTCAATCTCTTAGTAGCTTTCTAGAGTGAATAATCAGTACTGCTGTCGTCTGTCAATTCTCTTTGTGGGGCTCTAGTTTGCTGTCATTTTCTTCTAAGCTTTCTTTTTTCAGAGATTAGTTCCCTTATTTCTCTAGGATAGTTGTTTCCTACCGTCCTTCTATTAATAGCAGGTGTAGTTTCCCAAGCTGCTTGTTGGATATTATCATTAAGCAATTTCACTTCGTCGTCTAGTTGTTGTTTATTTCTTAAAGGAACAGATAGATTAATTTTTTCTTCAAGGATGATTTTGAAGCTTTTCCTTTTCTGTTAATTTGTTAGTCAATGTAGGGTTATTTTCTTTTTTAATAATGGTTTCTCTAAGTGTTAAGATGATAGGGGAATGATCAGAATGCATGTCCCATCCTTCTTCTATTTCTAAAAAGTTGGCCGATATGTTTTTGATTATAAAGAAATCAATAAAGTCTGGAATCTTGTTGGGATCGGTTGGCCAATAGGTAGGCTTTCCAGTGGATAAAGCTTCACACTTATATTCTTTCACTGCTGCTAAAAGTTTTTTACCTTTAGTGCTCGTTAATTTAGATCCCCGGTGGGTATTTTCAGAATGTCGGTAGGCTTCAGGTTAGGTAGATCTCTATCTTCTATTTGATATTCTCGGATGTATCGCACCCTCGGATTTTGAAGGAATGTGCATTTTCTGAGAGAATGTTTATTCAATATAAATACAATGAATGCTAAGCGATAATTAAGTGCTACTGTACTTGTTTCGCATGAAAGGCATCATAAAACATCATCATCAACATTATAAATAGAATTATACCCAAAGACCAGACATCTGTATGAACCTTGACCGATCTTCTTTCCAATTAAGTTTCCAGAGCATTTATTTCAGAATTTCGAGGACTCAAAAGGGTTGCCATGTGTTAATTAAGCAGGGTTTTCCAAAAATATCCATTCAGGCAAGTCGTTCCCGCATATACACCTACTTGAATTTTCGTTCCAGTCTTTTGGTATTTCTCAACATAGATTTAAATTACAAAAATTTCCGGAAAAAAATGTGGATAAAGGTTTCGTCCTCTTCCTTCGTTATTATTCTGAGCATTTTTTACTTTTGCTGGTGCAGTCGTCTGATCTCTTCTGGTTGAAGTTTCCCAGTAGTGTCTTGGCCTGCTTCCTTGTAGTCCTATCCAGTATTGGGATCTTTTGTTATTTACTTCTTTTTTAAGTTCTTCAAGCATTGTGCTGATGCTTATTCCGCAGAAGGGTCCAGGTCTCAGAAATGGTGTTTCAGCCCCTTTTTTGCAAGTACATCTGCTATTTCTTTAACCTCCACTACAGTGTGTCCCGGAACCCATGTTGTTCTTGCTTAGTTATCTTAGTTTCTCTAGGCACTCCCAAGCCATCTTGATATCTTGTCTGCGAAAATTTCTTTCTATATTGAACTGGACACTTTTTTCAACCCATTGAAAAAAGATTAAGAACCACCACTGGACATCATCAGATACGGAAGGGCGGTGCATGACAAATTTCATTGAAGTATATGGGAATTGATTTTTTGGCTTGGGTGATATGAACTTATGAAATTTTTAAAAACTTGTACCTGCTTCACCGCCTACTCATTTTTTAGTCATTAAAAAAATTGGTCAAATTACATATTAAACATAAATCTTTATACAAGGTGAAATTTAAACGATTTAAAAAGTAAATGTCTAAAAATATAGAAAATATATATTTCTTTTGGCATAAAAGACAAATATTTTTGTGAAGTGTTTTTAAAACTTTTTATTTAAAATATTTAAAAACTACATAGTTTTTTGAAGTCTTATCACAAAAAAAAAAGAATTTAGAAAGCGTAGATCCGCAGAATGTGGTGAATGAGAAAGCAAATTTTTTTCTTCTTCATTTGGAGTCGTTTTTTCGCAATTTCTTCCTTCAAACGCACCAATACAGCCATAAAATATTCGCTATTGATGGATCTTCCTTTCTCGAGGTAATAATTAATAACCAGTTGAGAATGCTCTTCTAGCATTGCCATAGACCGAACAAATTGTAATGAAAGTATTAATAATTTTAGATTGACAGTTCTTATTATAATCAACACAGCCACAGTCTACTCGCTTTTACCGAAATCGTCTATTTTAAATTCAATGTCATTTTAAACTTCAAAATTTTCATATTTTGGACACCATTTTGAAGGTGTTCCCGAAGAGCTACGGAGGGACACATCAAGGGGCGGATGTAATTTCGGCCGGAAAAAGGGCAGGTACTAAAAGCCGGTAGGTAAATTCGGCCGGAGGTTTTAAGTTGCTTCCTTATCTCATAGGTATTTTCGGCCGCAAATCAAATAAAATAACAGAATGCTTTATATTAAAATATTTCTTTATTTCACGAAGATAATACGGAGGCTCCGCCTCAGACATCAAAACAACAACAGCCTGCGGCTATTGATAAAAAAATTATACCTCAGCGGGCTACGCAGTCCTTTGCTCCGGCTACGCAGTCCGGCGTTGAAGCTGACGGCGTTGAGGGCCCCTCGGCCGAAATTACCCCTGTCATAAATGGTACCCCTTGATTTATGCAGGTAGGCCAAGGGATTACCGGCCGAAATTACGCCCGCCGCACATCAAGATCTAAGCTTACTTTTTGATGCTCTATCAAAATCTGCAGTCAGAATTTTAAAATTCATAAATACAAAGAATCAACATACACACAGACTGAATTCAGATACCGAACAAATTTTTTCGGTGAAAATAACGTGCGGATTTTAAAATATGGAGATCACAACCTTACCAAATTTGAGTTATTGGTGACTTTATGCAGCTTTCTCTATTTGCTGTTTCATCCACTGATACATCTACAGTGTCAGTTATCTCACGCAACTTTAATTTATAATTGGCCAAAACTATTTTGTGCACTTTTTTTATGTTTTCTGAAACAACAGCAAAGTTTGGGCAACCAGCGTGTTCAGCATCTTCGGCGTATGTTTCGAATGAGCCCGAATAAAGGGCCCTACTCACGATCAGACCGTGTCGACCTGACCAAGTCTGGCCTGATCTGGTCAAGTCAAGCGTTTGGAACCACACGACCCGACCGTCTTCACCCGACCAAGTCAGGTCCTCATCTGTCAATTCAAAACAAACTCAAAACATAATGAAAATAATTCACTAATGTCAAAATCAGCTGATTGTGCACCCGACCTAGGGCTGTCGAGTGGGAGCGACCACCCGACACCCGACTTAGGGACCTGACCAAATCGGGCTAGTGCATTCCCTACACATGACCTGATTTCTCACCCGACCTGACCAAGTTGACTAAACCGCCCGACCAAATCGGATCGTGAGTAAGGCCCTTAACACTTGTCAACTATATTGGTTATTTCCTTCTGTATCTTCCGATCTATTTCGTTTATTTATACTTGACTTCTCACTCGTCTCATCTATAAATCATTAAATATTTAGTGTGTACTTACAAGTTTTAGTTTTCAAATACATCAAAAACACCCTGACAAACATACCTGCAGATCTAATCTAAAGAAATAAAACACAAAATAATTGGTACGCTCGTACGTGCTATACCAAAGGTCATCGATACATCTCCTTTGTAAACTTCATGCCGACCTGATTGGCTATTTGTAATTCATTTAGTAAACGAGGCAACGGTTAAACGCAATCTAGATAGCTGCGGAACCAGAAAACATACACATATCGCGCGAAACATTAATCACTCCGGTCGCACGGAATTGAAAAGTGCACACTCTCACCTACTTAAACTCGTCTCTTTAAAAGCCTATTGCCATCCTCGGTGAATGCAAATAAATCGAAAATTTGTGTAAAGGCCGACAGAGTTTCTCCGATATGCCGCCGTTCAGTAATGGACTTGAATTTCCTATAATTTCTCCCTTCAATAATTTGTCTTCAAGTCCAATACATCAAATACTAAACATGCGTGAAGTGAGTAGGTAGATCACCTAAAAAATAAACCATCTATTAGCAGAACAGTGAAGCAAAGTTATGGCAATGTATCACTCCCTTTTTTGTGTCCCTTCGAGGAATTTTATAGATGTTTGAAAGGATACCTTTGTGAAGGTCTTTCGAAGTAAACATAGAATCGAATTAGCACGTTTATAGGTTTTTAGAATATCTTCAGATTCTGTTAGTTCTGACGTAACTACAACCCCTAAATCTACATAGTAGTCTACTGGATATGGTAATGTAAATCATTAGCATAAAGAAGGGAGCCCAGTACCGAGCCTTGTAGAACACTACTTGTCACTAATTTGAGGAGAATACCAAATTACTCGAGTTTGTAGTGCAGTCTGATACCTTCGAAAAAAGCGAGATAATTTATGTCAGTTGGTTGTTTGCAATCGAGAGAACAAGATCAATGGTTGGCGCGTTGTTGTGGTACCTTTTACTGTTTTAAACAGTAAAATAAAACAGAAAACTGTTTGTTTACATGAGCGAACATACAATTAATTAATCCTTGAGTTGATGGACCAGTCCTGTACTGTGCAGATTGGCACCGCCGCCGTTACCGCGCGGGTAATCAGTGATATCAAAGAAATTGAGTTCCCGTTTGTGTTTTTATTGGACGGCCGTGTTTCTCCCTGATTTATGGGTCCGCAGACCGGTCGGAATGTTATTGTTTCAGCAGGAGCACTCTGTATGGTAATACCGAGTATGTTTACGCGAACTCTGCTACCGTACGGGGTGATGTTCGGATGACGAGCATTCTCTACATATGAATTAAATAATCCTATTAGAGATGATGTTCTAAATTGGTGTCTTCTTCTGAAATACATCGTAATTATCCGTAGGATAACCTAGAAATTGGTTCCACGGATACTGTATGCCTGATCGTATTGAGACCCAGAAGCAGAATTACTTAAAAGACACAATGGAATTTATAGCAATAATAGTTATTTATGTACCAAGGGTGGCTACATTAAATTTGCTGCCGGAGAAATCCAAAGAAAATTATCTAATCCAAAGAAAATTATCTAAAAAAAGGTCTTGAAAATTCGAGTCTTCTACATATTATTCACAATTTAAATGAAGCTTTATATCCGTGAATCAAACAGAAACATACGTTACTGGATCAAAAATTTACATTAGTCAACCAAACAATTGTATTTTCAATATTCAAATTGCGAAATTAAACTAAAATATATAATTTCATTGTTGATTTTTTTAAATATTATTGTGTACAATTTCCAATTCAGTCATTCCAAATTCCATTATTTGTATATGGCTGTAGAAAAAATATTGTATGCAACATATGCATAAAGTGTTTTTTTTTCACTCATGGAATTGACTTTTCCATTCGTGAAAAAAGTACCACTTTATGCACTCTTGATTAGAACCGAATTATGTTTTGTTTTTTGACATGCTGAAACATTCTCATGTCAGTTTTTGGCTACTAATGCTGATCACGGATTAAAAATAGATGCATTCAAAATGGCGCAACTGAATGAAGAATTTAAGTTTAAATTTAAAAAATGACAATTAGCCTACCTTCTGTGTGAAAGAGCAGGTGGCAACGGCGCTCGTTTCAATTTTTTTTAAATAAATAAATTCATCTAGTTTATAGAGGAAAAAAATATTAACCTTCAACAAGTACTTAATATTGAAAAATATAAAACCGCCATTTCATAATCCCATGTATGAAAAAACAATATTAAAACTACACTAAATAATCTCTTGTGCATTGAAATCCTTTTATTTCAAAATAAACCATTACGATTTAATGAAGCTTTATAATAAAAATGGATTTTGTTGGTGCAATTAGTGGAAGCAGGGAGATTCCCTGCGAATTCAGTAAAATAAAAATTGTATTGCCAACATTCAATATTTTCTAATGGTAAATACGCTAAAATTTCACAAAAATTTGTAACGCAACGTTAAGTTAAGTTAAGTGACCTACATTTTACATTATATATGCCTTAAGAGTACATTGTAAAATTATTCACAGAATAATGTATGTGAAAAATATCGCCAGAATTCATTTTGTGAATGAAATTACACAGGTTTAATTATGTGAATACCCCTTCACCTGGACTCTGCACTATTGGATTTCTATTTTTAGAAGTCGGTGTCTCAGGTTAGGCAAATTAGTTGAGGGTTACGCGAGATTGGAATGCAGTAATATTAAGTTGAAAACTATCGTCGACCACTCAACCAAAACACAATTTTCACACACTCTACGCGCGTTTCGCCAACTATGTTGGCATCATCAGGAGTTGATGATAGACTAAACAACTAACTATTTCTAACAGCTATTTATACTAAATGACTAATCCCCCTCCCCTGGCGGTACCTGGCACTGTCATCCCCGGTGACCTAATCAGCCAAGGGTAACTAATCAACCCAGGATGAGTCCTTTGTCTCTGTTTAAACTAGTTTTACATTTGCCTATTTCTATACTTTCAAATGCGTCCAACAATTTATTATTGGATACATTTTTAAGTAATTTTACATTGTCTATACTTATTCTATGATTTTGATTAAAAGCATGTTCGGCTATACTAGATTTTTCCGTACGCCCATATTTTAAGTGAGCCATGTGCTCTTTAAATCTAACCTGTACAGAGCGTCTAGTCTGCCTAAAATACTTTCTATCGCAATCCCCACAACTAATTTCGTAAATACCACTTTTTTCCAAATTACTGTTTTTATCCTTGGGATTACCTAATAACTGTTTTAAAGTGTTGAAAAACTAAACTTAAACTCGCTTTTTTGAACACGCTGGTAAGTCCTTTGGTGTAAGTGGGATTATACGGTATTGAAACGAATTTTTCAGTCTGTTCTTCGTGTTGGAAAAACGTGGTGTCACGTAGGTTTTTCTTAAATTTATGTTTGTTGATTAGTTTGTCAACCAAATCTTCGTCATAACCGTTTATTGCAGCTATATCCTTAATCAAATTCTTTTCCTTATCAAATCTTTCTTTACTTAGTGGGAAGTTTAATAAACGATGTACTAGGAAATGTAAGCTAGCCATCTTGTGTTGATTACAATGAAAAGAATCTGATGGGAAATACCTACTTGTGGCGGTATCTTTCCTAAAAATGTCAAATTCCAACTTATTCTCGTTCCTGATAACCAAGGTGTCTAAAAATGGTAGGTGTCCATTGTTTTCTATTTCATAGGTAAACTTTATGGATGGAAATTGAGAGTTTAATTTTGTCACGAAGTCAGCTAAGTTAGTTTTCTTAGTATCCAAAACAGCAAATACATCATCCACATATCTGTACCATATCCTTGGGAAATACTCAAATTCTTGACTAATCTTGGTTTCGAATTTACTCATAAAAAGATTTGCCATGAACGGTGATAAGACAATTGCCCATAGCAGTTCGCTCATGTTGTTTAAAAAATTCATTTCTAAATTGAAAATAATTTTGATCCATGCAAGGTTTAGCCAAAAGCAAATATTCTTGCGTAATTTCGTCACCCAAGTCGTTTGATTTGAGTAATTCTCCAAGATACTCCAAGGTTTGCGGAATCGGTACACTAGGAAACAATGAACTAACATCAAACGAGATTAAAATTTCGCCTTCTTGAATTGAAGTATTTTTAATTTTATCTATTAAATTTTCAAACTTGTTTGATAACCATTTGGAAATATTATAACTAGGTGTGCTTATTGCAGACACAATGGGTCGCATTGCCTTTCCAGGTTTGTGTATTTTGGGAAGGCAATACAACTTTGACATGGTTGGATTGCTAATTGTAAATCTATATTTATTCCGTGGGGTAACAAGGTTGTTGCACTTTTCTAGAGTACTATTAACTTCCCTAATCATTTTTGGCAAAGGATTCTTTTTAACTGAAGTGTATGGACCCGATTTAATCAAATTACTAACTCTATCGTAATAGTCACTTTTATCTAATACGACAACCTTATTTCCTTTATCTGCTTTCAAATAAAAACAGTCCTTCTCTCTCAACCTTTTAACGATTTTCTTATCCTCTTGGGATGGGGCGCTAATATTGGATACAATATTTTTGGAGATCTGGTTTCGGCATGCCTCACGGACAAAACCTTTTGTACTCTCAGGGAGATACTGAATTGAACTTTCAATATGTCCGATCAAGTCACCCAGATCGTCTGTAGGAGGCAGTGCAAAACCCAAACCTTTATTCAAAAGCGCGATTTTGTATAAATAGCTGTTAGAAATAGTTAGTTGTTTAGTCTATCATCAACTCATGATGATGCAAACATAGTTGGCGAAACGCGCGTAGAGTGTGTGAAAATTGTGTTTTGGTTGAGTGGTCGAGGATAGTTTTCAACTTAGTTGATAAACCAAAGGTTCCAATTTCCCAATTTAATGCAGTAATATTGTTTTTCAAATAGTTTTGCATTGGATTTTTACAGACCTTCCCTATTTTCATTGTTTTTGAAATTTGATAATCAATATTTCTTCTATATATTTCAGACATCTGTTTCTTCGCATTTCAGAAATCTTCAGTTTATTGTAAATCATGAAAAGAAATGGTGTTAGAAGTTAAAATAAGGAGGATCAATATTCACTTGAAGATGACGATTTAATCATATTGCTTGGTTAAACGATATTTAATTTCAATATGTTGTGTACCTACTTGTGAATATCAAACTTTGTTTCTTTTGTGATACTCATTTTTAATCTCAACTTCTGTTGTGCCTTCTCAAATGGAAATAATGCATTTCAATCAAACCAAATAGATATTTAGTTTTTTATAATCATAGATAAATATACGTCTGAATTCTAAATAAAATTATGTTTCTTTATGTTATGTAAGTAAAATAAATTCACAGATTAATGAAAAAATCAAAGTAATCATTTCGTAAGATCACCCAATAAATGTAGTGAGTTTCCATAGTATTTTTACAGAATTCATAAGGTAATAGGATTTGTACATAAATATCTGTATTTTCACATGATTTTACGTTGGTTACAAACGGCCAACGTAATATTATGTGATTTTACATAATCTTTTTTATCAATGTATGTCAGGAATTTTGTTGTTCCACTCCTAAACTCCTAAATATTTGGCTAATTGCTAATTATTTTATTTCGTTCGATTTTTTTTGTAGATTTTCCGTATTTATATTAACTTCATTTATATTAGCATTTTTCCAGGTTCCAGGTTATAATTAGTTCATTCATTGCTTCCAAATTTACGCCAAATAATTATTATTGCCGATATATCATCCGTAACAGATTGGCTAATCGGATATACAAACTTGACTATCCGATAAAATGCGTACGGTGTTATCCGTATAACAAATGACCACTTTTGATGTCATAATTGATGATAATGAGATTAGCGACTGTATATTAACCTGGTAGTGAACACAATACTGTCACTGTGTCACCGGTATGCACTTCAGTTCATGGAACATTAAAAAGGCGTGGTATATCGGAGAGAGCGAGAATTATTCTCACGAGGTTACAGGGTGATTTTTATCGGCTGTTAACTGTTGCGAATTGGCAGGTGAAATTCGTGCAGAGGAAGTTTTATTGCATAGCTTTATGTTTATTGGTATATTAATTCGTGTTATGTCTATCTTAAAGCTGATTTTTAGTAGCAGCGACTAATTTACAAGTGTTTATCAAAATGGAAATCAAAAACTTTCTAAACCGCCATATCGTCATTTATAGGCGTATCCAATTAATAATCGGCGATTGCTAGTTAATAGGCAAAATCTGGATCATAAACATTCCTTCATACCTAATCAGATCCCTCTAGTATGGAGAAAAAATTATAGCGTCCCGATCCCTTTGGGAAGAATGAAAGAATATCTTTTTTTACCACTCATTTTAACAAAGAACTACGGATAAAGTTTCCAGTTAAAGACAGTTTCCAAGGAGACACTGACAATGTTGCTAACGATACCGCTATTGTGGCAATAAAAATAAAAAAAGAAGAAATAATCGAGCTAATTTGATGTGTACAAATAGACATATAAACAATTTCATTGTGTGTAAACTCACCATTATCTATAACAGATAGCGCTAACCAGGCTGTCTCAAAAATAAAACAATAACAAACAAGATATAAATCTGAATCACCGGAGGCGCCCGTAATGGCTCCGGCATTTCTCCGGTGCCGCCATCTACTCTCGAAAGTAAATCCTAAATGGATAATGAGAATGATTGGGCATTTGTACGTACCGTTAATTGGTAGTGCTTACCATAATGGGTATAAGTAGCCGAGTCTTTGTTCAAGCTAATTCGCGCACCAATTTAAAATAATTTAGGATCGAACAATAGAATGCGTCTTAGCGGTGAACCTGCAGTTTAACTTTTCTTCTTATGGAATAACCATGGGTTTACCTTAAATGGCGCTGTCGCGTTACGGAGATGCTCGACTAAACGCTTTTTCTTTTATTTAACGATTGCCGAACGATATTGAGGTTTATGTGGACGTTCCAAAAAATTATGTTTTCAGTTACAAAAAATTTGAACATCTCTATAGTATAAAAAGCTGCGGAAATAGTATATTATGCAACAAGCGCGAAATGATGCCCATTTCATATGAGTGGGAATGCGTATTTCGCGCGAGTTGTATAGGGTGTCCCAAATTGGTGCGTTTTGCAGGGTATCTCGTAAACTAGAAGAGATAGAAGAAAAGCAGTTAAGATGTTATGACTTCTTTTTTTGTTAAAGTAACGATAGCCTAATTAAATCTTTAGTAACTCCCTGCAGTTGGAAGATACAGGGCGATTATTGAAAACTGTCGAAAACTACAAGGTACTATAACTTCTTAATTAAGAAAAATATAAAAAAACCTTATAAAAACTTTTGATAGATATAATATTAAAGAGTTCAGTGGCGCACAGATTATTTTTTTTAGGGGGCTCACTAAGGAAATATAACTTATGTTTTTTTAAATGGGACACCCTGTATATTTTGTCGTTTTTCGTTTTCTTTTTTAATTCTCATTCACCTGATATGACATACTATATATCTATTTTCAATGGTTGGAGCTACAGTGCAAATAAACCATTTATGGATGTTATCAGGTGAAACACCCTTAAAAAATTGAACACTCAGTAACGAAATTTAACATTTTATTACAAGGATACTGATGTGTGACAATTTTATTTATCAAAATTATAATTAATAAAAAATAAAACCAGATTAAAAAATAAAAACAATAAACTTATGAATCAACAAGAAACGCACCAATTTGGGACACCCTGTACACTATATTTTTTCTATGATTATGTAATTATTTTTTTTTTTTTTTACTTCTGTGTCAACGGCATCGACTACTCTGGTCATTAGCCTCGTGTTATGTGTAGGCTTTGTTACTGTTTCCCATCGCCACTTTAGGATCAGCACTGTTAATTAGAACCCAACAGTGAATGGTCGAGTGGGGAATCACACCTGGTATATGAAAATCAATTTCTAAATTTTTAATTAATTAAAAATCAGAAAAAGATTTCTGCCGACGGTGGGATTCGAACCCACAACCCTTGGATTATGAGTCCTGTGCTCTACCACTGAGCCACCCACTCCCTTCTTAATTATTATTTACAAAATTATTATTCTGCATGTCTCGGAATGTTAGGTTAGGGTTCAGGTCTAGTGCGGAGCCTCGAAGCCCAGAAAAGCTAGGTTATGTTTCTAGGCAGCCATAAGAGGACCCCTTTTGGGGGAGGAGCCCTTCGAAGAGCCGATGGGGCCCCCTGTTGACAGGTGTCAGGCGACAAACGACAGGTGACTGATGGCAGATGATAGACTACACGACAGATGACAAATGTCAAAAAAGTGGAGAAGTGGGGGTGCTCCATAGGAACGGTATACCTACTAACTTTTTATGAAGAATAATCTTTTACTGGATTAAGATATACGTATTGTCTAATATCTTGAAGATAAAAAAAATTAATTTTCTTATTTTTAAATCGCATTGGCATGGAAAAGTAGATGTAAACATCAAATGTCAAACTAGTTTGTATATAAAAATTTAAATATATAATTTGCGACAAACATGGACAGTTTTATGGATCAAAGAAGAATATTCCTTTAATTAATTTCTCTGCAACTCAAGCTATCTAAAGTAAGAAATATAATTATTTTATTATATACGTATACGTTCTATTAATCCATAAATTTTATTACTAAATAAGACCATTAAGAAACAGGATGTATTTTGTTGCTATAAAACTTTAATTTGAAGTAATATTTTAAGATTCTGATTAAATTTATGATTTAATATGCCGGATAACAAAATTAAGATGCTTCGAAGAAGGAAGAAAATTGTCACTATATAATTATTTAACATTTCTTTTTACCCCCTTTTCTGCAATGTACAAACGTCTATTGGGATATATAAACCTTTTAATTTGCTAGGAATCGAAAGTAGCTTTAAATATTTTTTATTGTATGTTTCAGAAAAAAAAGTTTTTAAATTATTTTTGAAATTAGTCGAGAATTTTTTTTGTCAAATACCCGCTTCCCCCCAGGGAACAATCCTGAACATAAAAAAAAACAATCGCCTTTCACCGAATGGGAATTCCTCGTAACCAAATAAACCAATTTAAAACAATGGGAACCAATTTTTTGTGCCGATTCATTTCCATATAAATTATCTGGTTTAACCCACACTTATCCGGTTCCCGTTTTAATATTCAACATCCCGGAATCGTATCAGAGCGTGCATCGGTAAAAGATCGTGACGTCACGTGCTTCAATTGTACGATTTGGTGTAGAGCTCTTGATCCTTGATCTTTGCATTAGACATAGTTCGGGACTGGCACTACTAGAAACGAGGGCATTTGTCAAATAACTCAAGAAAAAAGAAATAAGAAAGAAATTACGGTATAGAAAAAGTTTTGTTAAAGATATTCACTTAAATTATTATTATTATTATTATTACACATTAAGGGCAAAGGAGCAGGTTCCTATTATGCCCAAAAATAGAAATTAAACATTGTGGAAAATAAAAAAAAGAAATACCTAATAATAGACATAAAAGAAAAAAGAAACAACAAGTTTCACAAATAAAAATACATAAAAGTATGAACTTAAGGTCAGAAACTATTAAGTATGTTGTACTGATCTAGTCTGCTTTTGAAGATGTTGACACTTGATGCTGATGCTGATGCACAAAATTCTGTTGGGTAAAAAGTTTTGTCTTGATCTGGCTTAAATTTTCCTTCTTCAATTTGAACTGGTGTCCTCTGAGTCTTGTATCTGCGTTTAGGATGAAAGTTGTTTTCAGATCACCAAAATTATATTTTAGAATTCACAACCGACGTAGTTCAAATGTGATAAGATTGGCCATGGACAATCTTTCTTCATATGAAGGTCTAACGCGCCCAAACAGAACTCTGTTGTACGTTTTCAAGTAATGTTCTATCACCATTTAAGTGCGGATACCAGACTGGGCCGGCATATTCAAGAATTGGTCTTACATAGGTGGTGTACAATTTGCAAAGGATTGAAAGGAAACTTTAAAAAACACTTACTAATAAGATAAAGTCTGGTATTTGCACGATTAGATACTGAAAGCACGTGAGCCGACCACGATAGTTCGCTATTCATGATAACACCTAGATCATTGTGAGAAGTTACTGTGGTTAAAGTTTGACATGAAGCACTACACATTTATCAGAGTTTAAGGAAATAGCCACTCTGGGGACCACTGATTTATCGAAGATAAGTCATTTTGGACAGACTGATGACGTGTAATAGGATTGTCGTATATTTTGGAGTCATCTGCATATAGCGATATTTTACTGGATACGTGGAATTGTAGATCACTAGTGTATATTGTAAACAGTAGTGGGCCCAGTACTGAGCCCTGTGGAACACCACTTTTAACACTAACCTTGTAGAAACGATCCGTAAGAAAGCTTTCGATCCACTGATTTAAGCTTCTTCGAATGCCAAAATGTTCTAACTTGTACAGGAGTCTTCGCTTGGGAACTCGATCAAAAGCCTTGGAGAAATCCAAATATACTATGTCTTATGGGTTCTCGATTATTCAAGAACGGTGTCCAGTCACTAACGCCATGAAGTAAGTTGGTAAGGGTTGACCGTCCTGGAATAAATCCATGTTATTGGCTCGGGATAATATGTTTTTCGAGGAGAAAGTCCATCATAGTCTCAGAAATAATAGATTCCATGACTTTACTGACAACAGGTAATAAACTTATTGAGCGATAGTTGTTGCTGTCGAGCTTATTGCCCTTTTTGAAAATAGGGGCTACAGAAGCTAATTTTCAGCTGAAGGGCAGAGAACTGTTAGTAAAGGACGATTGCATTAGTAAGCTAATGGAGCTGCAAGATCATCTGCACATCTTTTCAGAAAGTACGGTGTTCTATCTATCTGTGATGGGGGTGTCGATACACTGCGACCTATAAGATCTATTGTGCCACTTACTGCTGCCCAATCGTTAAGGATGTCTGAACGATTAGAGCAGATTCTCCAGTCCTATTCCTTTCAAAAAGTTCAAGATGTCGGTAGGCTTCAGGTTAGGTAGATCTTCCTTTCTATTTGATATTCTCCGAGGTATCGTACCCTTGGATTTTGCAGGGTAACGCATTCTGAGAGAATGTGGATAGAGGTTTCTTCCTCTTCCACGCAGAATCTGCATTCGTCTTTGTCTACTATTTCGAGTTTCTTTAGGTGGCTCTCAGTGGCAGTGCCCTGTTAGGATACCCGTTAGTATTCTGATCTTATTTTTACTTTTCTGATGCAGTCGTTAGATCTCTTCTGGTTATAGTTTCCCAGTAGTGTCTTGGCCTGCCTCATTCCTTGTAGTCCTATCCAGTATTGGAATCTTTTGTTATTTATTTCTTTTCCAAGTTCATCAAGTATTGTACTGGTGTTTATACCGCAGAAATGGTGTTTCAGTCCATTTTTTTGCGAGTACGTCTGCTATTTCATTACCCTCCACTCCAGTGTGTCCCAGAACCCATAGGAGGATAACAGTGTTGTTCTTGCCTAGTTCGTTTGGATTTTCTAGGCACTCCCAAACCATCTTGGAGTTGATTACGTGGGAGTTCAAGGCATTAATGGCTGACATGATGATGAGCTCTTGTCTTGAGTATATTTCAGCTTGGAAAATGCTCGGAGATTTGCCTAAACTTTCGGAATATTTGGTTCCAGACCCATATACTCCTATTCCTGTTCCTTCTGTTGTTCTAGAGCCATCTGTGTACCATTTAATGGCACTTCTCTTGAGTTTTGGGATGGTATCTTTATCCCTTTCGCTTTTGTTTCTTAGTTTTGTGTTGAATTCTTTCACAAAGCTAAACTTTTTGTCATCTCATCTTGGGGCATGTCCCAGGTTTGGTAATTTCCAGGAAGGAATCGAAACTTGCGTTTGGTTGATCCTTCTCTACGGTGTTAGACCATCTAAACCAGGCGAGGCATTTGTGCTTAATAGATGTTTTTTGATTTTATCATTTGTGAAAACAATATTGTCAAGAGTGTCTAAGAGGCGGGGGCAAATGATATTAGGCATATTATCGTTAGGAGCTTCGTTTGTAAAAACTTTTGAAAATGTCAGTGAAAGTGTTTCTGAAGTTTCTTGTAAAAGATGTAGAAATATAATTCTGATTATTAATATCTTTACCCATTTTAAATTTATGAACTGGCAAATTCAAAAATATGGCTAGAATTTTGGCCTGGTCCTGTAATTTAAAAACTCGTTAAAGAATCGTTACTAAAATTCATATTTTAGTTATAAACTCTGATAGATACTAGTATACTTATAATAATATGTGAAGAATTTGCCTCAGACGCCACTGCTACGTGTATATTACGAATGCAGCACAAGTACTTCGATCTTCGATGATCTGAAATATGACAATGCGATTTATATTTGTCTCCATGATCCGATATTCAGTGGGGATCTGCTGGATATCAGATAAATTATTTATAACCTGTGTAATTACTTCGTTAACGTTCATTCGAAGGGATAATGTATAAGGTTGAATCGATAGTCTCCTAATGTTGTCATATAAACAGGCGATGAATAGATAGTGCGATTTATATTGTAACAAAATGCGTTTGTAACTCATTTCATTCAATTCGACATCAGAAAAACAGGTTTCTGCCTTTTGCCTTCAATAATTGGGCCTTCCAATGGAACAAATTGAATTGTAGCTTTGCAATGAATGTAAGAATTTTATCATTTTAGTTACATGGAGTTAAAACAGGGTCAGAATATGATATACCACGTGGTGTTTAAAAGAAAAAAAGGACACAACAACAATTTCTTATACAAACAAAATTTTGTGACCCATATATAGTTCTTTGACTGAACCAATAACCTTTACTATATAAGTTGTTGGGATTAAAATTCTTTCTCAAGAAATAACAATATTAAACTCATAGATACAAGCATTTTTATTCTCGATATCTATTCTTAGAATGCTTTTTAATGTGTGTAAATCACTAAATTGTTAAGATGTTCCCATGTTAAAGGGATTATCATACACCGTCCTCTGATTGGTCGATAAATAAATCAATAGAAGGAAGTAAAAGTGGGTGTTGCAGAAATTGAAGTATGGAAAACAATTTTTAGTAACACCAAGGCAACTAAAGAAAGAAAAAAGAATATACAGTGAAAAAGGTAAATAAAAAGATGGGAAAACACTGAAGAAGAATAAATGAACGAAGCGTTTAACTAAAGCAGCAATAAAAAAATTAGAGGAAGCCAGTACCACAATAGAGGTAGGAAATGAAGCAGGGTAAGATAATAGAACCTTATAACAGAATAAAAAATATGGGGATAATGTTGCTGGACTGGATGGAGTACAGGAATAAGGACCTAGAAGGTACAATTTTTTTAAGGAATAGTATATAAATACAAGCAATATAAGAAAAAACAGAAAGAAGACAATGAAAAATCCAGAATGTTAGAAATGCTATAATGTTTTTAGATGTGCTGCCATCTATGATTAGAAGAGAGTATTGACAATTATTAAAAGCAAAAAATTCCCGGTGTATTGGGGTTGCATACACAATTTGCATTGTGTGTTGCAAAGCTTTTATTTGACTGATTCTAGTCAAAATGTCACTCTCTTCTTTCGTATCCCTTTCAGAGATTAATACAAAGTTAGAAAACGAGTAAGGAATTTAATTTATCAGATTCGACATCCTAAGACCGGTTTCTGCCTTTCGGCTTCGTCAGTTAGGCTTTTCGAATCCAATAAATAAAATTCCAAACTCGTACAAGTCAGTAGCTATATCCGCTATAAGATAAAATTTTTAGATGTGCTGCCATCTATGATTAGAAGAGAGTATTGACAATTATTAAAAGCAAAAAATTCCCGGTGTATTGGGGTTGCATACACAATTTGCATTGTGTGTTGCAAAGCTTTTATTTGACTGATTCTAGTCAAAATGTCACTCTCTTCTTTCGTATCCCTTTCAGAGATTAATACAAAGTTAGAAAACGAGTAAGGAATTTAATTTATCAGATTCGACATCCTAAGACCGGTTTTTTTTTTTTTTGCTTTTAATAATTGTCAATACTCTCTTCTAATCATAGATGGCAGCACATCTAAAAAATTTATCTTATAGCGGATATAGCTACTGACTTGTACGAGTTTGGAATTTTATTTATTGGATTCGAAAAGCCTAACTGACGAAGCCGAAAGGCAGAAACCGGTCTTAGGATGTCGAATCTGATAAATTAAATTCCTTACTCGTTTTCTAACTTTGTATTAATCTCTGAAAGGGATACGAAAGAAGAGAGTGACATTTTGACTAGAATCAGTCAAATAAAAGCTTTGCAACACACAATGCAAATTGTGTATGCAACCCCAATACACCGGGAATTTTTTGCTTTTAATAATTGTCAATACTCTCTTCTAATCATAGATGGCAGCTCATCTAAAAATTTTATCTTATAGCGGATATAGCTACTGACTTGTACGAGTTTGGAATTTTATTTATTGGATTCGAAAAGCCTAACTGACGAAGCCGAAAGGCAGAAACCGGTCTTAGGATGTCGAATCTGATAAATTAAATTCCTTACTCGTTTTCTAACTTTGTATTAATCTCTGAAAGGGATACGAAAGAAGAGAGTGACATTTTGACTAGAATCAGTCAAATAAAAGCTTTGCAACACACAATGCAAATTGTGTATGCAACCCCAATACACCGGGAATTTTTTGCTTTTAATAATTGTCAATACTCTCTTCGAATCATAGATGGCAGCACATCTAAAAATTTTATCTTATAGCGGATATAGCTACTGACTTGTACGAGTTTGGAATTTTATTTATTGGATTCGAAAAGCCTAACTGACGAAGCCGAAAGGCAGAAACCGGTCTTAGGATGTCGAATCTGATAAATTAAATTCCTTACTCGTTTTCTAACTTTGTATTAATCTCTGAAAGGGATACGAAAGAAGAGAGTGACATTTTGACTAGAATCAGTCAAATAAAAGCTTTGCAACACACAATGCAAATTGTGTATGCAACCCCAATACACCGGGAATTTTTTGCTTTTAATAATTGTCAATACTCTCTTCTAATCATAGATGGCAGCACATCTAAAAACATTATAGCATTTCTAACATTCTGGATTTTTCATTGTCTTCTTTCTGTTTTTTCTTATATTGCTTGTATTTATATACTATTCCTTAAAAAAATTGTACCTTCTAGGTCCTTATTCCTGTACTCCATCCAGTCCAGCAACATTATCCCCATATTTTTTATTCTGTTATAAGGTTCTATTATCTTACCCTGCTTCATTTCCTACCTCTATTGTGGTACTGGCTTCCTCTAATTTTTTTATTGCTGCTTTAGTTAAACGCTTCGTTCATTTATTCTTCTTCAGTGTTTTCCCATCTTTTTATTTACCTTTTTCACTGTATATTCTTTTTTCTTTCTTTAGTTGCCTTGGTGTTACTAAAAATTGTTTTCCATACTTCAATTTCTGCAACACCCACTTATCTTATAGCGGATATAGCTACTGACTTGTACGAGTTTGGAATTTTATTTATTGGATTCGAAAAGCCTAACTGACGAAGCCGAAAGGCAGAAACCGGTCTTAGGATGTCGAATCTGATAAATTAAATTCCTTACTCGTTTTCTAATGCTATAATGTGTTTGAAATTTTACACAAGAGGTTAAACAAAATGCAGCAGATGGTGTTAGTATTGATAAATCCATCTGATAGGAGCACTATCCTACGAATGATACGTGTCAAAAATTTCATGACAATCTGATGGGAGTTTTAATGCCCAGTCCAGTCCAGTGATTTAATCTTTTTTCTTCTATTTTACGACTTTCTCATTAACACTGTTAAGATCTATTTTATATGCAGCATCAACTAGCATAATCGATACCTTAAATGTGTTTCGGGTAAATAGAAAATACCGAAAAAAAATCGATATTTTCTAACGGTCGTATCCATTATTTCCAATTAAAGAGACGGTATGTATATTTATCGAACATCAAGGGACCATTATTACTCCACCCAAATGGATATTATTTGTGGTTAAGTTTCCCATGAAAGTTTTTTTTGTATAAGTAAATATTTCTATAACCGGCTCGGACGCATACCATGAAAGTAATAACCTGTGAATGTTCGACAAATATTTTTCTATTGACTTTGAAGTTTGTTTTAATTATGGGTTTATTTTCTTTACGGATTTAGCGGCTGTGGTGGTTTGGGTATAAGTTTGAGGGTCTTTAATTGTTTTTTGTAATTTATATTATATATAAAAATAACAGGGAATCTAAAATAGATATTGTTACGGTGTCGTAAAGTTATGGTACACTCTGCACATTTATTATGAATTAAAATTCTTCACCAGTCTCCCATCGACAAACTGACGTCTCGACATTTATTTTGTTAGTACTCCTACATCTGATAAAGCTTGTAAAAGCTTTTAGCTCCTCATATTTAATTCACCGTCGTGTTCACTGAACGCAGTCTTCGTGTAAACCACGGCATTTATCGGAAATGGTTAATTTCTGATAACATATTCAACACCACCAGTACAGATTAGGTCGGTTATATAGGCCGGTGAATTTCTCATTAGAATGGGCTTATCGCGCTATCAAGTAAGCGTATCAGGATGTTGTTATTTAATATGGCCAAAGTGATAAAAGGATCGACTCTGGCGGTACACTGAAAAAAGTCTATCTTTAACTGTTTTTCCCTACTATTCCCTTAACTGCTACCGAAAAATTACACATCCCTAGGACTGCTGCAAAGATTTCAATCTACAATTGAAGTTGCTTTAAATACTTTACGCCCTGTAAGTTTGAAAATAAAGTTAGCAATCAACTACTTAGTATCGCCGAAGAGTTGAATCATTGATCTTGTCGGCGTCCCGTCTTAAATTGAAGGACGTAGTGCAACATTTAAAATGAAACAACTCCCTGGGACTCCTACGCCTAATTAGTGGATTATTTAATAAAAAATTCTAGTTTATTTAATTCTTTGCTCTTCTGCTTCTTTTCCTTTATCTTCTTCTTCTTTCCTTCTTCTTTTTTTTCCATTTTTTTCTATCTACGACTCGATTCTTTGGTAGTCTAACCATTTTCCATTTATTAAAGTTAGTAAAGGATTAAATTGATTCTATAGGCACACGTATCGAGCTATTTTATTCTCAGGAGCCGTTTTAATATATGCGTATTAATTAAACCTTTATTAAAAAGACATCTTTTAACAACGAGATGAAATGGTCCTTAAAGTTTGCATCGGAGCCTCTCTACAAGGATTATGCAGTGCATTCATTAGTTTGACATGTTAGGTAAACCCAAATCGATTTTCTAGATAAATTCCGTTTACCAGACAATATGCCGTTTAATCTTGCTAACCATTAGCTCCCTTGGTAGGATTATAACCCAGTTAAAGTGTTTTCCGATTTAGTTATGGTAAACAAGTGAATTATTTCAAGGAGGGGATTATTTAGTCCAATTTAGTCAGATTTAGCACTAGTTTGGGTACGTGCAAGAGGTTATAATTATCTTTATTGAGCAGCAAAAGTTATTCAACCTGTATTGTAGTAATGCAATTTTACCATCATAAGCATCAATGTCTCGTTTCTGCAGATTTTAAATAAACAAACTAATCGCCTCAACTATAACAAAATCATGCATTTTTCATTTAAAAATCAAAACAAATAAATTTTAGTGAGCCGTTATGAACCACACCGGCAAATGGAAATTTAAAAAGAAATTATTATATATATATATATATTAATTTGTGATCATTTAATTGAAATTGAATTTATACAGCTTGATTACACCGATTTGCATCGTTAATTTAATGCTTTTATTGGATGTGTGTTCAATTATACAGGGTAATTTATAAAGAATAGACTGGAAGTTTTTTTCTACCGCATATTTTATTGTTGTCAAATTATTTCTTTTTGTGACTGAAGATAGAACGAGAAAGTTACAGAAATTTACTCAAATATCTGTATCTGTAGAGTAGGGAGGGTGAGTTAGTCCTACAGCATTGGAAGGTGGAAGGTGGACCAGTCACTAGGAGACATCTCCTTTATATTGGCAGGTGTAGGCCAAGACTCACCGAAGACGCACTCTCTCATTGACGATAACTCCGGGCAATCGCATAGGACATGATTGACCGTTTCGTCTTCCTGTTCACACATCCTGCATTGATATGTGTCCACTAGCCCCATTGTATAGAGGTGTTTCCTTAGTTGACAGTGTCCAGTCAGAAATCATATTGCTAGACGTAGGTTTTTTCTGGTCATCGCCAAGTATTTCTTTGACGCCAGCTTCCCAAGGTCGCCCATGGTGACCCTGGCAAAACTGCATCTGGGTCCTAAAAGTCTTAGTCCAGCCGCTTCCCTGGCTAAGGCATCGGCAATGCGGTTACCTTCACTCCTGTCGTGCCCTTTAACCCACCTCAGGATAATATTGTTATCTACCGAGGCGTTAGCTAAAGCATGATAGCGCTCATACTAGCCCTGATGTAACCAGCTGTCTATTCAACACTAGTAGAGCTTGTCTGATGTCAGTGCAGATTATTATGTTTTTACAGAAATTCCTTTTCTGGTTAGTTCTTTTGTGGTCAGTTTTGTTTGAACCACGCTGGTATTTTTTCCCATTCCCCACTTAATTCTTAGGCTTAGTGATCTGGAGTAGACACCACATCCTGAGCCTTCTTTGGTTTTGGAGATTTACTCAAATATTTACCCATGACACTGGTATATGAGTCGGTATTTTTGTGTACAGGGTAAGGATAATATTGTTATCTACCGAGGCGTTAGCTAAAGCATGATAGCGCTCATACTAGCCCTGATGTAACCAGCTGTCTATTCAACACTAGTAGAGCTTGTCTGATGTCAGTGCAGATTATTATGTTTTTGCAGAAATTCCTTTTCTGGTTAGTTCTTTTGTGGCCAGTTTTGTTTGAACCATGCTGGTATTTTTTCCCATTCCCCACTTAATTCTTAGGCTTAGTGATCTGTAGTAGACACCACATCCTGAGCCTTCTTTGGTTTTGGAGATTTACTCAAATATTTACCCATGACACTGGTATATGAGTCGGTATTTTTGTGTACAGGGTGAAATTCATTTTTTGTTGCAAAATACATTTCAAAATATCGAAAATTTATTCTTTATTCTATTTTTTAAATAAAATATAAATATAAAATATTTAGCGTTTGAAGCAATTTTCCAGCCTTTTTACGTAATTATTTTGCCTTTTCTCAAATGTGCTCTCCCACTTCTCAACTACTAATTATTTTTTCTTTAAATTTTGATGACGCCAATCGATTTTTTAACCGAAATTATAATTTATTACACTTATTTTTCTCTGAAAGTGAAATGGAAATCGAACTATTTTTGCAATGATTTTTGTTTAAAAAAAGTGAAAAAACATCTAAATATTTTAAATGAAGATACTTAATACTTAATACTTAATAAATGAAGATACTTAATACCCTTTCCCTATTAATTTTTTTCATAGCTATCAATAACTTTTCTTATTATTCGTTTCTCCAAAAATTAACCTCTAAGAATCATTTCCATTCGCTGAATCGCTAAAAAATATTTTAGAAATTGACGTAATTTTCGAAACATTTTCATACAATTATATCGCACCTTTTTTGGCCCTCCTTATTAATAATTTTTTTATACCATTTTTATTGCAGGAATTTTAATTTTCTTTAAAAAAAAAAAGGAAAAAAAAACTATTTTGGTATCGATTTTTCTTTAATTTTTTTAAATCGGCTAATAATTTGAAATTCTCTAGTATTTTTCGAGTTTTTCACTACGTTCCAAACATTTCCCACACTTTTTCACCCTTTTCCACCTAGAAAATGTATACTGTCTATCAATTTGACTTCCAAACAGTTCTCCGTAAGAACCGTTACCATTCGCTGAATCACCCTGTAGAAATAACGTTGATATCAATGAAATACTGAAGTTAGAAGATGTACCTATCCGAAATAATTTCAAATTAATTCAAAATTTTTAAATTAATTGATATATTAATATGTGAAATATACATTATTAACGCTCGAAATCTATGAAGTATAAGTATTGGGTTAGTTTTTAAAATTTATGAGATAATTAATTTATATTTTCCAAAAAAGGAATTAAATTTTGAACTGGTTAAGTAAATAAATTTATTCTAAATGCGTTTTTCTACTTTAGGTGTATGAATTATTTTGAGAAAGCTATTTATATAAAAAAAAATCCTAAGATCATATATACAGGATGTATCATTATGCAAAGCGCAGACTTTACAGGTAGAAAGATGTCATTGAGGTGGTTCTGAATATTACTGCATTTTTCTGCTCTATTCGAACTTGATTTTTAAAATCTAATATACATGGTGTTTTGAGGCGATACAAATTTTTCTGACCTGGATAACCAATTTTATTTATACGATAATCCAGCATTTTGGGTCACTCAGATACTTTAAAGTATAGTTATTCAACCAAATATATTTCTGACTCTGTTTCAAACACGATTCAATCATGACATTTTTAAATTATAAGTTTGTCGCCCGGACTAATATATAAGTTAATGAATTCTTCTATCACAACAATTTCTCTAGATCGTAAATTTGGAAGCTTAGCTGGTAGCTGTAAAATTAATGTACAGAATATTCAGATTAGCTCTCGGCCGTTTATTATGAGTCAAAATAAAATCGCTCTATTCACCATCTAATAGAAAAAAAATATGATTATTAGTTCAGGTTCCAGTAATTTTCTTTTACACCTGTAAATTTTGAAACCTCAGGATTAAACGATACGGTGGTGTTAAAAATTTCAAAACAAAATCTGCTTCAAGTTTTTTTTTTCAATTTTAAAACTTTGGGGATACTTCGAATCACTATCAAATTTGTGATAAATTCTGTAAAAATTCAGGAAAAATTCAAAAAGAGGTACATATAAATGCTGAAGTGATTTACTGACGTTTTAGATTTGTATAGTGTCATTATTTTCTCTTCTTCTTTTTCTTCTTCTTCTTTTCTTCTTCTTCTTCTTCTCCTTCTCCTTCTTCTCTGTATCTTCTAGTCCTTTGAAAACCATCGCCCCTCAACAGTCTGGGTTTTACTGGTTACGTTAGTTAACTGGATTGTTAAAGTTAAAGTCACAACCTTTGGGAATCTCTGGTTTATTATCCTCAGCTCACGAGCTTGTTTGTCGTATTTTGCATATAGTAACTATATTCCATGATGCTTCCCCAAATAAAGAAAATTTAATAATGAGTTTTAAACTAATATTATTTTTTTTTAACTGAAAATACGTATTTTTTAATTTCAGGTTTACCAAATAGCATACATAATAATCAAGATGGCAAATTCTCCTAGACCCGGCACTTGGGTATTAGAGCGGTCTCTTGACGATGAAAATTACGAACCATGGCAGTTTTTCGCTAGAACGGACAAGGAATGTCTCGAACGATTCGGAATTCCAGCTACCAAAGGAAAACCTCACTACTTCACCGACAATGAAGTGATATGCACCTCCTTTTATTCCAGGTTAACTCCAATGGAAAATGGAGAGGTAGGTATTTTAGTTTTATTAATTTTTACTTCGATAAAGAACTACAGGGGGATATTGATAATTTTTAAGTAGAAAATAAGTTATGTAGATTAAAAAATAGTCCGATAGAGTCATATCTCGAAAATTAGAGGTGGAAGTAACAATCAAAATTAAAAAGGTGGTTTTTTACACCCAGGAATATCGAGGTTTTTGTTTTTTAGTCCAAAGTTACGTCATTTGTATGTCTCTTCGGAGTCGCAGTTGGTTCATTCATTTTCACTGTTGATCCCGTTTTAATTCCCGTATTTCTAACGTTTCCTTAAACAAGACAATATTTGGAAAAGAAACACAAACAAAAATTTTGCTGCAGATATTCCGCGTTCCTCTGTAAGATTCTCTAAACTATCAGATGTTCATCATCAATCCTGGTACGGCTTCCAACATTTGTTCGATTTATGTTTTGCTTTTAATTTCCTTAATGGTTGAATAGACTATCGATCAGTGGGCAACTTTATCAAAATGCACTGCGCTGACTTTAATTTAGTCATCTGCATTGTCCCATCACATTAGTAACGCAATATTAAGTACTATCTTCTGCTTCTTCGATGCTGTCAATATTTTTATTAATATAAAAGTTGTTTGAACGTACCTAGTCGAAGGATAATTACTCGTGGATTGAATCGAATAGGATGAAATTATGCAATTATTTTAGTTATTTCCGTCAGGAATATGTGAACTCATAGGCGTAGAGTTAAACTATCGCTAGGGCTACCTGAAAGTTCGTGTACGTCCAAGTGTGAGTAAACGATTACTTACGTCGCCTAGCAACCACCTAGCCCACTCTGATGTCCTGCATTCGCTTGTTTCATTTGCATGTGTCCTGTCAAAGTCAGATTACTAAAAGTTAGAAGGAAAATAATAATTTTGAAGAACACTAAGACGAATAAGAATTAAAACGAAAAGTTTTACTAGCCACTATTTTTTTTTTAAATTATTAAATATAAGATCGTACAAAATTTTTAAGTCTGACAAATGACTTCAATCCTTGCTTTTAAAATTCCAATATTTAATACTCGATTTATTATTTCAACCATCCTTAAAAAAATGATTATAGAGAGTAGGTAGTTAAATGAAGAAATGTAAAAGGAAATGTTATCATAATCTGATCTGTTAATCTTATTATATATAATTGGCCTAAACATTTTCTTCAATTAATTGTAAGAATGCAAGTAGCGGATTCAACTTGCCTTATAAATACTGGTAATATACGGCCTATTTAATGATTAAAGAGCATAGTCAACCAGTAATAGAAATTACTGTAAATTTAAATTATATTATTAGTGAGATATCATTTGTTTGATGTACGAAAAAATATAAAGGCGGTTATAAATTTTCTTTTAATATATTAGTTGAAGATTGGTGTTCATTAAGTCTTATATGAAAAACTGTAGATGTTTCTCCTATATAAAATTTATTCGGATGGACTTTTGGAAACACAATTTTTTTTATTCTGTATTTCATTAACCTTAGAAATGTTTATAATAACAGTGTTTGATGCGCAGAGCCGTAATAATAATTTATGAGACATATTTAAAATTAAAATTAAATTAAATATCTATTTACTGTTATAACATTTTATGAAAAGAAAATACTAAAGAGAAACCATCTAGTTTACTTTACAAAACTTCAGTAAGTGCTTTAATGGAATAGCAAATTTGATGGGAAAACTTCGGAAAAGGTAAAATAATTGAATGCAACTTAGTTTTATTTACAAAAACAGAAACTTTGTAATAAACTTTTAATTGATTCCAAAAATAATTAAAATTGATTTATTGTTTCAATAAAGTTCTATTTGAAAAAAGGGTAAATAAACAATTTAAGTTTACTTAAAAAGATTTTTCTTATTATATTCTGAAAATTAAAGAAAAAGAAAATGATCAGATATCACGTCAAATACTTCCTCCATGTTTATATAATTTTCTATTATATTCTTCGCATAGAAGAACTTCATTAAATATTTATTTCTATTTGTAAGTTGACCTGTGAACTTTGGAGTATTATTAACATGAGTAAGAACTTCGATTCATCTTTCGTTACGTCAATTTTGTTATTATTGTTTTTAAGGGTGCCAACCGCGAATATTTGTTATTATATAATTGGGAAGCTGTCGTAAATCCAGTACAGAAAAAAGATAGAAATTGCGAAAAAAGAGTATTATAAAAAATTTGTTGAAAATGAAAAAAATGCCAGTAAAAAACTTTGGAACAGAGTAAATGAAATTCTAATCATCAAAATAACAAACAAACAAATAAATAACATAAAAAATGAAAAAGGTGAAATCGTTACAGACCCTAGAATCATTGCAGATATATTTAATAAATTCTTTATCAATGTAGGGAAAAATCTAGCAAAAAATATAAAAACAAATCCTAACTACAAAAGTAAAAATAATATAAATAAAAGGGGAGTGGGTGGCTCAGTGGTAGAGCACTGGACTCATAACCCAAGGGTTGTGGGTTCGAATTCCACCGACGGCAGAAATCATTTTCTGATTTTTAATTAATTAAAAATTTAGAAATTGATTTTCATATACCAGGTGTGATTCCCCACTCGACCATTCACTGTTGGGTTCTAATTAACAGTGCTGTTCCTAAAGTGGCACTGGGAAACAGTAACAAAGCCTACACAGAACACGAGGCTAATGACCAGAGATGCCGTTGACACTGAAGTAAAAAAAAAAAAAATATAAATAAAATCAGTCAATTTTTCTTACACCTACCAGTGTAACTGAAGTAGAAAATGCCATAAATACTTTAAAAAATAATAAATCCCCTGGACATGATGGAATTAAAGCCGAAAGTTTAAAGTTCATTTCAAAATTTATAAGCAAACCTTTGACGGAAATCATTAATAAATCATTTGAAGTAGAATACTTTCCTTCAATTTAAAAAACTCAATATTCAAAAGTGGAGATACCGAAAATATTTCGAACTATAGGCATATTTCTGTCTTACCATCAATTAGTAAAGTTGAAAAAATTTTAAAAACAAGATTAAATGTTTTTTTATCTAAACATAATTTGCTGTCAAAATATCAGTATGAGTTTAGAGACAATAAATCTACGAACGATGCTATTCATTCCTTAACTATAAACATTTACGATCCTTGGACTCATGTACTCCCTCTATAGCTGTCTTTTAAGACCTAAAAAAGGCATTCGATACTGTCGATCATTCCATACTTTTAGACACGCTAGAAGATATGGGTACAGAGCACAAGTTATTTGAAAATTATCTAACAGAAAGAAATCAAAAAGTGAAAATTAAAAACCAAGTAAGCCCAGACACAAAAATTACATGGGTGTACCTCAAGGAACAGTACTAGGACCTGTATCATTCGTCATCTACCTAAACAATCTATTCTTACAAGAAACAATCGGTAAAATTATTAGTTTCGCGGATGACACCATTATATATTACAAAAATGACAACTGGTACTACCTTAAATTAAACATTGAAAATGATCTCAGCAAACTTAAAGACTGGTTTGACAGCAGATTACTTTCAATTAACTCTGATAAAACTGTATACTTACCATTTAGCAGCCTTGAAACATCTTTACCAGATTACAGCCTAAATATCAAAAAAAAATTCTCCATAAAACCTTCCAAAAAATCAAATATTTAGGAATATATATAGACAATCATCTTAGGTGGAACTCTCATATGGAGTATCTAACAAAAAAACTCCGCAGCATTTTATTTAGATTCAAACAAATTAGACAATTTTTAAACTACAAACAACAACAAATTTTGTATGATAGTTTGGTCGAGTCACACCTCAACTACGGCATTATTGGTTGGGGAGGGGTATTAAGAATTTACCTGCAGGATGTTAAAGTTTCCCAAAAACGATTTCTAAGGCTTAACAAACCTGCAAGATACTCCAGCCATCTGCTGTTCTCTGAAACAGAAATATTAGATATTAGGCAATTATATATTATTCAATTGGGATGCCAACAATATAAAAATAAAAATGAACTTACCACCTTAAACCATCCATACGCGACAAGAACAAAACATCTACTTTGCATACCTCTAAAACGATTGGACGAAGAAGCTACTCGCACTCCAAAATTATTTAATTACTTGCCACAAAAAGTAAAAGATGAAACTACCTTAAAACGGTTTAAAAGGCAACTAATAATATTTTTAAAACAAAGTAAACGAACCGATATACACGAAATTGAATTGAACTTTTTGTAATCGGTCGATATAACAGTTATAATAGGGGTTACAAATAGAAGAACCGAAGCGTAAAACACTATTGACATATGCCATGTATATATTTCTAACAGACTCTACCTCTTTGAAGTCGTGACAAACGCGCATTAGGAATCCTAGTGCTTTATTAGCTTTTTTGAAACATATTCGATATGTTGGTCAAAAGAGTTTGGAATCGATATAAATACCGAAATCTTTGACCATCGAAACTTTTGTTAAAAGTTCATTATTGAGGAAATATTCGTTTTCGATAGTGTCTTTATTCCTTGAGAATGTTATACATTGACATTTTTTTGTGTTCAGATAAACATGGTTTTGCTGGCAGTCAGACGATTTAAATCTTCTTGAATCAGGAATTTATCGGAAGAATTAGATATGTTTCGAAAAAATTTCATGTCTTCAGCAAACTCCAAGAATTTTGTATTAATGAAACAAGAGGAGATCATTAATGTATATGTTGAACAGAAGGGGGCCCAGGTGTGACCCTTGAGGAACCCCTGAGGTTATTCTAGAAATAGGAGAACGAAACTTTCCGATGGATATAGATTGGGATCTGTTGCTGATGTAGGAACCAAGCCACCCAAGCAGATTACCATGTACACCGACTTCGGAAAGCTTTCTAAGTAGCATCCTATGATCGATTTTATCGAAAGCCTTACTAAAATCGGTGTAAATGGTGTCTACCTGATAACCCGTGTTCATAGTTTCAAATATATAATCTATGTAAACAAATAAGTTGGATTCGATGGAACGTCTCTTCATAAAGTCATGCTGTTCCAATAATTGAAAGTCGGTAATAATTGATTCCATTACTTTTGACATTAAACATAATTTGAAGATTGGTCTATAACTTTCAACCAGATATTTCTTGCCAGATTTAAAAATAGGAACAACGAGAGCTGTTTTCCAAACTGTTGGGAAGCAGCCTTCGTGAAGTGATTTGTTAAATAGAATGTGTAGTATTACTGACAGTTCGTTTGCACATGACTTTAAGAGAGAGGTAGCTATTTGATCAGCACCAGCGGCCTTCTCTGGAAGCTCTAAAAGTTTATTTAGGATGGTGGCATATCGAATAGAATAACGGTTTCCATGGTATGGATTTGGGTTAGTGTTGTCTAACTTAAATTCATTACAAGGCGGGTTAAAAACTGAACTGAAGTGGTTAGAAAATAAATGGAAAATATGTTCGATATCCGTTACCATATCATTACCAACCTTCAGATCATTAATAGCCGAAGAACTGCCCTTTTTAGATTTGACAAAGCTACAAAGATGCTTCGGATCATCACAAATACGCGTTTCTATTTGTTGAATGTAGTTTTATATTATATTATTATTATTATGTAAGTATAGTCGCGAATATTTCACGAACCACTAGATCGGAACTCATTCAGCATGAGTTCATTTACGCGGTTTTTATTCGTTAAATAAGGGGAATTTGGTTATAATTTAACACCTTCTTGATTTATTATATTAATTTCCTTCAAAAAAAAACACCGTATCCGAAAATATGTTTACTGTTACTTTAACATTTTTAACCTCCTTTACCTACCCCACCAGATGGATCTTCGCGACTGCCTTGCTAGTCTTCGATAACGTTAATTCTTTCACAACTGTATTCCAATATGTAGTCGATCAATCAAATCTCATTATCGTGTATTAACCAGTTACAAAATGGATCACTGTTAACTTTAATAAAATGATATCGACGCGGAATCGTATCTTAATGGCGGAGTCATCTAAATCTCTGACAAGAATCAATTATATCGTAATCTGAGAATCGATTTGAGTTCCAGTATAATTGTAATTAGGAATTCCTCTCTCTTGCGTAACGATGAGAAACATATTTTTGTAATATGCATTAATAAGGATCGATAGCTGCGGAAGTATTTTTGAAAAAAAAAAATGTAACGTACTAAAATTACCAGTCGGTCATTTGAAGAAGGTTATTTAATCAAAACATCAAAGCAATACAGATGTTCAATAATATAATAACAGCCGGTGCCTTGATTATGGTAAATTGTTTGTCTGTTTTACCATTGTATAAGGATAATATAGTAGTATCGCCTTAGGGACATTTATCATTATGACGATGGATGTGCATTGTAGATGGCAGCACTCCCATTAATTTCCAAGTCCTTGTCTAAAGATTACATAATATAAATGACCTTATACAATGGTTTTACTATGGAAAAAGGACTAAACTTTACCTTCTATAAAATTCATATCCCCATTAAACCCCTTATCAATCACCTTAAAAACACTAAAGATCTTCTTTCCAGATTCACACGTCACTAATCCAGGGCCGTCCCGGAGCCAACGAAACCAGCCCCGAATTGTTAGAATTCACGAAAGCTCGTTACGTCCGGATGCGGTTTAGCGGTTTAAGAGGAACACAAGAGCCGATTCCGAGATGGTTGGCACAGGATATCTGGAAGGATAAGAGGTTGTTTTACTCGATTAGGGACATCAGCATCGGTGGACAATGTGTTTGCAACGGTCACGCGGAAAATTGCCGGCATAATGTTGCTTCGGGGGTGAGTACGGTTATTTGGACATGCATTTGGTTTTAAGATTGTATCTTGTGCATTGAAGCGTTTAATTGAAGCTTTAGTTATTTTTTTATTACTCTTGTTGAGCTTGTTTACTGTCACTGCTTAATTTGGATTCTAATTATAAAATATAAAAATAGCTCTTAGAGAAAACTCATTAAATTTTAAATACTAAGATATTTTAATTTCCTCAGAAGCTGGATCACTATGTTTTGTTTGTACTAACAGAAAGAGAGTTAATATATTTAATTATAAATGATTTACAAAGTTCTCCGGCATCTCCTGAATCCTAACCTCCACTGTTCCCTATCTAAACTTACATCCCCTTCCAGTTATCCTTTTTCCATTTTCTTTTCTATTCCCTTTATCCAGCTGTTTTTCGACCTTCTCCTTATGCGTCTCAATAGTGTCAATCGAATGCTTGGAGGAATTTCACACCAATAAAGTAGTTTTTTCTTTCACATATGAGACGAAGGAACAGTGAAAACAATGGACTGAAAGGATAGAATTTATGTTTTTGAACGCACTCATCGTGGTCATCATCTTCAGAAGTTGTGAAATCTGATTCGTCAGCAGAACTTCCCATCGATCCATTTAAACCATACTTATCACGAGAATTATCAGAAGAAAGCAACAGTTGCAAGGTTTCTGATGACAAACTTTTTCCGTTTTTCGAATACTTCCTGCCCATATTCAATATATACGGACCTGAAGTTAAAAGGAGTTGATTGAATATTTTGGTCGTTTTTCTTGAGTTTTTTCGAGAAAAACATTCGCGATATTTTTTAATGTCTTTGTTAGGGGCTTCTTGTGCGTCTTCTGACATTTGTCCAAACATGTTCTGGGTGTGACACGACATGAAACTGTTAGTTCCCAAAACCAAGTTCGCAGCTTTGCGCAGGAAGTTTTTATTGATTTTGAATCTTAATAATATTTGTAACACTCTACACTGTGCAAAATTCTGAGATCTCCTGGGATCATATCTATGTTTATACTTTATTTTAGGTTATGACATTCACACGCGCCTTTGGAATGTACACACTCAACGCTCTTCCAAACATACAATATAGAACATTTCGAACAATTTCTTTATATGAAAGTGACCTACAGAGCTTCAACATTATCATCCATTAAACCGTTTTGAAATCGTCAGCGTGGAACAGACAATTTATCACTGGAAGCGAGTCGAATATTTTGGAGCACGAAATCACTTCGAAGCTCCCTCAAGAAAGGTTAGGTTCAGACTGTCGTCATTTGAAAACCTGGAGGCTACAAACCAGTTTTAGTGTGGCATGGGGTGCAGGGACATCTATTGTATGCAATACAATTCATAAAAGTCGAAAATGAAAGAGTTCATTTTTTTGGGTTTTGCCGTTTTTTTTGGCATCCAGCCCACTGTGTGGCGTCAGTTTTTTGGGATGCTCGTGGGATAATTTTCTAGAAAGGAAAATCAATCAACGGCAAATAGCGAGTTTGTTGAAACCAAGAAAAGACGACCGCATTTGGCGAGATGTAAAGTTCGAATTGCTTCCTCACGCACCTTAGTCGCCAGATTTAACCCCCTTAGATTATTTTCTCTTTCCAAACTTGACAAAATCGATGGGTGGTAAAAGATATGCCAACAATTAAGAGGTGTAGTCTGCGGTTTATTGAACTTTGCTGGAAAATGTATATCGGGCTAAAAAGAAACTTGTATTTTCTTTGTTACGTCAGGTACTTCTAGAACTATACACTCGCATTATGTCCCACTATATTTACTCTTTAAGGAAACTCCGACACTGTGTATATAAATCGCAAAAATTCAATCGAAGCAAGAAAATCACTTTAAAAAACGAATAAATCGAGTAAATACAATTGATAAAAAGTAAATAATAAATCCTATTCGCTATTATTGACTACATACGATATCATTTTGATCAAGCATCGAGAAACAAACCCGACAATTATGGCCCGATGAGGTAGAGCCCTTAGATTGATGGTTTTCCCACACGATAACTATCGACTAATACCAAATAAAGATGGCAAGACAATTCTCGGAAAGGCATTGGCGCTGCGATCGACTTTTATGGTATGTCTGCTGGTTTTGAGTCTTTTTGTCTCGACAAGGCTGAAATTTCACAAAGTTACCAACTACCTATTCATTTAACGAGCAAAGAGGAAAATGTCATCGAACACTTTAAGCTCCATTGCGGGCCTCAAGCAGAGCCGTCGAGAAACAGGTCGAGGGGCAAAAGTTTCTACTCAAAGGGATATTATACTACGGTCGCGGTCTTGCCGCTTAAGTAATCCGAACCTTCCAAAAACTGCTTTCTTCGTCCTTTTATATAGGAATTTATTTTACAATCTTGTTAATCACAATTTATTATGAGACACTCATAAATTATGAATTTTATACTTCTGTAAAATACGTAAAATCAAAGCAGACACATTCAAAATTTTAGACTGTGCAGAAAATATTTAATTATTTATTTTTCGACTAATAGTGTTTCTAAAAACCGAACATCATTGATAGGTTTCAAATATGAGGTAAAAAAGTCGATTTAATTTATTTAAAAGATGAAAACTGCCTTGGCGAGTCTTTATCACCCCCCACAAAAATATTTCAATGAAATATTTTGACTGGAAAAAACTAGTAGAGGTTTTTTCGTAACCGAAAATCTCCCAAAATCTTGGATATTTTTTAAATATGTGGTAAAAAAATCGATTTGAGATATTTTGAAAAATAAAAAAAACAGCCAACGGTAGTCTCGAACAGACTATCCTTATATTAATTTTATAAGTAATATAATAATACTGCACTTTAATGTTCAAACCTACGTTGGCCTATCGTTATCACCTGCAGCAAAACTATTTTAATAATTTTTGCAATTGATGTATATCTAACCGATAATCGGTGAGTTTTCTAATCTATTAAATACCTTAAAATTGATATGCGTGTATATACTATACATTAATCAAGCACATATTAGTGTAGTTTGACGACAGTTACATGAATCATTCAGATTGGTGCGATTATTTGAATTTAAGCAGGTATTTTTCAAATTTCATTTAATCATCTTATATTTTAATATAATATCCTAGAAATTTCATCAAATCTCGATTCCTTATTTAAACATTTCAATAAAATAAAATGTTTTTTCTACGAACCCCTCATCAAAATTTATTTTGCCGCCCTCAAAGAATTCCCCATTCGAGGCTATACGGCAATTTGAGTTTGGGGAACAAAAAAAAAGTCACGTGGATCAGGGCCCTCTGTATTTTTTTATCCTATGTGAAATAACTTTTCATTTTCTCTCAAAAACTATGAGTAATGCATATGTATGAAACGATTAAAAAGTTATTAGGACTTTTCTCTAAAATTTCTATTTTTATTTACATTCTAGTAGGCAACGATTTTTTTTATTACAGTTGATAAATAGGTATGGGATCAAAACTTAATTAGAAATGAAACTAAAATCAAGACGTAAACATTTATAAAAAAAAATACAATAATAAATGTTCAATGATGACCATTTTCCTCTATTCATAACCGCATTCGTTTTTCAAAAGATCTCAAAACTTTTCTCAGGATATCTGGTGTTATAGTAGCAAACGCATTCTTTATTTTAATCTTCATGTCATCAGCAGTGGTAGGTGGAGTGTTGTAAACTAAGAAAGAAATCCATGCTGGTTAAATCAGGAGATCTAGGTGGAAATTCATGTGTACCTGCCCTTCCAATACATTTATTGGGGAATTGTCTATTTAAATAATTCCTTCTGGATTTAAAAACCGTAAAAATTTTACGTCGTTCAAGTTTCCATCAAAAAAATATGGACCAATCACATGATCTCTTACAATTCCCCCAAATACATTGAGGCTCCACCGATTTTGGCGGTCAACATTGCGATACAGGTGCCAGTTTTCCGTATCATAGTAATGAAAGTTATGTCGGTTTACCAATCCATTGTAATGTAAAGTGGATTTGTCGGTAAATAAAACATATTTAAAGAACTCATCATCTTCCCCAACTTTTTCAAGACTCCATAAACAAAAGTCTAACATCCGTTGAAAGTCTCGTCCATATAAATTCTGGTGAAGTTGAATATGATAAGGATGGTACTTATGTTTTTTCAAAATTCTGCAAACACTTGTTCGACTAATTCCAGTTTGTCTAGAAATTTCTTTTGAACTGACATTTGCATTTTCAACCACTGACCTAAAACTAAGAACTCATTCTAAAACCATGGCCTAGTTACTTACAATAGAAAACGATAGGAAACGTTCACAAAAATTTTAGAGAAAAATGCTAATAACTTTCACATAGGATAAAAAAATACAGGGTGGTCCATTTCTGTTAAGTGAGTTTTTGCGGTTTGAAAAATATAAAATATGGAATTTCTACACAGTGCAAATGAGAGCCCTAAAAGTAAAAAAACCCAACTTTGATAAATTACAAGTTTCTGGACCACCCTGTACAATTGCAAATAATTTAAACAAATAGATCTTATCAATTTACATATGTCACCAAAAAATTTAGGCACAAGAGAACGAGGGAATAGTCGTGGGTCACCCTGTATAGTAGGCCCCCTATCAGCAATTTAGAAAGATTTTGCGCGTAAATTATGAAGTCATGATACGGCTCTTCTTCACAGTATTGATAATGAACACATTTAGTATAAACTATAAATTTTGTATTAATTTTTTAGCACCCAGAATGCGAATGTGGTCACCACACATGTGGTCCAAACTGTGAGAAATGTTGTCCAATGTACAACCAACGTCAATGGGGACCCGGTTCAGCTCGAGATGGAAGACAATGTTTACCCTGCAATTGTCATGGCCATGCCACTAGTTGTCACTATGATGAAGATGTTGACCGATCTGGGCTGAGTATGGATATACATGAAACTTACCAAGGTGGAGGAGTTTGTGAGAATTGTACGGTAAGGGCATAAAAATCTATTTTTCTATCGTCCTCTTTCCATTATCCTCCAAAGCATGTAGTGACACCATTTATATTTGATTCAGCAGTTGATTCCATGCTTGCCTATCTTGTGCAATCCCTTCAGCATCATGCAGTCTCATATTTATTAAGGGTTTTGTTTGGTCTACCCATCTAGTTGGAGATCTACCTCTTGGGCGTTTGCCTTCTACTTTCCCTTCTATGATTAGTCGTTCCATCGTTCTATGTATCTCTACAATTTCTTACAATTTCAAATCCTTCAGTCTACCGTTTTCTAGTCAAATAGATATATAAAACATGTGAGAGAAATTGAGAAAAAAATATTGTTTTACCCTTTTATCGTTATGTTTACATAATTTTCCAGAATTTCAAATCAATAATATTATATATTTCCTTAATAAACGGTATACTCACTAAATATCTACACTTTCAGGACTTCACAACAGGCATAAACTGCGAAAAATGTCTTCCCGGCTACTTTCGTCCAATTGGAACGCTTCCAGATGCCAAACAACCATGTAAACAATGCGACTGCCACCTATTAGGTTCAGCTGGTACTTGCGTGCAGACAGGCGAAGAAACTGGAACATGTCAGTGTAGAGAAGGATATATTGGAGAGAGATGTGATGCATGTGCAATAGGCTACACTGGCTTTCCAGAATGTCTTCCTTGTCCATGCGACCCTAAAGGAGTGAAAGGGTTGGAAAATTGCTCTGATGGATGTTTGTGCAAGGTAATAAATTATAAAAAATCGTTAAGCAAGATTCATTTGTCTTCCAGGTTCTTTACTATATGTAAAAAAAAACTGAGAACTCACCCTTACAAAATATCTAAGATCTTTTAGATGTGCTGCCATCTATTATTAGAAGAGAGTATTGACAATTATTAAAAGCAAAAATTCCCGGTGTATTGGGGTTGCATACACAATTTGCATTGTGTGTTGCAAAGCTTTTATTTGACTAAGATCTTTTCGTAAACCTCTAAATTTGGGTTGTTTAAATTTGTTTTTATTTAAATATCTCATTTTTTTTGTCTAAATAGGATAACGTTGAAGGAAAATACTGTGACAGATGTAAGCCTGGACATTTTGGATTAAGGAATGATATAGAAGAAGGATGTATACCTTGTTACTGTTCCCAAGTGACTACTTTATGCGAATCGGCGTTACTTAAAAATCATACAGTAAGTAAATTTTTTATATTTTTAATCTATATCCTATATACATACAGAGTGCGGCATTAATACGAGGAAGTATAATTAATCATTTTTAGTAAAGATAGGAAAAAGTGTAATGTACTAAAAATTATTGTGGAATTTGCATGGCGGCTCTCCAGTACACCATAATTTCTTACAAAATTAAAATTTAAATGATAATTTCCCAGGAAGATTAATTAGACACTGAGCGTCAATCTCTGAGATTACATTAAATTTTTAGATTATTAAGTAGGTGTGCAAAATAATTAATAATCTTTCTTTTCCTCATCTTTAATTATAAAGTCTGTCAAAAAATAAATGTCCTTCCACAATTTAATTATCAAATGTGTTTAATGCAGCTGAACTAAATTGTTAAGAATAAAAAGCAGAAAAATCCTTTTATCTCTCGAGTTGATTTAAGCCTATTATTTCCACAAAGAAATACATCAGCGATGATAGCGACACTCTTTGTTAGTTGGTTGTTCGGTCCGCGGAAAATCCCAATTAAATTTTCCGACGTCGCTGAAACGAATTTTCATGTACCCTTTTGTGCGCTTCATGTTTAAAGACAAATTGTGCCGGTATGTAATTTCAATTTACAGAGTAGGTGCTTTGTGTGTTAAACTGTTTAAATATTTGAACTTCTGATTAGGGTAAAGATGAAATAATGATGCTGTTTATCCCCCACTGGCGGTTCCAGAAGGACATGCAACAAATTTTTGTGGGAATTAAAAATTAAAAACCGTACTGACTTATTTCAGAACTTTTCTACCTAAATGTTGAAATTTGTTGGGGCTTTCCATCCACCTTCACTATTTTATCTTTCCGCGTTCTTCTGTGTCGTTCCCTCTTCTACCTTCCGATCTTCCTTGCTTCTAAAACTTCTTTCACCAGCTTCTCCTTCACTCTTGTTTGGCATACTATGAGTGTTTTCAGAGGTTTTTCTGATATTCAATAATATCCCTCACCTACCAATCCTTCTACCCCGTTCATCACCTCATGCTTAATCCCCAGATCCTTCCAATGTGGCTGAATAGATTCAGAAAGTAGCCGGCTTCCTCCCGGAAGAACAAAAGATAATGTATTCCCTTTTTTTCGGGGTATAACGCCGGGCCATTTAAACATATTTTTCCTACACTTTCTTTAATTACTATATTTTCGGAATGCCTCTTTAAATATTCATATTTTCAGATACGATCTCTGAGGGAGTGGCAGATAACCGACTTAAAAGTATCCAAAGCGGTGAAGCCCAACTGGAACGGTCAAAGTGTATTTTCGTTGGGAAATTACGACTTTTCCGGCACGAAATCCTTCTACTGGCTGGCACCTGAAGACTATTTAGGTAACAAACTCGAAGCTTACAACTCTAACTTTCTGTTCAAAGTTCAGTGGGTGGTGATGAGGGGCGACACCAGTGGCGAACCAACGAAAGGACCGAACATGGTCTTGATAGGTCAGTATTAATAGCAAGTAATTTTTTAATGCAGTTTCCGTGATAATAAAAAAGAAAAGCGTGATTGTTTTATTGTAGTAGAATGAATGTGATACTACCAAAAGGGCGGGTTTAAACAATTAAAAGAAATCCAAATCAGCGAGTCTCAAACGCGCTTACCTGTTATTGCATAATCCGTCTCTGGAATGGTATTGATGTAGCAGCGGTGTATACAAAATGCAGATATGATTGGACACAAATTTCACAAATATGTTTATACAGCACAGTAAATTATAATAATCGTATGTACCTCTCTAGTTTTTGCTACTAGAAGCGCATGAGTTCAAAATAAGCGATTTGAGAATGTTAATAGGCGTGAAATATTTAAAATAAGAAACAAACTCACTTATTCTTGAACATTTCAACTACATAGACTCTTAATTTAATTGACACATTTCTTTCCTCCCAAGCCATTTCTATGTTTCGGAAAGAGGTGTCCAAGAGAGCCGAATCATTTGAACAAGATTGATGTTGAAGGACTTGGAACTCCACTGTTTTTATTGTAATTTTGACTCTATAGTCCGCGGTCTAAAATTTTGTTGATTCCTTTAAATAATTTTAAACATTCGGATTTAGCCAATGCAGCACCCATTTTGCCGACGGCTTTCTCAAACCCGATTCTTCGCGTAAAGTATGAAGTGTCTGTTCATAAATGATCCCTAGGGCCTTCACAATCTCACAAAAATCATTTCTGACGTAGCAGCAGCACTACTAGTAAAACAAGTGATTGTTTGGTGAAAATATTTTTACAGGCAGCAATGGCATGAAAATCGGCTACGGAGATGACATCCACACCTCTTCCAAAATGACATTCCAACTCAAATTAAATGAAGCTGATTGGTACCATATTCCAGAAAATATTGTTGATATTTCCAAAGTGGATACCAGCGTTTATCATAAAGATAAAGTAACCAGATTCGAATTCTTAAGTATCCTAAAAAATGTTTCTTCCATTTTACTGAGATCTACATTCCACACTGACCAAATTGAAGCTTTGTTGGAAGAAGCTTCTTTAGATATTGGTGAAGAAGAAGATGGTTATACTAGCGTGGAAAGGTGCTCTTGTCCGTCTGGTAAGTTGTTTCAATCAATATTAAGAAGAGTCTGAATGGGAAGATGATAATAATAATAATTATCTACTCGATTAGCTCTGTAACTTGATATAAACGAAAATGGGGATTTTTTCATAAATTTTAAATTGCAATAATTTTGGTCAGGTCACATCGGATGAATTATAAAAGAAAAATGTAATAGGAGTCGTAATAGTTATGGGCGATTTTTTAAGACATTTTATAGTGGGAGGAAAATAAAATAGATTAAGTTAGATGAATTTTAAAAACAAAAAGTGAAAATAGGTCAGGACAGTTTGGGTTAGGCTAGATGATTTTTTAAAAGGAAAGGTGAAAATAAATAGGCCAGGACCCAAGTTAGGTTTTTAAAGAAAAAGTGACAAATAAGTAACGGGTCAAAGGACCCCGCAATAATCTTATGGAAATTGGGTTTCGGTCAAATCGTCTGAATTTTGGATATGCTTGAAAATCAATACTTTGGCTTCACCACAGATTTATTTATTCGTGTAGTTTTTGTAGATTTTTAAATAACTTATTTTTTTCGATTTTAATGTCTAGGTTTATGTTTTTGAGGTTGATAAATTCAAATCCGATGTCAAATTGTCCAAAATGACACGTGACAGCTGCCAATTAGCTGTCAAAGTGCCTTAACAAAGTGTAAATCTTATTTTTACGTTATGGGTTTATGCTGTTTAATTCGACAATTGGCAGCTGTCAACATCATATTTAAATTCAGCGACCTAAAAAAGATAAAGTTATAACAAAAACTGAAAATTTTTGATTTATAACTGCTATTTGACAGCCTGTTCACAGCTGCAAATTGTCGAACTATTGTATTCACATCATCTATGAGCTGAGTTACCTAAAAAGCATAAAGTCATAACAAAAAATAAGATTTGCACTTTGACAGCTAGCTGACAGCCTGTTGACAGCTTCCAATTGCCGAACTGTTGTATTCACATTATACTTGAACTGAGTTACCTAAACAGCATAAAACATAACATAAAAATAAGATTTGCACTTTGACAGCTGTCAAGTGTCAATTGCACTTTGACAGATAATTATTGACAGTTGTCAAGTGTCAATTTGGACAATTTGACATCGGATTTGAATTCAACAACCTCAAAAACATAAACCTAGATACTAAAATCGAAAAAATAAGTTATTTAAAAATCTATAAAGGATGCACGAACAAATAAATCTGTGGTGGAGCTTTGGATTTGACCGAAATCCAATTTCCATAAGATTATTGCGGGGTCCTTTTATCGCATATTCAGGAGTGAACAACATTAATATTTAATAAAGGGAAAATATCTATTGCACTCAAATGTAGAGATAACTCAGTCAAACGAGGGGTCGAAGTGGAAAATTCTGGTGTAATTGTCTTTAGTGTTTTATTTTATTATTTTTGAGGTGCTGAACACGAATCTGAAGTTATCCAACAAAAATTTTTCCGGCAAATATAGGAAATCATCAAAAACCAATAAAAAAAATGTTTTTTACTTATTTTCAGCTTATAACTTGTAAAGCAAGCTATTGTGGTCACAGTGATCCGGTAGTAAAGTAAAGAGGGGAAAATTACCTACAATTTATATCTCTTAACATTTTTTGTACGTCGTATGGTTTCCACGCAAAAGAGTTTTGAAATATCAGTAGAATAAGTAGTTTTTGGCAAATAGCAAGTTACGTCAATTTTTAAATGTTTAGTTAAGACAATGCAAAAACTCGGTCGCAATGTCCAGTGATAACTGTTTTATTTGTGAAAAAGATTTGACTGAGGGTGTAGTGAAAGGAATAAAAACATTACGTTATGCTAGTAAGAAAAGAAATAATAGAAAGCGATCTGTTTTGACGGGTAAAAGATCTGTAAGCGTACATATTTCATGTCAGAAAAGTTACATAAATGAAATAATGATAGCTGCTCACCTGAAGAAAACTGCTCAACCAGGCATATCTTCAGCAGAACTAAGAACATCCTCTGAGTGTTATTTCAAAACACGTTGTTTTGAGTGAGGAACAGGTATTCCTGAAGATTACGCAAGCTCACAACAACGACTGCCTTCTCATATTGTTATAATATCAAAGGTCAAATAGAATACAATTGAAGAACTGGAAGGCTGTCTTGGAGAAATCATGAAAACCATGTCTAAGAGGGCCAGAATACATAAATTGTACAGAAATTCACATTTTATTAGCCTATAGAATGAATGGTGTTTTTCTCGATGTTTCAACTCTCTTTTGCAAGGAAATCATACGATGTACAAAAAAATTTTATTTTACTACAGGACCACTGTCACCACAATAGCTTGCTTTGCAAGTTATAAGCTGAAAATCACTAAAAAACGTTTTTTTTGTTGATTTTTGACGATTTCTCATATTTGCGGGAAAAAATTTTTGTTGGACAACTTCAGATTCGTGTTCAGCGCCCCAAAAAACATAAAATAAACAACTAAAAACAATTACACAAGAATTTTCCACTTTAAACTACCGTTTGACTGAACTAAGAGTAGACTTTAAACTAATATCATATCGTAGTGAAAGGATTCAATAAAATAAAGAAATGTTAATACCGCCACCTATACTCTAATAACAGAACCAGGAAAAAATAGAAAACTGTAATGGATAGGAATATATCAAGTAAAAATGTGGCCATTTAATACAAAACTAAATAACTTCTCAAAATCCTTGGCAAAAAAAAATTTGATAAATCAAAGGAAATACGTTGCACCAAGTCTGTAAATCAAACAACTAGTCCTACAGGTATTAGATTACATCACTGCTGACGAGGCACAATATTCCGGAAACCAAAATGATTTGCTACTTTAACAACATAACTGAAAATTTGTAATATGTTAACTTTTAAATGAATGTTCGATATATTTTAGGTTACACCGGTTTATCCTGCGAATCCTGCTCTTTCGGCTACGTCCGCATCCGCTCCAATACCTCCACCGGCACAGAACAAAGCTTTTGCGTGAAATGCGATTGCAACGGTCACTCGTCGTCCTGTAATCCAGACACCGGCGAATGTTTTTGCGAGCATAATACCATGGGAGAGAAATGCGAACGTTGCGCTCCTGGTTTTTACGGAAATCCTATGCGAGGCTCTTTCGACGACTGCAAAAAGTGTGCTTGTCCGCTCGAGAACGACGAGAACAACTTCAGTCCGAGTTGTCAACTCGACTACTTTGTCGAGAGGGAAGAAGATGAGGGTAATTACGTCTGTACTCAATGTCCAAAGGGTTACACGGGAGATCACTGCGAAATGTAAGTAGGTGCTGAATTAAACGTGAAATATAATATGCTTAAAAGCTATTTTAATTTTTTCCGTTTTTATTATTCAGTTTTGTATGTTCGTATATATTTTTCCTACAGGCGGTTGTATAATTTTAAATATTTTATGGAAATTTCGTTTTGAATAAAGCTCGTTAAATTCACGATTGTTTATATACCCAGGAGAAGAATTTAATGAAAGAAGTACCAGCTAAACTTATAATTAGCACCGTAATTTAGATATTAAAAATAATCGTTTTAATAATTATTCAAACTAATAAAAGTATGACATGTCATTTTCCCCAAATTTTTGTAATGTTGAGCAATACCAGAAGACTGGAACGAAAATTCAAGTAGGTGTATATGCGGGAACGACTTCCCTGAATGGGTGTTTTTGGAAAATCAAAGGCAAAGAAAAAACCTGCTTAATTAACACATGGCGACCCTTTTGAGTCTTCTGAATTAAATGCTCTGGAAAAAAGGGAATACTTAATTGGAAAGAAGATCGGTCAAGGTTCATACAGATGTCTGGTCTTTGGGTATAATTCTATTTATAATGTTGATGATGATGTCTTATGATGCCTTTCCTGCGAAACAAGTGCAGTAGCACTTATCGCTTATCATTCATTGTATTTATTGAATAAATAAAAAAATAGAATAAATTATAAAAAACAAGTGGCATACCATTTGTGAATTTAAAAAATACAGATATTTAATTAAAAAAGCGTCAAAAATTATAGGAACACGACGATATCAAAATTGTACTTTTGGAACGAAAATATAAGCAAAATTAGAAATTTGAGAAATGCAAATATCCAACAATCTAAGTAGGGAATTCTTCGACAAATTGTTCAAATTTTCTAAAAGTAAAAATGTGACTCATAAATCCATAGATCCATAGATTAAGACCAGAAGTGGGTGGTCAATTTCTCAGAATTCCCTTTCTTTTATGGACCTCTTCAAAAAATGAATAATGTGGACTAAAACCTTGCCTTGAAGATCCTGTTTGTCTAACTTAACATAGGTTGATAAACCAAAGGTTCCAATTTCCCAATTTAAATTAACATAATAACCACCCATCTTTGTGGAGAATGGTCTGTTAGAAAAATTCTCCCAGAATTCCAAAATTAATTCCAAAAAGTATTCTAAAAAGATTCCATAAAGAACCCCAAAAAGAATTACAAAACAAAAATAATTCCAAAACGAATTACAAAACAACAAGAATTCCAAAACAAAAAGAATTCCAAAAAGAATTGCAAAAGAAAAAGAATTCCAAATAGAATTCCAAAACAAACAGAATTCCAAAAAGAATTGCAAAACAAAAAGAATTCCAAATAGGATTCCAAAAAGAATTAGTTACGAAACAAGAATTCCAAAAGAATTAAAAAACAAAAAGAATTCTAAATAGAATTACAAAATAAAAAGAATTCCAAAAAGAATTACAAAACAAAAAGAATTCCAAAAAGAATTACAAAAAGAATACCAAAAAGATTTACAAAACAAAAAGAATTCCAAATAGAATTACAAAACAACAAGAATTCCAAAAAGAATTACAAAACAAAAAGAATTCCAAAAAGAATTACAAAACAACAAAAATTCCAAAAAGAATTACAAAACAAAAAGAATTCCAAATAGAATTACAAAACAACAAGAATTCCAAAAAGAATTACAAAACAAAAGGAATTACAAAAATAATTACAATAAAACAAAAATAATTCCAAAACGAATTACAAAACAAAAAGAATTACAAAACAACAACAATTCAAAAACAAAAAGAATTACAAAACAAAAAGAATTACAAAACAAAAAGAATTCCAAAAAGAATTGCAAAAGAAAAAGAATTCCAAATAGAATTCCAAAACAAACAGAATTCCAAAAAGAATTGCAAAACAAAAAGAATTCCAAATAGGATTCCAAAAAGAATTAGATACGAAACAAGAATTCCAAAAGAATTAAAAAACAAAAAGAATTCAAAAAAGAATTACAAAACAAAAGGAATTACAAAAATAATTACAAAACAAAAAGAATTCCAAATAGAATTACAAACCAAGAATTCCAAAAAGAATTACAAAACAAAAATAATTCCAAAAAGAATTACAAAACAACAAGAATTCCAAAACAAAAAGAATTCCAAAAAGAATTGCAAAAGAAAAAGAATTCCAAATAGAATTCCAAAACAAACAGAATTCCAAAAAGAATTGCAAAACAAAAAGAATTACAAATAGGATTCCAAAAAGAATTAGTTACGAAACAAGAATTCCAAAATAATTAAAAAACAAAAAGAATTCTAAATAGAATTACAAAATAAAAAGAATTCCAAAAAGAATTACAAAACAAAAAGAATTCCAAAAAGAATTACAAAAAGAATACCAAAAAGATTTACAAAACAAAAAGAATTCCAAATAGAATTACAAAACAAAAAGAATTCCAAAACAACAAGAATTTCAAAAAGAATTACAAAACAAAAACAATTCCAAAAAGAATTACAAAACAAAAAGAATTCCAAATAGAATTAAAAAACAACAAGAATTCCAAAAAGAATTACAAAACAAAAAGAATTACAAAACAACAAGAATTCCAAAAAGAATTACAAAACAAAAAGAATTTCAAAAAGAATTACAAAACAAAAAGAATTACAAAACAAAAGGAATTACAAAAATAATTACAATAAAACAAAAATAATTCCAAAACGAATTACAAAACAAAAAGAATTACAAAACAACAACAATTCAAAAAAAAAAAGAATTACAAAACAAAAAGAATTCCAAAAAGAAATGCAAAAGAAAAAGAATTCCAAATAGAATTCCAAAACAAACAGAATTCCAAAAAGAATTGCAAAACAAAAAGAATTCCAAATAGGATTCCAAAAAGAATTAGATACGAAACAAGAATTCCAAAAGAATTAAAAAACAAAAAGAATTCTAAATAGAATTACAAAATAAAAAGAATTCCAAAAAGAATTACTAAACAAAAAGAATTCCAAAAAGATTTACAAAACAAAAAGAATTCCAAATAGAATTACAAAACAAAAAGAATTACAAAACAAAAAGAATTCCAAAAAGAATTACAAAACAAAAAGAATTCCAAATAGAATTACAAAACAACAAGAATTCCAAAAAGAATTACAAAACAAAAAGAATTCCAAAAAGAATTACAAAACAACAAGAATTCCAAAAAGAATTACAAAACAAAAAGAATTCAAAAAAGAATTACAAAACAAAAGGAATTACAAAAATAATTACAAAACAAAAAGAATTCCAAATAGAATTACAAAACAAGAATTCCAAAAAGAATTACAAAACAAAAATAATTCCAAAAAGAATTACAAAACAACAAGAATTCCAAAAAGAATTCAAAATAGAATTACAATTAAAAGAATTCCTAAAAGAATTACAAAACAAAAAGAATTCCAAAAATAATTACAAAACAAAAAGTATTTCAATAAGATTTACAAAACAAAAAGAATTCCAAAACAAAAAGAATTACCAAACAAAAAGAATTACAAAAGAAATTCCAGAATATCGTAGCCATTACCTTTGAAGTGTAATAATTTGCTGCACATATATTTTTTGTTCCCATGTAAACAGATCTATTATCTAAACTCAACTAAATATATCCCCTTCAATTTTTTTAGTACCTGCATAAACCTACCGAGGTCAAAAAGTGGGAATATCTTTTTATTTTCGGTAATAGATTTTCTTTTTCATAATTTTATCATATTTATATTTATTAATAATAAACATGTTATGTTTCTTTCAGATGCGATGACGGACATTTTGGCAATCCGTTGGAATTTGGTAACGATTGCCAACCATGCGATTGTAATGGTGGACCTTGTGATAGAAAAACAGGACAGTGCCTCAGTTGCAGAGGAAATACCGAAGGTATTTTTAATGATATCAATAAACATTATTGTCAAAATTTTTTACACCTTTTAACCCCACCAATCGGCTAGCATGAACTGTATTAATCCAACCTTGAGTATATTTTGATAAAGTGGGTTATTTTCCACATTCACGCAATTGGATCTAGTGTTGCAGCGTTTACATTGCAATCCAACTCACAAAAGTTGCTCTAAACGAGGCTTTTTTAAAGCCTCTTTATACAAGTTGGATAACTTCATCGTTATCTTTCGAACAGCATTCAGAGTACAAGGATAACTGTGGAACAAAAAGAATGAGGCCGTTTGCATAATAAAATGCTACAACAAATTATTACTGTAGATCTCCGCCTATTCAAACCTATAACTACAAATAAGTTTTTCACTAGTGACTCGTCAACATCCTGGAATATTGAGCAGCAAGTTTACATACGCCTAAAGATAATATTGTATGGGTAAGAGGATAAGACAGTAATTTTGGCAATAAGCAAGCAAATCGAAAGCGGTATTACCTCTGACGTAAAATATGTTATAGGCAATCGTTGCTACAACTACGACTCTTAATGCGCATCAGAGATGCCAAATTTTTTTTATACTGGTGCCAATAATAATTCTACAGATGCATTAGATCCTCCTTTCATCAGAGGGTTGACAGAAAAACTAAAAATCCGATACGTTCACTTTAAAGACGAGATTGTAGTTCCACAATATTACTTACATTTGGATTCGTAGTCATAAATCCCTTTGTGAATCATCATGCATATTGCGATGGGTTTTTTATCTTTCCACTCCATTCCGTCTGATATTAATGGATATGATTTCTAGCCGTCCTCTCCCACTATTCCTGGCCTAAGGTTTAAGTTGCCCAATGAGTTTTATTAAGAGCGGTGAGAGGCAGAATGGAATTTTATTTAAATTTATTCATTAATATTAATATTTTCAGGAAGTTTATTGTTATTTTTATTTCAAGGATGGAAATGTGAAAAATGTAAACCAGAACATTATGGAGAACCGTCACTATTTAACTGCAAGACCTGCGAATGTGATCCAATCGGCTCAGTTTCTAAACAATGTGATAATGTTACAGGATCATGTGAATGTAAGGATAAGTTTACTGGAAGAACTTGTGACCAGTGCCAGGTATGTTACTAAGTATTTTTGGGTTATGTAGAGTCATGACTTTATTTTTATTATTGTAAATTAGTACGGTGTCATCTGCATTTAGAATGCTCTCAATTTTTGTTGGTGTAAAATTTCTGTATCTTATCGGTACTTGTATTTTTTCTTTTATGTTTGTAAATATCTTTCATTTCCATCTTGGGCTCAAATTCTTCAGACTTTTATCCATCTTTTAACATTTGCTCTCAACATTTTATAGATGATATCAAAAGCGACTCTTTGGTCTATGAATTTCATAAATATCTTGGAAAATTTAACGACACATATCTTAAATTCACGTTGAAAATGTGTCTGGTTCCCGCTGTGGAAATTTCTCCAATCAAAAAGCATCTGTGTGTAAAAGCCGATTTTCTCCTTCTTCTTAATCGAGCTTCTTCTTTTTTCCTTCTTCTTCTTATTCTTCTTCTTCCTTTCTTGATTTTCTTCTTCTTCGTTTTCTGTATTTTCTCTGTAGACGTTACTTCTTTTGAACGGTTCTTGCATTTCTTCACATAGATATGTATGTAAAATGAAGATATCGATACAAAAATTGATTTTTGTGAAATTTTTTTGTATTCTTGGTGTAAATAAACTTTTTACTATTATTACTGTTGTTGTTTTAGGAGGGATTTGGAAACGTAACTGCCCTCTGCATTCCCTGTAGCTGCAATAACATCGGATCAAAATCGGATAAATGCAACACCCACACAGGTATCTGCGACTGCAAATCTGGAGTCGAAGGCTTCCACTGTGATGCTTGCCAGAATCTTTTTTATGGTTTTTCAGAGACCGGCTGCAAAGGTAAGTCATATGATTTTTTTTTATTTATGCCATGTCATAACATGGAAGCTATGTCTCAAGTGGAAATTACTTACTAAATATTTAAAGCCAATTTTTGAAAACAATGGTTAATAAATATGGTGATGGAAATTAGAAAATAATTTAGAGTAATAAAAATAAGATAGTAATTGAGAAAAAGGGACATATTCTGTAGAATCCCAGACGTATGACGTAGAAATAAACAAGGAGTGACAGCTGGCATCACCGCCACCCTAACTAGCGCCATCTGCTTTAAGCTTTTCTAGATTACTTTGTATTTGACAGCGATCCTATGAAATGGGAGATATGTTTCAAGTGAAAATGACTTATTAAGTATTACTGGCTTCTGTGAGTCGGAAAAAAACATGAAAAATGGACCAAAATTGGATGCTGAACACGATGGTGGTATCAGAATTTCTCTTTTCGCCAGCCGAACCCCCTAAAACGACCAAAAACATACCACCTAAAGGGATTAAACGGACAGCGCATCATTTCCATGTAAAAAAAACGTCTTTCCACCCGTTTTCCAGGATGTTAAGTACGGTGTTGGTGTTAAAGATTACTTCCGAACCTCACCAACCCCTCCTCCGGCCAAAATTCACATTTGACAGAGGTTTTTTTTTAACAGCGACAAAACGCAAGTGCTTGTTTTCGAGGATGCTGAACACGATGGTGGTGTTCAATATCACTTCCGACCCCCATCAACCCCTCTACAGGAGAAAATTCAGCCCCGAAAGGGATGAATTTTTTTTATATCAGCGGCAAAACGGGTGAGGGGTGAGTGGGGGTCGGAAATGATATTGAACACCACCATCGTGTTTAGCATCCTCGAAAACAGACGTTATATATAAGGTGATATAAAAAATAAAAAAATCCCTTTCGGAGGTGAGTTTTGGCCTGTGAAGAGGTTGGTAAGGGTCGTAAGTAATCTTCAACATTACCAACGTGCTCAGCAACCTCGAAAACGGGGGGAAAGACGTTTTTTTCACAGGGAAATGATGAGCTGCCCGTTTAAACCCTTTAGGGGGTAGTTTTGGCCGTTTTAGGGGGTTCGGATTGTGAAAAGAGAAATTCTGATACCGCCATCGTATTCAGCATCCTCGAAAACGGGGGAGGGGTAATCTCGATGCGGGTAAATTTTGGTTCATGTCCTTCCGACTCACAGACAAAGATAATTTTTGAAAAAAATGGTTATAATATGGTAGTGGATTTAAAAAATACATCGAGATCTAAAAATACGATAGTAATTGAGAAAGAGGAAGAAGTATAACTGCTTTCTTCCTGTATTGCAATTTCTGTTTGTTAGAGATTAAGTAAAATTGCAGTTCCCACATGGGTAATCCAAATAGCAATATTTTTCATCCTTAGACAGGTTTAATTTCGAAGTAAACTCGAATTTCATCCACTATATAGTATTTTAATTACAATTCGATTGGAACTTTATGATAAATTTGCACACGTTCTTATCCTGCTTACAGTATTTATATTAAAAATGTAAGTAGCACTTAAATTGGCCGATGATGCAGTAAACTGTAATATACAGAGTCGTCCTTGAAAGTGTTAAATATATTTACACGCACATTTCTCCTATTCCCTAGTAAAAAAAATTATTTACAATGTTCCCCAGTACAAGACCTAGGGAAACAACATAAAATTCTTTGTTCTTGGGATTCTTTTGGCTTCTACTTCTGAGAGTGGAGGTTCCTGGTGGTGAGAGTCTGTAAGCATCCTGCTTCTGTTTGCGATAGGGCGATTATGTAGGAGCTGTTGTAGATTAGCCGAGATGTCAGTGGCATCTGGTAGGATTCTTATGACATCTTTTTCTTTAGTTTCCTGGTGAGGGAGTCGTCCTGGTCTCCATGACATCCTAATTACGTTTCTTCTTTTGTTTGACTGGTATATTTCCGTCCTTATTTATCTAGGAAGAGATGTTAAAATTTACACTTGAATGTGGTGACATAATTATTCCCAATCTTCGCATATGTAACAAGCTTGTACCATATTCCATTACAAAGATCACAATATTTAGAAACAGTATAGCAGCGAAGACAGGATTAGTAAGCGGATAAAAGGTCAAGGAAAGAATCCTCGAAGGAAATCAAGCTCTAGAAATAAACAGAAAGATACTGAAAAACAAAAAATTTAGTAAAAGAACAAAAATAAATATAGTAAACCAGTAAGGAATTTTAATTTATTAGATTCGACATCCTAAGACCGGTTTCTGTCTTTCGACTTCATCAGTTAGGCTTTTCGAATCCAATAAATAAAATTCCAAACTCGTACAAGTCAATAGCTATATCCGCTATAAGATAACATTTTTAGATGTGCTACCATCTATGGTAAGAAGAGAGTATTGACATTAAATTTTGACTGAATCTAGTCAAGATGTCACTCTCTTCTTTTTTATCCCTTTTAGAGATTAATACAAAGTGAGTAAACCAGTAAGGAATTTTAATTTATTAGATTCGAAACAGAAACCGGTCTTAGGATGTCGAATCTAATAAATTAAAATTCCTTACTGGTTTACTCACTTTGTATTAATCTCTGAAAGGGATAAGTCAAAATTTAATGTCAATACTCTCTTCTTACCATAGATGGTAGCACATCTAAAAATGTTATCTTATAGCGGATATAGCTATTGACTTGTATGAGTTTGGAATTTTATTTATTGGATTCGAAAAGCCTAACTGATGAAGTCGAAAGACAGAAACCGGTCTTAGGATGTCGAATCTAATAAATTAAAATTCCTTACTGGTTTACTCACTTTGTATTAATCTCTGAAAGGGATAAAAAAGAAGAGAGTGACATCTTGACTAGATTCAGTCAAAATTTAATGTCAATACTCTCTTCTTACCATAGATGGTAGCACATCTAAAAATGTTATCTTATAGCGGATATAGCTATTGACTTGTACGAGTTTGGAATTTTATTTATTGGATTCGAAAAGCCTAACTGATGAAGTCGAAAGACAGAAACCGGTCTTAGGATGTCGAATCTAATAAATTAAAATTCCTTACTGGTTTACTCACTTTGTATTAATCTCTGAAAGGGATAAAAAAGAAGAGAGTGACATCTTGACTAGATTCAGTCAAAATTTAATGTCAATACTCTCTTCTTACCATAGATGGTAGCACATCTAAAAAATAAATATACATAAAACATTAATAAGACCAACGATTACATACACTATAGAAGACACATGAGAAGAATAATCCACCTCATTAAATGGATTTAAAACGCTATAAGCGACGCCATAATCCTATGGGATTAAATGGCAATGATGATGATGATGATAGCAGAGAAGGTGTTGTAAAATTTGGGTTGGTTTCTCGGATGCAGTGGATCATTCACGGCATTTCTACATTCTTAAATTCTATTAAATTTCTAACAACTAATTTTCACTTTCTAAAACCAAATTCTGCAGCTAAATATATTTAATGCTAGACCACATTTGATTTTGTTGATAGTTAAGCACGTCTAGCAGCGGTTAAACTATGGATGGGTGGGTAGTGGCATGTAGATCGTCCTTTTTGTCCACGCTGAGATATCTCAAGCTAAAAGGTTATTTCTGACTCGGACAAGCCTCATGTAGGCTTTTGAGGGTTGGTCTCCCAAGTTGACCGTAAAATACAATTTAAGAGAATTTTAAATACATTTTGGGGGAATACCATGTTTCTCTGGATCCATTTGCAACAACTCGTAAAGGTAATTCTGTCTAATCTGGCTAGCAAAGACAACGAGACTCGATACCGATTAACTTTCAATCACGATATTAATAATTGCGAACACCGTACAATTTTTTTTATTTAGTTTCTCTCAAATAGCGTCCAATGTTTTATTCGAATTATGTTCTGGATCAGGTCCTGTGTACGATAATTCTCGGAATTCCACTTATCCCATCAAGATGTCTAACAAAATGTACAAAATGATTTCTAATACAAAGCCAATAACAGCCAATAAAATCGAGAAACTGCTATTTATATGGAAAAAATATATATTTTAGATATATTGGTCTGTTTGAAATAGTTTTAGAGCTCTTTTCGCCTTCAGAGACTACACCGAGAAACAATATTTTTTAAGAACAAATATTCTATAGTGTAGATTTACAGTTTTAGCCCAAAATAATTCTTTTCTTGTAGTTTAGTGAAATAAACGATAGGTATACAAAAATGGAAAAAAAATCAAATTAAATACGTTTTAAAAAATATTATCATATCTTTCTATGATCGATTGGTTTAGTGGAAATTTACTAAATAATCTTACGTGAGCGTGTCCAATAAATAACCGAACAGGTGGTTTTTTTTTCTTTTTCCCAAACAACCTGCGCTGGTAAACGAGCGAGTGTGACTTCGTTGTGCGTGTTTATTTGTTTTCTTAATTCTTCTGTAAGTGAATAATGTGGGATGATAGTTGGCGTGGCTTGCAGATTTTTGTGTTTTCGAAGAAGACGATTTTACAAAAAAAAAATTTGTGAATGTATAGTTAAGATTTTTGATGGAAAATAATGTTGTACTAGAGTTAGAAATTGAATTTATTCGATTTGACATCCTAAGATGGGTTTCTGCCTTCCGGCTTCGTGAGTTGGGCATTCGATTCCAATAAATCAAATTCCAAACATGGGAAATCTATATGAATTTTTGAAGGATAATGAAACTACATAAAAACTAGTTTTCGAAAAAGTACTAAGAGGCAAGAAAATTTTAAAAATGATGTGTTAAACCAACGGCGTTACAATACTAATTTAATTATAACATATAGAAAAGTTTGGGAGGTTTTAGTGGTTCAAAACCCCCCTAAAATTTTTGTGGGCTGTACAGATTTCTTGGTTTTATATGAAAAAGATGTTCTTACTATAAGAAAGACATGTATCCATTTTCATTGCAAAATGTTAAACAGTTCATGAAATATTGGAAAAAATTGATTTTCATTTTCTACTTTCCAAGGGCTGTAACTTTTTTTGTGTGCACATTTGCATTAAGGTAAGTTATGTTCAATCGAGTTATTTTTGACCCCAGAATATGTGATTCAATGTATGACCTACCTTTTTGTTACACCCTGTATATGATCAAAACGGTTAAATGAACTGCGCATTTTCCCTAGGAATGGATATGAAGAAGAGACTTTGACCAGAAGCAAAAACTTTTTAATTATAGCAGAATATTAACTAAATAAGAAATCTAAATAAGACTTTGCTAAACTTCACAAAAATAAATACATGCAGCCAAAGTTTTATCTCTTGTATAGTATATACCTTTCACATGTATGGCCCGTATTATAAATATCTAAATATTATAAAGCACCGTTAATGCTTTACATTTCAAAATTAATTATTTCATAAATGGCAAACTAGTCTAACACCTATGCCCTTATAAATTAATTCTCGGTGAAATTATATTTACCTATCATATAAACAATTCCCGTAAAAAGATGAATTTACATAAATCGATAAAATTATGTCAAAACGCCATTAGTTCCGCTGGAGGATAAATGTTGAAAAGATGATAATACATAAGCGTACGCGACGTTTTTCCTATGGAAGTCATTTTCCTAAAACCGTGTTGGTTTTCGTATATTACATTGTTAACATCCAAAAAGTTTAATAATTGTTCCAACATGGCACACTCAAATATCTTAGAAATTACTGGACTTATGGCTATCGGCCTGTAATTTTACAGTTTATGGGAATTTCATTTTTTAAAGATGGGAGTTATTTATGTATTTTTTAATTTAGTTTAGTTGTAGAGGTGCCTTGATGGAAGGATTCATTTATAAGGTGAGTTAACGGTGCCATTCTTTCATTGGAATACTTGATAAATTATCAATACCTGATGAATGCTTTTTTTTTAGGTTTTAGAAATGAGCTATTTTTCTTATGGTCATATTTAGCATTAAAACTATGGGAATGGGTTATTTTAGTTGTCAATTGTCAATTGTATTTTGTATAAAATAATTATTATAACTTTCACAAATGAGTTCAGGTTTATTTGTCAATTGATTATTTATATCCATGAACGATATATTAGATTTGTTAGTACTTTTTCCAGTAATTTGTTATACATGGTGATTCATTCGGAGATGCTCATAGAGTAAGGGTAGATCGGGTATATCGTTCTTTATAACCAAGATACAGGGTGATTTATTCATTTTCAATTAATCATAACTTAAGAACCACCTTATACATTTTTATAATATTTGGTTCGTATGTTCTTTGTCTATAGTGGCGTCGATTAACATAATAAAAAAATCTTATTACAGGTCCGGCCTTAAAAAAATTAATAAGTAGGTTTCGAGTCGAAACAACACCACGTATGTCAATATTTTAAAATTTTATTTTCAAATTTGGAAAGAGCAGAAAAAAATAAGTAAGACTAAGTGAACTTGATGTTTCCCCATACAATTTTTTTACTTATTAACATGAGTCAAATCTAGATGTTTCGATAATGAAAATTTCTGCCCCAAATGGTACTTTTCCAGCTTTAATCCATAAAATCATCAACTATTTCTTTTTCTCCTAATTTCTGAATCACAACCTTATTCAAAACCGAGAGGACAGGTCCGCATTTTTGGGACAAATTATTATTATCAATGACTAACTTTCAAACACCCTGTATGCGTAACAAAATTATCAAAAAATTATAAAAATGAGGAAAATGCCCATTCCGAAAAAACATAACCTTATTTTAAACAAAAATAATGTTACAACAAATTGTTTTAAGTTAAACGAAAAGGTCATTCCTCCTCTCTAGTGTTTACTTCACTTGAATAATCTTTTGATTTTAAATAACCTCAAACATGGTAATCGATTGGATTAAAATCGGGCTCTCTTGCAGGCCAGTTGTGATATTCTCGTCTGCCTATCCAATGATTTGGGAAGTTTTCATTTAAACAAAAATAACGTTGCATCAAATTTACATTTTAAAGGTTAAAAGTAACAGAAAATCAAAAAAGACGACATATCGCAAGATATTCTTAACCCTTTACAAAATGATCCAATCTACTGTTTGGAGAAGATTAAAAAAAATAATCTACAGCCGTACCATTTATAGCAAGTTCAGAGGCTACAACCAGGAGACGAAATTGTTCGATTGGCTTTTAGTAGATGGGCATTACAAAATAGTAGGATTATACAGAAGTGTTTATTTAGCGATAAAGCTCAATTTACCAGAGACGCTGTCAATAATTTAAGGAATTCTCATATTTCGGGCCGAACAAAATCCATTCGCCATAAAACAAACACATTCTCAAATCAGGTTCTCCTTTAATGTTTGGTGTGGCGTTATTAACAACCGATTAATTGGACCCCATATCATACCTCATCTACCTCATTTGGAGTTCCTGCAAAATATTTTACCCATATTGCTAGATGATGGGGGAGTTGATGTTGGAGGCATGTACTTTCAACATTTCAGGGTAACAGTGAGAGAGTTTTTAAATGACAACTTCCCAAATCATTGAATTGGCAGAGGAGGACCTCACAACTGGCCTGCACGGGGGCACGATTTTAATCCAATCGATGGTCATTTAAAATCAAAAGGTTACTCAACTGAAGTAAACATTAGAGAGGACCTTCTACGGAGAATTGAGGACGCATGCGAGGAACTAAGAAATGACCAAGCTATGATTAGAAAGTCAATTACAAATCTTACTTCAAGAGCACGGAAATGTATTGAGCAAAATGGAGGCCACTTTGAACAACTGTTATAAGTTACGTTGGTTACATTTTATTGTGTCTAATTCTTTTCGTTTAAATTAAAACAATTTGTTGCAACATTATTTTTGTCTAAAATAAAGTTATGTTTTCTTCGCAATGGGCATTCTTCCTCATTTTTATAATTTTTTGATAATTTTTTTACGCACACAGGGTGTTTGAAAGTTAGTCATTGATAATAATAATTTGTCCCAAATACGGACCTGTCCTCTCGTTTTTGAATAAAGTTGGGATCCAGAAATTAGGAGAAAAAGAAATAGTTGATGATTTTATGGATTAAAGCTGAAAAAGTACCATTTGGGACAGAAATTTTTTTTTTTAAATTTTGTGCCACCTCATTATCGAAACATCTAGATTTGACTCATGTTAAGTAAAAAAATTATATGAGGAAACACCAAATTCATTTAGACTTACTTATTTTTTCTACACTTTCCAAATTTGTAAACAGAATTTTAAAATATTGACATATAGGGTGTTGTTTCGATTCGAAACCTACTTATTAATTTTTTTAAGGCCGGATCTGTAATAAGACTTTTTTTATTATGTTAATCGACGCCACTGTGGACAAAGAACATACGAACCAGATATTACAAAAATGTATAGGGTGGTTCATAAGTTATGATTAATTGAAAAAATGGGGAAAATAAATAAATCACCCTGTATCTTGATTATAAAGAACGATAGACCCATAAAATATAGGTTATTTAGAAGCATCTCTGTGTCCTCCATCTACCCTTACTCTATGAGCATTTCCCAGTGAATCACCCTGTATAATATTCCAAGTAGTTTTATTAATATTCTAAGAATTTTCTAATTTATTTTGATAATATTTATACTTAATATTCTGTACAAATTTTTTATGTAGGTTTTTCTGTACATTCTAGTAAATAAACCAAGGCTGAAGGCAATTGAGTGATAGATAACACACTGAGTTCTATAAACTACTATTGCTGGTATTTTTTAAACATTCGGCAATTGATCTTTATTTATATAGATTTTATTATCTTGATCCATTTTTAATTAGCCATGTATCAAAGTAAAATTTTGCATTTTTTCAACTATGATATAGTTTCATTTAGATCCTAATTGGTACGCACCTGGAAAGAATGAAATGAAGATTTTACGACGAATCGTAAAAGACTATCGAATTTTATCCAACAAACTCAGATTGAGCGAACCTACGCAATCATTCCACATTTTCTGTCATTTTATTAGTGTTTATGTTTCTTCGTTTTAAGTGATCTAGGAAATAAAAAGCAAATTAAGATATCTAATTAGCCAACATTGAGTGATCAAACGAGGATTATAAATATAACGTAAGCAAATATGGGAGAGAAAGTCGGACAGTTTTATGGGAATTTCATCTTTGTAATTATATATTATGGTGTTAAATTCTTAAAATAGATTTTTTTATTTTTTTTAATGGTTTTAAAAGTGTCTTTGGTCTAATTTTAATCTCTGGGAAGATTTTAGGGTTAGAAAAAGGTGATTACAATTATATCTTCAATATTATTATTTATTTTATCAGTTTTTTTTATTTTTCCTCTTTCTTGACCGCTTCCAGCCAGCTCGTTCCGCCCTGTATCTTTTTAAAGAAAAGATACAAATCATTTTTTTGAGCCACCACGAATGCCTAAAACATCCAGTTTTTTACTAGCAAAAATATAATCAGATACTCAAATAATAGTGATATCATTTTATTAACATTAGACGGATCATCCTTTTTATAAATTATAACAATTGTTGTGAGCTTTATACTGGGTGGAATTTGACCTTGAGCTTAAACTTTAAAAATATCAGCAAGTACAGCACTTGTAGCACCACAATGTATTTAACTCTTTTTTTATTAGATAGATTGTTAATTATTTCCAGAACATATGTTTCAGTGAATGAGTCACACAGCACAGTACGATCGAGAGATTGGAAAACTGATGCTTATTCAAGTATTATTAAAAATTATATTCAATATTTTTAACGACGTAAAGTTTTGCATAAACGTCAATTTTTCCTTTAAATTAGGACTCTCGGAACCTTAATTATATGATAATCTTAAGACCGCCAACAGGACACGATGGTATTGAAACTTTTCGATAAACCAACCCACTCCATAGGTCAATAACTTTGAGATGATCTCAATAGAAATATTTATCGGATTTCTTACACATTTTTAAGTAAATGTTTATCATTTTTAATTGAACCAGAGTCAGTTTCTATTTATAAAAAGTTCGGTAATTGAATTATTTTCTCAAGTGTCCGAAGATTTGAAGCAGATGGTGACGAAGTGTGATTGTGAAGGAACGTTACGTAATACGTTGATAATCTTTTGAAAACTCGACGTAATTAATTGTTTTGTTAACATATATAATTGATACTATAGTTTTTGTTCGAAGTTTAACTGCCCATAATTGATCATCGCTCCAGAGGGAGTTTTGCCGGTGGAAGACGCAGATTTCCCTTTTGGAGGTGGTTTTTGGCCGTTTGAAGGGTGAGGTCAACTCGAAAAGAATTTTAACCCCCTCCATCGTGTTCAGCATCCTTGAAAACATACTTTGGAGGCGTCAAAATGTATTTGTATGTTCGTCCGACTCACAGAATTCATTAATTTTGGGTTTGGGGTTGATATTAACTTTATTTTTGTCTATTTATTTAGGACCACCTTTTCCAATTCGTTATTTAACCGGAATCGAAAAGCGATGAATTTTTTCGCTATCCTTAACTAGACATGTTTGACGTTTTCCAAATAAAACGACAACCTAATTTTCCGTAACGTCACCGGTAATTCTCACAGAAAATATGACACATGGCATCCGGAAAGCTTCATCCGACATATAACAAACAGTAACCAGAATGAGAAAAAAGCGGAGAACGTAGGCAGTCGACTCTTAATCCCCACAAAATCCCTGCCGGTCCATGAATTATCCATTGTAGAGTTCTTTCCTTCTTTTAATTTCAGCTTAATTTAGTATGAGGGGCATCCACTTCGACGTTATTCATTAGCCTCATTTATAAATGTTGAATGAAAACTGGAGCACTCATCACCCTAATGCTTTCTTAGATGGACAAAATTTTAATTACCAGAACCCGAAACTAAATAGAACATTCCAGGGCCGGAGGTGTTAAAAAATCATGTTTTATATTGAAATATTTAATACATTACTTTTAAAAACTATACAATCATAAATAGTGTATTTAGATTAAATCTTGCATAAGTTTTTACCAATTTTGAGCCCATGGAGCACCAGCAGAGTAAGCGGACAATACTGGAGAGTGAGCAGAGTAACTAGCTACAACTGGAGCCTGGGCGGCGTAGCTGGCTACAATTGGAGCCTGTGCAGCGTAACCAGATACGACTGGAGAATGAGCAGCGTAGCTGGATACGACTGGAGAATGAGCAGCGTAGCTGGATACGACTGGAGAATGAGCAGCGTAGCTGGATACGACTGGAGAATGAGCAGCGTAGCTGGATACGACTGGAGAATGAGCAGCGTAGCTGGATACGACTGGAGAATGAGCAGCGTAGCTGGATACAACTGGAGAATGAGCAGCGTAGCTTGATACAACTGGAGATGAGTAGGCTGAAATAACTGGACCTCCAACGCTTTTAGCTACAACTGGAGATGAGTAAGCAGATACTACTGGGCCTGCTGAGTAGCTTGAGACTACAGGTGCAGCTGAGTACCCGGAATATCCGGCGGAATATCCAGATACAAGAGGTGCGGAATAACCGGACCTGGCTACAACGGGTGCTGCAGCATATGAAGAAACTACTGGGGCAGCATGGGAGGTATAAGTGCTCACGTAGGATTTTGAAACGGCTGCAGGTGCTGAATATGCAGATACTACAGGTGATGAGACTACAGATGGTGCAGAGTAAGCTGAAATTACTCCAGGAGCTGCGACTGGTGATTCACCGAAGATTCCGGCATTGGCGTATGCGATGGCAGCGGCGAAAATTAGTACCTAAAAGATTTAATTGATTTAGTTTGGAATAATGGCAGTTAAAAGTTGTTTAAATAGGTCGTAATTAGAAAAATAAAAAAATGAAAAAATAGAAATAGGGTGATTAGTAATAAATAACGGAAAATTAAATAGAACAAGCTTACCTATTCTAAAAGCTTATGGATATTTATCACTAATTAAGATTTTTTGTCAAACATTTGAGCGATATTTTTGTAAGAATGTTTTAGAAATGATTGGATTTAAAAAAATACCCAGAGGCTCAAAAACTTTTGTTTTAAAATTAAAAGTTTCAAAAACAAAGAAAGAAATCGATATTTTCAAATGGTATATAATATATAATTATTTTTATTTAAGTTTCTATAAAAAAACGAATATCATTCATTTAAGGAATCATTATATTTTAAATGATTATAAAAATTTAAATTAAATAAATAACTTACTTTAAAAGCCATTGTAGGAAGTTGATGTAATAACTCGAGAGATATACTGATACAGTTCTTAAAATTTGGTTGCTTTTTATACCATCAAAAATAAGAACCCTAACATGTTCCTGTAGGTGGACCACTTTTTTTACATAATATTCTAAATGTCAAGTCGAGATTAGGTAAATAAAAGTTAATTTTTTTAGTAATCTTGATGTCTAATCGAACATGCATCACTCATTTAGTTTTGATACATTTTTACAAATCTACTTATTGGGCAAGTTTGATTTCTATAAGGTCAAGCAGAAATGAAAGGTCTGGCACACCTCAGTGACGGGGCACTACGGATCTATCATTGTGTAAAAAATTTTAAAAAATTAATTAAATTAAGTGATTAAAATTTATAAACAAAAGCGACTACATACAAACCACTCATTAGTTTTTTAATGTGATGTACAGGGTGTCCCGTTGGTAAACAGAGATATTTTAAAGGTAGGTCGAGGCCACAAAAGGGATTCTAAATAACCCATATATAATGGGGGGATCTTGGCTTCCATAACGGAGTTATAGGGTGTTTTATCAATTATGGGTAATTATTCATTTGGTCATAACTTTTGAATCACTTAGTACATCTTTTCCTTTTTTGGCATACATATTACGCTTTTCACGAATAATGTACTGAATTATTGAGAGATATGAAAATCCAGGTTCGGCTTTAGGAAAAATTGAAACATTAAAAATATCAAAACAACACCCTGTATATCATAATTTTAATATTTCCATTTTAGATTTGAATAGATGAGAAAAAACTGAATTGAAACAAGTTATTGTTATGTCAATTTAAAATGGTTAAAGAAAAAATGAGTTTCATAATATGTTTTTTCTAAATTAAATGAAAATTTTACTTTCAGTTTCAAAATTTTCCAATTCGAATTGGTGGCGGGATAAAAACAACAACTAGTTTCAAATCAATTTTTTTCCCTCTAATCAAATCTAAAATGGAAATATTAAAATTGTGACATACAGGGTGTTGTTTTTATATTTTTAATATGTTTCAATTTTTCCTAAAGCCGAACCTGGATTTTCATATATCTCAATAATTCAGTACATTATTCGTGAGAAGTGAGAAGAAGCTGTCTGCCAAAAATGGAAAAAATATACTAAGTGATTCAAAAATTCTGGCCAAATGAATATGCATAATTGATAAAACACCCTATAACTCGGTTATGGAAGCCAAGAGACCCATTATAGTCCAGTAAATTAACCCCAGATAAACCCCAAACCTGGGCATCAAGTCTGTCCGGCACCATTTGTGGAAGGGTGGGAAAATGGCCCTTGAGTTCCCGAAAATCCGTTTTTCGACGATATCGGCCGAAATATGACCCTTAGAGTAGTTTTGTTTAGACAAAAAAATGAAGAGCAGTTCATTACCTACATAGGTTCTCTCTATGATTTTTTTCGCTACACTAATATTTTTGCAAAAACGGCGTTTCAAAAATTCGCAATTTTGAGAATCTGAAAATTTGCAAAAGAGAATTTTCTCAATATTCTGGAAAATCCAAAAATATGAAAAAAAAAAGAAAAATGCCATCGAAAAGGGGACAGGTTAAGCTTTCTAACGATGTGCGTTGAAAACCGATATGGTCCTTGATTATCTATTAATTCCTGATAGACCCGAGCATTTTCGAAAACTCTGGAAATCCAAAAATAAACGTTGTTTACGAAAATACACAAAAATAATTTATTGAATCTTTCTGAATATATTTAACACCTTGCAAAGCCCCATTATCCAAAAGGATTCGGTGAAATTAGTCTTGATAAAAAAAATATGAATAAATATCGAGCAAAAACAAACTTTGGCCCGGTTTTTCAATAATTCAGAGAAATAGATAAAAGGAAAAAGTAACATGATATTATAGCTACAGGTTCTTTCTTTCTTCTAAACTTTGAATCATGAAAAAATATTCATTTTTACGTGATTTATTGAAAAATTTGTAATCCGCTTGAGAGTGTCATTCCATTAGAGTGTGCTCTCTAAATGCAGGGCAGGAGCTAAAAATGGGGGTGCGTTTTGGAGCCGGTTATGTCGAAAAGTATCATATTTTTGACAAAAATGATGTGGATCATTTCTGTAGGTAATTAACTGATCTTCATTTTGGTTTAAATAAAAATTCTCTACGTGTCATATTTTCGGAAATATCGGCGAAAATAGGCGAAAAAAACACATTTTTTAGACCAATGGGCCATTTTCCCGCTCTTCCACAAATTTCAGACAGCTGTGATTTTCGGGGGTGAATGTAATATGAATACCTGCAAATTAAAAGAAAATGGTGCCGGACATACCTGATACCCGGGTTGATACCTTTGTTTATTGGACTATTATATATGGCTTATTTAGAATCGCCTTTGTGACCCTACCTTTAAAATATTTCCGTTTACCAACGGGACACCTTGTATATGGGTTATTTAGAATCTCCTTTGTGACCTCTACGTACCGTTAAAATATCGCAGTTTACCAACAGTACACCCTGTATATGCACTTTTCAAATAAAACTTTTTTCAAATAAAATTTGCCAGAACCTACGAACTCGGTAATTTTTTCAGAGGCAGTTTTTTTCGTTAAATTGCCAGGCAACAAAATTCGAATTGTAAATGTCAAGTTTACTTCAACTCAAAAAAAAACTAGAGTGTAATTCGGTAAGACAATTTAATGAATATGTAAATTAATAAATTAAAAAATGAGATGTGAATTAGTTTAATTTAACGGAAAAGTACAATTATTAAAAACGCAATTATTAAAAATAGCTTGATTTTCAGAATTTTCTTGTCTTTTATTAATCTTTTGCTGCATGCTAGTAGTTTGAGCGGTGGTAGTAACTGTTTCCTGGATGGTAGTACGAACGGAACCAAGGATTTCTCTATGATGTTCTTCATCTAACTGAAGGTACGGTTTTAATGACGATGGGACAATTTAGTTACGGCGGCAGCTCGATTAGAATGGTTCGTAATTTTCACCCGCTTGATATCAAGTCCAATATTTTTCGCCGAATATTTGGTCCATTTAGAATATTTCGTTTATCCCAATAGGAGAATTCTCATACCATCCTTTCGAATTTGTTTTTTTCCAGAAAGGATTTGGAGTTAAAAAAAACTTTTCACATGTGATATGGTTTCCCCGTCTTCCCATAATTTGTTTAAACAATCTTACTGGACAAACACAATCTTCTGCAGTGTTTGCTACCAACCATTTAGTGTCGGCCAACTTCTGATTTCCCCCTTGTGCTGTGTTCGAAGACACTGGGTTATAATGAACTCTTCCGGTCTCTCTTCCACGGTTGTCTGTCTCGATTTTAAAATAGAATACCTTACAATTTGCTGCTTCTCCACCTCTCCAAGCCAATTCATACGCAGCAATGTGATAAAATTTTCTTTGAAGGCCTACAGGTTCTTCTTCACTCCAGGACAGTGCCATTTCAAAAATTTCTCGTTTTGTGAGAGGATTAGAACTCACCTTCCTTTTTTTGTAAAATTTTGCGTTTTGTGTCGCGTGCATTTCTCGCTTTCTTAAACGGTATGTCCGTGAACGGATTAAAAATTCTTTTATAATCTTTAAAGTACTTCTCTTGTAACATTTTTGCTGAAGTGTTCCAAATCATCTTGACTGCACTCTCTTTATAATCTTCTCCATTGTTCTTCTTCATGTTGAATGTCCAGTCACATAAAATAGAAGCTAACTCTTCAGTGGAAGTTTCTGCAATGAGTTCATATTTTTTTCCAAACAAAACATAGCAAATTGTCGCCAAATTGATGTAGTTGAATTCACATTATTGCGAGGCACATTATCATTGATGGCTTTTTCAATTTCTCCACTCGAAGACTCTCCAAATCGCGACATTTCCACAAATGAAAACTTTTCTGACAACGCAAGTTTGAGAAAAATTGACATAACGTCATCAAAAATTTGTTTAGGGCAAACTTTTTTCGCTGTCATAATGACAAAATCACGCGGCTCATGGGATTTTTTATATATGAATTAAACTTTTTTCAAATAAAATTTTTTTCAACACAAATTTTCGCCTCTCCAAATACTTTTTGAAGTTAAAACACATACTAAAGGCAGCACTAAATAAGTTTAAAAAAAATTACGAATTTTATTGAACAAATAATATCGTATTCGATATTAAGCTCCTTAATAAAACATGCCATCGGTATATCAGTGACTGCGATATGTCAGCTGGATCATGAATTTCAAATGCAATTTCCATCAGTAATAAACCAGAAAACTAATTGAATCAATCGACACATGCAGTGCTTACGGAATATTTATCAATTGAATGCTAATATTTAATCTCATTATCGCAAATTCGTCGAAATAGCGAGACGAGACTGTCTCAAATTTTAGAATTACATTCCACACCCAAAAACGCTCATTAAGATTCGTCATTGCGTGTAAATACCTTACAATTTTAGATGGCGCCACTGTAGACAAATGAAAATAAACAATAACCAACTGAACGATGAATAGTTGAAATTCTAATTTTTAACAAGAAGTCTTTGTTTCCTATAACGTCTAGCGATCCATCCTTTACAGAAGGACAAACACAATTCTCATTTAAGCAACCACAAATGCCTTTGGACTGTTCCCTTCATTGTGATGTAATCTTGCCGAGTAGACGAGGTTGGTTTTTAGTTTTTGCCAGTTCCTTTCAGCTAATCCTCTCGGGTGAAGACTTTTTCCATGGGTGGTCGAGACGTAACATTAAATTTGTTGTTGAATGTTTTGATGCTTAGGGCTCTGATCCGTGCAAAAATGAATTAGTTTGTGCTGGTCGAGAAAGAGATTATTCTATACCTGTTATTACAGTTTTCAAGCGCTTTTTTCTCTAACTGTCACTAAGAAATAAGGTCACGATAATATGTAAATATCAACTCTACGATAAACGTTGCAAAAAGCCACAATCGGTGTCTCTTCAGGATCCATTACAGGACCATTATTATACAGGGTGTTTCATAGTTAAACCGACATACGTTAACTGTAAATAGAGGGTACTTAGGTGTTTCCAAGTAACCTTGGTTACTGGGCCTAACGCCTTTAACAACCGAGATACGGGGTGTTTCATCCATTTCGGCCAATATTTTGTTAAGCCATAACTTTCGAACCACCCTGTAGATTTCTCTCATACTTGGTACAGGTATAGTGTGTTAATAGCCCAATCCTATAGTGTAAGAATTACAATCAAATTCCAGATCCGGATAAGAAGAATTTGTAAAATTTAAAAATCCCCAAAACAACACCCTGTGTATCAGATTTTTTAAAATTGGGATGGATAGATAAAAAAAATTTTTTAAGTGCACATCCCATTCTACTACTGGAGTTTTAACGTCAAATTACATCAAATGCATTTTTTTCATTTTCACAAGCAGTAACTTTCGAAATACCTGGTAGATTTCTTTCATATTTGGTATAGGTATCATTTTTTAGTAGCCCAATCGTATAATGTAAGGACTACACTACAGTTAAAATCCAGATGCGGATTAAGAAAAATTTGTAAAATTTGAAAATCCCCAAAGCAACACGCTGTACATCAGTTTTTTTAAATTGGATCAGACATTCGAAAATAATGGAAAAAACTGAGATATTCTGATATATTTTTATAAATGCACATCTCGTTCTATATATTACTAAACTTTTAAAGTTAAAATTCAATTAATGCAATACTTATTGTCATTTTCATAAGCCATATCTTTGGAAACACCCTGTAAATTTCTTTAATAATTAGTACAGGTAGATTGTTTAAATAGCCCAATCGTACAATATAAGAACTAAAGTTAAAACCAGATCCGGATTAAGAAAAATTTGTAAATGTTGATAATCTCTAAAATAGCACCATGTATATCATATTCTTTAAAATGTAATCGGATATCTATTTGAAAAAAGAAAAAAGATGTGTTATTGCCAAAGCCTACTTGATAGTTTAATGAGTTTTATATCCGGAATTAATCCGAAAAAATAAATCTGTATTTTTTTTGTAGAACGCAATCATAAAAATATTTCAACACATTATAATACATCTTTTTTCTTTTCTTTTTCCTTTTTTAAATAGGTATCCGATTACATTTAAAAAATCTGATATACAGGATCCTATTTTAGAGATTACCAACTTTTACAAATTTTTCTTAATCCGGGTCTGGATATTAACTTTAGCTCTTAAATTGCACGATTGTGCTAGTTAAACAATCTACCTGTACTAATCTACAGGGTGTTTCCAAACTTATGGCTTACGAAAATGATAATAAGTATTGCATTAATTGAATTTTAACTTTAAAAGTTTAGTAATGTAGAACGGATGTGCATTTATAAAAATATGTCAGAATATCTTAGTTTTTTCCATTCGTTTCGAATGTCTGATCCAATTTAAAAAAAAAACTGATGTACAGCGTGTTGCTTTGGGGATTTTCAAATTTTACAAATTTTTCTTAATCCGTATCTGGATTTTAACTGTAGTATAGTTCTTACATTATACGATTGGGCTACTAAAAAATGATACCTGTACCAAATGTGAAAGAAATCTACCAGGTATTTCGAAAGTTACTGCTTGTGAAAATGAAAAAATGCATTTGATATAATTTGACGTTAAAACTCCAGTAGTAGAATGGGATGTGCACAAAAAAATTCACTTTAACTCATTTTTTTCCGTTCTTTTCAAATATCCATCCCTATTTTAAAAAATCTGATATACAGGGTGTTGTTTTGGGGATTTTCTAATTTTGCAAATTCTTCTCAATGGATTTTAATTGTAGTTCTTACACTATAGGATTGGGCTATTAACACACTATACATGTATCAAGTATGAGATAAATCTACAGGGTGGTTCTAAAGTTACGGCTTATCAAAATATTGGCCGAAATGGATGAAACACCCCGTATCTCGGTTATTAAAGGCGTTAGATCCAATAAGTCCAATAACCAAGGTTATTTGGAGTCACTTAAGTACCCTCTATTTACAGTTAACGTATGTCGGTTTAACTATGAAACACCCTGTATAAAATTTAAATCGTTTGATTTTTTTTTAAAGAAAGTTTTAGATTATTATATATAGTCACGTGAAAATGTCTCTTTTAAAGATGTGAAACCTGATATAAGTTCGTTATAAGTGAAACTAACATTGAACAAAATCGTTTTCTTCCTTGGTGCCGTTTGAGCTTGGACTTTTGAACCAAATGACTATAACCCGCAGGCGTAAGTAAATAAAAGAGATTTTTAGGATCACTTGAATTAATTACTCGCGCTAATTGGAACTAATTGGTTTACAATGTAAGAGAGACAAACAAGAAGCTTAAAGGATTAGATATAACGTAAATAAGTCATAAAACTAGAATCTTTATTTCATCCAAAAACTATTTTGATTTTTTTTTTATTAAATAAAGCACTAATTATGTTCTGGTTAAAATACCTTTAAAGAAACAACTGTAGGAAAACAAGTTTAGAATTCAGACGTCCCATGACCGGTTTCTACCTTTCTGCTTCATCAGCTGGGCCTTCGAATTCAATAAATAAAATTCCAAATACGCGCAAACTCAGCAGATCAGCTCAAAGATAAATTAATGACGCCTATAATCTTATAGAGCTATTTCACTCCTGAAATTTTGGCATTTGAATTGAAGGTTAGTTTTCCTAAATATCATCATAATGGCACCATCTTTATGTCGTCCTATATAGAAGAAACCTGTGGTAGAATACAGTAGTACTATTTACTTTTGTTGCCACAGGTTTTTTAAATAATAGTGAAGAAGCTACTAAAATTCAACAAACTGAAAGGATTAAAAGGTGGAGGGCAAGAATAAGCGAAAGTAAATGATCGTTCATTAATGTTACTTTATATAAAATATTCCACTTCTTGATACAGCAAAAAATCTGGGAATCAATCATCCAGAAAAAACCATTTAAAGACAAAATAGAACTAGCTCGAACTTAAATACAAGAAAAAACTGCATCGTTTTCTTCTTTGTTAATATTTCTCCGGTATATGACTTAAATTATTCAAATAAATATTGATGGTATTACTGTTGAATAAAAGATCTCGAAATGGGGCATTATTCACAGATCAAGAACGATTTAAATAAATTAAAAGTAACCTACATTCAGCGCCGTTTTGGCCACAAAAAAAACGTATGCTTTCTCTTCACCCTTTCTGTGATAATGACTTCCGGTGATAATTGCTCTTCAGACAACCGTTACTAATAATAAAAGGTTATTTTCGAACAATGAGGGTGTGCCACAATACAGAGTGTCACAAAAAGAATATCTGTAATGAATAATTATCAATTGTTATTATAATTTGACAGTAAATTGTGTCTTTTGGCAGCTGCATTCTTTCTTAAATAATTTCTCATTAAGCGAGGTCAATTTTTTTGTGAACCTTATTTTAGTAACCACATCCACTACTTAGCTGGGCGATTTCATCAAAAAAATACATGCAATTCTATAATAAAATAATCTTCTCTAAAATGGGCATATACGTCGTCAAAATGTCTGGTAATAGTCTGTCACAAATCCACATTTACATAGAGAAACCCATCCACACAAAACCATGCTCGGGCTGAAATATTGGCTGCTTGAATTGTGTAACCATTTTAATTTCTGAAAAAATACTAAGTGAATATTTGGATAGGGTATATCTATGTTAATACCCAAATTTCAAAATGTATCTGTAGATGGCACAGTGTTGTTCTCTGAAAGCGACAAAAGATCTCAAAAAAATCAAATCATGGATTGACCATAGGTTGCTGAGTATAAACTTTAAAACATTTTATGTACCCTTCAGCTCTTAGTTACACTCTTATAGTAGATAATGCAATAAGTATTTTACCTACAAATAAAGTAAAGTATTTGGGTATTATACTGGACCATAATCTACGATGGGATCAACATATATCTAGAGTATTAAAAAAAACGTAGTATACTGTTTAAATTCAAACAAATATGCTATATACTGAACCTTAAACAAAAAATAATGGTATACCAAAGTCTCGTAGAATCGCATCTCAATTATGGCATACCGGGATGGGGTAGTGCAGCCAAAATATATATAACACAACTTGAGATTCTATAAAAATGATTCCTAAGAATAATCCTCCAGAAAGGTTGTGACTGTCCAAGTGACACTCTGTATCATCAGAGTGGCATATTTGATCCTAGACAATTCTACTTTGCTAGTATAGGAATTAGTTTATTCTATAATAAAACAAAATTACAAGTATTGACACATGATTATACTACTCGGAATAAAAACAAATTTGTTCTTTCTTACATGAAAAAAACAATCGGTCAGAAAAGTTATCTATTCTTAGAACATAATCAAGATCAATAATTGAAGGCAAATTTCCTGATTGTCTTAAAGAAGCAATTATAATACCTGTCTATAAAAAAGAAAATAAATTAGATGTAACTACAGACCTATATCTATAATCTCTAGTGTAGGAAAGATTTTTGAAAAAATTGTAAAAAACAAAATTACCTCATTTCTTAATAAATATAACGTCCTCTCAAACAATGGATTCAAGGAGAACACCTCAACTTCAGATGCCATTGCATGATTGACAAAATCAATAAACCACTCCATAGATCAGAAAAAGCCTTCACTATGTATCTTTGTTGATCTTGCAAAGGCATTTGATACAGTTGATCATACGAAATTAATGGATGCGTTGGAAAATGTTGAGTTTCGAGGTGTTGCTTACAATCTAATAAAAAGCTATCTAGAAAATAGAAAACAAATAGTCTATATTAATGGTACTTTTAGTGATTGTCAAGTCATAAATTGTGGTGTCCCTCAAGGAACAGTTCTTGGACCCCTATTATTTAATCTGTATTTAAATGATCTTTTTGAACAAGAAATAAATGGTGAAATCATCAGCTTCGCAGATGATACAGCGTTATTTTACCAAGACAAAACTTGGAAATCACTAAAGGCTATTGCCGAGAGACATTTTCAAAAGATTATAAATTTTTTTAACTATAAATCACTGACAACAACCAACAACAAAAAATAACTATAAAATCAACTCATAACATTAAATACCTTGGAATATATATACATAATCACTTAAAATGGGATGTACAAATCAACTCTGTTATTAAAAAATTAAGACAAATTTAAATATTTATCCAACCTTTTGCATATTAACCACTCAAAGATTATTTACTATGCGTTAGTAGAGTCTCATCTATACTACGGATTAATTTCTTGGGGATCAGCAGGAATTGTCCTACTAGAGAACCTTCAAAAAATTCAAAAGGCTATAATAAAATCTATATATAAAAAACCCCGCACTTACCCCTCTGATGTCCTTTATGCTGAAACTAAGATATTCAACATGTACCAATTGTATGCCAAAACTTTACTCTTACATTTGCACAAACACAAAAAGATCGCCAGCTTTATTTCTCATTCATATAACACCAGATATGGAATTGAATCTGTTGCTGTACCTAAAGCAGAAAAAACTATTGGACAGAGATGCTTTACATTTTTAGGCCCAAAACTCTACAAAGAATTAGATTCAGAATTAAAGTCTATAAATTCTATCGGGTTATTTAAAGGAAAAATTAAACAGTGGTTGCTAGTAATCGAACTGCAACGATTTAAACAATTTAGACATTTCTTGTTACAGTCTAAAGCACAAATAAAGAATTATGAAAAAATAATTATAATTATCCATTTAATTAAGGTTCTAAATTTCTCAATCATACATTTTTATTTTTAAATACCACTCGTCCTCTTTTTATAGATTTTATAGATAAAAGTTGGAGGACTCGTGGTATTACCTTTGATTAAATTACAAACAGTCATTAAGTTTGTTCTAAGATCATTTCATTATTATACAATATAAAAATTGTTTAAGAAAAAATATTCCTTCACACTATCTCCTGTTGGTACTATGGTCCAAACGGCGCTTGATTGGTGCCGCGCACAAAAACAGTACCTTGATGAGATAAGGAACCGCGAGCTAGATCCGCGGTACTCAACTCACGCGATCTTGGTTTAGTTTAATCTCAAGTTTTACCGCGTTCGGTCACGAGTTACGGCCCCGACTCCTATCTGATACAACAACGTGTTTTTGACAAGAGTGCGTGGTTATTTGTGACCGGTGATTTTAACGCTCAGTTTGAAGATGTGATTGAGGGGTTGGTCGGATGTTGAATGTGCTGTTAGTCGATTGCAATTTTTTTTATTAGTTTGACCTATATTTAACTGCATTTTATTAGTTTTAAAGTTAATTAAAGTATGTGAGATAATCAAATGGTTTTTTAATCTCTTAAATAGAGTCGTACAACTTTGAAAAGGTTTATAATCATTTTTTCATTTAATTTTACATCGATTTTGCTACAAAATTAATTGATAAACGCACATTTATAAGTAAATTGAAGATAGCGCAAAATATATCATAACGGAAATGACACAGTTTCATCAAATAGAAATAATAGAATAATCAACTGAAAGGTTTGTTAAAAAAAATTGAAATCGACTTCTAGCCCATTTCTAGTTTTAAATATGGATATTAAAAACCCTTCAACAATAGTATCATGAAGAAAAGAGTGGTGGTGACAGTGATTATTTTGTTATTTTTTTCTGTTCACGGTTTTAAAACAAATGATATCCAAACAGAACAGCTTCAAAATTTTGAGGTAAATCCGACTAAATCGGATAAGCTCTTGCTGAAATTACACAAAAGGCACAAACATAGAAGAAAACTCGAAAAAAGATTAGCCAGATGCAGACGCTACGTCCAGTATCGTAGAATACCATCCTATCAACCTAGTTATCACAATTATCAACCAGGTTATCAAAACGGGTATCAAATAGATCCAAATGTGATACCTTCTCAATATCTCCTACCGCAGTACTACGTACCAAGACGTTGTGGTGATTATTGCAATCCTTGTCATTCGTCAAGCTGCAGAAGGAGATGTCCAAATGAAGACGTATTTTATCCAAGTGTAGATCCTATGTGGCCTACGTATAAGCCGAAGCCTTGGAACCCTTATACTACCACAACCACACCTAGAACATCAACAAGGACCACAACTAAAATTATTACAAAAGGAACACCGAGAATACCAACAAGGACAACAACGAGGACATCTAAACCAAAACCTGGTACGACAAAAACTACTTCTCTTTGGACTAACATTTATCCCCCCGCTAAAATTATTATCAAGAATCGTAAGTTCAAACCATAATTATTCAATAATACTACAGTGAATGAAGGTAAAAATCAACTATTACCTCCGATTTCGGTGAACCTCCATCGATTTGCATGAAAATTTGGGATTGAGTATATTTTACCCTCAACTTCAAAAATGACATATGCTCGACTTGCGCTTTTTGCATTTTGGGGGTGAAATCCACCCCTTTTGTTAAAAATGGTACCTAACAAATGCAGATTTAAGCATTCTGGCGTAAGTAATCTCCGTTAATTAAATAAAATAAATATTTTTCAACATTTATCTGCATGATTTATGATTTTAATTAATTTTTGAACCCTTTTAGCAACCACACCTTAAATCGAAAATCATTTTTTATATTTCTGAAATATGAAATCGCATATTACCATTACACAAACAGTTTGTTTAATGTTTATGATATAATTTTTGGTTGACTGTGAAATTTCAACCCTTAAAACCACCCCCTTAAAGCAGAATCATTGAAAAAATTGGTTTCAAAAAACTTTAATCATTTAAATCTCATTTACTGAGTATTAAAATCTTTATTTATTGCGAAATTTTCCACCCTTAAAAACTACCCCTTATCATAAAAATAATCGAAAATTTGTGATGTACAGAATTCCTCTCACTTTTTCTATCTTCAAAATATACATACATACATACACCCACACTTGTATATTTTATGAGCATGTACCTATCGACACGTCTACTTCTTACTATCTATCTTTTTTCCTATATATACATACAAAATCTCTGCTCCAAAAATTTTTCCAAACAAATGTTATTGGTTTTTTTACAATAACTCCGTTAATTTTTATGATATCAGGTTCATCCAAAAACTATTTGAAAGGTAATTTCAAGGGCATTAAATTTAATCATTTAAATCCATTATTTTTTAAAAGTTAAAATGTTAAAGGGCCTCGGTTACATGGTTCTCGCAGTAAAATTTAGGCTTAAACGTTTCTATCTCGGTTATTTTTTATCCTACAAAAATAAAAAAAGTCAAATCTATGTTAAAAAAAACTCAAATTTCGTTCTCTATCATTTTTTACGTATATCGAGTATTTTTGGAGTTATTGTCAAAAGAAAATGAAATTTACGAAAATTTGAAAAATTCTGATTTTTTAAATCATATTTTTTTCAAAAATATTCATTCTAAACCGGTCAGAATTTTTGAGGTCATTACTTATGCTAAAATAAAGAAAGTCTTATAGGGATTAGGTACTATAAATTTTAATTTTTGTGGAAATGGCGTATGTATTATTTTTCACTTTTTCCTAAAAAATTCGAAAGGGTCCTCTTATTTTTATCATAACTTGCTTAATTTTGATGCTATTAACTTCTTCTAGAGCTCATTTGTTAGGTATTTCTGAATACTTTGAAAAGTGTTCAGTAAGTATATTTTATAAAATGCATCGTTTTCCCGTTATTCAAGCTTGAATACTTAGATTTGAGTACTCGCCGAAAAAAAATATACATTCAATTATCTATAACTCACTTTGAATTAATATTAAAAGGTTTTTTAAGTAAGGAAATTATTCGATTTTTTATTAGCTTCAATTTTGGCAATGGCAACTTTTTTGTAAAAACTTATAGTTTTTTGAGTTATTTATGAAAACCCGCTTTAAAACATGCATTTTTTTCACGAAAAATAAAAGTTTTTGATCTTTAATAACTCAAAAAGTATTGATTTATTTTAATAACTTTATATAACAAATTTTGCTTAGAATTGGTACCTCTATCGATTCCTGGGGTTATTTTTAATAAAATAATTTTCATTTCCGAGAAGGGGTGGCATGTAGAAGCGCAAGTTGGCACCATGTCCCTTTTGTTTCTTAAGGTATCCTCTAACTACTCACCAATTTTCATGAAAATTGATGGAGGCTCAACGAAATCGGAGGTGAAAACCTTCAGTGACTGTACTATAAGACGCACATATTGTATCAAATAAGAAAGTTCATAAACAAAATCAAAACTTAAATATAAAAATTCAAAAAAAAAACAAGCTATATATGGAATAAAATGTTTCTGGTTCCATCCTTTGAGGTGTAATTTCTTTAACCAGCGTTGCCAGATCTACTGATTTCTCAGTATATTGAATAATAATTTCGATATGCGAGGCTCTTAAATCCAGTACAATATAAAAAATTGAAATATAAATCAGTATTAACTAAAAAAAATGATCTCTATGCTCGCTATGTAGAGAAATTATCCCCAACAGGTAACTGCTTTAAAGTATATAAATTACATTTGACTTTTGTCATTATATCTCGGTATGTTATTGATTGTACTATTAGCGAATAGGTACTTATGAGGTACTCATGACCGTGTATATAAGGTAGTTATATCTGGGGCCTGAGTTATGAAAATAATTTGAAGCGAAGGTGGTGAAGGGTTGGATAAAGATTAAATAAGAGAAGTAACATCCTCAGAGAAGACCTGCATTTCTACTCAGTATGATAAAATTAACAAAAAAGGAGCTGAAGAAATAAAAATAGTGAAGTGCTATCTAAAAGTTTTATTTAAGTAAAAAAGTACAAAACTAAAATGTCACACATGTAATAAGATCGCTTTTATATGGCTAAATTCGAAAGACTCATTCCTGTTTTTGAAACTTTTTGATCTGTCACTCGAGTGACATGTCATAGCCATCCATTTTCTTGTATATTTCATTAATTTTCTATTTGTATAATAACCAACAATGGTTATAGTTATATGAATCGCTAACTCCAGAAAGGCATCATATCCCATGTTTTACGAAAATGGTTTTTTTTATTAAAATTGTAACAGTTCCTGGACTAGATCACTTTCTGCGGTAAACGTAATAATAAAGGCAATGCCATAGTTAAACTATTGTCTCGACGTGTTTCCTTTCTGCAGTAAAAAATGCGTATTGCTCCTAATTACAATTTTAATAAAATAAACCATTTTCGTAAAACATTGGTTATGATAACTTTCTGCAGTTAGCGATTCATATGAGGATGAGACCTTGGTTATGGAACTTTCTAAAAATGTCTAGAAGTGATCTGATGAGGCCTTTATACAGTTAGGGTAAAGCGTAAGGGTTCATCACACCTTGCTTTCAGCTGGAAGTTTGTCAATACGCAACTGAGTAAATGAGTTTTGAAATAGATAATTTCACTGAATTGAATAAGCAAGAAGGGGACAAGAAATAATTTTCAGACTCTAATATTTCTATTAAGTTCAATATTTTTAAAAGATCTATGCCTCTAGCTGTCCTCGTTTCCCCCTTTTGGCACTTCCTTGTCCTTGCAGCGCTTTCCGATTGTCCGTGAGAAATATCTTTTGATATAAAAGAGCGTACTCCGAGCAATATACAAGGCATTTTAGATGAACATGCTCCATATATCATGAATAGTTTACATCTAGTAAAAGACCAAGTGGATGCCGACTCTATGTCTGCGTTACATATGCATTTAATATTTCCTAATGGGTGGAAGTGAACATGGTATTAAATAGTCGGTAGATATGCTACAAGATGGACAACAAAAAAACTTAATTACGGGAAATACTATCGGGGTTTTAGATTAGGGCTTTATTTATAGATGAAGATACACAGCCAGAGACGTGTGTGTAGAAAATACATTTACGGAAGGGATTTATATTCTAAGTAATTTGAACTTGTACAAAATACTTATTTGTTGTTTATTTTTATGTATGAGAAGGTAATAAAAACTCAGATAGGTCTAGGGATTCTACAGAATCCGAGGGAGAAGAAAAAATAAAGATGTAAGTGAAAATTTAATGTAATGTTTCGGCGCTATTTGTGTTAGTGATAAAATTCTACTGTTTCTATTTTATTTTATATCAAAATGTAGTAAAAATTCTTCACTTGTATCAATAATATATTTTCTGAAGTAACGACAAAGTATGCTGAAAATAAATAAAGAATTTCTCTGAAACGTCTTAATGCAGAAATGGAAATCAGTTTACACGATTTCGAACGAAGTATCTGTAATTATTTCCCCACGTAAATTCAAAGCAATTACAGATGGATACCGAGTCCGTCTTTTCTGTATGCTGAAATTCTAACAAACATAAAAACAACTATCCAAAAGGACCAAAAAGATGCAAGAACTTCCCGAATTGGCGAACAAACTATTAATTTAAAAATTTTTCAGAATATAAAATTTTGAAAATAGAATTCTACCCTCTCAGTTACTTTAACATTCATTTAAGTTTTCATTATTCTGCGAGATTGTAAGAGATTTTCACTAAAATACAAGTGGCACATAAACAACTTTATACTATACTTTCTTGCAACTTTAAGTGGTAGTTCAGCGACACGTATAGAACGTTATGGCTAGTTTCAGGCCTGTATACACATATTTGGAAGATAACTACGTATATATGATGTTGCGGGTTTCTAATTATTATGGAAACCTTGTGTTGTGTCTTTATGGATCATAACTGGTAGTAGCAAATAAGATTATTCTGTTTATATGCTTTGATTTATTAAATTTTAACTGAAAAACTATTAAAATTTATTCATAAATGGTAGTTAATAAATTTTAGATAATTTAAATATTATTAATCGATTTTTTTTATGAAAAATTATCCATTTGTATGAATATTTTTTTTTTTTTGCATTTTACCACAGGATCTTATCCTTGCTGCAACTGAAAATATCTCTGCTCTTTTTCAGGAATAATCAATTAGCATTTAATTTGACTTTTTCTTAACTAATCAGAGATTATGAATAAAAAACCAAAAAAACGCATTACTTTTTCATTTAATAGTTTTTACAAAAAGCAATCTATTTCATATTATACCCTCCAATTTTAATGATGTTTCTCTGCCATTTTTTTTCTACCTTAGGAGAAAATTAATACGTTTCTAATTAGTGCACTTAATTACCACTGGCTGAGTATACAATTAACACAATTATTACGTTTTTAATTAGGGCACTTAATTTCCACTGCCTGAGTATACAAATAACAAAATTATTACGTTTCTAATTAGGGTACTTAATTACCACTGGCTGAGTACAATATTTTCGTTTCTAATTAGGGAAATTAATTACCACTGGCTGAATATATAATTAATTATGTATTAAATTAGCATACAATTAATAAAATATTTTAGTTTCTAATTAGGGCACTTAATTACCGCTGGCTGAATATACAATTAACACAATTATTAGGTTTCTAATTAGGACACTTAATTACCACTACTCAGTATACAAATAACATAATTATTACGTTTTTTTAATTAGGGCACTTAATTACTAATGGCTGAGTATACAATTAACACAATTATTAGGTTTCTAATTAGGGCACTTAATTACCACTGGCTGAGTATATAATTAACAAAATTATTATGTTACTAATTGGGGCATTTAATTACCATGAAATTTTCCAATTATTGAAATTCTTTAAAAAAAATCCTATTAATTATTTTATGTTTAACTCTATCGTAGTAATCAAAGAATATGGTTCTGTTTAGTTGGTAGTAAAACCGTGTAATTGTCTTCAAAAGTTCTGCCCACTTTGATCTACTTACTTAAGACTCTTGCTAGAGGAGGGATGTCAGGACATATTTGGGTACCATAACGAAGGGTATTCTGTGACAAAGATAAACGTGGAGGGGATTCTAAAGCCTAACTGACAAAGCCGAAAGGAAGAAACCGGTTTTAGGATGTCGAATCAAGAAAATTGAGTTCATATCTCCTCTATATTACTTAATATTCGTATATATTATTCCACATCAAAGGTAAAATTTTTTATAAAAAGATTACGTTGGCAATATCCATGACTATTTGTTCTCGTTTAGATAGTTTTCTATTTCCGTATTGTGTTCGCATTTAAAACTTCCTCTATTTACTTTAAACATAGAAAGTCCAGAAACAGTCCAAAATAAAGAACCAAGAGTTAAGCCGTGTACCTAAATTTGTAATTTAAATGATCTCACTTCTTGTGCGTCTATTTTTACGTTTAGACCAGGACTGTGTACATTATTTTAAAGCACAATTTACGCATTACACGGAAATTAATGGACTCCCGACGAGACGTTTCTATCTGATTAATAGTGTTTCTTTTTAGTGTACTGAAAGTAATTTAAATTAAAAAAAATTCCCTTGGAAATTCAGGGATACAAATCCAACTGGCATCTCACAATACTTGCTCATTATTTTCCTGTGTTCGGTAAAATATCTTGCAACTATTTTAATAAAGAATCTTCTGACATTTTATTTGCTTGCTATTTTTGTGACGGAAATTGTAGAGCTGCTAAAAGAGAAAATGAAAGACGGTTTCCTGGGCAAAAACATCACGAAACGTTTGCTAAAGTATTTAATTATCTTACTTTCAAAAGCAAAATTCAGTAAAGCAGAATTTGCTTCTACTACTGTTTGGCGAAGATAGACCAATGTTATAGAGGTTGAAGGCTGGAGATGAAGTTTCCAGAAGTAATTTTAGAAGGTATAACATCCGAAATAGCAGAATTTTGAATATGTCATTGTTTAGTAATTATTGTAGTGTTGCGAATTGAATTGAATTCATATTGAATAATTTGTTGCTAATGCAAACCTGCATAAAGAAAATACCTTTGCCAAATATGCAAATTTCTACTGGGTTGTTCGTCAAATATGAGTCAAAAAAGAAATGGTCAAAGTTGACAAACGACCTGTTATGAATGGGGTTAGATCTATTAAATGTAGGAATTTAGGATTCACCTAAACGTATGTACACTTTGCCATGAAACACCCTGCACCCTGTATATTTCAAAGGACCCCGCACCATTCTTATGGAATCGGGAGCACCGTCAAATTGTCTGAATTTTTGATATGTGATAGTACTTGATGTCCTGATCAATAGTGTCCATGGGCCCATTTCGATATACAGTGCGTGAAAGTTCAAGATACTGAAATTTTAAAATGTGTACCAAAAAGTCCCTGCAAAATATTTTTAAAAGTTTCTGGCTGATATATGTAGTCAAAATACATACTTAATAAATAAAATCAAAAAAAAATTCATTACAGCGCGATTCATGTTTCCACAGGCCTTTTTATTCAAAGTATGTATTTTTAACATGCAGAAATAGCCTGAAATATCGATAAAAAAGTCACCGTCAAAGTTTATGAATATTGGATTTAATGTTGATCTTGACGTCCTCGTTCAAAATTGTAATAGGTTAAATTGGATCCTATGGCTTGTTTTCGAGAAATTAAACGATTAAACTGTAAAAATATCAATTTTTGCCAATAGCAACTTTTAGAAATAAAAAATAAACGAAGTATTGTAAACTAAATATTTTTACACACTGTATGAGATTATATTGCACCGTTATAATTAATTGGAGGCAGGCTAAAAATTCATACTTACAGGGCGATCTCACTTGAGCTTGTAAGATGACAAAATCAACAAATCTAAAACAGCTGCCAAACAATTAAAAGGTTTATTGTTCCAATAAATAAAAAAATAGGATATTTGAGTTTTTTTTTATCGAACCCATAATTCATATTTTAAGCTCGTTTCTACAACACCAATGCGTTAAAGCCCTAGCGTTTTGGTTTACTTGTTATCCTTTTTTAGGAATATTTCACTGATATTTTTGGAGAATCATATGCAATTGTGGAAAATCGATTATTTCATCGAGCTTTGAAATACCTCCTATTACACCACCCTATACATTTATTTAATAGAGTTTCTTAATTTTTACGAGAGATTCTTCACATAAAAATTATATTTTTCCTATGTAGTTTATTAAATCCAATAAATAATTGAATAATCTGAAAAAAAATACAGTGTAAATAATTAAACAATCCACTATGTAGTTTAAAGCTTTATTAGGATATTAAAGACCATTATTTAATTTTTTTTAATTATCAAAGTATCAAAAAAAATATACTGAGCAACCCTGTATATATACAGGGTGATTGATTATTGTGACAAAGCTCAGTAGATCTTTTATAATAAAAGATACGGAAAAATGTTATTTACAAAAATTGTAGGCAGCTTTAAGCTTTACATTTTAAAATTAGTTACAATGTTACAGGGTGTTTCATATTGCCCTGCCAGATCAAAGTTTTTAATGGAACGCCCTATGTATTTTAACATTTTTAAAATCTCCCCAATGAGCTGATTTCAACGATATATCACACTTACTATCTAAGGTAAATAGTAAAGGATCTACAGCTACTCAAAAATCACATTTTTGTAAATTCTGGTGGTTGATGTAGCTGTAAGATTAACTTATTAAAAATTAGATAAAAGTAACAATTAATTATTAATTATTTGGCAGCTGTTTTAGATTTGTTGATTTTGTCATCTTACAAGCTTAAGTGAGATCACCCTGTAAGTATGAATTTTTAGCCGGCCTCCAATTAATATAACGGTGCAATATAATTTAATGCAGTGTGTAAAAATATTTAGTTCACAATATTTCGTTTATTTTTATTACTAAAAGTTGGTAAAAATTGATATTTTTATAGTTTAATCGTTTAATTTCTCGAAAACAACCCATAGGATCCAATTTAACCAATTACAATTTTGAACGATGTCAAAATCTACATTATATCCAATATTCATAGACTTTGACGGTGACTTTTGTTTATCGATATTTCAGGCTATTTCTGCTTGTTAAAAATACATACTTTGAACAAAAAGGCCTGTGGAAACATGACTGCCCTGTAAGGAAATATATTTTTTCTACGACCACCATTCAAAGTACGCTTTTCTGCACAAATTTTCATTTGCAAAGTAGGCAATTGCTCACATTGCAAGGACAGAATGACATATGTGTGCGGAAAAGTGACAGAACTGTACGCAAAGTAGTTACTTTGCGCACAGTTATGTCAAAATAAGTGCATAAACATATTAAATAACAGAGTCGGTGGCACCTAATTTCTGATTGATTTGTGTTCTATAAATTGACAGTTCGTTGTCGAATGACATTTGGATCCAATATTTTAAATTTAAATTTTTAGAATTTTACTGTTGCTATCTTTTCGTAAGTATATTTTGATATATTTAGTATTTTATTACTTACCTAATTATTTCTAGACATATTATCTGGTTTATAAACAAATATATACCGTAGGAAATGAACCAACATACATCATCCGGCTCTGATGATTCTGATGTGGAGAATACGCCACCGAAAATTGAAGAAATAGCTAGAATGGCCACAGAAAATTTATTACCAGATATTTCAAGGGGAAAGTACGAAAAACAGTACTCCAAATTTATGAGTTGGAAGGAGACAAACAAAATTAAGTCATTTTCAGAAAATGTATTATTTTTTTTTCATTTTTTTTTATTTATTTTTTTTTGACAATTTTTCATGTATGCATAAAGAAAATTGTATATTAAAAACGTATATAAATTATGTTACGTTATATATATTGTAGTTATCACATTCTAAAATTAAAGTAAATAAACATTCATATTTTGTTGTCTTTAAAAAGTGTGGTCGTAGAAAAAGTATTGTGTACAACATGTACGCAAAGCACTTTTCCCACTCGCTTGATTTGCGCTCGTGGGAAAAGTATAGCTTTGCGCACTTGTACAAACTACTATTGATTTTATTTATTACATATGTATTTTGACTACATATATCCGCCAGAAACTTTTAAAAATATTTTGCAGGGACTTTTTGGTACACATTTTAAAATTCTGGGATCTTGAACTTTAACGCACTGTATATCGAAATTTAGAAATTTAGCCATAGGATAGGATTGGGTCCATGGACACTATTGATCAGGACATCAAGTACTATCACATATCAAAAATTCAGACAATTTGACGGTGATTCCGTTTCCATAAGAATGGTGCGGGGTCCTTTTTACGCCATATATTAAAAAAATATTTATAAAAAAAAATAATATTAAAAAACAACATTTTTGGGACTTTAAGAAGTGATTAATAAAATTCAAATTTACAGGGTGAAATTGAATTTTTTTCTCGAAAGTTTTCCACAACTACCAACTTTTACCGGACTCTGTATAAATTCGAACAATATACAGTACAATTAGGCCTCATTAGTATTAAATTTCTTTTAAGGTTTTTCGATCTATGAGATATCTAAAGAATTTTAATTTGAACGCGATAAACAAAAATAAGATTGTATCTCAGACGGAACAGTTCACATTAACAATGATATATTAGAAGTCTGTTTGAGATCGTTAAGTAATACGCTTGTAAACTACCTTCACCTTCCTAATGACAACTTAATTCTATTAATAGAAAATGGAGGAGCACTGTGGTCTTAAGACGCAATTACCGGTCGAAATTTACTTTCAGAAATACAAACGCACAGTAATGGATGAATTTTCTACATGCAGATTCTTCTTTGGGTGGAATATCATCCAAAAATCAAACTGTTTTTCTTTGCATATTTCTAGATGCTAGAAAAAAGTCGTTGCTATACGTATTTTCCCATTTTCTTCTTTGGGGCAGTGTAAATTAATAGCAGCTTTTGATCCTTATATCGCACACCTCATATAAAAAATCTGGTAGTCTTAAGTTTGGAGAACTTGTAGCCCATTCTTGTAGCCCTCTCCTACAAATCAAATATTTCATATACAATCCTCGTATAAGTAATTTGACGTAAATTCTATAATAACTGTAGGACCAAGCAAGTCTAATCTAATTTCATAGAATATGAAAGTAACTCAATATGCCCTCTTTAGCCAAGAAAACGAAACGTGATGTTGGTGCTGATTTGCAAATACGAAATATTAGCCATAAAACGTTATTCAGCAGCAAAAAACCATAAATTGTTGCAAGGTTGAGATGAAATATTAAGTTACAGAGTTTGAGTCAGACATAAATTTTTAAAATTGTTCAAACAAATCGCTGCAAAAACACAGATTTGTAAACTAGATAAAAATTATCCAAGCTCAAAAGTGGGTAATGTTTAGAAATTAAAATTTCTTTGAAAATAATAATATTCAACCAGAATTTCAAGGATTCCAAACATAGTGGAGTCGATCTGGCTTTCGAAAACAGACTGATGAAATCGAGTAATTTTTTTTGCCAATCCTCTATCTAAAGAACTTGAAAACGGGTTTTCCGACAAATCTCAGCCGGGTTTGATCCCACAAAAAAATATTCTTACCAACATTGAAGAGCTTGACAAAACACGTAATCTCGTTCCAACCTGAACCCGATAACTCAATTAGTTCGCGAATTATCGCGATTTAAAATTGCAAAAATGAAAAAATCTAATTAATTATTTCTCGAGAGGCAGTGGAGATAGGGCCGTAATTTTTTGTAAATAAAAGGGTAATAACGAGTACTCTTAAGTGCCGGAGGGTGGGGGTGGTGGGACAAGTAGGGGGGGGGGATATGGGAGGGAAACAAATATTATTGAAACGATTGTAACTTCTGTACTAATTGAGCTAGCGCAACTAGCCGGGGCTCAAATAGTTCACTTTTTCTTCCGCTAAAAAATTCTTCACAAATGCGCGCTTGTCGCGCAAAATAAAAAATGGATAATTTTTGACTCGCTATTTTACGCAGAAAGAAGGGGGTTGATGAAAAAAAAATGTTCACCTCTCGACAGCATTTTTTATCTTTCATTTGAGCCTCACAGGAACTCGATGCGATAATTAGGAATGGCGCTACGGGCCGGGAAAGTCTTTGCTATATAGCGGGAGAGTGGAGAAGAGTAGGGGGTTCTAACCGAGCTCAAAAGAAAGACGAAAAAATTTTCTAACCATTTTATTATTTTGCCATGTGAGTATCTTGCAGTATCTTTTCAAGTTCTTTAGATAGAGGATTTCCCCCTCCTCCAACACCGCCTTGGTCGAACATTTCATGCAGGAATGATGGGGGGGATCAGACTTCATTGATTGGGAAAAAAAAATTCTTGATTTCATCAGTTTGTTTTCGAGCCGTTTTTTATGCCAGATCTACTCCATTAACAGGATGTGGTTGCACGGATAATTGCCTCTAATTCTTCGCAAATAAATTCACTTTTACCTACCAAAATTCATTAAAAATATTATTTTTGACTCTCCCAATTAAATTTTTAACAACAAAAAATATTAAATAATTTGCTAAAAAACTTCCACCGTTTTGAAATCTAACCAACAATCGATTACTAAACCTTCTCAATATAAAATAGACTGTAAAAACATGCTGCTTACATAGTTGTTACTAAAACAGATCATTAGATGATATTTGATAAGCCAGAATGAATTAAGCGTTTTTCTATCACCGAGTAATTAAACATTATATTCTTTTTTGTACTGAAATCCACCCAAGCGTAATCTATATCTTCTCATAATTATTTTAATAAGCAAATACATACAGTAATCTTTTTTATAATGACGAAATATTAGAAATCTATTTCCTTTATAGACGAAGGACAACCCCCTTTTAATCGTACCTTCAAATAAAAGCAACACAATGTGTTTTCTTTAAAGACCTTTTGATGTTAAACGTAATTATAACAATATTGTGTAAATTGTTTTCCTATACGTAACATGTAAACGTTATTTTAATCTCTCATATTGAGGCTTAATCTTCCATGTAATACTCATAACATGCACGATCTATTATATGAAATATGTTGCAATACGGAATGGATTTGTAATTACGAGGGTCGCTTAATAAGTATCCGCGTTTGAAGGCAGGTGGCGTTGCTGAGAGAAGTTGACATTACTCTCGTGTACTACAAAGTGTCAAACGTCACTCTAGTGAATTTATAGGTTACTTTTTATTTTTATTTTTTACTTTTGATACACCACCTAACAGTTGTAACAATCATTTAATGGGTGGGAAAAGACAACATAACAAAAATGTTAATAATAAAAAGCACAATATATATAATATACAAATACTGCGTTAACATTGGACAGCTTGGTAGTGTACGGAACATCTACTATGCAATTGCACAATTTTCTAAAATTATGTAATACTTATATAATAAACGTTTGTAATACAGTACCTAGAGAATTACACTTTTAATTCGGTATTTATTACAAGCAGATATATCCAAGCTGTCCTGGATGTTATGATTGCTTGGTATAATGGGGATGAATTTAAAATATTTGTTCTTGCAGCTGGCAAATAGAAACTAAAATAAACTCTAGACCCGCGCGTAGTATTTTAAAATGAACATAATTTAACAAATAAATGCTATCTATTTGACCATTAAGAATTTTCCATAGTAATGAAATTTGCTGATTAGTTCGACGTTTTTCTAGATCAGGAAGTTTAAATCGTGTTAATAGTAGATCATGAGGGCAGCCACTTGGAGGGTAAATACCATCATAAAAAAAGCCGATTTCGTACATTTCCTTTGAACTTTTCCAATTAGGTCAATATAGAATTTCTGCCTAGGACACCATACCTCCGATGCAAATTCGAGTTTCGATCGGACAAAGCTGTTAAATAAGATTTTTAATGTAGAGATATCGGATAATTCTTTGCAGCTTCTTATGACAAACCCTAAACTTTTATTAGCAGATGACACCATTGATTCGATATGTTTAATAAAATTTAGCTCGGGATCAAAGTATATTCCAAGATCTCTCGCAAACTTCGGACTGTTAAGAATAATATTATGCAATTCATAATTAAAAGTAAGAGCAGTATGTCGCCTGGTAAAAGACATAACAGAACATTATTTGTCTGGATTTAACGGAAGTGAGTTATTTTGACAACAATTTGCTATATCATTTAGACAGTTTTGGAGAAGTAAAGAGTCATTTCAACTAATAGTTTCAGGTCATCTGCGTACATTAAAACTTTTATATGTTTGATGTTAATATCATTTAGGAAAATAGTAAATAGAAGCGGTCCCAAAATTGATCCCTGCGGAACTCCTGATGCCTGCTGGAATTTATCTGATCTAAAACCGCGACACTGGACATACTGATGTCTGTCCTTCTTCAAATACGAAGACATTAGCAGATGTAGCTGTGGAATTACACCTATAGAAGACAGCTTCTGCAGTAAAATGTTCAATTCTGTCAAAGACCTTAGAGAAGTCAGTATATATTACATCTACTTGACCTCTTCTGTCTAAGGCCTACGATATGAACTGTATAGAGCAAATAAGATTTGTGCGGGTAGACCTACCTGCCATGAATCCGCGTTGATCAGAGGATATAGATCGTTTGATATGATTTGACAAATGATCATGCAGAACGATCTCGAATATCTTAGCGTAGTTACATATGATACTAATGGGTTTATAATTCTGAACATCATTTTTGTTGCCTTTTTTATGAATAGGAGTTACGCGAGATATTCTCCAGTCACTAGGGAGAGTACAATATTTTAAGATTATATTAAAAATTATTTGTAAAGGAGTAGCAAGAATGTATGCACAGTTTTTAACAAGAAATGAAGGAAGTAAGTCAGGCCATTGTCATGTTAGATTTCAATTTTTTAATAGCTTTGATAATTTCATTGTGTGATATTGATGTTATATATAGCATTGGCAAATTTGACGTTAATTCAGTTACGTAATTGGTGGTTGCTGTCTGAGAAAAATTGTTGCAAAAATGATCTGCAAAAGTCTGGACAATTGATTGTGGAGATTCAATAAATTAGCCATTATACTCAACTATAGGGTCGACACTTCCCAGAATTTCAGTTTTCGTGGCAGATATGCAGATTGTATTTTTTGGATGAAGCACAAATTTAGATTTTGAAGCAATATCAGCAAAAGTCGGTTCATTAGAGTTGGAAATTTTCTCAGATATTAAATCTTTTAGGTTGGCTTCAATTGACTGGAAAGGTAATTCTAACTTTTGAGTAATCTCTTTGAGAAAGTTTTCAAAGATTGTAGACGTAACAACATCAGCTATCATCGTATTAATATTTTTATTGATAGCATCAACTTTATCTTTAAATTGCTCATTTATAGTTTTATCGACTATAGCAATTTTGTTTTTACAAGTGTTACAAATAAAATACAGATTTCTAGATTTGTGTAGCAATTTAAACTCAACATCATCCTGATTGATGAAACCAATGGCCACATGGGCCTTCACTACCAACCAGGTTTTCATCCCTCTTCTTTAGTCTACAGTTGGCACAATATTCCGGCATATTGCATTGGGTTTAAAAATCACAACTTATGTCTGTGCAGTTTCACGTAAAAAGTTGGTGATATTAGGTTTATTTTATCACTATTTAAACGGTAAAGTTCCAGTTATTGCACTTAATGAGTTCTGTGACATACCCCCAATTCCTTGCATGCATAAATGTTTCATACTACTCGTTCTCAGAAAATATTTCACACTGTAATTCAAATAACTTTGATTTTATAGGGATCTCTCAAAACAAAGTATCGAATCAACTACACTCTCTCTCAAAACAAAGTATCGAATCAACTACACTCGACAATAGTTTATATGTTGCAGACAGTTGAATCAGCCGTGTTTTTTGTATAAAAATAAATTTTATTTACCTAATATTCCTGTAGAGTCAGCCTGTTATCATAATAACACGTATGACATCCTAGAACTTGCTCTAATAGTATTTGAATTAAAAATAATCCATATATTCTCCCACTTTCATTGATCAGCAACAGTTTACTTTGGGTTAAAGGTCAAGAACCACCCTGTAAATAAAAAAAAATGCACGTGCGCTTTGTAGCCCAAGAAACCTTTTAATCCGTCGCTGAAAACCGCAATTCCACCTCCGTGTTTGTCCTATCATAAATCTTTAGAAGAGCCATCTCGTTATGTCCCTTCCTCTTCTCGTTTTACATGAACTTTTATCACATTTTTGCCGACGATTAACGGCGAAAAATGACTCTTTTGTTCTTACTATTGCTCGCGAACGTTCTGCGATCAATCAAAAACATATTGGTCTAAAGAATGGTCTTGTTTGTTTTAGCAATTTATAATGTTTTTACGAATATTTAACTAGCGTTTCTCCTCAAAATAAGTCACAAATATTATCCGACAAACTTTGGTGGCCTGAGCATTATTTTACGAAATAAAATCAATAGAACTAATATGTGGTAAACCTGGCGACTATTTGATAGTTTCACGAATGGGTTAATTAGAGAATGTCTTTTCTAACGGCAACCCAATCATGAAAAATCTCTTTGTTTCTCGAGACCACCTTTTTTTCTTTTTTTTTAAGACTTGGAAATTTTCGAAAGACTTCTGGGAAGATGTCCCGGGTGTGCAGGATTCTACAATACAAGAGCACCTTATCCTGTAGCCTATCTGCTAAAACCATCCCTTCTTCTCGCCTCCTGCATCACTCCGGCACTTGCTTGTGGGCTTTATTTTCAGGGTGCTGCTGGTTTTATCTCCCTTCTCTCTCGCGTTCTCGAGACCACCTACCGGATGATCAGTTCATATTTTGGCGCGAATAGAGGAAAACTAAATTCACATGAAGAAATTTTCACTCTGGAATATCGTTCTTTAATGAAACAATTATTAATAATTAAGATCAAGTGTCATGTTTTTGAGAAAACGGAGGAAACTTCTGAAGAAGAAATTTTGATCCTAGAACATCATTCTTAACTTTCTCCAAAAAGATCTGGTGAACATGGCGGCTATTTAATTGACCAACGAACGGTTTAACTCTAGTGTTACTTCTCAAATGGTACAGGTACAAAATCATCTCTAAAAATCTTGTAAAATCGTTGAGGGAGCCTAAAAAATTATTGCACTCTGGGTTAATGTCAGGGCCGGATCTAAGGGAGGGCAAACAGAACTGCAGTTTATCGATATTTGTACTATGTTGTGTTCATTCTCTTAATTTAGTTGGAAAGGCAGCTGCTAACTGTTGCTCAGCGGCTGTTCAATTCTTTAATTTTGTTCAGAATTTATATACATTTTTCACAGCAAGCACAGAAGAACACCGAATTCTAATTGAAAAATTATCAGAGAAAAAAAAACAGAAAGTTTTAGGTTGGTCTTGTCGAGCTGAAGCTACTAAAGCGATTGTCGACAGTTATTCCGAAATCTTTTGGAACGACATTTTGGAGCGATTTAACAAACAAAATGTTACTGGACCCAAAAATGATACTTGAATCTGCAATGCGTACATTGGAATCATTAAAATTATTTGTTGAATCCAAAAGAGACAAGTTTAATGAATACGAAAAATCAGCTAAAGGAAAATCAAATACTGACCAGCAGGTACTTACAATCACGCACCAGAATAAGAAATGTAAGTTTGAATCCGCTCGATTATATGAAAAAAGAGAAATTCAAAGTGTCATGTTTTATCCCAGTGATCGATCAGCTAAGTTTTCTCTTACTGAAAGATTGCGTGCGTATGATGCTGTGCGTTCGAGATTTGGATTTCTCAATCATTTAGAGGAGATGGACGCTGCAAGTTTGAATCCTGCAGCAGTTAAAGTTTACAAGGACGATTTAGAAACTAGTCTTGGTAATGAGTTAATTCAATTTGTATCATTGATAGATTTCTACAAAAATGACTATCAAAAAGACCAATCTAAGGAACTGTTCTATTATCAAATTCTTGAAAATCAAAATTTCAGAGCTACATTCTCAAACATTGAAATTACACTGAGAATGTACTTGGTTTTGATGGTGTCGAGTTGCACTGGAGAGCGCTCATTTTCCAAAATGAAAATTTTAAAAAATAGGCTGCGAACTCCGATAAGACAAAGCCGCCTATAGGTTAGTCAACTTAGTAAAGTTAAGGGAAAGTTTAGATACAGTCCTAATTCCATTTATTCTTTATGTTTTCGTTGTCGCTGAACACGAACTTGAGGTTTTCTGACAGATATTTTGGCCGGAACATAGTTTGTCATTTTTTTTAGTTTTTGGCCTAAATCTCGGTAAGTATGCATTTTTTCGAAAAGACTATTCTATACAAAATTAAAGGTGACAAAGTTTCGTAAACAACAATTTTTCCGGAGACCAATAGTTACGCCGCTAGAGTGCGTTGAAAAATGTGCAGAATTTCCAGCGGTCTTCTTTCTGTTGTTGATACTGAACATGATATCCTCCCGATATTTCTCTGTGAGTCTGGCCTTGACTGTCTTTGGTTTTGGCACATAGTCTCCTTTTATCGATTCAATCAGTTCTTCTAATGAGAACTGGCATTCATATTGCTGGTTTCGAGGTATGTATATACATACATAGGTGTATATATAGTATAAAAAAATTATTTTTCAACCTGTAAAACTGCTTATATATAGTCCAAATTATTGTAACATGGCGTATTTCCAATTGTTGGAAATTCTGCACATTTTTCAACGCACTCTGGCGGCGTAACTATTGGCCGTACAAAAAATTCTTGTTGATGAAACTTGTGGGAAATTTTGTCGCCTTCAATTTTGTATGGAATAGTATTTTCTAAAAAATGCATACTTACCGAGATTTAGGCCAAAAACTAAAAAAAAAAATGACAAAATTTTTTTTACTCGGAAGCTGTCCCACCGCCAGCTACACCTCAGTCTCTTGGGCTTTTTGTGCCTCAGCTTTTTAGCATTGAAAGTGATTTACTGCGGGAGCTGGATTTCACCGAAATCATCATTGATTTTTCTTCGAAAAAAACTTGGCCCTGGTTAATGTGTTAATTTTTTATGATGTTAAAATTAATACAGTTGTTACTCTTGAAAAAAAATATTATACATCATAAACACACAAAACGATTGGTAACGACGATTGCGTTCGTTTGCACCTAAAACTTTCCGTTGATATGCGATGTATTGAAACAAATGTCAATCTGAAATTCCGTATACAATACCTGCACAGCCATCAGATGAATAGACAAAATCATCAATCACCGCTGGAGTCATTTCAATTTGGACCTGTCAACACCTAGACAATAAAAAACACAAAACGTCCGTATAAAATCAATTCAAAACGAACACAACCTCAATTAATTGAATAATGAATATCTGTTTCTGTCTACAAGTTTTATAACTGAAAAAAAAAATTCTGAAAGAGTTTTTCAGGAGTGTCGCAGAGAGTCAAGTCATCGACAGGTGGAAATGTTTTACAGTGACGCCATTAGGTCTGGAAAATAAAATTTTCTTCTCCTCTTTATCGTTTTCTGAGTGAGAACCACCTCTTCCATTTTAGTAAATACAAATGTGGGGCAAATATATGTGTGATTTTTCTATAAAAATATAGTATTTAGAAAATTGAAAAGTTTCCGATATTTGCTTACCCTCAACAAACACCTTCAAAATATATTGAAGGGTTGCATCTTATTTGAACGTCAAATAACTAGCCCTCCTAGTGACTTGTCAACTTTCCTGGAAAGGACAGGATGGACGATGACCTAGGAGGACAATTCCTCGGGAGGATGTACAATTGGTCAAATGTGGTCTAAGTGCTGTGGGACTAACTCACCCTCCCCACTCTGCAGATACAGACATTGAAATACATCAGTCCAGATACATATCAAAACCTGACTGTGTATTATTAAAGGAATTTATTAGTTCTAGACAGCTTTCGGCCTCTTCGAAAAAATATTTAAGTTGCCAAGGCATCAAAAAAACTCAATGAAATTTCCACACAGTATTAATGAGAGAAAAACATCAGCATAGCGTTTATTTTCCGTTTGCATTTAATTTGAATAAAATGGGCCCTGAAATGGAACTGTCATATTAATATCAAGAAGTTACAAATTAATACTGTCTCCATATCTTTTTATACATTTAACGAAACTTATTGCTTTCGACCATCTGAGACGCAGGTAATCTAGTAGAGATCATTTTGTCTGAAGTTACGTTTAAATTACTCGATTTTTATTTAAAATCCATTATTTTCATATTTAACACTCCATTTCACGACGTCTAAAATAATAACAAGAGTGCACGACGGTGGTCTATTGGGACCAAAAATAAAAGCCATATTTTAATATTCTTTTAATTGGTATCTTTGAAACACAATATTTTTATTTGTGTTTATAGAGTATTTTCTTTCCCTGATGCAAAAATTTTGTTTGTTTATGCCTACTTAATATTAAATAAAAATATATAAAAAAAAAGTGATATATTTGACATAAAAATTTTGACAGCTTACAACACTTACAAAAAACAAAAGTAATATTTCTCGTTTATAAAAACTGATAAAATAATAATAAAACTACTAAAAAACACAAAGAATTTCGGGAAAAATACTCCTCAACTAAAATTTTTCGAGTTTTGTTCAAATTTTGAAAAAATGCCGAAACAGGTCAATTTTAACCTAGAGTGTGCTCAATTTTTATCGTAGTGTCAAACTTCTTTTTTTATCCCTCTAGCGCCCAGAACCACCCCTTAAAAAATCTTAAATGGCAAGTGGTGTTAAGTTACATCATTTTGAAGGTGCTTTCATTATCTAATCTATTTGAGAAAACTGCTTAGATTACACAGCCCCACAAAAAAAAAAATTGTCTGCGCCAAGGACTTCACTACTGTAACTAGGGGTTTTTGGGGTCGCTGAATCCGAATCCGAGGTATAAGGTCAGGGTCAAGGTCATTTGAAGGTCAAATTGAGGAAAACTTCTAGAAAAATCTGAAAAAATTCATACAAAGGTTTTCAGGGTCGATGAATCCGAATCCGAGGTCTGCTTGACCTCATCAGGTCAGGGTCAAGGTCATTTGAGGGTCAAATTGAGGAAACCCTCTGGGAAAAATCGGAAAAAATTAATACAAAAGTTTTCAGGGTCGCTGAATCCGAACCCGAGGTCAAACTGCCAAAAACTAACCCCAAACTGGGGGAATCGCGCATTCCGCGTTTTCCACCGGCAAAACATATCTTCCCCCTCGTTTTCGAGGATGCTCAACGCGATGGCGGCATCTAAAATTATTTTAGACTTGACCCCACCCCTCAAACGGCCAAATTTTTCGCGGGTTTTCATGCTTGCTCAAAAAAAATTCACCCTGTAGAGCAGGCATGTCAAACCCGCGGCCCGCCAATACTTAGATTGCGGTCCGCCGAGACGTTTGAAATTTTTTGTGATAAAATATATGAATTTATTATTTAAAAGTAAATTTTGTTTTTATTTGCATGCAGTTCAATTTAATGCATTAATTTTTTTGTACAGTAAAAACATGCGGCCCCCAACTTAGTACAAAATAGATCAGGTGGCCCTCGGTGTACAGATGTAACATCACCATTGTGCTCAGCATCCTCAAAAACGACAGACGACGCGGTTTTTCGTGATTACAAAAAAAAATTACACCCTGTAGAGGGTGAAGTCGAAAATAGTTTTAAATACCGCCGTCGTGTTCAGCATCCTCGAAAACGAGGGAAAATATCAATTTTGCCGGTGGAAGACGCGGAATCCACGATTCCCCCATTTTGGGGGTGGCTTTTGCCGTTTGAGGGGTGGGGTCAAGGGAGAGGTGATTTGGTTGCTGCTTAAAATATTTGTGTTTTTCGGGTTTTTTTCCGACTCACAGAATGCACTACAAAACTTACATAAACGAACGACGGTAGGTCTACCAGGACAATGTAATTTTTTACCGTCGTAGATCGGAGTGTTAAATCGAGTAAAAATAAAATTTAAATAGTCGTAAATACAAAAAAAGGGTTTGAAAAAGCGTCCCGAATGAATTACTGTACAATTTTAAAATTGTATCTCTAAAATACCGGAACGGAATCAGGAAACTATCGCCTCTTGCTTATATACCACTCGTGAACTTTATATGCACATCTGACCACATAATGTATCGCAAAGGCTTGTATTTAGTGAAATGTGGCATGATGTTACATTTAATGTTGAATTTCCGTGTGCTGGAAATATAATATAGTATAAACACGTGAAAATATAGACGCGTTAGTGCTGATGTGGTTGTACTTATTTTTTTTTTACATTAATATTTAATGGACTGTCTGTGAAAGTTTCGAGCAAGGACTTAATGTAATTTTCTGGTTAAAACGTTTTATATTTAATTTTCTCGACTAAGATAACAGTTCTTTAAATTATGTACTAAAATATAGGGTGTCCAATGTTCATCCTTCTATTTGTTTAACAACTTTTAAGTTGATGATCTACGGGGAAGTTTAAAAAATTCTCCAACCGTCAAATTCCACATATAGTACAGTAAATTAACGCCTGAAAAACTCCAAACCTGGGCACCAAGTCTGTCCGTCAAAAATTTTTTTAACCTTCGAAAATCTCAGCTAAGTACGTGGAATTTGTGGAATGGTGGGAAAATGGCGCTAGAGTTCCCAAAAATTCGTTTTTCGACGTTATCTGACCCTTATAAGACGAAATATGACACTTAGAGCATTTTTGTCTCTATGATTTTTTTCGCTACACTAATAGTTTTTCCAAAAATGGCGTTTCAAAAATTCGCAATTTTGAGAATCTGAAAATTCGCAAAATTATTGTGGTGAAAACGGAAAATTTGAATATCCTCCCAAAACTTGAATATCCTCCCGTTTTTGTCTGAAGATTAATAAATTTATTGTAAAAAAATCCAATTTGAGAAAGTTTGAAGGCAGAGTTTTTTCTCGTGCACTTAATAAAATAGTTGATATATATATATAATATCATTCTACGTTTGCTAGTATTGAAAGATGGAATAGTATACCAAAAGTGTAGCAATAATCGCCCGAAATATTCCGAAATATGTATTGTATACCGATGGGGTCAAATTGACTAGAGAAGGAATTTTCAATTTCAGAAACTTTGGATGGAGAAAATCCGCAGTAAATATTAGAAAAAACAGGCGGTTTTACGACGATCGAGTATATGTTCATGTGCCACAACAGGGAATTACAGTATCATCCCTTATAAAAAGTGAAACCAGTAATTGACTTTGTTTTATGGGAAGAAAGTCTATTGTTCAAACCTGATGTTGGAAAGAAAGCGTTTTGGTATCATCCGGTTTAAACTGGTTGACAGTGACACTATACAGATTTAAAATAACAATAAATAAAAGCGGTGACTGTTTTCAAAGTCCTCGTATCTTAAAGAAAGTTTTAAACAAAACCAAAAATATCACTTATCGATTAAACTTGTTTTCTGTATCGATTTGTTCGTTGAATGGAGATTGTTACGAGCTATCGATCATATTTTTTTTGAGGAGTTTATGTATGTACTATGTGTAAGGAACATTTATACCATTTGTGTCTAGAAATTGGGTCAATTATTTTTAGAAATGATGAATTAAACCGTTCGAAACTTTTATCTACTATTTACAATGATTACTCAATCCCCTTAGTCTTTATTAGTTTTCACTGGTAATCGTTATTACAGGCACTTAAAAAACCTTATCAATCGTAGTTCCATTTTTTGTTCTAAGAAAGTCACGATAAACGTTTGATGCGGTCTGAATATTTCTATTTGAAAATGTGTGGCAAATTTCAAATTTACTTTTAAAATATTTTCTTCAGTGCACTTTATATCCCCACCAATTTAAAACTACTCAATTTAGGAGAAGGACAACTTTAGATAGGATGTTTATACAAATTTAATTTGACCAATTTAAATCTATGTTATGTACAAGTTTAAAATGTATAGGAAGTCCCTAGAAGACACTGCAGAACTTCCATAGAAAGTGTGGTAGTTTGAGATTCTTTAGAATCTATAACTACTACTTAAGATCGTTTAGATTTTAAGGCGACGTAGTATATCCAAACCCTCAGATGGTTTTGGGAGTGCCTCGAGAATCTAAACGAACTAGGCAAGAACGACACTGTTACCCTTCTATGGGTTCCGGGACACACTGGAGTGGAGGGTAATGAAATAGCAGAAGTACTCGCAAAAAAAGGGGATGAAACACCATTTCTGGGACCTGAACCCTTCTGCGGAATATGCACCAGTACAATACTTGATGAACTTGGAAAAGAAGTAAATAACAAAAGATCCCAATACTGGATAGGACTACAAGGAATGAGGCAGGCCAAGACACTACTGGGAAATATCCTAACAGGGCACTGCCGGCTGAGAGGCCACCTAAAGAAACTCGGATTAGTAGACAAAGAAGAATGCAGATTCTTCGAGGAAGAGGAGGAAACCTCTATCCACATTCTCTCAGAATGCATTACCATGCAAAATCCAAGGGTACGATACCTCGGAGAATATCAAATGGAAGAGGAAGATCTACCTAACCTGAAGCCTACCGACATCCTGAACTTTTTGAAAGCAATGGGACTGGAGGAACTGCTCTAATCGTTGAGACATCCTTAACGATTGGGCAGCAGTAGGGGGCACAATATATCTTATAGGTCGCAGTGTATCGACACCCCCATCACAGATAGATAGATAGATATCCAAACCCTTGTAATAAATTCAGATTAGTTCCATAAAGGGAACTAATGCTGAAATGAAAGTATTTGTTGCTGCTGGTCTGTTTCTTCTTTTCTCCTCCTGCATAAACTAAAATCAGTCTTCTTCTCGTACTATACAGTTTATTAAATTTTTTATTATCTACCCAGGTTTAAGAACTAATAAAGGAAACCTGCAAATGCAACTCATCAGTGTAAGTAATTTCCTGCTTCTTCACGAAATATTTTTAGTCTTTGTTCTGAAATTCTTTTACTACTTTTCTGACTGTTATAAGACGTCCTTCAATCCCTACTTGAGCATCTTGTGCTTTTTAAAAACGCCTTTCAAACCAGCTCGTTCTTGCCCCTACATTTTTTGGAGGAGAAATCTACAAGCCAACGGTGCTTTTTCGGTTTGAATTATTTGAAAATTATTTTCTTCATCTCCACCTGCAGGTCAGGTCAGGTCAGCTTGGTCAGTGTTCGGAGAGTAGGTTCGAATCCTGCCGCATTCAAGTGGAATTAAAGTCAGATAAGACTTTGGCAAGTGCAAAAAGGTATTTGTGTCATACGCAGTTTCATTCACGCCGGACAGGGGTTGGTGACACAATTACACACTTGTTAGTCGGTAGATCACCTGCATGACAAAAGCATAGTCATGGGTTTAAGGTGATTGACGACCGTGGTTCGGAGCCCACGATAAACTGTAGGTCCCGTCCAGTTTAGGCCATTAGGTCAGAAAAGAGACGTTAAAATTAACAAACAACAACATCTCCAGCTGCAGGCATTTTGGCTGTATAAATATTTGTTCGAAGAACGAATATTAATAAATCTAAATGAATATTGAAAATTAATGACTGAGTACATAGACACACCTTGCAGAGTTTATGGTGAACCACCCTATATAAAGACACCCGTTTTCATACGCTGACCAAGACGAAGAAGTACAAATCAGAGTTAATAACAACAAGCAGCCATAAATCTGCAGCGGCTCGATTAGGAAAATAAGGTGGTGACACTTCTGCAATAAATAACACACCAAGTGCCATTGCGATTACTGCCTTTTGAAAATTGTGTGGTATATATATTTAAAACCTTTCTCCATTTGTACAGAATAAATTACAGCAGCTGAAACAATACCTCCATTAAAAGCAGATACTTCATTTTTTATAAAACCCTCGGCTGCGACAACGAGAATTAGGAATAAAATTAGAACAGTTGAATTGTTAGATGGTGTCTTCAACTCAGAATCGTTGTTGATACAGAACCGGATTGGGATGAGATTTTACAAAATTTACGTCTTGCTGAAAGTAGGAATATTAGACAAAATTTCCATGTTTTATAGGGAATGATTCCAATTTTCCTGCAAACTTTTCTCACGCCTTGTATTATATAATAATTGATAAAACGTGTCTCCAGAACACGTTTTTATTTATTGTGTTATTTAAATTAAAAACAACACAATATAACGACGCCGTCATGTCGGTTGCTACGAGAAAAAACATAGAAATAATCCGATAAATAATAAATAATATAATAATAATAAATATTTGCGTTATACTTTTAGTAGAGTGAAATTAGACGAAAAGATTCTGAAAATGGATGTAAGAGCTAAGTCAATTTTTTTTAATTTTTTCGATTTTATACATAAAGAGAAGCTTGTAAAAAATAAATTTGGGTTGAAGCTTCGTGAGATATGTGCCAAAAACTGAGTGACAAGTATCACGTATCAGTTGCTAGAGGCAGGAAGGGGAACAGTGGTTCAATTGAATAGTTGATACGCCTTCGCGCAAATTTCTTAGATTTTGTGCTGGTCGACTTCTACGTGAATTGAAAATCCTATGTTCCGTTAAAATTTTACCAGATCTGTATATGTATACTAATATATAAAATCCACGAATAATATTAATAATTATTACCATAATTATAAAATTAAAGCTACTTTAAAAATAGATTAAATTGGGAAAATGGAACCTTTGGTTTATCAACTAAGTTGAAAGACTATCGTCGACCACTAACCAAAACCCAAATTTTAACACACACTACGCGCGTTTCGCCAACTATATTGGCATCATCAGGAGTTGATGATAGACTAAACAATTAACTATTTCTAACAGCTATTTAGAAGAAGAACTTTATTGAAAAATAGGAAACCCTAATATACACAAAAATATAAATCTCTAATAAAATAAGAAGTACAAAAGTAAAATAGTTAAAAAGTTATAAATGCAATTGTACACTAATTAAATAAATTACATAAAAAATACAAAATACCTTGAGATATAATTTAAAATACATTAAAGAAATTTATAATTAAAAACTAAAAAATTGATCTATAGAATCACAGAAGATAGCTATACAATTATTGTAATTATTTATTTTTTATTTATTTATTTTTTCACATATTCTGCTAGATGGTGTTTAAAAATTCTTAATGATGAACTAGTTTTAATTGTTTTTGGTAAATTGTTATAGCTTACAAATCCTTTAAAAAACAAAGAGTTCATAGAGCACTTTTTATGGGTTGTAGAAATGTAAATATTGTTATTATGTCTTGTGTCATAATTATGAATATCGACATTAAAATTAATAAATTCATTAAAGTAGGGTGGTGCCAAATTATGTAGAATTTTATATATAAAAATCATCGTTAAATAGTATAACCTCTGAGAAACTGAGAACCACTGCAGAGATTGAAGCATATTTACAATTGGAGTATATCGATTTGTTCGCAGAACAATCCTCATACCCCGATTTTGTAGTTTTTGTAGTTGTGATACTTGATTTAGATTAAACAAATAGGTAACAGAAGAGCAAAAATCAAAATGAGGCTGAATAATTGAATTGAAAACTGTAACTCTGGACTGTACCTAGTGATAAACTTCTGGATATTCTTGTTAAAAAATATATTTTCTTAGATATTTTTTTAAACATATAATCAAAATGATTACCAAATAACAGAAGATTGTCAATATAAAATCCAAGATATTTTATGGATGTTACAATTTCTATTTTTTCTTCATTAATTTTAAGATTAATTTCATTAATATTTAGACAATTGTACTTGTATTTCGTCGTTATTATCATTGCTTTGGTTTTTAAAGTATTTAGTTTTAATCTATTTAATTTTAAGTATTTATTTATTGCAGAAAGAGCAGAATTCATTTTATTTAAGGCATTCTTGAGATCTTCATCAAAACATGCTAATAATGTATCATCTGCGAATATATTAAGAAAATCAACGTCTATAAAAAGATTCAAGTCATTTAAATACAGATTGAAAAGAAGGGGGCCTAATACACTACCCTGGGGTACACCTACATGGATATTTATTACATTGGGGATGATATCACAAACTTTGACTTTTTGTTTTCTATCCATTAGGTAGTGAGATAACCATTTATACACTTCACCCTTAATACCATACCCCTTTAGTTTTCTTAATATAATCTGTCGATCTATTGTTTCAAAAGCCCTTTTTAGATCTAAGAACACAGCTACGACATATTTATTAGCATCTACTTCCCTTTTAAATTTACATAATGCAAGCTGAAGTGCTGCTTCACATGAATATTTTTTTCGAACCCCCGATTGAGTGTCAACTACAATTTCATTACATTCAATGTGTTCTAAAATTTGATTATAAACTGCTATTTCATTTATAATAAATGACTAAACACCCCCTACCCCGGCGATACCGAGCACCGTCATCCACGGTGACCTAATCAGCCAAGGGTGACTAATCAGCCAAGGCTGACTAACCCGCCCGTACCTGATGGATTAAACTAAAAAGCGGACTAAGAGGAATTGGTCCTTTGTCTCTGTTTAAACTAGTTTTACATTTACCTATTTCTATACTTTCAAATGCGTCCAACAATTTTTTATTGGATACATTTTTAAGTAATTTTACATTGTCTATACTTATTCTATGATTTTGATTAAAAGCATGTTCGGCTATACCAGATTTTTCCGTACGCCCATATTTTAAGTGAACCAAGTGCTCTTTAAATCTGACCTGTACAGAGCGTCTAGTCTGCCCAACATACTTTCTATCACAATCCCCACAACTAATTTCGTAAATACCACTTTTTTCCAAATTACTGTTTTTATCCTTCAGTATCCAATAATAAATTGTTGGACGCATTTGAAATTATAGAAATAGGTAAATGTAAAACTAGTTTAAACAGAGTACAAAAGACCAATTCCTCTTAGTCCGCTTTTTAGTTTAATCCATTAGGTTCGGGCGGGTTAGTCATCCTTGGCTGATTAGTAACAGTTGGCTGATTAGTAACAGTTGGCTGATTAGGTCACCGGGGAAGGCGGTGCTCGACACCGCCGGGGGGGAGGGGGTGTTTAGTCATTTAGTATAAATAGCTGTTAGAAATAGTTAATTGTTTAGTCTATCATCAGCTCCTGATGATGCCAACATAGTTGGCGAAACGCGCGTAGAGTGTGTTAAAATTTGTGTTTTGGTTAGTGGTCGACGATAGTGTTTCAACTTATTTAAAAATAAAGTATCCTGTCCGTATTGTTTTTGTTCCACTTTCCAGGTAAATTCTACAATTGTGTAAAAGGCTAGTTGTGATAAAACTTCTAGAATAATTAAATTTTAAACGTGTAGGTCAAAAATATAGCGCACCTCTAATTCAGTTGAATGAAATACTCAGGGTATTACTGGAGCTGTAGGCACTATACTTTTACAACTAGCTGCATCTGCTTTATGGTCTTTTCACAACTACATGTACAGATTACACTTGTTTTAGGATCTACCCGGGCATTTGGGGTCGTTTTTACGCAATTTCTTTCTTCAATCGCACGCCAGGTATAGTAGGAGTATGTATTGGGAAATTTCACTGAACCGGGAAGTCTTATATAACTATTTCATAGAACCATATCGTGTCCCGCAGGGTTAATCAGATCTCAACATTTATTTTTTCAAATATGGAAAAATATAATTTGGACTACAAAGCATGTTTAAATAATACCATAGTCTAACATTGATAAATTACCTAACGTTTGACGTAAAATTACACCATTAAGGCATCTAACAATGTAAACATAATGCTAGATAATCATGGGTGGGCTAGAAGGGCAGGGTCAAAGGTTATTTGTTATTATTTTCTTTAAATATATGAATTTAAGTATGTAATTAATTTTTTATTATTATTATCAGCGACTATATATTTGACGTATTACTAATAATAGTTGGTCTTCTAGAAAAACTATAATTGTTTTAAATTGGTAGAGTTACAAATGGAGCAATTTATAATCACTAAAAATTTAGACTTTTCCTCCTTTTGTAGATAAAAAAAGCCAATTTTTCCATACGAACAATATATTTTTTCACACCATCTTAAAGTCGAGGTTTCAACGAAGAAAATGAGCACTGATAAAGTGAAAAAAAAAAAAATTTGTAAAACAACTTTTTCGATTGAAAATTAGTCTTTTTTTAATTTAAATTCGTAAAAAATGGAAAAATAAATATTTTGCTTTGAAAAAATTACATCTTATTTAAAACGCAAAAAAAAGAACGTTTTCACCAAGTTTTATAAAAAAAATTATTCTTGCGGGAGATAAAAATTAAAAACGAAAAAACCTGTTGGTAGCCATTTTCTCTATAATTTTGAGGTTATGTTGAAAAATGGTCAATACGAAAGTTTTAGATTTCTTAATTATCTACAACATTTATATTAAACTTTTTTCAATAGGATGCATATTTCAACCACAAATCGTAAATAACCAATCAAAACGTATATTTAGCAACCCTTACCCCATTTCCGGAGCCTCTACTCAGTCGTCTTCATTTTTTTAGTTTACTTATAATTTACCCTAAATTTTCCTACCATCCACATATTGCTAAGAATTTTTTTGTTTGGTGCTTGTAATATAAATGCAACGAGTCACCTATGTTATCTGCAATCATAATAGTAGGGCAACCAGAATGAATGGAAATTCCTCGATAATTACTTAATACTCTATAGCTATTTGCCGTGCACTTTAGGCTCGCCAACAAATTGCTTTTTTTATGAATCGGCCGGTTCCTACTTCAAAATTTATAAATGGCTATTGCGTAAGAAATAAAAGTATTTAAATGTAAATTGGAGTTTCGCTTATCTCGTATGTTTAATCTTTTTTCATTAAATAATATCAAGAAGTTTCAATTAAATTTATTGACGGGGCATGATTGGGGTCCACGTATTTTTTTAAATTAATTACAATTTTCTATGCTGACCAAGTAGTAGTAGACGTTTTATCATTGTTTTTAGTTTTATTTTGGTGTTGGGGATTCTCGTACCATCCTTACAGGATGATTAGAGTCTAGCCACAAATGCTTTGTTTATCCCAAATCTTTAAATTCATTTTCAGTACCCAATCAGATATCAGATAAGTTCCTGGGCTCCAAAAACGAAACTCCCTGTATAAATACAGAAGTGGATATTACAAATTTTTATGTATTGAAAAAAAAAACACTTTTACAAAATCAAATCTGTATACTTATATCAATTTATTCATCTATTAGCTCCCACGCCTAATAAAACATCTTAATATCTCATAGATATCATCAACTCTAAAAGCATTATCATATTTTCCAATCGCAACATCAGAAACGGTAACGTTCAGCTTAAAACGGGATTCTAAAAGTGCTCACCATCAGATAAAAGGGGCTCTCTCAAAATGAAAAGAAAATTACATTACAATGTAGACGTTGTATAAAAGAGTTTTTGCTCTAGTAATTTCGAATTCAAATAAAATAGTGTCTTCAGATGTTCCATCAGATTTAAGATAGTATGTATCCGGGGAAAAATTAAACTGTAAAAATAATTCGTCCATTTGAATTTTTTAATTCCTTTGCCATCTAATAGTACTTAGTCGATATTTTAGGGACTAAAATGATTAGTTTCAGGTTTAAAGTATATTTTTCTGTACTTTCAGGAAAATTTCTATTAAAATAATATAGGGTGTGTCATTGCGAAGTGTATATACGTTAACCATAGTCAGGCGATTCCAAAAATCCTACATTTAACGGGTCAAATCCCCTTCCTAACTATCAATTGTTGGCCATTTCTTTCTCAACTCATAGATTTTTTACTGAAGTAACTAAATTATTAACAAACAAAAATCCAGGTCTGTAGACAAATATTTCCCACCTCCAAATAATGCCCTGTATAACGAATTTTTAAAAATGGCTTTATATGTATATATGGCTTAACACCTCATGTGAGGTTGCGCCGCTTTAGCTTTCTAAATTCATTTATAGGGGTGGATCAGTCCCCATCATCGGTTCATTATTGCACCGGTCTCTTGCTTCTCCTTCCATCTTGTAACTCCTGCCAACCATTTCGATCTGGGTCTTCCCCGCCTTCTTTTTCCTCCTGGTTGCCTTTGTTACTGCTTCTGGTCCTTGTCTCCATACATGTCCCAGCAACTTGATTCTTTAAGTTTTAATTTTCTTTATTATCTTCTCCGTTCAGTTCTTCCTGTATTCCTGCTCTCCTATCTTCACTGGGCCCAGAATTGATCTTAATATCTTACGTTCGTTTATACTTAGCTTATCTTCTTCTGTTTTCGTCATAGTGCTGGTTTCTGCTAAATATATTGTTATAGGCCTTATTATTGTTCTGTATATGTTCAACTTTGTTTGCTTAATCAACATTTTGCTTTGCTTTGCTTGATACGCTCGGTTTGTTGCCATTATTTTTTCTTAGATCTCCGTTCTTCTTTCTCCTTTATTGTTTATCATTACTCTCAGGTATTTAAATTAATTATTAGTCCCAACTTCATCCCTTCTTCTTCAATCTCCTTTAACATTTTTTCCATGATTTTCCTTTTTTTGTCACTAATACTATGTCATCAGCATATGCAATTATTTGGCTGCCTGTTGTTCTGAGATTTCCCTTTTGTAATTTTCTTAAAACGAACTCTAGAGCTAGATTGAACAAAGTAGCTGACAGTGAGTCTCCTTGCCTTACACCTTTGTTTATTTAGAATTCCTCCGTTTCCTTTTTTTGTGTCAGGATACTAACTTTTAATTGTCTCATTGTCATCTCTATTAGGTTTCTTAGTTTTTTACTTACTCCTTGTTCTTTTAAGGCTTTCATAATTTCGTACCTCTTCAGAGAGTCAAAGGCTTGTTCCATGTCTAAAAATAACATTTCTATTTCATACTGATGTTCATATGCTTTCTCCATGATTTGTTTAATAGTATGTATTGCATCTGTTGTTGATCTACCTCTTATGAATCCACATTGATATTGCCCTATAATGTTTTGAGTTTCAGTTATTAGTCGTCGTTGTATTAGTGATGATAATATTTTATAGGCTACGTTTAATAATGTAATGCCTTCTAGTTCTTACATTCTTGCTGGTCTCCTTTTTTTTGTATCGTTATAATTTGTTCAGTTTTCCATTCGTTTTATCAGTTCTAAATTTATTCCATCCTTCCCAGGTGCTTTTCCGTTACTATCTCTCTTGATCATGTCTCTTACTTCCTCTAATGTTGGTTCTTGTGTAATAATTTCTTCTTCTGCTTCTTCTCCTGTTTCATCTTCTATCAGTGGTTGATTTAGTAATTCCTTAAAGTATGTTGTTGATATTTCTTTGTATTGTTTTTCCTCTTCCACAATTTTTACTTGTTTGTTCTTTATCCCTTTTAATTTGTTTTTGACAGCCCTATTATTTTCTTTTTTTTTGAATTTCTGCTCCACTTCTTCTTTATTTCTTGTATCCTCTACTCTCTTTCCTTAGTGTTTGATATTTTTCTCTATCTTCTGGTTTATTTGTTCTTATCCATTCTAATCTAGCTTCCGCTTTTCTGTGAACTATTTTTTGGCATTCGGTATCTTTCTTTCTTTTCTGCTCTTTTCTGCTCCTTCTTCTTTTTATCTATTACTTTTTCCGCTGCTACTTGTATGCTGTTTTTTATATTGCCCCATTTTTCTTTCGGATCATTACGTTCTTGCCTCTCATCTTCTGTTAAGTAAATTTTCAAGTTGTTCTATGTATTACCTTTTTACCTGATCATCCTTTAATTTTTCAGTGTCCCATTTTTTTTTGTTCATTTTTGAGGTTGTGGCTTCTTGTTTTTAGTTTTATTTTTGCCATTACCACGAAGTGGTCTGAGTCTGCGCAGACTCCTCTGTAAGATCTTACATCTTTAATTGAAGATTGTCTTCTTTTGCCTATTGCTTTACGTTCTTAAAAAAGCAATTCAACTGAATTTAAAGTTATTTTAGGTTTTCCGCAGATAATTTTACTACTAAAGCTCAAATTTCCAGTTTATCAGATTTTTGAGAGCCAAAAATGTAATCCGAGATATGCTACTACCACTTATTTAAATTCACAGACATATATTTAAAGAAAATGTAATAAAAATCTGAGAGATGGCAATTATGTAACAAAAATAAACTCTTAACTCTTAACAATGAAGCCAAACACATTTCAAATCCAATTTATTTATCTAAAGACATTTATCTATCTGATAAAAAAATTTAAGCATGAATGCTTTACATTTCTCATGAATATAACATCCTAATTCATCATTCGGTTTATCTACATACTTTCAAGAAAGTATGCCGTTTCAAAAAACTGAATTGATGTACTTATGAGAATGTGTAGGTATAAAACATAAGTTCTGAATTATTTTTAGGTTAATATTATCATCAAAAATGTAAGGAAAGTTTTGAGACTCAGGAATACTATTCATATTTCTAATCTATAAATGAAATTTGGCGTTAGACATCTGGGTGTTTTCGTCAGATGTAATAAAAGATTATCCAATACAGTATTCACTAATACATATTAATATATAATATAAATTAAACGTTGATTTTAATTAAATAAAGTAAAAGTTGATTCTACAACGTGATAATGTTATTTAAATATAGTTTTATTAAGTTATTACAAAAAGTAAACAATTGATCATGAAATATATCAATGTTGACATGGTTACAAACTGAATTAAATATTTTACATCTATGCAAGCGAGAATTTTAATACTAATTGGTGGTACTGAAATTAGTATAAAAAACTTTAAAATCTCTTATATTATAGGTAGGAATACTAAATTTAATTAGGCGGGTAATGTTGTTGGAATCAATAAGATTAGTAACAATTTTATATACCAACTTAACATCATTTATTTGACGCCTATCTTCCAGGGAAATTAAATTTAAGTTCCGCCTGACCGATGCAACATTATTTTCAGGATTCCATTCTTTTTTGGCCTCTCTCTTTTTCTTCTTCTTTAATCCTGCTTCCCATTCTTCCTTTACTGTTCTCTCTTTCATATTTTGAATCATGTCAATTTCCTTTCCGTATATATTAATTTGCACTATTTCTTCTTCCCCAGTCTCTACCATAATCTCCGTTTTCTTTTTGTTAATTTTCATTCCATACTGATGCATATCTTTTCACTAACTTTCTTGCAAAGTATTATACAAATAACAGATTATACCACTTAAAATGCGTTTCTAGTAATTACAATAATACCCTTTTGAAGTAAAATATTCATTAAAACAAACGTTAATTTACATAAAATTAGCAGTTATTTCAATTTACAGGTAAACCCTGTCACAATTTATAACATAGATAAATTATAGTTGTCTTTTGACATGTTGTAAATCTAAAAAAGTCTTGTAAACTCGATTTTCTAGAAAATAACAATATCAGAATGAGTAATTAGTAAAGTGACTAAGATGATATATGTTCTTGTCCGTTCAGAACTAGAATTAAATGACAGCAAAATGCTTGACAAGATATATAATAGTGCTGATGTATTTATAATATATTTGCATTTTGACCATTTATTCATGTATATAGAGCACTGAAGATAAAAAAGCATTTACCAACATGAGACTTTATTTTTTCAATTTCTTGAAGCTGTTTAAGGGCAATAAAAAGAATTTTTACATGTGGTATGTGACAATGGATCGTCAAATCGGCAATCAGAATTTTGTAGTGAATTTTGGAACATTTACCGGACATAAAAAAGAAAAACCCAGCAAAGTACGACACTTTATTTTCATTGACTCTTCATATATATTTTCATTTTCTAAACTCACAAAACAAATGTTGTCATCTACCTACCTGAAGAGTGCATTGGCTCTTGAACTTACTTTACAATCAACTTACCACCTGACTTCTGATGGGCTGTTCTCATTCAAAAATTCTTCATTCACTGTTTGAATACATACCTTTTCATAATTTCTGACACCAAATCAATATTGTTAACCATTCGAAAACAAGATGTGGGTTTGATGGCCCGCGACTCCCGAACATGTCTTGTATGTTTATTCGAGTGTCCCGAAAACAATGAATATTCTACCAAACTTGTACCGCCCAAGAAATATTTCAACTATGTCGATATCTACATTTTTTGAATTAGTTGTCTTAACCAAGCAAGGAATTAAATGAAAAATAGGTAATTGTAATTAGAAAGGGGTCAGTAGGATATACTATCTTCTTAATTTTTTTTCATTATTTGATGCATCATCTCATTATACAGGGTGAGTCACGAGGAACTTTACATACTTCTACCATAAGCAGAGGCACCTTAGGAGATTACCAAATGACCATTAAAAAATATCTTCTGTTTTTCTTTGATAATGTACAGAGCGATTTATGGATTTGGACCAAAATAATGTTTGGTCATATCTTTTCAATGATTAAGTCGATTTGTCTCATCATAAAGTCAAATTGAAAATTGGCGATAATGAAATATCTTACTGTATAATAATGTTTAGTAATTATAAAGAAATCTTTAAAATAAACAATAACGACACACACTGTATTCCAGTATAGTAAATATCAGAATTTGAATCAATTAATTAATAATTTAAAAATCTGGCATATCTGGTTCATGTCAAAAATTCACCCTGTAAGTAACTTTTTCCACCCGCAATGGACTGAAATTAGATTGAAAATGTTTGCATTAACCTAGTTTTGTCATTTGTTTCAGCGAAAATCATGTGTAATTATTTTAATGGGAATGAAATTAACAACCCCAAGAAATGTTTATTCATAAATTAAGAAATAAAATAAATAACAATAACCAAAAACAAAACAGTTTTAACAATGCGGAACAAAGTTAAAAACAATTTAATAAACATTACGATTTTAGAAGATGTTCAAAATGAAATCCATTTGCCTCAATACACTTTTCTTGGCGAATGTTTAAATGTGTAATGGACTTTCTTATTGTCAGTGGGTTATTTCTGATAATATTGCAACAGTGAATAATTCTATCAATGAGCTGTTGCCGCGTATTTATATTTTTTGCGTAGATCAGCTGTTTTAAATGCCCCCAAATGTAATAATCAACTGGGTTATAGTCTGGGGATCTTGGTGCCCATGAAATAGGACCTTCCCGTCCTATCCATCGGTTTCCATAAATGGTATCTAAATGTTGTCGTACAGCAACGGAAAAATAGGTGATGCACCATCATGCTGAAAGTAGATCCATCGTAGGCCCACATTAGCAAGTAGATTGGGTAAAAATTTAAATAAATATCTCTGGTGAATTGTGCTTCATCGGTGAATAAAGTTCTGTACAATACAATACAAGTCGGTGATTCGCAACCCACGTTGAAAATGCTAGGCTTGAAAATGGTACGGATGTAAGTTATTTTTTCGCAACACCCTACTTACTTTGGATTGGGAAACACCTAATTTTACTACTACTTTTCTCATACTTGTTTTTGGATTTAAGTCCACAGTATCCAGTATATTGTCTTCTAAAACATAATCTACATTTCATTCTGATTTTGTTTTAAGGAAGGTACCATTGTTTTTCAAGAAATTAAAAACTGATCCGAACGTTGGATGACTGGGTATTCGGCGTTGATGAAATGAAATCGCCTTTCATACTCTCTTGCGGCAGCCCTACCGTTACCATTACAAAAGCCATAAACAAAAATAATATCAGCGTATTCGGCATTTGAAAAATGATTTGGCATTTTTTAACAAAAAAATTAAAACACCCGATGAATACCGAACGTAATTGACTTAATTATTAAAACACAAACTAAGATCTAATGTCAAATTACAATTTCAACCACGATCATGTCAAATTGTCACAGCCTGCTGCAGTATGTATTACATATCAGAAATAACCCATTGACAATAAGAAAGTCCATTACACATTTAAACATTCGCCAAGAAAAGTGTATTGAGGCAAATGGATTTCATTTTGAACATCTTTTAAAATTGTAATGTTTATTAAATTGTTTTTTACTTTGTTCCGCATTGTTAAAACTGTTTTGTTTTTGGTTATTGTTATTTATTTTATTTCTTAATTTATGAATAAACATTTCTTGGGTTTGTTAGTTTCATTCCCATTAAAATAATTACACATGATTTTCGCTGAAACAAATGACAAAACTAGGTCAGTCCATTGCGGGTGGAAAAAGTTACATACAGGGTGAATTTTTGACATGAACCAGATATGCCAGATTTTTAAATCCGGCCCTGTAAATTGATTCAAATTCTGATATTTACTATACTGGAATACAGTGTGTGTCGTTATTGTTCATTTTAAAGATTTCTTTATAATTACTAAACATTATTATACAGTAAGAAATTTCATTATCGCCAATTTTCAATTTGACTTTAAAATGAATCATTAATTAAAAATGTAAGGCAAGTGTAACAAAAATTTCAAATATCCATGTATAACTGTCTATTTATGCTCTCTGGAAAAATCATATCACATTTTAGAGAAATCATGTACAGGGTAAATTATTGCAATTATAGCAATTCAACAAATTTTCGCGAAGCCGGCCCTGGAATTTTTTAGTTCTAAATATGTCCGTTAGTTGCTAGACACCAATACACACTTTTGCCAAAAAATGAGACAAATCGACTTAATCATTGAAAAGATATGACCAAACATTATTTTGGTCCAAATCCATAAATCGCTCTGTACAGTATTAAAGAAAAACAGAAGACATTTTTTAATGGTCATTTGGTAATCCCCTAAGGTGCCTCTGCTTCTGGTAGAAGTATGTAAAGTTCCTCGTGACTCACCCGTATGTATACAGAAATATATTTTCCTTTCGTCCAAAAATACATGCGAAAATGGGATTTAAAAAATATGGATCTCAAAGTAATATATTTGGATAATTCTTTTTTATTGGGTTTGTAGTTGTAAGGACAAGGTTTGTATGAAAGAAAATGTTTGAAAAACTGTACAAAAAAGTGAAATATTTGGGATAAAAAATCTCTTTACAAAAAAGTGAGTGAGACAGAAGACAGTAGGGAGATCTTCTTAAGTAATACCATAAGGGCATCTAATTTTTCCGAAAAAATCGAAAAAACGCGTTGCCAAGTAATATTTTAACAATGCATTTTGTTAAAAAAATATTACTTTGAATTGTTTTTTCGATTTTTTTCACAGGAACAATTAGATGCCCGAATGGTATTTGACAAGACTATTTGATGAGTAACAGATTATTCTGCATACACATAACTTACAAAACATACTACCTATTATATATGCATACATAATAAATATGTAGGTATTAATTTGAAAACTGAAAAACAGGTAATTTATTTAATCACAAAATACTACAAACTTAATTATTTATGGTACAATTAAAATATAAATTGCAATTTTGGTACACAGTAGGAGTATTGTTTGAAATCTTTGTTAACTCATTGATAACGTTGGGTGTAGGGTAAATCATTAATGTTGTTGATGGGTCCAGCTGTAGAGTGGCTGCAGGATCTTCTGTTTTCTGTTTTTTAGCTGGAGGTTCTGATGCGTCACTTCTAAAGGTGTTTATGATGTTGGAATAATGCTCACTATCCATTTGCAGATAAGGCTTAATTGAGTTGGCTGAACTGTGGCCAGTAATTAATGTTTGTTCACCCATCCCTCCTTTAGCTAGGTTACTGACTGCTGTCGACCGCATATAGTGGTTTGTTATTTTTATTTCTTTTGTATTTAATCCTGCCTTCTCTGTTGCTTCTTTAGTCCATTTCGAAAGTTCGTTTTTTCCTCTCTGGAGTGTTTTTGTAACATCCACTTGATTGTTCTTTGTTCCATGATGGGTTTACTGTTACGAATATAATCTATCAGTGGTTATTCTAGATGAACGTTTAACCATTAGAATTTTAAAAAGACGGACTGGACAGAAGGTAGGGTTCTTCGTGTTGGGGACCAGCCATTTACTATCGGCTATTTCTTTTTTCCACCCTGGACCGTTTTATTGAAGAGCGGATTATATTCTACTCTTCCTAAAAAGTAGGATTTTTGAAAATCAGTTATTTTAAAAAATATGTAACTATGTTATCTACCTGTTTTAATCCCACCTCTCCAGGCAAGTTCTACTGAAGCGATATGGTAAAATTTTCGCAGAAGTCGGAGCCTGAGTGTCTTCGTCCCATAATAAAACCATTGCGTAGTATTCTTCCAATTTTAGTGAAGCAGAGCTCGATTTCCTTTTATTGTCGTACATCTGCAAAATTCCTTCGTTTCGCATTACGAGCTACCCTACTAGACTTGAAGATAATATCTTTAAATGGAACAAAAATTATTTGGGTTTTAACGGTATTGTACGGTACACTTTTCTCAATCGCCAGATCAATATTAGTCATAGAATTACTTCCAAAGCGACTCATTTTCACTACATAAGCTGACTAGCACTGTTTAAAAACAACATTACAAAATTTATTGACAATAAAATCAGAAAAATTGTTTATCGTCGTTTTCTGGTGTCCTAGGAGACCATAATTACTTGTTATCAAATGTATTGTAATTTTCTGTCAAGTTTTGCCGCGGGTAAACTCGAAAAAACTACTGACAGGAGCTGTCACACAGTTTTTTCGTCTAGAAACCATTTGTAATTCAAAATTGCGCGTTTGTGATTGGTGGAAATTAAGACAAGGGAAATAAACTGTTACAAAAAGTTGTAGAACGTTATATTACACCTCCTATTTTAAAAAACCAGCAACAGTCGTTTATAGGAAATGCTGTAAGAAAATTAAGTCAAAATTTTAAAAATAATCTAAAATTTTCTGTCAATGGCCTATTTTGAGAGTAATAACCCCTTAAAAAGTGTGAATTATCAAATACTCTCTTTAAGTAGAGACTAACAAAGAAAGTAGAGGCTAACACCAAAAAGGAAAAGAAGTATCTCGAAATAGCCCAGAGCTTTGGCGGTATTTTAAATAGAAGTAAATTGTTTACTAAACAAATATTATTGTAAATTATGCATTCTATCATGTAACGATGATTATTTATTATGTCAGATTATGGTTGTTATTGAATTTAATAACATGCATGTTACTGGTTCATTAACATATAATTTATTTCCTATTATTCACTTATAAAATATTAAATAAATATTGCAACAATCTTGTAGTATCTATACCGTTACGAAAGAATAACACATCAATTATAGTTAAATTGGTTACTTCATATTCTCAGGAAAATACGATGGATGTGGAAGCAATTAAGAGTGCCATTCGTGCAATTTTGCCACCGTTGAGATAATGGTCTTGGTCAAAGAGCATTTTTCTTATTACCATAACTTTATTTTTCAACTTTTTCGACCCTGCCAGGCTTTTCAGGATCAGCTAACCGAAAAAAGTGTTAAATCCGCCTGATTTCGTGCCTATCATATATCTAATTTTCTTCTATCTTAAGAGAGTGCAGACAAGCCGCCAGTCATTGACGATCTTTTAATTTTTTCTTCTTCGAGGAGGTCGCTTATCGGTATTATTCAGTAGGTGAAAGTTATTTTTTTTTGTTTTAAATTACTCGATGAAATGGTACGACTATATTTGGATTCTGAAATGGATCCGTGCATGCGTCCCGTTGTGCGGAAGATATCAAAGACTATTTACATTGATGAAGATCGAGATAACAAGTAATCGGAGCATAGATTTAATTTAGATCTTTTTAAATGGGTTTATTATTCGAAACCGCCTTCAATTATTTTAGGTGATGAAATACATATTCGGAGAAATAATAAGGTAATACTATCATCAAACATGAACCACACGCTTGCCTGGTTTGTAAAAGTACTTCTTTCCATAGGGAAAATATTCTTCTTTTAGCAATGGATATTTAAACCATTTATGGTGTAAGATTTAGTTTTATGATTCTGTTATAAGATACTTGAAAGAATCAGTAAGGAAATATCAAAAGGCCGATCCACACAGTCAGCCAGTTTACAAAAAATCTCTAACAAGTTAAAAGAAATGTTTTAAAGTCTGTTTAAAGTTATTTGCAGCAAAAGTGCATAAAAAAAAGCAATTGGTATATAAAAAAGTTTTCTCATGTTAAAAATCAGAACTAAAGCTGTAAATGAAAATACAATGTATTGTTCCTTTATCACTTTATGTTGATAATCAAATTGTACTATTCCTGTTATGGTGTTAATATAAAAATTCGGGAAAAACTTCAGTCAAATTAATGAAAAGAAACACATTGTTTTAAAGAATTATTAAAGTATTTAAAACTGTAAAACACTTAATTTTATTGATTCTACTGGTGTTTTTGAGAAGTGGAGATTGTAACTTTTGCAGTTATACCTTTCAATTGCATAAACACAACTTCGTACACGCCATTAATTCCTTTGGAATAATGGCACCTCAATCCAAGGGGGCGTGAACAGAAAATTCCGTTTCTTGTGGTTCTGTTAGATCTAACGTGAAGATCTTAAGGCGTATGATAATTGAAATAGGAGATATTTATCATACAGGGTGGGTCCGGAAGAATGCAACCATAAATAAAATCAGCGTTTAAATGAAAAATTATGATTATTATCTTCTCACAGTTTATATCAAATTTATATATAACTAGAAGATTTCCAGATATTCCAATAGTAGTTTATTCAATTAAATGCGTTCGGCCTAAAGGATGGCCATCATCAGGAAGACAAAAATCCTTTATTGAAATTAGAAATTAATTTTCATTTACTATACTACGACCATTCACTGTTGGGTTCTAATTATATATAAAATGGCGCATTCAAACAATAAAAAGGCTGTTCATAATATTTAATATCGATGACATTGAAAAAAAAACAAGTAATGAAGGCACAGTTACATTTTTGATTTGTTATTATTCAGAATTAATGTTAATTTTTCTTTTTCAGCTTGTGAATGCGACCCAGATGGTTCAATGTTCCTTACATGTAATCAGACGACTGGAGCTTGTTTCTGTAAGCCACATTACGTAGGATTTAACTGTAGATCCTGTGAGGTAATAATTTTTAATATGTAATAGATTATTGTATATATATTTTTTGTACACAATTGTACCAGATTTAAATATGACTTATGTTAATTTTTCTGATGTTTAGAATCACAATTACAGAGGAAATTCTAAAAAGCCAATGATTTTTATAAATCTAATGATAGAAAATTGTTTAAAATCTAAAAAGTTATGAAATAGAGGTTAGAATAAAAAATAAATAGGTAAAGAAAACTAATAATTTAGCTTCATTTGCAGAAGATAAATTTATAAAAAAAAAACCTGTGAAAAAATATATAATCTTTCTAGTTCTTCGTCAATACCATTTTCTTTCGAATTTAATGAAGTAATAACCAACTCATTATTTTCCAGAATAATTTTCATATTCATATCTGAGAAAATTATTTTTCTTGTATCTAGTATATGTCCAGTGGTCTTTACCCACTTTTCGAAAGACCATATGTCGTTATTTTCAAGTATCTGTCACTTTGACAATAACAATTAAGTAACGACTATCTTTTTCCGCAATTCACTTGATAAATAGAATTTGGCATATACGGGGCACTTTTTGAACTGTCATTTGCAAATACTTTACAGACGTGCCAAAAATAAATAAATAGTTATTTAAACAACAAGTTTTGAAAACGACTTTTTTCGCACGGCGAGACAGTTTGTTGGACCGAGCCATAGGCGAGTTCCACAAGTCGAGCGAGTGTGAAAAAAGGTTTTCAAACGAATTTTTTACAATGCTTTTCCTACGACTGCATCTGAAAATGGAGTTTTTCACACGCACATTAATTTGTAGCGTGCGAAAAACTCTATTTTCAGAAGTTGCCTAGCGTGTGAAAAACTCCATTTTCAGATGCAGTCGTAGGAAAAATCATATACAGGGCCCTCTGTGAACTATGCATTTTACACTGACTATACTAATCATTTTTCCTCTAGAATGGTTATTGGAAGAAAAACAGAGCGTGCGTAGAATGCAAGTGTGATAAATATGGTACACTTCCAAACACCGTTTGTGACAAGGAAACCGGAAAATGTCAATGTAAACCGGGAGTTACCAGTCAACGCTGTACCCGCTGTCTACCTGATCATTACGGAAGTATTGAAACTACCTGCAAAAGTAAGTTTTATGTAAAAAAAAATATCTATATCTACTTACCTAAAAATTAAAGTGGCAACACTGCAACTTATGATTTTTATTCCTCTTTGTAATAAATGAAAGGTTCCTAAAGTGGCGCTGGAAAACAGTAACAAAGCCTACACAGAACACGAGGCTAATGACCATAGTAGTTAATGCCGTTGACACAGAATTAAAAAAAAATTAAAGGAATAATATTTACTAAAACTTTCAGTTGTGCGATTTTTAATATAATTTGTATCCTAATTTTTAGAATGCGACCCATGTGATAAAAAAGGACATATATGTGACCAAACGAATGGAAAATGCGTTTGTCCTCCTCTAACAATAGGATCAGAGTGTGAAAACTGCGCCCAAAATGCATGGGGATTTGAACCAGGCATAGGCTGCAAGGTAAGTTCAATATATCTAAGTAAATTTCAATTAATTGGCCTAAATTTGTAATTGGATAATTAACTAGTCGAACATGAAATGATGAAATGCGTGTCTAATAAACTAAAGAATGATTAGGAAAAAACTACAAGCTGCTGTTGTTGCAGTTTAAGTTTAAAGTTAGCTGTATTACACACGAAATGATAAAGGTAAAAGCTGCAAACGTCGAATCACTTATCTACAGGCCGTAATAATCCAATTCGGAGTTGTATTTATATTTTCGAGATTTACTGGATACTACCGAAGTTCACCATATGCTGGACGAATTAGAAATGCTGTATTATCTTGGTATTTGACCTTTTTTGGTAATTAATTGATATTTCTAGCACTGCAATTGTTCGCTGACAGGAAGCTCTAGTCAACAATGTGACGAAACCAGTGGTATATGTACTTGCAATATTGGCTTCGAAGGTGAAAAATGTGTTAGATGTAGTTTTGGTTACTATGGTTATCCTGATTGCAAAAAGTGTGTCTGTGATCTGATAGGGACTGACGAAGATCATTGTCAACACGGACTTTGCAAATGTAACAATAGTGGCACTTGCAAGTGTAAGGTGAGATTTGAAACTATTTGTTACTATTGATTGTGAATTAATTTAATACATAATTTTATTATTACAGGATAACGTAGAAGGACAACATTGTGACCGTTGCAAAGAAAATCATTATGGTCTTTCTAAAGAAAATGTCAAGGGCTGTACGGAATGTTTCTGTTTTGGTAGAAGCAACAGTTGCAAAGATGCGCAGTTTCACTGGAATAAAGGAACGAGACTGGAAAGAAATCTGGAAGAAGACAATCAAGTAAATGTTTGTTTACAATTCGATTCTAACTAAAATATGTTTCTGATCATCATGAATATTATTTTTACCATTGTAGGTAACCGAAGATGAACTCAGTTTATCCCAAACATTTTTGGGTGATTTGACTTCTTCCTATGGAGGTCACTTAGTTGTAGACGTGGCCGGTGGATATTTTGATATATTTTTGGAAGGAAATAACGTCAAATTATCGTCTGCTAATAACCACAACGAGCTGCAACTGATCGAGTCCGGTAATTGGAAAGTTTCCTCGAGAAATTTAGAGTTTCCTGTCAATTGTATTGACAACCTAACGAGAGCTTGTTTCATGGTTATATTACAAAATGTTACGTCGTTTATTATAAAAGCCAATAATAGGTTAGTTTAAATTTTGGTTATGCACCTTTATTATTAATTTTAATTTGTAGGATCAAAGAAATCCTTTTGGACAAAGCTAAAAGCGAAATCTCTAATCATGGCATAACGCATTCGGTAGAAAAATGCGACTGTCCTCCGCAGTATACGGGACTCTCATGTGAAGATCCCAACAGTGGATACTATCGATATTTTTCTGAAGATACAAATCTTGTTTGGATAGATCGCGTAATTGGAATAGCTAAACAATGCGAATGTAGAGCACATTCAAATGACTGCGATCCGGAAACTGGTCATTGTAAGGTAGGACTAAATAGAAAATTACAAAAAACCATCAACGTGCTTCCTTTCATTGTCAAAATTGAAAACACATAGTCTTTATCCTCATTTTCATCATTTATTATTATATATTTCTTTCTCTTTCTCTTCTGATTTCATTTGGTATTTTTTTTCATCACTATCAGTACGTGGATGCTTTGGTAAACCTGTGAACAAAATTTTATTTTATTTTTCTTCATTTTATCCAACGTTTTTCTGCAACCCTTTAAAATAAGATTTTTTTACGCTCAAGTAAGGGTTTATTTAAAAATCGAAGCTTTCACCTATCTTGATTTGCCTCTCTAAAGAATGACAGATGTCAAAGATGTTAATGTTGCAGCCTCCTCTGGAATTTATTACCTACGCAGTTATAAAACAAGCCTCGTAAGTCATTGATATACAGCAAATAATTCCTACACATCACTCTGTATCCTATGAGTGTTTCATCATCTTAAAGTTTTCATTAAATTTAGTAATTGTGGTATATATTTTTCTCTCTTCTTCTTCTTCTTTCATTTCCTGTTGATGTTTTTCGTCTCCATTGTCCCAATTTCTCCTTTCCGAGTATTATTGTATATTCTTTTATGAGTTTGCTATCTTACTATGGCTCTCTATCCTGTATAAATTGCCAAACAATAACTAAATATTGTCGAATATTTGCAGAATTGTACGCATCATACTACTGGAGAGCACTGTGAAAAATGTGACGACGGATATTATTTGGATAAGGACGAAAACTGCAAATCATGTCTTTGTCCATCAGCTGAACAAAATAATGCGAAAAGTTGTACTCCTGTTGTTGGAGGTGATTTTACATGTCAATGCAAAAAAGGTGAGTAACAACATTAGGTATATTTGTTAACAAACTAGTTAGGAATTTAATTTATTCAATTCGAAAGCCTAACTGATGAAGCCGAAATGCAGAAACAGGTCTTACGATGTCGAATTCGTTTGCTTACTTTATATTTTTCCCTTAAAGAAGAAGAAGAATGACATCTTGCAACCCCCAATGCAAGTTGGGAATTCGTTGCTTTTTTACACCATTTTATGATTGTACTTACTTGATATAGTCATTTTTAAATGATAGTTTTTATTTGTTTAAAAAAAAATACACACTTTTTGAAATTTCTTATATATTTTAGGCTACACGGGAAACTACTGTGATAAATGTGACAGAAAATATTATTCACCGCCTAATTCTATCTTGTGTGTACCGTGCGATTGTAATCAATATGGTGTCGTTCCTGGAGACACAGGGATATGTGACGAAAAAGGAAAATGTCGCTGTCTAGAAGGATTTACCGGTGACAAGTGCAACCAGTGTATAAAAGAAAGAGAATATATCGAAAATGGTGTTTGTAGGTGTAAGTATTGATCTAGGAAGGAAGTTGTATCCTTAAAATATTTTTCTTACAACCCCGTTTAACAAGGACTCTTTCAGTTGATCCCGTTCCTAATGACTGCAATTCTCATAACGTAGAGTTTGATTTCTAATGACAAATTTTCTTTAAAAATATGAGTTTTTTTCTTCACTCTAATTAACGTTTAAACTGAAATTGCAATAGAAACTGTACAATTAAACGTATCCTACATCAAATTATCGTGTGTCGACTATTAGAGTTTATTCATTAACATCTTATTACTATTTTTTTCTGCTTTAGGCTTTTACTTCATTTTTTTCTTCTCTTTATATCTATTTTTAACACTTCCTATTCTCGCTTGTCCCGATATTTAATATTTTTGGCTAATTATTATTTAAATAAAAATATATTCTCTATATGATTCTTTTTTTTTTCGTAGCAAAACACTCTGTGGGGATGTTTTCTATAATTACAATCTGATCATGAAGATCAATAAGGAATTTTCTTCTAACCTAACGTAACTAGAATTCTTAAATACTAAGGTCCTACTCACTAGTGTACCTTAGGGTCTGATAATTTTAGTAACACTACCGGTAACGTGTAACACAAATCCGCACAATACTCTGTTTGTAACTAACACTGTCACTGAACTAGTTCAAAAGGTTTGGTCCTCTTGAGTCTTCTTACTAAATTGGTATTATCGAGGAGCTGGATGACCTCAACGTTCCCATATTGGAGCAGCCGTTGTTCATGGCTGCTGGCAGATTTAGATAGTCTTGTCAACAGTTTCTACTTCCAGGTCCCTAAGAAGATCACTGTTGCGACAGTACCAGGGTGCATCGACGATGTTCATTAATACTTTATTTTGAAAACGTTGGATAACTTGAACGTTACTTTTACTGGCGCAGCCCCAAAGCTGGCTACCATACGTCCAAACTGGTTTCAATATCTGCTTGTAGAGGAGCAGTTTGTTATGTGTGGACAACTTGGAGTTTCTTCCTAATAACCAATACATCTTTTTATATTTTATACCAAGCACTTCACGTTTCTTTTTAATGTGGACTTTCCAGCGAAGTCTAGCGTCGAGTGTCATTCCAAGATATTTTGCTGTATTAGCATAGGGAATCTGAGCGTTATTTATTCTTATGGGAATGTGTTGGTTTCGTTTATTAGTAAAGTTAACATGAACAGATTTATTTTCATTTAACTTAATACGCCATTTTTTAGTCCAGGTGTTAATCTGGTCTTCAGATGTTTGTAATTTTCGGTTAGCTTCTTCATCGTCTTTTCCAACAGCCAGAATGGCAGTATCATCAGCAAATGTTGCAATAGTATCGTGCTCAAAGTTAGGAATATCACTGGTATACAGTAAGTAGAGTACTGGACCGAGTACACTACCTTGGGGTACTCATGCCTTAATTTCTCTTAGATCAGAATATACATCTTCCTGTTTTATTCTGAAATATCTGTTTGATAAATAGGATTTTAAGAGTTCTGAATACTGACGTGGTAGTAACAAATTTAACTTGTGGTTAAGGCCCTCATGCCAGACTTTATCAAAAGCCTGGGCCACGTCTAGGAAGACGGTGGAGCAGACTTTCTTTTCCTTTAAAGACTTTTCAATTATGTCTGTGATTCTATGCACCTGGTCGATCGTCGAGTGTTTTTCTCTAAAACCAAATTGATGGGAGGGAATCAGGTCATTTTCTTCTATTGTAGATTTTAATCTCTTAAGAAGCCATTTTTCGTAGAGTTTCGAAATAACAGGCAACAAAGAGATGGGTCGGTATGACGTTACTTCTTGGGGAGGTTTATCTGGTTTAGGTATCGTTATAACCTCTGCTACTTTCCATAGCTGAGGTACGTATCTCATCCTAAATGATGCATTGATAAGGTTGGTCAGTTTGACAACAGCTTTACGTGGGAGTTGTTTCAAGATTTCTCCGGTAATGAGATCAAATCCAGGGGCTTTTTTAGGATTTATATTTGTTTAGATTTCCACATAAACTTCTTTTGGAGAGGTAGGTCTAACGACTGAATCTTCCTGTTCTGGTTCATTCCAGTCTTGGGTCTCTTCACCATCGTTGGTCTGGAAAGTCTTTTCTAAGTGTTCTGCGAATCTGGTTGCTTTTTGTATATTATTTCGTGCCCAACTCCCGTCTTTCTTTCTAATTGGTGGGTTATGTGTAATAGGACTTTTTAATCGTTTGGTTGCTTTCCAGAGTGAATAATCGGTACTGCTGTCATTAGTTAATTCACTCAAGTACTCACCAATCGATTCATTTTTAATACGCTGAATTTTGCGTTTTAACTGTTGTGTTGCATTATTTAAAGCTGTTTTATCAGCTCGTGCTCTGGACTGTTGCCATTTTCTTCTGATTTTTCTTTTTTCTAGTGTAAGGTCTCTGATCTCTTTTGGATAATTATTTCCTTTTGTATTTAAAATCAGCGCTTGTTGAATATCTTTGACAATACGTTCGACTTCCTGATCTAGTTGTTCTTCTGTTCTCAACGGAACCGAGAGATTAATTAACCGTTCAAGTTTGATTTTGAAGCTTTGCCAGTCCGTTCGTTTGTTGACTAATTTAGGTTGATTTTCTTTTTGAATCATACTATCACTCAGTGTAAGAAGTATGGGTGAGTGATCTGAGTTCATGTATATAATTTGAGGATATATTTCTAATTACGTTGGCTTTCCAGTTGAGAGTGTTTCACATTTGAGATTGTTGCATGTTGCTAATAGTTCTTTACCTTTAGATGTTATTATGATTCTGTCTTCACCATTTTTTGTCACCTATTTCCAATTCCTTCTCACATACCCTGAAGCGTTGTATTATTCCTGTACTATTATTAATAATAAAATTGTTTTAGCTTGTGACGAATGTTCAATGAAACTATTTGACTTGATAGACAGCATGAAAGGAGATATAGAAGATATCTACGCGATGTTCAAAAATGGAATTGGTCCTCCATGGAGGAAACTGACAGAAAATTTAGACAAACATAACATGTTATCAGAAAAATATAAAATGAAAATAACACAATTTGATTCTTTACTAGAAGGAAACGAAATCGACCATCTAAAGTTCAAAGTTGACGAAATGGAAGAAAAAATGACTAACAACAACAAGTTATTAGAGGAAAGCATTTATAACTCCGATAAATTAACGGATAATTCGACGAAATTACTTAAAGAAACTGATGATTTGGGTAAAAAATTGATCGGTATAATTCAATCTTTAGAAAACTTCGGAACAAAACATGTCAATTTAAAAGAAGCGCTAGTAAAAGCTCGTCAAATTTTAAAACAAATTCAAAATGCCTCCAAAACTATAAACAGTCTAAATAATAAAGAGATTTTCCAATATTGCTCGAAAATAAACAAAAAAGTAGACGCGATTTATGGACGCACTCCAACGATACCTTCTCATAATATAAACGAAATTAAAAAAAAACTGGACGCTCTATACGACTTAGTAAACCACATAGAGAATTTAGTAGCTTTAGCTGACGCTACAAATACAGAAAACTCACAAAGACTTGAATCGGTAAAAGAAAAAATAGAAAAACTGAAAAGCAAGAATCAACAATTAAACATTTCGTTTGGCTCCATTCTAGATAAATTGAATGCGACTGAAGATGTTTTGGAAAGTTTAGAGAAGGTTTATCAGGATTTAGTAGATATTTCCAATTTTAAAGAATACGACGAACTCGATAATAGAGTAAAGAGGCAAATGGAGGAGATCCCAGTCGTTCAAACTTTGTATGATAATGCTGTGGAACATGTACAAGAGTTGGAAAAAAAAGTTGAAAATTACCATAGGTATTATTGCATTTTTAAAAACATTAATCCTTAGATGTCTCTCCCTGCTTCTGATTTCTTTATCCCTACTTCCACTTCCACTTATCCACTGGCTTTCTTGGCCTTTTGATACCTCTCAAGTTATTAATCTTCAAGCTTCTGGTCTGAGGTTTCTATTTCAATATTTTTTATAATTCATTTCTGCTCTGTATGTGTCCAGCCCATTTTAATTTTTGTGCTTTGATGACCTTTACAATGTTTTCTACTTCCGTTTTTCAGAATTTATTTCCACGTGTTTTCCCATAAATTTGTAACATTATGACCACATATTACATTTCCCGGATATCCCTTTTTGAAATTAAAATTTTTTATACCAATTATGTGACCCTTTAAACAATTAATCACTTGGCCCCATTTGTATTTAAAACAATTTGAAGACTAGTTGTGATTCAGAAGAAATAAAAAATAATTTTATTTTCAAGTTTCCTGATTAAAATATGAATCCCTACAGTACTTAACATACCTTGTACACAACCAGCGCAAAGTCTTCACATTTAGCTAACCCTGAATATAACTGGAGAGTTTTTTTAAGCATGTTCAACTTCACAAAGGATGAATGGAAGAAAATTAACGCAAGTGGAGCGTACGAGTCCATTATTAACGACATCACAGAGGCTCGTAGCAGTCTAGATCACGCCAAAGAAACTTTGGAGAAAGCAAAAAAAATAATAATGCCTGATGATGCAGATAACCTGGATACAAAATCGAATTTGGCACAAACGTATTCTGATAGACTCAAACAGAGGATAAATAACTTGAAGAACCTCTCGACTAGTAAATTGCCTCATTTATATATAAATTTTATAATGTTATTTTGTCTATAAAATACTAATAGAAAGATTTTTAGACTTAAATGAAATGAAACGAAGGATAGACCAGCTAAAACATAGCATAGTAGAAAATGGTAAGTCGAATAACGACCTTTCACAAAATCTAATAAAGGCGAACAATAATATAACGTCTCAAGCTGATAAAGTTGCCAAAGTCGAAAAAGCCATTAGAAGCGCTTCCGAAGTTTCAGACGAAATGAGGGACATTTATAAGAAGATGGACAATATAGCCTTCGACAAACAATTCAGCTTTGATAAAAAGTATCAAAAATATCAAGAACAAATCAATCCTAAAGGTAGATATTAACGAACAAGCAACCAAAATCGATAAAATTTAAATATTTCTTTCAGAAATTAAACACTTAAATTCGGATCTGAGGTCTGCTAGAGAAGCCCTTAAAAGCGTTCGCATTTCACAACCTAATGACAATAAAGTTCCAAAAGGGTCCATCAACAGACTAAATAATTTAGAAAATAAAACCAGGGAACTTCAAAATCTCATTAATTTGGCTAAACAGCAAGTCGATGGGGTGAGTATTTTTTATTGCTTCAAATAATTAAATCCGGTGTTAATTATTTGAAATGTTTAAGGTCGACGTTGCCATGAGTCTCAAAACTTGTCACATGAGGTATAAACTTCCCAAAACGCAGTTGTTCCAGAGTCTTTCTTTGGCCTTTAACTGTGAGGACTGTACGCTTTTCAAGTGGACGAATGCGACAGGAGCGTTTTTAACTGTAAAAGTTAGAGGAGAAAAAATTATTACTAATGTAGAAGGAAACGATATTGTCATTGACAAAAGCATGTCTGGTGAAAACACTTTCCTCATACAAAAGTTAGTTGTTTCCTTCATTACTTTAGTGCAAAAAATCAGAAGCTACTTAATACTGTTTATTTTTATTGCTTTAGAACTGGTTCGCTGTTAAAATTGCAACTTCTTGGTGGTAAAGAAGAAAGTAAATGGTTAAATGGAATAAAATTTATAAAAGTTGATGACATCATAGAAGTAGGAGATGTAAATACAAAAAATGAAACGGATAATGCATATATTTACAAAATTATTCTAAACGGTCAAAATTTCGGTTTGTGGAATTTCGCAAATATCGATGGAACTTGCAAGGGACAAAAAAGGTAAGAAATAAAAAAATATGTACCTAAATCTATTATTACTTTAAAAAATCGTCCTCAACGTTCTTCAGAAAAATCATACGTTTGATAAAATTGATTTAATTTGTTTTTCTTTTTTGTCTATATTTTACTCTTTATCTACCTCTTCGGGAGACCATAAAATGTCTACGATATCTCTCATCGAAACCAAATGATGATTTCAAACCCTATATTGGGATCTGACATGGAGGCGTGGCCTATCCTAGATGGCGTCAATTAAGGTGAAGATTTCAATTTGACATGGGTGTTGCTCTCTTATTAAATATAAAAAATGGGTCTTACGATTGACAAAAGAAAACTAAAAGAAAACTAAATTTCAAACAAGCTGAACGCATTTTATAGCCTGGACATTTGGTTAAATGCGGGAAAAAAATTAATGAAAGTGACAGTATTTGTGTGGAGTTAGTGGAATTCTGTTTATTAACGTCGAATCCCCATCAAATGAATGGGAAAATTGCAGGAGATGGACAAGTGATGAGTGTTGTTTGTTCCTGCAAGGCTGGTTCAGGGGACAAATGCAAGCACTGCATTGCTATGTGCTATGTTGTTGCACTGTTACAGGTTACAGTGGCGTGTGTGAGTCGGAAGAACATGGACCAAAATTTACCTGGATCGAGAGTACCTCCCTGTCCCCGTTTTTGAGGATGCTGAAGACGATGACGTTATCAGAATTTCTCTTTTCGCCAGCCGAACCCCTAAAATGGTCAAAACTACCCCCTAAAGCGGTTAAACGAAAAGCACATCATTTCTCTGTAAAAAAACGTATTTTCCCCCGTTTTGGAGGATGCTGAGCACGGAGGTAATGTTGAAGATTACTTCCGACCCTCACCAACCCTTTGGAAACTTCACCCTTCTTTTGTCAGATCCCAATAATCCTATTAAATGTCCCGATGACATTCAAAACCAAATAGAACGTTCTACGGATGGTCGTTTTAGGATCCATATCAAACGACCAAAAAGAGACCAAATTAGGATTCATATGGTATATTTCATGATATATAAAAGATGCTCTGGAATTAAGAATGTTTCCTCCAAGTTATAGTTCTCAAATCAATGACCAAATGATGATTTAAAACCCTATAAAACCAGATTAAATGTCATCTGTCATTTAAAAACAAATAGAACGTTCTACGGATGTCAGTTTTACAATACATACCAATCGACCAAATTAGGCTTCCTATGGTATGTTTCGTGCTATGCTGGAATTAATAATGTTTCCTCCAAGTTATAATTCCTAAATTAATAAACAAATGATTTACAGCCCTATACGCTTGGCTATTTACTATAACAATTGTCCTGTAGAACTGCAAATCAAAATATATATATTTTTAGGAACGCTACTGTTGACGAAAATATGAACAGTCTCTATAACGGAAAAGGATATTTTGAATATGGAATTAATAAAAATTTGGACCCCAAAGAAGATTCAGTTCAAATTCAATTCGCTACATTTGATGAAAACAGTAACATTTACATAGCAGCACATGTGAGTCATATTTTTTGTTTGAAAGTTTATAGAAAAATTCTGAATCAAGGAAATCTACGACATAATTTGTTTCTTTTATTTCTTCTTCCTGGCGTATCATAAAAATATCCACTCTCTGATTATCACACTGTATATTTCGCATATTTTGTTTTATAAATTTTAGTTCGCCACGTGCTCCTTCATCAACATTTACTTGGAAAATGGATTGGTCAGCTTCTTCATACAACTCAACAATAAAGAAAACTTGACCCTAACAAGTCCGTCTAGAGTCAACGATGGTAAAATTCACCTAGTAGACATCAGTTGGAAGCTACAGAAATCCCAAAAACTTTCCATAATCTATACCTTAAAAGTGGATAACAAAATTATTTCTACCCCAGCGAAACAAATCGTTCCCAGTAACGTTTTTAAAGTAAAGGAAACGAAACATTACTTGGGCGGGGTCCCACCTACGTTCAACAAACATTGCATTCCAATCAGAAAACAACCGTTCCTAGGATTTCTCGAACTGAAATCTAGGTTTGATAATCCTAGCATCCACTTCGGAATCATAAAAACCAAGGTGAGTCTAATTACAGAGGGCTGCAAAATAAGGAGTTTGTGAAAGATGGGACACACATTCTAGATCTCTACCAACTAAATATATTTGAAAATCTAGTGGTACAAGGTCTGATCCGTTTCTATCTTGTTTAAAGTAGGGGGTTGATAAAATGAGGAATCAGAGTAGCTGATGATATCTTGTATTTATCCAGATTCTGGAAGAACATTAACTCAAAAATTTAAAATGAAAACATGGACCAATGTTTAGTTGAATTTTAATTTCTCGCATCTATTTGATATTGTGAATTTATCAATAATAATTATAACCATTACCTACTAGTTTCTTTTTTTTTAAATATATACTCGGATGCTGTCCCATCGCCAGCTGCACCTCAGCCTCTTGGGCATTTTGTGCCTTCCGGATTAGTTTCACAGCACCCACTCCGTAACTCTTGACCCCTGTACCATTTTGTACAGGTTCTTCACCGGTTGGGCGCTGTATTCTTCGGGAGTTAGCCTGGGCTGTCCGTAAATTGCCTGTCTTTTACGATCCAATGCCTCGCATTCTGACAGTATATGTTTGGTTGTTTCTGTCCCTTTACCACATTTTCTGTAGGAAAGGTCTCCGTTGTACAGCCCCATCTTGTACAGGTGTCCTCCCATTGAACTGTGTCCATTGAGAAGGCCCGTTATTGTTCTTCGCTGATTTCTGCTCATCTTGAGCAGTTCTTCAGCTTTGTGTTTGGACGGTTCTTTAATAAATGTTTTCCCGTGGTGCATGAGAGGGTGTTTTCGTTTGATTCAGTCCATTGCATCGAAGTTAGTGTTGGTATCATTTCAAGAATGTTACTTCCCTCTATTTCCTTTATCCTATTGTGATACGATCTATTGCTCGTGTTTTGTTGCCTTAGAAGTCCCATGCTTGCCTCCCCCATGATTGTTATGTCAATCGGGGGGAGGTTCAGAAGTGAGGCTGAGGTTGGTGTTGTTTTCATAGCCCCCGTTATGCTAAGGCAGGCAATTCTTTGTACCTTGCTCAACTCAGCGGCGGCTATTTTTTGGTTTATCTTTGTCCACCATACCAAAGATGCGTATGTGATCATGGGTCTCACCACTATGTTGTATGTCCAATACACCATTTTGGGACTTAGCCCCCATGTTTTTCAGTGTGCTCGTCTGACTGTCATTAACGTAGCCACAGCTTTCTTCTTTACTTTTGTCAGCTGTTGGTTCCAAGTAAGTTTCGAGATATTTAACTTACCCCGACAGCTGGATGTGAGTCCCTTGGAGGGTCAGAGGTCCTAAGCTTCTTCGGGTAAAAGCTACAACAGTTGATTTGGAGGGGTTAATGTTCAAACCCTCTTTATCTACTCATGTACTAACCAGGTTCAGGGCCATTTGCATTCTTTCCCTGACCGTGGTATTGAAATTTCCTTTTTTGGTAAAATATTCTTTTTCTTAGCAAGAGAGTTACTAGTTTCTTACTACCAGTTGGAGCAGACCATTTCACTGTTCTCTCTGGGCCCTTAAAATACCTACGATGCTTCTAGTTCCAGTTCCTTTAGTTAGTTCGTTCTTATCATCCATTGTACTCGTACTTTCTTTTATTCATATGTTTTCCTCAGTACCTTTATTTTCCATATTTCTAGTGTCTCTCTTCCTTTTGATTCAGCTTCTAATATACTACTCTGTTTTCGTTTCTTTATTTTTAAAACTCAGGATCTGTTATACCTTTGAACTAGATGAGATTATAAGATATTCCGCTAGTTCTTGTAGTTTTACTTTAAGAAAATTCTGTTTCCTTTTAGATTTTGACATTCAGCCATGCTTGGATAAACCAAAATGGTTATTTACAACTTAACCACCCTGAAGAATCCATAGACAATATTACCCTAATACTAAGACCAACCGTAGCCAGTGGAAAAATTATAAAATTCAACGATAAACAAGGAATTGAGTTGGAAGAATCTGATATTATAGTTGATGGAATCAAATATAATTCTAATTTAAATTTGGATGACTATAATAGCATCGAATTAAAATTAGGCAAGATTAAGGAACTGATTGTCAATGGAGTATCGCAAACTCTTTCTAAAAAATTAGACGTTTCGATTAAAGGTTTACAGATTGGAGCAGTTGATGGAAAGTTCGCTGGAGGAATCAGAATAATTATAAATAATAAGTAAGTATTTTATCCACTTTATTTATATTAGACGTAAGATATTTTTATTTGTTTCCAGAATCGTGCAATTCGACAATTTGACAGTTAAAGCTTTTAAAAACGTTGAAATAGGAAGAGAAAAACCACTTATAGAATCCAATATCAACGTCAAGAGTTTATCGATGTCTAATTTGACGAACTCGATGCAAAACACCGACAGATGTACTGAATTCGATAGCAACGATGTCGAACAAGATGCCATAAAGTTTGGAGATAAACCAAATAGTTATACGTATATTGCAACCAAGTTTTGGAGAAGCAATTTTACTGTTCAATTTGACTTTAGAACGTTCTATCCAAATGGAGTTTTACTTGTATCGGTAGGTAGCATTTCCAGCTTCTATTAAGTGAAATAGAAATGTCTGTAATGCATGGTATGCTTGATTTAGTAGTCTGAACGCCTGGCTATGCGATTCAAGTGGTAGCTCAATGACTCAAGTGTTATTTTAATTTTTTTATATATTTAGAGCAACAAAAGAAGAAACTACATTCTACTAGAATTAAAAGATGGTCAATTACAACTCAATATAGAAGGTAGAAAGAAAAAAGTAAAAACTCTACCAATAAGTTCAGAGAAAAAAATGAACGACGGTAATTGGCATAATATTCGATTGACGAGAAAATTAAAAAAATTAACCATTATTATTGACAAGGGGAGTAAACCGAATCGCATAAATATGAGGATTAAACCAAAAGATGAGATATATTTTGGAGGAGTATCTCCAAATTCGGAATATGCGATTATACCTGATTTGGTAAGTAATTATATCTATAACAAGACAACTTGAACACTAATTTAACCATTATTTTATAGTATATAGTTTTGGTTTTTCTCAACAAAAACTGGTTTTTTTCTTTTTATATTCACTTAGCTGTTAACTAAATCGCCACCGCGTTTTCCTGATTTGATGTCGCTGATTTTACCTTAAAATATTTTTTTGTTATAGAAAAATCGCCTTTTACCGTTTAGAGGCTGCATGAGGTCCCTTGAAATAAACAATGAACGGCAATTTTTAATAAACAACAAAAACGTACAACATTCCAATATAACACTTTGTTTTTCAACTGTAGAAGAAGGAGCTTATTTTGGTGGGGATGCTTTTGCAGTGTTCAGTAAGTAGTTAAAAATAGTTGATAAAAGAGTTTCTCAACAAATTCTAGCAACATATTTTTTTGTAGAAGACGACTTCCAAATAAGCGAAATGTTAGATCTAAGTTTCGAATTCAGAACATCTGAGCAAAATGGCATTCTACTGAGCGTTTCCAATCACGGAGACTACCCCGCGCTTTCCATAGAACTTCAAAACGGTGCCATCGTATTAGCTGTGAATTTGGGTAACGGAATTGTTACCAATGTGACGAACAACCTCGATTCTGATATCGCTTTGTGTAATAACAAATGGCATAATGTTACTGCCATGTATTCCAGTTCAGAATTGACAGTTAATGTAGATGGAATTCGAAAAAGTTGGGTACAGAGCGACGTTAATTCCACCATGGATGAAATGGAAGCACCTCTGTATATTGGAGGGTTACCAGGTAAAATCTTTTACTTAATGCATTTAAAGATCACAAACCTCTAGGGAAAAATTCAAAACGATTTTTCACCAGGAAAATCGTCATGCCATCTTCAAAGAGCTCTAGCCTCGAAATCAAAGCTCCAAAAGCGCATGTTTATAGGAACTTCTCACTCTAATTTTCATATACTCATTCCCTACAAATCTGTAACACGTATTCATTAACACGCTGTATACTTCGACTTTGTCACCTTCAACGTTCAAGCTTTTAAAACACAACGAGATGACTGGGGTTCGATCCACGAGAAAATCAAGTGGTTCATAATATCTGCAACCCACCATGCCTCGGAGAGTATGTAAAGCCACCGATTCCGGCTATATGATGGTAATCATTAAGCTCTACTAAACGCGGCCTGAAAATTTTTACATAAGACGAACTTTATTTTGTTTAAAAAAAATACCTACACTATTTATGCCTAAATAAATATTATTTTAAAAGAAAAAACTTTTATTTGCAGATAACGCACCTGTGGGAACATTAAAGACACTGACCAATTTCAAAGGTTGCATCAGGAAGCTGAAAATCGAAAACCAATTAACAGATTGGTCAGATATGAACGAACTAAATAACGTATTATTAAATTCATGTCCAGTATCAGAAATTAGCTAGAAAACAAATTGATTTTGTAAATTAATTTTAACAAAACGCAAACCAAATTTACTTAAGTAACGAATTAGTATTATTGCCATATTTGTATTATAGTACATAACACTGCCATTGTAAATGTAAATAGTTTTGTAAATAATTATTTAATTTTTGTACAACTGTTATGAATTAGTTCAAAGATGTAAGTAATTTGTCAAATTTTCTGTACATAGTAAGATTTTCTATCGTTAAAACAACATAAATAAGTACTTAAATCATATTGTATATCAAATTAATTTATATGAATAAATTATACATTCAAATCAAGTTCTTTGTTTTTAATACTATTAAATGCCTCATTTAAAATGATGTGGTAATAAAGATATAACCTGGGAACAACCTAAATCCAAATTTCGACTGTGTTTTTATAACATGTCTGCAAAATATTAAAGATCTACATGCGATGCTTTTAAATTGGTAAGATAATGAAGACAAAATTGCCAGAAACACCTAATTTGAAACATCGACTTTGTTGCCTTCTTTCTTCAAAACCACGCAATGTATTAAAATGCGGTCTTCATATAAAGATATATACACGTATTCTATACATCTGTTCCAAATATTAAAGCTCTACTGTTGAAAATTTTAAATTGGTGAGGTAATAAAAACAAGATTGTCAGACCCACCTGAATCTAAACTTCGACTTTGTCGCCTACTCGCTTCAAGATCGCTCAAGAGATTAAAGGTATACGAAGAAGAGAGTGACATCTTGACCAAAATCGGTCAAAAACTTCGCAACCCCCATTGCAAATTGGGAATTTTTTGTTCTGTAAAGTTAACAAAACTTGTGGGCTTCATTTATCAGTTTTGCTGATAGATGGTAGCATATTGGAAATTGACTTATTGGATTCGAAAGCCCAACTGACGAAGCCGAAAGGTAGAAACCGGTGTTAGGCTGTCGATTCGAATAAATTAAATTCCTAACTCGTTTGCTTATACACTTTACTTACTTATAGTAGTTCAAATTCTCGTTGTATTCTCGTAAAACATCCAAGACGTGGGAAAAATTAAAACTAACGAGGATAAATAATAAAAATTTATTACAATAAAATATAAAATATGAACTAAAATCTCTATTTACTCTTACATCTATACCAAATGTGTCAAATCGTCAATAAGAGGCGATTGCTGTTGTAACTGCTGCTGCAACTGTTGCTGTTGTTGCAACTGTTGATGTTGTTGCATCTGTTGCTGTTGCTGTAGCTGCTGCTGTTGTTGGACGAAATTCTGCTTAGAAATCAATACGGTATTTCCTTGGCCACCGGGCACTTGTCCCTGAAAGTTTCCCTGATTGCCCGAATTCGATACAACCACCAGTTTCTGTTGTGTAGCCAATTTTGGGGGACCCTGATTTGGATTGTTCGAGACGAATTTCACTACCGTATTTTGTGATGATGAATTGTTTTGTTGGATTTGATGCGAACTGCTCATCGGCGTTTGAGGTCGTTGAGTTACGAAAACGAATTTTTGGTTCTGTTGTGGCATTTGAGCTCTCGGCGAAGGGTTCATTACGATGGTTCTTCCTCCTCCAGGAGTTTGCTTAATAAAAATTACGTGTTTAAATACTCTTTTGTCTTTTTCTAATAAAATGGTTAAACTGTAAATAAATAAATAATTGTATAATATAAATACCTGTTGAATAATACCACCGGGTGTGTTAACAGTTCTTGCAATAGTAGAACTACAAGTTATTGGATTGTTTACGTTCGTGAAACCCGTGGCGGCGGGTGTTGGTTGTGTTCTTGCTTTAATTACTGCTCCATGCAACGAGGGTCCCATGTATCCATACTCCTGTTTGTACTCTTCGAGATTATCGGGAGGACTCCGAATACTTTTTAATACAGGCGCTAACACTTTTACCAAAAGCGCCTTTATATTCCCGGAAGCTATTTTTTCCATATTTGAAACCAAATTTCCGTCTAAGTACATTTCTATTCGGTGGCCTGAAATAATTCAGGATCAAGTGTAGTTATGAATATATTAAAACGATTTTTTTCTGTCAATAAATTAAATCAAGTTGATACTAACCTATACTTTTAACTTTTGGTAAAATAAATATCCTAGAAACTTCGGGTCCTAACTCTGATAATCCTTGTAGGGCCCCATACAATGAAGACAACGCGACTTTGTCTTGTTGTAATGCATTTGTAAACATTCTCGTTACCCGAGTCTGGATGTTGTTTGTGCTGGTATTAAAATTTTTACAAATCTGCGCCATTAATCTGGATGCAAAATCTCGTAATGCCCAATGGTTGTCTAATTCCGGTCTCATACATAATTGCTTTGATACTATACAAGTAGTTACAGACGGGATTAATTCGTGAAGCTGAAAAAATAAATAGTTTCACTATGAAAACTATTTTTTTATAATTCTGAATTTTTTACAAATAAAATTCTGCTCTCTCATTACCATTAAAATAAAGTCTAACGTACTTACATATTTTTCTAGATATAGTGACTGGTTGTCCAATAAGGCTTTAACCATTCTCATAAGATATATCAATAATGCTAGATTATTCTGTACAACATTAACCCTTACTCCTTCTATAATGAAAGTACACATTCTGGGTAACATTTCATGTAAACCAGGATCAGAAGCTAAACTTTGAAGAGCTTCTGCTCTTCTTGCTTCATCAGACCCAACACAGGCTTCTGTTATTTCCTTATAGTACAATTGTTGCTCCACGGATAATTCGTGTGTCGCTAATTGTTTTATTTGAACGGTTTCGACGTTTTTCAATTTTTGCTTCCCTGTTGTAGGTTTTCCAGAGGTTTCTTTCATAGGTTTCTTGTTGACTGGATCGACGGACTCCAACTAAAAAATTACATCAACCTAATGGTTCATCTATTTATGTGTTATAATTATAGAAGTTGTAAATTCCTTATTTTATAAAGAATTTATCATCATTTACTAAAATAACTTTAACCTTTCTTACATTTGCTGACATCTCTTTTGAGTGGAATCATGTGAAAGCTGTCAAGAAAAAATAAAACAAGGAAATTTTTGACTTTAGCAGTAAGTGTGTAAAAATTTAAGACATAACTAGTTATAAGAGCAAGACATATTAAATTTAACTGTCAACTAGTTAATTTATATCAGCAAAAATAAAGTTAGATTCGAAGCAGTTACTCTTAAACAAATTAATTTCAATGCATGGAAAAATTAAATAACTTTGGACCAAGATACAGTGTGTTACAATTTTAAATTAAGGTGCAAATTAGTCCCGATATTTCATAACACAAAATAAATATAAATTTCCAAGCCATGTGCAAAAGCTAGTGCAATAGTAAATAAACTTTATACTTTCTTTTACAAGCTCCCGTTATATATTATACAACAATTCTAAACAAACCATGCATTATCACACACAACAAATAATGAACTATTAAATCAACGAAATTTTATTACTTTCTGTATAATTTTTGCAACAGGTGGTGGATTTTCGGGAATTGTTGGCTGAACCCCATCTATAAACAACCAATGCGATCTTAGTGTACTTTCTATAGGTGCTTTTGGACTTATATTATGAAGTAAATCATTAAGGTCTACTTCTTTCTCTTCTATAAAATGTAATTCTCTTCCTCCTCCAGAAGCAAATCGAAAAGGTAATGGCTCTGCAGATTGGAAGCCATACTGGGGCTAAAAGAAGAGTCATACTTAAAACTAGTTACTGATTTGTTGCATGCAGCCTTACCTCTACGTTTTTAGATTTAAGTGCTGAATCTACATCACTTTGTAAAAGTTTTGAACGCTTTGCATGGTTCATAAATTTAGCAGCGTCTTGAATAATATGTTTAATTCTAAATGATATGTCTTCTGATAGTTCTTTTGCAGCATCATCAGCTAAATAACCAATACCTATACTTTCCGCTATAACTTTCATAGATTCTGTCGAAAAATTGGTACCGTACAAGTCGTATTCACTAATTTTCGACATTTTTATACAAATATGAGAACCTAAATCTATTATTTTTTTGAAAAAGTTGGATCACATACATAAACAAACACAATTTTAAGATGTGACATTAGCGTGTTACTTTTCTTCTTCTTCTTCTTCTTTTACGAAACGTCAGTGCTTAAATATTTATTAACTGTCAAAAATATTCAATAAAATTTTGTTGTCAAAAACAGAAAGCTGAAATGAGATAAAAAATAGGTTGAAATAGTCAATGAAACTAATATGAAATATACGTGTTGTCGGGTGACCCACCCTTCTAGCTTTACAGATACAGGTTTTATAATTGGCCTCTGAGACCGAATAACTATGGGAAAAGACGGCCAGAAGTTAGAAGAAAGAAAAATGACATTGACATTAAAATGAAAATAAAATAACCTTTTCGTGACATGCACGTGTAAAAGTGTCTTTTGATTTGAGTAAACTCAATTTAGTACTTTTTGAAATAAATACCATCTTACTAATAGAAAATATGAGTCAGACGACAACAAAATCTGTCAAATATCTTGTAGTGGATACTACAGCTTTTATCCAAAATGCACAATTACAGGTAAATATTAAGCCCAAATTTAATAAACTATATGATTATGGACTCTTACGTTATCTATTTATTACGTGCAACTCTCAAAACAAGTGTTAATTCACTTATTGCCTCCAATTATTAATTGCACCTTAATTATATTGTAAATTTTTTAAATATTTATAGGATGTTGGAGAAAACATCATAACATGCCCAGAAGTAGTTGACGAAATTAAGAATAAAAGGCAAATTAGACGTCTAGTTGTACTTCCTTACAATCTAATTGTCAAAGAAGTGTTTCCTGAAAATGTAGTTGCTATAACAGAATTCTCAAAAAAGACTGGAGATTACCCAAGTTTGTCTGCAACTGATATTAAAGTTATGGCACTCACATATCAACTTGAAAAAGAGAAGGTTGGAACTGATCATTTAAGATTAGAACCTGTCATGCAAAAAGCTGATGTCACAACAAAAAATAAAGTAGTTGATATGAGTCCAGATGTTACTGGGTTTTTCTTGCCAGGAGAAACTAAAGATATTGATGATACAAGTGAAAATTCAAAAGATTCCGAACTTACAGCTGATGAAAATGTAGAATTGAAAGAAAAATTTGATTCTCCTCAAGGAAAGGACAATATAATAGAAAAACTTACAGAATTAGAATTAATTGGCACCAAAGATGATGATGAACTATTAGTTCCTATAAACAATGAAGAAAATTTGGAAGAAGACGAAGGTTTAGAATTTGAAGAAGATTGTGAAAGTGATGATGATAGTGGCTGGATAACACCATCTAATGTCAAAATAGCAAAGCAGCAAGTAAACTCTGAATTAATGGAAGAAAAAAATGTAGAAGTAGCCTGTATGACAACAGATTTTGCTATGCAGAATGTACTTAGACAAATAAATCTGAATGTTGCAGCTCTCGATGGTAGACTCATAAAACAATTAAGAACATATATTCTTCGTTGTTATGCTTGTTTTAAAACCACAAGCATTATGACAAAGAAATTTTGTCCCAAATGTGGTAATAATACATTAAAAAAGGTAGCGGTATCTTTAGATGAAAATGGGAAAATCCAAATACACATCAATGCAAGAAGGCCTCTAACTAGTAGAGGAAAAAAGTATAGTTTGCCTAAAATAAAAGGTGGGAAACATCCAAATAATCCAATACTTGTTGGAGATCAACCAATGCCAGATAATAGACCAACTAGGCTTGCAAGGACCAAAAATAATCCTTTAGATGATGACTATATTGCAGGTAATATTTTTTTCAAATTCTAAAAGAAAAAGTAAAAATATATGGCATACTTACTAAAAAATCAAATAGTATATAAGTAATCCAAAGAATATTAAATATTTAATGAATCGTACATTAATTTTGTTTTTAGGATTTTCACCATTTGTTATGAGAGATGTAAATTCTAAATCTGCACAATTATGTATAAGACCTGGACAAGAATTCAAATATTGGATGAGCAAAAATCCAAATGAAGCCAGAAGAAGAAAAAAATAAGTATAATTATAATTATTAAAATAATAAAAATTGTTACCTATGTTTCTATTTTATTTATATCCCTTTTTTTATTAAGACTGTTGGAAAACGTCCAAATAAAAATAACATTCACTAATGATTGTGAAGGTAACTAAAATGAAACAATTAATTATAAAATGTTTTATTTAAAAAGATAAAAAAACTATCATAAATCATTTATATCTTTTCCTAGAACATTTATGTGTGCATAACAAACCTCCATCTTTGTTGAATACCAGAATATAACCATTATCACCGTTTGTATAATAATGATGTTCTTCATTACCCCAAGCCACTGGAGAATCTGAAAATCCTTGAACATAAACAGCGACCCATTTATCTGATACTTCACCAAATAGTTTCCTAAAAAAACAATTTTTGCACCCTATATATAATTAAGAATTTGTAAAACTATACAGGATTGTTTCTTTTGAGTAGTTAATATAAAAGCCTAACTCATTGCATTTATTTCCTTTAAAGGGATACGAAGAAGAGAGTGACATATTGACCAGAATCTTCTAAGCTTAATTTTTAGAATCTACGGTTTTTATTCAAATTAACGTACAAAATGTTTGACAAACGCATGTTATAACTAAGTTTATAGACTTACGTGATATTTTCAATATTTTCCACCATCACGGTTGAAGAGAAAAATCCTTGCAATCGGACACATTTCACTCGCTGAACTTCTTCCTTCTCAACATCCGGAGTAACATAACTCGACAAATAATCTGTTGGATCTTTTTCTAAATTACAATCAAGTGCCACCAATCCCAACCACTCGACAAAATTCGAAGTATTCAATTTATCAACATCGTTGAAATTTAATTTTGGGATTTGAGCATTTACAGTGTGAGAATGAAAAGTGGGAGTGCATTGTTTTAAATTGTACCCTAGGTCTGCAAAGAATTTTGCTATCGAAGATGGACAGATTTCTTTATCCGGTGGTTCCCAGGAAACCACGACCGTGAACTTTTTCAAAACCTTCAGGCATGATTTTAATCGTTGGAGTTTCGATTTGTTTCTTAGTAAATTTTCATCAGCTAAGTCGATGGAAACAACTGAAATTGATGTTAATTTAGTGTTAAAAGATGTAACATGTGATGTGTCGAAATGTATGAATCCTTTGGTCTTAACAGGAATTGAGGGTTTTTTTTGTAGTGATACCTTATTTGAAGGTATTTACAATCATAAAAAAATGTGATATTACAAGGAGTTGTCAGGAAAATTATTTATTTTAAAATGAAGGAATTTTGTAACATTAATAGGACACTATGTAGATAAAAATAAATAACCACTTTAAGAAAATATATTTAGCTATATAAATTAACACAGAAATGTTTGTAGATCACTATACATTATCAAAACTTTCCGTTCCAATAATAAAAACATACTGTATTATGTTGAGCTAATTTTATCATTTTGGTAAAAACATGCTATTAAAACAGTAAATTCAAATGACTCACAATGAAAAAAAAATAAATACAAATATTTAAATGAATCATATTAAAATATGTGGATAACGATTCATTAAATAATACCAATTATTCATTGATATTTTAATTGTATTTCTTAAAATAAAAACATTTGAATAAATTTAATAATTTTTGCGATAAATTATCTAAAACATTCAAAATAAAACAGTATTTTATTTGACTAGATTAAAAAAATGTTTAACAATTCTATTTACTTGTATTAAAACTGGTAAATACAAAAGTACTGGAAATTCAAGTAGGTACAACCACATTTGTATAATTGTTATTATTTTATAGGGTGTTTGGATGTGTCATTAAATATCCAAAAAAAGTTTGTTTAATGAAAGCGCATATTAGTGGAGCTACAACTCGGAAAAAGTGGTTAAGGAGAATCTTTTTTTTTACACACCAACTTAGGGCGCAAAAAACATTTTGTTTCAATTTCAGAAGTTCATTGACTATTGTTTTCAGAGGGATAGGCTCAGCCATTTTAACCACATTTTTTGTTTTCTGCTTTATTCTAAAATGAACCTTAGAATATTATTTTCTGCTGTATTTTTTCTCAATAAATAACTAAAGAAACAAAGACGAAAGTCTATAAGATCAAAATGAGACGAAAAGTAAACAAAAATTGTGCAACAGAAGTAGGGGTATTACCAATAGGGTAAAATTAGAAATGAGACAAATATGAGCAGAATTAAAATACATTCAACAAAATCAACTTGTCAAGAAAAAGCTAGAAGCAGACAATAGCTTAATATTTGCAAGTTTCAATTGAGTGCCAATGTCACGTCAATTGTCATTGTTCAGGTGAAGCCGACATGTGTCATAATTGTAAGTTGTCCAGTTATTTTGAAACTTGAACTTGATCTAGTTCTCTTTACAAATAATAAACTTATTATACTTGATTTTTAAGTACTTTCAGGTGCGCTTTTGTACTTACCAGTTCTGGTTTACCAGTTTTCAGATTATGAACAGTTTTTTACGAAAAATAAAACTGTATAAAAAACAAAGTATAATTTTAAAAATATCAACCAGGTGAAACTTGATTAATAATGCATCAACTGGCTGCATTCTACATTTTATAATATATATAAATAATCAAATTGATTTTCCATATAAATGCACCAAATATCAATTTGAATTTCAAACCAGATTAATAATAAAAAACATTAGAAACAACCGTACCATTTGGTATAAAAATATATGCAATTATTTCAAGTAGTAAAAGATAGAGTAGGTCGTATGTCCAAATCAAAATTATTGGTTTGTATGTACTTTTTGAAAGTTTCAAGCTCTTGCATAGAGATTCCCTGCCAGCTCTCTAATTCAGATAAAACTTTTAAACTGGTGCAACTAGCCATTAGTAATTCTACAGTCCTCATGTTCATATCACTACTATACAAAACTCGCAGTTCTTCTAGTTTCCTCATAGGATTTACGGAGAGAATATTCACAACTGTCGAATGCGTTATACCAGTCGATGAACCGAGATGTATATCACGAATATTATTAGCATGATTGAGTATAAATTCTAAATGATTAATGGCGCTGTCCACAACCCAAAATATTCGTTCTAAACTTAAAAATGGCTGGACTTTGAGTTTCTGAACTGGAACGGAACCGTTGCTAAAATCGCAATTGTAGCAAACTAAATTTTTCAGCTTGGGGCAACACTGACTTATATCCACCAAAACTTTAAAATCCATCTCTTCGACATGCTCTAAGTGAAGACTCAATAAATTGGCACCTCTAATTTCCAAAAGTTGTTTTAAATAATCACCATAAAAAGCACAGGAGAGAAGTTTTAAGTCTTTCAAGTTGTCTAGAGATATTAAAACCGTGAGGTCTGAAATATGTACGTCATGAAATAAACTGACGTTTTCGATTTTCGGAAACATCTCTACTAATAATCTTAAGTTTTCCGTTGAAATATCACGTGTCTGAATTTTCTTGAGTGCGAATGGACCTCTATGCGGATATTTGTGGTGTAAATGTTTTATTACATTCCCAAAATCATCACATCGGCCAATATCTTGTAATTTAGGAAGACCGGCAACAATTTGAGCTAATCCCTCAGTCGTCACTGAAGTCCTATGCAACTGTAATTCTCTCAGATTTTTGCATTTAAGTAAAAATGGAATGCATCTATCGGTAACTGAGCCAGATGAAGTTAAATCCAAGCACTGAATATTAGGACAATTATAACCAACAGTTTGCACAACAATATCGGTACTATCGAAGCACAAACAAAGATATTTGAGATTTTTCATTCTCGATATGCTATCCAATAAACATTTATCGAACTCCGATGTTCTCCATCCTCCAGAACAAGATCCTAAATTAAGATTTTCCAAACCAGTCAGATTATGCAAATTTTTGTATAAAATATATCTCATTATTTTAGGCCACTGCGAGAAATCAATACTTCTAAGATGATGATTCAACACTACTTCTGTCAAACTGACAGCTACATTCATTTGTGTTAGAAAAGCGGACATTGAAGTATGGGGATAATACGTTTTCTTTGTATCTTCTATCAGTACTTTCACAGCTTTAAGAACTTCCACAGCCATTTTGTCATAAAGGTAAAAAGGAACATGAGAAGAAAGCAGTTTGTTTAGCCAAATGAGATTCTTCTGAAGACTAGAAATTACTTTCTGAGGCTCTTTATGTACTTTAATATTAGCTAATATACAAGGTGCCATATGTACAACGAGACAACCTATGCTCTTGAGGCAAAGGGTCTGTAGAGAAAGTACATCCCGATGTCTTGGCATTTTCTGGAAATAACGTATAATAGTTAGTAAAATAAGGGTAGGGTGATTGGAGTGTATCACCAGACAACACCGGTTATCGGACAAATTCCTATATAAAATAAAAATAAATAGAAAACGATATTTATTTAACACACAGTCATCCTTAAAAGATCCTTCAGCACAAAATAATTTGTTTTAATTGGCATTATAATTTGTATTTACTTAAAAACTTCTTTATAAAAAAAATAACTAAATCTGATCCATTTTTTGTTTGCAGTAATGCCCTACTATTTGCAGAACAAATAAAAGTACAAAAAGGTTGAATCAGCAAAAATAATGGTAGTAAAAAAAATACTTTTATTCCTGACCGGGTATTATAAGCTTATAACATCATAGTTACGCTATCAATAAACAGGGTCATAACTCTCTTGGGATATTAGAGGTGCTTTACTTTCCCGTTGTCAGGCTTAATTCCCATTGTTAGGATATTTTGACGTTTGTTGAATATTGCTGTCAGTGTTTCATTATATTTAGTGAATGGCATTGCTGCTTATTTTATTAAAATCGATCAGAAATAAAATAATCTATGTACCTTGGGAATTAATGAGCCTTAATTACCTCAGGCAATTGGAGTCCCTCAGGCTAGAGGCCCTCGGGTTGCAAACCAGTTAAAAGTACGTTTTTGAAATTATTCTAAATTTATTTTAAAACAGATTGAAATATTTAATTATGCTTTGTCTGGATATTTTAAATACTCTCAATAGTTATATATATTCTCATGAGAATAAAATTACAGGTAAAACAAGGGATTTACGAAAATCTCTGTCCGACAACCTGTCCAGTCACCCTATATTAATCTTATTTGAAATACGATCTACTCTATAAAACATTTAAAATGTAAAGTTGCACCAGTATACTTACAATAACGATTTTCCAATTTCTTGGTAAAATGGGATAAAACACCTGCTATTCCAAAAGACTGATACGTTTCTTTGTCTAAACTTAAATAAAGCTTACTATCTGGTGTTATTCCAAAACAATTATCACAGTCAATCCTATTATTTATACTCAACAAGGTTAATTTTCCTAAAATAATTTATATATACAAATAATTTTTCATTTTTAAACTACAAAAATACCTACCATTTCTCACAAAACTTGAAATAAATTTTAAGTCAGCAAAATCTTCCACATTTAAATCGGATACTTTATAAAAGATGCCTTTCTCTAAGAAACAATCAAAATAATTTCCAGGAAAGTTTATAGGTTCAGGAATTATAACTGTCAACTAGAAGTAAAATGAATTATACACACGTTATAAAAAAATTATAAGTACTTACTAAATGGTTGTAATGAAAGCTGTTGATATTTAAATTTTTGAGTGGTAGTGATCCTTGAAACTTTTCAACGTTGAACAAACTTTGGGGTGCTGGAAAATTATGAACTTCTGGGCTTTGCATTCTACGAAGGTTTTTCTTATAATGTAAATAATAGCTCAAACGACAAACTACATTTTAATCACAAAAATATCTTGTTAAAATTCTTCTGATTTTAATACGCAATAGCACTTGTAAAAAAATAACCTCACTTCTTGGTTCTTCTTTGCTTAACAGCTGACTTTTACGTCATTAGTCATTACCACTGTTACTGTGTCATTGTCTTCTGTCTCAATATTTCATGCGCCATTAGACAGGACCGGTTTAAACTTAATTTTAAAGTAAAAAAGAAATAAATTTTTGGATGCACTTTTGCTAGAAAAAGTGAGGATAAATGGTGTGTGACATCAAAATTGAAGAATTTGAAATCCGGTGGTAGAAAAAAACGTTTTGTAACAAAATTATTTCGATCATCTAAACCGTCAACAAACTAAACGGCCCGATGTTAACGCCATATCAGGGAGAAATAATAAATTCTCTCTTCCACGATAAGATACCGGTAATAATAACAACGGTTTATTGTTAAAAATTTATTTTTTCTTGTGTAAATATAACCAGCTTATAAATAATATATAATCTTTCCATTGAAGCCTATCCAAGTAGCAAAATTTTGTTTTAAAGTGACTATATATTTCGAGTTCGCAACTAAAGCGCAAAAAAAATAGTAGACATCTAATATAGATTTAATTACAAAGTTGCTATTAAAATCGGATCCATAAATATCTAATCCAGACTTTAATTTAATCAATTATTAACAATAATTTCATTATTAGAATCTTGAAGTTGTATAACCCAAACACTAGAGTTTATTGTACTGAATATGTCCAATTTCGAACGCGTATTTTGTATTTGTCTATTTAGAGCAAAATTAGCAAATGTCATTAGTTGTATTAAATCGAAGCAATAAATCATTTAATCTTCCGTCCGACTCCTTGGATTTTTATATGTGAGCGATTTCAATGTATTGTAACTTCATTATGCGTTGATATTTTGTTAAAATTTATAGAAATATATTCCAGATTCAGATACAAACTTGGCTTTGTGAAAATATAAATATATATATATATAAAGATTTTTGCTCAAATTAAAAATTATGTTGCATAGTAACAAAATTATCACAATATGATACGAGATTTAAAATTAATACCTAACCGACTAGATTATTTTGTGAAACTAAAATTGTTGGAGATACCGACAGTAAAACGTTGAATCCTCCATGTAAAACGCAAACCTTTTTTACGTTGCACCTCAGTAAAAACGTTGGAAACTGAAAGGAAAGTTTTGGTTAGTTTTTATTGTGATTCTGTTTATTAATTATTACCAATTCCAAATCGGTTTCTTCATCACCGATAACCACAACTACTTTATCTTTGGTATTTTCCAAAAGCGTACTGTAATGGCCGACATTCTCAATTTTGTTTTCCGTAAATGATACGCTAGAGAATGGAATGTTGATGCTGTCGATGACACTGCAGCGGTTATACCTGAAAATAATAATAAAAATAGTAATAATAAGAAAACTATTATTTTCTATAAACTTACTGTATCAAGTTTCTGATATCGATCACTAGAATTTTGTTAGGATTAGTTCGAATCAAATCTACAACATCTCTAGCACTAATACGTGGGTACCTTTCCTGTTTTAAATCTTTTAAAATTACCTCTGAAATATCCTGAAAAAACGATATTATCCTCCCTATATTTTCTTATAAATTCGATACTCACATATTCATCTTTCTTTCTAAATTCGTCATTTTCGTGCTCCCTGTCGGTTATACTTCTTGGAGTGGTTTTAAATGTTTGTGTAGAAAGAACAACGGATTTTTCAATATCCACCTCGGGTAAATCGGAAAATAGTAGAATGCATTCATTGAAGCCAGAACTGAGCAGCCTGTCTCTAAGTTGTGTCAGTACTGAGAGGCCTATGTGCAGGGAATACGACGAATTTCCCAGCAGAACCTTATCCCAAAGATGCAGGATTTTGTAAAGAGGAAAAACATCTGAAATTATTTAATAATGGATAAACTCATGTGAAAATATCGATTTTTCTTACGTGAAAATAAGGTCAAAAACCATGGAATGGCGAATAGCTGTGGATAAAAATTTATTTCGTACAAATGATTGGCGAGAAACGGATCGTGGAACGCTATCAGCTGCGAAAATTTCGCTAAATATTCTTCTATTACAGCGGAATTATCTTTCAGGAAAAATTTGTGTAGAAACTTTGGGACGAATGCTGACAAACAAGCAAAAGCTTTAGCTGAAAAAAAAATAGATTTAAAAGAAAGTTTTTGATAAAAAATAATTTAAACCTACCTTCATCATTGAAGTTTAGATAAAGAAATGGAGCTGTGAGCGAATCTAATCCTTGCCAGTATACGTAGTTGGAGTTTTTGAACACCCAAGCTTTAAGAATTCTTTTCAACTTTTTATGACCCTCTGAAGATGATAATAATTCATTGTATTGGTGACATCTCGGGATATCTACCTCTATCTAAAAACAAAGTTGCTAAAATTGATTTTTTTATTAAAACACGCGTTTTATACATACTGGAGTGCCATTAGAAGTTAAAATCAAAAAACCTCTGAACCGACTTTCATGATATATGGTTTTACTTTAAAAAGTTTTCCCTTCAAAAATGACCGCATTTTATTTAAAAGTGCACACAAAAAATCTATTTTTTAAACACAATTTAAAATGCATTTTCAAAAAAACGATTTTAGTATTAGAAATATTTTCCACTAGGACTTTCCAATGACAAAAAATTGAAAAAACTTATATTCAATTCGTTTCTACGCAGCTAAGCAACTTTTAAGACACTCAGTACCTTCTACACTAACCTGTCTGTCAGTTGGAGTAAGTGAATACTTGTCCAATTTCATATACTGAAATTTATAATCGCTTTTGACATCCAAAAGTGCAGCCCATATTTCTCCTCTCAATAATGGCGGAATGTCTTTTTCAGCTTCCTTTCTGATAAGCTCTTTTGTAAATGGATAGCCCTAAAATATTGTTAAATTCTACCAACTGATAATTCAGCACAAGTTACTGGAAATTTTAAGTTAATTCACCCTCAGCTCGTCAACAAAGTGCTCAGCAGGAGTCTCGAAGGAATTAACACATACACATCAGAATATTTCTATACTTACATGTAGTAGCCGTCGAAATAAAATAATCCTATGAAACTGATATTCTGGATCTCTTTCCTTAATAATAAGAGGCAGTCCAGTAGCATCGTATGGTGGAGGTTCAGATTGAGCAATTATTTCAGATTTGATTTGGATTAAAGGATAAAAAGCTGAGAAAGATATATTCTCGAATCTTTGATATAAAGTATCCAGGGGCATTTCCACAACTCTTGGATCATACAAAGTTGCCGGATTTCTTTCTTGTCCCAAAATATTACCCTCTATCAATACCAAACTGAAAATGAGGTAAATTAATTCAAACCAGGGGCGGGTGAATTTCTGCGTTTAAAATTAAGTTGAAATATTTTTGTGTTGTTGCATGATGTACGAATTATTATGAGTTTTATCAATAGCTTAAAATAAAAAAGTAAACTTACTGGGGTAAAGATAATATCGGTGGGCTTGACCTTATAAGTCCCTGCTTTTTTAATTCCTGTAAAACATCTCCACCTGCAAGTTGCCACCAGTGGTACAACTCGTGAATAGTAAATATTTCGAAATGCTTTAAACTATTGTTTGTATATCCATTTTTTGTTCGAAACTGATTGAAAATGCTCTTTTGTAGAAGTTCCTCACAAGTAGGTCTCTTAGCTGGATCAATGGTGAGAGAACATTCGATTATTTCTTTAAGATTCTCTGGGACATTCTATGAAAATAATGCACTCAAATTTTGATGTTGAATAAATTATTTTTAGTTAATACTCACTGTATATTCTTCATAAGCATTGTGTTCACGAGCAATACGTTCAAAAACCGATGTATTTGATTGTAAAAGACTTAAAATTTTTCTAATTCTTTGACCAACTTTTAAAGAGCACCACAATTTTTTATCTAATACAAGTTCTGCCAAAATTATCCCCAAAGCCCAAATATCAACTGCTGGATTTGACAGGCTATTGTGAATTCCATCTAAATAAATTTCAGGGGCAGCATACAGTAACTGACTGAAAATAAAAAAATATCTCCGTATTTTCCTTTAAGATATTTCAATAGGAAAAAATAAAAGAAAACAAATTTAACAAGTTTTTTGTTACCACTGGAAAACTTGCAATCAACAAATATATATATATATATTTTTTTTTTGCAAACAGATTTTGTAAATTTTCATCAGAACTCACCAGCCCAATTTTATCAAATAATTTTAAAATTTCACAATTTACAAGATGGCAAAGACAACTGCCTCTCTAGAAAACTCATTGAACAAATTAAAGATTTAGGTACATTATTGACATAATTTTAAAAAGTATAGAATAATTTAACTCCCTATTGTATCTTTTATTTATTTAATATTTCAACTTTTATTAAATATACAAATATTATTTATTCCCCTCTTTTTATTATTATTAAGTTATGTTTTTAACTATGTGATATTTAAAATTTTATTCTCGTAATATTACTGGCTTTGAACCTCTATTGACGTATGTTTCAATTTGTTCTAGTTGAAAAGGGAATGTTTCTTAAAATTTTGTATAACCATATGTAAGATTTATATATTTTAATTAAAACCAACAAGTAATGAAATAAAGGATAAGATAAAAACAATTTATTCCTCACTACATCCAATTAAATATAAATATAATACTACTTACACTACAGGAAATGAAACTAATTTTCCATTGTCAGTTAAATAATAAAGCCCATAATTAGACATTTTGATACCATTTTCTTGTAGTAAAACATTATCACTGCTTAAATTACGATGTACAATATTTTTTTTATGCAACACATTTAAACCTTGAAGAATTTGATATGCTATTTTTTTAATGTCATTTACAGTAAATTTTTTCTTTTCCAAATAATTCAATAAAGGTATTCCACAATACTGACATACCACTACAGTCCGTTCTAGAACAAACATTAGGTTTTATTGTATAAATGTTAGTTAATGTTTTGATACAAATTACCATGTTTTCCTCGAATTATATCAAGATATTGGCATAAGTAGGGACTTCTTAAAGATTTTAGTTTTTGGGCCCTTCCATAAATAATTATTGAATTTGGAGTCAATGGTAAACCATTGCTCCCACACATATCTTCCTTATGTTGTTTAGCAAAGAATGTAATTGTCCCGAAATTCATTTCAGGGCTTTTTAATAAAGGGATCGTCATGGTTAATACTGATTTTCAATAACTCAAATTATAATTAAATTCCTATTTTAAAAACAAAATTACAGCTACATTTCTTTTATACTTATTTTTCTATTTATCTCCTCTGGTTACTAAGAAGGGGCGTAATTATCATAATTAAAAAGCTACTGATAACTGAGAAATACTAAAAAAGTAAGGTTAATATTTTGATTATTTTGACACTGATGTCACTGTCACGTTCTTCTTTTTGAGTTTTTGTGGTTTCTTCTTTCCGATGCCTTTATTCAACTAACACCAGAAATAGGTCTGTTAAATACAATAAGAGTACAAGAATACAACAAACTATCGAATAATTTTAATATTATGTATTATGTATTTCAATAGGTAAACTACAAGAATAGCAATAAAGCAACTTTAATAAAAACTCTTTATATACTATATTCCACAATTTAAAACCAAATAAATAATTTTTCCCTTTATTTATTTAATCAGTTAAATAAAAATGAGAGATAAATGATTTATTGATCTGTTTATGTAATTTCTAAAAAACCGCAAAAATCGAAACTTTATATATATTTATTACAAGCAAAATTAATTATTGCGTATATTATTTATTGTAAAATTCATACCTGTTTGTCATATATAGTGTTATCTAATTATTTTCCCATAATTTTGAGATCCTAATCCTAATTTTAGTATATATCAATTGGTCATTTAATCGTTAATTTTATCTATAAGCTATTCGATCCTGAAGTATTCCTAATATACGCAAATGTGCTACCAATTTGCATTTTGGGAGTTGCAAAGTTTTTTGACAAATTCTGGTCAAGACGTCACTCTCTTCTTCGTATCACTTTATAAAAATACAAAATAAGCAAACGAGATAGGAATTTAATTTATTCCATAAATTGTCAACTGTAAAAAATATCCTTTACAAATATGTCGTATGCGACAATTTTCTCTTGAAATTCTCGAGTTCTATTCTACCGAAAACATCTGAATACTTTTCCGATACACCATTTCTTGATTTTGTTTTTACTGATATATTTTATGCGTCGAAATTGTGCATGGCTTTCGAAATGTAAATACCTGTCTACTCGATTGTAAAATAAAGTCTCCTGCAAAGAAACAAACTTTTACAGAATTTCATTTATATTCGTTTCGACGTGAAATCGAGTTTTTATATATTTGGATTGGTCTTTCGTCAGGAACGGTAATAAAATAAGAACATTTGGAAAGAAGGGTATCGATTGAATTGTGGAGTTAATCTGTAGGAATTTAAAGTTCGAAAAATGAGAATAAACGGAGGTCTGTTTCACATGAATTTGGTATCAGATATTAGTCCAGTAAATTAACGCCAGAAAAACCCCAAACCTGGGCATCAAGTCTGTCCGTCCAAATTTTTTTTAATATGCAGGTATTCATAGGTACATTTACCTCCGAAAATCTCAGCTACGTGGAATTTGTGGAAGGGTGTGAAAATGGCTCTAGAGGTACCGAAAATCCGTTATCTGCCGAAATGTGACCCTTAGAGCATTTTTCGCTACATTAATATTTTTTGCAAAAACGGCGTTTCAAAAATTCGCAATTTTGAATAATAATAATTCGCAAAATGATTGTGGTGAAAACGGAAATCTTGAATATCCTCACAAAACTTGAATATCCTCCCGTTTTTGTCTGAAGACAAAAGATAAAGCAATATTAACCAACTTTTTTTCACTTTTTGCACTTGATCAATAAATTTGAGAAAGTTTGAAGGCAGAGTTTTTTCTCGTGCACTTAATAAAATACTTGATATATATTGATGAAAAGGTCAGAATGTGTACAATTTAGTACAATTCCTAACCCCAAAAAATTTTAGCTCGAAAAGAAAATAATCCTCAAAAAAAATGTCGATTTTTCATAGGGGTGAGAATTTTCCGGAAAACCAAAAAATATGAAAAAAAAAGGAAAAATGCCATCGACAAGGGGACAAGCTAAGCTTTCTAATTCTGTGCGTTGAAAACCGATATGGTCCTTGATTATCTATTAATTCCCGATAGACCCCAGCATTTTCGAAAACTCCGGAAATCCAAAAAAAAAACGCCCTAAAAAACATGTTGTTTATGAAAATACACAAAAATAATTTATTGAATCTTTCTGAATATATTTAACACCTAGCAAAGCCCCATTATCCAAAAGGATTCGGTGAAATTAGTCTTGATAAAAAAAATATGAATAAATTTATAGGAGGGTCAAAATATCGAGCAAAAACAAACTTTGGCAATAATTCAGAGAAATATATAAAAGGAAAATGATATTATAGCATAGGACTTATTCTTTCATCTGAACTTTGAATCATGAAAAAATATTAATTTTTACGTGATTTATTGAAAAATTTGTAATCCGCTTGGGAGTGTCATTCCTTTAGAGCGTGCTCTCTAAATGCAGGGCAGGAGCTAAAAATGAGGTTGCGTTTTGGAGCCGGTTATGTCGAAAAGTATCATATTTTTGACAAAAATGATGAGGATCATTTTTGTAGGTAATGAACTGATCTTCATTTTCGTCAAAACAAAAATTCTCTAAGTGTCATATTTTCGGAAATATCGGCGATAATAGGCGAAAAAACACATTTTTGAGACCAATGGGCCATTTTCCCGCCCTTCCACAAATTTCAGACAGCTGAGATTTTCTGGGGTGAATGTACCCATGAATACCTGCAAATTAAAAAAAATGGTGCCGGACAGTCCTGATGCCCGGGTTGGCACCTTCGTTTATTGGACTATATCTGAGCATTAGAAATGCCAGATTTGCATCCAGTCCGGTCCTGACCGTAGCCAGAAAAATATTTTCGGAGGGGAGATTTGTTTTGATAGGATTATTTAAATAAACCCATGTCAGCATTCATTGTTGCCTTTATTGTAATGCAGTAAGTATTAGGGATTTTTTAGCATTACATCTAACAATTTGTAGCCTATTTAGTGTTCTGAAGCTTTTACCGAAGGTACAATAAAAAAATTAATGTTGTAATTTTTATATTCTAATAACAACGCAATCCTTTGTAGCAATTTCGTCAATTTCATGGTTTATGCGAATTTAAATAAAGTTAAAAAAACTGAGCGATATTCGATTTCAATTTAGATCTGGCAAATTCTACTAATTAATATTCCCCATTTTAATTCAGTTCTCGTTTATATTTGACAAATATTTTGATTATTATTCTCTCGCATTTTTCCAATTTTATTTCAAAATAATTGCATGTATACACCGATATTGACGACGTATTGGTTGATTTTACATATTGTAACTATTGAAAAAATTGTTTTACAAAATCATAACAATCCAGTTAAAATAGTTTTAAATTGATTTTGTCCAATTGCAAGTTAACATTTATGAATTTTAATTATTTGTCAGATCACTTTTTGTGACTTACAGGATGTATAAATTGCAGGGCAAAAAGGTCTTTCTGTCTTCTTTTTGCTGCAGGGTTCTCACCATACTATCTTATTTACCAGTTGGTCATCATTCACTCGTTCAAGATGTCCTAGTCACTGGAGTTTTCTTGAATTTACCATCATCTTCTTCCAGATAGTCTATACATTTCTTCATTGGTATCGAGCTGTTGTCTCGGTGGCTGTATATCTTCCTCGAATTCGGAAGTGCGTGGGTTCGATCCCTATGACCGCCTGACCTAATAAGTTTTCTCCACGGCCACTACTGAATGTAGTTATTCTGAAACCACTTATAATAACAGAAAAGAAACATTCTCGCTCTTGAGATTGAAAGAAAATTCTGAAACTTTTGTCTCTTATGTATTTTACATGTATTACATTCTATCTCTAGAGCTAGAATCTGTATTCCGTGATTGTTTATAAAAATAAGATTTGCCATGAATGTCAAATTAACTGTCAGTATTAGTTGACGTGGTCTTAATATTGGTTTGTAAAAACTTTCAATTTATTAAAAAGGAGAAGAAAATCAAACGATTCAGATGTAGAATTTGAAAATACTCCTCCAGAAATAAAAAAATTGCCGATAATATAACTCAAAATTTGCTACCGCAAAAATCCAAGCTTGAATATAAAAATACTACCTACACAATGTTGAGAGATTGAGGTTTCATTTTACTATATTTAATTTCTACTTTCTGTGTCCGTGGAGAAAGTAGTCTGTTACTCTGTTGGAATGAAAATCCGACACTCGTGGTTCCTCACGCTCGCATTCACTCGCGTTCGGAATCCTCCACTCGTGTCGAATTCTCATTCCAACCTTACAGAATATACTATTATAGGTGTTTCCTAATATGCAACAGACAAAATCCAGAGATGCTCAGATGAGCCGCCAGACGTTCGCTGAGAATGTTATCAATCTTTAACCAGAGAGGACATTATAAAAAGACGAAGAAGAAGACTTTTCCAATCCTGTTAAATGATGTGCCACTACGAACTCGTAGTAACTTATGGCTCCCGCCCGTTCATTTCGGATTAGTTATGTGCAACTATTTAGACATATTATTATTAAATGCTCAACAAAAATAAATTGGTTATACTATAATAAAACTTTTATCGTTAATATCTTCTTTTAGAACTATATTTAGTCTTTTTAGATTGTGGGATGGCATCTAGTACTACTATTACTGTAAAAAAAACCTTGAAACAAATTAATATTGAACATTTGTCCATTTAATTTAAAACTACTTTCCAGGATTCGTGGAGCCCGGTCTTTTATTACACTATTCGTAGTGCCAGGACTTTGGGAAAGTTCACCACTACAAATGATCGAGCCAGACTCATGCGTAGCGTAAAATTAAGCACCGCAGCTTTAGCGCCGCACTAGAGCGTTTCCGTAAAGAGAGCTACAGGTTATCTCTTGCTGTTAGTAAACCGCGAGCGTCCAGCTGTGACGTCACGCAGCGCGCTTTTACTCCGAAGCGTTTCGAAAACAAGTGGTGAGAATTTCCAGAGCAGACGACTTAACTGGCGACGAGGATTTTTCTTGTGCTGTGGTATGTTAAAACCAAAGTGTCGTTTATGTAATGTTCATTCATAAATTTTTAAATTGTTTTCTTGTTGTGGGATTTTTTGCTAGGATTTATTTTGGATACAGGGAAAAGTAGAAAAAAACAAACAAGTCTTGAATGAAGTTTTGATTAATAAGAAAATATTTGTTCTGTCCATAAACATAAATACAGGGTGATCCGATACATCTGTCTGAAGATATAAAAATTTAATAATACAAACTATCAGTGGCGTAGTCAGTCTCGTAGATATATTTACTTACTATAAATACTATAAAATATTTTTTTCAGCAGGGATGGGGTTAAACCGTCAAACGTTCAGGATTAGTTTTTCAGGAAAAAATAATATTTTTTATTCTCATAATCATGTATCCTAACTTGCTTCGTTTTTAGAACAAAAGAGTTTTTTATGAATTGCTCAAAAACAAGTAGGCTAATTTTGATAAAACATGGCATGCTTATTTGCGGTACCAAAGGGCTTCTTTTAATATTATTAGAATTAAATTATTCATTCCAGTGACGTCCCACAAAGTAATCTAATTGATATTAGGACAAATCATTGTACGCCACTGTTTTTTGTATGTTCGTTACTTTTCCTGGATTAAACAATTGAAAATACAAATTTTTTGCCTCTTCAATTTTATTCGTATCTCGTAAAAATGTGCGGAAGCAAACAAAGATCTGCTACCTTTAACTCATTGAACTCTATCCGGACATATATATCCCACACAAATTTCTAAAATGCTGCTGGTTCAAATTGGACCCATTTTGTACAGAATATTTCAAATTCTGTCCAATCATAAATGTCTAACTGGGACATATATGTCCTATTCAAAATGGCAGTTTTTTGGTTTTTTTTCCCAATACTATCCCTACTAACCACAAAGAATATAAAAACATCTTAACCAATTTGATAAAAAAATCCAACTTCAAAGGGTTAAAGTATCGACTGCACATTGAGAAAGACAGGAATCTACTTTTGTTACTTCACTGTCCAAATAGCCCATTCACTGCGTTTATTGTTTGTAAATCATCTGAATATAACTTAATCGCTGATTCAAAAAATAATTATGATTTCTTATAAACTTATAGAAGTTTCGGGGGGGCCTGGGCCCCCAGGTCCCCCACCCCCCTTGGCTACGCCACTGCAAACTATAAACTTTATATCGGACTTTTCCACAGAAGTTGATCACGCTGTATATAGTACGCCTCCCTTGCACTGTAATCTCCCTGTTTAAATGTGTTTACTTTTAAAAATTTGTCTTAAATTCAAAAATTTGTTTCACAAAACAAACCTGCCGATTTTATTTCAAATACAATTGGAGAGCAGGAGCGGACTAGCCCTATAATAGAAATCTAATATTTCTTGACATATAGTTATTGACAAATATTACATTTGTTGATTAAACCCATATTACTCGAGACGAAAACGCTTATTAATCAACAGAAATTTCCACGTTTTAAGCGGCTTTCAGACTTCACAAGTTACTTAAATTCAAGTAACTTGAAAGGAGTAACCTGAATTCAAGTGAACGTTCATACTATTTCAATATTTGATTTAAGTCATTTCAAGTTGACATTTTTAGTTAAATGATTCCTGTTTCAAGTTACAACAATGGCGTCGAATGATGTGATTCCTGCTGGAATTAAAGTTGTAAATAAGCTAATTGTGGATGGATTACTAAAAATCAGAGAAAAAATTCTACACTTCATTTTACAAAAAAATATAAATAGAAAATAGAACCAACATAACCTCAATTTGTTTTTTTAATTTGATATATTAGGTAGGTGTTAAAAAGGCTCGTTCAGACTTTACAAGTTACTTGAATTCAAGTGCAATAATTGGTGCCGCTTGAAACAAATTGAAAGGTGTGAACATCATTTCACTTGAATTCAAGTAACTTAAAAGGTGCTTTCAAGTTTCAAGTAGAAGTAGAGACCAAGTTAACTTTTGCTTTCAAGTTGGGGACTTGAATCACAGTTGAATAGTGTGAACTGATATTCAAGCGCACTTGAAGTCACTGGAATAAGTAGTGAAAAGTGGCTCTGCACTGCGGCAAATTAGTCAACCACCCAGGTATTGTAAACTTGAAACAAATCATTCAAGTAAAAATTTCAACTTGAAATGAAATATTGAAATAGTATGAACGTTCACTTGAATTCAGGTTACTTCCTTTCAAGTTACTTGAATTCAAGTAACTTGTAAAGTCTGAACGAGCTTTTAACTGTGATTCAACTCGACCTTCAAGTCCCCAACTTGAAAGCAAAAGTTAACTTGGTCTCTACTTCTACTTGAAACTTGAAACTACCTTTTAAGTTACTTGAATTCAAGTGAACTGATGTTCACACCTTTCAATTTGTTTCAAGTTGCACCAATTATTGCACTTGAATTCAAGTAACTTGTAAAGCCTGAACGAGCCTTTACTACATTAGACTCGAGACCATAAAACTATCTACTAACCCATGAGCAAGTAACCCCAACTTTTACCCAAAACTCACACGTCTTCTACGTTAATCTATTATAATTTACATAAGTTGATGCGCTAGCATATTGTTTGGCTCATGTACCGTAAATGTTATAATAACGTATCTTGTATACCCGAACCGCAAACTCATGTATTCATCCCTATCAATTATTAAAATGACTCAAACAGGTAACTCTAAGCGAACCGCAGAACCAACGCTGGCTGGCTAGATGTGAATAGACTCGTTACAGGGTGATTGATTAAGACTACGTTTGAGTTAGGGTCCCAGTAATAGCGATGATTAGTGAGCAAATCAGTGAAGAAGTACTGGCAGACGTATCCGTAATTTGGGATAAAGTGCTTTTGATTTACATGTGTTTCTAACTCTTTGATTTATTACCAGTCGGAATGGGAAGACGATAGAATAGTTGGAATATTGGAGATGTAGGGAAATAATAAAAATGGAAGTTTTACAAAAGAACTCTCGCCGCGGTTACACGGTTTAAATTGCTGGGAACTTGTCACTTTATATTTTTCTTGACCCCTATTTATTTCTGTCCCTTCTTTCTTTTGTTAATGTTTCCAAATGTTTAACTTTTGATACTTTTATGCTTTTCACTATTTTTTGCTTTTCTATCTTCTCCTTATTTTCATTTGTTTGACAACTACTGTTTGGGGCTTGTTTATGTTTGCATTCTTTTACTTATACATATATTCATATCATCTGTAAGTTTGGATATTTTTTTGCTGACTACATAAGCATTTATAGATTTTACGTTTAATATTAAAAAAATAGAAATTCAAAATGTTGATTTTAAATGCAACTCAATTATTATTCTGCACTAATGGACGTATTCGTTCTGTAAACGAAAATCACTCAAAATTATTATTCGACCAAATGCAATTTGCCTGCAAGCATTAATTCAATATTTTCTTGGAGCTGCATAAAACTTTTTTGCATAGTTAACGATTATTGCTCATACAAACGAACATTTAAAAATTTTCATAAAACTAAAAAAACACTTTATTCTACAGTCGTTTTGTTTATATTAAAGTTCATATGACAAGCAGTCTGATTGGTCGAAATATTTTCAGGCCGCATCTACAACTATCTACATGACATAATGACTATTGTTATTTAGCCAGGACCGATGGCTTTACATGATCTCCGAGTGATAGTGCTACCGCTAAATTATGACACTCACTGCTTATTCAATATAGCGCAGTCTTCAAAGTCCTCAATCTTACATTTTGTCAGAATTCGGGACTCTGTATTTGTTTAAACGTCAAAAACGGAGTTCAGACTCCATGTAGGTCCCAGAGTGCATGTTGAGTTCGAAAGTCAAAATGCCCATAACATCGTGTCGTTCTACTCATTCTGTTTCGTTTGAAGACTTTTTATTGTTCTTGTAATTTCGTATAGAAATTGTTCTTTAATTGAAATTGCAATAAAAGTTTTAGCTAAACTTTTCTGTACCCTTTCTACTGGGTTTTATTTGTAATTAACTTTCAGTTAACTTTAACAACGCCTTGTAAATTAAATTGTTCTGGGCTGGGTATATTTCATTAAATTTAGACTTATACTAAGTTTGGACAACTTCACAAAGCAACAAATTCCCAACTTGCATTGGGGGTTGCAAAGTTATTTGACTGATTCCCTTAAAGGGATACGTAGTAGAGAGCAAAGAGCCAAGTAGAAGAAGCCGTTAAAAAGCCCGGTAACAGATTTCAGTGCTAATAGCAAAGCTAATAAGAATTTAAAAATGTCCACAAAACCTTTTAGAAGTGGCAGCCGTTGCCCAAAGTAGCGCGTTTTCGCCTAAAAGAGGATTTTATGACGCTATTCGGGCCTCCATTAAGAAGCAACCATTTAGCTGCCAAAGTTTCCCTATTAACAAGGCAACTAAAGGTTTTTCGTTTTTCAAAACGAGCATTTATTTAGTTTTTAACTGACTTAAAAGAATGTCTAAATAAAACCCTAATAAATGCTTAAAATATGCCAAAAATGTGGCTTTTTTCAGCATTTAATGCTTCCTCGGTCTAGAATTATTTGCTTACGGTTCAGACCTACAATAGGAGAAAGAAGAAAATTGACAATGCTAATATCCATGTAATATTTAAGAACGCCGTTTTTAACAAAAGTTTTAAGTTAACGTCATCGAGAAATTCAAAGCTAAATTATGAGAGAAGAGGAAATATGAAAATTTCGCCTAAAGCCGTTTTCTAAAGCTCATTTCGTATATTTACACTGTTTGTAGGGATTTAAGTTTCCAAAGCAATATTTATATAAGATTAATCAAGCGAAATATTTAATAAACGCAGCTTTGTAACGTATTTGATTTGGAATTTTGCAATCCCTATAGGTATCTTTTGGGGGTTATTTGAATTTTAATGAATCCCAGTGAAACTTTGAACACACTTTGGCAAAGTTTCCTGCATAATGTGGCCTTTAAATTATATTGTTTGTAAAAGATATTTTATGCTTTTAAACTGCTTTATTTTCTGGAAGAGATTTTTTAAGCGGGAAGGCATTAAGTTGGCAACTTTATTTCAGGAGAGTAAACATAATCTGTTATATATTTTTATAAACATGAAAGTAATAAATTGGTTCCTTCATTCCAGGAAAGTCAAAATAATCTTTACGAACTGTATAGGGTGATAAATTTATGGATTTTTTAAGGTTAAGTATTTTGACGATGGGAAATGCGGTGTTGTCGCTTGCTATAAAAATTAATTTTGGGGAAATTGCTCCCTCTTTATAGATGTGTTATTCCACCTTCAGATTCAGTAATAATTATTTTCTAGTGTGAGAATTTAACCTGTAATAGCAACTTTATACTTTTACATTTATAGAAAAACGCCGGCATTTATGCATGGTATAATAATTTAGCTAAACTAATTTAGAAGATGCTCTTACGAAGCAGTGAGAATGAAATTTGATTTTTGACCAATACTGACCAAGTATTGGTTATTAATTACAATTTATTATTAGAACTTCTAGAAATATACAACAAAATTAGGATATAAAAATATACTCTAAGCAAACCCTTTGGAGACTTTACTTTTTTACTGAAATAAAAATGTGTGTATTTTCAAAATGTTAAAGCGTGTACTACCTATTTCTTTGATCCCTTCTTTGTTTTAACCAGATAAACATGGTAGATTATTTTTTTAACAGGTATATCCAATTACAAGTCTGGCAGAACGCTGAAATAATGATAAAAAACTTCCTTATTGAGTTTTTTTTTAATTACGATTCCCTTTGCGGACAAAGTAGCTTCGAAATAGAGCCTTCGAACGTAAACCGTTTCTTCAAACCGCTTTTAAAAATAAACACAAGTCGGGCCAATTAAATTTTCAAATTTCCTTTCAAACTCGATAAATGACTTCGTGTAATATATCCTTCCTAAACTGAAAACTGAACCTGACCTTTGGAAAAGAAAATTACAGATCAATAACCTCGACATTAACCCCTAAATTCGTATTACATTTTATTAAGGTTGATATACATATAAAGTCAGTTAAATTTTTAATACGTCATTAAGTATCTTGCAGTAAATTGAGTTTTAATTTGTTTTACTGTTAACGTATCCTGAAAAAACAGGAAAAAATTTATACCTTTTTTATTTGTCTGGCTTTTACGTAGTATAAAAGCCATTCTGCGATAGGCCAAAATTTACATTGTTTATTATGTTTAGGGTGATGATAAAAAATTAATGTTTTGAATTTATGAATAGGTGGATTTTTCATTTTTTAACAGAGGCTATTCCTTCTTAAAAAAATAGATCTATAGGTGAATAATATCTTGTTTAAAAATTCCAGACTCATTTGCCAATTTCGTAAATCATTTTTAAGGGTGTTTATGATGTTGGAATAATGCTCATTATCCATTTGCAAATAAGGTTTAATTGGGTTGGCTGAACTGTGGCCAGTAATTTTAATTAATTGTTGTTCACCAACCCATCCTTTAGCCAGCTTACTGACTGCTGTGGACCGCATAGAGTGGTTTATTATTTTTATTTCTTTTGTATTTAATCCTGCTCTGCTGCTTCTTTAGTCCATTTTGAAAGTTCGTTTTTTCCCACTTAAGTGTTTTTGTATCATCCACTTGATTGTTCTTTGTTCCATGATGGGTTTACGTTCCATGATGGGTTTACTATTAAGAATAATCTATAAGTTGTTATTCTAGATGAACGTTTAAACATTAGAATTTTAAAAAGACGGACTGGACAAAAGGTAGGCTTCTTCGTGTTGGGGACCAGCCATTTACTATCGGCCATTTTTTCCACCCTGGGCCGTTTTATTGAAGAGAGGATTATATTCTACTCTTCCTAAAAAGTAGGATTTTTGAAAATCAGTTATTTTAAAAAATATGTAACTATGTTATCTACCTGTTTTAATCCCAGAATTATCCACTTCCTCTTTAAAATAATGAACTCTGTAATTGACTGCTTCTCCACCTCTCCAGGCCAGTTTTACTGAAGCGTTATGGTAAAATTTTCGCTGGAGTCCCGCCGGATTGTCTTCGTCCCATAATAAAACCATCGCGTAGTATTCTTCCAATTTTAATGAAGCAGAGCTCGATTTCCTTTTATTGGCGCACATCTGCAAATTCCTTCGTTTCGCATTACGAGCTTCCCTACTAGACTTGAAGATAATATCTTTAAATGAATCAAAAATTATTTTCCACTTCATAAAATACATATCTTGCATTTTTTTTGCAACGGTGTTCCACATTGTCTTCACAACTACTTCTTTGTAATTTTCACAGTCTTCTTTCTTCATATTCCACGCCCAATCTTTCAGGATTAGGTTTAGTAGCTCTAAACTTGTAGTTTCCAAAAGCTCGTATTTCTTTGCCTTGCAGAATTCCGTAAACTGTTTCCATATTGACGTACGGGTTTTAACGGTATTGTATGGTACACTTTTCTCAATCGCCAGATCAATATTAGTCATAGAATCACTTCTATTAAAAACAATATTACAACATTTATTGACAATAAAATCAGAAAAATTGTTTAGCGTTGTCTTCTGGTGTCCTAGGAAACCATAAATACTTGTTATCAATTTTTGGTGACAACAGCAGTCAAATTTTACCGCGGGTAAACTCGAAAAAACTGCTGACGTTTCTTCATCTAGAAACCATTTGTAATTCAAAATTGCACGTTTGTGATTGGTGGAAATTAAGATGAGGGAAATAGTCATATACACCGTCTGGAAAAATAAGTACGAAAAAATTCACTGTCTCCTGGACTATAAATAAAATTGATCGTTTTTAAAGTTAAAAATTCCTAACCATAAACAAGAGAACCAATGTAATTATTCGAAGAAAAATAAATAGTGACCTAGTTTCTAATTCAAAATCCTTTCGGGAGTTTTTATTACTTTGTTATTTTGTTTCCAAGTACAACAAAGAGATTCCGAAGTTGCCTCTTGTATTACTATACCAGTTGTAAGATTACGACTGGAGTTCCAAAACATCAAGTTATAGCAAAGGGCAATAAATCTACATAAACTATAAGTTAAGGGTCTGGCATTAAATCTCGGTCAAAGAGAGAGTATTCAGATCCTTCGGGACGGGGATTTATTACAGGTGTAACAGATTCTATTTTACGCAATGAGGATTATGCGTGTGTTATGCGCAGGGTTGAACAAGAAATTGCTCATTTTACCTTTTGCTCAAGGCTTAAAATTTATCCCGCTTTTGACAAAGATTATTTGAAAATTGAATATATATAAATAAAGTTACAAAGCTAACGCGAAATTATGGGACAAAATATAATGATCTCTACCTGTATAAATTTATTCTTTGCCACACCCTCATTCAGTCCACGAGGACTTGATTGACAGGTGTCACTATGCAGTTAACCAGGCATTCGACTGGCTAAGAAATTTCAACTTCAATTTATCTCTGCGGTTTAGCGGACGTTTCAATACATTGACGGGACGAGTGAGGGTTTTGGTAGGACACAGGTATGAATTCGATAACAAAAACTTTGAATTTGGATATTTCTCACGTTTGCTAGAAATTTGACGTAGAATTTGATGACAAAAACCATAGAAAGTAGTATCCAATTTGTGTGATTTTTTGGATATAGTTATAGGCAACTTTAAGTCAATTTAAATTAAAATTTTTTAGACTTTCACTATGGAATTTTCTTACATTGACAAAAAATATTTTTCCACTGAAAATAGTTCCATAAGGGGAATATATAATAATTGCACTTTTGACAATTTCTTCTGACTTTGTGCCTGCAAACTATAAAACTGCAGATTTGCACTCTGCATTAGTTAAATCGTCACTTTAAGCTTAATCGCTATAAAAAGATACAAATGCACTTTGGATTTGGTACATTTGAACTTTTAACCTTACCAACTATAAAATGATACAATGGCACTTTGGAATAGGTACATTTAAATCTAAGACCACTGTCACTATCAGCTAATGAAGTGGCAGAACTTCTTCTGAAGCAGTGGCCAGTATATAAAGCAGGATTTGAAAGTCCAAGAAATTGTGCAATAACTTTTGAGACTGCTAAACGTGTTAATTCCCACAGAATTTCTGGTACATTTTCCATTTACATATTTAACAAAAAATCTGTTGTGTGAGGACGCAACTTAATATATTTTCTTAAAATTTCAACAAAATTCATATTTTCAATGTCACCAGTAGTAATTGCAAACTGCTGTATAACTTTTGTTTTTGTTGGAGGGATATCAACAAGAAAATGGCTTCCTTCATCTATAACATTTTCAAATGGAAGAAATGTTAACTCTGCCTTTCTGTAAGCTCCTGCAAATCCAATAATCATTACAACCTTAGCCATTAATATTATTTGTCATCAGCTTCTAACAAAAATTTGGCAAAATCTTCTTTGGTAAAAACTTTTGACTTTTTAGCACTGTAGCCATCCGATTGCCTATCAAATTTGTGTATTTTTCTTCTTGTTTAGATTTAGTTCGGATCTTAACATTGAGTAAAGTGTCCATAATGTGGATACTTTTAGATCTTTCTTACCATCAAAGTAAGACTTTCTCATTAATATGTTTTATCTTCTTCTCATCACACCAAGTTATAAATTTTTCGTAAGCCAAATCATAAACTGCCTTTGACTTTTTGGGAATTACTGATGAAAGAGCATTACCTGCGGCCTCTTCAACATCGCTTGGCAGCTCTTCAAAACTTGAATCACTCATTTTGTAAAATTAAATAAAAACCGTGCGTTCTAACTTATTTATTTACAAAACGTCAAACTGACATGAAGTGATAGCAGTTAACAGACTTGATTTCTATTTTCACAATTTTTATCAATAATATTCTATATTTAGTATTACTTTATTCAAAATTAGAAAAAATCTTGTATGTAATACGTTAAGAAATGCAATTTTGTGTAACTTTTTAGGCATTTCGTAACTGATTACATAAATAGCTATTTTGTGCATCACCTTTAATGAAAGTTTGAAATATTTTTTTAATGTTTATTCATTTGTTTTTAAAGCGAGTCTGTTTTAAAGTGAGTTTAATTCCAACCCGTATAATTGTATAACTTTTTTAGATCAAATAACGGTGGATTTTCTGAAAGCACGTTAAAATTTCTCACATTTGCTAGAAATTTGTTTGGAATAATTTAAGGACAAAAAATGCTTAAATAATTATTCTATTCTTGGATCCTTGGAGCTCCATGAATCTTTTGTATTAACCGTGATTGCCCAATGAAATGAAAATTTCAATATTTTCATGAAAAGCAAACTTTTTATAGAAATGTTTTAATTCAGTTTCACCGGTTGAAAAGAATATTCAGCAGAAAATTTTCCTTGTTAGTTCTGGTTAAAATAAAATTACTTTTCTCAGGGTTAGAGTTGCTTTGTTATTTCAATAAGAAAAGTATATTTTTACATAATCTGAAATATATTTATTTTTCTTTTCACAAAAATATCACACATATCGCTATATGCAAAGTAGAGAATATTCGCGTTTTTTCCATTATTCTTGTACAGGAATACTCTTCTGTGACAACCTGCTTAAATTTTATATACAAAAATTATCTAGTTGCTCACAATTTCCCAAGTGACACAAAAGAGAATCGCCAGAGCTCTTTTAACCTTTAAAAAACCCAACCTAGAGGCCAATAAATTCTGCAGAATTACATGAAGAAATTGTGAAAAGAATTGAAATTTTTCATTTTCCAAATCCGTTTATTTCCAAGAGATAATTCTTATAACGCTGAAGGCAGTAGAACTTTTTTGACAAAAATACACTTGTTAAGACGTACAGGGTCTGATTAGGTGTTCTTAGAGGCCGTATCGTTAACTTGGGTATGTGTCAACATAACGCATACATTAGTCGATTTGTATTTGCGTTGTAAAGTTATTCTCCATTGGAAATGTCAGATTACGAAACAAATTCTCGTCGTTAGGGATATTTTTAACGCGTCAGGAACAGTGATTTTCATGTCGAACGTGGAAGAAAAAAGGTTTTCGAAAATACAATTACTTAATGAAGACTCAAGTCAAGAAGTATTGGCACGATCTTTTGGAGTGACCCAATAAGCAATTTGAAAACGTTGTTCGTTTGATCTAGTGTATGAGTATGTTAAACCCGAGTGAAACAAATACAGGAGATGGTTATTGAACGCAATTAATGCGAAGAATAAAGTTGTTAGGACATATCTCCCTTATTCAGAATGAATCAAAAATTTCAGAGACAATAGCATTGTAGATTTGAGCAAATTATCAAAATTTCATTAAACATTTCATATTTATATATCCATTGTCCTTTATTTAAATGGGAAATGTAACGCATTTTGGGTTGAAAAGCAATTTTCTTATGTTAAATTCTTCTTATTCCAAGTCGGAGATATTGGAATCATCTAGAAGCTTAATTTGCTCGCGACGTTTGATATAAGAAAACGGGGAACGCTCCGTTTAAACTAGATGAGGATTTCGGATAATTACCAAAATTTCTGAATATGTTTCCTGGCTCCCAGGGGCTAAATCCATTTAATTTCATGGAATGGTAGTTGAGTTTATTTTTTTTAAAGACAAAATTAGGGAATGGAAGTTTAGAAAGAATTGGTTTTTGTAATTGAATAATATATATACAGAGCGTTTTATAAGATTTTAAAACATCTAAATTTAGAATGGCAAATACTTGATTAAAGAGATAAATGAAGAAGGACTTAAAGTGGTGTTCCTTATTCATTACATTTAACTGATCTATAGATCCAGGATATTGAAGTTCGCGCTAAAAATGATGCTCTGCTATAATCGAGTGAATGAAATTATAAAAACCGTCAAAATTTTTAACGCAATGAACCGAAAATATTTTTAGAATTCAAGTCAGGTCAGGTAAAATATATTTTAAAGATTTTTTATTTGTATAATGTTGAATATTTAAACAGACTTTTAATTATTTCGACTGCCAATCCAATCTGATTTGAAAATATTGGGTTTGAAAAATAGGAAACAAAGGTAGGAAGAAACGTTTTAATTGGCTGAATGGAAATTTGCGTACGTGAAAATTAATAGATTTAAAAGGAAAAATTAAAACACATTGACTCTGCTTTTCTAAGATCAAGAAAATTTTATACGCCCTTAGTTGCGGCCTTTTCATTAGGGATATTGTAGATAGACGTACTACCCTCTAGGGAAAAAAAGTTCGTTCAACAAACTTAGGATTATGAGGTCGTTTTAATTTTTTACATTTCGCCATTAGATAGTTTGCCCGAATTTAATTAGGAAATGGACAGGTTCTTTCGAGCGAACATGGATAAATTATCTTAAAGGTAACCATGAAACAAATGACTTTTTTCCATTTCGTGATAACTTAAATTTCAGAAGAAAATTTTCTACTTAGTTTAAGATTTATTTTTGTTAAATAAAGTTACGTAACAAACTTAAAATACCTTAGAGATAAATTATGGTAGTTTTTTGTAACCGCCAACTCGTATGACACGTTAGTGTGATAGAATAAGTGGTCTTATTCATCAAAGCGCCTCCGTTGATATCAACCTTTTGTCTGAAATGACACATTAGCCTGAAAGGGGATGATTAAATACTACAAACACGTGAAACCTGCATTGCGAAATCTGTTTGGATACTTTAATTAGCTCAAAATACAGACAATAGAAACTTTGGGAATGTGTGTTTATTTAATAATGGGTCTAGTATATACAACTTGGAGGTATCGATATTTTCTTTGAACAAGGGCGGATTTACGGGGGGGTACAGGGGGTAATTACCCCCCATGATTGTAATTTATAAAAAAATTTATAAAACATAATACACACAAAACTGTTTTACATCATAAAGAAAGTGGTGCTTCATATAACGCGATAAAAAAAATGTATGCAGCTTCCTTATTTTATAAACTTTTAATAGTAGCAGTTTAAAAGTGTTTTTTTTTGTTTTAACCATTTCTAAGTACTTTCCTAGTCTCCTTGTGATTATAATTTAGTATTAATAAAGTTTTTTTTTAAACAGATCGACTTGAAATTTATTGCAAATTGTTAGGAAAGGTGTTTAGTTCAGAAGTAGAAAACTTTCGATAGTGGCGTTTTTTTCATCAAAAAGTGAGGGAAAAAAGAAAATAAACTTGCGCAATTATTTGTTAATGAATTAATGTTAAATACAATTTTTCATGTGAATAAACCAATCCCGAGTTATAGGGCGTAAAAATTACGATTTTCACCATAAAAATCATACATTTCTAGTTTTTTAAATATAACCGAAAATCTGATATTATTACGTAAAAATTTATATGAACTAATTTTATGGCCTTGAGCTAACAATTAAAATAATTTTTTTTATTTTTCTACGATTAATACGAAGGAAGATCTGGCAATTGAAAAATGGGTGTTTTAAGAAACTGGATCGTTCTAGCGCAGGGGTTCTCAAACTGTGGTACATGTACCACTGGTGGTACATTACAATGTTTTAGTGGTACAATTTAACATTTAACATTTTGTTTTCAGAAACACATATATTTTTCTTCAAGTTTTTGACTTTAACGGCTCTAGCTTTAATATTGAAATGACGACTTTTCCAAAAACTTCGAACAATTTCGCGACACATTGATTTTTAACGGCGAAATGCTTTTATGGTGGTACATATATTTTTGTTGTGGTACAAAATTTGAAAAGTTTGAGAACCGCTGTTCTAGCGTAAATATCTGAAAAAATATGACTTCCACAAAAAAATGTTTATAACATCTTAATGAGAGAATAACATTGGGAACATTTTAAGACCATCCAGGACCGTTTAACATAAGCAGAAAAAAAGTTATGGACAAAATAAATTTTTTTCAATTGTTTTACGCTATTTTTTTATCGCTATCTAGACTGTGGTATTTGACAAAAAAATCCTTTTGCAGAAAGTCGTAACATATGTTTTTACAATTTTTACAATTAGTAATTTTTAGCCCTACGGATAATTATTTTTTAAGTTTTGGTCTGTTAAAGTTGAGCTAAATTTTTGTTTTTTATGACATTTTCAATTTTTGGCCAATACCGTGAAAAGTATTGATTTTTGAAAAAAAAAAGAGACAAGGCTTTGAGCAAATGTTCTTCCGAATAATTACCATTTTTTTTATCATTGTGTTTATAACCGTCAATGTCATTTTTTCGGGTCAAATATTGAAAAAACGGTCATTCCAATGAAAAAGTTTGTCATAACATGATATTTCGGCGATATCCTAAGCTTTAAAATGGATTATTCTACATTATTTAATATTATCAGCCAAAAAAAGTTACGGGCAAAAAATACATTTTTTTTAGAAATGTACGAATATTGTGGTGAATATCGTATTTTTCTTCGCACTATAACTCGGGAGGGAACATTAATTCATTAAAAAAGGTAATTTATCAATTAAGAATTTTTTTTTCTTTTTTTCACACCCCCACCTGCCACCACTCAAAACGCAACTAACGAAAGTTTTCTACTTCTGGACACCTTTACTAGCAATTTGCAAAAAAATGTAAGTCGATCTGATCAGTTACTGGTTTCTGCTCGATATTACAAAAAAATTTACTAGCTTTCTTGGACTACTTGGTAAGTTTTACCCCCCCACCCATAAAAAAAGCTAAATCCGCCCTTGTCTTTGAAAACTTTTGTGCTATATTAATTACGTGACAACCACTATCATAATTTCAAGGCACCCGCTTTATTGGAGTTGGAATTATAGGCTAATAACTGCAGTAGTATGAACTAAGTATTTATTATTCCAATATGGCCGCCACCGGGGGCCTCGGGTATGCCAGGAGGGCCAAGCGACTGAAGTACTTAACAAAAACCCACAAAATCGATTCTGCGCCATTGATAGATGTCAATTGCGTCATTGACAGATGTTAGATGTCTTTTTTGATAGCACTCTTCACGAAAAGGGTCCCCTGCTGCTAAAAGGAGCCTTATCTTGGACCTCTACGAAGCCCACAGGCCACGTACAACGTTGCGTTGCCCCTACGGCGCTCGGCCCTTCTGAAAAATCGTCCCGGAGTACCGGAAAATCGACGAGGATTTACAAAATTGTTTGGTCTCGGTCGACCCCTAAATGTATCTCTATTATGAAAAGTACGACCATTATTAAAACGATTCTGATTGCCGTTTTCATTTCTCTCTGAACCCCGTTTATTTTCGCGTGAATATGTATTTCTTTTAAAAAAACGAGATATGTTGTGGCTGCGGATTTACTCTAGAGATTTCTTCTTCCTTTGCACCAACTATCGCATCTTTTAAAGTAACATAATTCCTAGCTTTTACTATTGTTCTCAAAGTAGTATCGCGTAAACCGTTTGAAAAAGCATTAATGGCTAGTTTTTCGTTCGTAGAAGTTAAAATAATTGCTTCGTCATCTGTACTAGCTTCAGCTAATGTTAAATTTACCATTATATCTTCAATGCACCTACCAAATTGTTCAATTGTCTTGTTATTCTGTTTAGCAGTATGTAATTGTACAGAAAGGGCAGCAGAAGATTTCTTTGTCAATAAATGCGTTTTCATGTCCCTAATCATGTCACTGTTGTTGTTGTAAGTTGTCCGTAGTCTGAGTTTTGCGTTTTGGGAAAGTCTTGCTTTCAATACATAAGAAGTTAATAAACGTTTCCCGTTTTCATTTAAAATACTATCGTAAAATTCAATGGCATCTATCAATTGTTTTACCGAATTTTCACTATTGTCCATTAAAGGCAATAAGCTTGCCGCCGTTTTTAAATCAAAGTCACTCATGATTTCTTTTATATCTAACTTATTTTCTTCAAATTTATTATTATCAATACTTTCTACCCTACTATCTAAAATATCTTTAATTTGATTAATTATGTCTCTAATATTGTCATTGCATTCTCTGAATCTTGAGACATCCTCTGGTTTTTCCGCAATTAAATTAAATTCAACTTTTTCTTGAACTAATTTTAATTCAATTTCTTCTACCCATTTGAAATGTTGATTAATAATAACTAAATTTAAGCGCCTATCTAGATTTTCCTTTTTTAAGTTTTTTAAATATGCCTTTACTCGTTCATAAATTTTATAAATTTTGTCCAACTTAGTCATTTATACCTATAATAATTAATATACGAATAATAATATCCCTCTAATATATAACTAAAGCATCCCTAACAATAAACAATAATTTGTAGAAATAGTCATTATATAAGCTTACGATTTTTTTTTCTGTTCTTTCCTTAGTCTTGTGCAACAAGGACTAAACACTTTTCACCATGACACACTTAACGCACTTAGCACTAATTATTCTTCATTACACTGGTTCATCATGATTTTAGCCTTTGCTTCGTCCTATGGCTAAACATTCTCCCTCGCTACTACGGCTGCTCTAGCTGCTTCGGCCCTTATTTTTCTCACAAACCTCTTCTTACTAACCTTGTAGAAGTATAATAATATTAATCCTACAATTACCACAACGAAAATTACTTCGACAACATCTCTGATTGACCAGATTTTTGCATTTTCACTAGCACTATTTGTTTGGCCTCCACTGTTACCTGCTTGAGCGATGATAACTTCTTCCTTAACCTCTTTTGACTGGTTGCTTCCACACATTTTACTCTAAATTATTTTTACCAGAGGCGGTGTATAATTTATCCAACTTTTCCTCAGCTTCCAGGAGTAGTTGGCAGGATCGCCATGTAATATTGTTCCTTGTTTTTGAAGGGTTCCGCCTTGTAGGCTTGCTACCTTTCTTTAATTTAAACTCCTAAATCGCATTTATACCATTTATTGGGTCTTTCAACTTATTACATAAAATTACAAGTTTAGTGGCACATTATCAAATTAATACTAAAAGTTCTTTTTAATTTAACACAAATTATTGTCAGCAATTTCTACATGTATTCTAACTAAAATGGAACAACAATATTGCAAGTTTGCAATATTACTATTCTTGCAATTCTGGTAGGAAAGTGCATTGGACTTTGGTATGTAAAACTATTTGAATTTTCAGCGAACGAATCTAATTTGAATAAAATTTTAATTTTGTTTATATTATAAAATATTGACCTTTGATAATTACATCCATTACAGTGCCAATGCCTTCCATTTTGGGGTCATAATCATTTAGTGGCCTAAAGTCCTAAGAAAATTGAATTTCTTAATATTTAAATCATTTATATATTTAAATATAAAGTTTTTTTGCAATTTCTTACTAATAATTTACGTGAAAAGATATATTTTGAATATATTTTATAATAAGCAACCCAACCGCCATTTTATTTAATAAACTAATTTTTTTTCAGACGAAATAAAAAGAAACATCATTTTATTAAAAAAATTTGTCGAAACGTTGACAAATTGAGAATTGAAATGTTCGATATACTTTTTTATCCCTTACACAAACATTATGTCCCAAACAAAAAATTATTGAACTGTAATGCGGTTATGGATTGGACGCATTCATAAATAAACACGCCCGCAGGTATTTTTGTTTTTTGCCATTATTACCAATAGCTCTTATATAAGGGGAAAATATACAGAAATAAAGCATATTCCTGAAAAAGCAATTTTCATATGCGAATCGACGGGAAAAGGGTGAATGGTAATAACTAGATCCTACGGGAAATGTGTATTCGTATATTTGGTTATTCCCTTAGTGCGCAAATAAAATGTTCTACAATTTCTTATCCTTATATTAAGATTGTACATAAGTTTACAGTATCCTGCTGCTATTTTTGTATAAAAATACTGTCTCGTAATGAATTTAAATTATCAATATAATCACAAAAGGAATGATCCTAATCTAAATCTCTCCTCTATTCAAGGAGCCGTCATTCTTAGACCGGTTTCGGCATTATTGTGCCTCATCACTAACAAAATCAAAGGGTTGTTTTGACTATAATAATAGTTGACACGCCGTCGCGCACATTTCTTATATTTCGTCCTGGTGGACTTCTACATTAGCTCTCGTCCAAAATACATTGAAAATCGTATGTTCCGTTAAAATGTTGCCACATCTGTATAATGTATTATATTAGTATGTGGAAGACTTTGAGATATTTTCTTTTTCTCTCTCTATAATGGTTAACGGCATCGGTACTGCAGTGTATAACTGATCTCTTGATCTCTCGCTCAGAATGGATCTACTTTTTTTAACGGGAGGTGGAGAATCCTTCATGGATTTCTTGGGTGGAGCTTCAGGATCGGCTATTCACTATAACATCCCTCACTACTACTACTTATTTTATTTACTTTTTATTTATTTATTTACGGAAAAACCCCTCTTCTAGAATATAAAACATTAAATAGTTGAATAAATAAGTAACAAACAATGGATCCGTACAATTGAACTTAAAACTTAATTACAATAATTATAACGAACACAGCTATTCTATTTTTTGAAAGATTTGAGATTTAGTCCTGTCAGACAAAAATCATTACTATTGAGTTCGTTTCCTAATCTCATGAATCAAGATAGAAGACAGTGATAGCAACAATTGGAATGATTAAATGGTAGAGAGCACAAAATCAACCTGCTTAAGATCTGCATAAATGAATAGGTTCCTGCAGACCCATTTTAAAAGCAACAAATCTCAAAAACTTATTTTGCATACGCTCGATGTTGTTTATATGAATTTGATAAAATGGATTCCAAACTGGAGAAGCATACTGTAAATGTGGTTGTACTAGAGATAAGTATACAGATTTAATGGTGTTGATGGAAAAACTATTGACATTTCTCAGGAGAAAACCTAGCATTTGATAACTGCGTGATTATCAGTGAAGGATAATTTAGTACCAAATAGTAGGTACCCAGAATTGAATTTTTATATCTAGTAAAGCTGACATTCCATTTTTTATAGATTAACAATGTAGTGAAGTGAGATCAGCTGGGAGCTTCTGACTTATTTGTATTGCTAATCTCAAGAAAAATTTTCGAATCATCGGCAAAAAGTGGGAATTTGCAGTGCTGCAAAACGAGACCAATATAGTTGATAAATTGATTAAAAAGAAGAGGAAGAGGAAGAATTTTATTGCTTGCATTTTAAATCCAAAATTACATTATACTGTTAAATACTTTTTATTACAGTTAGTTAACAGAATTAGGAACTGGGTATCTTTCTTTACCCACCCAACTGCCCTACGTTTATGTGCTATGGCTACCAATATCGGAAGCTGGAACTTTCTTATTTAACTATTTTCTATGACATTTAAAAGTCGCACAATGAGCGTTGTAGTAAAGAAATAACTATAAAATTCTAGAAGTTTCTAAAGTTTCGGTAAAACTAAATTACCCCGGGAATGGTGGAATTGGCTGCCAATCGAATGCAGCTGATTGAGAACGACAATTAGAAGATTACTGGTAATTCACTCCAAAATTACTTAAGCGTGTACTGGTGGGAAAAGGAAACCACGATAATTAGCCAGATTTTCTAGGTTGCCTACACATTTCGAACGAAATGTATAGAACAAGCGACAACGCATCGATTGTTCAGTTGGTCGATAACGTTTTTTTTTAAATCTTGTTCTATAAGGATTTAATGATGATGAAACTATAGGATATTTTAAAAAATAATACAATATGAAAAAGTATATTGTTCAACAAGTGGGGCAATCACACGAGTGAAGAAAGTCTTTTCCTACGTGTTGTATACTATACTTTTTCTACGACTACCATAGAATAAACATTAAACTATGGAATGTAAAAAAAAGTGCAACTTAACAACAAACATTCGAGATTAAAATATATTAAATTAGATTCGGTTTCAGCGACCTCGAAAATGGGGGGGGGGGAGAGAGTAAATTGGTCCTGTCCGGAAAAAAGGGTGTCACTTATAAAAATTGACCCCTTTCGGACGAGAGTATTGGCCGATGGAGGGGTTGGTGGAGGTCAGAAACGATATCCAACACCATCACCGTGCTCAGCATCCTCGAAAATTGGGGGAAAGTGTGTTTTTCTACAGGGAAACCTTGTAAAGCGTGTTTAACCCCTCCAGGGGGTGGTTTTTGGCCGTTTTGAAGGGGACTCCTAGGACTTTTTTTAACCTCAGATTTGGTTTCAGCGACCTCGAAAATGGGGGGGAGAGACTAATTTGGCCTTGTCCAGAAAAAAAAAAGGTGTCACTCCGACTCCTGCCCTCTATTGCTCAGCGAAGTTTTTAAATCACAAGGGGGTAACTTTTTCCGCAATTTCTGGTGGCCATTCTAAACCTTTTATTAAAAGATAATTTATACGCGGCGGTAAATTTTTATACTTTGTATAGGAATAATTATATGAAATGCACTAGCTATTTCTAAAAAACACCCTTACTGTTAAGTTGACGAGAACACATTGTAGTTCTAGGTTTTGTGAGAAAACCACTATATTCGATAGTAGTCGAAGAACAATGAAGTTTCTCTCTCAGTGAAGTTTTTGTTTTAATCGGGATATTCTCCTTTATTCTCCCTTTATCCCTTTCTGAGACAGATTCGTCTTCAATTTTTTAAAAAATATCCTTTCCATTGGGATTTGACATGGGGGGCGTGGCATAGCCAAGATGGCGTCAATGAGGATGAATATTTAAATTTGACATGAGTGTTACTCGCCAGGCCCGGATTCAGAGCCGTGATTGGGGGGGGACGACCTTCCAGAGGGTCCGGAAATTTTTTGAAATAATGTCTTTATTTCCTTTTAGTTATTTATTTGTATATGTGATTTTTTCGTTGGGGGGGGTCCCCCATCGCGCCTCCTTGTATCCGGGCCTGTTACTCGCTTATTTGCGAATGGGGTACAACAGACCCTAGAAAACTAAATTTCAAACAAGTTGAACGCATTTTATACGCTGGACATTTTGTTAAATGCGGGAAAAAAAATTAATGAAAGTGACAGTGGCTGTGTGGACTAAATAAAAAGTTAATTTTAAAAAGTTATTTATTTATTATGTACATAATCGTTTGGTACAAAATGTTTAGAGCATATTTTTGTAAATTTATTCAGGCTTTTTACTTTTGTGAGTCTTTTCCACAACGCGTGTTGATCAATTTTTTCTCGCGCCCCGAAACGGTTTTGCTTATGTACAAAACATGTATCCGGCTACGGAACATTTATCTCAAAAATGGATTTTCCCATTTGACGTAATGTATCTCTTATGGAATCTTCACCCTACTTTGTGTTCGAAAACAAAGCGCCAGGTGGCGTATCGCTAGATGTCAGATCCCAATAGATTGTAATACCGTAGTTAAAATTACCAATTTAAATTAAATTATTCCCCGCCGGTAATTAAACAATCGATTGTATAAATTCATATAAATTTTTTAGTTTGTACACAAATTTTTTTTGTCGCCACATCGCTTATTTTCAATTTATATTAATCAATTTGTGCCCAATATAAAACACGTATTTAAATTAAATTACAATTTACGGGCTTTGTACATTAGTGATGTTATGTTTTTATAGAATTAATTAAATATTGCTTGGATAACATTTTCAATTATCGACAAAATATATAACGCTGCTATGATAATGTTTAATATGCGGGAAATTTATTGAAATAAATTACACGTGTTGATAAATGTATTTTGTTATATTTCTAGAAACAGGTTATGAAATACAGTATAGCGCTTTTGTGTCATTCTAAATTAATTCGAAACTATGTTTCGGACTGACCTTTTGGACTGAAATTTAATTTTGCACGCTGTTTTGCTTCTCAACAGGTTCAAAAGCTACAGGTCCCATTGTTAACCTATTTAATAATAGAGTTCAAGGCAATTTCGGTAAGTATGTGCAGTCTAAGATTTAACCCAAACAAAGGGTTAGAAAAACATCCCATACAAAATTGTACCCAACAAAATTGAAAGTTTTTACTATAACAAAAAAAGCTTGGCTAAAAATCTCATTCAGTCCATTTAAGATGCCTCTAAACCGTCCTTTTCTTCTACTCCGTGGTTTTATTTTTGAGTAATACACAGCGAGTTTCATTTGAATAATAAATAGGTAACAGTAAACATAATCTACGACGACAAAATAAGACAAAACTTCAGTTTACTTTAACTTAATATCTATACGTCTTCTCTTTTGTCAGGTTTTTTTTTCGCGTAGACATTGTCCTTCTTGGCAAACAATCAGTGATGCTCGAAATCCCGAGTAATTCAAAAAGAACATATTGGTGTGCCCTTAGTAGGGACAAGATGTCCAAAGTAATTAATTTCTTAATTTATTTCGCTTGGATTTATCTTTTTTTATTTCAGATACTGGAAAAACTATTCATTTTAGAAATATTTTTTGTAAGATTTATTTATACGATCGGTTCAATTCCTATAATTTAGAAATTAGTACGGCATACCGTAACCAGAATTTCCGACTTATTGCCACACAGAATTTTCCGAGTGGTAAACCGCGAGGTCCATTTTGGTTACAGACCTCGTCCATTAGTAGCCATTACTCAGCCATTACTATCCGTTAGTAGCCATTGCTCGGCCATTAGTAGCCATTAGTGGCCATTACTAGCCATTAGCCATTAGTGAGCCATTACTAGCTAATTGTGAGGAGCCATTACTAGCCATTAGTGTACAAAAATTTAAGTCGCGGTTTACTCCTCGGAATTTTTACGTATTTTTCATCAGTTCTCGGAGAATTGAGAAAGAAGTTCAGGGTGACGGATTTTTTTAGTCACCCGAAAGGTCGGAAATGATCTTTGAATATGTAAAAAAAAGTGGTCTAATTTTGTTATCGCCACACGTTCGTTCTCTACTTGAGGTATTAGTTTTTATTGTGAAAAAGTTGGAAAAAGTCGAATCGGACATTTATAACTACCACCATTCGAGCAAACGGGTTTTCCGTCGTGCGTATTGATGCTTTTAGTACATTCTATGAGTTGGAAAAAACCACGAGAAACAAATAATTTTTAACACACCCAAAGTACGTTTTCGAGGATGCTGAATACGATGGCGGGGGTTAAAATTATTTTCCAGTTGGCCCCACCTGGGCTGAATTGACTGCAAAGATGCGACTCTATATTTAATTTCGTGTAGCTGGGGGCGGTAAACATTTTCAATCTTGTGACTGTAACTTTTTGGGCCCTTTTTTTGCAATTTAATATCTATTGTTGCAATTTCGGGCGGTGTAAAATGTCCGTTTTTACGTATTTAATAATAATAAATCAAGAACGGACGTATGTCGATAACAAAAATAGGCTACTTTTTCTACAAACGGAAAATCGTTTACAAGACCACCGTGTAACTGTAGAATTTTTTGCCATGGGAAAATTTTATTGTATTTGTGTAAATCTATGGACTTATGCTTGAATAAAGCTTGTGGCGATAACATGCCTGTTCAATTTTCAATCACAAACAATTAAACATAATTAGCAACATTGACAACGCCGCAAGTTTAAATCTGCAATATTAAACATATCATATTACAAAACTCAAAACTTCTGTCTCCAAGCGAACAAGGACACGAGATCTCTCCGTTTCAACGACCGTACCATTCAGTACCAGTTACGCTAGCAACTTCCGTTTCCGATTGAAGCTTCATTACGACATCCAAAATCTGCACGTAGCCACCGTGGCAAATTAACCAAATATATCACTAAAATTATTTCATCTAACGGGTGCGAATGAGACGGTATTATACAAGGGTGAGATGCAAAACTTAAAAAAATCCTTTCTAGACTCCATGCCAAACATCACGTAGCCCTGTTTGGCGTAGAGGGGCAGTGACAAGCAAGACACTCAATTTTGAACATATTTTAATCAGTACGATTTTTCCTGCGCATCAAGCAAGTCTACTCCATTGTCTCAGCACAATGTATTTCGTAAATCAATTAGTTAAGGTACTTTTAGATGGTCAGTTCAGTTCTCCGTTCAGTTTCAGTTTCAGTTCCGTTGTCAGTTCAGTTTGAAAACTCTGCCGTTGTTAGACGGTCAGTTTAGTTGTCAGTTGATAACCTAATTGCGGTCGCGTTGTGCTTAGCACTAAAAAAACCACGAAAAAAGAGAAGTAATTGGAGTAAAACTGATACCTGAACGGACAGGTTTGTTTAAACATCCGTTTAACTGACAACTGATACGTTAACTGATGGAATTCTCATCGAGCCACGTCTCCGTTTCAGTCTCCGTATCAGTTACAGTTTTTCGTATTCACACATACAACTAACTGTCAGTTCGACTGAAACTGAGACTGAACGGAGAACTGAACTGACCGTCTAAAAGTACCTTTATACTTTGGCCGCGAATCAAGCCAGATTACTCAAATTATTTTTCATCTCCACTGTTCAAGTAGAGTACACAATTGATCGTTCAAATCATTAGTACTCCGATGAATTATTGTCCATCGTAAAATGTCTTTTTATAAAAGATAAAATTATAGTGATTTCTGGGTGACTGCACAAATCATTTAATAGTTATTTGTGTAATCAATTAGTGTAAACAAAGTGTAACCAATGTAATGTTTCTATTTGTTACGTTTGTTTATTTCCTGTTTTAAAGTTTGAATAAATGATGTTAAAACGTAACGTGTGAGTTTTACTGGGAGTTTTACAACAAACTAAATATATACAATCCACAAATTCTACAATCGAATCCAGACAGCATTTAAAGAGGCGGCACCGTAACAACCTCCACTGGCCGACCTTGCAAATGGCAGAAAGCAGTGTTCCACAAGGAGGTGTACTAGGTCTGGTTCAATTCCCACTGTGCACTTTATGAAATTTAGAAGTTAAAAAACAGCTGTCGAAAATATTAATCCTCCGCGATGGTTGTAAATTGATCTTGATGCTGGTTAAATTTTTGAAACACTCAAATTGCTTCTTTATATTCACGTGGTGAATTTAACATCCTTTCAAATTTAAAGATGTTACTATATAGATCTGTAATTTACAATTTCGGTCTCATCTTCTTGAGAAAAGTTTTACGGGAATCTAATGAAATACTGACTATATTAGGTGAATGGGGGCCCTCCGAAGCCCTTTTTGGGAGGCGGAGGCTTGTCTATCGCGACTGTATACCTGCTTTCAAAATAAAGTGAATTAGGAAACAACAAGAAAAATTAATGGTATATATTATTTATTATGATTTTTTAAGCAATTTTTTAATATTAAGCAAACAAGAATCAGTATGCTCCAATATTAAATTGTGATACAAAAATAATGATTACAAACTAAAGCAACAGTCGTCTGTCGTAATACATCCGACTCTCGGAGCATTTCCAGTTCCTCTTTTTTAATAAAAGACAAAATTTGTCCTGTAGGATGTATAAAAATACTTATATCTCCTGATCTTCTTAAAATCCCACGATAAACTTTATTAAACTAATAAAAGCACATATTAGGTTCTTTATTTTTTCATTTTGCTGTATTCTTTTGATAAACGTTTGCGGTTCCAATTCCAAATGAGAAATTATTTGAGTATTAAACGAAGTTATTGACATGAACACAACTTTATGCTACACTAGCGGTATTAATTTGAACTGCCCGAAACGCGTAATGTTTGTTTGTTTATCTGCAGTCGAACGTGCGTTTTGAGTTTGTGCTGTGTGTATTTTGCTGTTGTTTGTTAGTTAAAAGTCAAAAATGCTCAACACCTCTAGGAAATCTAAAAATCCGGAATTACACTTTAATTATTTTCCACCCAAGAAGCAACAAACAGTTTATATAACCAACAAAAGAAGTGTCTTAGAAGAAGTTGATCGTCGTAAATTCTGGGAAATTCTGTCTTGTGGGAAATCTTAATTTTTTATATTTTAATTTGATATTGATTAAAAAAATTAATTTTGATTCAAGGAATAGGATAGATAGATTATACCATAAATCAATCAAAAGTAGGTTCTTACAATTACCGTCCTGAAAAAATTAAAATAAAAGTTATCAGCTGAAAACTGTTTAGCTCCCTTCCACTTTCTACATCTCCAATCTTAACACCATCATCAACTTAGAGAGGTTGTCCTTACAAAAGCAAATGTTTGTAGGCAAAGACCTACAATTTGGATGTTTTCCTTTGAATTGGACTTCTTGTCACATGAAATTAAATGATTGGCGTGCAATAATGCAACGACCATCAGGTGTTGCCTGTAAATACCTGTAAGAACTTGGGATAATTTCAAGTACATCCTTACAGAGAACCTGAAAAACGTAAGATATGCTAAATAAATAACCTCAATTTATACAAGATAGATAGATAGATACATGCACAGGTATATTATGGTAATTTCCAAATCAAAAACCTCGAACAATCACAAAAAGTCTTAAAATACTACAAATAAACTATTCACTCAATCTAACTTAATGCACTATTATCAAACGTTTGGCGTTTCGGGAACAACTAAAAAGCGAGGGAAAAAAAGAAAAAAAAGTTGTGCAATCGATAAATTATCCTTTTTTTAATGAATTAATTGTTTTGTTGTAGTGTTGGCATTGGATAGAGTCCATTTGCCACAGATGTGTAGTAGAAAGAGAAGCAAGGGTTAATTAGAGGTCTAATTAAATTGAACGCAAAAAATTGACCAATAAGTCGAAGGTATCTTTATTGCCATTGCTTAAAATGTATGTTAAATTAATGGGGCTAGGGTAATTTTTATTTCTTATAGCTTCTAGTAATTGGGTACTTTTTTGGTAGTGATTTTTGCATGCAAAAAAGATATGATTCAAATCCGCAGTAGAATAATTATCGCAAGAACAAACGTCTGTAGTTAAAATACCTATTTTATATAGGTGAGCTGGAAATTTCCCGTGACTTAACTTTAAGCGTGTGATAGTTACTGAATAGGCTCTATTTACATTAAATTCGCTAATATGCGGGATTTTTTTAGATAAGGTAGGATGTATAAAAGTATAATGATTAGTGGACTTATATACGAATTTTTCCCCGTCTGATTCCCATATTTTACGGGCCTGATTTCTTCCAACATTTATTGCATCCGTATAATCTATGAAATGATTAGAGGTGGTTGAGAGAGCTGTAGCTTCCTTTGCTAAGAGATCAACCGTGTTGTTTCCAGATATTCCTGCGTGGCCTTTTACGAAATGAACAATACATCTTATATTATGCAAAAAATGAAGTAATTTTTTGACGTTACAAACAGTGTTTGACGTAGCAAAGCTCGAAAAAGATGTACTATTTTTTATAGCATCTAAAGCTGATCTAGAATCTGACATTATCAGTGCGTTGGAGGGATTATGCATTAACCACTCCAACGCACTTTCTATAGCCATAATCTCAGCGGAGTATACTGTACAAAAATTGTCGATTTTTTTTTCATATTTATCGGGGATGAACACAGCATAACCTGTACCTGCACTAGTTTTTGAACCGCCGGTAAGAAATTATTATACCTAGTAAAAATGGAATTAAGCTCGGCTCGGTTAGAATGTTCGATCTCAGTGTATTTTGGGAAAATAACAGTTGGCTTAAACAATATTATCGGAAAGTGAATTGTGAAGATAGAAAGCTTTTTGAATTCTGATGTATATTTGATGCTTCGAATTGTATTCTAAATACCATTCTAATCGAGTCTTAATTCATCGTTCATATGTCTTTGTTATGCATGATGTTAGCGAGATATGATGAAGATATTAAAGGATCTTTTTTTGGATTTAATATTACGGTAATAATAATTTCTTTAAGTTCATCTATTAGTTCGTTAGAATTCCACCATTTATTTTACAAAGCTAATAATACCTGTTTTGCATTAGTAGTTAAATTTTCTAGCATGTTATATGTTATGCTATCTTTTCCCGGTGAAGTACTCCGGTGAGATTGTAAGGCAATATCTAATTCTGCTAGAGAAAAATTATAGTTGGGAAAATTACTGTTAATAGAATTTTTAAATGTTGAATGAATTAATGTTAAATACAATTTTTCATGAAAATAAACCCCTCCCGAGTTATAGGGCGTAGAAAATTACGATTTTTTAATTTTATTAAAAGAAAATATATTTTTTGCCCGTATCTTTTTTTTTGGCTGATAATATCGAGATGTACAATAAACCATTTTAAAGCTTAGGATATCGCCGAAATGTCATGTTATGACAAACTTTTTCATTGGAATGACCGTTTTTTCAATATTTGACCCGAAAAAAATTACATTGATGGTTATAAATGCAATTGTATAATTCAAACGGCCATATCTCGTTACAGACAAAAGATAAAAAAAAGGAAATTATTCGGAAGAACATTTGCTCAAAAATTTATTTTGTCAATAACTTTTTTTTCTGCTTATGATAAACAGTTCTGGATGGTCTTAAAATGGTTACAATGTTGTTCTCTCATTACCTTCTTCTATGGTATAGTGGAGGGCGGAAAAGTACAAACTGTACAAAATTTAATATAGACTTTTAAATATGTAGTGTCAAAAACTCATTTCAAAAGAAAAAAATTAAAATTCCATCACTACAAAATGTTTTCATTTACAATTTGGAGTCAATATTTGCCAAAATTTATAAAAATCGAAATATCTTGAATTCAGTGAGTAGAAAAACAGAGACGTATTTTTTTCGTATTTTTTTGTTTCGAAAAAACCTATTTTTAAAGAGGCACTTATAACGTTTTCTCTCGAAAAGTACAGAAACGATTTGTTTCAAATTTTATATACGTAATAGGACGTATGTCTAAATTGTTCCACATAGGATCGTTTTTTACAACGACCAATATAAAGCGATAAACTTTGATAGTTATGAGTATCTACCAAATTTCAATATAGGCCCTGTAATCGTTATTTCTCCTTTAATAAAATAAAAGGCTATTGACCATTATCTTTCGTCGAAAAGCTTATTTCTCTTCCAAAAGGAATAAACGAAAGTCGGTTTGATATTCTCGTTGTGTTCAAAGAGCATTTTTCTTTTGCGAAGTTTCAATATTCCGTATTTAACGGAAAGCATATTGTTCCTTCGACTAATTGAAGTTCTTGTTCTTTCATAATTTTGGGATATCCTTAGCCTTTGGGCGTTCAAATGTTCTTTTATTTGTTCGTTTCTAAACGAAATGCCTTTTTAATATTGGTTTATTACTCTGTGAACGCAAGAAAAAATTATATTTAAAACGTAAATGTACTTCAAGAATTTTTCTTCAACAAAACATTTACTATAAAGTTTGAGTGCTTCTATATTGTGAATTTGTATGTAAAGTAACCAACATCTGTTTTTAAAAGATAAAACTACATTCGAAACACCCTGTAGAAACAACAATTCGAATATAATTTCTACCCAAATGCACCACCTGTAGCCCTTATCTAAATAACCAAACTTTAGTAGCAGTCATCAGTCAATCGGAACGATCATCCGGCAACAAAACAAACGAGCTACTTTAAATTGAAAATATTAATTATTTGTTTAATTTACGGGCTACACAGCGTAGGCTTTTAGCTTAATTAACTGCAGTAAAGGAAACTCGATATTGCGGAAAACGATATTTGAAATGTGAAACAAAGTGTTGGATTTTCTAAAGTTGTTCGTTTTGTATTCGGAATCGTTTTAGTATTAGGAAAGAATGGAAATGGAAAAAGAAGACGAGACAATTACAAGGTCAGTTAATATTGTATGAGCATATTAAAAGAAAATTTATTAACAAATCCAAAGAAAAATCCACCAAAGTGTCTATGAAATTCCATACTACAACTTTACTCGCTCTTATGTAGGTCAAACTAACAGATTAGTCCACATCCGAGCGAAAGAGCACTATTGTAGTCAGGTATTGCGACCCCGTCTCGGCTCTAGCACAATAATATATCCAAACTACACAAATCATCGATTTTTATAACACCAATACCGTTTCTTTCAAATCTAGAGTCAAACGAGAAACAATAGAAATCGAGAAACACCTTAACTGTCAATACCAAATATGACAGCCAAAGACTTCTATTTTTCAGTCAAGTGTTCTGACTCCAGCTTGGCTCTAGTACAACATCACATGCAAACTAAACAAATCATAGATTTCTATAACACCGAAACCATTGCCCCAACCTTTTCTTTCAAATCTATAATCATAGTAAAGTAAAAAACTTCATATCCACCGAAATTGTAGTAGCATCGGGTGTTCCGCAGGGGCTCTTGGGGCTCTTGCTTTTCAATATTTTTATTAATGACATAACGTCAGGCATCTCTAATGGAACAACTCTCTTATTTGCTGATGATCTCAAAATTTTTTCCAAGATTGCTTGTCCCAGCGATGCCCTAAATCTTCAAGCCGATCTTGACCTCATTGCTAACTGGTGCCACTCAAATGGTATGGTTATAAATGTCAACCAATGGTACCTGATGAGATTCTACCGTTGCAAAAGACCAATCATTACGGATTATCAAATCAACAATATAGAGACCTGGGAGTCATCCTGGATCCGACATTGAACTTAAATTTACATATTTGCTCCACAGTAAACAAAGCATTGAAACTACTTGGGTTTAAAAAAAGGATAACATCAGACTTCACAAACGTTTCCTTTATATTATCCGTTAGTCAGACCTCTCTTGTTTGGAACCCTTACTACAACGTCTACTCTCAAAATATTGAACGTGTTCAACACAGATTTCTAAATTTCGTCAATTTCACACTTCAGATATTCCTTGATCATCAACAGTCCGAGTAACTTACGAATCTTTCTCCACTATCTATGAGGAGAAAACACAAACCAAAGACTTCTATTTTTCAGTCAAGCATTCTGACTCCAGCTTGGCTCTAGTACAACATCACATACAAACTAAACAAATCATAGATTTCTATAACACCAAAACCATTGCCACAACCCTTTCTTTCAAATCTAGAATCGTACGAGAAACAATAGAAATCGAGAAACACCTTAACTGTCAACGTCAGATATATCTTCTGTTTCCCGCCTCCCCTGATAGTCGACAGGTCTTGGAAACACGTCACGCCAGTTGTCTTTGAGGTTATTCTTTTTCTTCAGATTTTCTCATTTCTTAGATGATTTTTAGTTCGTATTGATCTTCTTTGTTCTTACTCTCTCTTATTGGCTGACAGACGGATATATTTGAAAACTTTAAAAAGAAAACAACTCCATCCCGCGTTGTAACTTTTCCACATAAAAAAAATCAAATTTGTCTACGTGTTGCTTCTACCCTGGTGGCAGTTTTTGCAATAAAATACTCGATAAAAATTTTGATTTATGTTTAACGATAACGTTTGCTTTCTCTTTTGCTCTTATACTGGTAGTTTTTTTCATCCGAGTATGCCGTCTGTGCTTGGAGGAATTTCGCTCGATATGTTAAGCGTCCCTGGAATGACGTAACTCTGGAGAAAAAGAAACACAATGTGTTTCATTCTTATGACCGGTCGTAAATCGTACTCGACGGTTGGACGAAATCGTTAACGAAATAATTGAAATTTAGAAACTTGACAATATATAGTGTCGATTCCAAAACCTTTTTGTTAGACGAAAATAAATAGAATATTGTGAATTTTAAAAAAAGACTGGTATTAATAATGGTTTTTAAAATATATCTAATTTTTTTGAAAAATATCAAAAACTTCCTCCCTATTTTGAAGAAAAATTAAGTTGCATTTTCAAATATTTGTCAATTTAAAAATACATAATAATAATAATATTCCTTTATTAAAAAAAAAGTAGATACACATAAATACTTTTCAGATTAAAGGTCCTGCGCTAAAGATATGCGGGCCATACAGGTACAAGATTATAAAATTACAGAAGAAGAAAAAATTTAACGTTTAAAGCCAATACAGATAAAATATATACAAAAGATACACAAAAAATACAAAAAAATACCGGTGCTAATAAGGTGGTCAAAATGTAATAAAAAAAGATGATTTCTGTTTTAGTCACTAAAAAAAAATCCAGAGCAAATCAACTGTTTTAGATTTTTTTTGAAATGTTGTAAGTTTGAAGTTTTTAGGGTACTTGGCAGCTTATTATAGAATCTCGCTCCCTCAGCAAGCAAGTTTCTTTGTCCAGTTGTGGTTTTCATCACTGCTGTTCTGATATCTCCGTTACTCCTTACATTGTGATCGTGCACGCTGTTAGTTGTGGTAAAATGTAGGTTTGATTTGGAGTTTTGGAGATTTGGATGTACATTTATGTATATATAAACACGTCTGAAAGATATACAAATACTTAATATCCATTATTTTATTTGGGAGATACAGGTCTTCAGTAGGATGTAGTCTAGGCAGATCAAAGAGTTTTTTTAATGCTCTGTTCTGCAAAACAATTAATGGATTGATTTTGTTTTGGAATGTATTACTCCAGTTAAGCGTCTGGTAGGTAAGATGGCTGTGGAATAAGGAATACTATATGGCCTTTCTTTGTTTGATTTCGAGGTACTGAGCTGCTTTTCCTAAGATACCAATTGCTGGAGCAATCTTCCTTGTTATTTGGGTTATGTCCCAAATATTTTATGCAGTCTGTTCTTTTGAGTTGATTTATTCCAATTGAAACTGATAACTGTTGCCATCGCTGATCTCTGGATATAATTAAATAAGAAGACTTATCAATGTTGAGAGTTAGTTTATAGAAACATAACCATTCTTTAACACGATTCAGATTCAATTCAATCTGCATTTTTAAAAGTTGCTGGTCTTTCTCAAAATATACAAGACAGGTGTCATCAGCATATAATTGTAATAGACCGTATATCAAAAACATAGTTGGTCCTAAAATGGATCCTTGCGGGATGCCACACCTGATATCACCTAGGTCGCTGGAGAAATTATTGATTTCTACATATTGTGTACGTCTTTGTAAGTAATCTTTAAACCAAGCCAAAGGTGCTCCTCTGAGGCCAATATTTTTCAGTACATTTACCAGTATTCTATGATCAACTGTATCTAAGGCTTTCTTTAAATCAAGAGATATAAGGACACAAGCCGTTCCTTTGTCCACTTTATCTGAAATATTGGTGATGAGATCACTTGTAGCTGTTGTTGTGCTGTTTCCTGGCCTGAAGCCATATTGACCTTTGAACGAGCAGTTTGAGTAGTCTAGGAACTGAGTGATTCTTTTATTTGCACATATTTCAAGAATTTTGGATATATCAGATAGCAGGGATATTGGTCTATAATTGCTAGATACACAGTGATCACCTACCTTGAAAATTGGTATTACTTTTGCATTCTTAAGCGAACTTGGTACTGATCCAATTACAAAAGACAGATTTACTAACTTGTTTATTATGACTGACAGCTCCATTTTAAATTCCTTAATAGTACCTGCTGAAATTTTGTCAGTTCCTGGAAAGTCCCCCTGTTTTCAATCCATTTATGATATCTTCAATTTCTGCTACAGTTGATGGTTGCCATGTAAAAATATTTGTAGTCGCTTGAACCAGCGGAGGAGTGTTAGGTAATGGTGGTATACTTTGAGCTAGTGAAGGTCCAATGTTGAGAAAAAAATCGTTCATTTTATTAGCTACTGCTAGTTCATCTATATACTCTACATTATCAACTAAGAGTTTTGGGATATTGATTAATTTACTTTTTGTACCTCTATTGTAGATAATACTGTTAAGAACCTTCCATAATTGTTTTGGATCGTTACCTGCTGCCGTTAACTGTTCTTGATAGTATTCCCGTTTTCTTTTCATAAATATAAATCCAATATCGTAAATAGATTTTTAGATGTGCTACCATCTATGATTAGAAGAGAGTATTGACAATTTTTAAAGTAAAAAAAAAATTCCCGATGTGCTGGGGTTGCGTACACAATTTGCATTGTGTTGCAATAGTAATTTACGTAACAAGTTCCGAAAGTGATATTTTACGGCTAGTCCTGGAATCCCGCGAGTCCCGTGAAATCACTTTTGGATCGTGTTACGTACAATATTTTTTCTGCAGCCGTTTTGTATGTTAAAAATGATATCGATGGATAATAACGTATGAACTTTATATATCTAGACAATTACATATAACAATCACTTTTATAAATACATTACTTACGCAATAATTCATAAGTATCCGCTTTAACAGATTCACTAATCTCATGTGGAATCATTTCACTCTACTTATTTCCATTTTTTTGATTTGAAATGCGAAAAAACCCACACCAATGTTACATGACAGGCGCTGTCAGAATAAAATACAAGTTCGTGTTATTGTCAAAACCGCCTACTAGATATCCAAAATCGTCCCGAAAGTAACACGAATCGTACCGAAAGTAAAGAAATCGTTCCGAAAGTTAAAAAAATCGTCCCGAAAATGCTACTTTCGGTACGATTTGTGTAAATTGGTACTTTCGATTTAATAAATCATACCGAAAATTTTGTTTTTGAGATGGCTGCAGAAAAAGATTTTATTTGACTGATTCTAGTCAAAATGTCACTCTCTTCTTTCGTATACGTTTCAGAGATTAATACAAAGTAAATAGAGTTCTATAACATTTAATAATGTTCCACATTTTAGTTTAAATGCAAATGGTAAACTAAATTTTGAGCCAAAATTTGAAATGGATTTAAAAAACGTAATTTTTCACACAAAAACAAACATTTTAACATTTGAATTTTTTAGTGATTTTATCAGAACTTCCGTCCCGGAGTTCGTTTAAAATGCAGCGGGCAGCGCGGAATGACCCTGAATTCGAAATTCGTTCTAAACAAGACCTCCATCAGACTCGTCAATAATAATCCCCGCATACAACACACGAAACATACTCGGAATCATTAGGAGGTAATTTTACGTTAGGGTTGACCTATATATTTCATAGAATGTCCCATTTACGTGTAGATAAATCGCTGTAAGTTCTGCCCGATATAACTGACGTAAAATGGAGATAAATTTCCTGTTAGACAAAGAAAAATGGAATAACCGTATCCTGAGATGAAATTTAGAACTAGAATAGTTATATGAAGAAGAAAAAGATGCGGGAAGAAATAACATTTAAATTAATCGCAATTTAAAGAACGATGAACAAAATAGTCATTAAAAAGAATCGAATTAATAATTAAAAATTGATGGTTATAAATTGGAATTTTTGTGGGGTTTGAGTCATTAGAGAGTTATTGCACATCATTTGGGGTATACGGTATGCCTTACAATGACAGTTACGCATGCGCAACTGTAAACAAACAAAAAAAAAAGAAAATAGACACAAAGTTTAATTTATTTCTATTTCTTGCTTGTTTTTTGCTCGGCATGGATCTTAAGAGTATTTTCGTGTGTGAACTTCCTGGTTCCCGGTTTTGATTGTTGAAATTTCATCGAAATCCTTCAACCTATTCGTATAAGCTAATCTTCTAAGCAAAATGCACAATCCTTCAAGTCCTGTAACATAAAATTAGGGGTAATAGGTATAGGTACTTACTTTCATTAGGAGAAAGTCAATAGTTTACCTGATACATTCCTTGTTCTTGTTCTAATTATATCTGGTAACATAAGACGTTCTGCTAAGAATACAATGTTCTCTTTCAAATCGGAAATTTGATTTTATATAATGGGGTAACATTAACTCTAAATTGAAGCGATCATAGATATTTCTTCGTCGACCTTCCCTATTATTGATAAGGTGAAATAATATGGCTTCCTCTATGTGTTCTTCCTCAACAAAAATATTCAAAAGTTCTTCCATAATTTCGTTAATACTTTTCTACCATCAACTCAAGCACAATATCCAGTATTTATATTTCGACACCATTGACACCCCACTATTAGCATGTCAAACGTCACTACCTCGAGAAAAGCAACTGCAATAAGTCACAATTTAACGCATACCTTACATCGACATAGCGCTAAGGTATAACGTATACGGTATACATTCTGCCAGTTTGCAATAACTCTCTAATGTGCTGCAGTGTTTCCAAAATGTAAGTTAGACCCTTCTGTCATATGTCACATGTAATTTGTCAACTGACGTATGTCAACTGTCATATGTCGTCAGTCATCTGTCAACAAGGTCACCAACCCACCTATCAACATTCCCAGAGGTCTCTTCCGAGGCATGTATACAGCCTCATTGTGGCTTCGTAGAAACCTAACCTAACTTTTCTGGGCTCCGCACTAGAGTTAACCTTCCGAGACACAAACACAAATCCATTTGATTAGGTGGACATTATGACGTAGTATAATATTATTAAGTTCATATTTTATTTAATTCTTTTGAAAAAAATCTAACCGGACGAAAAAAAAACGGAAATTTAAGACTACCATGGATTGTATATCAGGGTTCTTATTTGAGAAATATCACAAGTGGCTGAATTCTCTCACATTGGCACGTCTCCCTACTCATAGAATTATGTTTTGTTGTATTATACGCTCTAGAACTATTTCCCAATGTTTATTGTTTATGGTACGCGATTGTGAGCGACGTTTTTTATTTAGCCACCCAGTATAATCCAATAAAATTGGTATTTTATCTGTTATATCTGGCTATATAAATATAACGAGGTCTCGGTTGGGCTGGTAGTTTTGGCACTTTATTGAGTTTCGTAACCGAGGCCCAAAACAAGGACCCTTGTTAGATTGCCAAATCAAATGATAGGGCCATTTATAATTCATCCGAGAATCGTGCGATAAAATTGATCTTTTTCCATTATTAAATTTGTTATTCAAGTCAAGTAGGCACAATAACCACAAAGGAATAGCCTGGGATATGAAAATCTTGTCGCTGTTTTAATTTAAATTCTAGACAAAATTTCATATTGTTACTTTGTGGGAATAAAGTTGAAGTTCATTAGTATGCCTGTCTATTTTAGAAAGGTTGAATTACCAAAAAAAATTTTAAAGTGAAATACCACTAAAATAATCCAACCCTGTCATTTATTTAGCTTTTAAGTAAAAACTGTCATCAGTTTGACCACCGGGAATTTCGGAATTTTTGTATAATCTTCTTCAAGGATAATAAAAACGCCTTTTTTCAGAAAAATCCGTTGACTTGTTATCAAAAAATTGACAATGACACAAAAAAACTGTTTATTTTATTATAATATATCATTGGAGTTCATTAAGTCTTATTTGAAAATGTCAAGATGTTTCTCCTATATAGAATGTATTACATTCACATGCAATTTTGTGTTTTTCCCGGAATTAATTAAAATTTTTTACCCGATCTACACCATTCAACGATCGCGTAGTTTCTTTGATAAAACGATGAAATGCAAAAACGAGATATTTCAAAAGATTTTTTTTAACAAGTCGTACATGTCTACAAACATAATCAAACGAAAATCTCTTTCAACGTTGATGTTTAGTTTGCCTCCGTACTCTGGAGATTCTTTGAACCTTATTTATTTTTTTCAGGTGGGGTGGCGTCTTATTTACGCGCTAGGGAAATATTTTACCGATTTGTGATACAGCAGTGATCATGGTGGATGCTTAAAAAGTTACGAAGGTGAGCAAGATTACATTCGTCGTGTTTTGAAATGGTAAGTAAACATACTCCACCAAAATTTTAAAAATCCTCCACCAAAATTTTAAAAATCCTCCACCAAAATTTTCAAAATTCATCCATTATTTACATGTTATTCCAAACGCTTGAAACGTAGTTTATGGAACCAACACGAAATATACTCACACCTGTCGTATGCCTTATTTTATTCAAAATCCCAGACATTGAAATTTAAACTGATTAGATTTAACGCACATCCGATTTCCTAAGGTTTGTAACTTAGTCCTATGTAAACGAACGCTTTCAATAACGATTATAGATTGTCTGTTTACCCTAGATAAAGTTCAATTAAGCTCGAATAAAATAGTGGTTTAATTTAAACTGATTTCAAGATTTAAAGAACGCTGGTTAGGGCGTGCCTAGAGAGTTTTGAAATATCGATTGGTCTCATTTTTATGAAATTTGTAGTTTGAATAAAAAACCAAACAAACTTTTAAGTATTTGATTTTTATAAATAAACAAATTATTAAATTTAGGAACTGTCGAATTTTTTTGAAAAATACGATATAAATCAAATGTTAAATTCGGGTTTAGAATGAACTTATCAAAAAATAATGCTATAGCTGAAATCTCAAAGATAGTTTTTTTTGGGTGGATATAAAACAACAGAATGACAGACGAAGAAAAAGAATGACAGAGTACCGATGTCAGATGATAACAGATGACAGACGTTGCTATAAAGCCAACAAAATGAGAGGACAGATGATAGAGTGCAGATACGATAATGTGAATTTTAGTGTTACTCTTATCTCAACTCAACGTCTTTCATCTGTCATCATGGTTCTAGAACAACAGAAGGAACAGGAATAGGAGTATATGGGCCTGGAACCAAATATTCCGAAAGTTTAGGCAAATCTCCGAGCATTTTGCAAGCTGAAATATACGCCATCGGAAAATGTGTCCAGTTCAACATAGAAAGAAATTTTCGCAGACAAGAGATCATCATCATGTCAGACAGCCAAGCAGCCATTAATGCCTTGAACTCCCACGTAATCAACTCCAAGATAGTTTGGGAGTGCCTACAGAATCTAAACGAACTAGCCAAGAACAACACTGTTACCCTACTATGGGTTCCGGGGCATACTGGAGTGGATGGTAATGAAATAGCAGACGTACTCGCAAAAAAAAGGGGCTGAAACACCATTTCTGGGACCTGAACCCTTCTGCGGAATAAGTACCAGTACAATACTTGATGAACTTGGAAAAGAAGTAAATAAGAAAAGATCCCAATACTGGATAGGACTACAAGGAATGAGGCAGGCCAAGACACTACTGGGGAACTATAAACAGAAGAGATCTGACGACTGCATCAGTAAAAGTAAAAATAAGCTCAGAATACTAACGGGTATCCTAACAGGGCACTGCCGTCTGAGAGGCCACCTAAAGAAACTCGGATTAGTAGACAAAGAAGAATGCAGATTCTGCGAGGAAGAGGAGGAAACCTCTATCCACATTCTCTCAGAATGCATTACCCTGCAAAATCCAAGGGTACGATACCTCGGAGAATATCAAATAGAAGAGGAACCTGAAGCCTACCGACATCCTGAACTTTTTGAAAGCAATAGGACTGGAAAAACTGCTCTAATCGTTGAGACATCCTTAACGACTGGGCAGCAGTAGGGGGCACAATAGATCTTATAGGTCGCAGTGTAACGACACCCCCATCACAGATAGATAGATCTGTCTGGTCTGGTCTGTTTTCTCTCATCTTCTGCCATCTGTCCACTTCTTTTTTGCCTGTCATCTGTCATTCTTATTCACTTGTCTGACCTCATCTGTAAATGTCTGTTATCTGTCATTTGTCATCGTCTGTCTGTAACTAACTACAGAAGCGTTTTAATATTTGATTATTGTTTTTTTTACTGTATATACTTGTTTATACTTTTTGTCGACTGTTTGAAATTTTAGCTAACTGCAAATAGGTCCAACGAAAAATACGATTTTTATAAAAAAAATTCATCCATCAACTTTGATTAACTGGGAGTTTCAGTTTAATTTTCAGAAACATAAAATTATTCATTGCTTTTTTGCTATATTTCTTAAAGTAAATATAAAAATCCCATGTGCATAATAATATTCTGTCAACTTTTTAAAATAAATGTAACATCAGAAACTTTTGCTCCGTTAACTTTGCATCTTCTGATTCCTTGAACCTTTTAACGTATTTATGAACTAATGTTACAAAGCTTTTAAAGTTGATTATAAAAGTAGATACATTTTTTTTAAACTCTTTAGTTTTACATTGAACTTTATGTATTTTTATGATGGCGCCATTGTAAAACTTGGATGCATATATAAATGTTCATATTGTAGCGCATCCTAGCGCCTGGAATAAATTAGGTAATTAATTAAAACTTTTTTTAGAAAGTGTTGGATACAATTATGGTTTTATAGTTTGCAGTATTTTGTTGCAAATAGGTTTAAATAACCGCGACTAAATCCTTTTTCGTTACCAGCTACCATGATTTTGTTTACTTCCTCTACTCTTCAAATTTTCACCGAACAAACTGTTCGGTATCTGAATTCGATCTGTGTATGTGTCTGTAGCTTTTTTGTGTTTATGAATTTTAAAATTCTGACTTCAGATTTTGATAGAGCATCAATAAGTAAGCTTAGGGTTTAATGTGCTCCTCCGTACGACTTCGGGAACACCTTCAAAATGGGGTCCAAAATATGAAAATTTTGAAATTTAAAATGACATTGAATTTAAAGTAGATGCATATTTTGGTAAAAGTGAGTAGACTGTGGCTGTATTGATTAGAATGAGCACTGTCAATCTAAAATTTTATTAATACTGTCATTACAATTTGTTCGGTTTATGTCAATGCTAGAAGAGCATTCTCAACTGGTTTAAAATAGTCATAGAACGGATAAAAATATCCAAAATACTTTAATATACAAAATTTAAAGAGTGAAAAACGTGCGATTTTACAGACAATACTCCAGTATACCAATTATTTAAAACTGTCATCTGGCTAAGCATAATTCTGAGGGGCAAAAGAAATTTTATGAAAAAATTTTGAATATATATTCAACAAATTGATAAGAAAGGGTTTCCAGCCAATTTGATCATTGAATATAAGATTAATGATTCGAAATAATGTGTTAAGAGGAACATATTGCCAGAAAAGCACGCGCGTAGCTGAAGGGTTTTTTGGAGGGTTTTCTTTCTTGTTAAAATATGTAAAATAGCGATTTTGGATTAATAAAGCAAGCAAAATACACTTAATCCCCCCCGATCTTGAAAAGTCATTTGACAGCATCACGAAAAATATTATATGGAAAAACAGGAGCAGCATTTTAAAATTAGATTACATTTTAAAGTAAATAGAAAATATATTAAAAATAAATATTGATTTTTTACTAAATTATTTACTACTGTTCAAAAAATACAATTTTTTTTATTTCTCTATTGTACGTACTTAAAAAGTCAGTCAAAAAGATGATTTTAGTGAAAAAGATAGGGAAAAAAATAATTTTATTTGTTGTGGCAAATTTTACAGGCACGCCTATGGCGGAAGGTCTGGAACATCGATTCAGAACAGAATGTTATTTATGTTGATATAGAAATTAGGAGTTTGATTGATTTATTAGAATCTGGCACATCTGGTTATGAAAAATCGACTGGTTTTGTCAAAAACAAATATGTAAAGGAGAAAGTTTGAAACCATTAGGGTGTATCATTGAAATATTAACATTCTTCACATAAACATTTTAATTAAAATAGCTATAGACGGAGTTTACAAAAGTTTAGCACCAAAATTAACCAAACCCTTTCTCTCTAACTAATAAATGTATAAAATTAATTCCTCAAAATCTTTAAAAAACTTCCGCCAAAATTAACAAAGTGCTCCCGCCAAAATATAAAAAGTTCTTCCGCCAACATTTAAAAAGTTCTTCAGAGTAAAAATTTAAAATGTTCTTCGCCGAAAATTTAAAAATCTCTTCCGCCAAAATTTAAAAAGTTCTTCCACCAATATTTAAAATGTTCTTCCGCCAAAGTTTAAAAAGATCTACCATACTTTTAAAAGATCTTCCGGCAAAATTTAAAAAGGTGTTCCACCATAATTTAAGAAGATCTGTTGCCACAACTTAAAATGTTCTTCCGCTAAAATTTAAAAAGTTTTTCTCCCAAATTTTAAAAAATTCTTCTGCCGTACTTTAAAAAGTTCTCCCTTCAAAATTAACTAAGTGCACCTGCCACGTTTAGCCAAAATTAACAAAAACCAAGGATATAAAAAAAATAAAAAAATCATGCTATGAGCCTTATTCCCATTTTTATTATACATTGAGCGTTACCGCAAAGGCAATTATCTTTTTTCAAATAATTTTCTTTAGAAGAAAATCCTTCCTGTATTTTCATTCCAAACTTGTTCTAAACCTTTTAAACGATTTTAACAAAATTCAATTAGACTTTCATTCTGGATAAACCATTTTTTGTTCGTTTCGAGACTCAAATAATTAATTATTTGTTGTTCTAACGTATATTTTTATTTAGAAAGATAACAATGCCAGACGAATTTAAAATATTCAAAAACCAACTGAAAGAAGCAGAATAAACAGGGGACGAAATTTACAAAAGGTGCGAAAGTGGGATGAAAATTACCAAAAATTATTTTCTTTTTCACGTTAGGGTTTGATTTGAATGAGACCTTTAAATTGCCGGACGATTAGGGAAAAACAAAAGGGACAAAAAATTGATAACCAATTAAAATTTATTGCACAGTGGCTTGCAACCCTACCAAAGATCTTCTCGCATTTTGTGATTTTTTTAACAGAAATAATTTATTTTAATTATGCAACTGGAAAAATATATAAGCAATATCTATCAAAAATTATCAGTAGTAATACCACAAGTGATTGAATTTTCGCGATAAGTCTGTCGATTCATCTAATAACGAAACTGAGTTGCTTAAAAACACTACGAGTCCATGAGATAAATTCGATCACGTGTGGAATTTTATTAGACTATTTCACAAACAAAGTAAACGGTAAAAAATCTGAAGTTCGGCAGAATTAGAGGAAATTAGCAAAAAAGGTAAGAAGTTGATCAGAGAAATTAATAAAGTTTAATAAACAGGAAACATTGACATCGAACGAAATCCCAAATGCGTGCATAGCGTGATTATTTATATTTGACAGTATGAATTTGGCTGCCGACTGCAGGTTTCGCATTAACGAAGCCGCAGGTCGAGTTATTTTGTCAAACAGATCGAGTTAAATTGCCTATATGAAAGTAAATACGAGAAATCAAACTTACAAAAAATATCCTGCCCTGGTATTTGGTAAGACAATTCCATGAATTTATTGTATTTAAACTTACGTGACACATAAATAAATAACAAACACACGTCGTTAACCGGGCAACGTGGTATTATCGATTTTTTATCCAGTTATATTTTCTTTTCCTCCCTCATAGGCTAAATATCCAATAGCAAACTACGATTTTCGAAGTTTCATATGACAATCTTTAGATATTGTCATTATAAATAATATCCCTTTTCCATAAACGCCACTGCTTTGTATATGGAAACATTCCCACCAAAAGGAAGGTTTATTTCTGAGATAAACTCTTAATTAATGCCTACAGAGCGCGCTCATTTATTAAATTGACCAATCCGTTCTTTACCTAGTAGACAGTCAATCTAACATTGATCCTTTTTGTTTGTACAGGTCTAAAGTAAGGTCCAAAGGACAGACAATATGGAGAACCGGCCGAGGCCCGGACGGCCGCGTCTTCAAAGATCTGAAAGGGTTTTCAGCGAATCTCACCTTACGTCATGGGAATTGTTCGTTCGAGATTCATTGCTAACGTTGGCGTGGCCCGATCTGCTAAACAGCGTTTCTAGGTAAGTGTATAAAAATATAAAAATAACAAAAACCGTCCTATTTGGATGCACTTGAATTAAAACGAAGGAATAACCAAGTAGGGTCTCCTCAAGTTTACCACTTTCGTATTGTATAGAAAAAATGTTTTACTTACGGGCTGTTTGTATAAAAAATCACTCACATATTATTTACTTGCTGTAAAGATTTCTTTCATGAACATATGATACTAGCCTCTACTTCATCACCATCTCTTTATGTACAAAGGAAAATTCCGAAATTAAAAAAAATAATCCCTCTTAAGTTAAGCCTTATAGCTTTATAGAGTCTCGCTGTATTCGATTTCAGATAAACTGCATATGCATTTTTAATGACTTACATATTTTTATTGTAAGAACAGGTGCTGTAAAAACTAAACGGGTATTTTATAAAAAATAATTGTAAACAAATCATCCTCGAATGGCAAGATTATTCTCTATATATTATAATAGTATATTACGTAACAAGTGTTGTAAAAAGCATATTACGCACGAATGGAAAAATTGCACGAAGCCGCGAGTACCTAATGGCTTTACAACACGCATTACTTGCTATACTTTACCTACGGCCATATACAGTGTGCCAGTCTGGACTTATGACATGGTACTAAATTTCTTCAAATGGGATAACCTGTAATTTATTGCATCTACATTCTTAGAATTCTCTTCAAATGCAATAGATTCCCGCCTGACTATCACTTGACATATTGAAAATGTAGGTTCTCTTTTTTAAACAGTATGTATCTACAACCATTAATTAGAACTTATTTGTCTCTCAAAAAAGTTTGTATTATTTTGATCTTGACAGTTGCTACGCTAATGACAGGCGATTACGCGATCACTACCTACTTGCGTTTTGTTTACCGTGTTAATGAGTTATATACTGAGACTGTGTGTCGTGTGTTTTTGCCTGTTTTTTATAGAGGCCGAGGGTAAAAGGATTTAATGGAAAAATAAAATAAAATCATGTATAGCGACAGTAGCTGCTAGATCGTAGGGAGCAAGTTTATCACAATTTGGTCCATTTAAATTTTATATGGGAGCAGATTCCCACCATCACATCGGTGAGAAAAACATTGTCACGCGTTTTACCAGCTTCAACCTTTACAGCCTCCTAAATTTTTGAGGTGAAACGGACTGGGTTTAACTCATTTATTTTTTCATTAGCTACGAGATTTCTGTAGAAAAAAGGACGATGCAAATTTAATTCTTCTAAATATTTTACTGTATTTTAGCATAGTGGATTCGCACTTTATTTTTGTTCTATTTTATAAATGTAATTTTTATATTTTGCATCTATAATATTTTACATTATGAGAACTCTAATGTTTCATTAGAGTACGCAACTTTTTGTGTTATACGGTTGGTAATATGGATCAACAAATGACATGAATTGACATTTGTCTTGTCATTTGTATCAAATAACTCTGTCAAATTTTAAAAATTCTACAACGGTGCTACCAACTCATTTTTTTAAAAGCAACCTTCTCTATAATATGCAAAGTACAAATTTATTAAAAAATTAATAAAATGGCAAAATATAAAAAGTATTATAAGCAACTTATTTCATATGGCACTCGTCCTTTAAAAAACTTGGACTCGTGTCATAACAGAATGCCATATCAAATGCGTTGCTTAATGTACTATTTGATATTTATATCCTTAAATTTATTTTTACGAAAAAGAGAAAGCTACATTTTTATAATGATCTAGAAAAAAGATCCAAACTATTTTTCCTCCGCACAAACTGAAACTAGCAGCCAAAATACAGACGCGAATTTACCTTTTGAGGAATAATATACAGTGTCTAAGCTAGCAGATGATTGAATAACAAAAGTTCTAAAAAAGTGAATTCACCATTTAAGTGAATAAATAATCTTTAAGATAATCCCAGATGAAAGTTAATGCTTACAATTCTTTTATTTTAAGAAGGACTGTAAGGGAGAAGTAAGTTTGTGAACATTGTCTAACCTTCGAGCAAAAATTCAGAGCGTATACTGCGTCCGGCAATTATTTAGTATGTTAATGAGCTAAGACAGAATAATCCTAATTGAACAAGACGCACTAGACATAAGACGATTTTAGTAATTGAAATTATACCCTTGAGAATTATTCAGACGTAGCTCGTAGATTATAAGTCTTTGGCTTATTTGTTTATTTTAATTATTTAATTATTATTCCACGCTAATGCCTCCGAACTAAGTTGATTCGTCAAAACAATTTTAGGGTTAAATCTATTTCATAATTGAGGAAATAGTTTGTGATTCTATAATATCAAATTTTCTTTTAAACCTAAGATACATTTGCCGGCAAACTTTTGCAATACTAAGACTAACTGTAAATACGTTTTCGAGACGTCCAACTTATCCCAACCGGAAAAGGGACAAAACAACGTATTAAGAGGGATTGAATGTGATCGATCATGTGATTTGTAGCTAATTGTTGAATGGAAGGAACGTATTTCATTAAAAATGAATTCTGTAATTGATTCAAAAGCTGTTTAAGGGAAAAAATAAACATTTATTATGTTTTTATACATCGTTCTTAGCTACTTTTGAATATGATAATCACAGTCGTGTAAGAATAAGACGGTGGACACAATTTATTTTTATTCCTTTAAGACTAATTTACTGATAAAATTGAATCACTCAAACAATTTTTTTTAAAACGATTTTAATGACATTTTTTTCTCCCTAATTTACTGCTTAAAAGCGAAATGATGTTAAAGCATAAATTCAGAGTATCTGGTTAAATGGTGAAGTTATTCTACTCACAGGAAATTAAAAAATGACCAAAAATGTTCTCGCAAAACAAATATCGCTGCGGTACGCCACACTAATTACAATTTTAAAATGAAAACATGAATTCTGAATTCGCAATTCGTTTCTGTACAGCCTTTGACTGCGGTCGTGGCAAAATTTAATGGAAAACTAGTTTGACATAAAACATTAAAGAGAAACAACGCTTTTGATATACTTCCACTAAGGTGGTGTGAGTGTTTAAAGCTCAAAGGATCTGTCATAGCTCCTCTCAGGAGGGGTTATAAAGTTATGACATATTTCTTAGTCATTGCCAATTCAAGAGAGCAAGCAGAATCTACATGCACATCTAAAAGAATTTTTTAGTTTGCTATGGATCGTCTTGATTTTGATATTAATAATAATGATATAATAGAATGAGGAAAACTACAAATAATAGATTATCTGAAGGGTTGCACCATATCTGAACGTCAAACAACTACTTCTCTGACTATCTGCCCCAACAGGTAATAAATTAACCCAGAGAATGTTTCAAAAACCCAACCATTTGATTCTGTTGTTTTGTTTAAAGAGTAATTTCTACACGAAAAAAAAACGAATTCCTGTTGTGTAAACGCAACTATTGTTATTATAACAAGAGAAAACCGTTCTGAGAACAATCTGTACTTGCAATGTAACAGGCCAATTCCAGTTAAAATGAGTCCAGTCATATGAACAGGAAAAGCGATAAGTATAGCAGTAATAAGTTAATTTTAATTTAACAGGAATATAATTCTGTCATCTCTACGACCGTAGAACGTTGATTTTAACAGAATTCCTGTAAATCCCACAATTCAATCCGGTACTCTGAGCAATACGCGCCGACGCAGTAACTCGTAACTGACACCTGCCTAATCGGAAACACGCATTACGCTGTTTGTACGACCCCTGTCTATTCGGCAACCCGTATGCCTCGCAGACCCAATGATGCGCCAAGGGCGCTACACCATTAGATTTCGCGCCATTTTGTTTTTTGGTTAACCGGAAGTGGGAAAAAAACGTGTATGAGTCTAAACAAAACTTGTATCATTCTGAAGTATTTCAGTGAAAACCGCATATACCTGTCTTTATTCTTTTAAAAGTTATAAGCTCTTGAAATCACAGAAAATATAAAAACTTCGGACGGACGTTTACAAAATTTAATTTCTGTTTACTGTCTTTAGGGTTATTGTACTCCTATGCTAAGCTAGGATAACCGGTAAATTTTTTTTGAATAAAAACGGATAAAAAAAGCCCCATGGAATTAGTGTCTCGCTTTGCTGCAAGCAGCAGCAGTAGCGAGATAGCATTCGAATATGTCCTTTTCGTTTTTAATCTTGTTTGATCAGTCTGGCACACAGAGAGAATGAAATATTTACTCTAATTCCGATTGTGATCAACGTCAAATTCAGAGTTGGACTAAACGTGTAGAGCTGCGAGATATTTGAGTTTATTTAATTCGTTAGATGAACGGCAAATTGAAATAGGACTTCAGTGTAAGTGGATAAATATTGTGAAAATGTTAGATCCGTCGTATTCGAATAGAATTAATCTATAATTACGTCATTGGTGGAGTTAAATTCAAATATACTGGGTATTTAATTATATTTCGATTATAAAATTTAGTAATTTTTATTATTAAAGTATTTAGTACAAAAATGGATAGAAAATGGCGACGCTCCATACTAATATATTAATAGGAGAATTTACATTTGACGAAGCCTCTTTTGACGAGCTTGTTTATAGAAAGACATGATAAAAAATATTGTTAAAAATTTTATTATGAGCAGAAGTTTTCCGTTAAAAAAATTGTAATGGAAATGTTTAATTTTCAGATAATTAAACATGTAAACTCATATTCGTTACTCGTAAAACCGGCAACGATGCACCAAACGATGCACCAAAATATGTTGACGAGCGGCATCACAAAGACGCGGTGTCAGCAAAAACAATTTTTTTTTATTGCTCCATTTCATAATTGCGGTATCAAACCCGGAAGCGCGGCTCATCAAAGTTATTTTTTGCTCGATGTTAATAATGGTATTGGGCAAATTTAACCGTCGAATCTAGACAATAAAAAAAAGCTTACACGTGTTGCGCAATCTGGAAAGAAAGATTTTGAAGCGACGGAGGTTGTCGAATAAAGAGAGAAGTGGGGCTAGCCATGATCAAGCTAGGACCCTTCAGTGTCTAATTATCACTCACGCAGAACACACGCAAACAATATTTTCTGAATGATGTGATCATTTTTATTTTAACTCATTTTCATTAATATGTGTTAGTGCTTGTTAAGCACATATTAATTATAATACTTGTTCATTGATTACTAGTTTAAGGTAATCCTTTGTTATGTTGTTGTTTGTTTTATTTAACAAGTTTAATAAATAGTTAAATAAAAGGGTTCATAGTTTTTGTTGAATGAAGTTGAGAAGCAATCCTTATACAGTCCATTTTTTTACGAATACAACGATGCAGTTTAAAAAGGCGATAACCCAGTGTTGGTCGTCCTGGGAAACTGGCACAACATAGGGTTTATTCCAGAACCCTCAACATGGTCCAAACGATCCGGATTTAAACCAGAGATTCTTCAAAGATCCTGAGCGACTCCAGAGACTCTTCAATGATCCTGAGCGATCCCGTTCAACTCTTCAACTTCATCAGTAGGCCTATGGTGGCTTAAAAAACTTCAAGCAACTTCAAACCTTCAAGCAACTCTTCACAGCAAGAAATTGTAAGGTATTTTTTGTAAAACTCATTTAAACTCGTTGTAACCACTTAAAAGCGGTCCGATAACAATCGTAGGCTTGTGGTAAATTAATGCACACATTTTTTCGTTACATTTACGTATAAAAAACTTTCATTGTATTTTAAACTTACCATATTCTCGGCGCATGCGCTAATTAGCCGGCCGTAGATATTTATTTACTTACTTACTGTAAACTATCAAACATTTATAAAAAAGGAAACATTTCGTATTTATGTATTCTACATAGTTATAGCTATAAAGCTTAGATACATGTATTTTTTCATTTTTTCTTAACATATAAAACATTGTCGCATATTTTTAACCTATAATACATTGCATCTACTTGTATTTACGTACTTTTATCGTACACATTTTATGTTCTAACAGAAAGAACAAATTTTCACACAATCAAAATCTACAATTCAAAAATGAACTCAATTTTCATATATACAAACATTTCTCTGTCAAAAATTGAAAAATTGTTCTCGCTACCAATTTTGTCACAATCATTCAGAAAATATGCATTCGAATTTTTACATTTCGTGTAAACAGCACGAAAGTTTATTAAAAAATAACTAGGCTTTTAAAACGCCACCTTTCCAAGTTAAAAATCAACAATTCAACTCGTTCACTATACAAACACAATTTAAAAAAAAAAAAAACTCGTATCGTTCGTAATTAAAACAAATTTTCGTATAAGAAAATCGCACTAATAATCAAATCGCATTTATTCTTAACTTACTTTTTTCATTTGCCGACGGCAAAAAATAATTCTCGCATTTTGCAAATAGCTTCGCTAAAAATAAATCAAATAATTAAACCGCTTCAAATTCGACTAATAAAAACATTCCTAAAAATCAAAAAACCTTTTTGCAAACAAATCAATCTTCAACTAAAAACACATTTACGCATTCGACAAATTCACATTTTTATTGCGTATATTGTAAGAATAACGATCACGTAACGTCGCGATGCCCAACATTTGTACAACTTCCGGTCAAGGAAAGGTATAATTTTATAAAAGGTTGTAACGCCTGCATAAATTGCTTATCAAAATCTCATATTTTAAAAGATTGCACTTCAAAATACACCTGTCGCACGTGTGAAAGAAAACATCACACCGTTTTACATTTTCCAACTAACGAATCTAAAGATAATTTTACTAAAAATAAAAATAATAACTTTCAAAATTCACATTCGAATAATTCTACGTTTTACCACAGTTCGACTCCCCAAAGTCAAGTTCCGACGGGGGCGACTGCGTTTACACAAAATGCTAAAAGCGCTTTGTCAGCAACGGCTGTTCAAACCAATCTTGTATTATTAGCTACTGCACAGGTACAAATCAAAACCAAACATGGTAAATCAATTACAATCAAAATGCTGTTAGACAACGGCAGTCAAACTTCTTTTATTTCACAGTCATTATTTAAAAAACTAGGTTATAAATCATATCCCAACAATTTACATATTTCAGGGATTCTTAACGAATCCAGTCAAGTTTCTCAAAGCATCGACGTTACTGTACTTTCTCGTAAAACTGAAAAACAATTTAAAATTTCATGTTCCATTGTTCAAAACATTACGCAACAATTGCCGCAAGTTGCAATTGATATTCAAAAGTTAAATATACCTCAATATTATATTAAAAACTTAGCTGACGAATCTTTCAATATTCCCTCCTGTATCGATCTTCTGGCAGGAGCGGATGTATACTATAAACTCCTTAAGGGAGGTTTCAAGGACTTAGGTAGGGGTCGCCCTACATTAATAAATACTCATTTAGGTTGGCTGCTATCAGGCTCAATCCCTCAATATTGCTTACAAACTGTACAACGTGCAGAAACCCGAGTACATTCATTATTAGCCATTAATCGGCAACAAAACTCAATCGAGGAAGACACTCATTGTCTTATCGAGAAATTTTGGAAACAAGAGGAGATCAACGCTCCTAATCCAAGTTTATCGTCCGACGACGAAACTGCGGAACAAATATTTTTGGATACTACCATTATTTTAGAAAATGGTACATATCAGGTAGATTTACCTTTAATCGACAAACTTGCCTTCACTTCGCTTGGCAATTCGTATTATACGGCTAAAAACCGATTTCTCATTCAAGAAACCCGGTTACATAAAAATCCACAACTTTTGACACTGTATCGTGAACAACTTTTGGAGTACATACAATTAGGACAGGCTAAAAAAGTTCCTTTTTCTTTAACAAATAATTCAAATTCGAATAAATATTTTGTCCCACACCTTTGTGTATTCAAAGACGATAGTACAACTCAAACACGAGTAGTCTTTGATTTTTCTGCTAAATCTTCTACAAATTTGTCTCTAAATGACATATCCCTTCGCGGACCTCAGGTGCAACCACCTTTATTTGATATTCTATGTCGTTTTCGTTCGTTTAAATACGTACTCACTGGCGATATTCAAAAAATGTATCGTCAAATTCAAATAAATCCTAACCAAACATTTTTACAAACTTTATTGTGGCGAGACTCACAAAATGAACCCTTTGAATGCATAGAATTAAATTCTGTTGCATTCGGTCATAAATCATCTCCTTTTCTTGCTTGTCGTGTACTCAAAGATATTGCAATCAAAAATCCACAATTTTACTTAGCTTCAAATTCTCTGCTCAATCAAACATATGTTGATGACATTTTGACAGGAGCCCAAACTATTTCAGGTTTATCCAAATTGGAAACTGAATTACACTCGATTTTAAATAAACATAATTTCAACTTACATAAAATAAAAACTAATATAATTCATGAAACCGCTTCGGAGCGAAATACTGCTTCAAATATTTTAAATCTCAATTTGGACAATGAACATTCGGAAAAAATTCTAGGTTTACACTGGAATTCAACAACCGATCTTTTTTACATTTCGACTCCAAACAATTTAACTTTCAATAAAATCACTAAACGTATCGTTTTATCCACTATTGCTAGGTGCTATGATCCCCTAGGCTTAATTAACCCTATAATTGTTTCAGGGAAACTTTTAATGCAAACTCTATGGTTATCCAAATGTTCTTGGGACCAGTCTATAACAGACACTGATTTTTTAGCCAAATGGCAACATTTTCTAGATCAAATAAATTTCATTAAAACCATACAAATTCCTCGGCGGATATTTTCCGATCACAGTATTATAAAAATCCAACTTCATGGCTTCAGTGACGCCAGCAAATTAGCTTATGGCTGTAATATTTATTTTGTTTCTTTTTACGAAAATCATATTCAATGTAACCTAATATCTGCAAAATCGCGAGTAGCACCTATTAAACCCACAATAACTATTCCAAAACTCGAACTTTGTGCCATGAAGCTTTTGGCCGAACTAACTGCCAAAATCTTACATATTTTTGAAAAACAATTTTCACTCGAATCAATTAATCTATGGTCCGACTCACAGATCGCATTATCCTGGATTCAAGCACATCCATCAAAATGGGACACGTATGTCAGTAACCGTGTATCCCAAATTCAAACACTTATACCCAACGCCACCTGGCGATATATTGATTCAAAATCAAATCCCGCAGACATGCTATCTAGAGGAATTTTTACCTCTGAACTTTTAAACTTTTGGTATTCAGGACCCAAATTTCTAACAGACCCTTCGTTCGATATAAATGTCTGTAACAATTTTAAGCCAGTCGTTTTGCCCTTAAAAACCAGACAATCTACTATTGTCGCTAATTTTTCAACTCACCTCGTAGTCGAATCCACCGAATTTTGGTATTCGATATTCTTAAAATTTTCAAAGTTTTCTAAACTCCAAAGAACCATTGCATATGTTCTTCGATATAAAAATAATTCAACAAATAAAAATCATTTTTTAACTTACAACTCAATACTATAACAACATTTTAATATTCTTTCCATTTTTATACAAGGTGTTCTTCAAAAATAAGACACCTCCCTTTTATTCTAGAAACTAGCGCCGCATCAGAGGTACAAAAGGGCTGCATACCCTTATATTTTTATTCTCGTTCATAGGGAAAATTATCCCTTAGCAACAGGCTCTCCATAGCCAAACAATTTTCAATCTATCGTTCATTGCACATACCTTTCTATTTTTTCGTTTTGCACTCAAGAAGAAGTTCTTTATTTAAAGACTTCTTGTATTTCGTTCATTTTCGCATTTTCAATCTAAAGGGAAGTCCTTCATTTTACAGCAAGGCTCCTGTACTATTTTTATTCGCATTCGTTCGCATCATTTTTCTATAGGGTGATCTACTAAACGATTATACCCTCTTCTAGCAAACATATTTCAATTTTCGTTGACAATTTTATACTTTTTTCTATAGGGTGATCTACTAAAAGATTATACCTTCTCTTGCAAATATATTTTGATTTTTCTCTAACAAACATTTAAATTTCTAGCAATTCTACTTTTCATTTTGGGGGAAACTACCCTCAGGGATATTGGATGCCCAGACTCTATGACAAAAATAAGATGATCTCTATGGTGAGACATCTCCCTTTGGTATCTTTTAGATCTAAGGGGTTGTATGGGGAAACTACCCCCAGGGATATTGGATGCCCAGACTCTGTCAATCAACAATGCCAGGTGATCTCTATGGTGAGACACCTCCCTTTGGTGCCAAACTAGGTCCAAGGGGTTGTAGACGGGATACTAAAATGCCCAGTTATGTATCGTTTTAAAATTCATTTGCGAGGAAAGTTATTTTGGGCCGAGGTAGTCGTTATAGAGAGAGGGCTAAGGGGTTGATCTGGGATACCTCTGCCAGCAGATCTGAGAAAAAGCCAACGCCTGGAGTTGCAATTTTCGCAAATTATGTTAACAAAAAACTCTTGTCAACTGCATAGGGAAACTACCCTCTTTAACAAATAAAAACTTTAAAAATGTCCTTCTAATAAGGCTCTATTTTCAGGATTACTTATCCATTTATCACACTTTTTCATGTATTCAACTTTCAGGGAAAACTACCCTCAAACAATTATTTTTATCATAAACATTCTTTGACATTTCTACTTTACTTTGTACCAAAAATCCTCTGATGTGGCCAAAAAAGGTGTTCGTACATTCATTTCAATTGTTGTACTGGAAAAAACATTCCACAACAAAAAACTATTCGTTAAATCAAACCTTTCTACTTTTATACATACAAGGGATCAATAACCCATCATTTAAAAAAAACCAAACAAAAATCAATCAAATAAACTACATAAATAAATCTTAAAAACAAAATAAAACAAAACGCATTCATTTTAATTGTCGCTTTCACGAAACATATTTACATTCAAAGTTCTTGAAACCTACCCTGACAGAGATGGTAACATTCATTCGATTAAAATTTTATCTAACGGCAGTACTTACGTAAGACCGATAACTAAAGTCGTCCCTATTGGTGGTAATGACATTGATCAACCCCAATAAACGCTTTATTTTACTTTTCTTTTGTTATATTTTTGTCTGTGTACAGGCATTAATATTTGTCGCATCTAACCGCATATGTAAATTCACGCTTTTCTATCCTCTCCTTCAAAACCCCATCGACATATACAAATGTAAAATTTTGTTACACTCGGATCGCGCACCAGCAAAGGTGACGTTCCCTTAGCATTTACGCAATTTTTTGAAAAAAAAAGAGTCCATGGTGGATACTAACTTAAATTTTAATAGCCGAACCCGGGGGCTATTGGGGAAAATAAATATATATATAGGAGTCTCAGACAGGTTGTCAAAGGAGCTCCTAGGGTTTTTAACGAAGGATGCCATTATGCTGAGAGCAGGCATACCTTCAAATATTTCATGCGTTTTTATCTTTTCATTTATACAAGGTGATACGAAACCTTTAACGGGAGATACTCCTGCTATTGCACTTCTGCTTGAATTGCACAAGGCACTTCATTTTATAGCAAAGACCTTAAACAAGCAGTAATGCAATTTCTATTTTTCATTTTTTTTCTTTTTTCTTCATTTTTTATATCCATCATTCAGAAACCTTTACATTTTTTACCTTTTATACAGGGTGATCTCATCCAAAGATTATACCCTAGGGACATTTCGTGTCCAGTTACTCTGACAATTCTTTTTATACAGGGTGAGCAAATACCCTTAGGATTTTATATCCATCCCAAATATTTTAAACTTTTCATTCATACAGGGTGAGCAAATACCCTTAGGATTTTATATCCATCCCAAATATTTTAAACTTTTTCATTCATACAGGGTGAGCAAATACCCTTAGGATTTTATATCCATCCAAATATTTTAAACAATTCTACTTTCATACAGGGTGATAGTATACCCTTGGGATCTTTTTGCCCATTTTCGTTCAAACATTCATGTACTATTTTGGCATTCATTTGTAGGGAAAAACTATTGTAGGCTGAGGTAGTAGTTATAGAGAGAGGGCTAAGGAATTGATCTGGGATATTCCTGCTAGCAGATCTGGGAAAGCCAACGCCTATAGCGGCAATTTTTGCAAATGTTGCTAAGATTTTGGCATGTCTTGTTTGTTAATTCCAAATAAGGAACATGGCTCGGTGATGCCTAATCACAAATCGTTTGTACAAATCATATTTTGTAAACTATGCGCCCACAAGCGGCCAGGATTCAAATATCCAATTTTTAAAAAAACTATGCGCCCACAAGTGGCCAGGATCCAAATATCCAAACATTTTAAAACCCTTTACATTTTTCAAACTTATTTCAATTAAATTCATTCCCAAACTACAGGGTGATGACCCAAATTACTAAAATTTTTTTTAAAAAAAAAAAAAAACTTTCAATACCAATGCGTCCCTATACTCCGCCTCTTTTCGCGGGGGGAGAATGTTTAATTTTCAGATAATTAAACATGTAAACTCATATTCGTTACTCGTAAAACCGGCAACGATGCACCAAACGATGCACCAAAATATGTTGACGAGCGGCATCACAAAGACGCGGTGTCAGCAAAAACAATTTTTTTTATTGCTCCATTTCATAATTGCGGTATCAAACCCGGAAGCGCGGCTCATCAAAGTTATTTTTTGCTCGATGTTAATAATGGTATTGGGCAAATTTAACCGTCGAATCTAGACAATAAAAAAAAGCTTACACGTGTTGCGCAATCTGGAAAGAAAGATTTTGAAGCGACGGAGGTTGTCGAATAAAGAGAGAAGTGGGGCTAGCCATGATCAAGCTAGGACCCTTCAGTGTCTAATTATCACTCACGCAGAACACACGCAAACAATATTTTCTGAATGATGTGATCATTTTTATTTTAACTCATTTTCATTAATATGTGTTAGTGCTTGTTAAGCACATATTAATTATAATACTTGTTCATTGATTACTAGTTTAAGGTAATCCTTTGTTATGTTGTTGTTTGTTTTATTTAACAAGTTTAATAAATAGTTAAATAAAAGGGTTCATAGTTTTTGTTGAATGAAGTTGAGAAGCAATCCTTATACAGTCCATTTTTTTACGAATACAACGATGCAGTTTAAAAAGGCGATAACCCAGTGTTGGTCGTCCTGGGAAACTGGCACAACATAGGGTTTATTCCAGAACCCTCAACAGGAAATATCATCGGGAAATTCTTTTTATGAAAAATATCGTAAAAAGATCGTGGTAACGTAACTAACGTTAAAAAATTTTCTCGAAAACTTTTGGCAAGATAAATATCAGATTGAAAAATGAACAAAAAGTTTTGCCATGAAAATATCGTCAACTATTTTTTATGAAAGAACTTGTCCGGAAAATTTTATTGAGATTATTTTTTCTCTAAAAATAGTCAAATTTTGTGGTTTCAGCCAATTAGAGCTCACGATCCTAACCAATCATTGAGTTTTATACTCATTAAACCATCTCTTCGCTTTTGTTTTTTTGATAAAACTGTGTACCTTTTTTGAATTGTCAAATATAGACATCTAACAACTTTTATTTAGTATTATTAATTATTATTATACTAAATTGTATTGGAAATCTATGTTAATACCCAAATTTCAAAATTTGATCTGTAAACTAACCTGTAACTCACTTCAACACTCAACTTTTGTTCATTAAACATCAGTTTTTGAATAAATAAACACTTCAAATTAGCTAAATTAAGAAATACTTTTTCCATTTCAGTCTATAAACACGGAAATCTCTAAACGAATAAATATCATGAAATATTTTGTATGAAAAAAAATTATTACGAAAACTTTTGTAAAAAAATTTTGTGAAATTTTTTTACAATGTTAACAGTTCCAATAGCCTAAGAGCCCGTACCTGCCAGATTTCATTTAATTTTAACTGAACAAAATTAGACTAATAATTGAAAGCAATAATGTATTTAAAGTTGTTTAGAATTATACAGGGCGTCCAAAATGGGGCGATTCTCTAATGACATATTCAAACGACAATATCGTTCTTATTTTAAATAGGACACTCTGTATTTTATAATCCTATTATGTAGCAAATTCAATTACGTTTTAAAAATTATAAAGGTCTACTATACCTAAATCTATTAATTTTGGAGTTATTTTTATTTTTGTTAAATTTTACATTATTTTTCCACCGTAATGCCTAAATATAACACCCTGCTTAGACTATTGAAACACAATTTTTTGTCTAATATCTAATGATACATTTTCCAACAGTTCCCAGAAACTTTTTCTTAAAGATTGCAAAAATTTCCTTCCATTTAAATGGCCATCCGGTTCTGATGATCTATTGTGTGGAACAAATGCTGGTTTTTAGTATCATAATAATGAAAGTTATGACGGTTAACTAATCCATTATTATGAAAAGTGGATTCATTTGTAATTTTTTCGGATCATAGTCTAAGCTGATCAAATACAGGGTGTTATATTTAGGCATTACGGTAGAAAAATAATGTAAAATTTAACAAAAATAAAAATAACTCCAAAATTAATAGATTTAGGTATAGTAGACCTTTATAATTTTTGAAAGGTAATTGAATGTGCCATAATAGGATTATAAAATACAGAGTCTCCTATTTAAAATAAGAATGATATTGTCGTTTGAATATGTCATTAGAGAATGGCCCCATTTTGGACGCCCTGTATAATTTTAAACAACTTTAAATACATTATTGCTTTCAATTATTAGTCTAATTTTGTTCAGTTAAAATTGAATTTGGCTGATTCCATAGGTTTCGAAGTTATTGGTTTTCTAGTAAGCGCTTCCATTTTTATAAAAATCAAAATATCTCGAAAACTAAAAAGCTTAGGTATAGGAAATACTTAAGAAAGTTTATCTTATTTTTATCGTATAATCTATAAATGCAATAAAATATAGGGTCTTCCGTAAGAAATAATATAACTTTGATACGCCACACTTTTTTGGGACAACGTGTATACTTCAAAATAATTTTAATATGTAGCCCTTATCAACCCACATATCCATGAATAAACAAAATTTTCAAAATATTAACCGTTAGCCACAATGGACCGTCGCGTCTACCGTGACTCACCCTGTATAAATATGTAATATACTTAAAAAAAGATTTTAACCGACGGCCAATTTCCGTGCGGGGCCATTTAAGTCAGAATTTTATTCACCTTTGCCACCTGCTACCTGCCAAAGCCACCATGAACCAAAGTTAGCCAATCGTTCCTAGCTGTATTGGAAGTATGCACTGAGAAAATTTCAGCTTTTATAAAATGAGGTAAGTTTGGCAGTCACAAGCTCTTGCGCTATAATACAGTTATAAATATGTGTGTCGCAGATAAATTTACAAATTTTCTCAGCTGGAAGTTCCGGAAACTCCCATTTCATTATTTCCTACTTATGCATCACTCACTGAATATTTTGCTTTTATACCTTGTTAGAATTAATTTCAGGTGAAGCTAACGTACGTCTAACTTTGAGAAAAAGCTTTTATATATTATTCCGCGTGGATGAAATTCGCGTTTTAATTTTAATAATTTTTTATTCTAAAATTGTACAGCAAAATTTAACATATTTTATTACTATTTTCTTTGAGTTTTATTTCACAGTTAAATATTTACATAATTCAGCAAATCTAGAACTCAATAAAATTCAAATTACTAAGTTTAATAAAACTAACTTTTTTAAATATTGTTGTTTAAATATTTGTTGAAAGAATGTTTTAGCACGAATTCTAAAAATGAGAAAGATCTAGAGTGCTAGAAAAAAGAAGTGAAACTTGTTATCAAAAGATTAAGTATATACATTTATTTATTTATTCAATAAATACAATGAATGATAAGCGATAAGTGAAAGACATCATAAAACATCATCATCAACATTATAAATAGAATTATACCCAAAGACCAGACATCTGTATGAACCTTGACCGATCTTCTTTCTAATTAAGTATTCCCTTTTTTCCAGAACATTTACTTCAGAATTTCGAGGACTCAAAAGGGTCGCCATGTGTTAATTAAGCAGGTTTTGTCTTTACCTTTGATTTTCCAAAAATATCCATTCAGGCAAGTCGTTCTCGCATATACACCTACTTGAATTTTCGTTCCAGTCTTTTGGTATTGCTCAACATAGATTTAAATTACAAAAAAATTGGGGAAATTTTTCTTGTTCTTTCTAAAAATTATAAAAGTAGACATACTCAACCCCAACTTGCTATATCCTTTTGAATGGCGTAACATTTAGACTATAATTTGTTTCCAAAGTAATGATTATGACAACAATTTTAATAAAAAATGGCGGAAACTTATTTGTCCACCTGGTACGTCCTTGATTTATCTCAACAGCTCATCACTCTGTATTAATTTTTGAAATAAAAGCTCTTCTAACTTCAGTCATTTACTGTTAGTGTCACCCATCACTTGTTTCAACTTTACGAACATTGGCTCTGACTTGTGTCATAATATTTATGTTTAAAATTGTCTTTAATATTTACGTTGGCTGTCTCGCTCTTTGAAAAATTATTCTTAACGAATGAAAGACGGAGATTAACTTTCAGCTGTATCACAGTGTTCGTCGAAGTATCCTTACTCAGAAATTTTCATTTAAAATGAAAAGATACCTCGAACAATACACCTACTATTTCAAAATAAATGGGTCACTGCTTCAAGCTTATTCAGATGACACAAACATTTGGAACGATCCTTCACCAAATTTATTTATTAATCATGGGAGGCGGAAGGTTTCTTTTCGTAGGGATATGTATGAATTATTTAGTAGATGAAATATACGATACATGGTGTCATCTGGCAGTGAAGATTTCATTTTTAAGAATAGTAACAACTTTTTTAGGTTACGTTCTAGTATAATTTTGGTTTCTCTTATTTAAAGCTTCTTATATTTTCGAAGTGCCACCATTACTATATATCATTGACAAAATGATATATAGTAACGGTGGCAACCATTGTTGTATTCATCATTGTCGAAAAGTTTGAAGGTTTTGGATTTATCGCTTTTAAACGTTGTCTTTTTGTTGTTGTGTTCCTGCCATAGAGAGGAGCCTTGCCGTTTGACTCTCGACTACTTGGAAATTATGCTCACTTCCAGTTCAATATTGGTTAATATATTAGATACCAAAACCAACGTTACACGAAATTTCACTATTGTTGAAGAATTTTATTTGGATTGTTACCTTTGATACAGCAAATGTGGAACATCGGAGGCTTTTCCTAAAGCATGTCGGAATAAATACGTTTGGAAAAATTCCTGCTGCTATTGCTAAATTTCTGCAACTCCAAATTCGAATCTCTATACTGGACATCGTTTTCGGCGTTCGTCGGCAAGCTTACTAGCGGACAGTGGAGCCAATTCAACGACAATTAAGCGGCATGAGGGATAGAAATCTTCAACAGCTACCGAGGGATACATCGTTGGAGAGTAAAAATTCGATAGCATGAAAACTGCTTTCAGTGCCATCAATATCAGAGGATTCTGCACAAACGTCAACTAGGAATGCGGTCGTGACAGTTGATAGTGGTATATACAGGGTGCGCCAATTATTTCCACTCGATCTCTAGCACCGAAACTAAAAGAGATATCAACAAGATTTTTTGTAGGGGTAGACAGTGTCACTCGGACTACAATTTTAAAATATTTTTGTGGAATGAAAATTAATTTGGTTTTTTTAAATTGAACACCCTATATACGATTATGTCTTCTGATTCTACTTAATATTAGATTTACGGTAGTTTTTTGTATTTGTAAATCCGACGCGGCGTTGACAAGTTATTCCTATTTTAAGCAGATTTAATGCACCTATCACAATAATCACACAACATCTTCACCTGCACAGGGTGTTTGCCGATGGCATGCCAATAGTCTAGTTTTCAAATGGCAATAACTTAATTTTTTCAAACCCTGTATATTTTTCTTCAGTTAGAAGCTCTCCCTAATACGCATTAAAAAAATATAGGGTTTTGCACATCTAACTTTACTATTTACTTTAATAATTGACGTTAAGTGACAAACAACATATTTTACACAATTTTTAATAAGAAATCAAGTTACCTATGAAAATGACAGTAGGTATATTTTGTTATGGCATTAATTGTCAACATAAAATTTTGTATTGTATCACGTCTACTATATTTAATCAGTATTGTGTATAAAAAATGGATTTGAATAAGAATTATAGTGTTCAAGAAAATATTGATATGATATGGATACTGGGTGAATGTCAAAAAAATGCGTTTCTTGCTCGTAGGGTCTATCGTCAAAGATACCCAGAAAGACGTCATCCACAAAAGGATACTTTTGAGAATTTAAAGTATAGATTTGATAGAACAGGAACCGTCAAGTATGAAAAACATTCACGTGGAACTACAGCTGTTACTATTGACAACGAATATAAGGTAATGATCAGTATAGTTGAAGATCCCAATATAAGCACAAGGCAATTAAGCAAACAGTTAAATATTTCCAATACCACAATTAGACGCATAATAAAAAAGAATAAATATCACCCCTTCATATCCAGCTTCACCAAGAATTGTTACCACGTGATTTCGCGCGTAGAGTGGAATACTGTAGATGGTTAATAAACAAGATAAATACAGAGCGTAACTTTTTAAACAAAGTTTTATTCTCCGACGAAGCCACGTTTCATAAGAACGGTTGTGTAAATAGACACAACTTCCATTAATATTCGGACCACAATGAACATTTATTTAGAACCACATCACAGTATCGATGGTCTTTGAATGTGTGGGCTGGAATAATAGGTGATTATGTAATTGGTCCCTATTTCTTTGATGGGACTGTAAATGGAGCTATATTTTTAGATTTTTTAGAACATGATTTTCGCAACTTATTGCAAAATGTGCCTCAAAATTATCGCAACGGAATGTGGTTTCAATTAGATGGTGCCACACCACATTACCTATTAGATGTTCGCAATTGATTAAATAGGGAATTTCAGGATCGTTGGATAGGAAGGGGAGGGCCTATAAATTGGCCTACTAGATCGCCTTGCCTTACACCTTGCGATTTTTTCTTGTAGGGTTTTATTAAAAATATTGTTTACAAAGAAGGGGTTACCACAAAAGAAAATATGAAAGAAAGAATTACTGCAGCATTTAGACAGGTGACCCCTGCAATGCTAAGAGATGTGCGTAAATCAATGTAAAAAAGGGCAAGAAAATGTATAAATGAAAATGGAAGACATTTTGAAAACCTACTATAAATTTTAACTTTTGTAGTTTTCTTACGATTAAACTTTGTAAAATTTTGTACTTATTAAAAATTGTGTAAAATATGTTGTTTGTCACTTAACGTCAATTATTAAAGTAAATAGTAAAGTTAGATGTGCAAAACCCTATATTTTTTTAATGCGTATTAGGGAGAGCTTCTAACTGAAGAAAAATGTACAGAGTGTCCCATTTGAAAAAATTAAGTTATTGCCATTTGAAAACTAGACTATTGGCACGCCATCGGCAAACACCCTGTGCAACAGGTGAAGATGTTGTGTGATTATTGTGATAGGTGCATGTTTCATTTACATCATAGTAGCTTTTTTGAGGAATTTTTTAAAAAATGTGGTTTTTGTGCTAATATTTCTGAAGTGCTGTTTTTCATTAAATCTGCTTAAAATAGGAATAACTTGTCAACACCGCGTCGGGTTTACAAATACAAAAAACTACCGTAAATCTAATATTAAGTAGAATCAGAAGACATAATCGTATACAGGGTGTTCAATTTAAAAAAACCAAATTAATCTTCATTCCACAAAAATTAGCCACCCTGTATACATCAAAATATTTTAAAATTGTAGTCCGAGTGACACTGTCTACCCCTACAAAAAATCTTGATGATATCTCTTTTAGTTTTGGTGCTAGAGATCGAGTGGAAATAATTGGCGCACCCTGTAGAATTGGGGAAGGATTTATTTTTTCAAATTGTGTGAATTGTAACATAAGTATTCATGTTAATAAAGAAAATATAAATTAAATATATTGCAAATTTACTGTCAAAATTTAACATTTACTTTAAGGCACTAGTGCTTTAAAGTGACCATTTTAAGGCACTGGTCCCTTAAAGTAGTATTTTTAATGGTACAAGGGGGTGTTAAAAATTGCATTTTTAACATGTTTATAGAAAAAGTCATTAAAACTCGCTAAAATGTCACCAATATGCTCTAAATGCTAACGGTTCAATTACAGCTATAAAAATCAGCATTGTTTCTAAAAATAAATATTTATTATGCAAAAAGCGGAATTAATTTCGTATTTCTTCACCAAATTTTTCACAATATGCACCGTTAAGCACGATTTTAATATTCTGGTTGGTAATTTTTCTCAAGTTGCTCGTTGAAAGTTCCCAGTAACTTCAGCAAATTCAGAACACTCGTTTGGAAAGCTGAAAATATCAAAAACATTCTCGGCAAGTTTAGACAACGCTGGTAGAATATGCGCGAGCTTTTAGGGCAGATAAATTTCAATGTATGCGATCCTGTGACTGTTGTCGGAAACTACAGTGTCGAATAACAATACTCTGACGGAAATTTTATTACATATGACAAGGGATATTATAGCAGCTACATTCCGACGTTCTGAATGCAAATTTTGGTTTATTGATTGTGTTAGGCGTTTCGAATATCCTTGTTTAAATGTATTTAAATCATTGCACCTTGTGGAACCCATCAACTGCAACAATCTGTTTAAGTTTCGGAAGGTACTATACGGTTTGAGGGATGGATATTGGTTTTTTACGATTTGTGGCTAAAATATGCATCATAGCGAAAAAAGTTTAATGTAAAAGTTGTAGGTAACTAAAAAATCTAAAACTTTTGTATTATAATTTTTCAACATAACCTCAAAATTATCGAGAAATTTTTTCGTAAAGAGAGTAAAATAAGTTGGCGCCAGAATGACAGTTACGTTTTTAGTTACTAGTCTGGAAATTTGAAACACATTAGAACTTAGTAAAGTCGAAAATACTTATTGAAAATAAAATGACCCCTTTTCAAATATATTATGTAGATATTAATGTATATTGATTTGATCCTTTCTTCATTGCAATTAAATCATTCAATGCGACTGAAGCACTTCCGTTAATTTATAAATGTGCCTGTTAATGGGTTTTATTCCTCGGCGAGGAAATTTTTTAAAACGTTCCTGCGAACTGTTTAATTATTTGCTAGATCTATTAGGGTTCTAAGTGCAAAAAGGATAAAACAAAAACCGTGTAGGTACAGCGAAATAATTCCGAAAGGAATTAAAACAATAGCTATCTTGAATAGGTATGAAATAAATGAAGTTCCATTTGGAACACAGTAAAGGCACGGAAACATAAATCATAAAAATAATTAAAAAATACTTTGTTGGTTTAGAGTGTACTCTTCCTGTTTTATGTATATTACTTTTACTGAGCTTTTATTTTTCTGCAATTTCCGGAACAGAATAATATTTAAGAGGGGATTTCTACCTTTTAAAAATATTGGAAAATCCTTTAAAAAATCGTTATTTATAGTAGTAATAAATTGAAATCAGTTTTAGAATATCACTTAATCTTTTTATTATTTTTTTTTTATAAATAATTATCACATCAAAAGCTAAGTTGAAACACTATCGTCGACCACTCAACCAAAACACAATTTTAACACACTCTACGCGCGTTTCGCTAACTATGTTGGCATCATCAGGAGTTGATGATATCAATTGAAGCTACAGTTGTGTCTGCCCATGAGAGGCTTCAGCAATGCATAGAGCGTGATGGTCAGAGACCTTTCTTTTTTAAATCGGCCCTTTTTAGGGCCCCAACTTACGTAATAAAAAGAATTAATTAGTTTAAAAAAATAAAAATTTAAGGGATTTCCGTATAAAATTTTCTTTGGTCTAAATCTTAGGTTAAGAACAAGATATCGAGATTCGGTTTTCGCGAGCTTGTTTAGGCATCATTTAGCTACTTTTTCATGAAAAAGAAATCATACCAATGCATTTAATTTTTTTGAGAAAATTTACCATTTCTGACGATATGTCGAAAAAAAGCTCTCTAACGGCGACATGTAAAACTATCAAAACTTTAAATATTATAACATTTGTATCCCAAGAATAGCTCTTTTCAACTAGCCCAAGTTTGTTAAAATCGGCTCAGCGGTTTCGAATATACAGAATATTTTTTACTGAAACCTTTGAATACCCCCACCACTTTATTTTTAGAGATACAGCAAAATTTATCAAACAAAAAATGTTCAGATTATCCTCGAATTTAAAGATGAGGTATTTTTTGTTAGGTTAATATAGCGATATTCACAGAAACATCACTTTTTAGATTCAAGATTGCAGTTACGCCCCCTATCGGCCATTTTAGAAACTTTTTTGCCGCGAGCCTCTACGATGGATAGTTTCCCAGATACAGTACATTTGGCCACCCTGTAGTTTCAGTTCGAGACATAATTTTAAAATGATCCATAACGTATAAATTCTTAAAAATATTATTTGAAGTTTCCACGTAACCTCTCAAGGCCGTTTTAAGGAAAAATAGGATAGACACTGACAGCATGATGAAATTGTAGTAGTATACCTTTAACCCTCCGGCGGGCTCGCTTTTTAGAATTACACATTACAAATAACGAAGAAAATTTATTTTACTTAGTAAAATAAGACAAATATGCCATTCTTAATCATTTTATTATAGTAAAAAAATATATACAATTAAGTCGGAACCATGTGGAAAACTTTTTTATTATTTGTTTTATGAAAAAAAGTTATTCTTGATAAAAAGTTGTGCATGGTCTAAAACTTGAAATGCAACCATCAGATATCAAATTTTTTTAGTAGAATACGAGATTTGTCAAAAAATATGAATTTCGCTCAAGAGAAAAGTACCTTTATTTTTGAAGTATGAAAAAAAAGTTATAAAAAAAACTTGTTTATAATGACATTTTACGTCAACACCCTAATTTTGAACAAGATATTCCGACTTTAACAAAATTGTCATTTTTAACATTTTTTGTTGTTTTTGTTAATATCGTTCGTTGCAAATTCTACCTGCTTTGGATCTTTCGCTTGTAACAACTGAACAGAAACATTATATTGCACCAGACGTGTCGATAGGCGGTGTCAATAACATAAACAAGGAATACCTAAATGGCCAGTTTCGAAGGGCTCGTCAAATTTTAATTATAACACAAAAACAAAAAGTTGCGGCAGATTACCGCTGGTGCGCCCGCCCGAAGGTTAAGTGGATAAGAAAGATGCTTCGTAAAATGTTTGGATGTAAGAGAAAACAATGAAAATATCTTTTACCGTCATCCTGGTTGCCCCCCCCCCTCAATAAGCAAACCTCAAAAGCCACAAGATTGTGCGAGTTAGAAATGACGGGGCCTTACCGTTTAACGTGCGATTTCCCAACCTTACCAATTTAGTTATCCTGAGAAAGAAGAAGGATATAAAAGAAGAACTAATCAGGAGTTGTACGATATATTTAAATAACCTATAAGCAAAGTGTTCACATTAGCAAGACTGTATTGATTGTTACACCTGGAGAGAAAGGTTGTTGAAAGAGTAATGAAGAAGATCTGTTGGAAGGTACCAGAAGAAATGAAAAAAAAGGCCGTTCGAAAAAAATTGGGAAATTGAAGGAAAATAAGGTATGTTTACACAAAGGTTGGCTAAACTTTATATTCGCACTAATAATTTATTGATCCCTTATTTTACGTACATCGGTGTAGATTTTAAGACCTAATACATCATTAATATTAAATTTGGTAACATTTACACCAAAAACTTTATCTTAGATAGCACTGTATGTATATATTTATTACCAAATAAATAAAACGATAATCCAGTACCAACGATTCTCCAAAGGTGACTTGAAACACCCGATATTTACGTCGACATCAAATTAATTAGAATTTACACAGTCTGGTAATCACTAAATCTCTTTATAAGTATTACGAACTCCGAATTTTGGATTTAGCCTGACGCTTGGTTCACAGTATGAGGGGAAACTTTTAAGAAAATTAAGCTATAATTACCTACTAACATTTTCAATCACTTGTACTTTTCGTTAAGGGTAATTTAATTGTTAGATATTAACAAATTTAAAGTCGAACGAACTTCATCAAAGTTCCAATGAATCCTAATAATGATTTAGTGCCTTAAGGTGTCTGGTTCTTTTTCCTTCTTCATGTTGAATAAGTTGACAAAATACTTATTTTTTTGTTCATTTCTAACATCTTGCTTACTTTGGCGCTACATGTGATTAAACTCTATTTTAAACTTGTTAACTAACAAACTTTTATACTTAAAAAATGGTCAGTTTCGTGTCTGACAAATCCCCATTCACCCAAACTGAGATTTAGATATTTTAAAGTGCTTTCACTAGACCCGACCCTGTATGTACCACCTAACAGTGGCAAAATGTCTCATTCATTCATCCACCTCCATCAAATCGATCACGTTTCATTGAGTGAATTTGAACAGCGTTATAGGCTGCCTAAAACATTTGCAAAAAAACCTTTGGGGTAAAATGAATAGCTCGCCCTGTTGTCAGCCTATTTCCTTTTTTTCTATTGTAATGTCAATTGTGTGGCAACTGACGCGAATGAACACGGCTCCAGATAAAAGGCTTTGATAACAGTTTCTATATTATAGTCAGTGTGAGGGCTTGCCATATTTGTAAATTTAAAATGATATTAAGGAGCATCGTATAAATTTCTATCGCTTCGTAAGATTTAATTTAAAGTTTGAAGTTTGAAGCGTTAAAGTGAGCGAAATGGTTTTACATTACGAAATTTTTAAAAAACTCCGGTTATTTTACAGAGTAACATAAGAAAATGTGAACTAGTGAAGGTTTTATGCCAGGAACACATCATGAAGGTTTTCAGATATTTGATAAATAAAGTTTTTCAATATAAAAACAAGTTAAAAATGCTCTTCTAGCATTGCCATAGACCTAACAAATTGTAATGACAGTATTAATAAAATTTTAGATTTGACAGTTCTAGTTCTAATCAACACAGCCACAGTCTACTCACTTTTACCAAAATATTCATTCACTGTGTGCGTACTTTAAATTCAATGTCATTTTAAACATAAAAATTTTCATATTTTGGACCCCATTTTGAAGGTGTTCCCGAAGTGGTATGGAGTGGCACATCAAACCCTAAGTTTACTTTTTGATGCTCTATCAAAATCTGAAGTCAGAATTTTAAAATTCATAAACACAAAGAATCAACATACACACAAATCGAATTCAGATATCGAACAATGGGGAAGCAAACTGTCAATTCGTTCTATGTAGAGGGCGCCAAGTGTTTGTCATCAAACGGTACATTACTTATATGCGATAATTTGTGATTTTTCGTTTTTATTCATAGAAAGTCGTTGTACTTCTTTTGGGTGCGAAGAAATTGTGGGTTTATAAGTTTCCTAAAGGTCCTCTTATCAGAAGAAAGAAAAAATTTATAACTTTTTTGTTTCATTAGACCGCACGAAACTGTGATCAATACAAAATTATTTGATCCAAATCCTAGAACTCTATTTTGAAAATGATTTGTTTTCGCTCGAAATATCCGCTTTTTATGTCAACATGAATGAGATACTGGCAGCTATTTAATAATAATAATAATAATAATTTTATTGTCCATATGATCAGTTATACATGAACTGGGACAAGTCAAAAGACAGTTTATAAGATGTGGAACATAAAACATAAAAATACAAAAAATATAGGAAGGAGAAAAAAAAATAAACGTATAGATAAAATTTAACAGTTAAAATGTATACGCCAAATATTCTTCAACAGAATAAAAACAATTATCATCCATCAATAACTTTTCTACTTTTTTCTTAAATAGTTTCAAAGATCCTAGTGACTTCATAATATTAGGAAGTTTATTATTAACTAAAATACCCATGTATTGAGGGCTTTTCTCAAAAAAATGCAGAGTTTTGTGTTGGTAACATCAAATCATCTCGAGTTCGAGTTAAATAATTATGGTAGAAGTTAGTACGAAAATGTTCTAGGTTTGATTTGACATAAATTAAAAGTTCTAGAATATAGAAGTGGTAATATACGAAGTTCCTTAAACTTTTTTCTGCATGACTGTCTATACCTCAGTGACGCTATATTTCTTAAAGCTTTTTTTTAACCCTCAATACATGAGCTGATGAGCCCCAAAAAATTAAACCATATCTAATAAGGGAGTAGTAATGTGCGTAATAATATGCCAACAGAACAGATTTATTAGTTATACTTCTAAGCCTAAAAAGTGCAAAACACAGTATATCAATATGAAATTCCCAGCTTAAGAGTTATTTATGTGAACACCTAAGAATTTTCTGGACTGTACTTGATGAATAGATTTTCCATCTATTCTCAATAGATGACTCTCAAGTATATCATTCACCCTAGGAGTAAAATGAATAAACATTCTTTATTTACAAATATCTGGTCACCGAGCTTCGCTCTTAATATTCAAATCTACATTTTTAAGCAGTCCAATGAGTATATAATTTAAGTATATTTATAACCTGACAAATTATTAATTAATTCGTGAAAATCACGGAGTGGGCGACATCTACTTGAACTACAGAAAGGTAGATAAATAGAAAGTAGGCGGGAAAATTAAAAAAGCTGTCAGTGTTAATTTTCAATTTGCTGCAGGTGTTGTTGACGTTTATCAACTGCTTGTCCCAGAGGTTAGTTAAATGCATTAAAAGTTGCCTAGTTTCTGGAGATTTCACCCTTTTGGGGCAACATCTACTGACGCTTGATCTTCGCGAATAGTCACGGCGGACAGGCCCCGTTTCCGGGACGGGCAACAGCAGCGTGTAGGGCATAGTGGTTTCAGTGGGGTGGTTTTAGTGAGTAACCGTAAGGGGTAGTCTCACACTATCGGGGAAGGGAAGAACCTTTACCCGATGTGCATAAAGAATTTCCACCCGCCAAAAAAAAAAGATTAGCTTTAGGTTAGGTTAGATCTGTGTAATAAATAAAGAAAAGTACGATACGTGTGACATTTTGACATTTGTTACATTCTGACAGGTGTCATATTTTGACAGTTGTAACATTCTGACATGTATCACATTTTAACAGTTGTCACGTTTTGACAAGTGTCCATTTTAACAGTGTTACTCAACGTTCCTATAAATATTTACCTAAACCCATGATTTCTGAAATTGAATTGGCAACGTTGTATTTTCAACTTAGAATTTATGAGATGGCTGTCATTTGACAAGCAAATTATTTATGTCCGTCAAATGAACCTTTTCTTTTTTATACTTTTCAGGTTTATTCTGGTTATAAATTGCTACTTGGGCATTTGCAGAATAAAAAAATGTGAAAAATATTTTTCCGCGCAAAAATTTCTATTGCTAAGTAGGTATATTGATTTTATCATGTTTTATAGCATCTGCGAAAATTTCATGAAAATTCCAGCCGGTCCCATTTTCTTAACGTTTAACCAGAGATGTGCGTGTCAGTAGTTGTCAAAATTTGTAGGTCATTATGGATAAAAAGCGGCAAATTTAAAATTGAATTCTTTCAGATTTAAACGCCAGAAATTAAATAAAGTCAAACCTTTTTAGTACTATACTATACAGAAGAAAGGAGTGCAGTATTTAATTTGCAGAACGTAGTACAGGTTCAAGAGGTAGAAATTTTATTTTTACCTCATCCTTCAATGCTTATTTGTAGTTAAAATTTAAATTTTAATACATCTTGTCTAGATTTAATCTTGTTTCCATGGTTTTTACTGTAATAAACCTGTTATTTTGACAGATAAGTCAGACTTTATTTATTCATAGCCGTATCGTATGTATTTTAATTGATTCGGAATTTTGTAATAAAATATATATTTAAAAATGGCTTCATTCTAAAAATATTATCAGTCCTCCTAAATCCTTGAAGGCAGAATTATTAGTAATTCAAATTCAAAATTCAAAAAATATATTATAGATGAGATGGTCAGAGAAAAACTAATTAAAATTCTCAGATTGCCTCCGTACCACGCAGAGTTAAATCCCATTGAACTGATCTGGTCACAATTATTAAAAGATTATGTTTCTCAAACCAATAAAACATTTAAATTTCCTGATGTGCGAAATTTGTTTTTGAAGGCATTTTCAGATGTAAATAGAGAACATTGGGGAAAATGCATTGATCATGTTAAAAAGGTGGAAAATTCATTTAGGAAAGTATATCCACTATCAATGGATAATTTAATAGAACCTATAATAATAAACCTCAGAAAAGACAATTATAGTAATACCAGTAGTTTTAGTGAAGACAGTGACTTTTATAGATAGTTCTTGAACTAACTTTTTTTTTAATCTTTGAGTTTAGGTAAGTACTGAAGCGTTACTTTTAATGCCAAGAGATTAAAAACAGTTTAATCCCAACATATAATCCTCCTTGTTATTTATTGGTTAAATTTAATTCGTTCAATGTTAAAGTGTCAGATGCATAAGGTTTATTTTTATTTTTTGTAAATAATATAACTTCAAAATTTAATCTACGAAGTGGGTATATATATTTTATATGCTGTGACCTTATTTATATTATAGAAACTTATTTTGCAAAGTACGCCTATGGAATGTGACGTTATATCCTCTCTCCTTTATAGTATATTACTATAGAAACAAGTTGCCGTTGCTAGGAAATAAAACTAAAAGCTTAACTTTTCTTGTAAATATCTCGGAAGATCGAATTTTCACAGACATGAGACCTATATTTTCTGTCGATTTAGATAGGAATTAGTCTACCCTGAAAGTTTCATTGAATTCTGACGAGTGGATTTCGAGATCCTCTGGACACACATACACACACACATTTGATAAGTTTATCTTCGTCAAACCATTGTACTAGCTTATTTATTCTAATTTGAAATTTAACAGTTAATTAGGAGATATCATTATTACAAAATAGGTAGGAAGTATAGTACAATACTGCCATCATTAACCGTCAGAGCTAAGTCATTGATAAAGATTAAAAATAAAAGAGGCCCAAAGACAGTGCCCTGAGGCACGCCACAATTAACTACACGTGTTTCTGATAGACAAGAATCCATCTTCGTTGTACTAAAGGTAATAAAATGCATAATGAATAAATTGGAAAATGGATTTGATAAATTCTTCTCCAATCTTTTGCTCAAAAATTTCTTTTATCTTTCCTCTTCTTTTATCTTCATTTTTTTTTTTCATGAAAGGCCCATTGAGACATACTCGTACGACTTACAAGTCTAACCAATCCCTTTTTCAGCGCTTTAATAACTATATTTTTATATTCTGTTCTAAAAATAAAATAGATTGGCCTCACCGACTAAAACTCTTTGATCACATATTAAATTATTCTTTTAAAAAGGTGTCATGCGCTCCTCTAATCCCATAGTTGACCAACAAACACCGACTTGCTCTATATCAGTTTATTATCGACAACAAAATCATCCCCTAAAAGCAACAACGTGCTGTTTTCGCGAGAAACATATCTGATTGTTTATCACGTTTCGAATTGATCCGTATTAGATCGACGATGTGTGATTGTCGGGGTCGGTTTGCGGTTCCTCAGAGTCGGGTAGTGACCGTTGAAATACATGTTATAAGTTTATACGTTTGAATTGAGGATGGCGGTCAAGAGAGGTTGTTTTAATGTTTAGTGTGACCCGAATGAAGCTTAAAATGAATTAAATTTAAATGCATGTGGTTTTAATATAAAAATTCGTAATCAAAACAGACCAGGGTCTATCATTTTTGAACCGAAAAAATTCTTAGCAGTATGTGGGTGGTCAGAAAATTTTTCAGGTTTTCCCAGACCATGCACAAACTTTTTTCAGGACAAGAATCCATCTTTTGTAGTAATACGAATAAGTAAATGAAAAATTCGTGTTCATAAAAAATTTATTTGTAATATATGTACAGTGTGTTCCAAAAAGTTATATACAAGTGGAGAAAAAGTTACATCTCAAAAAAATTATTCTTGATAAAAAGATCTGCATGACTTTTTGATCCATAATCGAGTACAAAATTTTTAATACATTGTATGGAATATAGGGAAAATAAAAAGTAATGATTTGGACGGAGAGAAAAATACGTACAAACTATAGTGGAGGGCAAAAATTATAGACTATTGTTATTCCCATATAAAAAAGACAATAAACAAGTCAGCAATTGTTAAATTAATTATTTTCAACACTTCCAGAACTCTTAAATTTATTTATTACATATTGGACAGTTGTGAAATGTATAGTTTTATCAGGGTGTCTTTTATTAAAGATTTCTGCTACTTCCCTACATGATTTATAATTTTCTTCAACTAAGAGAACAATTTCAATTTTATCTGCAATACTTAGTTTAACTGGCGCTTTAGTCGAGGCAATGAACTAAAAAAGATAGAAAACTAGTTGGAGTGGACGGATCGCGATGCGGTTTTCGGCATTATTTTCTAAAAAATAATTGTAAAAAATGTGGCAGGTCAGATTTCGGAGCAAATGAAAAATTGCATTGCTGCAGCCAAAAATGCATTCAACAAATGCATTATTTGGGAGGCCGTTTGGAACTTGGTAAATAAGTGTCAGAACTGGCCCAGATCGGGTACTCGGGGGTTTTGGAGGTCGCTGATCACGAATATGATGTTCAAATTGACCCCCCGAACACCTGGAGCTCAGGAACACGCCGAAGAACGTCGTCTCCGTGGGACTCTCCCACAAATCACGCGAGAAAGAGGAGAAACTCAACGCCCGGGGGTTTTTTGAGTCGCTGAATCCAAATCTGGCATCGGCGAACACCCCACGGGCACCTGGTGCGCCGGACCCTGGGCGCGGACGTCATCTCCGAGAATTTTGCTGAGAGGAGTGCCAAAAACCACGGGAAAATCATAATAGGGGCGTTTTGTGGGCCGTTGAATCAGAATTTCACGTCGGAAACGACCCCCCGAACACCTAGTGCACCAGAACCTGACCCTAAACGTCATCTCCGGGGCGGTTCCTGACATAATCAAAAAAGGCGAACTGAAATTCGTCATGGGGGTTTTTTGGGGCGCTGAATCGGAATTTCACGTCGATAATGACCCCCGGACCCCTGGTGCACCGGAACCTCACGCTGAACATCTTCTCCGAGGGGTTTCCATGCACGATCGAAAAAGACGAACCGAAAATCGTTATGGGGGGTTTCTTGGGTCGCTGAATCCAAATATGACATCGCCGAACACCCCACGGGCACCTGGTGTGCCGGAACCTGGAGGCGGACATCATATTCGTGATCAGCGACCTCCAAAACCCCCGAGTACCCGATCTGGGCCAGTTCTGACACTTATTTACCAAGTTCCAAACGGCCTCCCAAATAATGCATTTTTTGAATGCATTTTTGGCTGCAGCAATGCAATTTTTCATTTGCTCCGAAATCTGACCTGCCACATTTTTTACAATTATTTTTTAGAAAATAATGCCGAAAACCGCATCCCGATCCGTCCACTCCAACTAGTTTTCTATCTTTTGGCCTTTTTACTAGTTCATTGCCTCGACTACTTCTATGATTATTGCAAACACACTCACGTTTATTTGACAGTTGGAGACTTTTATTAGATATTCCAAAGCACTCTATCAGTAACAGATAATAAGGCGCTTATTAGGTACATAATCTTACGCAGATTCGTACTGCGCATTAATTTAACAATTGTTCACAAAAAATTTTTGATACGTCTTATAGTTTCAGAGATATTTAATATTTTAGCTGGGGTGCGACGAAGCGGAGTCATCGCCCGCTGTGACGTCACTGTACAACGGTAGGTCAGTTCGTACTCTGCTTCCGACCGGTGTGCATGAAGTTTGCGTCGAAAATTGATAAAAATGTCGAATCCAGAAACTAGAAAATCGTGCCAAAGTGTTTAAATAGAACTACTAATTCACCCGAAAAGTTGTTTTTTAAGGTTCCTTTCGAACCTAAAAGTCGAAAGAAATTGATGCAAATCATGAAGAGCTGAAATTATTATGAGAGGTTTTTCATCAAATTAAAAATATTTAATATATTATGTAGTCGCGTCCATCCTAATAATAACTTACTTTCGAAAACAATATTTTATGGGTTCAAATTTTAAAAGATTTTGTACCTCTGGTACATAATGCTCATGAAAGTTTCAGGTTCATTTACTATGTTAATTTCTTGTTATATTACATATTAAAAAAATACCAAATGTAAGTCATGATCAAAACTATGTGGGTACAATAACACAGCTATAGTTGCCTTCAAAATAATTTGGAAATGCTATTCATATATATTTTTTTATACGTCACTTTTCTGCAGATAAGATAACGACTTACAAAAACACTTTCTTTTTCAATAGTAAGTTAAAACGATCAAAACGTTGTATAATGACGTCACGCGAGAATGGCGCGCTCACTAAATATTTGAATGTGGCGGAAACTAAATTGTCGAAACTTATGAAGTTTCAAGTCATTTAACAGACCCAGTGATATTCTTCATTGTCTATAATTTTTTGCTACTTAATCACAATTTCAATGAACATTTTGCCCTCCACTACAGTTTGTACGTATTTTTGTTTTCCCTACATTCCATACAATGTTTTAAAAATTTTGTACCTGATTATGGAACATGGATCAACAAATCAGGCAGAGCTTTTTATCAAGATTATTTTTTTTTAATGTAAGATAAACTTTTTCTCCATTTGTAGGTATAAAACTTTTTGGGACACACTCTATAAATGAAAATAATGGCATATAATGACACAAAATGATAAATAAAACTGATCAAAATATAATTCCTTGCAAGGAATGTCTAAAACGAATTCGAATTTGTGACTTACATATAACCAGTGTGCATATTTGTGGATGTGATAACTATACCAAGATATATGTGAATTCATAAATGAAATGTAGAAGGAAAAAACTCATTGATGTATTTTTTATGTATCATACAAGAAAAAAATCTATTTTTATTGCAATAAACTGCAAAAAAAACTAAATGTGTTGAGGAAGTTATCATCAGTAAGTCGCCCCAGAGTGCCACGGCAAATAATAATAATAATAGCCGTCCCTCCCCTGCACAAGCTGCAGAGCTTCTGGGATTCACTCCTAAGGGGGTGAATTGAAGGGAGTTTATTATTATTATTAGTTGACTCTGAACTAAATAAATTTCATTTTTCTTCCACAAATAAAATTCATTTTTTAGCATTTAAACATACCAAAAAGTTAATCAATCATTGATTCAAATTAACTCTTCATACAAATAATCTTTTTATAAGTATTTTTGCTTGCTGAAAAAGGGAAACCCAAAGGAGAAGTAGAGAGCATCGGCCGACGAAAAACCGCGAAATTTAAAATGCATGAAGAAGACAACAGGGCCGGCTTAATTTGTTTTTTATCTGAAATCAACTTATGTGGAATTCTGTGCAGTAATTTGGTTTTCGATATACACTGGTTGAATTCCCTAACTTCTGCTGAAAAATGTAAAATTCCCTGACTTTGTCAACACTTTTAAATTACCTGACGTTTCCAGGTTTTTCATGTCTGTGGGAACCCTACTGAAATTTGCATCCTATCCAAAAAAGTTTAATGTAAAAGTTGTAGGTAATTAAAAAATCTAAAACTTTTGTATTGATCATTTTTCAACATAACTTCAAAATTATCGGGAAAATCGCTAAAAAAGTTTTTTTCATTTTTAGTTTTTATCTCCCGCAAAAATATTTTTTTATGAAACTTAGTGAAAACGTTCTTTTTTGTGATTTAAATAAGCTGTAATTTTTTCAAACTTAAAATGAGGAAAAGCCTAATTTTTGCATATTTTTCCATTCGAACAATATATATTTTTTCATATAATCTTAAAATCGAGGTTTCAACAAAGAAAATGAGCACTGATAAAGTTAAAAAATTGAAAATTTGTAAACCAAATTTTCCGATTGAAATTTAGGCTTTTTTAAATTTAAATTCGTATAAAATCGAAAAATAAATATTTTCCTTTGAAAAAATTACAGCTCATTTAAAATACAAAAAAAGGACGTTTTCACTAAGTTTCGTTGAGGTTGAGGTTGAGGTTGTGTTGAAAAATGATTTACACAGAAGTTTTAGATTTTTTAATTATTTACAATTATTCACATAACTATAGGATGTATATTTCAGACACAAATCGTAAAAAACCAATATAACAACCCTCAAAACGTATATTTAGCTATCCCCACCCTCCTTCCTGAACTTCTACTCAGATTTTTCTTATTTTACTTATAATTTACCCTAAATTTTCCGACCACCCACATACAGCTAATAATTTTTCAAGAATTCGGGTATCTAAAGTCGGTTTGGCCCTGGTCTAAAACCGATTTTATATCAGAATATATTAAATTATACTGGGAGTAAAAGTTGAGAAAGTTTTGTTAGACAGTCAGACGTTCGAACGAACATTTTCATGTTTTAATATCTAAGGATGAAATAAAAGCTTTATATACCACTTGTAATTTTGTTCATGAATTAACTCAGGTGAATGTTTAACTTCCTACGATTTTTATTGCCAGATTTTTATTTTTCTTGTAAAAAATCCAGATAACTGTATTTTTAATTCAAACTTCTTATGCAATTTCATCAAAAACCAACCAACAGTTTTTGTATCATTTTTAGTCATTGAGGAAACTTTCAACACCTTTTCACTATTTTTAATCTTTATCAACACTTTTTCCAATTAATTTTTTTCTAATTTTAGGCCAATCAATTTTTCATAACTTTTAGTATATGTTTTTCCACCTGAAACGAACCCTCTCTCGATCGAAGGTAATTTCAGGACTGTACTTTCACTCGTTTGGGACCCACGATTTTTTTAATGATTCTGAATGACAAAATTTAAATTTTCTGGAAGATTTTTATCATTTGTCTATGAAGAAAACATTATTTGTTGGCGCAAAAATGATACGTTATTATTTCCACGAACTGATTTGGGTCACTATTAACCCCACTGTATCCTCTAGAGTCCTATTTAAGTATCCATTTAACCCTGGACCGAGCGCGCTGGTGTATTCTATACACCAGTACTCATGTTTGTTATGTCCTATGTAATCAGATATCTTTGGCTCCAAGTTCATCACACTACCTTTCAATCAGTGTCCGGCCCCCACTCCCAGTTCTTTTTAGTCTTGTTCTAGCCCTTATCCAGACATTTGCAGAGCTCTAAATCGAGGCACTGTCGATGAAGAGACCGTAAAACCTCACATTTTTCTGGATTACAACCAAACGAAATAAGGAGTAGATACACACTAAAAAAGGTATAAAATACTTCCAAATTTGTGAGACACTAGTTTTTCAGTATCATATCTTACAAGCTAATAACAACGTAACATGGTGTTTTTTATGTCCTTCAGATTAAAGCATAGTTGGAGCTTTATCCAAGATTCACTTGCATTTGCATATTATCTACTTGTCTTTCTTGGAGAGCATCGGTTAGCCGTTGGGTACAAGTGGATATGTGTAGCACAAAAGAGGATGCTAAGATTAATGTTCAATTTATATCGCACGAATAGTTATAGTTTGTTAAAAAAAAAATAAATGCATCATCAACAAAGTAGCGCCACTAAAACGATTCTAACTTGTGAATTCAACTTCAGATTCTCTTTTTTGAAGGTTAATACTTCCTATAAATAATAAGGATTTGTCAACAGTGGCACCATCATCCTACAAACTTATCGAGTGACCAGGTAGGGTCCACTAGATCTTTTACCACCTTAATTCATTCTGATTATTTTGTTTATTAATATACCTTTAAAACTATTTATTTTACCATAAAATACCCATCATCAATTATCCTTAAAACTTCCTTAATTTGTTTTCGACTCAACGCGAATTTTAAACAAAACCGAGCTACAATTAATTTTCTACAGGCGACGGTAATAATAAATTAGTTAATTCGGTCGTTCAAAAACTCAAAGATTGTGGAAATATGAGTGTTAAATATCCTTCGGGAAACGAAACGGTTTCTGACAGAGGACGCTTATGTAGACGGATGGGAGTGGTAGCGACCCATCACAAATTGGATACGAGAAGTGCCAGTTTGCAAACATGGGCTTCTACGGCAAAAAGGTAAAGTTTGTGAAAGTTTGTTTTACTGTGACACAGATTAGTCGTTATTTTAGTAGAGAAGTTTTGCATACTGGTGGTAATTTGAAAACGTTTTGTTAGTATAACTTTTACAATCATTAAATTGGATCCATGTGTTTCAACAAAAAAGTAATTTAGATATCAAACGTTACTTTTACTAGGTCAAATCACTAATATAGCAAAGGATCGACTGCAAAATCCATCAACTAACCGATATGAAAATTTATATATATATATATATATAAAAAATCATACCTTATCAAATCGGCGTTGCCAAACTTCCATGTCGGATTCTGGACGAATCAAGGTCAAGACGATAAGAAAAAAACATAAAACAAAAGTGCATAAGACAAATCTACTAATATTCAGGGAACATGATATTAAAACTTCAATTTTGTAATTAGAAAAACAATACTTGCGATTAATATTTAAGAAATGGGTATTTTGTTTTAAAAAAAATATTTATAAATCAAGAAAAAGAATTTAAAAATAGTTGATACCATTTAATTCACGTTCTTTAATTTTATTATAATTTTTAAGTATATAAAAAACCAAAGTAAGTATAAAATATTAGCAAAATATCCCCTAAAAAGATCAAATATCAGTAAATTAACAATAAAAAATAAACAAACTCTAAAACTTTTAAATTATTTAACATTTATTATTATAAAATATTTCAATATAAGTTCATTAATCATAAAAAAACGTAATATGTGTTGCATTACTTTTAAAACAACACATTCAACTAATACAGCTAGATCAATGATATCTAGTACGGTTTGGCAACGTCGATTTGATATTTTACTTTTTCTATGTTATACTATTTGCTGTTTGTTGCTTTGGACCTTCTGCTATTTAATTATTTGATCATTTATTGCTTTGATATCTTTAAAATACACGTCTGTTATATTAGAAGAAATATTTCAAAAAAATTGTTGATTTTGACACAGTTACTACTTAATTAAAATTTTATTAAAAGCTATAAGTTTTTAATCAGTTTTTATAATCTATGTCTGAGTTTATTAATTAAAAAAGTTTCCAAATCAAACCACGGGCGCACTCTGCAATGGGTCTTGTCGGAGATGTGATGATAAAAAAGAAAAACTTTTTAATGTTTCCTTGCAGAAAAGTTCGACGCGAATGTGATAAATTGGTCAATAATTGTACAGGGTAGGAGAAAACAAAAATCTAGAAAACCTTGAAAGAGGTGGCGCAAGCCTTATATGGTGTTTTTAACTATCTAGTTTTCTAATTTATTTTTAGTTTACTTACAGAAATCCTAACCTTAAAATTGTGGACGTTAGACATATCGACTAAAGATACCAATTTTTGGTAGATTTTTACATTTTTTTACACATAAGTATGTGGGCTACAAATCCCCATCGAAATATTTTTCTAGCTATAACCTTACTTCTTACAATTATAATTCCCGTCATTAATCTTTATAAATTATACTATTATGAAACAGTTCTTCGGAAGAACATTTTCTCTTATAATCTGCACGTGCCTCGAAAAAGCAGGTCAATCTATAGCTGAGTGCGCTGTGTTAGTGGATGAAACTTGTTTTCTAGAAAAAGATAAATTATTTAATGCACCATTCATCATCATTTCTAAAGTAAATGAATGAATTTCATATCCTCGCAAACTATATTATATTATTCGAAAAGTTTTACTTGAATAAACATTGTAGCATTTTCTCTCTTCTACCGAGAAAGATGCTGTTATTGGAATATATAAAAATAGAGATTTATTATTATATCTTTAAATAAGTGGTTTTAATATCCAAAGGGAAGAGTATTTAATATACAAATGTTTTGAATTCGTTGTGCGACAACCACTTTCAGAAAAAAATAACTACGTCACAGTATTCTACCCATTGGTTTTTTTAAATGTTGTATTTTAATTTTCGCTATTTTTCTACACGATTCTGTCACAATTTCAGAAATAACATGAACACCAAATGCGAAAATTATAAGCAAAATACGAATTACCATCTTTGAAGCCAAAGCAAAACTAAAATTTGTCATTACGTAGACTTAACTATCTTGAGGAAAGTTTTTCAATCTTCCTATACTCTGTCTGAAAATGATTGATAGCAACATTTTTATGACTCGGAAGATAAACCCCAATATAACATCATAAATCTCCGGCGGATAATTTCTAAAATAAAATGTTTAGCATTATTTGTTCCAAAATGAAACCTTGGGTTTTCTACCTAAAATTTTTAAAAATACCAATTCATTTCAATTCTTGGTAAGTATGTAATCTCTACAGGTAGAAAATATTTACAATTCAAGATCAATTTAATTAGCCCTCAACTTTCTTAGAAAGGATTAAAATTTCTAATCGGCAGAAAGAGTTGTGCAGATTGTAAATTATTTTAGTTAAAATTTACATTTCTGTTTGTGTAGTCCTGTGATTGTAACACGCAGAATTGTTAGTTCTGTAATGACAGGCGATAAAAAGCAATATTGATCAAGTGAATTTGTGCAATAAAAATGGCACAAACGTCTAATTATACTCCTCAAAGTGCAATTTAATCGTGCATATGAAAACTTTATTGTTAAATGTACATGCATTCGTTTACAAAAAAAAAATACCTTCTTTGGATAAACATTTAGTAGACATTAATGGAGACGGAACTTTGCCAAACGTTAAAAGAGACAAATTGTGGAAAACCTTACATGAATTATACTTCGTTTGGGAGAAGAACGATAGAAAATCGGCGCTCTTAGAGAAAGGTGAAATTATTTGTTGGAGGAGGCAATATTTAAGGGAAATTAGAAAATTAAGAAGAGAAGACAAAAATATTTTTTATTTAGATGAAACATGGATAAATGAAGGACATTTTGTAAAAAAAGTGGCAAGATAAACAGGTTACAAATGCTCGTCAAAAAGAATTGATGAGCGAGAATCCAGATCTACTTTTCTTTATGCTTAAAATATTTCTTTACCGGGTCTATGAAAGACCGTAAGATGGCGCTACTTTACGACTTTAGATGCACAGGTAATACCAGAATATAATAGCTGCGTACTGACAAATCTCAAGAGTATTTTGTACACACTCAATGAAACTCAATAGGAACATGATAAAACTCCAAGGAACGTTGGAGGAAATCCTAAAGAAATTATTAGAACTCTGAAAAAAATTAAGAATAACATTACCAACAAAGAATTTTTTCTAACGTTATTTTATACAGGGTGACCCAGGGGTGTGTGCATGCTCCATAACTTTTTTCTGCCCAAGCTATCTATTTGATGTTTTTTTAAACGATAGGATCGACAATGAGGCACATTCTAAAAATATTTATAATTATATACAGGATGTCCCAAATAAGATACACAACTAAGTTCTGTTTTTTTAAATGACAACCCCCCCATTTTTGTTACATATTTAGATTCGCCATTAAATTGTCGATATAACGCACCCGGGTTTCTTAGACTTATCTGCAATAGTTTTTGACATATGTCAATTTATGTGTCAAAATAGCGTTGTGCAGAGATCCACAAAAAAATTCAGAACTGTTCAAGATAACTTAATTAACTTTTTTCCAGTCGATTCCTCAAGCTTTAGCGCATCTTTCGAGATGTAGACGAACTCGGAGTCGATGTTCTATAGCCTACTGCGATTTTTTGAAAATGACAAATTACAAATAGCAATAACTCGACTTTTTCAAATGCATCACCCTATATTTTATTAAATCATTGCATGGCATTTTTTAAGAGCTTTTTACTGATGTAGGGTTTATTTTGTAAAACTTACGAGATTTATGCAAAATAAGAAATGTTTGACGGTATATTCGAGAAAAAAAGGAATCGAGTAGGCCGCTGTCGTAAAATTTGACAGATTCATACAATTTTGAAAAGAAAATGTTTCAACAAAATGAAATTGTAATAGAAGCAGAAATACATTACAAAGTAAACAATTTTAGTAATAAATTTGCATGAACATGAAATAATGATTTTTGTGTGGAACATGATGGTGACGGTGACCTAAGTACGAGCATTTGTTATAAATCAAAAATGTTTACATTGTTTCCTATTAATCATTCTTTCATGTTCTTGCAAATTGTATTACTAAAATTGTTTACTTTGTAATGTATTTCTGTTTCTATTACAATTTCATTTTGTTGAAACATTTTCTTTTCAAAATTGTATGAATCTGTCAAATTTTACGATAGCGGCCTACTCGATTCCTTTTTTTCTCGAAAAAACAGTCAAACATTTCTTATTTAGCATAAATCTAGTAAGTTTTACAAAATAAACCCCACAAACCCTATATCAGCAAAAAGTTCTTAAAAAATGCCATGCAATGATGTAATAAAATATAGGGTGATGTGTTTGAAAAAGTCGAGTTATTGCTATTTGTAATTTGTCATGTTCAAAAAATCGTAGTAGGCGATAGAACATCGACTCCGAGTTCGTCTACATCTCGAAAGATGCGCTAAATCTTAAGGAATCCACTGGAAAAAAGTTGATTAAGTTAACTTGAATAGTTCTGAAGTTCTGAATTTTTTTGTGGAACTCTGCACAACGCTATTTTGACACATAAATTGACATAAGTCAAAAACTATTGCAGATAAGTCTAAGAAACTCGGGTGCGTTATATCGACAATTTAATCGATAGCTTGGGTAGAAAAAAAGTTATGGAGCATGCACACACCCCTGGATCACCCTGTATACATTCTTTGGGGATTTGTTCAAAATACAAAATTAAAAAAATTACAGGTTAACATGAAGCGCCACCTTATCGTCCTGCAACAAACTATGCTTGGAAGCGGCCTTTATATAATTTTAATCAATAATTTCTCGGTGGTTTCAACCTTTTAACATAGATGGCAGAGAGCGGCATACCCTTGCGACATCTAGTGGTGAACGGAAAGTGTTTGTAGATTATTGATTTAATTTTCAGGAATATTCTTTACAATTTTGGTTTCGAAGTAAGTGAGTGAGAGTAGGTGGAGTTACTTGCTGAAAAAGTTCGAAGGAAGTTGTGGACTAGTTTTTAAAATAATGACAAAATTGCTACTTAAAAATTTGCTTAAGTTGTAGCATTGCATAAGGATAATATCCTTATACAATGGTTGCAGTGGATCAGGAAACTTGGATTGGTCGAAGAAGAGGAGTGTTGATTCAGTTAGGAGGAGGAAGAAACCGCTATCCACATTCTTCAGGAATGTGTGGCCTTACTGAATCCAAGGGATCTATACCTAAAAGCATGCCATTGAGAGGAGGGTGATCTGCCTAGCTTAGAGCCTTAGAGATGAATTTTTGTTTTCCTAAGTTAAGGAGGTACTGAAATGTTCTATTTTTTAAATAAAGCAATACATTTTATTTTGAAATTTTCAACTGAAAATTGCGTTATTGATTTTGGGCTAAAAGTTCAAATCGTTACGGCGATCAAACATCTTCTCAAATGGGAAATGATACAGGAGTTCTGCAAGGCAGTGTACTTGGTCCACTGCTATTTATATTATACATTAACGATATAGAACTATTCATAAAATGCGACTTTATCAAGCTATTTGCAGATGATACTTTTATTGCATGCACTGACTTAAATTTAGAAAAGGCCATTCAAAAAATGAATAATATCTTAAAAACTCTGAGTAAATATTTAGACAATAATAAATCAAAACGAAATGTTTCAAAAATCCACGCTATGATAGTTACAACTAAATACAATTATAATTCATTGAATACAAATAATATACATGTATCTATTAACAGTGAAAGAATAGAAATTGTTACATCAGTGAAGTATTTGGAATTTTACTTAGATAATTTCTTGACCTTTGAAGGCCACTTTGATTATATTTCAAAAAAAAAATATTAAAAAAACTTTATTTTTTTAGTAGAATGTCTCAAAATTTATCAGTTAATACAAGAATCGCTATTTACAATACGATTATTCAACCTCACTTTGATTATTGTGCATCCATTTTATACTTCTAAAACTCAATAAGCTGAACATACTTCAAAAACTTCAAAACCGTGGAATGAGAATAATCCTAAGAACTAATCGTTATACTCCTATAAGGAATATGTTATGTTCTCTAAAATGGTTTTCAGTAAACGACAGGTTATTTTATTTTTCCATGAATTTGGATTACAAAATTGTAAATCAGATGGCTCCGGAATATTTGCATCAATATATTATTCTTAGCAAAGATGTTCATTCACACAACACAAGAAATATTAATAACATATATATTTCGCAAACTTGCCATAAAAGTACAATGAATTCATTGTTTTCTCAGACTTTAACAATCTACCAATAGATGTAAAAAATTCACAATCTCTCAATGTCTTTAAAATAAAGATCAAAGAATTTATGAGTATCAGATAAAATTGTCCAATGGTAATAGTTTTTTTTGTATTGTATTACATTTTAATATGTAATAACTGTAGTGTTGTTAATTCAATTTTATTGTGTTGTATGTAAAATTCTTTTTTTAAATCTTATTTTAATAAATAGTTATAGAATAATTTTAACAAACTGTTTATTGTATTTTTATTTTATATCCTACTGTAATTTATATCTTATATGTATATTAGGTGCAGGGCCGGCCTGAGGCATGTGAACACGTGCGATTTGTGAAGGGGCGCCGAAATGAGAAAAAACATGAAAAAATAATTCTGTAAAAATTTTATAAAGAAACCGTCAATTTAAAACACAAATAAAAGTTTCAGAGTATAGTCCAGTAAATTAACACCAGTGTTGAGGGTTCTGGAATAAACCCTATGTTGTGCCAGTTTCCCAGGACGACCAACACTGTGTTATCGCCTTTTTAAACTGCATCGTTGTATTCGTAAAAAATGGACTGTATTAGGATTGTCTTCTCAACTTCATTCAACAAAAACTATGAACCCTTTTATTTAACCATTTATTAAACTTGTTAAATAAAATAAAACAACAACGTAACAAAGGATTACCTTAAACTAGTAATCAATGAACAAGTATTATAATTAATATGTGCTTAACAAGCACTAACACATATTAATGGAAAAAAATGAATTAAAATAAATGATCACATCATTCAGAAAATATTGTTTTGCGTGTGTTCTGCGTGAGTGATAATTAGACACTGAAGGGTCCTAGCCTGATCATGGCTAGCCCCACTTCTCTCTTTATTCGACAACCTCCGTCGCTTCAAAAAAATCTTTCTTTTCAGATTGCGCAACACCTTCCCGAAAAATCCTTTTAACTTGAGCCGCGTAGCACGTGTAAGCTTTTTTTTTTATTGTCTAGATTCGACGGTTAAATTTGCCCAATACCATTATTAACATCGAGCAAAAAATAACTTTGATGAGCCGCGCTTCCGGGTTTGATACCGCAATTATGAAATGGAGCAAAAAATTATTTTTGCCGACACCGCGTCTTTGATGCCGCTCGTTAACATATTTTGGTGCACCGTTGCCGGTTTTATGGTTTTACGAGTAACGAATATGAGTTTACATGTTTAATTATCTGAAAATTAAACATTCTCCCCCCGCGAAAAGAGGCGGAGTATAGCTACGCATTGGTATTGAAAGTTTTTTTTTTTTTTTTTTTTTTTAGTAATTTGGGTCATCACCCTGTAGTTTGGGAATGAATTTAATTGAAATAAGTTTGAAAAATGTAAAAGGTTTTAAAATATTTGGATATTTGGATCCTGGCCGCTTGTGGGCGCATAGTTTACAAAAATTGGATATTTGAATCCTGGCCGCTTGTGGGCGCATAGTTTACAAAAATTGGATATTTGAATCCTGGCCGCTTGTGGGCGCATAGTTTACAAAATATGATTTGTACAAACGATTTGTGATTAGGCATCACCGAGCCATGTTCCTTATTTGGAATTAAACAACAAAACATGCCAAAATCTTAGCAACATTTGCAAAAATTGCAACTATAGGCGTTGGCTTTCCCAGATCTGCTAGCAGGAATATCCCAGATCAATTCCTTAGCCCTCTCTCTATAACGACTACCTCAGCCTACAATAGTTTTCCCCTACAAATGAATGCCAAAATAGTACATGAATGTTTGAACGAAAATGGGCAAAAAGATCCCAAGGGTATACTATCACCCTGTATGAAAGTAGAATTGTTTAAAATATTTGGATGGATATAAAATCCTAAGGGTATTTGCTCACCCTGTATGAATGAAAAGTTTAAAATATTTGGGATGGATATAAAATCCTAAGGGTATTTGCTCACCCTGTATAAAAAGAATTGTCAGAGTAACTGGACACGAAATGTCCCTAGGGTATAATCTTTGGATGAGATCACCCTGTATAAAAGGTAAAAAATGTAAAGGTTTCTGAATGATGGATATATAAAAAATGAAGAAAGAAAAAAAATGAAAAATAGAAATTGCATCACTGCTTGTTTAAGGTCTTTGCTATAAAATGAAGTGCCTTGTGCAATTCAAGCAGAAGTGCAATAGCAGGAGTATCTCCCGTTAAAGGTTTCGTATCACCTTGTATAAATGAAAAGATAAAAACGTATGAAATATTTGAAGGTATGCCTGCTCTCAGCATAATGGCATCCTTCATTAAAAACCCTAGGAGCTCCTTTGACAACCTGTCTGAGACTCCTATATATATATATATATATATTTATTTTCCCCAATAGCCCCCGGGTTCGGCTATTAAAATTTAAGTTAGTACCCACCATGGACTCTTTTTTTTCAAAAAATTGCGTAAACGCTTAAGGGAACGTCACCTTTGCTGGTGTGCGATCCGAGTGCAGCAAAATTGTTACCCATCTCTGCAAAAGGGGGTAGGCGTCCACCCACCACCCCTTAGCTAGTGTAACAAAATTGTTGCACATAGGTAAGTCAGTGGGGTTTTGAAGGAGAGGATAGAAAAGCGTGAATTTACATATGCGGTTAGATGCGACAAATATTAATGCCTGTACACAGACAAAAATTAAACAAAAGGAAAGTAAAATAAAGCGTTTATTGGGGTTGATCAATGTCATTACCACCAATAGGGACGACTTTAGTAATCGGTCTTACGTAAGTACTGCCGTTAGATAAGATTTTAATCGAACGAATATTACCATCTCTGTCAGGGTAGGTTTCAAGAACTTTGAATGTAAATATGTTTCGTGAAAGCGACAATCAAATGAATGCGGTTTGTTTTATTTTGTTTTTAAGATTTATTTATGTAGTTTATTTGATTGATTTTTGTTTGGTTTTTAAAATGATGGGTTATTGATCCCTTGTATGTATAAAAGTAGAAAGGTTTGATTTAACGAATAGTTTTTTGTTGTGGAATGTTTTTTCCAGTACAACAATTGAAATGAATGTACGAACACCTTTTTTGGCCACATCAGAGGATTTTTGGTACAAAGTAAAGTAGAAATGTCAAAGAATGTTTATGATAAAAATAATTGTTTGAGGGTAGTTTTCCCTGAAAGTTAATACATGAAAAAGTGTGATAAATGGATAAGTAATCCTGAAAATAGAGCCTTATTAGAAGGACATTTTTAAAGTTTTTATTTGTTAAAGAGGGTAGTTTCCCTATACAGTTGACAAGAGTTTTTTGTTAACATAATTTGCGAAAATTGCAACTCCAGGCGTTGGCTTTTTCTCAGATCTGCTGGCAGAGGTATCCCAGATCAACCCCTTAGCCCTCTCTCTATAACGACTACCTCGGCCCAAAATAACTTTCCTCGCAAATGAATTTTAAAACGATACATAACTGGGCATTTTAGTATCCCGTCTACAACCCCTTGGACCTAGTTTGGCACCAAAGGGAGGTGTCTCACCATAGAGATCACCTGGCATTGTTGATTGACAGAGTCTGGGCATCCAATATCCCTGGGGGTAGTTTCCCCATACAACCCCTTAGATCTAAAAGATACCAAAGGGAGATGTCTCACCATAGAGATCATCTTATTTTTGTCATAGAGTCTGGGCATCCAATATCCCTGAGGGTAGTTTCCCCCATACAACCCCTTGGACCTAGTAAGGTGCCAAAGGGAGATGTCTAACCATATAGAACATCTTGTGCGAAAATGAAAAGTAGAATTGCTAGAAATTTAAATGTTTGTTAGAGAAAAATCAAAATATATTTGCAAGAGAAGGTATAATCTTTTAGTAGATCACCCTATAGAAAAAAGTATAAAATTGTCAACGAAAATTGAAATATGTTTGCTAGAAGAGGGTATAATCGTTTAGTAGATCACCCTATAGAAAAAAGTATAATAAAAAGTATAATCTTTTAGTAGATCACCCTATAGAATAATAATGCGAACGAATGCGAATAAAAATAGTACAGGAGCCTTGCTATAAAATGAAGGACTTCCCATTAGATTGAAAATGCGAAAATGAACAAAATACAAGAAGTCTTTAAATAAAGAACTTCTTCTTGAGTGCAAAACGAAAAAATAGAAAGGTATGTGCAATGAACGATAGATTGAAAATTGTTTGGCTATGGAGAGCCTGTTGCTAAGGGATAATTTTCCCTGTGAACGAGAATAAAAATATAAGGGTATGCAGCCCTTTGTACCTCTGATGCGGCGCTAGTTTCTAGAATAAAAGGGAGGTGTCTTATTTTTGAAGAACACCTTGTATAAAAAGTAGAAAAATAGTAAAATGTTTTTATAGTATTGAGTTGTAAGTTAAAAAATGATTTTTATTTATTAAGTGAGATATTAGATCTCGAAACAACGATCAGCTGTTGTTTTGTGTTTGTAACGAAGTGAATTTTAAGAATAAAGTTTGATTGTAAAAATAGCGAATGTTTGTGATTTGAGTTTTAAATATTGTTTAGCGATTTATTTGTAGAATCGTAGAACCATATCTACGGGTTTTTTACGAATTTGTTTAACGAAATGATTTGTTGCGAACTATTTGAAAAATGCGAGAATTATTTTTTGCCGTCGGCAAATGGAAAAAAGTAAGTTAAGAATAAATGCGATTTGATTATTAGTGCGATTTTCTTGTACGAAAATTTGTTTTAATTACGAACGATACGAGTTTTTTAAAATTGTGTTTGTATAGTGAACGAGTTGAATTGTTGATTTTTAACTTGGAAAGGTGGCGTTTTAAAAGCCTAGTTATTTTTTAATAAACTTTCGTGCTGTTTACACGAAATGTAAAAATACGAATGCATATTTTCCGAATGATTGTGAAGATATTTGGTAGCGAGAACAATTTTTCAATTTTTGACAGAGAAATGTTTGTATATATGAAAATTGAGTTCATTTTTGAATTGTAGATTTTGATTTTGTGAAAATTTGTTCTTTCTGTTAGAACATAAAATGTGTACGATAAAAGTACGTAAATACAAGTAGATGCAATGTATTATAGGTTAAAAATATGCGACAATTATATAAATACAAATTCCTACAGAAAAAAAATGTATAAAATGCGACAATGTTTTATATGTTAAGAAAAAATGAAAAAATACATGTATCTCGACTTTACAGCTAAAATATGCAGAACACACAAGTACGAAATGTTTTCTTTTTTATAAATGTTTGATAGTTTACAGTGGAGTAAGTAAATAAATATCTACGGCCGGCTAGTTAGCGCATGCGCCGAGAATTTGGTAAGTTTAAATTACAATGAAAGTTTTTTATACGTAAATGTAACGAAAAAATGTGTGCATTAATTTACCACAAGCCTACGATTGTTATCGGACCGCTTTTAAGTGGTTACAACGAGTTTAAATGAGTTTTACAAAAAATACCTTACAATTTCTTGCTGTGAAGAGTTGCTTGAAGGTTTGAAGTTGCTTGAAGTTTTTAAGCCACCATAGGCCTACTGATGAAGTTGAAGAGTTGAACTGGATCGCTCAGGATCATTGAAGAATCTCTGGAATCGCTCAGGATCATTGAAGAATCTCTGGTTTAAATCCGGATCGTTTGGACCATGTTGAGGGTTCTGGAATAAACCCTATGTTGTGCCAGTTTCCCAGGACGACCAACACTGTGTTATCGCCTTTTTAAACTGCATCGTTGTATTCGTAAAAAATGGACTGTATTAGGATTGTCTTCTCAACTTCATTCAACAAAAACTATGAACCCTTTTATTTAACCATTTATTAAACTTGTTAAATAAAATAAAACAACAACGTAACAAAGGATTACCTTAAACTAGTAATCAATGAACAAGTATTATAATTAATATGTGCTTAACAAGCACTAACACATATTAATGGAAAAAAATGAATTAAAATAAATGATCACATCATTCAGAAAATATTGTTTTGCGTGTGTTCTGCGTGAGTGATAATTAGACACTGAAGGGTCCTAGCCTGATCATGGCTAGCCCCACTTCTCTCTTTATTCGACAACCTCCGTCGCTTCAAAAAAATCTTTCTTTTCAGATTGCGCAACACCTTCCCGAAAAATCCTTTTAACTTGAGCCGCGTAGCACGTGTAAGCTTTTTTTTTTATTGTCTAGATTCGACGGTTAAATTTGCCCAATACCATTATTAACATCGAGCAAAAAATAACTTTGATGAGCCGCGCTTCCGGGTTTGATACCGCAATTATGAAATGGAGCAAAAAATTATTTTTGCCGACACCGCGTCTTTGATGCCGCTCGTCAACATATTTTGGTGCACCGTTGCCGGTTTTATGGTTTTACGAGTAACGAATATGAGTTTACATGTTTAATTATCTGAAAATTAAACAACCAGGAAAACCCCCGGGGCATCAATTCTGCCCGTCAAATTTTTTAATTTGCAGGTATTCATAGGTACATTTACCTCCGAAAATCTCAGCTACGTGGAATTTGTGGAAGGGTGGAAAAATGGCTCTAGAGTTCCCGAAAATCCGGTTTTCGACGATATCTGCCGAAATATGACACGTACAGCATTTTTGTTTAGACAAAAAATGAAGAGCAGTTCATTACCTACAAAAGTTGTCTCTATGATTTTTTTCGCTACACCAATATTTTTTGAAAAACGGCGTTTCAAAAATTCGCAATTTTGAGAATCTGAAAATACGGCGCTTCCTTATCATAATTAGCAAAATTATTGTGGTGAAAATGGAAAATTTGAATATCCTCTCAAAACTTGAATATCCTTCCGTTTTTGTCTGAAGACAAAAGATAAGGCAATAATAACCAATTTTTTTTTTCACTTTTTGCACAATAAATTTATTGTAAAAAAATCCAATTTGAGAAAGTTTGAAGGTAGACCTTTCTCTCGTGCACTACTTGAAATAATTGACATATATATTGATGAAAAGGTCAGAATGTGATCTTTTATTTAGTACAATTCCTAACCCCAAAAAATTTTGGCACGAAAAGAAAACAATCCTCAAAAAAAAAATGTCGATTTTTCATAGGGGTGAGAATTTTCTCAATTTTCCGGAAAACCAAAAAATATGAAAAAAAAAGAAAAATGCCATCGTCAAAATGATGTGCGTTAAAAACCGATATGATCCTTGATTATCTATTAATTCCCGATAGACCCTAGCATTTTCGAAAACTCCGGAAATCCAAAAAAAACGCCCTAAAAAACATGTTGTTTATGAAAATACACAAAAATAATTTATTGAATCTTTCTGAATAAATTTAACACCTTGCAAAGTCCCATTATCCAAAAGGATTCGGTTAAATTAGTCTTGATAAAAAAATATGAATAAATTTATAGGAGGGTCAAAATATTGAGCAAAAACAAACTTTGACCCGGTTTTTCAATAATTCAGAGAAATAGATAAAAGGAAAAAGTAACATGATATTATGTACACTTCTTTCATATGAACTTTAAATCATGAAAAAATATTAATTTTTACGTGATTTATTGAAAAATTTGTAATCCGCTTGGGAGTGTCATTCCTTTAGAGCGTGCTCTCTAAATGCAGGGCAGGAGCTAAAACTGGGGGTGTGTTTTGGAGCCGGTTATGTCGAAAACTATTTTTGACAAAAATGATAAGGATCATCATAACTTCTGTTCAACTGGTAGTAAACGCTCCGCTTCATTGTATTTACAGAGCACAATGATTGTGCCAAATTCAATAATTATTAAGCTCTGACAAATTCGTTTTATAGCACAAATAACATTTTTTGGGGGGTTTTCTACACCTATTTTCATTGTAAGGGGCGCCAAAACTCAATCTTGCACACACAACATTTTGCTCTTAGGCCGGTCCTGATTAGGTGTTCCTATTTAATAAATTAATCTATCTATCTATCTACAACTTGAAAGAGAGTCAACCAGAGTTTATATTAGGAGGTGGCAAAAGACAAAAGAAATCTCTATCTAGTCCGAATAAATGTTTAGTTTATAGATAGTCAACCTAAGTTGAAAAACCAAAGGTTCCAATTTCCCAATTTAAGATAGTCAACCTGTTTTTTTTCTCCTTCCAACAAACGGAAGTCGCGCTCTATTCAAATTACCGGTTTTTATTGGTTCAGACTTCGCACTCTATTCGAATTTTAAAGAGCAGATTGGAAAATATTTTGTTTTAAAAATTATTTTTGTTTCTAATAATTTTATTATTATTAGTTAATTATAAACTCCATAGGACCAAATAAAATTTCTCGTATTTTCTATATTTCTTTTTAAACGTTCTATATACCGTTAATTATAATTAAAAATTTAATAAAAACGCCAATCTCATATTTAATTTCCTTGTAGACAACTTAATTAATGTTCAGAATTAGTATTCAATTATACGGCGCGAATGTTTTTTTTTTCAGGTGAGCTAAACATTTGCATTTGACTCTTTTGTATCTATTCGAATTCGTTCCCACATAAATTTATAAGCTGGAGCTTTAAAAAACTTTTTTCCACCATGAGTTTTTAATTTACATTTTCAATCACATAATTCGCTTTTCAAAGGCTCGCAACGTTCCATTTAAAAATTTAAAATATTCAGTCAAATCTGGATATGAAAATATTTAACACTGTAAAAATAAAAGAATCAAATTTGAGGGAATTGTGATTTTACTGGATTTGTGGAAAAAATACGAGATGAAAACACTTGATTTATGGAAATGCTTTTAGTTAAACAGAAACTGGGGTTGGATCTTTTGGAACATTACATGTCAATGTACCTACTATTCTATCATAGTTTTTGTGCAAAACAACAAATGAAATTCTTCCAAATATGTCACAATTCGCGCCACAATATTCAGTAAAATTGCTAGAAAACGTCATTCAAAATTTCAAAAAGTTCGTTGTTAGTTTCTGTGTCTTATTCACTTAGACCAAGCGTTGCCATTATTTAAAAAAAATGAATCGATGATCGCCTTTTATCATTTTTAAAACGATATCAAATTGTCACAAAAATCAACATGGATTTTGCACTGAAAAGTTAACAGCAACAGCCGTGATGTCATTTTATAATCAAATTATTGAACATTAGTCCAGTAAACGAAGATATCGACCTGGGCATCAGGTTGCACAAGAATAATTTTTTTTTAATTTGCAGCTATTCATGGTTACATTGAACTGTGAAAATCTCAACTCCTTTAAATTTGTGGAAGGGTGGGAAAATCGCCCTAGAGTTCTGGAAAATCCGTTTTTGGCCGATATCTCCCAAAATATGACTCTCAGAGAATTTTTGTTCAGACAACAAATAAAGAGCAGTTTATTGCCTACAGAAATGATCCTTATCATTTTTCTCGAAAATGTAATGGTTTTCGACATAATCGGCACCAACCGCATCTCGTATTTTTAGCTCTCGACCTGTATCTAGAGAGCACGTTCTAGAGGAATGCCACTCCCAAGCGGACTAAAATTTTTGAATAAATCGGGCAAAAATTAATATTTTTTCATGATTCAAAGTTCAGGTGAAAGGAGGAACCTGTAGCTATATTACCATGGTAATTTTTCCTTTTAGTCATTTTTCTGGACTACTGAAAAACGGGGCCAAAGTTTGTTTTTGATCGAGATTTTAGCCCTTCCATCAATCTGTTTATATTCTTTTTATAAAGAATAATTTCACTAAATCCTTTTGACCAATGAGGCTTGGGAAGGTCTTGAATACATTCCAATATATTCAATAAGGATTTTTTCGTATTTTTATAAATAACGTGTTTTTTCAGGGTTGCTTTTTTTGGATTTTTGGAGTGTTTCAGAATGCTCGGGGTTTCAACCCACATCATTGGAAAGCTTAGATTGTCCCCTTGTCTACGGTATTTTTCTTTTTTTTTACATTCTTTTACAATTATGAATTTTTCAATCGCCGATTTCGCACAAAATATTCGCGTAGCGAAAAAAATGATCAGGACTAATTTTGTAGGTAATAGACTGCTCTTTATTTCTTGTCTGAACAATAATTCTCTGAGAGTCATATTTTGGGAGATATCGGCGAAAAACAGATTTTCCAAAACTCTAGGGCCATTTTCCCACCCTTCCACACATTTCACGGAGTTGAGATTTTCAGAGTTCAATGTACCCATGAATAGCTACAAATTAAAAAAAATTATTCTTGTGCAACCTGATGCCCAGGTTGATACCTTTTCCGGCCTTCATTTACTGGACTACATATTGAAGCAGCCGAGTGCCGAGTGATTTAACTAGGACATTCGACTGCCTCAATCATGAATTGTCATTGTCTGTAATAGAAACATATGGAATTATAGTAATTCTTTAACATTAATCTTAACCTTTCTTAACCCTTTGAAGTCTATCGGGACATATATGTCCCAAACAAATTTCTAAACTGCTGATGGTTCAAATTAAACCCATTTTGAACAGAATATTTCAAATTCTGTCCCATCATAAATTTCTGACTGGGACATATATTTCCCATTTTTTGGTTTTTTCACCAATACTATCCCTACTAACCACAAAGAATATAAAAACATCTTAACCAATTTGATAAAAAAGGATTAAAAAACACCGACAATAATATGTATCTCTAAACTTTAAAATAGACAATAAAGCTGAAGAAGTTAACTCTAATCTGTTAGATATACATATGGGAGTTCCACAAGGGTCAATCTTGGGGCCAATATTGTTGGTTTTATATGTCAATAGTATAGGTAATAGTCATTATGTTGCATACGCTGATGATTTTTCTGATCATTTCATTAAATAACAGTGATGACTAAATATTTTAATAATTAAAATTTGCTTTTTAACACTAATAAAACAGACCTCATTAAGTTGATGTCGGTAATTCCAGTCTTGATCTTGAGCATACACGAAAGTGTTTCTTGCGATTCATATCGATGAATTTTTTTAATTGGAATTATCATTGCAGTACCTAAACTTGTTGGAAAAGTAAATTCGTTAAAATATCTTTTTATTAATTTGCGAGAGATGCTGCAATCTCAACAACTTGCTCGAGTCGACTCTCGACTTAGATACCAAGTATGTCTCTGGGGTAACTTTACGCAGGCTTCAAATGTTTTCATTGCACAAAAGCGATGTATGGCAAACATTTCACAAAGAAAGTCCTGTAAACCATGTTTTAAAAATTATGGAATACTCCCACATCCTTTTTTGTAATTTTTGAAATTTGCGTGTAACTAAGAATGCGAGGTACTGTATAAAATTTTCTTTTGCCTAAATTTTAGGTTAGGAACAAGATATCGAGATGCGGTTTTCGCGAGCTTGTTTAGGCAACATTTAGCTACTTTTTCATGAAAAAGAAATCATACCAATGCATTTAATTTTTTTGAGAAAATTAACCATTTCTGTCAAAATGTCGAAAAAAGCCCTGTAGCGACGACATGTGAAACTAACAAAACTTCAAAAATTATAACATTTGTAGCCCAAGAATAGTTCTTTTCAACTAGCCCAAGTTCGTTAAAGTCGGCTCAACCGTTTCGAATATACAGGGTGTTTTTTACTGAAACCTTTGAATAGCGCCCACCACTTTATTTTTAGAGATACAGCAAAAATTGTTAAACAAAAAAGATTCAGATTATCCTCTACTTTGAATATCAGGTATTTTTTTGTTAGGTTAATATAGCGGAATTCACAGAAACATCACTTTCTTAGATTCAAGATTGCAGTTACGCCCCCTAGCGGCCATTTTAAAAACTTGAAAATATTTTCCAGGTGTTTCTCTTGGTCGTTTTAGTAATAACTTTTTTCCGCAAGCCTCTACGATGGATAGTTTCCCAGATGCAATAACTCGCATTCTTATTTGGTCACCCTGTACATCTTTAAAAACAAAAGTTAATATTTTTTTAATGTTATTTGAATACTTTGTTTGCTCTTAAATTGATTGTTTCCCTAAAATTTTAAGTCACAGCTATAATGAAACCCTATATGTTTCTCTCAAAATTTATTCTAGCCATTAATTTTGTGGATTTTACACATCTTTCATATCATGCGATTCTTGTTTTTAGTTGTCGAGTAGTTTGACCTAGATAAACCGTTTGACAGCCAAAACACGGAATTTGATATATAAAATTATTAGCGTGTTGTCCTAGATTTCACTTTAGAAAATGACTTAAACGAATGAATTTAGAAATATATCAAGTTTCACATCTATTTTTGTGTATTTGTTTTAAAATGTTAACGTTTCTTTTTCTTACTTTCAGGTAAAAAGAATTATTTGTCATATAAATCAAGTAAGTAATATTAAAAACAAATTTAACCTCCTACATTAGTCACTACTAGTCTTACTTATTAAAAAAAATATGGACCGATGACATAATTTCCTGTAATGCCACCCCATATATTTAACTACCATCTTGTTTGACTGTGTGTAAATATATCATGAGGGTTAGTGGACGAATAGTAAGGGAAGTTTAAACAACTATTTTTATGAAAAAGGCTCAAAAAAATCTTGACATCAGCGGTTCATTGATTGCCTCAATTTGAAAGAAGTGTATTATTTATATAAATTAAATTGATTTTATGAGTTTTTTTTTATTATACAGGGTGTTTCATAGTTAAACCGACATACGTTAACTGTAAATAGAGGGTACTTAGGTGATTCCAAATAACCTGGGTTACTGGGTCTAACGCCTTTAATAACCGAACTACGGGGTGTTTCATCCATTTCGGCCAATATTTTGATAAGCCATAACTTTAGAACCATCCTGTAGATTTCTCTCAACTTGGTACAGGTATAGCATGTTAATAGCCCAATGCTATGGTGTGAGAACTACTATTAAAATCCAGATCCGGATTAAGAAGAATTTATAAAAATTGAAAATCCCCAAAACAACACCCTATGTATCAGATTTTTTAAAATTGTGATGGATATTTGAAAAGGACGAAAAAAAATGAGTTAAAGTGAAAAGCAGTAACTTTCGAAATACCTGGTATAGTCTGGTTCACAAGTGCCATTTCCCTCGAAACCTGGTCGCCACCACCGAAAATTATGATTTTGGGCTCATTTGATTCGGAATGGCATCTAGAACATTCTATCAAAATTCCAAAAGGGGCTGAAAAAAAAATGCAAAAGTTATAAACAATTAAGTAAAATAAAAAATAAGGGTTTGGTTTTTTTGAAATATTTCAAAAACTATTTGAGGTAATCGAAATTTGAAAAAAGATCCTTAAAGAGCAGGAAATTTCCGAAAAAAAAGTCCTACCTCCCGGAACTGTACCAACAACCCTTATAATTTTAATTAAGCGGCGAAAATAACGGTAAAAACGCGTAGTTCGGCTGCCGCGTGCATCGCCCCAATCTGACACGTGAACTAAAAAAATTATTTTAACTGATTAAATATTAATATTAAGGAATAAAAAAAATTGGGTACTAAGTAGACATATCAATAAACAATAATCCGTCAACAAAAAATTTTTATCACAATTTTTTTATTAGTTATGCTTTTGTTAATTAGTTAATTTTCACCATTTTAATGTTAACATAAAATCGCTGATTATTTCAAAACAAGAAATCTAGAATTTTTTTGATTTTTTTAAGCTAATCTTAAAAGAGTTTAGAAGAGATCCCCGTTGGAAAAATTCAAAAATTTTGATTTTTCGTTTGTTTATTAACAAAAAGTACAATATTTTTAAAAGTTAAATAAAAAATAATAAAAAAACTTTTTCAATAAAAAAATATATATGGTTGTTTTTGTAATATTTTTTAGTATTTAAAAAAAAATATTGCGCAAAATTGCATTTGTTTATAACAAATTGTTTTTTTAATAAACAAATGAAAAGTTAATAAAAAAATTATTTTTTTTTATAATACGAAAGAACATAATAAATAATGATTTAAAAAAAAATGGTACCTTAATAGTAATATTTAGTAACAAAAAAAAATTGTTAATTAACAAGTGCGATTTTTGTTAATAAAAAATTTTTTTTAAGGAACGATTTTTTTTAAATCATTATTTTCATCAAGGATGAAATTCCAAAGAAAAAGTTTTCAAAAATATTATAAACAATGCATTTGTTTATAACAATTATTTAAATAATGTTAGTTAAAAATAAAAAAAAATATTGTTATATGGCTTTTATCAATAAGAAAACAACATATTAACAATGATTGGAAAAAAAATTTCCTACTGGCTTTATTTACATAAATAATTTTTTAATGCCTTTGATTGTTAATAAAAAAACGAAAAATCAAAATTTTTGAATTTTTCCAACGGGGATCTCTTCTAAACTCTTTTAAGATTAGCGCTAAAAAATCAAAAAAATTCTAGATTACTTGTTTTGAAATAATCAGGTTTTTTATGTTAACATTAAAATGGTGAAAATTAACTAATTAACAAAAGCATAACTAATAAAAAAATTGTGATAAAAATTTTTTGTTGACGGATTATTGTTTATTGATGTCTACTTAGTACCCAAATTTTTTTATTCCTTAATATTAATATTTAATCAGTTAAAATAATTTTTTTAGTTCACGTGTCAGATTGGGGCGATGCACGCGGCAGCCGAACTACGCGTTTTTACCGTTATTTTCGCCGCTTAATTAAAATTATAAGGGTTGTTGGTACAGTTCCGGGAGGTAGGACTTTTTTTAGCAAATTTCCTGCTCTTTAAGGATCTTTTTTCAAATTTCGATTATCTCAAATAGTTTTTGAAATTCATTTCAAAAAAACCAAACCCTTATTTTTTATTTTACTTAATTGTTTATAACTTTTGCATTTTTTTTCAGCCCCTTTTGGAATTTTGTTAGAATGTTCTAGATGCCATTCCGAATCGAATGAGCCCAAAATCATAATTTTCGGTGGTGGCGACCAGGTTTCGAGGGAAATGGCACTTGTGAACCAGACTAGTAGATTTCTTTCATATTTGGTACAGATATCATTTTTTAGTAACCCAATCGTATAATGTAAGGACTACTCTACAGTTAAAATCCAGATACGGGTTAAGAAAAATTTGTAAAATTATAAAATCCAAAGCAACAAGCTATACATCAGTTTTTTTTTAATTGAATCAGACATTCGAAAAGAATTGAAAAAACTGAGATATACTGACATATTTTAAATAGCCCAATCGTACAATATAAGAACTAAAGTTAAAATCCAGATCCGGAGTAAGAAAAATTTGTAAAAGTTGATAAACCCTAAAATAGCACCCTGTATATCAGATTCTTTAAAATGTAATCGGATATCTATTTGAAAAAAGAAAAAAAAGAAAAAAATGTGTTATTGCCGAAGCCTACTTGATAGTTTAATGAGTTTTGTATCTTTATTTTTTTGTAGAACGCTCAAGTGCACTCATAAAAATATTTCAACACATTATAACATATCTTTTTTCTTTTCTTTTTCCTTTTTTAAATAGGTATCCGATTACATTTATAAAATCTGATATACAGGATCCTATTTAGAGATTACCAACTTTTACAAATTTTTCTTAATCCGGATTTTAACTTTAGCTCTTGTATTGTACGATTGTGCTATTTAAACAATCTACCTGTACTAATTATTAAAGAAATCTACAGGGTGTTTCCAAAGTTATGGCTTATGAAAATGACAATAAGCATTGCATTAATTGAATTTTAACTTTAAAAGTTTAGTAATGTAGAACGAGATGTGCATTTATAAAAATATGTCAGTTTTTTCCATTCATACAGCTTTGGGAATTTTCAAATTTTACAAATTTTTCTTAATCCGTATCTGGATTTTAACTGTAGTGTAGTCCTTACATTATACGATTGGGCTACTACAAAATGATGCCTGTACCAAATATGAAAGAAATTTACCGGGTATTTCGAAAGTTACTGCTTGTGAAAATGAAAAAAATGCTTTTGATGTAATTTGACGTTTAAACTCCAGTAGTAGAATGGGATGTGCACTTAAAAAAAAATTTCACTTTAACTCATTTTTTTCCGTTCTTTTCAAATATCCATCCCAATTTTAGAAAATCTGATATACAGGGTGTTGTTTTGGGGATTTTCAAATTTTACAAATTCTTCTTAATCCGTATCTGAATTTTAATTGTAGGTCTTACACTATGGGATTGGGCTATTAACACACTATACCTGTACCAAGTGTGTGATAGAAATCTACAGGGTGGTTCTAAAGTTACGGCTTATCAAAATATTGGCCGAACTGGATGAAACACCCCGTATCTCGGTTATTAAAGGCATTAGACCCAGTAACCCAAGGTTATTTGGAATCATCTAAGTACCCTCTATTTACAGTTATCGTATGTCGGTTTAACTATGAACCACCCTGTATATAAAACACTTAATTATTTTATTTAGGAAGTCCAAGAATTTAGAGTCAATATCTTCAGAAAGACCATTTCAATTAGTAGCTAGACATAAGTTATGAAAATTTTCAAAATTACGCTGATGAGAGAAGATTCTACCCAACTGACAGACTTTTTTTGGAGCTATGCGTGGTATCACAAATTAGGCAAAAAATGCTTCATGGTCCGAAAGACCTGAGCTAATTACTTGGTGTTCAACATCAGCGGGTTTAAAATCGGAGACTACATAATCTATAATTGTAGATGATGTTTTGGTGATTCTAGTTGGCGAATCTACGTGCATAGTGAGACTGAATGATTCAAACATATTTTTCAAAGACTTTTGAGTAGCACATACATTATCAAAGTCAATATTTAAATCGCCGCATAAAATTTTCCTACTTTTTATAGGTGCTTCAAGTAAATAAAGAAGATTCTCGAGAAAAAGGTGGGCATTTGATTTGGGAGTTCTATAAATACAAATAATAAACAAATCAATGTTTTTGTTGTACACTATGGAGAATTAAAATACATTTTCAGCTTGTAGAAAATCGAATTTAGATACAGCAGAGAAGTCATCATTTAAGGATAAAATTAGAGTTCCACCATGGTTTGTACTATTTCTGTCATACATGCTAATTAAAGTATATTTTTCAATAAAAATTGGTTCATCAACTTGTAACCAGTGCTCTGTAATAGCCACTATTTGGGGAAACCCTAACTCTTCCAAAAACAAATACAACTCCTCAGTTTTGTTCCGCATTGATGGAATATTCCTAATTTACTCTCTGCACGACAGTTCCCACAGTAAACCAATCAATAACTGTATAAGGTTTATAACAGTTTTTCGTTGAAATAAACGAGTTACAGGGCCGCGAACACTTATCTGAATCACCCGGTATACTTGTAAAAATTAAAAAACGCCCCCGGAATGTCAAAACCATACATTGTAAAGTACGTTGGATTTATAGCAGGTACGTTTAAATGCATACATAAAAAATCAGAAACATTTACGCGAAATTATCAACTCATTGCGCGGTCGTCAAACACACATATCAACTCCTCTGCGTTGCTGTTGTAGCCGCGACTTTATGAAAGCGCGCGGGAAGCTTTCAAATTTTCAGTAGAAGCTTTGCGGTTCGTCGAGACGCGAGGTCCTTTTGCGTTACAGGAGTGCCAGGGTTCGAAGACCCCGCTGAAAGTCGTGAATCGCCAAACAAAGTTTTAGAGAAGATCGCGATGTTGATATACCCGCGCGTCGGTCGAGTACACTCTAGATTTGTGTTGATTTAAGAGGTTTGTGACGGTGACACGATTTGCAGGAAAGAACGTAAATTTTGTTTTTGCGGTTTTGGTAAGGACTCGAATAGCGGAGATTTAAAATTAATGGAGCGCGTTTTTCGGGATTTATTTTCTAAGTTTTGGGAGCGCGATAAATAACGGATATCAGCAAAATTTAAGAGTCGATGCCCTATTCAAACTTTGCAGGATGAGAAAGCATTTTTGTTTAACGGTTTCGAAGAATTGTTATTTTTTAATTTAACTGTTTAAATATGTATTTAAAAATTAAAGAAAACCAACAACGAATAAATTAAAAATACTTTTAAAATTAAAAAAAAAATATATATATTTACTATACATACTTTCTGACCAAAATCACAAGAATGGTTATATTTTTTTAATGGATTTTTTTATTTCTACGATTTATGTTTATTAAGACTTCTTCGGAAAGATCTACATGTTTCTCCAATATTATAATTAATTCACAATAAAAATTTTTAACGCAATTTTTTTGGATCATGTATCTACACCTAAAATGTTTTTTATCTTCTATAATTCTACTATAATTCTAATTTTCTTGGATAATTTTGAAATATAAGGAATTTCTATTACGTTGAAATAAGGCTGTGGTCGCTAAAGTGGCGCTGGAAAATAATGACAAAGACTATACAGAACGGCTCATGTTAAAGTTTAATCTAAAGAAATTTTTTCCGTATATTTTTATTGATCCGATAAACAAAATTATTTTCTGATAAAAAAAATGGCAGATTTTTGCTTTTCCCCAACAATGTGGAAGAAAATAAACTGCTAACATGCCATTTCAAGACCATGTTGAAAGAAAATGAACTTTTCTTAAATATTTTAATATAGCTACTGAAGAAGCCCAACGATACCGAAACCGGTCTATAAATGAAAGCTTCATTGGTAACAGAATCAAAGAATTGGTTTCTCCCAATCTGGACTGATGTATTTTGATGTCTGTCGGAGCGGATAGTCCAAGGAGTAGGTGTTTGACGTTTACAGACTGTGCAACTTTTCAACTTTTCCGCCCTACGTATTTAAAATAAAAAAAACATTTTTGAGGTTCACGTTTTATCTGATACCTATATCTACGCCTACAAGTAAGGAAAAAACACTTTTGAAGTCTAACAATACACCAATTTAGTCAATGATACTCTTCCCGAATAAATAAGGGTGCAGAAAATTGCGAAATATCATTTTTTTACGATCTAGGTCGTAAAATAAACGGGCCTTTTCTCCGAAATTTTCGGTCAGATAATTTTAAATGTTAAAAATATATTACTTTCGGGAAACGCTTGCTCGGTGACCTGTATCAACTTTTGTGCCTAAAAATGGATATTAATTTTCGAGAGTGTAGAAAATTAGAAACATCTAACGAATTTCGTGAAAACGGGGAAACGAAAATTTTATTTGCAATCCTACTGACTGGGCCAGTTAAATATGACTAAATCCAAAATTTACAACAATTTTCTTTATTTTTTGAAATCTTACCAAATAATAAAAGCAATCCAAAAACTTTTATGGATAGAAAGGTATTGTAAAGCTAGGACTGCCGAACTGCTTACATAAGTTGTACCTTACTTACAAACTTCAACATCTCCGACGCTATTTAGAGTTTTTTTAACTTTGTACACTTCCAAGTTTACTCGAAGTGCTCATACTGTCGCACACGGTTTCTTTTAAATTTTTTTTGTTATAATACAGGTTTTATTGACGTGCTAAGTGTGGACAGAGCATTCAATCTTGTTTGTTTTGGTATTTCTTTTCACATTACGATCTCTCGCTGTGTTTTCTTAAGTGAAATACATTGTGTAACTTTTCTCTGCGTTGCAAACGATGCTACCGACAGCGTGTTGTCGAGAAACAAAATAAACATTGTCGATTGTTAGAAGTATTTTCACAAATGTTGACATCGAAATCACCAATTCAGTCAGCGGAAGATTACATCGTTTACATAGGAGTCGTGAACAAGTTTCTATACTGCAATATTGTGTACGGGTTGTATACAAAGTAACGCTTAAATGAAATATTTCTCTAGTGATATATTTAATAAAACTATTCCATTATTATTTCAACTTGCGCATCTTTTATCTGCAATTATTGCCCTTCCAACTCTTACTAATACATTTCGATTTATTATAAATATCTTTGACTGCTAAATTAACACTGTTAAACCGAAATTTACATTATTAATTTAAACAAATAAATTTTAATACACCCCTGTAGGTTATTTATACTAACCTGAATGTTAACTTCTTGACAAGGTTCTATCGGGCTTTTTAGAAACTATCTGTGGAAGTATAAATACCAAATAAGTAAATAACCCGGTAAAAAAGGCAATAAAAAGTCAGAATTTAGAATGTAATAATTTTTCTAACTAAAAATTGTTTTTTCTACAAACCACTATGCAAAACACGCTTTTCTACACAAATTTTTATACGCAAAGCAGGCCTTTTCTGAATTTCTGTGATATCCGTTGGAAAAGTAATAATTTAAAATGGTAAAAGTACGCGCTATGGCACTTTTCCCCACAGAAATGTCAAAATTTTATAGTTACAAACAGCAAACAGCCATAATGATTTGATTTTGTTAGGTACATCAACACAGCTATGAACTGTCAACATTTTTTTGACAATTTAACATTATCAGTGTAGTGAATAATTTCTAGGTATTCAAATTTTAACTAACAATTCTGTAAGTAAACTATTTATTAGAAAAATCTATTATACATGGTGCTTCTAATTCATATGATATTATTATTAATGAAGAACAAGCATCAACATCTTCATTGACAAACACCAATATTACATTTAATAAAAACTAACTATCAAAAAAACATACATGTTTAGGGCTCTGGATTAAGCCCTATGTTCGAATTTCGTGGACTGTATTTTTTAGGTGAAGAAATATGCTGTAGGTTTACTTCCTCAACTTCATCCAATAAAACCAATGGACACTTTTATTTAACCATTTATTAAAGCTCGTCAAATAAATAAATGAACAGCAAAAAAAACAACAACGTAACAAAGATTACATTAAATTAGTAATCGTGAACAAGAACAAAGTATCAAAGTTGATTTAACGAAATGACCACATCATTCAGAAAATATTAGTTTGCGAGTGTACTGTATGAGTGATAGGTAGACACTGAGAGGTCCTAGCCTGATAGCAGCTAGAAACGCACTTATTTTAAATTTGACGACGTTTACCGGTTTCAGATATATCCCTTCGTTCGCCGGCAATTTGTTCTAGAAAGATTCGAAAGATTCTTTTAACTTGTACCGCGTAAACAAGTGTAATATTTTTTTTTATTGTCTAGACTCGACGGTTAAATTTACGACCCATTAATTAACATCGAGCAAAAAATAACTTTGTTGAGCCGCGCTTCCGGGTTTGATACCGCAATTATGAAATGGAGAAAAAATTGTTTTTGCCGACCCCGCGCCTTTGTGATACCGCTCGTCAACATATTTGGTGCGGCGTTGCCGGTTTTACGGTTTTACGAATAAACGAATATGAGTTTAGATGTTTAATTATCTGAAAATTAAACATTCTCCCCCCGCGAGGCGGAGTATAGCGACGCATTGGTATTGAAAGTTTTTTTTTTTTTTTTAAAAAATTTTAGTAATTTGGGTCATCACCCTGTAGTTTGGGAATGAATTTAATTGAAATAAGTTTGAAAAATGTAAAAGGTTTTTAAAATATTTGGATATTTGGATCCTGGCCGCTTGTGGGCGCATAAGTTTAAAATTGGATATTTGAATCCTGGCCGCTTGTGGGCGCATAAGTTTAAAAATTGGATATTTGAATCCTGGCCGCTTGTGGGCGCATAAGTTTAAAAATTGGATATTTGAATCCTGGCCGCTTGTGGGCGCATAGTTTAAAAATTGGATATTTGAATCCTGGCCGCTTGTGGGCGCATAAGTTTAAAATATGATTTGTGCAAACGATTTGTGATTAGGCATCACCGAGCCATGTTCCTTATTTGGAATTAAAAAACAAAACATGCCAAAATCTTAGCAACATTTGCAAAAATTGCAACTATAGGCGTTGGCTTTCCCAGATCTGCTAGCAGGAATATCCCAGATCAATTCCTTAGCCCTCTCTCTATAACGACTACCTCAGCCTACAATAGTGTTTCCCTACAAATGAATGCCAAAATAGTACATGAATGTTTGAACGAAAATGGGCAAAAAGATCCCAAGGGTATACGATCACCCTGTATGAAAGTAGAATTGTTTAAAATATTTGGATGGATATAAAATCCTAAGGGTATTTGCTCACCCTGTATGAATGAAAAAGGTTTAAAAATATTTGGGATGGATATAAAATCCTAAGGGTATTTGCTCACCCTGTATAAAAAGAGAATTGTTTAAAATATTTGGATGGATATAAAATCCTAAGGGTATTTGCTCACCCTGTATGAATGAAAAAGTTTAAAATATTTGGGATGGATATAAAATCCTAAGGGTATTTGCTCACCCTGTATAAAAAGAGAATTGTTTAAAATATTTGGATGGATATAAAATCCTAAGGGTATTTGCTCACCCTGTATGAATGAAAAAGTTTAAAATATTTGGGATGGATATAAAATCCTAAGGGTATTTGCTCACCCTGTATAAAAAGAGAATTGTTTAAAATATTTGGACACGAAATGTCCCTAGGGTATAATCTTTGGATGAGATCACCCTGTATGAAAAGTGAAAAAAAATGTAAAGGTTTCTGAATGATGGATATAAAAAATGAAGAAAAGAAGAAAAAAAAATGAAAAATAGAAATTGTATTACTGCTTGTTTAAGGTCTTTGCTATAAAATGAAGTGCCTTGTGCAATTCAAGCAGAAGTGCAATAGCAGGAGTATCTCCCGTCAAAGGTTTCGTATCACCTTGTATAAATGAAAAGATAAAAACGCATGAAATATTTGAAGGTATGCCTGCTCTCAGCATAATGGCATCCTTCATTAAAAACCCTAGGAGCTCCTTTGACAACCTGTCTGAGACTCCTATATATATATATTTATTTTCCCCAATAGCCCCCGGGGTTCGGCTATTAAAATTTAAATTAGTACCCACCATGGACTCTTTTTTTTTTTCAAAAATTGCGTAAACGCTTAAGGGAACGTCACCGTTGCTGGTGTGCGATCCGAGTGCAGCAAAATTGTTACCCATCTCTGCAAAAGGGGGTAGGCGTCCACCCACCACCCCTTAGCTAGTGTAACAAAGTTGTTGCACACAGGTAAGTCAGTGGGGTTTTGAAGGAGAGGATAGAAAAGCGTGAATTTACATATGCGGTTAGATGCGACAAATATTAATGCCTGTACACAGACAAAAATATAACAAAAGAAAAGTAAAATAAAGCGTTTATTGGGGTTGATCAATGTCATTACCACCAATAGGGACGACTTTAGTTATCGGTCTTACGTAAGTACTGCCGTTAGATAAAATTTTAATCGAACGAATATTACCATCTCTGTCAGGGTAGGTTTCAAGAACTTTGAATGTAAATATGTTTCGTGAAAGCGACAATTAAAATGAATGCGTTTTGTTTTAATTTGTTTTTAAGATTTATTTATGTAGTTTATTTGATTGATTTTTGTTTGGTTTGTTAAAATGATGGGTTATTGATCCCTTGTATGTATAAAAGTAGAAAGGTTTGATTTAACGAATAGTTTTTTGTTGTGGAATGTTTTTTCCAGTACAACAATTGAAATGAATGTACGAACACCTTTTTTGGCCACATCAGAGGATTTTTGGTACAAAGTAAAGTAGAAATGTCAAAGAATGTTTATGATAAAAATAATTGTTTGAGGGTAGTTTTCCCTGAAAGTTGAATACATGAAAAAGTGTGATAAATGGATAAGTAATCCTGAAAATAGAGCCTTATTAGAAGGACATTTTTTTTTTAAGTTTTTATTTGTTAAAGAGGGTAGTTTCCCTATACAGTTGACAAGAGTTTTTTGTTAACATAATTTGCGAAAATTGCAACTCCAGGCGTTGGCTTTTTCTCAGATCTGCTGGCAGAGGTATCCCAGATCAACCCCTTAGCCCTCTCTCTATAACGACTACCTCGGCCCAAAATAACTTTCCTCGCAAATGAATTTTAAAACGATACATAACTGGGCATTTTAGTATCCCGTCTACAACCCCTTGGACCTAGTTTGGCACCAAAGGGAGGTGTCTCACCATAGAGATCACCTGGCATTGTTGATTGACAGAGTCTGGGCATCCAATATCCCTGGGGGTAGTTTCCCATACAACCCCTTAGATCTGAAAGATACCAAAGGGAGATGTCTCACCATAGAGATCATCTTATGTTTGTCATAGAGACTGGGCATCTAATATCCCTGAGGGTAGTTTCCCCCATACAACCCCTTGGACCTAGTAAGGTGCCAAAGGGAGATGTCTAACCATATAGAACATCTTGTGCGAAAATGAAAAGTAGAATTGCTAGAAATTTAAATGTTTGTTAGAGAAAAATCAAAATATATTTGCAAGAGAAAATATAATCTTTTAGTAGATCACCCTATAGAAAAAAGTATAAAATTGTCAACGAAAATTGAAATATGTTTGCTAGAAGAGGGTATAATCGTTTAGTAGATCACCCTATAGAAAAAAGTATAAATTGTTAGCGAGGATTTAAAATATGTTTGTCAAAGAGGGTATAATCTTTTAGTAGATCACCCTATAGAATAATAATGCGAACGAATGCGAATAAAAATAGTACAGGAGCCTTGCTATAAAATGAAGGACTTCCCTTTAGATTGAAAATGCGAAAATGAACGAAATACAAGAAGTCTTTAAATAAAGAACTTCTTCTTGAGTGCAAAACGAAAAAATAGAAAAGCATGTGCAATGAATGATAGATTGAAAATTGTTTGGCTATGGATCGCCTGTTGCTAAGGGATAATTTTCCCTATGAACGAGAATAAAAATATAAGGGTATGCAGCCCTTTGTACCTCTGATGCGGCGCTAGTTTCTAGAATAAAAGGGAGGTGTCTTATTTTTGAAGAACACCTTGTATAAAAAATGGAAAAATAGTAAAATGGTTTTATAGTATTGAGTTGTAAGTTAAAAAATGGTTTTTATTTGTTGAATTATTTTTATATCGAAGAACATATGCAATGGTTCTTTGAAGTTTAGAAAACTTTGAAAATTTTAAGAATATCGAATACCAAAATTCGGTGGATTCGACTACGAGGTGAGTTGAAAAATTAGCGACAATAGTAGATTGTCTGGTTTTTAAGGGCAAAACGACTGGCTTAAAATTGTTACAGACATTTATATCGAACGAAGGGTCTGTTAGAAATTTGGGTCCTGAATACCAAAAGTTTAAAAGTTCAGAGGTAAAAATTCCTCTAGATAGCATGTCTGCGGGATTTGATTTTGAATCAATATATCGCCAGGTGGCGTTGGGTATAAGTGTTTGAATTTGGGATACACGATTACTGACATACGTGTCCCATTTTGATGGATATGCTTGAATCCAGGATAATGCGATCTGTGAGTCGGACCATAGATTAATTGATTCTAGTGAAAATTGTTTTTCAAAAATATGTAAGATTTTGGCAGTTAGTTCGGCCAAAAGCTTCATGGCACAAAGTTCGAGTTTTGGAATAGTTATTGTGGGTTTAATAGGTGCTACTCGCGATTTTGCAGATATTAGGTTACATTGAATATGATTTTCGTAAAAAGAAACAAAATAAATATTACAGCCATAAGCTAATTTGCTGGCGTCACTGAAGCCATGAAGTTGGATTTTTATAATACTGTGATCGGAAAATGAAATTTATTTGATCTAGAAAATGTTGCCATTTGGCTAAAAAATCAGTGTCTGTTATAGACTGGTCCCAAGAACATTTGGATAACCATAGAGTTTGCATTAAAAGTTTCCCTGAAACAATTATAGGGTTAATTAAGCCTAGGGGATCATAACACCTCGCAATAGTGGATAAAACGATACGTTTAGTGATTTTATTGAAAGTTAAATTGTTTGGAGTCGAAATGTAAAAAAGATCGGTTGTTGAATTCCAGTGTAAACCTAGAAGTTTTTCCGAATGTTCATTGTCTAAATTGAGATTTAAAATATTTGAAGCAGTATTTTGCTCCGAAGCGGTTTCATGAATTATATTAGTTTTTATTTTATGTAAGTTGAAATTATGTTTATTTAAAATAGAGTGTAATTCAGTTTCCAATTTGGATAAACCTGAAATAGTTTGTAGAAATGTTTGGTTAGGATTTATTTGAATTTGACGATACATTTTTTGAATATCGCCAGTGAGTACGTATTTAAACGAACGAAAACGACATAGAATATCAAATAAAGGTGGTTGCACCTGAGGTCCGCGAAGGGATATGTCATTTAGAGACAAATTTGTAGAAGATTTAGCAGAAAAATCAAAGACTACTCGTGTTTGAGTTGTACTATCGTCTTTGAATACACAAAGGTGTGGGACAAAATATTTATTCGAATTTGAATTATTTGTTAAAGAAAAAGGAACTTTTTTAACCTGTCCTAATTGTATGTACTCCAAAAGTTGTTCACGATACAGTGTCAAAAGTTGTGGATTTTTATGTAACCGGGTTTCTTGAATGAGAAATCGGTTTTTAGCCGTATAATACGACTTGCCAAGCGAAGTGAAGGCAAGTTTGTCGATTAAAGGTAAATCTACCTGATATGTACCATTTTCTAAAATAATGGTAGTATCCAAAAATATTTGTTCTGCAATTTCGTCGTCGGACGATAAAATTGGGTTAGGAGCGTTGATCTCCTCTTGTTTCCAAAATTTCTCGATAAGACAATGAGTGTCTTCCTCGATTGAGTTTTGTTGCCGATTAATGGCTAATAATGAATGTACTCGGGTTTCTGCACGTTGTACAGTTTGTAAGCAATATTGAGGGATTGAGCCTGATAGCAGCCAACCTAAATGAGTATTTATTAATGTAGGGCGACCCCTACCTAAGTCTTTGAAACCTCCCTTAAGGAGTTTATAGTATACATCCGCTCCTGCCAGAAGATCGATACAGGAGGGAATATTGAAAGATTCGTCAGCTAAGTTTTTTACGAATTTGTTTAACGAAATGATTTGTTGCGAACTATTTGAACAATGCGAGAATTATTTTTTGCCGTCGGCAAATGGAAAAAAGTAAGTTAAGAATAAATGCGATTTGATTATTAGTGCGATTTTCTTGTACGAAAATTTGTTTTAATTACGAACGATACGAGTTTTTTAAAATTGTGTTTGTATAGTGAACGAGTTGAATTGTTGATTTTTAACTTGGAAAGGTGGCGTTTTAAAAGCCTAGTTATTTTTTAATAAACTTTCGTGCTGTTTACACGAAATGTAAAAATACGAATGCATATTTTCTGAATGATTGTGAAGAGATTTGGTAGCGAGAACAATTTTTCAATTTTTGACAGAGAAATGTTTGTATATATGAAAATTGAGTTCATTTTTGAATTGTAGATTTTGATTGTGTGAAAATTTGTTCTTTCTGTTAGAACATAAAATGTGTACGATAAAAGTACGTAAATACAAGTAGATGCAATGTATTAAAGGTTAAAAATATGCGACAATTATATAAATACAAATTCCTACAGAAAAAAATGTATAAAATGCGACAAATGTTTTATATGTTAAGAAAGAATGAAAAAATACATGTATCTCGACTTTACAGCTAAAATATGCAGAACACACAAGTACTAAATGTTTTCTTTTTTATAAATGTTTGATAGTTTACAGTAAGTAAGTAAATAAATATCTACGGCCGGCTAATTAGCGCATGCGCCGAGAATTTGGTAAGTTTAAAATACAATGAAAGTTTTTTATACGCAAATATAACGAAAAAATGTGTGCATCAATTTACCACAAGCCTACGATTGTTATCGGACCGCTTTTAAGTGGTTACAACGAGTTTAAATGAGTTTTACAAAAAATACCTTACAATTTCTTGCTGTGAAGAGTTGCTTGAAGGTTTGAAGTTGCTTGAAGTTTTTTAAGCCACCATAGGCCTACTGATGAAGTTGAAGATTTGAACTGGATCGCTCAGGATCATTGAAGAGTCTCTGGAGTCGCTCAGGATCATTGAAGAATCTCTGGAGTCGCTCAGGATCATTGAAGAATCTCTGGAGTCGCTCAGGATCATTGAAGAATCTCTGGAGTCGCCCAGGATCATTGAAGAATCTCTGGTTTAAATCCGGATCGTTTGGACCATATTTAGGGCTCTGGATTAAGCCCTATGTTCGAATTTCGTGGACTGTATTTTTTAGGTGAAGAAATATGCTGTAGGTTTACTTCCTCAACTTCATCCAATAAAACCAATGGACACTTTTATTTAACCATTTATTAAAGCTCGTCAAATAAATAAATGAACAGCAAAAAAAACAACAACGTAACAAAGATTACATTAAATTAGTAATCGTGAACAAGAACAAAGTATCAAAGTTGATTTAACGAAATGACCACATCATTCAGAAAATATTAGTTTGCGAGTGTACTGTATGAGTGATAGGTAGACACTGAGAGGTCCTAGCCTGATAGCAGCTAGAAACGCACTTATTTTAAATTTGACGACGTTTACCGGTTTCAGATATATCCCTTCCTTCGCCGGCAATTTGTTCTAGAAAGATTCGAAAGATTCTTTTAACTTGTACCGCGTAAACAAGTGTAATATTTTTTTTTTATTGTCTAGACTCGACGGTTAAATTTACGACCCATTAATTAACATCGAGCAAAAAATAACTTTGTTGAGCCGCGCTTCCGGGTTTGATACCGCAATTATGAAATGGAGAAAAAATTGTTTTTGCCGACCCCGCGCCTTTGTGATACCGCTCGTCAACATATTTGGTGCGGCGTTGCCGGTTTTACGGTTTTACGAATAAACGAATATGAGTTTAGATGTTTAATTATCTGAAAATTAAACAATACACAAGGCATAACAATTAAAAATTGTTCAAATTTCACTATTGACTATAAGTTTAACTGATTTTTCTATATTCAAAAATTCATTTTTTAAATTCTTTCTGTTCAAAGTTTAAATAAAATACCTATACAGGGTGAGTCACGGTAGACGCGACGGAATATTGTGGCCAAACGGTTAATATTTTGAAAATTTTGTTTATTCATGGATATGTGGGTTGATAAAGGCTATATTTTTTCTTATGGAACACCCTATATTTTATTGCATTTATAGATTATACGTTAAAAATAAGATAAACTTTCTTAAGTATTCCATATACCTAAGCTTTTTACTTTTTGAGATATTTTGATATTTCTGAAAATGGAAGCACTTACAAGAAAACCAATATCTTCGAAACCTATGCAATCAGCCAAATTCAATTTTAACTGAACAAAATTAGACTAATAACTGAAAGCAATAAGGTATTTAAAGCCATTTAAAATTATACAGGGCGTCCAAAATGGGGCCATTCTCTAATGACATATTCAAACGACAATCATTCTTATTTTTGATGGTGTTGTGTGGTTTTTCTGGGTTTTCCCACAACTGTAAAGCAAATACGCCATCAAGCATCAGTAAGTCGCCCCAGAGCGCCACGGCAAATAATAGTAATAGCCGTCCCTCCCCCGCACAAGCTGCAGAGCTTCTGGGGTTCACTCGTAAGGGAGTGAATTGCAGGGCGTATATTATTATTATTATTATTATTATTATTATTATTATTATTATTATTATTATTATTATTATTATTATTATTATTATTATTATTATTATTATTATTATTATTATTATTATTATTATTATTATTATTATTATTATTATTATTATTATTATTATTATTTTAAATTGGACACCCTGTATTTTATAATCCTATTATGTAGCAAATTTCATGACCTTTTAAAAATTATAAAGGTCTACTATACCTAAATCTATTAATTTTGGAATTATTTTTATTTTTGTTAAATTTTACTTTATTTTTCCACCGTAATGCCTAAATATAACACCCCTGTATTTGATCAGCTTAGACTATGATCCGAAAAAATTACAGATGAATCCACTTTTCATAATAATGGACTAGTTAACCGTCATAACTTTCATTATTATGATACTCAAAACCAGCATTTGTTCCACACAATAGATCATCAGAACAAGTGGAACATTAATGTATACGGTGAAATTATAGGCGACCAAGTTATTTGTCCATATTTCTTTGATGTCCATTTAAATGGGAGGAAACTTTTGCAATTTTTAAGAAAAAGTTTTTGGGAACTGTTGGAAAATGTATTAGATATTAGACAAAAAATAATGTTTCAATAGTCTAAGCTGATTAAATACAGGGTGTTATATTTAGGCATTACGGTGGAAAAATAATGTAAAATTTAACAAAAATAAAAATAACTCCAAAATTAATAGATTTAGGTATAGTAGACCTTTATAATTTTTAAAAGGTCATGAAATTTGCTACATGATAGGATTATAAAATACAGGGTGTCCAATTTAAAATAAGAATGATATTGTCGTTTGAATATGTCATTAGAGAATGGCCCCATTTTGGACGCCCTGTATAATTTTAAATGACTTTAAATACATTATTGCTTTCAGTTATTAGTCTAATTTTGTTCAGTTAAAATTGAATTTGGCTGATTCCATTGGTTTTCTTGTAAGTGCTTCCATTTTCAGAAATATCAAAATATCTCAAAAAGTAAAAAGCTTAGGTATATGGAATACATAAGAAAGTTTATCTTATTTTTAACGTATAACCTATAAATGCAATAAAATTTAGGATGTTTCATAAGAAAAAATATAACTTTTATAAGCCTCACTTTTTTGGGACAACCTGTATATTTCAAAATAATTTTAAAATGTAGCCTTTATCAACACACATATCCATGAATAAACAAAATTTTCAAAATAATAACCGTTTAGCCACAATGCTCCGTCGCGTCTACCGTGACTCACCCTGTATAAGTTAATATTTTTCTTTCATTAATAAACGTGGTTGTAGAAAAAATATTGTGTACAACTCGTAAGCAAATCACTTTTCCCACTCGCTGGATTTGCTTCTTCTACTTCTGCGCTCGTGGGAAAAGTGGCGCTTTGCGCACTTGGTGTACAAACTACTATTAACGTGCTATTTTCCAGCAGAGCCGAAAGGAAAACATGCAGAGCGGGTTTTCCTTTCAGTGGTTACCCACCAGCACTATAACCGTAGTGAGTGCTCACTGATCTCACCACTTGAGTTGTTCTGATGAATAATTTGAAAAAACCATAAATAATGATTGAAAAATTAGTCGCTTCCTATGGAATAGATATCATTCACTAAGAAAACTAAATCAAACAAAAAATCCATAACTAAGTTTCACGAAAGCGTTTGCTACAACAATGATAATTAATCTCAATCCATCTTCGCATTTCAGCGTAATTTGCTCTACGTTATTTGAAGGTAATATGAGTCGAGCGACAGTTTGTTTAAGTCGCCTCTCTCTCTTTCTCTCTCTCTCTCTTTCTCTCTTTCTCTCATTCTCAACACTACTGCAGATTATTCCAATTGATATTGTACTTAATTGCCAGTAACAGCAAATAGTTACATTGTCAATATAATTAGTACAGAAGCCACATTTGACGGACGTTAAAAACAAAACTCAATTATGGCTACGAGTTACAATGGGATAGCCGACCGAGTGAATTAAAAATACAGTATAGAATTTAATATATTTTTGAGCTATTTTTCACCAAAAAAATATCAAGTTATATCAATTTAAAAGGATGTAACACTTTAAAAAGACCAAGTTTACTAATTGAACCACTTTTCCAACCGGAACATTATGAAGATTGAGACCACAATACCTTTAAGGAAACGGAGAGGACATCGCTGCAAATATACGGTATTTAGTATCTTCAAAAATTAAAGTTATATCGTTCAAATTTAAAATAAATAATAGAGGTCCTAATATGTGCTACTCCAACATTAATATATTTTGGGGAATTTTTTTAGGTCTGCAAACAGGTCCTAGTCGCAGGGGGTCAGATTCGTGCAATTTTGCGATCGACTTTTGAGACGCACATTGTCTTGGTAAAAGGCTACAACCTTACTAGCTTCCGATCAAAGGCTTAAATGGAAACAACAAAAATCGCCAAAAAAGCATCCATCGCACTAGGCACGTGTAGGAGGATGTGTGGCAAGAACTGAGGACTCAACCCCAAAATGACCATATGGTTATACACAAGGGTAATCAGGCCTATGATATCATATGGTTCAGTGGTGTGGTGGCCAAAGACTTTTCAGTCAGGAATCATACAGCAGTTAACAGGCATACAAAGACAAGCGTGTTTCAGTGCCAAAGGGGCCTTGAGAACCACCCCCACGGCCGCGATAAAGGTCATCTTGAACCTACCACCATTACACATATAGATACAGGGAGAGGCGAGAGCGGTCACCTACAGACTTATGCAAAGGTCACAACCCATCACCAAACTCCACGGGACGGACTACCAAAGGTTAGAAGAAGAGCTAATGGCGGATCCAATAACATGGTAACCAAATACAAGTTCAACAGGAAATACGAAGTAAAAGTACTGGAGAGAGAACACTGGGAGGGAGGAGCACCTATCAGTGCAGCAACAATCTGGTACACAGACGAGTCGAAGATCGAAGAAGGAATCGGAGCCGGAATATAAGGGCAAAAATCAAGGATAATGATCCCAGTGAGCCTGTCAAAAGACACCACAGTATTTCAAGCAGTAGTAGCAGCAATACACCTCTGTATAGGAGAAATAAACAGACAAGACAGCATAGGTCAGTCCGTTGTTATATTCTCCGACAGTCAGGCAACACTAAAAGCACTAAAGACCACCCTAGTAAACTTCAAACTTGTGTGGGACTGTGCCTGTGTGAATGAACTAGCTAACCGCAATAAAGTGACCCTGGCATGGGTTGCAGGACACAAGGGGTATCGAGGAAATGAAAAATCCGACGAACTGGCCAGACAAGGCTCGTCAATGGCATTCTATGGTCCAGAACCCTTCTGCGGTATAGCAAAAACAACAGTTAAGAAAGCAATCAGAAAATCGGTGGAAAAACAAGCCCAAAGCTGGTGGGAACAATCCACAGGACAGAGGCAGGCAAAAAGATTTCTTAAGAAACCATCGCCTACCCTCACGGCAGGCCTACTAGAGAAGGATAGAAGGACACTGGATACTGTAACTCAACAAGCATATGAAAAACATAGGTCTGGCAGAAGAAACCACATGCAGGTTTTGCCAGAGAGAAGAAGAAACCTTAATCCATATTCTATGCGAATGCGATGGAATAGCAAGGACAAAGTTTTCACAGTAGGGAACGGAATACCCAGAGGCAGAGAGCTACGTTGAAGAGCCACTGCCAGGGACCCTAACCATACTTAAAAGTACGAAGCTTGCGCAAGTCATCTAATTATCAGGGGAACCACAACAGATCTGCAAAGGTCGCAGTGGAAATAGGCCTCAGGGCCACCCCTTTTTTACATCTACATCTACTAGCTAACAATTACATTTTTGGTCCTTGGTTGCTGTCTACTCAACTAAGTGTAGTAATGGATCCATGTTTCAATGATCGTATCAATGTAAACATCAGATTATCATGAAATTTTGACACGTACCATTTGAAGGTTTATTACGTTGAAATACAAGATTATTTCAAGGGCTTCTATGTTTTTTTCTTATTTTCTGTTAGTGTCGAATTTTCTCTTCTATGAGCTATATTTACATTTAAAATATATAATTTACAAACTCGGGCGTATATCTTGAAAACAATTTTACTATATCAAGAAAGCTTCGTTAGATATTTTGTAATTTTAATGCAGCAAAACAAAAACTGTTTATATATTGTTAAATATTTTATAATTAAGCTCCGTACCGCGTTTTAATTAGTAATTAAAACAGTAAACGAGCTTTTCCTATTTTATTATAAATCGTGTTGATATTTTAAACAGAGATTGCGAAACAAAAGATATTCACCGAACAAATTGTTCGATATCTGAATTCGAGCTGTGTGTGTGTGTGTGTGTGTGTGTGTGTGTGTGTCTGTACTTTTTGTGTTTATGAATTTTAAAATTTGACTTCAGATTTTGATAGAGGATCAAAAAGTAAGCTTAGGGTTTGATGCGCCTCTCCGTACCACTTCGGGAACACCTTCAAAATGGGGTCCAAAATATGAAAATTTTGAAGTTTAAAATTACATTGAATTTAAAGTACGCACACAGTGAATGACGATTTTGGTAAAAGTGAGTAGACTGTGGCTGTGTTGATTAGAATTAGAACTGTCAATCTAAAATTTTATTAATACTTTAATTATAATTTGTTCCGTCTATGGCAATGCTAGAAGAGCATTCTCAACTGATTTTTCACTTCTATCAACTTTTTAATGAATATATTTCAGTTTAGACTACCAGCTACAAAATCGTGGTGCTATTTCAAAAGACATTGTAGTGTGTTTGGTGATCTGTATCTGAAGATTATTCAGTTACTTTGATGAAGAAGAGTCACTTAAATAAAGATAGATGACGCTAAACTAAATTATTTAGATGTCGCTACATATATCTTGACCAATTTACTCGTTATGTAATCTTGTTTGTTGAATATTGTGAAGGCAGTAATTAATGCTCGCGTTGTAAAATATAAATAAATAAATCATTATTTTAGCAGATATTATGTGGTAATTTTTGGGAGGATCAGCTACAGTATTAAGTATTCATATCCGCTTCGTGACCGTATAAAATTATTTACTAACGATAACAATTTAAATATGTCAATGCGAAAATACCGTAGTAAAGTTACAAGATAACAAAAATAAATTATTCAAAAGCATTCAACAAAAAACGAGCTTCTCAAATGGTATTTATTCAGTTGATAGTTGATAAAACAAACGATAAATAGTACACATAAAAGTTGACTTTTAAAATTTTAATTAGGTTTTATAATAAAACGGAATAGTTCATAATCATGCAAAATGTCATTAAAAAAATTTCATTTATTACAAATATTTTAAAATAAATTTTCTTCATTCTTTTATGTTTGCTGTATCTTTTGTCTATATTCGTATTTTTTTTGCAACAATTCTAAAGAAGGTTTGGATGAGTTTCAATAATGAAAAATTCAACATCATAGGTACATCTATATAAATAAAAATCGATTGTCGTATGTATAGCCCAGTGGTCAGAGACTTTGATCTCGCACAAAATGTGATATAGATGCAACTTGGCACTTAAGTACTTGAAAGGGTGTAGAAAACGATAAAGAAATCTTTGCTGCTCTAAAGTGTATGCTAAGTTCACAATTTTGAAAACAAAATCGAAAATTTGGTTTTTTTATTATATCTCAAAAAAATTTTTTTTTTAAAAAAACTAATAGCACCACGTGAAAGAGCGGAAAATTTTACTAAAAATTATATTATTTAAAAAAAAAGTATTTTTAAAAATAAGAAAGCGAATTCGAAAACAAATATTCAGGCGAAGCGTTTGGAAAAACTAAAGTATCTTTGCCTAAAATGTACGCAAAGAAAACAAAAGAAAGCATTTTAAAGAGGAGACTCCAAGTTTTCTCAGGAAGATATTAGTTTAATTTTTTTTCTCATAGAAAATTTGACAGAATTTTTATAAAACTGAAGATATATATTAATAGAGGCATAACAACAAAAATCCTTGTACATTTATCATCATTAAACTTTTACTTTTGATGTAAAAATAATTAAAATGATGAACATTGTCTCTGTTTAACAAAACTTTTTTTTACTGCATTCATTCGACGCAATTTTTATTTTCAAAATGGTGTTTATATAAATCAGAAATTAATTTTTTTTTTCAATAAACTTAAAAATAATTTAGAAATTGATTTATATAAATAAATAAACACTATTTTGAAAATACAAATTACGTCGAATGAATGCTGTAAAAAATTATAATTTTAAAGTTTTATTAAACAGAGACAATGTTCATCATTTTAATTATTTTTACATCAAGAGTAAAAGTATAATGACAATAAATGTACAAAGATTTTTTTGTTATGCCTCTATGAATATATTGAGAAGAACACCTAGGGGAACATAATTAAAATTTATAATTAGTAATATTTATTTTAATAGTTTAAATTAATATAATTGGTTATGACGTGAAAATTATGTAAAGGGGGGTTTAGGGAAGAAAATTGAAGGATGGTTGTTATGACAGGTTCGTTTATGTTGATAGGGAGATTAGATTGTTTTGATTTTTTAGAAATGTCAGATGTGAAAAAATAATAAAGTTAATTAAAAAGCTTAGATTTTCCTCTTTAAAATCCTTTCTTTTTTTTTTCTTTGCGTCTATTTTAGGCAAAGATACTTTAGTTTTTTCCCGAACGCCTCGCTTGAATATTTGTATTCAACGGCTCGACGAGCGTAGCGTTTTCGAATTCGCTTTCTTATTTTTAATAATTTTTCATAATAATACAAATTCACGAGGTGCTATTAGTTTTAAAAAATGTTTTTCTTCGAGATATAATTAAAAACCAAATTTTAGATTTTGTTTTCGAAATTGTGAACTTAGCATACACTTTAGAACAACAAAGAATTCTTTTATCGTTTTCTACACCCTTTCAAGTACCTAAGTGCCAAGTTTCATGTTTCATCGATATCACATTTTGTACGAGGTCAAAGTTTCTGACAACTGGGCTATATGTGTATCTGGTATTTTCCTCGTCGGTATTGGTGTTAACTAAAAATATCCTGATGGGTCCCTGGTCGAGAAATGAGTCCTAATGCACATCCCCATTGAATTTATTTTATGTAACATTCTTCTAGTTAGTTTTATATGTTCTTTCGGTATTAAATGCATTACTTTTTTATTTTATATAGATTTGACTTTAAAATACTTAAAAAGACTTAAAATTCAAAACTAAATCTTAAATACTATTTTTTTATTAAAGTTGACGAATCACAAAGAATATTTCTAAATATTTTCAATACAATATATTCACACATTCAAGTATCCGTTGAAAATAGGTGGAACGCTGCGGTAAAATAATCAATAAACTAGGGCTATCCCAGAAGTTCCGGAACATGAACAAAAAGTCTTGTTTTATGTAAAATAGGGCAGTCGGCCCAGAAGTTTTCTAGTTTCGAATAAAACCAGAAGCAATCAGCGATATGAATTTTTAGAGGAATCCTTTCAAATGTCAAGCCCCGAAGGATACAGTTACGAGATTATTGTAAACACGTGTAGTAACATCGCGAAATCTCCAATGCACTTATGACTTGTTCAAAAGCAAAAAGTTTTCGGCTAGTAGTTCATGACTGTCGATTTTTTACCGGAAATATCTTTGATGAAAAGATTTCGTATTATACGACGAGAACGCATACATGATGTTAATATTAAAAATTGTATATAGAGATTCACCAGTTTGATTTGATTTGAAATCAAATTCAAATCAAGCCTAGCAGTGCTGTGAATCAAATCAAAGTATAAAATTTTAAAGTTTGAAATATCAAAAAAATTTTATCAAACAATTTTGAAAGTTTGAATGATTAAATCGTTAGTTGGTTCACAAGTATTTTTATTTAAACTACGCAATCATTGGATGGGGAGGAGTATCAATAACGTATAAAAATATGTTAGAAATATCGCAAAAATTTTTTTGAAAATTATGTTAAATGTGCACTTAAGATGCCCCTTTGCTTCACTTTTTGCAGAGACAAAAATATACGATATTAGACAATTATATTATAAACAAATAGCAATCAAATAGAACCTTAATAAATTAGAATTAGAAACATTAACACACACATATAACTCCAGAAATAAAAAACAATTTATGACACCTTACACATTAAATTTATTTAAGCGAAAACTAAAAATTTTTATGAGCAATACAAACATAAACGAAACACACTCGATCTTTGACAACTAAAATAAAATACACCTGTATATAAAATTAATCTTTAATAAGTATGTTGATATAAAAAAAGTAAAAACTGCAAAATACTAACCTGATTAAAAATGTAACTATTTAGTCATTAATAATTTTAGTTTTAAATTTTAACCCTATAATTGTTATACGATATTTTAATGTAAATAATTATTATTTTTTTTATATATCAATATCAACACTTATGTGAACTTATCATAATTTTACTTTTTCTTGTCACCACATACAAGCAACATCTCATGTTTCTGTGGTTTCTATCTTGTTTGTTCAGGTTATGTATTACTTTTTTAATTATTTCTTTTGTGATCTATTTTTTGAATTTGAATAAACATTATTATTATTATTACACTTTTAACTGAAAAAAATTAAATAAATGTAAAATTGCGCCCCTTTTAACATTTTGTTTTAAACTTTATTATTCAGAAACACATATATTTTTCAATTTTTTTACTTTTACTGCTCTAGCTTCGAACAATTTCGCGACACATTGATTTTTAATGGCGAAATAGTTTTATGGTGATACATATATTTTTTGATGTGCTACCATCTATGATTAGAGGAGAGTATTGACAATTTTTAAAGCAAAAAATTCCCGATGTATTGGGGTTGCATACACAATTTGCATTGTGTGTTGCAAAGCTTTTATTTGACTGATTCTAGTCAAAATGTCACTCTCTTATTTCGTATCCCTTTCAGAGATTAATACAAAGTTAGAACACGAGTAAGGAATTTAATTTATCAGATTCGACATCCTAAGACCGGTTTCTGCCTTTTGCTTTAAAAATTGTCAATACTCTCTTCTAATCATAGATGGTAGCACATCTAAAAATTTTATCTTATAGTGGATATAGCTATTTACTTGTACGAGTTTGGAATTTTATTTATTGGATTCGAAAAGCCTAACTGACGAAGTCGAAAGGCAGAAACCGGTCTTAGGATGTCGAATTAAATTCCTTACTCGTTTTCTAACATATATTTTTGTTTCATCCGCTGGTATAGATAATTTTAGATTAGGAAGGTTCTTGAATCTTGATATATGTTTTTTCTTTTTTGGTCCTTGGGATTAGGATTCTGAATTAAATAAATAAAACTATCTTGGCAAATTTAGTATAAAAACGTTTCGCCTCTGGCCAGAGGCTTCATCAGTTTTTTTTATCTAAAATTTTACAAAAGGTTGAATTGAAACAATAAAATTGTGTAGTCATGTCCAAGCTGGAAAGAAATCTAAATTTTACTTTTCTTTGTTGTATAGATAAAGTTTTAAATGGTTTTAAATAAGATTTTTTTAAGACTTCTCACTTTGTATTGGACATTCGTAAGGACAAAAGACTCTCAGTATTGTCAGTATTGATGATCGCTACTCCTACTACGTTTCATTGCATAACCTTGACAAATTAAAAACGCACTTTTCATATTTCAAACATTTTGAAAAAGTTTGTTTCAAGTCAAACTCCCGAATTGTAGGTATATCAAATTAAATTCTTATATATAAAAAAATTGATTTTGATACATCTCTAATTATATAGTACCTCACAAAAATAACATATACAGGGTCTCCCAGGATGAATGGAAAAAAGTCAGGTGCGTAGTAATTTGTAAAAATCGGGTATCCGAGTGAAAATAAAAGAAGAAAAATAAAATATATAAAACGGACATTATTATTAGTATCACTTTTTTCCGAGCGCAATATTGGTCTATAGGAGGAAAAAAATCATTTATTTTATTGCCTGCCGAATTGACAACTACTAAATACACAGTAAAAGCGGGCAAAAACGTTATTAAAGAACAACAGCTTCAAGGAACCGGGGTGATAATAAACGAGAGAAACCCTAAAACAGACGTAAATAAACGGGCGTAGGGTTATTTGAGGTCGGAAGGAAATAGTTCTAACATGAGATGAAAATGAAAAGAGGGTTTTGTCCGACAATGGATTTTTTTCTTGCAGACTAAATCCTGCAGTGGATTCCAAGATCGCTGTTAGAAATAAATGGGAAATTTTATATGAATCTATACAATATTTCTTGACTAGACGCCGAAAAAATCCAGTAAAAAGGATTTGACACTATAAACTTAAAAAAAAAGAGCATGTTTTGATGACTTCTTAGCTATACATGAAAAAGCTTACGGTGCTCATGTACAGGATGATCAAATTGTAAACCTGAAGTAATTTGCAAATATTGTAAGAAGATTGAAGCTTCATATTTTTACTTATTGGAAGTTGTTCAGACGGTATTTTATTTTTAATTTGAATTCTACTTATTTTTCCGACTCATATAAGCTTATAGAAGGTATTTTTAAATAACTGCACACACTGCATTGGGTTCGCTATATATTATATACTTATATAGACTCGAGTATTTAAGAAAAGTATCGGTAAAGAAGGCGATCAGTACTGTACTCTCCCAATGGTCATTATAGGAATAAATATGTTGTTGGACAAACTCGAACAATGGGCCTTAAATTTAGATGTTAAAGAAGGTTCATTTTTGCTTTGCGATCCTCAAGAGACAAAATTATCAAAGATTATAAGCGCACCAATTGGATGTATTGTGTTGTGTTAGTATTATAAACATCATAAACTAGAAACTTTTTCTTCAAGTTCATGGGGCAAAGATTTGCAAGAAGAAGCTTTGTTAAAGTTTGAAAATATTTACAAAACCCAATATTACGATAATTTTAGCAAAAAGGTTAAGTACAAAACGAATTATTAACAAAATCAGCCCTCCAAAGCCAAAATAAAGATTCCGAAAATTTTGATATAGATGTACTAGCTTTCTTTCAAACATCTCGTTGTAAGAACCCAGTCCCATTTGATGAAAATTCCTGGAAATATAAAATTACAAAATATTTATCTGAAGGAAGGGCTGATAGTTCAGAAAATGTATTAAAATGGTGGAAGAGGCATGATACTGCATTTCCAATACTATCTAAAATTGCTAGAGTTTTTCTAGCAGTACCTACTACATCAGCACCAATAAAGAGGATTTTTTCCAGGGCTTCTCTAACAATACTCTATTTTTGTTAGATTTTTATTATTTAAAGGTTTCGTTTTTTTTTCATTTATGAAGCAGCTTTTTTTATACTTAGGTATACTAATAAAATACTTGTGAACCAACTAATGATTTAATTTCTTTCAAACTTTAAAATTTTATAGTTTCATTTGATTTAATTCACAGCACGCTAGACTTGATTTGAGTTTAATTTGACTTCAAATAAAACTCAAATCAAATTCTTAAAATGAATCTCTAACCATGTCTCTACTTTGATACTACATACTTTGCGATACACATGCAATTTATTTGTGGGCTAAATATATCCAGATAAAAAAAGGAAAATAAATTTCTTTATCATAAAGATTCTGAATCAATCCTCGCAATATTTTATAACTCCGACCCACTAGATTTGACCTAACTGACTTCTCACCCGATTACTCCGTTTCTCCATGTTGTTTCTAAAATACCACCTATAACTCGAAGCTAATTTTATTAAAAGATAAATTCTCATTTATAGTTGGACTAGTGTAGCAATTAAATTACGATGGAACCGCGGTCAACTCTAGGAAGTAGGCCAGAGAATATTAACAAAGTTTTCCTGTTTTAGTGGTGTGGTATGCGTAGGAAGCAAAGGAAATTTACTATTCAATTCATTTGAATGTCAGTAAATTATAATATGTTGTTGGGTCGAAAATGACTTATAGATTAGGCGATTTAGCTCAGAGAGAGGTTATGGTAATTGGATAATCTTTTTTAAATTATCGAAAATTTAATAAAACAAAGTTATAGAAGAACACATTTAAAAAGTCTTGCATTATTGGATTATATAATGGTTATAAAATTAAAAAAATCAATGCTTTATCAACACAGGACATTCACATTTACCCATTGTTTCAGAAATGTCAAAAGTAGCGGCACTAAAATCACTAAACGTCAGATGGTTGTGTCAATAGTGACACCATCAACATTCGATTTTGGATTTGAATAGAGGGGAAAAAATGAATTAAAACCAGTTGTTGTTATCCCGCCACCGATTCGAATGGAAAAATTTTGAAACTGAAGGTAAAATTTTAGAGAAAAAAAAGAGAAATCGTTTAAAATTCCTACCTTTAAAATATTTCGCTTTACCTATTAAACACCCTGTATGAAATAAATTCACACCTTTGATTTCAATCGCTATTACATAATCTTTTACAAAACAATTAAAGCTCCGCTCTGCATCCTTCAGTTTCTCCTGAAAGGCAGCGGTAGGGAGCGAGGCAGACATTTTATTACACGTTCAAGCCGAAACACGCAGGGCTGGCTTAAAATATTTGTGAATGCTTCCGCTATTTGCTTCCTAGTGGTATTCATTATAAATTACCCACCCCTTATCGTTATTTTTTTTTTTTTTTTTTTTTTTTTTTTTTACTTCTGTGTCAACGGCATCGACTACTATGGTCATTAGCCTCGTGTTCTGTGTAGGCTTTGTTACTGTTTCCCAGTGCCACTTTAGGAACAGCACTGTTAATTAGAACCCAACAGTGAATGGTCGAGTGAGGAATCACACCTGGTATATGAAAATCAATTTCTAAATTTTTAATTAATTAAAAATCAGAAAATGATTTCTGCCTTTGGTGTGATTCGAACCCACAACCCTTGGATTATGAGTCCAGTGCTCTACCGCTGAGCCACTCACGCCCCTCCTTATCGTTATTATTGCCTATATTAAAATTTTTTTTTAATTAAAGTGAGCTATGAAAATGACAACTATTATGTTTGATAAGTGTCATTTCTGTAATGAAATAATCAAAATGGTTTAGAGTGAGGAAGAAAAAGTTCAAATATTTAAACAAAATAGATTTATTTAGGAAATATAAATAAATGATAACTCATAAAAGATGTTCGATGTGTTCACCATTATTGTCAATGCATAATTGATAACGTAACATAATTGCACAGGAAATGGCTTCATTATTTACATCAATATTGTTTATTTCAAGTCGAATCCTGTCTTTAATGATTTGAATACTATTATTATTACCATTGACAATGTCTTTTTTAGAAATCCCCAAAAAAATTAATCCATCGGGGTCAAATCCAGACTGTTAGGTGGCCATTTAATTGTTCCATTATTTCCTATCGATGTTGGGAATACATTATCCAAATGATCTCGAATGGCTAGGACACTATGCGGAGTTGCCCCATCATGCATCCAAATCATATCATCAAGTTCGGCTTCGGGAAAATTCTGAATAAGAATATTTTCTGCTTCTGGTATAATTATTTCCAGATAGGACACTCCAGTTAAAGTATAATCATAAAATATAGGCCCAAAAATTTTATTTCTGAAAATTCCGCACCAAACACTAACAGTTTTTCTTTCTGATTTTTTTATTTGCTTTACCAATCTTTTCTGTTGTGCTTGTTTTCCCATGACCTTCGGTTTTTCCTATTAAAAACTCTTCATCCAACTTTTGAATCATCTGATGGCAAAAGTCCAGCCTTTCCCTTTTATGAGCCTCTGTTAAAACTTGTACGGGTAAACTTTTTTATGGTCTGTAGTTATTATTTTTTAACGTACGTTGGATTTTGGAATAACTTTTACCTAAATGATCGACTGCGTTATTTATACTACACTCAGAATTTTCTAAAAAATAATACAATATTTCAAAAAAGTCTATTCGCGAGTAAATATGGACCTTCTAAATGAAGAAGTATATCTAGCTGCTCTTCCTGATTTGCTAGAACTACACGCTTTCTTCTACTAAAACTAGAGGTACTATTTACAATTCGGTAAATATTTTTGAACGTATTTTCTGATGGCGTTGGCCGATTTGGATATAATACCCTATATGCTCTTTTTGCAGCACATTTATTTTTGTTATTTTGTATATAACAAGTAAATATTTGAACTTTTTCTTCCTCACTGTAAACCATTCTGATTATTTCATTACAGAAATGACACTTATGAAACATAATAGTTGTCATTTTCACAGCTCACTTTTCCATATTAAGAGTAACTAGTTTAATTAAGATATTCGACGTTTAATAACTCAAAAACGGTATATGGTAGGGGTAACATGTGGTATATTTTCGAAATCAGGAAAAAAGGATCATTCCAAAAATGTAATAATATACGGGGTATCCCATTTAAAAAAATATATTATTTTGTTGTATTCCCTGAAATCTGCACGCTACACGCCACACAACTTTTATTTAAAACTTTTTTTTATATAGGTAAGAATAACGATGATAAGGGGTGGGTAATTTATAATGAATAACCCTGTACATCTCTAATATGAGTACACGTGGACCCGACTCATCCTATTGGTTGGATATTCAAATGAAGCGCTGTGATAAGACAAGGTAGCGTTCGCAGTCTGTGGCTAATAGAGAATAGGATCGCACCGTGAAATGCATTTGGACGCGTAGCCGACCCCTTATTCGATTAACACTTATAAATGCACATGGGCTTGATTTATACTCTTTCCACTCTGGCTCCCAAGCTCTAAACTAAAGGAAAACTCTTCTAGCTTCACTATGCGCTTCTTATAATCCACCCTTCTCTAAAGAGAATAAATTATGCCGTGAGGAAAATTCGTAAACATAAATATCTTCTTCAAATACTAACACCTTATCGGATAAAAAAAAACGATAGATTCTAATTCACTCACTTAAATAATGGTCAAAAACATAAATACAGGAAAACTCCTATCTCTCCACCAACACGCATATAAACAAAACAACTCAAACTAACCATTGGAAAATTCCTTAACCTTTCATGCCATTTACCTATTAAGCCTGGAAATAATAGAGACAACAATCACACTAAGTCGAACACAAAAATTTATATAAGTAAAAGCATCTTATCAGGGGATCGTAAAGAAACGAGGATCGGTATCAGTTTTATTATCCCATCAATTATTTTATCGGAAACTTTAATCGAATGTTCAACGTATAAATTTTTTTAATTGATTTTTAACGTGGAGTTTGAAAGGGTTTACAATGCTTAATCGATAAGACTAAGTATTTAAGTATAGGGAAGAATTGATAGACAGTAAACACACTGAAAGAAAATAACTTTCTCCAAGCTTTTTTATGTTCATCAATATTTTACTTTCCCGGCCCCTCGCAAAGGGAGAGTATTGTGAACGCGCTAAAAAAGAATTTGAAATAACTACGGATATATCATTTTGAGGTCCCCTGAGACGATTAAAACCATTTCCAGATGGAAGTCTGTCCGTCTGTCTGTCTGTATTCTTCCACGATAGCGTCCGCACTCTTAATCCGATTGAGCTGAAATTTGGTATATGGGTTTCGGGTGGTAGGAGATTGAACCCATTAGTTTTTGGTTGAAATCACCTCACCAAGGGGCGCAGGAGCCCTATGTACATCGCAAAAAAATATCAGACTTAAAGTTTTTATTTGATATTTATGTGCCTCACTGGCTTTGAACCTAACCTAAAAAAAATTTTTTTTAACTAAAAAATCGCAACCCTTAGCGTCCAAACGCTTGATCCAATTGAGCTGAAATTTGGTATGTGGTTATCGGATCATCGCGGAATGAATCCGTTTGTTTTTGGTTGACATCGCCCCAGCAGAGGGACAAAGTAAACAAAATTGCAACCCTAAAAAATTGTTTTACTTTTTTTTGACATGTGAAATGTCTTTCCTTTTATAATATTTCAAATGCCATTTTTACTTTAAAACAATTCGAAACGAATTTTTTTCTTTGTGGTACCAAATATCATTTGATTTGGACTGTAACACCAAATTAATTTTTTTAATTTTTATTTTATAACTACCGGGAAAGTCTTGTGGCGACCCAATAGATTTTTTTTGTTATATTGGCTACATTGCATTTTTTACTACGGAATATTCACTGGCCTACTTCCAAATGTGCAATTCGTGCTTAAATCAATCGATGTTCCATTCTCAATTATAAATGAAAATTTATTATTCAATAAAATCAAGTTAGAGTTGGTTCTCGTGCATTGATTGGAGATTCGGATTAGTGGAACAGCCGACCGACAGTCTAAGACAGATAATAGCCGCGAAAATAAACAAGTGAAAAGTTATTTGGGGTAATTACTACACTGTATTTGATCTGGCGTTGATAAACTCTAAATTAACCAGCGGATTTCCACACTGCCAAAAAGACAATAGCTTCATTTTAGGAGCTAATTTGCAGAAGAAATTATTTAGGTCTGAGTGCGGGGGATATAACGATAAAATAAGAAATGCGTAATAATGTTTTGAGAAACATTGAATGTATTTTTTGCCGTAACTTTTTTTTTGGCTGATAATATGAAGATGAACAATAAACCATTTTAAAGCTTAGGATATCGCCGAAATGTCATGTTATAACAAACTATTTCATTGGAATGACCGTTTTTTCAATATTTGACCCGAAAAAATGAGATTGAAGGTTATACATGCAATTGTATGCAATTTCAAACGGCCATATCTCGTTACAGACAAAAGATAAAAAAAATGGAAATTATTCGGAAGAACATTTGCTCAAAGTCTTGTCTCTTTAATTTTTTTCAAAAATCAATACTTTTCACGCTATTGACAAAAAATTGAAAATGTCTTATAAAAAACAATTAGCTCAACTTTAACAGTCCAAAACTTAAAAAATAATTATCCAGCCACATTCAAAAGGCTGGTATAGTTTATAAATGAAAAAAAATATACAAAAATTACCTCTGTGATCTATTTTTTCGTAAAAATGACAAAATACAATTTTTTTAAGCCTTCAAACATTTTTTCTAAGTAGGTACTTTGATTATTTTTTAAAGAATTAGTTTTTTAACATTTTTTATTTCTTTTTTAACTCCAAAAATTTTAGGCAAAAACTTTTTTCTTTTTTCTTGGGAGCTTGTATGATTTTATTTCACATCATTTGTGCAGTCCAAAAATTTCGTTTAGATTTTTTTTAAAAATTTTAAAAAGAAATGACAAAAAAAGCATTTCTTTCCAGATTTTTTTTATAAGAACATTTTTTTTCTTACATAAAATTTTCTTTTTTAGTGACATTGACTTCATAAATTAATAAAGCTTCCAAATCGTATTTACATATTTCTTAACATCAGTTAAAGCACAATTTCAAAGCAGAATTTTCAAGTTTGATTCAATGAGAAGAATTTGGGGCAAAAAGGGCAATTAAAGAAACAATATTTACTTGATTGAAAATTAATTCTATTTAATCTTCTGCCTCTCAGAAAAGTATTATTTATCTAAGAACATTAATTTTAAGATTGTGTCACAATTATAATAAAGCGCGATGTTTTGAGAATATTTTGTATATAAGTAAAATTTTAATTAAATAATATTCTGGAATAAAGTTTTTCAGTATACTTAATTAAAACTGTTGAATTTGTATATACAGGGTGCCCCACGACTATTCCCTTGTTCTCTTGTGCCTAAACGGTCAAGATATCAGCTTAATTTTTTGGTGATATATGTAAATTGATAAGATCTATTTGAAATTATAAAGGGTGATCCAGAAAATTGTAATTTATCAGTTAGGTTTATTAAATGCAATACCCTGTATTTTATGACATTTTTAGATTATACGTTAAAAACTAAGTCAACTTTATTCAACGTTCCCTATATCTATCTCTTACCAATTTTGAGAAAATCGTGATTTTAAGAAAAATATTCAATTTAAACAAGACGGAAACCTCTTACTTTCAATAACACAAATTTATATCGGTTTATTCTGACTTTTAGGGCTTTCATTTGCACTGTGTAGGATTTCGATATTTTGCACAGGGTGTTTAGGAAAAGGATTCTAATTTTTTATTTTTCAAACCGCAAAAACTCACTTCACTTAAATGGACCACCCAGTATTTTTTTATCCTATGTGAAATAACTTTTCATTTTCTATCAAAAACTATAAGTAATGCATATTAGTCCAGTAACTGAAGGGTCAAACCTGGGAATAAGTCTGGCATGAGTTCCCACATACATATAGTCCAGTAAATGAAGGACTGAAAAGATCGAAAGCTAGGAATAAGTCGGGTATGAGTTCCCACATAGCGCATTTTGTAGGTCACTGCAGGTATTTTAACATGAGAAAATCCTTAACGCGTTGTGGTCAAGGGGAGGGGCTGAAAATGGGCCCCAAAACCTGAAAAATGGGTTTCCCGCTAATATCTGGCTAAATATGCCAATTAGAGAATTTTTGTTCAGACAAAAAATGGAGATCAGCTCATTCTCTACGAAAATGGCCCTTATCATTTTCTTCGAGATAATGGCACTCAAAAGTCCCCTCATTTCAGCTGCTGCTCTACCTTCAGGAATTCCGCTTTCTATGAATTAACGCGTAACCGGGCGGCCGAATTGTTCAATATCTCGGGAAAAAATTAATATTTTTCGATGATTCAAAGTTCATCGGAATGGGAAAACCCGTAGCTACAATTCCATGTGACTTGAAGTCAGTTCGTATTTACCAAAAATCTTTAAAAAAGCGGTCAAAGTTTTTTCAACAATATTTAGAGGCTGCTTCATTAATTTATTCATATTTTCTTTAAAAATAGTCATTTATTCTAATTTTGCCTTGATAACGGGACCTTAGGGGGTCTTGAATGACCTGCAATACTTTTCTGGCGTTCTAATATACAATTGATTTGTTTATTTGCATATTTTAGCCGATTTCGGAGTTCCAGAGAATCTTCCGAACAAGCGCGAATTATAATCTTATGATCCGATGGTCTACTTTTCGAATATATTTTTTTATTTTTAATAGTCTAATATTTTTCGAGAAATGAGGAAAATTGGTCACACGAGTCAAAACCGGCCTTTTTTTGTTTATCCATTTCTTGTTCCCCGCTCTTTATTTCTTGAGGATTAATAATTAGATGAAAGTAAATTTCTGAGGTCATTCAAGACCCCCTAAGGTTCCATTATCAAGGCAAAATTAGAATAAATGACTATTTTTAAAGAAAATATGAATAAATTAATGAAGCAGCCTCTAAATATTGTTGAAAAAAACTTTGACTGCTTTTTTTAAATATTTTTGGTAAATACGAACTGACTTCAAGTCACATGGAATTGTAGCTACGGGTTTTCCCATTCCGATGAACTTTGAATCATCGAAAAATATTAATTTTTTCCCGAGATATTGAACAATTCGTCCGCCCGGTTACGCGTTAATTCATAGAAAGCGGAATTCCTGAAGGTAGAGCAGCAGCTGAAATGAGGGGACTTTTGAGTGCCATTATCTCGAAGAAAATGATAAGGGCCATTTTCGTAGAGAATGAGCTGATCTCCATTTTTTGTCTGAACAAAAATTCTCTAATTGGCATAGTTAGCCAGATATTAGCGGGAAACCCATTTTCCAGGTTTTGGGGCCCATTTTCAGCCCCTCCCATTGACCACAACGCGTTAAGGATTTTCTCATGTTAAAACACCTGCAATGACCTACAAATTGCGCTATGTGGGAACTCATACCCGACTTATTCCTAGCTTTCGATCTTTTCAGTCCTTCATTTACTGGACTATATGTATAAAATTAACGATTAAAAAGTTATTAGGATTATTCTAAAATTTCTATTTTTTTTTGTTTACATTCTTGTATGGTTTAGGCACAGGAGAACGAGGGAATAGTCGTGGGTGGGTGATTCTTATTGTATTGTTAGTTTTTCACTTTACAAATCTTTTTTTTTATTTTGTTATAAACTTATATTTGTTTTATCACCCGCTTACTTTGGCACTACATGCGATAGAACTGTAATTGAATTGTTACATAACAAACTTTTATATTTAAAAAATGGTCATACACGAACACGATGAGTTTGAATGGGACGTTTCGATTCAAATTTGTTTTTATGAAAATCCCTTTTCCCGAGTTACCCACTTGAGGCGCTAGATTTTTATTGGTTAAAATTGATTTTTTAATTTGTATGAAAAGCTTATCATGATAATACGTTATAATTATAGACATTGATTTAAAATCTCGCAAGTTTTTTGGATTGAGTCTCGAGACATGTCTCAGCTCGTCTGAGTTTTATTTTCCCGTACGTATTTTTTATTTCGATTGTTGAACGAAGAATTTTCAATTTCGTAAGTAAAAATTAATTGTATCCCGGAAACGGAAACTGAATAAGCTGAGTTTTTGTATTTTGCCATTCTACATGTTGTCTCAAAAATCTCATATGGTCACGTGTGAGCGTCCTTATAAATTCAAGGTCAAAGGTCGCGAAAATCAATTTTTTGGGAATATCCCGCTTCTGTTGCCTCAAATCGTATTTGCATTTATTATAAAAGTTGTAGAGAATAAAATTGTATAAAATATGGTGTTAAAATTTTTTTTATACGTTTAACCGTTTTTGAGATAGAGCGCGAAAAGTGTGGCACGCTCTGCCATATATGTCATAGCGCAAGGTCAATCGCGAATTCCAGTCCATAGTACGGTTTTTTAACTTAAATATTTATTAAATATCAGTTAATGGAATGGAATGGTATTTGAAAAATACATAGAATTATTATGATAATGCCCATCAGCCAAGAAATATTTTTGTTGTTACTTTTTAAACATAATCTTTAATGCGTAAATGTCAGAATTTATAGTTTTCTTTAAAGATAACTTTAAATTTATATGTTTTCAACTAATGCGTCTTTAATTCAAGTCGATTCGACTTATTTTGATGGTGTGGTAGATAAACTTTAGTTCAATATTAATAAATAATTCATTTTATAGGTGTATACAGGTTGGTTATTTCATAGATAACAGACTAATCGTGTCTGTAAAATTATTTAGAGTTATATATGATAGATATAAAAGATTAGGCCGTTAAAGGTTCTAAAAATTTGAGTTGAACCGATCTGTGAACTAAACCCCAAATATTTTTTATCACACGTATTCTCCACGGCTTATCTAACCTTGAGATCCACGAGTTTGATTTCAGTTCAAGAATTTGATTTGAGTTTGACTTAAAATTAAATCAAGCCTAGCAATGCTATGAATCAAATCAAATCAAACTCCCAAATTGTATAGTAAATCAAAAGGAATTCTTATATAAAAAAATTAGAATTTTAAAGTCAAATCAAATTAGTTTGATATGATTCATCTCTAGTCTCCATGACTCACCAGTTTTTTCTGATAGGTTCAATTAAATCCTTATCAACAATCCTATTCTGCTGTCAATATATAATTACTCCATTGTTGTTATAGATAACCATATGTACTTAATAAATAATAGAATGTATTAACATGTAAATTGGTTAATCACAATTTATTGGATATAGACAAGATTTTGAGTAATTTCATGCTTCGTAGATAAACGTATAGTTTTGATGACGACACAAATTCAAATCATTGTGGAGGAACATGCTCGTTCATGCAAATGCGTGAATCCATGCGGTAATATTATCCATAATTTGATTTTGTTAATTCTAGTTCGTGGAAATTTTGAAACGAAAATTGTCACACATACAAAATCTTTGATTCTCTATTTTACTCTCTAGGTAGATAATAGGATGTTGATGTGTTGATTATTTCGTAATGTGTGATGATAAATGTATTTGCGTGCCGAGCGGATAACACCATAAATTCTTGCGAGTATAAAATCCAAGACATAATTGATATTGCTTAAGGGCGCCGTTCAGTGTTGTATATTTGTAATGCCAGTCATACTCAGAAACGATTTGACTTAAAGAGCTCAAATTTGGTGGGTAAACTCAAAAAGGATTGAAGTACTGATTAAATATATGGAGCTTGATTTTATTGTGAAAATTGATTTTTTTTTCGATAATTGAGGAAAATAAGGGAATTTATGTTTCTGTCTCATTTCAATGAATATACCTACCCAAGAAAATAGTTCATCTTCCCATTCAAAGCGAATCTCCAGACAATTTAGATGAGGAGATTAGTTGTAATTATAAAATTGTGATTATTTGACAAATTTTAACATAAAGCCGTAAATAATGTCTACTTTACCAACATTATTATTGATTTCTTAGTTCAGCTGTTTTCAAATAGTGGCCGCCATGATATAATTCATTCAGTATTGCGAGTACCGTTTTGAATGAAATGGGAAAGTAATTTTCATAACGTAGAAGGAGCAAGTTAGGTAAAATGAAAAGAAGACATCTGTTGTTTCTGATTCGGAGATTGCTTATTGGCGTTATAAATATATAAAAGATATAAGAAGCTTGTTTTGACTGATCTATCATCGTCGTAATATACTATTTCACCCACTTCCAGACGTCCGAATGATTTTTTTGAAATTGGCAGGTGCTCGTAATTCCGGTGACAATTCGAGATTAAATATTTGTTAGAGAAAAAAAATAGAATCTATTCAAATTTGGTATGTGACTGTTTTCGGGGTAGCAGATTATGAATTTTTTGTGAAAATCAATTAAATCAAGATGGCGGACGAGTAAATTATTCAAAATGGCGGTTGCAAAAGGAAATTCAATACACATGTTTGCGTTAAGAGGTTCGAAGAATTTATTAAAAATAATACAAAATATGATTTAGTTATTTTCACTTTGTATAATAGCCTCTATCCAGGCTGGGTCAAAACATCTCTCATTCCTCAAAGAACGTTGTCTTATTATTTCTTCTAATACACAATCTCTGTAAAATAGTTCTAATATGGGTAACATTTTTTCTTTCCATAGAATTTCATCTTTCTCTATTTCCTCGATGAATATGTTATAATGTTCTCCAACATATACAACAATATCACAAAATTTATATATTTTGATAGTTGTAATAATTGCACTTTTAATATTAATATGTTTAACAACTAAATTTATTGGGCGTTGTATAATTTGTTATTGTCAAATTTCAATATAGTAAGCTATGACGAAAACAAATGAAAACAAGTCAAAGCAATACTGATTAAATAAAAAAACATTACCTGTCAAAGAAGTGACGCTATTTTAAAAGATAAAGAAACTTTTAAAATCAAGAGTAGAAGCCAAATTATCCATCCTGTCCAGTATTCTGATAAAGAGATCCAGATTATCCTGATCCAGTTGTATTCTGATCCAATTTTATCTTGTTTCTGCTTTGAAAAACATTCCAGTTGTATTTTTTTTGAGAAGGACATCCATTCATCAATAATAACAAAAGGAATAAGAATAGAAAGACTAAGTCATAAACAAAGGTACCATTTTATCACTAAATATCGATATTTAACAAATCATTGTTGGTTAAGGCCTGGGTCTTTATACTAGGCTAGTGTTCGGTTGGTAGGTTCGATCCGTGCGAAAACTCAAGTGGAATTAAAGTCAGATAAGACTTTGGGCAAGTGCAAATAGGTATTTGTGTCTGTGTAAACAGGCCGGATGATATCGGATATCTCGTGAAACTGATAGGGGTTGGTGGCACATTTACACACTTGTTAGTCGGTAGATCATCTGCATGACAAAAGCATAGTCCTGGGTTTAAGATGATTGAGGACCGTGGTTCGGAGCACACGATAAGCTGTAGGTCCCGTCCAGATTAGCCTTAGTTGCAGAAAGGAGACGTTAAAATTAAGCAAGCAAGCAAGTTAAAACAATAAAAAGGCCATAATTAGCTAAGGTTAAAAACATTATTTAACCTACAAATAAGTTAGGTTAGATTATAATATTGGAGAATAAGATAAGGGTGTGACAACAAATTTTTATCATAACTGTTAATTCTTTTTATATAAATAAAAACTGTGCTTACCTTATTCGACCAAGCATTTGTTCCATATTTAATGAAAAAGGTTTATCGTTACGAATTTCATCTCATTAGTCGTTATTATTGATTTCTATAATTACAAAGCCAATAGAAGCACACCTGAGGTTAAGAATCTCTACTCTTTATAGTAGATGTCAACAATAAGAATTCACATTCTGTCTAAGATTGCGACGAAAGGTAAGAGTAGATAGATTTTTCGTGAATTTTAAATTTATTTAAAAATTTAGTTGAAAAACAAATTAAAAATAAATTAAATTAAATTACATTACAAAATTAAATTAAAGAAAGGAAAGAGCTAAAGTCATGGTTAGTTAATCCATTATTATTATTATTATTATATTATTAATAAAACAACAAAATACAACATAATTAAAATATAGGTTATGTACTAAATTTTAAATTAAACAACAATAAATAAATAAAATAATTACTTCATCACAAACACAACAACAATAGTACGTAACAATATTTTACCAATTAGAAATAGTCCGTCTCTGAGTTTATGACAATACTGTGGATGTTTATACTTCTTTGTTCTTGGGAACAAATGTGATTTATTTCACAACCTTAGGCAGTTTTGTTACGCCCATGGTCCTTTTTTGGTATTTTTATGGTTCAAAAAATTCCACCGTCGTTACAGTTTTCTGTAGTTTTGCAAGCTTTGAGATGGAGTTGGGCTCTCCTCGTTCTTGATATACACTTTTATCAAGAGCGAGGCGAGTCGAATTCATTTTCTGACATCCTTTAGGGATAGGATGTCGAGCTAGCCTGCTTCTTACTGATGAGGAACAATAATTCCGAAACCGGTCTAAGAATGGCAAGCTCCTTTAATAATAAAATCAAATCTTGTGGTTTAAAGTCGGGCGCCAAACCACGTCTGGACTTTCGTAATTCAATACCTGGGGGGGCATATAGCCCAAGGAGTAGTTGTTGAAGTCCAGACGCTGGTGCAGTGTAGGACATTTAATGTCTTTGTTCCTGGGAACAAGTATGATTTATTTCACAACCTTAGGCAGTGGGGACTTCAGAAACAAAAAAAAATCAAATTCCAAATTTGTAGGCCTATATCTATCTACCTATCTGTGATGGGGGTGTCGATACACTGCGACCTATAAGATCTATTCTGCCCCCTACTGCTGCCCAATCGTTGAGGATGTCTCAACGATTAGAGCAGTTCGTCCAGTCCTATTGCTTTCAAAAAGTTCAGGATGTCGGTAGGCTTCAGGTTAGGTAGATCTTCCTCTTCTATTTGATATTCTCCGAGGTATCGTACCCTTGGATTTTGCAGAGTAATGCATTCTGAGAGAATGTGGATAGAGGTTTCTTCCTCTTCCTCGCAGAGTCTGCATTCTTCTTTGTCTACTAAGTCGAGTTTCTTTAGGTGGCCTCTCAGCCGGCAGTGCCCTGTTAGGATACCCGTTAGTATTCTGAGTTTATTTTTACTTTTACTGATGCAGTCGTTAGATCTCTTCTGGTTATAGTTTCCCAGTAGTGTCTTGGCCTGCCTCATTCCTTGTAGTTGTATCCAGTATTGGGATCTTTTGTTATTTACTTCTTTTCCAAGTTCATCAAGTATTGTACTGGTGCTTATTCCGCAGAAGGGTTCAGGTCCCAGAAATGGTGTTTCAGCACATTTTTTTTCGAGTACGACTGGTATTTCATTACCCTCCACTCCAGTGTGTCCCGAAACCCATAGGAGGGTAACAGTGTTATTCTTGCCTAGTTCGTTTAGATTCTCTAGGCACTCCAAAACCATCTGGGAGTTGATTACGTGGGAGTTCAAGGCATTAATGGCTGCTTGGCTGTCTGACATGATGAAGATCTCTTGTCTGCGAAAATTTCTTTCTATGTTGAACTGGACACATTTTCCGATGGCGTATATTTCAGCTTGGAAAATGCTCGGACATTTGCCTAAACTTTCGGAATATTTGGTTCCAGGCCCATATACTCCTATTCCTGTTCCTTCTGTTGTTCTAGAACCATCTGTGTACCATTTCATGGCACTTGTAGGCCTATAAGTCTAAATAGACGGCATGTATTGAATTGTAGATAGACAAAAAATCAATATAACAATATAAATTACCATCAATATTCACTGGACTAAGTCCATAAAAGGATATGAAAAGAAAATGTACGAAGTATGGACATAAAGAGTGAATTTCTTTCAGTTTTATTATTTACCTTTACGATTCTTTTTAAGTAAACTTTCATAAAAGGTTTCATAAAAGGCATAGAATTTATAGAAATATCGGATAAACTAGACAATGTAGAAATGTTTTTAGTTTCTTGTATACAGCAAAAATAAGAGAATTGCATATTTACACTAACCCATTCGAAGCATTTTTGCCCATTCAATTTGAAAAGGACAGAAATTTTACATATTGATGATGAACTCGAAACTCGCTGATTATCAAAACCTATTGAACATTTTCAATAAGGCAAGGAATGTGTGAAAACACGCTAGAAATTTCTATTACTTTAATATATTTTAGACATTTGAATGAATAACAAAGCTTTAATTCTCAAAAACAAAATAGATCTGACCCCCTATAAGAGGAATGGTAAGAGCGCGAAGTCTGAATCAATAAAACGAAGGGTGGCGTTGGTCACCATAGACAGTCGCATACAAGCACTCACCACGATCACATTATATAAATAATAAACCATACAAAGACAGTGATCTAGAAATCAGCGAAAAAGAGTCTTACCAAAGAGATAGAGAAATAGTGCCACTCCTACACCAAATATAAGATACGCAGAAGAAGAGGGATCTAGTCATTCGTCTCCCACACCAAAAAGGACAAACACTTAAGAAACTTAAAGGTAAAGACGCTAAATCAAAAAACCACCAAGGCCCATCATACAACAAAAACGAGACAAACCAGCAGACAAGGGTTGAAGAAATAAAGCAAAGAACTCGTTTTGGTATGTACTCTGTTTGAAAATGATTGAGAGAAAAATTTTTATGACCCAGAAGATAAACCCCAATATAACATCATAAATCAGTGGCCGATAATTTCTAAAATAAAATGTTTAGCATTATTTGTTCCAAAATGAAAGCTTGGGATTTCTTCCTAAAATTTTTAAATATACCAATTTATTTCAAATCTCTACAGGTAGATAATATTTACAATTCAAGATCAATTTAAGTAGCCCTCAAATTTCTTAGAAAGGATTAAAATTTCTAATCGGCAGAAAGTGTTGTGCAGATTGTAAATTATTTTAGATAAAATTTACATTTCTGTTTGTGTAGTCCTGTGATTGTAACACGTAGAATTGTTAGTTCTGTAATAATAGGCGATAAAAAGCAATATCGATCAAGTGAATTTGTGCAATAAAAATGGCACAAACGTTTAATTATACTCCTGTGAAATTAAAGTGCAATTTAACCGTGCATATGAAAACTTTAGTGTTAAATGTACGTGACGGTATTGTACATGAACATTTCAATAGTACTGTTCGGAGTATAGTTTCTAAGTGTTCACATATGACCGGAGTTGGAGAAGCAACTATTTATAGACTTTTGAAGCAACGAACGCATGGAAGTATTACAGTAGCACCTAAAACGTCAACTGGGAGACATTAATGGAGACGAAACTTTGCCAAACGTTAAAAGAAATAAATTGTGGAAAACTTTACATGAATTAGACTTCGTTTGGGAGAAGAACGATAGAAAATCTGCGCTTATAGAGAAAGATTAAATTATTTGTTGGAGGAGGCAATAATTAAGGGAAATTAGAAAATTAAGAAGAGAAGACAAGAATATTTTTTATTGAGATGAAACATGGATAAATGAAAGACATTTTGTAAAAAAAATTTGGCAAGATAAACAGATTACAAATGCTCGTCAGGCATTTATAGAAGGTTTGTCTACTGGCTTAAAATTTTAAATGGTAAAAGTTACCGTTTAATTGTCACTCATATTGGAGGAGAGAAAGGATTTGTTGATAGAGGCTTGTTAGAATTTGTTTCAAATTCTACGAAAGAGTACCATGAAGAAATGACTGCTGATGTTTTTGAGGAATATTTCCAATTCTGTAATCGTTATGGACCCAGTAACCATTCAAGATTAAAGGAACTGTTACCTAACACTAAATGGAAAAAGCAAGAACTCTCCGATTGGTTAATAGCCAAAGAAATAGTGGCAGAAGAGGGATTACTCAAAAAAGTAATTTCGTGTTCCCGTCACTGAGGTATAGAATTATTGGTTAATAATAATAATAATAATAATAATATACGCCCTGTAATTCACTCCCTTACGAGTGAACCCCAGAAGTTCTGCAGCTTGTGCGGGGGAGGGACGGCTATTATTATTATTTGCCGTGGCGCTCTGGGGCGACTTACTGATGCTTGATGGCGCATTTGCTTTACAGTTGTGGGAAAACCCAGAAAAACCACACAACACCATCATCGACAACGATGGACTCCTCCAGGATTTTTAAATCTTTGCAGCGTAAACTAACAGGGTTTGCTTATTTACATTTTATGATGTATTGTATTCGAGATTTTTCGGGGTGGTCATACTAAAATCTAGTGAAAATTCAGATAAGAAGGTATCAACATTTACTTTTTTCTGCATTAAACAATCCGGTATAAATACCTTTGCCATAAAAACTGTGCTATCATGCATTTTCAAACGGAGTATAGTAGGTCCTAGTCTTTCTTTTGGAAGAGTCTCGGGGTCCGCAATATTACTAGTTAATGCGGGTATGCAAATACAAATTGAAGGAGGATAAGGCTATTCAAATCCAAAATGCTCAATCTCAAGTGATAGAAGTTGTTCTATCTTCTATCAAAAAATGTAGATTTATCAATTATTGAGTTACCATTGAAATTTAAAATAAGGGACAGGCCTAAAGGCATAGAAAAAGCATCTGTTGGTTTGAAGAAGATAAAAAATAAAACTGGATTTTTAACCAGACATTAGTTTTAAGGCAAAATATTGCTTGCAATTTTTAAAAAAGTTCAGTCTAGCGATTTACCTAAAAGTTGTAAACTCATGAATTGTACGATTCATGAAAAAGAAGTTTTTTGAGGAATCTGCATTTCTACTGTTTGAAAAGCTTATACATGAAAGAAAAAAAAAGAGAAAATGGTTTTGCATTGATAGCATTCAGCCAAGTGTGAGGTGTGACTCAACTACTCATGTTTGATGTGGGTATAGTTGCCTTCAAAATAAGTTGGACAAATAGTTTTGATTGTTTTAACTTATAATTTTTATTTCTAAAGAAATGCTATTCATTTATATTTTTTTATTTTTTTTATACATTACTTTTCAACAGATAAGATAACGACTTATAAAAACACTTTCTTTTTTAAGGAATAGGCCAGTAAGTTAAAACGATTAAAACAATTTGTCCAACTTATTTTGAAGGCAACTATACATAAAAGTCGTTCTGGGCTCTCTGAACTACCCCGTTCAAATGCTAAATGCATTTGTATTTTATGTTGTTAGTTTTACCACAAAGTTTTTCAGTTTACAAAGATTTTCAATTTTCATGGAAGTCAACTTCCCTTACAAAATTTCCCGTTCAATTTGTATTTGCGGACCCGACCTGACTTATAATAATTTTCTATACTCTTTGTTATTATATTATAAATCTTACTTTTTCGATATTTGGCAACCAATCATTCGAGTACACCTTTGACAAATAGTTTGAAATAAAACGTCTACTAACTTTAGAAAACGCCGTAGAATTACAAATTGGTTTCTTTAAAAATATATAACTTCTGCGAAATTGAAATCAGGCGAATTTTATCAAGAGTCGACCGTAAAAGAACATTTTTAAGTCCACAACAAGCAAAGAAGTATCAAATGGTAACGAGAGAGTGTCGACATTGCGAGTTTTTCACTTTGAAGAACTTTTTTTATCTGGAAATAGGGTCGTTATAAGAGGTCGTTGAATCTTGGAGATTCAATAGTTGCGACAGAATTGCAGTTATATGATTAATTTACTCCTGTTTGTTTATTAATATGCACTTTAAGATCGTAATGGCTGTCACTGTTTCTTTATAACTTTCTTTAAAAAATGTTGGATAATTTCATTGTTACCTTTATTCGTAGTAAATTTGACATTCATTAAACTCGCACCGCAATGAGGCTTACCACTTGGTCGGAAATTCTAAATGAATTTATGCAGAAACGATAAAGAAGGGGATTTAGTGTTTCTAGGTAAAAATATCTCAAGATATAATTAGCCGTTTCCAGAGAAATTGCAATTTAAAGAATAATTAGTATTAAATCTCCCGGGTGGCGATCTCATGAGATTAATTTCGTCGATGTTGTCATATCTGGGTTAAATTATGTTAGCACGTGCTTACACCAGTCACCAGTTCGACGTAAGTCTGTTATTTGTTATTGTCAAATGTGAAATTCTGGATTGCTGTTTGCTGTGTAATTTTTTTATTTCTTGACTATTTTTGTGATTTTAGTGTAATTATTTGTTTAAATTTTCCGAAAAAACTTAACTCAAAGTATTTCGAATAACAGAAATAAATGGGGTTATATTTATATTAAAATGTCACGGCCGTCAGCTGATAGATCAGTGTCTGGCTGGTTCTTAGTCCATGTTCTACTTTCGACAAAAAAGTTCCGAGAAAGAGATTAGTAAATTATTTTATAATTTTACTTTGAAGGTTTAGCTTTTGGGTTTCAAAAGTCTCAACTTGAAACGTACTTAACAGTTTTTAATTTTTTTAATCCTTTAATTATAATACTTATAATTGCACACATTAATAGGGTACAATGAACATTATTTTTTATCTCTGATACCTATTAAATTAATAAGAACATTTTTAGCAATGCTTTATAAACTTTCTTTGGTTAATGATTAATAGCCGTATGCTTATGTTAAAAGAAGTCTAGTGTTAGCTACGACTACTCTTGAAGTATCTATTTCGCTCTTTCTATTAATTAGAAAAAGATGATGCCAACGGGAAAATACTATAGAAATGTGGCAACTGAAATTATTTCATTGGTCTACGTCACGATTCATAATACGTTACGATTCATAAATTTAAATTTAATTTCCCAGGCGCCCTTTAATAATGAAGCGGAAAATTTTTCGAAATGTATTCTACTGGTCATACAGTTTCAGAAGGGCCAATAAAAAAATTTCATTACTAATCCTCATTTTCATCGTAGTCTTTTTTCTCATAACCTTAACTGCAATATCGTAGGTAGACAATAGATCGTTTTGAAGATCAGGAATATCATTTGTATGTACTAGATATATAAATAAAATTTTTTCCAAATTATTAGTTGAGAATGTTCTTCTAGCATTGCCATAGATCAAACAAATTGTATTAATTAGATTGACAGTTCTTCTAATCAACACAGCCACAATCTAATTCACTTTTACGAAAATCGTCATTCACTGTGTGTCTACTTTAAATTTAATGACATTTTAAACTTCAAAATTTTCATATTTTGGGCGCCGTTTTGAAGGCGTTCCCGAAGAGGTACGGAGGGGCACATCAAACCCTAAGCTTACTTTCTGATGCTCTATAAAAATCTGAAGTGAGAATTTTAAAATTCATAAACACAAATATCAACATACACACACAGAACGAATTCAGATTTTGTTCGGTGAATATTAAATCCTAAATGTTACAAAACTGGAATACAATTGCTTGAAAATTGTCTCGTACATTTGAAGTAAATTATATAATCTTGGTATAGTGTGACTTAAAATGTAAATTAATGTGGCGTTTTCATTAAAGGAGGCAATTTTCCTTCATGTATATTTTTCTACAATCATGACTTTGAAGCTATTACGTAAAATTGTTTGGTATCTAAGAAGTTCAGATTTTGAAAAATCCTGCGTTTTACAATAGGAAATTGTGTCACAAGGGCAGAAAAGAAGCTTTAGCAGCCCGAGGCTATTAGCTGCATGAGCGAGCGAAGCTCATGTAGCTAATAGCTAAGGAAAAAAAAATTAAATAGATTAGCTATCAATGAAACAACAAGTTAATTTTGTTTTTTGTTTTCTCGCTGTCTATGAAATAAAAAATACAGGACTTTCGCAAGAAATTGCATCGTACAGTTCAGGTAATTTAACCTAGATGGATCTACATACAACGTTGCCAGATTTTTAAGAAAATTGATAATTGTAATATTTTTTTAAGGCTAAGAAGTATTGAAATTTCTTGTCCTTTTACCTTATTATTTTTATTTTTCAAGTTTTTCTTTTCAATCATATCGCCAATCTTCATATGTCTCTTCTTCAATTAATTGTTTCGTATCATTGTTTACTTAATCTTCAGGCGCTCGATCAGATTTGCGTAAAAGTCTGTTTGTTATACAAAGAACCAGTGGTCCCACCACCTTCAGGTTTTTGAACTATTTCAACTTTTTCTTAAACGTAATTGGTATGGAATATTATCTTGAATTCTAGAACTGCACGTTCGTTCTTCAGAAATATTTTTATTAATAGTAATAAATTGATTTCCTTCTAATTAACCAGAAGGATCAATATCCATACAACGGCGTTAAAAATAATTACGTCGCGAATCTTTTCGTTCGTTCAACTTAATTAAAAAACTACTCGCCTTTTGCCACTTTCATGCAAAGTTAGACAGTCAATAATCCGTTAACTTTTTTTTTGTGTAAAAGCCTCTCCTTTATTTCTTCCGACTCTTTTACCTAAATTTGATTAAAGGAATGCGGCGCCTATATTGCGATCTCTAATGAAATAAACGAAAAACCCATTCGACCGGAATAAACTCTAAATTAAAGTAGATATTTCGAATTCTTATGTTAACGATGTAGACATCCATTTCATTATTTTTTTTTATTTCAACACCCTGTACCTCGGAATATGTACAGCGTTGTCGGTTGAATATCGCAATAACCTGTACATTCAAAACATAGTTCTATACATACAGTGAGGATCATAAGTGTTACCCCCCCCTATCTAACTTGTTACTGGACTCTTGTTAGGAAAATCGCCGAGACACGTCGACTTTTGATTTCTACAATGTACATTTTTTTATGAATAGTTTACCCCTAATTTCATCACTTACTGGAGGCGAGCAACCCTTTCAAAAAATTTAAATAGCATGGTTGCATTGTTGCCTTCCTGCTTGTGGTGTTTTGTTATTTTTAAACATTAATAACTCAACACGTAATGAAGCAAATTTAAAAAATTTTGCACGGTTAAATGGAGAATAAAACCCCCTTTCAAATGAGCTATCACTCACCACCCCATGCTATTTAAATTTTTCGAAAGGGTTGCTCCCCTCTAATAAGGGATGAAATTAGGGGTAAACTATTCATACAAAACTGTACATTGTAGAAATCAAAAGTCGACGTGTCTCGGCGATTTTCCTGCCAAGAGTCCAGTAACGAGTTAGATCCTCACTGTATAAATGTGAACAAAAGGTGTAAAAATATCTCTCGAATATAAAGATAAAGAAGCGTTAACATTTAAATTACTGTTTAACATCCTTGTGGCAATAAGAGTTATTAATAATTAATTTTTTACATAATTTTCTCCCTATTTTACAATCATTTTTAGCCAATTTAATTGAAAAAAAACTAAATCATGAAAGAACGACGTTTCAAATTAATGCTACTTCAATTTTATTTTCAAAATAACTAAACCTCCAACTTTGTATTAACTATAAATTATCCAATACCATCAATTAACCATTAGATCCCTAAATTACATGTATACTCGATTCCTTAATACAGACTTAATCATAAACTTCAGTCTGTTCGACCCTAATCAATCAATTTTATAATATTGTGGGCAGGACGTTACAACTTCCAAATTGGAGGATTTACAATATGCGTTAAATTCGTTATAAATTGTTGCGGGATTAACTTTGAAGAATCTGAGAAACGGATTGCAGAAGAGGATGAGATAATCCTTACACATAATAAGGAATATTTAAGCTATTAAATATTAAGTATAATTGTTCTGCATCATTACCCTCGCCCTCATACCCTCTATTATGAACAAAACATTAACCCAACGGACTTTTGATTGATAAAGAATCTAAAGCAAATTTGTATTTGGGTATTTAATAGCAAGTGTTGATCACTTATCGGCTTTTTCATTTCCCTTTACTGTAATATAAATAAGGGTTTTTGAATATATATAAAATAATTTTTTCCTGTAAATGTCCTTGTAAATATTATAAGAACAGTTGGTTTTTACTAACAAATAGTGACCTTTGATGACACGAAAAAAATTAAAATGACTTTTGATCAAAAATTTCACCGTTCATGTAACCTAACTTTTAGATCATCAGCTGTGGTTTTCATTTTTTGATACACTTTTCATATATGGTAAAAATGATACTGTTTACATTCCAGATTTCACCTAAATCAATATAGCGTCTGACTGAATTATACTTCTTTTTCAACATATAGAATACGTAACAAGGTAATACCATGTATTTATTGAATAAATAAATAAACATAAAACGAGAAATAAGACGTCGAAATAAAACATCAAAAGGCGGTAAGAAAGTCGAATTCGTGGAAGCAATAAAAGTATTTTATTATTTTGAAATGACTAGCATCACAATCAACCTTCTAAAAATACAATTCCAGTCCATCAGAGCTGAAAGTTTGATACTTTTTACTTTGCCCTATACCGTGGGTACGAGGAAAGTATTGTGGATACAAAAACTTCTTAATTATAATTCATAGGCCAAGGAGAGCAAGGAAAGTGGACTAATCCGAGAAAACAGGACAACTGAGCGGGAGGTGCAGGAGGGCGCCTCCTCCGCTTCAATAGCTAGACCATTTAGGGCTGAACCAACGGACAAAAGGCCAGTATACACTCCTGTCTTTATGCAGACAAAATCAACTGCTAAACCTTATCAGGAAAGAACTTAAGACCATAATAGAACTAGTTAGGAGACTCTGCGATTTTAGAAGACATCTATATCTTCTAGAAAAATCCCTATGTAGAAAACTCTCATTCACATACTATGCATGAACCTTAAAGGGGAACGGAAGTAGCATATCGGGATAAAATTTCTTAAATTTCCGGAACTCGAAATCGCCCATCAGATATGTTCTTTAATACATGTGACTGAATATATAATTATATATAGATCCAAAAGTTAAAACGTGTTCTTGTCATTTGATAAACAAAGAATATAGAAACGATTGGCCATTGAATTTAGACCCTCCACATAGACTGTCATAAGCATCGTGTGAGTCTCCAAAGAATTCCCTTTTCTGTACATTTATTTGTTCTTTGTTCATTAGGATTATTCTCTGATGGGGTTATTTTAGGAACACTGAAAGTGGAAGCCTATTGTACAGAGTGGATCCTAATAATTTTAAAAGTTTCTGGATATAACCTCTAAAAAGGGACAATGCCAGAGTCTTCTCGAAGACAATGAATGGAATTCTTTTTTTAATTTGGACGGTCAGCCAACTTATTTGGAGGTTAGAAATAATGGAAGATTCATTTGTTAGAGTTCTTGACTGTTCTTTTTGATTTGTTTTTAAGTTAATGAATGTGTAAAATTAGAACTGTTTTATATTGAAACGAAATGTCAAAATTTATAAATCTTATTAATATAATTATCAGATGATAAGACAAAAAAATAAAATTAAACGTTGCCGAAAATTGCAAAACTAATTATTAACAAACATTCACACTCACTCTCTCCCTATTAAATAATATTAAACAATAGAAAACAACAAAAATACTCTAACACTAAACACTGGAAGTTTTGTAATACCTTTGACCTGTAATATAGTAGTCAAGGTCCTTCTAATTCCATCTCCTCTAAAATTAAATTAGTCTTTGACAAAACTCTTCTGTAGTTACAAACTTCCATATATCATGTAACTTAATATTAACATAAGCTATTACTCAATTGTAACTTTCTGCAACTCCTGGTGGATTCATAATTTCCATTTTTTAATATTTCTCAAATTTTCCAAAAAAAAAAAACCTTTGACATTCCCTTTCCTTCAATAACTAGTCTCTCCTCTTTTTTTTTCGTTCCCTGGTCACCTTTTTTAATATACCAGGTGATTATTTTTCACCTCTATCGTGCTATGCGTGAATCACTTTAAGGTTTTAATAAACATCTGGGAACAATAACAAAGACTGTTTATTTATGAAGGGACACAATAAACAGTGAGTATTGTAAGATATAAGTTGTGGTTTCTGAAAATTTTGATTATAGCATGGTGAATTAATAATTTAAAAAAGTGGTGGCGCAGATGAGTTTTGAAACAATTATTTTACTTCAAAATGTATACTCATAGATGTCTATTTATTGTTTTAGCAATTTTTTTTCGTAGTCCCCATTTTAAAAAATGGGTAAAAAAAATAAAATTTTACGTAGATGGCCATGACTAGATGTATTTTTTAATGCTGAACAACTTTTCTAAATTTCAAAGGGTTACATTTTATAAAATCAATCTTATTTTATTTCAATGCTAAAGTTCCATGCTCACAACGAAATATTAACAGTATAATTAACTAAATAGAGTAAAACAATATGGTCTAATTTTACAAACGAACTAATACTAAATTGTTAATTTCCTAACAGCTAAATGTATGGATACAGTTGGTCAATGTTAAAAATGCCTCGTATCCGAAAAGTTTCTGGGCTCCCTCATATGACAGCTGTAGCTTTTGACATTTATTATTTTATTATCTGCTAACCTTAGTGCCTTGATTAGAACTAAATCTTCCTGTTGAAACGTTTTCCCCTTTCCTTTTTCTTTTAATTTATTTAATAGCTCTATTCGTTTTTCTGTTTCCTTAAAGAAATTGCCCGGTAAATCATATTTCCTAATATTTCCAAGTATGTAATTAATAGCCACCCTCGGTTCCTCGTTAATCAAATTCACGTGATTCACGACTAATTTTATGATCTGGCTTTTCCAGACCGCATCACTATTCACTCTACTTCCTAAATCACCAATCTTAGCATAGTCGTAACTTGCCGTATTTCTACTATCCTCACAATTAATCTCACATTTTGCTAGGTCGTAACCTGCCTTATAATTATTATCATTAGCCACGAAATCACTACGCCCTTCTATAACAAACTCGCGTTTTTCCTCATTACTCTCGCTACTATTTACACTATTAAAAATTTTGTTGTAATGTTGTAATTCAATCTTGTCATTTTTTGTAATTATTTTATTTTTATTTTCCATAGTGTTATTGAGGTGATATTGTTTGATGTATTTCTTTAGTTTGTGTTTGAATGCGTGTTTTCATCTCTTTGTATTGTGTTTATAATTTATTCTTTATATTGTATTTGTATACTTTGGAAAATGTTTATAAATTGTAACACGTCTAATGGTAGTTGTTTGTGAAGTTGTTCTTCGTGTTCTCCCTGTATGTCAGTGTTTTTATCGTGTTCCCCCTGTATGTTTTCTGTGTCTTTCTTTTCTTCCCCCTGTGTATCTACCTTTTCTAAACCTTCTAACGCTTCCTTAAGTCGAGCTACTAGATTTCTTTTCAGCCCTGTATAATCTATTCCCCTAATTTTTAGTTGTTCTTACAACAATATCCATATCAACCATTTCAGCCATTTTTATTTAATTTTCAAAGAAAATAAATGATATCTTACAAACTTCAAGCCCTCAAATCAGATCTCCAACTATCCTGCGTTAAAATAATTTATTTATTATTAAAGTAATTTCAGATCATACCACAAAAAAATTAATTGCCGAAAATTGCAAATATAATTATTAATCAAACATTCACACTCACTCTCTCCCTATTAAATAATAATAAAATCAGTCACACAGGGTGTTCAATTTTTTTCTGGGCGGGTCCCAACTTTGTTGTTTTAAATGGCAACCTGTATTTTTTATCACTTTTTTGGTTTGTACATGAAAAATAAAAGATACTTTATGCATGTTTATATTTCGAAAATATTGACGGTTTTGATTTTGATAGGATTTTTATACAGTTCCTACTTGTATTAACTTTATACAAAGACTTTTTATGTTCCTTATTATTGATTTCTTAAATTCCATAAAACTTTATTATTATGGCCTTTTTACTTTATATTTCTTTAATTTTGAACATCCGAAACTCTACTTCTTTGATTTATACTGTTTCCTTGAATTTTAACTAATTATGTTAATGAATCATGATATTAAATTTTGAGGTTATCTCGTAATTTTCTTTTTCTCATAACACTTTATATAATAACGTTCTTATTGTTATTATGTTCGCAGACTTATCTGAGATTATACTACTTTGAATGTATCTATTCAGTTCTTTTCTGAAATACAAGTAAATACCCCAAATTTGTTGGTAAAGAGCTCTTATGGGCTTACAACGTTAAATTTTGACATGTGAAACTTCATAGTTTCTTTTATAATTGCTATGGTTAAAACTTGTTTAAAACATTAAATTAGAATCGCATTGTATCATGTGCTTACTCAATAGTATATTAAGTTTGGAGAGCGGTAAGGGCTTTTTACCGATGGAAGACAATTGTTTGGGGGAGAAGCTTGGAGACCAATCGTGCAAAAAATGTAATAAGTTATCTGTTTCATTTTATTCCTTCGTGCTAGGCACTATATTGTCTGAATTATTTGTATTCTCTTTTTGAATTAGTTAAATTAGCTAACCGTTACAATGTATTTGTGCTTTAACGATAGCAAGTTTATTATCACAAAATTGTTATGTAACGTATTCGGCTTTGAATTGCAGCCATTCTTTGCATATGACTACACGTTGAAATTTAAATAGACGGCATGTAATGGAATGTAAATTATTTACTTAGATTAAGAAACTTAGCAAATTACATAGAGGAAATTCTTGTCCCTACTTTTTTTACATAAAATTCTATTTTAAAAATCTACTTGCAAGGAGAAAAAATCTGTCTCCAAGCGGCCATATAAAAAAATCTCGTCTGCATGGTATATGATCATTACTGACACCACTTTAAAGCTTTTTACCCTTGTTAAGTATGAAACGGTGCGCCGCCTGATCTGCAACATCAGTATTAACAAGATACGAAGAGAAGTTTCTCATTATCTGCATTAAGTTTGTTATTCGGCTCTTGATTTACTAGCAATTAAAACGACAACTAGACGGGGGGATATTCAAACTCTGCAAGTTCATTATAATAAACCCAAAAGCCTTCATTTCTACTGAAATTTGGGTTACATTCAGGATGGCAATTAAAAATGTTGTTTATCGCTGAAATCTACGCTGTATAGAATGTGTGAAAATTAATTTTGCTACTCATCTATCTACATCCATAACTTCTTATCCAGGTGTATAATCCTGGAAGAAATTTGGACATACACGAATACTGCCAGACTCTTTAAGGCGGTTTGACATCAGAGGCATAAATTTTTTTTTGTATTTCGACGATTTACTTTGTGTATAAAGTGTTGGGATCAAGTATACCATGTTCAGACGAAGGATAATGAATGAGAAAAGAGAGTTGAAAAAGCTGCTGGAGAACAAACGCATATAAATGATGATTGAATGATATCAGAAATTAAAAGTCATTAGAAAAAAAGGCACAGCTAACAGATAAAGGAAGAATATACAAAATACAAAACAGAATGTATCAGACATGGTTATCATTGCAACTTGGAACGATAAAGGCAGGAGTATTAAAGAATTAAAGGAAACCAAACAGAAAAATAAAATAGTATCTCAAATCAGTAACTATTTATTTTTTAAAAGTGATGGAGAAAATATATTCGGTGTGAGATTCACCACTATAAAACTGGACGAATGAATGAAACAGAAACTATAATTCTATATGCAAAATGCAGAAAATGCCCCCGAAATGCGTACCAAAAAGGGTGGACTACCTGCCACAAGAAAAGGTCCTATAATCCTAGAATTAAGCACCTTTACGATGCAGGTAGTCCACCCTTTTTGGTCCGCTTTTCGGACCCGCCGACAAAACTACTTGCTTTTGACGACAATGAAATTTTTTACGTAAAATAATCACTTAATAAGACATAATTTTTTTATCTGAAGATGTTTTCCCTTCCAAAAACAATTTGATGTAGATTTAAAACGGAAACGCTAGAAGTTAATAGAGATTTGAAGTTAAATTAAACTGAACGTGGGGGAAGACTATTTTTATCGAAACTGGCATGTTTTGGAGCTCGAACAGAATATAAAGCAAAATGGAAATGCGAGATTTTCTGGTTTGCCAATAGCATTTATTTGCTCTGGTAAAAAATTCAAATTACTGGTTTCCCGGATTCAATCATTCCTGGATATTTGAAGGTTTTCCTTTTTAATGTTTAACATATATTTTTACAGTTTCGCTACGGGTAAATTGTGTAAATTATAAATAGAAATATATACAGGAAGGTTAGTAATAATAAAATAAAATATTTCTTTCTATGTTTATTAATTCATGGCACATATGAAACTTTCCAGTAGAGTGTAGGTGGTGCCCTCTTTATCTGATCTTAAAATTGATAACACGATTATGATTTACTAACTTAAAAATTTAACCATACCAAATTCCAAGTCAATATATTAAATATTAAAGAAATTATTGCAAAAAAACGAAAAATAAATTTTATCTTCAACACCCTGTATCTTAGTAGTAAATAACATGTGACCCAGAGTTTTTTAGTTTTAAAATATTAATATTTGGAGGTCCCGAACTTATGATTAAAATATTGAACATTCCTTATGAAACACCCTGTATGCAAGAGAAAAAGAAATCTACATATTATGATGCCTATTTTACAAAAAAATTTACATACGTTCTCTCTGCGAGGCAGCTGCGCTCTATTTATGAGGGACAGAGGCCAAAAACATGAATTTTATAAAATGAAAGTGAAGACAAAGGTAAATTTATAAATATGTAAACACCAAAAGATTCAGGTTTTATAATAGTGATAAAAAATCTATGATAAACAGGAGTCGTGCAAAAATTCTTCTGGCTCATGACTACTATAATATTTTCTGTAATAAAAGACGCAAATTTTACTCATAGCATCCCAAATTAAAAAAAATCATTTACCTAATTATCGTATACTATGGGATCGTACATCTTTCTGTATTTTTTTTCTATATCAAGTCTCAGATATTTTCTATTACTCAGATTTCTCAATATTTTGCTCTGGTTTCCTGCCACATCGTCCACATATGCCGTTTCGTTTATTTAGGTTTCCTATATCTTGAATTCTCTTTATTGTAATGTCCAAATAAATAGTAGCGCTGATAAAGCATCTATGTCTTATTCTTTTTTTTATTCCTTGTTTCGTGCTTCAGATGTTTCTCCAAGTCTTTCATGATTTGTTTTATCAAAAGCCTACTTTAAATCTATAACAACGATAGTTATGCGTTTTTTAGGTTATGTTCATACGTTTTTTCCATGATTTGTTTTAAAATATTGAAATGATAATGAAATTATTCAATGTTTCTTACTTTTTAAAATCTTTATATTATTTCCCATCTGACATTTTTAAAAACACGGTATAAAGGGTAAATTAACAAGTTGCAATAAAATATCTTCCAATATTTGAGTTGCTCCTTATAAACTTGAGCGCCCTTTATCTTGAACCGTAGTTACAATTTAAAAAGGTTTAATTACATATTATATTGTTACGGTGTAAAAAATGGGACAAAATTATGGAAATTGTATTTTAAACGAATAAAAAAATTTATGTAAAAAGAAAAAAAGATAAAGGTTGTTAGGAGATTTTTGAAAATAAAAACTAAAATTAAAACTTGAGAATTCTTTAAACCTTTTCAATTGGCGCCCAACGTGGGGCTCATTAAAATAAAGAGGCAAAATGGATCTTAGAAATGGGAGAAGAATAGGTTTACAAGCACAGAGAGAGAAAGACATACTATCATTGTCAGAAGAGGAAGGACAAGGAGATAAGGAAATGCAAATAAATATTATTGGAGATAAAATAATAGATGCGCAAGACGAAGAATATAATGATAATAAAGGAATGAAGACGAAAGAAAGTTAATACCAATAGAAGTAGAACGCGAACCGAATATAAGAATAGAAGAATCTATGAAAAACATGTTTTTTATGCAGAAAATGAATAAAAATACAAAAGATTTGGGAAGATAATGGAAGAAAAAATGGGAAAGATGGAAGACATATTGGGAAAAATGATGAAAAGAGGAAATAAAACAAGAAAGAGCGAATGTTTTTAAAAAAATAGAAGAGTCAACATTATTTACTGAAATTAAAATAGAAGAGACGAAAAAGGAAATAAGAGTGGAGATGATAGCTAGAATAGATGAGGTAGAGGTGTCACAAGATATAAAATTAAAAGAAACTGAGAACAAATTAAAGAAAGAGATACAAGAAAACAAAAGTAACGTCAATTCAAGAATAGAAAAAATTGAAACTAAAATAGAAACAAATAAAGAAGAGGTTAGAAAAATTGAAAGAAAAACAATAAAAGAAATACAAATGTTATAAGCTAAAATAAATAAAATTATAGAAGTAAATATGGAAAATTTAGAAGGAAAATGGTATGAAACTTTAACAGAATTTCATCAACAAGTAGAAGAAAGTATGAAGGAGACAGGAACAAAATTAAGAAAAGGAACAAAATAAGATGAGAATAAAGCAGAAGAAAGAATTATGGAAATAAGGAAGGAAATAGACATTTTGAAAGGAAATTATCATAGATGAAAGATGAAATTAAAAAGATATTTTTGGATATTGGAAGAAAATTTAAAAGAAGAAATAAAAATGAATTTGGGAATAGCAGAGGAAGAGAATTTAAGTATACGAAAAGAAATCAAAGAAAAATACAAGATTTTAGTGGGAAAATAGAAATTAAAATTTTATTTTATTTTTTTTAAGATAAAAAATAAAATAAGAAAACAAATTTTGGGGGGATGTTGTTATGGTGTAAAAAATGGGACAAAATTATGCAAAGTGTCTTTTAAATGAATAAAAAAAATTATGTAAAAAGGACTTAAAAAAAGATAATGGTTGTTAGGAGATGTTTGTTTATGTTGATTTTAGAATAGACAGATGTCAATGTGTTAATTTTTGAAAATAAAAACTAAAATTAAAACTAGAGAATTCTTTAAACCTTTTCAATATACAGTGTCATCACGAAAGTACGCACCTATGGGAAACTTTTTTACTAAGGGTTTTTCGACAAAAAGTTATTCTTAATAAAAGTTTGTGCATCCCCTAAAACTAAACATGGACCAACAAAATATAGTAAAACATTCGTTATATACTAGGAGCCTTCAAAAATTTGATTTTGTGACAAGAGTAAAGTACCCTTATTTTGAAAAATCTCGGGAAATATTATTTAGAAAAGTCGTTCAGCATTAAAAAATACATCTAGATTTGAAGTCATGGCTCTAAATCAAGTTTTATTTTTTTACCCACTTTACCCTTTAAACAAGTAAATCTCTAGAAAATCAATGGGTGTGCCGAAATACTTATTTTATTTTGATGTTTTATGATTTGATATTTTTGTTACAATACTGTATAATTTTGAGCAATTTTCGGTGTTAACAAAAAATAAAAACAACTTTGCACCAAAAAGTTATTTTACTCTTCAAAAAAATTGACCGTGGTTAACACAATAGTTGTGTAATTTGTAATATTACTGGCTTTCTAAATAAACCGTCGTATACAGGATGTTGTCTATTTATCGTTTTACCAATTTTTTTTTTCGTAGTCTCCATTTTAAAAAAGTGGGTACAAAAATAAAACTTCACTTAGATGGCCATGACTTCAAATCTAGATGTATTTTTTAATGCTGAACAACTTTTCTAAATAATATTTCCCGAGATTTTTCAAAATAAGGGTACTTTACTCTTGTCTCAAATTCAAATTTTTGAAGGCTCCTAGTATATTACGAGTGTTTTACTATATTTTGTTGGTGCGTGTTTAGTTTTAGGGGATGCACAAACTTTTATCAAGAATAACTTTTTGTCGAGAAACCCTTAATCAAAAAGTTTCCCATATGGTGCGTACTTTCGTAATGACACTGTACTGTATATCATATATCAACAGGTTTCGGAAATAATAGGAGGTGAATTTATGGATATTTGCTTATAATGCTTTTAGTAGCTATAATATTTATTAATCAGTTTACAATTCATTTCTTTCCGTGTATAATTTCTTTCTTGATCAAAGCTGGTATGGACGTGAAAGTTGATAAATTTACCTGAAAAAAAAAAGTGTATAAATAAAAAGTATAATTTTAAAATAAAATAGACTCATTTGGTAGCATCCGGATTGGAAATTAATAAAAAGTTGTTTAAAAGCAGTTATTTTTATTTGCAAGAACTTAATACATAACTAATTTAAAATTTTAAATTGCTCTGCATACGATGCAGGATAAAATTATGTTATGCTCTTCTATTACCTTTGATATATGTGATATTCGCTTAAAAAAAGATATTAAACATTTTATAATTTTAATTAATAATTCTCCTTTGGGTTTAGACGTTTTTAATATATTTTATGAGACTAAAAACAAATATTTTAGTAGTATGTATCTGATATATTTCATTTTTGATGTATTGATATACTTAGATCATATATGCTACGCTAGATGCGGTATTCAGGTTATTTGTTTTGGCGACCAGGGGGGAGTTTAGAGTACTAATCCACTACTGATTGGTCGATTTCAAATTTGGACGATACCCGCTTATATCGTAAAGTTTGACAGATGTCAGATATTTTGTTTTTTGGGAATTATTGTGCTAATCTTGTGTATTTTTATAGTTTTTGCTATGTACAATTAGTTTAGAGAACAGGCAACAAAATGCCAAAGTCTTGTTAAGTGTACAAATTTGAGAAAGGTGCTGTCAGATCTTTTCATAGGTATGTATTCCATAGGCGTGCTATTGGATAGGACAGGAAGGGAAAATAAGAACTAAACGTAAATTATGTATACTTTATTTGAATTGTTTAAATATCTATCTATTGTATGTCAATTTATGTTTTAGTAAAATAAACCATGTTCATCAGCAAATTTTTCATTTATTACTCAACCCAATCTATACGAAGGTACATTTTGACGTATCTTTTGTATTAAGTTGTTAGTTGTTAATTGAATTGACATAATTGCTAGGTTTAATTATTGTTGCCAATGACAATTTGAAACCAATAATTGATATAATGATAAAATTAACCAAGAAAATTTAGTCACAACGTGAATAGAATGTATGATTATTTTCAAATATATGGGTCTATTGCTGGCTACCAAATGAATAATAGAATTATGTATGGCATAAACATAACATCTACAAAATTAATACTAGATACATAAAGCATATTATATGATATAGCATTTGAAATAAACAGAAGCGCAAGATGATGGTATTCAACCTCTCAGATTATTCCCATTCCAAACAATTTTCGTAGTCTTCCATGGTATTTTATTTATTTTCAATTCACATTAATTCCCGTTTTAATGCAACCTACATGGAAGTCACTCATTCCTTAGAAAATGAAATTGAAATATGTGTTGTATAAATATGACAATATATTACACTGTACCAAAATATTCCAAATGGTACGTATGGTATGTATCATAGTACGCTGTTTCCCCTTCACCCCCTCTCGTCATTACCCCTCTAGAACCAAACAAACACTATAGGATGCCGTATCTAGCGAAGCATAATATATGATATAATAAATAAACATAACCAATAAAATAATAAATGTTAAAATTACAAAATTTCATTTTTAATACAAACATAAATTTAAAAATTATGGGGATAATTAAATTTGGTAACTTGATTTTAAGAATTAATTAGATTGAAAGACAAACATAAAAATTTGGAGAATTACAAAACATTTAATAAAACTTTGAAATTACACAATATACCCAATAAAATTGATTTGTAATATTAGGCAATAGGGCTAGAATGTAATAATTATAAAGATGGAGAGAGGTCGTTATCTGCAAGTAGGTTGGAGCTATTATACGTAATTTCTGTTAACACCACAAAGAAGGAGAAAAGGAAAAAAAAAGAGGAACTTCCATAACGTTATAAACATAAAAGTATAATATAACCCTCAACAGGTATTTAAAAAAATAATAATTAATTTGTAAAGTTTTGAAGAGATAATTTAGTGCAAGTATCTTATCAAGAGAGTAATGATTTTGATTTAAGTGTGTTAGGTTAGTTAATTTTTTTATATACAGGGTGGTTCATAACTATTGGGATAAGGTCAAGTTATTGGGACCAAAATATTGCGATAGGACCAAATATACCTTAATTAAATATTTCTGTGGAATTAGATACAGGGCATTAAAGTTGAATTTCTTTTTTCGTTTTTTTCTGATAATGCCTCTGTAAATTTATCAATTGTTATCAAAATCGGCACAGAGTCATAACTTTGGACTAGGAATATTATTTTATGTATTATTTCACATTTTGTTATAGGGGGCGCCACGTGAATGATTCCTGATGATGAAATTAAGTGGTATCTTTTTTGACGAAACTTTTTAGTGATTTTGATTACAAAATATGACGTAAACATCATTTCTACATAATACTAGTACTCTTGTTTATACACGATAAATTCGCCCGTTTTCGAGAAAAACGCAATTGAACAGGTAATTTTATAATGTTTTCTTTGATATCCTTTATTACAAGAATTAGAAAAGGCATAGAGGTCGGAGGAGGCCACATAGAACATTTAACTTAAGTTTGCTCTTTTTATGTTAAATTATTTTTAATTCTGATTTATAAACCGTTGAAATAGAAGCCTTATGTCACAAGTTTTTTATTGTCTGTTTGAAATCTCCTTCTCAGAACTGTTCAATCGCGTTTTTCGTGAAAACGGGTGAAATTATCGTGTTTAAACAAGAGTATCAATATTACGTAGAAATGATGTTTACGTCATATTTTCTAATAAAAATCACAAAATCAAAAAAAGATACCACTTAATTTCATCATCAGGAATCATTCACGTGGCGCCCCCTCTAACAAAATGTGAAATAATATATAACATAATATTCCTTGTCCAAAGTTATGCCTCTGTACCGATTTTGAAAACAATTGATAAATATACAGGGACATTATCAGAAAAAAAACTTTAACACCCTCTATCTTATTCCACAGCAATATTTTATTAAGGTATATTTGGTCCTATCGCAATATTTTGGTCCCAATAACTTGCCCTTAGCCTATGTCCCAATAGTTATAAACCACCCTGTATAATTTTGTTTTTGTGTGAAAGGGAGCGAATGGATAAATTAGTTAAATTTTATTAATATAAATAGTATTAATTTATAAAGGGCACATTGATTAATTATACAAGTTGTCGTTTATGTTATTTTTTATAAATGTTCAATTAAAATTATAAAAAAAACATAATTTTCATAATAAAAAAAATATCATACCAATATAAATAGCATTTGGCTAGTCTGGAACTAAACTGGTCTATGTTACACGTAAATCACAAAGGAAAATGACCTCAACGGTTATGTTAACATTCAAAAAATGTGTAATTCAAACGTGGTCTGTTATAATTTCTCATAAAAAAAATTGTAATAAAAAATTCAAATGAAAACAATCCGTTTCTCGTAGAAAATTTATTTTCATATATTTAAACAAAATTTTTAAAAGGGTAAGTATGTGGTAAACCGAAACGCGTTTATGTAGCAGTTCTTAGATACTTGAACCAGTTTGGTTCCAAGCTAGCCATTTAATGTTGATTGCTCTTTCCTGAAGTCACATTGTCAACATTCTAATTTTTTCCAGTCTACTTCTCCAGTCTTACTTTTATTATTATTGCAGCGATGCCTCTGTATTTGGTAACTGTATTATCATTCGTATTCGTCGCCATATGCTCAATTAATTCTGTAGGCGTTTGACTGTAATACCCCGTAAATTGTAGATATCTTTATACTCATTGACAACACTTTCCCCATCAAAACATCATTAAAATTAAAAAGATATAAAATCATGTTCATCCAATAAAAACATTTTGGTTTCCTATTATCCTTTCTTGAATGTTGTCACTCGAGGAGGAATGTTCCATATCGCGCGGTGCCGTTCAGCTGGCTGATGGCATAGCGATTTAAAATTTAACTAGCCATCAAGTTTGGAGCAATATGTCAGGCGCGCTAATTTATTAAAAAAATAAATTAAATTCTGCTCTTTTAGCTGCGTTGGTTTTTATTTTAACAAATAAATTTTTTTGTCGAATAATTTATTGCAGAAATTCCTCTATGTAGTGCAATATTATTAGAAAATAAACATACACGATTTCGTCTTTAAGAGAATTTGTCCATTCAGCAATGTAACAGAATCGTCCACAAGATCATGGAAAGCTTTGAAGAAAAGATAATATGTGTATGGCACGAAGGCTTTTTATATAAGTTAAAACAAAATCTAATAGATCAACTATATCTAATAATAAAATCGTACCTCTCTGAAAGATACTTTCAGGTGAAAATAAACAACACCCTTTCCACCTATCAACTTGTACAATCAGGAGTACCTCAAGGTAGTGTGCTAGGGCCACACTTGTATTTGTTACATACTGCTGACGTCCCAGTAACTGATGAAACTGACAGTGCAATTTTTGCTGATGACACAATGATCCTAGCATCTGACGAAAACCCCACAGAGGCCTCTAATAAACTTCAGAACCATATAAACGAATTGGAGCAATGGATGAACAAATGGAGAATCAAAGCCAATAGCAACAAGTCAACCCAAATTACATTTACCACTAGAAGAACTCTATGCCCGCAAATAACTTTCAACAACACACCTATTCCTATAAAAACAGACGTGAAGTACTTGGGAATTAATCTGGACCAGAAATTAACCTGGAAAGCACACATTAAGGCAAAAAAACAACAGCTTACACTCAAATCCAGAGAAATGAATTGGTTGTTAGGTAGAAGATCGCAGCTAACTATTGAAAACAAACTCCTTCTTTATAAGAATATTCTTTTACCAATATGGACATACGGGATTGACCTTTGGGGTTGTGCAAAACCATCAAACACCAAAATTTTACAAACATATCAGTCCAAAATGCTTCGTACCATGACCAATTCCCCTTGGTATGTGTCAAACTTAACAATACATGAAGACCTACAAATACCATTCGTAAAAGATGTTATCAAAACACATGCAAGACGATATAGAGAACGAAATCTTGACCATGCAAATCCTCTAGTTAACCAACTTCTAGCACAACACGGTGAAAGACGACTCAAAAAGCAGTGGCCAGAAGACCTAACTGTATGAATAATTATTGGTAACCGCAAATGGGCGGTACCCAACTCCTGTCAGCTGACCTTCAACCCATTTACTTATTACTCTATTTTGTACTTTTGAGTAGATTGTAAATTTGCAAATAAACAATAAAAAAAAAAGAGAATTTCTATTTTCTAGCTTATAGTTCACTTATGAATGACTTTATTCTGTCAACCTTACTTAATTTTAATTTATTTAATAATTTAGCGATTCCAGAATTCAATTAAAACTTTTCATTCCACTATCTGCTTATACCTAATGCGGCACTGACCTTTACATCTTTTGTTAAGTTGTTTTTCGACGAGCTTGGAACGAGAAACGCTTTCAGAGCTTTGTTCCAGAAAATTAGGAACGGAACGAATGAATTTCTAAAAAAGAAACTTTCAATGATGTTCATATATATTCAAATTGAAGTCAGTCGAGACTGAAACGCCTTTTTAAAAAAATAATTGCAATGCTTTCATATTTCCCATTTAAAAATGTGTCACTTCGTGCAATACTGAGAATGTGTATTCATTCTTATTTGAAAGGAATCGCATTTAAGTAGGATTTTCGTAGAGAGCAATAAAATGAACAAGGCGAGGTTTTACCACATCTACATAAATTAGAATCATCTACCTCTGTGTTTCTTTACCTAAACACTTCAAATTAGTTGTTGAAAGAATTCGGGTTCCACTCGCCTCTGGACTTCTGTAATTCAATACCTGTTGGGGCATATAGGCCAAGGAGTAGTTGTTTGAAGTCCAGATGGTAGTGCAGTGTGTGACATTTTCTAATGTCGTATTTCTTGGGAGTTGTGATTATATTTCACATCATTTGTACTTCAAATTAGCTAATATAAACGCGGAAATCGCCATAAACTCATTTAAAATTGACAAATAATGTCAAACTCTAAACGAATAGGCCAAAAGCAGTCGTGCATGCCTTAGTTTTTAAAATATACTAGTTAAGTATGTAGGTACTAGATTATATAAATATAAATAAAAAATTCTGAACCCATACACAAATTATTACTTCAATTAAATTACATGTTTGAACTTTACATACAATCCTTTAATATTTATTATTTTGATTGACGTTATCATTATATAAATAATCTTAAATAATACTTCTGGATAGGCAACTTGTATTACGTTGGTATACAATCAATTACATCAAGTGAAGAATATTCCCGATTTAAATGAAGGATTCAATGAGTTTGATCTCAAGTTAAATGAAGTTATTCACACTGTTGTGTCCGAAGTTAAGGCCTGTAAAAGAAACTATCCGCCTTGGTATAATTCGAGCATTATAAGAAAACTCAAACGTAAGCACAGAGCTTGGTGCAGACACAAAAAATTTCACGATCAGCGTGCACTTATTGAATTCCAAACGATCAGGAGAGAAGTAAAGTCTGAAATTGAATCTAACTATCAACAGTACTACCGTAATATGGAACAGCAAATCAAAACGGACCACAAAAAATTATGGCAATTTCTTAAAAAAAAAGAAACATTCATCGTCTCTACCTTTAACTATGGTCTATAATGGTATCGAACGTAAGCATTGCAAATGCATTTGCAGAGTATTTTCATAAATCTTTCGCAACACCTAGTCAGACTATACAAAACAATAGTACCGTCAACTTCATGAATGATACTTTAATCTTAACTGAATTTACTGAAAGTGAAGTCTGTGAAGCTCTCAAAAAAATTAAGCCAAAAACTACAATGGGACCTGATAAAATACCAGCTTTTTTGATTCATGACTGTGCCTCCTTATTTGAAGAACCTTTGACTTTACTGTTCAACCTCTCAATAAAATACCAACAGTTCCTTGATGTTTTGAGGCAGTCTTAAGTTAATGCTTGTTTTCAAAAAAGGAGACAAACATGACATCGAAAACTATCACCCTATTACTATAGGTAATAATTTCTCAAAATCTTTTGACATCCTTTTCAATAAACCATCAGTTTCCAATCATGTAAAAAAATCAAATTACAGAGTTACAATATGGCTTTTTCAAAGGTAGGTCAACTACCACCAATCTCTTCTGTATTACCCAGTACATAACCAACACATTCGAAAATAATGCTCAGGTTGATGTCATATACACGGACTTCTCCAAGGCCTTCGATAAGCTTGATCATAATATATTACTGGGTAAATTGAATGCCTTCGGGTTTTCAGGGAACCTGAATACTTTTTTACTTCCTATCTGAGAAACTGCTCCCTCTACGTAGAATGTCATGGTCAGAATTCTATTTTATTTACACCAACATCTGGCGTCCCACAAGGTTCTGTTTTGGGTCCACTTTTTTTCAATTTATTCATAAATGATATGATTGAGGGCCTCGAAGTCAATTGTTTATTGTATGCGGACGATTTGAAATTATATAGAACAGTAACTGCTTAAATGATTGTGCCACTTTACATACAAAGTGCCCTAGATAACGTTAATAGTTGGTGCAAAAAAACCGCCTTCTGTTAAATGCCAATAAGTGCTCAATTGTAACAAACAGAATAAAAGCAGTTGAGAATGCTCTTCTAGTATTGCCATAGACCGAACAAATTTAGTGGCGTCTGTGAGCCGGAAGGACATGGACCAAAATTTACCCGAATCGAGAGTACCTCGCCCCCCCCCCCCCGTTTTCGAGGATGCTGAACACGATGGCAGTATCAGAATTTCTCTTTTCGCCAGCCGAGCACCCTAAAACGGCCAAAAACTACACTTAATACAAAATGATTAAAAAAATAATCTTTTGGAGAACTCGTGGTCCTTTGATAAAAATTAAGTCTTACAACACCAAATTTTATAATAATCTATTTATTAATTCAAAAATGTAGCGTCGTTTGGATGGGTTTACGAGAATATTATTCAGAAGAACTCCGATGAAAAAAGCAATATATTCAGTGAAGTGTCGATCCTGAAAAAATTTATTGTAGTCAAAGTTTTCCAACTTCCTAAAAATCTCATTTAAAAGGGATTTAGGAGAGTCCCTATATATCGATCAAAGACTGAAAAAATCCCTGCAATTTATTATTTCGAGATTTATTTCAATTTCATGGAAAATCTAGGACATCAGTATCTTACCGACACATCACAATTTACAATTATAGAGAACTGACAATACATATTTTCAATTTCGCTACATTCAGCACACGTTCCATATCTTTCCATTATTTCCCAAGATTTTTACCAATAACTATTATTAATACGTGACATATATCCCCAATGGGTATAAAGACACCGAAAGCTTCCTTACTTTAAATTAAAACAGCAGAAAACGTCGCGACTTTGCGAAATATACCGGAAAATTAAATTCGTTATATTCTCGTTTATTTCTATCAAGGGAAATATATTTTTTAAAGGATCTCTACGAAAAAATGTTACTTTTTACAGAAAAACTTTGGGTGGGTAAAAATTTCAGTAAACAGAAGATATACTTCTATAAGAACATAACAAACTTCTACTAAAAAATTAATAAGTAATTTTATTTATAAATTTGGAAAGAGCACAAAAAAATAAGTAAGACTAAAAGTATTTGGTGTTTCCCCATACAATTTTTTTACTTATTAACTTAAGTCAAATCTAGATGCTTCCATCCATAAAAAACATCAACTACTTCCTCTTCTACTAATTTCTGGATCCCAACCTCATTGAAAAACGAGAGTATTTGGGACAAATTATTAATCAATGACTAACTTTCAAACACCCTGTATGCGTAAAAAAAATATCAAAAAATTATAAAAATGAGGAAAAATTCCCATTCCGAAAAAAGCATAACTTTATTTTAAACAAAAATAATGTTGCAACAAATTGTACTAAGTTAAACGAAAAGAATTCGACACAAAAAAATGTAAACAACGTAACTTATAACAGTTGTTCAAAGTGGCCTCCATTTTGCTCAATACATTTCCGTGCTCTTGAAGTAAGATTTGTAATTGACTTTCTAATCATAGCTTGGTCATTTCTCAGTTTCTCGCATGTGTCCTCAATTATACAGGGAGAGTCACGAGGAACTTTACATACTTCTACCATAAGCAGAGGCACCTTAGGGGATTACCAAATGACCATTAAAAAATGTCTTCTGTTTTTCTTTAATAATGTACAGAGCGATTTATGGATTTGGACCAAAATAATGTTTGGTCATATCTTTTCAATGATTAAGTCGATTTGTCTCATTTTTTGGTAAAAGTGTGTATTGGTGTCTAGCAACTAACTGACATATTCAGAACTAAGAAATTCCAGGGCCGGCTTCGCGAAAATTTGTTGAATTCACCCTGTACTATAAAATGTGATTTCTCCAGAGGACATAAATAGTCAGTTAAACCTGGATATTTGAAATTTTTGTTACCTTGCCTTACATTTTTAATTAAAGATTCATTTTAAAGTCAAATTGAAAATTGGCGATAATGAAATATCTTACTGTATAATAATGTTTAGTAATTATAAAGAAATCTTTAAAATAAACAATAACGACACAGACTGTATTCCAGTATAGTAAATACCAGAATTTGAATCAATTTACAGGGCCGGATTTAAAAACTTTTTCCACCCGCAATAGACTAAAACTAGATTGAAAATGTTTGCATTAACCTAGTTTTGTCATTTGTTTCAGCGAAAATCATTTGACTCAACTTAATAAGTAAAAAAGTTGTACGGGGAAACACCAAATACATTTAGTCTTACTTATTTTTTGTGCTCTTTCCAAATTTGTAAATAAAAATTTAAAATATTGATTGTTTCGACTAGAAACCTATTTATTAATTTTTTAATTCCGGACCTGGAATAAGACTTTTTTATTATGTTAATCGACGCCACTGTAAACAAAGAACATACGAACCAAATATTATAAAAATGTATAGGGTTGTTCACAAGTTATGATTAATTGAAAAAATGGGGAAAATTATTAAATCACCCTGTATCTTGGTTATAAAGAGCGTTATTTAGAAGCAACTCAGTGTCTTCCATCTACCCTTACTGTATGCCCATTTTCTAATGAATCACCCTGTATATTTAAAAAAATAAAATATTAATCCACATCCATCAAGATATAGTACAAATCGATTATTTTCATCTATGTTACATCCCGCAATTCAACAATACTAAATTTGCCGTGGAAAGTTGTCACAATTGCAATAACTAGGAATTACATTTAATCATGCTTATTATCAATTATTTCTACGCTTCAATGGTCTAGCCGCCTTTAATCAAAACGCTCGCGTTTGGTATTTTCGTTCTCTACAAAGATCAAAGTTCCTCACACCTACTAATTTCCATCTCCGTAAAAGATTTAGTAGTGTTTTGGCTAATAATAACAAAGATAGAGTTGAAAACCGACGTTTGGCCTTTTAGTACATAAATACTAGGAGAGTGTAGTGGAATTGTACGGCAATTTCCAGTCATCTCCATTTTAATCTTTCAGAATTATTTATGATATAGCAACACGAAATGTTGCATACATAAATTATAACAGATATTGCCCACGACTCATATCTCGCTGACTTTTTTTGTTATCACATCCCGTAATAGCCGCAGTTAATTCCATGTTACTTCTTTTGACGGGGCATTTAGAGCCCCAAATATGTCATCATTTCGATTCATTTTTTCTGCGTTCAAGATCTGAAAGCGTATAAAAGAAATAGAGCCCGAGTTTTGAAATAATCGCAGCGGCAAAATATAAGGTGTTAAAGTTTGTATACTTAGGGCAATCGATCATTCTTCGTTTTGATATAGGCAGTCGCTAAGAAGGGAATTTTAGAAATCCGACTTCTAAAGGGGTGATACAGGAGATATAGTGCGCACGCATGCAAGATGTCAAGAAGGTGACAGATCTCAGAGGATGTTAGAGATTGACAGATGTCAAATGTCTTTGATAATTAGATGTATCTGTTATCTGTCATCTGTCAACCAAGTAAAGTACATATCTGACATTTGTCGACCTCACAGTTAACCTTGCACACCTGCAGGTGGTGTAAACTCGGATTATAGTCTGTTATATAGAACCAATTATTATTATACAGGGTGAGTCACGGTAGACGCGACGGTCCATTGTGGCTAAACGGTTAATATTTTGAAAATTTTGTTTATTAATTTATATGTGGGTTGATACAACATTTTAAAATTATTTTGAAATATACAGGTTGTCCCAAAAAAGTGGTGTATCAAAGTTATATTATTTCTAATGGAAGACCCTATATTTTATTGCATTTATAGATTATACGTTAAAAATAAGATAAACTTTCCTAAGTCCCCCCTATACCTAAGCTTTTTAGTTTTCGAGATATTTTGATATTTTTAAAAATGGAAGCATTTACTAGAAAACCAATAACATCGAAACCTATGGAATCATCCAAATCCAATTTTAACTGAAAAAAATTAGAGTAATAATTGAAAGCATTAATGTATTTAGAGTTGTTTAAAATTATACAGGGCGTCCAAAATGGGGCGATTCTCTAATGACATATTCAAAAGACAATATCGCTCTTATTTTAAATAGGACACCCTGTATTTTATAATACTGTTATGTAGCAAATTCCATTACCTTTTAAAAATTATCAAGGTCTACTATGCCTAAATCTATTAATTTTAGAGTTATTTTTATTTTTGTTAAATTTTACTTTATTTTTCCACCGTAATGCCTAAATATAAATAAATATAAACACCCTGTATTTGATCAGCTTAGACTATGATCCGAAAAAATTATCTTTGAAACTAGGTGTTTAGGTTGGCCCATTTGGCACCCCCTCTCCCTAACCATTTATTTGGAAACTTTCTATTTAAATAATTTCGTACAATTCTTGAAAAATGCGCTGGGGCACCATAAGTAATAATGTAAACAAATATTACTGAAAGGTGTCAACAACTTTAAAAGAAAAATTTGATGCATCTCGGAATGTCAAAACCTAAACACATGTTCAAATACAGGGTGTTATATTTAGGCATTACGGTGGAAAAATAAAGTAAAATTTAACAAAAATAAAAATAACTCCAAAACTAAACGATTTAGGCATAATAGACCTTTATAATTTTTAAAAGGTAACGGAATTTTCTACATAATAGGATTATAAAATACAGGGTGTCCTATTTAAAATAAGAACGACATTGTCGTTTGAATATGTCATTAGAGAATCGCCCCATTTTGGACGTCCTGTATAATTTTAAACAACTCTAAATACATTATTGCTTTCAATTATTACTCTAATTTTTTTCAGTTAAAATAGGATTTGCCTGATTCCATAGGTTTCGAAGTTAAGGGTTTTCTTGTAAATGCTTCTATTTTTAGAAATATCAAAATATCTCGAAAACTAAAAAGCTTAGGTATAGGGAATACCTAAGAAACTTTATCTTATTTTTAACGTATAATCTATAAACGCAATAAAATATAGGGTCTTCCATAAGAAATAATACAACTTTGATACGCCACACTTTTTTGGGACAACCTGTATAATTCAAAATAATTTTAAAATGTAGCCTTTATCAACCCACATATCTATGAACAAACAAAATTTTCAAAATATTAACCGTTTAGCCACAATCGACCGTCGCTTCTACCGTGACTCACCCTGTATTATTTACAATAACAACTCTATTTTTTTTATTCAAATAATTAACACAGCACAAATTCCTTGTTTAAAATAGTGCACCAATTAATATAAACAATTCAACCTTCGAGTTGTTATGGCAGACGTTTCGGAAAAATTTAAATAATTAAAAAGTGATGTTGTGTCTCGATATGCGGTTAATGCAACGTTTACGAGGTGAAAAACCAGTGGTAGATGAAACTACAAGAGACAGAGACAGATCGAAAAGTGTATGTGTCACGACGTTTAGAAGCAAACCACCGAGAGATGTCAGCGCTTTCAAATTGTTTCACAGAAGAGCCAGTAGTGCAATGTAAGTCTAGTAGTAAAATTTTTAAATTATGTTGTATCGTACCGGGTGTTCGAATAAGAACCTTAGCTTTTATATTGTTATTTTCAATTCTCGATTACATGCGAGTATAGCCTGTTTAGCCCGTTCGAATTAACTCGAGCTCACACTTTAAGGGGTTAATATTATTATCAACATCAATCAAATACTTTTCCTTCGGGAAAATAATCGTTCCATCCGATATTATTTTACGATTTTTAAATTTTAAGCTTCCGTGAACTCCCGCTAAGATGTAATTCATCAAAACTATAAAACAAACAGTTAGGGTATATCGTTTTATGTTAAAATTTCACATTTTCTCGAGATAGGTCACCCGAGATTAATTTGGGACCGTAAATTATTAATTTCCGGTCCAGAGTGACACAGTTTCCTTAGAAAATTTGTTGGTAACAAACTCAGTTTGGTTTTCGTATTATTTTAGAGTCGTATTATTTCAGGATTATGTCCGTCATATTATGAAAAGGGAACATTAGGAAATAAAGGCAAACAGAAATGGGAAAATAGACGTAATTTTCAAATGTTTTCAAAGGATATTTTTTTAGGACCAAAAAACCACATGTCCGATTTGCTGCTTTAAGTAAACAACAGTTTGAAACGTAAAACTAAAAATTCTAACACGATTAATGATCTAGATCATGTACTTTTTGCACAAATGAATGAAAGACAAGTTGAAAGCTCTGCCTCTATGAGGAAGAACTTTTATATTGACCATTAGTCTGTATAAAAATGTTAAAGTAGTAAAAGGGGATAAAAAACGAAGACACAAAGAAGAAATTAAAAAAAGATAAGAGAAAGGCCACTTCTAAAAATAAAACGGAAAAAATTAAGAGTCTGTATTCTTAGTTAAAAATATTCCCCGAATATAGGCCAGCCCCGCATCGGCTGGCGCGACGCGAGCGCCCTTCTACCGGCCGGGAAACACAATAATTATAATTGATTGTCGATTTAAATCGATCGCTTAAGTTTAATTGAAAAACTCGCTTCTATTGTTATTATCCGTCCACAATGTCGGTTTTGCTAAGATGTGGGTTCAAGCCGGTAAATTTAACAATTTTTCGAAAGAAAAGCCTCACTAAAGGCAAGAAACTCGTCGAAAGCCATTATGTTTCCGGCGTCTACGATTTAAAAACTGATGGATCATCTGAGAGATTATAGGAACTGTTTTGCGCTAAGCACTAAGCCCCAAAACGAAAACAAACCTTTACAAGCCGACAATCGAGCTATGTATATAATTATTGTATAAGTTCTAATAACAGATAATAGTAGGAGAGGCGGAGATGCTAAATTTGCAGTTACTAGAGCGTCATGGGGACCTATTGGATTGTGAAGATTAGGTTCTAAAACGAAAAAAATGTATGTTAAGTTTTCCATTTTAGTGGGGCGAAGAGCGTGTAAAAATTTTCAAAAATGAAAAAAAAAATAGTAATATGGTCCATTGTGGCTAAACAGTTAATATTTTAAGAATTTTATTTTTTATAAAGGCTACATTTTAAAATTATTTTGAAATATACAGGTTGTCCCAAATCTATTAATTTTGGAGTTATTTTTATTTTTGGAGTTATTTTAATTTTTGTTATATTTTACATTATTTTTCTACGTAACGCCTAAATATAACACCCTGTATTTGATCAGCTTGGACTATGATCCGAAAAAATTATCTTTGAAACTATGTGTTTGGTTTTGACATTATTAAAAATGTTTCGAGATGCATCAAAATCTGTATGGAAAAGACGGATATATTTTTGTTTTTGGGCATTGGAGAAGGTCAGTGAAGATGATTTTTTTATAATATGCTGTTTACAGATGAATCCACTTTTCATAATAATGGATTAGTCTGACGGTTAGCCATACAGATTTTGATGCATCTCGAAATATTTTTTATAATGTCAAAACCAAACACATAGTTTCAAAGATAATTTTTTCGGATCATAGTCTAAGTTGACCAAATACAAGGTGTTATATTTAGGAATTACGGTGGAAAAATAACACAAAATTTAACAAAAATAAAAATAAATAAATAATAATAGATTTAGGCATAGTAGACCTTTATAATTTTTAAAAGGCAATGGAATTTGCTACATAATATAGGGTGTCCTATTTAAAATAAGAACGATATTGTCGTTTGAATATGTCATTAGAGAATCGCCTCGATTTGGACGCACTATACAATTTTAAACAACTCTAAATAAATTATTGCTTTCAATTGTTAGTCTAATTTTTTTCAGTTAAAATAGGATTTGCCTGATTCCATAGGTTTCCAAGTTATTGGTTTTCTTGTAAGTGCTTACATTTTTAGAAATATCAAAATATCTCGAAAACTAAAAAGCTTAGGTATAGGGAATACTTAAGAAAGTTTAACTTATTTTTAACGTATAATCTATAAATGCCATAAAATATAGGGTATTCCATAAGAAATAATATAACTTTGATACGCCACACTTTTTTGGGACAACCTGTATATTTCAAAATAATTTTAAAATGTAGCCTTTATCAACCCACATATCCATGAATAAATAACATTTTCAAAATATTAACCGTTTAGCCACAATGGACCGATTTTCTTTACAACTTTGTAACTCGCCCATTTGCTTATGCCACGCTCAAATTGACAGATTATTGAAATATACTCTTTTCTGGATGTACTTAACTTACCATCTGTCGCGCTCGAGTTTTTCTAAGGATTGATTTTTTTTTACTAATCTGACGGGCTGCTCTCAACGCACCCCCCTATATTAAGGGATCATATATGGTGGGGGTACGTTACAGGGTGCAAGGTTTCTCCCGATATGTATTTCTGACGCGCTCGAGTAACGCGGAAAATCCCCGCTTGGCCTCCCCTACGATAATGACAAGTTAAAGAAACGTAAACGTCACTGATCTTGCAACTACAGAGGGTCGCATTAAAGGTGTTATAAAAATAAGTATGTAATGGATTTCATAAAAAAATATAATTTTAGATTTTTTAATAATACTATTTTCTTTGTAATATGTACAGCGTGTTTACTTCAGTTAAACCATATGGAAAACTTTTTTTAAATTAATTTTACGAAAAAAAGTTACTCTTTATAAAAAGTTCTGCATCGTTTAAAGCCCATGATGAAATAACAAAGGCTCGTCTATACTCATCCGAATAAACGCAATTTTTTAAAAACGGAAAAAAACCGCCACATCGTTACAACTGAAAAAATGCATGTTAACAATGATAAGATGAAGTTCAAGGAAAAGAATCATTTTTCTGTTGTGTAATGTATTCTATGGATAAGCTGCAACATATAACGATGTGGCGGTTTTATTCCGATTTGAAAAGTTGCGTTTATTCGGATGAGTATGGACGAGCCTTAAGACATTAAAATTTCTAGATGTGCCGACCATAAATGTATCATTTAAAAAAAATCATATAGTTGATTGATTTTAGGTTGATTCTGAAAGAAACGTTTTGGATACAAACTGCACTTGCAAAGGTGTATCAGAAGGGAATAGAAGTGGCAAATCTAATAAAATCAAAAAGAGGTAGTGAGACCTACGGGTGTAAGGACGTCAGTAATGTTTCTTCTGATCACTTGGTGAAAAATGTTATGTTAAGTAACATAGTGTTAGCAGAGGAAAGATGCAGAGTGGGAAAAGAAGCTAGACTGGTAGAAGACATTTTATTAGCGTTATTGAAAAATTTATACGATTTGCAAAGTGTTAATGCCAAACACTACTATTATTTCCTTATGCATGCAGAACTTTTTATAAAGAGTAAAATTTTTTCGTAAAACTAATAATATAATACATATTACAATGAGAATACAATTTAAAGTATTATTAAAAAATCAAAAATTATATTTTTTTATCAAATCGATAATGCGACTCTGTGTATTAGAACTGTCACTTTTCTTTATCTTAGAAATATACCACACAATTTTTGTCGGGCCCGGTCGCCTAGATGTCGCGTCGGGAGATGTGGGGTTGGCGTATAATCTAGAAAAAAAGAATGGGCTTGATATTGGCACACTTTCCGTCCAAATGTAATGTCAAATTATCTGTCATACATCAAGATTGCTTTCCCTAATTCTACACATCGCATATTATCTTTCGCTGCAAAATTTCTCATATTAAAAATCACTTTTTGAGTCAGTAATTATGTACTTAGGTACTTATAAAAATACAAAACTGTAAATAAATATAAAAATAAATTACTTTCTGTAGCTTAAAAATCCACCTTGTATGTCAGAGTTTGAAGTCAACAACAAACAAGACGTGACATTTCTTCGTAGAAGGAATTTAGTTTGAAAACTTTTCGTTTACTAACATGTTACAAACTCTAAAGTTGCTTATTGAATAAAAGTTTGACACTCCCTATTTAAATACGTACAGGAGCAGGAATTAATGAATTCAATACAAAAAAGTTTTATCAAATGTCACATTTCTACTGACTAATCCCACTTGTCACTTCCCTTTTTTTCATATTATTTCATGTTATGATAACTTTTTGATCATTTTTAGTTTTCTTTAGTCTTCAAATTTTTTTGTAGAACCTACTGCTAAAAAATAGACTGAATCGATACAGGCCATATAATAGAAATAAAAAAAAATGTCTGCATCATTCAAAAAATAACGTCAATTAAACCAACTTTTAGAAATTTCATTCATAAACTTCTCACCAATTTCCCCTCAGTTATTTTATCATCAAAATCAGTTTCTAGTGGCAAAATAAAGCTCTCAAAACTCTAGTTCGTACGACTCTGTAAAAAGTTTATGCATAGCCACTTAAAACGAACAGAAAGAAAGAGTCTCTCATTGGAGTCAATGAAAAAAGGGAACCAGAAATCAATGGAAATAGCATAATCCCTAAAGTGAATGGCATTGTTCCTTATTCCGTTCCAAGAAGCCGACAAAGCATAGAGGAGTATTTCCAACAAAAACTTGGCCAAAATTAGATGAATAAGTTTTGGTTCGCTAAGCACATCGAATAACAAGTTTATGAATTTTTTTATTATCTTCAGATGGTGGATTATAGTAAAAACTAAAAACTGAGTTCAATTCCTCTTCACATTTATAAGGACCATACAGTTTAACAACGAATCGGAACGCCAAAGTATAAGGTTATATACATCTTAATTTTTTTAGAAAGTATAACTGCATTCCAACATGCTATCTAACGGCTATTGGAGGTCATGTGTAACATATGAAGAGCAATTAATGCCAATTGTGACAGATCAGGGATGACAACAACTTTGCCTAGTTTTCAAAGCGTAAAAAACCTTCTTTTAATACTTTTTATCTTTTAAAATTAAGTTGGCAAAAGAAATTATTCCCAAATTTCCGACTTATCCCTAAAATCGTCTATTTTTTGTCCCGATTTTGATGCAAGACTCCCAATGTGCGAAACAACAATAACCGGCAAATCGAAAACGTTTTGTTTCATTATCTTGTTTGAACTCTCAGAGAAAAGAGGAGCTGAAAGAAATTAAATTAAATTCTAACAAATGTTGAAAACGATGGTAAAGCGTTCTCACTATGTCAGAGGTCAAGTACGTTTCCACTTGGGAATTTAACCGATCCTTTCTAACAAGTTAAAGAGTTTTGAAGATGAGCGCGTTTGACTTTAAGGATTTTTAAAAATTTGCATTTACATATAATGCATTTTTTCAGTCAGAACTGCAAGGCTACTTGAATTTCGCCAGAAAATGCATTTTATTTTTCTTTGTTCTCGTTTTAAAAGGTTATAATGTCATACGGGTTAGTGATTTAGTACAAGGTCTTGTTTGAAGTAACCATTAGTGAGTTGTATGTATAGTGATATAACGATGTTAAAAGCCATTGCGACTTATTTGCGTGCCGCTCAGATGACAAGTGAGTTCTTTTTAAATATAAAGTTTGTTGCTTAAAAAATAGTAGTCACATATAGTGCCTCAGTAATCAGATGATAGAATAACTAAAGTTCTACAAAAAATTAATAAGTCTTATATTAATGCTGATGTACTGGTCCTATTTTTGCTGTATATTGTTTTAATACAGTATTGTAAAAAACTAAAGAGAATGATGAAGAGGAAAAAGAAATATAAATAAAGTAAATATAAAGATAAATTTACCTGACCTGACCTGACCTTTAGAGCAAATAGACAAACAAAGCAGTAACAAAATGAAACATTTGGCGTTTTTAAAATGCTTGATCTAGAAAATCACGTTGGAAGAAAGATCGCTTGAAGATTTGGCGCGCGGTCAGTCGACCAATCTGTAAAATTAACTAAATGGTATGCAACCTCTTTAGATTACACAATTAGCATATAAAATGTTTTGAAATCTGAACGACAATATAAATTACTTCTGGTAAACTCAGCAATTTTAAGAAATTTACCTCATCAAGAATGTTCACCACCTATTCAACGTTTTCGCTACAAAAATGCTGATCTGTAAGTTTCTTTCATGTTTATAAAGTTTACAGCGTAGATGGCAAAACACTTATGTGGGGATGATAAAATCAGTGCAGTACAATACGGAAAAATCGATAAAAGTGTTTCATAAAAAATAAGTATAAAAAGAGATCTTAAAAACAAAATGTAAATCCTGATTATTAAAAATTATACAAGGTGTCCCTCGACGAATTGTACATAGTCCAACCGTAAGTACTATGGACCGAGGCCATTTCATATCTGGTATTAAAAAATACCTTGTTGCGTTTTTGACGGATATACAGGGTGATATTTGAAAATATGTTAATTATTCTACGTTAAGTATATCTAAAAGTAAAAATCTCAGACATATAAAATTTGGCACACTGAGCGAGCTCCCTGAGCTCAATGAAATAGGTTTTTAAAAAATTTTAATGTCAGTTCAGTTCCGGACTTAGTTTATTTTAGATTTTCATTGGTTTTTTAAAAACAACACCCTGTAAGCCAGAGCAGTCAATTTTTATTTTTCTCTCTCAAGCTTAAGGACGATACTAAGCAATAGTTAAAAAAAAAAATGGACGCGGAAGTTTTTGTTTTCTGCAGAAAAAAATAAAACTTTAAAATAGTATAATTTTAATGGATTCACATTCTTCTTATGACTGATGCGGCACTATATCGATAGCACATTCATTAAAAAGCATAAGGAAAGTTCATTTTACTGGCTATAAAGTATTATTCAATCAACCGTTGAAATTCCAGGGCTGTATTTATTTTTTTTTCACGTTTTTATTGATTATATAAAACAAAACCCTGTAAAGTGAGTTGGACAAATTTTCTTTCTGTGACGGAAAAGCGGATAATATTAACCGAAATAACAAAAAATGCTGTTTGGCATAGAAAAAACTGTTACTTTTGAAAGCAGTGCAAATGTATGTATTTCTACTGTGGCTAATACAGCATTACATCGGAAAAAAACATCTATTTAAAATAAAATCGTTACGAAAGTATCACTTACTCGATTGAAAGAATGATGTTACAGGTCATAACTTAGTTTTGTGTTAACGTTTTAATTGGTTTTGCAAAAAACGATACCCTGTCACCTTGGAGGATGGCTAATACTAAGTACTTGAGCAAAATTGACAGGGTATCGTTTTTACAAAACCAATTAAAACGATAAAAAAAAGTAAGTTAGGACCTGTAACATTATTCTTTAAATCGAGTAACTGATACTTCCCTATCGATTTTATTTTAAATAAATGTTTTTTCCGATGTTGTGCTGTATTAGCCACAGTAGAAATACATACATTTGCACTGTTTTCAAAAGTAATATTTTTTTTCTATGCAGCATTTTTTTATTTCGGTTAATCATCCGCTTTGACGTGACAGAAACAAAATTTGTTCAACTCGCTTTACAGGGTGTTGTTTTTACAGGATCAAAAAAAACGTGAAAACAATAAATACTGCCCTGGAATTTCAACTGTTGATTGAATAATACTTTATATCGAGTAAAATGAACTTTCCTTATGATTTTTGTTGAAAAATGATGATGTGCTATCGATGTAGTAAGAAGAATGTAAATCCATTAAACTTATACTATTTTTCAAAGTTTTATTTTTTTCTGCAGAAAACAAAAACTTCAGAGTTCAATTTTTTTAACTGTTGCTTAGTATCATCCTTAAGCTTTAAAGTGAGAAAAATAAAAATTGTCTGGTCTGGCTTTTAAAAAACCAATAAAAATCTAAAAAAAACCAGGCCAGACCTGAAATTAATATATTCTAAAAACCTATTTTATTGACCTCAGGGAGTATTCTCAGTGTGCCAAATTTTATATGTCTGAGATTTTTACTTTTAGATATACTTAACGTAAACTAATTCACATATTTTCAAATATCACCCTGTATATCCGTCAAAAACGCAACAAGGCATTTTTTAATACCAGATATGAAATGCCCTCGGTCCATAGTACTTATGGTTGGACTTTGTACAATTGGTCGTGAGACACCCTGTATAGTAAAATACACATTATTTAAAGTGCGTGTTGAAAATATACCAAAAAACTAAAAGATTATAACTTTCAACGATAAGAAAGATTGATTTTAGTTGATCTAGATCTTTTTATATTTAATTTAAAGTTAAAGAAAAGATTTCTATTATTCATTATTTATATTTTCAAACATTTTTAAAGCCTATACCTAATTCAGCCAACAAAATTTTTATTTCTGATTTACCCTGTATTATATTTTGCATATACCAAAACTTTTTATCGTTTAGTACATTATAGCTATTTACCATATCAGGAACTTGAAGCGTTTGGCCTGCGGCAGAAAATTGGGAGGGCAAAAATGTCATTTTATTTATATTGATTTTGTTCACTCACGTGTCACTTTACGCCCTAGGCCTTAAAAGCAAAATATTACCCTTAAGCGCTTAAAATAACCAGGCACTGATTCGGGATGCAATACCAGGTGAGTGGTATTCACTTAATTGAGCTACTACAATTATTTTTTTTTATTTTGGTTGGTCATTCACAGTAAAAGCTCAAGGATCGGGCCGGTTCATTATAATAGAGCGCGATGTCTGAACCAATAAAAAAAAATTACATTTTGGCAAGCGACACTACAAGACACATCAGCTCTCATCACAACCACATGTCATAATCAACTTTTGCATCGGAAAGCAACCGATCATTTTTTATTCTTTTGAGCTCATATTGTGTGTAGCGTTCATGATTCGTTGAAAGCTTATTAACTTGTTCTTTGGAATTCAGCGCCAGCCGAGCCGTAAAGAACTTTGCTAGGGTTTATTTCTTCTTCTTCTCCTTCAGATAGCCTATTTGAGAGCATCTGGTACAAACCCTAATCGTTTTATTAAAAGAAAAGGATCGAATAAATAAGTTTTTCCACGTTTCTTGTATATGTAGTGCCTTCCTGCAAAAAATTACATTCTTAAGGTAAAAATTTCGTACAAGTTATACAGTTCTACTAAATTTTGGAAGAAATTAGAATTACTTTTAACTCTTTCTTTATCAAAAAAATGGCGTTTTAATATTCTAGCCCTAAACTGTTCATTCGTATCTACTAATTGGTCAATATTGTCCTTATGAATCAAGCATGCCTCAATAGTTTCCGATAATACTAGAGTGGGCGGTAAGATCCTTTAATATTTACCGTAATTAATGATTTCAGATTCCAATATTTACTATTAGGGCTCTAATGAGTAGGCGTAAATAAATATTAGATATTGACAACTTTTTTTGTACAGTTAAAGCCTAAATTGATTATTAAGTTTGCTATTAAATCAATATTGAATTGCTGACAGTTAAGTAGATATTCTAGGAAGTTTCAGAAGTAAATATCCATACGTGCTGCTGATTCTGTCGAAATTTATCAATTTTGTGATTGAAAATAAAAAGGTTGTCCGAACTTCGAAGCTTCTCTCATTAATGAGTAGCCGATAAACCGGTTATAGGAAAAATAACTAAGAGGAGACAGATCACTTGATTACAATTGGTCAAGAGTCCTAAACAAAATAAGGATAAGAGATTGACAGAAAAAACCAAAACCCCAAATAAAAAAAGAACGAAAAAAGCCGTGCAATCAAGCCTTCTTGGTTCAAAGCGCTGTTACGCAAATTTGGTTTTAATTTATTTCAAACGACTAACTTTGAAGAGGGCTGTTAAAAGTTTATCAATTTTGTGATTGAAAATAAAAAGGTTGTCAAAACTTCAGAGCTTCTCTTATTAATTCTGCAATCTGTAGTAAGAAGTTTTGAACAATATTTATTGGGAAAGTGCGTCTCGCGAACTTTATGTCTGCTCGAAATTACAAAAATTTTAATTGCGTATTTTTTCGCTAACATCGAGTTTTTTAAAAAGGTTTACTTTAGAAAAGTTCTAAAATATGCTAATTTTCAAGTTTTCTTTAAATAAACCTGATATTAGATGAAAAATTAGCTACTGCGCTTTTAATTATTTTTCTCCATGGTCCCTACTGAATGTAGTTATTCTGAAACCACTTATAATAACAGATTGAGAGAAAAATCTGAAATACTTGTCTCTTATGCATTTTATACGTATTTCATTCTTACTCTATTCCATTCCATAATTGTTTAAAAAAATAAGGTTTGCCATGAATGTCAAATTAACTGTCAGTATAAGTAGAAGAAAAAACTTTTAATTTCTTAAAAAGGAGTAGAAAATCAAACGATTCAGATGTAGAATTTGAAAATACTCCTCCAGAAATAAAAGAATATGACGATAACATAACTCAAAATTTGCTACCGCAAAAATCCAAGCTTGAATATGGATATACTACACAATGTTGAGAAATTGATTTTTAATTCTGTTAATTTGGCACTTTCTTCTAAGTAAATCAAAAAAAACGATTATTTCCTTCTACACGTTTTAAACAGTAAGATTTTTTTTTATAAAACAAATTTTTTAAAACAGCATTTGGAAATTGGATATTAAAAAAGCCTTTTTTATACAACTACTATGAAAAGTAACGTATTTCTCATAGCTAACTTAATTTCAAAACCAAGTATTGCCCATACTGTTAGAAATATTTTGATCACGGCACTTTGCCCACACCACACACATTTATATGGAGAATCAACAAAAATCTACAAAACTTAGTTGGCTGCTGTTCAGCTTTAAAAAGTTGTCACAACTGTCAGATTATAGAAGTTTTTTAAATTCTTAAGTTGCGTCAGATTTGTTGCCGGTAAATTCAAGAAAAAAGTATGAATTGGCATAACTGTTAAGAGGTAAGATACTTTAATGTTATTTTAGTAATAAAAATAAATATTAAGTTACATTACTTGAATTATTTAAATTTGTGCAGTGGTAGAAAAAGTATAGTGTGCAACATGTGGGGAAGGGAAAGTACTTTTCTCATTCGTGTGTTTCTTCCATACTTGTGAGAAAAGTTGAACTTTCCCCACTTGCTGTACAATATACTATTTTATTAGATTCCTACGTGAGAAATGCAATCTATTACCCAATTTTGACCAAAAGTTACACACTATTTAAATTATAAAAATTAGTTATGCCATTCAAGGAAAACATATATTATGAATGGATTTATTGAAATAATTATTTATAAAAGGAAAGTTTTTTGATGAAATGTTTAAATTTTAAAGGAAAAGTTTTTCAGATTTTTTTAAGATAAGACGTCCTGCTACTGCTTTGTCGTACGTAAGCTATTTTATATAATTTTGAATACAAGTATTACAAGTAATATTGCGGGACTTTCTATCAATTGAATCAGGATTAGGAGCTGTAATGTCCTAAAGCTTTTTTGCGATGAACTAAATTGGCCTGTTTACTCTTCCCTTGGGACATGAACAAACCCAGAGGATCCCTCATGCTACAGCCTTAATGATTAAATTTTATTACGTTGATGTTTTATAATAAAATACCATTTTAACCACTTAACTTATTTTCCAGTCATGAATAATAGATTTGGACGTATAAGCATTTGTAGATTAGTATTTTCCTGGAATACAAAAATTCAAAAGGAATCCTGTTTTCTGCTGCGAAACTTATATAAAATTTATAAGCATTTATGGTCTACTACAAATAACAACACTGTGGCTTCAAATCAATATGTTTTAATTCACTACATTGTAGTTTTGGTTGGTCAAACTTTATGCATATGAAATAAACAAGGAATAAATTCAACTAATTTGTGATAGGGTAATTAATGTCCAGAGGCAGCGGCACCATAATAAAATTGTAACTGTAATCTTCTAAAGATCACGTTAAATAATTTTAGAACTGCATTTAATATTAGATACTTGACACTTAAGAGAGAACAGCCCTTGTATTTGTTTCTTGGTATAAATCCTCAATTATTTGCTTGGAAAAAGGATATTTCAGTATTTCATTGCTCCAAAAGTAAAGTTACAATACATAGAAATTACAATATTCAATTGAAAGATTATAAATAGATTATAAAAGTATAAATAATATAATATAAAACCATAAATGTAAAGATAAAACAATAAAACAAATAGTTATATGGTTTTTGTGCACATCCTAGAACATTAAGTATTAATAATATAATATAAAGCCATAAATATAAAGATAAAACCATAAATGCAAAGATAAAAATATACGTTTGTAGGATAAAACAATAATAATAATAATAAAGACTAGTAATACACAGATAACAAAAAGTGGTGAAAGAAATGCAATGAATATTGACCACAATTCCACTCATACAGGGTGATTGATTAGTGTGATAAAACTCAGTAGCTCTGTTATAAGAGATACCTAAAAAAATTGTGTATAAAAATTGTAGACAGCTTTAAGCTTCACATTTAAAATTTAGTTACAATGTTACAGGGTATTCCATAATGCGGTGCCAGGTCAAAGTTATGTTTTTTTAAATGAAACACCCTGTATTTTACCTTGTATGTAAACGATGTCATATGAAACTTCAAAAATCGCAGTTTGCTATCGGATATTTAGCCTATGAGGAAGTAAGAGAAAATATAACTGGATAAAAAATCGATAATACCACGTTGCCCGGTTAACGAAGTGTGTTTGACAAAATCACATATCTCGTTAAATTTTTTTTAAATACTCTATATCGAACTTATGAAAAATAACCGGCCAAATCTGATCTCTAGTGATATTACCTTTGATAATATTGAGTATGAATATGGGGATATTTTTTTTTCAGTCTATTAAATTTTGAACGTATGTTCGTGGCAGACTGGTGATATGAAGGGAAAGTTTCTTCTTCAGTGGAAGGGTGTTATATAATTTCGGTCCCAAGGGTGCTCCTAGGAATAGTATAGTGTGCAATAGGTGCATAAATACATTTCCCCCCTCTTTTGAACTTTTTTATTCCCATGAGTAATTAGCAGATTTCTCCACGTGTTGCACAAAATACAATTTCCTCATTAGTTTTCAAACTTCGCGTCAAGTCACTGAATCAAACTCATACATATTTAAGTAAATATGTATCGCGTTAAAGAAACAAATATTTTTGATAAAAACAAACTTCATTTATTCACAAAGAAACCGTAATTTTCGAGCTATTAGAAATCAAAAGCAGCAGGCAATTTCTATTTAAATCCGAACTGTAATAAATAGTACGAAACGTATACAAATACAAATATTGAACGCACGTCAACCCCAGATTTCGCAAATCCCGGCAAGGTCTTTATTCAGATATATTCGTTTAAATTCCTGGACAAATAGTTTTCCAGATCCTGACACTTTATTCAAAGAGTTTAGGGTTCTTTCACCTCCTCAATCTTCGTTTCAGACAGTTCATCCAGTCGAAATAGAGAGGGAGAGACGACCAAGAATGTGCTTCTTGTGCAAAGCGTGAAATCATTAGAATTGTTAGAAACCACCGAAAAATCAATACCCATTTCAAAATGATTTACTTGCTATATTTAGGGAATCGTAAAACGTAAATTTAAAGCTATTTTAAATCGCTAAATTTTAATTGTTTCTACTACAAAAATAATTCTCTCGTTATATGAAAAGTGCTCATATCATATTTTTTATCCAATTTCATATCTGATGATGTGAGCAAATCTCTAGTCATAACTCACGAACTAACTCATAAAAAAATGAAAATTCATTCGGTATCTTTCCAGATAATCTTCATAACGTACGATACGTGTGTGTAGTACGTGGGAAATATCCACAGAAATATTAATCCTTAGAACGGTGTGTTGATTTAATTTAGACCTTAGTTAATAGCTGAAAGAAAAAGAGATTTATATCAAGAATGCATGGAATATGCTAGAAGCATCTACAGCTCCTAAACCCCAGGTTGCTACAGTAACTTACGAGGTTAGTCCCAGAAGTATCCGATCTAACAAAGAAAAAATATCTTTATTTCTATACATAATCCACTTTTAGCTCGACGCACTTTTTAAACCAGGGTCAATCATTTTTGAAACAAAAAAAAATTCTTAGCAGTATGTGGATGATCTTGTATTACGTTGGTATACAATCGATTTCATCAAGTGGGCCCTGTATTTAAAACTATAACACCTCAATATTTGACGTTTGAGTTTAAAAAATGTAGATGAATAGATTTGTGTGAAATTGATAAAGAAAATATTGAACATTTGTGTGCTAGAAATCGTTTTTTCGTTTTTAATTTTTATCTCAAGCAAAAATAATTTTTTTCTAATACTATAATAAATAAATATATCGACGATAAATAAATCAACGTCAGGTTCCACCGAGCCACTTTTTCTAGTTCGGTTTAGTCCTGCCCTGTGCTAATTAATAAAATTGTATTTGTTTTGTATATTTTCCTAATGTAAAGTCGTATGTGGGAGTGGTAAAATCTATTTATTTGCATTGTAACTCCCTCAAACTTTCTGGCAATTTGAAATAAAGTTTGTTTTGATTTGCAGATATCGTTTTGAATTTACAGTTATCGCTCTTCATGTTTTTGTTGGGTAAGCATAAGCAATGTCTAGCTAGAACGTTTATTATTCACGACCCAACCAGATATAAAAAAATCTCAGTAAAATATCCACTTAAATACGAAACCCTGTTAAATTATTTATAATTAAATGGTTAATTTCGAACTTTTTAATGAAGCTTTTGAGCTCCTCTTTATCGGTCACAGTTAAGATACTCATGGTTTCTTTTCAATGTTCTAGGATTTAAAATCAATTAAGAACTTCAACAACTTCTAATTACTTGTCGAGTGAAAATATTTTCCGAATTAATCTATTAATTTAGAAGTTTAAATTGAGAAAACGTCTATTTCCTTAACAAGATTTTATACCAGGTATGATACCAAGAAGTTTCCCAATAAATCGGCATCATTTTAATTCGCGCATTGACCAAAATACTAAAAACGTACAGATTGTTTTTAAAATGAGTTAAAAATGGGTCTGTCGCAATTCTCCAATAGGCGAGAACATTTTGCTGGGAAATATCGACCGAACAATTAGAAAAATATTCATTATTATTTAAGCATATCAAATAACTTTGCGGTTATAATTATTAGGTTCTTTTAATAATCTAGTTGAAGAATTCCATTGCATCTTATGACCACCATCCCAGCATTTTCACATATTTTTGATTTTTCGAATTGTTTATTTTTAATGTATGATTGGTGTTCATTAAGTCTTATATGAAAAGGTCTAGATATTTCTCCTATATAAAATGTATTACATTCGCATCGTAAAATATTTTTGTTTTCATTAAAATCAAAATCGCATACCTTCCTGTACAAATTTTTAAATTTGTGAAACTGAATCCTCTCTCTAACTGGCATGTTCTGCTGGATTTCAAATTCTAAATATCTTGTTGTTTTTATTTGTTGGTTTTTTATTCAATTCTCATCTACCTACTACTAATTTTTGAGGTCTAATACAATTTACCATTTTTATTTCTTTTTCTAATTTTATTTTTATAATTTTTCTATCTTTAGAAATTGCAGTTTAAGCCTTTTAAACCCTAAGAATATTCTAAATATGTATTTATATCTTTCATCTACCTAGTGATACGCGACTCTCTTGAAATCAAAATATGCAAATATTGATATTAGTTGGACCGTCTGTTAGTTAGCAATGTTTACTGTCCAACAACAGTTACGTCACTTGTTAATTTCCTCCTTAGGAACAGGACTAATGCACATCAGTAACCTATGTAAATATTGAAATGGAATTTATTATTAATGCCGGTTGTCTGGAATTTAGGTACATAATCAAAATTTATAATGAAGTCTTTTTTTGTTTAGAGTAAATTGATTAATCGAAAAATTATGTGTAGGGGACTTTAAAATGTGACAGGGTTCTTATGGGATGTTTGTTTATGTTGATTTTTTTTAAGTGAGTTATGAATAATTGTCAAAGTCAGATTGTTAGAAATAAAATCTTAAAAAGTTAAAACCTTTCATTTCATAATTTATTACAAATGGCGCCCAACGTGGGGCTCTCTCTAGAATAAGGAATAAGGAGGCTCCATAAAGTTAAAATTGAATAGTGGTTTAAAATATAAATGGATTTGAGAGATGGTAAAAGAATAGGATTAACAACAGAGCTAGAAGTAGAAATAGGACAAGGAGACGAAGAAGCAAGTGACAAGGAACAAGATATAAACAATACAATAATAGAAGATAAAGAAGAACCTGAAAAATAACGAGAATAAGAAAAAATAACTCACGACCATATGGATGTTTTAATAAAGATGATGACTGACATGGGAAAGCAAATGAATAAAAATACAGAACATTTGGAAGACAAATTGGGAAAGATGGAAGATAAAATGGGAAATATGATGAAAGAAGAAATGAAAGGTATAGAAAATAGAATAGAAGAAATATCACAAGACTTAAAAATGTTTACAGATAAAAAAATAGAAGAAACAAGAAAAGATGTTAGAAGAGAAATGATTGAAAGAATAACAGAGGTAGAAAATTAAAAAACGGAGTGTGTTAAAGAAATATGTCAAATAAAAGAGGATGGAATGAAGAATAAGAAAAATGTTAAAAGTTTAAACGAATTTTTAAAAGAAGACATTTTAAAGAATAGAAATAGGACGGAAGAAATTAAGGAAATTTCACAAATAAAATTACCCCAGATTGAAGATAAAATTGAAGAAATAAAACAACAGGAAAAGGAGAGAGAAACGATTTTGAAAGAAATAGAAAAAAATAAAAATATAAGCGATATAAGGTTACGGGAAATGCTCTAATTTGGTTCTCAAGTAAAGAAGACAACATAAATTTTTAAGATTTTGAAAAGATGTTTTATAATTGGATAATGAGGAAGAAAATAAAGAGCTGTATGAAGGGAAGAGAGTTGGATGGTATGAGGACGATGGTATGAAAATATTAAAGAAAATTGTAATTGGACATTGGGACATGGGTAAGTTAGTGATTTGGTGTATTTTTGAGACAATTATAAATTTTAGTTATGTGGGGGGAATTTGAAATAGAATTTATTATTAATGCGGGTTGGAATTTAGGTACATAATCAAAATTTATAATGAAGTGTTTTTTTTGGTTTAGAGTAAAATGATTAATGGAAAAATTATGTGTAGGAGGCTTTAAAATGTGGGTTGTTATAGGATGTTTGTTAATGTTGATTTTTTTTTTGAAGTGAGTTATGAATAATTGTCAAAGTCAAATTGTTAGAAATAAAATCTTAAAAAGTTAAAACCTTTAATTTCACAATTTAGTACAATATATACAAATGATGAATCTGTTAGAAGTTTAATGTCTTTAAATTCCTGGATGGCTAATAGAGATTTAACACACTTTATTTTAACATTAAAAGATTAAGAAAAAAAAATTAAAATAATATCCAACACTAGCAGAAAATTGATTTAAATGATTCACAACTATCTCATTTTATAAATACTTTACTTTTGTTGGCTTTTAGACTTCTAAACCCCAAAGTTTAGAAAAGGCTTATGGAACGCTTCTGTCTGTCTGTCCGCATTTATAACTCAGCTTCCCAGAACCGATAGAGACTAACGGACAACGGATATGAATTCAGGATACCTTGAATGTGTGCACGCCTAAATATCAGCTTTCTACGACTTCCGGTTTCAAAAAACACTGATTTTTCAAATTTAATAAATAATTTTTTGTTTAGTTTAGAAGTCTACTTGTTTATCATGTAAACGTTTTGTTTTTTTTCAAGTATTTTTTTTAATCTAACTAATAAAACACTAACGATTTAATTATTCAAACTTTTATTATTGTTGTATCACCAGAAAATAATAATAAACGTTTGTTTATAATGTTTTTCCAACCGTCCCACCAGTAACTAAAGAAAACAATATGAATGTGCTAGATTGTTCTAGATAAAATGTTCTCCGATAAGAATGCATGTATGAAAACAGAAATAAACTTATATCGATTTTCATTTTATCGGTCATTTCATTTATTGTAACTATTTATAGAGTTCAAGTACGAAAATAAAACTGTTTCACCGGGAAACTCGAGTAGAGTAAATTAGTAGGCGTATTAAGCAAAACAATCGAATGAATTAATTGATGAGTCGGTGCACTGCACGTTTCTGAGAAAGACAATTCATCTGTAAATGAGGATGTAAGGTGTGATAATCAAAATTAGAATTATACGCTATATTACCGGGAAATGAAGCTGCTTTTCTCCCATTTCGAAATGCGGGGGCGTTTTACATCGCATCGAGCATCTGACTAATACAGGGTGTCCCACGACGTACTGTACACAGTCCAATCATAAGTACTATGGACCGAGGCCATTTTATATCTGGTATTAAAAAATGCCTTGTTGCGTTTTTGACGGATATACAGGGCGATATTTCAAAATATGTGAATTATTCTTCTTATGACTGATGCGGCACTACATTGATAGCACATCATCATTTTTCAACAAAAATCATAAGGAAAGTTTATTTTACTCGATATAAAGTATTATTCAATCGACCGTTGAAATTCCAGGGCCGTATTTATTTTTTTAAGTTTTTATTGATCCTGTAAAAACAACACCCTGTAAAGCGAGCTGTACACATTTTCTTTCTGTAACTGTGCAAATGCAAGTAGGCTTTGAATTCGCTTTGACGTCAATTTTGACAGTTTGTGACAGAACGTGGTGAACGACTGACAGAAGACCAAAAAGAGGGTATTTTGGAAATGGTAAATCAAAATGAGAAGATAAGTACCCACGAATATCCAGTATTTTGAATATTTCTAAGTCCACGGTTTTCAGGACGTTAAAGAAAGATCTCCTCCATCCATATCACCCCCAAAAGGTAGAGAGACTGCAAAAAATAAATACGGCCCTGGAATTTCAACGGTTGATTGAATAATACTTTATATCGAGTAAAATGAACTTTCCTTATGATTTTTGTTGAAAAATGATGATGTGCTATCAATGTAGTGCCGCATCAGTCATAAGAAGAATGTGAATCCATTAAAATTATACTATTTTTCAAAGTTTTATTTTTTTCTGCAGAAAACAAAAAGTTGTGCGTTCAATTTTTTATAACTGCTGCTTAGTATCATCCTTAAGCTTTAAAGTGAGAAAAATAAAAATTGTCTGATCTGGCTTACAGGGTGTTGTTTTCAAAAAACCAATAAAAATCTAAAAAAAAAATAAGTCCCGACCTGAAATTAAAATTTTTTTAAATCCTATTTTATTGAGCTCAGGGAGCACACTCAGTGTGCCAAATTTGATTGGTCTGAGATTTTTACTTTTAGATATACTTAACGTAGAATAATTCACATATTTTGAAATATCGCCCTGTATATCCGTCAAAAACGCAACAAGGCATTTTTTAATACCAGATATAAAATGGCCTCGGTCCATAGTACTTATGGTTGGACTGTGTACAGTATGTCGTGGGACACCCTGTATAATCAGAACTGGTAATATAAATGAACATAATAATTAAGATGCATTTCGATGAATCTCGAGGATTCACTAGTATCCTGGGAGATGTTTACTTTACATCAAATGATGAGCTCGCGAAAACTAATAAAAGTATACTGCTCAAGATGATTTCAAGAAATAAAGACGCATGTTCTCAATAAACCGCATGTTAATTACATAATGCGCATTCATGCGGCACCCTTACCTAACATAAATTTTAATAATTGTCTAGTACAACCAATTCTAATTTTTCTTCTGAATTAGTTCCTTATCCAGTTAGATGAATTAGTATAAATAAGATTTCTAAATTCACGAGACTATTCACTCCAAACATTTTGGTAAATATCGCCGTTTTAAACGGCACCCCTTTTGCTAATATCCGGATTATTAACAGCTCTCTGACCATATTGAAGTTACGCAAAATAATTGATTAAGTTTGGAAGAGGCTTTGTGCATGTAATATCATATACCCATGTGGCGTAATACAATAAATTTCAGCCGCTTAATATGATGTAACGGTGACAAAACTCGAGATATATTTTATCGTCGCGCACATATTCATAAAATTTAAATTTTAAATCTGCACTACATTGTTTATGATTTCGAAATATGTCCTCCAAATAGGATCATATTTTCTAATAATAATCCAGAATCGGTTTTTTATCGACTTGTGTAAAATTTATAGTGCGGTCGATGTGAAATACTCGGAGAAGCAAGGGATAGGGTTAGTGAATTCGAATAGAGCTCATTTTTAAGGGCAATTCATTTTCTGTCAAGATTTTTTCATCCCGAAGCTCTAACTGCATTAGGGCCTGCATGTGCGCGTGATACATTTATAAAAGCGAGTGCGCCAGCTCAGCAGCCGTGAAATGAGATGCCTGAATAATGAGAGAGATGTTCAACAAATCTCTACTATCTCTACTTCTAAAAACTACCGACAACATACCCTGTAAATACTTCAAACTTAGTATCCTAAATGCTTTTAATCATTTTTAGATGTGCTACCATCTATAGCGGATATAGCTATTGACTTGTACGAGTTTGGAATTTTATTTATTTATTTATTTATTCATGCGAAACAAGTGCAGTAGCACTTATCGCTTATCATTCATTGTATTTATAGATTCGAAAAGCCTAACTGATGAAGTCGAAAGACAGAAACCGGTCTTAGGATGTCGAATCTAATAAATTAAAATTCCTTACTGGTTTACTCGCTTTTAATCATATTCAGATACTGTGTTTATCAGTGGCGGCTGGCCCAAGGAGGCAACGGAGGCTGAGCCTCCTCTGAAATATTTACACAATAGACCCTCCATTTATTTTAATTATTTTTAATTTTAGTCCTAAACGCATTTAAAGTATTTTCTCTATTATCCCAGATTTTACGGCATATTTTTAATATGGCAACAACGCGATTCTTGATCCTAAAACGTCAATTGAAATATTTCCAGAGCATTCACTGCTATGCTATAATGCCTTAAATTGCAGTCCAATCGCTATGCGTGGAGGCTAGCCTCTCAACCAATAGCGGTACGCAGATTTTATGATGTCATTGCCCATAGCCAACGAGTGACTTGGACATTAAGTGTCATATCTTAATCATGCGCATAAAATAAATCAGTTCTCTGTGATCAGGTAAGTGTTTACTGTTTGTGCGTGATTGGTTTTGAGGTTAAGTTGGAATTTTTGTAAATAATGAAATTACCTAATACACATTTAAAATGAGTGTTCCTAATATAATGATTTGGTGGAATATTTATTAAATAATAATTTTAGCGAGTTGAGTTACCACGATAAAGTTAAAATAAAAACGCTACGACCAATTCTCCCGCTAAAAAATCTAGTTGTGGATGGTAAACAAAAAAGGGGTTTTATTAACTCGAATTATGATAAATATGTCTGGCTAACGGGATCCTAGTGAAGGAACAAGTTATATTGCAGTTTTATAATTATGCATGCATTACTTAGCATCTGTCGAGCATTGGATATCGAGTTCATAAGACTGAACTACGGCAAATTTTTGTTATTTTCCATTTGCCTCTTCTATGAGAAAGTTCACGAGCCGCCACTGGTGTTTATGTGAATGAACTATACCGGGTGTATCAACGATGCGTGTGTGGAGGATAGCTGCTTCCCTTTTGAAGATAGGAAAAAATGTTTCGAATAAAAGTTGTAGATAGCAATGAAAGCTATGTTTCAAAAATAACTACCAACATACAGGGTGTCCCATAAATGTGTGACTTATCAAAGTTATGTTTTTTTAAATGAAACACCCTATATATTTTTACTCGATTGAATTCCTTCGGAAGACTGCTTCTCAAAAATATAGGGTTGTATGGGTTTATACCAGGTGGTTCTGAAGTTATGGTGACATTTATGTCCCAAAATGGGTTCATTCAACACCAAATATCTCAAAATCAATAATTGGGAATAAAAAAAATTTTTCACCAAATATCCTCGAAAATGGTGTATTTTGATTTCATATTCATAAATTTACCGAATAGCACTTTTCCCATACAGGGGCAACCAAAACTCGGGATCATTTTTTTCTCAGTTTTGTCAAATGGAATACCCTGTATATAGTGCCATACCAGAATAGTCAACACTATGAGCTTCCAGAAAATGTAGGGTTTGCCTACTTGATTTTCACCGGAAATGCATCTAATTCTTAAGGAAAGTATGAAAAATGTCATAAAAGCAATAATGATATTTTTTTATTCAATGATGGACAAACATGGAACAAAATAATCTCAAAAAAATGTAAAAAACTGTCATTTTCAGTAGATGTTCAGACAATCACCCGTTTTGAGCTATGCATAAATTAAGTCTATCTACGACTTCAGTTAAAGTTGATCTTGTAGTAGAGCGAAGAAATTCTCTAATTCTATTTTTCCTTCAGCGTCGTTGGTTTGCCGCTAATTTATTTTTTTGCTCACTTCTTGTGTTTCACATTTTCTGTTTCCACAAACCTCTCCTTCGAAAACTCTCGAGTCGCATATCGAACTGCATACACTCTACTGGCTAAAAGCAGTTTCTGTAACATCTATCCGGAATGTAGATCACTTTATCAATTATATCAAATCACCCTTGGAACATTTCAATGTTTCAGGAACTGTCAACAAAGATGACATTTTATTATCGAAGTGAATTTATAATTTAAACCTAATATTTGATGTAGATCATGTTTATCATTTCTTCGGTGGATAATTTCATGTTGAAACGAGAAAATATTAGATTTAAACTATAAATTCATTTCGATAATAAAATGTCATGTTTGTTGACAGTTTCTGTAACATTCAAATGTTCCAAGGGTGATTTGATATAATTGATAAAATGATCGACATTCCGGATAGATGTTACAAAAACTGCTTTTAGCCAGTAGAATGTATGCGACTCGAGAGTTTTCGAAGAAGAGGTTTGTGGAAACAGAAAATGTGAAACACAAGAACTGAGCACAAAAATAAATTAGCGGCAAACCAACGACGCTGAAGGAAAAATAGAATTTCTTCGCTCTACTACAAGATCAGCTTTAACTGAAGTCGTAGATAGACTTAATTTATGCATAGCTTGTTTGTTTGTTTGTTTGTTAATTTTAACGTCTCTTTGCTGACCTAATGGCCTAAATTGGACGGGACCTACAGCTTATCGTAGGCTCCGAACCACGGTCCTCAATTACCTTAAACCCAGGACTATGCCTTTGTCATGCAGATGATCTACCGACTAACAAGTGTGTAAGCTAGCAGAAATGTAAATGGGAGCTGCGTTATCATTCTTTATCCGAATTTTTTTACATCAAGTTCAATCTGAAATCCCTTTTATTAAAATGTTTCTCAGCCTGTCTAATAATTTATTAATTTTATGCCACAGCTTACAAAACGATTTTCGTCTCACATCATTTAGTTCTAGAAAGAAAAAAAAGCTATGGTTCGAATAATAAATTTAACACGTAATGCATTTTTTAAAGGAACGCATTTCGTAGATTGTTTTTTCCACACACAGGGTGTTTTGTAATGTAAATGAAAACCGAATAGTGCTCAAGTAGAAAAGTAAAATTATTCTAGAGGCGAACGTAGGATTTTGTAGGTCAACGAATAGAATAGCCAAATGAGTTAGCATTTGCATAAAGAAAGACTTAGCCGTTAAGAGTTTTAAGCCATTACACAAAATATTAATGTCTCTTTACGTTTAATCTTTGGGTGTTAGACCACACCCCCGCTCAACACCTCGACAAAGTCTCGTAGTGAATACAACAAGTGAGGATTTGTTGACTGTTATTTTGAAGTATCTCTAGGAAGTTCTCGAATTTTTTAGAAGCGGCACTCGCCCTTCAGGCTCTTGCCACAAACTTTCACACTCGTGAGAAAAGTTGAACTTTCCCCACTTGTTGCACAATATACTATTTTCACATTGTTTTAAAAAGAAATATATATATTGAGATATTCACTCCCAAGACAAACAAATTCAGTGCGTTGAAACGATTATTTAACATATTTTTCCAATACAAACGCATAGGTACATAAGCTTTCTACAAATGCCCAAGTAGCAATTTATAACCAGAATAAGTCCGAAAAGTATTAAAAAAGGAAAAAATGTTCATTTGACGGACATAAATAATTTGCTTGTCAAATGACAGCCATCTCATAAATTCAAAGTTGAAAATAAAACGTTGCCAATTCAATTTCAGAAATCATGGATTTAGGTAAATATTTAATGGAACGTTGAGTAACACTGTTAAAATGGATACTTGTCAAAATGTGCTAAGAATATGTGTGATAGTTTTGGTTTTAATCATCTTTTTCTGAGTTAAATATTCGTATGTCTATGCTAGACTTTAATATTGAAACTCGGTTTGTTAAATTTAATAAATTTTCGGGAAAATATCGTTTTGGCGAAGAACAACGTGACTTTTTTTTTTAATGAAAAATCTAAATGTTTCTTATCGTTATACAAAATGCATGGTAGAATCAAAAAATTTTGTAGGTCCAGATATTTTTCTTATAATTTACTGCTAAAAATTTTCCATGAATTCCGGTATTTAAAATCGATTTGGCCCTGGTTTAAACGCACTCCGAATCTGATTCACACTAAAAAAACCTATAAAACAGTTCTAACAAACATTGAAATTAAACTTGCAGATCACATGATTGCTTGTAGCCTAATATAAGTTATTTAAATAGGTTTACAGAAAATGAATATAAACTTAATCATAAAAATCGAATTTTATATCATTCGTCGAAAATACTATAATGTAGTCAGTTCAAAGTTTCTTCGAAATTCATTTGCATTTATATTCTTTCTTTAAACTTTTATAACCATATCACGTAGAGTGTGGGTGTGGTTTCTTATTGGAAATGTCTTATTTCATTCCAAATATTGGAAAGTTTTCTCGTATTTCAACATCGATTATTATTATAGATTATTCTTGACTTTTCTCGTATTTGATACTATCACTTGATATTTTGCCGCACTAGATTTTTTTTATAAACACTATACAATTATGTGCAAGAAGGATCTAAAACTGTTCAAAGGTGTGCAAAAAAATGGAAGTAGATCAAACCTGTATATTTCATACTTGGGGAAATCTGTTATAAATCATTGACACAATTAAATTTCCTAATCTTGATTTCTAAAGCAGCTAAACCAAATTAGGGATTGCATTTGAACATACCTAAGCTTTCGCTTGCTGGAATTGGCTGGCTAGAAACTAATGGAAGTGAAAGATTATATACCAATTACATGACACAGGAATTTTAAAACTTTTTCCTCTAAATCTTAGGAAAAGTTTCGTTAAATCTGTGGACTTTTAGACCAGATTTAAACCCTGAAGAAATGAAATATTTGTTTTAAGTATCTGGTGGGTCCAATGCAGTCTTCAAGCATCGTTTAGAGATACGATGTCGAGCTTGTCTACTTCTTACTGCTGAGGCACAATAATGCCGAAACCGGTCTAAGAATGACAGGCTCCTTTAGTAACAAAATCAAAGTTGTTGGGTTTAAGTCCCGAAAGGATTCGGGTTCCACCCGCGTCTGGACTTCTGTAATTTAATATCTGTTGGGGCATATAGTCCAAGGAGTAGTTGTTTGAAGTCCAGACGTTGGTGCAGTGTGTGACATTTTCTAATGTCGTATTTCTTAGGAGCTGTAATTTTAACTTATTTCACATCATTTATATAATAACCCTCTTGACGTGAAGTCAACTAAGTAAACTTTGGTCCAAAATATTCCTGTATTTTTATTACTTAAATATTGATGGTTTTCAATTTTTGTTTCAGCTCTACTGCAAGTGATCTTATCTCTAGAAGAGGCGTGTTTTCTAGAAGATATTATGGATCTGTAGAACAGGTAAGCCATATAATTAAAATAATAAGTGTATTGTGTTCGCTTTTTGAAAATTTAAGAATCGACAACTTAACTGAGCTTCTAACAGACAGACAGTAACAAGCCACTTTTCTCTACCAATATTGGCTATTATTAAACTACACACCAAAAACTTTCTTAATATCCATCTTACGTAATTAAAGCCATCCAGATTAGCAACTTTGCTAACTGCGCTCAAAGAAGTATATTAAATTAGCAGCAGGAGTTTGTTTAGGAGCAAAAAATGAAACGTTTTTGTTTGTTTCAGTTACAACAACCTGAAGTAGACGGGCAGGAGCACTGTAGGAGATTTAGGATAGAAAATGGAGATTCTCCCGGCGAGAAAGACGAGGTAAGGTTTTAATTAACTCCCTTTCTTTTTTGATTTGCATACACTGAAAGAAATAAATACGTAAGTGGAGCAGGAAGGATTTAAATCCATATACAGTCTATTAATATAATTTATACAATAATAAATAAATAACAATATTACACTGTATAAGGAAGTTATGTATTGATATGCCACAAGGAACCTCCTTGTCGATTGCCCAAAATGCTTGAAATTTTCTTTATACGGGGTGAGTCACGGTAGACGCGACGATCCAATGCCCATAAACAAAAATTTATTCATCTCGAAACATTTTTAATAATGTCAAAACCAAACGCATAGTTTCAAATATAATTTTTTCGGATCATAGTCTAAGCTGATCAAATACAGGATGTTATATTTAGGCATTACGGTGAAAAAATAATGTAAAATTTAACCAAAATAAGAATAACTCCAAAATTGATAGATTTAGGCATAGTAGACCTTTATAATTTTTAAAAGGTAATGGAATTTGCTACATAATAGAATTATAAAATACAGGGTGTCCTATTTAAAATAAGAACGATATTGACGTTTGAATATGTCATTAGAGAATCACCAGATTTTGGACGCCCTGTATAATTTTATACAACTCTAATACCTACATTATTGCTTTCAATTATTAGTCTAATTTTTTTAGTTAAAATTGGATTTGGCTGATTCCATAGATTTCGAAGTTATTGGTTTCTTTGTAAGTGCTTCCATTTTTAGAAATATCAAAATATCTCGAAAACAAAAAAGCTTAGGTATAGAGAATACTTAAGAAAGTTTATTTTATTTTTAACGTACAATCTATAAATGCAATAAAATATAGGGTCTTCCTTAATAAATAATATAACTTTGATACGCCACACTTGTTTGGGACAACCTGTATATTTCAAAATAATTTTAAAATGTAGCCTTTATCAACCCACATATCCATGAATAAACAAAATTTTCAAAATATTAACCGTTTAGCCACAATGGACCGTCGCCACTCACCCTGTATGTTTTTAATGCAATCTTATAGATTTTGAAAGTGGAAGGGCCACAAAAAGGCTTTCAAAGTTTGAAAATTTCGAAGTACTAAATCGTGCGGTACTGATAAACTGAAATTCGAGTTGTTTTGGGTGGAGATATCTGACATTTTCAAAAAAATTTATTATCAATTTTCAAAATTTTTAGACTTCAAAAATCGGTGTATAAAATGATTCAAATCGTCCTCGGCGCATTTTTATTATACTTTAAATAAAAAGAAGAGAGTGACATCTTGACTAGATTCAGTCAAAATTTAATGTCAATACTCTCTTCTTACCATAGATGGTAGCACATCTAAAAATAAGAATATATGCTTAAGGCATTGTGTTTATATATAGTGAATCTAACTGTGAATAATTTTTAATTCTAGGTAGATTTCAGTTTTGCCAAATTATATAGTTTTTATATTATTAGATTTATTTTTTAATTAATGCACATAAATGGAAAAAATAAAGCAGACGTTCTTTTGAAAATGTATTACTTCCGTATACCAAAACTATAATATAATGTATGTACATCAATAAATAAATAAAAACACCAACGAGTGAACTCGTATATTGCTATGACATATCTGAACTAAAAAATAGTTATGCATAGGGTCCGTATACTCTCAGGGGAAATCTTCAAGTTAAACTAACCGATTTCCTGACCACCTTTTCCATATATTCCATGAATATTTTCTTCTGATTTAAACAAACGAGTTGTTTTAGATGTTTGGGTCACCGAGCACGCCTGTCCTTGAGAATCCAGAATATCAGACCCGATGGTACTTCAAATATTTCCTCGGGAAACGTAAGTAAATCTATAGTTTTTTTCTCTTTAGAAAATACCTATTTATTCGTCGGAATAAATACGCTGCTTCAAATTGCTGACTTAACGAAGTAATATTATCAAGATTTTATTTTTCAAATATCTAAAACATAATAGTCTAGTCAGAGAAGGTTTTCACTTTCCTCGGGATATGGTTATTATAATATTTGATTTGAGATAATAATCATTGCAGCAGAACATATTTATATCGTTTAAATTGTAACGGCATGCCTTTAACCCCTTAGTGCAACCCTGTCCACCTCCTTCAAATTTTTGTTTTGCATATATTTTACTTTACATGTTCGTTGTTGTGTTTGTCTTGTTAAAATCCAGTTAACCACTTTAATTTACTTGTTTTAAATCATAGTAGAATCTTTATCCCCCTTACAATTGGCGCCCCACGTTGTGCGTAAACATGTAAAGTAAAATATATGCAAAACACTATATCTGTCAAATGTCCAATGTCCCCTATAGCCTTGATGGAGGTGGACAGGGTCGCACTAAGGGGTTAAAGGCATGCCGTTACAAAATAATAATTAAAATATATATGGACATTATTTTATTTAAATATTCTTTAACTTTAATTAATAAAATCACTTATACGGTACTAATATGAACGTATAGTCGTAGGCCTAATAATATTAGCACTTCATATAAAGTTTTCCTGCCGAGTTATTGGCCTCCAAAGTTGAAATTCGAAAATCGTTTTTTTTTGTTTCAAATTTCCGACTTTCTGTTTGTTACTAATGCGATACCCTGTATATTTATTAAATACTAAATATGATAAACATTTTTGCTTTTATGATATTCCACGCACTTCCTTCTAATTCAAATAAATCTGATACAGTGTATTAAATTGTAAATTCTACGGGACTGGAAATCGTCCATTTTAATAAAGTTTTGCGAGGTATAAGGGACCTGTTTTTCTTCATTTCTCGGTTTTACACTTTATAATAAAGTCAGGAGATATCATGTTGTCTATGCATGTGCCGTTTATATTATTTTTCGCATACAGCTTTGATGGAAATTTTCCTGTAAACATATATTATCAGTTTCCAGAATTGATTTTAAGATAGAAGTTAATATTGAATAAAAAGAAAAAAGTGACACTTTGACTAGAGGTCAAAAAGTTTGCAACCCCTAATGCAACTTGGGAATTTTTGTTTCAATTTATCTTCTAGCTGGCCTGGCTATCTATTTTTGGGGTGTCATATCGAATATCAATTTTTTTATTTAAATATTGATTTTAATTATTTTGTTTTTTTTTTCAGTACATCAAAACTACGTTGGGCTGGATAACGACAAATCACCTTTTTTTCTTAGCATAGTTTTGAACGAAGATACAAATACCTGTGTGCCTCTATGTCGAGCAATTTTGTTTAAAAAAACGGTAAGTACTACCAAAAAATATATATTTAAAATACACCAACTATAAAACCGACAAATTAACGCTTTCTTGGAGAATATCCAGATTGTGTGTACAGTGCCAGATCATTATACAATTGAATGCGTAAAACTGGCTTCGTATTTAGAAAATCCAACAATAGAAAAGTGGTTTTTTTGAAAAATTATTTGAAAGGGAAGACTATTTCTCAGTCGGTATTTCTAGATTTGAAAATGGCGCAAGTGATTAACGAAAAGTCCCAAACTTTAGATTATTTGTCATATTTTCAAAAAAATTGTTAAAAATTGAATTTCCTATGAAAATTTTGATACGATATTGATATTAAACAATCTTCTCTATGTAAGCAAACATAATTTAGGACGGAAACTATTAAAGGTCCTTTCTTGCATCTAACCAAGCGGGTTTTTGGCGATTTTGGATGTCAACATCATTGTTGACATTTGCAGAAAGGTAATCAAACTTCTAATTAAAACGGATGAAGGTCCATTCATCTGAAGGCTTAGATAATGTGACACGTTTCCGCTTACTGAATTTCAAGCTACAACCAAACTTTTAACAGTGTTTACAACTATTTTTTTAAGCAGAAAATATAATATTGACATGCATATTTGTCAGTTTAGTTTTAGCTTAAGTTATATACTATAATTTATCTTTTTTTTCTTTTAGCTTTGATGTTTGATTTTTATATTTCAGGGAACGCAGAAAATATCACTACCTATAACCCAAAATAAAGTTTTGACGGTTAAACAAATTCTGTCGAATTTTCCGAATATGGATAAAGTAGAAAAAGGACCAAAAGAAATATTTTCGCCTGATATTCAAAAAGACTTATTATTATTAGAGGAACAAGAAGGCTCTGTTAATTTTAAATTTGGTGTCATTTATATGAAACAAGGTCAAATCAGCGATGACGAAATTTTAAGTAATGGTAAGTTTATTAGTATTTTCGCTTGATCCGATCTAGGGAGAAATTCTAAACATCTGTAAAAAAAAATTATTATTGAAGAAGCAATTGAAGAAAAAATAGTTCATTCAGAAAATTAAATTCCATACCTGAGATCTACTATTGGAATACTTCAAAAAGTTGCTGTCAAACAATTGTTTTAGATCAAAAATGAAATTAAGAAACTTCATGATCCGTTTCTGTAAATGTGGATGACTTAAGAGCAATCCGGAGCTCTTGTGAAAAGCAAATTTCACTTCTATTTTATGAGGATTTTCTAATATAAAATTGTATTTCTTCTTTTGGAACCCGTTGATAGTTTTGGTCTTTAATGACTCTTTGGTTCTACGATAAGAACAACGTTAAAGTACAAAGACGAAGACACCTTGCCGTGCGACACACGTACCGTTGTACCTCTCTGCTACCCCTCTGATACACATCTGCTACCCCTCTGATACACCTCTGCTACACCTCTGCTACCTCTCTGCTACACCTCTGATACACCTCTGATACACCTCTGCTACCTCTCTCTCCTCTGCTTTTACGTATATTATACCACCCTATGAAGTGTTTTCCCCGTTCAAATCGGTCCAATAATAACCAAGATATTAGCTAAGGCACTTTTGGTTGAGTAAGAATCCCCATAGTTTTAAATGATTTACAATCCTCATAGCTTACCTACTGCGCGCCACTGGAAACACTTGGCGATGGAATGTTTCTCGACAATATTGAGAGCTTTAAATTTCTGAAACGATGAGGCAACGCTATGCAAAGATATTTAAGAAAATAGTGGGAAAGCATATTATTAAAAAAACTACTTGATATTTATTAAAACAAATAGGAGTAAATTTTCATAGATTTAATACAGAATCGTGCGGACCCTTCTTTTTGTGATTTTCCATTTAAAATTAACAAAATAAATACTTTTCGAAGGTTTACAAAAAAATCAAGTGGTTTCCACCCTAAGTTTTGTAATTATTAGTATTACCTGAAAATTTCACAAAAATCAGACTAAAACTAAAGGTTTAGAATGATTTTAAAATTTTTCAAGTGCTCTTAATATCTAACCAAATAAAAATATATGAAATAATATAATATATTTGTATATTTTTAAAATTTTAATAGTAATTCGTATGTAGCTGACGGACACATTTTTATTCCAAACTCTCCCAAAAAAAAATATTATATCGTGTAGTTATGCCAGAATCGTTTTCGAATCTATCACAGTATAAAAATTGAAAAGGATCATTTTTAAAATGACTATCTCACAAATTATGTAAATAGATATTTTGTTATGTTATCCACGTTATCCTAAAACAATATTTGTTCAGGATGATTTTCTTTGTTTCAGAATACGGTAGCTATAGGTTTGAACAATTTCTATCGCTATTGGGGGATAAAATCAAATTACGAGGATGGGACAAATACAGAGGTGGACTGGACATTAAAGGTAATATGATTACGACTTATGAATATGTTTTTTTTAATTATTATTTGTTTATTATTTATTTGATACATTAAAAAAATTTACATATACAAATTAGTAATAGAAATTACAATTTAACATTAAACATAGATACTAGCAAAAAAGAAAAAAATAAAAATAATTCCTATATCCCCGCAAATTAGAATTAGAATTTTAAATGATAATACAATATACACGACAATTAATCCAAATATGTATATACAATCAAAATTCCTATATAAAATCTTTAACAAAATCTGATAAAATATGACTTTTACAATATTTCAAAAAATATATCCAAACCTACTGATGATACAAAAAATATTAAAAATATTTGGTCCGATATAACTGTCACATTTTATGTTTTGCATTCAAACCCTAATTATAACATAAGAAAAATATTTGTTTTTTTTTATTATAGCTGAATATTTAATTTAAATTTATTTATTTAATTTGATAGAACTCGGTACAATTTCTATTTTATTCTAATATTCCATATTTATTTATTTATTTTTTAAATTTGCACCTAAGTGATGACAATACCTGGGGGGGCATATATCCCAAGGAGTAGTTGTTGAAGTCCAGACGCTGGTGAAGTGTAGGACATTTAATGTTTTTGTTCTTGGGAACAAGTGTGATTTATTTCACAACCTTAGGTAGTTTTGGTACGCCCATGGTCCTTTTTTGGTATTTTTATGGTTCAAAAAATTCCACCGTCGTTAGAGTTTTCTATAGTTTTGCAAGCTTTGATTTTATTATAAAAGTGAAGATGGCGTTGCACTCACCTCCTCTTTCTCGACTTAATCGTTTGTACTAAGAATTGATGGGTTCAAAGCGATCTTCAGAATTTCTTTAGAAATAGAAATTCGAGCTAGTCTACTCCTTACTGACGAGGCACAATAATGCCGAAACCGGTATAAGGATGGCAAGCTCCTTTAATAATAAAATCAAAGTTTCCGGTTTAAATCCCCGACTTGGTCGGGCGCCGAACCACGTCTGGACTTTCGGAATTCAATACCTGGGGGGGCATATAGCCCAAGGAGTAGTTGTTGAAGTCCAGACGCTGGTGCAGTGTAGGACATTTAATGTCTTTGTTCTTGGGAACAAGTGTGATTTATTTCACAACCTTAGGTAGTTTTGGTACGCCCATGGTCCTCTTTTGGTATTTTTATGGTTCAAAAAATTCCACCGTCGTTAGAGTTTTCTATAGTTTTGCAAGCTTTGATTTTATTATAAAAGTGAAGATGGCGTTGCACTCACCTCCTCTTTCTCTATATTTTGTGATAATTCGACGTTTGTTACCTCTCCTATACTATATAATTATAATGTTATAGTTCTAAATACAAAAGAAAATAGATTAAGCAACTATTTGTATAAATAAATAAGAGTTATCAGTTATAAATATCTTAGTTTGCAATGAAAATTTTTTGTAGTTTTTAATTTTTCTAATATTTAAAGGTAATAAATTGTAAGCCTCTGAGGCTAGATGGTAAGCAAATCTTGAGTCTACATTTTTATTTGAGTTAGGTATTTTCAGTAATTTGTTTGTTATGCTACGGGTTTCATTATGCGAAATATGATTTTTAAAATGTTCTTTTTTATGCAAAAAGGTTACTAATGTGTGAAAGTACAGCGACCTTATATTGCATTGCATAAAGCAGTCGGGTTGAGTATCGTCTATTTTTTTTATAAATAATTTTCAGCACATAATTTTGAATTGTAGACAGTGATTTTAATGAGTTATTATACAACGCTCCCCAAACCAGTATTCCGTATCATAAAAGTGATTCCACTAAGGATTTGTATACCAAAATCAAAATATTTTTACTCAATAAATCTCTTAACTGATAAAATTTGTATATTAGTTTTCTAACTCGGTTTGTTAAATAATTCTTAAATATTTAGCGTTTTGAACTTCTTTTATGTCTCCAATGCCATTAATATTAATGTACTATGACGTATTTTAACCTTAACGCCCTGTAACTTTTTCCACAGCAACATTTTATAAAGAAATATTTGGTATAATCGCCTTTTTTGGTTCAAGTAACCTGCGCTTACTCTATCGAATACTTATGACACATCCTGTATATTTTGACTCGATTTTAATATTTATTTTGTTACAAAAAATCATTTCCCTTTTTGTTTTCCAAACAATTTCCATTTTTTCCACTGAAATCAATCAAAAAATGTAACCTATTTGTTTGGTTGGTTTTCCCGAGAACTCTAACAAAAAAAATTCGAGACCGAAAATATAAATGAACACTTTTATCTTTGTTCACTGCTTACTGATACTCCACTTGTGTATTCCATTTATTAGAAAGGCGTACCGAGTCCGAACTATGTTTATTTATCACGTTTTTTGTTGTTCGGAAAACAGCAGTTGCTGTTAACTCGAATCTGTAAATCTAACAACGTTTGAAAATGAATTAATGAAACAATTACCGAAAACGTACAATCACTGACTAACTGATTTTTTAATTAAACTTTGGGTTTTCTATTTTTTCCTGAAAAATTGAAATTGTAAAACTTTCTCGTTACCTGTGGTAGTGATTGTGAATTTAACAACTTTTACCACACTTGTGTCTCATCTAGACAGTTAGCTGAACATTTCTTTTTCTAAATAGTGGAGTGAAATTAGAATTTTAAGAGCTAAGTAAAATTTTTTTAATTTTTTCGAATTTATACATAAAGAGAAGCTTGTAAAAAATTTGTCAATAAATTTGGGCTGGAACTTCGCGGGATATGTGACAAAAACGGCATTTTTGGTATTTTTCGAGTGGGTTGCTTCACTATTTTTTAAATATCTCCGGCTCTAAGAGTGATGAAGTAGAGTATCGATCCGTATAGTAGGGATTTTTTATAGTCTATTTTTATGTATGAGAGAGTATTAAAATAATAAAGCGTTCGTAATCCATAGGCGTACCACTTCTTTTAGTAGACAGTTAAAATATTTTTTGAAGTTATACCTCGAGTATTTTCGTATGAAATAACATTTGTATAAATATAATAAATATATCGGGTGTACACTTATATTTTTACCTAATTAACCTACTTATAACTTCTAAGCACCTGAAGGTAAAAAAGTGCAATTTTTCTAAAATATTTTATTTTTCCACAAGGTATGTTAAGAACATTGTGTCAAACGGGTTATGTAGGTTTAAACTTTGACTTTTAAACAACGTTACGTTCATAAATAATAATTTTAATATAAAAACTACTTCTTACAAACAAATCCAAATCAGAATCGAAATCAGAAGATGAACTGTCGCAACCAATATTTACAATGAGTGGCTCGATCATTTCATCAGTAATATTGTCCAACTTCCACATTTTCTCTTCTTCTTTAATCGTATGATTTACTGCCTTTTCCCAGTTTTCAGGCTTCACATTATTTACAGCCTCCAAAAACAACTGTTTAACATCACTCATTTTAAAAGAATTATTTTTTCTTGAAACTTCTCCCTTTATCTGTGTCCATATCAGTTCAATCGGGTTTACTTCGCAATGATATGGTGGTGATCTAACCACCGTCATCCCACGATTTTTTGCAATTTCATCAATTTCATATTTTTTTAATTTCTCTTTATGAAGGGAACACAAATGATACAGTTCTCTTCTCACAGAACCGGGATGGAACTTAATATTCTTTGAATTTAGCCAATTCTGTAAATCTTTTTTTAACCACTTGGTTGTGGGCATTTTTTCTGTAAGTCTCGAGTGATAACTTGCATTATCCATTACTATTATACAGTTCTGAGGAAGAAGATCTATCATTTGTTCGAACCACTCTTTAAAGACATCAGCATTCATGTCCTCATGGTAGTCACCGGTACGAGTAGATTCAAAAGTCAATAAACCACCTTTAACAAAACCGTTTGAACTACCGATGTGTACTATTATCAGTCTGCGCCCCTTTCCTGATGGTGGATTTAAACCAGTAGATAAATTATTTAAAAAAGCCTGTCTTCAACTTGTAACAGTTTCATCTTGCCAAAATTTATTTGGTGTAAGTCCCTCGTTGATCCATGTTTCATCTAAATAAAATATATTTCTTCTTTGGTTTCTCATTTCTTTTATAGTCCTTAGGTAATTTCTTCTCCATACTACAATATCGCTTCTTTTTTCCATAGAAAACCTATTTCTTTTAAAAGTTTCCATAGTGTGCTTCGACTCATTTCAGGGTAATCCTTATCATCTCGAACCGTGGCAAGAACTTTGTCTACTGTCGGAAATTCTTTTCTAAAGAAGAACGCATGCACTTTCCTTCGAAGTCTTTCTTTCAAATGATTTTCTATTTGAAATTTTGGTTTTCCTGGAGCTTTACGTGCTGTTTGAAACTCGCCACATTTCTCTTCTTTAACAACTCTGTAAATCGTAGATTTCCCAACACCAAGCGTACTACTAACTAATTCCACTGTGTCATCAACACTTTTACATAAATGTTTGTCTGTAAATGATTTAAAACAATTAAATATTAATGTTTTTTCATTAACTGTTAAAGGACCGATTTTTTGTCGTTTACGCGGTACTTCCAAATTTTCCATGATCAGACTAGAATTCACAATAGACTGCACACTGCACCTTGCATGTTGCAACTAAACGACATTTAGTAAGCTGTCAAGAATACACAACTGGACCTCCTTACTAAATGGAAAACCTACAATCGCATTTTCGGTGAAATTTGTTGATAAGGGATTTATCTACTTATAATTCGATTACTGTAAGAAATTCTTGGAATTAAAATAAAACAAAATTGGCAAATAGGTACTTATTGAAAATAATCTTAAGATACGGCTATGTTATCTTTAATACACAGGGCTTTTGGCCTGTCCGAACCTTTTTCTATTGTTCTGTACAGCTTATGGTTATAAAAGACCAATAAAAGACCCAAAACTTGTATTAGCTCAGGTAGATTTATGACAATTTTAGGAAATATTTAGATTATTCCGTAAAAATATTTAAAATGACCGTACTAAGTTTTGCATTAGAAATGCTGTTTTATTACTCTCTCATACATAAAAATAGACCATAAAAATTGGCAATAAATAACCAAAGAATCCTCGAATTTTCTTAAAAATTGGAGAAAATATGTATTTTTATGTCGGGAAGACATGGTAATAATTAAAAAAAAAATGTATTTGCACCAAGAACATCGTCATTTTCTCGTCAAATACCAAGACGCGTATACGACACTATTTCCTGTTCTGAAGTCCCTCAGGATAGTGTTCTCGGACCAGTGTTGTATCTCTTGTACACGGCTGATCTACCCACCACTAATGGAGTTGTAACAGCCACATATGCTGATGACACCGCTATACTACCAGCAAATGAAGACCCCAACCAGGCATCACAAAAATTGCAGATGAATCTGAACAGTATACAAACCTGGCTAAAAAAATGGCGAATACAAGCAAATGCAACGAAATCGGTGCATATCACTTTTACGAACCGAAGAGGAAATTGTGATATATTTAGGTATGCATATAGACAGAAAAACTGAACTGAAAAAACATATTTTCACGAAGAGAAAACAACTTGTCCTGAAACTTCGTAGCTTATATTGGCTGATAGGTCGAAAATCACAACTTTCTCTACAAAATAAAATACTTATTTATAGAACAATTCTTAAATAAATCTGGACCTATGGAATACAACTATGGGGAACTTCTTCCAACTCTAACCTCGAAATCCTGGAAAGGTTTCAATCCAAAGTCTTTCAAGCTATATCCAATGCACCCTGGTATGTTCCTAACAATTACATACGAAATGACCTCCAAATACCCACTGTGAAAGAAGAAATTTCAAACTTTGCTCAAAAATACCAACAGAGGCTACAGCAACATCCCAACACATAAGCAGAGACCCTCACGGAAATACAAGTAAGACGAAGGTTGAAACGTTATATCGTTAGTGACTTACCAACAAGATTTTAAATTTATATTTAAATTAACGTGCAAATTTCCTAGTAACAAATAATTTTATATCCAGTATAAGATATTTAATAATGAGTGAATAATTGAATAATGAGTAATGACAAACTATTTGCTTATTTTAATTCTAATTTACAGATTGTAAATAAAATGAGAGGTAAAAAAAAATAAATTTGTCCAGTCAAAATCGGATTTTTTCGAAAAAAATTGAATTGGCCGCCATTTTTGGAAAAATAATAGTAGAGAAAAATTTTTTTATCTTAAAAAAAAGCCTACACGAAGGTGGAATTTTTTGAACCATAAAAATTCCAAAAAAGGACCATGGGAGTGACAAAACTGCACAAAGGATGTGAAATAAAATCATACAAGCTCCCAAGAACAAGGACATTAAAAATGTCCTACACTGCACCAGCGTCTGGACTTCAACAACTACTCCTTGCAAGGTGAAGATGGCGTTGGACTCTCCTCGTTCGTGATATACTTGCTATAACGCAAGTAAGATTATCAAGAGCGAGGTGAGTCGAATTCATTTTCAGACATCCTTTAGTGATAGGATGTCGAGCTTGCCTGCTTCTTACTGATGGGGGCACAATAATGCCGAAACCGGTCTAAGAATGGCAAGCTCCTTTAATGACAAAATCGAAGTTTTTGGGTTAAAGCCCCGACTTGGTCGGGCACCAAACCACTTCTGGACTTTCGTAATTCAATACCTGGTGGGGCATATAGCACAAGGAGTAGTTGTTGAAGTCCAGACGCTGGTGCAGTGTAGGACATTTTTAATGTCCTTGTTCTTGGGAGCTTGTGTGATTTTATTTCACATCCTTTGTGCACTTAAAAAGAAGGATTTTTTGTGTACTTTTGTTTCATTTCCTTAGATGAATGGTCATAGAAAAGCCGAAAATTTAATACAAAAAAATTAACTATGCGATGATTTAGCAGAAAATGGTGGCAAATTAAATTTTTTATTAAGAATGTCCATTGTGCGACAACAATGGCAATTTAGATTTAAAAATTTAAGTCACGTCTTCCCTTCATTAAAATCCACTTTTTCTACCATTTTTATTAAAATCTGGCAATTTTTGTCCCTTTTAGTTTTTGAGGTTATAAATAATTTTTAAACATTTTTTGTGAAATATAATTTTTCTAAGAGGATCAAGCATGAATATCGCGATAAACATAAAAAAATTGGAAAAAATGAAAATCGAATTTTTTTTTATTATTTCCTAAATGGGGCACTTTAAATAAAGAAATAAAATGTTGGATTTTCTTAGGCAAAAGTACACACAAAATCCTTCTTTTTAAGATAAAATTTTTTCTCTACTATTGTTTTTCCAAAAATGGTAGCGAATTCAATTTTTTTCGAAAAATGCCGATTTTGGCTGGACAAAATACATTTTTTTTGGATACATTTTTACCATGTCTTCCTGACATAAAAATACATATTTTCTCCAATTTTTAAGAAAATTCGAGGCTTCCTTGGTTATTTATTGCCAAATCAGTAAAAAAGAATGTGCGCGAATTCGTTTTTTGAGGTTAGGGTGCATTTTTAAAAAAATGTCGTTTTTGGCACATATCTCGCGAAGCTCCAGCCCAAATTTATTCACAAATTTTTTGCAAGCTTTTCTTTATGTATAAAATCGAAAATATAAAAAAAAATTGACTTAGCTCTTATATCCATTTTTAGAATATTTTCGTCTAATCTCACTCACTAAAATTATAATTTATAGTTTTCACTAATAGATCAAGATCTGAAGGCTTACCAGATTTAGGGATCAAAATTATTTAGGCCACCTTCCATTGACCAAAAAATGGATCAGCCTCATTACATTGTGTTATATGTAATTAATTTGTTTCATAGCTTTACTCATATAACCTTCTTTATGTTAGTTTGATTGGTCATTTTGGGTTTAATTTGTGGCGATAGTTGGTATAGTGTTGGTATAGATATTGTGTTGTACAGACTTCAGAAAAATGGCTTCAAAAAGCATCAGCATTTTTTCATCGCCACCCCAAATATTCTAATTTTCAAATACGTATTTTATTTGTCTAGAAAACAACATTCAAAAAGTTATGCTAAAGGAGCTTTATATAAAACTTTTCGTCTTGAGGAATATCCGTGTTCTGAAATTCTTTGTTCAACTGTAATAAAGGTAATTTGATTTCACACGTCTACAGAATGGCATATTTTCAATTGTTTGAGATGAAAAGAAACTTTAAATTTTGTTTGATATAATGTTAGACGAGGACTGGCACTTTATTTCGAAGAAATTCCTACTCAGACTAAACTAGTTGAATTTTAAATAAATCAAAATAAGTTTTCGTTTTACAGTAAGAGTTTTCTTACCTTTTTTAGGTTATGAAGTAATAGAATTTTTTTAATCTGATTTTTATTCTTAACCTTTTAATATAAAAGATTGTTATCCATACAACTATGACAATACTGTCAAAAGAAAAAGATTAGAGCGAGAATGATAAAGATAAAAAAAATTACGAAATTCCCTACTATAAGGGAAAAGTTATTATAGAAACAAAATTATATCAATGCTATCTCATTTTTACTCCCCATATCTTTAGATATAAAAATAGAAATAGATAAAAAAATTAACATTGTAGAACAAAAATATTATTTCGATCACTCGCTTTTTAAATTCAATTATTTCTATATCCCCATCAAATAACCCCGTAACGTGAAGGTTTAAACTAATTAGCGGGTTTCTATTTTTCAGGAGACATGACCGGAAAATTCTCGGTGTATACGATATACGAAGGACACGAGATCATGTTCCATGTATCGACATTGTTGCCGTATTCCAGAGACAATCGCCAGCAGGTAGAACGGAAGAGGCATATCGGAAACGACATAGTTAATATCGTGTTCATCGACGCTGAGAATGATTCGGAAACGGCGCATTCACAATTCAACCCAACGTGCATCAAATCGCAGTTTACACGTATCCTTTTCCTCACGCTACACTCAAACAAATGTGTTTAAAAATATCGAAGCCACGAAGCTTGTTAGCTTCCATCCAAGGACTATCAGATTATTAACAAACGTTTATTAACCATCGACCCTGTTGATGAACTTCCTGCATCCAATGGTGATACGAATTAAGTCTGTTTACTAGCTGTGGCTTCATTGGGCCATACAATTCGTGATATAAATGTATTTCCATATTTTTAAAGCCTAATGAAACACGATGAGTTACGTGTGAAACTTACGCTCATTTAGTTAGAGAAAATGTCATCAGTTAGCTCCAAATCATTAGCAAGTATTTTGACACTTGCACGTGGGGTTTCCTCAATGTATTTATTTATTTAGTTATACTGCTGTTAAATAAAGAAACAGGCCATGTAGTAGGCGGCTGTCGTGGCTAAACCGAAAGTCGACGGTGAAGCGAATTCGGAAGCTGAGCAAGGCATCCAATTTAGCTTTGTTCATTCCCCGAATTCGCTTCATTATCGACTTTCGGTTTTTGATTAACTTAGCCATGACAGCTGCCAATAACATGACATGTCTCTTTATTTAACTGCATTATCTCATGCTTATTATATTTTTTTTTCTGTACTTATCGTTTTAGTCAAAGAACTTGTATTTAAGTAAGTAGCAACTCACATATTATACCAATTTCCAAAATTTAAGTGTTAGGTTCAGTGTTACTTTTTCCTCATTTAGTTTATTTTTAAATTTGCAAGTCCTCTATAACTGGCCAGAATTTTAGACAAACAAACATACATTTTATTTACATAAATTTTTAAGGTGGGAAAAAAAGGTAAAACGCTTAAAACTTAACCCATTATCTCCAACCTAAATACGCAGTGGAAACACCTTCGGTAATAATACATCTAATCCAGCTGTTTTAAATTCTCTAAAACGAAAAAAAAGTTCACGCTCTGATTGTGTTGAAGATTAATTAAAGAAAAAGTTCCAAGTGGATGTTTGGATCAGTATAAAAAATGGTTTTAACAGAATGAAGCTAAGAGGAGAAATGTTTTCGTAGTGGAAATATTTTATCTTGTTAATGTACCCAATTCGTTTAAAAGGTTAAGTTTCTAGTCTTTTTACGTTATTTAAAAGGTGAAGGCATCTTCGGAACGCGAGAGAACAATTATAATGGAGAATCGTAAATCTAAGTAGTCTCAAAACTAATCGCGCGCATATCATGTACTATTTAGAGTCCAATAATCAGTCAAAAGATGTTTGGAACTTTAAAGAAAAAATGGTGGGTGCGCAAAGAGCTCCTCCACCAAATTTTTCATTCAGGACTTGCAGTGAATTAGCCGTTGACAAAGAATTTGTGCAAAACAGGATTAAAATTTAAGATTTTAACTATTTTACTTGCAATAATCGGCTTAGTGTCGTTGAATTTGAAAAATGGTGGTTGTACAGATTATTTGCAATGAATTTTAAAAATTGGTGAATGCGCTAACTCGCCCGCCAAAATTTGAAATTACTATAATCGAATTTTATAAAATCGCGTACCTCACAAGTCATAAAATGTTATGGAAATATTTTTTTGTCATGCATTAACATACAAGGTGCCCAGAAAAACATGGCAACTAGAACAAAATTAGAGCAAAATTTGGTGCAACGAACTATAAAATTCTCACTTAACAATCAGTTTAGTGTTGTAGAATTTGAAAAAAGGTGGATGTACAGATTATTTGCAATGAATTTTAAAAATTGGTGAACGTCTAACTAGGCCGCCAAATTTTAAACTTACTATAATCAAATTTTATAAAAAAAATTTTAAATTTAATTTTAGTTTTTGTCATGCATTAGTATACAAGGTGTCCAGAAAAACATGGCATTCAGAACAAAATTAGAGCAAATGTGGCGCAATTTTAGAACACCCTTTATATCACTGGCTCTAGTGAAAAACGGCATAACTGGAAAACGGTACTTTTCAGAAGACTGCTTACAATAAAATAGTCTAAACCATTCCTAAGCCATAACAATATTAGGTAAAGTAATTGCTGTTATAAAAAGGTTATGGGTTACTATTTCCTAGCACAATATTTATATCTTGAAATACTGCAATTCAATAATTTTTTTTTGTAATTTATTTGAAATATGCCCTTATGAACGAATTATTGCTTTTCACATCATTAGTTGTTCCCTAGTAACAGCATCAAACTATTTTATAATTATAGTTGTGCCCTTATGAACGAATTATTGTTTTCCACATCAGTAGTTGTTCCCTAGTAACAGCATCAAACTATTTTATAATTATAGTTATGTCTCTAAGGTATCTAAAAAATCTGACGTAGCGCGATTTATGCCTTTGTGGACCTACTCATGTCTGGATAACCAATATTTAGATCGATATACACGACGAGTTATGCCCTTAGTGCTTTTTGAAAATACTATTTAGGAGTAAGATAGAGTTATACCCTTTTGCTAGGGTATAGAGTTGGACCTGCCGGTGCTAAAAAACAAATAAAAACATAAGGGCATAACTAAACTTATTCCTGTTTTCACTAGAGGCAGTGATATTTCAATAGCAGACTAAAGGACCTAAAAAATGATTTCGTACAAAAACTCTTAAATTAATTATCTTATTCATTTATTCATTTCAGCCTTTAGAATAAATTTATGTTAAAAAAATCAAGAGCGTTTTTTAGTATGACGTATAAAACACGCCCTTTATCTAGAGACCTCATTTCAGGCAGTCATACGTTAAAAAGCGGTTACTTACCTCCGTACAGTTCCTCTGTAAAGAGATGCACACGCTATTTATTTACTACATTCTGGAATAGTTGACCTACATTTTCTATATAAGCACCGAGCTGATAACGAGTAACAAATGTTATGAAACTCGGTTACTGCTTTTACGTACATCGGTTTAATGTCTCTTTCCATTGTAATTATCATTTGTTGATACTGTAATTAAAAATAAAGAGTTTTGCGTACTTTTCAGAAGGATATAATCATTTCTTTATTGTCTTTGGGTCATATTGATCTTTAATTTTCGGCTGGAGTTCGTGCACTTGAGTTAAAAAAATTATTTCTTGTAATTCTTAATGAATTTTCAATAAAATACAGTTTTTAGTTTAAATAAAAATGTATAAAATTAGATTTAATTTCAAAGACCTATAAAACAATGAAAAAATTGGTGAAGGAACTTTGATGAATTCAACATTTTTTATACTGTTCCGATTTCAAAAAATAATACAGGATCACGATGACTATGATTCTTATCTAATGGGAGAGCAAGACGTGCAGTATTAATCGCGACATTTTGGTGATCCAGATCAGCGCAGTATTGAAGGATCATAGAAGAATCGAATTGAAGTAAAAAGATTATACAGGGTGTCTAAAATTAAATTTCAAACTGATTGACATACGAAAATGGTTAAATTAAAAAAAAGCTACTGGTTTTAGTTGCCAAACTGACATAATATAATGTTAAATCCAACTTTAATAGTATATTGTGTCTATTAGCTGCATGAGCGAGCGAAGCGAAGCGAGGGCAGCTAATAGCTAAGGGCTGCTAAAGCGTTTTCTGCATGTGTGACACACAACTGTTTTTCGCCTACCAAAAAAAACAAAAAATAGGAAAATATAACAAAAATCTTTAATTTTATAAATACAGACAGAATTTAATGAGCAACTTAAATAATAAAACTGTACCAATTTATTTATTATATATTATTTCCAGTTGTTAAACAATTCATAGGACTTTTCGTACCATTGCGCGTTGTCTTGTTAAGTAACAAATTTAGAGAAACATTACTACCTACCTTCTTCTTGCAAGTCTGGTGGAGTATTCGTAAATTCTTCATCACTGCCTGAATTAGGTACTATTCATTTTCACTAATTCACATAAACACAATTATTCAGAATCAGAACGTATTTTTATTTTAAAGTTTAATTCTCTTGATTCTACACTGACGTTTAATGAAAATGTATGTGAAATGTCAAAGTCAAAGATACGTTGATAGTGAAAATCGTGTTCTTTTTGATTTTTTCGGCCCAATGGCCAGAAATATTACTTTCGGTCTGATTTTTAGGGTTGATATGATTCATTTTCAGACATGGTAGGCGAAAAAAGTTTTTTACGACCTTTTGAATGATGACTGCGGTGTTGTTTTTGGGATTTAGGTCTTGGATTAAAGAAAACAATATTTCTTGAAAGGCAACGTTTCGTCAATTTATTTTGACATCTTCAAGGCACTGTAAGATGAAAGGGGTGTTACAATTTATAAATAAAAAGAAGAAAAATAACTATATAAAACAATTTCATCCCTCTTTTAGATCTTATTATTAATTTTTTTCAGAAACATACTGAACATGGATGAAGTGACTGACACTAAATAAAGTAATTCTTCTAAAAAAAAAGGGATGAAATTGTTTTATACCGGGTGACAATGAGACTACAGCCATGCCTATATCTCCTTCACTTTTCAACCGATTTGAATAAAATTTGGTACATAGATATGAGACACCATTTTGGATTGACAGACGTATAAAAACAAAATGGTCGACTTCCGGTTTCACCAGAAATGTTACAAACTTCGATTTTTTAAACGGAACACCCTATATATTTGATTCTCAAATTACATACGATAGTGTTGCCAAATTTTTTATTTTTCAATAAAAAAATTCAAATTCTCAGATTCTCAGATCTCAAAAAAAAGTGGTACGTAATGTATATCGTTGAATTAGTAATTAAATTCTTTAGGTATCGAATGGCAAGATGGCGCTCGGTAGGTACCATTTAAAAAAAACAATTTATTCGTTAAAAATGATCAAAGTTTTTAGTTCTATGTTGCCATTATTAAATTTCTTAACGTTACACATTTAGACATATTCGCTGTAGTAACCATGGACAATGACAATCAGTACCGACTCTCCGTATTTTCGGACGAATCGGTACCTCTATTCGGGCCCGGCCTGCCCTGTCCCCCAGTTTTCAACGATCCATACCTCTTTAGGGAATTTCTACTGGTTAAGCTAATCAACGGCGAGAAGGCCACATTCGAAACGCCTACGTTTTCCAGAAAGAGGCAAAGAACACTGGATATGTTGATTAAGGATCTCTATTCGGAATATATGATCGATGGAAGGATGGTAAATCTGATGCAACTTAGAAAGTACGATGAAATTTATCAAATATTTTATTTTTAGACGATGCTCAATCGCAGGGCCTTTTCCGACGTCCTAGCCGAAACGCCACGCCATTCTCGATTGAAAGAAGATTCGCGTCAAATAGAATTCGTACGAATAGGTCAAGCTCTAAAACTTGAAGCCATAGTTAGAGGCGATGCTCCCACGAGTTTAGCTTCTGCCGGATGCAGTACGGGGACCGTATTTAAACGATCGCCTTGGGAGGCACATTGTTTCTATCCTGTATTTCCTTCTCAGAGCATTGTCTGCGCGGATTCGTGGGGTGATAATAGATTGGTTATTGGTACTGAAGAGGGCGTTTATATCGTAGTAGGTAAGTGTGAAAATATAATATACTCTGGTCACGTTCAAAATGATGATTATTTAGGGTTAATTTAATAAAATTCTTCTTCTTACGGAGGTATTCAACGGCGCGTGGAGTGGCACTCCTCGCCCCAAACTTGCCAGTTACCGCGCCGTCGGATAGGGCAGGCTTGGCGATGATCGGTCGGCGCATTGAGTTCTAAAATTGAGTTCAAAAAGAGCGCGACAGTTGCGCCAACCTTGATACTTAACCCTCAACTCAGAATTGCCACTCCACGCGCCGATGGATCCCACCTTTAGGAAGTAAAATCAGGTCCCTTAAATTATGACGACAGAAATAGCACACATTAAAGAAACTAGAGTACTAAATTGGGGCCTATTTAGTGCTAATTTAGTACGAAAAAAAATGTATAACTCTATTTTTAAAAAAATTACGTGCATGCTATGATTTAAGCTTAAGATTTAAGCTGACATACTCTCGTTGGAAACGGTCAAGTCTTCAAAAATCTGGTGTCTCATATTTAGTGCTAATTTAGTATATGCATAACACGCCTCAAAAACGAACAATACTGTATTTATTATGGAAAAAGAATAAAAATGCGCTAACTTAAGATTAAAACTGAATTCGCATGTGCATATTTCGTGCTAGTTTAGTACTATAAGAACAATGACTGAAAACTGATCAGAATTTAGCTAGCGCTTGTGTGCTACGGTGTTTAAGTTGGCACACATCGTCACCCATGACAGGACGAAACTATGGTACTAAATTAGGACACATTAAGTGCTAATTTCGTACGTCGGGACGAAATTTATAATTCTTTTTTTCTTTTTTTAACGAGCATGTGTGCTGACTTAAGATTCGAGTCAGCACACATGCATCAAACTTCTCGTAATTTTCGAAAATCTCGCGTCTCGTATTTAGTGCTAATTAGTTACACACATTAAACTATTCAGTACCGATGCAGTATTAGCTTTTTTGGGAGTAACTGCCGTGTGTTGACTAAAATATCCAATTAGCGCACATACACCGAATCGAGTTCAAGGCATTAATGGCTGCTTGGATGTCTGACATGATGATGATCTCTTGTCTGCGAAAATTTCTTTCTATGTTGAACTGGACACATTTTCCGATGGCGTATATTTCAGCTTGGAAAATGCTCAGAGATTTGCCTAAACTTTCGGAATATTTGGTTCCAGGCCCATTAATGGCTGCTTGGATGTCTGACATGATGATGATCTCTTGTCTGCGAAAATTTCTTTCTATGTTGAACTGGACACATTTTCCGATGGCGTATATTTCAGCTTGGAAAATGCTCAGAGATTTGCCTAAACTTTCGGAATATTTGGTTCCAGGCCCATATACTCCTATTCCTGTTCCTTCTGTTGTTCTAGAACCATCTGTGTACTATTTCATAGCACATCTCTTGAGTTTTGGGATGGTATCTTTGTCCCATTCGCTTTTGTTACTTAGCTTTGTGTTGAATTCTTTCACAAAGCTAAACTTCTTTGTCATCTCATCTTGGGGCATGTCCCAGGTTTTTGGTGATTTCCAGGAAGGAGTCGAAACTTGCGTTTGGTTGATCCTTCTCTAGTCATTCTGTAGGTTGTCCTTATCGCTATACTCTCCACTACTATATGGAGGGGTGTGAGGCTTAGGATTACCTCCATGGCGACCGTTGGGCACGTTCTCATTGCACCTGTTATGATACGCAGGCTAGTCTTTGGATTTTCGCTAGATTTGCCTTTGTACTGACCAGCTTAGTTCTGCTGCCCCAGACTACTGCTCCATAAAATTTCTGTACACCATTAGAGCTTTCGTGGCTTTGCTGGTTACTTCTTTTTCGTGCTTATTCCAGATGAGTTTATTATCTAGTATTAATCCCAGATAATTGACATCTGGCTTCCATTCAATAACTTTCCCGTCCAACTCGATGTTTTTGAGGTTAATGTTTCTTTTCCGTGTAAAGGCAACTAAAGTAGTCTTGAAGTCCCATCGATTGACACCATTCTTTGATATAGTCCAGCCCTCTTTGAACTATATCGCAGATGGTATTCTCGAATTTGCCTCTTGCGATTATGACTATGTCATCTGCATAGCCTTGACACGATATACCAATCTCGGTCAAAACGCAGAGGAGTCGATCCACTGTTAAGCTCCACATAAGAGGGGAGGCCACTCCTTCTTGTGGACATCCTCTGGTTGTGCAGATGGAAATAGTATCTTGTCCCATTTTAGTCTCTGCTATTGTGGTAGACAGTAGTCGCGACATCCATCTGGTTGTCGTGTTGTCTACCCCTCTTTCTTCTAGTGCTCTTTTGACAGCTTCGTGTGGTGTGTTGTCAAAAGCCCCTTCTATGTCTAGAAAGGCACACACTACAGATTCTTTGTTCTCTAGTGCGTCCTGGACTTCATCTGTCAATTCATAATAAATACAGTATTGTTCGTTTTTGAGACACCAGATTTTTGAAGACTTGACCGTTTCCAACGATAGTATGTCAGCTTAAGTCTTAAGCTAGCACATATGCACGTAATTTTTTAAAAAATAGAGTTATAAAATTTTTTTCCGTTCTAAATTAGCACTAAATAGGCCCCAATTTAGTACTCTAGTTTCTTTAATGTGTATTATTTCTGTCGTGCTAATTTATTGGACCTAGTAAAATCAGTCCAGAAACAGTTTCAACTGGACCTGCTATTTTTCTATTACTAGTAATTTCATTTTCTTCATTTTTGAGGCACTAGTAACGCAGATCTGACCACTAAGGTGAAATTAGGAAGCGCTTTTAACCTGCATTTTGTATTGCAGCAACCGCATCAAAGTAATAAATTAATAATTAAATGCATGGTGATTCCTGCAACTCGTAAATATTTTAACGAGCTACTTTGAGGCGGTGTATAAACACTTCGTTTCTAGGAATCAAATCAGCAAACATAGTATTGTATGCTATAACGTTTGAAAAACATTTAAATGGGGATAAGTTTCGCTCGACCAAGTTGATTTTCATTTTTTGGACTTTGGAGACCAATTGTAGATGGCGCCAGCGGCATACCTCTGCTCGCTAAATTATGGGGCCTATGAATGAAAATCTGGGCACCAATCGATTTTTCGTGATTTCACGTGATTTTTTCTCTGTAAAGTAGCGCTTGGGGTCTCTCAATTGTATTAGCGAATGTTCTGTGTAATTTGAGTTGCAAATTTATCAGAAAATTGCAAAAATTTATTTTTTCATGTGGCAGTCTCAAATCCCGGCGCTTTGCCTAATAGTGGGTTACTAGTTTTAGAGTGTGATGAATATTCACCCGAGAAGGTCCTTTATATTTTCTGCGTTTTTTGCAAAATTTTTGCCACCTTCTACTGGAACAATATAAGTCCAGGATTTCAGAAAAAATAAGAAAGTTTTTGAAAAATTCCTTTTATTATGAAAAATATGTTGAAAATACAAAATACATAGCAATGTTTATAATTTATCATACGTTAAACCATTCCATGTCATCAGATCCATATTCTTCATAGTCTTGCTCTTGCTCAATTCCTTCCCCTCCTCCACGCGTCCCTTCCCACTGTTCTTCCAGCTGTATTTCTGGTTCTCCCCCTTCCAACCCCTCTGTTGCTGTCTCGACAGCTATTTCATTCTCCTCCCCTTCAACCCCTTCTGCTTCTCGTTCCATCTCTAATTCTTCCGGGAATATACCTTCATTACTTTTATAATTAAAACACTGTGTCGACTGACATGAACCACAAATAGACGAGCATTTCAGACCTACTTTCAAACGTGAACAATTCTTCTCGCAGCCTGTCTTGCACTGACAAAAAATCATCTTCAAGAGGCCCGTTTCCATCCCCATTCCTCCCAGCCATTTCTGCACTTGTAAATATGCATAAATGACTATATTCTCTGTTTTTAATACAAAATGATTCAAAAAATAAGCCTTCCAAATACCACACGTCCTCTAAAATTTTATAGATTAAATTTGGAGGACTCGTGGTATTACCTTTGGTAAAATACTATCAATATTTCAATAATACGGGCAAGCAAAAACAACAGAGATTGTATACCAACAAAAGCAGACGACTAATGTGGGCGCGTGGGTACATGTGGTTAGGTTATGCGGAATATCATAGATCTCAGGCGGAGAGCGTAAAAATAGGGAATATAATTCTAACGAGCATTTAATAACCGCGCTCGAATGTAGGGATCAATTGATATAAACGGAAAGGTCAGAATATAAGCTTCACTTCGGTCTGGGTATTAATCCTCAAAAAATGAACAGCTGGGAACAAGAAGTATTTAATTTTCTCGATTTCTGGAAAATGGAGGAACTTTATTCGAAGTAAAAAAATACATTCGAAAAGTAGACACTGTAAGCTTTAAAATGGTGTACATTGAATAACAATATAATGGAATATGAGTTTTTAATTCGTGCTTGTTTCGAAGATTTCTAGAACTCCGAAAGCGTCTGAAAAATGCAAATAAACAAATCAATTTTTTATTAAAACGCCAGAAAGATAATGAAAAAAAATTTATGAGATCATTCGAGACATCTCAAGATCCCATTAAAAAAATGGGATAAAAAACTATTTAAAAAAATATATGAATGAATTGCTAAAATGTCTAAAATATTGGGAAAACACAAACTTTGGCCACTTTTTTCAATGTTCTCGACAGGAAAGAACGGGCTTCAGGCACATGGATCGATACCTACGGGTTTTCCCATTGCAATAAACTTTGAATCATCCAAAAATATCAATTTTTGCCCGAGTACTGAAACAATTTGTCCGCCCGTTTACAAGTTAATGCATAGACAGCAGCATTCCTATAGAGGCAGAGCAGCCGCTGAAATTAGGGGACTTTTGGGTCCGGTTATCTTGAAAACTATCGAATTCCCGGAAAAAATGGTAGGGACCATTTTTGTAGATAATGATAAGATCTTCATTTTTTATCTAAACAAAAATTGTCTACTTTGTATATTTTGGCAGCTATTAGCGTGTAACCATTTTTTCAGACTTTAGGGGCCATTTTCAGCCCTCTCCCAAGTCGGAATCGTTGTGAAATTTTTCGCACTTGGAAGCAACCGTCAAGACCTAGAAATTAAGCCACATATTTATGTACAGCTTTGTCCCTTCAGTTACTGGACTAATGGTTATAACTGTAATTATATAATAAGTTAATTTTCAGATGGCAGTTTTCATCGAATGATTTTCGACAAATCACTTCAAGTTCGTCAGCTGAGTGTGGTCGAACCTCATGGAATATTTCTGATGAGAGGTGGCAATAGCAATAAAGAAGGAAAAATTTACGTATTTAGATTATCGCACATCGAAGAATTAACCGTTGCAAAATCCAGAGTCAACGTTAAAGACCACCGTCTTGAAAGAACCAGAGGGACCAATCTCTATACTTTGTCTAGACCAGGTATTTATTCGTAGATGTAAGTCTGGATTGGAATAATATTTTCCAGTGGGGTCACTTTTTGTGTTATTTTCTCAAAAGAAATTTAAAACACTTACCACTAACCCAAAGAGCTCCTCTGCTTTCATTCATGAAATATGAGATTGTGGACCGATAAAAATTATTTCAATATTGCCTCGTTTGTAATTTTTAATGATCAAAATAGAAGGAAAATGAGAAGGCAAAATGAGCATAATTTGACTAGATCTTCAGACACGTGTCTTGACCAGTTATTCAGGTCTAGACAATAGTCTGGAGATCTAGTCAAACTGCTTATTCTAATAATGCTCATTTTGCCTTCTCATTTTCATTGTACTTATCACAAATTTTATTGGTAATCACGGATTTTTTTTTTTGTAAAATAGCGTTAATTTTACCGTTGAATAATAATAGGGGTTTTATCTCACGTAAATCCAGGAACATTTTGTTTGAGTGATAGTTTGTTTTTCGCTGGCAGATAAATTAATTTGTGTGAAAATAAGCGCGAGCAGGAAAGGCATTTCGATTTTCTACCGTTTTCTTGCTCCGAGTGAAATTTATAAAATATTTGTCTTAATAAATTGGTCGGCAAACAATTTTTGTATCGCTTTTTTATACAGATGTAAAAATTTAACGGAACATACGATTTTCAATACCACTTAACATTTGTATCTTTTCTTCCTCTGTGAACGTGAACATTTTATTTTCAATCATTATCGGCTTATTACTACTGCGATTGACTTTCACTAGACTGAGTGGCAAGTATCACGTGTCTGTTGCTTGAAGCAGGAAGGAGAATAGTGGTTCAATTGAATAGTTGATACGCCGTCAAACACATTTCTTATATTTTGTGCTGGTCGACTTCTATATGAGCTCTCGACCATAATACTTTGAAAATCGTATGTTCCGTTAAAATTTTACCGGATCTGTATACATAATTATCTAAGGAAAACATTTCGTGTATTGTTCGAGCATCTGTACTGATCTATAGTCGGTACCACCGTTGTTCTTTATGGACGTGTATTTTTTTTAAACAACGTTGCCTATATTTCAAATAATTCGTAGAGAACAATAAAATTTAGTAGTAGGTACCCAACATTGTTTATCTAGTATGTATTCTGCCAAACAGGATCACAAGTAATGAAATACTATTAAACGAGCAAGGTTTGTATGTGTGTATGTATGTATGTGTGTCCGGAGGATCTCAAAATCCACTCGTCAGAATTCAATGAAACTTTCAGGGTAGACTAATTGCTATCTAAATCGGCAAAAAATGCAGGTCTCATGACTGTGAAAATTCGATCTTCCGAGATATTTACAAGAAAAGTTAAGCTTTTAGTTTATTTCCTAGCAACGGCAGACAACACAGAGATAATATAACCGGTTTCTATAGTAAATTTTTTATTATATATTTTGTTATGTCATTTTGAAAACGACTTTCATTCAAGAAAGACAAAACGTCAATTAAAGCCCCCTTTTTCTTTAAAATAAGTGGTTTTATTTCCATTAGAAGACAAACTGATAAATATTAGTTTAATTTGTCATTTTTTGGCATTGTCAATCATCGATAATCGATGGAAATCACATCATATTTTTGTGCGAGGGGTGTTCCAAAGCAACGTTCAGTAACGTAGTCGCGTTACATAATGTTGGTCTAACAGTGGCCGGCGAAAACGTTGGTGGAGTGATTATGGAATATCGTCATAAGAAAATAACCTATTTTTGTAAATATCAACGTCTAGGTTGGACTTTATTTAATTTCGCCATAATAACCTACAAATTTTGACAATTACTGACACGCACATCTTTGGGTAACCGTTAATTTATGTAAATATAGCAATAGAAATTTTTGCTCGGAAAAATATTTTTCACATTTTTCACAATTCTAAACAAGAAAATATTTGGCAGAACAGAAATATGCAGCAGATGCAGGGAGGAAGTGTTGAAATTTCACCACCAACGTTTTTAAAATTTAATTTTCCAGGCCTCCCTGTGGTCGCTGAGAAAAAGTGAATATTTTGAAAACCACATTTTACGTTTAATCGTATCTCATAACTAATATTTGCATGAGTAAAATAGGGGTTTTATACGCGTATAAATTTTGTAACACTAGTTTTAAGACGGGATGAGATTTTGCACCGACAAAGATGTACACATTTCTGCGGGTTTATCTTATCACACTCAATTTAAGCGTTACCTATTTTATGAGCTATTTTGTACGTGAAAACCTAGAATTTCGTTCAAGCTGCTGCCAGAATAATAGTTGGGATGATGATTAATGGTTTGAAATGTAAAAGGAAACATAACAAATGAACAGATAAGATATTACGCAGAGAAATGCATAAAAAATATCCTTGCCCTGATTTTGTAGTTCGCGTATTACGCCAAAAGTTTTTAAAAATTGCAGGTTTTTTTAAATAAATGTAACTTGCAGCTTTTCGATCATTGAATTCTGATTTTTGGCCTAATTTTTTTTGTATTGCAATTATTTTTTTATTCAAATTTTGGGGTAGAAATATTAGGAAAATTTGCAATTATTTTGAATACATTATTTTATGTAAAATATATGCCAAATTCAACGTTTATCGACAAAAAATATCGTCAACGCTTTGTCACGTCTTTTTAAGATTTTTACAGATCTAAAATAGATATACTATATGTATAGGCCTGTACAATGAGTACCCTATATATAATTTAATATAAGCCCAAAGAATGCACTGTATTTTTTTCTCTTTCCAGTTTCACATTGTCAAAGTGATAGAACAAATTTAATTCATTTCAATCAAAGAGTACACCATCTAACAAGAGGCGAAAGAAAGTCGTTTCCCTGATAACAAATTTGTATGCGCATGCGCGATTTAACTAGTTTAACTATCAATGTCAATTATCATTTCCGTTATTCCGATTGTCGCGGTATTGCCGTTTGTACAAAAATAATATGAAAATTAAGAAAGTTTAATTTTACTTTTTATTTTACTAGCTCAGAATACTTACTTTTTTTAAATGATTTATTAATAATAAAAGAAAAAAATTGAGCATATGAAACTTTTACTTTCAGGTGTGAGTTCCAGCTTTTCTAATAGACATTTAAAGAAGTATTTGAAGGGTTAGAGGGAGCCAATAATTCTATTTTAATATTTTTCAAGCTAGTTTAGAATTATAAATATTCTAGCTTTGATCAAAAATAATATGAATACAGAACTTTATCATCAATACAAAATTAAGATATTTTAAAATGTTGTCACACCGCAAGGAAATATTAATGAAAACTTAAAGATAAAAAAATGATTTACTATTTATTAAAATTATTTGTTGAAATATAGTTTACAAAAGTTTTACAACTTTATTATAGCTTGTAGCTACGCCATTACACAAAAAAATACAAAATACCAAAATATAAAATGTAAGAATACAAGTGACCTCAAAATTTCTTAAAAACTAAATCAGTTGAAAAAACCCAAATATAAAACTAACTAAGATTTACCGACATTTTCGCAGTTTTTGGCCAACGCTGAAGAAATGTCTACATCGACTTTTATATATCGGCAGCTACCAGGAATCGGGATCAATTCCAGGTTCTGGACTTTCGGCTGGTTTAGTAATTGAATGTTACTAAATTCCCAAAAATTAACAAGTGCAGTAGCCGACGCTATAGATTTAGTTCAGAACAACAAATGAACTATCGAATGAGTGAAGAATGAACAATGAATGGATGGATGGACTGTGTGAAATCCGCCTCAACTAAAGAAAAAATAATTTTTGTTCTGACTATGGCCTTTCGATATAAATAATATTTTATAAACAGAAATTAATAGCAATCATCTAGGTACAATAAATATATAAAAAACTCGAAAACATTAATAAAATAATTTAAGAATAATTACTAAATTTGTGTAAAGATTTTTAGTCTTTTTTACAAATAACAGATTAGAAAAAATAATGTGCTTACCAGGCTATATCACAGTACACTAATTTTAAAGAGACTTTTCAAACTAAGTTCTCAATCGAAAGTGAATAAAATATTCCCTAAATTCGAATTCGAAGCCTCTGTTGTTAGATGATTCCCCACTATTCAATGCGTAGAATCGAAATTAAACTGGAATTTTGTGATATACAAAGTGGCCCAAATTTAAAAATAACAATTTTAAAAATTTGATTTTGCGGGTAATTACTGGCATTTGCCGAAAATGAGAACTGCTGCCAGGAAATATCTGAACTAAAATCCTTGAAAAAAAAGTGTATATTCAATAAGTATAGACCAAAATAATAAACTCTTCATTTTCTCAGAAATTGTAAGGAATACAAAATTAAAAAAATTAATAAAATTATGTATTATGTATTTACAAAATCCGAAATTCGGTCGCCATTTGTCCGTTTTCACGAAAATCATCATCTCCTTAATACATCCTTTAGCAGTGTCCTCAAGAGTTTGCCATTTTGCTGTCCCGGATTGGTCAAAACTTAAAAAAGTTACCTCGAGCCAAAGATTAATCCTCTCTCCCAAATTAAACTAGCGAAAAAAAATCAAGTCTCGAAGTCACTTTCTTCCCTGAGAAAAACGCGAACACGGCTCTAGGTGTGTTCTTGCCGCGGCGAAAATACCTATACTTTCAAATCGCAATATCTCGAGAACCGCTAGACCGATTTGAATGGGTTGAAATTCATATGTTTTCGTGAGCCCTTTATTTTATATCTAGTCGTTTCGATCCGAATAAAACCCAGCGAGTTACATGCGAAAAACCGATTCCCCATATCTTTACATGTTAATTTACCCCCTTCCACAACTCCCTTAGCTTTCATATAGTGATCAAGTGAAAGAGGGACCTCCAATCTATGATATAGCAAAAAAAAATTCGAAAAGAGCGACTTCATTTATCGGGTTTTTTTTTTCGCCAGATCGACTCTACTAAACGGAGATGTATAATTCATCAACACTATTATTTTTCTTAGTGTAGTTCGGTTTGTACGAATTTAAATAAATTGCATGTTACTTTTCTCAGTGTATCTCAAATAGTTTATGTGTCGCTGCTGTGACGTATTTCCTCTCAATGTTGTGTCTATCCAACAACAAAGGAACCGATCAAGCTTTCGCCTCTTATTAGATGGTGTATGTACTCTTTGATTTCAATACTTGAAAATAAGTTCTAAAAGTGGACGTGCACAGTTGGAAAATTTTCTATTCTAAAAATTTGAATTTCAAACAATAGAAACGAATAAGCCCTTGAGCCGCACCTGAAAATGAGAGTTTTTATCGGATAAAACCTCGTAATTATGCAAATAAACACGGAGGTGCTGATTTGGAAAGCCGTAGCCTTTTTCATCCTAAATTAAATTTGTGTTTGTCGGATATAAAAAGGAGGTCGTTTTCAACAAATAAAACGGCCGAAGGTAATTGGATGAGGAATCGTACGTGGAGGTTTAAAATTATTACTCCATATTTTAAATATGTAAATTTTAATGATTGCCTTCTAGTGAATTTGGCTTAAATGTTTTGTTCATTTTTACTACTTCATAAACTGTATACAGTTGGTGTTATTCTCTTTGGAACCTCTCCTTCAGCGTATTATCTTGTTTATTGCACTTTCCTTTTTAATAAAGCAATGTTTAATCTTTTTGACCTCTCATTTGGTATCTCGCTACTTCGAGCTATTAACAACTACTCTAAATAAGTACTTAACTTTCATTTATCACGTAACATCTAATTGTTTCTTTATATATGCCTCTCTACTCCTTTGAGACTTCACCGGAAAATTCCGTCGGAGATAGGAATCTTGAATGTTCAGACGTTCGATTGCACCTGATTTGGAACAATCGAAATACTTCGTATCTCTTCGCTAGCGCCGCTAGCAGCTGTAGTACTAGAGGCGGCGTTCACAATAAATATTTTAGAAAACCCGTATACACCGCATAAACCCAAAACTTATGTCTACTGGGACGATTGGAGATCCTTGCGTTACAATTATTATTTTTCTAGGTGGCACTAAACTACGCATGTGTGTAGTGATTGGCAAAAAACTTCAAATGTTTCAATGGAAACATTCAGCAGCCTGGACAGCTTGGTGCCCATCAAGTGACACTGATACTGTAGAAGGTTTTACATATATATGGGTAAGGGATTTTTTTCATTTGCTTTTTTAACTCCTAATTGTAGCGGCATAGAGATTTTCATAAATTAACTTTAGGTGTGAGACATTTCCACGTTCCCAACTCCCAATTCTTGATTTCCTTAATCTCCAAACTGTCATGATTCCTTGGGAATTTTGTCAAATCTGCTAAATAACGAGGACAAGTCAAGCTAGATTGTTTATTTGATGAATAAATGTCACCTCTACCTATTTTACTGTATTTGACAAATCCTCCAAATATCCGGAATTCCATTTGATTCTAAACTATTCTCAGTCATTTCTTATATCTTTAACAAAGCTTTTGAAGTACTGGCAATTTTCCACAATAAAACCAAAAGTGTGATCACTTTATAAACCAACATTCCAGTATAATATTCAAATGGAAATTGAGTCATCCGCAAATACAATGGGTCCTTAATTATTCTGTCTACAGAAAACCTATTCATGGTGACCGATATCCTCATTCAAAGAGTTCAGTTATTAATTATCTTGTCTATCTGGCCATTATTTAGTTTTTTGAGATATTGCACCTTCACACTTATCTTTATAAGGGATCTGTAGACTAGCGTCTGCGCTGTTATCAGTGCGTCCTAGGAGCTTATTGCCTAAGGGATCTATCGACCATATCACACACGGTTGTCCATCTCTCTTGCACTTGTTAAATCCAAGCTGTTTTTCTAATACAACAAATTCCCCACGTCTCATAAAATTTTTTCTTCTGTTACTAAGTATTTGTAACCTTTTACTTTTTATATTTTTTGTTGTACTCATAAAAAGCAGTTCACACCGGATTGCCTAATTTTTGTATTAAAAATGTTTTAGGAACTAAATCTAAACGAAACTCCAACTATGGTAACCATCCTAGATAGCGGATGGAGTCCCAGTTCCCCAACTCATGGTGATACTCTTGTTTGCGTTGGATATAAAAACCATTGGGATATTGTAAATGGAAGAACGGGACTCGCACAACATTTGCATACTGTAGATTGTGCGAAAGCTAACTTAGTTGCAGCTCTTGATTTATATGAAGACCAGGAAATACAGTTGCTCTTATGCTACAATCGTAAGTAGTACCAGAAAAATTTGTAAAAAGCCGTAAACGTATTAATAGCCAGACTTGGGCTTCCTTTACTAGATATAACAAAGTCTCGTGCACTGTAGAGGTTCGTTGCAATTCTTTTTGGTATAGTAGAAACAGAAGATAATTACTCGACAATTATTCACAACAATTCTCGACAATTATTGGAATAGGTTTCATCGATTTCTTTGCAAACGGATGTGCTAACTTTATAGGGGGTGGAACCGAAATTATTAGACGTTCGACAATTACATTTCCTCTCAATGTAATTTTTAACTTTTCAGATACTTGTCACTTCCAGAAAATTAATGAAGAGACTTCGTCTTCTAACTTTGACTTTCACTGGAATTCTGTTCCTTCAGATATAGGTAAGTAAATAAACAAATAAATTTGATAAATAAACTTTCACACTCTTTAAAAGATCAAACAATTTAAATGATTTATTTTTCCAGTGTGCGCATTTCCTTACGTGATCGCTTTTACGCAAAACTCGATGGAAATTCGACTGATTGTAAATGGAAACTTAATTCACACAATGACAATGCCGAAGTTGCAGCTGATAGCATCAAAAAATGATATATTTTTCGCCACAACTGCACCCGAGTTCTTCCCAAACAAAACCGATAGACTTTTTGTAGAACTTAGGCAGCAAGACTTACAAAAGCACTCACCTCCTGTTAGTCCGAATGGTTTGTATTTTCTTATACATTTTTTAAAATTTAAAATTCAATAGTAGTTATACTATACGGGTTCTAGCTCACGCGGTTTTTACAATTCGCATAAGAAGATATAAAAGGTTCATTTTATCCCATTCATCGTTTATTGATTGTTTTTTAATTTACTTATTTTTAGCATCTCCAGAGGTAAAACCGTTACGCATCTACCGAATACCGATCCATACACTAAGCAAAAGCGACCACTGTATAAATACCTGCTCTCCACCTACTTGGAAATCAACGGAAGCCAAACTGACAGTTCCCGAACAACCAAGAGTTTCCAGAAGCGCCACCAGTTCTCCCGTACCCCCAAAAGGAAAAATGTTACAAAACGCAGTTAAATAGTTATAACTTTTACTAATTCAGAACTATTTATTTTTATTTTAATTAAGGATTATATATAATATTTGTACTTCTTTTTGTTAAAAAAAATATAGCATAATGTTGAAACAAAACGAAATACAAATATACTATCTTTTGCTTTAGGCCGAGAATAGGATGATAATTGATTAGTCTAACAACAAAAATGGATCTTTATTTTCCGAAATATTTTTCAATTGCTCTAAAACCGGGGAATAACCGTACCAAATCTTTTGTATGTATACACTCTAGGTACAAGTTAAGAAGAACTTCTAGGAAAAAATTGCCATCACAATTTTTCGCTCAAAAATAAATAAGAGTTGCAAAACGTACCAGGAATTCATTATAAGATGGCTCTTCTTCGGGATTTATATGCAACAAATTCGGCAACAGTATTTTCCAAAGTCTAGTTCACTCACTAAGTGTGTTTCGATAGCCAAAATTGTCAACACACAACAAAAAAATTGTAGCTGAGTAATTTGCGTAATGATAAACACGGCACTGCGTCTAACGTCAACAACAAACATCTCACATTTTTTATTAAAACAGGTGAAATAAAAAAAAACATAAAGTGAACCAATTATCATTCTGTTCTATACAGATAACTGTAAAAGTTTCAGTTTAGCCAACTGAAGTATGGAATTTTAAACCTGTCATTTAATTTTGCAAAATGACTCCATACTCCATCTAGCTTAAAGTTAGCCAATTATCATTCTGTTCTCGTCTTTTAATTTCTTGAAAGTTTTGAAGTATGTCAAGAAAAGTATGAGTTGAAAATCCTGGGGATTATTAAAAAATCATCCTACTGGAAATAAATATCGTACAACTTATCTTATAATGAACTGTATATAAATGAACATAAGTTCTAATAGTTTTTCTATACTTGTTAAAGTTGATCACATTCTATGAAAGTTATTTGTTGTAAACAATTTAGAAAGTATTATTTTATTGTTCGAATATTATTTCGCATCTTTAATTGTATCTACAGGAGACACTAACGGGTACAAAAACTTACTTTTAGGTTATAATTTAATAGTTAAGTGCTAAAATATATTGTTGTCCTTATAGCACTTAGGCGTAAAATGGTTTTATTTAAAAAAAAAAAATAGATAACATTCACAAGAATGTTTATTTAGTAGCAAATCTTTGATTTTACCACAGAACGCATATTAAATTTGATCAGATTGTTACAAACGTTTGTGGTTCTTATTCATTATAAAATAATTGGTTGTAAGCACATCCTTAATATTCTCTGTAAAATGACTCCCATTGTCTCAAAATGAAGTAGATTTCACATTTCTCACTAAATTCAACCTTGACTACCTTTAACCTCCCCATCATAAATTCCCTTAATTTGACTATTAAATTATTTCACAACCACCATTAAAACATGCATTATGAGATGGTAAATAGAGGAAGAGAATAATGACATGTTTAATAATGGCATACTCAAGTAAATATATAATACAAGTCAACACTATTAAATTTGAAATTATTCCTATAGTCATGAAACATTGTTATTATCGGTTATTAAATTCTAAAAGACTTATTTATTGCTATAATTAAAAGGCAGTTTTAATTATTTTGAAAAGGATTTTTCTTCATAACAGGTTTAGTGTTGTTTAAATAGGTTAAATAACTGACAAAATAGGAACTGCGTCTAATTGTTTTATTTCTCCTTTAATTTATAGTGAAAGAATTTCCGGCTGCCAACAGAGCTAATCCAATACCTTCTTTAAAAATATAAAGAATTCACCCTGAATTATAGAAGGCACAACTAAATTTTTGTAGATTCACCTCTCTCAATAAATTGGAGTCTTTTTTTAACAATGCTAATTATCGATATTACCCAATAGTAGTTTTATTTTTAGAAAAATTGTTGGGCTTATTATTTAAATTTTGCCCTTTCTTGACGATCCAGGACTAAAAATTAGTTGTAATAATGTAATAATTTAATTTCTTAATTTTTCCTGACTAATCCAATTTGTTTGCCATTTTGGGCCTTGACTAAAAAATCAATGAAAACTCCTGTGCATCTTTTAAATTTATATACCTATATTATTATTTTATATTACGTTTTATATCACAATAAGACTACAAAATGAAAATTTTAATGTAAATTAATAAATTTTAAGAATTTCAAGTTACTCAATAATAAATATATATCTCATATATCTATAAAACCTAAAAATATGTTAAAAAGTAAAGAATTATATCATTTTTATACTGTATATATGTCTATATAGGTAATCAAAACAAATCTAAATTGGGAAAAATATCCAAATTGTCGAGATATTGCTTTGTAGCATGTACGAGTTAGTTTTAAGAATTATATTATTAGATTCTAAGTGCAAGTTTGTGTTATATTGTTTGTGTTTTTCTAACTCGACTTTTTTGAAGAATTCCACAAGTCTCTATACCTGCTGTCTTTCTAGGGGAGCCATTAAGTTCGGCAAAACGGGTTAATGGACACATTGTAAATCTTTTGATCTAATTGTAATTTAATAAAGTATTAATACAGACTTTGCTCGTTTGATTTTACTTTCTAAAGATGGCTGAATGTGACCAAATCGCCAGGAAAATATTCTTTAAACATAGAATATTCTTGATATATCCATGCTTACTTACATATACATAATTGAACGATATCTACTATAAAATAATCCAGTAAACTTATCAATATACTAAAAATAATCATTTTACTTATTTTAAATTTAAACTTACAAAACTCGTTGCCACCACAGTTAGAAGACAGATTAATTTTGGTTCGGTTTTATAAGTTGGCAAAATGTAGCATGGCTCGGAGAAACCTTGAACTAAATTGTAAGAGCTACATAACAGATTAGTGTAAGGCCACCCTTTAACCTCTTGGGTAATTTTGCGTTTTTAGGCTGAAGAGTAATTATCAAGTTAATTTTCATTTTCTTTATTTGTGACCACTTGGGTTGTAAGTTGTCATATTTCTTGATTTTTAAAATCCCACTCTCATAAGATTGACATGTGACTTTGGCATCTGTCAACTGTCATTTATTGATGCCAACTTGCTTGGTTGTTTTTTTACTTTTATGTTTTATATTTTTCTTGTAAAAAGAAATATGTGACAATATATTATTTAGTGGTGTGCCTTTAATATAATCTGCTGGTTTTTTAGGTAATTTATTTTCAAAACTAAATTTTTTGAATGAAATACTTTCCGCGAATACGTTTATTCTATTAATGCTTACACAATAATCCTTTTTAAAGTGCTTACTCATATTTTTAACTTATTTTGTTGAACATTTTATGATTTAGATATTTATCCCCCGTAAATAAACACAACTTCTGTGTAAAATGTTTAGAAATAATGTGCACACTTGTAATTAAGTTAAAGATTTTTACTATTTTCTTTTAGGTATACCATGCATAAGTGAACATACGTATTTTAATTATACTGTTCTTTTTACGCCTAGGAGTTTTGATCTTAATTCAGTGTATTTATTTGCCTTTGCTCAACAAATAACTGAAAATCTAAGAAGATTCTTATCAGAACAAGCAGTTTTTTTTGTAGCGATATAAAACACCATACACTTCTGTTCTTATTTGAAAGTTCACCCTACATTGTGCCTGTAACCAATCACATCCAATCTAGAGAGTGTACAGGTAGACTTTGGTATTTTAACACTGCTATAAATTTACTTGTCTATCATATTTTCAAGGTAGGGATGTGCTTTACTAAGGTTGTGAAAAACTGTAATTTAAGTATTGTCGTATTGTAACCTTAATTAAAGTAATGGTTTTAAAATAATGTTAAATATTCAATTATTACTAGGAAAAGGCATAACAAAAATGTGTTGATAATTGCAACATTCAATATTTCATGCCACACCTTTCAACTCCTATATTTAAATGTTCTTTTATCTTTAACTCTGTTAAATGTACAATACCTTTTTTGCTATTTTATCAACCCCTTCTTTAATTAGTAATCATTGCAATAATCATATATGCCTTGTACTTCTCAACTTTGCTTTTGACAAATTTTATTCTTTTTCCCTTTAAAATTTAAAATGTATTGATTTCTTGAACTGAATGTCTCTTTCAGGAAAACAAGTTTTGAGAGACAAACAGGATGGCGAGTCCGTCACCTCAAAACAGTCCGATGCCCCCGCCACAAGCCCCAAGCCCCATGGGTCCGCCTCCTTCCCAAAGTCCAGCACCCCCTTCACCAATTCCTCAACCTCAATATCAAAACGCCCCTCCACAGCAAACCTCATATCCTAATCAATATCCAGGACATCCTCAAATGCCTCCTGGGCAAGACCACCAATCCATTCACGGACCACCACATCACCAATATCCTCAGGGCAATATGGGATATCCTCAGCAAGGACCTCAACCTACTCAAGGACATCCTGGTCATTTGCCACCGCAAGGTCATCCTCCACCTCAGGGACATGCTCCTCCTCAAGGACACGCTCCACCACAAGGTCATGTTCCTCCTCAAGGACATGTTCCACCACAGGGACATATTCCACCCCAAGGACATGCTCCACCTCAGGGGCATGTTCCTCCTCAAGGGCATGTTCCACCCCAAGGCCATGTTCCCTCTCAGGGACATGTCCCACCTCAAGGACATGTTCCCCCACAAGGACATGTGCCACCTCAAGGACATGTTCCCCCACAAGGACATGTGCCACCTCAAGGACATGTTCCTCCACAAGGACATGTCCTTCCTCAAGGCCATATTCCACCTCCTCAGGGACATGGTCCTCCACACGGGCACAACCCAGCTCAACCCTTACACCAAGGACATCCTCATCCTTCACAAGCAGCAGGACATCCTGGACATGCACCACCTTCAGGCAATTTACATCCAGGGCATTATCCAGGTACACAAAATGTAGAATTAATTCCTTGTTTTTTTATTTAGATATTACAAAATATAAAAAGTCCAATTATTTGCAGAAAATGTTCGTTATTCCAAGTAGAATTTTAGAGTTTGTTTAATATTTAGGTCACCCAATGAACCAGGTTCCGCCTGGTCAACCTGGCCAACCCCATCAAGCGCGAGTTGCAGATAATCTCCATGCACTACAGAAAGCGATTGACACCATGGAAGAAAAAGGTCTACAAGAAGATCAACGATATTCCCAATTGCTTGCTCTACGGGCTAGATCTAATGCTTCAGTTAGCAGCGGAGTTCTAACACCCCTTCAAATGAATCAACTTAGAAATCAAATTATGGCTTATAGGTAATCATGTTAACCAGTAGCAATATTCATGTAGTAACTTTTTAATTTATACATTTTTTGTATTGATTTTAGATGTATCGCAAGAAATCAGCCAATTCCTCCTTCTATTTTACTGGGGTTACAAGGAAAGAGACCAGATGGATCACCACAATTTCCCACGCCTCCATCCAGTCCATTTCAACTACAAGGTGCTGGTGCAAACCCAGCTGGTGAGCCACCACCACCTGTTGGTGAAGGTGCAGTAGATCCGGTCGCTGGAAATCCACCTCAAAGTGCAGGTCCTCAAAATGCTCCTAATCAACAAAGAGGTCCAGGTGGACAATTGGTACCCAGTAAACAAACCCGATTTACTACAATCCCTAAACCATCTGGTATAGATCCTCTGGTTCTTTTGCAAGAACGAGAAAATAGAGTTGCCGCTAGAATTGCAGCCCGGATAGAGCAAGTCAGCAGTTTATCTCCTAATATCCCAGAGAAATTTCGGATTCAAGCTCAAATCGAGCTCAGAGCTTTAAGATGTCTTAATTTCCAAAGACAGCTGAGAACTGAGATATTGAACTGTATTAGAAGAGATAGCTCTTTAGAAACTACTGTCAATTTGAAGGCTTACAAGAGAACGAAGCGGCAAGGTCTAAGAGAAGCTAGAGCTACTGAAAAATTGGAGAAACAACAAAAATTAGAAGCTGAAAGAAAGCGTAGGCAGAAGAATCAAGAATTTTTGAATGCTGTATTAAACAACGGCAAAGAATTTAAAGAATTTCACAAGCAGAATCAAGCTAAATTGGCAAAGATTAATAAAGCTATTATCAATTATCACGCTAACGCTGAAAGGGAGCAAAAGAAAGAACAAGAAAGAAGAGAAAAAGAGCGTATGTTAAGGTAATTATTTCCCTAATTTTTGTTATCTGGGTTTTTAGACTTTTATAACTTTCAGATTGATGGCAGAGGATGAAGAAGGTTACAGAAAACTTATTGATCAAAAGAAAGATAAACGATTGGCATTCTTACTTTCACAAACCGACGAATACATCGGTAACCTGACAGAGATGGTAAAGCAGCACAAGTTGGAGCAGACAAACAAGAAGCGAGAAGAAGAAAGGCGTAAAAAGAAACAACAAAGAATGCAACAACCAGACAGAAAAGTTATTGTCATCGAAACTGCTACAGGCAAGAAACTTCAAGGAGAAACTGCTCCTACTTTTAGAAATGTACAGGATTGGTTACTGCAGCATCCTGGTTGGGAAATGATGGATACCGACGATGAAGATGATGGTGATAGAAAAGATGATGAAGTTATTGATGATAAAAACGTTGATGCCAAAGATGTCATCAAAAAAGCTAAGGTAAGTGCTTAAGAATTGAATCAATAAATTTTTTGTTTTGATTCATTCATAGAATGAAGTATAACAACATATAGTTCATATCAAAAACTCATCCAAGAGACAATATACAACCCATAAATATATTGTATACTGTATTTATTATATTTTCTTCTTTGTGTTCCATAATAACGAACAATTATTTACATTCATAGTAGTTCAAATGTACCACGATGTTAAAAGGTTATACTAAATATATATGCAGCCATGACAAATTAGGAATGTGAAGAGCAATATATTTTTAGTCCTCACTGGTGATAAATAATTAAGTGTTAACAGGAGTTTCTTTTTTTTTTTTCTTAACTTTAATTTACATTGCAAATTTTTGTACTTTGTTGAAATTTAATGGCCTGAAAGAAAAACTAAATGTTTAATTTTTAAAAGTTATTGATGAAAGTACTGTTTTGATAAAAGCAATTTATTATTTTCAAGATTGAAGATGATGAGTACCACAAAAATACAAAAGAAGAACAAACTTATTACAGCATCGCGCATACTGTACACGAAGTTGTAACAGAACAAGCATCTATTTTGGTTAACGGAGAACTCAAGGAATATCAAGTAAAAGGCTTGGAATGGATGGTTTCACTATACAACAACAATCTAAACGGTATTCTAGCAGACGAGATGGGTTTGGGAAAAACTATTCAAACAATTGGATTGATTACTCATTTGATGGAGAAAAAGAAGTTAAATGGACCATTTTTAATTATTGTGCCTTTATCGTAAGTGCCCTTAATTTAGATTAGAAAAAATATATATATTTTTCTTATTAATATTTTAACGAGAATCTTTGTTTTAGTACCATTTCCAATTGGATGTTGGAATTTGAAAAGTGGGCCCCTACTGTTATAGTAGTTTCTTATAAAGGTTCTCCGGGTGTCAGAAGAATAATACAGAGTCAGTTGAAAGCCGCAAAATTTAACGTGCTATTGACTACTTATGAATATATTATTAAAGACAAAGGTATCCTGGCTAAAGTAAGTGCTTAATATGTATTAATCAATTCATAAGTCAGTGCCGTTTGCATTCAAAACTAAAATTTGATATTAACAGGTTAATTTACATGTCCAATAAATGTTTTAGACGTTGCTTAGGAAATTCTAATATCGCTTACTAATTAATAATTTTTATTTAAAAATTCTTGGCATTTATTTTTGGCGCCCAACGTGGAACCAGGCCTACGTTTTTTTTGTTTACGTTGATAAATTTATATTTTTGACTCTTATAAATCTATATTTCCGGCCTGTTTTTCGTTTTTCTCCAATTCTTTACCTCGTTAATTTTTTTATTCGCGTCTGACTTCATTCCAAAAAGGAAGTTAGAACATTTCAAATTACGTTTGTGTTTTTTGTCTTTAGATCCCATTTAAATACATGATCATTGATGAAGGTCATCGTATGAAGAACCACCATTGCAAATTGACGCAAGTCCTAAATTCGCACTATCTAGCTCCATATCGATTACTTTTGACGGGTACCCCATTGCAAAATAAACTCCCAGAACTGTGGGCTTTACTCAACTTCCTATTACCTTCGATTTTCAAAAGCTGTTCCACATTCGAACAGTGGTTTAACGCTCCGTTCGCTACCACTGGAGAAAAGGTAAATACAATACCATACAAATACAAATTTGACACATCCTCATTTTCAAATTGTTAATTAGGTGGAGTTAAACGAGGAAGAAACCATTCTTATCATCCGTCGTTTGCACAAAGTCCTTCGTCCCTTTCTTCTGAGACGTTTGAAGAAAGAAGTAGAATCTCAACTGCCCGACAAAGTAGAATACATAATTAAATGCGACATGTCCAGTTTGCAAAAAGTTCTGTACCAACACATGCAGAGTAAAGGAGTGCTTTTGACAGATGGTTCGGAGAGAGGCTCCAAAGGAAGAGGAGGAGCCAAAGCGCTTATGAATACTATTATGCAACTAAGGAAGCTCTGCAACCATCCATTTATGTTCCAGAATATCGAGGAAAAATATTGTGATCATATTGGTATGGCAGGTGGAGTTGTTTCAGGACCAGACACGTTCAGGTAATAATATGAGAAAAATTTTGTCTTGAAATATTGTTGAAAAAAACATTTTTAGGGTATCTGGAAAATTTGAATTATTAGACAGAATATTGCCGAAACTTAAAGCAACAGACCATCGTGTATTGCTTTTCTGTCAAATGACACAATTAATGACCATAATGGAGGATTATTTTAATTGGAGAAGTTTTAAATACTTACGTCTAGATGGTACGGTTAAATCAGAGGACCGAGGGGATCTACTAAAAAAGTTTAATGATAAAAATAGTGATTATTTTCTATTTTTACTTTCTACCAGGGCTGGGGGTTTGGGTTTGAATTTACAAAGTGCCGATACGGTTATCATTTTCGATTCTGACTGGAATCCTCATCAGGTAAATATTTGTTTTTGAGTATAATGTATTTCCTAATATTTTTAATTTATTTGAACACGCAAAACAACTTCGATATAAACTACTCTGAGAAAAGGGTCGTTCCACACTTAAATCAGATATATACATAAAACTTTTTCAGAATATAAAAATAATAATACTTGGACAATAAATCATTCGTTATAACACAAAATTCGGATAGTATGAGTTAAAATATCATTCTTATAAAATATGCACATATTTACTTATAATCTAATAGAAATTAAAGACTACCGCTTTCTATTTTACTTAATGACTACAGTTATATAGCCGGGACCGACAGTTTTACATGCACTCCGAGGCATGGTGGGTTGCCGATATTATGAACCACTTGATTTTCCCGGGAATCGAACCCGAGTCGACTCTTTGCGATGAGCCATGACACCCACTTGAATAGGAATTAAATTTATAAGACTTACAGTAAATATTTTTCGAATGTGAATTTTTTTGTAGGACTTGCAAGCACAAGATCGCGCTCACCGTATAGGACAAAAAAACGAGGTTAGAGTTCTACGTCTTATGACTGTGAACTCTGTCGAAGAACGTATTCTAGCAGCCGCCAAATACAAACTTACTATGGACGAAAAAGTTATCCAAGCCGGTATGTTCGATCAAAAATCGACGGGTTCCGAAAGACAGCAATTCTTGCAAAGTATTTTACACAATGACGGCAGCGACGAGGAAGAAGAAAACGAAGTTCCCGATGATGAAACCGTGAATCAGATGATAGCTAGGAGCGAAGAAGAGTTCCAACTTTTTCAAAAAATGGATTTGGAAAGGAAAGAGGAGGAAGAAAAACTTGGTCAGCATAAAAAATCGCGTTTGATTCAAGAACACGAACTACCCGATTGGTTAACCAAACAACAAGATGAAATTGATACCTGGGGTTATGAGGACAACGACGCTTTCCTAGGTAGGGGTTCCAGGCAGAGGAAAGAAGTTGATTATGCCGATAGTTTGACAGAGAAAGAGTGGCTAAAGGTAATATTTTAAAACCTTAACGTGTTCCTTAAATCTAGTTCTGTTTGTTTCTGAGTTTGTCCTATATATGTAAATAATTCTTTAGGCTATCGATGAAGACGGAGATTACGATGAAGAGGAAGAGGAGGAAAAAGAATTAAAAAAGAAGAAAGGAAGAAAACGAAAGAAGCGCGACGATTCAGACGACGAGGTTGGTGGTTCTTCGAGAAGACGTAAATTACCGCAAAGCCAAATTGAGGCTCAATTTAAGAAGAAAATGAAGAAGCTGATGACTGTTATTATTAATTATAAAGATAGGTATGTTGGAATGGTTATTTCTATGCCAATTATTTATTATTCGCGTCTTGTATAAAAGAGAAAAAGACAAATGACGTAATATGTTTGAATTTATATATTTTATAGTCAAAAATTTATACTCAGTTGAAGAAATTGTTTTTGTATTCGTAAAAATTAAAAAACATTTTTGTAAAAATTAAAAAAATATTTTTTAGGGATGGAAGGCAACTTAGCGATCAATTCATTAAACTTCCTCCTAGGAAGGAATATCCAGATTACTACACAATAATCAAAAAACCCATGGATATAACCAAAATCTTAAACTATATAGACGATGGCAAGGTAATAAACGTTTTTCTGTTTTTCAGTGTCAATATTTACAACAACAAAAATTGTGGACCAAATACGGAAATTAAAAACCCACACAAATGGATAATTTTGGATAAAAAACCCGATCGGTCCCGTAATAATTATTTCTCCATATTTTGTTTTCCATTTTCCTTTATTTCCACGAAGATTTGCATCACCTTACCCTTTTTTCCCATCCCCTCTCTTGTAGTATTTCTTTTTTTGTGCCTAGAAGATTTATTTCGTCAATAACCCCTTTAAGATCCATCAAAAAAAAATTTCTCGTAAATTTTTGTTTGTACTTCCCACGAATTAGAATCGGGTCTTTATTTTTCCAGTATTCCGACTTCTCCGATCTGGAAAGGGATTTTATGCTTATGTGCCAAAACGCTCAAATCTACAACGAGGAAGCATCGATTATCCATGAAGACAGCATAGTACTTCAATCGGTCTTCTCCAGCGCGAAGCAAAAAATAGAAGCCACGCCGGACTCCGACGAAGAAAAAGAAGATAACAACTCTGATGGAGAGGGTAAAAACAAGAATAAGACGAAGGTGAAACGCAGTCGAGGTAGACCGAGAAGATCCGCCAAGAAATACGTGTCTGATGATGATGATGATGACTGAGATTTTTTAAAGTTCAATAATGATATACAAGTCATTGGTAGTCGAAAAAACTGGAGGTCGGTCTGACTAGCTTCGGAAAATATTTTTTTATTTATGTGTATAGTTACAAGGGTCAGTATACGATGTCAGGGTGAAGTAGTAATAGTAGCCTTAGAATTTTAATAATAATCACTAGCGTTATTTTGTAACCTTGATCGCTTTAAATATCTGAGAAATTGCTAGAAAATGAGTATAGTGAAAAAAGTGGTAGTTTGTTGATTCTTGTATCCAGATTTATAACAAAAGATGACCAGAAAAAATCTAGCGAAATTTTTACTAGTTTTTGAACGTTTCCCAACCCCATTTATTATTATTATTATTATTATTATTATTTGGATGACATACTAATTGTTAGTGTTTATTCTACTTGTGTATTCTTGCGGTCTAGTATGTTGATCAAACTAGACAGTTGAAGTATCTGTGACATGTGTAACAATTTTAAAAATAATTATGTTAGCTGTCAATTTCTACAAATGTCGAGGCCTCTCGAAAATGTTCCAAGATATTTTTTAAAAAATAATATAAACCTGATACACAGTTATTTAAAATGATTTTATTTACGCCTATTATCAATGCTATACATGATGTAATTATTCTCCGAATTAATTGTCCTTACAATTTCCGTATTGAACCTTAGCGATTTTTTTTAGAAAAAATAATAGTCAAAAATAAAAGTAAACAAATCCATTTCAGCTTAGACAATGTACAAACATTAATATTTTACGATAAAAAAATTCTGGTCCATTTTCAGTCGTTTTTCAGATATTTTCCGCTTTTTCCATTATGTCGAGTAAACGTTCATTGTTTTAATTTGAATTATTTGTTTTTTCATATATATTAGTTCCAAAGAAGTGATAACTTTAATTTTAAATAGTAATTACCGTAGAAAATATTCTTTCGTCCTTCTTTAAGAAGCCGATTTGCGCATATTTTCTTGTTTATTTATTTTTTGGCAGAGCAATAATTAATTTGATCTATAATGTAATTATACTTACGATAAGTAAAAATATATGACTTTTATTGAACAGCTACTAACAGGATATAAATCTTAATATATAAAATGGCAGAATTTTCCACTTAGCAGTACAATCTTTTAATTGTGGCTTTTTATTTGAGCTTATACATAGTAATGGGGTGTATTTTGTATGTATTCTTAGAATAAATGCCTCTTTGTCGATAACGTTTGTTTTATAATTTACCTTGAAAAATATCCTATTTGCATAAATTTTAACGAACATCACATCACCAGCAAGTATTTAAAAAACTCTTAGGGTGACATGCACATAAAGAATAATTTACAATAAAGTAAAGCTCTATTAAAGACTTGTCAAGTGGCCAACGCGTTCGCCTGATCTGGTACTGCTAGATTTTTTTACAATCATAATCTAAGCGTTTAGAATGGATAAGAGTTTTAAACCCGCACATAAATGAAAATAAAAATAGTTTAACATTCGGTGTAAAGCTCGGTAAAAGATTTGTCAAATGGCCAGCGCGTTCCCCTGATCTGAGGTTAGTAGATTTTTTACAGTCTTTAGAAAAGGAAAAAGTTTTAAACATAGAAATAATTAAAAATTACTTTACAATTTTGGAGACCATACACCTCAAGAATCATTTACCATTCAGTGGAGAGCTCGGCAAAAATGGCAAATGGCCAGCGCGTTTGCCTGATCTGTTCCTGCTAGATTTTTACAACCCTAATCTCTAGAGGATTATTATAAATGAAAACAACAATTATTTGACAATACATTTATTGCACAATAAATACATGTTAAACATGCCAGAAAAGCATTAGAAAATCGGAAAACTTAAGAAGTAAGTTTGTTAATATTGCACCATAAAAGCCTACAGCTAAAGTCAATTCACTATTCTGATTCAGTTTTTGAAAAACCTTTTGTACCTCAAAATCACATTAAGATATCAATTCTTTAAAATAAAATACACATTTTTAAAAATTTCGTATTATACTAAAACGTATTGCTTCAGACCTAAATTCATTACGCATATAAATAACGAGAGTATTTTTAAAAGTTGTTTCAACTACTAGTCATATCAAATACAACTATACTACGATTTAACGTTCAAATCAGAAGAATGAATTTAAATAACTAGATACTAATAGCAATTAATTAAACATTTTAAATATAAATATATTAAAAATACTGTCAAAAAAACGGAATATAATTCCTTAGGTATATAACAACACACGTAAGCTTTGAGCTGAAAGTTGAAAAATACTACATTTATACAGACCTTGATATGCTTAGAGGTATAGTATAAGCTAGACCTGGCCGTATGCCAAGTTATTTACTCGATGAATTAGATCTCACGTTTACTTTTGAATGTACACGTCAGTGGTGCCATTCGGGTGTAAAGTGGAACCAGAAATGTAGTAAATATAGCCGACGCTTAGTGGGACGAAACGCCACGGTTGCATTCAAATTACTCTACGCCTCATATACTTCCACTGTTTAAGGTGGTTTTTTTTAAATGTTCGCCTTGGATTTCCCTATCAATCCCTCATTTGGGATTTTTGATTTCGGTCTTTATTTTCCTGAAATTCGTCTCCAAAATTTGATTTTTATGAAAAAAACTGATTTTCTGCGCAAGATGTGTTTTTCAACATTTTTTTCAGCTGAAAATCTTCGTTTTAATAAATACTACAAAACTGTCTGCGTGAAAGTGAGGAGAAAAATTTTTCTGTTCACCCCATCCTTGGCCATTCAGGGGGGTTGGATTCCAGAACTGATGCCAGATTATGGAAGAACGGACGATTTTATTCGTGGGAATACATTTTCAGCCTTTTTGTGACAAGCTTTTCAGAATTTTTGGATATATTTAATTTTTTTTTGAATTTGGCCATTTTTCGAAATGTCCAAAAATTCTAAAAATTTATTAATGTTCCCGAGTGATTCTAAACAACTTTTTGGAACATTATGGTGGTTTTTGAGAAATGAAAAACTTTTCTTCTCACTTTCACGTAGACAGTTTTGTAGTATTTATCAAAACGAAGTTTTTCAGCTGAAATAATTTCGAAAAACATCATCTTGCGCCAGGTAAGACCACATTTGCGCAGGATATCAGTTTTTTTTCGAATTTCAGAAAAATAAAGATCGAAATCAAAAATCCTAAATGAGGCATCAATAGGGAAATCCAAGACGAACGTTTTAAAAAAAATCCACCTCAAACAGTGGAACTATGTGAGGTTTAGAGTAATTTGAATGAGACAGTTGCGTTTCGTCCCACTGTGCGACGACCCTCATTATTACCTATTGTTCGAGATGTAGATAAGCAATACAATTGTGTGTTCGTTAAAAGATTTCCTGGTCCGGATTAAAATATCTTATGAAATAGTTGTATTATTATACATATAGAAGAGAACTTAATGGCTAGAGTAGACCGCCTGCTGATAACTTTGGTGATTTATGACATTACAATATTTCTGGTTTTACTTTAACAGTGTACGGCATATCCTAATTCCAAGTCAACTTTCACGAAGGAATGAGTGCGTCCACTTAGTCAAAGCTAATTAATTTTTTGCTAAATCTAAGTTGGTGAAATCGCAGTGAGTCGCCATGACGGTAAACAACGAGAAAAGGCAAAAAAAATTAATTGATGAAACAACCACTATATAGAACCGATTTTGCACCCTCTGTCTTTTATATTTACAGATCAAAGATAAGTTGTAGGAAAGGATGATTTTTTCAAAAGAGATAAATGACTATGAATGTAACTAAAAAAAGTATACCGAGCCACTGGGCCCGCTTTCTCAGGAAATTACACTTAGTGAACAAAAGCAATTAGAGAATAAAAAAATATTTAATAGTCCCCGTTTTCTCGGAGACTAATTTTTGTAATTTTATTACAATAGCAGTTAGGAAAATCTAAGAAACATTTTTTACACTTCTGAATATTTTTTTCGCTGGTAAAAATTCTTAGACTTTAACAAAAAACCGCATAAAAATTATGCAAATAAAATAAAATGTCAATAAAAATATCACATTATCACAACCAATAAGTTCCTTTACATATATAACTTTGAGTCATATAAATATTGTGCTACATAAGGAACAGATTATCCTCTATAGAATATCAGGTCTGTCTACTTAAACGTTAGACTTTAAGGATCCAAAGTAGACGTTATTTGTTGATTTACAACTAAAACCATCAGATTTACTTTCGATATGGATCCATGAACTTTTGTTTTCTTTTTTTTATTCATTTAGTGTGTCAGTCTTCCTTCTGCTTAAGTAAGTGGGAAAAGCATAGAACTGAACGGGCCAAATTCTTCAGGCCTTTTATTCTCAATCTTGGGGTCAGTGATGGTGTAGTGAAGTCTTCCCGCAACTAAGGAAGGTGGTGAGTGTTTTATTATTAATTACTCAGATCTTCGATTCCAAAACTTTGCTTCCTCATTGAAAAAATATAACAATTGTCTCCTCACAAATTTGAAAAGCGTGGATGCATTACTAGAGTAAATCCGAGGCATTAGGATGAAAAAAAAAATCAATCTTCATCATCTTCCTCTTCTTCGGAAACGTATTTCTTTTGACTGCGTTTTCGTCTATTAACATTACTGAGCTTTTTGCCCTTGAGCTTAATTTTCATTTTAACAGATGATTCTCCGTCAGACTTCGATTCTTCTTTTTCCTCTTCCAGTTCCGATTCGCCACCGTCCGTTTCTATCCTCTGTTTGGCATTGGAGAATACCGATTGAAGAACAATGCTGTCTTCGTGGATGAGAGAGGCTTCTTCGTTGTAAATTTGGGCGTTTTGACAAAGGAGCATGAAATCTCTTTCGAGGTCGGCAAAATCGGTGTACTGAAAAATAAAATCGGTCTACAGAAAAAAACAAACGCTTAAAAATTCCAAAAACGAAGTTGACTAAACTTTGGACAAAAATAATGTGTCCCACTGGACGACCCAAAGACTACTGGAGTCACAAACATTTCTACCAACGTATCATCCTGATTTAACCCCAATAGAAATGGCCCACAAATAAAAACAACGATGGGTACAGAAGAGAAGATAAATTTAAGAACAAAATGCATACCTTTCCATCTTCAATCCTACTTAGAATTTTGCTTATATCAATTGGTTTTTTAATAATTTCATAATAATCCGGATAATCCTTTCTAGGAGGTAATTTTAGGAATGGTTCACTCAATAGACGGCCATCACTAAAACAGATACAAAATATCAACCTGCATTTAATTGAATAGTTTTATTTTTAGGACATTATACCTGTCGGTATATTTCGTTACGATTCCCATTAATTTTCTCATTTGTTTTTTTAATTTGGTATCACCAGTTTGTCCTTTATTTTTTCGTTTACTGTTGGTCCCTACTTCGCTATCCGAATCTTCCCGTTTTCTTTTTTTCCGATTTTTCTTTTTCTTCGCCTTTTCCTCTTCTTCGTCTTCTTCTTCGAAATCACCAGTATCATCTATGGCCTAAAACAATCGGATAGATTTATTATATCTCTAATTAAAAACTTATCCTACCTTTAACCATTCTTTTTCAGTCAAACTATCGGTGTAATCCACTTCTTTCCTTTGTCGCGTTCCTCTTCCTAGGATACTTTCATTATCTTCATAATTCCATGGATCTACTTCGTCGTCTTCTTTTACTAACCAATCGGGAAGTTCGCTTATTTCTAATAATCTCGATTTTCTTGCAGCTCCTAACTTAGCGTCGTCCCGTCTTCTTTCTAAGTCCATTTTTTGAAAGAGGTCAAACTCCGCTTCCGATCTAGCCACCATTTGGTTGACAGTTTCGTCGTCCGGCACTTCATTTTCTTCCTAAAACCGACCATCATTTTTTTGTAACACATTTGACAGCTATAGCGATTATTTTGATCGGGCGGGAGACTGTATGCTTACGTATTGGTAGACTTGCATTTGGTCGGACGGGAGACTGTATGCTTACGTATTGTTAGACTTACCTTTGGTCGGACGGGAGACTGGATGCTTACTTATTGTTAGACTTACCTCTTCATCGTCACCGTCCTGATGTAAAATGTGTTGAAGAAATTGCTGTCTTTCGGTGCCCGTAGATTTTTGATCGAACATACCAGCCTGGATAACTTTTTCGTCCATATTTAATTTGTACCTAGCTGCCGCCAATATCCTCTCTTCTACAGAATTTACAGTCATTAGTCGAAGAACTCTGACTTCGTTTTGTTGCCCAATTCGATGAGCTCTGTCTTGAGCTTGGAGATCCTGTTTGTTACAATTGTTAGTAAGTTAATATTCGAAAAGTAAATCAGTTTTACCTGATGGGGGTTCCAATCGGAATCAAATATAACGACGGTATCGGCGGATTGTAAATTCAGTCCCAATCCTCCTGCTCTAGTTGACAGAAGAAAAAGAAAATATTCTCTACTTTGGTCGTTGAATTTCTTTAAGAGATCTCCACGATCTTCCGCTTTGGTGGTGCCGTCTAATCTGAGATAACCAAAACCACGCCAACTCAGATAGTCTTCCATTATAGTCATGAGTTGGGTCATTTGACAGAAGAGGAGGACTCGGTGATTGGTGGCTTTTAATTTTGGTAAGATTCGGTCTAGTAGTTCGAATTTACCGGACGCACGGAATATATCAGGTCTACAAAGTAAAGAATGAATAATTCAGAAAACGAAAAATTAACAACGAAGAAATATCCAAGCTCAAAAGTGGTTTCTAAGAAAATTAAAAGAAAATAATTATTATATTGCACCACGTCTGGACTGGAAATAACTACTCCTGCATTGAATTAAAACAGTCCAAACAGAAAGCAACAACCAACACTTTGATTTTGTTATTCAAGGGGCCGTCATTCTTAGAATTGTGCCTCATCAGTAAGAAGTAGACAGCTCAACATCGTATCTATGTCTGAAAATTGTGTTAGACCAGCCCAGTACTCGATACGATTAATTGAATAGCAAAATCAAAGTTTTGGTTGTTGCTTTCTAGGCTTCCGACACGCGTTTGGAGTGTTTTAATTCAATGCATGGGGGCATCAGCCCCAGGAGTAGTTGTTTCCAGTCAAAACTCTTAATTCTTAATTAATATGCAAAAAAATTTAACGTATAGGAAGATAATAAATTTAAAACGAGTAAAAAAACCATAAAATTGGATACTGTCACTACAGAAAATACCGCCTTGAGATATAGATTTAGATATCTCGTAGATAAAAATCCAGTGGATTTAATTCTGGCGATCTAGTGAGCCGTTAAGAACCAATAAATTTTTAACTGTTCGTTCATCATGGAATGCAAAAACCCAACAGATAAATTCCGATTTCTCTTACCCAGATATTACACCTCCAGCAATTCCAACGTGATCACAATATTTTTCTTCTATGTTTTGAAACATAAATGGATGATTACAAAGTTTTCGTAACTGTACGATGGTGTTCATCAAAGCTTTGGCGCCACCTTTTCCCTTGTTGCCTTTCTCTGAACCGTCAGTTAACAAAACACCTTTGCTCTGCATGTGTCTAGAAAAAAACGAAAAAGATTATCAATTGATTCGTAAAGCCTCTATCCGATCACAGAAAGAAAAATTATATTAAAAGATGGAAAACAATTCTAGATATTCCATCAAATCTCATAAAAATGTATTGCATTTGCAACTAACGAAGCCGAATTGATAGCCAATCAAGTTCGTTAAAAATCACAACATCTTTTCAGCCCAATCAGGTTAATTTGATATTTTAAACTAATTAAAGAAAAGATTAAACTATTTAGTTCGATCTTAATTCCTCAGTGTCTCCGCTCTTATCTAGTTGAAAGCATAATTATCACTGAACTTAAAAGTAGGTAGATTTAAAAAATGCTGTTAAAGTTACTTTATATCCTTAAAGGATAACATTTAAAAAAATATCAGCCCCAGGAGTAGTTGTTTTCGGTTCAGACTTGGTGCAAGCTCTGAATATACTTTATATTATATTAGTATGTGGAAGGAATTATTTTCTCTTATTTTCTTCAATCTAATTCTGTTTTCCTGTTGAAAAAAAATTATAAAATAAAAAATACAGGGTGTTTCATTGGGAAATACGCATACAGTAGATGGAGGACACCGAGGTGCTTCTAAATAACCTTTATTTTATGGATCTATCGTTCTTTATAACCAAGATTTTCCCCATTTTTTCAATTAATCATAACTTATGAACCACCCTATACATTTTTATAATATTTGGTTCGTATGTTCTTTGTCCACAGTGGTGTCGATTAACATGATAAAAAACCAGGCGATTTCGAGAATAGTTACGCTACCTTCCCCTTTCCCTGACCGGACAGTATTTCCCTTATTTTTTTAATTAATTAGAGTCATACTTGTATAAGACTTTCTGCAAACTGGACATATCGCACTTTATTATGTATTCCACTTTATCGGGTAATTGAGATTCGACCTCTTTTTTGAGTCGCCTCAATAGAAACGGCCTCAGAACTTTGTGTAGACGACGAATAATAAGTATAGTTTCTTCTTCGTTCAATTCCACCTAAAACACATTTGTTGTTGTGGGATTTACCCTGTAAGATATTCTATACAAACCTTTTCTCCAGTGGTAGCGAAAGGAGCATTGAACCACTGCTCGAACGTAGAACAACTCTTGAAAATCGAGGGCAATAAAAAGTTTAAAAGTGCCCACAATTCCGGTAATTTATTTTGTAGTGGAGTACCGGTTAAAAGTAAACGATGCGGAGCTAAATAATGTGTGTTTAGTACTTGTGTTAGCTTGCAGTGATGGTTTTTCATTCTGTGGCCTTCATCGATAATCATGTACTTCCACGGTAACTAAAAAAATACATTAAAATAAAATAAAAGAAATATTGGCAATTTAGTGCAAAAACGTTTCGCCCCTGGCCAGTGGCTTCAGCAGTTTCTTTTTCAGTTTTTAAACTTTTTACAAACGGTTGATATGAGACCCTTTATGTTGACAACACATTGAAATGAGACATTTTTATGTCGACACATTAAAAATGTCTCATTACCGTTTGTAAAAAGTTTAAAAGATCAATAATAAACTGATGAAGCCCCTGCCCAGGGGCGAAACGTTTTTACACTAAATTACCAATATTTGTTTTATTTTATTTTAATTTTACTAAGAATCCGAAACGCAGGAAACAAAAAGAATAAAAAAATACAGTTAATGAGGCAAAAAAATACTCCAGAGTCTTGGAACTTGTGCTGCACTGGCTTTTGATCCATCCTTTTGAAAAATACAAAAAAAAACTGCTAATATCGAAATATTAATTTAGGTTTTTTAATTATTTCTCTACAAAAAAATTATCGTACCTTGGCCAACACTCCCTTATCCTTTATTACGTACTCGTAGGTGGTCAACAATACGTTAAATTTTGTTGATCGCATTTGACTTTGAATCTGTCTCCTGCCAGCTGGAGAACCCTTGTAAGATACTACTACTACGGAAGGAGACCATTTCTCAAATTCAAGAACCCAATTTGACAAAGTTCTGTAAGAAAAAGCATCTTTAATAATTTAACGAGCAACCAAAATTGTTACAAACTAAACTTATATTAACCTGCGCGATTCCCTGACTTATCACCCCTTATTTTTGTTGGAATATATTTTATGTTAGAGACCACTTTCTAAGTTAGGTTAGATAATGAGAAGAAGAAGTAAGGTTAAGTACGTAAGAGAATAAAAATTAAGCTCAAGAAGTATGAAATAGGAAATAGTAAGAATTGTTAAAAGCAAAGTAATAAATAATTAACAGTAGAATAGAAATAAACAGGGTTTTCTTTTTAAATTAAATCTCAACCAGGAAAGTCAACATTCAACAGTTTTTTATACGGAATTATTTAAAAGGCATTAGTAAAAGGCCTAGTTACGTTCTGGGAATTTTTTCATATAAATCTCAGCGTCATCAACTTTTGAACAGAAATTTTACAGAGTAATAATTGGCTTCTCGTCCTAACTGATACGCCCTCTGGTGAAAACTGCGAAAACTGAGCTAAGGAGTAGTTTTGACATTTGGGATTATTTCTTTAGCGTTGTTAAGTAATTTTCATAGTGTTTTTGTCTTGTTTTTACAAATAATTTTGATTTGTTGATCTTTTTTATAATGAGTAATCATTATTGTTGTGCACCTAAGTGTTCATCACGGGGAAAAAGAAACCCTGAACTAAGTTTTCATTCGTTTCCAAAAGCAGGAACGTCCGAAAGTTTTTTTTGAAACCAAACTTGGCAATAGAGAATTAGTGGATAGGAAAAGATTGTGGATTACAACATTAAAAATTGGCAAGAAAGTTTCAAATACCATGAGAGTGTGTATGGTAAAAATATTTAATTATTATTTACCACTTTGCTTTGATTTATTATTTACAGTTAGAGTAAAACGGAGAACATTAAAGCCTCATGCTATAACTTTACAAGAACATAAGAGGTTCTCCACTTTTACAGTGTTAGAAATAGATAATTTCCCAGTAATTTCATGTGGATTAGATTCCAATGCACTCGTTTGTAAACACAAACCATATATTTCTATCCACTCATAAGTTTCTATGGTCCTTCCCGCTAAAATAAGATGTCCTGCATTCAGGACATTTTCACCTTCAACTACAGATTTAGAATTAGCCGATCCGCCCAAATAGTTCATGTACTCTAAAATGATTAACTTCATTTCTAAAAAATAATGGAAACAATAATTTGAGACTAAAATGTATTTGAGTAAAACTCCTGACTACTACTCACCTAAATACAACTGGAAATATCACACTTTTAAAGATATTAAATAAATGTTTATGTATAGTTTATAAAATAAAATGAATGTCACACTAAACACTAGACAAAAACAATACACAATTTACACCTAGAAATAATTCAAAAAAACAAAACTGATACCAAATAAACAACTTAAATACACATGAAATATCCCATAAGAAAGCACGAAGTAAACAAACTACTACTCCTTAGCACAGTTCCAATTTCACCGCATGAGCGCTGCAATCTTAATCCGAGTTACCTATAGTTTAATTTACTTTAAAAGATCCTAAAATAATTGACAAGTAAGTGCTGACATTTGACGGTTCTATAATACTTGACAAGTGACATATCTTTGTCGTTCAAACGGAAAATCCAAATGTATTCGCATTTGAGGTTCCTGGAATCATTGACAAGTTACATTTGATTGGTTTTTTAAAGGTAACAACAATTTAGTATTTAGATTACTTTTGAAGGTTCCCCAACAAACTATAGTTGATATTTAAGAGTTGACAAGTGACGTACTCCTGAAATAATTGACAAGCTGTGTCTCAAGTGTCATTTTAATGGTTATACCAATAAGAAAAGCGTTATCAACTTTTTAACAGAAAGTTTACAGAGTAATAATAGTTTAATTTACTTTAAAAGATGCTAAAATAATTGACAAGTAAGTGCTGACATTTGACGGTTCTATAATACTTGACAAGTGACATATCTTGGTCGTTTTAACGGAAAATCCAAATGTATTCGCATTTGAGGTTCCTGGAATCATTGACAAGTTACATTTGATTGGTTTTTTAAAGGTAACAACAATTTAGATTACTTTTGAAGGTTCCCCAACAAACTATAGTTGATATTTAAGAGTTGACAAGTGACGTACTCCTGAAATAATTGACAAACCGTATCTCAAGAATCATTTTAATGGCAATACCACTAAAAAAAAGCTTAAATACTTACGATAACGGTACAATAATCAAATAAGGTCCATTAACTTTCTTCTTCTCCATAAGGTACGTTATCAACCCTATCGTCTGAATAGTTTTACCCAAACCCATCTCGTCGGCAAGTATGCCATTGAGATTGTTATTGTAGAGTGAGACCAACCACTCCAAACCTTTTATTTGATATTCCTTGAGCATACCGTTTATCATAACGGAAGGTTGTTCTGTTACTATTTCGTGAACGGTGTGCGCTATGCTGTAGTAAGTTTGTTCTTCGATGGAATTTTTGTGATATTCGTCATCCTCGACACGAGCTTTTTTAATCACTTCTTTTGCTTTGTCCGCTTCCGTCCTAGGTCCTAAAAATTACGTCACTATTTATATATAGTTGTTAGAAAAGAATATATTTAACTAATCTATTATTCGGAATAGAGTTTCCGGTAAATTTGAATATAGCGCGTGGTCTAAACCAATAAAAACCGAGGCGTGGAAGAAACGTGGAAGTCTAAACCAATAAAAACCGATAATTAGAATAGACCGCGAAGTCCGGACAAATAAAAACGTGGCGTTGTTGACGTCATTGCAGTCACTCCTACGCATTCAAGAAGATAACATGTCACAATCAAATTTTACTTTTCCACTTACTTTCATCCTCCTCATCATAATCGTCATCGGAATCATCTTCATCGTCACTATCGATTTCCCAGCCGGGATTTTGGGACAGCCATTCTTGTAACTGACTTAACATCGGCGCTTCTTCACCAGCAAGCTTTTTACCAGTTGAAGATTCAACAACTGTTATTGGCCTATCAGAGAATTGAGATTCTTCGTCTTCTTCGGCGTTTAGTAAACTTTCGATTTTCAATTTTTTCTTCTTTTTCTTAAAACAAAAAGTCACAACAATTTAAATAGGTATATAACACGTCTACGATGATTCGAAGTGAACACATTAAATATTATTAAAACATGGTCCACTTCGAGCCGGATTCCTATCATGGCAAAGCAAAATTGCCTTTTTTTTTACAAAATAAACTGCAATAAAGTTTATATATTTCTGAGCACTTGCATACACACATATGTAAGTTTTGTAATTTTTAACTGTTTTAAAACTGGTTATTGTTGAATTTGACTAATATAAAATCAAGTGAATTGTGAATTTTATTCAACTTCCAATTAACCAGCAGCAAACTATGCACATACAGTCCACTTTTGGTACCGACTAATTTAGTAGGACAAAGAAAGACTGCAGCTAAATGAAGAAAAATTATGTGGTATAAGGTACAAGATGGAGAAACATGCTCAATTGCAAACTAACTGTACCTACAAGGTAGAAAAGATTAGACAAGTAAGGGCGAGTGTTTATAATACCTTTTTTTTCTTTTCTTCTTCTTGCTGCTTCCTCTTTTGTTCCAATTTATGCTGTTTGACCATTTCAGTAAGATTCCCTATATACTCGTCTGTTTGAGAAAGCAAAAATGCTAATCGTTTATCTTTTTTCTGATCAATCAGTTTTCTGTAGCCTTCTTCGTCTTCCGCCATTAATCTAAGATGTAAAATATTTAAAAAAGCATTTATTCGACCAATTATTCTTACCTCCTCATACGCTCCTTCTCAATTCTTTCTTGTTCCTTCTTTTGCTCCCTTTCCGCATTGGCATGATAACTCATGATTCCTCTATTCAACCTTGATAGTTTTCCTTGAACGTTCCGATGGAATTCCTTGAAATCTTTTCCATGTTGCAAAACGGAATTAAGAAATTCTTGATGTTTTTGTTTTTTCTTCCGTTCAGCTTCTAATTTCTGTTGTTTTTCCAATTTTTCCGTAGCTCTAGCTTCTTTTAATCCTTGTCTTTTGGTACGTTTATATTGCTTCACATTAATGACCGTTTCTAATGATGTATCTCTTCTTGTGCAAGCTATTATTTCGCTTCTGAGTTGTCTTTGGAAGTTCAAACATCTGAGAGCTCTCAATTCAATTTGTATTTGCATCCGCACCTCATCGGATAGGGTCGTTGGGAGATTGGAGAGTTGTTCCATTCGTGATGCTATCCTTGCCGCAACTCTTAAATAATGTCACTCAATTATACAAAAATATGAACTCTTCGAGTAACAGAAATCCACAACAAAAACTGCCATTGTTAGAACAACAATTTGTCCAAACAACAAATTGCTAGGTCAACTATTTGTCAGGACTACAATAATGTCACTTAATTAAAAAAAAGAACTTTCCTATTGTTCGAATATCATACTACGAAATTAAAATAGGTCAGAACAACAAGCTGTCAAAATAAAAGTTGTTAGAACAGCAAATTGTCAAAACAAAAGCTACCAGGATACCAAATTGTCAAAACAAAAGTTGCCAGGACATCAAATAACGATTTGTCAAAACAACAAAACGTCAGGAGGAGACAAATTATCGTTACAACAAACTAGAAGATTAAAAACACTGGATTTTAGATATTTATTACCATTTACCTGTTTTCCCTTTCTTGTAGGAGAATTAAGGGATCGATTCCACAAGGTTTCGGTATGCCAGTGATCCGGTTTTGTTTGCTGCTTTGATGGTGATGTGGTTGCGGTTGATGACCATGTTGTTGATGTACTGGTTGTCTATTCATCATTTGAGGAGGCGTCGGTGGAGGACCGCCGTGAGGTTTGTAACCCTGTATTAAATAAGTAATATTCGAGTTTTTTTTACATAAATTAATAAATAAACTTTACCTGACTAGGATGTGGAGGCATCGGTATTTGCGGGGGTATAGGATGTCCTTGTGGCATACTTGGTTGAGATGTTGGTGGGCCAGGGGGTCTCATTGGTTGAGACTGAATTGGGCCACTTTCAGGAGGTCCTGTTTCCTGGGGTTCACAAGGGTGGTTACCAACCTGAAATTGTTTATTATAAGGAAAACTTCCTCTTGGTGGTCATATAATTTATTACCTGGTGTCCTCCAACATTTCCATGTGGAAATCCAGGATTCGGAGGTGGTGTCGGACACTGTGGAACACCATCAGATCTTTTGCCCTGTAGCGCTAAATTTACTTGCGGGGGAACTGGTTGGTTCCTTGCAATATAGCGATAGGCCATTATTTGGTTTCTAAAAGATAAATAATACATTTAGTATCATTAAATTTGCTCTTCAAATACCCTTTTAGTCAACTATAACAATTTACCTTAATTGTGTCATTTGGGATGGACTGAAAATATTCGGAGATCCATTACTTCTGGCTTTTAAAGCTAACAATTGAGAATACCTAGGATCTTCTTGCATACCTTTCTCCTCCATACTATCGATCGCTCTCTGAAGAGCGTTAAGGTTTTCTTGTCCTTGTGGTGGTCCTTGGGGACCAGCGTTTGACGTAATGGGAGGCGGAGGACCATGTACGCCTCCAGGACCTGGTGGGCCGGGTGGACCAGGAGAAGGCAAACTCTAAGAAAAATAATTGTTTATACCTTTATTGGAAAATAGCGTATAAGGCTCTCTACGACAGTAAACATAGAGGTATTATGTTGTGGACTTTACTGTTAATCAGAAATTATAACGCTTTTCTAGTTGTGATATTTTTTAAATGTATGTCCTAATTTTTTAAAATTCATTTCATCAAGAAGAAATAGAAAATTTACTGCAAATATATTTTTTTATGTTAATCAAATAAGTATTTTTTGGTCAGCTTGATTTATAGATGCTAAAATGTTTTATTGAATGAAATAGGACAAAATAAAAAAAATCATTAATATTATTAAATGTCAAACTTGTGTTTGTTTCCGAGTGGATTACATAAATTCTGGTACAGGTGGAATTCACGTATATTCAAATTTTTATTCCATGCGTTAGTTTTTGTACTATTTAGTTTTGTTTTTCATTTAAAATTAAATGTGGGGCACGGCACGTTCATTACATCAGAATTAAATTTCAAAATAAACTTGACCCTAGATCATTAGATTATTTCACTCAATGTCTGCCAATACAAGTTCAAAAATATACAAAAGCGAAAAAAATGATTTAATCTGTTTCGTTTTGTAATAAACCTAACTATGTCGAAGATTTTCTTTGTTATTTCGTTATGGGTACGTATTTTATTCTTATATTCAAATTAATAATAAATAGACGACAGGTATATCTAATCCTCCTGTCACATAAAAATGTACACATATTTTTAACGGACAAAGTCTGCCATAATTTCTAACCATATATTTTTAAAACAACAAATTGTTGCGCATTTTAAGAATTAATAGTTCATTGAAATATTTTGTATTAACATTTGTCAACGAGAAAGCTCTATTCGAAGTAGGTCTATTTTCAATTGAAGAACAAAATTTATCCCGCTTTATACAAAGATCATTTAAAAATTGTCTAGGTATACAGGGTGTCCCAGAAGTACCTTTGGAAAATTCAGGGATGAGTAGAAGTGGTAAAAATAACGTTATTGCTTCATATAACTTTTTTCCCTACGGGGCTTCGTTTCCGAGATATGGGCCTCTAAATTTAAAGATTGAAAATCATTTTTTATTTTTAACTTTCGTTCCATAACCTCAAATTTAACCAAACTTTGGTAGGTTACAAATCGCATTAGTATGCTTAAATTAGTTATTTAAGTTTGTCACAAAATCTTTTAGGAAGTCAGGAACGGAATATGCCCAAAGGTTAACACCTCATAATTTTTAGACAAGTAGTGACACTGAACTGTAAATAACATTAATGGATTCCTTAGATATTTTTATAACATAAAGATACTCTTGCTTCATGTCGATTAAGTTAACGGTTTAGGAGATTTTTTAACTTTAATGCGGTAAAGCAGAGTAAATTCGTAAATTCGTTTCGAGTAAACTGTGCCATTTTAATTATGAAAATGTACTAAAACAGAAAATTCGATAGAAAAATATTTCGCCACTACAAAATAGCAAATTAACTGACAGATGTTGGATGTCAAATGAATCCACAGCACACTATAAAATGAAATCAAATAATGACGCCCTTTATAAAATGGTGGATGCGCTTTACCGCATTAAAGTTAATTGTCTAAAAATTATATGGTGTTAACCTTTGGGCATAGTCCGTTCCTGACTTCCTAAAAGATTTTCTGACAAACTTAAATAACTAATTTAAGCATACTAATGCGATTTGTAACCTACCAAAGTTTGGTTGAATTTGAGGTTATGGTACGAAAGTTATAAATAAAAAATGATTTTCAATTTTTAAATTTAGAGGCCCATATCTCGGAAACGGAGGTCCGTAGGGAAAAAAGTTATATGAAGCAATAACGTTATTTTTACCACTTCTATTCATCCCTGAATTTTCCAAAGGTACTTCTGGGACACCCTGTATATATAAATAAAGTACAGAAATAATGTGAAATTATGGAACAAAATATAATGATATCTACCTGTATAAATTTATTCTTTGCCACACCCTTATTCAGCCCACGCGGACTTGATGACGGGTGATAGTATGCAGAATTAACCATTTAGAACAAATTTTGCAGCGTTGAGAGGCATTCGGTTGGCTAAGAAACTTATCGAGTGACCAAGGAATAAATAATAATACAATAAATAAATTTTATTTATATGTCGCCCGGAAATATTATAATTGAAAAAAGTTACGTAGTATTGAATAAAATCTACTTAGTAAGGTAAAAGCAAATGAATTAGGCCGGCTTATCATATTCGCGCCTAAAAAAATCTTGGCTCTTACTACTATTATATATTTTTATTAATTATTATATGTCTTTATAAATAATTACTCGGCTCAAATATTTGTATGCAATGGAAATAATCCAGTGCGTATGTCTGGGTAAATATATCGTTTGCGTTATCGCAAATCATGTAGGTACTCTGTTGCTATCGAAAATATATTGTTTTATACTATTTTTATTTCGGAAAAGTAATTTAAGTATTACCGGACTAAGATTGTTATTATTAATTCAATAAAATAATAAGTTTCGTTTAATTATACGTTTTCTGCATTCATATGTTTGTTTATTATTCATTTTTGGCATATTTTTAAAGCGCGGAGTCGAATAGACTCATCGCTTTCATTAAACGGACATTGGACACAATGCTTCCATTCTAGGGTTAAGATACCGCGCAAGATTATCGGTCTAACCTTTCGTTGTACAACCTTTATCATTAAACTTTCCCAGAAAACCGTAAAGCCTTTGCGCATTGGCAGCCATATTAGCGGTCTACTCTTAAGTTTGTCCGATTCTAACTTACTACCCTGGGACGAAATTTCTTCTCTTCCGTTCCGGAGTTGTTAAATGCTTTTGCTATATCTAAAAAGGTCCCAATAGGGGTATAGTTTTTTCATTTTTATATACTACAGAATGCACCTTCTTTAATTCAATTAGCCTGAGCGGCTAAAAAGCCTGTCCTACATTTAAAATATATAATAAAAAGTTCCAAAGCAGTGTTTCAAGAGGTGGTATGTAACCAAATGCTAGTGTGGTCGTTAGTATGTGGTATAGCACAAGGATGATAAATTATCTTCTAATTTTTTTATGGTAATTTATTATTATCGAAATTGAAATACCTTTCGGTCTTATTGCAATAAAGCCATAGATATTAATACCACCCCGTTGGTAGTGTCAATCTTTATACGTATACCCGCCTATGAGTACAATATTTTTGATCTTAAAAGTAAAGATACGTGTTACACTTAATTATTAATTATAAAAACCTCTTACTCTAAACGAGACTAAATATTTGAAATGATGTTAGTTTAAAACTCGTTTAAAAACTAATTACTTTGTCAATAACGTTGTGGAAAAAATTGAAAGTAATCTATTTGAGTTTGCATCAAGGTTGTTTACGATTCTTTTCATCCGTAAATATTTCTTGTACTTTTATTTCAGGTACTGGGTGCAATGGGTACCACCGTTCAAGAATATTTGGATTTTGTGTTGCCTCTTGTAAAAGACGCAGGAAAGGTTCGTAGCTAAATACAATAATTTATAAAAAAAATATGTTTCGATAAATCGATATTCTAGGAACTACTGACGGCCAAGGATTACGAAGTTGAACTTAAAGGAGATTATTATGACGTAGTTACCGTATACGACCGAAAAATTGAAAATATCTTAATAAAAAAACTTAAAGAAAGATGGCCCGATCACAGGTAAGATTTTTTTTTGTAAAACGCACTTTCACACTACTCGGTCACTAGTGCCATTAGATTTATTAAAATTTCTCTTTTGGAATGTGTTTTTGATAATACATCCTTGAAAGTTCCTCCCGAGTTATAGTGCGTTGAAAATTACGATTTTCACCACAAAAACCGTTGATTCCTTAAAGTTTTTTAAATCTGTTAGTATTACGTAAAAATTGATATGAACTAATTTTATGGCCTTGAGCTAACAATTAAAATATTTTTTTTTCTACGATTAATACGAAGGAAGATATGGCAATTCAAAAATGGATGTTTAAAGAAACTGGATCGTTCTAGCATAAATAAAAAACGTATGATCCTAATGAGAGAACAACATTGGAAACATTTTAAGACCGTCTAGAACCGTTTAACATAAGCAAAAAAAAGTTATGGACAAAATAAATTTTTTTCAATTTTTTTTTACGCCATTTTTTAGCGCCATCTAGACTGTAGTATTTGAAAAAAAATCCTTTTGCAGAAAGTCGTAACATATGTTTCTTCAATTGTCCAGTCATTTTTAGCCCTATGGGATAATTATTTTTTAAGTTTTGGTCTGTTAAAGTTGACGTTTTCAATTTTTGGTCAATAGCGTGAAAAGTATTGATTTTTGAAAAAAATTTAAAGAGACAGGACTGAGCAAACGTTCTTCCGAATAATTTCTATTTTTTTTTTATCTTTTGTCTGTAACGAGATATAGCCGTTTGAAATTGTATACAATTGCATTTATAACCATCGATGTCAATTTTTCGGGTCAAATATTGAAAAAACGCTCATTCCAATGAAAAAGCTTTAAAATGGTTTATTGTACATCTCGATATTATCAGCCAAAAAAAAGTTAAGGGCAAAAAATAAATTTTTTTTAATGAAATTAAAAAAATCGTAATTTTCTACGCCCTATAACCCAGGAGGGGTTTATTTTCATGAAAAATTGGATTTAACATTAATTCATTAAAAAGGATAATTTATTGCGCTAGTTTTTTTTTCTTTTTTTCCGCTCACTTTTTGATGACCCCCTCCCCCCCGCAAACAAAGATCGGCAAATTCTAATATACAGGGTGTCCCGTTGGTAAACTGAAATATTTTAAAGGTAGGTAGAGGTCACAAAGGCGATTCTAAATAACCCATAAATAATGGGTCTCTTTGCTTCCATACTCGAGTTACAGGGTGTTTTATCAATTATGCATAATTATTCATTTGCCCAGAACTTTTGAATCACTTAATAAATCTTTTCCATTTTTGGCACACAGATTACACCTCACGACTAATGTACTGAAATATTGAGAGATATGAAACTCCAGGTTCGGCTTTAGGAAAAATTGAAACATATTAAAAATATCAAAACAACACCCTGTACATCACAATTTTAATATTTCCATTTTAGACTTGAATAGAGGGGAAATAACTGAATTGAAACAAATTGTTGTTTTTATCCCGCCAATCAATTTTAAAAATTCACTTCGCGTCATTTACCTATTTCTTGTTTATTCGGCTTAAAATAATTTTACACCGTACTGGTGTACCTGCAGGCCCGTACTTAGGGGAAAATATTCAATTAGGTATTTATTTTTTAAACGCCCAGTATAAAGTAAAGCGGGAAAAATGAGTTTCATAATAAGTTTTTTCTAAATTTAAAGGAAATTTTACTTTCAATTTAAAAAATTTCCCATTCGATTCGGTGGCGGGATAACAACAACTTGTTTCAATTCAGTTTTTTCCCCTCTATTCAAATGTACAGGGTGTTGTTTTGATATTTTTAATATGTTTCAATTTTTCCTAAAGCCGAACCTGGATTTTCAAATCTCTCAATATTTCAGTACATTATTCGTGAGAAGTCTAAGCGGTATGCCAAAAATGGAAAAGATATACTAAGTGATTCAAAAGTTCTGGCCAAATGAATAATTATGCATAATTGATAAAACACCCTGTAACTCGGTTATGGGGAAGCCAAGAGACCCATTATATATGAGTTATTTAGAATCGCCTTTGTGACCTCTACCTACCTTTAAAATATTTCCGTTAACAACGGGACACCCCATCAAAACCGATTCACTGCCACTCTAATTCGAGGTTTTTCACTTTGACTTTATTCATCAACTTAGTCTCCTTCAAAAGTGATACATTCATTTCAATAGACTTGAATTTCATTGAACGAAGCGCAACTTTACCCCTGTATTTTTATTTTACAAAGTTTAGTTATCTCTTCTTTATTTCAAAAAAAGGAATGCAAAAACTTTTCCTACCCATTTTTGATCAAAACTTTAAAAAATTGGAAAAAGGATAGCAACTATAGTAGATCCCTTATGGGGGCTTCCAGCACAGAGCACGCGCGAACTTTAAACATTACGCTAGCGGGGCATTTAAATTACACTAGCATGAATATGGCGGAGAAAAATTTCTTCATTGGAAAATATTTGCACAAATGAATTATGTAAATAGACAAGAATATTAGCGAGGTACAATTTCGTCTTAGCTTCAAGGATGTGGAGTCTAAGCAGCTGCATCGTTCAATAACTCGGGCAATATATTATTATTTTTTAAAAATTAAATGTGTTGAGAATTAAATATTTTAAACAAATCGTTAGATTTTGTGTTGCCTTAGTTCTAACAATAAATCAATAAGGATTTAGCGCACTGAAAACTTTTGAAAAAATATGTTAAAATTATCAAAAATTACGCCTAAATGTTTAGTGTATTATAGTTATTTTAATTTAATTTAATAAAACGAGTTAAAATACAATCGTTTAAGCTACCGATAAATTGTGTATTTGATATAAAACTTATAGTTGCATATTATCTTAAATAATAATGTCACGGTTAATATTACCACATATACTTATTCTAGCAATGCATGTAATAACCATATTTATGAAGGTTAAAAGTCGATTCATGTATTTATTATTATTCATTACCATAATTTTTAAAATTATCTCGTTTCGTCTGGAATAAATTGAAATTATTTTTCCTTACACTGTAATTAAAAATTAAATAGTACTGATCACACTCGCTATATATTTCCGAAAACATTTTACAACACACATAGCAAGTATATACCGGGTGGCTCAATAAAAATGTCTTTCGACGATATCACAGTGCGCTTCGGGGGAAATATTTCGATGACTAAATTGACCACGATAAAAACCTGGAAATTATTTATTGAACCACCCGGTAAAGTCACCACCCATTTTAAAAATGTTTGCTCAAATTCGCGTTGCGGGCAGCCTCACTGGGCGTTCGATATCAGAATTGTTTATTTTTTAATTTGTAGGTTCATAGGAGAAGAAGAATCGTACATAAAGGGTGTGTCACAACTAACAAACAGCCCTACATGGATAATAGATCCTATAGATGGGACAGCAAATTTTGTTAGGAATCTAAAGGATGCGTGCATTTCTGTAGGTTTGGTGATAAACCAAGAACAAACAATGGGCGTCGTCTATAATCCCTTTATGAACGAATTATATACAGCCGTTAAAGGACAAGGAGCGTTTCTTAACGGAAATCGAATACGCACAAATCAAGCAACAGGTATTAAATTTTTAAACGATGTTTGTATTCGCATCCATAGTCTGTCCACGTAATAAGAAAGAAAGGGACACACCGTCAAAGGTACCGCTGAGACCGAAGCGTTCGGCTTTCCTTTGAAGAAAGGAGCCATGGGATTTATGACTGTATTTCTCTTTAAGGTCGCCGGTGCTGCGGCGTCACGCTAAAATAGGGCGGCATCTTCTTTCTTGTTGTCTTAAAGTTCGAATAGACTATATCAGTAAAACTGATAAATGAAGCTTAAAAGCGAGTTTGAACAACTTTACAAAGCAACCAATTAACAATTTCAATTTGGGGTTGCAAACCCAATTTGCATTAATGGTTGCAAAGTTTTTTGACCGATCCCTTTGATGTTTATATTGTTTATATATCTTAAACTTCTTCACAGATATCAAGAAAGCAGTTTTTAATTATGAACTATCTTTAGGAGGACTTCCTAAATACTACGAATTGTATATGTATCGTTTGAAACATTTACTGAAAAATATCGGCGGGTAAGTAAAAAAATATATTTAATATTCGTTCTAATGAAGATTCGGATACGGAAGCAAATTAATTTTAAGTATATTTATAGATCTGTCCAACGCATTTGACACATCGTGGTAACCATAAACAGTTCTTAGAAGTTGTAAGAAGAACACCATATAAATTATTATGTACATACATTACTACATTACGAATAGTAAAAAAATAATTTTACATTAATCTTCGAAGATATTTTTATTTTTAGAATTCGTTCTATGGGATCCGCGGTAATGGGATTGTGTTACGTTGCAACTGGTAGAATGGAAGCATACCAGTGTGACGGTTTATATCCATGGGATGCAGCTGCTGGAGTTCTTATAGTTAGAGAAGCTGGAGGTTATGTCTGCGATTCAAGTGGCACGTATATTTTATACTTTTTGCGAAAATTAAACAAACCGTAAAATTAAAACTTTAACTTTTTAACGTTAAATATTTTTAACGGTCCCGCATTACTGCCAATATCTATTAATACCTTTATTTTAGGACGAGAGTTCAACTTGATGGATCCAAACTTTTTAGCAACATCTACTAAGGAACTATCTGATAAATTTATGGAAATCGAAAGGAGGGCTGATGAAGAGAGGGAAAATAATCTTAAAAACCAAAAACAATTTCAACCTTAAATTCTTTACAATTAATTATTATGTCATTTGATATTATTATATAGACAATAAAAATTACATATTAGTTTTACTACAAATAGTACTATTAATGGTCTACAAGACTGTACCATAAAACTACTAACCTGTCTATGTGGAGCATGCCCCACTGGTCCAGGAGGCGGAGGATGTCCAGGATAATTCTGCTGCTGTAAATTCCCAACATGTGGACCCCCAATAGGCGGCATTTCATGTTGAGGACCAAGATGGCTTTGCGAAGCCGCTTGCGTATGCATGGGCCCTCCAGAATGGGAATGAAGCACTGGCGGTGGACCTCCATGGTGATTGTGGGATGGAGGTCCACCTGGATGCATTTGGGGAGGAGGGGGACCTGGCGCATGAGGATGACCGCCGTGTGAAGGATGTGGAGGACCGTGTGGGGGTAGATGGGGAGGTAAATGTGTTGCATTTGGCATTGAAGTTGGAGGCATTGAAGGGTGACCTGTTGGGGGCATTGGTGGTATTACGTGAGAAGGCGGACCGTTTAAATGACCCATTGGTGGTTGATAGGGACTATGAGGGGAATGAGAGGGCGCTGGATTTTGAGATGGAGGTCCCATTGGACTCGGTGCTTGTGGTGGTGGCATTGGGCTGTTTTGGGGTGATGAACTCATTGTTCTGGAAAAATGAATATCTCATTTCGGATATTGTTGCTATATAATCTGTCACAATAAGAAAGAGTTGATTTTTGCACACTACTCTCGTGGAAAAATACCCTCCCGCCATATTTGAAATTCAGTATATACATAATTTTAGACGATCTAAAGAGCAATTATCATTTTTTTGTTGATAGTTGTTGTTTAGTAGGTCTGTTATTTTCTTAGTGCTATTTTAATCCAATAACGTTACAACAAAAGCGTGATTTATTGATCCGAATATTAAGTAAATTAAAAATGAACGCGTGTGATAAAGAATTTACATGATGAGATATTGTTGCATACCGCCGCTACTATTAAAAAATGTACATTTTTAAAGCGTGTGCTGCATACTTTCTGAAATATAGACAACCCACATATCACCATTGTATATAAAAGACATAAATTGTTATGATTTACGACGGCTCTCTTCCTCATTGGTAAACATTTTACCCGCGGTAACAATCCGTTTGTTCAAATGTCAAAAATGGAAATTCAGGAAAACATGTTAATTTCATTTAAACTTTTGATCAATCTTTATTCGTGCAATAAGTACTTGGGCATTTACTTTTTTTAAATCATTTTCATACCTGATTTACTTTTCAACTGTCCGATGTAAATTCGATTTGCACTACTACACGGTTGACCATTTTTGATTTACATTACACTTTTTTTTATTTATTTTGCATTTAAAATAGAACGACACCGAACGCCATTTTCCAATCTGACCCTGGGTTTACTTGCCATTTGCCATCCCTGCACCCCGATTCATTTGTTTTGATTAAAATATTATCTCTTTTTATTATGTGCAATAGGAAAGAGAGGAAAGATCAATTTGCACATCGCCAGCTTTTGATTGGCTTTGTTTTTTAACGTTTTTTAAACTTTTTTTTCACGAGAAAATGGAAAATATAAAGATTCTGGAAGATATTAAAAATTGCATTCTACAATATGAGTACCCTTTAGCAAATAGCATGAGTGATGAGGAGTTAGGAGAAATTTTTTCACCTTCAAACCGATGTTTTTTGATAAGTTGGATGTTTAAACTTATTGGTAAATTTATTGGTGAAAATGAAAACAATATATTAGGGAAACTTCTGTACGAAAATGGATTTTGTACGAAGGAAGAACATTTACCTTTTATGACTGCATCCCTAAATATTTCAGAACAGGTAAAATTATTTAATCTAACCTTACTTATTCTTTCCTGTATATTTACAAATCAATAATCTGAGATTAGCTGTAATTCAGTAATAAGTAATATTGGAATATGCTGAAACAGAAACGTTAAAAAGCATATGTTGTTGCTAAGTTTTTAATTTTTAATTTCTTCCACAGTTCAAGATTTTACGTAGAATATTTACATTTATAAAAACTGTAAAGAAACCTCTTAATGATATAAGTATAAAGCCAGTCTCATTTGAAGATATAGAGAATCTATCAAAAAGTAACATGAACCTTTTTCCAATGTTGGGAGAAATTAAGATGTTCACTAAAGAGAGTGAAATAAGTAAACCCGAATCTGAAAACCAAATCTATAAAGAAAACTGTACTACATCTAATAATTGCAAGATTTCCAAAGTTGCTGAAGATATTCAACTAGATTTATCTAATATAAAAAATGTTGCTGAATGTTATCAAAAACAATCCAATGGCAGTGATGATAGTATTTTAATTGATGAAGAGGCTTTAAAAGAATTTAAGAAATGCAGTGAAAATATTAAGTTAATTTCACAAGTAAGTATAATTTATTACAACTAAATTGAATTGTGATATATATATATAACTAGACTAATTGATGCCTGAATAGTGTAAAATTATTTGTTTGGTACTAAAGATCATAATTACTGTTTAATAAAATTATATATTTATCCACTAAAAATCACTAAACAAAATGTGCAAATTTTAAACTCGAGTAACAGTCTAAATAAAAGCAAAAAAAATAGTGTCTTTACAAAAAAACAGGAGGTTTTAAATTAGTGTACAAACGATGCGAAATATGCATTTCCTGCTTATGATACTATTATTTCAGGGTTCTGTCATTTAAAAAGTTACAATTAACATTCATTTTTGTGTTTAAGTTTATGAAAGATGTAAATACCATAGAAGAATGTTCTAAATATGAAGATATTTTAGAAATTGATCACAAATCTGCGAGAAATGGTGATTTATTCAAAGATATTACTGAAGAAATTTGTAGTATTATACGGATTCAAAAATTGTAAAATTGTTTTTATTTGGCATTTTTGTTTAATTGTTAAAATATAATTAAGATTTTTTATTTGTAGAGTACTCATTGAATAACTAAAACCCAAACTGCCTTAAAATAGAAATATAAATGTATCTGTGGTATAAATAAAACCCAAATTCTACAATAACTTTTAATTTTTCATACAATAATCAACTATAAGTTTGACAAGTTCATTCTGGCTATCATACAGATTTTCAATAACATCATAATGATCAGTATCTTTCCTTAACAGAAATTTTGATTTAAATCCCAAATCCTTAACATGTTGATACATCTTTTGTCCCTGTTCTATTAATTTAGGACTATCATCTTCAGCAACAATTACAACCATTTCGCAACTAGTAGCCTTCAGTTTCTGTCGCAACGGACTGGCAGTTATTGCAGATGCTTCATCTAGCTTTAATAGATCGTTATAAGAAGTTTCTAGTAATGGTAACAAATCATATACTCCAGCTATTAAAAATGCTGATTTGAACAAAGACTGATGTTCTTTAGGTAGGTTGGGAATAAAATCTTTAAATAAAATGGCTGCGATTTGTGCTCCTGCTGAATGACCAGATAGATAGATTCCCCTAAAATCAGAAAAATAAATATTAGAGCATAAATGTGTATTTTTTTTATTTAGTGTTTTACCTTACCTAATCTCTTTTGATAGTAATGTTAAACACATTTTAAGTGCTTTTTGTATATTTTCCAATAAAAGTGATATTGTTACATCGGGACACAGCTCATATCCTACAAAAATTGATTTGATGCCATGGGCATGTAAATTTTTGGCAATATAAGAATTGTTGTCATGTCGTACACTGGGTATTTGCCAATATCCGCCGTGAAAATGTATAAAAACTGGCGATTCTGAAAAATTATTGAATATTAACAATAATTTTTGCTACATGTCGTATCCTATACCTTCTGATAAGTTTGTACCGTAAACATCTATAAGTTCTCTTTTTCCCGGGCCATATGGAATACCCAGTTCACAGGGTATTGTTTGCTTAACGATTTGACTATCTAAAAATGTTATTTAATTATGGAACATGGAACAGTTCTAATAGTTTTCCGTAGAAATGGCAAAATAAATTTTTGCGTTGAGAAAATCGTACTAGTTTATGTGCTAATTAATGTTATGTATTTTTTATACTTATTTTATAAAAAACTTACATTTTTCGATACATTTAATATGTTCTTCACATCTTTGAATTCCTCGAGTTCTTTTAGACCACTGACTTGGTGAAAACTGAATATCTAGTTCTGTTTTAAACGACATAACCACTTTATTCAATATCAACCTTTATCTAATATGTCTTCAACGTTAATCATATTTCGTAACATGAAGCCACTAAAGCATGAATATCGCATTTCGAAATATCTAGCCGTAAACAAACCAGAGCCGACTTTTTATATAATCGCAATAAATTAACGGAAAGTTTAATTTAAATTAATACTAGGTTCAAATTTATTGAGGAATTAGTGATGAATTTTTAAACTTTTTACTTTTCTAACAATAAGTTACTTTTCGAATGCATATATATGGAAAAATCAATTAAATGTAATACCTGCATTTAAAAACAATCAAACACAAATATATTTGCTGTAAATTCTATATTATACCCATATCTACGTATCTATTTAAAATAAACGGGATCTATTTTAACAAAAAATCGCTCGAAGGTAATTTTAAAAATTTTAATTCAAATATTTGGTGGCTACATATATTATAGAGTAAAAGACTGATTAAGATCATAAGTCAATTTATATGGTCAACACATTTTTCTCCTTTATTGATTTCTATTGGATAGAATTAGTTGTCAACGTCAAACATTGTGACATATTCCAAATGTGGCCAATAAAAATTCAGCATCAAGAAGTTAAACCATAAATAATGTCCTTACGTTTGTGTTGCCATTTTGCATAAAAAGTCTTATTATTGAGATTTAGTGTTTGTTGTTGTAGTAGTTCAGTGGTTGGAATGTTTTAATTTTCTCTTGATATGTGCTAATTATAAAATATACTATAAAATGGAATTTGTGTGAAAGAGATTATAAAAAAAATTAAATCCCATTGATGTAACTAGAGTGCGGTATATTAAAATGGCAAGTTCTTCAGTTTTACCAAAGGCAAGTGGAGTTTTGGTTTCTAAGCCAGATCCTGTAGAATCGTCAAGTAAGTTTTTCTAATTAGTAGATGGTTTGTATTTTAATAAAATTTATTAATCTTGCAAAAATAAACAATGCCCATTATTTAGATAAGGTGAAAGAAAAAGAACCTACAAATCAACAAGCTTCAAGCAATTTACTTGCCTTAGAAAAAGCAATTGAAACCATGAAGGCAAAAGGCTTACAAGATGATCCTAGATATGCACAGTTATTAGCTCTTCGATCTAGAACAGCCACCTCAAATGATGGAAGTGGTGCATTTTCACTTCTACAAATGAAACAACTTAGGAGTCAAGTGATGGCATATAGGTAATGTAAATCACATTTTAGTTCAAATTTTATTTTAAGTGGATAATAAAAAATAATGACAATATTGAATAAATACTCCATTTTTATTTATACTCATATATATAACATATGAGCTATTATATTTTTAGACTTTGTACAGAAATGGTAGTAACGATAGTAGTATATACAAAGTAAAAGTAACTATTTCACACAAATAAAGTTTATGCATATCGACCAACATTTTTTAACAATAAATGTTTTATCTTATATGAATGAATGAAAATGTTGTTTATTGTAATTTCTTACAAAAGGCTATCGACCGAGGTCCTTCTGCCCTTAACTTATATACAATTATAGGTTATTTGAAACAAAAAAATAAATCGGGATGTTACAAAACGTTTTTTCTCAATACCCATTTTATTTGTGGTTAACAATATTTTCAAACCAGTTTTTTAGTTTTTACACAATCTTTCCTTCACAGATGTTTGGCAAGAAATCAGCCATTACCTGCATCGATATTATTCCATTTGCAAGGTAAAAAGTTGGATAAGACAACGCAGTATCAAACATTAACTTCTAACTCTTTCCAAAATCAACTTTCTGGTAGCCCAAAAACTTCAAATGAAATTGTATCTTCGGGAGATGGATTGCAAGGTACTTTGACTTGTTTTATAAATAAAAATAAAAATTGTTTTCAATAATTCCTTAAAAGTTTCAGGTTCTTCTAGTTCCCAGAAACAGAAAATAGTTGATTCTTCTCCTAGAGAATCTCGCATTTGTCTTACTAAACCTCAATGTCTTGATCCTGTAGTTCTTCTTCAAGAAAGAGAATATCGAGTAGCCGCTAGGATTGCTGCTAGAATTGAACAAGTTAGTAACTTGCCGACTAACATGTCAGATAAACTACGCATTCAAGCTCAGATAGAACTTCGAGCTCTGAGATGTTTGAACCTTCAAAGACAGCTAAGAAACGAGGTTTTAAGTTGCATTCGTAGAGACACTACATTAGAAACGGCAGTTAATGTCAAAGCATTTAAAAGAACGAAACGTCACAGTTTACGTGAAGCTCGAGCGACAGAAAAATTGGAGAAGCAACAGAAGCTTGAAGCAGAAAGAAAGAAGAGGCAGAAGAATCAAGAATTTTTGAATACTGTGTTGTCGCACGCAAAAGAATTTAAAGAATTTCATCGGCAGAATCAGTCTAAGTTGTCGAAGATCAATAAGGCTATTATTACTTATCATGCCAACGCTGAAAGAGAGCAGAAGAAAGAACAAGAAAAAAGAGAGAAAGAACGTATGAAGAAGTATGTTTTTTAATTTTTTTGTAAAGTAGAAAAGTCTAAATTTAATTTTTTACAGGCTAATGGCTGAAGATGAAGAAGGTTACAGGAAGTTAATTGATCAAAAGAAAGATAAACGTTTGGCATTCTTGCTTTCTCAAACAGACGAATACATAGGAAATTTAACAGAAATGGTTAAACAACACAAAGTAGAACAAACCAACAAAAAAAGAGAAGAAGAAAGACGTAAAAGGCGACAAGAAAAAATGCAACATCCAGATAGAAAAGTTACTGTGGTTGAAATGGCAACCGGTAACAAAATATCCGGCGATGGTTCTCCAACAGTTAAGGAACTTCAGGAATGGCTACAGAACCATCCAGGTTGGGAAATGATAGATACAGACGATGAAGATGACTATGATATGCTAAAAGATGATTATGATTATGAGATTAAAGAATTTGATGCTAGAGAAGTCATTAAGAAGGCTAAAGTGAGTGTAATAACTTTAAATCATTTAGAAAATTACAAATTAATTTGTGAAAGTTGAAATACAGAAATATTTTAATGTTCTCTAGGTAGAAGATGATGAATATAACAAGAACACTTTAGAAGAACAAACTTATTACAGTATTGCTCACACTGTAAGTGAAATGGTGACAGAACAGGCTTCAATTATGGTCAATGGTCAACTGAAAGAATACCAAGTCAAAGGCTTGGAATGGATGGTTTCATTATATAATAATAATCTTAACGGTATTCTAGCAGATGAAATGGGTTTAGGAAAAACCATTCAGACGATCGGATTGATTACATATTTGATGGAGAAAAAGAAAATAAATGGACCATATCTCATCATTGTTCCGTTATCGTAAGTATCATTTTTTATTTTATTTATTTGATGCTCTGGGGTGAATCGTAATAACGTGTTTTATTTTAGTACTATTTCAAATTGGATGTTAGAATTTGAAAAATGGGCTCCAACGGTAGTAGTGGTATCTTACAAGGGTTCTCCAGCAACAAGACGAGTGATCCAAAGTCAGATGAAAGCTGCAAAATTCAACGTTTTACTCACCACGTACGAGTACATTATAAAGGATAAAGGTGTCCTTTCAAAGGTCATAACCCCAAAACATTGATTTTGCAACATAATATTTAAACGAAAAACGTTTTTAGGTGCCGTTTAAGTACATGATTATCGACGAAGGTCATCGCATGAAAAATCACCACTGCAAATTAACTCAGACCCTGAATACTCATTATGCAGCTCCTTATCGTCTTCTGCTGACCGGTACACCTTTGCAGAACAAGTTGCCTGAATTGTGGGCCCTTTTGAATTTTCTATTGCCCTCTATTTTCAAAAGCTGTTCCACCTTCGAACAGTGGTTTAACGCCCCGTTCGCCACTACAGGAGAGAAGGTTGAACTCAATGAAGAAGAAACGATCCTCATCATCCGTCGTTTACACAAAGTACTACGTCCTTTCCTCTTGAGGCGTTTAAAAAAAGAGGTCGAATCTCAGTTGCCAGACAAAGTTGAATATATCATTAAGTGCGACATGTCCGGTTTGCAGAAAGTTCTCTACCAACACATGCAGAGCAAAGGAGTTTTACTTACCGACGGTTCCGAAAAGGGCGCCAAAGGAGGAAGGGGCGGCGCTAAAGCCATTATGAATACTATTATGCAGTTAAGGAAACTTTGTAACCATCCTTTCATGTTTCAAAATATCGAGGAAAAGTATTGCGATTATGTCGGAATTGCTGGTGGAATTATGTCTGGGCCAGATGTTTACAGGTTAGTTTAGTTTTAATAAATATACGATTACTAAGCAGGATAATTTGGCAATTTATTTTTCATTATGACCTTTAACTATTATTTATTTTATTTTTTTTTTCGAGTCAGTCTTTGTTTTTTCTATATTTATTTATATATATTTACTAATATTGTACAATTTGTCATTGGGCTTATGGATTTCGGTGGTCTTTTGAGTGTAAAACAAACAAAAATAAAAAATATGGTATTATTAATCGGTATATAGAGGATGTTCCTGAATTAGACTTCAAAACTTTTGGAGAGGTAGAATGGGTCAAAATAGCAGTAGTTCAAATAATTTTTTAGGTCAGACCATATTATCGAATTTTTATTTTGTTTAAAATTAATGTTTGAATCCCATTTGATAAAAGAAATCGTATTTTTGATATAATTTACTCGCTAAAAGATGTGCCGAATCAAGACGATCTTCTTTTCGTTAAAATGTCCATAAAGCGAAAAATTTCTTAAGTATTCTTTTATTGTACTGTATTAAACATTTTGCTACTTTACCTGTACTATTTTGACAATTCTGGCCACGTTGCCGACCATGAATTTACGTCAACTATAGCCCATATAATGATAACCATTTTAGAGCATCTGGTAAATTTGAGCTTCTGGACAGAGTGTTGCCAAAATTGAAAATTACAAACCATCGAGTACTTCTCTTCTGTCAAATGACAACTCTTATGAACATAATGGAAGACTACTTCATTTGGAGAGGCTACAGATACCTACGTCTTGATGGAATGGTTAAGTCTGAAGATAGAGCTGACCTCCTTAAAAGATTCAATGATAAAAACAGTGAATATTTTCTATTTTTGCTGTCCACCAGAGCAGGTGGTTTGGGTTTGAATTTGCAGAGTGCGGATACCGTTATTATCTTTGATTCTGATTGGAATCCACACCAGGTACGTATCAACGTTTCTGCAATAATAATATACAGTTTAAAATTTGTTTACCTTTAAGGATTTACAAGCCCAAGATCGAGCTCACCGTATCGGACAACAAAACGAAGTTAGAGTTCTTCGTCTAATGACAGTGAACTCTGTCGAAGAACGTATCCTAGCCGCGGCAAAATACAAACTTATCATGGACGAAAAAGTCATTCAAGCCGGTATGTTCGACCAGAAATCGACGGGTTCTGAAAGACATCAGTTCTTACAAAGCATTTTACACCACGACGGTAGCGACGAAGAAGAAGAAAACGAAGTACCCGACGATGAAACAGTGAATCAGATGCTAGCCAGAACCGAAGACGAGTTTCAACTTTTCCAGAAAATGGACACCGAAAGAAAAGAAGAAGAAAAGTTGGGCAACAAAAAATCACGTTTGATTCAAGAAGACGAACTACCCGAGTGGTTGTTAAAACAAGACGACGAGGTTGATTCTTGGAGTTTTGAGGACCCGGAGTCGCATTTGACGAAGAGACAACGCAAGGAGGTGGATTATGCCGATAGTTTGACCGAGAAAGAGTGGCTGAAGGTAAGTTTTCTTCATTTTGAAATAGTTCCAAAACGATGTCATTTGTTATTTTGACCTATTTTACCAACTCCGAAATGATAAATTTGTTCAAAATGTCCGTTCGAAGTTGGAAAATTATTTTTTTTTTGTATAAAAGCAAAGAAAATGATTATTGTAGGCTATCGATGAAGACGGTGATTATGATAATGAGGAGGACGAAGAAAAGGAAATTAAAAAGAAGAGAGGAAGAAAAAAGAGGAAACGCGACGATTCCGATGACGAGGCAGGTACTTCGAAGAAGAGAAAATTAAATCAAGCCGAATTGAAGTTAAAAAGGAAAATGAAGAAACTTATCGATGTTGTCATCAACTACAAAGACAGAGATGGCAGACAACTTAGTGATCCGTTCATGAAGCTCCCTTCGAAAAAAGAATTACCAGCTTATTATGCTTTAATCAGGAGACCGATCGATATAGCTAAGATTTTAAATCAGATTGAGGAAGGACGGGTAAGTCGCCGATTAGATTTTTTTGGTAATTAAAATGGGGTAAAACGAATTTTTAACGAAGTAATTTCAAAAAGTATATTATAATAATAATAATATTTATTTACTAAAAAAATCAAAATTTCTCTTATAAGTATGATTTTTTGTTTCTAGTATTTCAATTTCCCGGATTTAGAACGCGACTTCGTATTGCTTTGTCAAAACGCCCAGCAGTACAACGAAGAAGCCTCGATTATCCACGAGGACAGCATCGTCATCCAACAGGTATTTTCCAGCGCCAGAGAAAAAATCGAAGCGGCTCCGGAATCCGAAGACGAAAAAGATAACGAAGAAGGCAAGGGAAAAAACAAAAAAGAGAAAGTTAAGCGTCAACGCGGAAGGCCGAAAAAAGTGGTGAAGAAAGCGTCCGATGATGAGGAGGAAAATTAAAAAACAAGAAGCTTGATGCTTTTGATTTTAATATTTATTGTATTTTGTATTGCTTTTTTGTACATAAGGATATTAAAAGTAGGTTCTAAATGTCTTTGCTTTATTCAAAGTCTGAAATCCTATGAAGTAGGAAAAAATAAAAAAAATCAAGTGGCGACTAATCCGCTGAACGTGCTGCTCATTTAACGCATCTTTTTGATCAAAAGTCTTAAATCAGAGGATAAAATTGGTAAAAAGTGGGTGTGGAGATTTTAATTCCGTCCTGTAAACAACATTGTTTATTTATTAATTTATTTATTTATTTAAAGCATACATTACAGGAAGACACTTCCTAAATCCATCATTGATTACGGATGTTTTCTATACGGATCAGCTTGTAACACCAATTTAAAACACATAGATCGTATTCAATATAAATGTCTTAGGACATGTATTGGCGCTATGAAATCCACACCTGTGAACGCAATTTTGGCAGAATGTAATGAACCGCCGTTGGATTTAAGACGGCAGGCACTTGCACAAAAATATCCTGTTAAAAATGGGTCACGTGAGGCAGCTATGATAAACAGTTTATATGACATCGTAACTGAAAATTTAACCAACCGATACTGGAGAATAAAAAACACTCCACCTCTGGCAGAAGCGTTCATAGAAACCAGACAATTTGAATATTTATACGGGAAAAGTACAACCTTCACTATGTACTCAATATCCCACAAACACTTAATGAAAATCAATAGAATCGTAATACCCAACTACACTGAATCCAATCAAATTAACTGTGCCCTTCTGAAGTCCATACTGACCAACTTTGGTAACAAAACTAAAATATATACAGATGGCTCTAAGACTAAAGATGTGGGGTCTATATTTCCGATATTGACCAATCATTATTATATAAACTCCCAGTTTTATGTAGCATTTATACTGCTGAGCTATTTGCCATACTGAAGAGTCTTTCTTGGTTAATACGAAATAATATACAGGAGGGAGTCATTTTATCAGACTCCCAAGCAGCGTTAGCTTCTATAAAAGGAAATAGCTTTGAAGGTATGAAATGTTCCATTCTATGCAACATAAAAAAGCTACTGGTTAATTTAGATATTACCTTTGATTGGGTTAAAGAACATACTGGTATAATTGGTAATGAAAAAGCTGACCAATTAGCTAAAGAGGCAATAAAAACAGGAGTCTACTGTCACGTTATCACGGCAGAAGACGCTCAAAACACAATTAAAAACAATATCCATCAATCATGGCAAGAACAATGGAAAACTTTGGCAAGCACATCAGTAAATCCATATTTCCTAAATCACCCCACGTTACCTCTACCACCTAACTATATTTTCAGTAGTTCAACCCCAAAATATTTTTCTGCTACCATGTTTCGACTAAAGACCCAACACGGACGGTACCCATCCCACTTAGCTAAACTTGGTATCACTCATACATCATCTTGTAGTTGAGATGAAAACTCATATGGGGACCTTAATCAGATATTTTTTGGCTGTAATAAATATCCCGAAAAGAGAGATAAGCTAATTAGATCCCTCATCGATCTGAACTACTCTCTACCTCTAAATCTAACCCATATTTTAAGTGAAGCTAACGATACCGTCTACAAGCTGTTAGTTAACTTTATTAAGGAGGTAAACATTACAATATAATGAATATGAATTTTATATTTACAAAAATCTGTGGCAAATGGACTCGCTTCCATGCCAAATCCCTTCCACACACACACACTTCCTAAATATTACGTAATAAAATCCTAAACCAAATACGTGTTAAGTACAAAGTAAAAAAATAAAAAGACAACAATGAAGCACAAAGAAAGACAAACAATGAAAACGTCAATGGCCGCCGAATTTGATAGCTCTTTTAAGGGCTGGCAGCTTAACACCAAATATATCGCATTCGGAGTAAAACTTGTTATAGTTGAGACAAATGCGATCAGAGAATGCCCTTTGTCCATAGTTGGTTCGATGATGACGAATGTGAAACAGCGAAGTATATCGTGTTCGCCGAGTAGGGGTTAGAAAACTGATCTTTTCCAACAGATTGCTGCACGAGATCTTTCCGTTGAGCAATTTAAAAAGGAACAATGGGAACAGTGACTGCATACCACATAATAATAAACGCGTTTGATAAATTGGAATTAAGTTGGAGAATTTCCAGACTGGGAAATATTCCGCTGTTGAAGGATTTTTGAAAAATTAGACTCATCCGTAAAGAGAGCGAGCTACAACAACTCTTTAGCAGTGATGGTGGTATTCCATCCGGAACGGCATTCTTGGCTACATTTAGGCTGTTAATTTTAGAAGCCACCTCTTCAACAGTGAAAGGGTGTGAAGATAGGGTTGACCAAAAAGGCAGCGATATGGCTTCTGTTGGATCAGATTATCATCAGTGTAACGTGCTTGAAAATGGGTTGCAAAAGCATTAGCTATATCTTGGGGATGATGAATGACCAAAAGTGCTTCACATTCTCGGGGATAAGGTGCTCAGAATTAGTAACAACGGGAAGGTAGATAGCACAACTCAGTTCTGTATTTAATTTCACGCCTTTTTTCCGAATAAGCTGTGTAAAGATGTGTCCGTCTAAACCTCCTATACAGCTTATTTTTTTCAGATATCAGTTTGTGAAGCGTGTATTCGAACCAAATAGGAAATTTGGAATTATTAATTCGTTTCCTGGGTATACATACTTTGCGATACCTTCGTTGATAATGTTGTGGAAGCGTTGAACGATAAAGTTTATGTCTTGATCCTTTGAAATGAAGGACCAATCACTCTCAGTAAAAAAGTTATTTAGTTCAGCAAAGTTGGCTTTATGAAATTGATAGGAAAGAACTGTTACATTATCACGAAGATACTTTGCTTTTATTCCAGAGAAAGAAATGAGGGTGTAAGATATCAGTTTTTGATAATGGAATTCCTTGCATGAAATGGTATCAAGATCATCAACAAAAACAAGGTCGAGGATACGCTGTTGAGAATTAAAAACAAAATTAATTTGGTTAAGTTCGAGCAGACACATGGTGTCTATAAGAGCGCTAGCGGATGCAGGCTGTAATTTTGTGGTTTGTTTAAGTATCTCATAAAAAGTCCAGTGGTGAAGGGTCAGGTGAACGTGCTGCTCATTCATCTTTATCAAAAGTCTCAAATCATAACGTAAAATTTGTAAAAAAAATGGATGTGGAGATTTTAATTCCGTCCTGTAAACAACATTTTTCAAATATCATATAAAAAGTCGAGTGGTGACAGCTCCGGTGAACATGCTGCTCATTGATTTTGATCAACGTAGCCCAAAATTAGCCCAAAATTTGTAAAAAATAGGTGTGGAGATTTTAATGCCGTCTTGTAAACAACATTCTGCAAATAGCAAGAAATAAAAAAGTCCAGTGGTGACAGGTCCGGTGAACGTGCTGCTCATTCAACCCATCTTTTTGATCAAAAGTCTTAAATCATAGGGAAAAATTGGTAAAAAAAATGGATGTGGAGATTTTAATTGCGTCCTGTAAATAATCTTCAAATATCTCATATAAAACGTCCAGTGGCGACAAGTCAGGTGAACGTGCTGCTCGTTCATTTTGATCAAAAGCCTTAAATCGTAACGTAAAATTTGTAAAAAATAGGTGTGGAGATTTTAATTCCGTCTTGTAAACAACATTCTTCAAATAGCAAGAAAAAAAATGTCCAGTGGGGACAGGTCCGGTGAACGTGCTGCACATTCAACGCATCTTTTTGATCAAAAGTCTTAAATCATAGGGGAAAATTGGTAAAAAAATGAATGTGGAGATTTTAATTGTGCCCCATAAACAATATTCTTCAAATAGCTCATATAAAAAGTCCAGTGGCGACAGGTCAGGTGAACGTGCTGCTCATTCATATTGATCAAAAGTCTTAAATCATAGCGTAAAATTTGTAAAAAAAATGGGTGTGGAGATTTTAATTCCGTCCTGTAAACAATATTCTTCAAATAGTTCATATAAAAAGTCTAGTGGCGACAGGTCTGGTGAACGTACTGGCAATTCAATAGAGCCTCCTTGGCTAAGTCTACTCTTATAGGTTGTTGTAGATGTAGTGGGATAATTTACAGGCAAGTATATGAAACAATACTATATTTAATTAATAAGTTTATTTATAACATGTAATATATAAGTTAAACATTTTTAACAATAAAACTAAATAGATTTTTTTTTAAATAATTATTCAGTCTTTTACCAAATCTCAATGGAAGAAATGAGGAACAAGGTATTTATGGTATATGATTTAGTAATATTAATCATAAAATAATTATTTTGTTTTTCTTAAAAGTTGGAAAATCGTAAGTGTCTAGCGTTTGAATTGATTTATCATTAGGATTTTCTGTAAAAAAGAAGAAAAAACGAAAACTAAAAAAATGACTAATACAAGCACAACTATTATAAATGCATATTTATAGAGCCGTCTCTCACACGAGCTAAACTAATTTTTTATTAAATCGTTAAACTAAAAAAAAATGCTAAACAAAAATTCGTTGCACAATTCAATAAAATACTTTAATAATTAAAAACTGTCACAGTTAATTACCATCACTAGTGAAATAGCAACAGAATAAAGTGGGATATTTGTGAAAATTTAATATTTCGGGAATAATATCATGTATAAATGTTATATCCCTTAATTATTTTGTTACTTTACTAGTTTCAAAAAATTACCCTACACAGCCAGGTCAGCATTCATCGCCCAAGTATTCTTTTATCAAGTAAATATGTCAATATTAGATAATAGCTTACTTATTTGTTTTTTTTATTTAAGTTGAGGTACTTTTTATTTTATCTTTGAAAATAATCTTATTTTATTCGAAATGGAACTAGAATGCCTACTTAGGTGTGCCAGGTAATTTGTACAAACAACGTTTCTAACTTTACGCGAACCATCATCAGTGATCAACAAAAAAAGTTTATCTTGCCTAAGATATAGTACTTGGGGAATTATCATTAATTTCTGGTATCCTGTTATTTTTACCTTCAGTTGCATCAGTTGTAGACAATTTCTCATCCTTTTTCATCAATAACAAAATACTAAACGGTCTAAAAATTAGATGGATTATAGATGCCGCTGCTGATAGAGCCACCTTGTAACCTAAAACAAATAAATTTTATTTTTTTTTAATTTTATTTTCGAAACTAATTTTATGATATGCTTATAAAACCACCGAAAAACGTATAATTGAACACTTGTTTTTTTTATTATACTGTGTATCACATGAATGTATGTTTAGTATGCTATAGAGTGTACATTTCAAGTTTTCAAGTTTTTTTCTATATATAATATGTATCGGCCAGTCAGTAGAGGGGGAAAAAGGGGGTTTAGTTGCAAACGGTGGAGTAGTAAAACACAGTACGTTGTCTTTTTTCACAACACCCTTCATTTCTAGCCTCAGATTCTATCATTTCTTTAAGTAGTGGTGTTGTTGGGGGAACTAATGTAAACTGCCATTTGGCTCAGGAAATCGGTCTTAAAATGGTGGCCAAGATGGTTGATAATGGCAACTTCAAGAATGTTACCTTCAAAAGAAGAGACAAGGTTGGTACCTTGGCATCTGATGTAGGTAGTGTTAAAGTAGGTGGCCTTAAAGTACCAACTATTGATCTGTTGATATTGTTTCATCGAATGTGCCTTTAGAAACATTCAGATGAAGATTTGAAAGACTTTTTTACGTATAAACTCTCTCCTCTCCCGATGTCAATCTGTGCAGAAGGAGCCATGAGGAAAGGAACCAAGGCTTCCCTCTACGCAGCATTCATCCCTATCCCCTCCGATGTCGATATAAAACAGTATTTTGCTGTTGTAGATGGAGGCTATCTGCTTCATAAAGTTGTTTGGCCTCAAAATGCTTTCTTCGCCAACATTGCTATGTTGTACTCCTCTTTTTTAAAAAGGCACTACCATGGGTGCACAAACGTAACTCTTGTATTTGACGGTTACTCAGCTCAGAGTCGTACGAAAAGAAGCGAGCGGTTACGGCGGATGAGAGTTCACCAATCCTCAGAAGTGATTTTCAATGAAAACACTGTCAATAAAGTCAATCAGCAAAAGTTTCTGAGTAATGAAAAAACAAACAACGTTTTATTGAGGTCCTGAAGAGTCACTTTGAAGATTTTAAAATCGACTTGCTGATAGTCGAAACAGCAATCTCCAAGGCTAAGGAGCATGAATATGTTGCGATTGTTGCCGAGGATGTAGACATTCTAGTGCTAGTGACAGGGCTTGGTCACCCTTACAAAAATTTTTTTTCAGAAGCCTGGAAGAGGGGGTGCAACAACATCATGCAAATTCGATCATGACATCATCCTATTCATTCACACTTTAACAGGATGCGACACCACGTCTGCAATCTTTGGCCAAGGAAAGATGAAGCTCGGGAATATGATCAATGCTTCAAAAGATCTGAAAAACATATGCAGAAGATTCCTTGATTCAGTTACAAGCCACAGTGAGATTACGGATGCCAGTGCGCGTGTGAGGCTAGAAATGGAGGGTGTGAAAAAAGACAACAAAATAAAATTTACTACTCCACCGTTTGCAAGAGTCAACCCCTCTACTGACTGGCCTAGTATGTTTAAGTATTTCTTTCACTCAGCTAATTGTTTTTAAAAGTTGTTTTTTAATTAATTGTTTCACATCCTGGCTTTTCAGCTTCTTGCAATACTGAAATACTTACTGCTTAAATTATCTGACAGTGCTACAATATACAAGGCGTCCAAAACTATGGCACACATATTAACGACAATTGCCTAAAAAATAAATATATAAGTAAAATAGTCATAATATGTATATTTTCAAGTAATACCAATTTCAGCGGTTCATCATTTTTTGCGTATAAACTCCATATTAATAAAAATATCACAACAAAATTATAGAATAAATAAACAAATGGATTAAACGTTCCTATGGCACCCATTACTGTTAGCAAGTAGTGTACAATGACAACGACCTAGAAATAAAAATAATTTTTACAAAAAAAATACACGTTGTTCATTTTATCTATTTCAAATGTTAAAAAAGTGAAATAATATAAGTGATACAATTTGTAAGTATAGTTGCCTTCAAAATATAGTGGACAAATTGTTTTGATCCTTGTAAACTTAAAATTTTTATTTCTAAAGAAATGCTATTCATATATATTTTTTTTATACATTACTTTTCTACAGATGAGATAACGACTTATAAAAAGACTTTCTTTTTCAAGGAATAGGCCAGTAAGTTAAAACGATCAAAACAATTTGTCCACTATATTTTGAAGGCAACTATAATTTATTTTTGGTTCATTAACATTTCTTCGTCAATCCGCTGCCAGGGCGTGGTGGCGCGTCTCTCAAAGAATGCCAGTCTAGTGTCATATGCACGACCTCGTGCAGCGATTTTTCCATCAGGGACTGCAGTTGATCTACCTAATGTTTTACCATATTTTGGGAGAACACAAACCTGTACAATTCTTTTCCGAATATCCTTAAAATTGGTGCCTTTAGAGCTTTTTTTGTGAATTGCGGGAACTAATATGAATTTCAAAATTAAAAAAAAAATATGTTTGGTTTGGTCTGAATATATGGAGCACCCTGTATTAGTAAACTGTCAATAGATTACAAATTTGTTAAAAAAAACTAGTACTAGGATATAGTACTACAACGGCGGCAACAAGGAGGGGGGGGCAGTAGGGGCTCTTTTTACCTCAATGGCCCAAACATTTTTTTTCGGTAATTTTGACATTGCCAACCGTTTCTTATACAAAATTCACTCTGCGTAAACCAAATTTTAATTTTTTTGATTTTATTTGTAGATTCTAGATCCATTTATATCCCAAAAAACTCACTTTTTCCTCCAAAAATGACCCAAACATTTTTTTTCGGTAATTTTGACATCACCAATCGTTTCTTATACAAAATTCATTCTGCGTATACCAAATTTTAATTTTTTTGAATTTTTTTTGTAGATTCAAGGTCCATTTATATCCAGAAAAACTCTCTTTTCCCCTCAAAAATGGTCCAAACATTTTTTTTCGGTAATTTTGACATTGCCAATCGTTTCTTATTCAAAATTCATTCTGCGTAAACCAAATTTTAATTTCTTTGAATTTTTTTGTAGATTCTAGGTACATTTATATCCTGAAAAACTCTCTTTTCCCTCAAAAATGGCCCAAACATTTTTTTCGATAACTTTGACATTGCCAATCGTTTCTTATACAAAATTCATTCTGCGTAAACCAAATTTGAATTTTTTTGATTTTTTTTTATAGATTCTAGGTCAATTTATATCCCAAAACTGGAGCCGCCCTTGAGTACTAATTAATTAGTATTTAAATGAATTCCTAAAAATATTTAGACTGTTTAAGAGAATATTGAATTTAAATAATTATTTTTGGACTGGAGTTGTATTTTTGATTTCAGAAAATTTACCTTAAATTATACGTCTTACTTTGAGTTTGAAACTTTGAGCAGCTCCCCCAAAAATTTTAAGTCGATATATCACTAACTGTGATCTAGGTGGTACATTATATGCGTTTATGTTTTTGGTTGTGCAGGACCGAATTTTTTAATTTACATTTTCAGTGATTAATAAGAAATTCTTTTTTTTTTATACAATATACAATTTTATTTATTTTATTTTCTTGATTTACTTAAAAACAAGTTACCACTCACAATTTCCAAATTTCGACAAACATTTTTTGGAAAAATTCAAGAACCGGAAGTAGCAAAAGGGTGTCGATATTCTTAATAAATAGTTCCTTCTCCAATACAACTATATTCCAATTTTCAAATTAGTTTACAAACCCCATATAAATAATCCAAAAAATTTCCTCTAAAACCCCCTAGTAATTTTCTCGTAGGAAAATATTCCTTCCCGCGACAGTGTACCTGATTTTAAATGATTGATAATAAGAAAATATAAAAAAGTTTTGTCGTTTTTGAAACTTGATTACCTGGACTATTTTTACACTGATCGCTTTCGAAATATGTTCCAATATTTTTTGGCCGCACCCTATAGCTGTACATGCGCGAATGCTTAAAAATTTAAATTTAAATCAAATTAAAGACTGTGTTCTGAATAATAAAAATAAAACAACGAAGCATGTTTAATTCATTTAATTAAATGACGTTTTTCCAAATTTTATTAAAATTTAAAGGATTTTAATCAAGCTCAAAAGAAAATAAATAACTGGACATATCTGAGTGTCGCAGTTATTTGACACACCCTATATGCAAACAATGAACATACATTTTAAATTTTTTTAAATTTGCCTTACCTTAATCGTCGTCAAGGGATTGTTGAACTTGATTTTTTTTATTTCCAAATACCAAGGCATTTTCACTATCGAAAATTTTCTGTCGTCAAAACTAAAAACCTTTTATATCTTGTACATCGTAACCAGCAATATATATTTATAATTATTAACAAACATATTTCTCAAGGTAACGCGAGTATAAGGTTACATGTAAAGTAAAGTTTTGTTTGCATATATACTATCGTAAATTAACTTGCGCAATGGTATTTAGATTCGTCTTATTTACACTACTGGAGTTGAAAGTTTGAAGTATAAAGTTTAGAAACGTTTATGGGATAGAACGAGTTGAAGAAAATTGATTTTTTATGGAAGGAACGACCTGCCATTTACGGGGATATACTAATCAATAATTCGCAATATGCTAAATAAATACGGTTTGTTTTGATTGAAGGGTTACGGGGGTGGATCAAAAGCATAGAATATCTGACTTTTTATTTCTTTATATTATAAAATGATTCGCTTATTAGCTTATTATTATAGAAAGTAATGAGAAAAATAATTTTAGTAAAAAAATTTATTTATTTTAAACAGACAGAATCTTTCCTCAAAAATAACACAAATTTATTAATTTTAAATGCAGATAAATGTAAGATGTTTACCTTAAAAAAATGAAAAAACCTTTTGATGATACTACAACCTAAAAAAACTTCCAACTAACATAGCGCAGACAATGGGGCAACTGTCTTTCGAATAATTGGCTAATACGAGGTTAAAATTAACAGTTAACATTATCTCCTCCATTTTGCCAGAATATGTCGAATAAATTGGTGTCTCCATCTTTCATACTAAACTATCTGGAGTATCAATATTAAGAGCAGCCTTCTGGTCTATTTTTGGAAATTTTAGACACCTCTAACTTCACGAGTCCCACTAATATTATAATCAGGACCGGCCTAAGAGCAAAATATTGTGTGTGCAAGAATGAGTTTTGGCGCCGCTTACAATGAAAATGGGTGTGAAAAAATGTTATTGTGCTATAAAAAATGTTATTTGTGCTATAAAACGAACTTGTCAGAGCTTAATAATTATTGAATTTGGCACAATCATTGTGCGCTGTAAAAACAATAAAGCGAAGCGTTTAGAACCAGTTGAACAGAAGTTATGGCTAATGGCTAATGGCTAATTTGCCTTAAACATAGTAGTCCAATAAATGAAGGTGCCAACCCGGGCATCAGGTCTGTCCGGCACCATTTTTTTTAATTTGTAGGTATTCATGGGTACATTCACCCCCGAAAATCTCAGCTGTCTGAAATTTGTGGAAGGGCAGGAAAATGGCCCATTGGTCTCAAAAATGTGTTTTTTTTTGCCCATTTTCGCCGATATTTCCGAAAATATGACACTTAGGGAATTTTTGTTTGGACGAAAGTGAAGATCAGGTCATTACCTACAAAAATGATCCTTATCATTTTTGTCAAAAATATGATACTTTTCGACACCCCCATTTTTAGCTCGTGCCCTGCATTTAGAGAGCACGCTCTAAAGGAATGACACTCCCAAGCGAAAGAAGGAATCTGTAGTTATAATATCATGTTACTTTTTCCTTTCATCTATTTCTCTGAATTATTGAAAAACCGGGCCAAAGTTTGTTTTTGCTCGATATTTTGACCCTCCTATAAATTTATTCATATTTTTTTATCAAGACTAATTTCACCGAATCCTTTTGGATAATGGGGCTTTGCAAGGTGTTCAATATATTCAGGCAGATTCAATAAATTATTTTTGTGAATTTTCATAAACAACATGTTTTTTAGGGCGTTTTTTTTTTGGATTTCCGGATTTTTCGAAAATGCTCGGATCTATCGGGAATTAATAGATAATCAAGGACCATATTGGCTGTCAACCCACATGATTAGAAAGCTTAGCTTGTCCCTTTGTCGATGGCATTTTTCATTTTTTTCATATTTTTTGGTTTTCCGGAAAATTGAGAAAAATCTCACCCATATGAAAAATCGACATTTTTTTAGGATTATTTTCTTTTCGTGCTAAAATTTTTTGGGGTTAGGGATTTGTACTAAATAAACGATCGAATTCTGACCTTTTCATCAATATATATATATATCAAGTATTTCATTAAGTGCACGAAAAAAAACGCTGCCTTCAAACTTTCTCAAATTGGATTTTTTTACAATAAATTTATTAATCAAGTGCAAAAAGTGAAAAAAAAATTGGTTATTATTATTGCCTTATCTTTTGTCTTCAGACAAAAACGGGGGGATATTTATTTCCATTTTCACCACAATAATTTTGCTAATTATGATCAGGAAGCGCCGTATTTTCAGATTCTCAAAATTGCGAATTTTTGAAACGCGTTTTTGCAAAAAATATTAGCGTAGCGAAAAAAATCATAGGGACAACTTTTGTAGGTAATGAACTGCTATTCATTTTTTTGTGTAAACAAAAATGCTGTAAGTGTCATATTTCGGCAGATATCGTCGAAAAACGGATTTTCGGGAACTCTAGAGCCATTTTCACACCCTTCCACAAATTCCACGTAGCTGAGATTTTCGGAGGTAAATGTAGATACCTATGAATACCTGCAAATTAAAAAAAAATTTGACGGACAGACTTGATGCCCAGGTTTGGGGTTTTTCTGGTGTTCATTTACTGGACTATAAAAAATTTTACCGAATTATTTTTTCAGGTTTTTCTCATTTCGGCGCCCCTTCCTAAATCGCACGTGTGCGACCGCACACGTCGCACACGCCTTAGGCCGGCCCTGATTATAATTCATTTCAGTGAACTTTGCGTGGATCCCTCGTAGTATTTAAAAAAATTTCTGGCATTAACCAAGAATTTTTTATACGACACTTTTATTTTACGGGTTACATTTTTCATAGTATATGAATATTAAAGCAACATTACCAGATCAATTTTACTCTATAAATTTTATTCAGTGTGAAGGATTTGTCCGTTAATGCCTTGTTTTCAAACTTATTCCTGCGTCGTTTATTATGAGTATCAGAGCCTGACCGAATTTATGATTCTTTCAAAAATAAACAGAAACGAAATTAAAACAAAAATTTCAGCGCAGTAGAGTTTTGGTTTTCGTTGTTTCTGGACGTTCTGGACGTTATTTTTGGACATAAACAAGGTCGTGCAAATATATATATCGGCATGAGTTTTGATTCTTCCGCATTATATTTTAGATTCTGATACACTTCCTAATTTAAAATTCGCTTCGCAACTACGCTTTTCGAAAACCAGGGTCAATCATTTTTTAAATAAAAAAAATTTTTAGCTGTACTTATATATAATTTTAATTTTATTAATGAAAATGGAAAGTACAGTTAGTGTTGTTTGATATATTAATATTTCGATTTTTTAAATCCATTAATGGCACTCCCAATAATGTTTGAAACATTCTTCTTATTGCTAATGCCCTCTTCAACGTACCCAGTCTTGTCGTTGGATTTGATCTATTGACATGCCATACCATAATGGTAGCAGACGTACGTCGAAAAACATATCCCGTGTATTTCTCAGGATCATCCAATTTAAGATAACGTGCAATTTGCAAGGGACATGATCCAAATGTAATAAAACTCGATCTGTACTTACATTCTGGGGGCGCAATGACAGAAAACGTCGAGCCTTCACTGTCTTGGACAGTCGGATAGTAATAACAATACGCTTCCTTCTTCTTTGACATCATGTAAACGCAAATCGCATAATTCACATCTTCTACAAGACCCAAAGATACCGCAAATGGCTACCACCTTCAAAAACAAATACATAATGTCCGGTGCATCTATGAAAAACTTCCACAAATCTCTTCATTGAATACATATGCCTTCTTGGCTACGTCATTCTTACTAATTGCCTTCATGAATGCATGTGCACTTTTACAAATGATTTTATACCGACTCCTTTGTTTATCCTCAACAAACAATGTAATTTCGAATGGATAGCCCACATAATCGACGCCTTGTACTGCTCCTACATTTTCTAAGTGTAAGCAATCACAGCTCGTTCATTTATATCTGTTACCTTTTGCTCTTTCATCCATTTAATGAACTTGTATTCTTTTTTATACGCAAAAAATCGATATTACAATTCCGGACCGGGGCCGACAAAAATTGTGTGGTATATTTCCAAGATAAAGAAAAGTGACATTTCTAATACACAGGGTTGCATTATGGGTGTTATAAAAATAAGTATGTAATTGATTTGATAAAAAATTGTAATATGTATTATATTATTAGTTTTACGAAAAAATTTTACTCTTTATAAAAAGTTTTGCATGGTGTAAAACCCATGATGAAATAATAGTAGTGTTTGGCATTAACACTTTGCAAATCGTATACATTTTTCAATAACGCTAATAAAATGTCTTCTTTTTGTCTCTTTTCTACCAGTCTAGCTTCTTTTCCCACTCTGCATCTTTCCTCTGCTAACACTATGTTTGTTTGCATAACATTTTCCACCAAGTGATCAGAAGAAACATTACTGACGTCCTTGCCCGTAGTGACTCCAAAAGTGCAATTGAAAAGCTTAAAAGAAACCAATTGGACTCAAATTCTAATCACATACTTTTAGATATTCTACAGTTATACAGTGAAGCCCAAAATAAAGGAAAAATGATTTTTATATCATGGGTAAAAGCCCACATTGGGATAATAGGGAACGAAAAAGTAGATATCCTGGCCAAGGAGGCAGTTAAGTCCGACAATTATCTTAACATAAAAATTCCAGTTTCCGACATTATGTCGACTTTAAAATTCCAAATGATAAAACAATGGCAACAAAAATTCTATGAATCTTCTTCTGGAAAATTTTTTAAAAGCATTCAACCGAAAATCCGTAATAAACCCTGGTTCGAACATTCATGCAATAGGTCCTTTATTAGAACAATTAGCCGAATACGGAGCAATCACAGCTTGTGCCCCGCCCATAAATTTAAAATAGGCCTAGTAGATAATGATAGATGTAGTTGTGATGAAATAGCCGATTTACAACATATATTTTTAGAATGTCCGTTAAATTCCAATGAAATAAATTTGCTTTACCAACATTTGATTCTTGAAAAAGTTCAATTACCAATAAATCTACAAATTCTGTTGACCCTGGATAATTTAAATATTTATAACAAATTATACAAATTTTGTAAAAATACTAATATAAAAATGTGTATAGCGTTGCTACCCCAACTATTATACTTGTAAGCCTTAAGTGGAAAAAAAAAGAAAAAAAAAAGAAAAAAAATAAAAATAAAAATAAATAAATAAAAAATAAATAAATAAATAATCATTAAAACTTCTATGAACAAAACATAAAATATTGACAAAAAAAAAATACAATATATATATATAGGCAATAATACTAACCCTTTATTTCTAATTATTTAATGTAGACAAATATTGAGTTTGTTAATTAAACTAGTCAAAAAGTACTAACTTTTGTTGATGGAACAACTTGTCTGGCCTGTTGGCTTATTGCCAGTGCCATTAATTAGAGAAAAAAAACACCCGTAGGTCTCACTACCTCTTTTTGATTAACTTTTGATGGCCATAGATTTGCCACTTCTATTCCCTTCTGATACACCTGCAACTGTATTGTTGTTCTCTTCATTGACGTAGATACAGACCGCTGCTGCATGCTTGCAGAATCCTCTTCCTCCTTTGCAAGTGCAGTTTGTATCCAAAACGTTTCTGTCAGGATCAACCTAAAATCAATCAACTATATGATTTTTTTTAAATGAAACATTTATGGTCGGCACATCTAGAAATGTTAATGTCTTAAGGCTCGTCCATACTCATCCGAATAAACGCAACTTTTCAAATCGGAATAAAACCGCCACATCGTTATAATATGTTGCAGCTTATCCATAGAATACATTACACAACAGAAAAATGATTATTTTCCTTGAACTTCATCTTATCAATGTTAACATGCATTTTTTCAGTTGTAACGATGTGGCGTTTTTTTTCCGATTTGAAAAATTGCGTTTATTCGAATGAGTATGGACGAGCCTTTATTATTTCATCATGGGTTTTACACGATGCAGAACTTTTTATAAAGAGTAACTTTTTTTCGTAAAATTATTTAAAAAACTTTTCCATATGGTGTAACTGAAGTAAACTCGCTGTACATATTACAAAGAAAATAGTATTATTAAAAAATCAAAAACTATATTTTTTTATGAAATCGATTACATACTTATTTTTATAACACCCATAATGCGACCCTGTGTACTAGAACTGTCACTTTTCTATATAATTATTATATACATAGCTCGATTGTAGGCTTGTAAAGGTTTGTTTTCGTTTTGGTGCTTAGTGCTTAGCGCAAAACAGTTCTTATAATCTCAGATGATCCATCAGTTTTTAACTCGTAGACGCCGGAAACATAATGGCTTTCGACGAGTTTCTCGCATTTAGTGAGGCTTTTCTTTCGAAAAATTGTTAAATTTACCGGCTTGAACCTACATCTTAGCAAAACCGACATTCTGGACGGTTAATAACAATAAATAACCGAGTTTTTCAATTAAAGTTAAGCGATCGATTTAAATCGACAATCAATTATTGTTTTTCCCGGCCGGTAGAGCGGCGCTCGCGTCGCGCCTGCTGATGCGGGGCTGGCCTGTATTATTTGTTTATTTTACCTTGGATACGGTTGCTATAAATACACTCATAATGCCCTAGGGCATAATGGCAGGGCGTTATGGCCATATCGCCCGGAAATTCTACGAGGAGGGTCTGGATTACCCCGGCAATAAATTTTTGATTCCTTTAGGTGCATATTTTCTTTGATATGTTTTGGAAAATCGATATTTATTTCCATTACTCTTATAAGACATATATGACACAAAGCAGCAATGAATATAATGAAACACAAAAAATATTTTTTTAAACTTTTTGATTTAGGGTACTGGATAAGTGTTACTTTTAATGACAAGAGATTAAAAAAAGTTTAATCCCATTAACAACATATAATCATCCGTGTTATTTATTGGTTAAATTTTAATTCGTTCAATGTTAAAGTGCAACAATTTTGTCAGAAGCATAAGGTTTATTTTTATTTTCCAAAGTACGCCTATGGAATGTACGGTATATCCCCACTTTTACTTCACTCCTCTTTTTATTTTATTTTATTTCCATTTTTTGTAGTAATAATACTAGTATTTATGATTTCAAAGTGGACAAATAAAGAAATAGCGTAAAGTATTCATGGATAACTGGTCTTTAATATATTATTTTCTGCACTTAGACACACAAATATATCAATTAGCCACTTACGCCAAACTTTGAGTTTTGACATCGAATCAGAATATTCATTGTGTTTGCCAATTTCATCATAAATTAAAAATAGAACAACTTCCTCTAAAAATATATTAAAGCGTATGTATTTATAACTGTTTCAAATCATAAAATAAAGCGAAAATATATATAAAAGCGACTAGTCACATTTCTTTATACTCAAATTCTTAAATTCTTCTTCGTATTCATTGAATGTCCCCTGACGCAAATTGAATTCGCCATAACTTTCAAAATATTTTGAATCTCCAACACCATCTAGTTTTGGAACGAAAGGTGGTTTTGTTTTTTTTTGCAAAATTTGATCGAAATCTACAGTTTTAAACCATTCGTGTGACTTTAAATCTTTTGCACCATTTTTCATTACGCCGTATCTAAAATACAAAAAAAAATATAATTACACTTTATACAGGGTGGCCAAATAAGAATGCGAGCTACTGTATCTTGGAAACCATCCATCGTAGAGGCTTGCGGAAAAAAAAGTCATTACTAAAACGACCAAGATGAAAACCTGGAAAATATTTTCAAGTTTCTGAAATGGCCGCTAGGGGGCGTAACTGCGATCTTGAAGCTAAGAAAGTGATGTTTCTGCGAATTCCGCTATAATAACCTACCAAAAAGTACCTGATCTTTAAAGTAGAGGATAATCTGAACCTTTTTTGTTTAACAATTTTTGTTATATCTCTAAAAATAAAGTGGTGGGGGGTATTCAAAGGTTTCAGTAAAGAACACCCTGTATATTCGAAACGGCTGAGCCGATTTTAACAAACTTGGGCTAGTTGAAAAGAGCTATTCTTCGGCTACAAATGCTATAATATTTGAAGTTTTGTTAGTTTCAGATGTCGCCGCTAGAGGGCTTTTTTCGACATCTCGTCAGAAATGGTTATTTTTCTCAAAAAAATTAAACGCATTGGTATGATTTCTTTTTGATGAAAAAGTAGCTAAATGATGCCTAAATGCTGATCATCATGCTCTATGCATTGCTGAAGCCTCTCATGGGTAGACAAAACTGCACCTTCAATTTCGGCTCTCGGTATGTTACGTAATGCATTAACGAATCCGGTTTTTCATATGTATCTGGTCGTAGGTTGAGTCTGAAAATCAAAACAAGTTAAGTCTGGTGATCGCGCAGGCCATGGAAACAGACTTCCTCTTCCAATCTACCACTGTTGGAATACTGCATTAATATGCTCTCGCACAATAATAGCATAATGTGCTGGGCAACCATTCAACTGCAAAAACAAGTTTTGACGTATTTCTAGTGAAACATCTTCCAACAACAACGGTAATTTATTGGCCAAAAAGTCAAGAAAGATATTGCCACTTAGGGATTGCTAAAAAAAATAATTCTGCCTCCCAGTATGCCACACCAGACATTTAAACTCCAACGTCCTTGGTGCTGAACTTCACGCAACCAATGCGGATTTTCTGCAGATCAATAATGCATATTGTGCAGATTTTAAAGGTGGCTTCATCGGTCCAAAGAATTAGAAATAAAAATTCTCCATTATTGTGTGAGAGCATATTAATGCAGTATTACAACCGCGTTGGATTGGAAGAGGAAGTCTGTTTCCATGGCCTGCGCGATCACCAGACTTAACTTGTCTTGAATTTTCAGACTCAACCTACGACCAGAGAGATACGAAAAATCGGATTCGTAATGCATTACGTAACATACCGAGAGCCGAAATTGAAGCTGCAGTTTTGTCTACCCATGAGAGGCTTCAGAATTTCGAGCATTTACGGGGACATTAAAAACCTTTCTTTTTTAATTCGGTCCTTTTTAGGGCCACAACTTACATAATAAAAGGAATTAATTAGTTTAAAAAATAAAAATTTAAGAGATTTCCGTATAAAATTTTCTTTGGCCTAAATTTTAGGTTAGGAACAAGATACCGAGATGCGGTTTTCGCGAGCTTGTTTAGGCATCATTTAGCTACTTTTTCATGAAAAAGAAATCATACCAATGCATTTAATTTTTTTGAGAAAATTAACCATTTCTGTCGAAATGTCGAAAAAAGCCCTCTAGCGGCGACATCTGAAACTAACAAAACTTCAAATATTATAGCATTTTTAGCCCAAGAATAGCTCTTTTCAATTAGCCCAAGTTTGTTAAAATCGGCTCAGCCGTTTCGAATATACAGGGTGTTCTTTACTGAAACCTTTGAATACCCCCCACCACTTTATTTTTAGAGATGCAGCAAAAATTGTTAAACAAAAAAGATTCAGATTATCCTCTACTTTAAAGATCATGTATTTTTTTGTTAGGTTAATATAGCGGAATTCACAGAAACATCACTTTCTTAGATTCAAGATTGCAGTTACGCCCCCTAGCGGCCATTTCAGAAACTTGAAAATGTTTTCCAGGTTTTTCTCTTGGCCGTTTTAGTTATAACTTTTTTTTCCGCAAGCCTCTACGATGGATAGTTTCCCAGATACAGTACCTCGCATTCTTAATTGGCCACTCTGTACAAATTTTTTACATTCTACAAGTGCTATACCTCTTTCCTTCAGAGTGGAAAGAGTATAATAAAAACCAGTTGAGAATGCTCTTCTAGCATTGCCATAGACCGAACAAATTGTAATGAATGTATTAATAATACCGGATGTCCCAGATGTTTCTGATCCATTTTAACTGCAAGTATCTCGGAACTCAGAAACGATAGGGAGGTGCGGTTTTCACTGAACAGTTTCTTTTTATATAAAGTTTTTTTCAGTATAAATGTTTATTTAGTAAAATCTTATATAGGGTGTTTTAAAAAAACGGTTTTTTTTCAAATGCAAATAACGTCGATTTTTTTAACGACACACCCTATATATTTTTATCCTATCTGAAAGGTGAACTCTTTCCCTTTCTGAAAATGTATAATATGTTGGAGTTTAGATGAAAAATAAGTGAGTTATTTGATTTTTAAGCATAGGCAGTTATGTAGACATCTACCATTAGATAATGTATGTTAATTTTTAGTAAAATTTGGTATACATTTTTCAAGTTTGTTTTATTTTCTATAATTATTTAGTTATCAGAAATCCGATAAAAATATATAGGGTGTGTCGTTAAAAAAATCGACGTTATTTGCATTTGAAAAAGACAGTTTTTTTAAACACCTTATATAAGATTTTACTAAATAAACATTTATATTGAAAAAAACTTTATATAAAAAGAAACTGTTCAGTGAAAACGGCACCACCTTATCGTTTCTGAGTTCTGAGATATTTGCAGTTAAAATGGGTCAGAAACTTCTGGGACACCCGGTATTTTAGATTGACAGTTCTCATTCTAATCAACACAGCCACGCTACTCACTTTTACCAAAATTGTCATTCACTATGTGTCTAATTTAAATTCAATGTCATTTTAAACTTCAAAATTTTCTTATTTTGTGTTATGTTCCCGAAGAGGCACGGAGGGGTACATCAAACCCTAAGCTTTCTTTTTGATGCTCTATCAAAATCTGAAGTCAGAATATTAAAATTCATAAACACAAAGAATCAACACACACAGATCGAATTGAGATACCGAACAATTTGTTCGGGTATAAATAATGGGTCGGCTACGCGACCAAATGCATTTCTTTTACTATACCTGGTTAATTCTAGTTACCTTTTACTCCTGTCGACTTGCAAAAGATTAGTAGTTAGCTCTTTAAGCCCCAATGAAAAGTGAGGAGGATGCGTAAACTTGCCAGCTACAATTTTTTCGTATAATTTCATATGTTCTCTTGCGCTGAAAGGCGGATATCCCGCGCTCATTTCATATATTAATATACCGAAAGACCACCAGTCAACAGAATAGTTGTAACCTTGACTGAGAATTATTTCTGGAGCTATATATTCCGGGGTGCCTAAAAAAATTATTACTGGTAGAAAACATGTCATAGGCCAAACCCACATCGGCTGGCGCTATGCTAACGCCGCTCTATGTTGTTTATAGTGATTTTCTTGATAATTTAGAGGTTACGTTGAAAAATCATCGATACCAAAGTTTTAGATTTTTTAATTATCTATAACTTTTACATTAAAATTTTTTCAGCCAAAAATCGTCAAATACCAATATCCAACCCTCAAAACCAATCATACATTAAAAATAAACAATTCGAAAAATCAAAAATATGTGAACATGCACGGGACTTTGGTCATAAAATACATTGGAATTCTTCAACTAGATTATTAAAAGAGCCTAATAATTATAAAAGCAAAGTTAAAGAAGCAGAATTGATATGCTTAAATAATAACGAATGTGTTTCTAATTGTTCGGTTGATATTTCAAAAATTTGGGTGCCTATTTTACAAAAAGAGTTAATTGCATAAAGGATACCCTCTATATCGGGATAGTATCATAAGTTTTTATCTGGTTTTTTCTTATATTATTAAGAAAAGTATAAATTCTCTTATAATATGCAAATGCGCTATCCTCCTTTCAAAATTCGTTCCCATAAATTTTTAACAAATTAAGTTTTTAATATCCATAAAGAAGAGTATTTAAATTTATTTATGTTTTCTCATTTCCATATGACAACGAAAGGTATACTGATGTAACATTAGTAATTCACCCATTTTACATTATTATACTCTGAATAAAAGAGCAGTAAAGTAAAAGTAGGGATATAACGTCACATTCCATAGGCGTACTTTCCAAATTAAAAATAAAAATAAACCAATAATAGTAAGAATGTAAAAGTAGCCATAGGCTAAATCTCGCCTAACGAATTGTAATATTTTTTTGCTTGTACAAAATAAAGACATTTTATTATTATTATTATTATTATTATTATTATTAATAAATAACACGGAGGATTATATGTTGTTAATGGGATTAAACTTTTTTTAACCTCTTGGCATTAAAACACACAGTAGGTACCTAAAATCAAAGATTAAAAAAAATAAAACGTTCAAGAACTATCTTTAAAAGTCACTGTCTTCACTATAACTACTGGTATCATTATCATTGTCTTTTCTGAGGTTTATTAGGGTCTATTAAGTTTTCCATTGCTATATCCACTTTCCAAAATGAATTTTCCACTTTTCTCAAATGTTGTCCATTTACATCTGAAACTGCCTTTAATAACAAATTTCGCACATCAGGTAATTTAAATGTTGTACTGTTTTGAGAAACATAACCTTTTAATTGTGACCAGATCAGTTCAATGTTAACTCTGCATGATAAGGAGGCAATCTGAGAAATTCAAATCCTTTTTCTAGGGCCATCTCATCTATAATATATTTTTTTTTATTTGTTTTTATGTTGTTTTGCTATTACGAGTAATTCTGCCTTCAAGGATTTAGGAGGACTGATAATATTTTTCGATCAAACATTAAAATTTTCATTTTAACTACAAATAAGCATTGAAGGATGAGGAAAAATAAAATTTCTACCTTTTAAACCTGTACTACTTCTACAAATTAAATTACTGCACTCCTTTCTTCTCTAAACTATAGTTCTTATTTCCATTTTTTGTAGTAATAATACTAGTATTTATGATTTCAAAGTGGACCAATAAAAAAAATAGCGTAAAGTATTCGTGGATAACTGTTCTTTAATATACTATTTTGTGCACTTAGACACACAAATAATATCAATTAGTTAATTACGCCAAACTTTGAGTTTTGACATCAAATCAGAATATTCATTGTGTTTGCCAATTTCATCATAAATTAAAAAAACAACTTCCTCTAAAAATATATTAAAGCGTATGTATTTATAACTATTTTAAATAAAAAAATAAAGCTAAAATATACAGTGTGTACAATTAAGTGGCCACCATATGGAAAACTTTTTTATTATTTGTTTTAGGAAAAAAACTTATTCTTGATAAAAAGTCGTGCATAGTCTAAAACCTAATATGCAATAATCAGATATCAAATTTTTACAGTCGTATACGAGGTTTGCCAAAAAATATTAAATTTGCTCAAGAGTAAAGTACCTTTATTTTTGAAATATGAAAAAAAAGTTATCAAAAAAACTTGTTTCTAATGACATTTTACGTCGACATACCGATTTTTCAGAAGATATTCCAACTTTAAGAAAATTTTCATTTTTAACATTTTTTGATATACCCCCGTAACTGACAATTTTGAATTAATTTCAATTTCTTTATTATAGATTTTTCAAAAAAAATATTCTTCATAAAAAGTTCTGCATCACATTATAATCAATAAGCAGGAATTATATTTAGTGGGATACAAGGAACATTTTAATCCAGGATAACTTTTTGCTTATAAGCGGAAGTCTAGTATGGGTTTGTAAGGTCCCTGTGAACATTCTTAAATTTTTCAATGAATTCAAAATTGTCAGTTACGGGGGTGTATCAAAAATATTAAAAATGAAAATTTTGTTAAAATCGGAATATCTTATTAAAAATTGGTATGTTGACGTAAAATGTCATTATAAACAAGTTTTTTTAATAACTTTTTTTCATACTTAAAAAATAAAGATACTTTTCTCTTTAGCAAAATTCATATTTTTTTGGGAAACCACGTATACGACTAAAAAAATGATATCTGATGGTTGCATTTTAGGTTTTAGACAATGTACGACTTTTTATCAAGTATAACTTTTTTCCTAAAATAAATAATAAAAAAGTTTTCCATATGGTGCCGACTTAATTGGACACACTGTATATAACAACGACCAGTCTAAATCATTTCTTTATACTCAAATTCTTAAATTCTTCTTCGTATTCGTTGAATGTCCCGTGACGCAAATTGAAAGCGCCATAACTTTCAAAATATTTTGAATCTCCAGCACCTTCTAGTTTTGGAACGAAAGGTGGTTTTGTTTTTTTTTGCAAAATTTGATCGAAATCTACAGTTTTAAACCATTCGTGTGACTTTAAATCTTTTGTACCGTTTTTCATTACGCCGTATCTAAAATACAAAAAAATATAATTACCCTTTATACAAAATTTTTCCTTCTTTACAAGTCCACTCAACTATTCCTCTTTCTTTCAGAGTGGAAAGAGTATAATAAAAACCAGTTGAGAATGCTCTTCTAGCATTGCCATAGACCTAGTAGTCCAGTCATTATGGCCAAAAATAAGCCCTAGATTTACAAATGAATTTAACCCGATTTCCTTAAAAGACATTGGAGCAGGGGCTTAACAAAGCTTAACTCCAAATTGTCGGGCACCAGTCTCACCGGGAAACGCCGCCATCTTGAAAAAGGGGTACATTTTTTGTATTTTTTCAATAACTCTGCTCTGCGTTATTTTACGCGAATGGCATATAGACATTTGTTGTCGCTTTTTTAAAGCCCTACAAAAAAGGTCCTATGAACTTTTCACCTATTGTCAACCGTTGTCGAGATTTTGGGAAAAATATAGGCATTGATACGTATTTCCGCTTATAGCTCTTTTCCGATCATTCGTATCGAAAAATAATCTATTACGAAACTTGTAGAGTATGAAAACACCTACAATTTGGTTTTTTTTTTCGATCTGATAAAAATTGCGGCTTCTAACGCCCCGCAAAGTTTGTAAGTACACGCAAAATGCACATTTTGGTGCCGCACAGCCGCATATGCCGTGACGCACCGAGCGGTCCGACCGGGCCGTGTAAATGCATTTTGCGTGTACTTGCAAACTTTGCGGGGCGCTAGAAGCCGCAATTTTTATCAGATCGAAAAAAAAAAAACCAAATTGTAGGTGTTTATATACTCTACAAGTTTCGTAATAGATTATTTTTCGATACGAATGATCGGAAAAGAGCTATAAGCGGAAATACGTATCAATGCCTATATTTTTTTAATATTTTTCCCAAAATCTCGACAACGGTTGACAATAGGTGAAAAGTTCATAGGACCTTTTTTGTAGGGCTTCAAAAAAGCGACAATAAACGTCTATGTGTCATTCACGTAAAATGACGCAGAGCAGAGTTTTTTATTATTATTATTTATTTATTTACGGGCAAGCCCATTTAAGATAAAGAATTACAATTTAAAAAGTATACGAACAAAGAACATATAAACATATAAAAGTGGCATAATCACTTGTCATACATAGTAAAAATAAAAATAAGCAGGTAAGGACACGACAAAAAAGGTTCATTAAAACATTAAACGTTAAAGCTCTGTATTCAGTAATTGAGTTTTAAAATGATGAAGGGAGGAGTTAAACATCTCAAGATTACTGTGAGTATTGGCTAGTCTTAACATTCTTGGGATGCAGCTATTAAACGCTTGGTTTAAACGATACAAAGGTACATGAAAAGTTTGTTGCTGTCGAGTTGTGCGGGTTGGAACAAGAAGATTTATTTTTGATAGAAGTTCACTACAGCTGCATCTGCCATTGATAATATTAAAAAGTAATGTGAGGTCTCTCTGTTTTCTCCTAGTTTCTAAGGAGGGGATGCTAAGAAAAAGCTCTATCGATTCATAATCACTGGGGGCACCCAGTTTATAAGCTATGTATCTCAGAAAATTATGTTGTACTTTCTCAATGTTCCTGCTATAGGTGATATAATGTGGAGACCAGACAGAGGAACAATAATCTAGGTGGGGTCTGACTAGTGAACAATATAGGACTTTAATTGCAGTAGTGTCAGTGAAATCGTGGGTTAGCCTTTTGATAAAACCTAACATTTTCATTGATTTATGGATAGCTGTAGGTATGTGTTGGTTAAAGCTTAAAGTGGGATCTAGAATAACTCCAAGGTCTTTGATTTGATTTACAGACTCCAAGATCTGACCATTTAAGTTATAATCAAAAGTAGTAGGTACTTGTGATCGATAAAAACGCATGACGTGGCACTTTACAGCATTCAAGTCCATGCCATTTAGGGAACACCAGTTGGACAGGTTGTCAAGGTCAGACTGAAGGCTGAGGGCATCGTAAATGGTTTTAACAGTTTGGAAAACTTTTAGATCATCAGCAAATAATAGTGCTTTGCCATGCCGGAAACAATGAATGATGTCATTAATAAATAAGTTAAAAAGTAAGGGACCGAGGTGTGACCCTTGAGGAACACCTGATGTTACCTGAATTAAATTAGAATAGTGATGATTTACTCTAACCATTTGAGTCCTGTTCGTTAAATAGCTACTAACCCATTGCAGTAAAACCCCACTTACACCATATTTATCAAGCTTTTGAAGTAAGACATTATGGTTGACTCTGTCAAAAGCCTTAGAAAAATCAGTATACACAGAATCAATCTGGCAACCCTTCTCCAACGCTTCTGACAGGAAGTCGACATAGGTAACTAAATTTAATTCAGTCGATTTCCCAGCACAAAAACCGTACTGTTGTTCAGTTATAATGCCAGAGCAGTCATAGGTAAGGAAATCTGTTATAATGTTCTCAAATACCTTAGGTATAGTACTGAGAATAGATATGGGCCGGTAATTTTTGATGTCTGACTTGCTACCCGATTTGTGTATTGGGGTGACATAAGAAAGTTTCCAATAATCAGGAAACTCTCCTGTGTCGATAGATTTATTAAAAATGTAGAAGAGAGGGCGAGACAATACAAAGCTGCAATTTCTAAGTAGGATGGGAGGGATAATGTCTGGACCTGGACCTTTCTTAACATCAAGATTAGATAATTTCTCATAAATCTTTGAAATAGGAATGTGGTAAGAGGAGACATTAAGTTTTGACTCGATTTCAATATTGTTTAAGTTTAAATTTAGATTTTGAGAAGTGTAAACTGATGAAAAATGCTTGGCAAATAGATTTGATACTTCACCGCCGGAAGAAGCAGAAGAGTTATCAAGAATCATATTGTCAGGAATGGTATTATAGGATCTCTTAGTACTTACAAAATTCCAAAAGGTTTTTACGTTGCTTTTAACAGATGTTTCAACAGAATGTATGTAATCTAAATAGCATTCTTTAGATGTGATTTTGCATTGTGATCTTAACTGACTAAATATTTCATAATTTTGGAGAGTCCTGTTTTGTTTATAAATTCTGTGTGCAACCTTTTTATCGTTGACCAAGCGTCTAAGTTGAAAAGAATACCAATGCGGGAATCTTTTTATAACAGATTTCTTTAAGGGAACAAATAACTCAATTACCGAATACAATGCGTCATAAAAAGTAAAAATCATTTCTGAAAGGTCCTTCCCTTGAAGAAGCCCATCCCAATCCATTGCTTCCAAACATTGGAGTATACCTTTAAAATTGGCATGGCGAAAATCATAATAATACTCATCCCCTGGAGCAGCAGCACTTGAGTTCGTCTTACATTGTAATGTAGTTTCAAGAGGAGGATGATGACCATCTGGCGGGATCAAAATGTCTATGGCTGTCATCACTGTAAGTTCCACTGGGGACAAAACAAGGTCAAGGATAACTCCCCTTTGATTGAACACTTTGTTGGACTGGAAAAGTTTGTGAAACGCACATATATTAGAGACGATTTCGATAGCACCTTCTTCCAATAATGACGAGCTAGGTTGAGCTGAAGCTGAAGAACAGAAGTCTTCAATATCCCATATTGCTGTAGGTAGATTATAATCACCAAATATGTAAAATTGTCTGTCTGGATGATGCTCGTTTAATATTGAGAGTTGATCATGGTGAAGTTGGTATAGATTAGGATGAGATTTAGGAGGAATGTATACGGCTCCTAAAATAAGTTTGCAATTTCCGTGGTCAAATTGAATGAACAGTTGCTCAATTAAAGGGTTAGAGTTGATAATACTCGAGAACAACGATTTCCTAACGGCTATTAAAACGCCACCACCTCTACTGAAAATGCTGGACTGGGGTGTACGATCCTGTCTGTAAATGTTGTAACCATTGAGACCAAGTTCGGCATCGTTGATTTCAGCTGTGAGCCATGTTTCAGAAAGAATAATGACATCGTAAGAACAATTTGTAACATTAAGATATAGTTGAGATAGTTTTGTTCGAAGGCCTCTTACGTTTTGGTAATAAACTGACAGCTTGCCCGAATTTAGTTTTTTTTAATGATTGTAGGAGTGTTATTGACATATTTTATTGTTAAATTTTCTCACTACTCGTCGGGGTGCCATTCTTAAGATCCTTGAGCATTTTGACTTCATCTTTCAATGAATTTACTTCTGATCTAAGGCTATCAATTTGTCTCAATAGTGTGGGTACACTTTTAAATGCTCGGCGACAATCCTCGCAAAAATAAACCAGAGTCCTTTTTAGTATGACAACGGCACGCAGTTCGGATGCCCCCAGGCCAGTGCAACCCTCTGAGGGGTGCATCGTGGCATGACAACTGTCGCATACAATTACCTTATCACCAAGAACATCATCGCAGGTTACACATTTACTAGCCATTTGGAATGAAAAGCTTTGATCAATCGTTAAAAGTTCACTGTAAGCTCCCAGACTATTTTTAAATAATTAAAGTTTGTTGATGTTGTTATCAGTAACAGTTTTTGTAGTTTTAGAAAAAATACAAAAAATGTACCCCTTTTTCAAGATGGCGGCGTTTCCCGGTGAGACTGGTGCCCGACAATTTGGAGTTAAGCTTTTTTAAGCCCCTGCTCCAATGTCTTTTAAGGAAATTGGGTTAAATTCATTTGCAGATCCAAATGTACATAATGACTGGACTATAGACTGAACAAATTGTAATGAATGTATTAATAACATTTTAGATTGACGGTTCTCATTCTAGAATCAACACACACAGATCGAATTCACATACCGAACAATTTGTTCGGGTATAAATGATGGGTCGGCTACGCGACCAAATACATTTCTTTTACTATACCTTGTTAATTCTAATTACCTTTTACTCCTGTCGACTTGCAAAAGATTAGTGGTTATATCTCTAAGTCCCTTAGAAAAGTGGGGAGGATGTGTAAACTTGCCAACTACAATTTTTTCGTATAATTTCATATGTTCTTTTGCGCTGAAAGGCGGATATCCCGCGCACATTTCATATATTAATATACCGAAAGACCACCAGTCAATAGAATAGTTGTAACCTTGACTGAGAATTATTTCTGGAGCAATATATTCCGGGGTGCCTAAAAAAATTGTTAAGGTACGTCCACACCAATAAAATTTTGCGTGCGTATGTGTATTTGTTGTGCGTGCGCGGCAGTGTGGACGCCCTGACGCACAAGGTCACACACAAATATTTTCGGCGAACAGAACGCACGCTATCCATCCGCTGTCGGTTTTCTTGCGAACGTCAAAGGAATTTTCGCCGCACAGGATTTATATGTGGACGTGTTTACGTACACAACGCACGCTCTGGATTGTTTCGGCCTTTATTTGATGAAAATCTATAATTTTTCTAGGAAATAAGACCAACATATATTTAGAAGATGCTAGCAAAAAGATATCGTGATATGTTTTTACATGTTATGATCCAATCTTTTATATTCAGTGTTTTAATATCTTCCTTTACTTCTTCGAGCCATTTTTTCCTTGGTCTTCCTCTGGTTCTTGTCCCCAGTGGAGTCCAGTTTGTTATCCTTCTAATCGCGTCTGTGGATTTCCGTCGCATTATATGTCCAAGCCATTCCAAACGCAAAGCCTTCATGTGTCTTATTATATTTTCACCTCCTAGTTCTTTTTCAATTTCTGCATTTCTTTTTCGTCTTCTTTCTCCTTCCTCCGTTATATCTGGACCTAGTATTGTCCTCATAATCTTTCTTTCCAGTGTTTTCAAGTCTTCCTCTTCTTTTTTAGTCATTACCACAGTTTCCATAGCGTATGTAATCGTTGGTCTTATTAATGTTTTATATACCTATTAGTAGGGGAGGCCAAGCAGGGATTTTCCGCGTTACTCGAGCGCGTCAGAAATACATATGGGGAGAAACATTGCACCCTGTAATGTACCCCTACCATATATGAACCCTTAATATAGGGGGGTGCCTTGAGGGCAGCCCGTCAGATTAGTAAAAAAAAATCGATCCTTACAAAAACTCGAGCGCGACAGATTAAGAAAAGGTAAGTTAAGTACATCCAGAAAAGTGTATATTTCAATAATCTGTCAATTTGCGCGTGACATAAGGAAATGGGCGAGTCACAAAGTTGTAAAAAAACGGTCCATTGTGGCTAAACGGTTAATATTTTGAAAATTTTGTTTATTCATGGATATGTGGGTTGATAAAGGCTACATTTTAAAATTATTTTGAAATATACAGGTTTTCCCATAAAAGTGTGGCGTATCAAAGTTATATTATTTCTTATGGAATACCCTTTATTTTATGGCATTTATAGATTATTCGTTAAAGATAAGGTAAACTTTCTTAAGTATTCCCTATACCTAAGCTTTTTAGTTTTCTAGATATTTTGATATTTCTAAAAATGGAAGCACTTACAAGAAAACCAATAACTTGGAAACCTATGGAATCAGCCAAATCCTATTTTAACTGAAAAAAATTAGACTAACAGTTGAAAGCAATAATTTATTTAGAGTTGTTTAAAATTATACAGTGCGTCCAAACTGGGGCGATTCTCTAATGACATATTCAAACGACAATATCGTTCTTATTTTAAATAGGACACCCTGTATTTTATAATCCTATTATGTAGCAAATTCCATTGCCTTTTAAAAATTATAAAGGTCTACTATGCCTAAATCTATTAATTCTGGAGTTTTTTTTATTTTTGTTAAATTTTACGTTATTTTTCCACCGTAATGCCTAAATATAACACCCTGTATTTGATCAGCTTAGACTATGATCCGAAAAAATTATCTTTGAAACTATGTGTTTGGTTTTGACATTATTAAAAATATTTCGAGATGCATCAAAATCTGTATGGTTAACCGTCAGACTAATCCATTATTATGAAAAGTCAACAGCATATTATAAAAAAAATCATCTTCACAAACCTTCTCCAATGCCCATAAACAAAAATCTATCAGTCTTTTCCATACAGATTTTGATGCATCTCGAAACATTTTTAATAATGTCAAAACCAAACACATAGTTTCAAAGATAATTTTTTCGGATCATAGTCCAAGCTGATCAAATACAGGGTGTTATATTTAGGCGTTACGGTAGAAAAATAATGTAAAATATAACAAAAATTAAAATAACTCCAAAATTAATAGATTTTTTTTTAATATTTTTGAAAATTTTTACACGCTCTTCGCCCCACTAAAATGGAAAACTTAACATACATTTTTTTCGTTTTAGAACCTAATCTTCACAATCCAATAGGTCCCCATGACGCTTTAGTAACTGCAAATTTAGCATCTCGGCCTCCCCTACTATATATTTATCTTTGTTCGTTTACTAAATTTTTTGTTTTTCAGTATCTTTCTGTTTATTCCTAGAGATTGTTTTCCTTTGAGGATTCTTTCCTTGACCTTACTAATCCTGTCGTCATCCCTAAATAGTTTCGAATTTATGCTTTTGCACTTCTAGGTATTGTTGTGTTGGTATTTTCTATCTTCCAACTCGCATGTCTTTAGTTTTGTTTTCGTTTATTTCTAAGCCTAGTTTTTTCGCTTCTTTGTCCAGTTTTCTATTGCTTTTTTTAGACCTTTTTCTTTTGTTGTTATTATTATCAGATCATCGGCATACGCTATAACTTGTATTTGGTCTGTTATTATGCTTCTATTCTATGCTTTCCTTAATATACTTTCGAGAGCTAAGTTAAATACTGAAATGGAATCCCATTGCTTTACCCCTTTATTTACGTTGACCTCTTCTGTGGTGTTTAACTTTGGTATTTTTAAGGGTTATTTCTAGCAAATCTATCAGTTTTCTGGTATACCCAGTGCTTTTAATTTCTTCAACATCTTTAGTCTGTTGATGCTATCAAAAGCGGTTCTTTTAAGTCTATAAAAATTATGTGGATTTCTTTTGTTATATTCCCATGTTCTTTGTATTATTTGTTCTAGCGTATGGATTGCATTGATTGTTGACCTTCCTGGTCTGAAGCCGTTTTGGTAGTTCCCAATAATTTTCTCTGAGTGGAGCTTTAGCTTTTGGTTTATTAAGTTTGCAGTCATTTTGTAAGCCTTGTTAAGTAATGTTAGGGTAAAAACATAGTGAAGCCTCGCACCAAGCATCGCACCAAGCCTCGCCTCAAGCATCGACTCAAGCCAGGCATCAGAGGGCACATAGTGAGGCATCTATAAAAGCAATTATAACAATCATGAATCCACAGTCATAGTGAGGTGTTGGAAATAGGAAATAGTTGTTTATATATATATATATATATATATATATATATATATATATATATATATATATATATAATCTTCTGATAGTGATTGCGATATATATCCAAGTGCATCTTTAAAATGGTGGATAACTAATTGACCAAGAAGGTGAATTAGCAGATATACCAACGGCGACTAATGAAAATGTCTCGGCAACATCTATACGGCGAGGGAGAGAACATAATGCGACATCAAAGACGTCGATTAAGATACGAAATACTTTTAAAACTTATTTTTGGTTGCACCCACTTAATATAATATAATTTTTTGTTATCTATAATAAAGACTTTCTGTTTTATTTACATTGTTTTTTTATAGCTCACCTGATATATTTGTAACATGACTTATTTCTGTCCATGATTTATCTAAAACATATCTAGCTATTGACTTGTACGAGATTGGAATTTTATTTATTGAATTCGAAAAGCCTAACTGACGAAGTCGAAAGGCAGAAACCGGTCTTAGGATGTCGAATCTGATAAATTAAATTCCTTACTCGTTTACTAAAACATATCTGTTGTGATGTCTTCTATCTTTTTTATCCCATATTGCAGGCCGAATAAAGACTTCATTGATTCATTTTTCTTTATCCATTATAAACAAAATACGGGTAGTGGCTGGGGGTTCACAAAACCTTGAGCGCACCAATCATACATCACATTTCAGGTATAAGTCCTAAGAAGAATCTTGAAAATCAAATTGATTTGATTCCCGAAAACGGCGATGCTCGAAGCCTTGCTTTAGTCGAGGCTCGAGTCTTTACTATGAACGGTTACCGTTTAATACATGTATTTGTTTTTGATGCTTGAGGCGAGGCTTGGTGCGATGCTTGGTGCGAGGCTTCACTATGTTTTTACCCTTATAATTATTACAGTTTTCTTTGTCGCCCTTTTTATATATCCTTGCTTTACGTGCGTTTCTATTGGCCAATGTATACCCCGATACAGCTCGACTTTTGGGATGAGTGCGTTGTACAATGGTAGGGACTGGCTTTACACGTACCGGACACTAAAATTTTTTTAAGAATGTCTGCCCAAGATTTTGAAATTTTGTTAAATCTGATTGGACCAAAGATTCAGAAGATATTTTGAGGAAATAATTTTGTTTGGTTTTCAGAGTTCCGTTTTGTTATAATAATATCGATAAACCCTGAAAAATGATGTTATCTCTAAATCATTGATGTCATATCACAAACCAACCAACAGCCCACGCACAGACGGAGCAAGGACACACAACGCGCACATCAAAAATATTTATTGACTGTGTGTAATTTTCACCGCACAACAAATTCAACACGCATAACACATTTATTGGTGTGGACTTACCTTTACTGGTAGAAAAGATGTCATAGGCCAACCCCACATCGGCTGGCGCTATGCGAACGCCGCTATATGTTGTTTATAGTGATTTACTTGATAATTTAGAGGTTATGTTGAAAAATGATCGATACCAAAGTTGTAGGTTTTTTAATTATCTTTTATATTAAAATTTATTCGATAGGATACATATTTCAACCAAAAATCGTCAGAAACCAATATCCAACCTGACCCTCAAAACGTATATTTATCTACCCCCACCCCTATTTCGATTCCGATTCAGTCGTCTTGATTTTTCTTAATTTATTTTGTTTCAAAAATTATTGGCGCCGATCTATTCGTAGATGTTGAGTATAAAGAATGCCAAACAGACGAGGGAATATATTAAACCATGAATTTGTTAAATCTTACCACATAAAGTAAATGTTCTTTGATTATTAATTTTTTTGCAGAATCCCAAATCTGTAATTTTCAGGTAACCAGTTGACTCGATCAATATATTTTCAGGTTTGAGGTCTCTATAAATAACACCCATTGCGTGGAAAAACTCAAGCGACAGAAGTACTTGTGCTGCATAAAATTTTGATAAAACATCGTCGAATTTTTTAACGGATCTTAAGTGGTAAAACATTTCTCCTCCATTTATAAATGGCATTACAAGAAATAAATAAACATTATCTCTGAAAAAAAAATCCATAGCTGGAAAATAAAAAAGTGTTATTAATTAACAAATAATATATAATTAATAAATAAATTTAAATATTGGTTATGTATAACAACATATCATTACATATGCCAGTCCAACTACACAGGTCCGTAGAGAGAAAAATCGGGCCCGGGGGTAAAAATTATGGGCCTCTATAAAATTTTTAAAATTAGTAGTATTGGCACTACGCTTTACTATTGCCGAAAAAACTACTGGGTAGTGCAACCAGTAGTGCGACTCGTAGTGATCAGTAGTGTAGATGCATCATCAGTTGCACTTTTGAACACTACAAGTCGCACTTCTGAGCACTACTGCATCACTACTGGTTTTACTACCTAATAGTTTTTTCGGCAAAAGTGAAGCGTAGTGCGAACAGGGATTTTTCATACGGGCCCGGGCCCCATCGAGAACTGCGGGCCCTGGGGGAATCCCCCCCCCTCGTCTGGCCTGTCTACAGCATCTCTAGTTACTCAATAAGTTCGTATATAGTATGACATATATATGTTGTTATAGTTGTATTTGTACGATTGGTCATTTTTGACGACTGTTTACCATATCTATTTTGATGACAGTAAGTAGCATTTACTAACGTCAAAATTTTCTGAACGGTAAGTAATAGATAGATAGATGTAAAAAGGGGTGACCCTACGGGCTATTCCACTGCGACCTTTGCATATCTATTGTGTTTCCCCTGATAATTAGATGACTTGAGCGAGCTTCGTCCTTTTAAGTATGGTTAGAATCTCTGACAGTGGCTCTTTAACGTAGCTCTCTGCCTCTGGGTATTCTGTTCCCTTCTGTGAAAACCTTGTCCTTGCTATTCTATCGCATTCGCATAGAATATGGATTGAGGTTTCTTCCTCTGTCTGGCAAAACCTGCATGAGGTTTCTTCTGCCAGACCTATGTTTTTCATATGCTTGTTGAGTTTACAGTGTCCTGTAATCATGTCTACTATTGCTTTTACGGACCTTCTGTCCTTGCTTAGTAGGTCTGCCGTGAGTGTAGGCGATGGTTTCTTGAGAAACCTTTTTGCCTGCCTCTGTCCTGGGGATTGTTCCCACCAGCTTTGGGCTTGTTTTTCCACCCATTTGCTGATTGCTTTTTTAATTGTTGCTTTTGCTATACCGCAGAAGGGCTGGACCATAAAATGCCATTGACGAGCCTTGTCTGGCCAATTCGTCGGCTTTTTCATTTCCTCGATGCCCTTTGTGTCCTGGAACCCATGCCAGGGTCACTTTCTTGCGGTTAGCTAGTTCATTCAGGGCACAAGTTTGGAGTTTACTTGGGTGGCTTTTAGTGTTGCCTGACTGTCGGAGAATATAACAACGGACTGACCTATGCTGTCTTGTCTGTTTATTTCTCCTATGCAGAGGTGTATTGCTACTACTTCTGCTTGAAATACTGTGGTGTCTTTTGACAGGCTCACCGGGATCATTATCCTTAGTTTTTGCCCGTATATTCCGGCTCCGACTCCTTCTTCGGTCTTCGAGCCGTCTGTGTACCAGATTGTTGCTGCACTGATGGGTGTTCTCTTTCCAGTAATTTTACTTCGTATTTCCTGTTGAAATTGTATTTGGTTACCATGGTGTCGCTGGACATTCCTGTAATTGGATCCGCCCTTAGCTCTTCTTCTAACCTTTGGTAATCCGTCCCGTGGAGTTTGGTGATGGGTCGTGACCTTTGCATAAGTCTGTAGGTGACCGCTCTCGCCTCTCTCTGTATGTATATGTGTAATGGTGGTAGGTTCAAGATGACCTCCATCGCGGCCGACTGAAAAGTCTTTGGCCACCACACCACTGACCCATATGATATCATAGGCCTGATTACCCTTGTGAATAACCATATGGTCATTTTGGGGTTGAGTCCCCAGTTCTTGCCACACATCCTCCTGCACCTGCCTAGTGCGATGGATGCTTTTTTGGCAATTTTTGTGGTGTAGGCATTCCATGTAAGCCTTTGATCGAAAACTATCCCTAGGTATTTCGCTTCTTTGGCCAAAGGAATTGTTGTGCCCTCCAGCACTGGTGGTTTCAGGCCTTGCAGTGCTCGTTTTTTTTTGTGAATGCGACAATTTGTGTTTTCCGAGCATTGACTGACAGCCGTTCTCTTTTGCACCAATTGTCTACTATGTTTAGGGCCCTTTGTGTTCTTTCTGAAATTATTCCAGAGTAAGTAATTCACTTACCGTTCAGAATTTTCATTTACTAAAATTTTGATTTGTCAGGAATTATTGCGGCACATCCTTCTTCCCATGCCCGTTCTATTTCTTCAAATTCACTTTCGTCGCTCATATTTTAAAAATTATAATAATAATGAAAAAGCAACACTCAAAAACCAAACTTATTGATATAACAATATTTTAAGTGACACCAGAAAAAGCCATGTTCATACTTATTATGCCTCCTACTAACTACATAGCAACCATAACATGTATCTTGATATCATGAATCGAAATTTTGAATATGAAAAAAAATCGATAATTTAATACTTTATTCTTGCCTAATCGTGCAAAAAACGTTATAAGCATGTTAAACGGTAAGGGTTACCGATGTCAGACAATAATTGTCTTCCATCGGTAAAAATTCCTTACCGTTCTCCAAACTGCAGGTTCAGTTAGAAGGCATAAAAGAGCAAAATAAATTAAAAAGCACATTCTTTTGCTTGAAAAAAAAATTTTGCGAGATATTTCTAATTTAAAATGATCCCAGTGGCGGATCCAGAGACATTTTTTTTTTGTTAATGAGTGGGCGACAAGGCCACAGATCACCTTATCTATACAGAAGCGAAGTCTGCCTTCCCGCCCAAACTTTTTCTGAGAGCGCTTGCGCGATGCTAAGAGTAAAAACACAGTGAAGCAGAGCAGGTCGCTGGTAGCCTAGATGGTCGCTTAAGCACGAGTCAGACTAGGCTGGTTACCAGCTGCGAATTAAAGAAGCCGCTAGTATCAGCTTGGTGTGATTACAGAACCCGTAGCTGACACTTTCAGCCGGCGAATATTTGTCAGCAGCTGGCTAAGTTGGATATGTTCAACTTTTGGTAGCAGGTAGCGGGTCACGTGATTCAGCTGATCAGCAGCGGCTGCTAACCAGCCTAGTCTGACCCGTGCTTTACTCGCATACTCGCTGGTTACCTGACAGGAAGCTGTAAACACACACACTGGAGCTTCAGTCAGTCGCTTGTCGGCGCGTTAAAGATGGAGAGTTTATTTTTATTAACAATAAAAACATTTTGTTGCATACTTGAAAACATCTCCAGAATATTCAAAGTAGGTATAAATTCAACATACAAAAGCGTGTCTTGCAGAATTAAATTACACATACAACTTAATTTTCGTAGTATAAATTACGCTACATGCTACATATCATGTTAATAATAATAAAATTGAATTACCAATCTATTTAGCTTTAAGAATTAATCACCTATTATTAATTAAATTGTGTTTTTATAAAATGGTATTATTTAAAGACATATAAACAGCTAAAGCACGGGTCAGACTAGGCTGGTTATCAGCCGCATGCCCCCCCCCCCCCCCCTGGATCCGCCACTGAATGATCCTGGTACAATATTTTTTAGTTTAAGTTGTAAGTTTATATAAATAGGTTTTTTTAATGTGAGTTCATTATATTTTAAATAAAATTTTTCTTAAAACAATGACACTTTATTTTTAATCCCTTAGTAACTCAAAGTAATTATTTATTAATTGATGTCTCACTACATTGTTAATGTTTGTTATGTTGTAAATATTCATATATGGTTCCATCATTTACAAAATGGACTGCAGCCTCTATTTCTTCATCTAGGACAGGATTTGGCTCCTTCAAAAGATTTGCAATGTTATCTAGCACCGCAGTGGCTTTATCTCGTTTCAACCTGATACCAAAAGCAAGTATAGGAAATCTTCTTTTCCATATTCCAAACTTTCTCTCGATGCAATTTCTTGTACGTATTTGAGAATTGGTAAATCTTTGTTCGTCTCTTGTTTGAGGAGATTACAAAGGGGTTAATAAATATTTTTTTATGTCATAGCCACTATCACCTACTAGAAGATATTCTCCAAATGCTCCATTTTCAAAGCGTACTCGTAAATTTGAGTTAGCAAATATAGTTGAATTATGTGTGGAACCTGGTCAACGACAAACGACATCTTGAAACATGCAGTCTTAGTCTCTATTCGAAGTGAGTATCGCGTTTGCTCACAGCCGATCAATAACTACAATGCGTGAAATGTGACAATGATGAAACATGAATCCATCAGTAGACTCCAAAGTCAAATCGTTGGGCAACTGAGTGGACAGAAAATCGCAAATGTCTGTTGGTACTTCACTGAACTTACTGTCCAATTTTAACAATTCGATGGAGCTAACGACACTGATGAAAGCTACCTTAGTTTGAATATTAGCTCCCTCGTCGTTTTTTGCCAACGATTTCAGCGGTATTTCCCGTTAAATAGATATCTAATACTTCCCAGCAAACAATGAATCTCTGGTCGTCTTCCGGCCCAATGCTGGCAATATGCTGGCCATAGCACAGTTACATCGGCAAAATGATGGCCCAATGTATGGCACATTATAATCGGATACCTATAATCCAGCCAGCAATAGACCAAGGAGGGCCCGGAGTGTGACGTCACGCGGCCATCTTTGTTTGCGCAGGTCACAAGGATCACTTTCCAAACATAAATTGTTCGCAGAGTATTGTGTCATAAGGAAGATTTTAAAAGTGTTTATAGAAGCTACTTTAAAATTTGTAAAGTCGTAAGTACATTTTGCATATTACTATATTGACTATATATATTTATGTTTTGTAATATTACATTCCTTATTTCGGTACACATTTAAATTTTGTCGAAATTAGTAAAGTTGAGTTAGAATCATATATCAGAAAAATTATAATGATGTGTTTTGCTCCAGATTGCAAGCACTACAGTGAAAGAGACAAATGTAGATTCTTTACATTTCCAAAAGATCCTTCTGAAAGAAAACGATGGATTGTATTGCTTAGGTTCTTAGTTTCTCAGTTTTTGTTTGTATATGTGTTACATTTCTCGAAGCTGAGTTCGGGATAAGCTAGATATAACCAGCGCACATTCAAATTTAAAATTAGAAAAATTGCATTGTTCTTACCTACAATAAAAGGAAATCTTATAGCATCTAAAAATCGAATTTCCGCAATAGTATGTAGTACTTGTTTTGTTCTAACCACATTAACTTTTTCCATTATCTTCATCGCGTAAGGTGTATTACTCTGAATATGTTTGCATAATACAACCTTTCCAAAGGAACCGGTGCCTAACACTTTTAATATTTTAAAATCCTCTAAAGATACAGAACTGAGAATAGGGCGTAGAAGACGAGATTCAAATTCTTTTCTGGATCTATACAAATAGACTTCCCAATTTTCATAATGCCTTTCGAGCTTTTCATTTGATGCTTTTTGACTTATTTTAGACATATTGTGTCGACAACAGGGTTTTATAAATCGGGTTAGCATTATTGAGGTTAGAAATCAATAGTATTCTTTTTTTTTAATTGCTTCCTTCAAAATTTCACTTCACTTCATAATTGACCATATTTCATCTAAAAAAGATGAGGCATTTGTCGTTATCCCGTTGGCACCACTTGCTGTCAATTTAATGTCACCTATCAATTGTTAATGTCAATTCTTTGATATACAGGGTAGGCCAAACTTCTGACCTCGGACGATTACGTCGTTGTGGTAAGAGATAAAACTTTCAAATTTTGTGTGAGCTAGTACAGTTACTGGGTGTAATGTCATTACAATTTGTTCGGGTTATGGCAATGCTAGAAGAGCATTCTCAACTAGTTTTTTAACGCTCTCGGTGAGATCTTTTCGATTCTTGAATAAAATATAGTATGTTCCGTTTAAAAAAATGTAAGTTTGTGTTGCCACGAGTTTTTGGAACACCCTGTATAATCGAAACTATTTTCAAAATGTGCACCCAGTAACTGTACTAGCTCACACAAAATTTGAAAGTTTTATCTCTTACCACAACGACGTAATCCTCCGAGGTCAGAAGTTTGGCCCACCCTGTATAAACCAACTAATAATGAGCAAACTTTTCACACTTATATAACTTTTTAAAGGGAATTTTTTAGAATAATTAAAATATCTATGAGATTACGTACATCTGATATGTAGTTCAGTATGAATAACTAATTCATTACGAAAAATAAAAATGAGAAGCTCTAATAACTAAGTAAGTAGGTAAATTTTTGGGTAAGGAATTATGTTATTTTGTTCATTTATATAACCTAATCAAACGTAATTGGCCAAATGACATAATAAACACAAAAGTGGGTCCTATATATACGAAGTGTTCAACGAAGAATTGAACACGAAGTAGAAGACATCTGGGTATTTAAAACACCCCCATTATACCCTCCATTATACTTTTTCCCATCCACCGCATTCTTCCGATTTGACTCCCAACGACTACTACCTGTTTGACGTCTTAAAAAGAACTGTCAGATGCTGTCAGTGAAGTTCTACCAAACTGTCAAAGCCACCTAGATGCATAAGATACATAATTCATTGATTTATTATAGAATAACTACTGAATTTCAGTGTAGTTGTCTATGAAATCTGTACGAAATGAACTTCCGTATACAACTATGTACGTTTTTTAATTGATGGCGCATATGAAACTTGTAAAGATTATTTTTTGAATCATTTTGTATTAAAAACAGAGAATGCAAAAGATATTTCTGTGTTTGTAGACTGAAATGGAAAAAGTATTTCTTAATTTAGCTAATTTGAAGTGTTTTAAAGCGATATAAAATAAACGAATAAAAACAGGTTAGTTTACAGATACATTTTGGGTATTGACTTATATTTGCAATACATTTTAGTATAATAATAATTGATAATAAATGTTTATATTTGACAGTTCAAAAAAGGTAAACAAAGTTTTATCAAAGGTAATACCACGAGTCCTCCAAATTTTATCGATTAAATTTTTGGTTTTCACGAAAACGGCTTTATTTGGAAAAACCACGAAAACAAACTGATTGGTAAAATCACGAGTCCGCAGGACGAGTGATTTTATCTTAAATCAGTTTGTTTGAGTGGTTTTGCCTAAAATAAAGGCGTTTGAGTATGAAGATCAAAAATTTAATTTATAAAATTTCAGAGGACGAGTCGTATTTGAAAGGATTATTTTTTGAATCATTTTGTATTAAAAACAGAGAACATAGTCACTTATGCAAAAGACACTTTACACACAAATATTGAAAATTTTCTTTACCAATTTAAATTGAAACCTGAGCTGTTATAGTTTTACATACAGGGCCACCAAGGCGATTTTTTGACTGGCTACCCCGCGAAACGGCGCCTTAAATAAAAGCGAAGAAGAAGAATGAAATGAAGTCTTTCTTAATTTAATTAATTTTAAGTTTAGTGTTAAAGTGAGGTATCTAAAAGTGTTAAATGAATGTTGAAATAAACTAATAAAAACAGGTTAGTTTACAAATACATTTTGAAATTTGGTTATTAACATAGATTTGCAATACATTTTAGTATAATAATAATTGATAAATGTTTACATTTGACATCTCAAATAGGTAAACACAGTTTAATCAAAAAACAAAAACGACGAAGCGGTTTTATCAAAGGTAATACCACGAGACCTCCAAATTTTATCGATGAAATTTTTGGTTTTCACGAAAACGGCTTTATTTGGAAAAACCACGAAAACAAACTGATTGATAAAATCACGAGTCCGCAGGACGAGTGATTTTATCTTAAATCAGTTTGTTTGAGTGGTTTTGCCTAAAATAAAGGCGTTTGAGTATGAATATCAAAAATTTAATCTATAAAATTTCAGAGGACGAGTCGTATTTGAAAGGATTATTTTTTGAATCATTTTGTATTAAAAACAGAGAACATAGTCATTTATGCAAAAGACACTTTACACACAAATATTGAAAATTTTCTTTACCAATTTAAATTGAAACCTGAGCTGTTATAGTTTTACATACAGGGCCACCAAGGCGATTTTTTGACTGGCTACCCCGTGAAACGCCGCCGTAAATAAAAGCGAAGAAGAAGAATGAAATGAAGTCTTTCTTAATTTAATTAATTTTAAGTTTAGTGTTAAAGTGAGGTATGTAAAAATGTTAAAGGGTTTTGAAATAAACTACTAAAAACAGGTTAGTTTACAAATACATTTTGAAATTTGGTTATTAACATAGATTTGCAATACATTTTAGTATAATAATAATTGATAAATGTTTACATTTGACATCTCAAATAGGTAAACACAGTTTAATCAAAAAACAAAAACGACGAAGCGGTTTTATCAGTATAAAACACAATGATTGGTTAGGATCCTGAGTTGTTATTGGCTGAAACCACAAAATCTGACTGTATTGACAGATGAAAAAAATAATCAGTATAAAACACAATGATTGGTTAGGATCCTGAGTTGTTATTGGCTGAAACCACAAAATCTGACTGTTTTGACAGATGAAAAAAATAATCAAAAACAAAAACGAAGAGACGGTTTTGTCAAAGGTAATACCACGTGTGCTCCACACTTTGTTTGAGTGGTTTTGCATGAAATAAAGACACTTTACACACATGTGTTCAATATTTTCTTTATCAATTTAACACAGACGTATTCGCCTCCATTTTTTAAATTTACCCGGCAAATATATAAGTACAAGGCCCCATTGATTACTTGTCAATTTTAAACAGATTTATGGCTGAATGCACTTGTATACAAGCCATAAACGAAGCGAAGAAGAAGAAGAACTGATTTAGAAAAAAAAACAATTATCCAAAGAGGAATCAACATCTACTGCAGAAAAAGCTAGGGCAAGGGTGCATGTAGAGAACTTCAAATTTTTGAATGATGAAATTGATTGGTATCTCATACCCTATATAAATGATGTAATGAGTGTGATTGCTGTTTCTCACTTTGATTATAATTTTTTTTTTCAGTCAATCTGTAGATTATTATTATTATATTTATATTAAATATTGAAAAAAAAACATATTCTTGCTTATCCAATCATTTATTTAAACAAGAAACGTGTATCATCTTATTGAAATATTTTTTGATTTCATATAGGTACTGTAAAATTGTAGAGGATCTCATAGATATAGTTTTGATGATTTTCTCATTGGAGACGTCAGTTCCATATAAAATGATGTAAACAGCCTTAATTGGCCTAACATGTTCAGCTACATAATCCAGAATGTCCGATATTGATATTTCAACTTTCACAGGCATTATCATAAAAATCCAATGACAGTAACTCTAAAACCAACTGAAATTATAAGACCAACCTTCAATCCAATTGTACAATGAATAAAAATGAATTTAAATCTCTGAGAAAACTGAAAAACAAATCTTACAAAAACTGTGATTTTAAAGTGATCAAATGAGAGGTTATTTGTTGTTCACACCTCAATCCGACATTTTGTCATTCGCAGCGCCATCTGCCGGTACATGATTTTTCCCTATTAGTTTTAATGTCTATAATAGGTACATTTGTAATATATATACATTTATAGACTGATATGGAAAGTCTTTTTTCATTTAGCTAATTTGAAGTGTTTAGGTATTCAAAAACTGATGTTTTGATGTTTAGTTTAGTGTTGAAGTGATTTTTGTAAAAGTGTTAAAGCGATTTGAAACAAACGAATAAAAACAGGTTAGTTTACAAATACATTTTGCAATTTGGGTATTGGTTAGAATCGTGAGCTCTTATTGGCTGAAACCACAAAATCTGACTATTTTGACAGATGAAAAAAATAATCGTAGAAAAAACTATTTGTTGTTATGAAAAGCACATTTTTCATATGTATTTTTACATGCCAAGAGGTAATAATTTATTTTTTGTTTATCAATTTTCTTTATTTTGTTTGTCTGTTTGTGATATAACGATACGCAATAATAAAAAATTTTCAATAAAATTTCCAAATAGCCGTCACGCGCTAAAAAGTTTTGCGTTGATGGTCGATTATATATATTCCTCGGGAAATGCGTCTGAAAATAGAAAATATACATTGGCACGTTCAAAACAAAGAAATTATTTTTGTATATCAAGAGAAATTCCAAAAAATGAACTGCGCATATTGGTATATAAAGGTGTATGGCGGTTGGTCGACCTCAATTCAGATTTTTGCGAAAATTGTTTTGGAAACCAGCCAAACTTATTCTAAGAAATATTTATTTACGTCTACACTTGGTCTAAACAGTTAAAAGTCCAACAGATTGCTTGGTTGCAGCCAATTTGGAGATAATTTCTTAAATATTTACTTTCCCGCTATGTTCTATTTTATTAACGTTCCTAAATCGAAAAACTTTTTCTAAAAATACATGTTTGTTGCTTAAATTTTGCGTCATAAATGTTTTTAAGTAAATCACGAGAATTTTTCATGGGAAATCCCAGTTATTATAAAAATAAAAATATTTTGGAAAAATCCAAAGTCTTTTGTGAGTCTTTAAACTTGAACTGAGCACAGATTATAAAGACATTATTTCCACTATTGGAAGATGGCTGCATCCTATTTTCGGGCTGACCTTTTTATCTTCTGACAAAGTAGAGGCCTCATTTGTTGAAGATTTAATGGCTGAGAAGCCAGATGATGAAAGAGTTGTTCAGTTTTGCGACTATACATATATGTATAGATACCAACTCTAAGTTTCCACCCAAAATACGGGCAGCTAAAACCATCATCTACTTAGAGAACTACTAAAGCATGCGAGTTATTTCACTCCAAATTTATGGCCTATTCTCCCTCTCTACAGCCAAATATGAATATTTTTTAAAGTCGCTAATTAAACGCTTTATTACAGTTTAATGGAAAGTCATATTACTTATAGGTTGCTTGGATGGAAACTTATATTCGCCCACTCAAAGTTATCCAAAAGCGCTTCCTAAAACTAATATTATTTAAAAATGCTAGATATCCAAGTGATAGTTTATATAAAGAATCTGGTATGCTCGACCTTGGGCAAATGTACTATAAAAGAAGTGCTACTAGACAATATAAAAACAAAAATAATCTACTGAAACTCACCCATACATATAACACACAACGTGACGTCCAATTTAAATGTCCCCGAACACACAGGTCTATTGGACAAAAAAGTTATCATTATTTAGGTCCAAAACTATTCAATAACTTACCTAAAAATATCCAGGAATACCGTTCATTCTATTTTTTATTCAAAAAATAATTGACAATTTACTTAAAAAACACTTCCTCAGATATTATACGCTCATATTTAGCCTGAGATGATTCTCAATTGTTTAAATTTTATTTTAATTGACCCATTGAATGTTTGTATATTTTAATTGTTTTGGTGCTTATTTGTATTTACGTATACGGTATATGCGTTTTTAATGTGTAGGTATATAGGGTGACATAGCAACCATGTAACAGGCTACAGTATCAGTGTTTCTCAAGATAAAATTATAAAATTTTAGGGGATTAAATGGGACCTTAGTGGCCTCATTTTAGTCAGTTTGTTTTAATTGTACTACTTCCGCTTTTTACCGGAAGTTATACCAACTTTTGAATTTTAAACGGGACACCCTATAGATTAATACATTTTGGAATCTAAATGACAACCTGATTTCATCGATGTATCATACTTGGTATCTCAAGTGAATAGTTAAGAAGCTACACACAAAAATACGAAAAATCAAAATTGGCTCAAATAACATACCAAAGAAATAAACCACGGGAAAAACGGCACTAACTTAAATCTTATATTAAATATATAAATCTAATACAACATAACTGAATTGTACGATTTTTTATTTTTTTTTTAATTTAACCCCCTGCTTTCATACCTTATTTAAATTGCAACCCTTGTTTTTTTCTTCCTAAAACAATAAACGCATTCTATTCTAATTAACAGCATAATTTTAAATTACATTTTTTGTACATTTCTTAGTTAATGTTCTCAAATGAGAAAAATATCATACTTTAAAGCATTACATTAAATAATTTTTTAATATTATCAAGGCGGCGGTGACTATGACATTATTTTGACTTATTTAGATTACGGTGAATTTGACAGTTAGCTATCATAGAGCTGGAGGTTTAAACTGCAAAATAAAGTAAATGATCAAAAATCGTTTTTGATAAAAATGTATACTCGTAATGAACAAATAGACATGTTACTAATATTTGGTGAATGTCGAAAAAATTCAAGGGCTGCTGCTGAGTTGTATAGAAATAGATTTCCCAACAGGAATCATCCAAGCAACAATTATTTCTGGAGACTTGAAACTCAGTTAAGAAGGGAACCGATTGTTGAAAGTGACGAATCTATAATAAGTGAAGAAGTTGAGACAAATGTACTTGCTTATGTAAATTATGACCCAACATCTTCCTAGAGAGAAATAGAAAGACAGTTTGATGTAAGCAGGGAATCTGTTAGAAGAATTTTAAAAAAAATATAAATATAAATCTTTCAAGTATCAAATTCATCAAGAGTTATATAAAAATGATTTTGCTAGAAGAATTACATATTGAAATTGGCTTTTAAATAATTACAATTTAAACAATAACTTTCATCATTCCATTTTATTTACTGACGAGACTAGATTTACGAATTTAGGAATATTTAATAAAAATAATACAAGGTATTGGGCTACAGAAAATCCACGACTAATAAGACAATGACATCAACAAGTAAGATTTGGATTTAATGTCTGGTTGGGCATATTAGAGGGAAGAATTTTTGGTCCCATTATATTTGATGGAGCTTTAACAGGAGAAAGATATTTAGAATTTTTACAAAATGAAATTGAGGATATTTTCGACGATTTTCCAGATGAAGTAAATGAAAGAGTTACCTTTCCACAAGATGGGGCTGGCCCTCATAATTTTGGTCTAGTTCAAAATTATTTACATTTTCGATTTTCGATGGATCGGAAATAACGGTCCTATCATATGGCCAGCAAGATCACCTCATCTTACGTCAATGGACTTTTTTATTTGGGGACATTTAAGAAATATTGTTTATAAAAGAACATACACTACAAGAGAACAATTGGAAATTTCTGTTCGAGATGCTATTAACAGCATAACAGCAGATCAAATAAATCGAGCCTATGAAACAACTGAACATTTTGAAAATTTGATTTAGTTTGTAAATATTTTTTTGTGTGTTTAAGGATTAGTATTTTTTTATTAAAATTGTCAAATGAAGAATAAATATTATTTATTGTTTATTTCTTTGGTATGCTATTTGAGCCAATTTTGATTTTTCTCATTTTTGTGTGTAGCTCCTTAACTATTCACTTGAGATACCAAGTATGATACATCGATGAAATCAGGTTGTCATATAGATTCCAAAAATGTAATAATCTACTGGGTGTCCCGTTTAAAATTCAAAAGCTGGTATAACTTCCGGTAAAAAGCGGAAGTAGTAAAATTGAAACAAACTGACTAAAATGAGGCCACTAAGGTCCCATTTAATGCCCTAAAATTTTATAATTTTATCTTGAGAAACACAGATACTGTAGCCTGTTACATGGTTGCTGTGTCACCCTGTATATGTTCTCATAGATATATTTTAATCATCATAAACATTTTTATTTTTTTCATAGTTTAAGATAGATTTTATATTAAATTGTATTTTTGTTGGTACACTCACGTGTCCCATCTCACTAACAAGTGAAAACTGCAGTGATACATTTTATGTGCTTATTTTGCTATTTTTGGTACTGATATGTAATTAATATATGTGTTTTTTTACAAATAAACACTATTCTATTCTATTCTAATATGCAGACAGACACCTACATAAAAATTAACTCTGTGTTAAAACATGAAAAAGTTTTAAATAGACAAAAATATATTCAGTAGTAATATCAAAAGAGCTTCGAAAATAATCTATTACACTTCCGAGTCACGAGACGTATTTCGCGAAACACCACGAGAGCGTAGCTCGAGTGGTGTTTTGAAGAAATACGTCGAGCGAGGAGGAAGTATAAAATATTATTTTCGCATGCTCGCGTGGTATTCGATACGATTATATAACGAATTATATAATTATTTTTGTTGACGTTTGCTTATTATTGTTACTATGGCAAACTTTTCCAGATGGAAGGATGCGAAATACAAAACCGATTATACCACGTCGTCAAGGGTATAATCGCTTATCAATACATGGTAACTAAGTAAAAATTGCAACTGCTATTGGCTAAATGTATCATGAGTTGTATAATCAAAGGTAATACCACTAGAGCTCAGATTTGGCCGGATATTTTTCATAAGTTTGATGTAAATACGAGAAATCAAACTTATAAAAAATATCCTGCCCAAAATTTGAGCTCGATCTGGTATTTGTTAAGACAATTCCATGAATTTAAACTGACGTGACACTTAAATAACATAAATAAATAACAAACACACATCGTTAACCGGGCAACGTGGTATTATCAATTTTTTATCCAGTTATACTTTCTCTTCCTTCCTCATAGGCTAAATATCCGATAGCAAACTACGATTTTTGAAGTTCCATATGACATTTTTTACAAATGAGTGGAACTGTCAATCTAAAATTGTACAATATGTTAATAATGAAATAAATAGGTATGACTTTGTCAAGTGTGTCTCCTATAAATTTAGTAGTAGTGTTTCATTGTAATCATTATGAAATAAAGTAAAATTTTAAATTTCATCTGTTCATGTTTTTTTCCTTTCCAAATATTTTGGAACAAACAGATCTTAATTCAGATTAATAACAAGCAAATGGGGATTCCCTCCAAGGATATATCGATGTAAATGATATGTATAATGACTTTTGAATGAGTGAAAACAGACTACAAAAAAATATCGTGAATGAAAATAGGGAAAACAATGAATAACATCCATACTTAATGGATGCCTATTGTACATCTTTGCCGCCTTAAACTTAAAATATTACAGTGGCAGCTGTCAGAAGGGAGGAAATCGACTTGTTCTTTCACTTTTTTTCTTAGCATCAACAAATCGATCTAATTTTAAGCCCAAAAGTTTCCTAAAAAAACAAAGAAAGAGAATCTTCGCATAGCCAGACTCTTCACTTTTATCTGGCACCGTCCTCTCAGACGTAGCGGCGCGCATTGCTCGAAGGGAAAGGGGACAGCATAAACAAAGTATGCGCGAGGATATATAAAGCCGACGCTCCGTCTAATAACAAAACATTTGAATTTTATAATACGCAAAAGTGATACCGAAAGTGCATAGATTTACACTGCTCGTTGGTTATCAGTTTGTAAAGGACTTTTTTTAAAAAAGAAATCGAGATGCGCCCACCTTCGCAATACCCACAGGAGATCGCTCAAGAAGCCGGTGACAATGAACCGGATCCCAGACTTGGTGCTATGTTGATTTGCACCAAGTTGGCTGGAAGGGCGGTAATAAGGGTTATCGGAAGATGCAACGACGCGAAAGAAAATGAAAATCTTGGTGAGTGGCGGTTGGTGATCAGTGATGTTTGTGATTAATTGTGCCTAAAATCGCGAATTCAAGTTCTTTGTCTAAGGGATTGTTCTGGCAGGTTTTTTTTAATCTAAAGTGAATGATTTGGACGACAAATCCGATTTTTTCAAAAAAATTCGAAACTCGTCTACACATTTTTTGTTCTTTGACGCTCTTATTTGAATGTGACTTTTAAAAGTCACCAAAGAGTAAAGGAATGTTTTAAATGAGTTGCGATTTTTGTCTGGAAGTAACCAAATATTTTTAACAAAATTTGTGTAAAATACTTATTCATCTGAGTTTAAAAAATTTAGACTTTAGATTAAAAAAAGTTTGCAGATTTTAAAATATTTTAATAATTTTTAAAACTAAGCACTAATTGTTTTTGTTTTTAATCCATAATTTGCGCTTTTCAAGATTCTTTTAATCTAATTTAAACGTTTATTTAAAAATGTTTTGCTGTGACGAAAAAAAATTAATTTATACATTATTTAATTTTTAACAATTTTTGTAGTTATTTTACTTCCAATTTTGACTTAAAAAATTATATTAATTAAGATATAAGCGGACCAGCAATTTAAAATTGAAAGTAATATACTGAGTGTTTCATCAATGCGTCAAATTCGATTTTATTATCACAGGACTCTGCTCATATTTTTTAAATACTTTTTCCGGTATATTTCTGTGGTTCTTTTGTTTTTCTTTCCATTTTACAACTTTTACTGGTCTCTGTATTATTTTTAATATGTTTCTTTATACCACTCAAAGATCTTCTACTTTTTCGCCGAACAAATTGTTCGGTATCTGAATTCGATCTGTGTGTATGTATGTCTTCCTGATATTGTTGATTCTTTGTCTTTATGAATATTAAAATTCTGACTTCAGATTTTGATAGAGCATCAAAAAGTAAGCTTAGGGTTTGATGTGTCCCTTCGTACCTCTTCGAGAACACCTTCAAAATGGGGTCCAAAATATGAAAATTTTGAAGTTTAAAATGACAATGAATTTAAAGTAGACGCATAGTGAATGACGATTTTGGTCAAAGTGAGTAGACTGTGGCTGTGTTGATTAGAATAAGAACTGTCAATCTAAAATTTTATTAATACTGTCATTACAATTTGATCGGTCTATGGCAATGCTAGAAGAGCATTCTCAACTGGTTTATTATTGTTGTCGTTTTAAATTCACGTTACCCCATTTTTTATTTTTTATTATGACACATCTTTCCGTACCTCATTATTATTGTCTTGCTTTCATTTATTCCGCGTTCCATATTTTGTCTTCTTTGTTGTATAATCAGCATAAGCAGTTATTTGTTCTCTTATTTATTTTTCTCATTATATATTCTAGTATTTATGAGTTTTCCTGATAAATGGTTGCACAATTGCGCACTTTACGTTACAGTTGATCTAGCAATGACATTTGAAAGCTCAACTGATAAAGCCGAAAGATAGGAATCGGTCCTGGTCTTGGAAAATTGTTTTGAATTTTTAATGAAATTTCTAGAAGGATTTTTGTGCACTCAATAAACATTTTTATTTAAATTTGTTAATCTAATTATCCACTTTTCATAAAAAATCTTGGAAACTGTATAAGACATAGTAAATTAACTGTTTTAAACAGATGCTGGAACGATCTCTTTTTTTTTAAATAAAAGCTCATTTAACTTTTAAGAAGTTGCCAATAAGAGCAGGATCCTCAATTTTTCTACTTTTTAAGCAATAATTGTATTCTTTTACAAGAATATCATTTATTTTATTTAATTTTCATATTCGAAAATTATAATTTCTACACATGTTTCACATGACCTTCAGAAAGTAATTACAAACAAGGCGGTTGATTTTAGTTTTACTAAAATATATTGTATAAAACGGAAGAAAGCATTGAATCAAGGAAGGAAATAAAAAAAAATTACAATAGAATCCCTGAAATGTCGGATCTAAAAAAACCTCTTCCTGATATTCCCATAAATGGTATAAAATTGTTCGATACGTAATTAAATGGTTACCGACACCTTATCAAGCTACGTTAAGGCTGACCAGTTTAGTTAAACTAATATAGTAATATAATTATTCGTATACCTAGGAGGTTTTAAATTGTTATTATTTTACCTTTAAAAATGAATTATAACAAAATCATAATTGCGATCTAAAAAAATCTTGTACAATATCTCAAAATTATAATAAATCTAGCAATAACTCAGAAATACGTAACTTTAGGTATAGGGAATGCTAATACAGATCGAAAGAAAATAAAAAAATGATTCAGGCGTGATAATAAAATACAGGGTGTTTCGTTTGAAATTATCGACTTATTGAGAATTGAAAATTTAGACATTGTACGCTCCATTCTAGACACCCTGTATAAAATATCGCATTTGACGTTTCACCGTATGCTAGAAGGATATTCTCACAATCTTTGTATAAAATTTGAAATTAATAGCTTAACACCTAAGCCAGATACGGAAATTAACGTAAATGCGTGATTTTCAAAATTTTTTATAAAAATCTCAAATATCTCGGAAATTTTTAAACTTAGACCTATGGTATGTTGATAATTTTTTGTTCAAAATTTGATGCTGAATCCAAGAATAAAAATAAATTTGGTACATGTCATTTGAAATAACAATGTTGATGTCTACTTCCGGTATAAACGGAAGTTGAAAATATTTTCATTGAATAATCCAATTTTCAAATTTCAAATTTCAAATATCTATAGTTCTCCATATATGGCTAATGGGCCATCTACATGACACCCTGTAGACAAGTTTCTTGAGGGTTGGACAATTTTTTGTTAAAGTATTTTTATTTAATTCATTACAGAGCGCTGTAAATATGATTTATAAAATTTATAAAATTATTTTAACTGACTGAGGACGTCCTGTATTAAAAGAACATTATATTTTATATTCTACATCAAAACTTAATTATTGTGATTAAAGAAAGTTCATCTCAAAATGCAGTCATTGTAAATAAAATATTAAATCGACTTTCACTTTATTTAAAAATTAAAAAAAAACATTAACTGATCTTGGTTCATTAAATTCTTCATTCCTCATTAGGTAAGTACTAATTTCATTATTTTCTCTAATAAAATCATTAATATACCTAGTTACTTACATTGAAACTTCAAATGGAAATGACATCGCACTCGATAACATATTTTGTTTAAAACTACAGGATGACAAACGATGTTAGTAATTTGAAAAAAATTTTTACTGGCTACAAAATTTATGAAAACAATAGGTCAGATGCAACATTTTATTTCGCGTTGAAATGATTAGTGATCCCGATATTTTCTTACGTAGAAAATAAGTTCATAGTTTCTCCACTGATTCAGAGTTTGTTGCGCGAAGTTATGATACATTTAGCCCAGTTGTCAGATACTTTTACCTTTATTTATTTATATAAATCAATTTTTAAATTATTTTTAACTTTATTTAAAAAAAAAATTAATTTCTGATTTACATAAAATATTTTGATTTTGAAAATAAAAATTGCGTGGAAGAATGCTGTAAATAAATGATAATTTTAAAACATAAGTTTTATTAAACAGAGACAACGTTCATCATTTTAATTATTTCTACATCAAAAGATGATAAATGTACAATGATTTTTTTGTTATGCCTCTATTAATAGATAGATTATTATAGGTTAGGTTCAAAATTAAGTAATGAAAATTTCAGAATGTATTTACAAGCCAGTGAGGTACCTAAATATCAAATAAAAACTTTAAGTCTTATATTTTTTCGCGATGTACATAGGGCTCATGCGCCCCCTGGTGGGGCGATTTCAACCAAAAACTAATGGGTTCAATCCCCGATAACCCGAAACCCATATACCAAATATCAGATCAATCGGATTAAGCGTGCGGACGCTATCGTGGAAGAATACAGGCAAACAGACACACAGACAGACGGACAGACGGACAGACTTCCATCTGGAAATCGTTTTAATCGTCTCAGGGGACCTCAAAATGGATATATCCGTCGTTATCTCAATTTTTTTTTAGCGCGTTCACAATACTTTCCCTTTGGCGAGGGCCGGGAAAGTAAACAAACAGAATATACAATATAAAAAAATGGAGAGTAAATAGTTACAGAGTAAAACATATTACAATAAGCAGTAATCGTGCGAATCAAAATTCAACAGTGCAGTTATTATGGTAATATATAATAAGAAATAAATATACAATTCTTATATCTCTAGAATTTTCAAGAAGTCCCTGTAATTACTATAAATATAAAGTTTAATGGCTTAAACGAATTTCTTGAGGTTAGTACATTTTCGAATGGCAAGAGGTAACAGATTATCGACTTTAGGTTGAATATATGTTACAAAATGTCGACTAATATTCTTGTTGTTAAGTGGTATATTGTAATAATACTTATATATCTTCAGTTTTATAAAAATCAGTGAGAATTTTAGAAATTATAACTTCCGGTCAAATTTTCTATGAGAAAACAAAAACAAATTAAAAACTAATGGCTTCCTGAAAAAGCTTAGAGTCTCCTCATTAAAATGCTTTCTTTTCTTTTTCTTACTTTAGGTTTTTCCGAACGCCTCGCCTGAATATTTGTATTCAACGGCTCGGCGCACATAGAATTTTCGAGTTCACTTTCTTATTGTTTATAGTAATAAGTACAACTTTTTTTTAAAAAATAACTTATAATATAATTTTTAGTAAAATTTTCCGCGCTTAATTTTTCGAAATATTTAATTTTTTTTTCGAGGTATAATGAAAAAAACCAAATTTTCGATTTTGTTGTCGAAATTGTGAACTTAGAATACACTTTAGAGCATAGATTTTTTTTATCGTTTTCTACGTCCTTTCAAGTTCTTAAGGGCCAAGTTTCATCGATATCACATTTTGTGTGAGCTTTTGGTCAATATCCTTCTCTTTAAACTGGGACAATTAGAAATTATATCCTTCGAGCTTGGGCTTTCGCATCGAAATAATAAATTCGCGTCTCGTGTACGTTGATCCCAAATAAACATCTGGGTCAAACCCTTCAAAATTATACAATTTAATTTAAATACGTATAAAATCGAAAAATAAATAATTTGCTTACAGTTTATTTAAAATACAAAAAAGAACGTTTTCACATTTCATAAAAAAATATTTTTGCGGGAGATAAAAAAAAACGGTTTTTAGCGTTTTTTTTTTATAATTTTGAGTATACAGTGTCATCACGAAAGTACGCACCATATGGGAAACTTTTGTATTAAGGGTTTCTCGACAAAAAGTTAGTCTTGATACAAGTTTGTGTTTCCCCTAAAACTAAACATGCATCAACAAAATATAGTAAAACATTCGTAATATACGAGGAGTACCCTTATTTTGAAAAATCTCGGGAAATTTTATTTAGAAAAGTCGTTCAGCATTAAAAAATACATCTAGATTTGAAGTCAGTAAGTGAAGTTTTATTTTTATGCACAAACTTTTATCAAGAATAACTTTTTGTCGAAAATCCCTTAATAAAAAAGTTTCCCATATGGTGCGTATTTTCGTGATGACACTGTATATTGAAAACGACTAATAAAAGAGTTTTAGTTTTTTTCATCATCTACAACTTTTATATTAAACTTTTTTCTATAGGATGCATATTTCAGCCACAAATCGTAAGAAAAAAAACCAATATCCAACCCTCGAAACGTATATTTATCAACCCCCACCACCCTTTCGGAACTTTTACTCAGTAGTCTTGATTTTTTTAACTTGTTTATAATTTACCCTAAATTTTCCGACCATTCACATACTGCTAAGAATTTTTTGTTTCAAATATGATTGCTGCTGGTCTATGATATTTAGGAGATTTAAAATAACGTCCAAAAAATTCTGTATCATTCGAGTATCGATATTATCTAGGGAACACATTTTCATCTAATATATTTTTAGAACGAGTTCACTTACTTTCTAACCGCGGAAGTGAGCGATTTGATGTTTCAAAGCAGGTACCTATAATTAAAAAGTTATTTTGAAACGCAGTTGAGTTGCTATTTTTAAATGTTTTTGTATCCAACTGTAAAGGTTAAAATAATTTTCGTCTCAACGAAAACAGTTATAAAATAAAAAATATTGCTGTGTTCATAAATGAAAAGCTATACATGCGAACAAGCTTTGTTTTCAACTTATTTAGATCTAGTGACACATTTTAGAGAGAAAAATTAATGTAGAAAAACAATAGAAGAGGTCATTGTTCGTTGCAGATATTTTCATAATCCAAGTACACTTTTTTTTAAATTTAATTTGTTTTTGTTATAAAAATTATCTTTTATCTTTGTAATCAGTGATATTATATTAAAGGTTATAATTTTATAACAAAAATGACGCGTAAATTAAAACAAATATTAAACGATAAAACATTATTTAAAGACAATAAACGAACTCTGGTTTTAATAATTGTAAATAAAAATATTGGATTTATCATTAATTGAAATTCTAATTTTTATTTAAATATTTTTATTAGTTATTGTCCTTGTATATTTATTTCATTTTATATATTGTTATGTTTATGAAATTCTAATGATTTTTCTTATTTTTTAAATTCCTTTATTTTAAATTCACATTTGATATTTCAAAAATCTCATGTTTCAACCAACAAACAACAAAGTCCCTTTTACATAATTTTTTTTTATTCGTTTAAAATACAATTCCCATAATTTTCTCTCATTTTTTACACCATACCAATTTCCCCAAAATTATTTTCACGTTATAATTAATTAATTCTATTAGTGAAAATTATTTAAACATATTTTTTTTATCCTAAGAATTATCTCTCAATCTGTTTTCCCCTGAGATATTTTAATTATTGTTATTTTATTTTCCATTTATGAAAGTTCCCATCAAATTTAGTACTGTAAATTATTTAACCCTGTGAAAATGGTTTGCCTATCCCCCTTAGATAAATTTTCCTCTATTGCTACCTGCACCTTATTGTTTATTTCTGTAATTTCCTTGTTTACATATCTGTCCATAACCTCCACATTCCTCTTACATATCCTATTTTTCTCCTCCATAATTTCACATATCGTCTTAAGTTGTCCATCGACCTTTACCTTAAATCCTTCTAAACCTTCTTCATTAGCTTTTGTTTGCAATTTCACTTCTTCTATTCCTTTTTGAAAATCTACCAATTTCTCCTCTACTTCTCCTTGTATGTGACTTTTTAAATTTTCATCTATTTTATCCTCTAATCGACATATCTTCTCTTCCAATTCATTCTCTATGTCCTGTCTGATTCTAACACCATTTTCTTGAATTTCTTCTCCTAAAATTTTCTCTTGTACTTTTATGTTTTCTTGTATATTTTTGATTTGCTCCTTCTGCTCTTCTTGTTCCTTTTTAATTTTTTTTATTTGTCCTAAACTCTTGTTTAATTTCCTGTTCATTCTTTGACTTTCTTCCCAATTTTTATCTAGCTTTCTATTCAAACTGATCAAAAATTCCATTAACCGATCTTCTCTATTTGTTCTTCCTTGTTTCCTATCCTCCTATTCTTCTTTTGCTACTTCTTCCTCATTACCTATCATCGTCTACTCCGGTTCGTCTCCTGTTTCATCTGCCTCTGAATGTTGTCTTCCCTGTTCCATGTATTGCACTTGACAATCTCCCATTCCATGTCTCCTTTCTTCTCGTTCTTGTTCTTCTTCTACTCTACTTAAACCAATCTTTGAACCAATACCTGTTTTACTCCTGTCTTATCTAATTTTCTGTTTTCTAATTCTGCTTTTAATTCTACCGTTTTTAATTCATAGATCGTTTTACCCTCCATTTTATCCTATTGTATTTTTTTAAAATTATTATTTATTTTTAAGATGAACTTTTTTTTAAAATGTAACTAACGTTTTTTTTAAACCAAGTTTTTCGTGCCGCACGGTTTTTTACGCCCCATGTTGGGCGCCAATTGTTATGTTTATGAAATTCTAATGATTTTTCTTACTTTTTAAATTCCTTTATTTTAAATTCACATTTGACATTTCAAAAATCTCATCTTCACGTAATTGTGAACAAAAAAATCATTTTAAAAGACTATTTTAAACGCAGAATTAAAAATAAAATTAGCCGCGCTGTTACGATTATTTTGAGTCTATCTCGACAACATTCGCACAACATCGATGCCGGAATTTCAATCACGGTCAATTCGGTTACGTTCTCCGCGAATTATCAAGCGATAAAAACATGGCTTCTGCCGTTACGAAAGTGATTAACAGGTGCGAAAGTGCTAAAGAAAACGAAAATCTAGGTAGGAAGTAAACGAGTAAATTAAATAAAACAATAAGTAAACAATCAAACAAAGCAATTTAAGTACTTTTCAGCGGGACGTTAGACACAGATAAATTTTATGTAATATATTAGACAGGACCGGATTTGGATTTTTAAGAGGTAATTTTGGTTGCGTAACTTTGGATCAGAGAAAAGTGAAAGTTAATATTATTAATAATAATATAATAAGCAAGTAGAGTAAGAATGGACATCAACATAGAAATAAACGAATCGGATATTTTTCAGGAAAAAAATTATTTTCACATTGATTTTTAAATTATAAATTATTTTTTTTATTGTATATTTATTATTTTTCTTGAAACTTTATATATTTTTTAATGAAAGGAGATTTATACAATGTAAATTCATGAAAATACTCTACTTTAGTCAAGGCCTTGAAGAATACAATGATTTTGCGATATTGAAACACTGACCTATAATAAAACTGAGCCAACTAGTATATGACATTTGGGATCTTTGCACATGTGCATTGATGATATGTCAAGCAGAGGCGTCTCCTAAGGGTTAAGGGACATTTTTAATCTCATTGAAAATGATTTAAAACGTGTATACTGCATTTGGAGTCCCAAAATATACTCGTTTTGAATAATTTATATGCCAATTTTGATGCATTTCATGGAAATTCTGTATGAATCCAAAATCAAAATAGCATTAATAGACAGTATAAAACCAAATAGATTCGACAATTAATTGGTAAAAATCCACCCGATTTATTTCCGGGATACATGAACCCATGTATAATAATTATTTTTCCACACAATTTTGTCAATCAAGTTGATAAATTTTTTACCACTGACCTATAACACAGGCCGCCAAAAAAAAGTGGAGTGAACTTTTTATGTGAGTATACTACCCCGATGGATTTTGAGCCGCTGAATCCGAATCCGGTCTCAGAATTTCCACTGGACCCCTCAGTTTTCCCCTAGCCTAGGGGAAATGCGTGAAATCTTAGAAATTTCAGTATCTGTGAAAGAAATTTCGATCTACGCAAAACGATAATGTTTTCACTTATCTCGAGTCGCTTACGTCTAATCTCTCTGTAGAATTTCCCTAGAGTACCTCAGAATTCCACTAGCCTAGGCGAAAAGTGTTAAGCTGAGCAAAACTTGTGATTTCTGGAAGGTTCTATACATACAAAATGTTCCACAGTACTTCAGAATTTTCCTAGCCTAGGGAAAAACGTAGAAAATTGTGCAAAAATCGAAGTTTCATGCAGGCCTTTTTCGTACGGAAAAGCTGACATCTTTCCATCTTCTGAGATGCCGTGTTCATTTCTGTCATCAGAATTTTCATCCAGCTCCTCACAACTGCCCCAACATACAGAAACTTCCATTATATATACGGAATTTTCCGTATGCTTTCACAGATACTGAAATTTCTAAGATTTCATGCATTTCCCCTAGGCTAGGGGACAACTGGGGGGTCCAAGGGAAATTCTAAGACCGGGTTCGGATTCAGCGGCTCAAAATGCATAGGGGTAGTATACACACATAAAAAGTTCATTCCACTTTTTTTTTTGTGGGCCTGTTTAATAAATATAGATAATTAACAGAATGTTATTATTGATTTTGAAATAATACGCCATTGATAAAAAAGTAGTAAAAAAAGTAATGACATTGACATTAGGTATCAATGCACATGCGCACTTTTAATTTGAGAGGGTTCAATCTGGCGTATTTTTACCATAGAACGAAACGGCCACTGCTCATCCAGTATCAATATAGGTCAGTGTATTGGAATGACAGTTTTAAATTTTACTTCTTTTTGTATCCACTTACTAGAAAAATTGAAACCGAGAGTTATTTTTTAACAAGACCATTTCCGGTCAATTAATTGCTTGCAGAAGTATAAAGAATTTGCCATCAAAAGTACTTTAAATACAAGAATTAGTAATTCAAATATTTACACTACGGTCTAATAATTTTTATTTTACGATTGGAGGTCACCGTGTATATAAAATTATTACAATTCCGAATAATAAATAAAAACATTTATTACGTAAGATTCCTTGCTTAACAGAACTATTATACTTTTGTGTTTTACTGATGTAACTAATTAAATTGATGAGAAAGTTACGTCCATATGGTTAATGAGGAACACCATTTGTTTCCTAGTTTTTATATGCAATTACAAGTGAAGCAGCCAAATCTTTTGTAACGATTATTGTGTAGAGATTCATTTGAAATTCAGAAATCGTTCTCGATTTCAAAGTCGGTTTAATAAATTAAGAATTATTCAATAAATACATATGAATCTGTGCGTCATTAAATAAATGTATACGGTGCGAGAATTTCCTTAAATCCGTGTCATATTTGCAGAGAAAATCAACCAAAAAGTAATTCATCTTTATTTCTTCGATATTTTTTCAATAAACTCTCGAAAGTCTGCGAAATATTAAAAATCTTACTTTGCGGAATTTTTTTTAACATTTTATATCATAAGACGTCTCTTAATTTATCTGCGAAACCTATAAAAAAATTGTTTTTCGTACTTTTGCGACTAAAGTGACAACTTTCACTCCATTATGACAGGGACTGAAGTGTCACTTTTTGTTAAATATTGACGAAAATCCCGGAAGGATTAAATTACAAACAAATGGATTTAATGGGTACTTTATTGACAATAATTAATTAGAATGATAATTGACGTAAATATTTAAATTGATGTTGTTACAATTCAGCATACTGTCCAGTCTTTCCTGGGTTAATGCAGCAGATACTTGTGTCAATAAAAATAAATGTACTGAATCAAATGCCGAAAGGTTAAACTTTTAACATTGAACGAGCTTGGAATAATCAACTAATTAAACACTTTTTTTTTACAGATTTGTCGAACTGTCAGCTAATGCAAGTACCTGATGCCGTGTACCATCTGATGAGGCACACCGAACTCAAATCCTGTGATCTAAGTGATAATGTCATAACGAAAATACCTCCTAAATTCGCTGCCAAATTTAATCTCATAAACGATCTAAATTTGTCCCATAATCAAATGTCAAAATTGCCAGACGAATGCGTCGATATGGGCTATCTCGAAAGGTTGGATATCTCACATAACACCTTCATAGAATTGCCCAATTGTATTTTTAAAATTCCCAAGCTGAGGCATCTCAATGCTAGCAACAATAGTATAGTTGGTAAGTGTAATTTTAATAAGCTATAGGTAAGTCGTTCATTCAAAAAAATTGAGTAGATCTGGCGAAAAAAAATCGTTCGAAAATAGAAACAAAATTTTTTTCCGCATTGCTATCTTTTAGCGGATGAAAAAGTGAACAATTTGAGCCCCGGCTGGTTGCGATAGCTCAATTAAGACAGAAGTTACAATCGTTTCAATAATATTTGTTTTCCCCCCATATCTCCCCCGCCCCCTACTTGTCCCACCGCCCCCAACCTCCGGCACTTAAAAGTACTCGTTATTACCCTTTTACTCACAAAAAATTAAGGCCCCTTCTCCACTGCCTCTCGAGAAATAATTAATTTTTTCATTTTTGCAATTTCAAATCGCGATAATTCGCGAAGTAATTGAGTTATCGGGTTCTGGTTTAAACGAGCTTATGTGTTTTGACAAGTTATTCAATTTAGTAAGAATAGTTTTTTGTGGGGTCAAACGCGGCTGAGGTTTGTCTGAAAAACAGTTTTCAAGTTCTTTAGATAGAGGATTTTCCCCTCATCCACCGCCGCCTGGGTCGAACATTTCATGCAGGAATGATGGGGGGAACTGATTTCATCGATTGGGAAAAAAATTACTCGATTCATCAGTCTGTTTTCGAAAGCCAGATCGACTCCACGAAATTTCCAATTTATACAAATCCACGTACAAACTTGTGTAATGTTGGTTGCCTCCATCAGAGTGAAAATTATATTCTCATTTAATGTCCTTAAATATTTAATTCCCAATGTTTAATAAATATATACATTGCAAATACTCCTCCCTACGAAAATTAATCAACACAACTCTCCATTTCCCACATTGTAGGATGAAAACTCCTTGATTAAGGCGTCATACTCTTCCAGAATTTAATATTAGATGACATTACCTTAAAAATTTTTTACGATTTAGTTATTTTTCCGGGTTAGAGAAAAAAATTTAAATTATTATTTTAAACTTAGCTACTTTGTTTAATTAAACTAGATTTTTAATATTTCTTTTTTTCTGCAGATATAGATGTGGACTGTCTCAGAGAAGCACCATCGTTAGAATCGATAGATCTTACCAACAATCCCTTAGCACCGAGAATTTACGAACAGTTGTCAGAACTTACCAACTTGCGGATATCTCTCTCGCCTCGAGAAAAAGAAGACTGGGAGGATCTCACTATTTAATTTTTATTTAATATTAACTTACAAAGCTGTAGACTGAAGAAGCCAAATTTCTATTAAATTCAGTTATAGCAAAGCTATGGTGCTACATAGAGAACAGTCTAGTTACTCTAGTAAACATAAATAATTTGTATTTTTATATAAAGGTATTTTTAGTTATAGGTGATTATTTAAAAATGTACTAATTTTTATGGTACTTATGTTGAAGTATCTGACGTGTGAATATTTTTTGTACTGACTTCCTATTGAGTTGCAAAACTTGCAAAAAAATATTTGACATTGATACCGGTTAACATCTAGTCGTATTTTGTGATAGAATTGATTTATATCCTTCTATATTTCAGTGATTGGATGCCCTGTTTACAAGTGTCAAATAAAAGATTTAGTTGAACTTTGTGTATTCATTCATTCACTTTCAATCCTCAAGATATTAATCGGATTTTAAACTTACTCATTCACGTCAGTATCAAATACTATTAAACGAGCAAGGTTTGTATGTGTGTGTGTGTGTGTGTGTGTGTGTGTGTGTGTGTGTGTGTGTGTGTATGTGTGTCCAGAGGATCTCGAAATCCACTCGTCAGAATTCAATGAAACTTTCAGGGTAGACTAATTCCTATCTAAATCGGCGAAAAATGTAGGTCCCATGTCTGTGAAAATTCGATCTTCCGAGATATTTACAAGAAATGTTAAGCTTTTAGTTTTATTTCCTAGCAACGGCACATAATAATAATTTGTTTCTATAGTAATATATACTATAAAGGATAGATGAGTACAGTCAAAGTGGGGATATAACGTCACATTCCATAGGCGTACTTTGCAAAATAAGTTTCTATAATATAAATAAGGTGACAGCATATCAAATATATATACGCACTTCGTAGATTAAATTTTGAAGTTATATTATTTACAAAAAATAAAAATAAACTTTATGCCTCCGACACTTTAACATTGAACGAATTAAATTTAACCAATAAATAACAAGGAGGATTATATGTTGGGATTAAATTAAATCTCTTGGCATTAAAAGTAACGCTTCAGTACTTACCTAAACTCAAAGATTAAAAAAAAAGTTAGTTCAAGAACTATCTTTAAAAGTCACTGTCTTCACTAAAACTACTGGCATCACTATAATTGTCTTTTCTGATGTTTATTATTATCGGTTCTATTAAATTATCCATTGATATATCCACTTTCCTAAATGAATTTTCCACATTTTTAAACATGATCAATGCATTTTCCCCAATGTTCTCTATTTACATCTGAAACTGCCTTCAAAAACAAATTTCGCACATCAGGAAATTTAAATGTTTTATTGTTTTGAGAAACATAACCTTTTAATAATTGAGACCAGATCAGTTCAATGGAATTTAACTCTGCGTGGTTCGGAGGAAATCTGAGAATTTTAATTCCTTTTTCTCTGGCCATCTCATCCATAATATATTTTTTGAATTTGTTTTTATGTTGCCTTGCTATTACTAATAATTCTGCCTTCAAGGATTTAGGAGGACTGATAATATTTTTAGAATGAAGCCATTTTGAAATATATATTAATACAAAATTCTGAATCAATTAAAATACATACGATACGGCTATGAATAAATAAAGTCTGACTTATCTGTCAAAAGAACAAATTTATTACAGTAAAAACCATGGAAACAAGAATCTAGACAAAAACTATATTAGGCCGATCAGATGTATTAAAATTTAAGGATTTAAGGATGAGGTAAAAATAAAATCTCTACCTCTTGAACCTGTACTACGTTCTGCAAATTAAATACTGCACTCCTTTCTTCTGTATAGTATAGTAGTAAAAAGGTTTGACTTTATTTAATTTCTGGCGTTTTAATCAGAAAGAATTCAATTTTAAATTTGTCGCTTTATATAAAAAAGGAAAGGTTCATTTGACGGACATAAATAATTTGCTTGTCAAATGACAGCCATCTTATTAATTCAAAGTTGAAAATACAACGTTGCCAATTCAATTTCAGAAATCATGGGTTTAGGTAAATATTTATAGGAACATTGAGTAACACTGTTAAAATGGACACCTGTCTTCCCTTCCCCGATAATGTGAGACTACCCCTTACGGCTACTATTTTATTATGCGGACAGTTTTAATATTTAAGTTTTCATGATCAGAGAGAGAGAGAGAGAAAGAATTTTTGAAAAAATATGATATCAATATCTGCCACACCTCGAGAGTCTGGTCACAGGTATTTGTGGAGGTTTTTACCCAAGTATGAATATCAGACCTATAATTTTCCTTCACTGCAGATCAAAAAATAATAAAATCAATTGAACATAGAGTTTTTCTTATATAGTGATAAATAGAGTGAGCTGAGCGATCTTCTGTTGACGGGACGTGTGCCCTACACGCTGCTGTTGCACGTCCCGGAAACGGGGCCTGTCCACCGTGACAATTCGCGAAGATCAAGCGTCAGTAGAAGTTGCCCTAAAAGGGTGAAATCCCCAGAAACTAGGCAACTTTAATGCATTTAACTAACCTCTGTGACAAGCAGTTGATAAACGTCAACAACATCTGCAGCCAATTAAAAATTAACACTGACAGCTTTTTTAATTTTCCCGCCTACTTTCAAGCCAATCGCCAATCAACTTTTTATTTATCTCCCTATCAGTAGTTCAAGTAGATGTCGCCCACTACGTGATTTTCGCGAATTAATTAATAATTTGTCATGTTATAAATATACTTAAATTATATACTCATTGGGCTGCTTAAAAATGTAGATTTGAATATTAAGAGCGAAGCTCGGTGACCAGATATTTTTTTAACAAATTGGCAATGCAAGACAAGCGATACGACACCTGATGGACTGAATCGGAACTATAAAAAGTCAGTAGTCGTCTTTATTTACATAAGAGAACGTGCTTTGATTTTATCATTTATTACGATATTATTGATTTATTTTGAAGTTTCAAGTATGAGTCGGTATTGTTCAGTGCCTTTTTGTAATTTCTGGGAGAAAAAAAATACTGAACTTGTGTTCCATTTGTTTCCTAGACCTGGACAACGAAGGTTAAAATTGAAGATAAAATGGGCACACAGTCTGTAGTTGACCATCAGAAAGCTTGGATTTTGAGGTTAAAAATTAGAAAACCAGTTACTAAATTCATGAGAGTGTCTTTTTCAACATCCGTTTTTTGGAAACATTCTCAGCTGAAAAAAAGTTCAACATTAATTTGAAGAACCTTCACACCTTTATTGAAGTAATCACTTTCTGTGAAATGGAGAGAACACTCTCTCATGAATTTGGTAACTGGTTTTCTAATTTTTAACCTCAAAATCCAAGCTTTCTGATGGTCAACTAGAGACTGTGTGCCCATTTTGTCTTCAATTTTAACCTTCGTTGCCCAGGTCTAGGAAACAAATGGAACACGTTCTCTTATGTAAATAAAGACGACTATTGACTTTTTATAGTTCGATTTTTTTCCGCACTGTCGCTTCGATCTTAAAACATGATACCAATAGTGTAAATGTATAAAAATCAAGCCTATTGGGATCTGACATGGGGGCGTCGCCTATCCAAGATGGCGTCAATTAGGGTGAAAATTTAAATTTGACTTGAGTCTTACGATTGACAAAATTTGTGATAGGGCTACATCAGACTCTAGAAAACTAAATTTCAAACAAGCTGAACACATTTTATACGCTCGACATTTGGTTAAATGCGGGAAAAAAATTAATCAAAGTGAAGTAGCTGTGTGGACTTGGTGGCTTTCTGTTTATCAACGTCGAGTTTGTGAGGTAATCCCCATCAAATTAATGGAAAAATTGCAGGAGAGGACAAGTGATGAGTGTTGTTTGCAAGGCTGGTTAGGGGACAAATGCAAGCACTGCATTGCTACGTGTTATATTGTTGCACTGTTACAGGTTATAGTGGCGTGTGTGAGTCGGAAGAACATGAGGATGCTAAAGACGATGGCGTTATCAGAATTTCTCTTTTCGCCAGCCGAACCCCTAAAACGGCTAAAAACTACCCCCTAAAGCGGTTAAACGAGAAAAACATCATTACCCTGTAAAAAAAACGTCTTTTCCCCCGTTTTAGAGGACATATGTCACCTGTCATAACGTAACACTAATTACTTACAGATCGCGCCATTCGTGAAATAATGTCCTAACAGTGTGACCTCTGTTTTAAAATCAAATTGTAACCGTAAGTTATTTAATTTTATAAAAAAAAAACATTAATATATACAATCAACTATAACTAGATAACTGAAGTATATTTTACATATTTTCACTTTTACAATTCTCCATACACTTCGGCAGGACTTTATCTGAAGGACAATTCATAAAATATTCTCTATAGCAATGAGCATCGTTGATATATTCTTCAATTTCTGTTTCGGTAGCTTGAATAAGAGGTTTTACCTCTGATAATGTCTTAAGGTTTAGGTCCTTTAAAATTTCCTGTGTTTCCTCCAATAAGTTAACTAAATTATTTGTAAGCACTTCCAAATTTTTTGCTTCCGTTTCCTTTTTTGGTAATTTATTGATAAACTGAAGTTGTTCGGTCGCTTCTTCACTGTAAATAATAAAAATTGATCTTTTTTGAGAAACAAATTTGAAAACTCAAGAAAAAAAGAAGGGGATTACTAGTAAAAATTGATACGAAGATCGGGAAAGCGAGAGCGAAAACCTTAGATCACATATGCTACGATTTCAAATTTCGACGATACCCGCTCATATCGTAAAGTTTGACAGATTAGACATATGTCAGATATTCTGTTTTTTGGGAATTATTGTGCCAAACTTGTGTATTTTTTATAGTTTTTTGAAAATGCCAAAGTCTTATTAAGTGTGCAACATCAAATTTGAAAAAGGTGCAGTCAGATCTTTTCATAGGCCCAGAATAGTTAACTACACAGAAGGGAGGCTTGTCTATTTCACGGGGTCAATTTCTTCCTCGCATGTTTGCAATCGCCATGTTCTAAGTGGCAAAACTGTCACGCATTTTAGTCGTTTCGTCAGTATCTTAGATACAAGTTCTGTTGCGTTGTTGCCGCAGTTATTTCATATTATTGTTTTTTGCGGCGATCATTTATATCATAAAATTAGCCAAGAAAATTTAGTCACAACGTGAATAGAGGGTATGTATGAATATTTTCAAATATATGGGCCTATTGCTGGCTACCAAATGAATAATACAATTATGTATGGCATAAACATAACATCTACAAAATTAATACTAGATACATAAATCATATTATATGATATATCATTTGAAATAAACAGAAGCGCAAGATATTGGTATTTTATTTATTTTCGATTCACATTAATTTCCATTTTACTGTAACCTACATGGAAGTCACTCATACCTTAAAAAATGAAATTGAAATGTGTTGTATAAATATGACAATATATTACACTGTACCAAAATATTCCAAATGGTACGCCACTGTATCATAGTACGCTATTGCCCCTTCACCCCCTCTCATCGTTACTCCTCTAATACCAAACAAACACTGCATGATGCCGTATCTAGTGAAGCATGATGTAAGGCAAAAACAGTGGCAATATATTTAATTCCTAACTCGATTTCTTACATAGTTTTTTTAAATGTGTCTCCATATTCACTAAGTCACACAATATTTTATTCTACTCACTCTTTTTTATGAGCAGCTTCTGATAAATCTACAATATCTTGAACAATTTCATCAAATTTTAATAATGTCGATAATTCTTTAAACAATGTGTTTAATTCTTCATCTAAATCCTTCGCACAGTGGTCATCTTCATCCTGAAACGAAAATGTATGTAAACCTATTAAAACTTACATTTTAAGGAGTGCATTGACGGTTTTACGAAGGTCCTGGAGTAAGAAAATGATAAGGGTAAAGTACACAAAGATGGTGATGCGTCTTCTTTTCTTTTATTATTTAGACAGTTTTAAAAAGTAGTAATATCTTCTACACTTACATCATTTAATCCGTTTTCGATGAAAGAAAGATCTTCAGAAACACTATGAGGAATGTTCATAATTCTGTTGTAGAGATTTGTCTCGTTATCGTTGTAGATTATCGCTAGCTGGTCTTCAATTTTTTTAATTTCATTCCAATATTCCAATATGGAGTCATCCTGAAAAATAAATATAAAATTATATGACTGATTTCTTTAAAAATTACTTCATTTATGAGGAACTACCAAGGGCGTTGGCGACTTAAGTATACGTTTTACAGTTTATCACTGAATCGGAACGGAAGGGTACTAAGATAGGCTTAACACCCTCTCTGGTTTGTCATTGCTTTCTGAGAAACCAACTCGGATTTTTAAGGTAACGAGAATCTCCCAGTGGAAGAAACAGAAATTACAGAATTGACGTCATATTTAAAATTCTTGGATTTTTTTAAAATTCTAGTTGGAACGTGTTCAAAGATTTGAAAAAATCTGGAAATTTAGAACTTATCAGAGTTACACTGAATTTTGTATTTTTCTTTAAAGTAACAACTCGAAAATGAATAAATTAACTGTATTTACACAATACATTTTCACATTTAAAGACAATTTTGTTTGAAAAGATTTCAACGATCGAGGTAGAAGCAGAATAGGAAGATCAGCTAATATAAATGGTCAAGAACGATCCATAGAGAACTGAAAATGCATAACAGAAGGCAAAAGAAGAAGTAAAAATAAATGAAAATCAATCGATTTAGTTCCAACATCTGCCGAATATTACGTAGGATTAGCAACCACACCATTTACCCGCAGCTAGAAGGACCCTAATGGAGCTTCAAGAAGAAAAAGTAGTAGTAGTAGTAGTACGAGGGTTGCTATTTATATATTGAGAACTGGCAATACTGGCGTTGCCAAGTGAAATCTATCATAGCCGTCTTGAAGTTTGACATTTTTCACAGTATAAGTATTGAGAACGTTTGGACGTGCGAGCAATATTTGTGTTGTTTATTGTAACTTGAAAATTTCATCTCGGCCAAGAAATTGAATTAACTCGGGAAAATTTTCGAGCTATGATTTACTATGACTTTCGACGTGGTATACCTCAAGAACAGTGCATCAATCAACTGAATTCAACTTTTGGCGATGAAGCACCATCAAAAGCCACTGTATATCGCTGATACACCGAATTCAAATTTGGCCGTAGTTCTCTCACGGACGAAGTTAAAGAAGGTCGTCCAAAATCGGTCGTTGTGTCGGAAAACATCGATGCTGTGCGAAAACTAATTGAAGAAAATCGTTATGTGACCTATCGTGAAATCTAGACATGTTTAAGCATTAGTATGACCAGCATCCATAAGATTTTGCACGAAAATTTGGGTGTTCGGAAGTTATGTGCGCGTTAGATTCCACACTTGTTGACAGATGCTCAGAAAAATGCTGGTGTCATTTGGTGCCGTAAAATGATTAAAAAATACAACTGTGGTGCACCCAAAGCCGTATACAGCATTGTTACAGGTGACGAATCGTGGATTTATGCAAATGAGCCAGAAAGAAAAGACCAATCGGCAGTTTGGGTGTTTCAATGTGAAAAATGGCCAACAAAAGTTACTCGTTCTCGAAGCGTTAAGAAGCAAATTATGGCTTCTTTACTCAGGAAAACCGGTCATGTGGCAACTGTGGCTCTTGAAAATCAAAAGACCGTTAATTCAGCGTGGTATTCGACCATTTGTTTTCCAGAAGTTTTCAGTAAATTGAAAGAAACCAATCCAAGACGACGAATCATTTTGCATCACGACACTGCGAGCTCACACACATCACATGAAACAAGCGAGTATTTGGACAAACAAAAGATCGAATTGATGGGTCATCCGTCTTACAGCTCCAACTTGGCACCAAACGACTTCTTCTTGTTCCCACAACGATTTTCCTCGCCCGAGGAAGCGGTTGAGTCATTCACAAAAAATGTTTTAGAGCTACCATCTTCTGACTGGATAAAGTGCTTCGAAGGGTGGTTCAATTGCATGGCAAAAGTGTATAGATCTTAAAGGCGTCTATTTTGAAAAGCAATAAAAATATTTTTTTAAAAATTAATTTCTTTGTTCTTTCTATTCTCAATACATAAAAAGCAACCATCGTAGAAGAAGAAGAAGGATAATTGTGTGGGATGTATTGATTGTAGCCTAATAGTGGAATCTGTGCCTGTTGACACATTTATAAAAATTAGTTCCATCTTCAAATAATAGGTAGTTTTGTTCATTCTTTCTTCATTCTGAGAATACACATTCACAGTTTGAAAAATATTTAAAATATTTATCATTCAAAAATAAGAAAAATTGAAAATTTTGCTGTTCTTAAAAACAAATTGTGTATTGCTTTTGATGCTATTTTTATTAATTAGATATATTTTAAAATTGTATTTTTAGTTATTTTCGAATGGTATATTTACCTGACTGTTGTCGTTTTAACCTTTATTTTTAATATATTTTTAATGTAGTACTCTGTAATTTATTATTATATGAATAAACATCGTTATTAAATTATTTGGTTTATTGACAGTTAATTATGAAAATGGACTGTTTTGGCCAGAAATAAATTTTGAGAATTTTCTATACCATTTTGCATTCGTTGTCCAAACTTACACCTTCTAACATCGCTACATGAATACTCTCCGGAATTTTTCTATCATTTTCTTAGTAGTTGGCGGTTTGATTCACTTTATTTACATGAAGAAGTCAGCTCTGGTGAATTGCTCCTCCTCTCCCTCCACCATAGTTTAGGGAAATGGCTGTTAAGGGGGTTCTATACCCTCCGCCATATTGGAAATGCTAATGTTCAAATTGCGGGCTTAATACTCAACAAAAAAAATATTTTTTGTATCCGAGCTTATTATTCATCGTAGATTGGCCGATGATCATTTTTTTTATATACATAAAAGAAATAACATGAAAAAAATACAAAAAAAGTCATATACGTATATAAGTTATCATCTGCCGTTCTTCATCTGCCACTGAACAACTTTTGTATTTACCATTTTTGAAAAAAGTAAGTAGTTTTTTCTAAAATTGAACATTGCTTCAAAATCTCAGAGGGTACCGGGAGGTGCTGCCCCCCAACGGTCCTCTTTTAAAGCAATTAAAAATTAAAATTTTACCAGAAGATTTATATTTCGAAAGGTTTGTCTTGTGTGTAGCGGCTCCCGGGACCTCTCGCATTGTGCTCGTGCTCTGTCGGAGTTTTACAGAATCCTGGCCAATCAGAAAAGGTATGGCGAAACCCGAATTCGAGTTTCGTTAACGCAAACGAGGAAGTTAATTGAAGACAACAGTTATTCTGATTGCATTTATTTACATTGGATTGTTGTGTTGACTTGAACGTAGACCATTCCAGGATGACGTAGGTGACAGGTCGGCCATATTTGCACACAACTTTATGACACAACGTTACTTTCATATGTAAACATCAGAAAGATTTTTTTTAAAGAGATAATGTATGATTTTTCCGGTTTCTTGCTGTTTTGACAAACAAAGGGGATCATTTAAATGCGTTGTCTAATGAATGAAGAAATGCTTGGATTAAAGCTTTGAAACGAGGTACATTTTCTGAAAGCCAACTGAATAATAAACGTGTTTGTTCTAGGCATTTTATAACAGGTATTTTTGGCGATCTTTTATATGTATTTTTTTATTATTACTTGTGTAAATTTTCGGTAAACCTGCTCTGTTAAAACACTAGTGACAAATTTTTGACAAAACTGTGGTTTTTTAAATTTAATTTTACCAGGTGATATTGTTTTAGCCGACAGAGGTTTTTTAATTCAAGATTCTCCACAAATATTAGGTGCGAATTTAAATATACCAGCCTTTACAAAGGAAAAAAATCAACTACATCCCACTGATTTGGAACATACACATAATATTGCCACTAGACGAATTCATGTAGAACGAATTATTGGTCTTTTAAAAAAAATAAGATTTTTCATGAAACAATACCAATGAGTATGTTGTCTAAAAAAAGAGATGGTTATATACTGCATTGGACAATATTGTAGTAGTGTGCAGTGCATTTATAAATATGTGTCCCTCGCAAATACCATTAAATTAATTTTTTTTTTTCATAATTTATTTTATTTTATGAATATATAAACATCTAAGATTTACAATTTGTTTTATTTGTATTATTTCTGTATATTAAACACAATTTGGCTAAAACACTTTTGTAAGCCTTAAGCTGTTGTCCCGAATGAAAACTGAGTTAGTCTGCATTTGTAGAAAAGAGGTTTCTATACAAGTTACTCATATTAGTTTCATTCGCGCTCAAATTCAAATGCTCAAATGTCAAACTGCAGATAAACAAACATTACGCGTTTCGGGCAGTTCAAATTAATACCGCTAGATCGCATCAAGGTGTGTTCATGTCAATAGAAATCTAATTTCCATCCACGACCGAAAATGTCGTCCTTATCCGAGAATTGGTAACTATGCAACCGCAAATACACAGATGTATTTCATGCTGCCTAACCATTTCTTTAGAGGGGGTTGTTCAGCGAAGACGCAAGGGGCGAGGATTTCGAGGTTATGTATAAAATTGACCGAGTTGATGGGTATAGAACACTCTTAAGATGATTATGAATTAAGGCACTGATATGTACTGGGGCTCCATCGTGTAAAAACCAAATTCTTTAAAGTTTAAATAAACCTGATCATTCACTCGTCATTCGAAAAATTTACTTAATCTCCAATTATACCCCTCCAACCTATAAAGAAGGAACTTACACAAAGTAAAAGTATGATATGTATCATATTCAAAATTATAGGATATTAGTTTTATGCATTTCTGGAATAATTTTTTCGAGACGAAGAAAGGAGTCCTGACGGATTAGATTAATTATAGTTTATCGAACTTTGTGAGAGGGAGTTTCGACCCCCAAAACCCCATCCTGCGCACGGGCCTGGAGGCCCTGAGGATTATAATCCTGTATAATATCCGCAATTTACTATATCAAATCCCACTCTTTTTTTAACGAAGAACATTCCTCCGCCTATGATCTTCAATGAAAATTACTTAATGAACATCATAATAGCGAACAATTGACAACCAGACTGTTGCATTTTACTTACGAATGGCTGTACATCGCTACCATCAAAATTTATGGATTCAATGCTGGTAATCGATATTTTTTCTGTTAAATTTTTTATTTGGTCGAATAAATCGGCTGATTTATTTTTTAGTTCATTTTCTTTCTTATTTAATACGTGATATTCTTCTTCTTGATTTTTTATTTCATCGTTTGCTGAGGATATGTCTTGATTAAATTTATGCACTAAATTTTTCAATTCTGCCGTAACGTCACCATATTTAGAAAGGAGTTTGTCGCCAATTATTTCTGAAATAAAAATAAAATAAGTATTTTATTCTGAGGGGAAAAGATGTATTTTTTCTCATATATCTGAATTACATATTTTTAGAAGCTTTTCTAGGTACGCATGATCTCATCAGATGGCCTGCCAGGTTTCTAGACTCAACCCCAATTGATTTATTCTGTATTCTTTTGAAAGAAGGATGAACTCTTAACAAAAATAAAAATTATATCGCGAAAATTTACGGTACACATAAAAAGACAAGAGGGATAAGAAAAGTTTTGTGGTACAAACTTAGGAAGCTTAATGGAGAGACACTTTGCTATTTCCAAAGCAATTTTTTGACCGTTTAAGGTTAAAAATTCAAATTATTTTGAAAATAATCTTATCGTATTAGAAAATTTACTGACCTTTTTGATCGATGTATTTTGATCTGGTTTGGTATTGTCTAGAGAAATATTTTTAGTCCTGTATTATTTTTATTTAAACGCACTGTAGATTTAAACCAATTCATTTTAATTTTCCCGCCTGCTTCATTATTACTTTACAAAAGATAAGAAGTATCCTGTCACATTAAATAAAAAAAACACTACAAAAACAAATTGGTACAGATTGATAAACACAATTAGGGATGTAATAAATTTAATGCTATTAAATTAATTATATTTAAAAATCAATGTTAATGCACCAGAAATATTTTAAAACAGGAGTGATCACTTGTAGTTAAAAAACATGTCCCGAGTTCAAGTGTCTTTAACTTAAGAAATTTGATGATCGAGAAATTATGGAAAATTTATTGTTTGTTATTCTCACTGCGCATTCATAGTATTTGAAATGTCAATAAAAATTACCTGAAATGTGTTGTTGGTTTAAAAATGCATTTTATTATAGTACAATGTAGTGTGACTATTGATGATCTGATGGTTGTTTTTTTGACCGAAACATTGCAACATGATACAGTGTAATATAAGGTTAAATTTATCTTTATGTGATAATAAAAAAGACAGGTTCTTATTAAAAAGCAAAGTTGATGATGGCCGTGAGGAGACAAGACGTCGTAACACAAATTTTGCTATGCTAGTTTGATGACTTTTCAATTTAAAAATTGGAGGCGAATAGATTTTTGTGAAATTGATAAAGAAAATATTGAACATTTGTGTGTAAAGTGTCTTTTGCATAAATGACTATATTCTCTTTTTTTAATACAAAATGATTAAAAAATTAACTTTTCCAAATACAACTCGTCCTCTGAAATTTGATAGATTCAATTTTAGGTTTCCACCTTAGATTAAAGAGCAATAACCTGTTCAGCGAGGCTCTTTCTTCGGCTTCTTCGAGCTGTTGTTGAGCTTTACGGAATTTAGCCAATTTTAAGGCAGCGATTTCTTCCGCTTCTTCAATCTGCCTCTTGTATGACTTGGTCTCTTTAATCTAAGGTTTCCAAACTCAAACGCCTTTATTTCAGGCAAAACCACTCAAACAAACTGATTTGAGATAAAATCAGTTTGTTTTCGTGGTTTTTCCAAATAAAGCCGTTTTCGTGAAAACCAAAAATTTAATCGATAAAATTTGGAGGACTCGTGGTATTACCTTTGATTAAAAAATCGAATATGGGAATTTTTGTCCTAGCAAGTGCGTGGCTAAATATCGACCTCCACGTAGTATCGTTAAATGATATAATTTAACCATTAATAAAATAATAGGTAGCATCCGAGTTCTAATGGAAGTTTGATTGTAGATAAGTTAAAAGTTGAACATATTATTAAAAATCAATTGTGGAGTAATGCATAATTTATCATTTTTCCGTTTATCTGCACGTAAGAAATTAGTCCAAGGGCTGCAAACGTCTATCCTACCTTCGTTAAAATATTAAATAAAATTGGATTTAGTGTTTATATTGCAGTTATTGCCTAATTTATCCTATAACTTATTGTTTTGACTTTACATTTTGTAGAGCTAAATGGTAGATGTAAACAACTAGAGCCAGAAAAATGAAAAGGATTATTTTGGAGCCGGTCCTGTCCTCCTTAAAACACCTTCTCTAATCAGTCTTCAGAATTGACAGGGACAGTCTCAACCTCTTTTCTTCTAATAATTAAAACGTCATACAATTAATAAAAATCTCACTAATTGCATTCTGATAAACTGAAACTTTGAACTTTAAATTTTATTAGTAAAATTATCTGCAGGAAAACAAAAAATACGTCGACGAATTCAGTTTTTTGTGCCCTTTCCAAATGTGTAAAGCAATATTTATAAATCCTTTATAGACCAGGCAAATTGTATTTAGAGTGAATAATAATTTTCTGCAGGGTTTTTATGATTGGAAGTGATAAAGGGGCTTACAATGAATGTAAAAAAATTCTTCCTACAAGAGGGGTGCTAAAGGGTTCATTTGTGGGGGTTAAAAGGGGGCAAAATGGTATTTTGCGATTTTCCGCGAATCTTGACGTCTTATCAAAAAATATCCAATGGCAATGTTGTAGATCTAGAAAAAATGTACAACTTCTATGTGATGTAAATTTTTTTTTAGTTTTTTATTTTTAATTTCTGCAAAAAGAATTTAATTTCGTAAAAATTTTGTGGAAGTGTACCTTTTTAGGTCTCAGATAAACAATAATTTTTTCAGAATAAAAAATCTAACGGTTTTCAAGATATTAAATTTTTTAGGTTAAAAACATTTTTTTTTCAAAAATAAAGTTGGTTGGCAAAATATCATCAGACATGGTTCTTTAGGTGCTCATTTTTTTGTTTTTACGTGAACTTTTTGATACAATAAATAAAAGTAATAGTCTCCATTTAAAAACATGCTTAAAAATTGAAAAAACTCAAAAAATGATTTTTGCAATAACGAATTTTTCAGTAATTGTTGATAATTTGTTTAAATTTTTAATAAAATTAAAAAACTGACTACTTCATTGAATTCTACAGAAAAAAAAACAAAAGAAACTGTTTTATTTGAAATTTGATTTTTGTATTGTATTGTTATAAATGTTAAATCTATAAATTCTAATAATGAAAATGCAGATAAATATTAAAAATAATTATTTTTTAAATTGTTTTGTTTGTATAATCAAAAAATATCAAGTATGAAAGTTGTAGATTATGAAAAAATCTTCAACTTTCACCGAATCTTAACTTGAACTCCAAAATGAAGATGCAACTGAAGAATCCAGTGATATTGAAGAAACTTTTCAAGAAGATGAAGAAGAAAGGCAATCTTATCAAGCATCGGACGACGAAGAAGACCAAGAGACTATGCGAAAAGGACCAAAATTGGCGTAATATTATTAACTTTTCTAGTTTCTGGTAAATCTGTAAATATGCCTTGGAAAATACCTATAGAATGATTTTGAAAACAAAATTCTGAATTTAAAATAACTTAACTTTAAAAATGATTATATAGTAATTAATACTGTTTAAAACCAAAAAGTACACATGACTGTTCTATGATAAAAAAATGGAACAAAAATGTTTTTCTTTTTAACTTCATTATTCAACATCAATATAGTTTCTATTCGTTTAATCAATCGTTTAATATGCAAGATGATTTTTCACTATAGAATTTTGATACAGAAAGACATACTTTTTAATTTTGATCAAAATTACATTATTTTCTCGGAAATAAAGACAAAATACGATTTTTAGAATTTTTATCGACTGTTTTGAGGTTATGTTAAAAGGTGTCATTTCAAAAGTTAATGATTTTTTGATAATCTACAACTTTCATACTGAATAGAGAGAGAGAGAGAGAGAGAGAGAGAGAGAGAGAGAGAGAGAGAGAGAGAGAGAGAGAGAGAGAGGAATGTTTTTATTGGAATAACCAAAAGGCCATCGACTGCAGTCCTAGTTACATTACGTTATAAAAAAAACAATATATCGTTATTTCTGAATAAAATATTGCAAAAAAAATCTATGTAAAAAGTAGAGTAAATTTTTTTTTATAAATTTGAATTCTTATTCATTTTCTTCTCTATATATATATCCATTAAGATTTCCCAAATATTTTATCCGGCAATTTCCTTCTTTGTTGTAACCTCTCGTTTTTAGCTCAGTCAAATGGTACACAAGGAGGGTTCGAAGTGGAAAATTCTGGTGTAATTGTTTTTAGTGTTTTATTTTATTATTTTTGAGGTGCTGAACACGAATCTGAAGTTGTCCAACAAAATTTTGTCCCGCAAATATGAAAAATAATCAAAAAACCATAAAAAAAAATGTTTTTCAGTGACTTTCACTTATAACTTTCAAAGCATCATGTCATCACAGTGGTCATATAGAAAATTAAAGAAGAGAAAATTATTTAAAATTTGGCAAATAGCAACTTATGTCAAATCCCCTGTCATTCGGTCTAGTTTCATAAAAATTAAATTACTTTTGCGGAAATTAAAAATAAAAAAGTAGAAATTTTTTTTTAATAATTTTTATGGTAAAAAATGACTCACATAGAAGTGAAATTTGCCATTGGATATGTTTTGATAAGACGTCAAGTTTCGCGGAAAATCGCAAAATACCATTTTGCCCACCTTTCAACCTCCCTCAAATTAACCCTTTAGCACTCCTCTTGTTGGACGATTTTTTTACGTTCATCGTAAGCCCCTTTATCGCTTTCAATCATAAAAACCCTGCAGAAAATTATTTTACGTTTTTGCAATTAAATTACCTATCTCGCCTGCACTATTATAGAGGGCGTTGTTTTGTACCTTGCAAAATTTGTCAATTTTTTCCTAATCCGGACTTGGATATTTTTCTTACAAATAGTCTAATCGTTTGGATACCTTAAGTGGCAATAAGAGTTCTTGTGAGAAGCAAATTTCACTTCTATTTTAGGAGGATTTTCTAATATAAAATTGTATTTATATGCGCGCCACTGGGACTAGTTAGCGATTGAACGTTTCTCGAAAGCTTTAAATTTATGTAACGATGTGGCAGCACTCTACAGAGATATTTAAGGAAAATGTGGGAAACCATATTATTTAAAAACTATTTGATATTTATTAAAACAAATAGGAGCAAATTTTCATAGATTTAATGCAGAATGGCGCGGATATTTCTTTTTGTGATTTTTGTGTATGAAACATCCTGTATATTCAGACGCAGATTTATAGGTATGCGGACTAAGCGCTCGCAAGGGGCCCCGGAAAAATTTTAAAAATAGTGCAACTTTTCCAAATGTTACAACAATTTTGCAGATTTTCATGACTACCCATTTCAAATGTTTCTGGAGAAAGATCTTTCATGGCCCTTAAAAGAGTTAAATCATTGTTAGGGTGTTCTTTAAACCAAGAACATTTAAGTGCCTTAGCAATTTTGTACATAGAAAAAGAAGCATTGAGTAAAATAAACTATGCTAGAGTGGAAAGGGCCCCCAATTGTCTTAGTGAATAGTGCCCCCTGAACCGTAAATCCGCCTCTGTGTATATTATTAATGTTTAAACGTGCATTCACAAACTTACAGATAGCGGAGTGAAATTAGACGAAAATATATTGAAAATGGATGTACGAGCTAAGTCAATTTTTTTTAATGTTTTCGATTTTATACATAAAGAGAAGCTTGTAAAAAATTTGTCAATAAATTTGGCATGGAGCTTCGCGAGATATGTACCAAAAACCGCATTTTTGGTATTTTTCGAGTGGATTGCCTCACTATTTTTTAAATATCCCTGGCTCTAAGAGTCGTGGAAAAATAAAAAAAAATTAAAATGACCGTGATGAAGTAGAGTATCTATCCGTATAGTAGGGTTTTTTAAAAATGCATCCTATCCTCAAAACACGAATTGGCGCATATCATTTTTTTTACTGAATTGGCAATAAATAACCAAAGAATCCTCGAATTTTCTTAAAAATTGGAGAAAATATGTATTTTTATGTCGGGAAGACATGGTAAAAATTAAAAAAAAAATGTATTTGTCCAGCCAAAATCGGCATTTTTCGAAAAAAAATTGAATTGGCCACGATTTTTGGAAAAACAATAGTAGAGAAAAAATTTTTATCTTAAAAAGAAGGATTTTGTGTATACTTTTGTCTAAGAAAATCCAACATTTTATTTCTTTATTTAAAGTGCCCAATTTAGGGAATAATTATAAAATAAAAATTCGATTTTCGCGATATTTACTTATGCTTGATTCTCTTAGAAAAACTGTATTTCAGTCCAATAAATTTTTAAAAAAATAAAAAATAGTTCAGGTTCTAAAGTAAGATTTTTGAGGGAACGAATCAATATAAATCAATATGAAAAATGAAAATCGAATTTTTTTTATTATTTGCTAAATTGAGCACTTTAAATAAAGAAATAAAATGTTGGATTTTCTTAGACAAAAGAGCACACAAAATCCTTCTTTTTCAGATAAAATTTTTTCTCTACTATTGCTTTTCCAAAAATGGTGGCCAATTCAATTTGTTTTCGAAAAATGCCGATTTTGGCTGGACAAATACTTTTTTTATTAATTTTTACCATGTCTTCCCGACATAAAAATACATATTTTTTCCTATTTTTAAGAAAATACGAGGATTCTTTGGTTATTTATTGCCAATTCAGTAAAAAAAAAAATAAAATAATGTGAGCCAATTCGTTTTTTTAGGTTAGGATACATGTTTAAAAAAAACCCTACTATACGGATCGATAATCTACTTCATCACGGTCATTTTAATTTTTTTTTATTTTTCCACGACTCTTAGAGCCGGAGATATTTAAAAAATCGTGAAGCAATCCACTCGAAAAATACCAAAAATGCCGTTTTTGGCACATATCTCGCGAAACTCCAGCCCAAATTTATTGGCAAATTTTTTACAAGCTTCTCTTTATGTATAAATTCGAAAAAATTAAAAAAAATTTGACTTAGCTCTTACATCCATATAAAATTATGATTTCACTCCTCTAAGACAAATTATAAAATTGCGATATTCAGCAATTTAAAAAAAAAATCTTCACACACGTGTTGGTTAATATGCACCTTAATTCAACGAAATTAGTAAGGGTAAAAGGTCGCTGGCTCTCCGTCTATAAGGACTAAAAACCAGATAGGTAACAAAGTAATATTACATTACCGCTCGCGAAGCACAGATCTTTGAGTGACAGAGGAGGAACCGCGGTAATTTATACGCGAGACGGCGATGAGTTTCGTCGAGCATATTCTTATAAACTATCGGTGGGTGTTTGTTTGTCTTTTTCTCTTACCGGTCTCTTTATTTTATAACGTCTGGATTTATTTTCGAAGTTGGATAGTGTTTAAGTTAAGTAGTGCTCCCACTGAACATGATACAAAATTGCGATATGTACAGGATCAGGTAATTATTTTTGTCTACTTTTACTTTACCGATAAATACTAATTTTAACATTTTTTTTAAATCAATACCTACAAATGTAATAATATTGATACGTTTTTCAAAAAAAAATTAAACTATATTTTTTTTGAACTACTTAAACCTAAAATAAAATGCTACTGCCCTCTGTTCAAATTTTTTGAAAATTGATTTTTTAATTAACGTAAAAAAATAAAACGATTTTGAGATTTTTCAGTTAAGATCTATTTTTCTTTCAGTTTTGTTTCGAACAATTCGAGGATTTCTTCGTTAACTGTTTTTTTTAATAAATTTTAATTTTTTTTAACTAATACCTAATAAATCCTCAGTTCAAATTTTTTGAAAAAAAAAAGAGATTTTTTAATTAGCGTAAAAAAATCAAGTCATTTTAAGATATCTCTATTAAGATGTTTTTTTTTAATTTTGTTTCGAACAATTTGGAGATTTCTTCGTTGATTTGTATTTTTTTTTGTCCAAAAATGCATTTTTGGAAACTGTTTTTTGGCCATGTTTTAAAATTCGTAGTGCTCCCCTTGTAGCATTAAAAATATTACTTTAAGGCACCAGTGCCTTAAAATGATCACTTTAAAGCACTAGTAAATTAAAGTAAATGTAAATTTTGACAGTAAATTTGCAATACATTTAATTTGTATTTTCCTTATTAACATGAATACTTATGTTAAAATTCACACAATATTTTTTTTGTTATTAAACAGCCATAAAAGCATTTAGTATATTACAATCTGGTCAACAGTGACCAATAAGCAATTTAATTCTAACTTAATCTAATAGAGTTTGAAACTAAGGTATACTCATCAGCGTTCCTTAGGTTCTGTAGAATGGATTGCACTAAAGTTTAACCCGCACACAAGCTCTGCTTTTGCACTAACAACAATAAACTAAATCAAGTATTCTTTCTAACCCAGTATTGTCAAGGAGCTGGATAGCCTCGACATTGTTGATCATCTTAAGTCTTCTCATGATGATGAAGTCTTTCTTCATGACTCTTGGCTAATTTCTTGATGTCTGTTCAACAGTGTCCACCATTTCCAATTCCTATGGAGGTCACTATTGCGAATGTACCAAGAGGCATCTACTATGTTCCTCAGTGCTTTGTTTTGAAATCTTTGGATGATTGCTAAGTTGCTTGCTTTGGTGCATCCCCATAGTTGGATACCATAGATCCGTACAAGCTTAAGTATCTGTTTATAAGCTTATTATGTAGAGACAGAGTGGAGTTTCTTCCAATTAGCCAGTACATTTTTCTATATTTCAGTCCAAGTTCTTCTCTTTTCTCTTTAACATGCACTTCCCATCGAAGTTTGGCATCTAAGATTTGATTGTGTTTGAATATGGAATCAGGTTATTGTTTATTCTGACTGGAATATGATCTATCCTTTTATTTGTAAAGTTAATGTGAAGTGATTTAGTTTCATTAAGTTTAATTTTCCATCTCTTCGTCCAGTCATAGAAACGGTGGATAGCTGTTTGCAGCTTGTGGGTTGCTTCTTCATTGTTCTTTCCTACTGCTAGAATCACAGTGTCATCGGCGAAGGTGGTATAGAACAGGTCCTAGGATACTTCCTTGTGGTACTCCAGCCTTAATTTCTTTAAGATCGGAATAGGCTTCTTCTTGCTTAATTATAAAGTATCTTTCCGATATATATGAATGGAGGATATCTGTATATTGTTTTGGAAGGAAAAGCTTGACCTTATGTATTAATCCTTCATACCAAACCTTATCAAACGCTTGTGATACATCAAGAAACATAGCAGCACAAATGTTTTTTCTTCTAATGATTTCTTTATAATGTTGTAGTTTCTACATAACTTTCACACAATTTGAAAAATTAAATCATTTCACAATTTTACCATTATCAACTGAAACGACCGCATTCCTAGTTGACATTTGAGCAGAATACGCTGATATTGATGGCCCTGAAAGCAGTTTTCGAGCAACTGAATTTTTATTTTCCAACGAATCTTCGATGTATCCCTCGGCGACTGTTGAAGATTTCCAACCCCCATGCCCCTTAATTGTCGTTACATTGGCTCCACTGTCCGCTAGTAAGCTTGCCGACGAACGCCGAAAATAATGTCCAGTATAGAGGTTCGAATTTGGAAGTTGCAGAAATTTAGCAATAGCAGCAGGACTTTTTCCAAACGTATTTATTTCGACAGGATTTTTCGTACACTTGCCTTTCACATACTTTAGGAAAAGCCTTAATAATTTGACCATAGAGATGAAGACTTCCAAACCTTCGATTTCTCCTCAAAATAGGCCAAGAATACATATTTTGGAGTATACTTTCCAGGAACGCCTTTTTCTTCAAACTACTTCACGAACTTATTTCATATTGAATCCGGGAAGTCCAAAGCAGCTCGATTGGCAACTTCATCAATTTCTTTAAATGGATTGTTCTTTTCCATATTTTCTTTTTACCTTTCAAACTTTTCGAAAATGATGAATACAACAATGGTTGCCACCATGGTTACAAAATCGTGTTGTAATGACTTCATAACAGCCCAAGGGACGATAAACATTACTTCCAATCTGATTTTAGGATTGATATGATTTCCACGTATGGTAGGCGAAAAAATCAATTTTACGACTGAAGACATTTTGAAAGTGAGTTTCTCTATTCAAAATCTCTCAAAAGCCTTCTCCATGTTTAATACAACCATAACAAAATGCGAATAATCTGAGCTACGATCGAGCATCCCCTCCTAAAGCCAAATTTTTCATTCGGTATTCATTTTAAGTTATCCTTGTAGTTTATAATCCTCCTATAAAATATTTATCAACGAAATAGGACGACAGCTGTTTGAACTTTTTCTCAGAATGTTATTTAATTTCTTTAAATTTTTTGATTGATATTGCGTTTTGTTATATACATTAATTGAACGTTCGCTTTTGTCAGTAAATTTTTAAATAAGAGAGTATCTAACAGATCCCGCCCTGCACGACCCCCTTTAATTTAAATAGGTTTTTGAAAACCTTACCTAGAACATTCGTAAATTACCATGTTCAATTACCGTTACTTTCAATCATAGATTTAGAATAAGATCGAGTTTGTTGACATTTCGGCTGGGGACAACAACACGTAACAGTCTAAACGCTGTGTTATTGAATTTATATTATCAGTTTCAACGTTGTCAAAGTTATCATATTTTTTTCCGTCATTACCAAAATCCTAAATCTATTTAAAAATTATCTTGGAAAATGAGATATTTTGTTTCGCTAAAATAATTGTACATCTACGTTAACACTAATTTTCGAAACTAATAACACAACAAATTATATTGCTAGATAAATATTGACAAAGATACTTTACCATGATTTAAGTTTCAACCATTTCTGCGAAAATTTGATAGAAGCGGCAACGAAGCGCTATCAAACATTGTTATTTACGAATGAAGCGAAACCACTAGAATGGTACTAGTATATTTGTGTCGGCCATGTTCAGTATATTGGTGTTTGTTTACTAATGTGTTTTATATCGTGCTAGATTAATTTTCTTTTTCATATTGATTTATTGGTTTAAATTGATTGAATAGACAAATATGGTTCAACAATGTGTGGTATGCCGCAAACTGGATTATTTAAATCCAGATCATTTTATCGGTAAGTTATTTAAGGTTATAAACATAGTTCAGGGGCGGAGAATTTAGTATTTTATCGACTGTATAAATTCTTTAATAATGCATAAAGGATTGTTTTAACTTATTGCAACGACTTATAATTATGTAAGTTTCATATATGTTAAAAATTAAATCACATTTTGTTATACGAAGACATGACTTTTAGGATTCCTGCAAATGTTGAAAGGAGAAGATTTGAGGCAGTGAAGTTCATACCTACAAATGATTATATTTGTTCTTCATTTCCGTGATAATGACTTTGAATATAAACCAAGTGGAAGGAAATATTTGAAAACAGATGCAAAACCAATATCGAGGTAATATACCTGTTTATTTGTTTTTTAATAAATTTAGGCTATAAGATTTAAAAATACTTTTGCGAAGCTTTACTAGAATACAAACATTTTTCACTTAAAATATAAGGTACTTCCAGTAATATTGTTTAAACATTATGACTTAAATTTATGTAATGTAAAAGGTCAAACCAATCTTTTGAGAATATGTTGAATATTTTAAGCAATCAAAAACATTTCCATAATACCGACTGCTTAAACTCTAGTGATTTCCCATGAAACTTAACTTTTGTGTTCTGTAGTTGTTGTTTTAACTAATTACTTATTTGATTCGATTTGTATGTCGTTTCACTGTGAATGCCTTCTCGCCTGCTTCGTGGATTATGAATGTATATAATTTTAATGTAGCGTAGATGTAGAAATTTGTTACTTCTGCCAACGTTTTCGTTAGTTGATATTTACTAACTATTTTTTTTCTGTTATAGGTTCGATAAGATTAAAACAGTTTATATATTTTTCAGGATTTATCTAAACGTAGAAGGTTCCTACTATACCAACATTATTTTTTTTTATTTCAGGATGATACAACTAATAATTCATCAGTGTTTAATTTGTAGTTAGTTCCCTATTCCTACCTCAATCCCGAATAGCCTGATAGTCGAACAGCCTGATAAAAACAATATCGACACATTTGCAAGGAAATGATGAATTTTCCCTTGATCCTGCATTGACCAACACTAAGTGTTCTGAGCGGACTAGCGAAATAACTGATCCTAAATTTTTTTACGATTAATTAGATTAAATAAATATATTTTCATTAGTATTTTAAATTTCCTATGTAACCGGTAAAATTAAAATCGTTAAAAAAAATAAATATGTTGTGTCACATCCCATTTCCCTCTGATCGAAGCATAAATTCGTTGCCATGTTCTGGACTTTTATATATCTATCTCACTTCATCCTTGGGCACGGAATATTTGAAACTTATGAATGACTTGTTGGGGATGTGCTTTCAATCATAGGAATAGAATTGCTTTTTCGATTAAATTTTTCCTAAAATTCCAAAGTGAGTTACAGATTGTGCTTAAATTTTTCAACAATTCCGTCATTTTTTTATAGCAAATATTTTTATTCGTTTGTTTATTTCATGTCTTAGTAGGTCATGAGTCCAGTGCTCTTCTACTGTTCCACCCACCGCTTCAAACTATTTTGAGCTAAACATATCATGATGTCAATAAAGACACTGTCATTTAATACCAATTTAATTTAATTTTCCATTTCCTATGTGTAATTGTGATGTGTCGGTTCAGAGCTCTATATTTACTAATAATTTTTGAATGGATATCATATATAATTACTACAAGACCCAAAAAGAAAACTAACTATTTATTTAGACAATTTAAAAATATATTTTACACGCTCGTTGATGTTACACATGAGGAATATACCGGATGTCCACACGAGAACTTAAAATTGAATTATTTCGGATGTTTTTAAAGATAAAAACTTGAAATCGGTTTGGTCATGGTCTGTAGGTGCATAATTTTCACGTAACATGTATTTTAGTTAATAATCAAATAATTAATTAATTAATTACATCATTAAACAGTTTAGCAAAGCACATTTAACGATTTTATTTTAGAATAATTTCTTCGCCTCAGTTGAAATTTGAGAGATTCTCAAGGTTTAAATTATCGCAACGGATATAGAATATTTAATAAAACATTGAACTCAAATGGTCGAATTGAATTTTTATTCTATTCAAATGTTGAGAGCTTGTCACTTCATTTAAATTTCTAATCTTAATTCTACAAGATAAATCAGGAGAATTAATGTTTGATTAAAAGCGTTTTAGATTACCGTCAACACTAGATAAAGGTTATTTCTTATTCATTTGAGAATCTTGTATTATTCTCAGGTGATTAATATTTATTTTATGCCAGTACTACTGTTAGAAAAAAAAATTATTGCTTCAAAATTGTTTAATTCAAACACATGCTCATAGAAAGATTCTCGTTTGGAAGAACATTTACAGGAAATAAAAAAGTATTTAATTATTTAGGTTTTGAATTTTTTCTTTTTATCGGGTATTCTTGTGACATAACTCTACGATTTTATCAGGTATTTTATGTTATAAAAGTATATTTATGAGAATAAATAGACCTACAAGGTTTGTATCTGTGATTATGAACAAAATAAAATAGCTGTCTTGCAACAGACATAGACCAGTGCAGATAGCTTTGAAAATGGTAAAAAGTGAAATAAAATAATAGTAGGATGAAACCCATTGGAAAAGGAAGAGAATATAACAAACATGAAAGGAAAATAATTTACAGGCGCTCTGCGGTCGGGAAGTGGAAGGGGGAAGTTTTTAAGGGTAGAAAACTGTTTATCTCGATTTCCGTCCTATGGAAAAAAGTTAAATCGCAAAGTTGTAGGTAATAAAAATATCTACAACTTTTGTATTTACACTTTTTTCACATAACCTCAAAATTTATGTGAAAAATTCAAATAACCAAGTTTTTGGTTTTTTATTTTTATCTTTTACAAAAAAAAAATTTGAGCTATTTATTTAAATTTATACTTTAATTACTCGAAAAACGTAAGATTCCGTGTTACATTGATAAACAAAAGAGTAATTAAAGTATAAATTTAAATAAATAGCTCAAAATTGTACATGATGATTTAAAAAAAAAGAAATTCGGAGTTTTCTTCGTTTCTTATTTGCATTTTTTGACAATATTTACCATGGTAATGTATATTTTTTTACACCATCAAAAAGTAGAGATTTCAACGAACAAAAAGCCCACCGAGTTTTTTAAAAAAGCAGATATTTTGACGTGAGAATTTTCGATTGAAAATTAGACTGCTTTTTCGATATTAAGTCAAAATAAGGTTAAAAAAATAAATATTTTAATACAAAAAAATTACAGAGTGTTTGGGACATAAAAAGGTAAGTTTACACCAAATTTCGGGAAAAAAATTTTTTTTGTAAAAGATAAAAATAAAAAACCAAAAACTTGGTTATTTGAATTTTTCACATAAATTTTGAGGTTATGTGAAAAAAGTGTAAATACAAAAGTTGTAGATATTTTTATTACCTACAACTTTGCGATTTAACTTTTTTCCATAGGACGGAAATCGAGATAAACAGTTTTCTACCCTTAAAAACTTTCCCGAAATTTGGTGTAAACTTACCTTTTTATGTCCCAAACACTCTGTAATTTTTTTGTATTAAAATATTTATTTTTTTAACCTTATTTTGACTTAATATCGAAAAAGCAGTCTAATTTTCAATCGAAAATTCTCACGTCAAAATATCTGCTTTTTTAAAAAACTCGGTGGGCTTTTTGTTCGTTGAAATCTCTACTTTTTGATGGTGTAAAAAAATATACATTACCATGGTAAATATTGTCAAAAAATGCAAATAAGAAACGAAGAAAACTCCGAATTTCTTTTTTTTTAAATCATCATGTACAATTTTGAGCTATTTATTTAAATTTATACTTTAATTACTCTTTTGTTTATCAATGTAACACGAAAACTTACGTTTTTCGAGTAATTAAAGTATAAATTTAAATAAATAGCTCAAATTTTTTTTTTGTAAAAGATAAAAATAAAAAACCAAAAACTTGGTTATTTGAATGTTTCACATAAATTTTGAGGTTATGTGAAAAAAGTGTAGGTACAAAAGTTGTAGATCTTTTTATTACCTACAACTTTGCCATTTAACTTTTTTCCATAGGACTCGTAGTTTTGCCGGAAATCGAGATAAACAGTTTTCTACCCCCTTCCACTTCCCGACCCCAGAGCGCCGGTAAATTATCTTTCCTATCATTTTTCTCATATTCTCTTCCTTTTCCAATGAGTTTCATCCTACTATTATTTTATTTGGTTTCAAAAATTATCTGCACTGGTATAACAATGTCGATTTTGGTTTTAGACATACGATATCAGATTACCTACTTTTGATGGTTCTTTTTAATATTAAATAAAGTGGACTAAATTATTATATTTTTAAACAAACGCAGCAGTTAGAAACATTGCATCAAATTTTAATTTTAATAATAATAATTTTTATAAGATTGCTTGCTTAATTTTAACGTCTCCTTTCTGCAACTAAGGCTAATCTGGACGGGACCTACACCTTATCGTGGGCTCCGAACCACGGTCCTCAATCACCTTAAACCCCTATCAGTTCCACGAGATATCCGATCTCATCCGGCCACTTTACCGGCGTGAATGAAACTGAATGAAATACCTTTTTGCACTTGCCAAAGTCTTATCTGACTTTTAATTCCACTTGAGTTTCGCAGGGATCGAACCTACGAACCGAACACTGGCCTAGTATAAAGACCGAGGCCTTAACTAACTAGGCCACGGTGTCCGGTAATTCTAACTTTATAATTTTTTTTAAAACTATTCATCTTCTATTAATTGGCTTGCTGAGACACAGTAGTTGATTTATAATACAGATATTTAGGGCATGCAGAACATGTAAAATTAGATAAACATGTGCTTTTGCAGCTTTGGCTTTGGCTCTTTGAAGAAGGCGTCTTCAGGAAAATATGAAACTTGACATTGTTTTTTAATTTTTAGATTATTCAATGGAATAATGAAGGCAGGAAGACAAAAATGTGTACCGCTAGACCAGGATGGCAAACTATGTCATTTAGAGTACCGTTATACAAACAACTCATGACGAATATAGAAGTTAATTTGGTCGATATTTTAGAAGTAGATTTTCAGAGGAAGGTAATGTATATGTATTGTTGCAAATTATACAGATATCATTTAAACAACGCTACAAAAGTATATTTTACCTCAATGAACAGTTTAATCATTAAATCAACTGTTTCTGTAAATATGTAATTAACATCTAAAATTATCGTTAATTTTTTCAATCAAATAATCAAATAAAGAGATAATTAAAAGTGATTTCAATGTTTGAGCAATTTTATAAAACGAATCTACAAGGGGATTTTAATTCGGGTTCTAAGAGGAATATACCAGGGCCAAACCGATTTTAAATACCCGAACTCTAGAAAAATTCTTAACAGTATGTGGATGGTCGGAAACAAGAAGATCACATAATATTTACGAACGAACACCGGAAAAAGCAAAAAGAACAATTGCATTTAATAGTGCAAAAAAGACTACGACTACGGGAATAATAGTAGCCATTCGAGTAGGATATTGTGGACATAAAATAAGCATTTAATATCACGGAGAAAACGACAGCATATTTTTTTACTGCAAAATTGAGGTTTCAACTGCTTGTCGATGAAAAACCAAGAGCAATCACCCACATAAAAGAGCTCCATTCAACGTACTGGATATCCGTATACTATGTAAGGATAATCAAAACAGATCTGTAGAAGAAGAAGCCTATCCATCAAAATCAGCTTTGAAAATAAACATAATTGAATTCTTAGATGTGCTACCATCTATAATAAATAAATGGTTAGAAAAGAGTTTTGACACTTCACAAAGCAACGATTCCCAATATTGGGTGTTGCATACACTCAATTTGCATTGTGTGTTGCAAAGTTTTTATTTGACGAAGCCGAAAGGCAGAAACCGGTCTTAGGATGTCGAATCTGATAAATTAAATTCCTTGCTCGCTTGCCAAACATAATTGAACACTCAAGTATTCTTGCCTATTGCAAATTTTTCTTTTAATCATTTCTTTTATTTACAGATAGTAAGAGTAGAACCTTTGGTATCCATGGGACAACTGACAGCTACTTTAAATCCATTGGGTTGGACCATTCCAGTTTTACCCGAAATTGATGATTTAACTGTGGGAGGATTAGTTATGGGTACCGGAATAGAATCATCTTCTCATAATTATGGATTGTTTCAACATATCTGCGTCTCGTACGAGTTAGTTTTGTGCGATGGTAGCATTGTGAAATGTTCCTCAGAATGTGAACCAGATTTGTTTTGGGCAGTACCATGGTCATATGGAACGCTAGGTAAGAAATTAAGTGATACGTAACATTGTGGGGAATCCAGGAAGTTCGTGTAAGATCTACTGTCCTACAATCCCCAGGACAGAGCCAGTCAAAAATGTTTCTCAAGAAACTACTACCTACACTCACGGCAGACCTATTGAGCAAGGATAGAAGGTGCGTAAAAGCAATAGTAGGCATGCTTAGGAGACACTGTAAATTCAATAAACAGATGAAAAACATAGGTTTGGCAGAAGCAACCAGAAAGCTACGTTGAAGAGCCATTGTCAGGCACCCTAAACATACTCGCGCTAGTCATCTATCTATCAGGGGAACCACAATAGATCTGCAAAGTATCTATCTATCTATTGTATGGTAGCAGAAAGCCTCAAAAAGATTGGCAATGGTTAACAGAAGTTTACTTTTGTCCTACTTCTTAAATCGTTTGTCCACGCTGTTGAAGTTTTCTGTATTCTATAGTATTTGCAAAAGGCCAAGTAGAAAGAGTGCCCTGTATATGTTTTATGTTTATTTTCGGTAGGTTTCGTATTAATTAAATAGTTTACCAGATTACTTAGTAACTTTGGATGATAAATTAAACATTACGAAGGTTTTTTGTAAAACAGTCGTAAATTAAAATGTGAAACAGAATACTAATATAAAAAATTTGAAAAAAATGGTTATGATAATTACCGCTTTTTAATTAATTCATCATTTTTTATTGCTCGCCTATAGTTGTCTTCCAACTTATTTTACCTTGATCCTTCTCCAAATTTCTTATATACACATTGCATAATTTTGTCATGGTCTGCTACACCCCAAGTTTTGAGAAATACCGACTGAAAATTTTGTATTGTTGAATTTTATAAATCTGGTTTACTGATTTGGCACTGAGCACACAAACTGTATATTCACCACGAAAACGTTGCTGTTATGTGTATTTTTGGTAAACATTTTATATATAATCACACCTAATGCAGTTAAAATACAAAACAATGCAGCAGCTTATAGTAAACAACACTCTTTGGATCCCACCACATCTTCGACCATGTATGTTCTGTTTAATTGACCGGGCTTGGCGTAGTATTTTTTCTTTTTGAGTTTCTAGGGGGGTAATACTCTTTTTAAGACGTTGTCCCTTGAAAGCCACCTTACTTCGGGGTGAAAAATACGGGTCTGAAAAGCTTTTCCTTTAATGGAATTTACAACTTTAAGGGTGGTTTTCATAACAGGAGGTAAAGTTTTTGACGCAAGAGTTTCTCGATATAAAAAACAATGTCTCCATGTGGCATTAGGCATTATTTCTTGTAATCTGACGACAAGACCAGATTGATGGCCTGTCATATAGCTTTAGCGCCATCTGTGCATATAGCAATACATTTTCCCCCAGTCAATATCATATTTACTTTTGTGTTTTACAAAAGTGCCCACCCCCCTCCTAAAGTTCTGAATAGTTGATATTGGTTCAACAACTAGAGTCTGGATATGCAAGTAAACCTTTTGATTGGTTTTCAACAAGAAGAAAACGCACGTTATATACAAACCAAAATTATTCGTTGTATTGAATATTTTCTCAAAGACTCAAACATCCCAAATTTTTATCACTTAATCACTTTGGTTACAAATTTCCATTAACTGATGGCCCTCCCTGAAAAACTCCCTAGATCCGCCACTGGGGCAGCCTCTTTTTCATCAAACATTATATGTACCATTTCAACAGCTGCTGGCAAAATCAGATTTTCAGCAATTGTGTGCGGGTTACTATAGTTTAGAGAAGAAAGGAGTGCCATAATTTAATTTGTAGAAGTAGTACAGATTTAAGAGGTAGAAATTTTATTTTTACCTCATTTACCTCATTTACCTCATGCTTATTTGTAGTTGTAGTTAAAATGAAAATTTTAATATATAATTGATCAGCCTAATAAAAGATTTCGTTTAATTTAATCATGTTTCCATGGTTTTTACTGTAATAAACCTGTTCTTTTGACAGATAAGCCAGACTTTATTTATTCATAGCCGTTAGTGGATTGAAATTAGAAGAAAATATTCTGAAAATGGATGTAAGAGCTAAATAAATTTTCTTTAATTTTTTCGATTTTATACATAAAGAGAAGCTTGTAAAAAATTTTTCAATAAATTTGTGCTGGAGCTTTGCGAGATATGTGCCAAAAACGAGATTTTTGGTATTTTTCGAGTGGATTTAAATATCTCCGGCTTTAAGAGTCGTGGAAAAATAAAACAAAAATTAGAATGACCGTGATGAAGTAGAGTATCGATCGGTGTAGTAGGATAACCAAAGAATCCTCGGATTTCCTTAAAATTTTAAGAAAATACGTATTTTTATGTCGGGAAGACATGGTAAAAATTAAAAAAAAAATGTATTTGTCCAGCCAAAATCGGCATTTTTCGAAAAAAAAATTGAATTGGCCGCCATTTTTGGAAAAACAATAGTACAGAAAAATTTTTTTATCTTAAAAAGAAGGATTTTGTGTGTAGTTTTGTCTAAGAAAATCTAAATTTTATGTCTTTATTTAAAGTGCCTAATTTAGGGAATAATAATAAAAATTCAATTTTCATTTTTATATACCAGTAGTTATAGTGAAGACAGTGACTTTTAAAGATAGTTCTTGAACTTTTTATTTTTTAATCTTTGATTTTAGGTACTGAAGTGTTTTAATGCCAAGAGATTAAAAAAAGTTTAATCGCATTAACAACATATAACATATAATCCTCCGTGTCATTTATTGGTTTATATTAATTTTAATTTTGCAAAGTACGCCTATGGAATGTGACGTTATATCCCCACTTTCACTGCACTCCTCTTTTATTCAGAGTACAGTTTTGGAAACGCGATAAGCAACTTAATAACTTGCTAATAATGCTTTTTTCTGAAATCGCTCAAGAATGCCTAATTTCTCGGAGCAATTTCAGACCCCAAAATACGCTATTCTAGTATTTTAGTTCGTTACTAAGCAACGAACTTTCCCGGATCTAAAACAGTCCGGGAATATTTTTGCCGTACATGGCCGTCAAAATCTACGTGATTCCCTGAAACGTCAAAGTGACAACTATAAACCAAGGAAGTCTAAAGTTTTGTCTGATGTATAAATTGAAACCAGATTATATATACCTACTAAATGAATAAGGTACGTTTAAAATGTAAGAATTTTAAAATTACCTAGATATTTATGTAGTGTTTACTATTTAGGATACTTTAATATTTAGTGTTGCCGGTGAAACAAATAACACATTGAGGTTTATTGGAAATAACGGTAAAACCATATTTTTTTATGATATTGTGGCTATTTTTGTTTGGGTGATGAGTAGGGGGAAATAGGGGGACCTGAACAATTTTTTTTAACAAAAACGGGGTCGCGCTTTAGGTAAGTTTGGGAAACACTGGTATACATGATTTATCAGTTAGAGCGGCGTCACCATAAACTTCAACGAGCATTCAATGGGCTTCAGCTGCACTTTTCTTCCGATTAAAGCAGAAAATTACAACCTCCTGCTCGATTAACACAACATTTTACAGTTCTACACTACTAGGCTATTTTGAAATACTATACCTCTATTTTTTGTTTTAAGGAATCCTGACTGCCGTAGAGATTAAAATGATCCCAGCAAAACAATATGTAAAACTAGCATATGAGCCGGTATGGGGCTTAGATAATATCGTTAAAAAATTTGTCGAAGTCAGTAGTAATAAACAAAATGAATTTGTAGAAGTACTAGTTTACAGTGAAAATGAGGCTGTTGTCATGACAGGAGTGCAAACTGATACTCTCGAATCAGATAAAGTGAGTAGCGAAAATAAAATATTGTGGAGTATGCGAAAATATGTTCGTTATTTTTGTACAATTGTTGAAAATTCTTAGTATTGTTTATAGGCACTTTATGTAATATTAGTTTTACAATTTCGTTGATATCTACATTATGAAAGATGATGAACTTGTTTATGATGACAATGTTTAAAAATACGTGTCATTTATCTAATTGTTTATTTTGATATATAGAATTCATTTTCTGAAATAAATTAATAGTAATAATTTTTTACATTTTTATCATTTTTTGGTAAGTGGATTGTATTTAAATATTATTTTTATTTTTATTGTTTTAATCATTCTTTTTTTAAATTAAATGTTAAAACGACTGTTAGTCTGCTTTACGGGTTATCATAATTCAATATTTAAACATTGGCTATTTTGAATTATACAGGATGTCCCTAAATTGCACAGTAAAAATTTTGGAGTGAGTAGAGTAGGCAAAAAAAAGTAGTTTATATACAGGGTGATTCATAACTATTGGTAGGTTATTTGGACCAAAATATGGCGATGGGACTAAATGTACCTTAATAAAATATTGCTGTGGAATAAGAAACAGGGCGTTAAAGTTTCGTCAAAAAGCTACCAGTTAATTTCATTATCAGGAACCATTCACGTGGCGCCCCCTGTAACAAAATGTGAAATAATACATAAAATAACATACCTTGTCCAAAGCTATGCTTCTGTACCGATTTTGATAACAATTGATAAATATACAGTGACATTATCAGAAAAAATCGAAAAAAAAAGTCAACTTTAACGCCCTGTATCTTATTCCACAGCAATATTTTATTACCCTGTACAGGGTGAGTCACGGTAGATGTGACGGTCCATTGTGGCTAAACGGCTAATATTTTGAAAATTTGGAAGGCTACATTTTAAAATTATTTTGAAATGTACAGGTTGTCCCAAAAAAGTGTGGCGTATCAAAGTTATATTATTTCTTATGGAAGACCCTATATTTTATTGCATTTAGGTATAGATTACACATTAAAAATAAGATAAACTTTCTTAAATATTCCCTAAACCTAAGCTTTTTAGTTTTCGAGATATTTTGATCTTTTTAAAAATGGAAGCACTTACAAGAAAACCAATAACTTGGAAACCTATGGAATCAGCCAAATCCAATTTTAACTAAAAAAAAATAGACTAATAATTGAAAGCAATAATGTATTTAGAGTTGTTTAAAATTATACAGGGCGGCCAAAATGGAGCGATTCTCTAGCGACATATTCAAACGACAATATCGTTCTTATTTTAAAAATTATGAAGGTCTACTATTCCTAAATCTATTAATTTTGGAGTTATTTTTATTTTTTTTAAATCTTACATTATTTTTCTACCGTAATGCCTAAATATAACACCCTGTATTTGATCAGCTTAGACTATTGAAACATTATTTTTTGCCTAATATCTAATGATACATTTTCCAACAGTTCCCAGAAACTTTTTCTTAAAAATTGCAAAAATTTCCTCCCATTTAAATGGCCATCAAAGAAATATGGGCCAATAACTTGGTCGCTTATAATTCCACCGTATACATTAATGTTCCACCGCTTCTGATGATTTATTGTGTGGAACAAATGCTGGTTTTGAGTATCATAATAATGAACTTTATAACGGTTAACTAATCCACTATTATGACAAGTGGATTCTTCTGTAATTTTTTCGGATCATAGTCTAAGCTGATCAAATACCGTGACTCACCCTGTATATATATTTTTAAATAATTACAGCTCGAAAATAGAATATTTTTTTAAGTGGTTTAAAATTCTAGCTAAACTCAATCGGAAGATGGTACAAACCATGGTTTTTTAAATATGTACAAGAAAAATTAAGGAGCAGAGAAACAACCACAGAATATATACCTCTAAGAGCATATTATCATAGGCACACGCGCTCTATATTTTGGGAATTGCAGGTAAAAATATCCGTTAATTTAATTTAGCAGAAACGGCGTTAGGATAGACGTCCCCCACTACTCTACTTTTCCCCTTCCAGTTTTCTAAAAAAATTAGACAATAAATTTTAATATCAACTATAATCAAAATATTGTTTTCTCGTTTACAGACATTTTTTGATGTATTATCCATCCTAAAACATCATCCACATCTTTCAGCAACACACTTTATATCCTAGAAGGAATATTTGCGACTGTCCTTTAAAAATAAAATATTTTTTAGGATATAATACCGTTTGGTAATAATATCTTATTTAGAATATTATTCGGTTGGCTGATCCCTCCAAAAATTTCTTTACTAAAATTAACTCAAACGAAGGCTGTCAAGAAACTATATGAAGATAATCACATAATCCAAGATATGTTGGTACCTGTGACACAGTTAAAGAAAAGCCTTGAGATATTTCAAGATTTAGTTAACGTATATCCTATTTGGTTATGTCCGTTTATATTGCCTCCTAATCCGGGTATGGTACATCCGAAGAACGGGAATGCCGACGAATTGTATGTTGATATTGGGTTGTATGGAACACCGAATGTAGAAAAATTTAATCCAGAAGAAACTACCCGAAAAATTGAAAAGCATGTCATTGATTCAAATGGGTATGTATCTCCGTTTTCGTTGGTGTATAATACAAAAAAAATAAACTCTATACAGGATCTTGCAACTAACAGTGGCGCCGTGTTCCATATATCTATATTTAGGAAAGAGATAGGAATACAATTTTCTATAATGTTACCTTATTGATCGAGCTCGACAAAATAAAGAAAATTCAGTCACACAGGGTGTTCAATTTTTTCTGGGCGGGTCCCAACTTTGTTTTTTTAAATGGCAACCTGTATTTTTTTATCACTTTTTCGGTTTCTACTTGAAAAATAAAAGATACTTTAGCATGACAAGTTTTTTTTTCCAATATTCGTCACTCAGAATATTTGAAATTATGAAGTCCCATTAAAATTTATTTTTGGTCAAATATTCTACATTGGTGACTCTCTCAAACGATGTATCTGAAATCTACCTGTGATATACAGGGTATGAAAAACAGCTTGCCTCACATTGTCAATAAAAATTTGCAGAATCTTCCTTATTTCAAATGGAACACCCTATATACAGGGTGTTTCACGACTACCTACACGATTTTTATGAAAATTGGGATATATGGGTCTCAAGTTACGGCGAATACATTGAAAATATTTTGAAAGACATGACATTTCCGGTAATACCGGAAGAGAGCAGCAACTTTGTTATTTTAAATGGAACACCCTGTATATTATTAACTTTTCGAATTCTACATTAAATTTTAATGTTAGTTTGTGTAGAATACCCTATACCTAAAATTTATACTTATCGAGATATTAATTTTTTTAATAAAAAATTGACAGGTGCAGACCTTCATATTGAAAATTCTGTGTGAACATCCCCAATACCAAATAAAAAACATCTTGTCTGGTTGATTAGTAGGACGATCAAGGTAATTGGTGACATGTCGAAAACTTCTTTTTTGTATACAGGGTTGTTAAAAAATGATGAAAAGTTCAAGTTCAAAAATGTCAAATATCTTCATGTCTTCCATTTTCTTGAATACAGAGCCGAAGTCTATCTTTGAAAGAGCCACCAACTACTTTGAAAGAGCCACCAACTACTTCCGAAAATATGCAACTTAGAATAACGAATGCTTTTCGCAGTATTATACCAGTTGTCTTGCGTAGGGTGGAACAGTCTTTTAAATATAGACTTCAGCTCTGCATTCAAGAAAACGAAAGACATGTTGAACATATTTTATAAAAGATTCATTATCAACTTTAATTAAACTTTAAATAAATAAATAAATACCTGGAACTTAAGCTCAGACTTAAATTTATGAATATACACCAATACATTAAATAAATATATTTGTTTGGACATCTTACAATGTACATAATTGAAACAAGATATCTTTGTATATTCTTATCAGTCGTTTGTATATTCTTATCAGTCTGTTGTATATTCTCATCAGTCGGTTGTATATTCTTATCACTCGTTTGTATATTCTTATCGGTCGTTTGTATATTCTTATCGGTCGTTTGTATATTCTTATCAGTCGTTTGTATATTCTAATCAGTCGTCAAAAAAGTCGTTCATTGAGATTATAGCTTGAAAATATGAATATTTTTCATTTTTCTAAGAAAAACTAGTGAACTTAGCCATAGGGAATACTTTGTTGGCGCTTCTTATGGATCGATAATATACAAGGTGTTCCATTTGAAATAAGGAAGATTCTGACGAAAATCTCGAAAACCGTTAATATTCTCGAAATATAAACATACATAAAGAATCTTTTATTTTTCAAGTAGAAACCGAAAGTGATAAAAAATACAGGTTTCCATTTAAAAAAACAAAGTTGGGACGCGCCCAGAAAAAATTGAACATCCTGTGTGACTGCTTTTTTTTTATTTTGTCGAGCTCGATTAAGGTAACATTATAGAAAATTGTATTCCTATCTCTTTCCTAAATAGAGATATGGAACACGGCGCCACCGTTACAGGACCCTGTATAGGAAACCGAATTAAAACGAAAACAAAATTCAACCTAACAATAAATATTAACCATTTTTGTTTTTTTTTAAGATTCCAAATGTTGTACGCAGATACCTACATGACAAAAGAAGAGTTCAGATTAATGTTCGATCACAGTTTATATGACAAGCTTAGAAATAGGATGAATTGCGAATACGCTTTTCCAGAAGTGTATGACAAAGTATCAAAAGCTGCTAGATTTTAAAAATTTGACAGACAGCGGATTAAAAATTCGTTAAAAAGATTATAAAACAAAAAAGTTCTATCAGGAGATAGCAGATTATTAAATTGTTGTACCAGGTCCATAGCATTAACTCTTTTTCTATTTTTACTGGCCTTCTTTTTTAATCAATTCAAAATCACTGTATTAAAACTGCATTTTTGGGGATAATTCCTTTTGGAAAAGCTCTATCCTCGAATTTTCTTTAGTGTAAGTAGTTGAAACTATTATTTAAAAAACTATAAATAATTTACTGATTCTTTGTATCCCAGTATTCCTTCATTTTCTCGCTATGTATCTCGCTATTGATCAGACCACTTGACTCATAATTTGTTGGTACATTTTTTAGCTGTCAGGCAGTAAAGGAATTATGATTTTCCGGAGTCTCCGGAGTTTCCTAATTCACGGTAACCCAAAATTCTGTAAGTTGCCTACTTTGTATTAATAAATGATTATTTTTTATTTTAGAATAAGCGTTGTTTGTGTTACATAACCTTAAAAAATTAATACGTTCAAGACTGCAACGGGATCATTAGGGTTAGATGGTGTACCTGAATCTTCTTTGATATAAGAGTAAATTTAATAGTAGGTTGCGAATAAAAATGTATCAATAGGTCTGTTTATTTCAATATTTGGTGCGGCACCAACATCAGCATGTCTGGTGTAGGAAGCACACAGTCTGAAGAGTGTGGAGAAAACGAGCACCGGTGTAGCATCGGTGCAGCGCCATATATTCAAAGAAACATGTTAGTGGACAAATAAATAGACTGGTGCAGCACTTTAGCCTTGGTGCAGCACTTTTAGGGCAAAGAAACAGACCTATTATTTCCCTATCAGCCATTTAAAATTTTGTTTTGGCTCCCAAAATTCAAATTTTTGCCCCCAAACAAAAGAAAACCCTTGATGTCGGGATAGTACTATGAGTTTTTTCTTCTGATATTTTTATAAAAACTTCAGTTATGACAAGGCATACATTCTAATTATAAGCAAAAAATGACATCAACTTTTGTAATGTTAAAATAAAGTAAGCATACCCTTTTGAAGATTAATGGTATGATTTATCTCCAAGAATTCTGGATCATCACACACTGCAAATACACATTTTGTTACCGCGGAGAAAATTAAAACGAAAAAAAAATATTGCATTTTAAGAAATTGCCGTGTGAGATGTTGTTCTAAAAATACCTACGTCTAGTTATCTTGCTCAAATAATGGTTTATCTTATCTGAAAATAATACGGGGTAAGCAGGTATTACTTACTTTTTTTAATTTCTTTAAATTGATATTACTTTTTTTAATGAAACAGTCTAAAATTAACATGTCACAAGGCCGGGACAGTTTGGAGGAACCGTGTATAAAAAAATTAACGAATTGTAATTGTAATGAATGAAAAAATATAGAGGAAGTTGATAGCCAGTATCAAATGACTTCTTGTTACCCTGCAGTTGGGAAAGAAAACTGTTGTGAACCAATACCTTCAAAAACTTCGAATTTTGCATTAAGATACATCACTTGAATGCCGGATGTGTGCTGTATTTTTTTCAATTGAATTTTTTTAAATTTTCCGACCATCCAAATACTGCTAAGATTTTTTTTTATTAAAAAATGATTGGCACTGGCCTGTTTCTGTAGCTACACAAAAAAAACTCGCTCAAATCCTCTATTTTTTAGTTCTTAAATTATTAGGGGGTCGAGTGAAACCTTGTTTTAGGATAAGTTAATCCTCTATTTCCATCTCAATTTTTTTCTATTTGAGAAATTGGCCTATTATAATAATTGCAGGGGAATTATTTTGGATATGTATTTTAGACGCCAAGTTGGTCAGCGGTGACCTCGTGATTTAATTGTATAAAGTTTGAGGTGTTGCTGGGCAAAGTTAGCGTTGGTTTATTCACTGGTTGTTGTTATTTATAAGACCGACCCACAATGATCATGCCGGTATTATAATTTTTTTTTGAATAAAAATAAGAGGACGATGAAAGAATAAACACATACATGTATAATAAATTTTATTTTTATTAATTACCTACATTTCCTATAATTTAATTAATAAATAATATATCACTTACATTATATTTGTAACATTAAATATCTCGAAATTTTATGGTAAATTATTAATAATAGTTCATTAAATTTCAGACCAATCAATATTGATTAAAAATCTATTTATATTTTAATTTCATTTTAATACTTTTGTTTTATATTTTAAATTTATTTGTAAGTTCACAAATAGGTGGTTTTATCGTTGGGTTCGTTAAAGTTGTAGTCGAACTCCGGGTTATTTTCAATTCCAATTAAATCGGAGTCACCACTTCTGATGCTAAAAAAAAATGTTAAAAGAATTTTTCGTTACGTAAGAAAATGTAGATGTTAAAAATAATTATTAAGTTAGACGACCCGTCCGTTGCATATCATTCCAAGGAATGAAAACGTTTTGGCATTGTATCGGCCACACTGCAAACAATCGTGCCTGTAACATCTCCATCTCGACAGAGATGTTTGCATTCGGTGCCCTATTTACTATCAAAGATACCTAAAGGAGCTTTGGTGGAATGGCACTGATATATTATAGAGAAATTTGATAAAGGTACGACACAAAATGGTTCAAACATTATCAGTGGTAAAGAATCATAATCCAGAAACAAAGCAGCAATCTAGAGTGTGGAGCTTTCACCCACAACTGCCAGACTTTCTTCAGTATGACGTAGCAAATTAACCACCACAATAGACCATAGTGTGGGTAATCATGGTGATGGTCTGACTCCCAACTGTTGTCTATGTTGTAGTGATAGGATTTTCCTTCCTTTCCTATGCGGTTATGTAAATGTACACATGCCTTTAACTAAACAATGGAGATTATTAATTGCGAATTTGCCTGATTGATATGCAAACTGTATCACACAAAGCGTTGATGCCTTTACAATCTTACTTTTGATAAGATTAAGAGGTAGGCTTTAGCTTGTTCTGCGCCAGGTCAATTTGGCTGCTTTTTTTTTTTAAAAATATGTAACTGTATTTGCTACTGAAGTATTCGTTACTTTGATAGAAGAGCCTCCAAATACTGATATCAGCATCACCAAATCCTACTTATCCACAAAATCCTAGGAACCATTGTAGCTTTGTATAGTAAAAGTTTTGTGAAAATGTGGCGTTCCCTTTGTAGAACCCCAATTTCAAATGTTGATGACACAACTTTCAGTCCTAACAACTGGAATGAATGATATACGATCTTTATTAGCTCAACAAAACAAAAAGATCGATAATTGCATAAATAGTATTATAAATTTAAAACAGGAAAATGAGACAAAGTAGCAGAGCTGGATACAGGGCCGACCAGAGGGGCGGGGGGCGGTGGGTGGTGCAGATTCCCCGAGGACCGGGCCCCAAAGGGGCCCGGCTGCTGGACCTATTTTTACGGTTATTGTACAAACAAAATATTTCACTTTTATAAAAGAGCCTCAATGAATGAAATTAATGTAGTTTTAGGCGCACCCACTTTCAGTATATTTTTCAGTTAATCAAGTTGATTTGAAAATATATTCTATGGTTTCTTCTCAGTTAAACTTTGACTTTTATAAGTTTACACAAAAATTCCAGTAGATTTTCTTCAACTAAATTTCCTATTAATAAAAAATATTCGAGAATTTAAACTATTGCAACATAAGCAAACGTCATATTCATCTATCATGTGTTCAGTGCCCAATTTTAGTATAGTTCCCAGATATTTGTTTCCTATTTTAAATAAAATTTTTCCATTTCCGGAAAAAAATCTAATTATGTTGACGGACACATATCAAAATCAATATCAATATTGTCTGAAGAAATAAAATGGAATAGACACTCGGAAAATAATAAAACAAAAAACGAATAATAGAACCGGCGGGAACTTTAAATTTGACGTTGACATATGTAACACCTAGCATAGCACAAGCGCTTTAGTTTAATAAACGAAGGTACCATCCCAGGAATCAGGTCTGTCCGGCACCATTTTTTTTAATTTGCAGATATTCATGGGTACATTCACCCCCGAAAATCTCAGCTGTCTGAAATTTGTGGAAGGGCGGGAAAATGGCCCATTGGCCCATTTGCCGATATTTCCGAAAATATGACACTTAGAGAATTTTTGTTTGGACGAAAATGAAGATCAGTTCATTACCTACAAAAATGATCCTTATCATTTTTGTCAAAAATTTGATACTTTTAGACATAACCGGCTCCAAACCGCACCCCCATTTTTAGCTCCTGCCCTGCATTTAGAGAGCACGCTCAATAAATCAACGTAGGAATTAATATTTTTTCATGATTCAAAATTCAGATGAAAGAAGGAAACTGTAGCTATAATATCATGTTACTTTTTCCTTTTATCTATTTCTCTGGATTATTGAAAATCCAGGCCAAAGTTTGTTTTTGCTCGATATTTTGACCCTTCTATAAATTTATTCATATTTTTTTTATCAAGACTAATTTCATCGAATCCTTTTGGATAATGGGGCTTTGTAAGGTGTTAAATATATTCAGAAAGATGCATTTCCGTATTATGAAAGTTTTTTATGGTGGACACGAAGTGTCGCGTAAATACTGAAGCCGTCGAAGCGACGTTCAGGAGAGATTATGTTCTACTGTATTTAATTACGAGTAAAAGGTCCATCGACCTATTCACTCGGAGAGAAAAGTTTCTACTGATTCTATAACTCTGATCTTTTTGAATGCAAGCCGATTTTCTAGCCAATTGCGGGCCTTGTTCGCGGTCTTATAGATGTGAGTTTTTTATGTCGACCTGGCTACTGCCGTCGTGCCGAAAGGGGTGCTGTATGTTTAAAGGAGTGTGCCGCCAAAGCGCGGGCGACGTAGTGTAATCCGATACCCTTGATTGTCGTCAACTTGTTTACTCGTTAATTTGTTTCTGCGCGGTAGCTTTGTTTTTTACGACACGTGTTGTAACGGCTTTTTGACGTCATATTGTTGCTATGCTTGATTTTAGATAACTGTTGATTTTGTTTCAAGGTAGACACATAAGCGTGCTTTGGGTTCTTTTATTTTTATTTTATTTGAATATTATTTTTATTTCCCTTTATTCCCATGGGCGTAGATGTTCGATTTCGAACATATTCTATTCTAAAGTTTTGTGAAAATCCGAAGCTGCCTTTGACAAAATATAAAACTACATTGACTCAGATGACAGTTTCATTGCGTATGCGACATTACTCATTAATGAACTAAACATAAAAAAGAGTAATACCTGTGACTGTCAAAATCAGACATTTCTTTCGGTTTTTTCCTATCTTCATTTTTGTACACTGGATTTGATCCCTCTATGGCATGCTTGTTTGTAGTTGGAGCTGATACTCCTAATCTATTCAGACCGGAATCTTGTGAACCGAATTTCTTAGTTGTCAGCTTAGAAATTCTTCGATTTAATCTAAAAACAGATGATTTATTAGGGAGCTATTTAAAATTGTAGTAAAATAAAAAACTTTGCTTACTGTCTCGTTTTCCAGATGAGTGCGGCCAATAAAAGTATGCAGAAAACTCCCAAGACAATGGAAACTCCAAGCAGCCATTTTCTTAATATCGCATCAGTATTCACATCTGAACTCTGCGAAGGAAAACTATACAAGAAAAGGGTCTGCTCGTCTTTTAGTTCCTTCGCCAGTTTGGCAAAGGTATTAACATTTGCCACGATCCTAAAAAATAATGAGGTCAGATCTGGAGAACGGGGTGGCGACTTCTAAGAAAAATCTTTTCAAAATCCACAAAGTAAAAAAAATTAAAAAAATTGTTTTTATTATTCAATTTGAGATCAAACAAAATTTTCTTACCTCAAGATTTCTTCAGCTGTTCGAAGAGTGATGGTGTCACTGTCTATAAAGTATAGACGAACTATGGTAAACGTTTCTTCAGATTTGCTATCTATATTTTGGATATAAGCAGAACAATTCAATACTTTTCCAACGATATCCAACATCTAGTAAAAATAAAAACTAACGATTACAAGGATAAAATTAATGGAATATGATCAAGCTTACCTCCTTTTGTCGCTGTTGTACTTCATCTACATTATTTAAAAATTTAAAGTCAACGGTATTATCAGTCGTTATTATAAATATAGTCGCTTTGGTTGTGGCATTGTGAGGACCTAAAATTTAAATTTAAAATTATGAACATTTCTGGAGTAGTCACACTTTTGGGAAGCCCCGACTGGGGTCCATCTCAGGCACTTGTACGTTCGCGCCACCATTTTTTCATACAGAGTGAGGCGTGATTTTTTTTTCAAGAAAAAAGAGGCTGTATTTTTTTTTAATCAGATACAGGGTGTGACAAGTAGATGGCCCATTTATCCATATATAGAGAAATTGAAATTTGAAAATTCAATGAAAATATTTTCGGTTACTTTCAATTTTTATGGCATGCTAGATTATATTACCCACCAATTTATGTAAAATATCTCCAAATTATAATAAATCAAGCAATAACTCAGAAATACGTACCTTTAGGTATAGAAAATGCTAATACAGATCGAAAGAGAATAAAAAAATGATTCATGCGTAGTAATAAAATACAGGGTGTTTCATTTTAAATTATCGACTTATTGAGAATTGATAATATGGACATTGGCCGCTCCATTCTAGACGCGCTGTATAAAATATCGCATTAGACGTTTCACCGTATGCTCTCATAATCTCTGTATAAAATTTGAAATTAATTGCTTAACAACTAAGCTAGATACGGAAATTAACGTAAATGCGTGTTTTTCAAATTTTCTTATAAAAATCTCAAATATCTCGGAAAATGTTAAACTTAAATCCAAAAATAAAAATGGTAGGTACATGCCATTTGAAATATCAAAGTTTATGTCTACTTCCGGTATAACCGGAAGTAACTGGAAGTTGAAAATATTTTCATTGAATAGAACATACTGACAAAGCCACGTAACCCAATTTTCAAATTTCAAATATCTATACTTCTCTATATATGGCTAATGGACCATCTACGTGACCCTGTAATTTGTAAAAACTGAATTTTTCGATTTAGTTTTTCCATCCTTAAGAGGGAAGAGGAAATCTGTAGTACGCAATAAAAAAAAGTCTCACCATTGCCCCATTTATCTTGTTGATCTTCGACCATAACTGTAAATTCGAAGTATCCGTCCATTGAAGATTCTACGCTGAATCGTAACTCAATTTTACCAACGTCTTCGCTTGTATAAATGCGGAACGGTGGATCATCTATGTTATCTAGTCCATTTCCATTTTTACTTATTTCACCGACGATGGTGTAAGTCAGCTTTCCCTTGTCAACCGCGTCCGGATCAGTCGCCTGAAAAAATAGACAGTAATTCCATTTAAAACGTTAAATTAATTCATGCTAGTCTTTTTTTTATTTTGGTGTTTGTACTAAAACTAGTCTTAATATTTAATTGGAATCATAAGAATTAAGAAACAATAGTTATTTAACGAACAAGTGTATTAATAAGGTCTCGAACATTAACGCGCTCGCTCTGCTCGCGCGTTAATTTATCTCGATTGTTAATCGCCATTTTAATTCACGAGTTTGTTACAGAACTTTTCCGTCGACCGTACTTTTCAAAAATAAAGATATCTTACTTTCAATTTTAAGAAATTAAATAATGACATACAATGACAGATAGTATTAACAGACCTTCTTGATTTCAAATGTATATGTATGTTTGGTTGCCTACACCATAGGTAACTGTCAATATAAATGTATAATAAGAGCAATGTACGTTGGGTTGCATATAATAAAATCGTTGATTAATAGAAAATCATTCATTAATAGGGGTCATTACTCAACGATTTTGAGTGCATTAAAATACATCATAAATGGTCGGTCGACGGAAAAAAATATTAAGTTCCCCTAACGATGTCAGGATGTCAAATCGAATTGGTTGTCAAGTAGGTATGTCAATTCCTGCAGCAGTTAGATAATGATGTTGTCGTTTTCATGTTTGGCAGCACAAACAACGAACGGGCCATCAATATCTTGCATTCCAAATATTTTCTTCCGTTCAGATTCCTATCAAATACTGTTTCTAGTTATTCGACTTGATCTGAGTTTTAATTTTCCCATTCAAAAGTTATCTTAGTAATGTTTTTTTTATTTATTAATAATATTATTTCTGTGTTTGTCTAATAATGATTTTTCCAACTATAATTAATTCTACTACTAGTAGAGTAGATCTGATTTTGAAAGTCGCTCTTTTCGAAAAAAAAATTTGTGATTATATAGATTCGAGGTCCCTCTTTCACGTGATCACTATATGAAAGTTAAGGGAGGTATGGAGGAGGCGTAAATTAACATGTAAATATATGAAAAATCGGTTTTTCGCACGGAGTTCGCTGAGTTTTATTCGGATCGAAACGATTTCTATATATAAAATAAGGTGCTCGCGAACACGCTTAAACTAACCCGTCCAAATCGGTCACGGGGTTCTTGAGATATTGCCATTTGAAAATATATGGATTTTCGCCGCGGCGAGAACACACCTAGAGCCGTGTTCGCGTTTTTCGCCGGGAAAGAAGTGACTTTGTCTCCGATAGATACTCATGACCCAAGCATTGTGTCCAAATTTCAAGTTGCTAGTTTTATTTGTGGAGGAAGGGGAGGGCAAACACTGATTAATTTTTGACTCGAGGTAACTTTTTAATTCTTGACAAATCCGGGTCAGCAAAATGTCAAACTCTTTTATGAGGACACTGCTACAGGATGTATTAAGGATATGATGGTTTTCGCGAAAACGGACAAATGGCGACTGAATTGTGGATTTTACAAATTTTATTTTTCGATTTTCGCAACGAAAGAGTAAGGTGGGGAAACATTTTTTATGCGCCATCGGTTGCGGAATTTTTCTCTCTTTGATTTGAGCCCTACAGGGGAGGGAGGGGGTAAACGCGTTTTGCCCTATAGAAGGGCAACAGATAGGGTTAGTGACGTTGTGCTAGGCTCGTTTTCAAGGGCAATCAGTTCTATTTCAAAAAATTTTTCCCCGAAAGCACATTAATGCCAGCGGGAGTGTGTGATATATTTATAAAAACGAGGACGCTCGCTCAGCCGTCGTGAAATTAGATGCCGGAATAGTATTTGTGAGAGAGCAGAGAGAAGATGTGAGAGAGACGAGAGATGAAAGCTAGGGAGCTCCTACCCCGGCATCTAATTTTACAGCGGCTCATCGAGCGCACTCGCTTTTGTAAATATATCACGCAAACCTGCAATCCTCTATAAACTTATAGCTTTGTGGTAAAAAAATTCCGCAACCGATGGCGAATTTTACTCTTTCGTTGCGAAAATCAAAAATTAAAATTTGCAAAATCTGAAATTCGGTCACCATTTGTCCGTTTTCGCGAAAACCATCATATCCTTAATACATCCTGTAGCAGTGTCCTCATGAAAGAGTTTGCCATTTTGATGACCCGGATTGGTCAAGAATTAAAAAAGTTACCTCGAGTCAAAAATTAATTAGTATTTGCCCTCCCTCTCCCTCCCAAATTAAACTAGCGGGTTGAAATTTCGACACAATGAGTAAAAAAAATCTAGTCTCAAAGTCATTTTCTTCCATGTGAAAAACGCGAACACAGCTCTAGGTCTGTTCGTATATTTTCAAATCGCAATATCTCAGGAACCCCTAGACCGATTTGGACAGTTTAAGCGCTTTCGCGAGCACTTCATTTTATATATAGAAGTCGTTTCGATCCGAATAAAACTCGCTACGTGCGAAAAACCGATTTTCCATATGTTTACATGTTAATTTACCCCCCCCCCCCCTCCACACCTCCCTTAGCTTTCATATAGTGATCACGTAAAAGAGGGACCTCGAATCTATGAAATCACAATAATTTTTCGAAAAGAGCGACTTCGTTTATCGGTTTTTTTTCGCCAGATCGACTTCACTATACTCTTATAGGAACACTCCATTGAGGCACTTTTTTCAGTCCCTAATATTCATAATGTTACATCGGCTAGATGGTGCAAAGCGACTCTCGTCTTCGGTAAATACTTTGATGTAGGGAATTTAGTCGGGAGATTTAAATGTATAAAAAACTTACTGTAATAGAGGTTACAGAACCGCCACTCTTGTAAGTAGGCATAACTGCACCAAAGAAGGAATCTGATGTAAAAACTGGAGCTCGCCTATTGGTACTTTGGACCTAAAAATATAATTATTAATTGACACTTATTTAAACCTCAAAAAATTTCGTTAAGAGGAAGTTATAGTATACTATAAAACAGTCTATGCAAGGGATCTGTAGTCCCTAAATTTTTAGGTTCATTTTTCATTTTAAGAGAATGAACAAATAAGTACATATTGGTAAAGGTTTAATCTATGTTTCTGTGTTGTCACTTTTTCTAAATTTGATTTAGTTTTTTGTAAAAAAAATCGTAAAATTCTATGGTTTTTGATGATTTTCCTATTTTTTTTTTTAGAAAAGAACCAAAGCAAATTTTAAAAAAGTGAGAACATAGAAACATAGATTAGATTTTTACCAATAAGTATAAATTTTTTCATCCACTGAATGAAAAATAAACCTTGAACGAAAGGGGCTACGAAACCCTTGCATGGCGCTGGGTGAAGAATTATAATTTCCGTGGAATATGTATCGCTGGTATAAATAGTGGTATGTTTAAATTTATTCTTTAGTTTTAGGTAAGAGAAATCATGTAATTATGGTCCTGTGTGTATTTCTTTAAATAAATAAATTACTTATTAGTATTTCATATTAGTCCAGTAACTGAAGGGTCAAACCTGGGAATAAGTCTGGCATGAGTTCCCACATAGCGCATTTTGTAGGTCACCGCAGGTGTTTTAACATGAGAAAATCCTTAACGCATTGTGGTCAAGGGGAGGGGCTGAAAATGGGCCCCAAAACCTGGAAAATGGGTTTCCCGCTAATATCTGACTAAATATGCCAATTAGAGAATTTTTGTTCAGCTCATTCTCTACAAAAATGGCCCTAATCATTTTCTTCGAAAATTCAATAGTTTTCGAGATAATGGCACTCAAAAGTCCCCTCATTTCAGCTGCTGCTCTACCTTCAGGAATTCCGCTTTCTATGAATTAACGCGTAACCGGGCGGACGAATTGTTCAATATCTCGGAAAAAAATTAATATTTTTCGATGATTCAAAGTTTATCGGAATGGGAAAACCCGTAGCTACAATTCCTTGTGACTTGAAGTCAGTTCGTATTTACCAAAAATATTTAAAAAAAGCGGTCAAAGTTTTTTTCAACAATATTTAGAGGCTGCTTCATTAATTTATTCATATTTTCTTTAAAAATAGTCATTTATTCTAATTTTGCCTTGATAATGGAACCTTAGGGGGCTTGAATGATCTCAGAAATTTACTTTCATCTAATTATTAATCCTCAAGAAATAAAGAGCGGGGAACAAGAAATGGATAAACAAAAAAAGGCCGGTTTTGACTCGTGTGACCAATTTTCCTCATTTCTCGAAAATTATTAGACTCTATTAAAAATAAAAAAATATATTTGAAAAGTAGACCATCTAAGCTTTGAAATGATGTGCATTGGAAATCAATATAACGGATCATAAGATTATAATTCGCGCTTGTTCCGAAGATTCTCTGGAACTCCGAAATCGGCTAAAATATGCAAATAAACAAATCAATTGTATATTAGAACGCCAGAAAAGTATTGCAAAAAAATTTCTGAGGTCATTCAAGACCCCCTAAGGTCCCATTATTAAGGCAAAATTAGAAAAAATGACTATTTTTAAAGAAAATATGAATAAATTAATGAAGCAGCCTCTAAATATTGTTGAAAACAACTTTGACCGCTTTTTTAAATACGAACTGACTTCAAGTCACATGGAATTGTAGCTACGGGTTTTCCCATTCCGTTGAACTTTGAATCATCGAAAAATATTATTTTTTTCCCGAGATATTAACAATTCGTCCGCCCGGTTACGCGTTAATTCATAGAAAGCGGAATTCCTGAAGGTAGAGCAGCAGCTGAAATGAGGGGACTTTTGAGTGCCATTATCTCGAAAACTATTGAATTTTCTAAGAAAATGATAAGGGCCATTTTTGTAGAGAATGAGCTGATCTCCATTTTTTGTCTGAACAAAAATTCTCTAATTGCCCCTCCCCTTGACTACAACGCGTTAAGGATTTTCTCATGTTAAAACACCTGCGATGACCTACAAATTGCGCTATGTGGGAACTCATGCCCGACTTATTCCCAGCTTTCGATCTTTTTAGTCCTTCATTTACTGGACTATATCGTATGTAGATAAGTAAAAAAAATCAGGAAAGTTATTCATAATTTAATAAAACTACCTGAACTGAAATTAGTGGTTTGTGTACATATGCTCAAATTGACACATGTTGCGTGTACGCTTTGTTTAACAAGTTCTATTGCATTTGTTCAATTATAATTCGAGGTGAAATTAGCATCGTCAGAATACAAAACGAATAGCTTTACAGGAGTGTAAAAATCTTTGAAAATACTGAAAACCAAGCTCGTAAACGAGATTTAAATTTTAAAAATCTGAACTTTTTCTTGCTATTTGCAATCCGATATGAATGCGCCTTGCTAGATTCAAATGCGAAGTCGGCACCACCGTACAGAATTTAGAATCCCCCTCGTGAACGGGAAATAATGTTTGCGTAGTATTTAGTCTGCACCCACCAATAGCGAATTTTATACCTCTGCCTCACCCGTTGCCCCCTCGGGTATTTCAATTTGTATAGTATCACTTCTACTTTTTATACATACGTTTATAGTGACATTCAAGTAGGCCATAGGATTACTACTACTAGGATTGGTATCGTTTGAAGCAACTATTTGAAACTGAAACTTATCAAAATCATCGTAGAAAAACGCTTTTAAAACGGATATTTCTCCCGTATCAACGTTAACGTCGATATAAGTTTCGGTAGGTTCTTCTGCGAGTAGGTAATAATATATTTTTAAGTCGTTGTCGATATCATAAGTGGCATTGTCCCTTAATGTTTCTTTCTGAGTGGCATCTGCTTCGACGAAGTCAAATTCCCAGGTTGTAGTATCATCAAAATGTGGTTCCTGACTATTGTCCAATAATATTAAAATAATGTCTACTGAAGTGCCATAAGAGTTTTCACCATCTTTGGGTTGAACATCTGTAGAATTTAGCCAAGCCGTAATGTTTAGCTGAAATTTAAAAAATAACTTATACAATATATACGAAAATTAGAGGGCCTAGAGTGAAATCCGGGATATAATGAAGACGTGAAAGACCATTTTGAACAAGATGGTTATTATTTTGATCTCTTAGAACAGTGTATTAATACTTACATGATATTTTTTGTTAATAACTTTATATGAATCAAAGTTACTATTAATTTGTAATTGCGCTACACAAGGTTCCATGTTTACCAACTTAAAAATGTCTTCCTTACCTGTAATTAGAAGAGAGCATTTTAAGGGGATAAGTTAATTAAAAAGTTTTGATAAAAGAAGCATGTCTAAGCAACTGGATACCAAATTCTTAAAAAATTGCTTCAACTACAAATATGTGCACAGAAAAACCAATTTCTACACTACGATTGACATTACTGTAAGAAATGTACATACCTTCATTGAGATAGGCAAAATGAAAGTTAACGTCCCACTTTGAGCAATCTTTTGTTTCTCCATCCTCAGCTGTAAAGTTTTTTAGATGACCATTAATGTCATCCTTTTTAAATAGATTCAGAGGAGCACCAATATCTTGTGACTGGAATAAATAAATTATGAGTGATAGATAAAATGGCTCAGAACATTACCTGTAAAGTGAAATAAATAACAATAAACATGAACTTATTGGAACGCGACTAGAAAACATTGAAGAAGAAGAAATACACAAAATACACAAAAGGAGAAATTTTCGCTGACCTCCCAGAAAAATTTTCCAACAAATGACCAAGACTTGCAAATTGAAGAAAATTAGTGAGATTTTAAAACAGTTCCCAAAAATGGCAATTGCAAAAACATTACAATAAGTTTAAACATTAGTACGTCCTTCTTCTTCGTATTTTTTTAACTTTCTTAAATATTCAGTTTGTATCCCTTTGATATCATATTTTTTTTTCTCAGTTTTGAATCTCATTTTTTTTGACCAATTTTCTGAACGAGTCTATTTTTCTATAAAATTAATTTCCACTTCACTTTTACCTTGTTACAGCAGTAAATAATTTGTATAGTAATTTCTCTTCAAATTTTCTGCTGATTCTTTGAAGGTTAAATGCTTCTGTACGTTTTTCCTTGGTAAAAACTAGACATTAACTTCTCTTCTTTAACAAAGAGTTTCAACGTACTGACTCTTACTCCTCAATTATTATACTCACGGGTCAAAAACAAACAAAGTAGTAGGAATAGAGGTTGCAGGTCCTAATACTAAGATATCAACAAGCCCTGGGAATCACTCCAACAATATTCCAAGCGGAACTATCAGCCATAGATTGCTGTGCTCAAGAAACGCCTCAACTGAGCCAGAATATTTATTGTGTCTGATAGTCAGGCTCCTTAAAGGCCCTGAAATCCACAACTTATGAGTATTAAACAGTCTGGGACTGCAAACAATCCCATAAGCAACTGGCTAGTCACAACAACGTAACTTTGGTATGGGTGCCAGGGCATAAAGGAACATGAACAGGTCTTCGTAGAGCCTGATCAGGTTACTAACCTGGCTTCAAAACGGATAATAGGCTTAGATAGTTTAAAAGAATGGAAGGCTTTGTTATTTATCGGTTTATATATGGTTCTATACATTATAAATAAATTCGTGACCTTGGTTATGAATTTAGAATTTTATTTAACCAAATAAATTCACATTCCTCTTAAAACGATTGTACAAATAATAATATTCAATCAACTAACCAATTGGACATAACTACACTTTCTAGAAACGTGTTCGCCATCCCAAAAATATAAAAGTATAGTAGCATACGTTATAAATTTATCAATACGCTGTTATCATCACAATACTTACAGATAAAAGTAAATATGTATCGTGCTCTGGAGTTAGTATGACTGGTGGTTCAAAGTTGAATTTATTTATTGTAAGTTTAATTTTTGTTAAAGAAGCGTCTGCTGTTCGTGGTGGCTTTCCTTCATCTTTTAGCTGAAAATAATATATAATAAAAGCTTAAAAAGCTTCCCTTTAAAAAATTGGATCGGATTTAAAATTACCTCTAAATTTATTGTGTAATTTCCATAGTATCCTCTAAGATCTTCCTTAGTAACCAAATGAACCATCTTAACAGTATCGCTTACTATGTAATCCTCAGGTACTTTATTTATTGTGAAAACTGACATAATATCTTTTTTAGTATCGTCGTTGATTATACTTTTAATTTTAAAATCTATTGTTGCATTTTCACCGTAATCTATATCCGATGCTTGAATTGTTCCCACCTCTTCACCCTAAAATTAGAAAAGGAATCCTTTAAAATTTGTATACAGAGAAAGTCATTTTAGCCGTGTTTATAGTATAAAGTAAGGACCCATCTTCCTTAATATGTACATGTTTGTTTTTGGCTTCTGCCGGTTGCTCAAAAATACATAAATACCTTTTTTAAGTTTTCCAATATTTCTAATTTTTTCGTAATTAATTCTGGATCATGATCGTTTATGTCTAGCAGTTCGATTGTGACATCTTGAGTTACATATCTGAGTCCTTGTGATCTTTCATCTAAAAAAATGTCATTAAACATTATTACGTTGGCACGACACTAGATGGATAAGGTACGTCAAAAAGAAATAAAATGTGGGTGATAAATTAAAGATACTAATATAAAATAAGGTCTAGTTTGTCCATAGCAATATGGATGTGCATCTAGACCTTGGTATTATTTTTGTACCTCAAGAAATAAAGAAGTTATAAAAGGTTAGAAGTCAACATACAAATGTAAAAGCTCTTTAGCTGTTGGTTAACCTAAACCTCGCCCGAAAAGCACCAAATCTTTCGAGCTTGTCTAATAATATCTCATTCCTGGGAGGTTCATCAAGTGGTTTTGTAATATTTTGCAGGTAAATGCTTATAGCCGTTTACTGTAAAACTACCAATCGTTCAAATACGTTACAAAAATAAGTTGATTTAGATATAAATGAAAAAATATATATTTTGCCCATGCTGTTATCATAGTTGGTGAAATTATTGTGATTTAAATTAACTGAAAGATCAACTTACTGAGGTTATTGTCATTGCAACTTAGTCCACATAAAAATTTTGTTCTGCCATGATCTCTGTCTATACCATTACCTCCATTTTTTACTACTATAATATTTTCATTGATTAAAAATTGTTCTATACAATCTTTGTACTTATCGTCTGATTTGAAACTGCATACAACAGTATGGAAAGGAACTAAAAAAAGAAATTAATTATTTTTTTAGAAAACTGTATGTCCTAATATTTTTCTTAAATCCAAAAAAATATACACGAATAAAAACGGCATCAATTTAAATACCGGTCAAGAGTTTTTGGGCCACGATATAAAATTCTCTATTATTATTTTTGATATTAGAGCACTTTTGGGCTACTGTCAAACTTACTGTCCCTATCTTTATCACTTGTTCCTATTGTTGCAACTTCTGTACCACTGTTAGATTTTTCAACAACTGATACAGTTGAGTTAATTTGAATATGGGGATCTTTATTATTCGTATCTATGATGTAAAATGAAACCTAAAAAATATTATTATTATTTTCCAGTAAATAGTACAATATGAGAGTTTGTATCATCGAATAAACACTTGCGGTAGATTTACAAGTAATGATATTGAAGATACAGATACATTTTTAAAAACTCACCTCTAACGCATCAGAATTATGTATTCCATCGTTTGCCATACATGTATAATTGATATAGTACCTAGGAGGTTCATCGGCATTGACTAAATTGTCGTCTTTAACGCTAAAACCTCCAGTATTTTCATCTATAAGGATCCAGTCTTCTTCGGTTGCACTGAAATAGATACATACATACAGAGTGTAATTATAATATTTTGCGATATCCACCCCACAATAAAAATCCTCAGAGTTGATGGCAACTTTCACCACCCCATTTTTCACATTTCCCGTCTGTAAAATTGCAGATAACAATCATAGAATTAAAAGAAAAATTCAGGAACGCAGGAATGCTTCGAGATCCTGACGCTGACTGATGAAAGAGATTATTAGCTATGGAAAGCTATGGAGATTGTTATGGGTGCCAGGGCATAAAAGAATTGTCGGAAATGAGATTCCTGACGGTCTCGCAAAAGAAGGAGCTTGTACTCCTTTTATCGAACCAGAACCATTCCGTGTTATCCCAAAAAGCAGCATTGTGGAAGAAATCCGAAAATGGGAAAAGGAACTTAGTGCGGCCTACTGGAAAAACATACGCGCGATACGCTAAATTGCTCTTTGAGCTTCAGAAATCTGATCTCAGAGTACCTAATCACAGGAATTCTCACTGGACACTGCTCACTCAGATACCATATCTGTAAAATGGGCAAAGGAGACAGTGGGACATGCAGATTCTGCAATGATGCAGATGAGACGGCGGAACATATTATCTGCAACTGCAGGGTAAATGTCCTAGAGCCTGCTCAGGTTCTAGCTCCAAAACGGATAATAGGCTTTCTAAAAAGCCTAGATCATTTGAACTAAAAGATAGATGTAGGATATATACAAAAGATGTTATAGTGTTATATAGTGTTATAGTATTCTACAATCTACAATGGAAAGCAACGATAGACCTAACGAAAATTCATGAACCTAACGTACATGGACTGGTTAACAAAACCAACATATATTAATATATTTTCTTGATGTATCATCATTTGAATAAAAATTGCCTATCTAGGAGCAACCCTTTAAAGCCAACAGTAAGCTTATACGAATAGATGTTAGAGAAGCAAAAAATGATGGTTCGATATTTTTAAATATACTTACGTGCAGTTGTAAGTAACAGTATCACCGATATCCGGATCTATAGCTTGTATAAATCCAACTGAAGTACCTTTAGACGCCATTTCTTGAACTGTTCTATTCAGAATATTGACGTCGTTAGGAAAATATGGCGGATTATTGTTGATGTCAATAATATTTATCAATATTGTAGCTAAAATAGAAAACTTTGAATAAGAAAAATTAATTCAACTACTTTTATTTAAAAAAGCCGTTAAAGATTTGCTTCCACGCTTTGATAAATTTCTGGTGGCCTAATTATTTTTGTTAACGTATTTTTAAAAATAATATAGCACGCCAATGCCGATCAAAGCAACTTGTCGGCACATCTGGAAATTTTGTTTTTATATGTCTGCAATTGAAGAGGGATCTAGAAAATCGAAATAAATATCGAGAAACAGACTATACAAACATAAAATATTTGATTTGAATAATATAGATTTAAAAAATAATACATACCCGAAGTACGATCATTGAACATAAAATCTGGATCAGTATTTAAATCTACAACAACTAAATTCAGATATAATGAATCAAAAATTATATAATTAGGCTTGTTTTGGTCGGAATCGATGACTATTAACGATATATTAATTTCTCTTCCTCCTGATTCTGGTGTTATTTGTGCTTCCAAGAAACTAAAACGAAAAATATTGGTTCAGCGAGTTTACAACATTTTTCCGAAACAATATTTTCAAATTCTAAATATATAGTGCCTATAAAAACTTCTCTAGATTTATCTTTTTTTGCCTTCAATGTAAAGTTCAAATCCCTACAAGATACTACATACTATACAAAAATCTTACTGTATCGCCTCTTGGTTAGTTTCAGTCATGTTTATTTTTATAGAATTTTTTATTGCATAGGATGTTGTCCAATCAATATGAGCTGTTAAGTTGGCATACATATAAGGATCACTGGCTTTTATTGAAACGTTTAGAATAGCTGCTCCATCTAGTTGGTCTTCTTCAACACTAACAGGATCTACCTAAAATGATTTGTCTGTCTGTGATTTATATCTTAATATAGTGGCATCACAGTATAATAATGAAAGTCCAAGTCTACAACAGATATTCTGCAGGAAAATCTATCCAAAGTAGTACATTTAAAAATGAAGAAACAGCTACAGAGGCGTCGCGATGTTTGTCGGATGTCGGGTCATAAATAAGAAATACGACGAAGTATATTAAAGGTATTTGATAGCTTTGTAAACCAATGTTTTATTTTTTAATTTTGAATATAAAGATAAGAGCGGAAGATAAGAAGATATAACACAAATTACTTGATTATAACAAGCAAGTCATATCTTGCTCCAAATCCTCTAGTGAATCAAGTTGTGTTCGGTAAACAATATAATTTTCATTATTTTCTGTTATTTATTTATAGAAGTACGAACTGTTTTCTTAACCATTACATCGCCAATTTTACAAAAAACTTTTAAGACAATGTAGTAGAATGAATGGAATACTACCAAAAGGGCTGGTTTTAGACAATCAGAAAAAAATTCAAGTAAACGAGTCTCAAACACGCTTACCTGTTATTGCATAAATCCGTACTTATTAATTCAAGGTCAAGTTCAAAATAAGCGATTTGAGACAAATAATATTAAGAAATTTTAATTGATTCATTCTGAAATAGACATTTTAAAAAATGTATCATTTCTAAATACTTACAGGATAAATAGTTGGTGCTTTGTTGTTTACGTCAATGATAGTAAGCGTTACTGGAACTGTTGAAGTGTGATTGACTTTATCGGTAGCTCTGACTTGGAAGAAAACTGAATTAAGGATGTCATAATCAAAATAATAATCTTCACCATTGGGATTTATTAAATTAACTCTTATATTTCCATCTGAGTCGATCTGTAGTCTATTTTCAGCATAAGTGCCTATAATTTCCATCCTACAAATATAATGGAATATGATGATGTAGTTGGAAATATTAGGAGTACAAAATTTGCACTTCTATTGTGGAAAAATAGCGTTGAAACCATTCGCGACGCATTCTTCAACTAATAGCAGCCTCCCCATAAATGACGTTAATTTGGCTCAAACTTCAAAAGTTCAGATATCGTACGGAATAATATTTTTGCAAGATTTGTTTATTTCATAAAGTTAGCTTTGAAAAAATTGACCAACCAAAAACATTTTGAATTTTCCATCAAATGCAGCAGTAATAAAAGATTTTTTTAAACAAAAGAACATATTTACGTAAGAATTTTATCTTCTGCATCTCGATCTGTAGCGTGAACTTGTTTAACAAAATCTCCTGTTTTTGCTGTTTCTTTAATTTCTGCTTCATATTCATCTTTATCGAATTTCGGAATCTCATCATTGTAATCTATCAATGAAATATTTACATACATGTGGTCTGTCTTACTCTCATTGTAAGTACCGGTACTTTTCACCTAAAATAAAAATTTGCTTTGTTTATATCATCTGGAAACTTGCAACCCTGTTCTTTAAGATGTAAATGTTGGAATATAAATATTTATTATACTTACGTAATAATAATTATGCTTCCAATTAGAATCTTCAAAATCTAAATATGTCGCATTTTTTACGCTAATTCTAAAATTTCCATTCTTATAACCAGCTGTGGGTACAATAATGTATGCCACAGTATAATCAAAATCCTCTGTTCGTAATAACTCCACTTTAAACTCAGCATTTTCTCCCTACAAATTTAATAAAAACTGAAGCGTATCTAAATGGTTTAATCTTCAAAGCTACATTTTATGTTCACATCAGTAGGCTCTGACGCGCCATTTTTTTGCAACTTGTTTATTTCGCTCAGGTTGTTTTGCAGTTCGTGAAGAAATTGACAGATATATATCTGTCACAATTGCGAGTGTTTATTACTACCAATGTTTGTATTTCACACAATTTTATCATATCAAAAAACCGCGATCCAACAGCATTGATGTGACCCTTTGAGAGGATCAATTAAAATTTCTATTAAAATCACCCTATAGTACTCTTACCGTGTCAATGTCTTTTATAAATGAAGAAAAATTCAAACTTCCTGCGTAGTTTTCCAAAAATTTGACATTAATTATTTTTTCTTCATCCTTATTAAATTCTTGTGGTTTTGTGCCGTCGGTAAAATTATTGTATAATATTAACGGCGAATTATCATCAATATCTTCAATGTAAAAGCTTATATCTTGACCTGTACACCAATCCTCAAGGTTACAAATACAAGCGTTGATCTTTAAAGTATACATGCTTATATCATATTCATCCCTATCTATATAATTCACATCGATATGGCCTGTCTTTTCACCTATTGTGACATAGTCCCCTAAAAAACAAATTTATATAGATGGATTAGAAAACTTACTCCAAAACCAACTTCGCCCTTTACAAAATATGTTGTTTGGTTTTAAAAGTTTCAGAGGTTAGCCAGATAGCCAAAACAAAAAGAGTGAGACTGCTGGAGTATATCATGAGGATGCCAGACAAAGGGAGCAAATAGAAGAAGAAGGGGAAGACCAAATATAGAAGCTCGTAAAAAAGACTTACAGAGTATAGGAATTTCAAACTGGCACCAAGCAGCCATGGAAAGGAAAATGTGGAAAAAGCAGCAGAAAAGCCATGGGCCTCTAGGAGGTCTAGAGCGGTTATATATTTATGTATACCTAAATGTAATAGTTTTTTGATATTGTTTAATACCTTCATGACCGAATTGATCCTCCTCATTAACTTTATAATAACAAATTTGATCACCAATGCCGGTGTCACCATCCAATGCCGATACGTCATATTCCTGAAAATTAAAAATATCGGATACAGGAAAAAATAGCAAAATATAAAAAGCTATTAGTTAGTTCATAATATCGAAAGTGTTTTTTTGCCAAAAATCGTTATTTCCCCTGATGAAAACTCCATGTATTGCAAAAATAGCTTTGGTGAATAATATACAGGGTGTGTCACGAAGGTGTCTCATTAGCCATATATCAGTATGGTCTATTCAATGAAAATGTCATGTACCATTTTTATTTTTATTTTTGGATTCAGCATCAAATTTTGAACAAAAAATTATCAACATACTACAGGTATAAGTTCAACAGTTTCCGAGATATTTGAGTTTTTTGTAAAATTTTTTGAAAAACACGCATTTACTTTAATTTCCTTATCTGGCTTAGTAGTTAAGCTATTAATTTCAAATTTTATACAGAGATTGTGAGAATATCCTTCTAGCATACGGTGAAACGTCAAATGCGATATTCTATACAGGGTGTCTAGAATGGAGCGTCCAATGTTCATATTTTCAATTTTCAATAAGTCGATAATTTCAAAAAAAACACCCTGTATTTTATTCTCATGGCTCAATCAGTTTTTTATTCTCTTTCGATCTGTATACCTAAAGTTACGTATTTCTGAGTTATTGCTAGATTTATTATAATTTGGAGATATTTTACATAAATTGGTGGGTAGTATAATCTAGCATGCCATGAAAATTGAAAAGATAGTTGTAATAAACAAACTACTGGACAATTAGATTATTTTATTTTCTAACTTCGTTCAATTTGTAAGTGAAAATGGCTCTTCTGGGTTATCTGCGCATAATTGGCACGTACTTACGACTAATTATGCGATTGCATTTACTATAAATCATTACCAGATTTAATAAATCTTCATTCAACCAAGAAGAGCCATTTTCACTACAAATTGAACGAAGTTAGTAAATAAAATAATCTAATTGTCCAGTAGTTTGTTTATTACAACTGTCTTCAATTTTCATGGCATGCTAGATAATACTACCCACCAATTTATGTAAAATATCTTATAATAATAATTATAATAAATCTAGCAATAACTCAGAAACACGTAACTATAGGTATAGGGAATGCTAATACAGATCGAAAGAGAATAAAAAACAGATTCAGGCATGATAATAAAATACAGGGTGTTTCATTTGAAATTATCAACTTATTGAGAATTGAAAATATGAACGTTGGACGCTCCATTCTAGACACCCTGTATAAAATATCGCATTTGACGTTTCACTGTATGCTAGAAGGATATTCTCATAATCTCTGTATAAAATTTGAAATTAATAGCTTAACAACTAAGCCAGATACGGAAATTAAAGTAAATGCGTGTTTTTCAAAAAATTTTACAAAAAACTCAAATATCTCGGAAATTGTTAAACTTAGGCCTGTGGTAAGTTAATAATTTTTTGTTCAAAATTTGATGCTGAATCCAAAAATAAAAAGAAAAATGGTACATGACATTTGAAATAACAAAGTTGATGTCTACTTCCGGTATAACCGAAAGTAACCGGAAATTGAAAATATTTTCATTGAATAGATCATACTGACAAAGCCCCGTAACCCAATTTTCAAATTTCAAATATCTATAGTTCTCTATATATGGCTAATGAGCCACCTTCGTGACACACCCTGTATTACTTCAAAACGCTCTGTTATTATTAAGTTTACCATGGAACCCAAAATATTACCTTGATTATCTCTTGGCAATAAATTTGGTAATGGAAATGGTTAAAGTTTGACTTATTTCAGATAATTGTAGATATTTTGGGATTTTCAAAACTAATACATGATAAATAATGAAGATTTACCAACCTGATGCGATTTTTCCTTAAATTGTTGAAAACTAAAAATGTAGGTCCAAATAGGGTAGGTATTTCTGATGTCTATGACATTAACAGTGGCACTTTGGGTTGCAGAATTATTACCAGTATCCTAAAAGTTAGGTGACTTTAGTTTTAGTAAAAGCGCAGCGCAGCCTATTTATATATTTTCAAAATTTTGTACTAAAATTCAACAGATGTGCTACATAGAAAATATTGAAATTATCCCTGTGACCTGGATCAGGATGAGTTAATATTATGCGACCTAACGAAGAGAAAGTTCATGATTTTAATATTAATAATAAAAATTATATACTTACAACTGCCATTACTGAGAAGGAAAAAAAGTTAATTGTCTTATAATCCAGGACTTTAAGGTTATACATGGGTACCTGCACTATATAAGTATCATTTGTAATGCCTTCTGGTAGTGCCAATGTAAAAGTCTTATCTTCGTTTGACTGAAAAAAATAAAATGAACATAAAAGGATTCTGTATATTAAGAATATAGTATTTGCAAATGATCTGAAGAGTGCTCTGTATATAAAACTTTATAATATCAGAATGAGTTTGTAGAATCCACGTCTAGAGAGTTCAGAGCGCAAGCGGGCAAAAGACAGGCGTGCATCATATTCATCAAGGAGATCAGGAGGGAAATGGCCATTTCCAGGTCAGTCATCACCAAACTATTTAAAATCTGGAACTAAACGTAAACTCTAGACACGAAGGTGAAATTTTTTAAACCAAAAAAATGTTGGGAGTAACAAAACTGCACAAATGATGTGAAATAAAATCACACAAGCTCCCAAGAAAAAAGACAATAAAAATGTCATACACTGCTCCTTTAATGACAACATCAAAGTTTCTGGGTTTAAGTCCCGACATGGTCGGGTTCCAAACCGCATCTGGACTTACGTAATTCAATTACCTGTTGGGGCATATAGCCCAAGGAGTAGTTGTTGAAGTCCAGACGTTGGTGCAGTGTATGACATTTTTAATGTCTTTTTTCTTGGGAGCTTGTGTTATTTTATTTCACATCATTTGTGCAGTAAGCGTAAACTGGTCTATTACGATTACGACTTATGCTCCTTCGGATTTTCTTGATGAAATACTGCAACGTTTCAATTCTAGAGAAGCTTGACATAAGACCTCACTCCTTAAACGGATCAACCAAGCTTACCAACAAACCAACCAAGGAAAATTAAATGACAAGAGAGGAAGAGAACGATGGCTGACTCATTGGATATATCAATTGCAGCTCTCGTTGGGAAAAATCGTACACCAGGTGGTCTATACGGCTGTAGACTCTTTGGTTAAACCAATCTTACCTCTCCTACTTTGACGTCGCCATAAAAAGATGGAGAAGCTGATGCCGGAGGGAAAGTTAAATTGCAAGAGGGGACGAGAACGATGGCTGATTGAAAAACAACATTATTAGTTAACAATTTTAAAATGTTTTTTCAGTAATTTAGATACTAAGACCGAATTTTCAAATTTGTGCAATACTTACCACTCCAGCGATTACAGTTAAGTCCATATAACCTAACCATCCGTCGGGATCTTCCAAAGTGTAGTTACAATCTGTGTTAGTCTTATCATACATTTTGGATTCCTAAAAGTAAAGTGGTACGTATAACATTCAAATAATCGACTCCAATTGAAAAAAAAAAATATACAGTATGTGCTATTTAAATTTTTCGCAGGGAGATGTTATATAGGAGAAAATTTGATTACGGTGACTTTCGGAGAATCAAGAAGTGAGGGCTAAAGAGTTTTGTGCATTTATATGACCAAAGCGCATATTTGTATGGACTCAACCAGAAAGAAATGGAATGACGAAATTGGGAAATATGTTTATGACCAATGTCATGTTTCTAACAGAATATTTTTAATCGATTTAGGTACCGTGGAGATCTTTGGTAATCAAAAAAACCTTCGGATCGAAAGCCGAAATCTAAACACTACGTATATGTAAGAACGACACTATCGGTTGGGAATAGGCGTTTACAGCTAGAACGAATACGAATGTGAATTAGTTAACTGGCGAATTACTCGAATTGGTTAAGTTGTTTGTTGTTTGTTTGGTTAATTTTAACGTCTCCTTTCTACAACTAAGGCTAATCTGGACGGGACCTATAGCTTATCGTGGGCTCAGAACCATGGTCCTCAATCCCCTTAAACCCAGGACTATGCCTTGGTCATGCAGGTGATCTACCGACTAACAAGTGTGTAAATGTGCCACCAACCCCTATCAGTTCCACGAGATATCCGATCTCATCCGGCCTGTATACCGGCGTGAATGAAACTGCGTATGACACAAATACGTTTTTGCACTTGCCCAAAGTCTTACCTGACTTTTATTCCCTTGAATGCGGCAGGATTCGAACCTACTCTTCGAACAGTGACCCGAGAATAAAGGCTGGTGCCCTAACCAACTGAGCCACTGTGTCCGATGGGTTGGTTAAGTAATAATGAAAGAAAGTTTAGATACCATTGGGATATTATGCAAAAAATCAATAGCCCCATCTATTTGAGTCAGAAAATTAGATTTGTCTTTAATAATATAAACGCTGTTAGGTTTAAAAAATATATAAGAGGCGATTCAGTTATAACTTACATTAAAAGAACATCGAGGACATGTTAGAACTGGTGGTTCATCATCGATGTTATTAATATTAATTATTATCATAGTAGCATCGACTGTAGTATCCAAAACAGATATTTTATAATAGCGTTGATTTGGAGTTTCGTAATCGAAAGATTGCATAGAATAAAATATGCAATTTTCAATTTTATATGTAAATCTACCATCAATCATACTGGCACCAAACGAACTACCTAAAAATAACAAATAATTTATTCTTTTTTCTTTATATACTTTTTCTTTCAGAACTGTTAACTTGTGAACTTAATCTACGGTTGAATCTTGAGTTTTTAATCAAACCATATTGTTTCTTTATAAAAGATCCGACTAGTGTAGAATTTTTTTTCCGACCACCTACATACTGCTAAGAATTTTTCAATAATTCGGGTATTCAAAATCAGCTTCGACCATTATAAAAATACTTACAATCAGTTTTATCCAATATTTTAAACAGTGGTGTCGAACCATCGAAGCTGTGATTATTTTCATCCATTGTCAACGTATAACGGTCCTCAGTACCTTGGATTACTATTTTGTCATTAGGAGCTTCTATTTTAACATAACATTTAACTCCTTAAAAGGTTAAAGTCAAATTAATTCACTTTGAAATTTTCAAATATACATTGGGTACGATCTTATATTTAAATTATCATAAAAATACAATAGATGTTAGATCATATGATCTTGGTGGTTAGTTAACCTTTTAGATCAAAAACTTACTTGAAAAAATGGTCAGCCAAATAACGAGGAAGTGTAATTTGTGGGTAACCATATCTGTAAATAAAGTATGAATAAATACAATCAAAGGACGTTAGAATTTTTTATTGGAGGAATGTTGGTGGATAAATATTATTTTTATCCATCAAAGATTGAAAACAAATCGTTAATTTGGCATATTACTGAAAGATAGGGCAGCAGCCAGATTTTTTGATACGTTTAATATTAGGTATGTATAAATCAGTAAAGTAACATGGAAGAAACTTTTTGAAGCAATGGCGTTTTTTTATTTTTTTTGTTTGCTTCTTTAAATATAACACCCTATATATTTTCTGACGAGATGAAAAACACTTCTTTCAGATATCTGCCGGTATAACGTTTTTTAATGCAGAATTAACTGGACAGAAATAACTTTTTTTACATGTACCTATGGAATTATGTACCTCGGGAATTAATGGCTTAATGAGCCTTAATTACCTCAGGCAGTTGCAGTCCCTCGGGCCAGAGGCCCTCGGGATGCAAACTTTGCCTTCGGGAATTAAGGCCCTTATAATTCCCTTGATAGATAAATTACTATTATAAGTCTAAGCAAAACTAATATTTCAGTGTATGTATTTGTCTTTATTTGTTAAAAGTTATAGGCTTTTGAAATACCGGAAAATATAATAAAACACCAGATATTTTAAAATAAATCTGCACTGATCCGTTTGTTCTTTGATCTCACCGATATAGAAGTATAAAATTTTGATAAAAAAAACCGTCCATAGTCACATTAAAAGTTTAGATTTAAAAATTAAGATTAAAGGATAATCTTTAAGATTTTTTATGATTAAAGATATTATCATAATTAAATAAATTTAATTATTTTGATAAAAAATAATGTGTCATATATAAATTTAGTTTAAAAGCACTTGAAAATATCTTAAAATTGTGTGGCAAATTTAATAAATATTCTGCAAAATTGTATATGATAAAAATAGCAGTACTTTTGAAATAGTTTTTAGAGGTTCTGATTATTAAAAAAAATAATAATAAACAATTAAAACCTGTGAAAAACAAAGCAAAATAGAAGAAATAGGAATAAAAGAAAAAAAATACAAGTTGAGATAAAAACACAACCTAAGGAGGCGAAAAATGATACAAAAAGACACTGAGCCCCAATCCAAAAAATGTAGTAAAGCCGCTTTTAACATTCCTGTATATAACTTTTTTATTTCTTATTTTTGTCACTCTTAAAAACAAAATAATTTGTTTGTATTTGTTCTCGTTCTAGAAGAATTAGTAGTAAACTTTTTTAACATATTATATCGTTTTATATAAAAATACTTACTTAGAAAACATGTAGGTTACACCATAAATAGAAAAAATTATAATTAAATACAAAACAATAAAAACTTTTTCACGAACAATAAATTATGCTTCGTTTTTGTTCAATTAACTCATCAATAAATTTCCTTAGCGACATAAGTGTGATATAGATAATACTGATAATGTGTATACAATTCTCTAATATAAATTTATCATTAAAAAACCTTTATCAATAACATCTGATTAGGATAAGGATTTATTTTTGATAAAATTGATACGAAGTAAAATCAAAAACACTTATTTGCATGCTTTGTTTGGATATTTAAAAAAAATAAATATTTTCTAGAAAGAGTAGTTAATAAAAAAGTCAAAATTATTTTTCTGAAAGATCCTTTTTATTTTGATTAAAATTTGTGGTGATATGGGCGTTAAAAAAAGTAAATTTTCGTAAACTGAGGATTTTAGGACCAAAAAAATTCTGTTTTGCAAACTTGATGTTTCGTACCCTGTATCTCCCGAAAGAGATGGAAAATTTACTTCTTTTTCATTCCATATTCGAATAATATAAAACATTTAGAAATAATACAGAAAAAAATCATCAAAATAATATTCAATCTTAACCATCGAACTTGCTTTTCCAAAATTAGAAATTATTGAATATCAGACAACTATTCTACAAAACTGCCTTACTCTATTTAGTAAAAAACAATTTGATAAATAAGAATATAACACGAGGTCTTCGTGTTGCTGCTACGTATCCAACAAGATTTCGAGAAAATGCAAACGTAGTTCCTCCTAAGTCTCAAAAGTCTATTGGACAGTGATGTTTCATATATGTGAGACATAATCTTTACAATCACTTACCAAAAAATCTAAAAATAGAAATTCACATTAAAAATTTCAAAAACAAATTAACATATTTGCTTCTAACATCAATTGACAAAATACTATTATAGACCAATCATATCATTTTACATATTTTAAGCAATTTTAATCAAAATTTCTTTTAAATTTCCTTGTATAAGTTATTAATATATTATAATCCCCTACTACTGTTTTTAGTTACTTAGTTTTATATGTATATTATTAATACTTTATATTTATATTTATTATATTTATATATTATTAATACTTTATATTTTCATTTACAGCTATTAAGACAACTTTGCATAAAGTGGGCTCTCAGAAGTAGCCACTTCATATTGTAGTGAGTAACTACTCCTCTTAGTGAACGCGTACTCTGTTTTGGTATGCATAAAATACTCTATGACACTCTATGATTTGCCATGTTCTGGTACATCATCATGGAAGTTTTCATTTTTGAGGTGCTTAGCCACGTTATGCAAAATAAAGCAACTCATGACAAGAGAAGGTACTTCTCCCATTTCGTCGCGTATGTTGTGATGTAGTATTATGGGAAAACGCTGTTTTAGTTGCTCGAAGCGTCTCTCTATTATAACTCTCACTCTCTCTCTCTCTCTCTCTTGGAAACAGTCTATTGTATGACCTTTGTTCTTTGGTATCTGTATTGCGAAAACGAGTCATGAGCCACTGAGCTATACCATACCCAGAGTCTCCCAACAAAACAGCACTAGCCTGGTTCCCCTGCATGACGTTGTATACATTCGAATTTTTCCATATCCTAGCGTCGCGTACAGATCCTGGCCAAGTAGCATCCACACTTGTGAACTCTTCATTTGAATTGCACGTTGCCTGCACATTTATACTAGCAAAACTTTTTCTGTTAACATATTCGTCTCCGTGATTAGGCGGTTTAAGTATAGGAACATGAGTACAGTCTATAGCACCAATAGATGAAGAAAAATTTAACTTTTCTTGCCAATTATTTTTGGCATTCTGTAGATCTTCATGTGAGGATGGAAATTTGATCCATACGTTTGATTTCTGCACAATACGTGTTATGACGTTGGTAATGGTTCGGGATACCGTCGATTGATGGGCACCAATATATTCTGTTACGCCAATTTGAAATCCTAGATCACCAACATAACATAAAAAAAACCTCATTCTTTCTTCATTACGCAAAGCTCCGCACCTACATTCTTCAGTATCTCCAAGAAAATGGTCGGTTATCCACTGAACATTAACTCTGCCAAACCGATATAAGCAGGCACGATACTCTACTTCTCTTGGTTCCCTACGAATCTTAAACACCTTGGTACGCTGATAAACTGGCATAAATTTAGCCATCGCGTACAGATATCTACTTCTGATGAAGCTGAGTCTGCTACTAAGGAGCCTTAGGAGCCTCGCATTTTTTAAAGTAGGTACTCAGTGGACGGTACTTAAGGAGCGAGTACATCCTCACGGAAAGAGTAGACACTCACAAGTTGGAGCTTAAACCTACATTCTTATGCATATCAAATGGAGTAGCTTCTTTAAAAATGTGAGTAAAATGTAGCCACTCAACTTTATGCATATGACCCACAAGACCGAGATTTTTAAACTATAAAACACGTGTTGTCTTTAAGATTTTTTCTAATACGAAGCGTACTTTAAATAGCTATAAAGTACGTTACCATTGACCATATTTTATAAGGAATGATGGAATTTATTGACAACTTAAAGTGGATGGACCATAGTAACATCATAAAGTGTCAAGTATTAGAAAAAAATCATTTTATTTTATATTTTATAATTATTTCAAAATGACTCTAGTCTTTTCTTGTTTAGGAACATAATCTAGCTTTGGCTAGATATATAAAATGAACCTAAACATGAAACAACGTTAGTAAAAAAAATGGGCCATCTTGAATGAGATGAATAAATAAATAAATGAATATCTACACATTTTTTTGACCAAAATCCAACATATAATTTTTTTTAATTACTATACAGGATGTTTTATAAAATTAAATTAATAAATTCTTATTTTATATACAATATTTCCGTCCAAAAGTTGTAGCATCAAAACGTTTTTCAGCCATGCGTTTTTAGAGTTTAGACGTCGGCGTCGTAGAAACATAGAAATTTGCAGTAGTGGCCGTAGAAATAAATTATTTCATTACTAGCCTGTACCCTAGTTTTTTGTGTATTGAATAATATTTTGAAAAATATGGTTGTATAGGGAATAACACATTGAAAAAAATTATATATACTACATTTAAAAAATATGTTTTTAGATGTCTGCCCCTCTTGATAAATCACCTTCACTTTTAACTTGGTGACGGATCAATTTTTTTAAAACTTACTTGCTGTAATTTCTAAAGAATCCAGTGGGATGACTTTAAATCTATACCAAAAATTAAACCGATAATGGAGTCGTTCAAAGATTCAAAAGCCGCAAAATCAATCTACGAAATAAAAGTTAGTTGACGAATAATAGTGTGTGACTGATTAAGGAAGAATTGTCTATACCTTGTATCTAATAGTTATTTGTATACCAAGGCCGCGAAATAGCATTTTAGAGTACTGAAAGAAAGGTTATCGCCGAGGCCGAGGCCGTAGTGGCTGCGAAGTAGGTTTTCGCAGATTGTTTTGAGAACGCGAAGTAGTAGGTGTTACAGAATGAACATTCTGACACTAGAGTAAGAATTAAATACGTATAAAATACATAAGAGACAAGTGTTTCAGAATTTTCTTTCAATCTCAAGAGCGAGAATGTTTCTTTTTCTGTTATTATAAGTGGTTTCAGAATAACTACATTCAGGAGTGGCCGTTGAGAATAGTATATTCTGTAACAAGGTTGGAATGAGAATTCGACACGAGTGGAGGATTCCGAACGCGAGCGAATGCGAGCGTGAGGAGCCACGAGTGTCGGATTTTCATTCCAACAGAGTAACAGACTGTACTTTCTCCACGGACACAGAAAGTAGAAATTAAATATAGTAAAATGAAACCTCAATCTATCAACATTGTGTAGGTAGTATTTTTATATTCAAGCTTGGATTTTTGCGGTAGCAAATTTTGAGTTATATTATCGGCAATTTTTTTATTTCTGGAGGAGTATTTTCAAATTATCCATCTGAATCGTTTGATTTTCTTCTCCTTTTTAATAAATTAAAAGTTTTTACAAACCAATATTAAGACCACGTCAACTAATACTGACAGTTAATTTGACATACATGGCAAACCTTATTTTTGTAAACAATCACGGAATACAGATTCTAGCTTTAGAGGTAGAATGTAATACATATAAAATACATAAGAGACAAAAGTTTCAGAATTTTCTTTCAATCTCAAGAGCGAGAATGTTTCTTTTCTGTTATTATAAGTGGTTTCAGAATAACTACATTCAGGAGTGGCCGTTGAGAAAAGGTATTTTGAAATCGGATTGTAACTGGAGATGAGAAGTGGATATTCTACGACCCCAAGAAGAAAAACTACTCCGCTAAGCCCGGTCAATTGTTCGAAGATCACCCCTGTATCTAGTGTGACCAAAAGCGTGTTGTTTAATAAAAACTGCTGAAACCTAACGATCTCATTACGGGCTATGGCTAACGGCTACAATTGATTCATTTGAGCCGTAAATTGCGAGAAAAACTACCGGAATAAGAGTAAAGACATGATAAAATTCTTCCTCATGACAACGCCAAAAAAACTTCACATTTACAATTATTTTTTTGTCTAGTTTTTTTAGTCAGACATTAGATTCCATAGTTCATAAATCGCGCTCCATCATAACATACCTACTTATATCACGCCTGGCAGTAGTTGAATTTCCCAACAGAAAATTCATTTTCACCTAAAACAAAATAGTTTTGGATTATTTTCGTGCTGATAACAGAGGTTACAAAGGTTATTTTAATCTGAAAGTCAGAGGTCTCTTCTTACAATCAGTCGCTAGGAACGTTGGTCAGATCCAGTTAACGTTAGTGCTGTAATATAAGGCGGCAATAGTAAGTAAATGTTTTTATTTTTAAATCCCTATATTCTATAATTACATACTTTTTTGCATTTTTAGATATAATTGTTTAATGCGTATTGTTTACAAGAAATTTATAGTGAGTGTTTCTAAGTTTATCTTTATCGTTTAGGTAGAAGTGTAAAAAATCGGCAAATCGAAAGCCGGTAAAAATTGGCTGTGTTACTTAATCGATGTTTCTTATTTTTTTTTTATAAAAATACCCAAAAGACAAATAAGTTGTTATTATTAAATAAACTACAGGTTTATTGATATAACTCGTTTTCGATTTTTTCTTTGATTTTGTTACGACTGTTACGAGGGGGGGGGGGGTAAATTTGTAGTTCAAAAACAAAAAATGCATATCTGGATCAGCTTCTAACAGTTTTTTCTTTCATCGGCTATTGAACCATCTAAAATGGTTAAAGAAAGTTAGATTTTATCCTGTTGCCTTATTTTAGCTGCTTGCATTTGTTACTAGTAATGTAGAAATTAAAGAAGGCTCTGGAATTTTATGAATATTTACCTGTCAAAATGTCATATGTAAAAAATCGTAGTTTGCTATCGGATATTTAGCCTATGAGGAAGGAAGAGAAAATGTAACTGGATAAAAAACCACGTTGCCCGGTTAACGACGTGTTCAATCACCCGATTCCTTAGCATAGACAGGACAGACAAGATTCCTCGATTCCTTTATGCTTTAGAGCTTTGGTGATAGAATCCAAGGAAGTGTTGTCAAAGGCCCCCTCCCCTGTATATTCAGAAATGCCGCTAACATCACCTTCTTGATTGTGCTCTCCACTCTCTCAATGAGTTTGTGAAGAGCTGTTTCTGTTGAGTACCCTGCTTTATATGCATGCAGTTCTTGATGTAGTTGCCAGTACATCATCCCATATATGCCTATCTAGCAGTTTTTCTAACGTCTTTAGTACAAAGGACATAAGACTAATTGGCCTTAGGGACTTTGCCGTTTCCCGTCCAGTTTTTCCGGGTTTCGAAATGAAAGTCACTCTAATATTTCTCCATGCTTTTCGAATATACCCGAAGGCTAGACTGCTTCTGAGTGTATTAAATATTTTGCGATAGAAGTTCCGTGTCCTTTTGTAGCAATATTGGGTAAATCCCGTCCATTCCCGGTGATTTATACGGCTCAAATAAGTTTATTTCCCATTTTACCTTCTCATATTCCACCACTTTCTTGGCTGTTTTCGTCTGGTTTAAGGGCTCTACTTTGAGCTCTTAGTCCTCCTGGGTCCCATTCAGTGTGTGGTTGGATTATCTGTGACCCGGGGAAGTGCACCTTAAAGAATTCCCTTAAGGTCTCCCCGCCTCCGTTTTTGTATACTCTCCCAGATCATTCTTGAGAGAGTTTATTGGTTGCGTTTTTTTCTTAGAGAGTACACGTTGGAGCCTAGCACACTCGTGAATGCTTTCTACTTCCTCACAGTGTTTTCTTCATCTATCTCTTTTGGATTTCCTTAAGGCTTTATTGTAATCTTCCCACCCTCCAGTTACTTGGGCCTTTCTGAATTTTTTTCTTACATGTTTCCTGATCACGGAGAGTTCATTGTTCCACCATTGTTCCGCTCCGGTTTTTTTTCTCGTTCGGGTTGCGATGTTGCCATTTTACATAGGCTTAGCTTTGATGCTTTGAAGTAAATTTTCTAACCGAATTCCGTGTCGACTATACCTAATTTTATTTTTCTAATCCTAATCTTTTCATCTAGAAAATTGTCCTTTCTATTATTCTATTTGACATTTGTCAATATATTTTTCTAAAGCGCATTCTTCACTTTAATTTTGTTTGCTTCCTCTCTAAAAAGATACTAGTGCCATCAGGTAATATGTAGTACATCAGCTAATTAACTTCGGAGTACTTCAAGGATCAATTTTAGGGCCAATTATTTTTTTATAATTATTTAAGAGGTCCTCCAACCAAAAAATGGAGTTGTTCGATAAACAGATGGTTCAACTTTTTTGATTATTTCTTGTCGGGCTAGAAATAACAAATATATCTTACACCTAATGCCTAGAGCATAGTGACTCATGTCTTTGGTCATTTTTATGGCCTGATGTTTAAAAGAATATCTAGCGACCACGAATGCGTTTATCCGATTCGGAAAACAAGCCTTAAATATTTAAACTACATTACTGGAGTAAAAACAAATAAATAATTTTAGAAACATCACAATGTTTATCATATTTAGATAAATTTACAGTAAACCACTGGACTGTAATTTATTTATCATTCTGTAAACCCGTGAACGAGCGTAATTAACCATTTCGAAAAAATTGTATACAGAGATACCTCAAAAGATGACCATAACAGGAATAATAGACTTCCAAAGTCCATCAAACGCACTGATAAAAATTTATATCACAGAATCGACTGAAAAATTTGAACTATGAGTGAAGTAATTAGAAGTTGTTTACAATTCTAAAATAAAATTATAATTTGTTATGTCTACTAATAGTGGAGTCGATCTGGCGGAAAAAAACCCGATAAACGAAGTCGCTCTTTTCGAAAAAAAATTTTGTGGTTTCATAGATTCGAGGTCCTTCTTTCACGTAATCACTACATGAAAGCTAAGGGATCTAAACGACTTCTAGATATAAAATAAAGGGCTCACGAAAACGCATATACTGAATTTTAGCCCATCCCAGCCCTTTATTTTATATTTAGAAGTCGTTTGGATCCAAATAAAACTCAGCGAGTTACGTGCGAAAAACCGATCTAATGTATGGTAAGAGCGCTGGCCAAATAATAAATCTGTCTTTTGTCATTTCTTTGAGAATCTTTCTCAAACAAGCGTGAGAGAGCCACTATTTTATATATGTGACAAAAAAAAGTATATTCGTAACCAAGGGGGCATCTTGAAACTTCGATTTTTTATTTGAAAATTCATACTGGTGGTAAAAAAAAACCCTTCAGCATTTCAAGTTACCATACTCAAGCCAATCGACAGTCACTATTTATTAAGCAATAAGCACAAAAGTGCTAGACATAATAAGCATAAGCAATGTGAAAAAAGATCTTACAGCTTATGAACGGCTGCTTAATATCAATATCTTAATGTTTTTGAATATATAACATAAATATGATGAAGTAATCGTCTATTTTAAGTAATGAGTATATTTAATTTATATTTTTTTTTACTTAAATATAAACAGATAAAAATAAAAATAATTTTTCATTGATTCAAAGTTTGCTTCAGTAGTGATTGTGATTGTGATGTGACAGTGAAGACGAATTTTTCGGAGACTAGAGAAACCAAATCAAAAGGTAAGGGATACTTTAAATTAAATTATTATTAGTTTAAGTTCAAAGATCGCCAGATCTTGTCAAAATATGTTATCAGCCCAGCTAAATGATTATATCAAAATTTAAAATAGATAATCAAATTACAGGGTGTCCTAAAAGTCTGGTTAATAAAAAAATCCAAATTTTCTACTCAAAAAACTACTTCGGTACTGAATTTTAGACATAGTAAGCAGGTAAAGTGAAAATGTTGGTTTTAGGACTTTTAGGACCTTCCGTAGATTTTCATGCTTTAAAAAATATATAATCACTTTGAAAGATGTTTTTTCGCATAACCAGATTAAATAGAAAAATTGTCAAGAGAAAATATTCATTCTAGATAGTCTAAAAATATAAGTAAAGTCCAGTGGCGGATCCAGAGACAAGCTCGGGGGGGGGGGGGGGGGCGCTCGTCTCTGGGGGCTTCGTCTAACATGCACCATTTTTTTGTTTGCTTACTCTACTGGATCCGCCACTGGTAAAGTCTAAAGTGACTTTGATTTTAAATTTCACGCTTCCACTGCGTGAAGTTGGTTCTTTCTCGATTCGCCGACAATTGTCTGTTTCGGAGCACGTAGCATTGTCGATTGACCTCACCAATTTTTGATAAGTAACCCAGAAAATGTTCACCTTATCAATTGAAATAATTCCAGTATTCATAAATATTTTTTTTATTATATACAGCGTGTTTTTTATCGTGATTAAACATTGCTATCTTGGAAACTGTAAATGATTGAATGGGAATAAAAAAGGCGTATTTAAAAAGTCAATCAAAATCAAAAAGTTTAGTTTTTAAAATTTTCTATGCTATCAAATTTTGTATACAACGTTTCATCTCTTCAGTGTACCATCATGTGCTTTTATTCAACTCTCACGTATACTGTAAAATAAATTAGAGTAATTGGATATTTGTAAACATTAAAGCTCTTTGAACTTGATGATAAATCGATTTTTATAACAATGTAATATTATCTTAAAACCAATACAAAATATCTACATTTTACCAATTAACTGCGAATCTAATAAGAATTAATTTATTATTTAATAAACTAAATTGCATCAGATATTTAAACATCATAACTGAGGAGCGTTATTTCAAAAGTGAACAAATCCACACTTTGTCATGATTTGAGTTAGGGTTGGATTTAGGTCCCCGTTTAGATAAAGCATCTAAATCAGTATTTTTTTCGATATTCAACAAATCCATATTCTTCTATTTCTCTAAAATTTACCAATGTGGATTTTTTCACTTTTGAAATAACGCTCCTCAACTATTTTCATCGAAATCCAAATCAGGTCTTTCGGACCATGAAGTAGTTTTTGCCAAATTTGTTATACCACGCACAGCTCCAAAAAAAGTCAGTCAGTTGGGTAGAATTTTCTCTCAGCGTAATTTTGAAAAATTTTATAACCTGTGTCTAGCTACTAATTGGAATGGTCTTTCTAAAGATATTGACTCCAAATTCTTGGACTTCCTAAATAAAATAATTAAGCGTTTCAACACAGCATTTCCCCTTCGCCCCGTTAAACCTAAACGTCGTAAACCTTGGACAACTAAAGGAATAAGAATATCTTCAAAAATATGAGGTCACTTATATATATTAAAAAAATCTCAGATAACCCCTTAATATTAAACTATATCAACAACTATAGAACACTGCATCGGAAAATAATCAAATCTACTAAGAAAAACTATTATAAAAATTGCATCTCAAGAGCTAAAAACTCATTCAAAGAAACCTGGTCTATTATAAATGACTTAAGAAATAAAACCCGTTCTTCAAAGACTGTTAATCCTAGTCCTGATGAACTAAACAATTATTTTGTTAATGTAAGTAACATAGCTCTAACATAGCTCCGGGTCAGGATGCTCTCTCCTTCCTTTTGCCTACTAAAAGGATCACTAATAGTTTCTTCCTAGGACCAGTAGATAAGCACGAACTAGAGCACACCATAAACAGCATTAAAAATAAATCTTTCTGTGAAAATGATAGCTTGTCCACTAAAATATTTTCAAATCTACCTGATGTAGTAATTAACATGTTAACTTCGCTGATTAATGAATCCTTCGAATATGGTATCTTTCCGAACTGTCTAAAAACAGCTATAATAATCCCACTCCATAAGGGTGGCGACAAAACCGAAACCTGTAACTACACCTAGACCTATTGCTTTATTACCTACCTTATCGAAGATAATAGAAAGGCTAATGAGAAATCGCCTACTGCCCTTTCTTTCCAAACAAAACATCAGCATGGTTTCCTAAAAATGCACTAGTGACGCAATGTTTTCCGTTCTTATTGAAATATATACACCACTTAATGATAAACTTTTCACAGCTTCAGTATTTTGTGACTTCGCAAAGGCCTTTGATTGTGTTAATCATGAAATCTTAATTAAGAAACTACAAATTTATGGCGTACGGGGTTCTCCTTTGTAATGGTTTAAAACTTACGCTAATGCGTGAGGATTCTTCAAATCTGCCAATTAGAAGTGGAGTACCTCAAGGTTCAGTATTAGGTCCAATTTTATTTTTATTATTCATCAACGATATCACAGACAAAAAAAGTGGAAGAATTACTTTATTTGCCGATGACACGAGTGTAACCTGGAATAGTTCTGATATACAGACATTACAATCTAGCACAAGCAAAGATCTAGTAACTATCAAGTCCTAATCTGACTCGAATGGACTTCAACACCAGTAAAACCGTAGCAATGTCTTACAGAGATACTTTACAACCTATAACTCTAAGCAATAATCCGATTCTAACAGTGAACTCAATCAATTAAGTTTTTAGGTCTTTATATAGACAAATTCCTAAAATAGTCCACTCATATTGATACCTTGGCAAAAAAAATATCTTCTGCATGTTTTGCCATTAAAACTGTTTCTAAAGAGCTAACCCCTACTACTGCATTAATGACCTACTTTTCCTTATTCAAATCTCACCTTCTGGGGTTCTTGTAGATTATACTACTTCGAATCTATTTTCTAATTTAAAAAAGAGCAATTCGTTATGTATTTGGTTTAAGTAGTAGGACAAAATGTGAAAATTACTTTAAAAATTTCAAAATTCTAACCCTTCCTGCTACATTTATCTTTGAGTCCGTCTGCTTAGTTCGCAAGCACATTCAAAAGTTATCGGAAATACCAACTCGTAGATATCCTACAAGAAATTTAGATACTGAAGTTTACTTAAATATTCCCACCTCTGACCTACTAAAAAAATTCTATTACCTACAATGCCAAAAAATTGTATAATAACCTCCCGATACAGTTAAAATCTGTAATTTCATATGATAAGTTCAGAAGATCGACTAGGGCTTTTCTTCAAGAAAGACCATTTTAGACAGTGGCAGAATTCTATAACGTGCCTTAGACTTTTGTGTTGCAGCATATAGAAGCAATTAAGTTAAATTGAAAATTTTAATTTGAACATCAAGTTATAATGACGGATATTGCAATTGTTATTCAAATTTTGTTTGTGTTTTTTTTGTCTAGTAATTTATTTGTATTATGATTAGTTTTAAATTCGCTTTGTCTATAAAATTTTTGTAATTTTTCTTTGACAATAAAGCATATTCTCTCTTCTCTCTCTAAACTTCTGGTTTTTGTAAGATGTAATCGCTGCTGCACAAACTTAGGCCATATAAACGAGCCTATTTTAATTTAATTTGTTTTCTGATGAATTTGGTTTTGGATATTTTACGGTTTACTATAATAACTATAATAATGTTTTGCTTTTAGCGTATTTTGAAGCGTTAATCAATAAAATAGGACTTTTTGTTTTAAATAAAGAACCAATTAGATTTGGCAACGTTGCAAATAGGTTTTTATAAAAAATCCGGACGTAAATTTTTTTTTGACGTAATACCAATATTTTTATTATAAAAACCTAAATTATATAAATGAGTATAATTGCGCTAACACGTATTTAAATAAAACGTGTTGTATAAATAAATATTTGTTAATATTTGCGAATTAAAAAAGTTAATTTTTTCAGATTCAATGGCTCATAGAAAAAGAAAAAATCGATTATGGAAATCGTTAGGCACAAGATCTACAACACCTCAAAATCAAAATACATCAAAACCTACAGTGATCGTCAAACGATATGTGACCTGTTCGGTACAAACTGATGAAGAATGTACGACTTGAAAGAATTTTATTATATAAATGTTAAATAATTTTTTTATAAATTTTATCATCCATAGACAGTTTTCATCCTTATAAAGCTATTAGCAGGATAATTGTTGGTTGTACATTTATATTCCTTTCTCCCTACTTAGACCAGGGCCGAACTGATTTTAAATACCCGAAAATTTAGGGTCTATCGAAAAAAGTTTAATATAAAAGTTCTAGATGATTATATTTTCTTCTAGTGCCGGTAACGAAAAAGAGAGCTTTTGGCTTACAAGATTTGGAATCTGTTGCTCGAATATCAAATCTTCCGATAGTAGAGACAGGATGGGGTTATGCAGAAGGTTTCTACAAAAAAATTAAGGTAAATACGCATTCAAGAATCCATTTATATCACCATCATCAATTCGAATCACAATATTTCAGACAGAGACGATTGTAGTAAGTAGAATGTAAGAATTGCGCTACCGACAATTAAGCCAACCTGGAGATCTCGCCTCAGTGCAATAATTTGTAATAATTCGTATGGTTAATAATACGTATAAGTAAGAGAGAGTAGAAGCACCTCTACTGGGTGAACCCAATCGGAATCCGATAGCTGAGCTTTTTAATCCTAGTAAGGGTCAGTGTACAGCTAGAAGGAATTATAATATATAATTTTTCAAGTATAAAAGCCCCTATGCAAAGAAACTTTGTAGGCAATGTTTAGGGAAAATGATGAGCCTTTTGAACATAGATTTCTAGATAAAAGGAGTAAATTTAGAAGACACCAACCACGTCCTGAGATACTTGACTTTAAAAAACATTGATTCATATATATCTTGAACATTTATCACAAATTAACTTAAACGAAACTGTTAATTATATAATTAATTCTTCTTTTAGAACTCGAATTCATTGATACACTGGACTCTGGATTCAGCTGAAACATCAGCCCATTCGGTTCTTGAAGCTGCTTCACCTGCTATATTTTTATTAAAAGGACCTATTACATCAATTGATCAACTTGTTTGTAGAAGCTTGGATGTCGTAGAGCAAACCGTGCCTTCCATCAATCTACCACCGGAAATGGTAAGTAGTTTTTCACTTTTTCACCCGGTAGTATCGTGCAAAAAGTAATTATAAAACATCTAAGGAAAAATCTAAATCACAGTCAGTTCATGTAACAACTGTGTTGTGTCCATTTTTCTTCCAGTTATCTTTGTTTCAAAGGATTTAAGATAAAGGAACCTAAAAACAACATTTTTTCTTTTTAGATTTATTGGAACACCAAACAATACATGACAGAAGTTGGAACCAAAATTGCCCAACCAGTCCTAAAGAGGGCTGATTCTGTGAAACAAATCGGGAATACTGTACTATCCAGTAAATATACAGCTTTTGCTGCAGATACGTTGGATGGTGCTCTAGACGTAGCTGAGAAATATGTCGACAAATACTTACCTGACGAAAACGATAAAACTCCCGAAGGTAGGATACATTAATAAAAAAAACAAATCATTTTGCTGAAACAACTTAAATTTTTGTGTTTTGGGAATAGATAAAGACAAAAACAGGTTGCTTCCTCTTCCTGGCAAAATCATTTTAACATTTTCTGTATACTATTAGATGAATAATTTAAACAATGTTTCTCTATTCCAGATGTTAAAAGTCAAGTGGAAGATGGTCCTAAAGGTAAAGCTATCCATACCATGCAACACGCTGACAGATTTTCCAGAAAATTGAAGAGAAGATTGACCCAAAGGACTATCGCTGAAGTTAAAGCTCTCAAACAACAGAGCGCTGAAGCAGTGCACGTCCTTACTTACGTCATTGAATTGGTACGACCTTTATATTACAAAATTGACATTAATCATTATCGTCAATATGTATCATTTCCTAAATGTTTGTATTTAAAAGCTCTTCCGAAGGACCTACCAGAACCAGACTTTGGATTTTCCATCACAGTACATTTTTGGATTGTATAATTATGCTGATACCTTTCATAAAAAAAACGATATATTCCACAGTACAGCGTAAAAGCTCGAACTATATATAGTCTTAAGCTTTCACTTGACTTCTCGAGTTCGAATCCATTTTGGGTCAAAAACTTTTTTATTTTTAAATAATTTACTCAAGTATTAGCCACTGTTTCCTGTTGAAATTAATCTGTTAATTTGTTTTGTGCAGATAGCAACAGACCCCGTTTTGGCGTTCCAAAAAGGAAAAGAACTGTGGGAAAGTCTGAGTAAAGATGAACCTGAAAACCAGGCAAGACCGGAAAATTTGGAACAATTGATAGTCCTCTTGACGAGAGAGTCCGCCAGGAGAGTTGTACATTTAATCAATTTTTCGAGTAGCGTTCTCAGCAAAGTACCAAAAAGGCTATCTTATTCTATCAGTTCGTTAATTCGAAAATTCCGGAGCGCAACCGATGCCGCGGTGAAGGTGAGTAAAATAAACAAATTCTACACTTTTTTAAAAATATTGAATCTCCACTAAAATGTTAACTGGCACTGCTATCTTTTAGAATACGGTTGAGCCAAACTTTTACCGCCGGCGCCGTGTAGAGATCGCTATACACTGCTTCAACTAAGAACGCAATCGAAAATTTTACTACTGCCTCACAGATGGCTCACCTATTGCAGCTGAAATGGGGTCTCTAGTTGCTGCTATTTTTTCAGCATTTACTTTCTTAAACAATATTTTATGAGGCGCCGTTTGGGACAAAATACAACTTCTTACAATATATATATAATAATACACCATATATATAAAAAAAACCATATATATAAAAATATTGCACAATATATAGAAGAATTCCATATATATAATGTTTTCATATAGAGTTCTAATTCCACTAATTACCGCAATAGAATGAGGGCGCCAGCTATCCCCACGTGTAAATTAGAATCATAAATGCAGGGTTGCCGATCTGTGGGAAATTATACATCATTGAATGATTATTGAGGGATAACTTTTTTTGGGTAATTCATGGCCATTTTCAATACCATATTATGTATATTGTTAACTTTATCTGCTGTTTCACTTTCTACATTTCTCATTAATACATTTAATTATAAAACAATGCTTGTCAAGTATTAATAAACATTCTTCCACCAGCCTTACATCCGTATCAATTTGTCTTTGATAACATAAATTATAATCAGTAATTAATTCTTCAAAGCATTCGGTATAATCCATATATATATTATTCTCAGATATTTCGGATTCTGATATTATTATATTATAGATTATAGGTTAGGATGTATAGTTGAGAAACTTTATCTCGGGGATGGCATGTACAGTATAGTGGGTGAATGATTTATGAACGAATCATTTTTAAGAATGGAATCAAAATATTCGATTTGCTAAAAAGAAATAAAAATCTGAAAACATCAGTATATTTCTTGATATGAAAATTGTACATATACACAAAAGACTTTAAGTTTATTGAAAATGGCCATGAATTACCCAAAAAAAGTTATCCCTCAATAATTATTCAATGATGTGCAAAAATATCCAAAAATGGATAATTTCCCACAGATCGGCAACACTTCATTTATGATTCTAATTTACACGTGCGTATAGCTGGCGCCCTCATTCTATTGCGGTAGTTAGTGGAATTAGAACTCTATGTGAAAAAATTATATATATATGGAATTCTTCACCGGTGTGAAGTTAGCAATAACTTTTAGCAATAAAAATAACCGATAACGCCCGATTGGGAAAACAGTGGCGTACGATCTACAACTATTAAAATAACATTGTCAATACGTATTTCGTACATTAATATCAACCTTTCTGTCACAAAATAGCGATAATATAAATTACAAATTAATAATATTTCAAAAATTATATATAGTAGGTGCAATTATTAAGGAAAATAACGTAACAGTAAAATAACTCAAACTATTTTTAAGATTATTAAATTAAAATACGATAAAAGCTGTTAATTACAACGTAAGCGACAATCCCGTCGATAAGGGTGAAATTAACCCCTAATATATAAAATAAATATTTACCCTATGAAGGCGATCAGATCCCAACTTGATTTTACTTTTAAAAAATCACAAATTAAGTTAGTGACTTACACCGTAAGCGACAATCCCTTCGGACCCGTCGATCAGGGTGAAATTAACCCCTAATATATAAAATAAATATTTACCCTATGAAGGCGATCAGATCCCAACTTGATTTTACTTTTAAAAAATCACAAATTAAGTTACTAACTTACACCGTAAGCGACAATCCCTTCGGACCCGTCGATCAGGGTGAAATTAACCCCTAATATATAAAATAAATATTTACCCTATGAAGGCGATCAGATCCCAACTTGATTTTACTTTTAAAAAATCACAAATTAAGTTAGTGACTTACACCGTAAGCGACAATCCCTTCGGACCCGTCGATCAGGGTGAAATTAACCCCTAATATATAAAATAAATATTTACCCTATGAAGGCGATCAGATCCCAACTTGATTTTACTTTTAAAAAATCACAAATTAAGTTACTAACTTACACCGTAAGCGACAATCCCTTCGGACCCGTCGATCAGGGTGAAATTAACCCCTAATATATAAAATAAATATTTACCCTATGAAGGCGATCAGATCCCAACTTTATTTTACTTTTAAAAAATCACAAATTAAGTTACTAACTTAGACCGTAAGCGACAATCCCTTCGGACCCGTCGATCAGGGTGAAATTAACCCCTAATATATAAAATAAATATTTACCCTATGAAGTTGTGTTTTTTGGCCTTATTAACAATAATAATCGAACACACAAACAAAAAATTGAAATTTTTTATTTCCAATGCACTTGGTATATCAACACCAATATGATTATTTCGAATGAATGGGTCGAAATAAAACGAACTATTAGAGAAAAAAGAAAAAGTTATATATATTTTTATATAGATACCTTGTTGTTTTAATTTCTTCATTAAAGAAAAATTTATTACACCACCTCACACACTGACGCATTTTTTTATATTAGGGGTTAATTTCACCCTGATCGACGGGTCCGAAGAGATTGTCGCTTACGGTGTAAGTCACTAACTTAATTTGTGATTTTTTAAAAGTAAAATCAAGTTGGGATCTGATCGCCTTCATAGGGTAAATATTTATTTTATATATTAGGGGTTAATTTCACCCTGATCGACGGGTCCGAAGGGATTGTCGCTTACGGTGTAAGTCTGTAACTTAATTTGTGATTTTTTAAAAGTAAAATCAAGTTGGGATCTGATCGCCTTCATAGGGTAAATATTTATTTTATATATTAGGGGTTAATTTCACCCTGATCGACGGGTCCGAAGGGATTGTCGCTTACGGTGTAAGTCACTAACTTAATTTGTGATTTTTTAAAAGTAAAATCAAGTTGGGATCTGATCGCCTTCATAGGGTAAATATTTATTTTATATATTAGGGGTTAATTTCACCCTTATCGACGGGATTGTCGCTTACGTTGTAATTAACAGCTTTTATCGTATTTTAATTTAATAATCTTAAAAATAGTTTGAGTTATTTTACTGTTACGTTATTTTCCTTAATAATTGCACCTACTATATATAATTTTTGAAATATTATTAATTTGTAATTTATATTATCGCTATTTTGTGACAGAAAGGTTGATATTAATGTACGAAATACGTATTGACAATGTTATTTTAATAGTTGTAGATCGTACGCCACTGTTTTCCCAATCGGGCGTTATCGGTTATTTTTATTGCTAAAAGTTATTGCTAACTTCACACCGGTGAATTCTTCTATATATTGTGCAATATTTTTATATATATGGTTTTTTTTATATATATGGTGTATTATTATATATATTGTAAGAAGTTGTATTTTGTCCCAAACGGCGCCTCATAATATTTAGTGAGATTTAAACCCGCGTTTCAAAGATTCATGTTTTTAGAACTGTAGGCTTTCTGTAAATTTGGAGTCAATCTGAGAATAGTTAGTCTCATGATACTATAATACTGTATTCTTTGAGAACTGATTGCTCCTCAAATGTTCTGCAGTCACTATGCGTTTTTTTTTCATATTTATACAAATCCTTAAAAAAAGCAGGTGTATTTTCACTAAGACTAAAATACTAAAATCTTATTACAAACAGTTCGCTTTTTACATAACACTGTGGAACTGTCCAACTCTCTTTTTTTAAGTTTATTATTTATTATCTTTTGGTAGTGTGTTACATTTGTCTAGGACATCTCATTTTCCTAATTCCCTACTATATGAGTTTCCTCTTTTTCAACTCCTCGATGCCCGAAAATACCCGAATCTTCCTGACAGCTAATCACGAAGTACATAACTTTTCCATAGCTCTAGCTTCACTACTCGCTAAAAGATGACGTTGTAAACGCGCTAGTCGCCGGTAAATCCCAAAACGAATTTTTGCCTGTAATTCAAAACTGCAGTATGTTGGTACGATGAGCCAACTAGGTTTTGGTCCTGGGCCTTAGTGGAGGAATCAGTGTGGCCCTTGAATAGAAGTTTTCACCTCTACAAATATTTCAAAAGATAGCAGCCTACTCAGACGATCGATTATAATATTCCTAATTAATCACAGCTGATATTTGTTATATATTTAAACTAAACAAACATTTGTACAAACCTAAAAAGAGATATCTTTGCCTGATTGGGCTGTAAACTCATAGTTTTAACTGTATGTAACAGATTATTAATATTTTTCTTTTGGTAACCCATAATCCCTCGTTTTATTACTAACAGAACCAAAGCTTTTTATTGTACTTAAAGGAGTTTTTAACAGCATTATTTGCATTTAAAATCTACTCTACTGGTTAATTTATTTGTCTTCTCAGACTGTCCATATGGAAGAGGTCCAGCAAAAATTTGGTTCGATTCTCAAAAGCCAGGGATACTTACTGGTAGTTGGCTTAAAGACTGTGAATGATCAATTAAGTGAATATTTGGTAAGTCTAAACTCAGATTCTAGTACTTAATTTGGTTCTGTTAGTAAACCTTATTTTTTCTTAATCAAAATCGATGATTAAATCAGTTTAAAAATATACCGTTTCATTGATTATATCCCAAGCAAATTTGTAAAGAACTTACATATTCCCAAATGCGTTTTTAAAAACGCGTGGGTAGTTTGACGGTTGTGGTAGTTTTCGTAAGACGGCGCCCTCTAGTTTGAGGTGACGTTTGCATTCCAAATTTGACGTTAGCCTGTCAAGTTGCATTTTTTAACAGCTATTGGACGTTTTTGTTTTTTGTGAACAACGTAAAGACTGTTTTTTGATATGCTAGAGGTGTAATTCACACTATTTATTTGGAATAGGGAAAACAATTACGGGCCAATATTACGTTGATCTACAGACCAGATTCGATGAAATTTTGAAAAAAAAATGCCCTCTTTCATCAAAAATATGACCACGACAACGCTCCAGCACATACATGTGCAATTCCACATCCACCTTATTCACCGGATTTGGCCCCCTGCGATTTTTTCCTCTTTCCAAATCTTAAAAATGGCTGGTTGGAAAAAAATGTCCAATAAATGAGGAGATGATAGCTGAAACTGATCCGTATTTCCGGATAAGTATTTGTTGGAAGTCTTAATGAAGTTAGATTATGTAGAAAGACAAAATGTTTTTCCCTAAGTTACGTTTTTCATTAAAAAGTACCTCAACTAAACTGACAAACAGCTTCGTAATTGCGGCGCTGTCATCACAATTTCGTTAATGTTTTATTGGATTTACATTCTCTTCCATCTAAATGTATTCTCTTTAGGTCTGCCACAAAGTCTCACTTATTGCAGTCAGATCGAATGCAAGTACAAGCTTTAAAAAAAGTCTATAAGATTTCAAATCTTCTTCAACTTCAGCTGTGCTTGTTAAAGCCAAAGTGCCTCCGCTCCGTTTACCCCAAAACTATGTAATTTGAAAAAATGTTTAGCCATTTGGAGAATATTTCGACAGATTCTTCTCCTAATCATTAACTTCATTAGTAATATTAATAAAAAAAACCTCTAATCGCTTAATTTAATGTATTCACTGGAAATTCAATTAGTTTAACAGAGTTTTCATATGGGTAAAGGGACACTCAAGTATATTCGGGAATGAAGAACAAAAAGAGCAGCTAAAAAATACCAATTCTGATATAATATATGAATTTCGGTCACCCTCAGATGTAATCAATCATTTTAAAAAACGATTACTAAATATAAATTCAAAAAATATTTGGAATCAATTTGTACCTATCCCAATCAAGCAATCCTCCCTTCGAAGGTCCAAGGTCGCATAATAAAATACAACGTTTCCAGATTCTACTCCACCACAATAACTATAAATAAATTAAATCATGACGGTTTTTCTGCAGAACTTGTACAACCTTTGGACCTTTAATACTAATCACTCCCATCGTAAATAATTTTTCAGTGGCTTATTGTCGCTATGTATACCATTTCCAATAGATATTTCTGTTTTAATGTACGGTAAAATACGACTAAAGTAATTCAACCTTATCATTTACTCCACTGATACGTTCAGGTCAATTTTACGAACAGGGATTATAAATAATGTTTCAAAATCATTAAGCTCACACAGTATACAAACATACTTTAGATTATTTAATACTACTCCATACACTTTATTTTAACAGCATAACTTTATACTTTTCTCTATATAATCTCTACGTTTTATCTTTTTTCGAGTGAAAAATGTCTCTTCCTCTTGGAAGTAGATATTTTATATATAAATATCAAAAATCAAACCTACATACACTCATAATCTACTAGATACACACTAATCACTTCAATAATTATTTTTGAAATATTTATTAAATATTCTTTAACTTATTTCGTTGATGTAAAATACGACTTAAATAATTCCACGCTGTCATTTACCTAGCTGACCTAGCGGGAAGTTTTTCGACCAGGATTTCTTTCATTATTGATCATAAAATCATTAAACTCAAACGGTATATATTTAAACAAACTGAATGGCTCTTTTATAACTTCAATTTAGGTCACAAACACAGGACTCGACTGATCAAATTAACAAAATTTAAATCTCTAGAATAAAATTAACCATAAAATTGTTTGTTTTAGGAACAAGTGGCAGAAAAATTGGGCAAGCCGGGAGAAACTCAAAAAGCAGTTCTAGTAATTCCGAAAATAAAAGTCCAAACTCCCAAAGCTACAATTAGAAATTCCAAACCAAACACAAATGGAATTGAAAATAACTTATAAAACGCAGTTTATTTATATGATTTATATAGAAATATAATTAATAGATAATACAAGAAAATTGTATTTTACGTATAATCAACAATATTTTAATTTTGCCAAAAGTTATGCAGTGAATTGCTAATTATTTTTGTCCTCAAACGAACTACTAAGGCTAAATCATCCGACTGATATTTTTATTGGGTTTTTACTACGTACTGTTAAATATTTAGTTTGTATAATAATAATGAATAAAAAAATTACTGCTATTTTTATGATTTTAATAATATATTGAACCTGATTCCCACCCTGTTATATTAATAAAAATATTTTTGGTAATGAAGCAAAATTGGATCATTTTAAATTCGCCGAAACTACTGACAACATAGTTTAAAATACATTATTAGGAAAGTAACGGACGATTTTCTGTAGTTATGTCAAAATTCCACCATGGAACTTTGTTTAATCGAATACACGATCTCAAATGCTTTTATTTGACACAGTGATGACTGATTGGCCAAGAACAATACTTCTGTTCAACATTCTAATTCGAAAAGGTACTCCTCGATTATTCAAAGGGTTAAATCTTCAAAAAGTTTTACTGCCTGATCTTTTTAAAATCAAATGTATACTTATCATACACAGCTGGTTCTCTAAATCTGGTAGAAATCTGTAAAGTTGTCTTATTAAGAGAAAGAATGGTGAATAAGCACACGCTAGCAGGAAATAACGTCTCTAACTGGATAGTGCATCAGGAATCGGCAGCAATAAATAGTCCCTCGGAAAGCAATAAGATAAATCTAAAATCTCGCGTTCATCGAGAAAAATTCTTGGGAGAAAGAGAAAAAGGAAAAATATCAATTTACACATAACACAATAAATCGAGAAACAATTCAATTTGCATGCGAGAAATTCATTTTAGTTTGTGCCCCGTTTAAGACCGCTGCCGTTGCCTCGCCGCCTCCTTCCTGCGGCCAAAATAATAAAATACTGCCTCTTGCCGCCGTTCTGCCACTCTACTAATCGAGGAGATATACAAAAATATTTATTGCGGTTAACCTCACAGTCCGTTTGAAATAAAAACTTCAAAGAGACAATGTTAGAGTACACCAAATAACTTTCTGAAGTTATTTCCTATGCAGGACAGTTTTAAAATATTTTTCACGCGATGAAACAGTTGAATATTGTCCGGGCCACTCCATTATTATTCAAAAGAAGAGTTTTCTGCAATCTAAACAAATAAAAATTTTGCAAACGAGAGAGAAAGCGAGAAAAAACAAAGCTTCCAACAAATTTTATCGATTAAAATTTTGGTTTTCACGAAAAAATCTTTATTTGGAAAAACCACGAAAACAAACTGATTTTATCTCAAATCAGTTTGTTTGAGTAGTGTTGCCTGAAATAAAGGCGTTTGAGTATGGTGCCCAAAAATTTAATCTATAAAAGTTGAGAGGACGTGTGGTATTTGGAAGGTAATTTTTTGAATCATTTTGTATTAATAATAGAGAATATAGTCATTTATGCAAAATACACTTTACACACAAATGTTCATTATTTTCTTTATCAAATTAAATTGAAACATCAAAAAATATTAAGCTGTTATAGTTTTAAATACAGGGCCACCAAGGCATACGTGATTGCGTTTGGCTTAATTCGGATATAGAGTTTGACATTTGTCAGTTTTAAAGAGATTTATGGATTTTTAAGTAAACGAATAAACAGGTTAGTTTACAAATAAATTTTGAAATTTGTATATTAACATAGTATGTAGTGTGTAAGTTAGGTTATAGTTTTTTATAATGTAATAGGAAGTTTTTTGTTTGACAGTAGAAAAAAATAGGTTGTCAATGTTTTTAACTTTAGAAATGTCAGATTATTATGAACTCACCAAATACCTTGAGATTTATAAATATTTGTTGTGAATAAAAGATAAAAAAAAATATAAAAAGGCCTTCTTAATAATCAAAATAATACATTTTAGTATAATAATAATTAATAATGCTAAATAAAAGTTGTTAAATGCTTATATTTGACATTTCAAAAAAGGTAAACACAGTTTAATCAAAAAACAATTACGAAGAATCGGTTTTATCAGTATAAAACACAATGATTGGTTAGGATCCTGAGCTCTTATTGGCTGAAACCACAAAATCTGACTGTTTTGACAGATGAAAAAATAATCAGTTCAAAATACCTAATTTGGAATTTTTTACTTCCAGTAAACGTATCCTATAATGTGACTAGTAAAATATTTTTAAATATTGGGCAATATCTTCTCCACTAAACGGTCGATGCCGTTGCCAATGACGTCCCAATGTTAGCAATTCGTCTTCCGAATTTATCTCGTATATTGTGGTTTAGTGTGCCACCGAAATACTGCGGTCAAAGGTGCAATTCAGTGATACAGAAATATTTGTAACTTATGTTCACTGAAAAATATGTAAAATGAGGATTTGATTGAAAGAATTTTGTAAAATTAAGATTCGTGATGTCTAGAAATGTTTCAATAAATTGTTATACATATAAAACAAAATAGTAAAACTCTTTTAGGAAACCAAGATCCAGCCAATGGACCTCTGAAATTTACTCAAACCAACGGGTTTGTCACGTTGAATTATTAGGAAAATACGTTTTTTCCTACATTGTATGACACAGTTTTAAATGACGTAATAGTTTTGATATTTAAAATTATCTTCTCCTAACCTATCAGCTGGCTCTCCTCCGAGTATCATACGACCTCTAGTACACCATATTGAATTTTTAAATTTCATGCCTTCTAACCAGCAAATGCTTAAATTTAAACATGAAAAGTAGCTTTCATTCTGCATATTCGACATCATCTTCAATTTTACAATACTTGGTTGTTCATTCTCCTTGCAGAATGAAGTTCTTTCTAGATTTCTATGTTTCCCCGCCTGATTTTTTCCTGGAAAAGAGATATGTCCCTGAGCCAGCCGTCGATTAATTGCAATACAGTTTTTTATGAATGTTCCTCTCAGTAAAGGGGGGATTGGCCAGTCTTTCTTCCTAGGAAGGTATAAAATAAGTACATAGTAGTCCACCATCTGGTTACTCGTCCTGCTATTTTCTTTTCATCTGATCAGCTGAATCTACTCCTTCTTTGGTTAGGTTGTAATCCAGAAAAACATGGGGTTTCCCAGTTTCTTTATCAACGGTGTCTCGGTTGGGAGCTCTACTACAGTTGTCCGACTTTTCACTCGCTTTTCCTTAATTGTTATCATTCCATTCTCAACTACAATCATAGAACTTTCTGTAAAGGTTACAATGCACAAAAAGAGCGACCTAATATTCAAAAATTTCAAGATATTCGATGAAAATAGTCACATTTTTATTTTCTATGATTAGGTATGTGAAAAATTTGTAGTGCCGAGTATAAAAACGTAGAAAAGAATAAAATTTACTCGACTATTTGCAAGTTGAAGTTTGATGCTGAATATAAATACGTTAAATTGACAATAACCGAATATTTGAATTAAAGAACAAATAATGTAAGGTTTGTGAACTGAATTATTGAATTTCTCGAATGCACATTAAACAGTGACGTAAGCAAAACTTGTGTGGCCGGGGTAGATGCATTAAAAAACTACTAAAAATGAAAGGAAATTAAAAACTTATCTTAAAATGAATAAATTACGTCTACGCAGTAAAGAAAAGAAGTTCTAGAAGACAAGTAAAGTAAGATCTCACGATTTACAATTATATAAAGGCGTCACCAACGGCAGACATTTTTCTGGCGATATAAACTCGACAAATTCGTGAAATCATCAAATCAGAGCAACTTTAAAAACTAATTGAAGAACTTCTAAAACCAAATTAACTTTTTAATTAATATTCCAATTGGATTCAGTTTTTATTTAGATATAATAAGCGCCTAATTTCGGCAAAAAGAACATAACCTTAAAATATGTCTCAAATTCGATGTGGCAGCCGAAATGATTTCCTTGCGAAATAGAGCTGACAGCAAATATCCGCGTATAGCCGAATGGATATCTTCGCGAACTACAGCTGACAGCACTTATCCGCGGATAGCCGAATGAGTTTCTTCGTGAACAAGAAGTGGCATCACTTATCCGCGGATAACCGAATTGGTTTCTGCGAAATAGAGCTAACAGCACATATCCGCGGATAGCCGAATGGGTTCCTTCGCGAACTAGAGATGACAGTACTTATCCGGGATATCCGAAATGGTTTCTTTGCGAAATATAGAGGTGGCAGCGCTTATCCGCGGATAACCGAAATGATTTCCTTGCGAAATAGAGCTGACACCACATACCCGCGTATAGCCGAATGGGTATCTTCGCGAACTAGAGCTGACATCACTTATCCGCGTATAATCGAATTGGTTTCTTTGCGAAATAGAGCTAAGCACACTTATCCGCGGATAGCCGAATGGGTTTCTTCGCGAACTAGTACTGACAGCACTTATCCGCGGATAACCGAATTGGTTTCTTTGCAGATAGGAACGCGCAGTTCTTGTGATGATTCTAATATTAATAACTTTTGTATTAAATAATGTAATAGGGACATTATTGTTTCGTTCGTCTAGAAAAAAAATAAAATTAAAATTTTGGTTAGTCTAACATCCACAGTTTGGAGTTTTTTATCTAGAAAAGTTCTAAAAGCGAAATTCTGTCCGCGGGTGTACGAAAGACAAAAAGTATATCGCTGATGAGGATTTGAACGCTTCACTAACTACATTTCATTTTATGGAAAAACTTTTACGTCTGTCTTGGCACTGGAAGAGAACGAACGACGAACGACTTGTGCACTATGTCCATTTTCTTTTTCTTTTTTTCGCTTGTTTTATTCTTTCAACGAGAAAACATTCTATTATCAGCTATTAAACCATACAACGTGGTCCTTTGTACTTATAAACAGTCGATACCATTTCAGTTTTTCTTTTCCTATTAGTCATTGGCGTGCTTATGTTTCTTTAACCCAGCGCGTTAAAGTTATAACATCAACTTTGCGGAGGGTAAATTCTAAGCTTCCAAGGAAAGTATGTAAATTTTAAAAAGTGACGAAAATTGTTAGAGTTCTTTGCAAACCTCTACATCTAACGTACTTGCTAAAATTATTATTATATAGGTGATGTACCGGATGTACCGGAGTCTGGGGTATCTAAATAAAGATTCTGTCCTCGACAAATCTATTTGGACTTTTTACTATTGTTTACTAATCGAGGAATAAGGGAAAGAATTTAACGTTAAAATAATAAAATAACGATGGTGATGATAAATAGTAACAAAGCGTACGTTGATGAGAGAATTAAGGAAGAGTTTAAGAAACTTGATAACATTTTAGTGAATTTCCAATGTCTATGTATATTTTATGTTCTTAAAACATCCTTGTGCTGTCAGCATAATAAATACCACTCGATCTCAATATTTCGTAGCATATTTTGTGTAAGCAGCAACACAAAAATCGTTTTTGTTCAGTGTTATTTTCAAGCGAAATTGACAACACATCAAACTTCATAAGGAGTTTTGCAGGACCGTATTTTGGCCCGTCACGTTTTAGATCGAGATGTTTTATGAAATATTGATCACGTAAATCTGTCAATTTTCATTTTTACTCTAAATGTTTATTTAGGATTCGAGTAAAGTGACTGTTGGTACATTGAATTTTGTTATACAGGGTGGTGAGTTTCTCCAATTTTTCTCTAAACTCCAAAGAAAGTTTTAGATATTAAATTTGTGGCTGAAATATACATTCAATAGAAAAAACTTTAATATAAAAGTTGTAGATCATTAAACAATCTAAAACTTTTGTATTAATCATTTTTCAACATAACCTCAAAATTATCGAGAATGAAACTTAATGAAAACGTTCTTTTTTGTGTTTTAAATAAGCTGTTTTTCAAAGCAAAATATTTATTTTTAGATTTTATACGAATTTAAATTAAAAAAACCTAGTTTTCAATCGAAAAAGTTTTAACTTTTTAACTTAATCAGTGTTCATTCTCTTCATTGAAACCTCGACTTTAAGATGATATGAAAAACATATATTATTCCGGAAAAATATTTTAGCAATACATCACGAATCAATCTAAACAAAAATAAATCCTTAGAACAAATTTCCCGATAAAAAATTCACCACTTGAAGTGTCACTTTTTCGTTAGACGTGAGTCGACGCAGCGTGCCGTCAGAAAGATACGCTTTGACGTCGCGACGTCTGTTCATTCTCTTCAGTTCCGCGTTATCAACCGCATCGCCTACATCGTGGTTGGCGTCATCTACCGACGTCGACGGCGTGTTCTCTCGGTCTCTAACACGTGGGTTGTTGAATCATTGCGGTTTTTTTAAACACTGAAGATGGCTTAATAAGGTTTTATTCAATATTGCGTTTTTTATTAGTTAGAAATAATAATTGTGACGATATGAATCTAAAGAATATTGTAGGATAACGTCCATGCAAATAAAGGGATATTTTCATTATAATCAGGCACAATTAAAAGAAATCAATTTAAATTGAATATCATATGGAGTTTTTGCATATATACAAATATTTTTTTAATCCCTGGCTACTTATAAACTACTGAAAATTACGCAAAATTAAAAATTGTAATATTGTAGGATAACGTCCATGCAAATAAAGGGATATTTTCATTATAATCAGGCACAATTAAAAGAAATCAATTTAAATTGAATATCATATGGAGTTTTTGCATATATACAAATATTTTTTTAATCCCTGGCTACTTATAAACTACTGAAAATTAAACATTGTAATGTTTACGTTATAAAAAAATTGACAAAAGAGTTATTCAAAATGTTATCCTTCAGCTTCAACACCGTCTCGAAGTTTCTAGGAGTTCCAAAGCCCCCTGAGAATGCTTTAGAGGGGGGGAGCTTTTTTCCCATCGATAAAACCCACCTTCAATATCAGATTATTATAAGAAGTCTTAATAGAAAATTGATTGGTCCTGACCCCACTGCTAAAAAGCGAAATTTTTTGTTAAATATTTCTTGGTCTATTTAAATTTTTCCGCCGTTATATTGATTTCCGCTGCGATCTTAAAAGATGTTTTTTCTTGAAGTTGCTCTCGGTACAAAAGCGTTTTTCAATGTCCTTTACTCGTTGTCATTGTCGATGTCAACTTCCTATCAAAACGCTTATATTTCTCGACTTATGAAACGAAAAGTGTATAAAAGATATTTTCGCCAAACAAATTTTTAATATTGGAAGTTTTAGACATTTTTCCAATAGCACAGTTGAAGAAAATCTTTAAAAAAAATACTATTTTATCGTAATTTCAGAGTACTGTTGAAAAGTAATTTATAATAATTCTGGAAATTATTATTTTGGTGGATTTTTTTTGATAAAAGTTTAGGTGACATTCATCTTGGATCTTATTTTTTAGAGTGGCAAAAAAGCGTTAAAAAAATGTAACAATTATAACTTCCGGTCAAATTTTCTATGAGAAAACAAAAAAAAATAAAAAACTCATGGCTTCCTGAGAAAGCTGAGAGTATCCTCTTTAAAATGCTTTCTTTTTTTTCTTTGCGTACATTTTAGGCAAAGATACTTTAGTTTTTTCTGAACGCCTCGCCTGAATATTTGTGTTCAACGGCTCGGCGTGCGTAGAGTTTTCGAATTCGCTTTCTTATTTTTAATAATTTTTTTTTGTAAATAATTTTCCGCTCTTTCACGTGGTGCTATTAGTTTATCGAATATACAGGGTGTCTCACGACGAACTGTCCATAGTCCAACCATAAGTACTATGGACCGAGACCATTTCATATCTGGTATTGGTATTAAAAAATGCCTTGTGGCGTTTTTGACGGATGTACAGGGCGATATTTGAAACTATGTGAATTATTCTACGTTAAGTATTGTACTGTATTGTAATGTAAGCAATAAATAATCTGAGGTTGATTGTTATAATAGGTTATATCAAAATGATCCTATTTTAATAAAAAAAAATAAAATAAAAATAAATTATAGTTACGTTAGAGATTTAAAGATAAAGAAAAAGAATGATATTATAACCTATAAATTAGCAAAGTCAATTTTGAAACTTATAAAAAAAATAGAAATCGAGCAGTAGGAAAAAAAGAGGGTTGTTGATGGATAAAAGTTGTAAGAACTGGCAAGAAAAAAATTTACAATTATCATAAAATAGTATTAAATAAATATAAAGACATAGTAAAGAAAGGAGAGAGAAGAAAAATATCAAAGAAAGGTCCGTAGGTGTTTGTAGAATTTTACTGGTGGAAAGTCAGCAAAGGATATAATCTTGTAACGTTAGAAGTTTAATAGAATATCTTAATAGTTGTCGAGATCAGAAGGTACAAACAGTGAAGAATAGATAAAGAGATAAGTGGTTTAATAATATGACAAAATTTTATATAGAAATTGACAACAACCTCAGATTTGACAGCAATTAATATTCTGATATCCTTTATAATTTCCTTTATAATTTAAAAAAGTTAGTGGGAATAGTTAAAAAAAAATATTGCTAGGTATCCAAGCCCTAAGAGTTTTAAGGGCCGGAAGAAAATTTAAATTTGGTAATGTCTGCGAAACATGACAGTTTATCTTAAAGTAAAAGTCTCAGACATATGAAATTTGACACTAAGCGAGCTCCTTGCGCTCAATAAAATAGGTTTTTAAAAAATTTTAATTTAAGGTCCGGGCTCAATTTTTTGTAGATTTTTATTGGTTTTTTAAAAAGAACACCCTGTAAGCCAGATCAGAAAAATTTTAAATGAACTTTCCTTATGATTTTTATTGAAAAATGATGATGTGTTATCGATGTAGTGCCGCATCAGTCATAAGAAGAATGCGAATCCATTAAAAATTATACTATTTTTCAAAGTTTTATTTTTTTCTGCAGAAAACAAAAATTTCCGCGTTCAATTTTTTTAAACTGTTTCTTAGTATCGTCCTTAAGCTTTAAATTGAGAAAAAAAAAATTCTGATCTGGCTTACAGGGTGTTCTTTTTAAAAAACCAATAAAACTCTAAAATAAGTCTGGACCTGAAATTAACATTTTTTAAAAACCTATTTTATTGAGCTCAAGCAGCACACTCAATGTGCCAAATTTTATAAGTCTGAGACTTTTACTTTAAGATATACCTACTTAATGTAGAATAATTCACAAAACTTCAAATATCGCCCAATATATCCGTCAAAAACGCAACAAGGCATTTACCAGATATGAAATGGCCTCAGTCCATAGAACTTATGGTTGGACTATGTACAGTTCGTCGTGGGACGTATATAGTTTTTTCGAGATATAATGTAAAATCCAAATTTTCGATTTTGGAGCAGCAAAGATTTTTTATCGTATTCTACACCCTTTCAAGTACTTAAGTGCCAAGTTTCATCGATATCACATTTTGTGCGAGATCAACTGGGCTAAAAGATGATTTTTAAAAAAATTCTTAGTTGATAGTTTGTTCTTCTTTTTTTTTCAAATTAACATTGTAAAATTATTTAACTGATTAAAATGGCTGAAAATATTTAGTTAAAACTCCATTTAGAAAGTTAAACTTTCAATTAAGTTTGAAGTTTTAAATAGTTTACTTGGATTTACCCCTTTTAGAGTTTAATGGATTTTCAGTCATTACTACTCTGACAAACTATGTGTTAATTAAAATAGTAGAAGTAATTTTCAAACTTGTACAAGGTATTTCAGATTTTTTATTTTTAGTTACTTATTGTAAAAAAGTTCAGACTGCAACGTTGACCTTTGTCGCGTTGTAAAAAAGAGTTAGTATAAAAGTTAATATTTTATGAACTAGCAATTTACATACCGACTGCGTTAATAAAGTAAGTGTAAGCTGAGTAAATCGCGCACAATAAGAAATAAAATTTTATTAAGCCATTTAGGGGCCATTAAAAGTGTTTACAATTGAAGTAATGGCAGATTAAGGCGTTCGGCCCATTAGCCATTACTATACGAATTTCAAGGAGATAGCATAGAACTAGAGACAGTCTGGCTCAGGGCAGGCGTTAGATTTTGTTATTTTATAGAACGTACAAGGTAGTCAGTCAATTTACTGTGCAGGTAATATTAACAGTTAACTGTTTTTCTATGCAGGTAAAAAATTACAGAGAATCTGCCGGTCGAATGGCAAGTGAATTTTTCCAAATGAATGAAAGTATCCCTTTTCATCAAAGGTTTCTAAAAGTTTTTACTATCTGCTCCTAAACAAAGCAAGCTAAATAACAGCTAGAATTGGACTATAGCACAAAATATGTTCGATAATCCCACACTGTAGCCCGCAGCTCGAGATCCTCGGTCATCTACACCAGTGAGTGTCCATTCAGCTTGTTGGTTTATATTTTTTTACTGACACATGATCAGTCATGAACCCTGTATTAACTGTCAGCTGATCTCTGCTTAAAGAGAGCAGTTCGGTTGTTCTTTTGGGTACCCTCTATAGTTTTTCATATTTTTTCATCTTTTAAACTTATAAACATAGGAAAAATCTGCATTGTAAAGGCTCAAAAATCTAATTCCTGTCCTGAATAATAAAGACAACATTACAAAACGCATTAAAGAAGTGCAGGAGGATGGAGATGGCTTCTGAAGAGATAGTTAGGCATTTCTACTTTACACTTTTCGCTATTGTTTGCTTCCTTTATGATGGTGAGTATAAAATTTTCTTATATATAAATATTAGAGGCGATAAAGTTGGATGTTTCGGCGACTGAAACGAGAACGGAATGAAAATGGAATCCTCTGTAATATATGATGTCTCAAATGTATACTGGAAAATACTTGTGGAATCATAGAGTATAAAAACCCAGCGAAAATAAATGGGTTTTTTAAATTAAATGGAAACAAAAGTATAGTAAACTATATTTTTTATTAGTGCACATATGGGTAGCCTTAATTTTATCTTGAGGAAAATCACATATTTTCTATTATTTAAACGTCAAAATTGACAATACAAATGCACTAAACTGTATACAGGGTGACACCGCAACCATGTAACAAGCTGCAGTATCTGTATTTCTCAAGATAAAATTATAAAATTTTAGGGCATTAAATGGGACCTTATGGGCCTCATTTCAGTCAGTTTGTTTCACTTTTACTACTTCCGGTTTTATCGGAAGTGATACCAACTTTTGAATTTTAAACGGGACACCCTGTAGATTATTACATTTTTGGAATCAACATGATAACCTGATTTCGTCGATGGTATCTCAAGTGAATAGTTAAGGAGCTACACACAAAAATACGAAATATCAAAATTGGCTCAAATAACATACCAAAGAAATAAACAATAAATAATATTTATTCTTCATTTGACAATTTTAATAAAAAAATACTTATCCTTAAACACACAAAAAAATATTTACAAATTTTCAAAATGTTGTCCATTATTTTCGACACACAGTCTTGCTCTACTAACAGTTGTCTCATAGGCTCGATTTATTTGATCTGCTGTTATGCTGTTAATAGCATCTCGAATAGAAATTTCCAATTGTTCTCTTGTAGTGTATGTTCTTTTATAAACAATATTTTTTAAATGTCCCTAAATAAAAAAGTCCATTGGCGTAAGATCAGGTGATCTTGCTGGCCATCTGATAGGACCGTTATTTCCGATCCATCTATTTCCAAATCGAAAATGTAAATAATTTTGAAAAATGTAATTTAAAATTATGCAGTTAATTAGAATATAATGCGTTTATTGTTTTAGGAAGAAAAAAACAAGGGTTGCAATTTAAATAAGGTATGAAAACTGGGGGGAAAATGGGTTAACTTAAAAAAAAAATAAAAAAGTCTTTTTTACATAGTTTTTTATAATTTTTTTTAAAATATACTTCCAATAATGTTGCCCCATTTTTTACACCTTTAGAACATTCCCTCAAATCCGTCAAATCATAAAAAATTTAATAAAATCAAATTTTAATTTCTATTTTTCCCACTAAAATCTTGTATTTTTTTTATTTCTTTTCGTATACTTAAATTATCTTCCTCTGCTATTCTCAAATTCATTTTTATTTCTTTTTTTAAATTTTCTTCCAATATCCAAAATTGTTTTTTTAATTTCATCTTTAATCTATGATAATTTCTTTTCAAATTGTCTATTTCCTTAATTCTCTCTTCTGCTTTATTCTCATCTTGTTTTTGCTTACTTTTGTTCTTGTCTCCTTCACACTTTCTTCTACATGTTGATGAAATTCTATTTTCTTTCTAGATTTTCCATCCTTTCTTAATGTCTTGCTTGACTTCTTTAACTTCTTTTTCAATTTTTTCTTTGAAAATCTTTTCTTTTTCTTGTATTTCTTTTATTTCCTTTCTTGTTTTTAAAGTTTCTTCCTCTGCAAGAGAAATATTTGTTATCAACTCTTCCTTGATATTTTCTTCTAATTTCAGTACCTACTTCATTGTTCATCAAATTATATTTTGTGTTCGTTTTTATTATCTCCATTTGTCCCATTCTCTTATACTGTTCCATTATTTTCTGTTCTGTCAATTTCTGTTTGTTTTCAAATTTCCTCTCTATCTTCTCTATACCGTCCTTTAACATGTTAGTATTTTCTTTCATCTCTTGCTTTAATTTTTCTTGATTTATTTTTAAATCTTGTTTTAACTCTTGTTGATTTTGGTCCATCTTCTTTACCAATAATTCAAACATTTTAACCATATCATTTCCTTCTTCTTTTCTTTGTCCTTGCTCTCCTTCTGCGAATGTGGCAATCGATATTACCTCTTTTCTTTGTTCTTCCAATATTTCCAAAATTTCTTCCTGTCTCAGATTTTCCTCTTTTCCTTTTAAAATAACAAAAGTTTCTGGATCTTCTCCTTCCAATATTAAACTTGCACATAATCTTTTTATTAGATCTTTTTTTAGTCCCTCTACATCTTGTCCTCTTCTTCTTAACTCTTCTTTCAATTCTACAACTTTTAAATCATATAATCTCTTTCCAGTTTCTTCTTCAATTTTCCTTTATATTTTTCTTACTGCATTTACAATATAATTTATATTATATTAGTTGTGGTACTCGATTTTGAGTTTTTTCGATTCTTTCGAGTTTAATTTGAAAATTTTCAAATTTTAATTTATTTAGTAATTTATTTTTAGTTACATAATTTTTAATTCCAATCAACATTTTCAAATGCCATTTTGTTCTGTATTTAAATTTAAAAGCACTTCTTTGAGTTTCCCTGTATGTCACTAAATATTTTGCAAATTTTAATCTTGATGAATAATTTTTATGTGATGCAGAACTTTTTATGAAAAAATATTTTTTACCTCAATATTTTTCATCTAAATTTTTTATAAAAAAAACAGCTACAAATCATTACTTGGCGGAAAACAGTAAAGTTTTCTATATTGGTATACCCTTTGTATCAATGTACCTCAATATTTTTCATCCAAATAAATTACATCGCACACCCACTGAAAGTGTGAAAAACTTGTGTGTGTAACAGATGTGAACAATAATAGCTTTTGTGTACTTGTTTGAAAACAAAAAATCCATTCGTATTTTATAAGGACTTTTCATTGTCGAATACAAAACAGTTAGTAACAAATAATTACAAACGGAAAAGTGCAATTAAAACCCAATTTTGCACCGGGAAATTTATTGTCGACAATTTGTGTATCGGGCGCTGGCGATTGTGAGCAAATAATAAAAAAACACTTTCATTCTGGTTGTAGAGAGGGATGGGTAAATATTCATTGGAAAAATAAGTTGATTACGATAACAAAACAAGATGCTTTTAATTTTATGGCATTACAGTTTGATACAAAAAGGCATCGGCATTAATTGATTGTTGAATAATGAACAAATGGGATTTTATTTTAAAGAAAAAATACATTAACTAACCAGGGTGGAAAATATCGAAAATGAAATTAGCCTTAACAAAACTGAACTCATCAAAAAAATTTTTTCCGTATTACTATCTTTTAGCGGATAAAAAAGTGAACAATTTGAGCCCTGGCTGGTTGCGTCAGCTCAATTATTAAGGAAGTTACAAACGTTTCGATAATATTTGTTTTCCCCCATAGCTCCCCCACTACTTGTCCTACCACCCCTAGAAATAATTAATTAATTTTTTTCATTTTTGCTATTTCAAATCGCGATAATTCGCGAACTAATTGAGTTATCGGGTTCAGGTTGGAACGAGATTACGTATTTTGTCAAGCTCTTTTGGTAAGAATATTCTTTTGTGGGATCAAACCCGGCTGAGATTTGTCGGAAAAACCGTTTTAAAGTTCATTAGATAGAGGATTTCCTCCGGGGAACATTTAGTTGGGCAAAAATACCTTCTATAATCCGTTGCTGAAAAAGAGTCAACATAATCCTAGTTGGGCAAATGTCGGCACAGGTAAAAAAATAATACAAATCAACTAAATAATAATTATATTTATTCCAATGAAGTAGGTAAATATTTATTTGATACACATTTAATAAAATTAAAACGATACAAAGAGTTATATTTTATAATTACATCATCTTTAAAATATTGCCATTTTTTAGCATACCCTTTGAGTTTGATAATGTTAGAGGTACTAACTGTCTTAATTTTTATATACGTCAAAAAATAACCTCAAAAATCTACACATTTTTGAATTACTTTCGACAGCAGTCGAAAATAGATATCAATTGTTTTTCTAGGTAATAAGACAAACAATACAGGCTCATAATAGCCATTTTTAAGGGCATGTACCGCAAACATTTGTTGATAAAATTTTGTACAATATTCAAAAGTTTAGGTTTGTAAATCACGACACCACTATACTGTTATCTTCCCGATCTGAAATGGTCAAAAAAAATACTCGTCTCGTGAAGTTTTAGGCTGTAAGCACCAAGAGATGATAATATAGAAGCAGAGTTACTGAAATATGGAGGGATGAACTACACAAACAACTACTGGTACAGCAAATATGAACACAAAATAAGATCCCAGAAGAATGGAATTTAGGTATCATATCTCCGATATATAAAAAGGGCGACAAAGAAAACTCTAATAATTATAGAACCATAACACGGCTTACAAAATGACTGCAAACTTAATAAACCAAAAGCTAAAGCTCCACGCATAGAAAATTATTGGGGACTACCAAAACGGCCAGGAAGGTCAACAATCAATGCAACAAATAATACAAAGAACATGGGAATTAACAAAAGAATCCACATAATTCTTATAGACTTCAAAACCGCTTTTGATAGCATCAATAGACTAAAGATGTTGAAGGAATTAAAAACACTGGGTATACCAAAAAAACTGATAGATTTGCTAGAAACAACCCTTAAAAATACCAAAGTTAAAGTGAGATTTCAGAGAAACACCACGGAAGAGTTCAACGTAAATAAAGGGGTAAAGCAATGGGATTCCATTTCAGTATTTAACTTAGCTCTCGAAAGTATATTAAGGAAAGCATAGAATAGAAGCATAATAACAGACCAAATACAAGTTATAGCGTAAAAAAGATCCAAAAAAAGCAATAGAAAAACTGAACAAAGAAGCAAAAGAACTAGGCTTAGAAATAAACGAAAACAAAACTAAATACATGCAAATAGGAAGAGAGAAAATACCACCACAAGAATACCTAGAAGTGCAAAAGCATAAATTCGAAAGGGTAACCACCTTCAACTATTTAGGGATGACGACAGGATTAGTAAGCGGAGAAAAGGTCAAGGAAAGAATCGTCAAAGGAAACCAAGCTCTAGGAATAAACAGAAAGATATTGAAAAACAAAAAATTTAGTAAAAGGACAAAAATAAATAGATATAAAACATTAATAAGACCAACGATTACATACGCTATGGAAACTGTGGTAATGACTAAAAAGGAACAGGAAGACTTGAAAATTCTGGAAAGAAAGATTATGAGGACAATACTAGGTCCAAATATAACGGAGGAAGGAGAAAGAAGACGAAAGAGAAATGCAGAAATTGAAAAAGAACTAGGAGGGGAAAATATAATAAGACACATCAAGGCTTTGCGTTTGTAATGGCTTGGACATATAATGCGACGGAAACCCACAGACACGATTAGAAGGATAACAAACTGGACTCCACTGGGGAAGACCAAGGAAAAAATTGCTCGAAGAAGTAAAGGAAGATATTAAAACACTGAATATAAAAGATTGGATCAAAACATGTAAAAACAGAAAAGATTGGAAAAAAATAACAACGGCAGCGAAGACACATGAGAAGCTATAAACTATGATGGGAAAGAGAAGAATAATCCACCTCATTAAATGGATTTAAAACGCTATAAGCGAGGCCATAATCCTACGGGATTGAACGGCAATGATGATGATGATGATGATGATGATGATAACATACATTAGGAATTAGAAACTTCAATCCCTAATCCTCGGAATTTTAACGATGGTTGAGTAATGGAATCAAGTATTTTTTTATACAAAACTATGATGTCCTGGTAGGGCGGCTTCTATTGGGAGTAGAGGAATAAAACTCAGCCCATAATAAAACCGACGTCTATTTTCATCAGGACTTTTTCCATTTGGCATAAGCTAATTAATTTTTAATCGAGACCATTTAAAAAACGTTACTCTTGATTAAGTGGTTTACTATATAACTGAATATGGAAGTAATGCATTTCATATTTCGATTTTTCTGAACTGATTTTTGTCTCTTTGAAATACTTTTACGCTAACATGCGTAATCATTAATGCATAATAATACTTTTCGTTTCAGTTTTTTTTCAGTGCCGCTCCATTAGCTTTTAGAAGCCTTTTTATTCGGTTTCCTGCATTTTAAATTTGCCAATTTCGTTATATTACAGTCGATTTTTTGCATTTTTAATGGTTAGTAGGTAATCTCTAAAAAGTATGTAAATCGTAAAAAAATATAATATGAATCTAATACCTACAGAAAACAAAAAACAAAAGGAACTGAAAAGGAGCAATATTTCCTAATCCTGCTTGTGAGATAATTAGCGCTTTCGCATCGAACTTGGAAGGTCTGAGTGGCCAGTGCTTTGTGCTTTATCCTTTAGAGTAGATGATTTGTTTCAAGAAGCTCACGAGTTCGAGGGTCCTTAATAAGCATCTAATCAAATTCCTCTTCCAACAGGGATTCATTGGGTTCAGAATTATATAGTAAAAAATATTGTGAGGTAAAAAAAATAGTAAAATAAATATTCGGGGACTGCCTTAACGAAAATGATGTATGTACAATGGTAATACTTACTCACCCTGCAGCAATGGCGTAGCCATAAGTTTATAAGAAAATGTGGTAACTATATAAATCATAATTATTTTACGTTTTTGAGCCAGCGATTAAGTTATATTAAGATGATTTACAAAAGTTATATTCAGATGATTTATAAACAATATACACGGATATTCTACGCAGTGAATGGGATATTTGGACAGTGAAATGCCAAAAAGTAGATTCCTGTCTTCCTCAAAGTGCAGTCGATACTTTAAATGTAGCAGATCCTTGTTTGTTTCCGAACATTTTTACGCTATTCCAAATTTTAGCCGTTTTACCCGTTACCACTGCCTCTGTAGAACGAACTGAACGAAGTTTCTCAACGATGAAAAGACTGAAATCATATTTTCGGAATAATACATCTACCAATTGATTAACAGGCCTAGCTTTGATGTCAGAGAAACTCGCAGAATTGCCTTTGAATAATGCTCATTCAAAGTTCAATCTTATATTAATAATTAGTTGTCTTTTAATCTTACCTTAATAATTAACAAATTGTTGTTAAATAAAATAATGTATTTAAATAGCCTACATTGTATACAGGGTGACCTAGAGTTAAACGTTCAGGATCGGGCTTTCAGGAAAAAAAGATTTTAATTTTTTTCTCAAAAACTAAGCGAGATACGAATAAAATTGAAGAAACAAAAATTTGTGTGTTCAACTGTTTAATCCAAGAAAAGTAACAAATATACAAAAAAAACGGTGGCGTACAATGATTTGTCCCAATATCAATTAAATTACCTTGTGGAACGTCACGGGAATTAATAATTTAATTCTAATAATATTTAAATTATTGCCGCAAATAAGCGTGCCAAGTTTTATCAAAATCAACCAAATTGTTTTTTGAGCAATTCATAAAAAACTCTTTTGTTCTAAAATCAAAACAAGTTAGGACCCAGGATTATGGGAATAAAAAATCTTATTTTTTCCTGAAAAACCGATCCTGAACGTTTGATGATTTAACCCGGGGTCACCCTGTATATTCACCCCATCCCTGCTGAAAAAAGTATTTATAGTAAGTATTATCTAAGAGAAATAGTGGGCCCCCTCCGAAAAAAAATCCTGGCTACGCCACTGCCCTGTAGTGTTAGTGCACCGAAGGATATTTATCAAAAGGTAGGGAACGCTGGACTATCATTTGAAATATACCTTTGTAGCCATAACAAAACTCAACTTCTGTTATCAAAGTCTTGAATCTTGAATCATACTTCATTGCACGACATCGATCTTTGTTTATTTTTCTCTCCCTTCTCTTTATGGACGTAACAAAAACAAATAAAAATGAAATGGACTATTGGATATATCTACTTTCCAAATGCGACGTGTTCTCAAAACGTAGTAAATTTACAAATATAGCAAATCGACTGGATATACTGCCACTCGGCATAGTTTAACTTTGTACAGGATGTCCTATTAATATGTATTTTCATAAAGAATATTAATTGGAAATATTAATTCCTTTATCAAAAATTGAAAATTACAAATTCAGATATAATGGTTAGTTTTGATGTAGTTAGTTTATTTACAAATGTTCCTGTCGATAAAACTCTTAAGCTGGCGAGGAAAAGTTGACAAGTGATAATACATTAATAAATAGAACTAAATTAACCGTCTCAGCATTTCTAAAATTGTTGGAATTATTTATTAAAACGACATATTTTCAATTAAATAGTGATTTTTATCAGCAAAATTTTGGTATGGCAATGGGTTCACCTTTATCACCAAAATTGTGTGATATTTTCATGGAAGATTTTGAAATGGAGATTGTAAATAAACAAAATTTAAGACCTTCTGTCTGGTTTAGATATGTATATAATATCTTTGGCAACTCGATAGGGAAAATATTGATACATTTTTATATAATATTAATAATTCGGAACCTACTATTAAATTTACAATTGAAATTGAAAATAATAAAAAATTACCGTTTCTTGATGTACTAATACACAATAACAACAATTGTATTGAAACATCAGTTTTTAGAAAAGAAACATACAAATAGATATCTAAATTTTAATTCAAAACCACTCAATTTGTGTTAAACGAGGTATTGTCAAATCTCTTTCCGATAGAGCAAAAACAATTTGTTCAAATGACAATATTTTAAATAGTCAATTATCACTTGTTAAATCTGTCTTGATTTGCCGAGACATCAAAAATAAAGAACTAAATTTAAATCCCCCAATAATTCATTCAAATATAGTAAAAATCCCTTATATTCCAAAATTATCCGAAAAAATTAGAAGTATTGGCAATAAATTTAAGTTAAAAACAGTTTTTCAAACTAATAATACATTAAAATCTTTAATAGTAAATACAAAACCTTTTAATGAAATTCAAAATACAAAAAATTGTATTTACAAAATTCCATGCGAATGTAATAAATTTTATATAGGAGAAACATCTAGACCTTTTCTTATTAGACTTAACGAACACCAATCATACATTAAAAATAAACAATTCGAAAAATCAAAAATATGTGAACATACATGGGATTTTGGTCAAAAAATACAATCAAACTCTTCAACTAGATTATTAAAAGAACCTAATAATTATAACCGCAAAGTTAAAGAAGCACCATTGATATGCTTAAATAATAACGAATGTGTTATTAATTTCTATTTTACAAAAAGAGTTAATTGCAAAAAGGATACCCTCTATATCGGGATAGTATCATAAGTTTTTATCTGATTTTTTCTTATGATAATATTATTAAGAAAACTTTATTTATGACGAAGTATAAATTCTCTTATAATATGCAAATGCGTTATCCTTTTTTCAAAAATCCTTCCCAGAAACGTCACAAAAATATTATGGAAACAGATTTTGACATCTTCAATTTCAAAATCTTTCTCAGTGTCCTACGTTGTATTTTTGTAAGATTATCAAGTGTTCTGTTTCAATAGTAAATTTTTTATTATATATTTTGTTAAGTCATTTTGAAAACGACATCCAGTCGAAACGTCAAATTAAAAAACTTTTTAACAAAATAAGTGGTTTTAATATCCACAAAGGAGAGTATTTTAAATACAAAGCCACTATGAGTTATAGAAATGAATTAAAGAATATTAAGATATACTTTCATAAATTCAAAATTTTTTTTGAACAAAATTTCTTCCACCAAAAATTTTTTCAACCATAGTTTTTTTTACCAATTTTTTTTTTCGACCAAAAATTTTTTTGACCAAAATTTTTGTTGACCAAATTTTTTTCGACCAATTTTTTTACCGAAATTTTTTTGTCGTATCATCACATCAGAAATTTTACACTACCATAGACATAAGACTTCCACTTCCTAAAATAAAGATCGAAACGTCAGCGATTTAAGAAAAGCGAGAAGTTTGTTTTCTTTCATCCACCTTGAAGGACACAGACTACAACAATATGACAAAATTTTATCAAAAAACACGTCATTATCACTTCGAAACAAACCCAGTTATCAAGTTCATCGTTTGAGCATTTCAATTTATGTAAAATAATCGCCCACTGACAACAACAATGAGTATGAATGTAACTTTTGTACCCCTATAATTCTCTGTCTAAGTGCAAAGCTGACAAATTGGAGCATTTCAACACCTCCTGATCTTCCCTCATGGTTTACAAACCCATTCTCATAATTATTAATAGGTCGGAGATAAATGTGGCCTACAGACTTACTGGAGTTGACTAATCATCAGCCCGTACAATCAGAAGTAGCCCAGTCCGGTCTGGATTTTGGAACAGGACCGTATTCAGGCTTGCAAGAAGCATCGTCATAATTATCTAAAAGCATTAAACATTGGATATGTGTGAGAATGTACACAGTCAGAAAATGTTAAACAACCTTTAAATGAAATTAAGAAAGTCAAACTATTTACCCCTTATTTAATAACCAAGAAGCACAACTATGTACTGTATTTAGGTCATTTTATCTGGGATTATAAAAGGGTCGGTTATTGCTAACCCCAGGTATATAACGATAGCAAATAGTAATATCCTCGACTAATTAATAACAAAAAATTGGCATCTTTTAGAAAAATCTTTGGTATTGTCCTAGTTCCCACCCACGAAGATTCTCGTTTTGTACATCTTTGTATTTGGAATATTGATTATTTAAATGTTGTCTTTATCGTCAATAACCTCCATAATTTGCTTTCTTAATCCCTTTTAGAAAACATTCGGACGGCTATGACCCGGCTGATTGTATATCTAATGACCTACGGCAAACCATTGAGTTTTTTAGCGTCTGCATCAGCAGGTTCTTCTAGGGATTGACTTTTTACGCGTTCGAAATTTTTCCTCGAACACGAAGCGTTGGTGTCGATTATACCATTTTGCCGTGACCGACCCTGATAGTTATTTTCTAGGATTAATCGGCGAATTATTATGGTAATCATTCCTGGTGGTTGTAACAAAGAAACAAGGATTACGTAATAACAACGAAACGTCAGGACCACTAAACATGTAAATCACACTTATACTATGTAAATCTTGCCTTTTATAGCTTCAGGCGAGAGGCAGCCTTCAAATATTCTCCTGTTTTCTGCCGCCGTCGGTCGGACAGACCCCTTAACATCTACGCATAGACGTTCAACAATTTGGTTTCTTTAAGCAACATTTATCTTATAAACATTAGATTTTATACTAAATAATGTACATGTACATAGCTCAGTTTATTGATGTTCATGGTATACATCATACTAAAGAGAAAATTGAATGCATTGGTTTGGTTGGACAGTGTAGTGCGTAGATTGTTTACAGCAGAGCGAAAAGGTAAAATGTTCTTATTTTCTATAGGCGAATCAAAATAACTCATACGCCCTCTCGTGGTGGCAAATGCAACCCTTTTTACAGACATTCATTTTCTTGTTTTGTACATGTTGATTAGGTCGTTTTATATTTGCTTGTAAAAACAGTTGTGTAGTGTAGTTTTTTCAAATAAGAATGAGTAATTCATATTGTTCCGTACCTCAGTGTTCTTCATGGGCGAAAACAAACACGGATTTAAGTTTCCATTTGTTCCCAGAGGCTGGAAAATGTCGCATGGATGTGTAGGCGTTAAGCTTGGATTTTAAGACTTAAAATTGTAAAAGTTGTGACTAAGTATATGGTCGTTTATTCAAAACATTTTATTGATGACGATTTTTTCCGAAGAGGTAAATAAAATAATTATATGCCATAGGAAGAAGTTTAAAGCTGACAGCTGTTCACAGTCAGAATTTGTCGATTTTATTAGTTCAAACTACAGAACCAGAACGAGAACCCGCTGAAAGAAGTGAAAGGTTAAACAGGAGAAATACTGTTAAAATTATAGATTTCACAGACTGTCAGTGCAATGAAGAACCAGGGCCTGAACGTACTAACAATGATTTGGAAGGTGCACAAAGCCTGCTAATGCTCCTAAATGAGCAAGATCCGTATGAAGGTCCTTCATACTGATCTTGATCACTAAGTTTCGTGACTTTGAGGTGCAAGTAAATACTTAAAAAATATCAACATTGAGTGATCTCTTACAAACAGATAGTGCTCTTAATAGTTTTACTGGAATTTTCAGTTTTCAGCTTTTGGATACAATTGTGGAAGCAGTTCAATACTGATAATTTGCCTTATTTATTTTATACAACTATCGTATAACCTTTGACAATATTTTTTTAAAAAATGTTATATTAAAAGCAATACTTGCAATGCTATTAAAATAAAATTGTAGAAAATGGGAATGTTTTATGGAATGTGTTGGGAAAATGAAATTATTTATAAGTAATATATTTATTTGTTACATACATAAATTATGAATCATTTTTATTAAGAAGTTATATTTTACTGTCGATAACTTATTTTTAGTAAACTCTAATCATAATCAATTTCCCGTATTTTGAATTGCTGTAACGTCTTACACCTTATACACGTAATTAGAAGGGCAGAAATATGTTTGCACTCCACACCATTTCCTGCCTTATATGAGCTCCTCATATTATTAAGCTGGCCTCTTATTTTATGTGGATCAGATTTCAAATCACTTGTTTGCAAACACAAACCGCATATAAAGATGTTTTTTCTTTGGATTTGCCTATTAGAATCCAATTCATAAATCCTTAAATACAAGAAAACACTGATTAGATTGTGAATTAGAAAGGCAATATTTTTACATGAAATGAAAAAGATTACTTACCTATATGATAAATAATAACTAATAATAAATTTTTCACACAAATTAGTCTTTAATAAATGGTAAAAAATGCTAAAATAAAAATATCGGAAATACACAAACAAATCACAACAAAGAGCCAATGTCTGTGAAAAGGGTTCCAATATAAGCCACCGTGACGCTGTAATCTTATTTTCAGATGCCCATAACCCAGAATTACCCATTTAAATCATATGTGACTCTAGTAGTTACACAGTAGGAGCACTACTTACTTATAGAGTTAGTGGTGAAAAAAACCTTGTAGTTTTTGTGGTAGATGGTCGAACGGTGGTGTAGTTATTTGAGCTTGGTCTTATAGACCAGGGCCAACCATTTTTTGAGCAAAGAAAATTCTTAGCAGTAAGTAAATTAAGAAAAATCAAGACAAACGCTAAAAACGGGTTTTATTTTATATATTTTTTGATTTTATATGAATTTAAATTAAAAAAAGCCTAATTTTTCCATATTTCCAAAGTACAAACAGTAAAGATTTATCTATAAGCTTGTGGGTCACGTTAAGAGTGTTACTAACAATTGGTCCAATTATTAATTCTATCTAATGATGTTTTGTAGTTTTCTTGCAGCCTCTTTTTGGCAATTGTATTTTGCTCTAATTCAGGAATAGCACTAGTGTATAATAGGTATAGGACTGGCCCTAATACACTTCCTTGTGACGGCTTATATAAAACACAACATAGAACGTTTTCACCAAGTTTCATAAAAAAAATATTTTTCCAGAAGATAAAAGAACATAATCTATACAAAAGTTTTAGATTTTTTAATTATCTACAACTTTTACATTAAACTTTTTTCGATGGGGTGTATATTTCAGCCACAAATTTTGGCATAACAATTTTGCCTTCCTTCATCTACGTCACTGCTAAGCTACGACGAACTTGACTGCCTGAAGCGTTCACCCGTTGATGCCAAAACGGCAAGGCGACGAAGTGTTTATCGTTTAGTGAAAAGGAGGCTTTTGCCGTTATTACATTATTATTTTAGATGCGTCTCAATAATTTCCACTAGGTTTAATAGGCTAATAATGTTCTGTATATATTCTAAATATTTACTAAGTATACTCTCAGGGTGGCTGTATTACCCATTTTCACTTTCGAGTATCGTCATGAAATAGTTTAAGGGTGAGAGAAACGCTTTATTGAGAGAGTTGTTGTGTATATAAGACTGAGGTGCTTAAAGTATTATATTGGAAATGTCTAGAGAACGGAGTTTGAAGAAATATTTACTCGTCAATCAATTTGATAATAATTTTTTTGGATATTTAAATTGGTGGTTCATGAATCTTAAAAAAATACTTTGACGAATTCTAAAAAACTTACCACATGAAAACAAGTCAAGAGATTCCTGATTTATATGTACATAAAACTTTGAACATTTTTTGTTAGAGAAAAGTTCAACTCGCTGGTAAATAAAATTCTGGGAAAGGCTTATATACCTAGTGAGATAAAGACCCTTAAGTTTTAGTGGCCTTATCTTGGGAAACTCGCAAAGTTTCCTTTATTTATGGACTCTAAAATATACATTCTTAAAAATAGATTGTTTCCACATCTCATCCAATTCTAAGCGTTAAACTGGTTTTTATACTACTGTCATTAAAAGCAAAAAAAGGTTAGTTTCATTAAATAAAATAAGTTTCCCAAACTTTTCTTCTAGAACTGCAAATTTGATATTTTCCTAGCCCAATTCAGCATCACCCAATCATGTTTGACTCTTGACGACATGGTGTAATCGTTTTCACCGAACACATTTGTTTGGTATCTGAATTCGTTCTGTGTATGCGTGTGTGTGTTGATTTTTTGTTTTGTGAATGTTAAAATTCTGACTTCAGATTAAAAAGTATGATTTGGGTTTGATGTGCCCCTTCGCAAAATGGCGTCCAAAACATGAAAATTTTGAAGTTTAAAATGACATTGAATTTAAAGTAGACACATAGTGAATGACGATTTTCGACTGTGGTTGTGTTGATTAGAAGAACTGTCAATCTAAACTTTTATTAATACTTTCATTATAATTTGTTCGGTCTATGGCAATGCTAGAAGAGCATTCTCAACTGGTTGTATTTCGCATCCTTCCTACTTGAAAAGTTTGTCATAGTAACAATACGTTTAACGTTTATAATAAGCAAACGTCAACAAAAATAATTATATAATTCGTTATACATAGCTATGCTCTCGTGGTGTTTCTCGCGACTCAGAAGTATAATAGATTATTTTCTATGCTTTTATGATATTACTACTGAAAATAACATGGGTAATAATGCTTACATATATTTTATGAGAACTAAAAATTTTTAAATCCTTTTTTTTACGTATACGTATACTCTGTTCTTTGTGATTTTGGCTTCAGGTATCAATTACGCGAAAGAGAAAAGTTCCTTTGTGCAAAAATTTAATTAAACAAAATCGAGGGATATAAAACGTCGGATTTAAAAATATAGTTTCCTTTCATGGCTAGAAATTCGGAAGTGCGTTCGAAGTTCGGCTTAGAAAATCGGAAAATCAGAAAAACGGCGAAAGTCGTAAAAAGTGACAGAAAATCCTTGAATTACGACTTGTTACGCGATTGTAGAACACTCGTAAACTGGCCGATGGAATTTTTCCCTATCCGGATACGATAAAATTCATAAAACTTCCTGACTAAGTAAAAGAAATGATCGAAAAGAAATATTTTATTGTCGTCCGTATTCCATTTTATTCGCATGAAGAAAAAATACACTTTCAAGATAAAAAACAGGTAGCAAATATTTGATCGTAGTTCAGGAAATAATTTCAATTTCAATTTAAAGAGATATTTTTGTGTATGGTAAAATGATTACTCATTTAATCGGTTCTTTCCTTATTGACGAAAATTTAACGTTAGACAAGTACGACCCACTTTAAAAAAAATTGTATATATATCTAGCTCTACAGTCCTAAAAGACCCATGGTTTGGTGTGTCATTTCTTTCCATTTCCTCCTATTTTTACATTTGTTCTTCCAGTTTTGTACCCCTAGACTTTCCAAATCAATTTCTACTTCTCTCTTCCATCTTTCCTTCGATCTCCCTCTCCTCTTTTTTCCTCTTATACTTCTAGTAATGATCATCATTTCTAAATGCCCTAGCCGCCTTAGTCTTTGTGCTCTCGCAAATCCTGTAAAACTTGGTTCTTACATATCCCTTAGCTATTGGTTTGTTCTTTTTTCCCATATTTCATTGTTTCGTTTTCCTCCAAAAATTTTCCTTCCCAGACTTCTAAGGTGTCTAAGATTTAGTTTTGGAAAGACAAAGTTACAGCTCATTTTGGTGAGGACAATGGTGTAGTAGACAAAGAAGCATTAGCCTACCCGTTCACCGGATCTTATTCCCAAACACTATTATCAATAGAGAAAGAGGTATCCTGTAATTTTTCCTAAAAGTGTATTTGTCAAAGACCTCTGTATCTGGGCAAATAGATTTTTTTCTTCTTATATGCTGGTTCCCACGAAAGGGCACATCCTGTAATGTTCAGAGAACATCGTGAGAACCAAGGGAAAAAAGGTAGGAATTGGTGTTCTTCTTAAAATTCTGGAAGTTGAATGCCTCAGGGAACACCTCCCTAGGCTATGTGTTCCAAAGCCTTGGAATGATAAACCCCATAGCCAATTATTAATGATGTAGATTGATATTTTTGCCTGTGCACAAAGGATGTGAAATAAAATCACACAAGCTCCCAAGAACAAGGACATTAAAAATGTCCTACACTGCACCAGCGTCTGGGCTTCAACAACTACTCCTTGGGCTATATGCCCCACCAGGTATTGAATTACGAAAGTCCAGACGTGGTTTGGTGCCCGACCAAGTCGGGGCTTTAACCCAAAAACTTCGATTTTGTTATTAAAGGAGCTTGCCATTCTTAGACCGGTTTCGGCATTATTGTGCCTCATCAGTAAGAAGCAGGCTAGCTCGACATCCTGTCACTAAAGGATGTCTGAAAATGAATTCGACTCGCCTCGTTCTTGATAAAAGTGGTTGCGTGATACACTTGCACATCCTTTGTGCAGTTTTGTCACTCCCATGGTCCTTTTTTGGTATTTTTATGGTTCAAAAAAATTCCACCTTCGTATATTTTTGCCTGTATTATGTTCCCATTTTAGCAGTTTTTCGCGAAAGTAACGTCTTAAAAACGAAAAGTTTATTTCCATTCTTTAGCACTCCTATAAACATTTCTGTAGTATCTACCCACTCGCTTTCGTCATTTTTATTATTCTTTTACACTCTATTCCGAAATGAAAAAGAGAAAATATTATCCGTAGTAGGAAATTGCCAAATTAGCCATCTTCTATTCATTTATTATCCGAATTTACGAGAGCAATTAATGCTCTCTCTCCCAGATTATGAGCTGTATTATTCATTTTAGAGGGATTCGGCGTCGGCCACTTCGTTTCATAAGCTCAAGCTCAAAGTAAAACTTTCAGCTGGTGCACAATGGAAATCAACTGAATAGAGAAATCATTTTGAAATTGAGCAGGGTCGGAGTTTTCCTTGTCTTTAACACTTTCGGTTTCTAAAAAGAAGGAGATAAGAAATTGGTATAATTATAGGGGCATCCGTGGTACCAGTTACATAATTATTTGCTACACACTTCCGATTGCTAAATTTCTAACCGATTTATGGTTTATGTTTGTCTTTATTTACACAAATCCTTCAATAATTTTATTTCAATTTACATTTCAGTTTGATAAGGTCTAAAAATATACAGGGTGAGTCAGCCTAAGCTGATCAAATACAGGGTGTTATATTTAGGCATTACAGTGGAAAAATAATGTAAAATTTAACAAAAATAAAAATAACTCCAAAATTAATAGATTTAGGTATAGTAGACCTTTATAATTTTTAAAAGGTAATGGAATTTTCTACATAATAGGATTATAAAATACAGGGTGTCCTATTTAAAATAAGAACGATATTGTCGTTTGAATATGTCATTAGAGAATGGCCCGATTTTGGACGCCCTGTATAATTTTAAACAACTTTAAATACATTATTGCTTTCAATTATTAGTCTAATTTTGTTCAGTTGAAATTTAATTTGGCTGATTCCATAGGTTGGAAGTTATTGGTTTTCTTGTAAGTGCTTCCATCCTCAGAAATATCAAAATATCTCGAAAACTAAAAGGCTTAGGTATAGGGAATACTTAAGAAAGTTTATCTTATTTTTAACGAATAATCTATAAATGCAATAAAATATAGGGTGTTCCATAAAAAAAATATAACTTTGATACGCCACACTTTTTTGGGACAACCTGTATAATTCAAAATAATTTTAAAATGTAGCCTTGATCAACCCACATATCCATGAATAAATAAAATTTTCAAAATATTAACCGTTTAGCCACAATGCTCCGTCGCGTCTACCGTGACTCACCTTGTATAAAAATATAACAATATTGATACAATTTTCAACCTATTTATTGTTAAAAGAAATACACCAACTTTTTAATAATACTATTTCTAAAAAAACCACGCATCCCCATAATAGTAAAAGTTTATTCATTTTTTCCATCCCATTCATTACGCTACTTCATTCATACCCCACTACATTCTTCAGTCATAGTACTACTTATAGTATTTTAGGTTGGAATGTCATTCATAATTTGATGACGTATTCCAAATTCATTGATAAATTACATATCCAGCTAGAATTGCATATTTTTCATTTCTTCTTTTTCTGCCTTTGTGGCCTAAACCTATTAGTCTTTGCAGTATAATGACGGTAATGTAAATTCTAGAAACAAATTTGGATGAAGGAATTGGCTTTATTATTATTATTTATAAATAAGAGTTACTTTCATTAAATAACATTAATTTTTCTTTTATTATGCAATCACTCTTAGTACGCCATCTCCCAAACGCTACCTCAACTATATTGTCAGTGGCAATTTTAAGAAAATGTGTTGGTATCACTGTTACAAGTAATAAACAAAAAGAACTGTCATTCATTCAAATTAAAAATGTTTTAATAATTTAACTACCAAAATTCACTGAAAATATAGATAATAAAGTTATTTCTACTTATATTTAGTTGGTAAAACAGCAAGGTAATTATTATTTTTTTAAATAAAAAGTTTAGGTACCTTAGTCTGGAAGTTTCAAAAAGTTAGACATTAGTTTAACCAATCGTTCATAACTTTCTTCAAAGAAATTATACAATAATTAGGTTTTAGGGGATGGATTAAGAAGCTACAATATTGCTATCATATTTGTAAAAGCCTTAACGGTTTTGAGACCTTACAACAAATTGAAATAAAAGCAGCAACGCCGACCTATTCAGCCAGCTTCTGCTGAGGGCAGTGAAGTTTTATTTAAATTTAATTGCTCGTCTTATTTGGTTGTTATCATGACAGTGGTTCTATTTTAGATTTTGCGGTAGGTTATATAATATCTCACACTACTTTGGTACCCTACTCGAGGAAATCTCGTGAAACCACTGAGGGTATACTGCAAAATAAGGCAAATAAAAATATCTATAACCTTCCCATCAGATACACACTGTCATGCTTTATAAAAATTTCCACATTAAGCTCTTAGAAAACATCTATAAATTATTTTTTATTTTATTTTTTTTATGATAATGGATGTTAATTCAAATTATATTCCTCATATCTAGAGGATGAATCTGTATAGAATGTATATTTTCTTCACTCAAATAAAGTGGTTTTCTTTCATTTTCATAATTGTATAAAAAATGACAAAAAAACAAAGAAAACTACAACAAAATATATTCCTACAAAAAACCGAATTTTTATTAATAATTTATAAAATAAATAATTCATAAAATAAAAAAAATAATAATTCTAGATACTCTCCACATCCATCACTGACTTAGGGTGGGGAGGGTAAAGATAAATCGAGGGAATGTAACAAGCGGGTCTTCAAAGTGTGAAACTTTTTCAATATTTCCCTAGTTGGCAGAACAAGAACAAGCGGTACAATGAAGTAGCGCAATTTACATTAAAATTTGAAGTGAAACGAGAATGAAGAAAGAAAAACACATTTCGGCGAACAGTCTAAAAAATTAATAATGTATTTTATATGCGAGAGGGAGACGGAAAAAGAAATGTGTATTCGTACATAAGCGTTGGGATGAGTAAAGTAAAAAGGGGAGGTGAATCTACGGGAGGGAGTGGGGGTTGCAAATTAACATTCACTGTGAACCATTTACCTCAGGAATGTGGGTAAAATTTACTTTAATAGATCATAGGAAATTAATGAAAGATGTAAAAATATTTGTAGCTTTGATCGCTCGGTTCTTAAAAAATAGTTCAAGTTGACTCTGAATTACGTGCAATTTGAGATTTCCAAGTTATTAGAGGACAGCGCGCCGTCTGCACTCGTAACGACTGACTGGGATTCGTCGTCGTATTTTTGTGAATTTATATAAAGCCAATTGTTTCTTTTATTTTATGATTTAGTCGGGAAATATCAAATATTTGAAATGTTGGGCTATGTGCTGCACCTTGCTTCGAGATATATCACACTATTCTTATTATTTCTGTTGAAATAAATATTCTTACTGATAAAAATATGTTTTTTTCGATATAGCAAATCGAAAAGAAAGATAAGAATTTTTTTAAAGAAGTAACAAACATTATAATTATTATTATTATTATATTATGTATGCTTTTCCTGCTGAAAAATTTAATATTGACGCCCTTGGACGCGTATTCGAGCGAACCGAGCACCGCTATATTTCGCGATATATTCCTGAAGAGGTAAAGGTAAGTACGCCATTTCTAAGCACATAACACATACGCGAAAGTTATTAGAGTCCGTCAGAGTCCTGAAACTGTGGAGACGTTCGTGGATCTTTTATTCAGAAGCCTGCCTGCCAACGTTCATATTAGATGATTAGTTTTTTTGCATCATCCACTCTTAGACCCACAACGACTCCACATATCTATGGTCACATGTCACCGTTTACAGGACCGGATTTTAAGAATTTCCAATTTTAGAAACAAAAAAATTCTTCGTATGGCTAGAGTCGCTCCTGTTGGTCATCTGCCTCTTACTCAGTCCCTGTTATTGTTGACCACCTTTTTGGCTGTCTATGCTCGTTCTAATTTCTCCTTTTCGTTGTTCATTAACCTCTTGAAAACATTCTGACAATATTTTTAATCCAAATTCGTAGATTAGACAAAGTTATAGGGTTTGAAGCGCCGCACGAAAAAAAAATTACAATACAAAAATCAAAGCTAATATCCATACTTCGAAATGGACATTTTCGTTCGTTCTAGTATCAATTCAATTTAATACCCGGTAAAAGTAGGTAGAAAATGGGAAACAGAAAGCAGGAGTGTATTACGGATAACAGACAAAATATAGTATGGCTTTGTCAGGCGGTTAATCATCAGTAGCAGCAAAAATTCTCACGTTGTCATTTTGTTACGGAAAACGTAACAATACAACGAGCAGTGGCGTGATCAAGGGGTAGGGTACAGGGGTAAAGCTGTTTTTCAGTACAACACTAAATAATTTTTAGATGTGCTACCATCTATGGTTAGAAGAGAGTATTGACAATAATTTTGAATGATTCTAGTCAAGATGTCACTCTCTTCTTTTTACCCCTTTAAGAGATTAGTACAAAGTTAGTAAACCAGTAAGGAATTTTAATTTATCAGAATCGACATCTTAAGACCGGTTTCTGCCTTTCGGCTTCATCAGTTAGGCTTTTCGAATCCAATAAATAAAATTCCAAACTCGTACAAGTCAATAGCTATATCCGCTATAAGATAACATTTTTAGCTGTGCTACCATCTATGGTTAGAAGAGAGTATTGACAATAATTTTGACTGATTCTGGTCAAGATGTCACTCTCTTCTTTTTATCCCTTTAAGAGGTTAGTACAAAGTTAGTAAACCAGTAAGGAATTTTAATTTATCAGATTCGACATCCTAAGACCGGTTTCTGCCTTTCGGATAAAAAGAAGAGAGTGACATCTTGACTAGAATCAGTCAAAATTATTGTCAATACTTTCTTCTAACCATAGATGGTAGCACATCTAAAAATGTTATCCTATAGTGGATATAGCTATTGATTTATACGAGTTTGGAATTTTATTTATTGGATTCGAAAAGCCTAACTGATGAAGCCGAAAGGCAGAAACCGGTCTTAGGATGTCGAATCTGATAAATTAAAATTCCTTACTGGTTTACTAACACTAAATAAGTTTGGAGCAATGGTAGCAAGGATAAAGGATGGATAGATAAGTAGGTGAAAGAAGAATTAAAACTAAAAAATTGATTTAGGTATTTTGGATAAATAAAACTACTTAGAGTATATAAAAATTTTCAGCCAGCCGCATTATGAATGTTATGTTACAAAATATATCAAATACAAGAGAGAACAAGAGAGAAGAAAGAAAAAAGATATAATTAGTCAAATAAAAAGCTTCTCTTTAAGTTTTCTACTTCTTGTACGAACGCAGCCACAACCAATGAACATAAATTATCATAAAACTAAAGAGAAAACTCCCACAACCCAACGTCAGGGTTATTACAGGAAGATTTGTCTATCTGATAAAATATCCGTATATTAATAACCAATCTCCTGACCTGTATTTTTCGGTGGTTTAATTACAATATTACGTCGATCTACTGACAATATTTGGTAACATTTTTAAAGATAAAACTATAAAAAGTGGTCTATGACAATGACAACGCATCAGCACATTCATGCGAAATAACAACAGCAAAATTGGCACTTTTGAAATACTACACCCGCCCTATTCACCAGATTTGACCCACCGCGATGTTTTCCTCTCACTATTACTCCGATATTTCGGGAGTCTTAAACTATGGTGTACGTAATTTTTGTTTTTGTGGGTTTTACCTGTTTAGCCAATTAATTTGTCTTGTTTTTATTGTCAATTGTTTTTTCTTCATTTTTTTGTGGTCATTCTGGATCCCTTTCTTGAAAAATTTTTGACCACGTCTCTGAAACTGAATAACAACTTAACAAATTGGCTGTTCTAAAGCGGTTTTCGTTTTTCAAAACAATAGGGAAATACTCGATTATTTCTATTGGTTTTTTGTGCTTCAAAATTACCATCGTTTGTAAAGGGCTTTTGAATACAGCGATTTCAATAGTAAAGTTGATTTTCGCAATGTAGATAACCTAATTCATGCAGAATATTACTGTAGAGAGTGATTCTGGCTTCCGGAATATTATTTTACTGAGAAACATCACCGAATATTTATTACAATCGGGATGCATCCTTTTAATCAGTGCTGCACTAAAAGGGGTTAATCAGAAGTTGATAAGAATAAACACGTTACTCTTGCACAAAGGATGTGAAATATAATCACACAAGCTCCCAAGAACACGGACATTAAAAATGTCCTACACTGCACCAGCGTCTGGACTTCAACAACTACTCCTTGGACTATATGCCCCACCAGGTATTGAATTACGAAAGTCCAGACGTGGTTTGGTGCCCGACCAAGTCGGGGCTTTTACCCAAAAACTTCGATTTAGTTATTAAGTTTGCCATTCTTAGACCGGTTTCGGCATTATTGTGCTTCATCAGTAAGAAGCAGGCTAGCTCGACATCCTGTCACTAAAGAATGTCTGAAAATGAATTCGACTCGCCTCGTTCTTGATAAAAGTGGTTGCGTTAGAGCAAGCGTATCACGAACGAGGAAAGCCCAACGCCATCTTCACTTTAATAACAAAATCAAAGCTTCCAAAACTATAGAAAACTATACGAAGGTGGAATTTTTTTGAACCATAAAAATACCAAAAAAGGACCATGGGAGTGACAAAACTGCACAAAGGATGTGAAATAAAATCAGCTCCCAAGAACACGGATATTAAAAATGTCCTACACTGCACCAGCGTCTGGACTTCAACAACTACTCCTTGGGCTATATGCCCCACCAGGTATTGACCGTGTTCTTGGGAGCTTGCGTGATTTTATTTCACATCCTTTGTGCAGTTTTGTCACTCCCATGGTCCTTTTTTGGTATTTTTATGGTTCAAAAAAATTCCAACTTCGTATAAGTTACTCTTTCATTAAAAAATTTCATACTAATTTTCCTGCACCTGTGATATTTTAGAATATTTTGGCCAAAATTTTTTCAACTCGCAAGTGCAAAATTTTTCATCCGGCAGATGACTCGACGGTCGGACGGCCCCCTCCCAATCCCTATACTGACTATAAAATTTACTGGTTAAGGGGAAAAAAAGAAAATCTGATGCTCTCAACTTAAACATAAGAACCACTCACTCGAAGCAGCAAATCCGAAATTCTCCTTTTTTTTCCTCTCTCCTTGACTAGACATAACTCATTTGCCAAATTCAGTGCGTAGTATATTTTATGGAGACTCGGCTGAACCGCATCGCGTCGATATCGTGCTAACTTTGGCATGCCAATGCACGTAGGAAGTTGTCCATCTAGCTGGACGAAACTTAAGAGAAAAGATTTTGTTTGTGATACAAAATTAGATCTCTCGCCTCGTCGTTATGTAGGTGGAATGTAAAAAACGCTAGATCAGGTCGATTTTTTTCTTATTCCTTCCTTCATCCCCTTGTTTCTTGTTTAAATCTAATAGTCTTCGTTATTTATCTTCGGGTATGTAAAATACAAGAAGAAAAAATGCAGAAATCCAATAAAGTCAAAGCGAATGACCCTGGGAGCATACTGAGAAAGCTTCATCTTGGAAAATTATTTCATCACTAAATTCTAAATTTTTCCGGATTGTGGGTGATTTTTGTTAAAAAAAAAGTTTTTATTTTTCCTTTATAATTTTATAACCCTTTTAAATTTGCAAATTATTTGTGCAACTTTGAACCACGATAAAAAGAAACACCATGTATGGCTTAAGTTTCGTCCAACTAAATTTAACATCCGAACTACTTGGATTGTCCCTTCTTCACATTTTGACTTTGTTTTGTTCTCCTCTCAATACATATTTATGATTTAGAATGTTCCATGCTCCATTCCATATCCTAGACATGGAAAGTTTCCAATGTCGCGAAATGTCTCCACCTGCTATTAATAGCCTAGGGGTGATACTTGCTTCCTGAATCACATTAGGAACGAGATATTTTGTTTTCAACTTTTCACTTCGAGGACTATTTATGATATCCATTCCACTTAAAGTTAACTTTAGCGCGCTGTGGGAATTATATTCCTAATAAAATTTCTTATTATTGCATTATTGATCTTTAGTCCAAGAAATGAAGTAAAATCATTCAGCAGAAACTAGCAACTGATCAGATCGACATGAAATTTTTTGCAAATTGTTAGGAAAGGTGTCTAGTTCAGAAGTAGAAAACTTTCGTTAGTGGCGTTTTGGGTGGGGGCGGGGGGGAGCATCAAAAAGTGAGGGAGCAAAAAAATAGAAAAAAACTTGCGCAATCCATAAATTATCATTTTTAATGAATTAATGTTAAATACAATTTTTCATGAAAATAAACTCCTACCGAGTTATAAGGCGTAGAAAATTACGATTTTCATCACAAAAATCCTATTTTTTGCCCGTCATTTTTTTAGGATATCGCCGAAATGTCATGTTTTAACAAACTTTTTCATTGGAAAGACGTTTTTTCAATATTTGACCCGAAAAAATGACATTGACGGTTATAAATGCAATTGTATGCAATTTCAAACGACCATATCTGGTTACAGACAAAAGATAAAAAAAATGGAAATTATTCGGAAGAACATTTGCTCAAAGTCATTTCAGAAATCAATTCTTTTCACGATATTGACCAAAAATTGAAAATGTCTTATAAAAAACAAAAATTTAGCTCAACTTTAACAGACCAAAACTTAAAAAATAATTGTCCCATAGGGCTAAAAATTGTATGTTACGACTTTCTGCAACAGGATTTTTTTTCAAATACCACAGTCTAGATGATGCTAAAAAAATGGCGTAAAAAAAATTTGAAAAGTCCTTAACTTTTTTCTGCTTATGTTAAACGGTTCTGGATGGTCTTAAAACGTTCCCAAGTTGTTCTTCATTACGATGTTATATAATTTTTTTTGTGGAAGTCATATTTTACCAGATATTTACGCTAGAACGATACAGTTTCTTTAAACACTCATTTTTGAATTGCCATATCTTCCTTCGTATTAATTGTAGAAAAACAAAAAAAAAATCATTTTAATTGTTAGCTCAATGCCATAAAATTAGTTCAATATAAATTTTTTCGTCGACCTCTACAAAAAATGACATTTTACGTACTAATTTCCGAATGAAAAGTCAACTATTTTTGAAGGCAAGGTACTTTTCGTCCTCAAATGACTCGCACCGTGCCGTATCCTAGTGACCACAGCGGACGAAAAGTGTTTCCGCACGAAAAATACTTTCTTTCGGAAATTAGTACGTTTTTGTAGAGGTCGACGAAAAATGTAATATGCGCCTCGGCGAAAAACTATCTACCGTCTCACCTGCTTGCTAGCCTTGGCTGCGCCTCTCCTATCAATTTGCAGACTACACTATAATAGTCAGTTTTTTCGTCCTTGGCACATAAATAACTATTTACGTAATACTAACAGATTTTCGGTTATATTTAAAAAACTTTTAAATCTTAATTTTCTACGCCCTATAACTCTGGAGGGGTATATTTTCATAGAAAATTATATTTAACATTACCTAAGGTTGTGAAATAAATCACACTTGTTCCCAAGAACAAATACATTAAATGTCCTACACTACACCAGCGTCTGGACTTCAACAACTACTCCTTGGGCTATATGCCCCCCCAGGTATTGAATTACGAAAGTCCAGACGTGGCTTGGCGCCCGACCAAGTCGGGGATTTACACCAAAAAGTTTGATTTTATTATTAAAGGAGCTTGCCATTCTTAGACCGGTTTCGGAATTATTGTTCCTCTTCAGTAAGAAGCCAGGCTAGCTCGAATTTCTATCTCTAAAGAAATTCTGAAGATCGCTTTGAACCCACCAACTCTTAGTACAAACGGTTAAGTCGAGAAAGAGAGGGTGTGTGCAACGCCATCTCTTTACTTTTATAATAAAATCAAAGCTTGCAAAACTATACAAAATTCCACCGTCGTTAGAGTCTGGACTTTCGTAATTCAATACCTGGGGGGGCATATAGCCCAAGGAGTAGTTGTTGAAGTCCAGACGCTGGTGCAGTGTAGGACATTTAATGTCTTTGTTCTTGGGAACAAGTGTGATTTATTTCACAACCTTAGGTAGTTTTGGTACGCCCATGGTCCTTTTTTGGTATTTTTATGGTTACAAAAAATTCCACCGTCGTTATATTTAACATTAATTCATTAAAAAAGGATAATTTATCGATTGCGTTTTTTTTTTTTTTTTTTTCTTTTTTCCTCACTTTTTTATTAGTTTAGATTAGCTTGACATACGTTTTTATAACTTTATCAAGAACGAGAAGCGAATGAAAATTTATATAAAATCAATTAACAGTTAAAAATAGCGGGTGTACGACACAATGACATATTGATAATGGAAAACGTATCATTTCCCGCGATAATCTTCGACTTGAATGTAACTCTCTCTCTGTAGATGACATAGCAATTACCTTTGAAATGTAATTTATCGTATGGAATTTATTTACCGAACCTCCTTCTCCTCCCGGCTTGAATGTGGCTTTAGACGCCCACCAACAATTCTCTGCTTTAAATGGAAATGTCTTTTTGGAACAGAATTTGCTATTGCTTACTGTATAAGATGGTTTCTCTCTTAATTTTCCAATATAACCCCATTTCCACGAGTATTTTTCCCATTATCAGAAATCAAAATGAAAGGTTTTGACGACATATTCGATTCGATTCGTTCCGAGAAAGTATGTCGGGTAATTTTAAACTTTATATATTGAAAAAAAAAACAAAAATTTTATGTATGGAAACATATTTCAGTTTATTTGGGTTTGACTTTCCATCTTTCTATTATTACTTCTTTATAAACTTCGCAAATGTCCTACCATCTAGCAGTAAAACTTGAAAAAAAACTAGAAAAAAGAAAAATCAGAAGAAAGTGGCATCAGTCGAGAGATTAAAACCTACAATAGAAGAAAAGGACCTGATTCTCTCCCATCAATTTGGTTTTAGAGAAAAACACTCAACGATCGACCAGGTGCATAGAATCACAGACATAATTGAAAAGTCTTTAGAGGAAAAGAAAGTCTGTTCCGCCGTCTTCCTAGACGTGGCCCAGGCCCAGTTAAATTTGTTACTACCACGTCAGTATTCAGAACTCTTAAAATCCTATTTATCAAACAGATATTTCAGAATAAAACAGGAAGATGTATATTCTGATCTAAGAGAAATTAAAGCAGGAGTACCCCAAGGTACTAGGTCCAGTACTCTACTTACTGTATACCAGTGATATTCCTAACCTTGAGCACGATACTATTGCAACATTTGCTGATCATACTGCCATTCTGGCTGTTGGAAAAGACCATGAAGAAGCTAACCGAACATTACAAACATCTGTAGACCAGATTAACAGCTGGACTAAAAAATGGCGTATTAAGTTAAATGAAAATAAATCTGTTCATGTTAACTTTACTAATAAACGAAACCAACACATTCCCATAAGAATAAATAACGCTCAGATTCCCTAGGCTAATACAGCAAAGTATCTTGGAATGACACTCGATGCTAGACTTCGCTAAAAAGAAACGTGAAGTACTTGGTATAAAATATAAAAAGATGTACTGGTTATTAGGAAGAAACTCCAAGTTGTCCACACATAACAAACTGCTCCTCTGCAAGCAAATATTGAAACCCGTTTGGACATATGGTAGCCAGCTTTGGGGCTGCGCCAGTAAAAGTAACATTCAAGTTATCCAACGTTTTCAAAATAAAGTATTAAGGAACATCGTTGATGCACCCTGGTACTGTCGCAACAGTGATCTTCATAGGGACCTGGATTTAGAAACTGTTGACAAGACTATATCTAAATCTGCCATCAGCCATGAAGAACGCCTGCTCAACATGGGAACGTTGAGGTCATCCAGCTCCTCGATAATACCAATTTAGCAAGAAGACTCAAGAGGACCAAACCTTTTGAACTAGTTCAGTGACAGTGCTAGTTACAAACAGAGTATTGTGCGGATTTTGTGTTACACGTTAGCGGTAGTGTTACTAAAATTATCAGACCCTAAGGTACACTAGTGAGTAGGACCTTCGTATTTAAGAATTATAGTTAAGTTAGGTTAGAACAAAATTGCTTATTGATCTTCATGATCAGATTGTAATTATAGACAGTGTTTTGCTACGAAAAAAAAAATCTAGCAGTAAAACTGATAAATGAATTGCCACATAATTACTATAATAAGAGATTTCTCCGCCTGTTAGATAGTAATGTAGTAATTGAAAAACACCCCCGTTAAAATTGTTTCTAAAAACTGACGACAGAAATTAAGTAATTTGAAACTTTAGACGCTTTTTCAAAATTCCGTTCCCGTATCCTCAAACGATTGGACATTAACTACATAAAGCAATTTTTCATATTAGACCATTCCTCGTATTGGGCTGATTAGCATGTCGGAAATGTAATCTATTTCCGGTTTATGGAAATTCGGAAATGAAATTTGAAATTCATCATCAGTATGGAGTTGGTGTGGAGGAGGTGAACAAGATCCTTCGTCTTTTGATTGGAATTCAAATTTTGTACACGGTAAATTAATTCGTCTCAAGAAAGTATAAAGTATAATCGAAGAGAAGGGTTGTACAAGAAAATTTATTCGAATGCCAAACAAATTAACTGTGACCCTGAAGTCTAATGGTTTTGAGAACGCCTATTGTATTTTAAAAAATGTTTTCAATATAAATTATTGATCTCTGAGTGAGCACTGATACAAAATTTTGTGTTTAAAAAAAGAATATGCTGATGTAAAAGAAAGTTTATAAAATAAATATTTGCACCAAAAAAAATTAGATAATTAAATTTCTAATAAAGTCAAAAAAAAATATGCACGCTCATGGTCATTTATAGATAAACAATTTACCACAATCAAGGCACCGCCCGGTGGATTTAGACCGCGAAATCTAAACCAGTAAAAATCGATAATTTTGAATAAACCCCGAACTCAAAGCAGCACGTGGTTTCTGTCTCGTCCAAACTCGTGAAAATGGAACATGCTCGTTTCTTCGACGCCATTGCAGTAGCTTCTACGCACTCAAACAGACAACACACGTCTTAATTTTTAGATAGAGATTGCAACCTATCATTTTTCATTCTTTGAGCCTTAGAAATACCATTTTTTACCATTTATTATTTACAAATCTCACCTTTCCCCAAATTGTTGTTTAGCTGAGGATAAACAAAACGTGTGAATAAATATAATAAAATCCTAATGAAAAAAAAAGAAAAAATCTAACCAAAAAAGCACCGAGAAACGGTTAATCAATGTAGATGAAGCTAAAAATCTAGGTGTAATGATAGATACCAATTTGAGATTTGAGAATTATATAAACAGACTGATACAACGAGCCTAGGCCACTTTTAAAATGATTTATGGTAACAGACATTTTCTGCCGTTTCAATTGAAGAAATCCTTATGTGACTCCATCATCTTGTCTGTATTCAATTATGCTGATGTACTGTACGGTCTAAATTTAACGACGTGTTACAAAAATCTTGCTTAAGATTGATCTATGGAATCCTCAGACCGCAAAAAACGTCATATAAACGCCAGGAAATCGCTTGGTTGAATATGGAAAGTACAAGGGTACGAGTGCATTATGTTTCTTTCATAAAATACTTATGACAAAAACACCACCTCATCTTTGTCACAAAATTACATATCGTACGGATATACATAATCTGAACATTAGACATAAAGGTAGGCTCACTATCCCAGCTTTTAGAACTGAAATATTCAGACGGTCCTTCAAATATCAAATTTTCCAATTATACAACCGCTTACTACAAACCTTCAAAGCTCTTCATTTAAATAAATACAAATTAATTACTAAAAACTATTTGTTCTATTCTCAAAGGTGCATTGTACTTAACAGAACAGAATAATTTAAACTACATAAATAACACGTTGAATTCTAAATGATAGGTTGTTTTTTATATTTTCTCGTTCATTTCTCTCTTTTAGGGGTTAAGTGGAAGAACATTTTCTACAAATGCTTGATTTGCTTCATTTTCCAAGATTTCATATTTGTCACTATCGATGTAATTATATTGCATGCCTATGGAAATAATTTTTTTTAGCCCCCTTTTTAGCAATCTATCCTAAGCCATTAAGCTACTATTCTGGCGGTGAATGACTTGTGCAGATTGGCTCCATTGAGCCTTCTACCTAAATTAATCTTACGCTAAGTACTTAATTACTAGAACATCAAAACACATCTAAATCTGTCTGTCAGTTCGGATGGTGTGAATCTTTTGAGCCTTCTTGATTCGCCTGTCTGTTCGAAAACTCTGTTGGCTAGAACATTGGGATGCACTAACACTCTTTGACGATAACTGTCACTGAACTGAGTAATCATTTCTTTCACTGATGCTATTTGGAACATAATAGGGTGCATTGACGATGCAGCGGATAACCTTGTTCTGGAGTCTTTATAGGATTTCTATATTGCTGTTGCTGGCAGTGCCCCAAAGTTGGATTCCATAGGTCCAAACAGGTTTTAGGATCTTGTTCTCCAAAGAACTGGGATTTGCGCCCTATAATCCAGTACGTTTTGCTAAATTTAATGCCCAATGTTTTCGCTTTGTGAGTCTTTTATCAAGGTCTATGCCAAGATATTTTCCGTTTTCTGTTTGAGAAAGTTGGCAGTTGTTGACTTTAACTGTTTCTCTTCTAGTAGAAAAGGTTATATGTGCAGATTTGGTTTAATTTGCCATAATCCTCCATTTTTGAACCAGTTTTGTATTTTGTCGAGGTTAGTCTGCAAATTGATTGACGCTGTTTTGGGGTTAATGTGAGATGCCAAGATTGCTGTGTCATCTGCATAGGTTTCCACAAGAGTTTCTCTGGTAGGGGGTCTTCAGTGTAAATCAAGTACAGAACTGGACCTATGACGCTACCTTGAGGGACGCCTGCCTTGTTAGGATGAAGATTGGAATATTCATTGTTTTGTTTTACAATGAAATATCTGTTAGCGAGGTACGATTGTAGTAGAAGATAATGGTGATATGGATTTTTAAGTTACATTTTATAGTGAAGACCTGTGTGCCATACCTTGTCAAAGGCTTGGGAGATGTCCAGAAATGCGGTTGAGCAGTATCTTTTGGCTTCGAAGTCACTGTTTATTTTGTTTACAAGTCTATGTACCTGTTCTACTGTACTGTGTTTTTCACGGAAACCACACTGATGCTCGGGAATTATTTTCCTTTCTTCCAAAATATCTTTTAATCTTTTTATGCAGGTATATTTTGTCAAACACTTTGAAGAGAATTGGTAGGAGACTTATAGGCCTATATGATGAGGCTTCTTCCGGTTTTTTCCCTGGTTTACCAATCATGACGATCTCGGCAATTTTCCAACTACTGGGAAAGTAATTATTACGAAGTATTATATATTTAAGTGACAAGTATATAGCACTTATTAGGAAGCTCTTGCAATATTTTTCCAGTAATTAGTTCGAATCCTGGCGCTTTCGTGATATTGATTTCTGTCATGATTGTATTTACTACGTCACTTATTTTGTTTTTTTTGTGAGGAAAGTCCATTTGAAACGGGGTTCCAGATACTCCTTATGGAAATAATAAAGACGATATTATTATTGTTATTATTATTATTATTATTATTATTATAATTATTATAGAGGAAAGAAGTTCCGCATCCTGTGCGTCAAACACTATTCCATACTATCCCAAAAAAAAGTTAAAAGGATTTGACCGACAAAAGTAATTCAAGAACGTTGTTTTTCTTTTTCAGGATGCAGGGCGTTAAAGGAGATGAGAATCACCGTACCGGAAGCAGCACTATCTGGTGACACCGTGACACTGGCTTGCGACTACAATCTCGAGGAAGTCGCATTGTATTCCATCAAATGGTATTGGAACGACGAGGAGTTTTACAGATTCGTTCCGAAAGAGTCGCCGCCGTTTAGGGCGTTCACTGTTACGTTCGCCGATTTTAATGTCGATGTAAGTAATAAAATGTGTATTGTATTCTTTATTATTTGTATACAAACCTTGTATTTAAGTTTATTTCGAGTAAAAGTTTATTTATTTATGAAATACCACATACGTTATGGTTAAAATGTAACTTTTTTATCCTTCAATTTGCCAATAATAAACAAAAATCGAAAAAGTTGGTTCAAATATTGACAATCTCGTTTGTATCCCTTCTGCAATCTAGATTTCAAACTGTCTACTCTACTTTTATCTTCCTCTTCTTCTTTTTACTATTCTTTCTTCTTCTTATTTATTCTACTTCTTCTTCTTCTCTTAATTCATCTTTGCATTTCGAGATGTTGGAATTTTATGATTCACTTATTTCTTTTCCATCGATTTTTTTATACTCCTTGTCATTCTCTTTATTTCCTTGTTTTGCCTCACTCTTTTTTATCCTAACTTCTCTCTACTTCCATCCACGATTTTCTTGGTCTTCTCTGTTTAGTCTTCTTTTTTGATTTGGTCACTTTAATAACTCTACTTGTGTAATTATACCAGTACAGTTGTTTGTTGTTTGTTTGGTTAATTTTAACGTCTCCTTTCTGCAACTAAGGCTAATCTGGACGGGACCTACAGTTTATCGTGGGCTACGAACCACGGTCCTCAATCACCTTAAACCCAGGACTATGCCTTTGTCATGCAGGTGATCTACCGACTAAAAAGTGTGTAAATGTGCCACCAACCCCTGTCAGTTCCACGAGATATCCGATCTCATCCGGCCTGTATACCGGCGTGAATGAAACTGCGTATGACACAAATACCTTTTTGCACTTGCCCAAAGTCTTATCTGACTTTTATTCCACTTGAATGCGGCAGGATTCGAACCTACTCTTCGAACAGTGACCCAGAGAATAAAGGCTGGTGCCCTAACCAACTGAGCCACTGTGTCCGAGATAGTTGTTTGTCTTTAATTTAATTATCATTTCTTTTTGTCGTTATTACTTTGCTTTCCCACATTTTCCATTCTAAATCCTGTTCGCTTTACTTAAGTATTTGGTTATATATTATTTTAATTTTTATTCTTTCGAATAATTTTCTTTTGCGTCGATATATTTCATGAAATTGCATACGTTTTAAAGTTTGAATAGTTTATAATGTTTCGTCGCAGCAACGCGACCGTGTCGGAAGTCTTATCGATAGAATACACAAAGATAAAATCCTCGCGAGAGGGTAAACACTCCAGGGGTATCTTGGGGAATAACTAGTCGAAGTGTGGCCGCTCCTCATGTCAATGTAGTTTCCCACAGGACTGCGCTCTAGAAACACACCGAGAACAGTCTATAAGATTTGAGATTTCCTCTTACGAATTAGAATAAAAAGAGTTTTAAAGCTGAGATAGCAGATTCCAAGTTTGTTGTCAGTTCTGTTTGTATTCGATATAGTTTAATGAAAAATGAAATTTTGATTTTTATTTTTAGATTTCTTCAATAACTTTTTTCTCTAAAATAAACTGTCTAACTAGGGTACGAAATCCAAAGAAACATATGTAGATGACAGTGTCTTTATAATATACGAGGTTTCGTCAATATATATTTAATAATTGTCTAAAAACTTATTATTTTTAAAACGGGGTAAAAGAGTGTCGAAAAAATAGACCCTTAAGCCCCATTTTCTCTATCGTTTAATCCATTGTCATACATTTAAAAATATTGCCAGAATTTGCTTAAAAACGCAGGTCATCTTAAAATCAATACATTCCTAAATAATACAAAAAAAATTGAAAAAAAAAATAACCACGCAATGGAATAATATCAAAATCTGTTTTCCCAAAAAAATTCAAAGATAACACACATCTCCAAGTTAAATCCGCGAAAATAACAACACAAAAAAAGATTCGATATTTACTTTATCACTTTGTGTATCCTATGAAATAACTTTATAATCTTGATTATTTTTACTCACGTCTTCGTTTCTCGCCCCTAAAAATCACCCCAAAGAAATTCTGTATTCCTTCTTTGAGGGCAATTTTTTATCAAGACCCCTCTTGTTTACTGACTTTTAAATCTTTTTTGCTTGACGAACCATCTGCGATATTTTTAATGAAATAAATTAAAAGGTCGACGCCTAGCAGGAGCGTATCAATGACAAGAAAAAATATTTTACCTTTGACGCCCTGTACAATTTTCTACAGCACCATTTTGCATATTTGAAGAAAATGGGGCCCATTTACTTCTTTTTGGAACTTTAATCTTGGATTTTAGAGAAAAACAATAATTATGTATACGTTCTTCAGTTTTGACGATGATATAAAAGTTCTGTTATCAAATAAATAAAAAATATCTGGACCTACAATAGTTATTTGTGTAACTATTGCAAAAAATCATGCTGAGTGCAGCAAATATGCTTTTTGCACGTGTAGCACACAACATTTTTTCTACGATCGAAAATAAAATTTAACTTTAAACTAACGATAATTTTGTTAAACTAGTTTTACTTTTTTCGAATTAATTTCAGCCTTCACCATTGAATATTCTGACTATAAGGTCAATGGCTTTAGTATCTCCGATTTTTCTTTCAAATACGCTAGGAGGACGTTCTCACTAATGTTCTTAACATGCTTTGTGTCACACCAGTCTGTAAAGCGTTTATAACAAATTTCATAATTTTTTTTGGATTTTTCGGGTAATAAATCTGCTGTGGCTTCATTTGCTGTTTGAATTAAATCTGGAGGAGTACAAATAGATTCTTCTTCACTATTCGAATCAGACATTTTTAACAGCTAACAAAATATTAAAATTTTAAATTGACAACTTGAGACGAATTACGTAAACTGCATCTGTCAGACGCCATCTATAGCTAACTATGAATATGGTTTCGTTAGTAAAAAGATTTGGATTAATCAAAACTACAGTAAAAAATGTTTCTTTTTAATATCAAACAATAATGTTTGAATAATATTTAATGGTACCTAAGTACCTGCAGTTACCACGTTTATAAGTATACTCAAATTACAAGGAAAAAATGTTTTCTTCAGATCGAACTCCTAATTACAGAGTACCAAAGCACTTTGTTGCACTAGTGCAACAAAGTAAGTTACTTTTTGCACTAGTGCAACAAAGTAAAACTTTTAACACAGTTGGGAGTGCAAAAAGTAGTAACTTTTTGCACGCTCGTAGAAAATTTTTTTGATTCTACCATTCATTTTGTATAAACGATAGGAAACATTTACATTTTTCATTTTAAAAAAAAGTCACGATGGTCTTGGGCCAAAACGATATTAAATTTAACAAACCGAGTTTCAATATTAAGTCTAGCATAGACATATGAATATTTAACTCGGAAAAAGATGATTAAAACCAAAACTATTAGACATATTTTTAGCACATTTTGACAAGTGTCCATTTTAACAGTGTTACTCAACGTTCCATTAAATATTTACTTAAATCAATGATTTCTGAAATTGAATTGGCAACGTTGTATTTTCAACTTTGAATTTATGAGATGGCTGTCATTTTTTCCTTTTTTTATACTTTTCAGGTTTATTCTGGTTATAAATTGCTACTTGGGCATTTGTAGAAAAGTTATGTATGCGTTTGTATTGGAAAAATATGTTAAAAAATCGTTTCAAGGCACTGATTTTGTTTGTCTTGGGAGTGAGTATCCCAACATATATTTTTTCAAAAAAAAAATATGAAAAATATTTTTCCACGCAAAAATTTCTATTGCTATATTGATTTATCATGTTTTATAGCATCCGTGAAAATTTCATGAAAATCCCAGCCGGCCCCATAATAATAATACTTTATTCTTAACGTTGTCAGTAGTTGTCAAAATTTGTAGGTTATTATAGAATCTACTATTCCATTGTAAAAAGCGGCAAATTTAAAATTGAATTCTTTCAGATTGAAACGCCAGAAATTAAATAAAGTCAAACCTTGACGTTGATATTTACTGGCCACTGTTAGACCACCATTATATGTACCGCGACTACGTTACTGAACGTTATACCCCTCGCACAAAAATATGATATGATTTCCATCGATGATCGATGATTGACAATTAACCACTTTTGACAATGCCAAAAACTGACAAATTAAACTAATATCTGTCAGTGTCTCTTCTAATGGAAATAAAACCACTTATTTTAAAGAAAAAGGGGGCTTTAATTGACGTTTCGCCTTTCTTGAATGAAAGTCGTTTTCAAAATGACATAACAAAATATATACCTAATAAAAAATTTACTATAGAAACAGGTTATATTATCTCTGTGTTGTCTGCCGTTGCTAGGAAATAAAACTAAAAGCTAAACTTTTCTTGTTAATATCTCGGAAGATCGAATTTTCACAGATATGAGACCTGAATTTTTTGCCGATTTAGATAGGAATTAGTCTACCCTGAAAGTTTCATTGAATTCTGACGAGTGGATTTTGAAATCCTCCGGACACACATACATACACAAATACAAACATTGCTCGTTTAATAGTATTTGATTTACTCAAATAAAACTATCCAGTTTACATTTGCACCAAAAAATACTTTCCTCGAGTGAGTTATTTCTCAGTTTGAAACACCACTGGCACCGAAAAATTATTGATTATGGCAAGTCTGACGCCTCTTCATATTAATTGAATAAAAAAGGTGCCGGATTATAATTGTGAATTAACATTCTTCATAAGGAAGATTTAAAGAAATGCCTCTAGTTAATCCGAGAGTTAAATGTATTTGATGATGTTCAGTTGCTTTTTTTTGTAAAAATGAGAATTTCAAACGTATAAATTGCATGACTAAAAAATAAACTAACCAAATTTCTGGTTCATTTAGAATTAAAAAAACAACGTACTTGCCTTTCCATAAAAAAAACTTTATTTAACAAAAAAGTATCCGAACGATCGAAAATAGGTAAAAGGATTCCATAGCTAGGTAGTCAATAGACGACAGAATGCGGCAAATATGTTGTAAAATTTTCATGTTCATGCATCGAAGTTTTCCATAATGCATAAGTCGTCGGAATATTTGCCATACTGCCGGAAGGATAAAAGAAGCTGTTTACTATACGTATATTTCGAAAATTCAATATGTCACATCAGTCATTCTTAACGGACCACCCATAAAGAATACACTTCCATGAAAATATTTTTACTAAATCACCGACTGATTCAATTTTTATTTAAAGCAGGTTTTTGCCATTCATGGAATATTTGTATTTGTATTTATTTTTTTAGAAGGTTAAATCATCAATAAATAAAGAGATTGAAGACATATAAAGTACCATAAATGACTCTACAACAATAAATGTAAACATGTCGATAATTATTTAGGGGGTACAAAACGCACTAACTCCTGGAGGACTATAAGCTCAATAAGAACAAGAAGCACGTACACGAAGTGGCTATAAAGAAACAGTTGATGAAACCGAGAACAAAATTTATAGGCAGAAGACCCAAAAATCTAACCAGGAATAGAGCAATGGGTTAGAAAATGTTGAAAAATCGAACAAATACCAAGCGACGACCAAATTGTAAGTGTTGAAGATGAGGCCCTCCGAAGCCCCGATGGGGACCCCTCCTCAATTAATATTGGCAACCCTGTTGATGGGTGACAGGTGTCAAAAAGGGGACGTGGGTTGGCAACACTGTTGATAGGTGACAGGTGTCAAAAGGGGGCCTAAAAGTGGGGGAGTGGGGGTGGTCTAAAGCGACAGTATTCCTACTAGAGTAATCAGAAGGTATAACTATATTTCAAATTTGTTTTGAATAAGAAATGAAACTAGAAAACCGTCGATTCATATGGAAAACCATGTATTCATTTCTTACAGCACGTATATTTTCATTATACAAACATCCAGCTAAAACATATCTAGACTAACATTTATTCTTATTCTTTTTTTTATTTTAATCATTCACATTGTTGAAAGCAGTTCTGTTTCCCAATAAATATAAGTTGGAAAATACATTAATATTTTACGATTCCTTAAACTCTATTCAAACAATCCACTATTAGTAATTTGGAGACAGCGGACTGACAATAGCGAAATAAAGTTTGTTTCGGTACCATCTCGCGTAGAGATTACGAATGTCCTGACAAGATTTCAAACTAACCTTCAAGATTTAAAGTTCTCTGGCGAGTAACAAAACAAATGAATCCCCTCGTTAATCCTTGACCCTTGACAAAACTTTCCTGCTGAAACGTTATCATGTCCCATCTGCGCATGTGCTACACTAGAAACTTCTGACAGCTGCCTACTCGATTTTATAATAAAAATATTAAAAGCGAGAGAAAGATTGATGATTGATGATTACTTTTTATTACTACGATACTAATTGCAATTTGTAACACATCTATCGATTAAATATTATACAGGAGGTTTCATAGAACTGAACTAATAAATATTTATTTAAAATTAAGAAAAAAACCTGATGTTTGAGAGTTCTAATCAAATAAAAAAAAGGTACTGTCATTTACTTAAGAAAAAAATATTTTGTGTATTAAGTAAATTAATATTCCGAATGTAAGGGGTGCATACTAAGGGAAAATAAAGGTTCCTCATAACTTGAATACATTTGTGCGGAATCAGCTTTCACTTTGAAAACATTTTCAAGTTGAATATCTGAATCCGAATCCGCTCGCAAGTCTCATGTCTACTAGTTTGTCGTATTTGTAATCTTATTATGCGGGTTTGGAGAACTCTATTTAGCACTTACCGAGTATTTCCAACCAGATATATAATGTTATATTCCTTGATTCCAACGTTATTTGACTTATACAAATATTCAACTATCACTGAGCTTCTAATTAGTCGAGCATTTATAGTGTGTTTATCTGCCTTCTAATTTGATGGAACAAAAAGAGAAAAATGTTTGAAATAAATAGAAGCATTCACAAACTCTCTGCACATACCCGACATCAGAGGTGTCACAGACAAAATCAGCAAAGTCCTCAGACCCTTAAACATCAAGACCGCCCACCAAAATTCCTGTTGTTCTATAAATAGGTTCATTTATAGTAGATATAAAATGAGAGAGTAAATGAGAAATTCTTTCATAATGGTTACCACATGAAACAAAAGAAATTCAAGTCACTTTTCCCACTATCGGTATTCTCACGTATTGTGACATTTTCTTTTTTGTTGCAGATTTACAACTCTGGTTCTACAAGAGTAACCCTAAGAAATATTAGCAGAGAAATGACGGGAGACTACAAATGTGAAGTATCAGCTGACGCACCACGTTTTCACACGGACATACAACATGCTCACATGGTTGTAATAGGTAAGTATCTTCAGGAAATAATATTAAACTTCTTCAGAAAATTCGTATGACTTTGGAATACAGCACAAACATATTTTTCATAGTTTCATATCTGAAGATTCTTCAATAAAAATAATCCTCCAATAATAAATATATTACTAAACACACTGAACCCTGAATCTAACTTCTTTCAACCCTAATAACTATCTAGTAGAGCCATAGATTAAAAGAAATCCAAACTAGGCAAAACCAACGCACTATTCCTTGGAGAGAATGTAAATCTGTCGGTGTTGGCTTAAATTTATACACTAAACGAACTGAGCGTTAATTTACACTGCTAAATTCAAAAAAATCTCTTCAAATTTCATTGATATAAGATATTTATAAAGCTTCATAAACAAAAATGTTATAAAGGAATAAGATCGTAAAAGGACACAAATAATCAGGTAACGAAAGGATATCGGATATGCATAAAAATCCGAATGCAGCATCAAAACTGTCTCAGTTGGATAATAAAATGTTTACTGCTTTCTCAAAACAATGACGAAACAATAAATCTTTTAATGCCGTCATCAGTTCTAACCACCAATTTTAAAACAACCAGGCTTCATTGCTTCCTTGTTGAATTACATTTTAACGAGTAATATTCTTTTATATTATTTTAGTCCTTATTTTTGGAACACCAGTCAAAATGAACTCTTTCAGCAATATTGATTATGCTAGAAGGTTATTTTAAAGAGGTATTTATTTGACGGGTTAATAAAAGTGAGGTTATATTTTATGTGCGACCATTAAAATCCTAAGTAGGGAATTGGTTGCTTTTTAAAGTTATCAAAGCTCACTTCTAAAGCTTCATTTATCAGTTTTAAATTGCAAAATCACCTTATGCAATGTACAATTTAACGAATAATAGGTTGAATCGGCATTGTACCTCCATAACCTCCTTTCGCATTCGGATTTAAGAAAAGGGTCTGGTTCGAAATGTATATCTCAGCTAGCGGAGGTAGCAGGGTTTCTACTATTACTAATAGTTCCACAACTTCAGATAAGCCCAATACTCTCCTCCGTTAGCTACATTACGTTCTACTCTTCAAATATTTGCCTTTATTTACTGTAGTTACGGCCAATTTGATGGGCAGTTCGGTTGACCACAAACTGAAAGACATGGTGGTGATAGAAAAGCTGGGATGGGCTGAAGGGTACTGGATACCAGAGCGCAATCGGTATCCAGGGTGTTTATTTGTGTGGTGGAGACATGAGGCACCTTTTGCACTTGTTTTCACTCTATATATAAAATAGCATATTTTAAACCATCTTGATTGAATTAAATACTATTAAAGATCACTGAGAATGTAACGCAAATTTACCAACTACGTTTTCTTTTCCAGATGCACCGACAGGCAATCCAACTCTGGATATCGAACCCCCCGAATCAGCGATAAAAATCGAGATTGGAAAGACGATGAGAGCTGGATGCTATGCCCCGGGCCCCTCCGGGGCCCACCTTTCTCCAAACATCACGTGGTTTCTTAACGACAAACAGGTGAGTGCAATTTTCTTTTATTGCAGAATTGTGGTCTTTCCCGGGAAACTCGGATAATAAAGTAAAAGGTAGATAAAGAGAATGGGAATTTTACTATGTATGAAGTGAATTTGTAACTGAAAAATCGGTTAAACATCTATTTGCATCGATTCCTTTTCTGCCAAGTGAGTAAATAAATGGTCGAACTGAATTTTTTATTAAATAATCTAGTATCTACACATCTGCCACTCGAAAATTTACTTGAGGTGACTTTTGAATAGAGAAGGAAACAAAACGTTTAAAGTAAACCTGTTAAATACGTAATCATATGTTGCCAAAAGCGAAATAAAATATAAATTCGTGCTGGCATAATTTTTGAAATCTCTTTTACCACCAAAGTACCATAAATGATTTAGAAATTGTATCAATGACATTTAAAAAAAAACTAAATCAATTTAAAAGTATACCCGTGGCAAACTCTTCACTCAGTTTAATTTAGATAAGTAATATGTATATGAAATTTTCTTGAAATTCGTTATCATAAAACCTGATGTGGAATAAGCATCTTCAAACAGTCATAAAGTAGAAAAGGGAATATAGCCGAAAGGTACACCGTGGAACTGGCAGAGGCTGTGTTTGTACCAAACCTGATAAAAATCCCAGGAAAACGTATACTTTCTTTCTACGAAACGTCGTTTGGTACATGAAACTGATGTTAATTTTTTGGCTAGCGACACTCAACAAATAGTTATTTTTGTATTAAGTGCGTAAAATGATGGCACATGAATTTTATAGACGAAATACAAATAACATTTTTTGTACAACTGTGAATGTGAATTTACATCGTCTGAAATATATTAAAAATAAATACTTCCAATACATCTTGACGTGGTTTTTTATCCCGATAAGTTATCGCACATCGCACATTTTCACAGCATCCAGTGGTCTTTCTGTGTCGTTACCTTAGAAACGGTTTGTTGGCACGCCGCGTGTTTGACTGTTTGACTGTGTTTGCTCGTAGTTGCTTCAATTTCAAGTTATTTTCAAGAAGATGGATGTTGATTATGATAGTGGTAGTGATAGCCCATCAGATATATCTGAGAAAGCAAATAATATCTAATATGTTACCGGCCAAATCCAAGTTAGTATATGAGAAAACAGATGACCAATTTCGTGAATGGTGCGGCAAGAAACATGTAAAAAAGGTTTCTGAAAATGTGCTATTTCGAGGAAAAATCAAAAATTATAAAACCTCCTGCGTTATGGAGTGTTTACTCAATGTTGAATGTTAAGGAAAATATTGATATAAGGAAGTTTTCAAAATTGGTCCCGCTCATTAAGAACAAATGCGTCGGAAACCGAGGAAAGAAATCTAAAGTTTTATCAAGTGATGATATCAATACATTTATTCAAGATGCTGATAACGAAATCAATTAATTTTGTAATTAGTAGTAATTTCAATATTTTTTATTTGTTGGTTGTCCTAGTTTTGTGTATCAGCGGTGCTTGTTGCTGGGAAGAATTAGTACGTATAAATATTGATGCCATTGAATATGCTGGATCTATATTGATTGTTAAAATACCTGACACGAAGATCTATTGCGCAAGAACGTTTACTGTTTCAAATTCTGATTACATTGAGATATACCGCAAGTATAGAGTACTACGGCCGCCTCATACAATAAGTAACAGATTATTTTTGAAATATTCGAGAGGAAAATGTATTAACCAACATGTGGGGATAAATAAAATAGGAGAAATTCCCAGTTTGATTGCAAAATGGCTTGGAAAAGACATGTATAAGAGCTACACAGGTCACTGTTTTAGGAGAAGCTCTGTAACTCTTCTGGCCAATGCAGCGGGCAACTTTACATCTATAAAACGTCACGGTGGCTGGAAATCTACCTCCGTAGCAGAAGCATATATAGAAGATAGTTTGAATAACAAAATTGAGATTTCTCACAAAATGTTGAATTGTATATCTTCTTCCAAACAAATTAAAATATCTGATAAAATTGTGGAATCAACTCTTCAAGAAATATCTAACGTTTCTGATCAGCAGCAACATGGAACATCTTCGGTAATTTATGTTGGAAGTAATTGTTCAAACTTTACTATCAATTATTATTCCAATAATTGAAATTGTTTTAAGATGAATAATCAATTAATAATTGACTCTGTTAAAAATAAATCCTTCATAAAGTAATATTTCATGTTTATTTTGTGAATTATTTTGGCAATGAAAAATAGTCTTTTTATGACGGTGAAAAAAAAGTAAATATTTACGCATCAATAGAAATGCAGAAATGTCAAGTTTTTTTGACAGTTGTACAAACAATTATTTTTTTCTACGATCACTATCCAAACTAGCCTTTTGCACATTCAAATCTAACTGAAAAGCTGATGTTTTCTGCGATCTGTCATAATTTGACATTATTGGCACTCTAAAGCCCTGTTTTCAACAACTATTGGTAATCGTGAATTTGGTACATAACGTTCTCCATCAAACCACAAAACCCTTTTTTAAGAATAAGAGACTTGCTTTACCTCTATTGAATTTAAAGTTAAACTTACATTTGTGTGTGGGGGGGGGGGGGAGAATGGCCTCGGAACTAGTCTATTAGCCACAGAATTTTAATATTTACTTATACTGTAATTTTATTATTTGTATATGTTTGATTAATAAATCGAATATATCCTTGTTATCGGTGGCTAGTACGGTTGTTAAGTTTACTGGCAGAGGGATACTATTTCTTAAAATAGAATTATACAGATTTGAGATCTTTTCTGTGTACTTGGGACATTCCAATATAATATGATTAAGATCTGCAACGGCAGAATCATTACATACACAAAATGGGGAGTTTTGGATGCCTATTTTATGAAGGTGAGGAGGAAAACGGCCATGGTTAAGTTTTAGTCGTGTTAAGATTGACGCTTTTTTTCTGTTATAATCAAAAGTGGTGATATGGACAATTTTATCTGGTAGATGAGGATGCAGACGAAAATATTAGTTTCCAGATGCACTATCCATTGCTTTGTAATGAATTCTCCATCTGTCTCTTACATATGTTTTATGTATATTTATTAAATCAGAAAAAGCTGAGATTACCGTATTTACTTCCATTCTGCAAGCATCTTTGGCTTCTAAATTGACTAATTCATTTCCTTTTAGTCCACAGTATCCTTTGACCCAAAGGAAGTGAATGTTTTTTCTACAATTTTTTAGGTTAATTAATATTTTTTTTATATCAAATATAATTTCTTGTCTAAAAACTTTGGTAGGAGGGTTTTCAATGGCTTGTAGAACGGATTTAGAATCTGACATAATAGCTGATGAAATTGGATTCAGAGTACACCACTCGAGTGATTTTTTAATTGCTAACGCTTCAGCAAAAAATATTGAATAAAATTTTGGTAGGCTAAACTTTTCCACATAACTGGAATCATAAACGAGAAAGGCTGCCCCCGTACCATCATCACATTTTGAGCCATCTGTAAATATTTTTGTTAAATTTTCGCCCATCTTGCTCAATTCGGCTTTTAAGAGTGCATTGTTTATACTAGGTATATCGGTATAGGTTGGGTATATAATGAATGGTTTGAAAATTACTACTTCATAGTTGTGTAGGAAAATCGGTAAATGCTTATTATATTTAATATATTTATCTACTGGACTCGTTTCAATGGTGGTGAACTCTTAAACTTACATTTATTGCATCCCAAATTTTGTCCATGTATGAAAAACTTTTTCGAAAAAATTAGGCGTTCGTTACCAGACTTTTCTTCCACCCTGTATATACTGAAAAGAAACTTTTTTGTTAGAGAGAGTTTGATACGAGTTTTTCGCTGATATTGAGTCGGACGATTTTTGTTAGATTTATTTAAATTTTATATTTATCCATTCTGTAAGAGAGTAAAATTATCAAATACCAAACGACATGGGTATGAGCCAAATTGGAATATGGTTTGGAAAATGAGGTAGAGGCTAATAATTCCACATAAAATGCGAAACTATATCATACCGAAAGAGAGTGATTAATATTTACCACCCATCCAAAAGGTCGTTTACCAAAACTTTCTGGACCAAAATCTGGAAAACATGTCATACTCTTTGTGTTCGTAAAATATTAAACTGCTGCATTTTATTGGTAGTTATGGTTTATTAGATTTTTAAAATTAATTATAAACTTGACAAATCTGCTACCGTCTGATAAATGAAATTTAGAATTGAGTTTTGACAATTTTTCAAAGCAATGAATTCCCAACTTGCATTTGGGGCTGCAAATTCTAATCTCTCTTTCGTATCTTGAAAGGGCTGTCGCTGATAAACCTGCTGCTTTAAGTAACCCCATAAAAAAAGGAAAGAGGTGTTAAGTTAGGAGTTCTAGCAGGCCCTCGCTCAGGCAGCGGACTTACTGGTGGAATTAAAAGTGAATAACTCTTACATGTGATTTGATAGGAATTGAATTTGTCCAGCTGTACTCCTATACCTGTCCACCTGAAGCAACTGGACCGTGGTGCTGTGTCATATTTTATTTTGCTATGCAGCGAGCGACCGATTGTTTTGGTGGTGGGAAACCAATAACTGATTTTCTAACTAGCATTGTCCCTTATCGGCAATCAAGCTGTGCCGTTCATCGACGCTTTAATTATTTATTCGTTGCCTGATCACTGATAACCAACGCAAAATCCATTCTAAAATTATCGTTTGAATTACTGCTTTGCTACGTAGATTTATTTTCTGGTTTCATTCTAACGATCCTATAAACCGCGCCATATTATTAGTATTTTTTTAACTTTTGTTTGATCTAACTAAACTTGGATTAATCATTGCGTCCCCGAAACAGAATTATAATCAAACAATATAATTCCTGCTGACCTAAGAAGTTTCCTGCGGGAAAATCAGCAAGAATGTAATGGTTTGTTATTTTAAATTTTCTTCTTTTTGGATGATAATAATAACAAAGAAGAATTCGCAATACATTTAATTTAAGAACAGTTTTTCAAACAAATAGTACATTAAAATCTTTAATAGTAAATACAAAAGAAATTCCATAACTTTTTCTTTAAAATTTGGTATTTCTTAAACAAGTCTTAATGGCGGACGAGGGCGGACTAATCGGAGCCCCAGCCTTGAATTAAATCACTCGTTTTGTTTTTCCATTCCTGCGGTGGCTTGATGATTTCCATGACGCCCTCCGTAGCTATTTCGACTGTTCAGGAAATAACCCACTAAAATAAAACAAAATATTTAAAATTTACTAATTTTTTTAATTAATTTGTGTCCACTTCGTTGATCAAATTTTTGATCAACTAAAAGATTTTCAAACATATTTTCCATATTTTTATAATTAATCAATATCTACTCAAACCGAATTCAACTTGTAATCGTGATTCGAATATCATTTTCAATGAATAGCTGTTATTTCTTCTTCAATAAAATTTAATTAACTGCCCAATACAGTATATCACATGTCTCTCTCTTCAGAGATATTAATTAGTAGTATGAGAATATGTAATTATTTGTTTAATCGGGATTGAAAAACCTCAATAATTGAATATTCAATTTGTTTGTCGAAAGCGACAACCACAATGAGGGTTTTTAAAACATTGATTGCCTATCTCTTTAAATACATGAAATAAATAATATTTTAAGTTGATATTCTTAAAACTTTGACTGTGTACTTTGGCCTAATCATCAAGATAGTAAACTTTCTTTGGTAAATGTTGACAAACGATTTCCCATATTTCATCCTTCATCCTTATTTTGAATAATCGACATTTCAGCCTTTCGAAGTTATTGGCCATTCATGTTTTCACCGTTTTTTTATTAGTTTTAAATATTAACATTTTCTTTAAACCCATTTTCCTAGGATTTTCGAAAGGCAAAAATATCGGCTAAAAAATATTCCCGGTTATTTCCCTTGCCTGTCAAATATCAATTTTTAACCAATCACGTGCTTGGAAACTGATTTGACGCAGCCAATCAAAACAAAATAAAGCGATTATTTCCCTTGCCTGTAAAATATCAATTTTTAACCAATCCCGTGCTTGGAAACTGATTCGACGCAGCCAATCATAACAAAATAAAGCGACTATTCACCTTGGTGGTAAATAGTCCTCAATATTCACCTGAAGGTCGGTATTTATACATACGTACAGAATTTTTTTTGACTCGGGAAATAATCTTATTAAATATAACGCGACCTTGACAAATTAGCTACTATTTCTATTGCTACTAAATTTCTCGTATATTTTACAATTTGTCTCGACTATTTTGGCATTATTAATCAAAGAATAACTACCTCGAGCTAAAGCTCTCGGGAGTTATTCAGATTATTAATGCCAAAATTAAGTCTCGACGAATTGATCCTAAAATAAACTCGAAATTTAGATGCAATAAAAATAGTCGGCTATTTGTCAAGGTCTTGGGATATTACTGTCGACTATTTCCCTCGTCTTAATTTCCACCAATCACAAATACGCAATTTTGAATCACAAATGGATTCTAGATGAAAAAAACTGTATGACTGCTCCTGTCAGTAGTTTTTTCGAGTTTATCCGCTGCAAAACTTGACAGATGTTGTCACCAAATATTACAATACCTTTGATAACAATTAATTATGGTCTCCTAGGACACCAGAAAACGACGCTAAACAATTTCTCTCCACGGCCACTACTGAATGTAGTTATTCTGAAACCACTTATAATAACAAAAAAGAAACATTCTCGCTCTTGAGATTGAAAGAAAATTCTGAAACTTTTGTCTCTTATGTATTTTATATGTATTATATTCTATCTCTAGAGCTAGAATCTGTATTCCGTGATTGTTTACAAAAATAAGGTTTGCCATGAATGTCAAATTAACTGTCAGTATTAGTTGACGTGGTCTTAATATTGGTTTGTAAAAACTTTTAATTTATTAAAAAGGGGAAGAAAATCAAACGATTCAGATGTAGAATTTGAAAATACTCCTCCAGAAATAAAAAAATTGCCGATAATATAACTAAAAATTTGCTACCGCAAAAATCCAAGCTTGAATATAAAAATACTACCTACACAATATTGAGAGATTGAGGTTTCATTTTACTATATTTAATTTCTACTTTCTGTGTCCGTGGAGAAAGTACAGTCTGTTACTCTGTTGGAATGAAAATCCGACACTCGTGGTTCCTCCACTCGTGTCGAATTCTCATTCCAACCTTGTTACAGAATATACTATTCTCATTTTATTGTCAATAAATTTTGTAATATTGTTTTTAAACAGTGACATTAATGATTTACCTACACCCAACGTTATCAATGAGTTAACAAAGATTTCAAACAATTCTCCTACTGTGTACAAAATTGCAATTTATATTTTAATTGTACCATAATAATTAAGTTTGTAGTATTTTGTGATTAAATAAATTACCTGTTTTTCAGTTTTCAAATTAATACCTACATATTTATTATATATGCATATAGAATAGGTAGTATGTTTTGTGAGCTATGTGTAAGCAGAATAATGTTACTCATGAAATAGTCTTGTCAAATACCGTTCGAGCATCTAATTTTTCCTGTGAAAAAAATCGAAAAAACACAATGCAAAGTAATATTTTTTAACAGGTGCAAAAATCCTCGTCTTCGACAAAGGATTTTTGCTACCACCAGCACCCATGCTTCTTGTTAAAATATTACTTAGCAACGTGTTAGAAGAAAATTAGATGCCCTTATGATATTACTTACGAAAAAACTCAATTAAAAATTTTCTATTGTTGGATTTTCTAAATCTAAACCAATATTATGGATCCAATTGTCTACTGATCTGGCACTGTATACAGAAAGCCTTGGTGTAATGATTTTATAGTTATTTCTTTTTGATTCTTCGACTGTATTTCTACAAACTTTTGTAGAAGTTTTTGTAACGATTTTTTGAATTGAAAATGGAGCATTTCTTTTAGTAGATATTTTCATATATGATTTATGCTAGTAAAGTATTTTCTAGATATTTATTAACACCTTATATATCTATATAATTTTTTTTCAGATAATCTCCGATCAAACAACCACAATTTACCCGACGGAGTATACCAACAATAGAACTATGAAATTCAGACTATCAAAGTCGATATTGGAAATCAAGATAAACAAGTCGCATTTCGTTAATGGCATCTTAAAGGTAAAATGTCAGACTTCTATATTTTCCATTTGGAAAAAAACCGTTGAAAAAAACGTGAAGGAAGACAGCCCACAGCTGGCACCAGTTCTAGGTTCTACCTCCTCTCAGAGCCATACGGATCAAGTCATAGGTACGTTAATTCAATATACGTTATGAATTTTCATATCGATTTTCAAAAATTTCATATTAACGTGCACGGTTGAATGTCTCAGGCGCGGTAAATCGGTGCACGCTAAAAGACTACGTCATGGACAATGATGACGTTTTAGCGTGTACCTAAGTTTTTTATTTTGTACACGTTAGCCTACACCTAGACACAGCGTATTAAAAATCATTCGTGGCAATCAATTTCTACACCACGAGTTTCCCAGATTTAAAAGAGATCGTCTAAAACTGAAGTACCCAAAATATTTTTTACTTAAAAAGACCGGTTTACAAAAAACCTGAAGTCGGAATGTTTGTGAATCTAGAGGTCAAAATTGGTCGCATTGTGATATTTCCAGGACCATCTCCCAATACAAGAGTGGAAAAAAGAATGTGTGTCTGTTTTTTTTAACTTTTGAGTTTACGAATATAATTAAAGAATCGAAGGTTCAAAAATGACCCAAATCTTCGACCATTGGGATCTACTGTTACTTAATTAATGTTTTTCTTTATTTTCAGAAATTATCACAAGTTGTTCATGCCTGTATTTTAATTTTAGAAATTTTTATTTAATTCTCTTAATTTTTATTTCAATTTTTATAAGGTAATGTTAGTAATTAAAAAAATGTAGAATTCGAAGCGTGCCTAAGAAATATTTGTTGAGAAATTTAAAAATTTAAGGCCTTTCCTTTGATTTATTGAAAATTTAGTTATGCAGGATATGCTCGGTAACAAATAAAGCAATAATTATTTTCCTTACTGACTTTAGCTTCTCATTGACTAGAATGAAACATATTTTCCCTTTTCTCCTTTATGTAACTTCAATTTTTTGTTTGTACGAAGTCATCGGTTGCCAAGGAGCTTACAGCTCACAACTAACTTCATTTATTTGACAATTTATCTTTTTTTAAATATTATATCGTTCGTTTCTTGCTGGTCTTCACGATGTTTTTCTACCTGGAGAAGGAAACAAATTATAGTCCATTTTTTAAAATACGAACCTGCATTTGTTGTCATTAATTTTGTAATTAATTTTTGTCCTAATTGAAACCGCTATACAATAAAATGTGATTTGATGACATTTCAAACAATTTAGACCATAATCAATACACACATTATTTATCATAATCCTAAGTTTAAACTGATATATTGTCAGCTTTATTAATAATAAATAAAATTAGTAATACTGAATAAATCATGTAAACTTATAGTAATTAAAAATGTTTGGGAAATAATGCCCAATTTATTGTTTATACACATTTTTAACTTCGTTTGGAACAGTAACTATCATTTTTTACGTTATATTTTGCTACAAGTATACTTGCCTCAGATATGGACATCTAGCAGGCCATTATGTTGCCTTTAGAGTTTCTCGGCACTAATTAAAAAACTTTGGTTTTCACTAGTTGGTTATTTTTTTGCTACAAAAACAATTTATATTAAAAAATTATATCACAAAAATAAAATAAATAAATGTGTACAAAAATAACCTAAAAACTTTACTGCAATAATATATTACATATAATTTTAAATTATAAAACAAATAAGTGATACTTAAAAATAAGATAATTCCAATGATTTAATAAACGGATAATGGTTGTCATTAAACTGCAGATAGGTGACGTCTAGCCTTGCGCAGGCGCCGTTTCTATCTATGGTAAATACAAAAAGCACATTTTGAATTTATTTTTTACTACTTCTAAGGTGTTGTTTTGAGAGTGATTTTTTTTAAATTTTTTGTTGAGACCTACATTTACTTGTGTGCCAAATATCAAACAAAAAATAAAACGGGTGTCTAAGAAAGAAATGGGAAAACCTGTTTCATTTATAAGGGGACAAGACCATAATATATGTTGTCTGGTAGTTTTCCTACCTGCAGTTGATGTACGGCCATTTTCCAGCAAAACATTATGTATATGAATTTTATATTTATATTTTTTGAAAAAAAAACAACAAATCATAGTATTATTATTATTATTATTATTTATAACAAATTCTTGGTATGTGTTTATACAAATCTTATTTAGTCAAAGAGAAAACTAAGAAAATATTTTTATTTCTAAATTGCACCTTCTGACTAAAAAGACAGACCATTAAAGGGATACGCTGTATGCTGCACTTTTTGTTTACTGAAAATGTTTGGGCACATACATAAATATTTGTTAAAAACCTTGTTCTAGCACACCCTGCATATCTATTTATTAAGAAAGAAATAATTTTGATTATTTTGATAAAAAACATTGTAAGTCATATATTCACCAAATCAACGTCAAAGAACTTTTTTGTTCCTAATTTTCTTCTTAAAAAAAAATATATATAAGCATTTTTCCTCATTTACCTCATAAACTGGTTTCATTTTAATGTTTTCGACCAAATACTCCTTCATCAGCTGACCACGGCCATCTTGGCCATACTTCTGTTGTAAGAGGCAGATTAAATAATACGATGGTGTATAGTTGCAAAAACTTTTTCAATGTCTTGTGTTAGAATTTTCTTCAGCATTTGAAATGGTCAAAATTGTGTGTCAGAATTTTATTTCAAAATTTAACTGCAGCTCCCTCCCTATTTGAGTTAAAATGACCAATTCATTTGTAAACTTTCAATCGCTCTGTATAGCATTATTTTAAAAACTGCGGGCATTTCTTCAAAAAATTTTCAGCCAATTTTCATAACAGAAAAGAACTAATTTATTTTCAGAGTTTTAATTAAAAAATAAAGATAACCAAACACGAATAACTAGAAAGTGAAAAAAAATCTAATTATACTAATAATGGCTCAAAATGGCCACCATTTGTTCAATACACTTCTTAAATTAATTGATTAATTGAGAAAAAATATCACTAACCGACCCAGGAAGTGTATTTAACAAAACGGTGGTCACTTTAAGCAATCATAATTTTTGTTTGGTTCTTCGTACTTATGCCGCACCCTATATGATAAGTTCTCCATTGCTTGTTTGGTGAATGATATGATCCCCTATTAAACTAAGGCAATAAAATACTTCGATTTTAAACTAAAATTTGTGCCAATTTTTTAGAACTCAATCATTATATAAAATAAAAACCAATTGTATTTTGTATGTTAATGTTAATATTAGAATAAAATTTGGTTAGTATGTCAAATGTGATAAAATAGTTGTAAGATATTTTTAGAATTATTCAAGATAGTGAACTGGGTGTAAGTTCAGGGAAAAACGTTTCGACCTTGAGTAATAGAGCTATGAGAGTTCCTTAATAAAAGTGAGCTGTCAACACTTATCAGGGCCATAAGTAAAAAATAGGAATATAAAAGAGTCAATTACATATAAATACACGTATTTAATGTCAGTTTTTAACATTAAACGTTAAACATCACATTTGAAAACGAAATTATTGAAAAAGGTACGTTACAATGTGCTTTATATGCCATTTTATTGGGATCGGTTACTTCGAAATGGGACACTGGAATAACCTAAAAGGTCACGGTGCTCTCTACGATGCGCTTTTGTCTCACAGAGATCAACCTTTGGCCTACTACTTGTTAACAGCTCCCTTTTCTTCTAACTATCAGCACAATTACTATATTGAATCGAGGGTGTTAAACAATGAACCTTATGTAGTTTATAAAAACAGAAAATCAACAGGAGTTGCTCAAAAAGTCTGTACGGACCTATTGCCAGTTCACCAAAACTTTTACTTCATTTTCATCAGTAGCGGTGTCAAGATTAAATATAATTTAATATAGAAAAATTTTTATTCTTTACCACGCTACTGATTTGCTTAACATTATCGTCCGTTCATTGTACATTCCATAATACGTATAATATAAATTATAATCGATACTCCACCGAAATTTGACCCCAAAATTTTGAATTACTTGAAAATTTAGGACCTTATCAAAAAAATGCAGACGCTTGTTCAGAACTATTTGTCAAAAATGTCTGAATGGCATAAGCATTTAATTATAGCTGTAATTTTTTTAGTTTATGTAAAAATAAGTCTTATGGGACGTATTATATAAATAATATTGCTTTTTTTATAACTTTTATAACTAACGTCTCGGCAAAAGGGCTTTCATAATCGGTGTTATAAATATTTACAAACAAATTCTGGAGAAAATAAACACCAACTCATCATTAATAAAATTATAAAAAAATAAAATTATTTTACTGTTCCTCAGAATGTCAAAAATGTCAATAAAAAAATTTAGAGGCTTTCACAAATTTCTGAAATACTGGGGTTTTATTTTTGTTGACGAGTACATTATTTATTTTTAGTTAAATAATTTTGTTGTGGCTTCCAAAAGTGCAAAAAATCTGCATTTTTAGTAACAAATTAAACATTAATATTTGTAGTTTGTTGAATTTAGGTGCCAATGTTTATAATAAAATTAGAAAATTATTAAAGTTTGTTTTATTTCAACGTTTATGCGGATTCTAAACATATTGAGCTGGGTACAGGTTCAAAAATGATTAAACAATTATTTATCTCAAAAACTACATCTAAGGCCTGAATGTCATTTTATAGATTTTAAATTTACTGTTAAAAAATTATAAAAAAACTAAAAACTAGCTACAAGACAACACAGCATAGGTTACCAAAAATGAAGGTAAAAAAATGGCAGATCCATGATACTCAGTGCTACAATATCAAAGTTTTGATGCATGACACTAGATGTCATTGGTTTGAAGTGTCATGGCATCAGCTATCCAGACTGCGAGTAATGTCATGACACTGGTGTCGCCATCTGAACGAGGCTTAACTGTATTTGATAATCACGCAAACTATGCCCGGAAGGTAAGTACGATTGAAATAATATTATCTTAATTAATATAAAGGGTGTACCATAAGTAAATAACAAAATCTCAGCATCGAGTAGTATTGGTTAAACATTAGAAATTCATTTTTTTTATTTACGGTTTTAAATATCTTAAGGTTTTAGAATTACTAGAATTTAATGAAACGTGGCATATTTGGTACATTATAATAAGATAATGAACCAGTAAAATTTTTAAAGAGCTGCAAAGAAGCTCTAGTAAATTAAAATTTGCTCGTTATCGTATTTAAAGTTTTGAAAAAAAAAAATATGAATGATATTTCCATATTTTATCATCAATGCTTTGTAACCTTAATACTTATTTTAAATGTGGTGAGCACCAACTTCTAATATCCTGGGTGCTTGAGTTATTTATAACCTAATGTCAAACTCATATGCATCTCTCCCTGTATCTGTAAAGCTAGAAGGGTGGGTGACCCCACAGCACGTAGGGCACATTTGGCCCATTGTGCCTCCTTCTGAGGTTGAGCCTTCCTCCTAGCTCGTCAGCCAGCCTACTTGTTCAAAGTAGGTGATGGTGTTCCCCCATGTTGGCTTGTATTAACCTCTGCTCTGCTCTTATTTGTGAGAGTGTCGGGCATTCGCAAGGAATGTGTTCGACAGTCTCGTCTTCCTGTTCACATCCTCTACACAAAGAAGTGTCAGATAACCCCATCCTGTGGAGGTGTTTTCGTAGATGACAATGGCCAGTCAGGTTCTACCTGTTCGTACTCATGTATTTTTTGGCTGTTTCGCTGTTGGGATACTGTAGAAGTTCCTTGGCTAGCTTGCAGCCTGTTTCGTCGTCCCATCTACCCTTAAACTTTTCAAGGGAGTGCTTCTTTAGTAGGTCCGCCACAGCTGATGCCGACAAGCCTATGAAAGTGCCAGGTCCCAAGAGTTTTTGGGAGGCTGCTTTCTTAGCTAACGCGTCAGCTATACGGTTGCATTTTGATTTTTCCATGGCCTTTGATCCAAGCTAAAGTGACCACGTTGTTGTTGCAAGCTTCGATCAGTGTCTGGTGACATTCTAGTACTAGACCTGATGTAATGCGTGGTCTATTCAGAGCTAGTAGTGCTTGTCTGCTATCCGTAAGGATGTAAATATTATTACCAGTAATGTTTCTTCTGGTAGTCTCTTTTGAGCTACACTGGCATTTGAACCCATTGCCCATTTTATATTAAGATTCAGGGATCTGGAATAAATTCCACAGCCTGATCCCTCATTTGTTTTAGACCCATCGGTGTAGATGCACAAGGCACCTGCTGCCAATGTAGCCTATTGTACGTTTTTTATTATTACCCTGTAGGGCCTGTGAAAGGCATATCTTGGTGCAAGTCACAAGTCACACCTCGACTTACCGGATCCTACGTCAGGTTGTATACCAGTAGAGCGTAGCCAAGAATCACCTCCATTGCTCTAGTTGGTGTGGTTCTTATGCCCCCTGTAATGTTGAGGCATGCTATTCTTTGGATTTGATCCAATTTGCGTACGATTGTCTGCTGGCTAGTTTTGACTCCCCAGGCAATCGCACCGTACGTTAGCATAGATCTTATGATAGCAGTGTAGATCCAGGCCGTAACATATAGTGACATTCCCCAGGTGCGGCCAATGGTTCTTCGGCACTGTTCATAAGATATGTATGCTCTTTTGGCTCTGTTTTCTAGATGATAGTTCCATGTTAACTTGCTGTCAAAGATGACTCCCAATTATTTCACCTCTGCAGAAAAGTTTTATTTAGTTTTTAGGAGCTTTGGGGCCTCGATGTTTGCAAGCTTCCTTTTGTTCGTGAAAAGAACCATCTCTGTCTTTTTTGGGTTTATTGAGAGTGAGTGGTTTTTGCACCACTGTTCTATGATGTAAAGGGCCCCCATGCATTCTAGCACAGACTATTCCTTGAAATCTTCCTGTTTGCAGAATCACTAGGTCGTCTGCATAAGCTATATCGTAGAAATTGTCATCGTTGAGGCGATTGACTAAGGTGTCTAAAAGACCATGTTCCACAGTAGTGGTGAAAGCACCCCTCCCTGTGAACAGCCTTTTACAACCAGGCCTCTTATCTACACTGATTCTTATTGCTCTTTTTGAGAGCATATTGTATATCCATCCATTTACTGTGTAAAAAAAATATTTTTATAAAAAGTTTGAGACATAGGGCTATTTAAATATAGTTCGAATAAAAGTTTATTTTAGAAGTTTTTGCTGTACACTTATGGGACACCCTGTATATAATTTTGTAGAATTCAGCACTTCTTTCATCAAAATATGGTATTTTCAATGCGAAAACAACCTGCCAAATTTCAAATCAATGTATTGATCCATTTAACATTTATTAAAAATATTTTTTTATATTTTCTAATTGGAATACTCGGATAAGTTTTACAAGCATCATTTAAAGACATCCTGTATATTCAAAACGTAAGTAATAATTTTCTAATCAGTAATCAAGTAAAAAACAAAGTAAACTCGTGGCTGTCGCAGATCATTTAATATGGAAATCAAATAATTCAAGAAAAACTTTAGGTCCGCAACCGAGGAAAAGTAGGAAATTTTTTATACAGTCTATTTGGCATCGTAATTAAAAGATTTTTCTATTTCCAGCATTGTCTTGAAGTAATTTAAGTTAGAGAGATGTTCATCTAGTTCGGAGAGTGTATTATACCAACGGTTGGTGGTGGATGAATAAGAATGCGATAATTTCTAAATTAAAACTTAAATGACTTCGTTATACTTTCCACCATAGCGTCCCGACGTCTAATGTTCCATCTTGACTTACTGTTTTAACTTTTATCAAGATAAATTTTATACTTCTCTTTAAAAAATGGGTTGCGGCCAATACTTTCTCGCTATTTAAATGAAAAAACGTTATTTGAGAATAAATATTGAAAATGTTTCTGTTAAATAAGCAGCTACTTTTGTCTTCTTCATTTGGGGTCGTTTTTCTTCCTTCAAACGCTTCAATAACGTCATATAATATTCTCTATTGATAGTCCTTCCTTTCCCAAGGTAATAGATACAACCCGCATCTGTTTTAATCTGACGAAATAATTGAGAAATTTTATATTTTAAATTCGTATATTTCCTCCTGTCTGATTCACCCTGTATGTATTATTGTTTAACTTATAGGTAAAATGGTAAAATTTTATAAAATTTCTGTATTATTCAAATCAAATATATTTATCTGTATGTATATGTATTACTTAGCAGTAAAAGCTTCCGTGTTTCCCAATTTTTTAATTTGGTTCAACAAAAACGAATAGAGCTTAAATCTAGGTTAACGTTTTTCCACGAACAAAACACCAAAACACCGACAATTTATAGTTTATTATAATAAAAGATAAAATCTCTAAATATGAGTACATATATAAAGCTATCAAAAAATTGCACCTATAAATAACAAAAATATACCAAAACGTAAAAAACATATTTTTCACAGAGACCAGCAGATGGCGCAACGTATCTCCGCATTTATTTATCCAATCGTACTCCTATTATACCATTAAATACAATCAAACTTATCGCCCAAAGTTTTATTTTCAAAAATAAGTTGTTTTTTTTTATCCAAGAATGTTCTACGGTCCCGGCTATCCGAATTAGAGGCAATTTCTATTCAAGCCTGGCATGCAAAAGCGTCCTTTAAGCCACCGCTTTTACGGGGTAATAAAATAAAAATAAAAAAGTCACCCTTAACCCTTAGAGGTCTTTTGACCCTACCCTACCTGGATCGGAGAAAAACTGTACCAGAAATGGATTTAGGAGAAGTTCGACTCTGGACTTGAGTATTGGCGATCAAATGCTGCATACAAGTGGCAACATATTTGATATTCAAAACTCAAGCAGAAATAATGTGCTGTAGTATTATTACAAGTTGAATGAAGAAAACATATCATTAGAGGTCGATTTTTTCTAATCATGAAATTCTATGAGAACTACTGCTAAAAATTAGACAAAAAAATATTCTTGTCAAGAAATCTTGATTTTTAGTGTTTTAAAGTACTCACTTTGAGTGTTATCCTTTTTCATCTATTCAAACTAATTTTCTAATCATTTGTGTCACTCAGAAGATGATATATTTAAATAGGTTGTTTATAGCTTCTTCAGGCGTTGGAAAACATTAGCGATACAAAAGGGATTAGTAAATCTGGGGTAAAAAGCAATAAAATTGTGCTAGAACTTTTTGCACTCTTCAGGGACCCTTCACTAAAATTTTAATTACCCTTAAAGAACCTTCACATATAAAACTTTCCATATTTCTTAAGTCCTTATATCATTAGAGCTGTTAACACAATAATTTGAAGGCTGACTTTTGAAGTAATCAATCAAAACTATTTAAGAAGTTGTTGTCGTTCATATTACGATATTATGATCTCTGATGATAAGTTCGATATATAATTTTGGAAATATATGTACCTTAAACCTTAAACTCCCATGACCCTTGTTTATTTTTTGCATTTATTCCAAACATTTTCGTATTTGTGGGGCCTGAGAACAACCCGTGAATTTAAATTAAACCACATTTTATATCAGATACACATTCGCAAAAAAAATTATCTCAGCAAACAAAAGAATTCGGGTTGGGCCGTGTTTAGAATGACAAAAAAATCTAAAAGAATAAATAATTCCAGTCGTTGCGGTGTAATGTTAAAAAACAAAATAACCAACAAAAAAAGAAGTGCCGACCAAATTAAAAAAGTTGAACAAAAGTTTTCAGCAGTTATTTCGCAAATTTAAATGGTAATTTGCAGTTAAGAATAAAATGGCATAATATACGCAGTGGCGTGACTTCAGTTTTTAAATATTAGTAGATCCAATTTTTTCAAAGCAAAATATTTATTTTTCGATTTTATACGAATTTAAATTTAAAAAAAAAGCCTAATTTTCAATCGAAAAAGTTGGTTTACAAATTTTAATTTTTTTAACTTTATCAGTGCTCATTTGAAACCTCGACTTTAAGATTGTATGAAACAAATATATTGTTCGTGTGGAAAATTATGGAAAAATTAGTCATAGAACAATAAATTAGAGCTTAATTAAAACACAAAAAAGAACGTTAGGATAGGATAGAATATAATGTATATTTACCACCCCCTTCCGAAACTTTTATTCAGTCGTCTTGATTTTTCTTAAATTTTTTTGTTTCAAAATTTGCACTGTTCTATTTTATATAAATTGTGATAAGAAAACTCAAACTGAAATATTTACAAACAAGAAAATTCGTATTACGTAATTTGTTCAAAAATAACAATATTCTTTTTTAGAAAAAGGGTACCAAATCGTTTAATTCATTTTTTTTAAATATGAATAATTTCGTGTCAAATTTTCTTGAATCTCTCCTGATAAATCGCATCCAACAAGTGTGTTTCTATGGAGGTCCCCAAAGCACAGTTACAGGTCCTTTCCATAATTCTTATAATAATAGAAATGGTTAAAAACAGTCCCCAAAATAATTTAGTGATAATATTATTTTCCAAAAAGTTGAAACCGCTTCTAAATATGAAATCTCCTACGCCACTGAGCTTTTGATGTGTTCCCACGGCATTGTAGTTGTAGGAGGGGTATATTTCTCTTTTTGTTTTTGGATGAACTAAAATGAAGAATTTGAAGTAATGGCAACTGCAAACGGCCTTGCCGTGAAACGGCGCGCGGCGGCATTCCGAGGGGTTGGCGGGGGTGGAAAAAACGACGGGGTTGGAAAAATAAATCTGAATTACGGCAAAAGTTCTTACTTCTTTACCGCGCCGCGACGCGACTCTAACTCAGATAAAAATTTATGTAAATCTTTGAATGAGCACCCACAAAAGCAAGGCGGTTTTCGAATGCCGCTCGTGTTCGAAATAGTTTATAAGGTTTCGTTAAGTACGTCTGGGGTGCATTACTGTACAAAAAAAAATTCTTTAAACGATTAAAAACTAGTAGATGACGGAGATAAATAGACATCGAAGCAGACTATTTTTTTGTATCTATGTAATTTATTCAGAAGCAGAATTCCTACAAAAGGCATTAAAGATCAGTGAAATAAATGCTTTTATTTTTATTTTCATCATGAATTTAAATGTCCAAACTAAACCATAATGAGTCGTAAACAGAATAAATAACTATAAAATAGTTGTAAATCATTAAGGTCCTAAAATAAATTTCCAAGGCTTTCGATAAATATTGGAATGAAAGAAATGAGGAACAAAGAAACATAAATTGCCTACGCAGCAGTATAATTCCGGACCGCCAGTTAGAAAATATGTTTGATTAAGAAAATACAGTGTCTGTCGAAATTCCTGTAACACAGAATTATTTTGATAACGATCGCTTTCTAATATCTTTATTGGTTTGGACTGGAGGCTGCGACAAAATTGAAATTTCTTTGTTACGTCGTTACTGCAAAACTAATAGCTCTATATCTTTAATTTTTTAAAGATATGTTAAGACAAAACGTGGAAACAGTTATAGTTCTATCAATCAAGCAAAATTTTTTAAAACTTATAATAAGTCGAATAAATATGCTGAATTTTAAATAGTTATTGAAAAATCAAAATAAGTCCCGATTTCCCGATAGCATATAAAGGGTGTTTCATAGTTAAACCGACATACGTAAATAGGTGATTCCAAATAACCTTGGTTAATGAGTCTAACGCCTTTAATAACCGAGATACGGGGTGTTTCATCTATTTCGGCCAATATTTTGAAAAGCCGTAACTTTAGAACCACCCTGTAGATTTCTCTCATACTTGGTACAGGTATAGTGTGTTAATAGCCCAATCCTATAGTGTAATAACTACAATTAAAATCCAGATCCGGATTAAGAAGAATTTGTAAAAGTTGTAATCTCTAAAATAGCATCCTATATATCAGATTTTGTTAAATGTAATCGGATACCTATTTAAAAAAAGAAAAAAAGACAAAAGATGTGTTATACTAAAATATTTTTGCACAAGGGCATTCTACAAAAAAAAATACAGATTTAATTTTTCGGATTAATTCCTGATACAAAACTCATTAAACTATCAAGTAAGCTTCGGCAATAATACATCTTTTTTCTTTTTTTTTTCTTTTTTCAAATAGGTATCCGATTACATTTGAAAGAATCTGATATACAGGGTGCTATTTTAGAGATTATCAACTTTAGTTCTTGTATTATACAATTGGGCTATTTAAACAATCTACCTATACCAAATATGAAAGAAATCTACAGGGTGTTTTCAAAGATATGGCTTATGAAAAGTACAATATGTATTGCATTAATTGAATTTACTTTAAAAGTTTAGTAATATATAGAACGAGATGTGCATTTATCACAATATGTCAGAATATCTCAGTTTTGTCCATTCATTTCGAATGTCTGATTCAATTTAAAAAAAAATCTGATGTACAGCGTGTTGCGTTGAGGATTTTCAAATTTTACAAATTTTTTCGTAATCCGTATCTGGATTTTAACTGTAGTATAGTCCTTACATTATACGATTGGGCTACTAAAAAATGATACCTGTACCAAATATGAAGATAGCTACCAGGTATTTCGAAAGTTACTGCTTGTGAAAATGAAAAAAATGCATTTGATGTAACTTGACGTTAAAACGCCAGTAGAAGAATGGGATGTGCACAAAAATTTTCACTTTAACTCATTTTTTTCCGTTCTTTTCAAATATCCATCCCAATTTTAAAAAATCTGATATACAGGGTGTTGTTTTGCGGATTTTCAAATTTTGCAAATTCTTCATAATCCAGATCTGGATTTTAATTGTAGTTATTACACTATAGGATTGAGCTAGTAACACACTATACCTGTACCAAGTATGAGAGAAATCCACAAGGTGGTTCTAAAGTTACGGCTTATCAAAATATTGGCAAAAATGGATGAAACACCCCGTATCTTGGTTATTAAAGGCGTTAGACCCATTAACCAAGGTTATTTGGAATCAGCTAAGTTCCCTCTATTTACACAGTTAACGTATGTCGGTTTAACTATGAAATACCCTGTATAGCATAGTTTAAGAAAAATAGAATTTTAGTGCACACTGTGTTGGTTGATTGTATGTTAATTTGCAGGTACAGGAGGAAGGAAGTATTGTGAAAGATCTAGACGGTATACAACTCTTGAATGAAATAACTTCATTCTAAGATATTTTGTAACGTAGAAAACAGCCAATTGAGATTGAGAAATTATAGTCAAAATGATCTTTCCTGTTTTCTAAATTTTGCTCTAGTAATAATATTTTTTTTAAACTTACTTGTTTCAGTGGCTTCAGGTGAAAGAAGTTTCAGTAAATTAAATAATTACTTGAGAAATAATGTGACACAAGAAAGGCTTTCAGATTTGGCCATCAACTCTATTGAATCCGAAATCTCTGAAAACATTGATTTCACCGAAATTATTGACAAATTTGCTTCTCAGAAAGTAAGAAAAGTAAGAAAGTATTAGGTAGTCTTTATAGAACGACTGATTTATATACTTTTCGTTTCACGAGATTTATGCTTCAGTACTTCTTTTTATTAAATTATATTTTCTGAGTAAATACTGTTGTTTTGAATTTCTAATTATGAATACTTATGTTACAATTTACATAATTCTAGCACTATCAACTGAAATGACCGCATTCCTAGTTGACGTTTGATCAGAATCCGCTGATATTGATGGCACTGAATGCAGTTTTCGGCCAATCGAATTTTTACTTTCCAACGAATCCTAGATGTGTCTCTCGGCGACTTTTGAAGATTTCCATTCCCCATGCCGATTAGTTGTCGTTAAATTTGCTCCACTATCCTCTAGTAAGGTTGCCAGTGAACACCGAAAAGAATAGTATAGAGGTTCGAATTTAGAAGTTGCAGAAATAGTATAGTTATTCCGACAGGGTTTTTCGTACACTTTCACATACTTTAGGAAAAGCCTCCGATATGTTCCACATTTGCTTGGCGAAGAGCCATGTATCTCCGGTAAAAATCCAAATAAAATTCTTCAACGATAGTGAAATTTCGTGGAACCTTGGTTTTGGTATCTAATATCTTAATCAATTTTGAAATGGAACACAGCCAACAATGAATCACTGGTCGTCTTCTGGCCCAATGCTGGCAATATGCTGGTCACGACAAAGCTACATCGGCAAAATGATGGCCCAGTGTATGGCATACTTTAATCGGATACCTATAATCCAGCCAGTAATGGGGCAATGAAGGCCCGAAGTGTGACGTCACGCGGCCACCTTTGTTTGCGCATGTCAACGATCACTTTCCAAACCTACCCAAGCCAAGCATAAATTGTTTGCAGTGCAGTGAGTGTAGTGATTGTGTCATAAGGAAGATTTTAAAAGTGTTCCCGTCAATGGCAGCTTTCACACTAGGCAGCACGACAACGAAACGACATGGAGTAGAGATGAATTTACATTGAAATCGACGAAGCCACTACATCGCTTTCAATATAAATTGTCGTGCTGCCAAGTGTGACCAAGTGTGAAAGCGCCCATTGGCACAATTGTTTGCAAGGCCGATCAAAATTAAATTTAGATAGTTATTTAACTTATTCTATCCGGGTTAATTCTTTTTAATACTGTTTGTAGAAAAAATAGTGTATGATGACAGTGTCAAAAGTGTTTTTAAGGCACGCATGTGAAAGTTTGCAGAACGAGAGAAGCACTTTTAACGCTCATATCAACATAAATAGCTTTTTATAAAGCGAAATTCCTAATTATGGAATTAGTAAACACTAATTACCTTTTTGTTATGATAGTTATTTCGAAATCAACTGAGGCGTCAGCAAACGGAGATAAATTACATTTTCGAATATTCGATTCTATTAAGAATGTATCTCCGGTACTAAACGAACTTGTTATGGATAGCAGAATGATGAAAAGTCTGAAGTAATCTTTCTCTCATTTCGAATAGAAACTATTTAAACAGACACCAGCATGCAGCGAGAGTAACTAACACGATGAGCTACTTCAAGTGAGAATTTGCAATTGAAATCAGTCCAATTGAACATCGTTTCTATTCAAAATAAAACGTTTTTACCGGCTTTGGGATTTAACTGTTCATCCTCCGGCAGAGGCTCTAATCAATTTTGTACTTTATTTACCGGGATGATTACGAAAATCTATTAGTTCGAGGTTTTTTTAATGGTATTAGGTACAGGGCGCGCTTAAATTGTTTCCTGCTGCAATTTACTGATATTCCAAAATATTTTTTTCTTACAACTGGCCTGCAATATCGCCAGACTTTAACCCATGTTTGGGATTCCCGAAATTAACAGGGTAAATAGTAGAGACTAACTGAGGATGCATGTGGGGAGTATAAATTTTTTATTTTTTAATTAAAACTTTCTGCTGCAAACCTGGCTCGAGCGTTGGAAAATTACAGTTAATGCCGACAAGTCCACATAAGTAATAATAAAGTTCTACAAAAATCTGAAGTAAAGTACCTAGGACTTCATCTGGACCAAAAACTTACTTGGAAAAACCACATAAAAGCCAAAAGAACAAAGTTAAATACAAAAGTCAGACAAATGTATTGGCTACTTGGAAGAAGGTCTCAACTCTCACTTGAGAATAAAATATTGATTTATAGTCTGTCCACGTAATAAGTCAGAAAGAAAGGAACACACCGTCAAAGGTACCGCTTGACTTTCCTTTGAAGAAAGGGACCATGGGATTTATGACTGTATTTCAGTCTCAGCAGAACCTTTGACGGTGTGTTCCTTTCTTTCTGACTTATTGAATTGTACCAACCACCACTAGCTACTAGACACCTTCAGAGGACTTGTCCCGAAGACCTCGGGGATTAGGTGAAGACTGGAAACCCGTCAATGGACTGTACCCACCACAAGCCATACATCCACACATCAAATTTACTAAATACTCACTATATCAATAAAAAAAAATTAAAATTTTATGTGTTCCTAAATCTGAAAGGATTTTCCTAACCGACCATTCATCTTTTATTACTGTTGCCTTGCGAGGTAAACTGTAATCTTAGGGATGAGCTACAACAAACACACCCACGGGTGGTTCGCAGTGGAGGAGTGTGAAGGTCAACCCACCTATAAAGTGTTAAAAAATTCTTCTTGTTTTAATCCCTTTTGGTTGAAGCCCATTAAAAATATATAGGTAATGGCTTCAAACGTAATTAATTTAAAATGATCCTTTTTACAACGGACCGATAGGCCTAGTAGTGTAACCGGAGGCTTCGATCAGACGGGCCCAAGTAGTGGGTGAAGTTTTGGGTGAGTATGCCTGGATCCTTTCTCAAGACTCTTACAGTACACCTTGAGATTTTAGACCTTCCCATAAAGAGGTTTCTTCACCTCCGCAGAAAAAAACATATACATCGTTCTTTGTGACAATAAAATTGTTGGCCTTTCTATGATCCAGAAAAGAACCCTCTTTGGATAAGGAAAATATTGGACAGACCCGATAGCTGTAACGAAGAAAATGAAAAGCAGAAGAGCAGAATAAAAACTAAGGATAAAGAGGATAGACATTTTAAAGGAAGGGCGCGCCCGCTTCAACGGTAGCCGACTGAAACGTCGTTATTTGAATTTAAAAGTTTAGACACCTTTTGTGCAGAGCACTGATTATTTTCTCTCTTCTTTAAACTCCCAATTGGTCTTAATGATGGTTATTATCCGAACCGTTTTCCCCTTTTATACTTTGGACGTTGTCACATTGCTTTAATATTGTGTTCTCGGAATTTTAGAGTGAATTCCTTTGAATCTATTATAGTACTTGAAATTAAATAATTTTGTAGTTGAGATAGAGAGAAAAAATAACTACTGAAATCTTATTAACCCAAAGCACTAGCTTTAAAGTAACTAGTGTTAAAGTGATTCTATATGCGGAGGATTTAGAGAGAGGAGAATATAAGTTCATTTAATAATCCAAGAAATTCTGCTAATTGCTTGGAAACTTCTCGATTACCTTTTGATAAATGCCTTAAAGGAAAACGCGAAACTAGAACTATTTAGACGTTATTTTACGTTTGAATTGCTTTAATATTGTTAGATCTGCATTGAGTTCCTTAGTTTTTATTAATTTACAAATGCGAGTTTTCTCTATTTTTTTTATTATGTCCTAAGCCGCAAATAAATTTAATAAGGTCAGTAGCAAATAAATGTAATAAGGTTAGTCGCAAATAAATGTAATAAGGTTAGCCGCAAATAAATGTAATAAGGTTAGTCGCAAATAATTTTAATAGGGGAGGTCGCAAATAAATTTTGCAAGGTTGGACGCAAATAAATTTAGTAAGGTTAGCCGCAAATAAGATTAAAAAATAGTGATGATAATTGCTACACTAATCGATACACTGGGTCATTAAAAAATCGTAGAAGTCAAACGAGTGAAGATACTGAAACTACTTCTCTCTAATGGAGGTTCATTTTATTAAGAAAAAATCTAGAATAATCTTGGACAAAAATTAGAGGGTATTCAAAGGTCCCTGCTAAAAAATTTTCCAACTTCAGTTAACAATGATTAGAACTTTCTAATTATGAAATTCATTGAAAAACTGCAAAATGAGTATCCGTTTGTCTCTAATTCGGATGCTGACTCCACTTGAGTGATTTTTGTCTAGAAAACGGACTAGATTACGGAAAAAGAAGAGGCCATAAATATTACCAAGAGATTTAATATATGCGGAATGTTCGACAAAATAATAAAATTTCTTCATGTCTGTGAGTATAATCGGATCCAAGAACCATATCAGAGTAAGTTTAACTTTAAAATTTCAATAAGTTGAATGTGGAATATAACACAATGGCGTACACTAATATTTTTCAAAGTCAGCTACCCTGATAATTTGTGTCTATATTTATGCAACAAAAGGAATATTCAAAATTTAGAAAGTCAGTTAAAATTTCCGAAAAAAATCCTAATAACATTGATAGCTATTGTTCCATTGCTTTACATAATATGTTGGCAAAATTTATTCAAAAAAGTATTTTTGAATTACACCACAGAAATTTAACAGTCTGCATAACAGTGATGATTCCTCTTTATGGAGAAACGACGTGAAGGTAAAGAATACTATATTTTTGTTACTCTATATCTAGATTTGACATTTTTTTTAATTATATTGTGTTTCAACGAAGAATATAAGCACCAAGTTTCATCAATACAAAAGTTTCGATAGGATGAATATTTCAGCCATAAATCGTAACCCTCAAAACGTATATTTAGCTACCCCCATCCCCCTTCCGGAACTTTTACTCAGTCGTCCAGTCATCCACATAGTGCTAAGAATTTTTTTGTTTAAAAAATGATTGGCCTTGTCTAAAATTTATAAAAACGTTTCCTAGTTCGTAACGCCCCTGTTTCAAGAGATGTGTTTTCTTTAGATCATGTTGGTTGCGGATGATTTATAAGATGGCCGTACTGGATTATCACAAGAATAATGGATTTGTTCAAGCCGAGAACACTGCAGGGCACGGGGGACCTTAGGGGTGTTGTATGGGAGTTCAAAGGGGTGCTTGGTGTCTGGGCCGACAACCATTTTTATTCCACACTCCAAAAAATTAAAAAACAACTTTAGCGTATGCATCATATATCCAGTTCAGTATAGCCAAAAAAAAGAGTAATTTTTAGCAGTAAATTTTAAATATTCTGCTATTCGGAGATACAATTTTTAAGAGCGATACCCTAGTTGTAGTTTTTTATTAAATTAGATTTTTTTTGGAATATGCATAAGAGGATTGTTCCCTTAATCCTTCGTTACTTCAACGTCAGTAAATAATATGTCTAGACCGTTTGCCAGAGAAGGATATTGACCAAATGCTCGCACAAAATGTGATATCGATGAAACTTGGCATTTAAGAGTACTTAAAAGAGTGTAGAAAACGATAAAAAAAAATCTTTGCTGTTCTAAAGTGTATGATAACTTCACAATTTCGAAAATAAAATCGAAAATTTTGTTTTTCTATAATATCTCGAAAAAAAAAATTGCGTCGAATGAATGTTGTAAAAAAATGATAATTTTAAAACAGAGATAATGTTATTTTAATTATATAATAATAATAATAATAATAATAATAATAATAATAATAATAATAATAATAATAATAATAATAATAATAATAATAATAATAATAATAATAATAATAATAATAATAATAATAATAATAATAATAATAATAATAATAATAATAATAAAAATAATAATAATAATATACGCCCTGCAATTCACTCACTTACGAGTGAACCCCAGAAGCTCTGCAGCTTGTGCGGGGGAGGGACGGCTATTATTATTTGCCGTGGCGCTCTGGGGCAACTTACTGATGCTTGATGGCGCATTTGCTTTACAGTTGTGGGAAAACCCAGAAAGACCACACAACACCATCATCGACAACGAAGAACTCCCCCAGGAGTTTAAATCTTTGCAGCGTAAACTAATATCAAAGTAATTAATGTTAAATACGCCACAAATCATGCCCAGATGAAGTAGGCAATGAAAATTTTTATTTAAAAATCTCATCACGGACAGACCTATTAATGGTACATATTGAAATGTAACCGCCTTTGCCAACTGAGCCACCGTCGCCGATTTAAATTAATTTATTTAAATCAAAAGTTAAAATCTAATGATAATAAGTGAACAAGGTTTTTTTTTGTTAGGCCTCTATTAATAGATATCTTCAGTTTTATAAAAATCAGCGAGAATTTTAGAAATTATAACTTCGGGTCAAATTTTCTATGAGAAAATAAATAAAAATTAAAAACTAATGGCTTCCTGGGAAAGCTTAGAGCCTCCTCTTTAAAATGATTTCTTTTTTTTTCTTTGCGTACATTTTAGGCAAAGATACTTTAGTTTTTCCGAACACCTCGACTGAATATTTGTATTCAACAGCTCGGCGCGCGTAGAGTTTTCGAATTTGCTTTCTTATTTTTAATAATTTTTTTATAGTAATACGAATTTTTTTGAAAATAACTTATAGCAAAATATTTAGTAAAATTTTCCACTCTTTCACGTGGTGCTATTAGTTTTTCGATTTTTTTTTTTTCGAGATATAATGGAAAAACCAAATTTTCGAAATTGTGAAGTTGGCATACACTTTAGAACAGCAAAGTTTTATTTATCGTTTTCTACACCCTTTTAAGTACTTAAGTGCCAAGTTTCATCGATATCACATTTTGTGCGATGTCAAACTCTCTGAAAACTGGGCTAGTCCCATTCATTTTAGAATTATATTATTGTGGATATGTTAATTAACTTATACTTGGCCTTTACTATCAGATTCTATACCATTGACCCTTTCATGTATCTCTCACGTTTCGTAAAAAGGATTCTGGGTCTCTCATAGCCTCTGAGGTTCATTCCTCAGTCCCATAAACGTTTTGAGTCAACTTTATTGGTTTTTGCAATGTATCTGTGCACTATAAATTATTTCTACATGGTAAGGTAAGGCTTAACTTGACGTCCATCTTCTATTATAACACATATAACTGCATTGTTTTCGTTAATATCAACAGGTTTTAAAAGCTCATAAATTCATTATACCATTATTTAATGGTATAACTAATAAACAAGACCCTCTACCAAGCCGCTTCTTGGGATCATATAAACATCGTTGGTGGCTTAATCCACGCTTGAAATTTACTGCTTTAAAATAGTCATTATTAAATTTAATTTCCCCTGAAAAAACTGAGTGTATCTTCACAACGTCAAAATATTTTCTTAATCTATCAATTTTTTAAGCTCCAAAATGTTAAGTTAAAATTTTACAAAAAAATTTACAATTTACTCATTTTACTCGTAAAAAATCAAATATCAAGGTGGCCCAATAAGAATGTCTTTTGGCTACATCTCAGGAACTCCTTGTAGTACAGCTTCGGGGGCTAAATGATTAAAGTGTCCCAAACAAATACTGAACAACGAAACGTCGTCCATCTTCAAACTTAATCTTTATAACTTCCAATCAGTCATTTATTTTCAAACAACGTCAAGTAGTGTACTTATGGGAATACTCTCGCATCTACTTCAATATAAACTTTAGGGTGTGACTTAAAAAATGCTTTTTGTCAATATTTTTTTTAAATAGATAGTTTTCTTAATTCCTCTTCTTATCGAACAAAACCACTTATTTTTGTTGAAAAATTTTTTTTTTAAATTACAACTTTTTCAACAAAAATAAGTGGTTTTATTACATAAAAAGGGAAATTGAAATAACAAAAAAAAACACTATGAGCTTCAGAAATGAATAGTTTTCTTGTTTTAATATTCGTATACATCATTCAATGGGCTCATATTTAATAAAGACAGTTTTTAGAAATTGCCACTGTTTCGTCAGTTGTTTGCAGTCTTCTTCAGGGAAAACTATAGGAGTAATTTCGTATCGAAAGTGTAAAAAAAAATTAAAATACAAACACAACGAATGAAAAAACGAACCATTAGATCTTAAAATTGAATAAATATAGAAAATAACACAACACTAAAAAAATCGCTGTTCTTTAATTTTTTTCAACTTGTTTAATTTAAAAACAAATTAATTTTATAGCACTACCAGGGTATAAAATATAGAATTCATAATCAATCAAACTCATTTAAATAAGACACAAAAATAGTTTATTTAATTTAAACAATTTCTTCTAACAAAAAAATTATGGCAGCACATTTGCGAATTTTGGGACTATTTTACTTTAAGACATCTTTACTCTCTACTTCAACTTCTTGAAACTGCACCAAAAACTTTTCCTCCTCGCACTCATCGAACCCATGTTCATCTCTCAAATGCTTTTTGTATGACTCTTTCGAATCAAGACCCTTCTGACAAATGTCACACTTGCTCCATTTTCCGTGCACCTGTTTGTGCCTTGCTAATCTACAAGGATGAAAAAATTTCTTATTGCATGTGTCGCATGAATAATTCTTGAAGTCGTCAGGGTTTTTTCCCAAATGCTGACTCTCGTGATTTTTGAGATCGATTATGTTCAAGTACGACTTGGGGCATAAGCGGCACTGGTGAGGTTTGATACCGTTGTGTATCCACATATGTCTGTTGAGTCTAGTGGAATTGACGAAACCTTTGCCGCATATGTTGCAGAGAAATGGTCTCTCGTTTGTGTGTTTGGTAAGAACGTGCATTTTTAAATTTTCTTGTTGGCTAAAAATTATAAAACAGTAAGTACCAAAGAGCGATTCACCATGGTTTAATCCACCCCAAATTAAGTGAAAAAGAGACGTCTTTCGGGATTGTTTTTTTGTTGATGTTGATGAACAAAAAACAAATTATTTTGTGGTATGTATAGAAAAGTGGACGAAAAATTAAATAGATTATGTCAAAGATAGTTTGTCACTCATATTTCTAACCATATACAAAAATTTTATTCAAGAATTCATCCAAAATAAAACTCACCTATAAGTTTTTTTACAATATTTGCATATATAAGGTTCGATGCCAGAGTGCAGTCTTTTGTGTCTCTCTAAATTGGATGAGACTTTAAAAGCTTTGGGGCACTTATCACAGACGTAAGGCCTACTTTCCTCGTGTGTTTTCATGTGTAATCTGACATTTGCCCATCTAACAAAACCTACAAAATATTACATGTTTTGAATCTATAGTTATATTTATTCTTGATACATTTTATAAAAAATCTAGTAAAAGTAATTCTACATATTTTATAAAATTTTTTCAAAATTTAATCCTTCTACTTTAAGTAAATTTAAATTAGTGGAAATTCAACCATATTTTGTTTTACTCACCTTTTTGACATATAGTGCACTTGAAAGGTCGTTCTCCAGTGTGAGATCTCATATGAATTGAAAAAGTGCTATAATTGGGGTATTTTTTGCCACATATTTTGCACAAATGGTCCTTCACTACCATGTGACCTTTTAAGTGACTAATCAGCTTCTTGGGCTCTTTAAATTGTTTTAGACACACATTGCACTACAAATGTATTTTTTACATATCTCATACTTTATAACCAAAATAACAAGTATACAAATATTAAAACCCACCTGTAATTTTTTTGGCTTACATTTACTCAACTTATGCTTATTTAACTCTGAGATATCTTTGAATATTTCACTGCAAACGTAACACTTCAATTCTAATTCAGGTACAACATTTGCTAATGTTTCTATATCAACAACTGCTTTAAGTGGTATTAATGGGGGGGTGTCTTTTGGTAACTCCCTGGGCAAACTTTCAACAGCAATTTTTTCATCTGAAGCTATTGGTATCAAAGGAGGTAGACACTCAGGTAAAATATTAATATCCTCTTGTTTTGAATGAATATTTACATTTAGAGCACCACTATCGTCTATTTGAGAAATATTTTTTAAATCTGCATCTTCCAAAGCAATATTTATAATATCTTTACGTTCTTGTTCTGAAGCTTTCTTACCGAAGTATTCTCTCATTAATCTATCATTTCGTTCTATTTTTTTTCTAAATGTAGACACTTTGGTAATCATACGAAAACAGGCTGAACATATTTTGTGTGGTAAACCGTCATTTTCAGAAATCTACGATACAATACAACAACGTTTTACAATAAAATTATTAAAGAGAACAAGTAAAACTTTTCAGTCCTATTTTTAAAACAAAATTAATGAAAAATCGGTATTGGAAGGACCGGTATCTAGCAAATAGAGTTGGGAATTCTAACAGCTTTTTTTAAATCTTCACATTTTCTAATACAATTATGTTTTTAACATTTACCTTTACCGAGGAACAATTTTCGATCATTTTAGGAATTCCAGTTTTATGTATATCTCTTAAACAACTTTTTCCTGTTATACATACACGACAGGAATTATCTAAATTAATTTGTTTTAGTTTATTTAAAAAATCTAATTGAACGTTCATATTTTTCAGTTATTTGACGACAAAATGTTTACCAAAACTTAGAGGTTAGGACAAACGTTAGAGTGAGAAACTAGTAGAAGTAGACATTTAAAAGAGAGAGAGACAGAGAGATCTACAATGACCAAAAATTATTATATAATAAAATTAAATGAAATACTAATAATGGTATTGGTATAATAAGAATATATTGCTAAGTTAAAAGCAAAATTAAAAAATTGAGTAGTTCAAATATACCTTTTCTAAAAATGGTAATAAATTTTTACTTCGAAAAGGCTAGTTTAGAAGAAAAAAGAAGTTGACATGACAGATTGTACAAGTAGCCATCTAACGTCAAACTTATAAATTATTATAAAATTATAGAAACGCTGGAATTTATTTCCGATTGATTGCCAAAAGTTTTTAATTTTGAAAAAAATATGGAAGAATGTGAACTACAAAATATTTGTAGAGCTTGTCTAACTGAACAGGGTGAATTTCAGTCGATATTTGTACCAGAAACGAGCTCTGGAATATCACTTCATATCTCGGAAATGATGACTGCTTGTGCTTCAATTCAAGTAAACCAGAACTTTATTTTGTGTATATAATCTAAAATAAACTATTTATTGAAGTAAATCCTTGTAGAGATAATAAAAATGCTTAAACAACTTTAAAATGTATATTTTGTTTATTTACTGTTTTTATGTACATATCCACTAATTACTGCTATAGGATATATAATTTTCTTATTTTAGATCACTTTAGGAGATGGATTACCGGAACAAATTTGTAAAACATGCGCTGCCGAGACAACTAATTTATATTTATTTAAACTAAAATGTGAGGAGAGCGATAAAACGCTAAGAGAAAAATTGCAAAAGATAGAATCCTGTGATTCAGACTTAACTAAAAGCTGTGAAGATGTAGATGATGATGACACTTTAAAATGTGAAGATACAGAAACCAGTGCAAATGAAAAGAATGTAAATGGTCTTGACACTTTTTTTGATTCCTATAGCAATGATAGTGATGAATCTGAACCAGATAAGGAAGAAACTGAGACAGTTCCAAAAGAAAAACCCAAAGAATTTTGGTGCGATATTTGTTCTAAACAGTTTTCAAGGAACGATTTACTTTTAAGACACAGGATAGCGCATGCCATGAAAATGGAATACCAAAAACTCGAATTTGATAGTGGATATCAGTTAGATGAAGACGAAAATTATGTAGAAATAAAAGATCTAGTATATGCATGTAACAAGTAAATATTGCTAAATTGTTTTATTATTAAAATGTATAAACTGTGTTGTTTTAACTTTTAGATGTGATTCAATTTTTGTTCAAAAAGAAGAATTGGATGCTCATCTAAAATCTCACCTTAAAGAGGAGTACAATGTTAGCTGTGACGTTTGTCATAAAAAATTTTCAAAATTAGCCCATTTGAACAGGCATTTAAGAACCACCCATTATATTGAAAAACAATATAAATGCGAAATGTGCGAAAAGACATTTCATAGACAAGAACAACTAAGGATTCATATGAATAGTCATACAGGGCTAAAGCCGCATATCTGTGATATTTGTTGTAAAGGTAAATTTGTATTTTTGTCAAAATCCATAAATCATCCTGTAGATTATTAAATAAGATACTAGGAGAATGTAGTCATGGCTCATTCTATATAATACAAACTTAAAATTGATTTATTTTTAAAAAAGACAAAGTAGTTTTCAATTGATACCTTTTTAGGTTTTAACCAAATCTCAAATTTAAAAGACCACATGCGAACACATAACGGTGAGAAACCTTTTCTTTGCTCTACCTGTGGAAAAGGCTTCAACCAATTGGGTAATCTTAGACAACACACAGTTCGACACAGTGGCATCAAAGCACATCTTTGTAGCACCTGTGGGAACGGATTCGCTAGCAAGGGAGAGCTATCGGCTCACTTAAGGAAACATACTGGAGCCCGGCCCTTTGTATGCACCGTGTGCAACCATGGGTTTACTACGTCAAGCTCTCTAACGAAACATAAAAGAATTCACTCGGGAGAGAAACCCTACGAGTGTGATACTTGCAAGATGAAATTTTCTAGATCTGGAATTTTAGCTAGGCATAAAAGGACTCATACTGGGGAAAAACCATATAAGTGTAAAGTAAGATCTGTTTTTTATTAATGCTTCAAATCTCTATGTACTAACTACTCATCTATCGGGTTAATTTATTTATTTTAACATAATTTTACACACTTTTCATTTTATCTCCATACAATTTGAAAACTAGAAGGAGGATGAGACGAAAGATAGTTTTAGAAATTTATTTCCCGCTATTAAATTTCAATTCCTAATTTCTTTCTGCAAAAAAATGAACAACTGTATTTTTCACAGACACATTTCCAATTTTTTTGGTATGCATTTGTTTACTTTTATTTCTGACTTTGCATTTAAAACACGAGAATCCCCTCAAATGGCTGTTAAATTTCTGAAAATACATTTTGTCTCACCTTGAAATCTTGAATTGAATTTTTTTACCCTTTTTATAAGTATTTGCTGAAATTTATTATAGTCACTGAAAAAATAAAGAAAATTTTATAATAATATACTTCTCCTTGAAGTTCTGCTTCAAAGCGTTTTCGCAATCGAACGACCTGACGTCGCACCAAAGGATCCACACCGGAGAAAAACCGTTTATCTGCGACGAGTGCGGACAGGCCTTCAGGCAGAGTTCAGCTTTAAAGACACACAAAAAGACGCATGTAGAAAAAAGTGTTACCAAGATTAAAACCGAGAAAACAGCATGTGTAGTCGAAGCCAAACCTATTTTTCTTACAGCTGGCTTTAATACAGAATTTTTACCCGGTTTTTAGTTCATAGTTATTGTGGAACGATCGTCTCAACTATTTTGCTACGGATTCTTTTTTCTTCAATCTAATGATTATTATTTTTTGAAGAAACTATAATGCAAATTTTACCTTGTAATGGTGTGTCCAATTTCATTTTTGACCTGTTATTTTATTTAATTCTGTCATTTTCACAAGCACCCAACTTTACCCAAATTTCTACTGGAAAACATTTAACTCGCTTGAGTCAGAGCGTTAACTTTTGAGAAAGTTATACGCGGGGAATTCCCGCGATTTAAATGCCTCCAGTAGGGATTTGAGTAAAGTTGCTTGCAGGATTAGTCAGACTAAGTAAAAATAGAGGTCAAAATAAAATCGAACACAATACTTTGAACTTTTTATTTATTATAAATAATATTTCGTCAATTATGAGAAAAATGTGTTAACCAATGTGTTCATTAAACTCTAGGATATTTTTAGTTTATAAGCCAAATATTGTTTATTAGTTATTTTATTTTTTCACTTTTGTGGTCCTACATACTTTTTAGTATTATAAAAAATACGTAATTTTTTTAATTTTTGAAACCAGTAAGATATTTTTTGTCTTAAGAGTGAATATCCCTTGTTCGACTTTTCCCTAGTAATCTTTTTATTGATTGCCAAAAAAACAAGTAATACAATTCAACTCAAATTCCGAAGTAGAAAGTTAGTTTGGTGAAAAGGATTCATCATACTTTCGTCGCCATTCACCAAACTTTCATAGCCATTCACCAAACTTTCGTAGCCATTCACCAAAATTTCATAGCCATTCACCAAACTTTCATAGCCATTCCACGACATTTTAGACGCATTGGAACAAAATAAAGTGGAAAACGAAAAAGTTTACAAGGCATATTAACCCTTAAGTTATTTAAACTGTGTTATATCCATGGCTTAGTCTCGTATTGTTTTAATTTTAAGAAATATATTAGTGTTAATACAAATAAAAAGTCTGTTAAAATAATGTGTTTTATTTTTGGTAAGTTATTTGGGATGTAAAAATATCTTAATATCGTTTTATATTTTTTCTTACATACTTATTATTTAGGTTTGGTTGCAATATTATGTTCATCTGTAGTTTCAGGTAAAATAACAGTGAATTGCGGTCTTTCTTCACTTTCAATTTCTGTCATATCGTCTACCACAAATTCCTCGCATTCGACTTGCTCCAATTGCATCGTTTTTTTCTGCAAGTCAGCGATTTTTTTCATCAAACTACCACGACCACTGGAATTTTTTGCTAAAACAAAAATATTTTTTCGAGTTATTCGATTCGACATCCTAAGACCAGTGTATGCCTTTCGGCTTCGTCAGTTAGGCTTTAGAATACAACAAATCAAATTGCAAACACGCGTAAGTCAATAGTTATATACGCTATAAGATAAAATTCGCAAATGTGCTACCATCTATCAGTGAAACATAAATGAAGCTTAGAAGTGAGTTTTGACAACTTTACAAAGAATTCTTAACTTGCATTGGGGGTTGCAAAGTTTTACATGACTGATGAACAATTTTCTGACAAGTAATGGTACAATATTAACTTACCCGCTTTTTAAATATTCTTACCTCCTTTAATCTTTGCTTCTTTCTTTATTTTGTTTTCTTTGGTTAACTTCCTATCATGCGTTTTTGCATGAGAAGTTAAAGTACAACTCTGGCTAAATCCTTTGTTGCAAATTTTGCAAACATAGGGTCTTTCCCCTGTATGTATTCTTTCGTGGGTAACGAGCATAGTTTTGGCAGCAAAAGATTTGTTACAGGTTGGGCATGTATAGGGTTTTTCACCTGTATGGCTTCGTAGGTGGATTGTTAGTTGACCTGTTCAAAATATAAGAGACCTAAGTTGGGTTCTATTTCAAAGGTAAAATTACTTATATAAAATGAGTTGTATATCGATGATCATGTTTTTTCTTAATTTACTCAAAAATGTATTCAAGTCTTTAATGAGTTTTATGGAATTTATTGGGTTTGTAACAATTTTGTCCAAAATAAGATCAATATTTTGGTTGATATAATAAATAAAAATAGATTAAATGACAAGAGGTCAAAAAACAAATGTTAAAATCGTGATTTTTGGGTGAAAATACATAGGAAAGAACATATTTTGTAATAATTAGACATCAGAAACTTTGATTATGAACATAATCGTCAAAAAAAGTGGCAAACTTAGCGATCAATTGGAGAATCGTCTGCATTTCCGAAGAGACAAAAAAATTATGATTTTTGGGGTATTTTAAGCGTAAACATATTTAAATTTACAAAAATGTCAAAATCATGTTTTCCAGATGAGAATACACGTTAAAGAACATATTTTAGAGAAATCAGACAGCAGTTACAAATTCTGAATTTTAAAAAATATGTGAAGTTCGACGAAAAATTACATGGATTCAGATAAATTGGACGAAAGTGAAATGATTAGGATATTTAGGAAAGTGGTAATTGTGGTCGAAAAAACTTGCCTGTTGTAGATAATTTTTTGCCACAAACTGTACACAAAACTAATTTTTCCCCAGTATGTGTTCGTCTGTGACTTTTTAAGTCTGATGACTGCCTAAAGGAGATTCCACAAATATCACATATGTAAGGGCGTTCGTTTGTATGTTTTCTCATGTGAACTTTTAAAATACCTAAAAATACGAAAAGCTTATAAGAAAAAAGAAATGAACCTTAATTTTTTTTACAGAATATTATAATTTCCCCAAATTAAAAAAAACAGAAATATCTTCTGATTTAACTTCATCTGTTAAATTTTCACTCGTGACAAACTTAAAATTAAAGAGAAAAAATTCATTGCACTCAAATGTGGTCATTTAATAGAACAATAAATAAATTCTCAAAACCGTTGCAACTGTTTTCTATAATTTTTTAAAGGTTTATGGTTTTCAAATACAAATGTTGATTTTTGAGTCCTATTTTATGATTTTTTTCCTAATACTTTTAACTTACTTCTTGCCATGAAATTCTCTTTACAAACTCTACATGGGAAAGGTTTATATCCTGTATGGATCCTTTGATGAAAATGAAGAGCACCGCTTTGACGAAAACTTTTTCCACACACATTGCAAACATGTGGTTTTTCCCCAGTATGATATTTCATGTGCTCTGCTAGAAAACTGGGATAAGCAAACGATTTGTTGCATAAGTGGCAAATATGGACTTTTTTTTCATAATTTTCATCGTGCGTTCTCATATGACGTCTGAGACTTTCAGCTGTTAAACACCCTGTAAGATTAATGATATCTTTGTTGTTGTTGCAGATATTCGTAATATCAATAAAATATTTTAAAAACACAATTTACTAAATATTACCTTTATCACACTTAGTACATGGAAATGGTTTAACATCTTGATGTTTGAATTCATGTTGTTTCAGCAAATATTCAAAACTAAATTGTTTTGTGCAGTCTTTACAGCAAAATTTTTTATCCTCGTTTTTGTGAGATCTTAAATGTAAATTCAACAGTGATTTTTTCCTATAACTTAAAGAACACTCGGTACATTTATAAGGATGTTCTTGATGGCTTTTTTGATGCCTTATAAATTTCGTTTTATTATTGAATCTGTAATTGCATTGATCGCATTTGTATTTATTTTTTGTTCTTGCTATAGTAAACTGTAATTCTGTGGGAAGGGGATTTTCTTTTTCTTCAAATAATTCTACGTTATTTACAAACTGTCGTTTTTCTATAGTTTCATCTTCTGATACATTTTCTACAGTTAAAGTTTCACATTTTACAATCATTTCTTCGTCATCCTCTTCTTGTTCCAAAGCTTCAGCTTCAATTTTTCTTAACATTCTTCTTGTTTCCAGTGTTCTAAGCCGAGCATCTGAAGCTATGCAAATTTCTACAAAGTCAAATGCACCAAAAACCCCTTGAGTGCACTCACTGCATATATTTGAGGGCAAGTTCTTTGAATATAATAGCTGTAATATGAAATACGCACTTTATTTTTTTCAAAAAAAGATACATGCATTCGTTTTTTAATTAAATATTTAACATACTCTTTTTCAATTCCCAGTAAAAGCCAAGCAACAAGCAAAAATTTGCTTACCTTTAGATCAGTCATTTTTCTAATAAAATCTACAAGAGTTGTGTTATCTTTAGCTATTTTGAGTGTAAATAAATCTTTCATATTATCTGAAATTTTCAGACATATTCTGCAGGTATTTTTGTAGTTAGTCTCAAGTTTAAAATCTAAATTCATTGTTTATTTTGATTTAATTCGAATCGTTCTAAATTTAAGGTTAGAATCAATTTGACAGAAGATAAATTCTCACATTCTCAGGGTCCTTCAAAACGGATTCCAGAGGCGTAGTTAAAAGGGGAGTAGAGGGTTTAATATTGCTAAACAAAAAAAGGAAGCATATTAAAACACTTTATTTTTCATTATTAAATACAGAACAAACGTTTATATAAATATCTCAAAATCTATTAATAAATACTGTCGTATAGAAAAGTTTCAAAACATAATCACAATTTCACATCAAAATTTAAAAATATATGTTTAAAGATTTTAAAAAATACTTGTATATAGTATATATAAATCTTTTTTATAAATATTCTTTCTTATATATGTATAAAAATACAAACTAGTTAGTTAAAGTGGAGATGGAATTGAAGCGTTGTCTTCATAAATCATCACCAGCGAAGTAACTGTAGGATTTTCGTTTTTTCTTTGGCTAAAAAAAATATCTTTGAGTTTTCAAGTATTATAGACAACACAACGATCAATTAAGTCATTTTGTTGATCAAGAAACATTTATTACAAAACAAGAAAATGGAATTTAGGATGAGAATAATTATCTGAATGGTATAAAATTTACTTTTATACCAAATAATCTCTAAAGGTACCTTTATAAACGGTCAGATCAGTTCTCCATTCAGTTTCAGATACGTTTGGAAATGCTGCTGTTGTTAGAGGATCAGTTTAGTTGTCAGTTGTCATTTGTCGTACACTTTAATTGACAACTGATTGAACTGACAGTTCCACTGAACGGAGAACTGATATGACCATCTAAACGTACCTTAAGAAAACTGTTTGACAATACAATACGATTATTAGATTTTTTTATATTAATTGAACATCAAGCATACCTTAATTAATTGATTAATGGTGTTCTCATCACTGCTACTACTTGAAGTAATTCCTTCTTCGAGGGTTAATTTTTTGGAGAGGCCTTGTGTTTCCATATCCACGTATAATTGATTTAATTGGTCATTTACAAGTCCAGGCTGTGAAAACTCTTTAAGGCAAGATAAGTCGGCTGCAAGTATATCTTCTAGGTTTTTTACAGTCACCTGGTATCTATAGACCAAATCTGGTGAAACGTCCACAGATTCGAGCCACGGCGGTTCCTTTTTTCGAATTGGACAATTTTTTTGGCTTTTCCAGATATTCTATAAAAAAAACAACCATCGGGTATTGTTAAATATTCAATTGGGGGATTACAAAACAAAATGTTTTGAGTTGGATTATTGTTCTTCTTATTTAGGAATTAAATAATATAAAAGCATATTTTCTTTACCTCATCAGTTCGATTCAATTTACTATCCATAACGTTAGAATCATCGTTAGATCCTGAACCTCCATCGGTTTTAAGAAATGAAGAGTACGATGATGAATAACAGCTACTTGATTCGTCAATATTATTGATATTGTTGTTTCTAAATAATGGTTGTTTATTTACTTCCGGTGGCTCTGTAGGCTAAAATGAAAAATAAGCCAAACATTATTACAAATACTATAAATCTAAATTTTTCACAAAGAATAACATCAACCTTTCAGTATATTTTTTCCAATCTCAATTGAATATTTATTACCTTCACTGTACATTAATTTTATTGCTATTCAGTTGTCTGAAGTTATTTATGACATGCAGCACAGTAGCGTACCGTGTAAAAATATTTTTTTAAAAATACGCAAAGTAAAAGAAAATATCTCCGTCCATGGTCGGCGTGTAAGTTCAAAGCCGCGAATCCATAAATGTTTTTATCGGTTTTTTCAGCTCATTCAATTGAGTTTGGAAGAAGTATACTTAAACCAATAAGTTTTTACATGATTTTTTTAAATGAGATTTTGATTATTGGTTAGCACACACGTTATAAGGCGTTAAATCTCTAAATTTTTACTCAAAATATCAATATGATTGAATACATGCAAGCCTGCCTGATTTAAGATTATTTTCTTGCTATAATTCAGTGTTTTTGAAATATCATTTAATAATTGTGATGAAATGAACTTGACGTTATATGAATGAAGCCTTACGATGCTGAAATAGCTATCTAAAATCTACTCATGAAACAAAACACAAACACATAAAAAAATAACCTTATTTGGCACAAATACTTCCATCTCGCCATCTGGCATACTAACTAACGGCGAATTTGGCGAACAAACCGACTGAAGCCATAAATCCTTTCTAGAACATTCCGATAAAGCCTAAAAAATATTCACAACCACTGTGTTAATATAATTTTAGAAGAATTATACATTTTTGTTTTTAAAACATTTCCCAATACTCCCAAAAAACAATTTAATAAAATCAATAATTCAATCCTTATTTATTTTAGCAAGGCAGTCAAAAATCTGCGGCGTTACCAGGTAGATTTTTTTTCGTTCACTTAAAGGTAAAATTGTGCCAGTTACTTTTTTCCTAGCTTGAATCTAAGTGCATCTAATGTGCTATCAACTTGATTGAAGATTGTAATGGATGTAAAAAGAACTGCTAGTCTATAGAACAGCAAAATCTTGACTATAAAGCATTTTCAATAGTAAGAAAAGTGTTTTAAGATTCAAATAAAAAATAGTTATTGTAGTTTTGGAATTTTTATTGTGATATGCCACTATGTTATAGTAATAGTACATTGACACGTTGGAGGTCATTTTGTAACTACTCTAAATAAATCAAGAATTTTCGTTATGTCACATCGGCAACGTCGAAAAGTGTTACCAACCTTTAACAGTTAATTTCCCCTGCACGTTAAGTGTAAATCGTATTTGCCCTTAGTGTTTTCGTGATTATTCCGTTGACAACAGAAATAACTAGAAATTACGTCATTGCCTTGCTAAAATAAATAAGGTCTAAATAATTTTTAGCACAGAATACTTACTCTGTTAGCTACGCTAGCAGACGCTATAGATCCCATAATACTCCCAGGCTCTGCTTTCACCGATGTAGCCTGCGATGCAGGTCTTTGAAACTGAGGTGCTATGTGAGATGTATTGGGTGTGGTCGGTTTGTTTTCGGGAACCACTGGAACGTTCGTAACGCCGTTCATCGATTGCAATGGGTTAATTAGACGCACATCAGCCGCTGGATTTAGAATATTTAAGGTTGGTGGTACCATGGGGAGAGGCAAAACAGGAAGTGTGGAGCAAATGAACGGAGAGGGCTGATAGAGATTGTTATAGTTGTAGATCATACTGGCAGGCATGTATTGTACTGAAAATTAAACAAATATAGCTTAAATTGGCACTCTTTACGATTATAATGTAGGCGAAAAAGTATTTTAAATACAAAAATTAAAACATACCTTGATATCGAGATCCAGTAAGGGCCGGGTCGCTGAAATGACTAGGTATAGTTCTTTGTTGAGAAGTGGGAATATAATAGAGAGGAAACATTCCGGTTCCGCATCCCCCTGGCCCACCGGGGCTTCCCACAGCTCCGGTCATCGTATTGGTTTGAGTATTGTTCATATTTGTAACTGTCACCGAGAAAGGAGGCCATAAATTGATGTCATTTAACTGAAAATAAATGTTTTTATTATGAAATCGGTTTTACTGATAGATGCGATAGCATATTTGTGAATTTTATCTTATAGCGGATATAGCTGGGTGACTTATGCGTGTTTGAAATTTGATTTATCATTTTTATTTCGTACGAAATTTCCTTTCAATATAAAAATTCCGATGCCTCAAGAATACATATGCGTGGTTTGTGGACATAATAGAAAAAGCCACAAAACAATAAGTATTTATTTTTTGTGTAACTTTATTTCATTTTACTTTTAAACTATCAACAAAAGTTAGAAAAAAAACTCACGCTATTTATCCAGTCTTCTAATGACTTCTGCAGCAATAAAAATAAAAATATTGATTGGTGAATTTTTAAATTTGATTAATTGGATTCGAAAGCCTAACCGTCGAAGCCGAAAGGCGGAAACCGGTGTTAGGATATCGAATCAGATAAATTAAATTCGTTTACTTATTTTAAATTTTTACACAATAATATTATAATTATCCTGCAGCGAGGAAATCAAAACTACGGATTTAGAATTCAATGTCAAAAAGTCGCGTGATTCAATAGGTTCGAAAATTTTGCAGGATGAAACAGAAATAATTTTCAACTGTCAATCCCGTAACTGAGTTACTTACAAACACTGACCTGTAATAAAACTGGATAAGCACATCCATATAAGAAAATTAAGCCAACTAGTATACCTTATTTATTTTAGCGAGGCAGTGACGTCACACGTCAAAAATCTGCGGCGTTGTCAGGTAGAATTTTTTTCGTTCACTTAAAGATAAAATTGTGCCAGTTACTTTTTTTCCTAACTTGAATCTAAGTGCATCTAATATGCTATCATTGTAACCAGTCTGAATAAATCAAGAATTTTCGCTATGTCACAGCGGCAACGTCACGAAGTTTCGCCAACCTTTAACAGTTATTTTCCCCTGCACATTAAGTTTAAATCGTATTTGCTCTTAGTGGTTTCTTGTTTATTCCGTTGAGAACAGAAATAACTAGAAATTACGTCACTGCCTCGCTAAAATAAATAAGGTATGTATGACATCTGGGATCTGGGCGCTTGCGCATTGATGATATGTCAAGCAGAGGCGTTTCTTAAGGGTTAAGGGGTATTTTTAATCTCATTGAAAATTTTTGGGACGAAATTCTGAATAGAAGGAAATGTTTTATTACAGGTCAGTGGACGCCATCTATAAAAAAGGCTCCCTGACGTAATGACATTGACATTAGAGATCAATGCACATGCGCACTCTTAATTTGAGAGGTTCAACTTGGCGTATTTTTAGCATAGAATGAAACGGCCACTGCTCATCTAGTTTTATTACAGGTCAGCGGTTACAAATGGAGGAGTTCCTTCCAAGTTACCAACCTAGAAAAAGGTCTACCATCGGGGAAGCGTTATTTTTTGTCAAAATCTACTTCATCATTTTCGTAATGATGTAATATGTTCACAAAAAACTACTGAGCTCTCCAGAATATATCGATTGAGAAAAATAATGATTTTAATAAATTTCATTTCTGATTGGTTAAAATTAAAGTTGGTATCGAGACTCGAGGTGACAGTTGACATGCGTCATTCGTCTTTAGGCGTATTTTTATTAATTTTATTAATTTTTTGCTTGCGTACAATCGCCGAAGCCTGCAGCTGGCAGCCAAATTCATACTGTCGGGAGACGCCTCTAGCTAACGAAACCAATGACGTAGGTAAATTGACATTTGACAACGAAACATGTCAACTGTCACATCGAGTCTCGATACTAACTTTAATTTCAACCAATCAGAAATGGAGTTTATAAAATTATTTTTGCTCACGATAGTTTTTGGAAAACTCAGTAGAATTTTTGATCATATTTTATCATTGCGGAAATAATGCAGTAGATTTTGTAACGTAAAAGTGAAGGTATTTTGGGAACGTCAAAAATATTTTAGAAAAACTTACCCCTGATTGGTATATGGGCTGTTGCATTGTAGGAGTTTGTAGATGATTGTGAATATTGATTGGTTTTGTAGTGGAGGATGCGTTGAGTACATTGGGTTCCACTTTTTGATTGGTCGTACGTTTCGAGATTTTGTGAGTATCTCCGTCTTGTGATTGGGGGGTTCCACTACGTTTTATGCCATGCGCGTAATCCGCCAAAAACTGCTAAATAAACATAAAAATAATTTATTTATTTTTGAAAAAATTGTTGGAAAAATCAACGATTTAATTATCGAATACTAAACTTACCTCATTTTTATCAAAAATTTTCCTGTCGAGAACATTCTTTTTATCAACTTCATGGTGAGATTTCTTGCTGTCTTTAACGGTCGATCTATGCTCGCGATGTTTCTTTAGCATTATTTTTTCCATATCTTCATTGTGTCTAAACAAAAAAAACACTTATTAGTGTATACCGACAAAAATAAATTACAATCCGTAAACATTTCAAATTTTCCGTATAAAATATTCACCTGACTAGTAAAGATTCCGTTAGTAATGGTGATTTGTAGGAATCGGAATTTGAAACGGTGGTACCACTTTCAATATTTGGATTACTAAAAGAACTCAAATTTCCTGCACTTCCACTACCAGACGTTCCGCTGTTTTGTACAGGAGACAAACATTTTCTAGAAATCAAAAATAAGTTCATTCACACTGCTCCCAACATAAGATCACATTTAAAAGGTCGGACGGAAGACTGAATACAGAAAGTAATTTAAAATATCGACCGGTAACAAGAATTGTATCACCGATATCCTTATACAATGATTCAGGTCGGCCTAATCCACAATTCCCATCTACAACATGCCATCCTATGCCTCCATCCACGACACCCCAGTCGACTAATTCATGAAACCACAAATACTCCAGCCCTCCAGAACACCATCAAGATGCCATGGAAACAAGGTTTCTGTAAACCAAAAGAGAAACTCCCACATCAAACCTATGGATCATCAAGGACGCCCTGGACCTCCTGGAAAATGCGCCCCTAGATATAAGATAAACAATTTATAAAGATAATTCAGTATTAGTCCTTCCTTGTAAGAATATCAATTGCACTTACTGGTTAGTTTCTTGCCCAATTTTAACTTCAACATCAGTTTCAACTTGAACTCCACTACTGCTTTCTTCCGAAACAGTGGTTTTTGGTTTACTCTGGAAGAACCTTTGCAGGTTCTCATTGTAATTCAGTTGGTTATAACTAGGTGGCGTTTCGGAAGATGATTTACTATCATAGTAATCGTGATATGGAGATATTTCGCCAAGCATGGCCGAGTCGCGTTCCTGAAATTAGCCCTATTGATCTAGATACTGTGATTCGTTTAGAAGAAGAGTTACTTCAAACTATACAGGGTGATTTTTAAATATTGGACGATTTAAAAAGTACTTTGTTCATTATTCAAAGCATGATATAAAATAATAACCCTGTATATTTTATATTAAAAGTACATTTATTTCTTAAAGCTATGTTATAATTTTAAAGCTTGTTAAATTTTAAAAGTTATTATTTTTAGTAAGTAGTATATTTTAGACAGTATGTTTATAGAAACTAGTGTTTGAAATAATTTTATAAAAATTTTGAAACCTCATATTGCTTCCGTAAACACAATGTCAATAAATTTTGTAGGTAGCAGAGAAAGAAGAAATAAAATACTGTCTACTTTGTAAATACTTTTTAGGAAAATATAAAAATAAAAATTATAAATTAAATAAATGCCAATTTTTAATTTCTTGAATAAAATTATGTGTACAATATATTTTTAAATAAAACAAAATTATGCATGTGAATCTAAACAGTATGTAGAAGTATGGTAGACAGAAAGTTTATAAGGGAATATTATGGTTTTGATTGGACAAAATTATACAACAATGGAACTTACAATTTCTATTTAACTAAATAACGTGTTGAATATCTTCCCATCTTCCGGTGTTCATACTAAATCCTTTAAAAAAATTTGTTCATTTACAGCGAAAATTTTATGGCAATCATTATTTACAGGAAAAATAATATTTAATGATTTTAAAGTTATTTAAATTATTGCTAAATCAGTTCTAAAATGTGTTTTAAAAATAGGCTGACCTTGACAGGTCATTCACCCCGCACATTTTTACCTCATTGTGCACTCCTATTTCATAACTACTTTTGTATGCCCGATTAATTCGGAACAAAAGAGTGACTTGAGTGTGATACCTTCCCAAAGACCAATGATGAATGCCTTGAGCAGATTTGGATCAGTTTAAAAATTAAAAAATGTTTTTAGATGTGTTGTTTGTTTTATCCTCGTAGCAGAACGTAAATTTGTTGTATAATTTTGTCGTACCACGGGTCAAAAAAATCTACTAACCAACCTTGTCTGAGTTACCTTAGGTATAGGTCAATTTTTGGCACTTATTGACCGTTTAGGTTTTTTGTATAATATTCCCCGTATTTGCGATCGTCCAATGTACGTGCACAGTATTTTATTTTTTTCCAAGATAGCGTTAAAATAAGTAGATTTTGCCATCACTTACTTTTCTGAAAATTATAACCTAACCCAAGCTGAAAAATCGAATAAGATCATTTTTAAAAGAGATTTTTGCATTTTTTTTTCATTACAGATCAGAAAACCTGATTAAAAATAATTGTAAAAGGATATAGTTGCCTTTAAAAAATTTTAGAAAATCTTTTTACATAAAACAAGCATTTTTAAAATATCGTATGCAAGAAAAAGTCCTCAGCATGTTCCTTGGTCTCCGTATAGAATTACCTTCTCCCTCTTCCACAAAATAGACAGATAAAATTGAGTAATCAGAAGTGGGGCAATAATTAATTTCCATGCTAAATTTTCCTCTCGCATTCAATGTTTTTTTCAACTATCATCTTTTTTGTTTTATATAAAATAAATACTTTGTACCAATTAAATCCATCGTAGCAGTAGGAGTTAATTTTTTAGTAGTAGTAAAAAGCGAAAATATCTTTCAAAAAATGATACTCACCCTTCTCTTTAAACTTACCGAGATGGTGGGATCGATTTCTTGAGGTAAGTCTAGTTCTAGATTTTTCGTTTTTGTCACTTCGTCCATGAGAGTTTCCATGAAATTAGCGAGATCTTTACATCGTTTGGAAACCTCGTGTTTTACTGATTCGTTGGGACGTGGTAATTCCTGAAACAAACAAAAATAGTAGATTTAATTTTGCATTTATAAAGTCATTAAATATTTGAACCAAACACAGAAATATGTAGCAAAATTGAACATTTAAAGAGAGTGAATCGTCAAAAGCTAAGTAGCTTCGACGCCTCGTTCTCCTTTTGAACCGGGTGGAAATTGCAGTAGCGGTCTATTCAACTTATCGATTTTTATTGGTTCAGACATCGCGCTCCGTTTAAATTACCAGAAACTCTTGTGTTGAATAATTCCGAATTATACCGGACCGGCCAGAGCCTTGATCTCACGGTCAGTGTGAATTGTTAACTTGCAAATGACCATGAGCGTTTTTTTTCACGAAAACGGCTTTATTTGGAAAAACCACGAAAACAAACTGATTGTTTGAGTGATTTTGCCTGAAATAAAGGCGTTTGAGTAAGAGTGGTATTTTGAAAGATTATTTTTTGAACCGTTTAAAAACAAAGAATATAGTTATTTATACAAAAGACACTTTACACACAAGTCTTCAATATTTTCTTTATCAATTTCACACAAGTATTCGCCTCCGTTTTTTAAATTTAACCGGCAAATATATAAGTGCAAGGCCCAATTGATTACTTGTCAAATTTAAACGGATTTATGGCTGAATGCACTTGTGTATGCAAGCCATAAACGAAGCGAAGAAGAAGAACTGATTTATGCCATAGAGAGTTCCGTGTTTAGTATTAGTTTTAATGTCTATAATATGTACATTTGTAATATTTATAGACTGATATGGAAAGTCTTTCTTCATTTAGCTAATTTGAAGTGTTTACGTATTCAAAAACTGATGCTTAGTTTAGGGTTGAAGTGAGTTAGGTATGTGTGTTAAATCGATTTAAAATAAACGAATAAAAACAGGTTAGTTTACAAAGTTTAATCAAGAAACAAATACGAAGAGTCGGTTTTATCAGTATAAAACTCAATGATTGGTTCGTGAGCTCTTATTGACTGAAACCACAAAATCTGTTGACGGATGAAAAAAATAATCTTTATTATAAATTTAATTATTTTATTTTAATTTGTTCGATTTGATTTTTATTTAGATTTGTATTCTTTATTATGTGGTAAGAAAAGTTCATTCATTAGGCAATCATTCTAGATAAAAGGGACCTGGAAAAAAATATAAAACAAAGGTAGACTTTCCCTCTGGAGTCTCAAAAGGGTCTGTGGTAAATCTTGGGAACCAACATTGGAAAAACTGTCGCGGAAAGGCAAGTAAAATTTTTATGTGATACTGTATTAAGTTTATTTTTTTTAAAAATGAGAAATTTCTCGAGAAATTAATTTTTTTCAAATTAACAATTTTTTTTCCAAAGAAATATGTTTTCCCTTACCTTATTGAGCAACAGCAAAATTTCACCCTTTATAATTTTACTTTCTTTAAGAACGTCCTCAGATAAACACCTTGTGACTTCATTTGATGGTTGTTCGAAAATATCGGGGTTCAGAGGTCCCTGAAAAGTTTAAAAATTAATAAAAATTCAAAACTGTATATGAACATCCTTACTTCTATGACTCTGTGAAAACCTATAACAAATTCTAATCGTCTAGACCATGGATTTACAAAACTCGACCACTCGGTTTCGATTTTGGCAAAAGTGCCATTTTGTACTGCAAATCTGTATGGCTTACTGCGAAAGACAGATCCTGCTATTTGGCACATTTTCATCACTACAAACAAAAATATAATTTCCATATTGAACTTTAAATACTTAATTTTAAATTCGGCGAATGATGGAACCAAAAAAACATAATTTTATTTTTTTTATTTATCAAAATTAATTAAAACACAAAGTCATGTTGTTAAACATTCCTGCATGAAATGTTCGACACAGGCGGCGGTGGAGGAGGGGATAATCCTCTATCTAAAGAACTTCAAAACGGTTTTTCCGACAATTCTAAGCTGGATTTGATCCCACAAAAAAATACTCTAACCAAAATTGAAGAGTTTGACAAAACACGTAATCTCGTTCCAACTTGAATCCGCTAACTCAATTAGTTCGCGAATTATCGCGATTTGAAATTGCAAAAATGAGAAAAATTATTTAATTATTTCTCGAGAGGCAGTGGAGATAGGGTCTTAATTTTTTGTGAATAAAAGGGTAATAACGAGTGCCGGAGGGTAGGGGTGGTGGGACAAGTAGGGGGGGGGGATATAGGGGGGAAACAAATATTATTGAAACGCTTGTAACTTCGGTACTAATTGAGCTAGCGCAACAAGCCAGGGATCAAATTATTCACTTTTTCATCCGCTAAAAGATAGCAATACGGAAAAAAAATTCACAAATGCGCGCTTGGCGCGCCAATTAAAAAATGGATAATGTTTTGCTCGCGATTTTAGGCATGAAGGAGAGGGTCAATTGGTCAATTCAATTAACAATTAAAGTTGTAATTTGTGATGTAAAAAATGTTATTTTTGGCTGTTTAAATAGAAAGTTTATTGTTAAGGAGATACTTTTTATTTCATGGCTTACAAACCAACTAAGTCGTTTATAGGGCGATCCAAACATACAGTCCACACACTTTGCCAATTTGAATTTCGTCCTATTGGAACAAATATATCTACAGGGTATTTCTAAAATTTCTACAAAAAGAACATGTACTTACCACAATATTTAAATATTTTATATGTTGGCCTGAAGATGGCTATTTAGCCGAAACTAGTCGCCGCCGCCCCCTTTTTTATAAATAAATATTGTGGTACATGACTTTGTGTTTTATTTCATTTTGAAAACTTTTGACCACATTTGAGATATGGATAACATTTTGGATATAATTTTAATTTTAAAAATTGCTTACCAGACTCGTAAATTTCTTTAAGAAAAGGCATGTCTTCGGGGTGATAAAAATCAAAAATTGATTTCCCTAACATATCTTGAGGCAAAAATCCAAAATTCGTCACCACATCTGGATCTACATGGCTGAAGATGCATGCTGCTGTATGGCGCATGCCGAATTTTGGAGAAATCCTATTTTCCTCTGGAGCTGAATAAATTGTAAATTTTTTTTGTTTATTGTTTAAAATATTATAGTTTTTTTATTTATTACCTTTATAAGAAGAGTAGACTGGAACCGCGGCAACAACTAGGAACATACCGCTCTTATTTTCCGGATATTTAGATTCAGGTGCATCGGTAATATGCTTGAATTTAACAGTGAGCTCGAAAGCTTGATAACATACCGCTTTATCTACTACGCCGAACCCAGTTGATTTTAATCCCCTGTATTTTCGGAGGCACACGTAAAGACAATTCTTGTAATCTAAAAAAAAATCTTACTTTACTCCAACTTCCCTTCCAATCCACTATTGTACAAGGCCTTGACCATGATAGTAAGTAATGGGCCCTCCACTTTTCTACTGTTAAATATATCTCCTACTGGTCACATCAGCTTTGAAAACATTTTTGAAGGGAGATAAAGCTTTTGACACGTCACACAACAGATTTTGAATAGATCTGTTTGAGACCTGTTTAAAAAGCTAATCTGATTTATAATAAATCCATTCATAAGATGATCTAACCACTTCAAAAGCTGATTTGGTCTGGTTTGGATACGTTAAAAAGCTGTTTGACAGAAGAAGGGACGGTCTCAACCGGTACATTACCTACTCAGTATTGATCGCTGAATAGGGAATATGTAATAATGAAAACTTTATTTCATTTGATGATTGTTTAACTATTGAAAACATTGAAACAGGGCACACTTGTTCGATTGGAAAATGGAAATAACACAGTGGGTCGTGGTTTATTTTTGAAGATTTAAATTTAGTTTAAAAAAATATCGATGGAGAGTCAAAAAAAAATAATTGAGAAATGGAAATGCAAAAGTAATTGGTAATAAAAAAAATATACAGTATAACCTCAACTTATTTCGAATTTAATTGCAGTGAATAACAAACTTTGGAAGAAAACTTTCATCACCGCATAGAAATAAAAGATTGACGGCTGGTATGACCACCAACCTAACCAGCGTCATCTAGTTCGAGCTTTCCAAATTACTGGACATTAAAAAGTATGTAATTGTTCAACTGACCTTTGTACTTTCCCTCGGAATCGACCAGTGGGAATGCTATCCCCGTAGTAACTTGACTAGAAAACGTTTCTCTGTCTTTGGGATGCACGAAATCGATGAACGATCTTCCTAACCACATATCTTTCGGAAACCCCAAAACTGTAGTTAAACTTGGAGTGGTATATAATACCACACCATCGTACATCGAGATAACGCAGCAAAAACCATTCTGAAAAAAATTGGAGTTGAAATAATTTATATTTAATGGCACAGATGGTTGTGGTACAGTGTAGCAGTCATTTAAAAGTGGACATCTCTTTCTTCTAGTTATTCCTTTCGTCTAGAATAAGTTTCTATCTAGAATTGAATTTAGTTGGCAAACGAGTAAAGTTTTTTTTCTGCAAAAAACCTTTACGGTGTATATAAAATACCGTAGTATATATAAATCAGCGTTAGAGACTCTAGAAGACTTGCTTGCATTTTTTGCACCCTTTTTGTTGCTGCCCAACAAGTCTTTCTAGTGCTTCTATCTATTTGATTTATTCCTTGCAACATTTCCTGCAACATGTCGTAGTCAAGGCTTTTCCTGCAATCCTGCTATTAGTTCTTCATTTATTTTAATCTGATTTATCAAAATTTTTAGAAACGGGTTTTCTATATTGAAAAGCGTCCACTTTTATCTGATCGCAACTATATAAGGTGGATTTTAGAGGATGTTTAAATGATTATATATGATTGACTCACCTCCGGTTGACAAGGATAGGTTTTATTTGCTTCGGATGCTTTCTCTTTGGGTGGGATTTCCTTTTCGGGTTTTTTATTTTCCTTGTCTTCGCTCCAATCGGGACAGGCACCGATGATAAGTTCGACTTTGGGAGGCGGAGTCATCGCTAGCGTGAAAAAAATGGACATACCACGGACAATATGTTATTCGTATCTCAACCCTAGCACCGAAGGCAGTTTTTGGTGTAAGAGATTAGATAAGCATTAATATTTTGTCTGTACATAATGTTATAGGGTTAAGTCTTTAAAAAAGTTAAATTTGAATTTATAAATTATTGAATGTTTACTTACGGAATGGGGAAAAAGCACTTTTTTTTGCACGAAACTTCGTATTAAGAATTGTCCAAATAAAAATGAATAAATTAAAAAAAACGCACCCAACACCAATATCTAATCCAATTTTGTAAAATTAGTGTTTATATATTTTTTTAAACGGCACTGCGAAGTTAAAAGTGCATTAAAGCCAAGCAAAATGTTCCCCCACCCCAAAAAAAATTGTAATTAAAAAAACACTTACCTAAAATAGGTTCTACTTGTGAAATAGCGACAGATTGTTCTGAAAACCTTTCGTTAATTTGTTCGGTGTTAACAGCAACATCTGTGACTGTTTCAGGAGTTACTTGTTTAACATCTAGCAAAAAAAACGATTATTTATAAATGAACATATATACTGGTAATTTATAACTCAAAATAGATCAGGCAACGTTGCAGCTTCTAATAGCAATTAGGTCAGTGATTTTTTAGAATAAAACTGACCTAAATATTCTCAATTTCTTGCTCTACCCCATTTATTTGATTTTGGGAGAAAAAAATCATTGCAAACCGTGTTAAAAAGCACAGGATGGCTTTTATATCTGCTATTCGCTTCTCGTCCTAACTGATACGCCCTCTGGTGAAAACTGCGAAAACTGAGCTAAGGAGTAGTTTTGACATTTTGGGTTATTTCTTTAGCGTTAAGTAATTTTCATAGTGTTTTTGTCTTGTTTTTACAAATAATTTTGATTTGTTGATCTTTTTTATAATGAGTAATCATTATTGTTGTGTACCTAAGTGTTCATCATGGGGAAAAAGAAACTCTGAACTAAGTTTTCATTCGTTTCCAAAGCAGGAACGTCCAAAGTTTTTTTTGAAACCAAACTTGGCAATAGAGAATTAGTGGATAGGAAAAGATTGTGGATCACAACATTAAAAATTGGCAAGAAAGTTTCAAATACCATGAGAGTGTGTTCTCTACATTTTGCTGAAAGTGATTTTATTCAAAAAGGTATGGTAAAAATATTTAATTATTATTTACCACTTTGCTTTGATTTATTATTTACAGTTAGAGTAAAACGGAGAACATTAAAGCCTCATGCTATAACTTTACAAGAACATAAGAGGTTCTCCACTTTTACAGTGTTAGAAATAGATAATTTCCCAGTAATTTCATGTGTATTAGATTCCAATGCACTCGTTTGTAAACACAAACCATATATTTCTATCCACTCATAAGTTTCTATGGTCTTTCCCGCTAAAATAAGATGTCCTGCATTCAGGACATTTTCACCTTCAACTACAGATTTAGAATTAGCCGATCCGCCCAAATAGTTCATGTACTCTAAAATGCTTAACTTCATTTCTAAAAAATAATGGAAACAATAATTTGAGACTAAAATGTATTTGAGTAAAACTCCTGACTACTACTCACCTAAATACAACTGGAAATATCACACCTTTAAAGATATAAAATAAATGTTTATGTATAGTTTATAAAATAAAATGAATGTCACACTAAACACTAGACAAAAACAATACACAATTTACACCTAGAAATAATTCAAAAAAACAAAACTGATACCAAATAAACAACTTAAATACACATGAAATATCCCATAAGAAAGCACGAAGTAAACAAACTACTACTCCTTAGCACAGTTCCAATTTCACCGCATGAGCGCTGCAATCTTAATCCGAGTTACCTATATTACCAATGGTGGGTTATTTTGAAGTTATTTTCACTATTGTTGGCAGCACTGATGAAGGGGTAAGTTACCAACATTTAAAAAACAAATTAAAGTGTCTATTTTTATCTGACAGCATCTGAATATGCAGTAGTTCTTTTTTATCGTACAAAAAGCATAAGGCTAAAACTAGAAATATGTATAAACATATTTTAATTTGGAAATTCTGGCCATTTTGTTTGTACACATGTTCAAAAAATACTTACCAATGACTGGTACAGGAAATATTTCTTTTAAGGTTTGGTTGCAGGTGCTAAGATCTTCACTTGGAGCTAAACTGAGAGTTGAACCTGCTATACTAGTAAGGGTAGATACCAAATTCGATGATATAATTTTCTTCTTCTTGTGCTCTTTATCTTTGCTGCGTTTTGGAGGTTGTGGACCAGTATGTATACTAAGAAAAATGTAAGATTTATATCAGAATATTTTAGATCCATTGAAATTCTTTTTCCTTCATCAAATATATTAGACTTACCTTCCATTAGGATTTGTAGCACCACAATATCCGCTACTTCTGCTAGAATTGCTTTCACTATGAAATGATTTTGAACCGGCACTAAAAAAGTAAAAAAAAATTCTTAGTATTTATTTACTATTTATTTTTAATAGAAGCTTACCTTCTTTGGGAATTAGTATTACTGCAACTGTTTGAGTACCCCGAATCAGAAATCTTGGTGTTGTTCGACTCCATTATTTTTCTTTTAAGTTCCATCTGAAGTTAAAACGAAAAACCTGCAACGAAAGAAATACCAATTCAATATACCGTAATATGCGTTTGTTATACACACTCCATTTTATACTGTATTGTTCTAAGCCTCTGAGAACAGTGTTAACTCAGTAAACCTAAGGCTATCGGCAAATCCAATGCTGCAATAATAACTGGCCAATAAATATGGCTACTTAAGACTCCTTTAAGCTATATTAACTGGCGTATTGTCACCAATAAGAAACAGACGGTGGTGGATAAAAGCCAATTCTGTAATGCTTATTGATGTTGCTGCATTTCATAGCAACATAGCACTTAGAAAATATTAAAATTATCTCTGTGGTTATGTCTTCAACAGTCACCCTCCCCGAGTTTATATCGCTCTGTTCAAGGGAGGGATGAATAATAATAATACGATGCTTTATATTTACAAAATAAATTATAAATCATTAAAAATTAAAAAATAAATAGATTATAATAAAATCTTTAATAACAATGTACGTATGTCATTAATTTAACATTATTTAAAAACAAAATATGGTAAATGGATTCATAGTTAAGATTCCTATTATAGTAATTTTTAATTTAAATTACCAAAGGTCGTTCTGACAGATGCATGCAATGACTGGTCTAGACGCAACGTTTAATTGGAAGAGAATTTTTATCTCTACCTCTTTTACTTTCACATATATACAGTGACGGTCCTATGAAATGGTATAGATATCTGAGACGAATATCCGGTGAAAAAAAATAAGGGAAACGAAAATATGAAAACAAAGTCTAAACAGATAAAGGGCTGGCAAATATAAAAGAAACAACACTAAATCTGAAACAGGAAATAGACAATGTTGAATTTTATTCACCATTACGTAAAAATAGTTCCTACTTGTTGGCAGATCTTTGCGTTAGTTTCAAAGTGATTCAGTAGAAAAGGGCTTATCTCTGGAGCCGGTTCTGTCTGCACGTATTGCACATTGTTCAAGAGTATAGTAAATATTACAGCCACGACATCAATAGTTTTATTTACTTACGTTAATTGGTATTAAATAAATTACTTCTAATATCGTAAGGTTATATACAGGCTTGCCATGAAACAAAATATAATCTAGAGGTTGGGTTAAAATTTCATAATTGACAAGTTAAGTTTATCAGTTCTTTAAATAGGGTGATTCTACAAGTTTGTTGGTTTCTATGATGAATTTTAAAGATGATACAGCAGGTGTACTGCAAGGAGTTTGCCTTGGTCCAGTACTCTATGTAATGTAGGCATATCGCAAATAGAAAACTTCAAAATATAGTAAGAAAAGGTAATATAGTATTTTTAGATGTGCTACCATCTATGGTAAGAAGAGAGTATTGACATTAAATTTTGACTGAATCTAGTCAAGATGTCACTCTCTTCTTTGGATATTCAAATGAAGCGCTGTGATAAGACAATGTAGCGTCCGCAGTGTATGCCTAATAGCGAATAGGGTCGCAAAGATAAGTTCACCGCACCGTGAAATGCATTTGGTCACGCAGCTGACCCATTATTCTATTACCAATTAGTAAATAAAGTAAATATAATATAGTAAAAAGTAAGAGCTTACTAAATAATTATTAAACAAAAAGTTGAAACCTTTAAAAAAAATTAAACGCCTATAGTTATTCATCAATGTGAATTATGTAAGCGCATTTACAAGTTAAATCCGGGGTACAAGAATCATCGATTGGTTGGTTAGTCCCCTTTGGTGTCATTGATGATGTTGACACGAAACCAAGCTTATTAATTTCGCACGTTGCGACGCACGTTTTTAGTGGATACGTACCTATGTTACAAGGTGTTTCATAACGAACGTAACATACCCGCAAATTGGATTTAGAAAATGATTCAATGTAGTTTTCAAACGTGTTCTTAAATATATAGTGCGTATTATAAGCTATGAAAATAAAAATTTGGATTTGGATTTTTAGTTTTAAACAAATCTAAAATAGAGAGATCAGATGTTCTTCAACGCGTCCTATCTTCCCTCCTAAATTTTTTTAAATAAATTCTTACATCTTCCGCTAAATGTTTTCTTCAAAAATTCATTAAATATACCCTCATCTTTCCAGTAAGCAAATACCGATATTCAAATTCCTACTAGAAAGCTTTTAAATCAGGAAATCTCTGGAGTGACTCAGCCAGATGAAAATCCCTTTCGACTCATTCCTCCATCGAGGATTAAAAAATATGACTTCTAAATTTAAGTTTTTAAACTGAACAACGGCATTGGTGTACTCTTTAATTTTTGTTGCCACGGACAAAATAATGTTAAGAACAATTAAATTACTCTGTATAAATAATTACGAATGTATTTACTTGGATGTGTGTATTTGCGAATTTAGATATATCGCTGCGAAAGTTGTTTCCATTTGCCAACTGCCTTTTTATAGAAATTGTTTAAATTTTCATTTTTTTTTATTCTTAAATTTTTTCTACATTTTCATAGCTTTTATAGCTCTTACAAATGTTCACCTTTTTTAGGATTTATCTTCTTTTTTATTGACGATATCAACTGTAAAAAAACGTACAAATCTGTCTCCCAGGAACTACGAAGTGATATTAAACTATATTAGGTCGATTTGCTGGCTTTTACTTTAGTATTTGGTTATCAAGTTTTCATATTTTCTTCAATTTCAAATCAAAATCGTTAAGACCATGTTGAAAGTGGTCATTAGTGATTGAATAGTTGGTCAATGATCTTATTGTCTGTAATGATTATGGCCCAAATTAAATTTTTAATTTTAACTGATTTACAAGTATAGTTTTATCTATATAATCACTAAGCAACGATTTTAAAAGAATGTCATTGATTTATTGAGATTCTGAATATTGAAGAATTATAATTTTCCGTTGTACTGCCAGTTCAATTGATAACAAATTTCTATGATAACTCAATGAAATATTTTTACTTGTAGCAAGCAATATATGAGTAATATTTGTTATTTAAGAATTTCAAGAATTTATCTTTATTTGTTGTTATTATTTATATAATCAGTTCGATTAATTGTGTAGATACACAGACAATTGTTCATAGAATCAAATAATAATAAATTATAAATAAAATAATATTTTTAAGCTATTAGAAGTACCTGGTTAACAGTGTGGCAAAAGTGCGGGTTGTTTATTTACCCCAACATAACCACAAGTTGTGCATGTTTCTAGTGTGGTCATTATTGCATAAATAAAAGAAAAAAATGATAATGTCTTCAGCAACAAATATTAAAGAGTATGACCGGAAACGCAACAGGGGCTTAATTTAATAATCAATGTATCTAAGAATCTTTTAAAAATTAGCATTTAGCAATACTGATTTGGGGATAAGACGAAAGGTGTAGAAATTGAACATTTACTCGAGGGAATTCCATTGATGTGAGGGCCTTCTAGTATAGGATTTTGAGTAACTTTATTTGCTTGCAGGATAGATTAGAATTTCAGAATTCAAGAATGAAAGTGGACAGACCCATTTTCCGCGGATTTTCATCAGACTAATACCTCACAGTCGTCCTGTAGACGTGCTAATAAAAAATTTAGCTTCATCGAATAAATAAATAGTCAAAGAAGCCTCTTGAAAGGAACCTATGAAATTGGGAGGTTGGAGAAGCCTTCCAAATAAAAGCACGTTCTTAGTGTTGTAATTATTGCGTAAATAAAAGAAAAACCTGTGATAATTTCTTGAATTAAAGCACCGTAAACGCAACTGGGGCTTAAATCTGTCACGTTTTCTTCATCATTCAAATGAATATGTGACAAACAATAGTAAATTAGATAAAATCGACAGAACTTGAATGAAATTGATTCAATCTAATGACCGGAAATTACAACGTGGAGCGTGAATGATTTTCTATTGTTTCAATGTGAACAAAATTAACATTTCCAGAAATAAATATTTACTCTCCTTTTGCACAACCATAAAACGCAACGTGCCGACTTCTTCAATCGATGCCTGAAAATAACGTGATAAGTTGTGTAAGTTTTCCGTTTTCAGTGGAAGACCGTTTTACAGGAATCGCGCGGAAAGGTTACTGCGAGGGCGTTTTGATAATGATGAAAACGTTGCTGTATTTAAAAAGTAAATTTTAGTTGTTCCACATAATCATTTTTTAATTTTATACAGTTAGTGCAATTAAAAACTCTTTTAATGAAAATGTTTACATGTAATCGTTAATGAAATCAAATTTACAGAGCTATATTGTCATAAGAACGTCGACTTTTACAGTATTAGTACTAGTAATAGCCACAGGGTTCAGTTTTAGGCCCTATGTTGTTATTAATTTATATAAAGGATTCACCAAGATGAGTAAAGGTCCTAAGTTCAGCTGTTCTTTTGGAAAACGGTTTTCTTATGTAGGATTTTTCGTATTTTTGCACTGACTAATGTTTTGCGAAAATCTACCACAGTGTTGGATTGATTTCCTAGAATAATTATGGATTTTCATCAAGTAAAGGCCGAAACAATCAAGAACTGACTAAGGTTTATTGAAAACGAATTAAAAAAAGAACAAACTCATATACTAAGGATAATAGAAAAATATAAATTCAAACAAAGCACGCGGTTACTATATTACTTAAAAAAAATAATCAATAGCAGTCTGAAGTAGCTTTAAAACTAATAATCATAAAACTAAATGATGTGTCTAAATTGGACCACTATCCATCACAAATCAGACATACCAAAGCAGGCGAAAGAACTGACTGATGTAAGTTCATACAAACCTCATACAGAATTCTCAATTTTAAGTCAATTCTAAATTAGTTTAGTCCACTATTAGGAGAAAGAAAGAAATTCCCGAAGATTAATTCGCATTTAATGCACAATGTTCTACAGAATAAGCACACTAGTGGTTTTTTCTTGGCTCTTCTCTTCTTTTTAATCTTAAAATTATTCAGGTACTCGTATTTAAATTTTCATTAATTTATTTAGGAATGAGACCAACGGAGGCTCAAGGGGGGGCGGGGCAGTAGGGGCAATTGCCCCCCAAAAAAAGTCCGGCCCCCCAAATCACTGGGCTTAAGTTGCCCTTGTAAGAAACGATTGGCAATGTCAAAATTGCCGAAAAAAAATGTTTGGGCAATTTTTCAGAGAAAAAGTAAGTTTTTAGGGTATAAATAGATCTAGAATCTACAAAAAAAAATTAAAATTTGGTTTACGTAGAATAAATTTTGTATAAGAAACGATTGGCAATGTCAAAATTACCAAAAAAAATGTTTGGGTCATTTTTGAGAGAAAAAGTTAGTTTTTTAGGGTATAAATGGACCGATAAAAAAAATTCAAAAAAATTAAAATTTGGTTTAAGCAGAAAATTTTGTATTTGAAACGATTGGCAAAGTTAAAATTATACCTAAAAGAATGTTTGAGCCATTTTTGAGAGAAAAAGTAAGTTTTTTAGGGTATAAATGACCTAGAATCTACAAAAAAAATTCAAAAAAATTAAAATTTGGTTTACGCAGTATGAATTTTGTATAAAAAACGATTGGCAATGTCAAAATTACCGAAAAAAATGTTGGGGCCATTTTTGAGAGAAAAGTAAGTTTTTTAGGGTATAAATGGACCTAGAATCTACAAAAAAATTTAAAAAAAATAAAATTTGGTTTAAGCAGAAAATTTTGTATATGAAACGATTGGCAAAGTCAAAATTATACCTAAAAGAATGTTGAGCCATTTTTGAGAGAATGAATTTTGTATAAGAAACTAACGGCGGCTCCAAGAAGGGGCAGTAGGGGCAATTGCCTAATTTCTCAACAAACCTTTTTTTTTTTTTTTTTTTTTTTTTTAGTTTATTATTTATTTTCATTTGGTATATATTACATTTTCTAGGACATTTCATTTTCCTAATTCTCTGCTATAGGAGTTTTCCTCCTTTTCAGGGTGGGTCTCAACAAACCCAAAATATTAAACTTTTATACATAAAAACCGACGACGTTGCCCCCCTCCCCAAATCTCTGAGCTGGAGCCACCCTTGAATGAGATTAAGGTCGCTTGTGAGATCCAGATAAAAATTAATCTTGAAGAACTAGTTCATTGAAAATTGTAGTATTTAAAAAAAAATGTTTAAAATTTGATATATTCTCAAGTTCACAATTACCTTTTATCGATTAAATAAAAAAAATGTTTCTTGCATACTAAATTATATTCTTGACTTAGGTATTTGTTATTTTTAAACACTCGATTAATTATTATATAATTGCAGAACACTAAAAATGTTGTGCAACCTGTTGTAACAATGCCACATTATCTCAAGCTGCTTTTGTCACATAAATATTACCACTATAAATAGAAAAAGACCTATTTACTTTCCAAAGGGTCACTTTCATAGCTATTTTTAAAACGATATTGTGTAAATATTTCCATTATTGATCTTTGGTATCACTCAAAATAGAAATATTACAATTAAACATTCTGACAATGACAATAATAATAGTAGACGAGAAAATTATTATATGTCTAGAAAATTGCGAAGAGAAGAATGAAAGCCATTTGTGAAAAAGGTAGTAGATAATTTAAAAATATATAACTTTTGAATTAATCATTTATCAACATAAAAAATAATTTTTTTTATTAAATTTGGTGAAAAGATTCTTTTTTATGTTTTAAATAAGCTGTAAGTTTTTCAAAGCATAATATTTATTGTCCGATTTTATACGAATTAAAAAAAATTAAACAAAAAGCCTAATTTTCAATGGAAAAAGTTGGTGTACAAATTTTCAATTTTTTAACTTTATCAGTGCTCATTTTCTTCGTTGAAACGTCGACTTTAAAAATTAGGCTTCGTATAAAATCGAACAATATACAAAAAATAACGTTTAAACGACATAAACGGTTTTTAACGTTTTTCTCGATAATTTTGAGATCATGAAACACATGAAACTTTTTTCAAAATCGTAAAAAACCAATATCCAACCCTCAAAACGTATACTTATCTACTCCCACCCTCCTTCCGGAACTTTTACTCAGTGTTCTTGATTTTTCTTAATTTACTTATAATTTCCCCTTAATTTTCCGACCTAAATGTTAAAAACGGCTAAAGGAAACATTATTATGTCAGATAAGGAACGGAAATAAGTCAATAAGTTTACGAAACCTTCGTCTGTCCCTGACACCTGGATTTGATTTATCCAGCAGCACAGAGCACGTTGCAATCCATGAAAAATATATATAAAAGGATACGTAACCTAATGTTGTCTTATTGTCCTTTCAGAACCAGACCTTGGCTTGACAGGTGTTGATTTGAAGACATTTGGAGAATAAGATTTTTTTTATTCTTGACACCTTTACCAATTATAATTAGAAATAACTGTTTTGTCCAGAAATAACTCGGGATTAGTCGCGTAATGACAAAAAAAGACAATTTCAAGGTATTTTAGTTATCGAACGATCGACAAATTTAGCTCAGACATATATCAAAGATAGCAGTTTCCATGAACTTGTCTTTCACATCGTGACAGCTTTGAAGAAGATTCTACTTACATATATATGATAAGTTTTATTTTTAAAACATTTGTCACTGATCTCATAACTTTACCTTTTCTGAACACAATTATTTTGTAAAGAACATGATAAGGTACCGGTATTTTTTCCTAAACGTAATACAAGAGTTCCTCGTACCAATTTGTTTTCGTGAATTTTAAAATAAAAATTCTGGACTGAAAAATATGAAAATATATAGACGAGTTAGGTATTTTTCCTTTAAAGGGATACGAAAAAGAGAGTGACATCTTGACCACAATCGGTCAAAAAACTGGTAATAGATGGTAGATGATAGATGAAAATATATGTTTTGGCAAACAATTAACACAGAAAACTTTAGAAACGATTACATGTGTTTTCCCACGTTCCACAAACACGTGGGTATCCCAAGTGGGCAGGTATCCAAAGAATACACCTCTTAGAAAGGTCGTTCTGGAATAGGTGTATCACCATCTTAAATAACATTTTGATAAATGTGAGAGGAATTTTCCTATAAGATGTTTTATAAACGTGATCATAGGAATATTTTGGTGATACCAAATCAACAACTTAGCAACCAAATATTGAACTATATTATCCTGTAAACACTATTAAATGCATATCGTCAAACGTAGTACTTTCTCGCTATCTACTTGGACCAACATGTGGACGATTATTGAATATATTGATAAACTGTTATTGTTTTTTAGTTTTGATTATTACCTACCCTGCAAAAACAATTGTTTTTTTTGTACACCACTCAACAGAAACCCATTTACAGGATGGAAAATTGCAGATACAAATGAAATTTATAAATCAGTAAATAAATGAGTTGTTCTGTACATTTGTTCTATGGGCTTCAAGGTAAAATAGATTGATTTGATTTCAATTTACTCTTGGAACATGAAAATTGGGCATTTTCAAAACAGCATTACTGTCGATTTGGCCATGGTACCTGAGGTATAAAGAAAAATGAGAGCAGCTCTCCTACTTGCAAGAGCAGTAAAGTTATGTCTCTCTAATAAAGAGTTATTAGATATTCCTATAGCAGGGTAGGCCCCATCTTCCCCATATTTTATAAAGCGTCTATGAGTCTTTTAATTGTTGGTAATTGATACCGCTCGATTACTCGTCCGAAAACCAGAGAGGCTTAACATTCCCCAATTTTCGACGACCACCCACACAGCCCTCAAGAAGTCGATTTTTGTAGGTTATTATTACATATTTTTATATATTATTGTCGTGTGTTTTGTTATGATTTTAACCCATGTTTTTTCAGGACTTAAATTTAAGAATTAATATTATAGAATGCATTGAGAATAGTGAATTTTTGTAATTTGCTTGTAGCACCCTTAAATGTTATCCTACTCAAAACCTGGATAGCTATAGGATTTGTGGTTGAACTTGTATATCTGTCAACGAGAGATTGGTGCACGACAATAATGTTGAAGTTGGATTCCTCCAAACTTTTTAATTTTTACTAAAGTTTGAAATTTCGTCTTAGGACACCTCCAATGTTGGGTTTCGGGGGGTAGTTCAAGGGTGGAGAAGATATCCGTTCGGTGTAGTATTTCGCCAAAGTTGATTTTCTCCAATTTTTCTTTTGGTAGTACAGGTAAATTCAGTTTTTTTAACTACGGAAAAGCGTTTGGAAAAATGCTATTTTTACGTGCATTCTCATAAGAAATTTTGTTTTTAACATTTTTGGTATCTATAATTTTTTTAATAAAACGACCCATTTTTGAGATAAATGTAATTAAAAAAATTATATTTATAAATTTATTTTTAAGATATGCTGATTTCTATATAGCCAAATTTTCATACTTTTTCTTTTTTTCTATTTTTTTTTGTCAATATAAATGATATTTAAAAATATAGAGAAGCCAGAGCTTAATCTGTGCTTTGGGACAATATGGCACGTGTCCAAATTTACACTTTTTTAAATAATTTTGTAAAGCTTTGGGGAAATTCTATCCACATCTAAAAAAAGCACTAAATTTCTTTTCGTGGCTAGAGAAAACATCGAAAATAATTTTTAATTCATTTATTTGTTATATAGCCAAATTTTCCTACTTTTTCTTTTTTCTATTTTTTGTTAATATTCTTTTTTGTCAATGCAAATGGTATTTAAAAATATAGAGAAGCCAGAGCTTAATCTGTGGTTTATATATTTATTTTCAAGCTCTGCTTATTTCTACAGGGTGGTCCTTAAGTAATTGTACATAGAAGTATGGTAGATTCCTCACATTAAAATATTACGATTTGAACCAACTTGCTCTAATAAAATATTGCTAATAAGGAATATACAGGGCGTTAAAAGTTAAATTTTAAGATTAATTTTTTGCAATAACTTTAGCGTTTTTGGATATGAATACATAAAAATTTGGAACTAGGGGTTTTTGGGCTCGAGAAATCATAATCTGGTACCTACTTCGATGTAATTTATAGAGGAGCCAAAACCTTAATCTGTGCTTTGGGACAATATGGCACGTGTCCAAATTTACATTTTCACCGAACAAATTTGTTCGGTATCTGAATTCGTTCTGTGTGTGTAGCTTTTTTGTGTTTATGAATTTTAACATTCAGATTTTGTTAGAGCATCAAAAAGTAAGCTTAGGGTTTGATGTCGCCCATCGTACCTCTTCTGGAACACCTTCAAAATATGAAAACTTTGATTCTAAATTCACTTAGAGCATCAAAATGGAGTGTACAAACGTCTCTATAAGCTTATATTTAGTGTGCAAGTACAAGATTTACTCCGAGTGAAGTTACTCTGTCATATAATATACTCTGCATGACTTACATTGTTATCTGTGATTCACTATTTCATAAGAATTTTAATGTTTGTTCTTTCATTACAATTTGTTCGGTCTAAGTATGGCAATGCTAGAAGAGTATTCTCAACTGGTTTAAAATAATTTTGTATATATTTGGGGGCCGGGAATTACATCTACATCTTAAAAAAGCCCTAAATTTTTACTCGTCGCTAGATATAACCTCGAAAATAATTTTTAATTTATTTATTTATTTCCAAACACTGCTTATTTTACAGTCAAATTTTTATAGTTTTATTTGAACAATATTTTGAATAGCTGAAAAACCGTTACTGAATTTTGTAAAATGATTATATTTATTTAACAATTTTTCTAATTTTTAAAAATTATTCTAAGGCGCCAAAAAGGCTCTACTGCTCTGATTAAAACGTACATTTTATTCTTCTCGTTATCATTTAAAATTTTAGGTGGTTATGTTTATAAGAAATTATAAAATTTTAATAATTATTTTTTTTTTGGTTTTCTTGACCCAGTCATAAAATTTGACAAAGTTTTATATATGCCTGCTAATTAATAAATAATCGCCAATGGCATCATCATAGTAACTATATTTTTGAAATTAAAATATTCGATACTTACAGAGTCACTACAGTTTACGACGTTCTAAAAAACACTCATTCTTCCAAAAATTTTGGAAAAGGAAACGTTAAGGACGATTGTCACCTTTCGAAGTTACAATTAAAACTGAAACGAATTTGAGCAGCAGTGAAAGGCTAGAACGGGACGGTAAATATTAGCGCGACGTTCGTTGGAGCAAGAGGGAGATACTGGTGTTGCACTTGAAAAGATAGCAATCACGATGCAGGCAACGTGACTCGGTTTATATAGACTACGGAGTCGCGCAGAAAATCGTTTTCTTCCCATAAAAATAATCTTTATTCGACCGAATTTCCTTCGTTTAGTTAAAGGAAATAAACTATTTTAAATTACAGACTGTTATCCTATTCTGGATAATGCTATAAATAAATTTACATCTAACTTTTCTACTCATTAAAAAAATTGTCTTAGGCTCTTCTCACACATGGCGGCGACATGCGGTAACTAAAGCGTTAAACCCTACGCTTCTAGCTTCAAAACCATCTAAACAATTGCCCTCTCGCCATCAAATGATTCAAAAGTAGACGCTTCCCCTCCCAACCATGAAGCCACAGAAACGGATGATGATGTGGCTTGTATTTTCTGTGGTTCCCCCAGATCTCGCACTAGAAAAATTGGCGGTTTTTAAGCGGGAACAAAATAGTCACAGCCTGCTGCCAACCACAGTTCAGAAAAAATGTAAATCCCCTCATCTGAAAAGGAAGGTAGAGCAGGAAATTTAAAAACAAGACAAAAATTTGTTCGGACAGGATGTAGTAGCATTTCGCCACTGGTAAGGATGTAGCACAATTTCACCACTTGTATAGCATTTCCTTCTTCGTCTTCCTCCTTCCTTTTGTGGGCTATACCGTTAGGCAATTTACCCAGAACTATCCTTATTTAATGGTTTAAAATTTTTTGATGAGATTTTTTATCGACAATTTACTAATTGAAATTAGTTTTCACCATGTTGATTCACTTGTACGCTGACTTAATTATTGGAAAATATATAAAGATGTCTTAGATGTTTTAAGATTTCTGAATAACTCGGACAACACAACCATCTCACCTGAACGACACGGCGCAAATCCAATAACATTTCCCGTTTTTATAATTTAGGGAATTTCAAATAGTTTTTAACTTTTAAGGCGCCTTTAGATCTTACAGACAACGATGACTGGATTCGTTAGAATGGGGTAGGTATTTACAAAAAAAATATAAAATGGTTTTTTTTAACTTTTTTACTAATTCTAATAAATATATACAAAAAGTAAATTCTTTTAAAACGAATTTATTAAAACGACAATAATTTTTTCGCATTCCAATAATTTATTTCTGTCACAAATTAATAATTATAAGGAGAATCTAATTCTAAACAATATATACATGGTAACTGGTAAGTAACTTTCTATTTCTATAAGTATTAATCCAAACCAAAAATTACCCATGCATCAGAAACAATTTTTTCAAAATACTAACAAAGAAATATATCATTATTACTCTATCATCAACATTTAAAAAAAATGTAATATTGTTTTATCCATGTTTGACTACTGAGATGTTCCTTACTGTTCATCAGTAACTATCTCTTCAACTTCTTCCTGAACTTCTATGGCTTCTTCGCTCGTATCACCTTGCATATAAGTCTCATCAACAATTTCTCCCTCAATTATGACACCATCTTCAGTAACTTCGGGTTCTTCAACACCTTCAATGAATTCAACATATTCGATGCCTTCTAAAATAAAATGTAACCATGAGGATACGTGGTTGCACCAGAGGCCAAAATCAAACTAGACAAAGGGACTAGAAGTCCACACTCCGGGACCCCAATCTGTTTGAAGTATCAATTTTTTTTTGGAGAGTCAGACTATTAATGAATCAAAATGACACTTGATAAATAGTATTTTATAAATGGCAAATAAAATATTGAATTTAGTTCATTGTTAGAAAAATGGGAAATGAAAATAGTTAATTTAATTTTGATTTTTATAAGCTGCAATAATAAATTTATTCTATAACAGTTCCTCTTTGTTGAAAACAACATGTCATGAAGATCGAATATTTGATACAAGAAGGAAGGAGCCTTTACAAATGTGATGCGAGAATGACTTGAAGTTGAATCAGCATTAACTGAATACCAATTTGTTGTTTTGTTGATCCAGAAAACGAAGCAAACAGTCATTAGAGTTTTATAAATTGTAATATTTTAATGTCTTTTAACAAAAATAAATGAAATATTTTCTATTTTTACATTAAGTGACAATTCCTTAGCTTCTAGAAAAAGAGGATCTTTTGTAGCCCGTTAAAATGATTTATTTAAATAATTTACCTTCGTATTGCACATTTTCTTCCTGCACCTGGACTTCTCCATCAGAGTCTGTATCAAGGACTACATGCATACCAGTTTTGTCAACGCTGGCCAAAATATCTTCCAACATGAGATGTTCGAGACTAATCGGTTCATCCCAAACCTGGCATCTGCTTAAAACGTGGCGAGAAAATTTGATAACCTGAAACATTTAAATATGTTCACTCTGTTCGGGGATAGTCCCTATATGTATGACAATAAAATACTTAAGTCTTCCAGCTTATACCAACCTTATCAGTGGCGTAGGCACATTTGAGGCACTTAAACACTCCTGTCAGCTGCCTGTCGCTATGCACCAACATATGCTTGTGTAAATCGTTTTTTCTCTTAGACGAATATTCGCATTCTGTACAATTCCAGGAGAAAATTTTGTCCCTTTCGGCATGGTTCATCTGGTGCTTGGGTAAATCACCCTTTCTTTTTGTGACGTAAGGACAATATTTGCATTTGTAGAGTGGGACGCTATCTGTTGGTGAATGACAAAGAACATGCTTTGGTAAGTCATTTTTTCTTTTGGTTTCGTATGGACATTCAGGGCATTTGTATTTTAAGACTGAAAGAAAAACTTTCATCAGTCTAGTTTATCAGAATTCTTTGGGAAGGAATAAATACTGTTTTACTTTTTATAAGATTATAAGGCTGTCTGAATTGTTATTCATTTGAAAACCAATAAAAACATTTATACTTTTCTTGTAATATTTTGACAAATTAACAACTAATAGATGTTGAGTAAGTTTCCAATTTTTGTTTTAATGATAAAATACGGTGTCTCTACTTAGTGAAATTTTCAATGTAGAGGCAATATAGGCAATACTTTATTTTTTTTTTGAAAAATTTTTTGTTCTTTAAAAATAAATATCCGATAAAAGATAATTTTTACTTATTAAAGTAAAAGTATTTTTGCTTAAATAGTTTTGACTAAGTATTAGTGTTATTAATGTAGAATAAACAAATACAATTATTATTAAAACAATAAAACAAAAAATATTGAGGACTCGAACATTGGCACAATATTCGCTAATATATTCTTTGCTTTTCACTTGATATATTTTAAAATTTTTAAAGAAAAAATTTCTGGAATTAAATTTTTTTCATCTTGCCAGTTTTCCTGGTTTCAATAAAATTGTCTGTAGGTTTAGTAGCATTCACAGAATTCTACCATTGCTCTAGTCCTTTATTTTAAAAGAATTACCTTCTTTTCATCTCTATAGCTCAGGTCAAGTTTCAAACCAATTGCAATTCAGATGCAGAAAATGTAAAACAGTACCTATATTTTTTAAGACATTAACAATATTAAAACTAGAAAAAAATTAATTATTTTTTTGGGGGGAAATAGTTTTATACAAATGCCCTTTTTGTCCATATTGAATAAGAAGAATAAACAACGAAATGGATTGAATTTACTAAAAAAAATTAAAACGAGAATTTTAAGTTGGGAATATTTAAAATTCTATCTTAAAATTGGGAAAAAGTTAACCTTTCAACAGTTAAATTATAATGCAATATAATGCAATAATGCAAGCAATTATAATGTTGATTTTTAGCAATCATTTATGAAAGTACCAACTAAACGTATTTGTTTGGCACAGTCCTCAAAATTACAATAATTAAAAATTTGAAATCATTGACTCAAATTAACCCTATTTTATTTTTCTAGAACCACATTTTTAATTGTTAAATAAGAAGGAATGACCTTAAATCTCATATCATTTAAATCCCTGCAAAAAAATAAAAGAAAATTATAGCCATTAGTATTTCTTACAATTGTTTTGAAATCTTCAGGCTGCTTCATTCACAAAATGGTAATAAGGTTTATTTTGAATATAGATGCAAATACCATATGTAGGCAACATGACAAAGTATAAAAAATGTTAACGCGTTGCTGGTAATAGCTAGGATCCCAGCAAAACATTCAATAGTAAAGAGAATATTGATAAAGATGCGCATAGACGATAAAACTGCATCACGAGATGAAAATAGGACAGCAAACTAAGAAAAAACAGTGGGAGGCAAACCTAAGCATATCTCTGCTTTTTATGAAAAAAAAACCACATAACATTCGGGCACTCTTACTATCATAATTAAAACCTCTAGACTTCAAAAGAATTTTAAGTAATATTGTTTTTCTGTCTGTGACACAAATACCTAATTTCAAACAAAGGTGTGCTAATCGACAACCCTGTATAATAATCACTGTGAAATTTGTAATATGTAAAATTCACAAATTTTTATAAAAATTAATGTATAAATTTAAACGCCCTACACAGACATTTTGTGTTATAAGTTGATAAACCAAAGGTTCCAATTTCCCAATTTAATTTTGTGTGATGTGAATTTAGTTCTAATATTTATAGAGAGGTTTAAAAACTTAATTTTCTTCTTAATCGAGAAAACACAGTTTGGATATAATACTGGTATTTAGATTATGTCAACTACTAGTACTTTTTTCTACATTTTCTAAATTGAATTTATAACTAGAGTAGGTTTAATAAATCAAAAAATTTAAATAAATAAATTAAAAATTAAAGAAAATGTAAGTTGTTAGACTAAAATATAGAGAAAAATTCCAATCAATATGCAGTTAAATAATAAGGGAATACAAAGAATTAGAGAAAAATGGAAAAATTGAAATACAATTTATTAGGAGCTGCAAGTGAAAGCTGTCGAACAAGGGATGTAAATACAAATATAAAGAAAAGAGAATGGTCGACAGAAGAAATACAGAAGGTAATCAAAGACAAAAAAAATATATTTGATTAGCAATAAAACTGAAAATAAGAAGCACAAAACAAGAATCAGGGTTAAAATTTGTTTATAAACTGATACAGAACTTTAAAGAAAATCAAAAACTGTAGGTAAAGTCTTAATATGAATTTATAGCAAGAAAATAGTTTCCCTATTGAGCCAGAATCTTAAAAACACATTTATGAGAGGCAGATACAAAAAGTTAAAAAAAGCGGACTCTTTTTGTAAATGTGACAACTATCAGTGCTTTTACAGTGAGTATTTTGTAACTAAGTACTAATTTCAATAAACTACTTTTGTCATTATTCAGTAGATGTAGAATTGGCAATAAAGCTTGACAATTAAACAGGGTAAAAAGAACCCATCTGTAAGTAATATCAAGTCTCAGCTACAAAAACAGCATTTTTTCTGTTGCTAGGGTAACAAATTAAAGAAAAATAGGGTTAAATGACTGTTTTTGAATAAACAAAAATGTTTTTGACTAAATAGAGTACATAAAAACATTTTTCTGAAAAATTGTAATGTTTCCATTCTTCTTATTTATTGAGCTCTGCCTATTGCATTATTTATAGAAAAACAAACAAGATTTACCATTGCTGCAATGACCCAGCATATGCTTTGGCATATCATTTTTCCTTTTAGTTTGATAGGGGCACTGAGAACATTTATACAAAACAGGAGGTATTACATCAGAATGATTAAGCATATGAGTGGCCAGAACACTTCTCTTCCGAGTATTGAAGTCACACAAGTGACAATTCATTTGTTCCGCTGGTGTCCTCTTGGCTCTTTTTTGCCGAGGACCATCATAATCATCTTTTGCAATACTGAATTTAGTATCTGAACAGATTTGAAACTTTGTATCACGAGGTCTGATAATTATTTTCCCCCTTGGGACTTTTTCACCAAAACTTTCTATCTTCACATCAAATTGTTTCTTTTTAAATTTCGGGGTTTTCAAAAGGTTGTCCTCCTCTGCCACGATTTGAAATTTCTGATCCGGATTATCAGCATCCTCAACATCGTGACTGACGAGGATGTGCTCATCAAGCTCATCGATGTTTTGAGTTTCGAAGTTGCAGCAAAAACACGTTAGCATATTCCTCTCATCGCATTGTTGAAATTCTTCATTTTCTTCGTATTCTACTTCTGATTTCATCTTCTTAATATAAGAACTTTTTTACTCCGTAGGTTTAACGTTCACTTTTTCACCGACGCGCAGAAGAAATCGAATTAATAATTCTTCTTTGTATTTAATGACATGTGTCATCAGTCATTTCTGGCGGAAGGACGGCATTCCTAAAGTAAGTTAAACACTGGGCGGGTAGTTGCGTTTTTTTAAATTAAACCAAAGACAAATTTGTTGTTGTTTTAGTTAAGTTTAATGAATATTGATGATATTTTATTTTTTGTGGTGTATTATTTATGCTATTCAATTCGTTAATAAAAAAGATGTGAAAAAATAGCCGATATTACACGGTTGCGACAAGCAGCCATATTTTACTTTAACCAAATCCGTAGATATTCAATAAATTTTTATAACATAAATTCTAATTAAATAAAAATTACAATTTTTTTTACTGGGAACAAATGGTGTCTGGGCCGCGGAATTAAATGTTACCAGAAAGATTTATTATAACGATGTTGGAAACGTAGTCATACCCACATATTTCAGGAAAACATAACCACACCACAATTATATCGTATGTGATGGTTACTGTACTATTTAATTTTAAACAAATCCGTAATAATCTTATTAATTGTTTTAAAGGAATTCTAATTAAATATTAAGAACAATTTATTATAATGGATACAATAAAATTGTGTTGCACCTGATGTAACGTCGCTGGCAACGTAGTCATTTCCATAAACTTCACGAAAACATAACCTCAAATATTTTGAGTGATATTTACTGTAGTGCTTATTTTAATTATTATGAAAGATGACTTCTGGAAGTATTCAAGGATTTAAAAGTATTTGGAAAGGTTTATCAAATTATTAAGTATTTATAACTATTTATTTTTTAGTTCTTCCATTAGCATTTTCCACAAATAGTACAAGTTGCCATGACATATTGATAAAAGAACATTCAGTGCGGGCCAAAGATGATTTAAAGCCACCCGGACAGACTTTATTTGCTCTAAATATACCCCCATATGCAACGGAAACTGGTTTAAAAAACGCATTTTCAAACGTAGGAAATATAAAACGAATAATATTTGAACACAACACAGAAGACAAAAATAGTGATGATGGATTTAAACGTGCTTTCATAGTTTTTAATAACCGAGAACAATTATTAAAAGCTCTAAAATTACAAAAGTTAAACCCACTTTCTTCAGATGTTAGACCAGTGAAAGTTGGTTTAGAAAAATGGATTGAAGAATACAACAAAAGTATATGTGATCCTGAAGAATTGCAACAAGAAATAAATATGTTCATGGCAGAATATGATGAGGAAAAAAGAAATAAAAATGAGGAAGTAGTGGACGATGAAGGATGGACAGTGGTTACAAAAGCTGGTAGAAGACCAGGTTTATCTAGAAAAGAAAGTTTAGCGAATAAATTAAACGATAAGGTGCAAAAAGCAACAAAGAAAAAAGAACTAAAGAATTTTTACACTTTTCAAATAAGAGAGTCAAAGATGAAAAATATTGCTGACCTTAGAAAAAATTTTGAAGAAGCAAAGAAAAAAGTTCAGATTATGAAGCAAGCTAGAAAATTTAAACCTTTTTAAAGACATTCATATTGGTGAAAGATATCCAAAAACATTATTTGTATGATTTATTAATTTTGTTTGTAACTTAAAAAAAAAACAAATATATAATAAAACTTTTTTGATTTCATATTTTATTATTATCTATTTCTATATTCGTCCTATCCTTTAGGTAACATGAAAAAATAACTGGTATGTTTGTGACACAAACTTTCTTGTGATCCAGGTCCGGCTTTATAAAAAATTCGAATAACCTCAACCTCAAAATACTCCCTGTAATAAGATTTTTAAAAAAGCCTTGCATACATTGCCTGGATCTGGAAACTCCTGTTCTTATATCTTGCAACTCACCATAAATTTAATACAACTATTACATTAAAGATTGTCTGAATAAAAAGTGTATTATAAAAAAATATCAAAACAAATATGTTTAATAGCCTTTATTTTGCAGGACAAATAATAGTTCGACATTAAGATCCGTTTAAAGAACTACTTCTTGATAACTTCATGTTGTATGTTTCATCTTTTATGTGACAGCATTGTATTTGAATGTTTTTTTCAATTTTATATATACAGCACGGCAAAGCCCCATTGTAATATTACAATTAAAATTTTTCACAACAAGGTATCAAATGTGGTGAATTAACTAACACTAAGACTAAAATTATGGACTTTTATTTTTATTATAAATGTATTAGTTTATTATTTATTAATTATATTGAAAATATACAGTGCTCATCATAAGTGTTTTACCCTCCCGATCAATTCGTTTTAGGAAAAAAATTTTGAGCATTTTCTAGCGAACTACTGATTAGGCAACCAACTTTACGTCAAACCAGGAGAAGAATACGCGGGATTAACTTAACTAAGGAGTTTGGTAACGCGAATGTTTTAACAGTTTATTTTTTCAATACCTTTCATTCGATATTGTTTATGTTCAGAGTGATTTTAATAAATAATTCTCCTATTTCAAGGCGTTAATTTTATCGGGCGATTGAAAATATTTCAAGAAACCTACCTTTACTATTTGGTAAATTAATTAGTAGTTTAAAATGTCGACAATAGGATACGTTTATGCAACCTGTAATACTCTCAGCAGGGCCGGCCTAAGGCGTGTGCGACGTGTGCGGTCGCACACGTGCGATTTGGATAGGGGCGCCGAAATGAGGAAAACATGAAAAAATATTTCGAAAAAAATAATTTAATTTTTGAAAATGCCAAATTCAATAATTATTAAGTTCTGACAAATTCGTTTTATAACACAAATAACATTTTTTGGAGAGTTTTCTTTACCCATTTTCATTGTAAGGGGCGCCAAAACTCATTCTTGCACAAACAACATTTTGCTCTTAGGCCGGCACTGACTCTCGGCTGTCGCTCCTGCCCAAACCTTTTTCTATTGGTATGTATTGTAAATTTTTATAAGCTATAATGTGAATTTTCAAAATTTTAGGAAATAAACTAGGATAAATAATTTAAAATACTTTTAAGGGATATTAACTACTAACCTACTTTCAAAATAAGGTTTGTGTTCACTTGACCTGACAGTATTTTTCAGTGTAAGGAATTCACATCTCAGAAATATGTTCTCGTACCGTGTGATCTGATGGTGAAATCGAGGGTCGGAAAAATGTCGCTTTACGCGACCACGTTTTCCTTTTAATTGATTTCCGATAAAAGGTTTCCGCGTTTAACATAATAGCGGTGAAGTGTTGACATCCACTTCGTCATGAGAATCCAACCATCTGCAAACAACGCGAAATCTAGCGAACGTCACTTATCCTCTCGATTCTACCTCTTCACGACTTCAATTTCTTAATGCAAGGACTTTTTTTAGGTATAAAAAAGTTCGATGAACGAAAAAATAAACAGTTTTCGGTTACGAATCCACAAAAATAATAAAATTTATACATAATTTTTCTTTCTATGGTGATTTTACCTTACCAGTTTGCCAGCCACTTTATGTAAAGCCAATATTAAATAAAGAGAATCACACTAAACCAAAAAACTATCATGAACGAACACCTATAAAACTAAAACAACAGAAAAATATATAGAACCCACTTTACATGTAGTATGTAGTATGTCGATGTATGTGGACTCAAATGCGGCTCCAAGAGGGGGGGGGGCAGTAGAGGCAAGGTATAAATGGATCTACAAAAAAAAATAAAATTTGGTTTACGCAGAATGAATTTTGTATAAGAAATGATTGGCAAAGGTTAAAATTACCGAAAACAATGTTTGGGCCATTTGTGAGAGAAAAAGTGAGTTTTTTAGGATATAAATGGACCTAGACTCTACAAAAAAATTAAAATTTGGTTTACGCAGAACGAATTTTGTATAAGAAACGATTGGCAATGTCAAAATTACCGAAAAAAAATGTTTGGGTCATTTTTGAGAGAAAAAGTGAGTTTTTTAGGGTATAAATGGACCTACAATCTACAAAAAACATTCAAAAAAATTAAAATTTAATTGTTTAAAAACGGCCCTGCATTAACTACATACATTTAAAAATTGTTGAACTTAGAGGTAGCACACTTTAGAATTAAACCGCTGAATTATTGACGTTCATCAAACAATTTTGTTTTTTCATTTGTTTGGTTCAAATAAAACACGTCAAACGCCTGCGGTGGCACTTAGAGCTCTTTGCCAACCCAATAAAGGATTCTCGATGCTCAGAGAGTATCAGCAAATATTCCCTACAAAACGCCACAATAGCGGATGTCAGTATCACTGATTCTTCACTCTGCGAGGATTATAACAACTATTTGGTAACAAAAATATTATTTTGAATCTCCGTTATAAAAAAATGTAATCACATATACAGGGTGGACGCGACGGTCTATTTTGGCTAAACGGGAAACTAAACGATTTTTAGGCATAATAGACCTTTATAATTTTTAAAAGGTAATGTAATTTGCTACGACATGGGAATATATAAGACAGGGTGTCCTATGTGCTATTTAAAATAAGAACGATATTGTCGTTTGAATATGTCATTAGAGAATCCGCGCTGTATAATTTTAAACAACTCTAAATACATTATTGCTTTCAATTATTTGTCTAATTTTTTTCAGTTAAAATTGGATTTGGCTGATTCCATAGATTTCGAAGTTATTGGTTTTCTTATAAGTGCTTCCATTTTTAGAAATATCAAAATATCTCGAAAACAAAAAAGCTTAGGTATAGGGAATACTTAAGAAAGTTTATTTTATTTTTAACGTATAATCTATAAATGCAATAAAATATAGGGTCTTCCATAAGAAATAATATAGGTAACTTTGATACGCCACAGTTTTTTGGGACAGCCTGTATATTTTAAAATGATTTTAAAATATAGCCTTTATCAAACCACATATCCATGAATAAACAAAATTTTCAAAATATTAACCGTTTAGCCACAATGGACCGTCGCGTCTACCGTAATCCACCCTGTATACGAAATAAAATCATTTTTGAAACAAAAAAATTCTCAGCGGGAAATTTAGAGTAAGTTAGGAAAAATCAAGACGACTGAGTAAAAGTTCCGGAAGTGGGTCGGATATTGGTTTTTTTACGATTTATGGCTGAAATATGCATCCTATCGCAAAAAGTTTAACTTTTGTATTCATAATTTTTCAAGATAACCTCAAAATTATCGAGAAAATCGCTAAAAACCGTTTTTTAACCATAGATTTTCCATAAAAAAAATCAATTATCTAAGCTTTTAAGTTGTTATACGTCTTTAATTGCGGGATTTTCTTTTTTTTTGTAAATTAATTTGATATTAAACTATTTTTAGAATCAAATAAATTAAATTCCAAATCGATATTTTTCGTCCTTGTTTTGCTTCATAGGCCCGAAAGTGAAAGAGTGATACATTGATCATGTTTACCGATAGGTGGCAACAAAGTCAAATATCCTTTCATTTAGCGAATGATGCTATAGTCTATTTTTATGTATGAGAGAGTATTAAAATAATAAAGCGTTCGTAATCCATAGGCGTACCACTTCTTTTAGTAGACAGTTAAAATATTTTGTGAAGTTATACCTCAAGTATTTTCGTTTGAAATAACCTTTGTATAAATATAATAAATATATCGGGTGTACACTTATATTTTCACCTAATTAACCTGCTTATAACTTCTAAGCAGCTGAAGGTAAAAAAGTGCAATTTTTTCTAAAATATTTTATTTTTCCACAAGGAATGCTAAGAACATTGTGTCAAACGGGTTATGTAGGTATAAGGGTTTAAACTTTGACTTTTAAACAACGTTACGTTCATAAATAATAATTTTAATATAAAAACTACTTCTTACCTACAAATCCAAATCAGAATCGAAATCAGAAGATGAACTGTCGCAACCAATTATTACAATGAGTGGCTCGATCATTTCATCAGTAATATTGTCCAACTTCCACATTTTCTCTTCTTTAATCGTATGATTTACTGCCTTTTCCCAGTTTTCAGGCTTCACATTATTTACAGCCTCCAAAAACAACTGTTTAACATCACTCATTTTAAAAGAATTATTTTTTCTTGAAACTTCTCCCTGTATCAGTTCAATCGGGTTTACTTCGCAATGATATGGTGGTGATCTAACCACCGTCATCCCACGATTTTTTGCAATTTCATCAATTTCATATTTTTTTAATTTCTCTTTATGAAAGGAACACAAATGATACAGTTCTCTTCTCACAGAACCGGGATGGAACTTAATATTCTTTGAATTTAGCCAATTCTGTAAATCTTTTTTTAACCACTTGGTTGTGGACATTTTTTCTGTAAGTCTCGAGTGATAACTTGCATTATCCATTACTATTATACAGTTCTGAGGAAGAAGATCTATCATTTGTTCGAACCACTCTTTAAAGACATCAGCATTCATGTCCTCATGGTAGTCACCGGTACGAGTAGATTCAAAAGTCAATAAACCACCTTTAACAAAACCGTTTGAACTACCGATGTGTACTATTATCAGTCTGCGCCCCTTTCCTGATGGTGGATTTAAACCAGTAGATAAATTATTTAAAAAAGCATGTCTTCGACTTGTAACAGTTTCATCTTGCCAAAATTTATTTGGTGTATGTCCCTCGTTGATCCATGTTTCATCTAAATAAAATATATTTCTTCTTTGGTTTCTCATTTCTTTTATAGTCCTTCTCCATACTACAATATCGCTTCTTTCTATTAAAATAGACTTTCTGGAATGCTTTTTCCATAGAAAACCTATTTCTTTTCAAAGTTTCCATAGTGTGCTTCGACTCATTTCAGGGTAATCCTTATTATCTCGAACCGTGGCAAGAACTTTGTCTACTGTCGGAAATTCTTTTCTAAAGAAGAACGCATGCACTTTCCTTCGAAGTCTTTCTTTCAAATGATTTTCTATTTGAAATTTTGGTTTTCCTGGAGCTTTACGTGCTGTTTGAAACTCGCCACATTTCTCTTCTTTAACAACTCTGTAAATCGTAGATTTCCCAACACCAAGCGTACTACTAACTAATTCCACTGTGTCATCAACACTTTTACATAAATGTTTGTCTGTAAATGATTTAAAACAATTAAATATTAATGTTTTTTCATTAACTGTTAAAGAACCGATTTTTTGTCGTTTAGGCGGTACTTCCAAATTTTCCATGATCACACTAGAATTCACAATAGACTGCACACTGCACCTTGCATGTTGCAACTAAACGACATTTAGTAAGCTGTCAAGAATACACAACTGGACCTCCTTACTAAATGGAAAACCTACAATCGCATTTTCGGTGAAATTTGTTGGTAAGGGAATTATCTACTTCGATTACTGTAAGAAATTCTTGGAATTAAAATAAAACAAAATTGGCAAATAGGTACTTATTCAAAATAATCTTAAGATACGGCTATGTTATCTTTAATACACAGGGCTTTTGGCCTGTCTAAACCTTTTTCTATTGTTCTGTACAGCTTATGGTTATAAAAGACCAATAAAAGACGCAAAACTTGTATTAGCTCAGGTACATTTATGACAATTTTAGGAAATATTTAGATTATTCCGTAAAAATATTTAAAATGACCGTACTAAGTTTTGCATTAGAAATGCTGTTTTATTACTCTCTCATACATAAAAATAGACCATAATAAAAGCTAACACGAGTTTTGAATTTATTTATTCGATTCAACTGAAGAAGCCAAATGAGAGAAACTGATCTTGCGATGTCTAGTGACGGATCCAGAGACCTTTGGGGGGTGGGGCGATTTGACTTTACCTTTTGGGTGTAAGTCTATTGCAAAAAAAATGTAGTCAACTAACCAAAAGAAGAGTGATAAATATTCTGGCAAAATTTTTGAATTTTGAAGTCCAAGGGGGGGAAATTTTCCCTAATTTCACCCCCCCGTGCATCCGCCACGATAAGCTGTAGGTCCCGTCTAGATTAGCCCTGGTTGCAGAAAGGAGACGTTAAAATAAAGCAAAAAAAAATTATATTCTTGTGTCGGTAGAAATTTAGTATTTTGTACATTTTTAACTCCACCTAAGGTCCTAAGGTAAAGAAAACAACCTTCCCCGTTGTTGAACCTAATAAGCAACGTGACTGTTCTCGAAATTGATTTCTTGTCTGTTATACAAACTATTCATCGATAATATAAGTCGTTAAATATAAGCAAATCATCCTATTTTCCACAAAACAATTTTTTATTGGTTAATCATTGAAAAGCAACAATAACACATTACAACTCATTGTGTTTACCACAAATAATTTACCACAAACAAAAAACATTATACATCAATAATTCACGACAAACTCCTTCCTCGCTGACAACAAAAAAAACCAATACACAATTAGATCGTAATCTAGTATAGAGAAAACAAAAAGTCAAAAGAGAAATAGCGCCAGAGCGTCAGCGACAGGTCACACCCGGACCAATGGGGCGATTTCAACCCCTAACACAGACCAATAGGGCGCAGCGTCTAGGGTGCAGAGCCAGTGATCGACTGCCTTTTAACCCTCTCGGGTTCGGGGGCGTGCTCTTGTCCTACAAGGACTTACCGGGTGCTCACGATGAATGCGGCTCTCCGGAAGGTGTCAGGTCAGAGGGTAACTCAGTTTAAGGGTGAGTTTTCGGGATAGTGGAAGTATTTTTGTGTTAAGAAAGTAAGTATATTTAATAAAAATATTGATAATAGTAATTTAGTTTTTAAATGTTCTTCTTTCTGTATAATAAAATTACTTTTTTTATATTAAAATGTTAAAAAAGTCGAAACGACAAATTAAAAACAAACCACTATAAACTATTTATTTAAAATTGTTAGGATAGTTACTTAAGTTTTGCAAACTGGAAAATAAAATTAATTTTAATAAGTTATTTTATTATAAAAATTCACTTTTTTTACGTCTATTATCAAATTAAGTAACTTTTTAAATTATTTTGAAATTAAATGGAGATGAAGTTGAACAATACCTTATTTAGGATTTGTTTATTTAATAATAAAATATAGCCTTTTACCAGAGAACAAAAAATCGCGCCGTCTGCACTCGTGACGACTGACCGATGTTTCTTAGATTTTACGATTTAGTCGTGAAATATCAAATATTTGCAATGTTGGGCTATGTGCTGCACTTTGCTTCGAAATATATCACACAAAGGAAAATTTTGAATATTCACCGAACAAATTGTTCTGTATCTGAATTCGATCTCTGTGTGTGTAGCTTTTTTGTGTTTATGAATTTTAAAATTCTGACTTCAGATTTTAATAGAGCATCAAAAAGTAAACTTAGGGAACACCTTCAAAATGGGGTCCTAAATATGAAAATTTTGAAGTTTAAAATGACATTGATAGTGAATGACGATTTTGGCTGTGTTGATTAGAATAAGAACTGTCAATCTAATTCTATTATTACAATTTGTTCGGTTTATGGCAATGCTAGAAGAGCATTCTCAACTGGTTTTTTTTGTTGTCATTATTTATTTATTTTCTTAGTTATATTTATAAAATTACATCCGTAGGCCTATATTTAAATCTTGAATCAACCTGTTCAAAGTAAACCATAAAAAGCTGATGAATTTTAAAACTTAAAACTAAATTATAATGAACATATTTACATAGAAGGGATAATAAGCTCAGTTGCCAGAGAAGGATATTGACCAAAAGCTTGCACAAAATGTGATATCGATGAAACTTGTCACTTAAGTACTTGAAAGGGTGTAGAAAATGATAAAAAAATATTTGCTGCTCTAAAGTGTATGCTAAGTTCACAATTTCGACAACAAAATCGAAAAGTTGGTTTTTTCATTATATCGAAAAAAAAATTCGAAAAACTAATGGCACCTCGTGAAAGAGCAGGAAATTTTATTAAAAATTATATTATAAGTTATTTAAAAAAAAAATTGTATTACTATAAAAAATTATTAAAAATAAGAAAGCGAATACAAATATTCAGGCGAGGCGTTCGGAAAAGTATATTTGCCTAAAATGTACACAAAGAAAAAAAGAAAGCATTTTAAAGAAGATACTCTAAGCTTTCTCAGAAAGCCATTAGTTTTTATTTTTTTTTTGTTTTCTCATAGACAATTTTACCGGAAGTTAAAAATTTCTAAAATTCTCACTCAACCTTATTGAAAAACGAGAGGACAGGTCCGTATCTGGGACAAATTATTATTATCAATTACTAACTTTCAAACACCCTGTATGTGTAAAAAAATTATCAAAAAATTATAAAAAATATGAAAAATGCTCATTGCAACTTTATTTTAAACAAAAATAATGTTGCAACAAATTGTATTAAGTTAAACGAAAAGAATTGGACACAAAAAAATGTAAAAACGTAACTTATAACAGTTGTTCAAAGTGGCCTCCATTTTGCTCACTACATTTCCGTGCTCTTGAAGTAAGATTTATAATTGACTTTCTAATCAGTGGATAGGCTGAGGAGGACCTCACAACTGGCCTGCAAGGGGGCCCGATTTTAATCCAATTGATTACCATATTTGGGATTTATGCGCATTTCCCAACGAAACATCCTGTATAAACACTATTTTGAAAATGATAATTTTAAAACCTAAATTTTATTAAACAGAGACATTGTTCATCATTTTAATTATTTTTACATCAAAAGTAAAAGTATAATGATGATAAATGTACAAGGATTTTTTTTGTTATGCCTCTATTAATATTTATCTTCATCGGTTTTATAAAAATCGGTGAGAATATTAGAAATTATAATTTCCAGTCAAATTTTTTATTAGTAAACAAAAAAAATTAAAAACTAATGGCTTCCTGAGAAAGCTTCGATTCTCCTCTTTAAAATGCTTTTTTTTTCTTTGCATACATTTTAGGCCTGAATATTTGTATTCAACGGCTCTGCGCGCGAAGAGTTTTCGAATTCGCTTTCTTATTTTTAATAATTTTTTATAACAATACATTTTTTTAAATAACTTAGATATAATATAATTTTTAGTAAATTTTCTGCTCTTTTACGTAGTGCTATTAGTTTTTTGAAATCTTTATTTTTTTTCGAGATATAATGAAAAAACCAAATTTTTCATTTTGTTTTCGAAATTGTGAACTTAGCATACACTTTATAGCAGCAAAGATTTTTTTATCGTTTTCTACACCCTTTCAAGTACTTAGGTGTCTTAGGTGCCAAGTTTTATCGATATCACATTTTGTGCAAGATCTCTGACAACTGGGGTATAATCACGCTTACCTGTTTTAATATTATACCTACCTAATTCCCAAAAATTTACTGTAATACTAACAAATCACTATTGACAAAATACAACCATACGTATTTGTCGCCCAAAATCTCGTACTTTTGCAACCCAAAACCTACAAGAAAAGACTACAACCTAACAGGATTTATTTACCCAATAATTTCTACAGTTTTTGCGAATGCAATGGAAGATATTAACTAGGATTATCGAGAATTATTAAACGTTCTTTACCAGGTTGCCCCACGTTAAACTATTTTTCTTTAAAACTAATATATTAGGCATCAGGTGTTTAATGTTGTAATTTTTGGAATAGCCGTGGTCTACACGATATGATCAAAATGGCTGCCGTGTGATCGATCTAAGTGAAAGTTTTATTCAATATCAATGAAGTTGTGTGTTGAGATATTATATGAGAAAAAAAATGTAATGATGTGTAGACCCAAGTCCTGGACGTTGATCAAAAACCGCCAGCATAGATACATATTTTAACATATTTTTATTCTGAATTAAATAAATCAATTATTTTATCGAAAATATGTTCGAGTTCGAGACCCATACATGATATATTACCCTCTGACAGATAATATCGAAAAAAAAGTCGAAAGCTTTCACACCCTATAATTAAATCCAAGCAGGCCATTAAACCACAATCGGCAGTCATATGTTACAGATTGTCACTCAAACCAAAACAGTGCGTCCTTCTCTCCCCTAAGCCGTAGGGTTGATTACTAAATGTCCCCCGAAGCACGCAAACTTTAAGAGGTACTTATTATTGTTTTGAATAGGGGTGTAGAAGAAATCGTTGTTTTTTTAATTTCATAAAATATGTATTGCTTCAAATAAAAATTCTGACAAATCGACGGCGCGACAGAGAGTCACCTAACTTGTGATAAATAAGTTAATTGCATAAAATTAAAATAACTAGGTTTTTTTAATATAAACAACAACTCGACAAGCCTTTAAAGACCCATCGCTTCAACTTTCTTTATTATAATAATAATAATAATAATAATAATAATAATAATAAAGTTTATTTATCCAATGTACATAGATATAAATAAACAAGGGCATCACAAAAGCAATAATATATATCGCTTGTAAGTGATATAGCCAGGTATAATATATAATAATAATATTTATTTACTAAAAAAAGAGATACAGTTTACAAAATACAAATAAAATACAAAATAGTTGCAGTGAACAAATAGATGTACCGCTTAGGTTTGTGAGAAAAACCTGTCTGCTATGAACTACTATTATTTAATTCCATTTTCCTATGTTCATGGCTACATCCTGTCATCTTTCTACCCTTACTAAACTTAAATCCTGCTTGCACACCTTTAACCTTTAACCGTTTATTTATTGGTCATCCTCTTCTTCTTCGTCCTTCTGCACTCATCAATTCTTGTTTTGTCCATCAGCTATCTACTATTTGTTTTAATTGTAATTTCTTCTTAATTCTTCACTTTCTCTATCATCTTAAGGTATTTTGTTTCATTTTCTTTAACATGCGCCATATTCTAGGGTTTTTTTCGAAGAGTCTAAAATTGCCCTCCAAATCGTCTGTATATGCTTATACTTAGTTAATTTTGCTGATGCAAATTGTTCTTACTAGTACTGTAGACAGGGAATTCCCTGGCTTTAATCCATTTTTAACTTAGAATTTTTCTAAGGAAAGGCACTCCTACAACTATCACTATGTTTTCTGGTTTCCTTCGTGTAATCTTTATCAGTTGGATGATCTTCTTCGGAACTTGGAGCACATTCAAAGATTGGTATAACTTCATTCTTAAGACTGAGTCATAGGCTTATTTGAAGTCGATGAAAAATAACTTCAAGATAAATTTCTGTTCATTTTAGTTTACCGATAGATAGCAACACAGTCAAGAAACCGGTCTCGAGACGTTGAATAATACAAATTAAATTCCAAACTAAAATTTACTGGCCTTTGTTTTACCTGATATACAAAACTTGACTGATAAAATTCGGTAAATGACTATATAATGCGTTAGATGTTAGTTGTCTATACTTCTTTTCAACGCCTCAGTTTACTGATAGATGGCGACACAACCAAGTGTCTTTTCTTTTAGCCAAAAAAGTTAATAAGCCCGTACGGAATTAAAATTATTATAAAAGAAAAGTTTAATGTATCCAAAAAGCTAAACAAAAACATCACTCTGCCGCCGATCTACTGCTTCAAGAAGGATAATCAGAGGGTTGCAAAAAAATATGTAAATTTACCTACCCCTTCGGGACAAGGTGGCTGAAAATTTGTTAACGATTTTTTTATCGCCCAGGAAAAATAAAAAAGTCATCGTTCTATAATTATTTTTTAATGTTGTCACTTGCAATCCTCTATATTGATTGATACCATTCATAAAAAAATTCGCGGTCGAAAAAATTTGAATTTTCAATAAGGGTTTGATCTTGGGGGTGAACGGAAACAGTGTATCATTTTTTAATTTAAGCATAAATAAGAGAGATATACGGCAGATGTTAAGAGACCCAAATAACGCGACTCTAACGGGTATATCCATAGTAACTCACGACGAGCTTAAATATGTTATATTAAACTTTTGTTAGTGCCAAACCGATTTGAAATACTCTAACCCTTGAAAAAGTTTAGATTTTTTCATTTTCTACAACTTTTTTATTAAATTTTTTTTATAGGCTGCATATTTCAGACCAAATTGTAAAAAAACTAATATCCAACCCTCAAAACGTTGTTGTTAGATAACATCGAAGCATCGAAGACCTCCTGATAGCGACCCCATAGTCGATAGATTACATAAATAGACTTGATGTTCATTTGTAACCTTTCAAAGTATGTTTTATACCATTTTATATTCTAGGTTGTATTGTATTCTATATTCTAGTAGTGTTTTATATTTTAAAACTCTCTTTTAATGGATCTATCTCTGTATCTGTACAGTAGGGAGGGTGAGTTAGTCCCACAGCGCTTAGGCCACATTTGACCTATTCTACATCCTCCCGAGGAGTTGTCCTCCTAGGTCATAGTCCATCCTATCCTTTCCAGGAAAGATAAAGACATATCTCCTTTATATCGGCAGGTGTAGGCCAAGACCGGACACGCACTCTCTCATTGACGATAACTCCGGGCAATCGCATAGGACATGATTGACCGTTTCGTCTTCCTGTTCAAACATCCTGCATAGAGGTGTGTTCACTAGCCCCATTGTTTGGAGGTGTTTCCTTAGTTGACAGTGGCCAGTCAGAAATACTACTGCTAGACGTAGGTTTTTCCTGGTCATCGCCAAGTATTTCTTCGACGCCAGCTTCCCAGGGTCGCCCAGGGTGACCCTGGCAAAACTGCATCTCTTGATTTCATCCCATCTCTTTAGAGATTGAGCATGGGTGTAACGTTTGGCTAGTTTCGCAATTGCCGAAGTCGTCAAGCCGTAGGTGTCGCTGGGTCCTAAAAGCCTTAGTCCAGCCGCTTCCCTGGCTAAGGAATCGGCAATGCGGTTACCTTTACTCCTGTCGTGCCCTTTAACCCACCTCAGGATAATATTGTTATCTACCGAGGCGTTAGCTAAAGCTTGATGGCACTCTAATACTAGCCCTGATGTAACACGCTGTCTATTCAAGGCTAGTAGAGCTTGTCTGCTGTCAGTGCAGATTATTATGTTTTTATCAGAAATTCCTTTTCTGGTTAGTTCTTTTGTGGCAATTGAGATACCAGCCAGTTCAGTTTAATGGGTCTAATAGCCATACGATAATTAAATAAATCGAAACAAAATAAAAATGCAACCATTTAAGAAAATACATCATTTTTCCTGCTGCACGTGAGTTTACCGCAGGAATGAGTCAATATATTCACCCCCAATCAAAAAATCTGACTATCCGGTCGTAACATATTGTATAATTTGTAGTTACATTTATCTATAATTAGGGAAGTACTCGAAGGGGTGGTTTTTAGGTAGAGAAGGCACAGGTGTTAAAGTCAATTGTATACAGGGTGCACGGGGTCGAACGCACGTGAAATACGAAACCCTTCCGCCCTCACGTGCGACTATTTACACACATGGTTGGTTCACATAAATCAACTCGAAAAGATGTTGAGGAAAAAGTGTTTGTTTATATATTAATTAGATTCATTTAGGCCCTATTTGTATCGACAATATTTTCACCTCGAGCTCTTTCATTCACTTACAAGTAAGGATAAAGTATTTTTTTTTATATATTTGCTAAAATTCTTTTTGTTCTCTGCATCTTTCTCCGCTTGTAAATGTGCTTCCTAGCTTTTTCTTATTGATAGTAGGTGAGCAACTTTCGTACCTCTAGTCCAGGGAATTCAACCAGTGCGAGAGAACCTTGAGAGACCTTGATAGATCCCTTGGGAAGATAAGCCGAACGTTTCAATGGAGCGCGATATTTGTATGCATCGTTTTTTTGATGTTCCATACAAACGATTATAAAAAACTCATTGTAGCTTCTTTTATCAATCATTATTGGCAACCAAGTATATAGTATATTCTGTAACAAGGTTGGAATGATAATTCGATAATGATTCGATACGAGTGGAGGAACCACGAGTATAAAAAATATAAGAGATAAGTGTTTCAGAATTTTCTTTTAATCTCAAGAGCGCGAATGTTTCTTTTCTGTTGTAAAAGGTCGTTTACATTCAGTAGTGGCCGTGGAGAAAGTCTATTATGTTTGTTTTGGTTTACCATTTTATTAAAATGTATCAATCACTTTGCAATAAAATATTTTTTAAAGTTTGCAACCCTGCATAAATTTTGCCAGCTTTAAAAAAGTTGTGCGTAAGTTGATAACATTCTTTCACCAAAGATGAATAACATGCGGTGGTATAAGAGGGAGACGAAAAAATTGCTTTTTAATAGAGGGGTTAGCTTTCAATAGTATTTCATTTTTCATTTAGGTACGTCGGAAATAAAACAGGTGTTAAATCAAAAATAGTCAGTTTTGATTAATGACCAAAAATTACTTAAAAAGAAAGGATGTAAAATGTATTGAATTCCGAAATAAAATAGTCGATTGCAAATTATACATATAAAAAAAATGTTTAGGTTTATTAAAAACGTAACAATAAACGACACTAAAATATGATTCACATTACTTTGAATTCAGTAGCTCAGAAATGAATTTGTATACCTAGTATGGTACCAACGGGAGATTTTTCACCATAGAAATTCTCTAGACTTTGTCAGAGAAAATATTACGTTGCAGTTCAACAACGGAGCAGACCGCTTGGTTTCGCAGCTAAGGACATACTAATTAAAATTATTAAACTGTTCGGGGACGGGGACCGCGTTCCGGTTTCGTCTGAATTTTATTATTCTCCGCCCATTAACACGTGTGGCGGGCTTGCAATGGAATATGCCTTGTATAGTTCGTGTCATACATATAGTATCCTCAATTTAACAGCTTTAAAACGCGGCGCCAAAAAAACCTCGCTATTTAAGCGAACGCTGCATCCTTTAATTGACTGCTTCAAAGGATGCCGAACAGTTAAACCATGATTTGGTCGTGTAGCCGAACCATTAGTCGTTTACACTTTCCACTCTCTGGCTCCCAAGCTATATATTAAAGTAGCAGCACACCATTAAGAAGCCCGGTTTGAGCGCGGTCGTCCCTAAAGAAGAAAAATCGTGATTTTTTTCCTTGAGAGAAGGCCATGCCCAAACACTCCACATACCCCCCGGAATCTTTCAGTTCCGGGTCTTCTTACATTTATTTAGTAGTCCGGAGTTGTACGTCGATTCGTATCTTCGGGACTCCCTCGTCATTCGAATGTGGTTTCCTGAAATCCTCAGATTTTGTTCAAAAATTAGATCAATTTACGGTGACTTTGGCAATCAATCGTAGTTACTCTGAGGAGTTGCCTCCTCGGTCTCTTATGCTTTCCGTGGTCATCTGCAAGGTGTCTGTCAGTTCTCTCAGCTATTGGTTGGGGTAGTTCCTCAAGTTCTCAAATATCTTCTTTGCTCGGTCATTCATGATGTCCAGGACCCTCTTGGATTCTAGATCTCTGAATAACCATCTGTTAGCAACGTACCAGGATGCGTTGACAGCTTGCCTCAAGCAGATATTATGTTGGGCTTGAATCTTCTTCCTAGAGTACTGGTAGAATAACTGCATTAATTAATCTAATGTTTGTTCTAACCTTTAGTTTACTGCGCCGACTGATTAGTCCTTGCATCTTCACTATTGCCCATTTGTTCATCGCAGACTGTGTGTGTTCATTGAAGGTTAGTCCTTGGTCTAGTTTAACCCCTAGATATTTCGCTGTAGAGCTCCATACTATTTCCGTACATTTGTAATTCTCTGTCTGATGCGTGTCTTCTCTTCTGGAACAGCACAGCTTGGTATTAAAGTAGAGCACTCCATAGAGGCTTTATAGAACTTTTCAGATGGCCGGACTAAAGCTATTACGAGGACTATACTGCCCTCATAAGCAAGAGTGCGGTGATTATGAGTTATGGGCCAAAACAAAATCAAATGTTGTTCATGTTTAATGATAGATGCGGCAGTACTTTATTTCATAATTCTTATTCACGGGGCAGATACGGCTTATTTTCGGTGTAAATGTTGAATCTGATAGCAGTGGAGTCCAAGTCAATTTTGCATTATTTGTAGATGCCGCACTTTTTTGCTTATGAGGGCAGCATACGTGATAGAATTCGGATGGAAGACGGAAGTGTGTTTATCTCCCATCTCATTGTTGGCGAGTTTGTCTCTCTTCGACTCGTAGAGAATGAAAAGTTTGGAGTTGATTTATTGTTTTAATTCAAATATATCTGGCGTGTTACCAATGGCGCGGTTGCCAATAACTGATGTGATTTGATATGAGTGAAGCGAATAATTGTTTAATTTGAATGGAAATTAAACAAGTTTAATAAATTACGTTAATTTACATATTTTTCTCCACTTATTTCTGTCATGAGTCATTTTATTGCTTTCCTCCCATTTTATATTTCTTTTTTCCAATTGCTGCTTTAGTACATCATTCCATTTTTTCCTTGGTCTTCCCCTTACACTCTTTCCTGATGCTACAGATTCATATACTTTTTGCATGCAGTAAACGTGTCCGTACCATCTTAATTGTCCTTCTACTATCTTGTCTTGTATTTGTTTTATTTGTAGCTGTTGTCTAAATGTTTCATTCCTTATTCTGTCTCTCCTTTTCTTTCCTTCAATTTTCCTAAGGGATCTCATTTCCATTGCATTAATTCTTGACTTATGTTTATCTGTCAATATCCACGATTAACTTCCATATAACATTGTTGGTCTGACTATGCTTTTCACTACTTCTGATTTAACATTCTTCTGTATTTCCCTTTTTCCAAGAAATGTGTTCTTCATCATAGTATATATTCTTGCAGTTTTATTTAATCTTTCATTTATCTCCTTATCCATTTTTCTCTATTATCGTGACCAAATATTTGAAACTACTTGCTCTATATTTTGTCCATTTAATTTAATACTTTGTGTTTTATCCTCCTTATTATAAATTAATTAATTATTAATAAGATAAAATGTGCATTACACTGGGTGGCTCATCCGGTTTGAAATTTTTCAACAGCCAAAAGTGATGGTACAAGTTTCCATATCCGCTCAAGTTACTTTAACTCCAAAATTTTAAATAGGTAAAAGAATGATCATATATTTGAAGCTGGATTGAATTAGGACTAGATATGGCTGAAAATATAATTCTGGGGCCAAAGCTGCGCCTTTTTAATAGAATGCAGAGGATAATTGAACAATATTTTTTTCACCCTATTTAAATGAAGCAGTCAGATTTTTATTTATGTTTTACAGGATGGAAGATCCGATTAACCAAAAAACAGAAAGTTTCTGTAAAGTATGCGGAGACAAAGCGTCGGGAAAACATTACGGTGTTGCCAGTTGCGACGGCTGCAGGGGATTTTTCAAACGAAGTATTAGAAGGTAAATCATCAGAAATAATGACCCAGTTCTATTATAAAACTGACTTTGCACCAATAGAAATGTCTACGTTATAATCAAGTAGGTTGTTGATAGATATTAGATATTAATGACAGTTCTGTGACAGCTAATGTCACAATTAAAGTACTTATTTATATTTTGTCGTAGAAAAAATAGGGTATGCAACTTCCATGTAATGGCTATTAATACATGATTGTTGCATAATATACTATTAGACTGGATCTAAAATCGATGTTTTTCTTAACGTACCGAGAGTGTAAATTATTGTATTTATTGTATAATTCTGTATTTATTTATTTTTTAAATCGTATATTTAGCAATATGTCCAAGAGCGTAATAATTTCAGAAGTTATGTTTGGCGGCGGAATTTCTTTTTATTTAGAATATTCATTCATATCAGGGTTTTTATTTTTATCAAATCAGCAGTATGTAGGCTGGCCTGTTGGACCAGTTCACGATTGTTAGTCGGGTATCTGTAGAAGAATCTCTTTTTGAAAATTAAAATAATTCACACGTTTTTATATAAATTTTTATTGTTCCAATTCTTGTTTCAGAAACTTAGAATACGTCTGTAAGGAAAATGGACATTGCATTGTAGACGTTACCAGAAGAAATCAATGCCAAGCGTGTCGTTTTAAAAAGTGTCTTCAGGTCAATATGAAAAGAGATGGTAAGAATATAAAAAATAATTTTTTTGATAAGTTTTGGTTTATCTCAAACGGAAATGCATAAAAAATATTACGAAATTAAAAAAAGCATTTTTGTATTTATTTTAGATAAAAAAACATAATGAGTTTGAATCCAACTGTTTATTCAAGATAGGAACAGTCATTAACAGAAAAAATAAACAAATCGGCAACACAATAGTGTGAATTTGACAAGCATTAACAGTTGAAGTGCCAAAACTGCTTTTATTCACCGATAAAAGAGGGCGAGGGAGAGCAGATCTTTTGAATCAGATAACTAAGTATTAAATTAGGAATCGTTGAGTGGGCGATCATTGAAGTTTCTTGATCATCCTAAAAATTTGTACACTTGTCACATTTCCAAAAATGGACCTATTAACTAACCACTCTGCTAGAAGACCGGGACTAATCAAAACTTTCCGACCATCCACGTATTACTAAGAATTTTCTTTGTTTCAAAAATGATTGGCCCTGGTCTACAAAGGTTTCAAGTCTGGATAATCTTGGTTTAGTTTTAATAAAATAAAAAACTTTCAATCTACCACCCTTAAACCCCTGACAACTCATTAAACTCTTATAAATATTTCAACCAACCGCCAAAGGGGGCGGCACAGGTAGAGGCATTTAGAACATAATTAGCCCTCGGGGGCAGAGAGAGGGGTTGCCCACCCACCTTCAGCGGCCTCGACCACTCGAACGCCAAGCCAGAAGTCAAATAATGAAAAATTCAGTGGCAAGCGATGTGTAATCATCATTAGAACGTACGTTCGCGTAAAACCACCAGAACCAGAAGTCGATTCCAGTGCATTATTATAGATAGAGGGCGGTTTGGTGTTTTGTTTCCGATATAGGGCCGCGGTGAACAGGTGGAGAAATTCTCATGAGGGTTGGGAGCACTGTATCAGTGACGGACTGGGCCCTGTATAAACGATATCTTTATAAAAATATCTGTGTCTTCCCCATAACCCCCTCATGAAGGAAAGCAATCGGTGGATGGTTGGAAAATTAAAAAAAAATCAAGATGATTGAGTAAAAGTTCCGGAAAGGGGGTGGGAGTAGGTAAATATTCGTTTCGAGGGTTGGATATTGTTTTTTTACGATTTGTAGCAGAAATATGCATCCTATCGAAAAAAGTTGTAGATAATTAAAAAATCTAAAACTTTTATATTAGTCATTTTTTAACATAACCTCAAAATTATTGAGAAAATCGCTAAAAACCGTTTATTTTCTACCGCAAATTTTTTTTTTTAAACTTAATGAAAACGTCCTTTTTTCGGTGCTTTTTGGTCTCCTGTTGCCACTTCGATTGCGTCTAAAAGCCTTAGCATCAAGGGCGGCTCCAGACCAGAGATTTGGGGGGGGGGGGTAACGTTGTCGGCTGTTAGGGTTATATATAAATATAAAAGTTTAATATTTTGGGTTTGTCGATATAAATGGACCTATAATCTAAAAAAAAATTAAAATTTGGTTTACGCAGAATGAAGTTTGTCTAAGAAACGATTGGCAATATCAAAATTACCGAAAAAAATGTTTGGGCTATTTTTGAGCAATAAAGTGAGTTTTTTAGGATATAAATGGACCTAGAATCTACAAAAAAATTCAAAAATATTAAAATTTGGTTTACGCAGAATGAATTTTGTATAAGAAACGATTGCCAATGTCAAAATACCGAAAAAAAATGTTTGGGCCATTTTTGAGGGAAAAAGTTAGTTTTTTAGGATATAAATGGACCTAGAATCTACAAAAAAAATTCAAAAAAATTAAAATTTGGTTTACGCAGAATGAATTTTGAATAAGAAACGATTGGCAATGTCAAAATTACCGAAAAAAATGTTTGGGCCATTTTTAAAGGAAAAAGTGAGTTTTTTAGGATATAAATAGACCTAGAATCTACAAGAAAAAATTCAAAAAAATTAAAATTTGGTTTAGGCAGAATAAATTTTGTATAAGAAACGATTTGCAATGTCAAAATTACCGAACAAAAATGTTTAGGCCATTTATGGGGGAAAAAAGTGAGTTTTTTAGGATATAAATGGACCTAGAATCTACAAAAAAAATTCAAAAAAATTAAAATTTGGTTTACGCTGAATGAATTTTGTATAAGAAACGATTTGCAATGTCAAAATTACCGAACAAAAATGTTTAGGCCATTTATGGGGGAAAAAAGTGAGTTTTTTAGGATATAAATGGACCTAGAATCTACAAAAAAAATTCAAAAAAATTAAAATTTGGTTTACGCAGAATGGATTTTGAATAAGAAACGATTGGCAATGTAAAAATTACCGAAAAAAATGTTTGGGCCATTTTTAAAGGAAAAAGTGAGTTTTTTTAGGATATAAATAGACCTAGAATCTACAAGAAAAAATTCAAAAAAATTAAAATTTGGTTTAGGCAGAATAAATTTTGTATAAGAAACGATTTGCTATGTCAAAATTACCGAAAAAAAATGTTTAGGCCATTTATGGGGGAAAAAGTGAGTTTTTTAGGATATAAATGGACCTAGAATCTACAAAAAAATTCAAAAAAATTAAAATTTGGTTTACGCAGAATAAATTTTGTATAAGAAACGATTGGCAATATCAAAATTACTGAAAAAAATGTTTGGGTCATTTTTGAGTAATAAAGTGAGTTTTTTAGGATATAAATGGACCTAGAATCTACAAAAAAAATTCAAAAAAATTAAAATTTGGTTTACGCAGAAAGAATTTTGTATAAGAAACGATTGGCAATGCCAAAATTACCGAAAAAACATGTTTGGGCCATTTATGGGGGAAAAATGAGTTTTTTAGGATATAAATGGACCTAGATTCTACAAAAAAAATTCAAAAAAATTAAAATTTGGTTTACGCAGAATGAATTTTGTCGAAGAAACGATTGGCAATGCCAAAATTACCGAAAATAAAATGTTTGGGCCATTTTGGCGGGGAAAGTGAGTTTTTTATGATATAAATGGACCTAGAATCTACAAGAAAAAATTCAAAAAAATTAAAATTTCGTTTAGGCAGAATAAATTTTATATAAGAAACAATTGGCAATGTCAAAATTACCGAAAAAAAAATGTTTGGACCATTTTTGAGGGAAAAAGTGAGTTTTTTAGGATATAAATAGACCTAGAATCTACAAAAAAAAATTCAAAAAGTTAAAATTTGGTTCACGCAGATATGAGAAATATCCTCTCATTGTCGGACTTGCCCATCCTGCCCCCCCCCCCCTGGAGCCGCCGTTGCTTACTATTTTTTCTCAGATAGAAGAGACTAAATCTAGAATTTTTATCCTTAGTTAGATTTCTCAAATAAATTCGACGTAAAATATTCGTTTCTTACATTCTCATATTCTAGCTGTTCAACACGAAAGGGCTCCACGATCAACTCACCAAACTCCTTTACACCACTACCACATTGGTTTAGGAACCAGACTTCGTCCCTTTCAATTTACCCCGATGGGCAACGTTTCGAGTATCAGCGGTATCCCTCTCCATCTTCAAAGTCCACCGTTACTGGATCCGACGATATCGCAAATTCCAAGCCATTATTTTCACCAGGGATTAATGTATCCCACCACGGGGTTACTAGGAGGGTTTGCGAAGCAACACGGCGGAATACATTCGATGTTAAGTAAGTAACAGTAGTTTTGGGGGTTTTGAGCACCATTTTAGTGTGATAAATATTTCTTGCATTTGTAGAGGCCGCGTGGATGCGTTTTTAATCCATAATTTAAGATCAAATTAAAAAAAAATTGTAGAATATGCAGGTATCGAAAGTATATAAGCCAAACGAAAATGGTAAGCCATTTAGAAGACATTTTTTTACCAACGCGATGAACATTTAGACAATATGTTTTAAAACGCTTGAATAGGCCGACATGGTCCGATATTGTGGCCTGCAAGCTTTCCAGATTTGACTCCGCTCGATTTTTATGTTTGGGGGCGAGCAAAAGGGCTTGTGGAGGCAGAAGGAATTTGAAAGAAAATGAAAAAAAAAACCTTAAAAAATTCATAACTCAAAATCAAAATTTTACTGTTGCAAATAGGCTAGATGTGCTCAAAACGGCCCTATTCACCTATTTTCGTTTGACTAACCCTCTACTAAATATCCTGTATATATACGACCTGAAAGTTTTTAGCTGGTTACATATTTGTGTAGGATGTCCAATAGACATTTTTTTCCTTTTAGATATATCTAACTCAGCATATAGTATACAAAATAAGCCAACGATCGGATTGATAAATCCAAATATATCGCCAAGATCACCGAGAAAGACCATGAAAGATGATGAAGTATCAAGTTCCGAAGAAATTGCTCAAAAAAAATCATCAGAAGAAGGTAATTCATTTAAAAATATATTACCTACTAATAAGAAATAGTATATTGTACAACAAGTGCGAAATGATATGCATTTCCCACGAGTAAAGTAATGAATTCTATATTAGCAAAAAATAATCTACACGAACAAGAAAAAATGAGTCTTTTAATTTTAACAAAAAATAAAAATTATTGTTCGAAATGCCACCAGTTATTATTTTATACAGGCTAACAAACATCTTTGTAAAGGACACTGTAACTAACTCTGAAATTTTGCCTGAATTACGCGATTTCCATATTTATTTTTTCAGTTAATTGTACCTGACAGTCATAATTGATTCGTTATAAACAAGCTGTTCCATGTGACCCCTAAAAAATCATGCGGATTTAAGTCAGGTAATCTTGCAAGCCATCTGATAATCTAATTTTTGCCTCGAGTGTGCATAGTTAAGGGATTAAATGATGCAAAGTTGATAAAAAGTGCGGCAATCTGGAATTCTACCATGTCCTTTAGTTTAATAATTTGTAAATTGTGACATTGTAAAAATTACAAATTAATAAAGTCAGATTCAAAATATTTTTACACGCTTTGATGATTAATTAATTACCATAATTTTATTTCAAACGACTTATTGTAAATTGTTTTGGTACATAAAATTTATCGTATTATTTTGTATTTTTTAGAGTCTGTCAATGAAGAAACTTCCCATTTAGAGTTGCCGATAGATCCTTGTAGATCTATAACGTCAATTAGACATTTAGAATTGTCTTATTTAAATCTTTTTCCAGCAGAAAATGTATACGAATCGGCAGCAAAACTTCTGTTTTTAGCCATCAAATGGGCCCGAACTATACCATCGTTTTTGCAGGTAGGTAAAGAAAACATCTAAACGTCTGTCGTTAAAGAATTATTTTGAAATATTGCTAGTACACTGGAAAATATTTCGAACAATTTATTTATAGTTGAGAAATTAGAGTCCAAACAAATAACTGATGTTTAAGACGATAAAATGAAAAATTGCCGACATTTCGGCCTTCCTCAGGCCTACAATGATATAAAACAATTGTTAGACAACTAAAAATACAATTCACTGAACGTAAAAATCATGTACACTAAAACAGCACAAAAGACTGACAAACTAGTAAATTAATATTAATCTAATAAGCATACTTTTTTTAAAACTAGAAGTTTTTAAAAAAAGCCCTGAGGAATGCCTAATATAAGGCCGAAACGTCGGCAATTTTTAATTAAAGAGTTTATCGTCCTAGACCTCACAAACGACCATACAATTTATTTATCTTTATCAACAAACAACAAATCGTTCTCCTTTTTCTTTAGCTTTCGTATAGAGATCAATCAATTCTTTTAGAAGAAAGTTGGAATGAACTTTTTGTTCTAACCGCGGCGCAATGGGCGTTTCCTGTAGATGAAGGTAAAATTTTACCCTAAATACTTTCGCTGTATAATATTATTTATTTTGTAGCAATTCTTCTAAGTAATGTCGTAGCTCCGACGTCCAGGCAAGCGTTATTAGAAGAAGATGCCAGAAAATTAAAAGAAATCATCACAAGATTAAATCTGTTAAGGGTGGACCATACGGAACATGCTTGTTTAAAAGCATTGGTGCTTTTTAAAGCAGGTAAAGTGAACAATAAATAAAATATTTATTAATAAAGACATCATTAATTATTTCGCATTTTGTAATTTTGTAAGTATCTTCAAGATGGTATTGTAAAATGTTTTTAACTGCAAATGCCTTAAAAACGCATTTAAAATTTTCAAATTTATGAAATCTTCCAAAAGTGAAACACTTAAAATAACTTTTTCTTATAATTATTTCACCGAAATTTACCTAGACCAAAACGTAGTGAATTGAAATAATAATAATAATAATAATATACACCCTTCAATTCAACCCCTTATGAGTGAAGCCCAGAAGCAGAGCTTGTGCCTAAATGTATTAGATAAAAGTGCTAAATTAAAATTAGACCTATTTTAGGTGTAATAACTGATTCTAGGTTTAGCGTTGGATTACTTTGGTATATTTTGTTTGTAGAAAGTAGAGGACTATGTGAACCAACTCACGTAGAACTACTCCAAGACCAAACCCACGTGATGCTGCACGAATACTGCGCTCAAAGGCAGAACTTACACAAAGGGAGATTTGGAAAACTACTTCTTACTTTACCAGCAGTACAGTCCGTTTCTAGGAGAGGCTTGGAGGAATTGTTATTTAGACAGACGGTGGGAGACGTCGGAATAGACAGACTTTTGGGGGACTTGGCCAAAGCAGCTGGTTAAATCGAATAAAACTGTGTTTGTTTTAATTTATTTTTGTCGATTTGTGATGTACTACTTCTTCCTTGTTTGTGTTGTTTGTATAATAAATATTTGTCTTTGAGATGTTGCTCTGTTTTATAGAAACTTGTGTAGTTCTAAAGTTGTCAAGACTTATATGTTGGTAGGCAAAAACGTCTCAGCCATATGAAAATACTCATTGTTGGAAAACGTCCAACATATTTAACTATTGTAAATAATAAAACATTATGCACGCCCATATATAGTCATTTCACAGTAATCGTGCGATCGGTCAGTCCGGTATTATTCAGAATAGATAGCTCATAGTTTCCGGTAATTTGAACAGAGCGCGAAGTATGAACCAATAAAAAAACGATAATTTGAATAGACCGCGAAGTCGGAACAAATAAAAATTTAATTTGTTAACACGTGACTTCCATTATCTCCAAAGAGAGTAAGATGGGCAACAAAACACTCCAGAAGACAATATGTCATAATCAAATTTTACATAGAGACAGCAAACTATCATTTTTCATTCATTTAAACTCATGCATTAATACATTCTACAATCAGTAACAAATTCTTTCCACATAAGTTCGTTTTTCTTACTCTTTTTACATTGTAACTTGTTAACCTGTTCAGACATAACCTAATATATGGAGTATTGTTAACATAATTCAAAGTCTACGAGAGCAGCGAATGCAGGTAACCTAAATATACAGTCCACTAATATTAAGGCGATTAGGGTTGGTACAGCACAATTCCCGTCTAATCTCTGACACTAATAAAACTGAAAAATGGTTAAAAATCTTCATTTCTAGTCTGTACATGAACGAAATGAGAAATACCGTGACTGTCAACGATTTTTTAATCCGAAATGGGCGCAAATGGAATAATGAATGTCCTTCATAATTTTTGTTTTATTTAGATAAAAAACTTTAAATGAAATTCAAAGATATTCAGATCTACATATTGTATAAGAGAAAAATACAAATTATACTACTATACACCATTTAAATTACATTTTTTAAATATACAAGAAGATAAACAATTTATACAAATTAAGTTCTAATTAATCAATACTGTCTTTGAGTTGTCATATTATGTAACATTTTATCAGTTGATAAGTTCAGTCTTAAATAAGAAAATGGGTTGTCAATTTAAATTTGCTCATCCTGCTAGCAAAATAAGTGAAAAAGATTAATTTATTGGTTGACCTGTAAATTGAAAGTAACGAAAAATGAATATCCTATATTATTGTTAAATATTGATGTTCATCATATAATTTTAGATGATCAACAAATTGGGCTTAATCATATTAACCGTTTCCTATGAATGCTCATTTTCAACTATACATCATGATTTGGAAATATGATAAATAACACCAGACAGATGAAAAATATTAGGACAAGAAAATAAAATAATCAACATTTTGAGGAGATACTAAGAACCAGGCAACAAATGGGAAGAGAGGAAAACATGGAAAAGGAAAATGAGGATTAACTAAAAAGATCCATACAGGAACACAAAGTGAATAAATATTCTGAAGGGGGAATTGAGGGATAATCTGGTGACAATCGTTAAACCATGGAAGAAGAAAAAACACAAGCATAGGAAAAGTAGACAAAAATATATAAATAAAAATCAATGGCGTTGAAATAGAACAAGTATGTAAATACAGGAGAACAAACCTGAAGAGACCAATTTAACCTCAAATTCAGACTTTTTTTAAATACGATACAATAATTCAATATTTATATTATCGTACTAGATCCCAAGTTGCAAGTTCAGGATTTGAGCATATTTTCATTGTCACTGTGGCGTTGATCGTATTGCTTTCGGCTGCTAGACATGTACCTGCTGCCAAATTGTAGATGGCGGTCTGTTTCTAATAAAAATGAAAAACTAAGTTTATACCACAAATAATTAAACTAAATTAAATAAAAATATTAAATGTCTTAAATAACTGCAAATATAAAAGGTTATTATTAAAACAAAATAATTTGCAAATAGGCTTACCCCTCCTTTATGTTTCCATTCTTGATCTCCACCCATTTCGTGACATTTGTATATGATAGGATTCGCTTTACCATGCTGAAGACAAAGTAACTGACCCAAAACAAGCTCGTTCTTGTCGGTTTCATACCAGATTTGAAATTTTCCGTCTATGCATGGTCTACAAGAAATTTTCATTGTAAAATTATAGTTTCATTGGGAAAACTACGTACCAGTGGATGAAAAGTGGAAGTTGGGACTTGCAGGATTGGATATTGATGGACTTCGGGTTTCAGGTGGTAGTTCCAGTATTTGGTGAATAACATTTTTTTTACAAATAAGCGTTCTGTTTTGTGAGTATATTGCTAAGGAAGCCAAATTATATCTTCTATTTATTGATTCATGAATTGATTATCTATCTAGTAATATGCCCCTAGTTGAGGGGTCTTATCAAAATACGGTAAGTTTCATGATAAAGCTATTTCTTAAAAATGTAACAGGAGAACTTTTTATTCACAATCATTTTTTGAGTGAAATTGGTGCCCTTTGAGTACATTTTTTGTTATATCAAGATATTCATTATGACAATGAACATTTTTTCTTCTTGTAGAATTTTTGTTTTTGCATTTCTTGAATTTCCCACTATTTTTAAATTCATTGTGGCAGTTTCGCAGTGCAGTTCTATAAAATTTTGGCTACTCTTTGTACTTTTAAATACATCAAATAGGAAAAAACTTATTTCAAACTTTAAATAATTGACCCTCAGCTGGAGGAATCTAATCGATTTTGTCTAATTGACACACTAGGTTGTTGATTAATAGTTTAGTCAAGAAATGCGCACTTTAATGCACACCATCACTTTTTGCTGCACACCCTCATCACAAGTGTTTTTTGCAAAAAAAAACAATCAAAGTGTTTAAAACATATTGCGTATTTTGGGTACTATGCAGGTTAGCTAATTATACAGTCTACTTTTGTCTTGGCTTGTCATTAGCCAAATATTAAGGCGATTAGGGTTGGAACAGCACAATTCCCGTCTAATCCCCGACACAATTTAAATATACTATGTTAGAGAGTCAAAATTGGGACGTACTGAAATCCTCTGATTCGCAAGAACCCGGTGATATCGTTTTTCTACCACGTGAACAAATCGTCGGTTAAAAGTCAAAACCTCATAAGTCAAATATTGGTAATTTTTTGAATTATGAGGTTACGGGTTGAAAACATTGTTCTGGATGTACTGAGCCAAAACCTCATAAATTAAATCAGTCAGTAAAGACTACTAGCGCGTTCTGTTGAAACCTCAGAAAACTATTTCAATAAGTTAGTAATATTCAGTGCAGTTTTTTGGCTCTCCTGAAAAGTTGTTAATTTTGACTTATGAGGTTTTGACTTTTAACCGACGAAATATTAAAAGAAAATTATTCCTCATTCATAAACGAAATTGTTTAAAACTACTCGAAAAATATATTTTGTGACAAACTTAATTACTAATTTATGTGATAACTTACCTTAAAACTAAGCCGCTTCCTTTGGTCCTGATATCTTTCTCACTCGATAAGCATAAATTGCTATTGGTCAACCGTATGGTATATTGGTCGATGTAATTCCTTCGTCTCAAATGCCACGGTTGATATTTGTCCTTTTCCAATGCCGACCATTTTTTCTTCAACCGCTCTCCCTCTTCAGTTGGTAGAGGGAGTTCCGGATAGACATGTTTTAAGTACCAATTGAAATCGTTGCATTTTAGTTCTTTGCGAAGTTGCAAACGTGATGAGATGTCGCCATAGTCGATCTGCTTTGCATCCGGGCGTTGCTTCAAGAAGAAATCCTAAAAAAAATATTTTTATCTGTAAGGACTAAGTTTGTATAAACGAGATTGTACCTTGTAACTATCCATCCATACATGAGCTACCCTCAAAGAATTATGTAACATGGTATCTTTTCCATCAGGAGATCCATATGGCCTTCTGTGTCTGAAAATATGACCTACCCTGCTGCAAGGTATCAGCTCTAGAGTTCCACCACACATCCAAATCTTAAAATAAAATATTTTATGAAGTATTTTATATAATATATAATTTAAATAAGTCAGAACAAGTAAATCACTTACTCTAAATGATATTTCTAAATTTTCTCCTCCCCATATATTCATACCAGCATCATATTCACCAATGTCGATGAAATATTTTTTTTCTATCGCAAACAATCCTCCAGCCATGGTTGGTGATTTAATAGGTTTGATAAAATCATCTTTTGCCTTTAAAGTACCTGAATTAAAAAGAATACAATCATAAATGCATATACTGTTTCCTATAATTCTTTTTTACCTGTAGGTAAGTTGTCCCATTTAAAATGCAATCCCCAATTGAAACCCCCTCTTACAAGTGGACTGGCAGTATATTTAAATGTATCTGGATTAATAATATCAATGATGGGCATCACAACATTTGATTTTTTTTCTTTAATTCGTTCTAAAAGTGGTTCTATCCAACCAACATTTACTTCAATGTGGCTGTCTAGAAATATTAGAACCTAAAAACATGAATTTACTTATATGAATTAAAAATATTACAAATTAACCATGAGGCCACCTCATGAACTTTTCAGCTCAGATCTGTAATTTTTATTGTGGTTATTTATATTTAACAATGAAGAAATATTAAACCCATAACCACTCCCTTTATAAACAATTTATTATTTCCTTACTTGTCCTTGGGCTTTTCTAGCTCCAAACAACCTTGCTCTTATCAGTCCTTCTCTTCTATCTGTTTTGAATAATTTCACTTTAACTAATTTTTGCTTAGAAACATATTCATCTAAGTTTCTATGTAAGTCTTCAATATCACTTTCATCATCTATGAGTATTATTTCCTTTAACATATTGCTAGGAGTTCTGTCAATTATAGAATGTATTGTTCTTAGTAAAGTTCGAAAATGTTCATTATAGAAACAAATAATTATACTAGCTTTAGGTAGATTGTCAGAATAAATGATGTTCTTGCAGCTAAAATTATCCAATAAATGAAAACAAACTTTTTAGCTAAATTATTTAGGTACTTACAGGACATTTCTTGTATCTGGAATTGTTCGATTAAGACTCATTCTATTACTAATAAGAGTATTATAAGCATGTATTTTGTAACCATCGTCTTTAATTTTTTGATCATCTTCAGATTTTATAAGTCCAACATCTCCTAAATCTACAAAACAAAAATTTTCAATTTTCTCTCCAATATATTTCAACAAACTTACCTTCTTCAAAACTACGTGAGTTATTAAAAAATGGTATTTTTTCAGAGGGAAGACTTGAATTTGAATGATCATTTTTAATTAATTGAAAATAAAAACAAAGAGACATCAACCATGTAAAAGAAGCTACACCTATTCCATAAAAAAATGACTTATTTATGCTGACCATTATAGCATAATTTGTTATTTACAATACTATTAAAAGTTGTTAAAGTTTTTAACCCATTTAAATTTTAAATAAGAAAATAAGAAGTACTTTATAGGTTAAGTACTTTTTCTTCTTCTTTATTCCTTTGTCATATATGACAATTTAAGCACCTTAATCCAGCTATGGTCTTTAACCGCGTAGCAACAACGCAAAAATTGAGGAGTTCTAAATATAAATAATTTGTTCCGTGGTAAGACTGGTAAGTGTCACTTCCGTTCCGTTCCTTCCATGACACTGCCAGCTAGGAGACTTGTCAAAAGGTTATTTTTCTAAATTTCATTCAACTAAATTAGTTGGTAAGTCACGATCATGGTGATTAAAATATATATCAGTGGAAGTTCTGGTAACAAAGAGGTAAAACTAAACTAATTTTAATATTGTAAAACTGATTTTTTTATTCGCACTTTTTTGCAGGTCAAAAAACGACAACAAAGGGTACTCTTAATTTTGGATTCGAAGAATGTAACATACGAGGTGATAGACATAGCGGAACCTGGGGCAGAGGAGGCCAAAGACTTCATGCAAAATACCTCTACAAGTTTGGGAGCTACTATTGGAGATCCTAGCCCTAGGCATGCCTTGCCTCCTCAAATTTTTAATGATGATGTGTACTGCGGCGTGAGTAATCAATTAACTATAATATTTAACTTATTAACAAACTAGGCTGTACTTATAATTTTAATCTGAAACTCATGGTTCCTACCAGTAGAAAAAAACTTTTCTATCAGTTGTTAGAACAGTGGTCTTTCATAAAAATAGATCCTATTGATAACAAAGAAAAATTGATGGGATACAAATTAGGCACACTGATTATTCTGGTTATTATTAGAATATATCTACTGATAAAATTAATAAAAAATGCTATAAAAACATTTAAAAAAAATATGGGAAATATTGGTGATTAAAATTACATTACTAAGTATTTGTTGTCCATACTTACTAATCTTTATGTTAAAAGATGATTTTGAAAATATAAATATGGAAATATGACAAAAAAGCTAATGAATTTTTGATACATCATAATATGATGCAGGTGCTCTTATCTTTGTTTACTAATTAAATAAGGTAAAAAATAAAATATTCCTACAGGATGGATAATAATTAAATTTTGAAATTATTATGCAGGATGTTCAAGAAAATTGTTCCATACACAATCTGAAGTAACTCATTTTTTCAAGAGACACCTTGTATATACAGAATTTTAGCAAACTTTGTTTTTGATTAGTCCATATCTATGTTTTTTTTTGTTGATATTCTAGGATTACGACATGTTTGACATGGCAAACGAAATTGATGAGATGGAAACGTTTCTCAAACTCGAACCAAATTCTTTGAGCGAGAAGATATTTGCTCCTGAGCCCAAACTTAAAAATGGTGACCTATCAATTGATGAAAAAATTGATAAGGTTGCTGGTGGAAAAGTTGACGATGAAGAAACTAAAGAAAACGAAGTGCCTAATGAACAAGAAAAAGAGGAGAATAAAAAGGAAGGAAGCATAGAAAAAGAGGAGAATACAAAAGAAGGAAGTGTAGAAAAAGAAGAGAATAAAAAAGAAGGTAGTGTCGAAAAAGAAGCAGATAAAAAAGAGGGAAGTGTAGAAAAAGAAGCAGACAAAAAAGAGGGAAGTGTAGAAAAAGAAGAGAATAAAAAAGAAGGAAGTGCAGAAAAAGAAGACGATAAAAAAGAAGGAAGTGTAGAAATAGAAGATAAAGACAAACCTGAGAATTCGGAGAAAAAAGAAATTGACGAGGACAGTGGTGCCGAAGGCGACAAAGCAGATGATGATGATGAAGATGATAAAAAAAATATTGAAGAAAAAGAGGAATTGGAAAAAGAAGCTTCCCCTGAAAAGTCTGAATAAATTTATAGAAATAATTCTAACGCACTGACCTAAGTTTAAGAAGTGAAACACCAAATATTAATATTTTCGAGTTTTTTACATATTAATGAACAAGGAACGTTACATTTTTTTATGGAATTCTTGAGGTAAGAGGATTTGATTTTTCTAATATATTTTCTAATGTTTTCAATTAATTTTTTGATTAGTTTTTCATAAACTTCTGTCCGACCTCGCATTTCAGTGCTCCGGGGCTTTGTTCTGTTCCGGGTATTTCTCCTGATGCCCTTTTCAGCTTTCTCATTACAGTCGATGCCCTGAAACCCGGATTAATTATTGTTAAGTTGTTTCAACTATTTTCTAGATGGTAGCACATTTAGAGCCCTGACCACATAAAAACAAATCATTCAAACATCACATTAAAATACCTGAATTTGAATAGAAACATTTAAAAAGAAAATATGTAACTTTTCCCCTAAACACATATATTAACCATTACAACTGGCAACGCCGCTGTATCTTCATTATCACCCTTCCCACTATAATATTGGGGCCTTTGCAACAAAAAAAATGTAACGGCTAGTCATGATAAACTTGTAAGTCTGAAAATATAGGATGTCGCTCAACGAAATTTAAGTATTATCATTTATTGGGGTTATCTTATACAGGGTGTTTCCAAAATCATATTTCGGGTCGCTCTGTATGAATCAGTATTAAGAACAATAGTGTAAAAATTGTGACATCCTGTAGTAGTTAAGTGATCAAGATCTTTAAGTGCTCTCTTTGTTTTATAGAATTATGAATTTTTGAAGGAGTTTCATTGAAATCTTATTGGAATATAATTCTGTGTAACATCCTAAATTTTGAAGGATTAGTTAAAGATAATTGAACACATCTTGAATTAAAGATTTTTGTGAAATTTCCCGAAAATAAAAAAAAAATATGGGTTGTTTGTTATTCTTAACTTTGGTGTTTCTTGTTGCCAAAATACTATATATTTATTTTATTTAGCGCCTAAAATTGTTCCTTATTTTTTCTTTTAATTAATTCTCATTTTATCATTAATCACACTATTTATTGCTATCGCCGTTTGAAATAATAAAAAGTATGAGAAAACTGTCCTATATATGACGTACTACAATGCTTTTTGATCAAAATGCAAATTGTTACAATTTTATATGTTAAATTGTTATAAATTTATTTTGGATTTTGTAAATATTTATTATACATCTTTTATGGACTATTTCAAATAAACTATCATTTTTCTTTTCGACGTTTGTTTTATTATACCAGAAATATTAATGCTTCTTAACCCTTTGAGTCACATGATTTTGTCAACGAAAAAACCTCGAGTTGCAAATTAAAAAAACATAATACAAAAAGGTAAAAGTTTATTTTAGAGTAAAAATTTGCAAATGTCTGCAATCTCAACAAGGAAACAAATTTTCTGATATGTCTCAAATATATACCGGGCGGTACCGCACTTGGCCTTGAAAGAACACAGGTATTGAATTACATCGGTCCAGATGCGTATTGAAAACCATATTATGGGCAGTCAATCCTTTGTTTTTGTTATTCAAGGAGCTGCACAAAGGATGTGAAATAAAATCACACAAGCTCCCAAGAACAAGGGCATTAAAAATGTCCTACACTGCACCAGCGTCTGGACTTCAACAACTACTCCAGGTAGTGAATTACGAAAGTCCAGACCTGGTTTGGTGTCCGACCAAGTCGGGGTTTTACCCCAAAAACTTCGATTTTGTCATTAAAGGAGCTTGCCATTCTTAGACTGGTTTCGGCATTATTGTGCCTCATCAGTAAGAAGCAGGCTAGCTCGACATCCTGTCACTAAAGGATGTCTGAAAATGAATTCGACTCGCCTCGTTCTTGATAAAAGTGGTTGCGTTATAGCAAGTGTATCACGAACGAGGAGAGCCCAACGCCATCTTCACTTTAATAACAAAATCAAACGTTGGTCAGTTTTGATGAAAATGCGAATGAATTTACAAACAACTAAAGTTGGAGCCAACTCTGACTTCGACGTAATCAGTTCACTCATAAAATAACATTCATATATATTCATTCTTCTGATAGAAATAATTGAAGAAAGAATTATGAGTATGTGGATTATACGAACATTTCTTAATACCTATAGGAATACATGGAATCCCACGCAGGATTTTAATACTTTTTTTTTACACAAAGAAAGCCAAATAAAGAGTTTAATCATGGTTAAAAATGCGTGGTTATCTAAAAAGTGACTTCTTCCTAAAATTGATAACCGGGTTATTTTGCGGTGTACATTTACAAAAGTGACCAGTTATCAAAATTGAATATATCAGTATCTTTTAAACTTTTAGTACCTCAACCATGACTCCGTTAACTTCAGCTATAACAACCGCTAGTTTTTTACTAATAGTAACGGTAGTAGTGAATAGCGAAAATTGTTTAAAAGGAAATGTAGTCAGAAGAAGTTACACAATAGTTAAAATTATTGATTACGCTCTAGATGTTTTTTACTTGTGTTCGGATGAATGTATGAAAGATGATGAAGTACATCATGTTATTACTGGAAAATATAATAAAAAAGAAGAGAACTACGAGATTGATATACCAGTTCAAAATTTTTTCTTGGCAAGTTCAACGCCTACTAAACAAGTTTATTTGAAATCTGCAAGGAAGAGTCTTTTTAATGATACATTAACCCTTCACACTGGGAATAAATGTAAATGTTCAGAAAATATTTGTTATGATCAGATGATGACGTCACTTCTTTACTGGAATTGTACAAATTATTGCAACGCAAGCGATTTTACTAAAATCTACACTGGAATTTTTGAAGAATGGACTCTGGCAACCGAACACCGATTTATTAAATTTACCTATAATAATAGTGACATCGTGGTTCAGTTTTTAAAACAAAAAATCCTCTGTGACACCATTGTGTGGACGACTAATTATGATGATATTTATTTTTACGAAAGCGACGCCAAGTTAGAAGATTTTCGGAACATTTCATTATATTTGAAACCTACAAGTTTAAATTATACTTTCTGTGAAGACAATTCGTACGAAAAATTAAAAGAATTGTTAGTTTCATCGAATAATACATTTATTTTACTTGTGCTTTTGATAACATTGATAGTTTTCGTTGTTTTAAAATCATCTTGTGGGGTTTTAACAAACTGTTTTATTTTAAAAACTTATCATGGTTTAAACAGAAAGGAAATATTTATTAGAAGTTTTTCTCAAAATTTAACCTACCAAAAAGTGTTTTTAAATAAGCCAGAATCAAGTAGAGCTGTAATATTTCAAAAACAGCCTGAAGAAATATATGAAAGTTCTGTTAATACGATTTATAATGGTATATGAATTTTTTAAAATACGGAATAAATTTTTTATACATTTGTACTTTCGTATTTTTTTAAAATTGGTCTAGTTGAGTTGATAATTTGAACATATGTTTAGATAGCCCACATAACAGTAAAAGATAAATTGTCTCGTTTTGCTGATCAAAAACTTTTCAAGCCGTATTGGAAAACTGGACGAAGTTGGGATAAAAAAGTAATAAGCCAAATTCTATTTTTTTGAATAAAAAAATGGTATAGTGGAGGGCCCATCCTTTAATTTATAACTCGAGAGCCAGAGTGGAAAGTATATAAATTAAAAAACGTGCAATCGGTTGATTACGCCACCAAATGCATTTCACGGTGCGGTGAACTTATCTTTGCTATCATATTCGCTATTGTTTTTAGAAATTTATTCTAAAAACTATGATGTTTTGATTAGTAGGCATGGATAAAAACCATTCTTATTTTAAATTTTTTTAGATCAGATTAATCCTTTAAACATTCTAAATAGTTAGAGAGATGACGACCAAGATTTTTGTCCCATAGGACCCCGTATAAAAACACATGTAATCGATAGATTATATGACCCTGTACGCGAAAATGCGATTTTCAGAAATTTTCCGCGTACTTAGCGTCTGATCTGAGCGCATTTTCAAAAATATGACCTAGGTGTGTTTCATAGGACCCCTTCTGATTTCTGAAATTGGTCATAAAAGATTGCCCAGATGTCGAAAAAAATGATTTCAGAAAAATTGAATGTAGCATATAAGTATAGTCGATCAGAAAACTTTTCGATAAAGTTGTAATATCTCCAAATTATAATAACTCAGAAAATCGTAACTTTAGGTATAGGGAATGCTAATACAGATCGAAAGAGAATAAAAAACTGATTCAGACGTGATAATAAAATACGGGGTGTTTCTTTTGAAATTATCGACTTATTGAGAATTGAAAATATTGACATTTGACGCTCCGTTCTAGGTATGCGTGTTTTTCATAAATTTTTACAAAAATCTCAACATCTCGGAAACTGTTAAACTTAGACCTGTGGTATGTTTATAATTTCTTGTTCAAAATTTGATGCCGAATTCAAAAATAAAAAGAAAAATGGTACGTATCATATGACCATTTTTTTAACACAGCAGAAATAGCCCCCCGCGAATATGCTACACTTCTGGAAGTTAATACTCACCGGTAGACTCTAGGGTCATATAATCTATCGATTTTATACGGTTTCAGCCGGGGTCCTATGAAACATGGTTTTGGTCGTCATCTCTCTAACTAAAAGCCCTATTTAAAAAATAAAAAACAATTGCGGCCACCCTTTAGAAGAGAAATTATTAAAATTCCGATTTTATCTATAGCTTAGAGAAGAAAGGAGCGCATTAATTTAATTTGTAGAAGTAGTACAGGTTTAAAAGGTAGAAATTTTATTTTTGATTACATTTGATCGGCCTAATAAAAGATTCGTTTGATTTAATCATACAATAAACCTCTTCTTTTGACAGATAAGTCAGACTTTATTTATTCATAGCCGTATCGTATGTATTTTAATTAATTCGGAATTTTGTATTAATATATATTTCAAAATGGCTTCATTCTAAAAATATTATCAGTTCTCCTAAATCCTTGAAGGCAGAATTACTCGTAATAGCAAAGCAACATAAAAACAAATTCAACAAATATATTATAGATGAGATGGCCCGAGAAAAAGGAATTGAAATTCTCACATTGCCTCCTTACCATGCAGAGTTAAATCCCATTGAACTGATCTGGTCACAATGAAAAGGTTATGTTTCTCAAAACAATACTACATTTAAATTACCTGATGTGCAAAATTTGTTTTTGAAGGCAGTTTCAGATGTAAATGGAGAACATTTGAGAAAAGTGGAAAATTCATTTTGGAAAGTGGATATAGCAATGGAAAACTTAATAGACCCTAGACCCTATAATAATAAAGCTCAGAAAAGACAATGATAATGTTACCCAGTAGTTATAGTGAAGACAGTGACTTTTAAAGATAGTTCTTGAACTTTTTATTTTTTTAATCTTTGATTTTCGGTACTGAACTGTTTTAATGCCAAGAGATTAAAAAAAGTTTAATCCCATTAACAACATATAATCCTCCGTGTTATTTATTGGTTTATTTTTATTTTGCAAAGTACGCCTGTGGAATGTGACACGTTATATCCCCACTTTTAATGCACTCCTCTTTTATTCAGAGTATAAGTGGTGACAAGGAAATATAAAAAAATAGACTTGAGAATTTCAATTCGCAGGAATTTAAGCGCAGTGCTCCTGCTTCAGACGAAGACCAATAGTGAATACGAAATTGGTAGATATTTGATGTACTCGTTTACTCAATGTCATGAACTTTTAACCCGTATTATTTGAAGGTTAGTACTTCCTAAAAATCATATAGATTTGTCAATGTGTCTATATGTCATCATACAAACTTATTACTGATTGACCGAGTAGACTGTATTATTTGGCAAACATGTATTTATTTATAATAAAATTAACCCATGCTTTCAATTGTGTTTTAATTGAAGTTAAAAAATGGAATTTCTCTCTGAAATACATCTTTGGATTTTAGTAAAAATTGAATCGGTATCTCACAAATGCATTCTTCCTGAAATTGATAAAAAAAAGATAATTTTGCGGTTTAAAAAATTTATCACCATTTGATTCTGTAGTATGTTTTAAATTTTTAGTATCTCAATAATATGACGCCGTTACTTTCAGTTATAACATCTGCTTGTTTTTTAATTATAGCAGAAACAGTGAACAGTGAAAATTGTTTAACAGGAAATTTAATTACAAAAAGTTATACAGTAGTAACAATTATTGATTACGCCATAGACGAGTTTTATATCTGTTCCGATTCCGATATCTGTGTGGAAACTGACGAAGTACATCATGTTTTAACTGGAGAATATAACAAAAAGGAAAAGAAATACGATATACCGATTTTGAATTATTTCTTGTCGAGTGAAACGCCTACCAAAAAAGTTTATTTGAAATCTGCAAGGAAGAGTATTTTTGATGACACATTAACTCTTCATAATGGGAGAATTTGTGAATGTTCCGAAAATGTTTGTAGAGGTGAGACGCTGTCATTTCTTTATTACTGGAATTGTACGAATTATTGCAACGCAAGCGATTTTACTAAAATCTACACTGGAATTTTTGAAGAATGGACTCTGGCAACCGGACATCAATTTATTAAATTTACCTATAATAATAGTGATATTGTGGTTCAGTTTTTAAAACAAAAAATCCTCTGTGACACAATTGTGTGGACGACTAATTATGATGATATTTATTTTTACGAAACCTACAACAAGTTAGAAGAATTTCGGAACATTTCATTATATTTGAAACCTACAAGTTTAAATTATACTTTCTGTGAAGACAATTCGTACGAAAAATTAAAAGAATTGTTAGTTTCATCGAATAATACATTTATTTTATTTGTGCTTTTGATAACATTGATACTTTTCGTTGTTTTAAAATTATTTTGTGGTGTTTTAACAAACTGTTTTATTCTAAAAACTTATTGTGATTTAAATAGTAAGGAAATGTTTATTAGAAGTTTATCTCAAAATTTAACCTACCAAAAAGTGTTTTTAAATAAGCCAGAATCAAGTAGAGCTGTAATATTTCAAAAACAGCCTGAAGAAATATATGAAAGTTCTGTTAATTCGATTTATAATGGTATATGAATTTTTTTAAATACGAAATAAATTATTTATACATTTGTACGTATTTTTTTTAAATGGTCTAGTTGAGTTGATAATTTGAACATATGGTTAGATAACCCACATAACAGTAAAAGATAAATTGTCTCATTTTGCTGATCAAAAACGATGCCATGTTGAACTTTTCAAGCCGTATTGGAAACACTGGACGAAGTCGGGATAAAAAAGTTATAAATAAGCGAAATTCTATTTTTTGAGTAAAAAAATGGTATAGTGGAAGGTCCATCCTTTAATTTATATCTCGAGAGCCAGAGTGGAAAGAGTATAAATTAAAAAACGCGACCAAATGCATTTCACGGAGCGATGAACTTATCTTTGCTTTCATATTCGCTATTGTTTTTAGGAATTTATTCTAAAAACTATGATGTTCTGACTAGTTCTACATGTTTTGATAAAGGATGCTGGAATATTCAATTATTTCAATTGCGAATTCATTTTTGCAAAAATCCTGAGACAGGTCGATTTTTATATCCAAATGCGCATATTTAGACACAATTGTCTGAAATTATACCCGTCAAAGTAGCAACGTCACTTCTAATATTTTTAATTAAAATATATGTTGAAAGTCCTTTTATTTCTCTTTCAAACTATATTCTAAGACAATAAAGCATATTCTCTCTCTCTCTATATATATTTTTAAATATTTACTATTTACAGAGTGATGAAAATTATTAAGTTGCTGATACCTGCACGAAAACAAAAAAATTATTAGTTATTTAGCATTTTTTGTTTGGAAAGAATCAAAGAATATATTTTAAAATAAAAATGGAACTAAATAAAAAACTTCTAAACGAAAAACAAGTAATTTTCATAACATAATACAATGGATCATCAATTAATCGACAATATCAAAATTTATGAATATTCTTGTAAGAGAAAATATTAAAATAAAAACTTTTATTTATTATTTGTAAAAAATATATTAAAATTTGTATAAAATTGAAGTCTGTAAAGTGTTTGTTGTATGTCTTTATTGTAGCTCTATTGCAGCATTAGAAATTTCCATATTTTCCTCCAAAATATCGTCTTCTATCCTTAAAAATGTTTTTAGTTCTCCTAATTCGTTAGCTTCATCGAATAAATCATAATCCTAAAAAAATAAAAACTAAAAATTACAAAATACGAAAAAAAACTTTTGTGTACTAAAATTCTTGTAAATTGAAACAAAAGTAATTGAGTATATGTTCTGCTGATCAAGCGACTATCAAAATAAGCAACCCTCAAAAACCAACAGGAGGCTTGTGCGAGTTAGAAATGTCGCGGCCCTACCTTTCAACGTGCAATTTACCAGCACCGTCAAAAGGACAACACGATTCGCATATTAACGGTCACCCACCCATAATCTAACCGTGGCGAGACGTGTTTTACTATTAGATCGATGCTCACCAACCGTACCAAATAAGTTGTCCTGACGACTATTGGGCTGTATCATTCTAAAATACCCTGCATAAGACAATTTTATACTACAACGTACTTCTGAAACATTATTTATTCGGAAATATTTATTAAATATATATAAATCTGTGCAAAATTTGAAAATTGTAATTTTTCCATAACCACGTGATCCACCGAATTCAAATCTTTGCCCCACTCGGTATATACTTAACACCTCGGCATCCCAAGGGAATATTCTGGGGTATTGGTGCTATTTGGGAAATTGTCCCTAGGATGAATTATCATGTAAACTAACTATCCAGGGAGCAATTATCCTTACGGGAACGTATTATTCGACAACTTCAAATCTTACCCCGCAATAAACACCGTCATTAAAAAACTGAGGTGGCAGGGGATATTTTGGTTTGGGATCACTCATTGTAGACCCGCAAGACGTGGAGTTTTCGTGCATGAAATTTTTGGAGTACTCGCTACCTTCTCCAGTGATGTCCACTACTTCGTATTTTATGCTTTTTGAGTCTAGTATCGATAGGACCCTTTGTTGGCGAGATTTTACCTAAAAAAATATTCTATTATCTTTTAGACTTGAAATGAGCAATAAAGGGGGTCACATGTATTTCAAAAATTATTTACAGTTGTCCTACATCATTTTTTACAAGTAAAAATCAAACCGAAAGTAATGTTTATCCTTCCTTTGGCTGCTAAAATCATTACAATACGATTTTGTATTTTTCACTATATCTAGACACCTTTGACTTTGACGTTTCACATAAATTTTTATTAAACGTCAGTGTAAATTAAAGTCTGGAATTAAGAGAACAAAACTATAAAATAATAATACGTTCTGATTCTGAATAATTGTGATTGTGTATTGTGTGAATTAGTGAAAATGAATAGTAATTCAGGCAGTGATGAAGAATTTTCGAATACTCCACCAGACTTGCAAGAAAAAGCTAGCAATGTTTCTCTACCTACAAAGTTAAGATAATGGCAACAACGGTAAGAAAAGTACTATGAAATATGAATTGTTTAACAACTGGAAATAAATAAATTGGTAGATAGATTTTTATTACTTAAGTTATTAAATTTTGTCTGCATTTATAAAATTAAATATTTTTTTGGTAGGCGAAAACCAGTTGTGCTTCACACATATGCACGCTTTATCAGCCTTCAGCTATGCCGCGGGCTGCTAAAGTTCATTTTCTGCCCTTGTGACAAAATATTTATTGAAGTATTTTTTAAATATTACGAAGCAAAAACTGTGTAGTCAAAATGACATTAGTACATTGGTAGTTTATGTCGTTAGTATATTATAATAAAAAAATAACAATAATACTAAATTTTTGTAAATAAAAAAATTAAAATTAACCAACAATGGTATTTACCATCGGTGTTATTTTTAGTACGCTTACAAATAGGCTGAATGATTACACCTCAAGGTTGGCTTTAGGAATTTACTTTCTAATGTGTTTACTATTCTTACCTCTGTATTTCCAGATATAAAACTAATATACACTTTTACAACCATTTTTCCAGTCTACTACAATAACTTTAAACATATTACGATTTGGTGCAAGAATGAATGTACATCTTATCTTTATTTGTTTTTAATCACTTATCATGAGCTAGGGATTGCTGAGATAATTGTTTATAACTGGTTAACAGCCAATCACACGACAATTTTGTGTCATATTATTATTGCATTTTGCTGGAGGTATGCACTGTGTTTCAACATCCAAATCTAGCGGGACAAAAATCGCAATTAATTTTAAAACAATATTTTTATAACTTTAGTATTGATTGACTAAGAAAAGATTTTTTAAACTATCCATAAATTCTTGATGAGCATCCAGTGTCGTACTGACTAAAAATACCTCAACTACTGGGAAAAAAGAAACAACTTTGACAAACTTTTATTTATTATAAATGTTAGAAACACAATTTATAAACAAGACGTATATTTAAAAAATAAATTCGATAATAACTGTTGAAGCTTTTGGAAGTTGTAGCCAATTTAAATGCTTATTAACTTGGAAATTTCATTTCCAGCCTTTTTAATGACGTGTAGAGGTCTGTTCCCACATAACTCAAAACCAGTTTGTGTACTGTCGGGATTCTGCGCAGACTAGATTTGGTGTCACTAAATCGAGATTGCGCAGAATCCCGACAGTACGCAAACTGGTTTTGTGTTATGTGGGAACAGACCTTAGGTAATCATTTAACATTGTTCAATATAACGGTAAATGAAACTATTATTTAAAAACATTTTTGTCCACCTATATTGTAGAACCTGCTGGAGTAGGTGATTTCATCAACATACCGTTATACTGAGTGGTCCGTTTTGAACAAAGCCCGGTTTTACATATGTGGGTACACACTGAAAAAAATTGTTTTAATAATGGAAACAAATATAGTGTGGAGAGGTCAAAAAATTTAAAACCGGTAAGTATGGGATGTCGCTCGGAAAAGTTTTTGTAATTAAAAAAATCGCCTTAATAATGCTACCAATTTTTATGTGTCTTATATACAGGGTTTCCCAGGAGTTCGAGCCGATAAAGGGGTTAAAATAATGATAGTGTAACTGGATGGTCATGTCTGAGGTTTAGGTTTCGGCCTTATATTAGGCCTTCCTCAGGGCTACAACGATATGAAACAATTGTTAGAAAACTAAAAATACAATTAACTGACCTCAAAAATAAATAAGACTGACAAACTAGTAAACTAATGTTAATATAAACATACCTCTTTTTAAAACTAAAAGTTTTTGTCATTCCTTTAAACTAGTAACTAAGTTATAAATATTTCTGGTCCTTGAGATACTTTTCACTAATAGCGGAGTGAAATTAGAATTTTATATGGATGTAAGGGCTAAGTCAAATTTTTTTAATTTTTTCGAATCTATACATAAAGAGAAGCTTGTAAAAAATTTGGACTGGAGCTTCGCGAGATATGTGCCAAAAACGGCATTTTTGGTATTTTTCGAGTTGATTGCTTCACTATTTTTTAAATATCTCCGGCTCTAAGAGTCGTGGAAAAAAAAATTAAAATGACCGTCTTGAAGTAGAAAATCGATCCGTATAGTAGGGTTTTTTAAAAATGCATCCTAACCTCAAAAAACGAATTCGCGCGCACATTATTTTTTTTATTCAATTGGCAATAAATAACCAAAGAATCCTAATATTTTCCTAAAAATTGGAGAAAATATGTATTTTTATGTCGGGAAGATAATGGTAAAAATTAAAAAAAAAAGTATTTGTCCATCCAAAATCGGCATTTTTCGAAAAAAAAAATTGAATTGGCCGCCATTTTTGGAAAAACAATAGTAGAGAAAAAAATTTTATCTTAAAGAGAAGGATTTTGTGTGTACTTTTGTCTAAGAAAATCCAACATTTTATTTCTTTATTTAAAGTGCCCAATTTAGGGAATAATAAAAAAAATCGATTTTCATTTTTTATATTGATTTATATTGATTCGTTCCCTCACAAAAATCTTACTTTAGAACCTGAAATATTTTTTTATTTTTTTAAACATTTTTTGGACTGAAATACAGTTTTTCTAAGAGAATCAAGCATAAATATCGCGATAAAAAATTGGAAAAAATGAAAATCGAATTTTTATTTTTTTATTCCCTAAATTGGGCACTTTAAATAAAGAAATAAAATGCTTTTTACGATAAAATTTTTTTCTCTACCATTGTTTATCCAAAAAATTTTTTTTTCGAAAAATGCCGATTTTGGCTGGACAAAAATAATTTTTTTTTTTTAATTTTTACCATGTCTTTCCGACATAAAAATACATATTTTCTCCAATTTTTAAGAAAATTCGAGGATTCTTTGGTTATTTTTTGCCAATTCAGTAAAAAAAATAATGTGCGCGAATTCGTTTTTTGAGGTTAGGATGCATTTAAAAGAAACCCTACTATACGGATCGATACTCTACTTCATCACCGTCATTTTAATTTTTTTTTTATTTTTCCACGACTCTTAGAGCCGGAATTATTTAAAAAATAGTGAAGCAATCCACTTGAAATGCCGTTTATGGCAAATATCTCGCGATATTATTGACAAATTTTTTACAAGCTTCTCCTTATGTATAAAATCGAAAAAATTAAAATAAATTGTTTTAACTCTTTCATCCATTTTCAGAATATTTTCATCTCATTTCACTCCGCTATAAATCTTTTTGCGTCATTCCTATCTCTACTGTAAAAAAAAATATTAACTGTCAAAAGTAAGCCATACATACAACAAATTTTTTTGATGTAAATAAATCTTTGTTGTCGTTGTCAGCGATTTTGTTGTTTGGTTATGTCAACGCAACCTCTACCAATAAGATCAGATAAGATGAGATGGTATGGAAATTGTCCCATCTGCATCTTCAAATATCGAAAAAGTGGGATAGTTTTGTACCCACCTAGCCCCTAAGGATTAAAACGCATGTTATCATAGTAATCACTAGTTTTTTAATTTAAAAACTTTTTCTTAAAAAAACAAACAAAGGAAGAAAAAAAAGGAACTGAGCTCGCGCAATGGTCAAAACCGTCGCCTATATAAACGTGGGACACACGCGACGCCTCCAGTACCTTCATCTTCGTCGCGACGTTTGTGCAGACGCCGGCATTCGCTGGTGGTGGTGGTTTTCGTAATCGCTCTTTTCAAATCGGGTGCTTTGTCTACGTCAAGGTTTTTTTGGGTGACTGTCCGACAGCATCAGTAGGTATGTATTTAAAATTAAAAAAGTATGAAGAAAGTTAACAAAAATTCAACATGAAAGTATTTTAAAAAATATTTTGGTTTAGAAATAAACATTTACGAATCTAAATACATATTTTTCGATCGTTGCAATATGGAGAAAATTAAAAAAAAATCAAAATAAACTTAAACTTTAAAACATTATTATCAAATAAAAATAAACAATTAATTTAAAAACAAATTAAATAACAGCAGATAGTGTTAATTTTCTGATAGAATTTTTCAATTTTTCTTAAGTGTCCTGTCTTTCTTTAAATTTTTGTGATTTTCTTGTCCCTTTGTCAAAATTTAGGACCTCAGTAAGTAATTGAAAAACGTGTGAAATCCCTATACAGGGTGATTCATAAAGAATGGTACAAATTTTAACCGGGATAAAAACAACATAATATACTATTTATGGGCGATATGTTATGTGCAAGAATAACGACACCCAAGGGGGGGGGTGGGGGTAACTAATTGTACGTTTTGAGGGATGGATAATTTTTTTACGATATGTGGCTAAAATATGCATTTTATCGAAAAAAGTTTAATGTAAAAGTTGTTGATAATTAAGAAATCTAAAACTTTTGTATTAATCATTTTTCAACATAACCTCAAACTTATCGAGAAAAACGCTAAAAACCGTTATTCTTTTAATTTTTATCTATCGCAAAAACAATTTTTTTTTATGAAAGTTGGTGATAACGTTTTTTTTGTGTTTTAAATAAGCAGAAACTTTTTCAAAGCAAAATATTTATTTTTCGATTTTATACAAATGTAAATTAAAAAAAGCCTAATTTTTCAATATTTTTTCCATTTTTTTCATGCCATCTTGAAGTCGAGGTTCAACGAAGAAAATGAGCACTTTTTCTAAACTAAGCCACTCCTCCCCTAATTATTTTAGAGTACGTAAAATTTCTTCCAAGTATATATTTTGTGTTGGTAAAATGTTTAGTAGTCCGTCTCATCGATAAAACGCAGCGGTGGAAGTCCGTAACGAAAATCTAATTTTGTGGCCAGAATAAAGCAATTTTCAGTTGGGACCCATTTGAATAATTTAATGGGAAGCCACCGGAATGTTAAATGCGACGAAATGCTACTAGCTACTAGTTAGTATCGAATGAACTTATTGCACCAACTAAAATTAAATTTTCTGTAATTTTATCGCTTTCTCTAGAGATTATGTTAGGATAATGTAAATTTGCTGTATTTTTGTAGAAATTCAAACTTGCAATAATCGTTGTTTTTTTAAATGCTTTATAAGTGAGCAAATTTATTTTCCATGTGTTCTTCATGCAAAATCTTGTTCATGTGCCTGTGCAATTAATGCTGATCCCCCAAAACGATCTAAAAAAAACTAGAGGGTGATCTTCTGATTTGAATTCAATATGTCGCCATCTGTTGATGGGGGTGTCGGTACACTGCGACCTATAAGATGTATTGTGTCCCCTTCTGCTGTCCATTCTTTAAGGATGTCTCAACGATTAGAGCAGTTCCTCCAGTCCTATTGCTTTCAAAAAGTTCAGGATGTCTGTAGGCTTCGGGTTAGGTAGATCTCCCTCTTCTATTTGATATTCTCCGAGGTACTTGGATTTTGCAGCGTAATGCATTCTGAGAGAATGTGGATAGAGGTTTCGTCCTCTTCCTCGAAAAATCTGCATTCTTCTTCCTCTACTAATCCAAGTTTCTTTAGGTGGCCTCTCAACCGGCAGTGCCCTGTTAGGATACTCGTTAGGTTTCTGAGCTCGGTTTTACTTTTGCTGATGAGCTAATGCAGTCGTCTGATCTCTTCTGGTTATAACTAGAAGGGATCAGATCATTCCCTGTAGTCCTATGCAGTATTGGGATCTTTCAATATTTACTTCCTTTCCAAGTTTATCAAGTATTGTACTGGTGCTTATTCCGCTGAAGGGTTCAGGTCCCAGAAATGGTGTTTCAGTCCCTTTTTTTGCGAGTACGTCTTTGGATCTGACAACTTTTTTTTGCGTGACTGTGAAATCAATGGATCCAGTAATGAATCAGTAGATATAGTGAATAATCAATAAATCGAGTGAAATATCGGTAGATCTAGTGAACAATCAGTAGATCTAATCAAAGAATCAGTTGATCCAGTAAAAACACAGTAAATCTAGTAGATCGGGTGAAAATTCGGTAGATCTAGTAAAACAATCGGTAGATCTAGTGAAAAATCGGTAGATCTAGTTAACAATCAGTAGATCTAGATAAATGGAAGGCATTATAATTTGTCCATTTTCAATTTCAGAAATATAAAAACATAATTGCCAAATGTGTCGGCAAGTTACTTTGTCGGCATTGGTGGCTTGTCGGCATATCTGGGAATTTTGTTTTTATATTCCTGTAATTGAAAATGGACAAACTATAACCTCTGGTCACTGTTCTATATATTATTTTACAATAAGTGTATGGAATTTAATAATTGTCTAATGTAGAATTTGTACAAATAAATAAAAGAGTAAAAACAAATCAGTAGATCTGGTCAAAAATGAATAGATCTAATCACGAAAATTTAGTGAACAATTAGTAAATCTAGATCGAGTAAAAAATCGGTAGACCTAGTGAACAATCAGTAGATCTAGACAAAAATGAATAGACCTAATCAAAGAATCAGTTGATCCTATACAAAAACAGTAAATTTAGTAAAATCAGTAAATTGAGTGAAAAATCTGTAGGTCGGGTGAAAATTCGGTAGATCTAGTAAAAAAAAACAGTAGATCTAGTAAAAAATCGGTAGATCTAGTTGTTCACTAGAAAAATCAGTAGATCGAGTAAACAATTAGAGAATATTGTAAACAATTTAGTGAAAATTCTAGATCTATTAAAAACAGTGGATCTAGTAAAAAATCAGTGGATTTAGGAAAAAGTCAATAGATTTAAGGGAAAAATCAGTAGATCGAATAAAAAATACGTGAATCTAGTAAACAATCTAAATCTATTTAAAAAAGTGATGACAAAAATGATGTAAGAACAAAAAATCCTTTTATTTTTATCTACAAATTTTAGACTAAAATGAAACTTCCTAAAGGGAGAACATAAGTTATATTCTTTGCTGTTGGTTAAGGACCCACTATTTTTGAAACTGGAGCAGCTTATCAAAGTGCAAACTTTAATTTCTCTTTGGGAACAAAAGCAATCTCTGAAAGCAGGAGAACGGTATCGAATGTTAGAGGAAAATCCTAGTTGCGCTCTAGATTGGCTTTTCTCGAAACTAATGAGTTTCGTTCTCTTTACGGTGATTGGCTGTTCAATCAGTCGAAAAGAGGCCAGTAGCCGTTGAATTCTCTACCGTTATTTATTTTTGCTATTAAATATCTCGTTGCCAATCTTGTTAGCTTCAAAATATTTTTTAATAAAATGCTTATTGGGACTTATTGATAAATTCTTATAATATAACATAAAAATGTCTTAACAATTAAGATTTTAATTGTCTTAACGATAAATTATAACCTAATAACCTAAACCCAAAAAAATTGTATAATAACCTCCCGATATAGTTAAAAATCTATAAATTCTATAAGTTCAGAAGATCGACTAGGGCATTTCTTCAAGAAAAACCATTTTACACAGTGGCAAAATTCTATAACGTGCATTAGACTTTTGGGTTGCAACATACAGCATATAGGAGCAGTAATTAAATTAAGTTAATTTGAAAATTTTAATTTGAACATTAATTTATAGTGACGGATATTGCATATCCAATACAATTGTTATTCATATTTTCTTTGTGTTTTGTTTTGTCTAGTAATTTATTTTTATTATGATTAGTTTTAAATTCGCTTTGTCTACAAAATTTTTATAATTTTTCTTTGAAAATAAAGCATATTCTCTCTCTCTCTCTCTGAATTTTCTTAATTTGTTTTTTTAAACTCGATGAATATTTAATCGCAGTTTCATCAAGCTACAATTTTTATATTTTTATTCATTTTATTTAGGATACATTATAAGTAACTTGAAAAAATAAATTGGACAAATTAAAAGTTCCGAAAAGGGGGTGGGGGTAGCTAAATATACAACTTGAGGGTTGGATATTGGTTTTTTACGATTTGTGGCTGAAATATGCACCCTATCGAAAAAAGTTTAATGTAAAAGTTATAGATAATTAAAAAATCTAAAACTTTTGTATTTATTATTTTTCAACATACCTCAAAATTATCGAGAAAAACGACAAAAACCATTTTTTTCGTTTTTAATGATTTTGGCCCGCAAAAATACTTTTTTTTATGTAACTTGGTGAAAACGTTTGTTGTAATTTTTTCGAAGCAAAATATTTATTTTTCGATTTTATACGAATTAAAAAAAAAGCTTAATTTTCAATCGAAAAAGTTCACTAAGAAATTTTCAATTTTTTAACTTTATCAGTGCTCATTTTCTTAGTTGAAACCTCGACTTTTAGATGGTATGAAAAAAATATATTGTTCGTATTGAAAAATATCGTTAAAAATGCAGAAAACCAAAAAACGACTTTTTCTTAATCGATTTTTCAATTAATCTAGACAATTTTTTATTTCTTATTGCAAATAAGCATTGAAATTGATGAAAAAGGTTAATTTTCATGTAGTATAATGCCATTTATATTCAATTAACTATTAATGGTTTTGAAATTACCGAAAACATTGTTTAAACAATAATCGAATTCAATAATAATTCGCAATTCTTAATTTTGCTTTTAAAATTTTACTATTAGAATGAAATATGCAGTCTCAAAAACTTTGTATTCCAGTTAAACTTTTTCCGTTCTTTTCGAATATGAAACCCAATTTTTAAAATTTTGATGTACAGGGTGTTTAAGAGCAAAATCATTTCGATAATTTTTTTTGAAGACAAACCTGGATTTTAAGTTTGTCACTATGTCTCTTGATTTTTTTAATGGAGTAGAACAAGCTGCCAAATATCAAATAAATATACAAGGTGGTTCCAAAAATACGGGGGATAAAAGAAATGAGCAAAATTGATAAAACACCCTATATAACTCAGTAATGAAGCTAGTTAGATATATCAAATATGGGTTTTTCTTATTCGTCTAAGTATCCTTTATCCCCAGTTTCCCAGTTAGCGTATGCTTATTTACCTATGAAACACCCTGTATAATTAGAGTGAAGTTTTATGAAGTTTTTAATTATTCTATTATTGTTTTCGGTAATTTCAAAACCAGTTAACAGTTAATTGAATGTAAATGACATTATTCTACATGAAAACTAATCTTTTTCAAAAAATAAAAAATTGTCTAGATTAACTGAAAAATCGATTATGAAAATGTCGTTTTTTGGTTTTCTGCATTTTTAACGATATTTTTCCATACAAACAAGCACTGATAAAATTAAAAAATTTAAAATTTGTTAGTGAACTTTTTCGATTGAAAATTAGGCTTTTTTTTAAATTTAAATTCGTTTAAAATTGAAAAATAAATATTTTGGAAAACATTACAACTTATTTAAAACAAAGAAGAACGTTTTCACCAAGTTTCATAAGAAAAATTATTTTTGCGGGACAAAATCATTAAAAACTAAAAAAATGGTTTTTGTCTTTTTTCTCAATAATTTTGAGGTTATGTTGAAAAATAATAAATATAAAAGTTTTAGATTTTTTAATTATCTACAACTTTTACATTAAACTTTTTTCAATAAAATGAATATTTTAGCCACAAATCGTAAAAAAATATCCATCCCTCAAAACGTATATTTGGTTACCCCCACCCCCCTTGGGTGTCGTTCTTCTTGCACATAACATATCGCCCATAAATATTATTGTTTTTATCCCGGTTAAAATTTTTACCATTCTTTATGAATCACCCTGTATAGGAATTTCCCCCTTTTTTCAATTACTTACTGAGGTTCTAAATGTTGACGAAGGGACAAGAAAATCACAAAAATTTAAAGAAACATTGAAAAATTGCATATTTCAGCCACAAATCGTAAAAAACCCATATCCAACCCTCAAGTTGTATATTTAGCTACCCCCACCTCCTTCCGGAACTTTTAATTTGTCCAATTTATTTTTTTTAATTTACTTATAATTTATCCTAAATTTTCCGATTACTAAGAATTTTTTTTGTTTCAAAAATGATTGGCCCTGGTCGATTATGTCCAACTACAAAAAGGCATATTATGACATTGAATTTACTTACTTATTTGTATTTTTATATTTTCCCAAACGATTCTGTATTTTTCTAAACTTCAATTAGTGTTGTTTTGCTTTCTCGTTAAAGTATTTTTTAACATCTCTCTTGAGATTAGAATTGTAGTCGTTTAGGTGTTGAGTTAGGAAAACGATCGCAAAAACTCTAATTAAAAACTTTTTCCGATGAGTTTTTCGATATTATTGTTGTGAAACTTTTCACGCCATGAAGAAGATTGATTTCGATGGACTTAAATTATTTTCAATGTTTGCAGTTATCAGTTCGAGAGAATTATTTACCGAAGAAATATTGTTTCTGTACGAACGAAAATAGATCCAAAATTAATTTTTTTTCGTTTTTTATTTTTAAATTGTAATCTACATGAAAAAAAATCATAAAAGTAAATAAATACTTCATTCTGTAGGTAAGTTATTCACTTTTTAATTAATTGAACAAGAAAATATTTTCATTCTAAAAAGTTCCCAGGTCCGGATTAAAATATCTTAGGATCATTATACCTATAGAACAAACCTTAATGGCTAGAGTAGATACTACCTTATTATATTCCTGGTCAGACCATACCACAGTTTTTCGTCCAATCATGTTCAAGATGAAAAAGTGTCGTAGCTATTCAGTAAGAAGAGATTTTTAATCATTTTCAAAAAAATAGTTAGAATATCACAAAAAATATCAAAGCGTGTGAAGGCGCAAACAAACGTTATAGTGATTATAATAACAAAATATCATAATAATAATTATACAATTGCATGTTCGCTTAATAGCATAAAATTCATACAAAAAAAAACTTATGCCCACTATTTTATTTCTAAAGCGGTTTAGTTATCTGATTCATTTTGACCCTTCCTGTTTATTTCGTGTAGTTCGTTAGATTTTTCTTGAGGAAGCATCTCAGCGTCTCTGTCGTGCTGGACCCTTAATGACTTAATATTTATTCTGCACGCAATCTTTCTACCCTTAGTTTTTGGTTTGTTAGGTCCAGCCCTCTCTCAGTGTTTACTGAACTGAGAAAGTATATTAAATACTACAAAAAAAAAGAATTTACGGCCCCACCTACTACGGTCTGTATTTTTTTATCAAATTTTTTATGTCTTTGATATTTTTTATTGAAATGAATATCTTAAATAAATGGATTTACTCGCAAATATTATACGGTTATATGGTTAACAATTTTTTTTATTACTCTACTTTGTAAATAAAATATATGGTGGCTTAAATCGACACTCGACACTTCTTCACTGCTCGATTTTGGCGAGGTTTATCTACGACCGACACTACTTTCCACAAAGTTCTTTTTCTTTACTTTTATTCCAACGTAAAGGATTGAAATCAATTGAAAACGCTCTTTTGTGGTCTTTGTCGGCAATCCTACTTACTGCGCCAGTTAATTGACGTTAAAAAAATTCAATAATAATTACATGATACTCAATAAAACTACTATCTAGAATCGAAAAAATACATTCGAAACTCGCGTTGACATTACGACCTCTCTACCAGGTGCTTGGATTATTTTGTCTACCTATAGGCTTCAGAAAACTCCTTTTCATAAAGTAGATAAAGTTCGTTCATTTTATGGGGTCATTCTGCCGTTCCCCAAACTGGCCGGTTTTTGTGAACATAACGTGTTTTCTTTATCAGCGTTTTGGGACACCATCCTGAGAGCACTGATTAATTTTACGGCACCAGGAAATGTCTTTGCCCTGTTTAAGTAATCTCGGGGCTCGCCGTCGCTGTCCTCCTGAGTAGAAGCTCTTGTATTTACATGAACTCCCTCCGAGGAATTACCAGGGACGAATTTGAGTAAAGAGTTCAATGTTGACCTAATTATGTGTGGTATAAGTAAAATGCACTAAGCCAGTATATAAATATATAAAGAAATATATTTTGATACTATACTCCGTTTGAAAATGCATGTTAGCACAGTTTTTATGGCAAAGGTCTTTATACCGGATTGTTCAATGCAGAAAAAAAGTAAATGTTGATACCTTCTTATCTGAATTTTCACTAGATTTTAGTATAACCACCCCGAAAAATCTCGAATACAATACATCACAAAATGTAAATAAGCAAACCCTAAGGGATTAACCAATAATTCTATGCCTCAGTGACGGGGAACACGAAATTATTTTAATATAAAAATAGTAATCTGTCAATATTAAGTACCCACATTTATTTTTATAAAAATAGTATACCTACTAGATATTAGGTCAGGACATTTCCTTAAAATTTAATAATAAATATACACAAAACCAAATTTATATGATATAGATACTAGAAAAAATCTTTGCAAAAAAATATTTTCTCATAAAACACTCATATTTCGTTTTTAGAAATACGGGGTGATTCCATATAAATTTGTTTGTTTGTATTTCGGTACTAGCGTCATATAAACTTATTATAATTAATATAAATATAGAGTTACATACCTAAATAAGTAAGTCGTTTTCTCCCGGTAAGGAGTCATCATCATCAGTTTCCTCACTTCCCACAGAAATAATAATTGGTTCTATTGCTTCCTCTATTAACATATCAAGTTTCCAGAATTTATCTTCCTCTGCTATGACATGTCTTATAGCGTTTTGCCAATTGTCCGGTGAAATTTTGGATATGGAGTCACATAATATCTAGTTGACGAACATCTTGAAGTTTAAATGTTGTATTGTTTCTCGCGACATATCCCTTTATTTGAGCCCAGATTAGTTCAATGGGGTTAAGTTCACAGTGATAAGGTGGTAACCTCAACACTTTAACTCCATGTTCTTTTGCTATTTCATCTACACTATACTTCTTAAACTTTGGTGAATGTTGTTTACATAACTGCAATAGCTCTTTTTTGAGTAATCACTCTTATGCCATTATTTCATTGATTATTAGCCAATCGGAGAGTTCTTGCTTTTTCCATTTAGTGTTAGGTAACGGTTCCTTTAATCTTGAATGGTAACTGGCATTGTCCATAACTATTACAGAGTTGGTCGGAAATAAATCTGACTGAAATATTCCTCAAAAACATCAGCAGTCATGATAGTCTTTCGTAGAATTTGAAACAAATTCTAACAAGCCTCTATCAACAAATCCTTTATCTCCTCCAATATGAGTGATAATTAAACGGCGACCTTTACCATTTGGAAATTTTAAGCCAGTAGACAAACCTTCTATAAATGCCTGACGAGCATTTGTAACCTGTTTATCTTGCTTGCATACTTACCATATTTTTGTTGATTAAAATGACTACTAGAAAATTTAAGACAAGAATTGAAATAAATTGGTATTTTTAAAAATTTTAGGAAGACAACCCAATATTTCATTTTGGAACAAATAATGCTAAACATTTTATTTTAGAACTTATCCGCCACTGATTTATGATTTATTTATTTATCTTCTGGATCATAAAAATTTTGCTATCAATCATTTTCCAATAAAATTTAGAATACCAATAGTTTTAATAATGTTTGTAGGAAAAATATTAGCTCAGAAATATGTATAAAAACCTAAACGTATGTTTTGACCTTTGTAAATTTTTGTGTATTTGATTTTTTATAAAATTTAGCAGGACCCGAACTTCGTATTGAAGAATTTTTTAGAAAGACCAAAGATCGTGTTTATTTAGACTCCTAGTTAGTTATCTAATAATAAATCATTTCGAGATAATATGAACAGCTTGCTTAATTGTAAAGTCCGACTCTGCAAACAAATAGGCTTATGTAGGAAGTTTAAAGTAATAAAGTTTGTTCGCATTTTGGAGTTTTTCCAAAGGGAAAAGGAGACAAAGAGAGGAAGCCGATTATGTTTAAGTAACTTTTTGATTAAGATACGACCAACGACCAAAGCAAAGCAGTCAACAAAAGTACAGCGAAAGCAGGAATTTATTCTAATTTTGAGAATCTGGCGTTTCAGCTTTTATTGCAACCTTCGTTATAGCCCATCTTTTTCCTTTAAAAAGACATGGATTTCTTGAATTATGTCAGTAACAGGATAGGGTGCTGCCATTATCCTTTGTCGCTAATAAACTAGTATTGTTTAGATTGTGACAATATGCTTTTTTTTGTATTTATTTTCAGTGGCTTGGGTTTAGGCATTTCAAGAGGGGATTAGATCTGTTAGATCATAGAAGCCATGCAATAAACACAAAGAAACATTAGTCGATTTGTATCTGCTTTATAAAGTTATTGTCGATTGAAAAAAAATGTCAGTTTACGAGCCAAATTCTCTATCCAGTCTTGATACACGGCCTACCTTTATTTTAAATTCTCCACCGATTCGAGCATTTTTTTAACCCTGTCAGTAAGCTTGTTAAGTTCTATTTTGTATGTTCTTCTTTTGAAATTACACTTCCAATATATTTACTTTCATAGCACTTTTGAATATAATTATTAATTCCATCTCTTGATCCTTACGAGTACAAATTTCTACGTTTTAACAATACACACGTATTGATTTTTTATATCTTGCTCGTCCAATGCACAGTGAGACTTTCCCAGTCAGTCTTGGCTATTTATCACAAAACGGGATAGTGATAAATGTATCTTATATAAAGAGCACAGTGGGCTAGGAAAAAGAAAGGAAAAACAAAATACAACCAAGATTGATGACAACGATAACTTGATGTTTACGGCTTTGGTCACCTGACCATCAATTTGATACTGTCGACGCGCAATCTGCTTAATTGACGTACAGGGTTCATCAGCATTATAGATCTCGATTAATTATCCTAAAACCACGGATAAAATTTATGTAAAGTTAGCCCGGTTCTAAAATATACGAAGTAAAATAAACTGTACGAGGGTTTTTGTATGAATTAAATAAAAATAGACGTATAGATGGTGTCACCCAGTACGAAAAACCTTTTTACATGAAATCAAAATGAAACAAATCGAAAAGTCCTTGACGATTTTACAGGATTTTCCCAGCTGCCGACTGATAGAAGGTAGGGAGAGTTGCCGTTGAGTTCGCGGAGACAACTTCGCTGACGCAATTCATTTATACTCGATTCATTTAGTAAAGTTGGAAACTTTCACGCCAAGATTGCTTCTAAATTTAATTTCCGATGTTTGTTACTTTAAAAGATTAGGCAAGTCAGTTATATCCGATATTACGAATTTTACGAAAAAAATTAATTTATTTTTAAATCATTTCTTTAGTTATACTGTATCTAAAGGAACAACACGCCACGCCAGTACAAAGGCAAATCTAGCGAAAATCCAAAGACTAGCCTGCGTATGCATAACAGGTGCAATAAGAACGTGCCCAACGGCCGCCATGGAGGTAATCCTAAGCCTTACTCTCCTCCATATAGTGCTGGAGAGTATAGCGAAAAAGGACAACCTACAGAATGACCAGACTCCTTCCTGGAAATCACCAAACCTGGGACATGCCCCAAGATGAGATGACAAAGAAGTTTATCTTTGTGAAAGAATTCAACACAAAGCTAAGTAACAAAAGCGAATGGGACAGATACCATCCCAAAACTTAAGAGAGGCGCCATTAAATGGTACACAGATGGTTCCAGAACAACAGAAGGAACGGGAATAGGAGTATATGGGCCTGGAACCAAATATTTCGAGAGTCTAGGCAAATCTCCGAGCATTTTCCAAGCTGAAATCTACGCCATCGGAAAATGTGTCCAGTTCAACATAGAAAGAAATTTTCGTAGACAAGAGATCATCATATCAGACAGCCAAGCAGCCATTAATGCTTTGGACTCCCACGTAATCAACTCCAAGATGGTTTGGGAGAGCTTAGAGAAACTAAAAGAACCAGGCAAGAACAACACTGTTACCCTCCTATGAGTTCCGGGACACACTGGAGTGGAGGGTAATGAAATAGCAGACGTACTTGCAAAAAAAGGGCTACCATTTCTGGGACCTGAACCCTTCTGCGGAATAAGCACCAGTACAATACTTGATGAACTTGGAAAAGAAGTAAATAACAAAAGATCCCAATACTGGATAGGACTACAAGGAATGAGGCAGGCCAAGACACTACTGGGAAACTATAACCAGAAGAAATCACACGACTGCATCAGCAAAAGTCAAAACAAGCTCAAAATACTAACGGGTATCCTAACAGAGCATTGCCGGTTGAGAGGGCACCCAAAGAAACTCGGAATAGTAGAGGAAGAAGAATGCAGATTTTGCGAAGAAGAGGAGGAAACTATCCACATTCTCTCAGAATGTATAACCCTGCAAAATCAAAGGGAACGATACCTCGGAGAATATCCAATAGAAAAGGGAGATTTACTTAACCTGAAGCCTACCGACATCCTGAACCTTTTGATAGCAATAGGACTGGAGGAACTGCTCTAATCGTTGAAATATCCTTAACGAATAGACAGCAGAAGGGGACACAATAGATCTTATAGGTCGCAGTGTATCGACACCCCCATCAACAGATAGATCTTGAAGTTTGTTTAAAGAGCAAACCGTTTGTTTTTACCATTCACCTGTTAAAATTCTCTCTTGTGAGTGAATATCGCTAACACACCGCATGTTGAATTTAAGGACGACATAATATATGTAGGAACAAAGCCAACTAGGTCGCGAAGTAAGATTAATGCCCGTTTTTTTCTAACTTCTTTTAAAGTTTTACATCTCCCGTCTTAACTTTTCTGCGCAAACGGAGTTTAACATCATCCTCATTCCTCTCTTGATAATATTGCATCCTTTTCTTTGCCCCTGTTGTCTGTATTTCGACTAATATTAAGTTTTCAACTCGTATAAACTTTTTTACGGGTGTTTAGTTTTTATTTGTGATTTACTACGTTTTGGATCAAGGAAGTTTTATGTGGGACACAAAGGACGTTTTATTATATATTAATATGAAAATAACCAGCTACAAGTTATATAGCGTGCAACAGAAAAGTTGAAGTTGGGCAAAAATGAAAATAAATTATAAAACTTTCTAATTCGAACAATTCTTCTATTTGCACTTAAGGATTACTCAACGGGACACCCTTTATACACTGCACAAAAATAAATTGGTAAGAAAATGTTTACTACTACCCAAACTTAAAATCCTACTGACGACTGCGCCAATTTCTTACGCTAATAAATAATAGAGCAGGAAAGCGTTCAAGATAAGATGTCATGAAACTATTTTAACGCCATTCTGCACCATTCTGAGGCCTCCGAATAGATTAGGAAACAATGTAGGTGTATAATGGGGAAAACTTCAACGTCCGTAGTTGAAGACGGAGTTTGAATGGAGAAACGGGAAGGAGTACGTACTCCACTCCGCAGACTTGCACAAGAATGTATTTGTATAGCTTCGGTCTATTGAGCCATTTAAACAATAGAGTTTTCGTTTCAGAAGGACTTCGTTTTAGTTTTTTTAATTTTTAATTGCTTTTTGTGAAATTTACGTTTTTGCTTGAAGCAGTTATTGCTTTGGCTTATAAATTATAGGAATATAAACTTTATCAGCGAATAAAAAACTATTTTTGCTATGGAATATCTATTAAACCTGTGTGTTTATTAAACGGGATTTGAACTAAATAAAGAAAGCGGCAAGTTTTAACGTACGGTTATTCAATTTTATCAACTTAAAATTTTACACTGTATACAAAAATGAGCAAAATTTGCATGCGCAGTGCTTTTTAGAAAATAATTTAAATCTAAAAGGACAAAATTCAATACAGAAACTTTCCGCATACCCTGTCATAATTAAAGTTACGCAAATGCTTTTGGAAAATCATAACATACGTCATGCTTCCACTTCCGTGTTTTACAAATTATGAAATAAACACACACACACACACACATACGTTCATTAAAATGAAGTATGTACTTACGGTCAGAAGCGTTATGAAAACTTCATTTGCAAAATTATTTATTTCCCGCTCTTGAACTAAAAACTACAAAAAGCTAAAACAAGACAACGCAAAGGCAAAAACAGCAAAAACATGGTGAGAGATGCTGAAACGGTTTGATGCTTACGAGTTAAAATATGAGCTCTATCCAGCGACGGGTGTTAAATATTTCCCATTTTCTGTAAAGGCAACTAAGGTAGTCTTGATGGGGTTCACGCTAAGTCCCATCGATTGACACCATTCTTTAGTATAGTCAAGCCCTCTTTGAACTATATCGCAGAGGGTATTCTAGAATTTTCCTCTTGCGATTATGACTATGTCATCTGCATAGCCTTGACACGATATACCGGTCAAATCGCAGAGGCTCCACATAAGCGGAAGGCCACTCCTCCTTGTGGGCATCCTCTGGTTGTGCAGATGGAAACAGTGTCTTGTCCCATTTTAGTCTCTGCTATTCTGGTAGACAATAGTCGCGTCATCCATCTGGTTGTCGTGTTGTCTACCCCTCTTTCTTCTAGTGCTATTTTGACGGCTTCATGTAGTGTGTTGTCAAAAGCCCCTTCTAAGTCTAGAAAGGCACACACTACAGATTCTTTGTTCTCTAGTGCATCCTGGATTTCATCTGTCAATTGCACCAATGCGAGCTCCGTGGATTTGCCCGTTTGGTACGCATGCTGATGAGGGTGCAGAGGCACCCGTTTCAGTATTTCTGTTCTGATATAGTTATCAGTTGCTTTCTCCACCGTTTCCAGAACGAACGATGTGAGACTAATTGGTCGAAGGGATTTAGGATTGGTTGTATCCCTTTTCCCTGTTTTAGGAATGAAGGTGACTCTGGCCCTTCTCCATACTTCCGATATATATCCCAGTTCTAGACTGCTACGACACATACTCACTAGGTGTGGTAGGATTTCTTCTTGCCCGCGCTGGAGTAGGGCAGGGAATATTCCGTCAGCTCTTGCTGATTTAAACTGTTGAAAGGTGTTCAAGGCCCATCTTATTGCTGCAGATATGTCTGGCCATTGCCGTATCTTTTCTGGTAGGTCTACTATACCGTTCTGGAGTGTGCCCTATAGAAATAGGTTCATTCCCAGGGAAGTGAGTGTCCAGTAAGAGCTGGGCTTTTTCATTTTCACTTTCGGTGTAGCTACCATCTGGCTTCTTTAGAGCCATTGCGTTATCCTACCGTTTGCCATTACTCTATATAGTCTAGCGGCAGCAGGCGTGCTTTGCTTTTCTTAGTTCTTTGTCCAGTGTTTCTTGGGAGCATTGAACTGATCAATTGTATATCATCGAAAAAGTTTGCACAGCATCTGAACCTAAAACAACTACTCCATGGGCTACTTGCCCCCCACAGGTATTGAATTACATCGATCCCTTTGATTATGTTATTAAAGGAGGTTTCGGAATCGTAGTTGCCTCATCAACATGATGAAACATTAAATTAATACGAAATCCATAACGTTATTCCATAATTTCTAAATTTAGTGTACTAAACTTCCTAATTGTGAAGATCAGAAATAAACTCGTCTTTTAGTAAAAAAGAATGACACGACATCAAAAACGATATTCAGAGATGAGTTGCTCAAGGGTAATTTTTAATGAAGGCTAACTGACGTCATATTTTCACTCGTTTTAACTTTCTTGAAGTTTTCAATGCTTCTCTAACCTTATTTTCGCTTATTACTCTCGATAACGAAGATAATTACGGGCGTTTTAGAGCGAAAATTAACCGTCGTCTAAGAATGAGGCGATTTATTTTAATTATTTCTGAAATTATTGGTCTTTTTTGGTATGATTTCTGGTATCTCCTTAGGTCTTTAACTTCTTTATCCATCAGAGTCTCAAAACGTTCTTTTTTATTTCTTTAATTAGTAAAACAGGGTGTCCTAATTTCGGTGGCTTGGCCTCAAGTCGCAAAAGTCGTAAAAATATTTAGAAACATTGTTTTAGTGCTTTGCTGTAGCACAAAACTAAAGTTTCGAATCACCTACACAATATCTCATTTGTCTAAACAAAACAGATTAGAGACTTATCGGTTGATTACTTAATTTTCTGTTACATAACAACTGAGTAACATCCTCTAGAGCCTTTATCTAAGACAAATTAACACAATGCGTGACAGAATAGCTAATAGAGCGCCATTTTCAATGGTATGAAAACCGCCTCTCGTATAACGATCAAAACACTTAACGCGCTACCTGTGTAGCATAATTGTGTGCTACAGGCGGAAATCCTACCAAGACTGCGCCAATTTAGTGCTCTAATAAATAATACAACTGCATTCTAGATAAGGCATCATGAAACTAACGCTATTTATTGAGACTCGGGCGTTAGAATCGGATTGACTGTATTGCTTATTATTTTGAAGCAACTGGGTACCTATTATGGATTTCTCAAGAACAAATAAACCTTATCCTTATTGCAGAGTATATTTTTACCAGAATAAAATATTAGATGCAATTAATAAGTAGTAAACACAATAACCTATAGTATATTTCGGTAATGTGCTATTGAACAAATTTAATATTGCGTTGCTAGGACACAGCCAGCGTGGGTTGCATACATATACAAAATATGTGATGTAGAAATGACCCTTCGTGTTGGGGATGTTGTAGGGATGATAATCAGATCATCCCTATTTCCCTTTGATGCTTTCCTTTTAAAGAACTTGCACATTGTGTCGTCTCACGTTGTTTTAGGTTTTTTATATCTTTAGTTTAAGGAGAATCCGCCTTTTGACTTGAAAATATTTTTTCAACAAAAATTGTATATATTGAAAAATATCTATTTAAAAGATTTTTTTCCATTTTCTGAAAAATATGACACCTTATTTATGTTGTAACTGCAATCCAAAAAATTACTTTTTTTACTAATATCAACTGAGCGAAAAAGTATTTTTTACGATTTTTAGGTAATAAAGTTCACTGACCCAGTTTTTCCGTACCTCTAGGGATAAAAAAAGATAAAAAAACATAAAAAAAAACGTAAATTCGGATGGTATGCTACGGCTTAACAAAAATAATCCACTATTACTCATTCTGATTATTCTAACCCCTACATACCATAAACGGGAAGGGATGATTGATACTCTTTTTCATCCCTCATTCCTTCAGAGCCTCCCAGAGGCCATTTAACATTTATGATTATATGATGACGTCATGAGATGGCTCGGTACGAGTAGGATCTTTTACAAGGAAACTTATATCAGTATTTTTTTAGAGGTATTTAGGGTAACGCTGTTTTAGGTACAGTTAAAACTTCGTTCTATAATAGATAATTCAAAAAAATTCAATACATGTACTGATAGTATAATGAAACGAAAATTTGCTATTAAATATTTATTGTAGATTAAACATGGTGTCTGTATCTATTGCTGCTGATTTTAACCTCCCACCAAAGGATTACGTGCAGGAACTTTTTTTTTAATTTTTTGCTACTCATTACACTTGGTTATATATTTAATGGATCTATCGACTACATCACACGCCAGACTTCGAAGCGTCTATTGCTCTTATAAACATATTTTTTCATTTTTATCAACAGTAAAAAGACAAGAGCTTTTTTTTTAATGGATAAATTTCTCTTTGTATCGAAACATTTTGCCAATCAGTAATCTTACGAGAAAAACTGACATGATAAAATCGCTCGACCATCGGTCTCGCAATATAAATGTCAGTTTTTAGAGTCAAATTAGTGATGGAAAAATGTTGAGATAAAAAGAAATGTATCCAAAAAGAAAAGTTCGCGTGTTTTTTGATTGCCATCCTTATACCGGTTTCGGCATTATTGTGCCTCTTCAGTAAGGAGTAGACTAGCTCGAATTTCTATCTCTAAAGAAATTCTGAAGATCGCTTAGTACAAACGGTTAAGTCGAGAAAGAGGAGGTGAGTGCAACGACCAAGTCGGGGCTTTAAACCACGTCTGGATTTTCGTAATTCAATACCTGGGGGGGCATATAGCCCAAGGAGTAGTTGTTGAAGTCCAGACGCTGGTGCAGTGTAGGACATTTAATGTCTTTGTTCTTGGGAACAAGTGTGATTTATTTCACAACCTTAGGTAGTTTTGGTACGCCCATGGTCCTTTTTTGGTATTTTTATGGTTAAAAAAATTCCACCATCGTTATGTAAAATTACTTAAATACTACGGAACTTCAACATATCCACCGTCCCTTTCTAAACAGGTGATTGTTCTTTGATTAAATTCTTTTATGACATTTCTAATCACATTTGGGAGTTACAGCTTCACATATTTCTTTAATGATTCTTTCAAGATGCTCAATATCTTAAAATGGCCTCTTAAGGTACACCTTTTCTTTTAAGTAGCCCCACAAAAAGGGGTAATGTCTGGAGACCTTGCAGGCCAAAGAAACTCCATGTACTTCTGGATCACTTTACCGTTAAAAGTGTGGACGTGAAATTTCCGCATATTTCTAGTAGAGTGACATGTTGCTCCATATGGTTGGTACTATATTTTTTCTCGTTCATTTAGTGCTAGTTCATCAAGAAATTCAGACAACTCATTATTTAAAAAATGTAGGTACCTATCTTTCTCCATTCATGTTGTTTCCGAAAAAGTATGGTCCAAATCATTACTTTTTGTTTTCCCTATATTCCATACAATGTTTTAAAAATTTTGTACCTGATTATGGATCAACAAGTCATGCATAGCTTTTTATCAAGAATATTTTTTTTTGTGAAATGTAAGATACACTTTTCCTCCATTTATATAAAACTTTTTGGGACACACTGTATAAGAATAAAAAACAAAACCTTTATTTTTATTGAACAATTAATAATTAACAGAACAATTTTAAAAGAACATTTATTAAAAATATAATTAATTACTAACAATGTATTATAATTCAAAAATTTGACAGACTATTCATTTATATTTTTTGCAGGTTTGCCAACTCTTACACTTAATTGCTATGAAATTATAACTAAAGTTGACAAATAAAGTGACGCCAGCTTACTAGATATTGAGAAAGAGAAGTTTTTATCGCGATAAAAAAGGATGCATTTCCAAGTATATGACGTTTTGACATTGGAGTTAATTTATCTTCATAAAATGAATTATTCGTTAAATTATATAAAAAAGTATAATTGCCCTGGAGGACGACATGCTCACGTATTGCGCTAATAACCGGACCTTTTCGATAAGTTTCTTTACTGAAGCAGCACACGTACATTTGGAACAATTTCGCAATAAACGTAAATAATACGGGACCGTTCTGAAACCTAATCTAATCTGATATTATCAACTGCCACACTCATAACAATACCTGTCAGAGAACAGAGTATACGACGGTATAGCCAACGCCTGGTATATACCGATGAACAAAGCTCGCCGGGATCCGTACGTGATCCGCCGATGGCAATGGAAATTCCCGCCATTCCTTCTCCATAATACGTGGATTTTATGAGCTCGCAATACACTTTAATCCTCCCGTTTCCAAAACATCTATCCAGCCAGTTCCATAATCTGTTATAATATTTCTGAAGGGTCCCGTCAAGTCACTGATCATATTTCTGAACTAAGACATTAATTGGGGATTTCGGCCCAATCTTATTGAAAGAGTCATTTTTGGGAAAAAAATCGGCCATAGAAAGGCCCATACTAGAGTAGTTGATAATAAGTAAATCCATAATTTCTATTTGATGTTAGAACATTTGCAAATTTTGATATTTCTATGTGTCTTGACCAAAATGCAGGAGTTTTCCTGTCAAAAAAATAAAAAAATGATGTTGCTTACATGAGGTCCTCCTTTTTTTCCAAAAAAAAAACTCAAAAAATTATTTTTCTTAAATTTTGATACCGCCAATCGTTTTTTCTACCTCGATTTACTCACTGTGCTAATCTTCAACATTCTAACAGTTTTATTAAAGAATTTAGTTTTTTATATAGAGGTTAGTTTTTTCATACTTTGATAAAAGCTAAAAATCCATAATTTTGATATAATTTTTTTGATTTCTCTTTAATCAACATGGTTTTCCTCCTTTTTTCCCAAAATGCCCGATTTTTCTGGCCAAAAAAACTCAAAAAATTATTTTTCTTAAATTTTGACACCGTCAATCGTTTTTTCTACCTCGATTTACCCACTGTGCTAATTTTTAACATACCAAAGTACTTTTATTAAAGAGTTTAGTTTTTTTTTCAAAGTAGAAAACTCATAATTTCTATGATGTTGGAACATTTGCAAATTTAGATATTTCTATGTATTTTGACCAATTTATTAAAAAATATAAAATGTAACAAACATTTTTTTAACCAAAACAATTCGATTAACATATTTTTCTCTATTCACTTTTATTTTTGTTTTGTTTTACTGTCCAATTTTTTTTGCTTCATTGATTTCCTGTTTTTATCTTTAACAAAACTTTGCAGCTTTCTCTTAAAATTTCTTGAATTTATCGATTTTTTTTCCTTTTGAATATCATTTGGACTCTCTTTTGGGAATGAAGATTTCAAAATACTTCTAGGATTACGAGGAGTATATCGGGATCCAGAAAATTCACCTAAAAAAAGTGTTGAGTGTTAAAATCAGGTCAATGACTAATCTGACAAAACTATGTTTGTTTTTACTCAAAAATTATTAATAATTAGTTGCGACTTGGTTTAAAGTTTTGGTTTTATTTTAGTAATACTGAATCTACAAGTATCAAATTACTATCGCCGTCTATATGGTTGCAAATATAAATGATGTACAAAATCTAAGTTATATTTTTAAATAACCTTCTTGTGTTTGTCCCCTTTTAAAATCCTCTTCTTGTGAATTTTGAATACTTAGAATCTTCTTCAAACTTTCGATCGAATTTGGATCATAATCTTCACCTTCTATAGCGCAATTTTCAGATCTTAAATTTTCAGTGTCTTCATCTTCATTTGGAATAAAGTTCTTGTCTAAGTATTTTTCATATCCCTTCTCTATACCTTTAATAAATAACTTATAATAACGAATGTAATCTTTTTGCGATTTACTTACCACCATATTCATCCAAAGGCTCCTTTTCAATCCCTTCGAACATCGAATAATCTATATCAACAAACTTTAACTCTGTCACAAAATTTTTGGTAGCCTGTTGGTCCTTCAAATACATCAAACACAATCGATGCAAAACGGTCCAAGGTAGGTACCAACTCAGCACCCTGTATCTAGGATTCGAAATACAGACTATCAAATCTTCACATAACGTTTCGGGTAGGTCCAAAGTTTGTATGGCTTCATTCAAAGCCAAATTAGCTTTTAGAGGAATGTCTAATTGGGGTTTGCAGATATACTCGTGACATTCTGGGCACTGCCAAGTAATCTCGTCGGTTGGTAAAACTGGTGGGTGGATCTTGCATTTCCAATCTTGAGTAGTGTTCGTGACCTAAGAAAACGAGTGGAAAATTATAAGAAAATTGAAGGGTTTAGGAAATACCCAAAAAATATAAAGTAGTTGTTTTCGATAGGGTTATGTTACAAAGAGGAATCCAAATAAAATCAAATACAGGGTTGTCTCTTAAAAAATATATATTATTTTAAGGACCTTATGAAATTTCTCTCTCTTTCCACTGGATTAAAACCACTTAGTTGTTAAAAAAGTTTTTTTATTGACGTTTCGGCTTTCCAGATCGATAATTTTTGATAACGGCTTTCGATCTGGAAAGCCGAAACGTCAATAAAAAAACTTTTTTAACAACTAAGTGGTTTTAATCCAGTGGAAAGAGAGAGAAATTAAAATACAAACCACTATGAGCTTCCGAAATGGACCTTATGAAATACCTTGCACGATTGTAAGTTACCCAAATAGTGAAAAAGAAATAGACATCCGTGTTCCAGCTATGATTTGATATGTTTTCTTATTACTTATATCTTTAGACTTTATCGCCCTAATCAATAATATATATATATATATATATATATATATATATATATATATATATATAGAGTCCCTTTTTTACATTATTTAATACATGCTGTGCCCTATCGTAACCCTCTTCCCAAGTACTTCCTGCACAATTTAAAACTGTAACATCAGCATAAGATTTCACACTCATCATAGGAAAGCAAATCATTAATAAATATTAAGAATAATAAAGTTGGCCCTAGAATAATTCCTTGTAGAACTCCAGTTTTAATTGTTGATTTTTCACTTAATTCATACCCAATACGCACTTGTTGAGATCGGTCTGACAAATAATTTGTGAAAAGCTGTAAAATGTGACCACGAAAACCCATGTTGTCTAATTTTTCAATTAACTTTTTGTGGGACACCGTGTCAAAGGCTTTCAGCAGGTCTAAAAATACCGCAATAGTTTTTTTGTTGTTATTAAAGTTATTTAATATCTGTGGGGTAAGTATTTGCAGGGGCTGTTTTCTTGTTATTATTTCATTTTCATTTAAAAAAGACCATACTCTTTTGTTCAGATATTTCTTAAATATTTTTACAAAGTTGTTTATAAGCGAGATTGGGCGTTAATTTGTCATTTCATCTTTTTTGTTGGACTTGGAATTACACAACTTTCTTTAAATTGTTTTGGAATATTTGTTGTTTCAAAAATAAGATTAATTATATGAGCAATGTGTTTAGAATTGTCCTGTTTACTGACTTTATGATTTTTGTTGAAATTTTATCCATTTCAGGTGGGGAGTTAATTTTAAGACTAGAAATTAAATTTTCTACTTCTAAGTGTTCGGTAGGTTTTAAAAGCATAGTTTTATCGTTTGAAAAGTTGGGTATTGAGGTGCTTAGGTTTTCATTTGTGTTTTTGTCAGTTATTTTTTTACCAATTTCTATAAAAAAATTATTTAGTTCAGTTTGTAATTTGTTTTTTGTCAGTAAGAAGATTATCCTTATATTTAATTTAATTAGGAATACTTTTTGTATACTTTATAAAGTATGTTGTGAAAAAAAATTATCCTACCTGTAAACCACTCTTTTTTGCCAAAACTTCCAAAAATACCAATCTTTCACTTGTAGGTTCCAAACTAAATGCCGTCAGAACACATTCTCTTGCTACTTTTACTTTTTCGTTCATAAATTCTGCCAAACTGCTGAAAGTTTCAGCCAATCTTGACGTAACCAATTTTATTTTCCCAACATTCTGTATATCTTTTTGTTGCTCCAAAGCGTTCATATCAGCAGTTAAAGTTTTAATAAATATTTCAACAATACAGGATTGAACTTTTGGTATTTTGAGTTTTTTGAAATATTCACAGAAACTATGTAGGATATTTATATTAGTTACTTCACATAGTTTCTTGATTTTTCCACAAAAATCTTCCAATGATTCATTAGCGTTACTTATAGTAACGTAAATATCCAGTAGCTGTATAAAAGCTTCGTTGGAATATTCACTGTTGTTCGTTACTATTTTTTCTAAAAATATTTGTGTAGCCAACGCAGCAATTTTTGGAGAGTATTTCCAGATTTTCAATAGGCTTGGTTTCTTTCTAACAAACCTGTTTATGAAAAAAATTCCATCATCATACCTCAACGATCTTAATATATCTTCCAACTTTTTTATTTCTTTAAATTTATATAAAAGGGTAACTTGAACGTCAAAAATAAACCATATTTGGTCAGCACTTATTCTAGTATTAATATTAAAATGATCTGATTTTAAATATTTCAAAAATGCCGTGGCAAGATTAAACGCCAGATCTTCACAATTTGAATCACAAAGCTTCATCAGTCTTATAGAAATCAAATGTGCTTGTTCGAAGTTAAAAAAATCTACATCTTCTCTAGAAAGTTTGATATCTGAGATTTTCATTAATTTTTCTAGCGTTGGATTGGTCCAAGTATTGACAACTACATATATCAATTTTTCAAAAGGGTTTTTAAAACCCCTGTTAACTTCTATAACTTGACTGCTAACTTTATCTAGTACAGAAAGCATTTCTCTCCTGAATATATCGATGTATAGCTGCCATTCTGCTGTCAATGTTATATTCATGTTATGTAATATAGCCCAATCTACTAAATGGACTACATTTTTTAATTCTGTTGATGAAAAATCGTACTCACTTATTTTTTTCCATAGTTCTATTACAGCTAATATTTTTTCTGCTAGCAAAATGCTTTTGTTGTTTAAGATGTAGTCGTATTTTTTGAAAGGAGCGTAAATATCCATCTTGGAAGCTTAATTTCAGTTTGGCATAAATGTCAGAGTTTGAAGTATTTTTTATTTAGAGTATTTTGGAATCCTAGGAGTCTCTGAATTGTGTTAGTATAATTTTCAAAAATTACCAAATAGTGGCGGAAAAAACGGCGCGAAAACAGACTGATGAAATCGAGAAATTTTTTTCCCAAACGATGAAGTCAGATCCCCCATCATTCCTGCATGAAATGTTCGACCCAGGCGGCGGTGGGGGAGTTAAAGAACTTGAAAACGGTTTTTCCGATAAATCTCAGCTGGGTTTGATCTCACAAAAAAACTATTTTTACCAGAATTGAAGAGCTTGGCAAAACACGGAAGATAGTTCCAACCTGAACCCGATAACCCAATTAGTTCGCGAAATATCGCGATTTTAAATTGCAAAAATGAAAAAAATTAATTATTTCTCGAGAGGCAGTGGAGATGGAGGCCTTAATTTTTTGTGAATAAAAGGGTAATAACGAGTTCTTTTATCTACCGCAGTCTTTGCTGTATAGCGGGAGAATGGAGAGGGGTAGGGGGTACTAATAGGGCTCAAATGAAAGACGAGAAAATTTCCTAACTACTTATTCATTTTATTATATTGTAAATTGATACACTCTTCGTTAGGGTTAGGTTCGATTTGTAACATTTTTCCGAAACCTACATGTACATACACGAAAATCCAGATAAAAAATAACGATAAAGGTACAAACGACAAAATGAAAAATCACTTTAAATTATCCACTTCATTTCATCCGACAGAGTAGATACGTTTAATAATTTGGTACGTTTGTCACTGTAGTGCATTTGTTGTAAACTTTTCCGTCCGCCATTCGGTTCTGAACAAACAAACAACAACTCATGAACATGAAAAGTCCTAAATGAATAGAGATAAATAAATGTCTGTATCACATCCAGCTCACGTTCCCCAATGTTTGTATAAGCGTTGGCCTGCCCTTTGAATGGTGTTAAATTACTGTCTATATGTAGCTATGAAATTATAGGATGTCCCAGTTCATATCTTTTAAGATATAACGATTGAGATTTTTACTTATATAATTTATTTATTTATCAAAGTTCACTAATATTTAAAAAAAAACTTTTTCTACGATTCCCTACGGCAATAAAATTTCATTTAACTCTGTATTATAACCTAGGTATTTGATATAATATCGCAACAGTTTGCAATTCGTAGGCCTGTTTCCAGGCTCGGATAGGGAGAAATTTTCAGCCCGGGTGTTACAATAAACTTCTTAGCGAACCTACAACTATTTTTTGCTACAGATACATCAATTAACCAGTTGAGAATGCTCTTCTATCATTGCCATAGACAGTATTAATAACATTTTAGATTGAGCTCTTATTCTAATCAACACAGCCACAGTCAACTCTTACCAAAATACCAAAAAAATATTGTATGATAACGCGGACGAGAAGTTTCTTCTTCGGACTCTTATGGTTTGCCGGCTTCGACTAACATCTCAGTCGGCAAACTCCATAATCGTCCGAAAAAGTAACACTTCTCGTCCTTGCATCATAAACTACTATTTGTTATCTGATCCGCAATATTTTGAAATGAATCATCTGAGAAACAATCAATTTTTTCAAAGTAGGACGGATTTCACCAAGCAAGGTCCGAAAATAATTTTTGATGGCTATGAATCTGTTTTCCAAATTTTGCAAAGCATTGTCATAAATAACATTGAAAACCTGTATTTTAAATCATTTCTTCGGATTTGTGATACACTCGTCATTACATTTTTCTCAAGGCATCTTTTTTCTTTTTATGACGGGAAGAATATTGCATAAACTGACAATGTTTTGTCGATATTACCGACTTGAGTCTTGTATAACAGTAAAACATTTCTGTATTTAAAACGTTTGTACGACCCGGCCTAGCAGCCCATCTGGGCGGCGGCCCTTCGGGTTTTGCCCGATTGCCCGACGGCCCAATCCGGTTCTGCCTGTTTCATATTAAGTGTGACGTTTTTTCATATTCACATTATGAGTATAGTAGGCTGCTTTCAAATTAATTTTGACGATAACTTATAAGTTATCGAGTTTGTGCGTGGTTTTGTATAAAAACTGAATTAAATAAAAAAAAATAAAAACTTGCGCGAGTTATTCACCATTTTACTTTTTCTACGACTCCCTACGAAAATAAAACATTTCATATAGTTATAACCTATTTAATATAATATGGCATCAGTTGACAATAAAGTTGGTAGGCTTGTTTCAAATTAAATTTGACGTTTATTCATAGAACTGGTACAATAAGAATAGTAGGCTGGTTTCAAATTAATTTTGACATTTATATGTGTAAGCTATCGAGTTTTGTGCGTGGTTTTGTATAAAAAACGGAATTAAATTTAAAAAAAATGGAAACTTACGCGAGTTATTCACCGTTTCAAAATATACCGCTTCAAATTGTGAAATCGGACTACAAAACTTCTCTTGATTTATTACTTGAAAAGTCTTCTAAAAGGTAAGATATAATTGCGTATTTTAAAACAAAACTTTTAGGTACAAAATGACTTATTATGGCAATAAAATAAGGAAATAAGATCATTCTTTAAAGAAAACGTTTTAATTAGTTACTTTGCGAAACTCGCCGAAATATTAAAACTTAATGCTTTTTGAACACAATGTTGTATGCTTTGTAGTACGTCAGATGTATTGATAATTCGGCAGTTTACCGGTTTCTCTAGAAATCTAAATATTACGACAACTTTTCGTAAAATAGTCAAGTGTTTTTTTGGGACACGCTGTATATATTTTGGGTGTTATTCCGGATATAATTTGAACTAGAGTAATTTGTGGATTTGTACAAATGTGTACGTGGTGTGAAGTCGTGCAAGTTTTGCAAATGGGGTTGTCGCAAAAGCTAATGAAAGCTAAAACTAAGTTTATGAAGCTACGGTATCTTGTTGTGGTCTTTTTCGTTTTGCAGAAACGATACAAAGGGTTTAACCAAAAGCCACAATAAAACAATTTCTCGCAACGAAACTTATTAGAGAAGTATTAAAGGCATTCCATACAGATCGGGGAGGTTTCTGAAAGTTTTATTCAAACTTCGCCCAACAATAATAAAGGATACTGTAACGAGCAAAATACTAATACCTAACTGTATATAGAATATTTTATGGTTCTTACCCTAAATTTTAATTAACTAAGTTATTATATTATTTAATAAAAATTCCAAACTACGAATTTCGATTTTCTATGCCCTAAGCATTCGGTCGTAGAAAAAATATAGTATCTAACACATGTGATGAGCTTGTTTAAACGTACTATATGTTTCAAAACCCGTCCTCAGCACATTTTGCCATCCTACACGCGTGCATTTATTATACAATATATACTATTACAACATACTGGTGATCCCTATCCAGTGGGGTACCACATGGATCCGTACCTGGGCCATTACTTTTAACTAAAGTTGTTAAAACTCAGTTCTAAGCTTCATTTATCAGTTTTACTGATATATGGTAGCACATTTGCAAATTTTATCTTATAGCAGATATTGACTTACGCGTGTTTAGAATGTGATTTATTGGATTCTAAAGCCCAACTGATGAAGCCGAAAGGTCTTAGGATATCGAATCGGATAAATTAAATTCCTAAATCGTTTGCTTAATCAATATTTTTTTAACTCATCCTTCCTAATAGACAAAAATCAGAACATATACCCAGAAAGTTATTACCCCTCTCTGAGAACCGTAATCGATCACTTTGGTATTCCATTTGACACGCAGAATTATTAAAAATTCTCGTCGCCACCACTGCGGACATCACAAATGAAAACAGGAGGATTGAAAATGCGACGAAAATAGCCATCGGTTAGTGCACTAATCCCATCGTTCTGGAATCGCATAGGGAGAGGGTTTAAACCCTTTGCGCTGCCAGAGGGCGCCATTGCTGACCGAGAATTAAATTAGACAAAGAAGGTATTTTCAGCGGATCTACCAAACGACTATCAGCGAGGAATTTTGGTGGAATTTGCATGTTATTAAAAGTTTCAAGAGTAGCGGTGGTATACGATGTGAGGAAAAGTTCTAGTAACTTCGATTGTTAAGAAAATAGTTAAAAGTTAAGGGCTGAGATTATCTATTAAAGTGTAATTTATTATTGCGGTATTTTTATTGACTTAGTCCGTAAATTTCTATTAATAGTATCTATATTCGTGCGCAATTTTTCCATTCGTACGTAAAATGCTTTTACAACACTTGTTACGTAATATACTATTACAAAAAGGTAACGAATATTCGGAAAAATGGTGAGTATGAAATATAAAGGCAGTGAAGAAGAAAGAAATGGATTTATAAATAGGGAAAACATCTGTTTCTAGATTTATAGAAAGCGTGTGTACCATAAACGAAACTCTGGCTAAAAAAAAGTAGCAGTTTTTCTGACGCCAACATTTTTTATCTTGTTGTCTTTCATCTGAACATTTCACTCATTCTTCCAAGGCGCAACAAAATTTTTCTGATTTAATGAAACAAAATACACCCAACCTTTATATCTCGCTCTTAGATCTACTGAAATATTTTAAGAGCTCCTCCACATTTATGTACCTACACATTATATAAACCACCTCATTACTTGAATCCCTTTTTCTTTTGTTTCTTCACAATGGTTGAAAAACATAAAATGAAGTCGAGGTCAGTTATTTTCGTTTCAATGAAACGACATTCAAAAAATCGTCAGTAAGAACGAACAAAAAAAAACGGATATCAAGATAAACTCTTGAAGTCAGGAAAAGTATACGTTATTGACTTTACATTGTTCGACATTCGCCAAAAAATAATGTCAAATTGGATTTCACTTTTTCAAGGCGACATATCGAAAAGGGAAAAAGCGTTCCGGGGGGACGTATTCATCTCTTATCCTGGTTGAGAGTGAGACTATCCCAATCCGAAAAGCTATGCTCGAGACCATAATCCCGGCGATGGAAGGAGTGAATGGGGGAATTGGTAAAAACATGAAGGGAGTTGTCGTTATACGGGGAGAATAGAAAATTTTAAATTTTATTTTTGATTAAGAAGTAAATGACCTAAAAAAACAGATTCAAACTCACAGCATTTTAACACAAGACATTCTGCTCAAACTTCATGGATATTTAAATGTTAAATTGATATAAAATAGTTGTAAACATAAATCCTCACCTGTAATAGCATCAGAGATCTATTCTTTTATAAGGTAACTGAATATTTAACCTTTTAATTTTCCGATAAAGCATTTTATGACTTCATAAACTCATCATATTTTTATATCGCAGGTAAACATTTCCATTTTCTTCGGCCGTAAATCACGGGATAAATCCTCGTCCAAGTAATAATCTTTTTAATGGGTACTTGAGATCTTTTATGTTGTCCTAGTGGACTCGCCAGACGATTTTAGAGTTGGTGTAGTAGCCATTTTCTTATCCTTGTGCTTACATAGGCAATAGTTTTCTTGTATGTGGAATATAGTCAAGGTCCAAGTTGTCGACTTTTGAGGTCAACAAATTTAAATTAATTTTATAGGGGTAGATTTAGAAATGAAATTTGTGGGATTCTTATGAATAAACAAAGAAATTAATTTATAGTCCAATATCAGGATTTTGTTTTACATTTCACGAAACATTTATTAGTTTGATATCATAGAACCTCTATATCTATGTTAATGTTAAATGTTAAAACGTTCATTGAGGAAATAAGTACAAATATGACTGTATAAATACAATAAACATTACAAATAACCTACAGAAGTTGTTGAGTGCCACAAAAACTTGTACCTGGTAATACAACACATATAATAAATTTAAAACATTACGCATACTATTCTAAAGTGTATATAAATACATAAAAACAATTAAAAAAAAATTGAAAGATTACAAGATTGATATATTAAAAGAAACCAGAAAGCAAGAAGAAAATAAAGCATCATAGTTGACTAATAATTATTATGACAACCCTCTCAAATAAGATGTTATTTTGTTTTCCATTATCATTATTGGGTCTCAATTTTTTCATTATCAATATTGGATCTCTACTTCTAATATGAGCTATAAGACTCCTTTTGAATTTTCTTGAAGTATTCTCACTTATGACAGCTTCTGGTAGGCTGAATATGGCGTGTTAATTTGTATTTGTTTGAGTGTTGCCATATGTTGACCTGCATATAAAATAACTGTCGAATGTAGTAGATCCCTGGCGTACTGTGGCATGTAGGGGCACATCGCCCAGTAGAATCATTCATGTAGTTAGTAATAGTTTAAGGTCATGTTATTGTATATATTTTCATTACGTGTAAATTGAAAGGTTGATGTCTTATCACGTACGATTATTTGTTTAATCATTTATTGTATATAAGAACGGTTAAGGTCAATCTTCCTGGTATTCATTATATCATAGTAATTCACTTCATACCTAATATTGTAGCATGTATGTATTCACGTATCACTGTAAATAGACGTCCGTTAGTTAAGGGATGAGTTTCATTTCTTACCTCATCCCCTAAACCAGGACATTACAGTACTTTCGATGTTTGTTCAGCCGGATTCTCAGATTTTGGGACACTTGTAACATATTACAGTATGTTTTTGAAACACCATCCCAACCAATAATCCCATAATTCAGATGTGATTCCACTAGACTCTGATACACTATGATTTTTTCTCTTCTACTATTTTCTTATACCTATACAGTATACATTTTAGTTTTTGTATCAGATAGTCCACAAGGATATTCCATTTGAAACAGCAATCCAACATAATTCCTAAATATTTTATTTTATTTGTGGGCCGTATAGCGAATGAATTTTGTATGATTATATCATAATCTGGAAGAGATATTTCAAAACTATATGTAGATAATTCTTCTTTAAGTGATAAATGGAGTGGACCATATTTTAATAATTTTATCAACAAAAGCGGCAGTCAGAAACAGTAAATTAATTGGTGATATGTTTGTAAAACATTTCTTTGTCTCAAATTCCGGTTTTTACGTGACTGGACAACCGAAGTTAGTATGTAGCTTATAAATTATCCAAATGGAATGGAATTAGTTATTTGAGCAATTTCTATATACATGTTATCCTCCAGTCTTTAGTGGAGGTATCGCTAATCTCGCAGGAAAATGGATATATAATTAAATTTTATCTGTATCCGATAGTTATCAATTGAAATTTTTTATCACATATTTAGAAAGTAACTAACATTTCCTTGTTTAAGGCTCCTTACTATACGTGGGCAGTAGCCTTCTTGAAAAAGCACCCTCCCGAGAGTCTACAGAAAACCATATTTCAGGGCTGCGCACATAATTACCTACACTTTCAGCGTAAAACCAATTACATTTCGACTTGAAAATACATCTAGAAAAATTCCTTGGGGACTTTACGTCCGCAGAAAATATCTCCACTTTACAAAAATTAATCCGAGTCAAGATTGATGGTCGCAGAAAACAACTTTTGACTTTTTTAATTATTAACTTCTATAAAGGATTTTATCTGCCACACATTTTAAGACAGAAAAACTTTTGGCGAGAAATAGTTTTCTACAAAATTCTAAAACTAGATTAGTGGAAGAAGGGTAAACAAAATCTTAGTAGAAACTTGATACACCAGCGATCCTGTGATTATTTGTTTTAACTGAAAATGGTTGCCGGAAATGACGTACTGATAGGCGTTTTAGCTGAAGCACGATGGCTGCAGGTTCAAATTGAGTTTGGAATTTTATTAATGCCCAAATCTTTATAAATTATTTTTATTTTCCTATGGAAGCTATAATACTGGAAATAAAGTGTGAATTGGAACCAGTAAGAGTGGTCATTGTTGTCAGAAAAACAGAAGTTTCAAGAAAACCGGAAATTCTTTTAATTGCGTAACAACCTTTCTTTATTATTTGTTCGTTTCTATTTGCATTTTTTCTTTGTTTTACAAACAGTGGAGCGACCACTTCAATTTTCTCCCAATACTTTTTTATTTTTAATTTCGTTCGAAAGAAAGGGTGAGTCTAGTGGTTGTCTCTTGAGTTTGAATTGAATTTTCTTGTAAAGTTCATCGGAAAACAACAACGCTGAGTGTATGTGATGTTATCACTTTCTAGGAAACACAGCAATTTCAATCTATCGAATTTCGGCTTGTATTTCGAAGAGATAACAATTTTAAATCAATCAATTGTCGGCGTGGAAGTATTTACATTTGTTCTATATGACCTACTGCGTTTCGCGGATTGTTTTTAGATAGAATAAACTATGAATTAAAGATCATAAAAGATCTAGTCCAAATTATAATTAATCTAAACATCAGAATTGTCTTTTCTATAACCTCTACCCATACTATGTCGTCTATGTCCAGTAAACCTTTGGATTTAAGAAGAGGCCGAAATAGTTGAAACACTGTGGTCCACTAATTTCCTAAAAATAAAATTCTGGGCCTGTTATTGCAAGTAAAAACTGTTTTAATAAAAATGTTTACATACAATCGTCAAGAAAATAAAAGACACTAACTAAAAATCTGTTTAATTTTTTCTGTAGTTTTAAATTTTTTTCAGGTTTCTAAGGTCTGCTGCACACCATCCGTCAACATCGTAAATCTGGTGAGTAATTTTATTATAACACAAGTTTATATTTTGTAGAAAATTTACTGAATATCTATTTTTCTGACATTTTTATTCACGTGATCTTGGAAAACGTTTTGTGTAGAACTTCTTGCTCGATCCAAAAAATGAGCCTGTTAATTATGACTCCAGTATTTATATTATTATATTTTCAGGTTTAAAAAAAAAATCCAAACTAAACCTGGTCTAGGAACCATGAATCTATTTATTTTTCACTTGTATATTATTTGTTTATTTTATCTTGGATACGGTTGCTATAAATACACTCATAATGCCATAATTCTACAAGGAGAGTCTGGAATATTCCGGCGATAAATTTTTGGTTGCTTTGGGTGCATATTTTCTTTGATATTTTTTAGAAAATCGGTATTTATTTTCATTACCTATACAGAGTGTTTCATAGTTAAACCGACATACGTTAACTGTAAATAGAGGTGACTTAGGTGATTCCAAATAACCTTGGTTATTGGGTCTAACACCTTTAATAACCGAGATACGGGGTGTTTCATCCATTTCGGCCAATATTTTGATAAGCCGTAACTTTAGAACCGCCCTGTAGATTTGTCTCATACTTGGTACAGTTATAGTGTGTTAATAGCCCAATCCTATAGTGTAAGAACTACAATTAAAATCCAGATCCGGATTAAGAAGAATTTGCAAAATTTGAAAATCCGCAAAACAACACCCTGTATATCAGATTTTTTAAAATTGGGATGGATATTTGAAAAGAACGGAAAAAATGAGTTAAAGTGAAATTTTTTTTAAGTGCGCATCCCATTCTACTACTGGAGCTTTAACGTCAAATTACATCAAATGCCTTTTTTTCATTTTCACAAGCAGTAACTTTCGAAATACCCGGTAGATTTCTTTGTTACAGGTATCATTTTTTAGTAGCCCAATCGTATAATGTAAGGACTACACTACAGTTAAAATCCAGATTAAGATTAAGAAAAATTTGTAAAATTTGAAAATCCCTAAAGGAACAAGCTGTACATCAGTTTTTTTTTAAATTGGATCAGACATTCGAAATGGAAAAAACTGAGATATTCTGACATAATTAATTTTATAAATGCACATCTCGTTCTACATATTACTAAACTTTTAAAGTTAAAATTCAATTAATGCAATACTTATTGTCATTTTCATAAGCCATAACTTTGGAAACTTGTAGATTTCTTTAATAATTAGTACAGGTAGATTGTTTAAATAGCACAATCGTACAATACAAGAGCTAAAGTTAAAATCCAGATACGGATTAAGAAATATTTGTAAAAGTTGATAATCTCTAAAATAGCACCTTGTATATCAGATTCTTTAAGATGTAATCGGATATCTATTTGAAAAAAGAAAAAGAAAAGAAAAAAGTAGTGTTATTGCCAAAGTCTACTTGATAGTTTAATGAGTTTTATATCCGGAATTAATCCGAAAAATTAAATCTATATTTTTTTTTGTAGAACGCTCAAGTGCACTCATAAAAATATTTCAACACATTAAAGCACATCTTTTTTCTTTTCTTTTTCCTTTCTTAAATAGGTATCCGATTACATTTAAAAAAATCTGATATACAGGATCCTATTTTAGAGATTACCAACTTTTACAAATTTTTCTTAATCCGGATCTGGATTTTAACTTTAGCTCTTGTATTGTACGATTGTGCTATTTAAACAATCTACCTGTATTAATTATTAAAGAAATCTACAGGGTGTTTCCAAAGTTATGGCTTATGAAAAGTATTGCATTAATTGAATTTCAACTTTAAAAGTTTAGTAATATAGAACGAGATGTGCATTTATAAAAATATGTCAGAATATCTCAGTTTTTTCCTTTTGTTTCGAATGTCTGATCCAATTTTAAAAAAGAAACTGATGTACAGAGTGTTCCTTTGGGGATTTTCAAATTTTACAAATTTTTCTTAATCCGAATCTGGATTTTAACTGTAGTGTAGTCCTTACATTATACGATTGGGCTACTAAAAAATGATACCTGTACCAAATATGGAAGAAATCTACCAGGTATTTCGAAAGTTACTGCTTGTGAAAATGAAAAAAAGGCATTTGATGTAATTTGACGTTAAAGCTCCAGTAGTAGAATGGGATGTGCACTTAAAAAAAATTTCACTTTAACTCATTTTTTTCCGTTCTTTTCAAATATCCATCCCAATTATAAAAAATCTGATATACAGGGTGTTGTTTTGGGGATTTTCAAATTTTGCAAATTCTTCTTAATCCGTATCTGGATTTTAATTGTAGTTCTTACACTACAGGATTGGGCTATTAACACACTATACCTGTACCAAGTATGAGACAAATCTACAGGGCGGTTCTAAAGTTACGGCTTATCAAAATATTGGCCGAAATGGATGAAACGGGGTTCTCGATTATTAAAGACCCAATAAGCAAGGTTATTTGGAATCACCTAAGTACCCTCTATTTACAGTTAACGTATGTCGGTTTAACTATGAAACACCCTGTATAACACAAAGCAGCAATGACGTTCACTAAATATAATGAAACACTGTCATCAATATTTAACAAACGTCAAAATATCAAAAAATCGGTTTTTCATTAAAATAAAATACATTTTTCGTGAAAAATAAAATGTTGTATTTAAACCCTTGGTATATAAATAACTAGAAAAACCTTGCTATGGCACTGGTTTTCACAGTAGTTAATATTAAAAATTTTTCTTGGTGTATATTGCATAATATTAACTGGCACAACAGACAATTTGAGGAGATACAAATTACTGTTCATTTACCCACAAAAGGCTCCTGTTCTCGTATTTTATTTTGAGCTCACGTTTATAAAGACATTTTCCAGGGACACCCAGCTACATGAAGATAATTATTGTCGGCGTTTTCTCCCTGTTTGCTCGTTCGTCTCCATTTTAATGGAATCTGATAATTTCATAATTTGGCCCATTGGTATCTATCGATTGCCGGCCTCTTTTATCAAATTGTTCATTCAGGACGAAGTCGTACGCAGGGTCGCAACAAAGATTTTTTTCACGCATAAAATTTCGAATAAGATCTTAAAAATCACCCACTCAGATTTCCACTTTTTTGCGCTATATTCAATTAAAGAAAAATTCAAATAGCAGTAAGTTTGGTATATGAAATCATGCTTTATTATTTATTCTTCTCAAATTCAGTCTCTAATTCAGTCTCTAAGAGACAAACTTTATCGACGGGTCCAAAATGCGGACCAAAAAGGGTGGACTAACTATCACTATAAATGGTCTTGTTACACTTGTTAATAATACTGCCCTGATTAGCCAAAACGTATCTGCAATTAACTTTTTTTATCATTCTGGTTAAAATCTGAATCTACCTTACATGCTTAGTAAAAATGCCTTATGTCAAGCCAAAGCACATAAAAAACATTACATTTTATGCCTTATCTTGTGCATTTCCGAAAAACCCTCAAAAATCGTCAGAAAAAAACTGGAAATAGAATTTCCTGATGAGCTAATATTTTTTCCATTCAAAATGCATCATTAAATTACATATAGGATTATAGGACCTTTTTTGGTGGCAGATAGTCCAACCCTTTCTGGTCCCCATCTTGCATCTGCCCAACTTTACTTTTTGTCCTGGTATAATTGTTTTATTTGATCCTTATTTGTAAAATTTGCGCACGTTAATGACCCGTGGCCTCTTTTATCAACTTATTCACTCGCGACGAAGTCAAATTGGATTTGGAAGGACGACATGGCACCGATATTCCTTGCCAAAACGGCGCTAGGAATTTTTTATTTTGGTGTTTTGATGATTCATCCATTTGTATTGTGTCTGGCTGGCATCGATGAATAGAGGAAAATAATGAACTGGTTATTTTTGGGGATAATAGAGCAAGGAGTATATTAAAATTTCGTGAATATAAACGTCTTTGGAAGGCTTGGAATTTTATACAGAGTGAATCCAAATCGTACATTAAAAATGAACAATTCGAAAAATCAAAAATAAGTGAATATGCTTGGGATGTTGGCCATAAAATACATTGGAATTTTTCAACTAGATTATTAAAAGAAACTAATAATTATAACTAATATGCTTAAATAATAAATGAATGAATTAATAAAAAAAACGCCTCAAAATCAATAGTTTCGGTAAACATTTGCCATCATCAGGCCTGCAATAATAATACGAGTTCAGATTTATAGTATTAATTATTATTACAATACTATAAATCTGAACTCGTATTGTTATTGCAGGCCTAATGATGGCAAATGTTTGCCGAAACTAGTTGCCCCCTTTTTATAAATTTCTTCGATTAAAATATGTGGTACTGACTTTGAGGCGTTTTATTTATTAAAACATTTGCAACATTCGAGAAAAATTAATAGATAACTTATTCTATTTAATAATGAATGTTTCTAATTGTTCGGTCGATATTTAAAAAATTTGGATGCCTCTTTTACAAAAAGAGTTAATTATAAAAAGGATACCCTCGATATTTTTATAAACTAATAAAAAAAGTTTATTATTCTAATATTTTTTATCTTTTTCTGGACATATTTGTTTTATACACTAAATATAAATTTTCAAATTTCTTTATTAAAAAAGAGTTGTCCAAAACGCACATAACCGTCTTACTCAATCACGTGATACACAATTCGCTCTACATTTTTTTATAAAAAAACATTTCTATACTCCATAAATAACTTACTATGTGAAATAAACTCATTTTTCTCCCTATCATTTTTTCATTATGGAAAAAATTGTGTTTTGGCCCCGGGCAAGAAGAGAGAAAATAAACTCAAACTCAAACATTTTTGTTGGCAAAATCATGGGCGTCACACATGAAGTTCTAAGAGGAAAATATCCATTGTTCTTATCTTTTCTTAAACGTAAGTTAGAAAATCAATATGGAGGGTGTTTGATGTTTCATTTAAAAGGTGCAAATCTATGAAATTGCAAGAAATATCCTATTAAAACTTTCCTATACAATAGAGTTGTTCACTTTCGGCTCAGAGTTCGAGTGTAACACTATTTTTCCCGTTCATATATGCGTACGCCCGTGACCTTAAACTCTTTTCCTTGGTTTGTGCCCAAGATGGCAATTTATCAAAGCTTAGTAATGGCTTCCGCAACCTCGTTTGACCTCTTAGAGGGCTCTTGAATACGCCAGGATCTGTCTTTTCAATGAATATTTATTTGGATCTCCACCAAAGTCTTTTGATGGTTACTTCCCGGTTCTTGACGATCCTCTCTGATGACCTAAGCTTTCCTTTTCGATTATAGAGTTTTAGGCCTTTCCAGAGTTGTAAAAAAGATTAAATTTTTGTCGTGACATGCCGTGGGATTCCCTTAGGTCATTTATTTCGTTTCTACTTAAAAAATTGTATTTTTACAGTGAAAATGACAAAAAAAAATTATTTATACAGGGTGTTTGCTAGCTAGAGGGTTAGCCAAACGAAAATGGTGGATGAATAGGGCCCTTGCGACAGTAAAATTTTGTAAGGATTTTGAGTTATATATTTTTTTAGGTTTTTTTTTTCATTTTCTTCAAAATTTGGAATTTTTCAATATCGGGGAGTCAAATCTGGAGACCTTGGGGGCCAAAATATCGGACCATGTCGACCTATCCCATTCGATAATGGGCCAAAACCCAGCCTTATATTTTAAGGCATAACAAAATTACGTATTTTTTTAGTTGAAATTAGTATATACAATTTTAAGTTAACAATTTAGAATTATTTTTGGGGCAACCGGTATAACCAAAATATTTTTCATAGCTTTGCGTTGGCTAAAAAACAAAACTTCAGAGTAGTTTTTATTGACTGAAGTTGCACCAACTTTGCATGTTATTATCCTTGACAGTTTTCGGTTAAAAGCATTTCCCCATTTGCATAATCCCAGAAATATAAGAAGGTATTGTATTTTTACATATTTTATATTTATTCCAAAACTCATTTTCTTTTTAATGGAAAATTTTCTGTTGCTGCGTTGTCAGCGAAATAACCGACATTTATGGGGCATTTTTGTAATTAAACATATTTGGATGTTTAAAAGTATGTGTAGTTTACAGAAATCTTCCATGTCTGTATTAATATTCATTTGATGTATACAAGAAAAAATTATTTTATATATTAAAAAAATATACGAGTATTTTGGAACACAAAAAAACTACACTAAAAAACTTTCACCAGATTCAGATAGTGCAGGAAAGGTAGGTAATTTAATTGCAAAAACATAATAGCTATTTGTATTACTAGGGAGGAAAGTGCAACTTTTCCTCCAGCAGGAGGGCAGTAAACATTATTGTTTATTAAACAAATTTATAAAACATCATCGAGGGCTTCTATTAAGAATGTATTTATTTCTTCTCTTGTAAAAGTTTTAGCTTTATTTGGTTTGTATCCCGCATTTTGATGTTTCAAGTATGCTATCAACTTTGGATATTAAATATCGTTATTGTCCTTTATTTGTATCATTGGACCAAAGTGTTGAAGCTTTTAATGATTTTCCTTGGAGTGAAAAATATGCCAGTAAAACATTGTCTGAATAATGATTTAATATCTGGTCACCGAGCTTCGCTCTTAATATTCAAATCTACATTTTTAAGCAGTCCAATGAGTATATAATTTAAGTATATTTATAACCTGACAAATTATTAATTAATTCGTGAAAATCACGGAGTGGGCGACATCTACTTGAACTACAGAAAGGTAGATAAATAGAAAGTAGGCGGGAAAATTAAAAAAGCTGTCAGTGTTAATTTTCAATTTGCTGCAGGTGTTGTTGACGTTTATCAACTGCTTGTCCCAGAGGTTAGTTAAATGCATTAAAAGTTGCCTAGTTTCTGGAGATTTCACCCTTTTGGGGCAACATCTACTGACGCTTGATCTTCGCGAATAGTCACGGCGGACAGACCCCGTTTCCGGGACGGGCAACAGCAGCGTGTAGGGCATAGTGGTTTCAGTGGGGTGGTTTTAGTGAGTAACCGTAAGGGGTAGTCTCACACTATCGGGGAAGGGAAGAACCTTTACCCGATGTGCATAAAGAATTTCCACCCGCCAAAAAAAAAAAGATTAGCTTTAGGTTAGGTTAGATCTGTGTAATAAATAAAGAAAAGTACGATACGTGTGACATTTTGACATTTGTTACATTCTGACAGGTGTCATATTTTGACAGTTGTAACATTCTGACACGTATCACATTTTAAAAGTTGTCACGTTTTGACAAGTGTCCATTTTAACAGTGTTACTCAACGTTCCTATAAATATTTACCTAAACCCATGATTTCTAAAATTGAATTGGCAACGTTGTATTTTCAACTTAGAATTTATGAGATGGCTGTCATTTGACAAGCAAATTATTTATGTCCGTCAAATGAACCTTTTCTTTTTTATACTTTTCAGGTTTATTCTGGTTATAAATTGCTACTTGGGCATTTGCAGAATAAAAAAATGTGAAAAATATTTTTCCGCGCAAAAATTTCTATTGCTAAGTAGGTATATTGATTTTATCATGTTTTATAGCATCTGCGAAAATTTCATGAAAATCCCAGCCGGTCCCATTTTCTTAACGTTTAACCAGAGATGTGCGTGTCAGTAGTTGTCAAAATTTGTAGGTCATTATGGATAAAAAGCGGCAAATTTAAAATTGAATTCTTTCAGATTTAAACGCCAGAAATTAAATAAAGTCAAACCTTTTTAGTACTATACTATACAGAAGAAAGGAGTGCAGTATTTAATTTGCAGAACGTAGTACAGGTTCAAGAGGTAAAAATTTTATTTTTACCTCATCCTTCAATGCTTATTTGTAGTTAAAATTTAAATTTTAATACATCTGATCGGCCTAATATAGTTTTTGTCTAGATTTAATCTTGTTTCCATGGTTTTTACTGTAATAAACCTGTTATTTTGACAGATAAGTCAGACTTTATTTATTCATAGCCGTATCGTATGTATTTTAATTGATTCGGAATTTTGTAATAAAATATATATTTCAAAATGGCTTCATTCTAAAAATATTATCAGTCCTCCTAAATCCTTGAAGGCAGAATTATTAGTAATTCAAATTCAAAATTCAAAAAATATATTATAGATGAGATGGCCAGAGAAAAACTAATTAAAATTCTCAGATAGCCTCCGTACCACGCAGAGTTAAATCCCATTGAACTGATCTGGTCACAATTATTAAAAGATTATGTTTCTCAAACCAATAAAACATTTAAATTTCCTGATGTGCGAAATTTGTTTTTGAAGGCATTTTCAGATGTAAATAGAGAACATTGGGGAAAATGCATTGATCATGTTAAAAAGGTGGAAAATTCATTTAGGAAAGTATATCCACTATCAATGGATAATTTAATAGAACCTATAATAATAAACCTCAGAAAAGACAATTATAGTAATACCAGTAGTTTTAGTGAAGACAGTGACTTTTATAGATAGTTCTTGAACTAACTTTTTTTTTAATCTTTGAGTTTAGGTAAGTACTGAAGCGTTACTTTTAATGCCAAGAGATTAAAAACAGTTTAATCCCAACATATAATCAATCCTCCTTGTTATTTATTGGTTAAATTTAATTCGTTCAATGTTAAAGTGTCAGATGCATAAGGTTTATTTTTATTTTTTGTAAATAATATAACTTCAAAATTTAATCTACGAAGTGGGTATATATATTTTATATGCTGTGACCTTATTTATATTATAGAAACTTATTTTGCAAAGTACGCCTCTGGAATGTGACGTTATATCCTCTCTCCTTTATAGTATATTACTATAGAAACAAGTTGCCGTTGCTAGGAAATAAAACTAAAAGCTTAACTTTTCTTGTAAATATCTCGGAAGATCGAATTTTCACAGACATGAGACCTATATTTTCTGTCGATTTAGATAGGAATTAGTCTACCCTGAAAGTTTCATTGAATTCTGACGAGTGGATTTCGAGATCCTCTGGACACACATACACACACATACAAACCTTGCTCGTTTAATAGTATTTGATCTTATTGTCTTCAGCCCATTGTTTATATTGGGTATATTGTTTTTCATACATCTCTTTAAATTTTTGTGGTAGTAATGTTAATGACGCTATGTTGGCTTGTTCCTTAATATTAGGAGGCGTATTTGAAAATTCTAAGTCACTTGAATCGCGCTCCATTTTTCAAATAGTCAATTATATTCAATAATCGTAACGCACTAAAGTCAATCGTAGCGTTAACCTACCGTCAGTGAGCCACAGCATACTATGATAGTTTTATTCTTAACCCAAAAAACATCTAAGAATCCTTAAGTTGAAATTTTTATTTAAAAGCCTAACGTTAAAGTAACATTCATGTTTAGTTTTTCCAGAATACAGGATAAACAAGATGTTATAGAAATTACGGCAACAATTTGAATATAATAGATTCACAAGTTTCATCATTTACAACATACTCAAACTGAGGGGAAAGTACTTTTCCTCCCTAGGGTGGGAAGTATGAGTTTCCTCCCTGATGTGACGGAGGAAAGTGTTTACTTTCTATAGGTGTAGGGGAAAAAATAATTTTCTGCAGGGTTTTTATGACGTCTTATCAAAAAATATCCAATGGTAAAGTTGTAGATCTAGAAAAAATGTATGCGAGTCATTTTTTACCATAACCTCAAATTTTTTGCGAAAAATGAAAAAATTATTAAAATTTTTTTTTCTAATTTTTTATTTTTAATTTTCGCAAAAACAATTTAATTTTGATGAAATTTTGTGGAATACCTTATTAGGACTCAGATAAACAAAAATTTTTTCAGATTAAAAAATCTAACGGTTTTCAAGACATTAAAGTTTCTAGGTCAAAAATATTTTTTTTTCAAAAATAATGTTGGTTAGCAAAATTTCGTCGTACATGGTTCTTTAGGTGCTCATTGATTTTGTTTTTGATACAATAAAAAAAATAGTCCCTATTTAAAAACATGCTCAAAAATTGAAAAAACTCAAAAAATGATTTTTGCAATAACATTTTTTTCAGTAATTGTTGATAATTTGTTTAAAATAAAATTAAAAAACTGATTACTCCATTGAATTCTACAGAAAAAAATACAAAAGAAACTGTGTTTCATTGTTTTATTTGAAATTTGATTTTTGTTCCGTATTGTTATCAATATTCCATTGTAATAATTAAAATGCAGATAAATACAAAAAATAATTATTTTGAAACATATTCAGTATGAAAGTTGTAGATTATGAAAAAATCTTCAACTTTTGAAAGGACACCTTTTAACATAACCTCAAAACTGTCGAGAAAAATTCATTCGTAAAATCTTTTTATTTCCAAGAAAATAATCAAATTTAAAAAAAGTATGTCTTTCTGTATCAAAATTCTATAGTGAAAAACCACCTAAACGAATAGAAACTATATTGATGTTGAATAATGAAGTTTCATAGAAATGAGAAAAAAATTATTGTTCCATTTTTTTATCATAGAACAGTCACGTGTACTTTTTGGTTTTAAACAGGATTTCGTTTTCAAAGTCATTCTATAGGTATTTTCCAAGAAATATTTACAGATTTACCAGAAACTAGAAAAGTTAATAATATTACGCCAATTTTGGTCTTTTTCGCATATTTTCTTTGTCTTCTTCGTCGTCCGGTGCTTGATAAGATTGCCTTTGTTCTTTATCTTCTTGAAAAGTTTTTTCAGTAACACTGGATTCTTCAGTTGCATGTTCATTTTCGGACTTCAAGTTAAAACTCGGTTAAAAAGAAAAAAATACAATTTTTCGAATTTTTGTCAACAGTTTTGAGGTTATGTTAAAAGGTGACCCTTCAAAAGTTGAAGATTTTTTCATAATTTACAACTTTCATACTGGATATTTTTTATTATACAACAAAACAATTTAAAAAATAATTATTTTTTATATTTATCTGCATTTTCATTAGCAAACGAGTAAGGAATTTAATTTATCAGATTCGACATCCTAAGACCGGTTTCTGACTTTCGGCTTCGTCAGTTAGGCTTTTCGAATCCAATAAATAAAATTCGAAACTCGCTGGCTAACTTTGTATTAATCTCTTAAAGGTATATGCAACACCCAATACATTGGGAATCGTTGGTTTGTAAAGTGTCAATACTCTCTTCTAACCATAGATGGTAGCACATCTGCATTTACATTATTACAATTGAATATTTATAACGATACGGAACAAAAATCAAATTTCAAATGAAACAATGAAATGCAGTTTCTTTTGTATGTTTTCTGTAGAATTCAATGAAGTAATCAGTTTTAATTTTGTTAAAATTTAAACAAATTATCAACAATTACTGAAAAATTCGTTATTGCAAAAATCATTTTTTGAGTTTTTTCAATTTTGAGCACGTTTTTAAATGAGGACTATTATTTTTTTTATTGTATCAAAACAAACAAAACAAAACAAAACAAAAAAATGAGCACCTAAAGAACCATGTACCATGAAATTTTGCAAACCGACTTTATTTTTGAAAAAAAAAATGTTATTAACCTAAAAAATTGAATATCTTGAAAACCGTTAGATTTTTTAATCTGAAAAAATTTTTGTCCTAGAAAGGTATACTTCCACAAAATTTCATCAAAATTAAATTAAATTAAATTTTTTTAATAATCTTTTGCGTTTTATGGTAAAAAATGACTCACATAGAAGTTGTACATTTTTTCTAGATCTACAACTTTGCCATTAGGTATTTTTTGATAACACGTCAAGTTTCGCTCCCCTTTTAACCCCCCTCAAATTATCCCTTTAGCACCCCTCTTGTTGGACGAATTTTTTTACCTTCATTGTAAACCCCTTTACCACTTTCAATCATAAAAGCCCTACAGAAAATTATTATTGTCTCTAAATCTAATTTACCTGGTCTAAGAGTGTAAATATTCAGTTTATGCTGAAATTCGAAAAGTAAGCCAAATTAAAATTTAAAAATAAAATACGGAGTGCTACTCCTAAGTAATATGACCCTGTATATTCAACAATAATTTTAAAATATAACGTAACTCTTAATATAACTCTCTATATGACTGCCAAATTAAATGAACCAAGAGTTTAGTAACGATGATTAAATTTTAATCAAACAATCAGAATATAAAAAATATGTCATTATTAAGCCACAATTCCAGGTCAAAATTAATCCCCAAACGAGCTGAAAATTTGTTTGTAATCCCCCAATCTTACTCTATCATATCTCTCTTCTAATCTGACTCGCCAAATTAGCCCATTATCTATTTTCATCGGATGTTTGGGCCGCAGAGAGCCTCAGAGGCCGAGATAAAACTAGTAAATCAATTTGAATGGCAAACCGCCATTGCCACACCGGGGGTTTGTGGGGGTTTTTGGGAGTGCAGACCTGAACCGCATTCACGTTGGAATATCCAACGCTCTTGACCCAAAATCTGTATGTGTTGTCTCGAAACGGACGGGCATTAAATTCGACGTTATAATTCCATTTCCATGTCAGTTAAAATCCTGTGCTAACTTATATAATAACGACTATACATGTATTTATTAAGAGAGAGAAACTACTACTATACTCTGTTTGAAAATGATTGTTTGCAAAACTTTAGTGTTAAATATACATGATGCTCATGTACATGAACATTTCAATAGTACTGTTCGGACTATAGTTTCTAACTGTTCACATATGACCGGAGTTGGAGAAGCAACCATTTATAGACTTTTGAAGCAACGAAAGGATAGAAGTATGACAGTAGCACCTAATACGCCAAAAGAAGATACCTACTTTGGATAAACTTTTAGTAGACATTAATGGAGACGAAACTTTGCCAAACGTTAAAAGAGACAAATTGTGGAGAACTTTACAGGAATTAGACTTCGTTCGATAGAAAATCTGCGCTCATAGAGAAAGATGAAATTATTTGTTGGAGGAGGCAATATTTAAGGGAAATTAGCAAATTAAGAAGAGAAGACAAAAATATTTATTATTTAGATGAAACATGGATAAATGAAGGACATTTTGTAAAAAAATTTGGCAAGATAAACAGGTTACAAATGCTCGTCAGGCATTTATAGAAGGTTTGTCTACTGGCTTAAAGTTTCCAAATGGTAAAGGTCCCCTTTTAATTATCACTCATATTGGAGGAGATAAAGGATTTGTTGATAAAGGCTTGTTAGAATTTGTTTCAAATTCTACGAAAGACTACCATGAAGAAATGACTGCTGATGTTTTTGAGGAATATTTCAGACAAATGATAGATTTATTACCGACCAATTCTGTAATAATTATGGACAATGCCAGTTACCATTCAAGATTAAAGGAACCAAAGAAATAGTGGCAGAAGAGGGATTACTCAAAAAAGAGCTATTGGAGTTATGCAAACAACATTCACCAAAATTTAAGAAGTATAGTGTAGATGAAATAGCAAAAGAACATGGAGTTAAAGTGTTGAGGTTTCCACTTTATCACTGTGAACTTAACCCCATTGAACTAATCTGGGCTCAAATGAAGGGATATGTCGCGAGAAATAATACAACATTTAAACTTCAACAAAAATCATCAAAAATCAAAAATTTCACCGGGAAATTGGCAAAACGCTATAAGACATGTCATAACAGAGAAAGAGAAATTCTGGAAACTTGATATGTTAATAGAGAAAACAATAGAACCAATTATTATTTCTGTGGGACGTGAGGAAACTGATGATGATGACTCCTTATCGGGAGAAAACGACTTACTTATTTAGGTATGTAACTCTATATTTATATTAATTATAATAAGTTTATTTGACGCTAGTACCCGAAATACAAACAAATTTATATGGAATAACACCGTATTTCTAAAAACGAAATATGAGTGTTTTATGAGAAAATATTTTTTTGCAAAGATTTTTTTTAGTATCTATATCATATAAATTTGGTTGTGTGTATACTTATTATTAAATTTTAAGGAAATGTCCTAGATATTAGATCTAGTAAGTATACTATTTTTATAAAAATAAATGTGGGTACTTAATATTGACAGTTTACTTATTAAAGTAATTTCGTGTTCCCCGTCATTGAGGTATAGAATTATTCGTTAATCCCTTAGGGTTTGCTTATTTACATTTTATGATGTATTGTATTCGAGATTTTTCGGGGTGGTCATACTAAAATCTAGTGAAAATTCAGATAAGAAGGTATCAACATTTACTTTGCCATAAAAACTGTGCTATCATGCATTTTCAAATGGAGTATAATATTTGTTTTTGCTATGAAATAAAACAGAATATAAATTTAAGACTTTTTATCCTTCTACTCCTCTCTCTGCTTCCCGATGAAACCCATTCACAGCTCTAGCAATATGAGAGAGTAAACTTTTTTTAAAGTCAGACATCATCCAGTCACCGAGCACAGGGCACCGGCTGGAACTTATTCCTCCTTCGTCGAGAGATTTTAAGGGACGTGCCCTAAGGACAATTCAGTTCAGCTGAAATATGTCTTGGCTCTTGCCTTCTGGCATCTGGGAAGGAATTCCCGCGCCCGGAAGGGTCTGAGTACAAGACAGGGTTGCAGCTGTCAAGCGTTCTCGGAAATTCATATTGTGATGGACGGGTTGTATGTAACCCGCTATACGCAGACAAGAGAATCCTAACATCGTTGGAATGAGAAAATATGACGAGCAAGGTGCGACAAAAATTTCATAAAGGGTGAAAATTAATAGAACTTTTCAGGAAGAAAGGCCAGAAGAATAGAGTAATTCATCTATTGGATACAGAGAATGAGTCACGTTGGAGATAATATGCTAAAAGTAAAAGAGTAGGACTAGGGCTGAATCTAATAGATATCTTATAAAAATCTCTTTTAGGTAAACGATCGTCAATTTTACATGCAGACAACGCCGTATACAAATCTCAAAACGAACTGGAAATCCTCGTAGAGTTCATGAAAATACGGCTATAAACGTGGTCATAAAACAGCTTAGTGTCTTGGAGAGCGATCATAATATCGCTATCGCAAATTTGAAATCGTCGATTCTCCGGCCTGGATGAGAGTTATTTCGACTTTTGTGGAATACAAACGGCCGTTTCATTTAAATTTTCAACGTTTATGACCTTTTTACCGAACTACATCCCCGAATTGTTGAATAAAAGACTTGTGCATCAAAGAGAAACAGGTAATTTCGGATTCAGATTGATTGGATTTGTATGTGTGTCAATAGTATAATGACCCCGAGTTGAGATTTTAGACAAAACGAAAAAATTTTGTTAGTCTTTTTTGTTAGTCAAATTAATTAAGGGAAAAAGGATACGGAAACATCAAGAGAATGAGGCGGGAAACCCCCAGACAGTGGGCGTAGAAAGCAAACAACTGATTGTTTTGTTAGGATGAAAAAAAAAATTAAATGCTGATTAAATAGTATATAGTGAAATACTCCGAATCAAAACAAATGTATGTAGAAAATTTGAGTTACTAATTTTAGTCCATATTTATTTTAATTTCAATCAATATATTCTTTGTCTTCTTCTTCTTCTTCCTCTTTTCCTATTTTCCAGTACAATAGATATTAGAGCATTTTAAGTAATGCTGAATATGGAACAATTATATCTTTTTATATCATATTTGGTTCTAAACATATAATTGTATTTTTAATTTTCAGTAAAAGTTTGTTGTATGTAAAATTTAAAGCTCTAAAAAAGTTTTCTGTCTAAAAGTTTAATTATATTTTTTGTCTGAAGCCTGTACCAAAAAAAAGTGCACATTTCTTTAAATACATCTTTTGTCTGTTTACAGGGTGATCCAAAAATGTAGTGCCTGTGAATTAAAAGAATCAAATTTTTAAGTTTAAGTAATTTTTATTTTTTAGTTCAGTAAAACTAATTATATCGACAATTTAATTCATGTATAAAAAATCCCATAAGCCGCATGATTTTGTCATTATGACAGCGAAAAAAGTTTGCCCTAACTTTTCCAGCGACAATAACGGAACCTAACTTTTGAAAGCATGACAACCAGCATTGTAAACAAATTTTTGATGACGTTATGTCAATTTTTCTCAAACTTGCGTTGTCAGAAAAGTTTTCATTTGTGGAAATGTCGCGATTTGGAGAGTCTTCGAGTGGAGAAATTGAAAAAGCCATATTTGCGATGTTTTGTTTGGAAAAAAAATATGAACTCATTGCAGAAACTTCCACTGAAGAGTTAGCTTCTATTTTATGTGACTGGGCATTCAACATGAAGAAGAAAAATGGAGAAGATTATAAAGAGAGTGCAGTCAAGACGATTTGGAACACTTCAGCAAAAATGTTACAAGAGAAGTACTTTAAAGATTATAAAAGAATTTTTAATCCGTTCACGGACATACAGTTTAAGAACGCGACACAAAACGCAAAATTTTACAAGCAACCCCAGAAAAAAGGAAGGTGAGTTCTAATGCTTTCACAAAACGAGAAATTTTTGAAATGGCACTGTCCTGAAGTGAAGAAGAACCTGTAGGCCTCCAAAGAAAATTTTTTATCACATTGCTGCGTATGAATTGGCTTGGAGAGGTGGAGAAGCAGCAAATTGTAAGGTATTCTATTTTAAAATCGAGACAGACAACCTGGGAAGAGAGACCGGAAGAGTTGAATATAACCCAGTGTTTTCGAAGACAGCACAAGGGGGAAATCAGAAGTTGGCAGACAGTAAATGGTTGGTAGCAAACACTGCAGAAGATTGTGTTTGTCCAGTAAGATTGTTTAAACAAATTATGTGAAGATGGGGAAACCATATCACATGTGAAAAGTTTTTTTTAACTCCAAATCCTTTCTGGCAAAAAACAAATTCGAAAGGATGGTATAAGAATTCTCCTATTGGGATAAACGAAATATCTAAATGGACCAAATCTTCGGCGAAAAATATTGGACTTGATATAAAGCGGGTGAAAATTATTACGAACCATTCTAATCGAGCTGCCGCCGTAACTGAATTGTCCAGGAGTGGTATAGGTGAACAAAAACTTTTGAAAATTACGGGACATAGCAACCCATCGTCATTAAAACCGTACCTTCAGTTAGATGAAGAACATCATAGAGAAATCATTGGTTCCATTCGTACTACCATCCAGGAAACAGCTACTACCACCGCTCAAAATACTAGCATGCAGCAAAATATTAACAAAAGACACGAAAGTTCTAAAAATCAAGCTATTTTTAATAATTGTGTTTTTAACAATTGTACTTTTCCGTTAAATTAAATAAACTAATTTACATCTCACTTTTTAATTTATTGATTTACATATTCATTAAATTGTCTTACCGAATTACACTCTAGCTTTTTTTTTAGTCGAAGTAAACTTGACATTTATATTTTTAGATGTGCTACCATCTATGGTAAGAAGAGAGTATTGACATTAAATTTTGACTGAATCTAGTCAAGATGTCACTCTCTTCTTTTTTATCCCTTTCAGAGATTAATACAAAGTGAGTAAACCAGTAAGGAATTTTAATTTATTAGATTCGACATCCTAAGAGAAGAAAGTGACATCTTGACTAGATTCAGTCAAAATTTAATGTCAATACTCTCTTCTTACCATAGATGGTAGCACATCTAAAAATGTTATCTTATAGCGGATATAGCTATTGACTTGTACGAGTTTGGAATTTTATTTATTGGATTCGAAAAGCCTAACTGATGAAGTCGAAAGACAGAAACCGGTCTTAGGATGTCGAATCTAATAAATTAAAATTCCTTACTGGTTTACTCACTTTGTATTAATCTTTGAAAGGGATAAAAAAGAAGAGAGTGACATCTTGACTAGATTCAGTCAAAATTTAATGTCAATACTCTCTTCTTACCATAGATGGTAGCACATCTAAAAATGTTATCTTATAGCGGATATAGCTATTGACTTGTACGAGTTTGGAATTTTATTTATTGGATTCGAAAAGCCTAACTGATGAAGTCGAAAGACAGAAACCGGTCTTAGGATGTCGAATCTAATAAATTAAAATTCCTTACTGGTTTATTGACATTTATAATTCGAATTTTGTTGCCATTAGGTAATTCAACTCAAAAACTGCCAGAAAAAATTATTCGTCCTACGGACTCGTAATTTTTTCAGAGGCAGTTTTTTTCGTTAAATTGCCAGGCAACAAAATTCTTATTGATACATGTCAAGTTTACTTCGACAAAAAAAAAGCTCTCGTGTAATTATAAGTGAAAAAAATATTGTTGTGTCATTCATTACTGACAGCCCATATACTTCTACGTTTCCATCTCAAATTTTAATAGATTATTTAAATAATATTTAACTACAATTTACCTAATTCTTTATGGGTCAATCCATGTCAAGTGGTCCAGCACCAGTTGCTTGTCCATCTCAGAAAAAAGTAATACGTTATTTTCGCATCTGCTACATTTGGGCTAATAACAGTACGTATAGTAATTTTATGATTATCCAATTAAATACAAACTTTGAATCTCAAAGTTGAAATTTATACTGAAGTTTGATATCATAAAGACCTATTATGTGTGCATTTTTCAGATTTTTATCTGGTCCCCCAACAAAAATATTGCAGGTTAAACTTTGAAAAAAATTCAAAAAGTTGTTTTTTAAAAATGCATATCTTTTGATGGGTAAGAGTCTCACCATTAATACTTTATAAAAAGTAACTATACTGTGTAGTGTAACAGCAAAGAAAATATTAAGGCTGAGAAGTTATTCCTTCTTCGTAAAATTACCCTTAAAAAATTGAATTTTGTCAATTTCCGACCACTAATTTTGAGCTGTAAAAAATATATGAATAAATACATATAATTAGGTAATGATGGATTTATTTTGAAGGCCACAGTGTACTGAACTCAATGCAATGACGATCCATTACTGTATAATTTAAAAAATCGTAGATGCCTTCAAACGCGAAAATAGCGTGCGACCTAAAATAAATATGGCCGCCATTTCCAAATGGTACACAATAAAAATTTTGAAACAATATTTTTGAACCCCCAAAACATATTGGAATCTACCTACCAAATATTAATTTTTTCTGAAATGGTCAAGCAACCAATTATTTTTTTTTGACCACTTGGTATGGATTGACCCTTATGGTAAAATAATATTTCCATAAATACTTAGCCTACTTGATTGATTACGAGAATAAAATGTTTTTTTTTATTTTCCTTATCGTCCAGTTATAACAAGAGAATGAAATGGGATTTTTTCCAGTTGACCTCGTCTCAGAAACCCGCATGAACTCTTCTCTTTGAGTTGAGTTGAGCCTAGACTGTCCCCCTTACCTCTTTGCGCCCTTCTGTTTACCCCGTTCTCACACCACAGTATTCAGTGGCGTATCAAAAGAATTAATTTTTTCCTCTTTATTTAAAGACTGTTTTGTTTTTTCAGATCTTATACCGTTTTCCGAACCTTCCTTTCTATATGTGAATTTTTCCAGGTAAAGTCTTTTAGACATTCAGATTTGCTTAAAGCTTCATTCAATCTATGGTAAATTTAAATTAAAAAATCTTACAAAAAGTTATTTCAATCAGCAAATTTTTATTTACGATAATAGCAAATCAGCTTTGAGCACCATGGAATACTTTAAAATCACCTCTTAGTGGTTATGGACTGAATAAACGCTTTGTCTACCTTAGGACAAGCAAATATAGTTAACTTGATCTGGGTTTGATAAAGTATATTCTCCACATAACATAAACAACAAATTTTAATTAAATTTTCTAACAAATTGGTTTAGTTTGTAGCCATTTCAACGAGGTAAACTCTAAAAACTTTTCTTAAGTTCCGCCCCTGATTAAAGCGCCGCGACGGCCGATAAGTCTGTGATATATGACTGGTAGTGAATGTTTGCATGCCGACACGATGTCGATCATTTTTTTGTTTTTCTGATTTTCATTTCTTTGTGCGTGAAAAGTTATACCTTAGTGTTAATTCAATCCCGTGGAATTCTGATCGCATATCTGCTAACATTTTTGTGAAAACTTCTTGTAAGATAAAAAAAAAAGAATTTTCGATTCAATTTCCTTACAGAATATAGGGTAAGTATATTTTGTAGGTGAGCTTCGTAAAAAGAATAAATATGCTAATAGCATTACTATAGTGCGATAAAAATTATTAAAAAAGAGTGCAGATAGAAGATTACTCTCTCCACTGGATTGAACCTATCCAAGAATATATTCCTATTAAAAGTTTCTGGTGAGATTAAAAATAATATAAATGAATGGGAAAAGATCCATTGCACTCAAATGTGGCCATTTAATACATCTCGTTTTAAGTAAACAAATTTAAAAATTCTACTTTTAAACCAAGTTCTCGTTAACAAAGATAAAATCACATTTTTGAGAGCTGAAGAACAGGAATAAATTAAGCTGCTCGGTGTCTAGCTATATTTCGACGCAATAAACTTTACATTTGGAAAGTTGATGTCTGTTGCTACATCCTGTCTTTATTTATGCCCTAATACCGGCTGCATTTAATTCATGGATTATTTTGGATTTCCTATCAGACATGCAAATTCTAGTATTCAATTTCGAGCTGAGGTCGTAATTGTGGATTTATGTTTAATTCAGTTGTGCAGTTTTGTCTTTCTATTAAAGAAAAAGAAGTTTTGTATATATTATACAGAGTTTTTCTGAAATGGTTAACATAATGAAATACGATACAGTTAACCACAGAAAAGACCTAGAAAACTTAAACAGCGCGTATTTAAATCTGATATCAAGTATTAAAACAAAAAACTGATATTTTCTATATAAATAATGTACGATCCTGGCGTTTTATCAGTTCCGCTTTGAATTTACAACAGATGGGCATTGTTTTATTCTGAATTTTTAACGTGTTCAGTGTTTGTTGTTTTTAGCTGATTTTTATATGTATAACTGTCGAAACAAACACCTGTTATGGTTCACCACCCCTCATTTAACACGGAAAACGCTTCTTGTGTAAGTGGAAATAGGGCTTTTTTTGTTCATTATTTGTTTCTGTAAAATTAAAATTAATATTAAGATTCAAAAAATAATAAGGGATGAAATTGTTTTATACAGGGTGACCCAGGGGTACGTGCATACTCCATAACTTTTTTTCTATCCAAGCTATCGGTTTGATTTTTTTTAAACGATAAGACCGACAATGGGGCACATTCTAAAAATATTTTTATTTATATACAGGATGTCCCAAATAAGATACACAACTAAGTTCTGGTTTTTTAAATTTTTTGTTTGTTTTTGTTACATTTTTAGATTCGCCATTAAATTGTCGATATAACGCACCCGGGTTTCTTAGACTTATCTGCAATAGTTTTTGACTTATGTCAATTTATGTGTCAAAATAGCGTCGTGCAGAGATCCACAAAAAAGTTCAGAACTTCAGAACTGTTCAAGATAACTTAATCAACTTTTTTCCAGCCGATTCCTTAAGCTTCAGCGCATCTTCTGAGTTGTAGGCGAATTCGGAGTCGATGTTCTACCCCCTACTACGATTTTTTGAAAATTACAAATTACAAATAGCAATAACTCGACTTTTTCAAATGCATCACCGTATATTTTATTACATCATTGCATGGCATTTTTTAAGAGCTTTTTGCTGATATACGGTTTGTTTGGTCTATTTTGTAAAATTTGCGAGATTTATTGCAAAATAAGAAATGTTGACGGTTTATTCGAGAAAAAAAAAGAAATCGAGTAGGCCGCTGTCTTAAAATTTGACACATCCATATACTTTCAATAATTGTACGCGTCTAATTAAAGAAAATAAAAGGAATCGTGTAGGCCGCTGTCTTAAAATTTGAAACATCCATATACTTTCAATAATTGTACGCGTCTAATTAAAAGAAAAAAAGAATCGAGTAGGCCACTGTTTGACACATTCGTATAATTTTGAAAAGAATATGTTTCAACAAAAGGAAATTGTAATAGAAACAGAAATACATTACAAAGTAAACAATTTTTATAATATTTACAAGAACATGAAAGAATGATTAATAGGATACAATATAAATATTTTTGATTTATAACAAATGCTCGAATAGGTCACCATCATGTTCCACGCAAACTGCTAGTCTTCTAGTAAATGAGTCCCGAATTCTAGCAAGCATTGCTCCATCAACTGAACGGAAGGCTTCCGTGATCCTGTTTTTCATATCATCTGCAGTTGTTGGACGATCTCTGAAAACAGTTTCCTTCACGTACCCCCAAAGAAAAAAATCTATAGGAGCAAGGTCTGGAAATCGCGCGGGCCAAGGAATAGTACCTCTCCCTATCCAACGATTAGGGTAGGAATTATCTAAAAATTCTCGCACCATCCTATGGTTATGCACTGAAGCACCATCGTGTTGAAACCACATTGTCCCTCTGGTATTCAAATCCACTTCTTCTTAAATATTGGGAAGATGTTCGCGAAGAAACCGTAAATACCTTTCACCATGCAGCACATTGTCAAAAAACAATTTCCTTTTTGGTATAAGATACACTACCAGTGAGTTCAAACCGATCTCTCAACTTTAGGAATGAAGACACCCGTGGAGTTCTTGCTCTGGATATTTTTGCAGGCAGATTCTGCTAGCTAATAAAGCATTTCCGTCAGCTTCGCCAATACAGTAGACCATTTTCACTAATTCCTTGCGAGTAAAACTCATGATTAATAATTAGATGCGTACAATTATTGAAAGTATATGGATGTGTCAAATTTTAAGACAGCGGCCTACTCGATTCCTTTTTTTTTTAATTAGACGAATACGATTATTGAAAGTATATGGATGTGTCAAATCTTAAGACAGCGGCCTACTCGATTCCTTTTTTTTTCTCGAATAAACCGTCAACATTTCTTATTTTGCAATAAATCTCGCAAATTTTACAAAATAGACCCAACAAACCGTATATCAGCAAAAAGCTCTTAAAAAATGCCATGCAATGATGTAATAAAATATACGGTGATGCATTTGAAAAAGTCGAGTTATTGTTATTTGTAATTTGAAATTTTCAAAAAATCGTAGTAGGCGGTAGAACGTCGACTCCGAATTCGCCTACAACTCAGAAGATGCGCTGAAGCTTAAGGAATCGACTGGAAAAAAGTTGATTAAGTTATCTTGAACAGTTCTGAAGGTGTGAACTTTTTTGTGGATCTCTGCACGACGCTATTTTGAAACATAAATTGACATAAGTCAAAAACTATTGCAGATAAGTCTAAGAAACCCGGGTGCGTTATATCGACAATTTAATGGCGAATCTAAAAATGTAACAAAAATGGGGGGGTTGCCATTTAAAAAATCAGAACTTAGTTGTGTATCTTATTTGGGACATCCTGTTTATAAATAGAAATATTTTTAGAAAGTGCCCCATTGTCGGTCTTATCGTTTAAAAAAAAATTAAACCGATAGCTTGAATAGAAAAAGAGTTATGGAGCATGCACGTACCCCTGGGTCACCCTGTATATTGTGATGATGATGTGAAATTACAAGATTATACTTTTTGAATATTTTTTATTTCCAATTTTCACATCTGACAACTTTAACATCTAAAAACCTTGTCATCTTTTTTTTAAGTCCCCTTTTCATAATTTTTATTAAATAACTAAATTTCTACTCTTTTTAAAATTACCAAATTACCAGTTATAATATCATAACAATATATATTATTCCTTCTTTTTATTTATAATTTGTAACACCCTTTTCATCTTACAGTACCCTGAAGATGTCAAAATAAATTGACGAAATGTTGGCTTTTAAGAGATATTGTTTTCTTTAATCCAAAAACCTTTAATTTGGGTAAAAATAAAAATTACAAGTGATCAGTTCTCGTTAATGTCACCTTTGAAAAAAAAGTTTGTTTTAACTGTAGTGCGCATTATATAGATTTTCGATAGGATGCATATTTCAACCACAAATCGTAAAAAACCAATATTCAACCCTCAAAACGTAGATTTTTCAAGAATTCGGGTATTTAAAATCGGTTTAGCCCTGGTCTAATAGGCGGATTGTGCATTTAAATTCATCCGACAAAACACTTTTACATTTTTAATAGGTAATAAGACAAGGACGCGTTTTTTAGAAAAAAATATTAGTCAAATACAGCCTAAATTGTCCTATACTCAAATTTAACACTCCAAAGGGACTCTAAAAATAGTCACCACTCTAAAAATCGAATGAGAGAAAACAAAAAATCCTGCTTGCGGCCATTTACGCCCTATTTCCTGTTCCGGATTTTCTGCAGAAATTCAAATACCAGTTTGAACTAGAAATTGTCCGATTGATACGACTAAAATTTTATTTCGCCAAAAGTTTTTTCGGCTAAACTTTTTTTCGCCCAAAATTTCTTTACTAAAATTTTTGTCTTTTATAATCGGAACATATTTGCCTCCCCCAAGAAAAAGATCTACCCTCACCCACCTAAAATTTTCTGGGACCAAGCAGACAGAAATTTTAGACAGACCAATTACTTTGGTTGCCATGTGCGCTGAATCAGGAACTTCCATACTAAGTGCTGGCGGATTTGTATCTGGAAAGTGAAATGTTGCATTACGAAGTACTAAAAGCTGCGTGGCATATAGTCAGAGCAACTCAGAACAAGGCTTCCTTATTACTTTCCTGGAAACATTCAAACATGTGGAGACTGAGTGTGGTTTTATCCAAGATCGATAGCAACTGCTTGGGGAATACGTAAATGACCATATCGATTGTGCATTATCAGGGGGTGCTGCAAAAAAATAAAAATCTGTTACTTTTGTTGAATTTCTCAAACGGGTTTGGAATTTTCAGTGTATTATTATTTTTTGTTTTCAATCATTTTATGAATTCCTTGTAAATGTAAAATTAAAAGTCGTAAGATGTATTATACTGCATTTCCTGCATATTCTAAATTCACTGTTTTATAGAGCTTTCAATTTTTCGTCCATATATTTTAAAACTCGGTTCATTAAAGCTCTTAAACCATTTCGTACGTATAACCCCCAACACACAATGCTAATAAAATATGCAAAATCGTATTTTAACACCCTTTTTGCGCTGCATAGCCACTACAAAGAGCCCATTTAATATCGTTTTTTTAATGTCATTAAACGTTAGCTAATTTACGCGAGCAATTATTTTCATAAATTTCAATAAGTGGGGGTTATTTATTATTCATAAAGGCGGAATTATCTTTCATCATAAATATATCCTGTCTGAAAATATCATACAAAAATGCGAGTGTTGGAAAATATACTATTTTTACCTTTAGAAAATTAAAAAGACCAATAATAATGCATATACGACCAATTAAATTATGGGATGCGGACCAGATGTGACGATAGTGGAAATATTTGTGACCATATAAAATTATAATTGTCGAAGAAATCTTCCAGAAAAACAAACTTGTTATACGCCGCCGCCTCTATCCTTTGATCTAATCGCTAGAGAAATTATAAAACAGTTGCTCAGAAAAATATATTTTCGTATTACATATTTTTTTCTATATCTTGTTGCATTCTTTATTATTTTTCATCTTATACCTATTTTTCTGTTTCTTCTTTAATTTCGTCATCCCAAGTGTTACCTGTTATGATTAAAACTTCCAAATATTTAGGAAGGATCATCACGGAAAATCTTCACATCTAAGAAAGAGAAATTTAAAGTCTAATAGCTCTAGCTCAAGACCATTTTTTCGGGTAGCGATCTTCTCCAACTCACCAAATACCATTTCAGATTCATCAGAAATGCCTTATGCCCATTAGCGATCGAGTCCATTGAAACAATTAAAAAAACACTAGTGCTCCTATTGCTTCCTCAAAAGTTCTCAAAGAAGCTCATGATATAGAAATATTTGCATATTTTTCATAACCATGAAGACGTTTTTTTTAGAAACTATACTTCCTGCATGCAATCAGCGGGCGGCGAATCGACAGGTTCATTTTTCTTTTCATTTTCTTGAGCTCACTAGCGCCACCGGCGTTGGTGACTTCGAAACAGATATGCAAACGATTTGGGTCGTTAGTGGCTGAAATAAGATCATAAGCGCCACCGCGGAAGATTAAATTGAAATGAAATAACATAATAGTGCTTAACCTGAACGTTTATGGGATTGGTCTATAAAGAAAGAAAATATGTTTTAAATTCCATGGAAATGTTTTTTAACGTTTCAATTTTGAAACCTAGCCTAAGGGAACTGTTCGGTTGTTTGAAATATTTGTTTTTATTATTCCGAAACTTTTTTGATCAGTTGTTAGGAGATACAAGTTCAACAGTATTTCAAAAACATGCCAAAAAGGAGTCAATCCCAGCTTACCGCGCGCCACTGTATATAATTATATGTTTGCTAAAATGTCTTAAAACATCATTTAATGTATATCAAGCAAATTCAACTTTTTTTTATAATTTTTAACCATTATTCTATGCCCAAATCAATAATTATGTTAACCCCTGCAACGAAAAGTAGCACCAGTATATACCAAGCGCGTTGTTGCAGGATGAAATTATTTTTTATTAATTATATATTTAATAAAACAGTATTAACAGAAATTTAGAAGCGTTTGGCAATCTTGCAAATTTCAACTGACAGGTTAGATCCTAAAACAAGTATCATTTTTACCTGCAGTTCTGGGAATACCATAAAGTAGGTGCAGCTAGTTGTAAAAGTACAGAGACCCACTGATCCAAAAATTCCCAACTGATAAAATATTTTGTATGTTCCGCCGCTGAGTGATCCGAAAAGTGTTATGATTTACCTATGCATCATTGCCATCATCGTATAATCGTAGCCATGAAAATAACCTTTATTTTGGAGTGTTCCAGAGAAGCAGAAGCAGTAGAGAGTTCTCAACTACATAAAAACATTCATACATCATCGTTTATTAAACTCGTGACATGCGTTTAACATTCAACTCTGTTCACAAAACTACCATTTATCATATTTGTAGATAGATACATTTTAACGGTGGTAGGAAGCCGTTCCTTACTGTGTAGATTTTCCATATAATGATATATATCACGCGAAGTATCAGTCTTCTTTTCGAATGAAAATTTTATACAACAAAATCAGATTTTGCGCTTTAAAATTTTTTTGTATACCTAAAAGGGGTTTTTGCAGGATTCAATTTAAAGTTTAAAATAAGAAACGATTATTTAAAAAAAATAATATATTAGTTTATAGTCACGAAAATAATACGCTAAAGAATTATTTGCATACTATTATCAATATAAGTTGGTGCAATGCATTCTCGATATCGAAGGATACAAACGGGATATGATACATTCCAGTTGCAAACCTTTGTAATGTACCGAGTGCTTTCTATATATGAATACACTTAAGTAGTAATACTTTCTTTGTTTGTGTTCTAAAAATTCCTATTGATTTTTGTATACCTTTATATTTCCGTAACAAAAAGGTTCCAAATAACACTTTAAACATTCTTTTCTCATTGAAGACTGTTTGTTCTGACGATATGTGATATGTTTGAAATTATCAAGGGAATTTACTCACAGACAGTTAGAAAATGCTTTTGTACAAAAACCTCCTAAATTAATTAGTGAAGCTTTATCTGGACAGTTTTAAAAATTTCCTTGCATAGTTTTACCAAACGATGCGAAATGAGAAACTACTGACTTTTAGTGAAAATTCCCCAGAGATTCATTCTGTGCTTGCAGTCAAGAAACGAAGGAACATTCACTTGCAGGGACGGAGTATAAAATTTTAAATAAAATAATAATAGGTAATTAAAAATACGGGCGGAAAATATTTACATACTACCTACTGTAAGGAAGAAAGATTTTGTAATGTTTTAATTAGAATCTTTATTGTGGTGGTGCCATTAATTTTTTAATTGGAAGACATCGAGACATCCTACACTTCCCTAATATAAGTGCCTTAAAATGCGATGATAGAAGACATTGATGTACTTTTGAAATATAATTTTATTAATCCATATTATTACATTTTGTAAAATTATCTAATTTTTGAATTTTATATTCCATGTACATGTACAATAATGAAAACCCATTTAATTTACATTGTCTCCATCTATCGTATTCCAGTGTAAACACATTGACTTACCCGTCGAGTCGCCATATGCCTTCATTGTTTGACAGTTTAACGTAACTTAACTTTATTAGCAAGTTTGTTGAATTGAATTGAAAAAGTTCGCTTATTAAAGAAGCCCTGAATAAAAAATGTCGCAACCAGAAGAAGAGTAACAAATTGTTTTACTTTTTGACACTTCAAATGAGCCTAAAATTATTACTGATATTTAATTACCAAATCCATGCTTTAACACTTGAATCGTCTTTGGTATATAGGAAATTAATAATTCACAAGCACAAGATTTGAGTTCAGTTTTAGTTAAGGAATTATCCAAAGCTAATAAATTTACTCCTTTCAATCCAATCCTGGAAACATACTATCTCACACAGGAGTTACAGCGCCAGCTGTAAATTGTCCTCTCCTCGAGTCATGTCATCTGGAATTCTTTGATCAGATCTCATATAATATGTTTTCCTTCTATCCCATTTTAACTTACAGGAAGAGACGGAAGAGGGAGAAATTTTTACCCGGAAAATAAATCATCCAATATTTACCTCCTCTTGATATATTACAGTGTCTTCTGTAATTTTCTTTTTTTGTTTTGCTGTTCCTTATAGTGGTTTCCGAATTAATTTGATAATCTTGAGGGTAGTAGAAAATGATTTTGATCGATGTTTATCATTATATTTGTATTTTATAAATGCATCTCCTTTTTAATTACTGAGGTTAGTTTATTTCCACTCTTTGTTTACTCTTTTAATACATACAAAAAATGTCGACAAGTTTTTCACTGGGAACTAAAGCTCTACTAATGTAGGAGACGTTTCGCTGTTGAGGTTCAAATGCAAATTGATATGTAGAAGTTGGACGCATTTCCGGTAATTTACAGACTCTGCATTGGTCAACAACATCTGTGTTATGAAATTAAAATTAAAGGGTTTCATTAACGCGTCATAACTTCATACGATATTTCCCCTTGACCCGCACAGCAAAAGTAGGCGTGTCTAAATATAAATCTTTTCCAAACTTAGGCAACACAGCAAAATACATTTACCAAAAGATATTGCCACCGAATAAATAAATCATTTATGCATTCTTAGTAGCCAGCGGCCAGTGGCGTGCAGAACATTAGGTGACATTAGGTGACCAAAACCATCCAATGTTTTAAATAGGTAATGCATTGAGGTATGTTTTCTTTGATTCAACCTACAAAAACGCAATATTTTGAAACAGAAAAACCTAGGTCTAACAATTAAAGAAATTATTTTTTCTTCAATGCATTTTATAAAATCTTGTTTTTGTCAAAAAAATTTTAATTTTTTTTATTGCACTTATATAATTAATTTTATTCATTGATAGGTACCCTTGATTTAAAATAATATTCAATAAATTGTAACCCAAAAATAAAGGAATGGGAGAATAAAATAAACGTGGTAGACAAAAACGGGATTTAATGGAATTTCACTCAATAATCCTCAGGTGTTGTAGGGAATTGTTCCTTATTTCCAACCACTTGCTGTTCTTGGATCCACTAACTCCGGTAGAAAATAATTGAAGAAAAAAATTTTCAACTTTATAAATCTAAAAAAAAAAAATTGAATTTGAAAATTATATATGTCACCTCTTTAACTAAACAACCTTTCTGGCTCCATATAGCGAAAAAGCATTTCTTATGTTTTATGAGTTAACAATTTGTTATAAACAAATTCTGACCAACATTTTTTTCTGTAAGTAATTTACAGAAATAGCGATATGTAACAAATTGCTGAAAAAAATTGTCTTTAATAATTCCATTTCATCCTTATATTATATGGAATAATTTTTGTATTAAAAATTTAATTCAAATTAATTATTATGAAAAAAATAAAAATATAGTTATTGTAAAAAAAATTTGAAGATAGAGCCGAGGAAATTTGATCAAAACATATATTTATTTTTAAATAAACAATAGCAGCACTTTCAGTTAGAAATCTATTATAATGAATCTAGGAAACTATTTTTTTTCTGTCAAAACTGCATTATAAAAATTGTGGCAAAGAATACTGTAAAAACTAGAAAATAGGTAAATCCTATATTTTAAAAATAATCAAATTCTTAACGTAATATTACTCGACGTCGTCGTCGGGACAATCTTTTGGTACTCAAGCATCTTTCTCGTTTTTCGGACCATAATTTTGTTAAACAAAGACAGCGACAAATATTGTTCTCGAAACTAGGTAGCGTAGTAATAATGACAATATGCGGCGTTTCATTTCTGTCTAAGAATGTTTGAATTCTACAAACTTAGGAATGGTGGCAGCATAAATCAGATGAAGATTTTCAAATCTTGGCTGCGTTTTTATTCAAAAACAGAAAAGATTTCATGAAAATTGTTATTTTTTAGCTAATCAGGTGGTATATAAGAATACCGGAAAGTAATTATTTTTACGATTGTGTAGGTTATTTCCATTTTTTAACGTAGAAGGAAATTACTGACTTTCCAGAATTATAAAAAATTATACTTTTTTTTGGGATAAAGAGTTTTCACTGAAAAAATTTCTGGGACATGAGAAAGCTCAGCCAGTTTCACCAAGGTAGTGAATGCTCTTAAGTGAGCTAAATTGATGAATTTCAAAGATAATTATTATATAAATTGTGATTTAATTTAAAATTAGACGTACGAAACAAATAGTTCAATTAAAGCATCTAAAGTCTAACACAAATTTCTCAAGTTAAAACCAAACTAAATAATTTAACAACCGTCGTGCAAACCGACGTATATAGAGTTACTCTAAACTAAGAGCTAACCTCACAATAAACTCCACTCCTTATTTCAAATAGAGTTGCCTGCAACTCCATAAATATAAAATGGCGCTGGAGTTAGGAGTTTAAGTCTACACGCGCGAGAACACTACATGTGTTAAACTAATATCAAATCATGGGATATTAGAGTTTTTTTTGGAGTTTTCCTTGTTTGGTTGTTTGTAGAACATCGTCTGGGGAAAAAGCTCACGGAGAAAATTGGGTTTTTCGCAACGATCTCGCGTCTGGAAAAAATATGGCGGCTAAATGTAATTCTTTTAAAGGATCTTTCTTTCCTTTTTTTCGTTTTTTGTTGGGTGTGATGATTATTGTCGAATTTTCCTCGACAGCAATTATCGTATTTTCTGTCTCCTGATGTCTAATAAGTGTTAAAGCAGAAAAGGATGCTGAGCTTAACCTTCCACGCCGATAGGGTAACTTTTATATGATAATAATGTATAAAAATATTTTTCTAAACAATGAAACAATAAATATTAAATAAATTAAACTTCTCAAAGTCATAACACCAATTATATTAGGTTGCACCACATCTGAACTAAAAAAAATACAACAAAATGTGTATTTTAATTTTAAGGGATTTAGATTAATTTATGCACATATGCAAATATCCTGAAAAAAGGATAAATTTTTATTTAAACCCAGGTAATCGAGGTATTACGAAATTTACGGTCACTACAATTTATTTTTACTCGTTTTTCCAAGCAAAATCTCTCGCCTTAAGCTACACAAACGATTTAACGTTTTTTGGTAAAACGGCCCATTCTATTGCCATATTTCCTGGCGAGGTGTCTAGGAAGCTGCGTCTGATAGCCGGAGGGTTCAATTTTATGTTTCCACCGCTGGCGCTCGCTGCAACTAGGTGGTATATCTTGCGGAAAATCTCCACGTACCTAATGCATTTCTTTAGTCAGGCCATCGTATTGCATCGAATTCATGCATAGAATGTATAAAAATTCAAATGTATTGTGGAATGGCGGCGAATTTTCTTTAGTATCATTGGAGCTAGTTGTAAATGGTCATGTTCATTGCTATCAATTCCGGTTGCTACCTCTATGTTATCCAGTTAGGTATATTGTCAGCTTTCTCGTTATGGTCTCTTTATTTATGTTCCAGAAGCAGAGTCGGGCAGCTAAAATGCTGCTTTAAATTCCTTACCAATTTAATTTAAAGTTCTTTGACTAAAAATCTAAGTTTGGAAAGCTGTATATCTTAATACTGTGCGACATGTAAATGTCATAGTTGTAGTGAAGGGTAAGGAATCAAACTCTACCTTAACAACAACAATAAATACATTCGAGATTAACCCGTAATAATAAATACTATAATTATTACTGTATATAACATATAGTCTTGCATCTAGGATGTTAGAGATATATCTACATAATGTGTAATTCAATTTAATCTACTCTATCTAATAATACAGTATAAATAGTAGGCATTGGCCTTATCCTGGAATACCTTCTGAGAGTTCACTCACGTAATGGTTCAGTGAACGATCTTGTTACAACACGTCGGATGATAACAATAACACGACCGACGGTAACCTTACTTAAACAATAATACTGGGTGATGGATAGACATGGTATATCACAACTGTTAAAATTTTCATTTTTTATTATATTAACAGTGTTAGATTCAGATGCCAGAGATAATTACCTGATCCAGGAGGTGGAACAATCCATCCTTACAAAAAAGTTGTGTCAGTTATGTAAAATGTCCTTGCACTGATTACATAAATATTACTTCCAGATACCTAAACTAGGGGATTCCACAAGGTTCGGTACTAGGACCATCACTGTTAAATCTTGTATATATTGGCCGGCCTACGAGAGTGAAAGAAGTAGCATTTGTAGATGATTTTGTTGTAGTAATGGTTGCAAAATATCATTAGGAATTGGTAATTTAAAAAAATGATGTTTTGACTGACAGATACGTAGCTAAGCAACTGTAAGTAGTCCCACCTGTAATTAATTAAAAATTAATTAATTACAATTAATTTAAAAAGAGAAGACGTAGAAGCGAGGTAACATCCCACAAGAGCTATCACAAACCTTAGAATAATCTTAGATGACGAATTAACATTTTCTGAACATATAAAAAAGGAAAAATCTGACAGGAAATTGCTAACCTCACAAGAATAATGTATGTGTATTGGGTTTATAAATAATATGACGGGTCATCCTGTAAAAGTATATATGTATAGCGGTTCTAGGTGGAGAGATTCCGCAGTTAATAAAACTGAATTTATACGTACAAATATTTCACCATTTGGTTTTAAAAAGCAGCAACGTTTCCAATGTTAGGCTACAGAACATAAAGAAAATTACCCTTTCTCTTTAATAAGGAAATACCATTTTAAACTCCAGTCTTAAAGTAGTTCAAAAAAACCCTCATGCCACGGTGTGTTAAGCGTTGAGTATGTTTCTTGCTGTTTTCATTTTTGTTCGCTGCGAGCATTTATGAGAATTTTCTAGACCATAAGTTTGAGAGTAAATCGGTGTGCAGTTTTGCCCCGTTGGTTCGGCCATAACCCTAAAGAATGTGTTAGATAGAGAAATAAAAAGGACAACTTGATAAATGCTCGGCTATTTATTTAACCACCTAGTGCATTGTTCCCTTTATTTTCAGGTACATTTCACAGTGAGATTTATAGGTCGGACACCGGCAGAAATTTAATACAATGTTGTCGATTTTGTCACCTACGTGTCGCGGGCCATTTTTTACAATAAAAATCAAGGACGAATAAAAAAAGAACAGAGGAAAAGTTAACCGTGGATACGGGGACGTAAGTAGAGTGGGAAGGTGGACAATGTGTTTCTCGCTTTTTGGTTAAGTGAGAAAAATTGATGTTGAAATTGGGAAGTTTAGAGAAAATGGAGGCGATTTCTAGAAAGCGTGTGGCTGAAACCCATAGCAAATTTACCAATGCACTAGGATCGTGATATTGGGTTTTCGATATTAATACACCAAGAAAGGTGTTTAAAAATGGCCAAATTTGAGTAAAAAGTTTGATATCTGTTTTTGGTTTAAATTCGAGCGATTTTGGATGGAGTTATACAGGGTGTCCCGTTGGTAAACGAAAATATTTTAGAGGTAGGTAGAGGTCATAAAGGAGATTCTAAATAACCCAGATATAATGGGTCTCTTGGCTTCCATAACGTTACAGGGTGTTTTATCAATTACAAATAATTATTCATTTGGCCAGAACTTTTGAATCACTTAGTATATTTTTTCCATTTATGGCATACAGCTTATACTTCTCACGAATAATATACTGAATTATTGAGAGATATGAAAATCCAGGTTCGGCTTTAGCAAAAAATTAACACATAATAAAAATATCAAAATAACACCCAGTATATCACAATTTTAATATTTTCTTTTTAGATTTGAATAGAAGGGAAAAAACTGTTATTTTTGTTGTTATCCCGCCATCGATTCGAATGGGAAAATTTTGAAACTGAAAGTAAAATTTTCATTTAATTTAGAGAAATAATATTGAGAAACCCGTTTTTTCTTTAACAATTTCAAAAATTCACTTCACGTCATTTACCTATTTCTTGTTTATTGGGCTTAAAATAAATTTACGCTGTACTGGTGTACCTATAGGCCCGTGCTTAGGGGAAAATAGTCAATTAGGTATTTATTTTTTAAAGGCCCAGTATAAAGTAAAGCGGGACAATAAATGCTCATAGTAGCTAACAAACATTTAATTATATTAACGAAATTGCTCAAAATTTCTACCATTTTATTGTACGCACTTTCTTGCACGTTTAATTATGTCCCTTTCTGATTTGGCTATACTTAGTTGCGTATGAGGAAGCTACATAACGTTAAGTTATCAAGTTTTGTACTTTATTTTCTACTATTTTCTACTATTTTTTACATAAAACATGCTAAAATACAAAGGCGATCGAAAAGTAATCAATTTAATATTTTGTTTAAAGTACGTTCTGCTATATTACTTAAAATGATGTTAAAACGGACAAATAATAAAAATATAAATAGTATAGGACTATTTAAATGTCGAAAATAAATTTATTTTGAATATTAAACGATAAGGATAGTATATTATTCGATGAGCATATAATGGTGGCTATTATCCACTAGGGTGAAGTTTAAGACACGAGCTGCAGGCGAGTGTCGTAAATCACTCGTGTGAATAATAGCCATTACATGCGAATAGAATACTATACTTTGTCCAGGACTGCTTATTATTGCTTAAGAAAATATTAAGAACATTTAGAAAACAGTTTGTTAAATTAATTGCTGGTATGGAATTTACAGCTAACTTTATATTTTGATGACTTGTAGACTGATCGTTTTATATGTTGGTATAAGAAAGTTGCAATGTCTTTGGTAGTTTGAAAAGTTTAAAAATTAGCAAATCACTTTTTGCATTAATAATACCTCCTTTACTATATAAACTCCTGTTTCTTAATTGTATTTTTTAGCATCGAATAATGGGTCCCACAATGTAAAATAAACTAAAAGAAAATTGATTCCAAGAACGATTTGATGTGATTTCTTTTCTCCAGTACAAAAACGATTCATATGCAGTTATATATAACTTTTTTGATTTTTCTGGGAATAAATTTAACGATACAACTTTCGCAGCTTCTTTCACATCCGGCGGAGTTAATAACATTTCATTTTCTGAATCCATTTTTTTAAATTAATCAATACTTAACAATTAAAACTTGACGTTTTAAATAAATAAGTAATTTGACTTTAAAGTGACAGCGCGTAGCCTACTGTTAAAATAATAAAAAAGCATATGTTACAAAAATGGGTTCATTTTAAAACAGTCGTGAACAAAATAATTTTTCTTTTTTTTTCTCTAATTTTATTTTCACATTTTCACCGAGCAACAACAACTTGTTACAATTCAGTTTTTTCCCTCTATTCAAATCTAAAATGGAAATATTAACATTATCATATACAGGGTGTTGTTTTGATATTTTTAATATGATTCAATTTTTCCTAAAGCCGAACCTGGATTTTCATATCATTTCAGTATATTATTCTTGACAAGTGTAATCTTTATGCCAAAAATGGAAGAAATATACTAAGTGATTCAAAAGTTCTGGCCAAATGAATAATTATGCGTAATTGATAAAACACCCTGTAACTCCATTATGGAACCCAAGAGACCCATTATATATGGGTTATTTAGAATCTCTTTACCTCTACCTACCTTTAAATATTTACGTTTACCAACGGGACACCCTGTATAGAATTTTGGGTATAGTTTTGCTGAATTTTTAGGGATTACCTTTATATATTTTGAAAAATTTCAGATTTCACCATAAAAATGCAAGAAAAAATGTAAAAGTTTCGATGAAAATATGTAGAAAAATTCTCGTTAAAGGCACGTTTTGGTGATTATATACACTAAAAAAAAGTACTAAATTATCTTTTTATTTTCAGATATCTGCTCTATTTGGAAGTGACTGTTGGGCGGTAAGTAAAACTTTAATACTCTATAAACATAAACAAAAATCGTATTTTTTGGGCCAACTTCTATAAATAGAAGTGAGTTAAAAAAACAACTCTTGGTGAATTTTGAGCTTCAAAAAATTTATATTCAGTAAAAAATCCTGTTGACGGAATCAGTTACTCACTTTACAGTTCATGCATAAAGTAAAAAACCTTATTCTTCTACTAGAACTTCTAATACTTGTAATAAAAACTAGTGTGGCTGGCTTCGGTTAACTATACAGAAAACTTTATAGCCATTTTTTAATTTTTATTTGATTAAATGGTCATTATCTCACAATCCAGATAAAAACCAGTTGAGAACGCTCTTCTAGTTCCTATTCCAATCAACATAGCTACAGTCTACCATTCTCCTCACTTTTACCAAAATCGTCATTCACAGCATGTCTACTTTAAATTCAATGTCATTTTTAACCCCAAAATTTTCATATTTTGGACCCCATTTTGAAAGTGTTCCTGAAGTGGTACGGAGGGGCACATCACTTAAGTCAGAAGTTTAAAATTCACAAAGACAAAGAATCAACACACATACACACACACAGATCGAATTCAGATACCGAACAATTTGTTCGGTGATAAATACTGAAAGTAGACATATATATATATATATATATATATATATATATATATATATATATATATATATTTTAAAAACATCCATTTAAAAAACGTCGATGACTTCTTAGCTGAAAAACCCCCAGCAACGAGAAACGTAAGCGGATAAGACACGAACACTCCGGAGCACTTATCCTTAAAGGATCAACACTCTCCCTCGACAGAGAGCAATGTTCCTTCTCCTTTTATTCCAGCGTCCAGTGGGATTCAGTCCTGAGGTTTCAATACGAAACGAATATCAAAATAAGCTGGGTGCTGGCTGACCGTCGTCTCCTGAAAACTTTATACTTTTCAGACGGAACGTTAAAACTGTTTCCCGAAGATTTCTGTAGAGAAATCTATAAGAGTGAAAATTGTTTCTGAACCTTTTTTTATTTTAAACGTAAACGATAACGATTTTTTTGTTTGAGAACTATACAAGAAGAAACTTGTCTCTTTATACGCAATTACATCGTTTTGTATAAATTTCCCGGGCACCTTATATGCATAGTATAATATCCAGTCTTTGCGAAATTGGGTTATATAGTAATATGAGTTGTGAACAATTGTTGGCCTAAACTAACAACAAACATCAATAATAGAGTTGGAGAGAAGTTTAAAATGTTTAAAATGGTAACAGAAAATAAAACTGTTGATGGTGTTCGCGAATACTGAGAACTCGAAACTTGAATTTACATAAACAAGTTTTGAAAAGTTTTACGAAAAACTTTCACGTCAGAGTGGAAAATTTCGTAGTGGGTTTTTCGTCGCGGGCGATGGTTTGGAAGTTGTATGTGAAGCTGTAAACTGAGATTTTACCGAAGCTTTTATTTCGTAATTCGCTAAAACTAAATTCTAAACTGAAAATAGAGACTTTGTCAGAAAATCCTGAACTTTTTAGTTGTTGAAATCTAAATGCAACTTTGCATCATTTATAAAATTGATTTATCTACTACTTACTATCTGAAAATTAAGCTCCGCCCTTTTTTTAATGTTTTACATTTGAAAAAATTATAGTATTTCTTCCCTAAATGCAAGTAAAAAAAAATTCTGTTTAAACCAGTAGACCTTATCACCCGTTTATGACGAAAACAAGCTGCAGCATGTTTCCGAAGAAGCCCTCAATTAGCTCCTACCTAAAATAAATCAAAGTCAGAAATCAATTGGTCAATTCGTTAAAGAACAACAAGGAAGTTATAAAATTTTCTTTCTACTACTGTGTCACGTCCAAGTGTTACGTGTTAGAACTTGAAAAACAAGTTAGAAACTGTTAAACGCGTACGGAATAAGAGCTATCAAACATTTGAGTTCTACTCGGACGGTTCTCCCGTAAGAGTTTCTTTCCTGCAAAGAGCTTTACCCTGCAAAGCTCCTGGTCTGACATTGATGGAATTTTTAAAAAGCTCCAGCTCACACATATATTAGGCTTGTTTAAGAGCGAACAAAAATTCGTGTAAATATTAAAAATTTTCTAGGGTATTTTCTGATATTTCAGAAAGCCAATTTTAAGCTGAAAAGGTTCAATGAATGTATGTCCTAATAGTAGATTCTAATATTTATAGTGTTGGTACAATTATTAAAATTTAACATTACAGCATTTTAAATATTTTCTGTAATATTTTTTAGAACAGACTGGTTGGATGAGGATGAGGTTTATGGTTATAAATTAGATCCAGTTAAAGATGAAACTATTTGATTTGCTACCTTTATTCTATTTTGCAAGGAATTTTCTTACCAAAAAACACATTAGATGGTCTCAGAGCCCAGTTTTTTAGTTTTGGTATTGGAATTCGAAATTAGTATTGAGGATGCCAATTCTTTAATGTGTCAACTGTTAATATTATATAGTTCACCCTTGCGACAAGCTCCCAAAACACAAAAGATGAGGGCGACCTATAATTGAACCTTAAAATATAAATTCATTTCGGAAGCTCATCGTGGTTTGCTAGTTCAATTTCTCTTTATTTCTCTGGATTAAAACCACTTATTTTTCTTAAAAAAGTTTTATGACGTTTCGGCTTTCTCTATCGAAGCAGAGAAATAAAGAGAAACTTAAAATATAAAATTTATTTTATTATCTTTGTAGCGTTTTATTAAAGTTTTAACTTTTTTATATTTTGAAATATCGATATTGTTATCGGCATATTTTTTTATTTCTGGAAGAGTATTTTCAAATTCTACATCTACATTTTCAATAAAAATACCACCCACGTAAATATTTTGCTTTTAAAAAACCGTTCGAGACTGGCCTACCATAGCTGAGCTATGAATGATAAATTGTAATTTTCGAACTTTAACGAGTTTCTGACAAACGACGGGAAAGTATGGGGTGGGAAATAATTGCCTCAATGTTGGGATCAAATTGGCCTGAAGAAAAGTTGGACAATTATTATCACATCGTGATGAGCAGAAAATTTAAATTTGAATTTAGAAAAAAAAGTGTATGCCTAAAGGTATTTTAGAAGGGTAACTCAGAGGCGTGCGAGATTTAAAGAAAAATATTTATCCTAAAGGCCTAAAAAGTAAAGGGTAAAACCCTGATAGCGTACCACTGGATACATTTTTCAAAATTAGGTAATATTAATTTCTTAAATGGCAAAGAGTCGGGGTATTTTTTATTATAAAATTTCAAAACTTTGTATCTCGGAAAATTAACCTTTAAATGGTTTATGTTTTTCTATTAAATTTTATCGATTGTCTACCTAACGTTATAGTCTTTGTTTGCCAATTTTTCTGTTGTTTTGTTTTTTATGTTAATACATTTTAGGAACAAAAAAAAATAGAAACTTTTATCAGGATGAAAACAAAGAAAAACCTGGTGGCGAAACATAATACTAAGTAATATTTTATACTTTTACTTAGTAAACAGTATTTTTTAAATTATCCTATACAAAAAGTCCAACGGATTCATATCAGGTGACCTAGCAGGCCTCTCAGTATCTCTTATTTTCTAATCCAGCTGTCGGGAAATACATTGCTTAAATTTTCTTGCACTGTTATTGCGTAACTGCGTAACCAAATATCATTTATGAAATGGAATGAAGTTTTATAATTAAAAAATTACACATGCCTACTCAAAATACAAATAACTTTGAATTAAATTGAGGTACGAAGGATCATTCGGGTTTTCCTTTCTTTAAAAGGGGAACAATTGTTTTCAAGGCTATTATTCGGGATTCTGGATATTCAGTGTAACATTAACGCATTCAGCGAGAATTTTCGTTTGCACAATATCTATCATTATGAATGTTTATTTTACCAGTAGGTAAACACTTGTCTAGTTTGAAAATATATTTTTCTACAACTGCTATGAAAAGTAGCGTATTTCCCATAGCTTACTTAATTTGAAAACCATGTATTGCTCATACTGTGCGGGAATATTTTTGCCCACTGCACTTTGCCCACACCATATACATTTATATGGAGAATCAACAAAAATCGACAAAAACTTAGTTGTCTGCTGTCTAGCTTTAAATAGTTGTGACAGATTATAGAAGTTTTTTATTTTAATAAGACATAATAAATAATATGGATACTGACAGAAGTGGCGATTTTGGCGTCAGACATATTGGAAAAAGCTGCTAAAGTACCGTTAGACTTTGTTCCCGCGGTAATTTCAAGAAAAAATTATGAATTGGCATACGAAAAAGCTGTGGAGTGGAGAAGAAATACAAAAATAAAATTAAAAAAATTATTTAACTGTTAAGAAGTAGGATACTTTAATGATATCTTAGTTTTGCTAACCACAAGAATAAACATTAAGTTACATTATTGGTATTATTTAAATTTGTGCAGTTGTAGAAAAAGTATAGTGTGCAACTCATGAGAAAAGTTGAATTTTCCCCATTTGTTGCACAATGTACTATTTTGTATAAAAAGCTTCACTTTGATTTTAACATTTATCAGTATTTTTCCCATAATAGAAGTTTAAATATTGGTAATTTTGTAATTGTATTTTAGTCTAAAGTCGTTTTTAAAAAAGTTAACACCTAAAACTAAATGTAGATTTCGTGAAGACAGTTTTTAAGAAAGTTTAATGTTTCCGTACTTTTGCCTCATTCTGTATAATGTAAGTTGATTTTTTGTGTAATAAATTCCAAAAACTAAATAAAATATTTAAAAAATTAAATCTGGAATGGATCAAAATAAACATTTTTTTCTATGTAAATCCGCCAAAACTAGATAGAAAGTAGTATTACAAAATCAACGGCCGAAAAACCAACCGTTGAAATTTTCTATTTAAAAATTGTAAATACAAATTACGTGAACTAATTTCTTTTCAATACAGTGATTTTGAAAGTTTTATTGGATTAGAAAACATGATATCGCATACCCCTATAATCGAGTTAAGAAAAGGAAATGTGTACGTCAGTTTATGGGGGTTGGAGGCATAATCACCCTCTTAAGACGCATTCCGAATAACAAGCACGAACGGTCTGCAAAACGGTCCTATAGTCAGTTTTCCTTTATTTCTTCCACTTATTAGTCCGTAGGCCTACCGAAACGTGGAAATTTTATTGTTGATAATTCCTTCCATCGATTTTAATTTTATTTTTAAGAAAAAATTATGCAAAACTATTTTTTTTAAAGATTATCTAATGAAAAACGCCTTAAAAATACTCTTACTCATTGTCATGTAGCGAAATAATAGTCGTTTTAAAGCCCAAGTTTGTGGAAACTAGAAAACTCTTTTGCCTTTTGATAGATTTCCCGATAAATGTTATTTTATTTGCTTGATCTATTAAAGAGTAAAATACTTTTCGTCTATTTCTTATTTTCTTCGTTTTAGTTATTCAGGTTGGCCTTTATGTGCATATTCTTCTAAGTAAGTAAACTATATCGTCAAGCCTACTGACTATTTTTCGTGTTCTCATCCCCATTAGAAATAAGTGCAACTGGGCGAAAAATTGCTGTACACCAATGGCTATTGTCCGCGGCTGTCTAGATTATTCCATTTTGGAAATCTTCCAGTCTGAGGAGATCTCGGGAAAATTTTACCAAATGTACCCGGGATTCGAATTGGATGGCTTCTATACATACAAAAAGGCATCGTTGAAACGATTTCCCAAATTGAAGGAAAAAATAAATGACAGAAACACAATTTCGGTGATTGGGGATATCTAGTAATAAACATGGGATGGTAAAAGTTAGTTATTGGTCCATTAGAAGGAAATTCAAGACAATCCTATCATGTTTTGGGCATTTCTCAACAGTAAAAGAGGTGATAATGAATGAATTTGCGGATTTCTTTAGCAAATGGCATAGGATATTATTTTTTCTGTTTGTCTGATATTTTTTTCTTTCTCTTAGATCATGGTATTTAACAAGGCGTATTTTTTGTATTTACAGTTTCCACATTATATTAATATTTTGCCGCAGCAAATCAGAAGAGTTAGTAGTTATTTATAAAAATGGTTAAAACTTTTATGTGGCTAAAATTCAATTATCAATTAATATAAACTTTTGTATAAGAAGAGATATTTATCAATTTGTAAGAAATTATTTTTAATATAGACTAAATTAAATAACATTCGCAATTGAACACCTTTCCGCGAATATTTCTTCATTGGCCCCATGTATTTACACTTTTATGTCTCTGTTCTCTTAAGCCCTTTTTTACATCTGTTTTACAACCGTATAAATTAGCTGTTTTCCTAAATAATGTATATAAATCATGGAATCGATTATCGAGCACATCCCATACCCAATAAAAAAAAACGAAAACAAAGAGAGGACATATAAAAGCAACTTTCTGAAAGGTATCATAAATAAAAAAGGGCTTTCGGGCATTTGCCGCGTCAACAATACGTGAAGGCCGACGCAACAAAGGCAAAAGACGGGAAATGAGGATAAGGAAGAATTCAGAGGTGTCCGTACAAAATTATTTGGCTAACAGTACGTTCTGTTGTTAATATATTAATTAATATTTTTGGATTTCTTAATAATTTTTTTCCGATTGCTGTATTTCGTTAAAGCACTAAATGCATTCAGTGTAGCGTATTGTCCTGTATTTGCTTTATACCTGGTCAATTAATAAGTTCGTAGGATGACGTGTAGATGGTGCCAGTATTGACAATTCAAATAATTTTTAGGGCGTACTAAGCTTCAAATGATACGTGTCAAAATTTAATTTTCCTACGACCACTTAGGAAAGTAACAGATATATCGCACTCTCTACACCAACGGAAAGTGGTACTTTCCACACATGTGCGGAAAGTACTTTCCGCACACGTGTAAATTACTTTCCTATGTATTCTACAAGTTAATAGTTATTGTTTTGTTTTCAAATAAATGTTCATTATTGTTTGTATTTATTCTACTACAAAAGTGATTGTAAACTAAATACAGACATAGAATCTGTCACAAAGAAAACGATCGCATTTCACAATATTTGGTATATTTATAGCGTGGTCGTAGGAAAAATAGCGTACATAGCTTGTGCGAAAGTGATTTTTCACACTCGTGGGATTGACAATATTTCCCACTCGTGTGAAAAGTGTCACTTTCCGCACTCGTTATGTAATATACTATTTTGTTATTTTCAAAACGGTGAAAAATTCTGAATTTGTAAATATATCTATTGAAATGAATTGATATCAAACATCTCACCCCTTTTTTTAAGTCCCTTTTACATATTTTTTTTTATTCTTTTAAAATAAGCTTCCCATAATTTTGTCTCATTGCTTAAACCATAACAACAGTCCCAAAATTTGTCTTCTTAATTTATTTTTATCTTGAAAAGAAATAAGAAAACCAGATTTTAATTTCTATTTTTTTTAATAATATCTTGTATTTTTCTTTGATTTCTTTTCGTATTCTTAAATTCTCTTCCTCTGCTATTTCAAAATTCATTTTCATTTCTTCATTTAAATTTTCTTCCAATATTTGGATGTTTTTATTATTTTTCGTAATGTCTCTTTCTATTTTCTTTATCTCTACTTTATTTAATTTGTTCTCAGTTTCTTTTACTTTCATTTCCTTTTTCATCATATTCCCCAAATTTTCTTTGATTTCTTCTTTGTTTTTAATTATTTCATATTTAATATTTCCCAAATCTTCTTTAATATTATTTATTTTATCTTCCATATTACCAATTTTGTTTTCTATGTTCCTATGATCCCTACATCTGTGATAATTTCTTTTAATTTTATTTCTCAACATTGTTTCTCTTTCCTTCTCTTGTTGTTTTATTTCTTCATTTTTATTTTCCATTTGAGCTAATTTTATTTGTGAATTTTTATCAATTTCTTCCCTCCTGTTTTTATTATTTAAAATTTCTTCTTTTAATGATTTGTATAAATTTTTAACATTTTTCTTATTCTTCATTCCATCCTCTTTTATTTGATATATTTCTTCAATAAACCCTGTTTCTATTACTTTCTTATTTTTCTGCTCCTGTAATTCTTCTACCTCTATTATTCTTGCAATCATTTCTTTTTTACTATCTCTTCTTGTTTCTTCTATTTTTTTATCTGTAGCTTTTCTTAAATTTTGTCTGATTTCTTCTAAACTATTTCCTACCCTTCTTATTTCTTTTTTTTTATAGTTTCTTCTAAATGCATCATATCTGTCTTCAAATCTTTCTTCAATTCGTAACATAAAAATTGTCAAATATGTATTTCTTATGCAAAATCATCAAAATGTTCTTAAACATTTCAAACTTAGGTAAAAATCAATATTTCCACGTTTCCGATTAAAAAAACTAAATCTCTTTAATGTTTTCTTTGAATATTTTTAATACTTCTAATTAGGTCATCATTTCAGCTGTCGTAACCCTACTGGCTTTTTGTCTAAATCTGTCTTATTGGTGAAATAGGCCTTCGAAGATATATTGTCCTTTTTTGTGCCACCGCTGGATGGATAGTGTTCGGGATTTTGGTAGTCATTGTAGGAAATCGCAATTGCAAGCTAAAGGGTCGCCGGACCAAAGCACCAAAGGTTATGAAGGCATGTGAGAGAAATAATGTTATTGCTGGATCTCTGCGACCGGCATTCTAATAGGGGCATTCCAAGGATTTTAAATGTCACCAACAATTTTGCAGATTAGCTTGTAAGGGTTATTGCTAAAAAAAATAAATGCGGAACTAGAAGATATGAAAAATAGATTTCAATATTTTTAATAGTTCAACAATAATTTAGTTTGATATTATTACTATAGAAATAAACAAATTTATTTATAAAATAAATAAAGTTGTTTGTTAAAACGAATATTTAATTGGACAATCCTTCTAGAAAAGCAGGACTGGATTGAACCCATGAGTCCCCACCAAATTTTTTTCAATTGTGATTATTTCGTCTTTATGTTATTAAAAATAAAAACCTCAAATGTTTTTACAAAAAAGGCAATATTCTTTCAGTTAGCTCAGGGCTAGATTTCGGGAAAAATACCCCAATATGATACGGTGATGTAAATATTAAGCGTTTGCACCATTTAAAAGGGTGAAGAAAAACTTAAGTTCACAACAAATTATAAATTATTTGTAGTTGGTTGGTTGCAAATTTTTTACCATTTACTTTACTTTTTGTGCTAATGTTGACCTAATGCAAGTTTGGCTATACTATGTCTCAGTTCTACTATATTTTAAATGAACCTCGTGTTCTTTGAAAAAGTCATTTACAGAACTTAATACACATTTTCCCTAGAAATTTGCAAGATTATCGAGAGTCAGTCTTCTCAAACTTTTGAATGAGATGAAATCGAGGTTTTAATGAAGGTTTAAGATTTGCTCTATCCCCTAAGAAACGCGAGAGTGATTTAATTGGACATATTGAAAATTAAACTCAATATCTTCCTGAAAGCTTCGTTAGAGAGGCGTGTAGAATAAAATAATAACATACAATTTTCCAAGAAACATCATCAAATCATTAGAACTTTGAAAAATAACGTAAAAGTTGATCAAAGAAAAAAAAGACGATCGTTTCGGCAGAAATCACGCTCAATTATAACATGTACCCATTAAGCAAACAAATTTTTTTTTAAAGTAGGGTTAGCCATATGTGAGTAATAATTACTGAAGGTATGGAAGAAAATAAAGTCCTTTTTTAGAGAAAAATTACTTTTGTTTAATATTTAATTTCGTTATTTTATTTATTTTGAATTTTAGTTTTAGTACATAACCTATTAAATTAATGTTGGTTTTTTTATTGCCTCCTGTCGTAATCTCAGACATAATGTAATTATTTGTTGTTAATAATTTTGGGCGCCATCTACTTTCCAGTAGAAAAATTGAGAGTTTTAATCCCAGGTAGTTCTTCAGCTATTGGCCGCGTGATTGTAAAAATCGATAATAACGACTCAGTGAATATGAAAACATTTATTAATAATCATAAAAATAACGTTTACCCTTTTAGTTTATGTGAGAATAACAGTTGTTTGCCAGAATAAGGTAAGCGTAATAAATTTATGAAATCAACAATTAATACAAATCTTATAATTACTCTAGTACCTTATTCTAATATAAATTATTTAGTTATTAATTAAAGTATAATCGAACCTAATTAAATAAAATACTTGTGGCCTTTTTTTTATTTTTAAAGTTTAAAGTTAGATTCAAAATCAGGTAAATTTCTTTTTTTATCTTCAATCAGTATTGCTTTGATTTTAAATTTCTTTTGTTTTTATTACGAGCACCGAAGTGAACAGTTCAAGAGTTTTTGATCAAAAGCCTCGCTTGACAGCGAAAAGTAGTTTTTATTAACCATCATATCACGGCTCTCTAGATTCAAATTTGACAGTTTTTTACTTAAAATTTTTTATTAAATTCAAAAATTATCAATTTTTATACAATTTTTGCTTATTACCAAATCATTCTCGGGACAAAAAGCATGATTTTGATATAATTTATTTACAATTCCTACTTATATTAAATTTACACACAGACTTTTTAAGTTCGTCATTATCGATTTCTAAAATTCTATACAACTTTATTCTTACTGCCTTTTTTACAGTAATTCTTTGATTTTAGAAGTCCCAACACTTTATTTTCCCGATTTATTGCATTTCCCCTGAATTTAAATTAATCATATTGATACATCATGATGTTGAAATTTGAGGTTAAGTTTAAAATTTCTTTTTTATTCAAACATCTAAAATAACAATGTTCTTATTGTTATTGTGATCGCAGACTTATCTGAGATTAAATTACTTTATATTTTGCTATTGAAATATTTGCTAAATTGTTTGTAAATATCCTAAAATTATTGGTGAAAATCTCTTATGGGATTATCGTGTTAAAATCTGACATCTGGAATTTTATATTTTCTTTTGCAATTACTACGTTAAAATTAGTTTCAAACATTATTTTCGAAATTACATTATGTCCTGTGATTTATTGAAGTAAAATAAATAGTTATTTAATGTTATTAATAAAATTATTTGTTTAATTTTTTTCTCTGCGTATTGAACAGCAGTTTTGTATTCTCTTTAATTAGTTAGTCAACTTAGTCAACCGTTACAATATTTACCTTTTTATTTATTTATGAACGTAAATTTTACTTTTCCTAATTATAAGTAGTGTTTCCACATCTATAATTTTTATTGCTTTTTCCTCACCTGTACAAACATGTGATGAATTTTTGAAAGTGATAATTAACCATACCAATGCAAAAAAATTCTTTTCTATTTCCACTGTATCTGGTTAGTGTAGAAACCATATAAAAAGCATAAAATAATAAGAAAATGATTTATCTGATCCAATTATAGAAAGAAACGCGTTTAGTATACATAACATTAAAAGAAACGTAGCTACATCTCCTCAAATTGCTTTCATAAAGAAAAACCGATACTAAAACTTAAACTATTATAGTAAAAAAAGAAGAAAATACTGCAGTCGCTCGTTATATCTAAGAAGGGGAGATCGGTTCTCCGGTAATTACAGTAGTTTTAGAGTTATTCACTAATGATACTGTGCAAGTTTGGGTTATAGTTTCAGTGGATGTTTTAGTGAAAATAAACTGGTTGTGGTTTTTATAGACATCGTAAAACTATGGATTTGTTATTATTGGAAGTTGGTTTTACTTTTATTACTGTTTCCTACAGGGTTGCTGCGGAAAGGAACTAGTTTGTTTGATTTAAATTATCAAAATTATTTACCATTTAATACCTAATAGAACTCGCAATTATCGGGAAATATCTTATTAATGTCAAAAATACAGTACACCGTCCGAAAAAGTACTTTTCTTTATATGCCCTTATCTCTATAATATGTACTATAATATTTTTATAATATCTTAATGAAGCCTGATAGGTACTTAGATGTGCTACCATCTATGGTTAGAAGAGACTTTTGACACTTTACAAAGCAACGATTCCCCATGTATTGTATGTTGCATACACTCAATTTGCATTGTGTGTTGCAAAGTTTTTATTTGACTGATTCTAGTCAAGATGTCACTCTCTTCTTTGTATCCCTTTAAGGGATTAATACAAAGTTAGCAAACGAGTAAGGTATTTAATTGATCACATTCGACATCCTAATACCGGTTTCTGCCTTTGGGCTTCGTCAGTTAGGCTTTTCGAATCCAATAAATAAAATTCCAAACTTGCACAAGTCAATAGCTATATCCGCTATAAGATAAAATTCTTAGATTTGCATTGTATTTTGCAAAGTTTTTATTTGACTGATTCTAGCAATTATTCTAACTGACGAAGACGAAAGACAGAAACCGGTCTTAGGATGTCGAATCTGATAAATTAAATTCCTTACTCGTTTGTTAACTTTGTATTAATCCCTTAAAGGGATACAAAGAAGAGAGTGACATCTTGACTGGAATCAGTCAAACAAAAACTTTGCAACACACAATGCAAATTGAGTATATGCAACACCCAATACATTGGGAATCGTTGCTTTGTATAGTGTCAAAACTCTCTTCCAACCATAGATGGTAGCACATTTAAGAATTTTATCTTATAGCGGATATAGCTATTGACTTGTGCTAGTTTGGAATTTTGTTTATTGCATTCGAAAAGCATAACTGACGAAGCAGAAACGAAGTCAGAAACTGGTCTTAGGATGTCGAATGTGGTAAATTAAATTCCTTAATCGTTTGCTAACTTCTATAGTACTTTGTTTGGTCTAAAATTGTTTCGGCTAGCCTGATAGTGTCATCACTCCCTATAGGTGAATAAAGTTTCATTTATTTATTTATTATTGGAAATATTCTTTTTACTGATGAATCTGGTTTTACCAGAGAAGATATTATTAATTAATGACGTTTTCCTGAGCTTTTTTACCTTTTGTTGTAAAACTATGTTGCCTATCTGCCTTCATTGTTTTCAATCCTCTGCACTTTGTTCTATTTTTCCCATTTTATTCTGACTGGGTGTATGTCTACCAAATTATCCGAGAATTTTTATCCGACCTTTACTTGAGTGAATACTTATTCAAAAAAGTTGGGATTGCGATATGTATTATTTGTTATATTTTTGTAATAATATTATACGTCGATCCTCTTCTCTAAGACTTTAAAACAATTTAAAAATATAAATAAAATTTTTAGATTTTAGTTGATAAATATAAAGTTTTCATTCTCACAAAATTTGTCCGTAAAAGAAATGAATAGAAAGATGATTAACGCTTACGATAGGCGCTATGAGAATCATGATAATTTTGGTGGGCGCACCGTTATTTTGTAGTACGTATTCACCAAATTTTTAAAAACGAAATTTGTTGAATCTAATTAAATTATTTTAAGAATCCTGATAATTCGAAAACAAGTACTTTTACTTTTTTAAATTTTGGTGGACGCCCAGTTATTTTCTAGGACGTATTCATCAAATTTTTAAAAACGAAATTTGTTGAATCTAATTAAATTATTTTAAGAATCATCCTGATAAATAGAAAACAAGTAATTTTTTTAAATTTTGGTGGACGCACCGTTGTTTTCTAGGAAATATTCACCAAATTTTTAAAAACGAAATTTGTTGAATCTAATTAAATTATTTTCTTCCTATGTAAGTAGTAGACGGCAGTTCGTGGCCTGCACTATTATTTAATGTCTTCATCAATGACATAGTTGATGTTAAACGCCACCTATGGATAATTTTAATATAAAATAAAACCGAGTAATCGACACAAATTTAATTTATCCATAAATATAATTATCGTATTTTAAAAATGTACATATATGTTCGCTGAAATTCAATATATTTACCACCGACATTAATCAAAGAGGATTCACATGTTTACGGTTGTTTCGTTCTATTTAAAATTAATGTAAATAAATGGGAAAATTTTATTAATAGAATTCATCGAAAATGGTCAATACAAACAGTAATTCAATATTTGATTTTCCCGGATTTGCACAAAGTTTCATTTGGCTTCTAAAAGTTTCTCGTATGAAAATAAAGTGATAGTAAAAGACAATAAAGCTCAAATTTTCGTTAAGGCCATAAAATATTTTATATTGAGCGCGTCAAGGCCGTTTTATTAATTTTAAATTTATAACATTCTTTAATAAAAAACTATAAAAAATTTCTGCTTTATAAGAAAAATACCTTCAAAACATTTATATATGCATATCCTAGCATACCCTGTAGAATCTGAAATAGCACACATAATTGCCCTAGTTCTCTTTCATCTCCCTCACTTTAATTTTGTCAGCTTTTGGAGGGTTTAAAGGATTTTCAGTGAGGATAGGTCTTTTAGTGCCATTTGTCTACATAATATGCTCAAAATGGCTCAACTTGTAGAACTACTGAGGTGTAAAAATGACTTAGTTTTCCTTTTAATCTTGCTGGAAGTAAAGTAATGCTATATAATGTTCGAGACAAAATTTATCGTTTTGATCTTAGAAAATTTATGAAGGATTTTTATATGCCGAGAGGTGTATTAAAAATTAAAATACGTTAAAGATATAAGTAAAATTCAAGATATTTTTTTTAAGTACATGGCATAAGTAAATGAAAAATTACAGTGTTTTTAAAATTGTTTAAAATTCCGCACACAGGGATGTATTTTGGTTCTATATTTCTATTGTGATGTCTTAAGAACCAATTCTGTAGATATTAAAACCACTTTTTATATAAAAATTCCAAATAGCCTTTTAGTAGATGTCCCACGTTTTATTTTTCAATCTTTATTTGATTTGTTATTGGAAAGGGGTGTTATTACCTTTCAAAATATTACAATACAACCTAATGGATTAAACTTTAATGAAACACATGTTAAAAAATACAAAACAGCTAATTTAATAAATAAATAGAAATTCAAATACTTATTAAAAACATTAAAAAAATACTAAACCAATAAAAACATTTTAAGTTTGATATATACACTACCTCGATAACGGTCGATTTTTATTTCCAAATGCCGCATCTTTTGACATTTGACAATTGTCAATTTTCTGAAATCAAACGTCAAAGTAGTAGGGTCACCTCTATTTTTTTAATAGCAATATATGACGTATTGTACATCTAAGATATTAAATTAATGAGCAAATTTAGTTTACTTAAATATTAAATTACTGAAGCCTGCCCTGGAAACAAAAAAATAGAAACATAATTTAAAAACTTTACAATTTCGGAACATTTTGAAGCTCTTTTTTTAGAAAATAATTCCTGTATGAATATTCTCAGATCAGACATACTCGTCCTTCCTCCTCCTTCCTCAAATCTATCTGTCAAAACTTTTAAAATCAACCGATTCAAGTAGTGCTTTTATTGCGGACGGGAGTTCGGAATTTTAAACTAAAAATTAAAGGGCGCTAACAAGAAAATTTCTAATATCCTCGAAGCCATTCATTCCATCAGAAACACAAACGAAAACTGTTGAGAGACCATTCTTCTTGCATGTTAACGAATGCATTTGCATTACTTTCAGAACTCTTCGGTTTTAGACCAACAGCTAAGATTTATAGCTGAGATGTACAGGATGGGACTAGATGTAATTGAAGTAGATCACTCGGGGGTAATTATTCACTTATGTATGCACTAAATTTGAATCCGGAGATGGTTATGGTAGTCATAACATCCAAAACAAGATGTGTACAAAGCATACGAACAAATCATGTATATATTCATCAAACAAATCGTAGTTATAATATAGGGCATTCACTTAATCTGCGTCTATTTATATAATTAGTAAATTTTATATAGATAAATTTTTATGGTTCTCCATCATTCAAAAAAGTGTTAAATTATCCTGTGGTAGAAGAGTTAGAACCACATCCCCAACAAGTCATTCATAAGTTTCAAATATTCCGTGCCCAACATATTTTTTTAATGATTTTAATTTAATAGGGAACTACCTACAAATTAAACACTGATGAATTATTAGTTGTATCATCCTGAAATAAAAAAAATAATGTTGGTGTAGTAGGAACCTTATACGTTTAGATAAATCCTGAAAAATATATAAACCGTTTTAATCTTATCGAATCTACGATAACGATAACGAAAACGTTGGCATCAGTTACAAATTTCTACACCTACTATTTTTTTGTGAGGCAAGCCTCGTTTTATTTTTTTTCTACACTACGCTACATTAAAATTATATACATTCATAATCCACGAAGCAGGCGAGAAGGCATTGACAATGAAACGACATACAAATCGAATCAAATAAGTAATTAGTTAAAACTAAAATTACAGAACACAAAAATACAAAATTAAAATTTCAATAAAAGTTACAAGATTAATGGGAAATCACTAGAGTTTAAGCAGTCGGCATTATGGAAATGTTTTTGATTGCTTATAATATTCAACATATTCTCAAAAGATTGGTGTAAAGTTTAAACAATATTACTGGAAGTACCTTATTTCAAGTGAAAAATGTTTGCATTTTAGTAAAGCTTCGCCAAAGTATTTTTAAATCTTATAGCCTAAATTTATTAAAAAAACAAATAAATCTAAGTATATTACTTCGATATTGGTTTTGCATCTTTTTTTAAATATTTCCTTCCACTTGGTTTATACTCAAAGTCATTGTCACGGAAATGACTTAAACAAATAAAAGCATTTTTAGATAGGACCTTCACTTCCTCAAATCCTAACAAGGAGTACCAAATATTTCTCGTTACAACATTTGCAGGAAACCTAAAAGTCATGTCTTCGTATAACTGTTTAAATGAAAAATTAATAATACCTAAATACATAGATAGTTTGTCAGAAAAACAAAATGTGATTTAATTTTTAACAAAATATATAAAACCTACATAATTATAAGTCGTTGCAATAAGTTAAAACAACCCTTAGGCATTATCAAAGAGTCTATACAGTCGATAAAATACTAATTCTACGCCCCTGAGCTTTGTTTATAATCTTTACATGTACCTTACCGATAAAATGATAAATCTGGATTTAAATAATCCATTTTGTTCCACACAACAGAATGATGAACCATATTTATCTAATAAATCAACTTAAACCAATAAATTCAATGTGAAAAAGAAAATTATAATGCTATAACCTATGAAACACAGATTTGTGTGAAAATGGCAGCTACTATTTCACTACGAAACATTATATCTGCTGGTTTCGTTGGTTTCATTGATAAAGATAGAACGTTTGATAGCGCTTAGTTGCCGCTTCTAACAAATTTCCGTAGAAATGGTTTAAACTTAAATTATGGTGTAAAATATCTTTGTCAATATTTATCTATCATTATGATTAGTTACGAAAATTAGTGTTAACGTAGATGTACAATTATTTTAGAGGAACAAAATATCTCATTTTCCAAGATAATTTTTACATATATTTAGGATTTTGGTAATGACGGAAAAAATTATAATAACTTTGAAACTAGAAATATAAATTTAATAACGCGCTTAGACTATTGTTGGCGCGGGCCGAAATGTAAACAAACTCTATCTTATTCTCCTATATCTATGATTAGAACCTAGGTATTACCCTTTAACCAGCCATCACGCGTAAAACGGTCGCCTGATTCGTCAGAACGAATTAATTTCTAGAACATTCCACCCCCCAAATAGTAAACAGAGAAATAAATTGTATCTGGCTTTCTGCTAATTGTTTTAGAAAATTCGCAACATAACAGCGCTATCCTTGATCCGTATCTGGAATTAAACTTTATGAATGAATGAATGATGCCCATGACCGATAGACTCGGGGATGATTTATACCTCACTTACGTATGCTCGGCTGCGTTTTACTTTCGTAACTTTCTTTCTCCAAACTTACACAAGTCTTAACTCTTTTAATTTGGAACTGCACGATAATACCGTCGAATAGCTAAAGTTTCTTTTTCGAAGTTACTAACCGACAAAAATTAACCCATTTATTACCGGAGCCCCTTTTCAGGAAACAGAATGAATATAGGAATGAAGAATGTTCGAGTTGAGATACATTTTTTGCTTTTTTTTTAATAAAACCAGTGTGGTACCCTGGATGTTAAACACAAATCTAGACTGCTAAATTCAAGACTGCGGTGGTCAAACAAATTCACTTTCACTTCCAATCCACCCGCACGAAAACGGTCTTGACCTATCTTTCTAAAGTACGCTGGTGCATAAATCAATAGTTATGGTCCTGACCTTTAGTTAGTTGTAAATCAACAGCCCATATGGGTCGTTAAATTGAGTAAAATATTAGGTAATAAAAAAATTGTAGCCAATATGAGACGTCCTGTATTTGTATCACTAAAGTATGTTGAATGTAAATAATCTTTATTAAATACTTTGATCTGGCACATAACCCAGAGTTCTATGTGTCGTAAATCAGTGAATATTACGATTATGCAGCCATTTGCAAGGTCAGCCGGTGGAGGTTGTTACTGCGCAACCTCTTTAAATGCTGTCTGAATTCGATGTAGAATTTGTGGACTGTATAGATGTAGTTTGTTGTAAAAAGCTCCCAGTAAAACTCACACGTTATGTTTTAACACTTTTTATTTAAACTTTAAAACGGGAAATAAACAAAACGTAACAAATAGAAATATTACATTGGTTACACAAATAACTCTGAAATGATTTGTGCAGCCACCCAGAAAATCACTTGTAATTTTATCTTTTATAAAAACGATATATTAAAGAATTTACGAAATACATTGTGTTCAACAACGGAGTAGACTTGCTTGATGCGCAGCGAAAATCGTACTACATTTGGACAGTGGAGATGAAAAATATTTTGAGTAATCTGGCTTGATTCGCGGCTAAAGTATTACTGATTAATTACGAAATATATTGTGTTGAACAATGGAGACAACTTGCTTGATACGCGGTAAAGATTGTACTGAAAGAATATGTTTCAATTCGCAGCTCCCGGCGTGTCGCTTTCCCCTACCCCAAACATGTCTACGCGTAGGAATGCGGAAGTGTTTTTTAAGTTGAGTGAGCCGTTCGTTTTGCATCTCACTCTTGTATAATGCCGTCTTGTTCGCACCCGTGGAGATTTTGGATGTTGTAATGGCTTCGACCGGAAGCGGACCACGTAAGTGGTACCGAATGGTACGGGCGCTGAAACGAAGAGATCTTGTGTCCTTCTTGCTCGCTTGGAGACAGAAAGTTTTGATTCTATAATACGAGATAATTAATATTGCGGCGGTGCCTTTTCTTTGTCTGTTTTGGCTGCGTTGCCTATTTAATTACTAAAATGAAATGAAATTGAATTATGTTTAATTTTTTGTGATTGAAAATTAAACACTATAGAAGTGTTTTAGTATAAAAAAATAGGAAAATACTGGGACAATGTGGAATTGACATTATTGGAAATTGTATTTCATAAATAATTGTGTTCTCGTCCGAAACAATTTTTTTTTATCAAATATTTGGACGCGTTTTCCTAATTTTCTAAAAATGTCCGCACCTGATTGTATTTAAACCGGATTATCTCGTTTTTCCAACCCAGTAACAATAATTTCTATTTAGCAAACCAGAAAACAACTGAAATTATTTGAAATAATAATGAAGGCATAAACTATCTGGGATTTGGTAAGTGTTTCGTATACAGGGAACCAGTTAAATATTCATTAGGGATGTGAACGGAATATGGGACTCCAACCCCTTCAACCCATTAACACCGAAATACTATCAACTGTTTTCCAAAGGGATTTGCATACAGAGCCACTAAAAAAGTCAAAATTCTCACTCGGTGGATTAACATCCGCGTAATTTGTTGGAAATGTAATTTAGAAAAAAAATACATTAATATAGGTGGAAAAAATACGTCAACATATTTTAGTAAAACATATGCTAAGGGTGAGTTTTTAAATATTTTTTAGTGAAATTATTTATTTAAGAAAAAACAAATTAAAAGTTGCTTGCATTTCTTCTGAAAAATATCAGTTCTGCTGTGAATTTTACCCGAAAAATATTGTAAAGTCAACTGAAAAATTCAAATTCTTATGGACATTGGACAAGTCAAAATATATAAACATTGAGTACAACGATGAGAAAGAATCACAGATTAATATTTAAAAGTGAAATTAATGTACATATTTTATAATAAATTAAAAAAATTAAAAATTAGGTTAGTACCTTACAGAGAGACTAAAGCGGTTTTTGCGATGTATTTTAAAAAGAAAGAAAAGACACAATACAAGACAGTTCTAGTTTTTAAAATGATCATAAAACTCCTCTAAAGTATAAGGAGTTATATCAAACAGTATTCGATTTACCTTCCTCTTAAAAAAATTAAGTGAAGTAATGTTTTTCAGATCAGTAGGTAAATCATTATAAAGATGGTATCCTTGATAATTAAATGACTTTGCTGAAAGTGTAAGCCTTACAGTTAGAATATAGATTTCATTTCATCGTATTATAATTATGTATATCTGATTTTGTCATTAAGTTTTCTTTATTTTTGTGAATATGTATCAGCAATTGCTGTTTATATAATTCCACAACTGTAAGTATATTGAATTGCTTAAATAATGTTCTACACGAAAATGCTGGTGATTTATTTGCAAGAGCCCTTAATATTCGTTTTTGAGCTAAAAAAACATCGTGGCTTCTAGTAGAACACCCCCCAAATTGTTATTCCCTGTGGACGATCAGATAGATATGACTGAAACCACTTTTGTGGTATGCCGCGAACACCATAATGGGATATTTTTTCCAAAAGTAATTTGTGACTGACGCAGTCGAAGGCGCGGCTGAGATCACAAAAGATGCCTACCGCGCCCTCACCTATTTCAACCGCTTCTAAAACTTTTTGATAAAATGAATGAATTGCTGTTTCCTAAAACCATATTGGTTTTCGTATATTACATTGTTAAGATCCAAAAAATTTAATAATTGTTCCAACATGGCATATCTTAGAGATTACTGGACTATAATTTTCCATTTTATGGGAATTTCCCTTTTTAAAGAAATACCTCATATACTTGACATAAAGAAGCAAGAAATTTTCATCTATGCAACAACTAGAAACTAGAAAAAAAATTAGTTTGGTTTAAAATTATAACTAAGACCCCAGCGTTTTTTTTTGTAAATTGCTGTATAGAGAAAAGATATATCCTTATCAAAAAAGCCTACGACCATACGGCGGCACACCAGATAAAATTTACGCTCTCTTTTTATGATTTTTATGGCAGCCACTGTGAAAATCCAGCAGCTAATGGCTCGTTAATAGTGGAAACGATTCCTGGTATTTTTCGCATTTTTTCGATGAACTCAACTCTCAATCGTTTTGCTGATAACATTGCCGTGTCAAATGGGATAAATGCGTAAAGTTTGACAATAGAAACTTTGTTGAAGTTTCTTTCATATACTTTGGATTTATATAAACTTTATAGAATTTAAATTACAATAAATTGAGAATCAAAATTAAAGCAAAGTGCATGAAGCAACATTCAGAAGCAAGTGTAATTTATTTATCGAAATTTACGAAAAAAAGAAAGATTACATTTCGTTATTGTATGAAAAGTCAAGTTTCAATAGTTAGTCCAAAGGAAAATGGTTCTTTTTTAAAGGATCTAATAAAAGTAGACCATGTTTTATATTTGTGCATAAAAATTAGTGAAATCGAAACAGCAATTTTCTTCTAGTGAACCATTTTGACGAAGATACTGGACATTAAATAATAATACTCCCAAACTACTACAGTTAAAGTTTTAAAAGCAGATTATCAGGAAAGTGGAGCAGATTTTAAAAAATAAAAATCATACGAATTTTGGAAATACTTACAAAGATGTAATTTTCAATGAAAAATCTAAGTGCATTATTGATGTTTGCCAAAAAAAATCATTTTTTGTGCAACCATTTAATCTTTTTGTGGAACTGTACCTTCCTGGAAAAATTTAATTTTTAAGATCAAAATTGTATTGTATAAAAGTACTTTTCAATTTTAATAATTTCAATCGTGTGGGGACGCCACTGGTTCTTGAATAACGGCGTGGCGTTTTTTCGGTCTTGATAAGCTTGATTTATTTTTTTATGATTCCCTTTAACTTTTATTATTCGCTTGAGATGTTCGCCAAAATTTATCAGTCAACTGGACCCAATATTAAATATCGTTTTCACAAGAGGTTTAGATGTCAGTTATTCTCGTTTTTTTTCACATTTTATAAAAAAATATCACAACTTCGCATAGTCTGTATATTTAAATCACAATCTTTCTACTTCGATACATAAATGTTTAGTATACCCACAAAAATCGCCCATTTCCTAAATATTTACGTTCTGGTAGCTTTGATCTGTAGTTTTGATAAAAATTCTATGGCCCCCATAAGCGTACAGGTTTGAATAAAATATTGCTTTCTTTTTTCTTTGCCTGAAAGTGATGTGAATATGAAATGTTATTGGATTGGATGTTCGGTGCTTTTTTACTATTTTTACTATGTATTTTACACGGGATGAACATCTTTCGACACGTTCGCATATTTCAAGTCATAAAGGTATGGCAATATTTTTCCTAGATACGTAACTCTAAACTGTCATATATGCATTATTATTTTATTGATTTTTGTTGCCAAGAAAATATATACGAGACCGTTTATTTAATATCAAGCCAAATTTGTAGATCTTAATTTTTTATATATATACATTTAGAAAGAAAGAAAGAATTTAATGGGCTTTATGTTACAATATTACGTACACTTAAACACAATACACATATACATGGGCTTTTGACTCCTGTATTTTTTGCTATACATCCTTCAAAAATCATCAAATATTTATTATATACGCCCCTCAAGGAGGCATCTTTGGACCTCATATTTCTTTATGTAAACAACCTGGCCAAATCCGTGTAGAATATATAGAAGTATTTGCTATAGATCAACTGCTACATATCAATTTTCGTGAAGAAGAAGTACAACATTTAATTGTTGCGTTGTTTTTACAAGAAAAATTGATAAATAAAATTTTCTTGTCAAAAGTCTGGTCTCCATAAAATTTATAATAGACAAACGGGCTGATTTACAATACGAAAGCTGGCCAGTACAAAGGCAAATCTAGCAAAAATCCAAAGACTAGCCTGCGTATGCATAACAGGTGCAATGAGAACGTGCCCAACGGCCGCCATGGAGGTAATTCTAAGCCTTACACCGCTCCATATAGTAGTGGAGAGTATAGCGATAATTACATCCTACAGAATGACCAGAGAAGGATCAACCAAACTCAAGTTTCGACTCCTTCCTGGAAATCACCAAACCTGGGACATGCCCCAAGATGAGCTGACAAAGAAGTTTAGCTATGTGAAAGAATTTAACACAAAGCTAAGTAACAAAAGCGAATGGGACAAAGATACCATCCCAAAACTCAAGAGAAGTGCCATGAAATGGTACACAGATGGTTCTAGAACAACAGAAGGAACAGGAATAGGAGTATATGGGCCTGGAACCAAATATTCCGAAAGGTTGGGCAAATCTCCGAGCATTTTTCAAGCTGAAATATACGCCATCGGAAAATGTGTCCAGTTCAACATAGAAATAAATTTTCGCACACAAGAGATCATCTTCATGTCAGACAGCCAAGCAGCCATTAATGCCTTGAACTTCCACGTAATCAACTCCAAGATAGTTTGGAAGTGCCCAGAGAATCTAAACGAACTAGGCAAGAACAACACTGTTACCCTACTATGGGTTCCGGGACATACTGGAGTGGCGGGTAATGAAATAGCAAACGTACTCACAGAAAACACCATTTCTGAACCCATCTGCAGAATAAGCACCAGTACAATACTTGATGAACTTGGAAAAGAAGTAAATAAGAAAAGATCCCAATACTGGATAGGACTACAAGGAATGAGGCAGGCCAAGTCACTACTGGGGAACTATAACCAGAAGAGACTGCATCAGTAAAACTAAAAATAAGCTCAGAATACTAACGGGTATCCTAACAGGGTACTGCCGTCTGAGAGGCCACCTAAAGAAACTCGGATTAGTAGACAAAGAAGAATGCAGATTCTGCTAGGAAGAGGAGGAAACCTCTATCCACATTCTCTCAGAATGCGTTACCCTGCAAAATCCAAGGGTACGATACCTCGGAGAATATCAAATAGAAGAGGAAGATCTACCTAACCTGAAGCCTACCTACATCCTGAACTTTTTGAAAGCAATAGGACTGGAGGAAATGCTCTAATCGTTGAGTCATCCTTAACGACTGGGCAGCAGTAGGGGGCACAATAGATCTTATAGGTCTCAGTGTATCGACACCCCCATCACAGATAGATAGGTAGATAGATAGAAAATCATATTAATTTTTGTCTCTCCTATCAACAGGAAAATTTTCCAGACGCTTTTTAATAAACTTCTAACTTCGTTTTAAAGAATTCATGGTAAAAGAAAATTTTCTTTTAATATTCCACGACTATTTTTTCTTTAAAAAGATTTTATTTTAAAGCCAGGTACACGATATTAAGTAATATCGGCAAGGTGAAAACTTAAAACACGAACGTAACGACGTTGAGAAACTTTTCTCTAACATTTTAAAATTTTCGTCTCGTGTAGTTATTTTAGCAAAAAATTCTGTACTTTCCAGACAATGCAATTGCATTTTTAAGGTAACATCTAGGGTTTTTTTTCTCTGCTTTTTTACCGTCAGAATTTCTGAAGCAGATGGTGTGAAAAGTTTTCAACTTTGTTACGAGATTTTCGTTGTGAACAGTCTCGTTTTAAAAAAATGGATTTTCATCAATTTAAATACTTTTATTTTAAGCCGTAAGTTAGTGACGACGGGTTTTTTGTCTCCCAGACTTAAAATGCATTCTCCAAGGATTCCAAATTTATTGTCACACTGTATTTAAGATTATTTCATATCATGCAAAATGCGGACCAGCTACCCCAAAGCATAATCATGTATGCAAAATGTGCATCAGACAATAAAATGTCCCCGGGTTCAAAAAGCGGACCAAAAAGGGTGGACTGCCTGCCACCAGAAAAGGTCCTATAATCCAATATGTAATTTAATGATGTATAGTTCGTGTAATACATATAGTAGCCCCAATTTATCAGCTTTGTTGCTACTAAAAAAACTTCTAACGTACCGGCATCCTTTGAGACTGCCGCAAAGGGTGCGGCTACGTTGCCGAGGACGCAAAGACCAGTTAAACTATGATTTGGTCGGGCGGCCGAGCGATTAGTCTCTTGGATTGCATCTTAGCGAATGTATGTTTCTTTTTTATCAACTCGAGAAATATTCTCTGGTTCCCGAGCTATATATTAAAGTAGAACACTCGGGCATCGACTTTAAAGAAATTTTCAGATCGCTGGACTATAACGATTACTTAAACTATACTTTGAATGGAAAAATATTAGCTCAGTTAATTTTACAATAGAAAAGTTTATTTATTAAAAAATTTATACAAGGTAATTAATATTAGACTGAAGAATAAAATGATACACGTATATTTTCCATTCAACTTTTAAATCAATAATTGATCTACAATGAGTCCATGGGGGACTTTGTCGTCTGAAAAAAAAAGAAAACCTGCATTTCATCGACACCCTACATCCAATCTACAAATTAAGCGATAAGGACGCACCTTGAAAAAAAGCCACACCGACAAGGTCAAAGGGCGATACCCATAAGTAATTACTTAACGATTAATGGTTAGTGTCCTAACGGCATGGCATTAGAGATTCACGTCGTATTATGCTGAATACAAAGCAGGAAATGAACCACGACTGAAACAGCACTGCCCCTCACGTTTCTTGTTACTGACGACTTGCACCGCCCTCAGCAGGATAGCAGGAAGCATCAATTTGTATTTTAGCACCTCCTGCAATTTTGATGACGCCGCAGTCGAGTGAAGGCAAACGTTTTAGTGCTGCGTCATCTACAAGGATCAATTTGATATTCGGATGTGTGATAAATATTTTTATACAAAGGATTTTCCTTGCCGATTTATAAATGTTTTATTTATATTATTATCGGACATTGATATTTTCGACTAAACAACGATTTTGGAGCCTCTTTCCACAGTTTTTGCACTTTTTTCGCATTTTTCACATTTTTTTCCCAACAATATATAAATTGTTGAAATATTTTCAAATATTTTTTTAGATAGAAAACATTGCTAGAGAAAAACGTTTTCGGGTGGTGGCCTAACTAGCGCCCTCTACAAATTACATCGAAGTAGGTACCAGATTCTGATTTCTCATGCTCAAAAACCTCCAGTTCCAAATTTGTATTCAAAAACGCTAAAGTTATTGCGAAAAATAAATCTTAAAATTTAACCTTTAACACCCTGTATATTACTTATTAGCAACATTTTATTAGAGCAAGTTGGTTCAAATCGTAATATTCTAAAGTGAGAAATCTATCATACTTCTATGTACAATTACTTAAGGACCACCCTGTATATTAAATCAAAAAATATAAGTGGCGCCGGGGACAAATTAACACAGAAGTAAAAACAAAATATGAAGAGATGGAAGTAATATTTTTACTTGATGCAAAAACTGAAAATTTAAACTTTAAAAATATTACAGTCCCTCGAGAAATTCCTTTAAATCTAAATATAATTAAACATTTCACAAATATTTTATTTTACACAACAAAATCAGTTTTCAGCAATATTGCGTAAATTATTTTTGTAAAATTGCATAACCGAAAAAAATAAATATAAAATTAACCTAAAAAATAACATATTTATGAGTATGGGACAAATGCAAATTATATTTAGATTTGGACAAGATTTTCCAAATTGTTTTTTCCTAAGTCAATCAACACCCCCAAAAAAGGTCAAAACAAACCTAAATTAGATTTATGTTTCAAAATAAAAATTATTTATTTAGCTCTAAAACAAAAAATTGAAAATGCAATTACGAACTATAAAACTAGAGAATGTATGAAAATCAAATATTACCTTTCAAATAGTATATTTTCACACAGTTGATATGCATGAAATAAATGTTTTGATATTTACATTGCACATGAATATATTTATGGTAAAAATCCGCTTTGAGTCATAAATCGCTGAGATTGACGATTCGAAAGTTGACGTTTTATTGAGTCTTTTTCTCTCTGCCTATTTTACCACAAGCGTAAGCGTCTTTCCGTACGTTGTGATTTTCTTGTTCCTGTTTCCAAATTGTGCTGAATGGTGAATCGTATTGAATAAATTCATTTGAATTTGAATTTCTATCGTCTGTAAATTCAATATTTCTGTAAACTCTGATGGATATTTTATATTATTTCAAATATGTTTGAAATATAAGATGTTCGAAACATTCTGTTGACAGAGTTTAATAATAACCTTTTAAAATTAAATTAAAAAAAGGTTTTTTATGTGAGAAAAGCTGCGAATTATTATGTTTACTTAAAGCTAAAGTTGAGAAAAATATTTTGTTAAACTTTATTATTCATCGATAACAATTTTCGCAGTTTCATTTTATTATAGAATTCTCTTAATGCTTAAATGTCTACCATAAAAATCTTCATCGTATACATTCCTCCAAATGGAATTATGGAAGTCTACGCAATCAATTCGAGCCTGGGCAGCTCTAAAACGGCCTGGAAGGGAAATTTTGTCGAAACCCACAAAAATAAACATATATTTCTCAAGTTTTATTGAAGCAGCGGAAAAGTTCCAAACAAAAAATATTGTAAGTGCTTTAAAAACAGAGCGGCTCTCTAAAAAATATCTCTTTCTTAAATGTTGATACTATCAATGGAGATAAAGGAGATAAGTACCTTGCTTTAGAATTAATTTGCTTCTCCAACAATTGAAGATACTACCTCGTATATTTTTAAAATTACGTAAAACAGAAATATTTGCAACTTGTTTTAATTCCCATAATAAGTTTTGGTAAACGTGTTTGTTGTTTTTTTAAATTAATACAAACTTTAAACTCACTTTTGGATAATATAAATATCAATTAATATAAAACAATTTTATTTTGCTATATATTTCATTATTTTTTGTTAATATTCGAGCTTTTGCATGTCTTGAAAATGCTCCTGTAGAATATTCTTTTGAAATTCGTCATTAAATGGTTTCCACGGCGCTTTCCAAGACCGTACCGCCAGCTGTCTGACCTGATCTGACCCTACCTTTAATCGTTTTTTTTAAATATTGTGTGCATCATTACGGGTAGAGTTTTTGACCTATTCCAGAAAATCTTGTCGGGGTTTGGGGACAGCATGACGGGCTTTAAATTGGCATATGGAAATTCCGATAGAAAATTTTTGTCCATATGAACTTGATTTTCGTAGACTTAACCATTATCAACACAATGCCTTCGTCCGTTATTACATATCTTTAAAGTTTATTCCATTACTGACCCCCGTAACTGATACTGAATTGATACAACAAATATCTTCACTAAAAAACAATTGTACTCCCGGAATAGATAATATATCACTAAGGTGATCAAAAATATTCACATTCACATCCTGGTTCCTCTTGTACACATTATCAATGTCATTTTCTCAACAGGAGTGGTCCCTTATCAGTTCAAACAATCAATAATAACTCCCATATTCAAAGCAGGTGAGAAAACAAAAATAAACAATTACAGACCAATAAGTGTACTAAACAATTTCGGTAAAATATTTGAGAAATGTCTCAAAAATCGTTTAATGGAGTTCCTCAAAGCTAATCGTATCTTGAATGACTACCAGTTTGGCTTTCAGGCTGGCAAATCAATAAGTTATGCCATGTACTGTACACTGTAGTGAACGAAATTATAAGCAAGCTGGACAAGAGCAGAAAATGTATAGGGGTCTTTATAGACCTGGGGAAAGCATTAGATATAGTGAACCTTCAGAAACTCCTTTTTGTCCTTGAAACAAACGGGATTCGGGGTTCTGTGTTGGATATTTTCAGCCATTATTTAAAAAATAGACAATAACAAGTTAAAATCCATGACTTGCTAAGTGTTCCAACTACCGTCAAGATAGGAGTACCTCAAGGAACGGTATCACTCTTTCTACTATACATCAATTCAATGCTTTCACTATCAAATGCTAAAATTGTCTCCTATGCTGATGACACTGTGATCTTATTCGAGAGTGATACTTGGTCAAAAGCTAAATTACATGTCCAGAGAGAACTAAACATAATAACGAATTGGCTAAATGTTTTCCAGCTATCCCTAAATGTTGAAAAAACACACTATATAGCCTTTTCTGCCAATAATCCAAATAGACCAGAGAATATTAGCATCACTAATGTAAATAAAAAAATCACTGAAGTTAGCCAAATCAAATACTTAGGCATTATAATCGACAGTAATATCCCAAGACCTTTACAAATAACCGACTATTTTTATTGTATCTAAATTTCGAGTTTATTTTAGGATCAATTCGTCGAGACTTAATTTTGGCATTAATAATCTGAATAACTCCCGAGAGCTTTTGCTCGAGGGAGTTATTCTTTGATTATTAATGCCAAAATTGTCGAGACAAATTGTAAAATATACGAGAAATTTAGTAGCAATAAAAATAGTAGCTAATTTGTCAAGGTCGCGTTATATTTAATAAGATTATTTCCCGAGTCACAAAAAATTCTGTACGTACGTATAAATTATACTAGTTTGCTCTTTACTGTCTTGGCAGGTACGTTTAATTTAATTATATTATCAATTTCTTGAAGATCTTTACTCCCGATCTACTCATTGTTAATACTTTTTATCAAAATGTGTCAAATTTAATTCTGTAATAAACTTTAATGGCAAACTGTCAAAATTCAGATTGACAGTAGCGTGCCTACTATGTTTGTCGTAAAATGGACGGTATTACATAGAAAGGAATGAATTAATATATTTATAATTTCAGAAAAAGTGCGAAATCAGTTGTATTTGTGTATTTGCTACTAAAGATCGATAATTTGTTAACTGTAAGCAACTTTATAATACCATTAGTATAGGTTTTATTTGAAAAATTTGAAATTTACGGGCGGCTTCTTTATTGTTGGATACCGTCCTTCAGGTGAATATTGAGAACGATGATCAAATAGCCGAATATTTACTACCAAGGTGAATAGTCGCTTTATTTTGTTTTGATTCGCTGTCAAATCAGTTTTGGAAGCGTGATTGGTTAAAAATTGATATTTGACAGGCAAGGGAAATAATCGACAAAAATCTCGGGTGGGAAACTCAAATCAACTATTTAACAACAAAACTCAGGAAGCTGATTTACAAATTTTATATACTGAGAGAGATACTGTCGGTTAAATTATTACTTATTATATACAAATCACTTGTGGAGTCACTCCTACACTATGGAATACTAGTGTGGGGTGGTCTGTATGAGAACTCATTACAGAATCTCAAAGTTATTAAGAATTTTATACTAAAAATTATCTTTAGACGAAAAAAACGATCCTCGACAAAAGCATTGTATTCCCCAGATATATTCAATATTCGGTCATTAGATTTTCTAACAATTTTAATATTTGCCTATAAGAATAGTCATTGTCAGCAAACATTCAATCATGGTTACAATACACGCGGCACGTCGAATAAGCTACTGGTTACACCACTTAACAAGAATATTAGTCACCGTTTTGTAACATACATTCAACCTAAAGCCTCTTGCCATTCGAAAATGTACTAACCTCAAGAAATTCACTTCAGCCATTAAACTTTATATTTATAGTAATTACAGGGACTTCTTGAAAATTCTAGAGATATAAGAATTGTATATTTATTTCTTATTATATATAACCATAATAACTGCACTGTTGAATTTTGATTCACATGATTACTGCTTATTGTAATATGTTTTACTCTGTAACTATTATTTACTCTCCATTTTTTATATTGTGTATTCTATTTGTTTTTTATTTCTACTTTGGACTCCTAATTATCTATGTATTCATGTTATGCTATCTTCTTTTCTCACTACACAATACTCACTTAGAGTGTGGGAGGAAAAAACACGCTAATTTGAAATTTTCTAATTTCTTCTTACTATCAGTAGTATAATTTGTAATTTGTAATTAATTATAATTTGTAATAATTTATAATTTGTAATTTAATTTAAAAAACATTAGTAACACCACTTTATAACCAATCACAGCTTGTTTCCCAGAAGGTACCACCCTGTTTCTCCTAAAAACGTTCTCAGGGTCGAATCGAAGAAGTGCCTAACAAAAAAGATCGCAAGCTGCGTAAATATTTCAAAAGGCAAATTTTGAATACAAATTGCCGCAACATAAACCGTTATATTTCTTCCGAATTCGACTACTATGCTTCGGCGGATTGCAGATTTCCCATATTTCGTATTTCGCTTGCTGAACAGCCTGTGCCTCGTTTTGCTGTCAGCGTCGTCCCATGATATGAGTCCAAGTAAATTTCACCATATCTATAACCACCCCTAGGACAATTTTTTAAGTCGGTACTAGATTTGACAGAAGATTGCTAATATATCTGACAATTGGTCTGATGACAATTATCTTTTATTTCATACAAGGCATTCACAATGTCCTCATCAGCTTAATACCTATACGGGCCCTACCATATAATATTAATTATAATTGACAGGTGAATTTTAGAAGTTCTAAATAATATGGGATGTGGCTGAATTTAGTTTGAACTATAACAAATAATCCCTAACATTTTTTGGGGACAATGTTTTAGTTAGTTTACACTTGTACTAAAATGTTCAGCATGAAACCAAATTGCCCCCTTTAAAAAAAACGCCACCAATTTTAATAATTGAAATCTACACATGATATGTTTAAGGCTCTTTTAAAAGGCAGCTTTTTTCAATGCTTATAAATGCTTTTACTAGTAAGACAGAGTAAACAATAAAATTTAAAAAATAAAATTCAAAATAAACAATTCTAAAATTGTGAAAAACTATAATACGACAATGGTTTGTGTTGACGGAAATGGAAAAATGTATTTTTTTATCAATTTTTCGGCGGCAGTTGGTGCGTGACATACTATTCCGGAATTGAGATGGATAAGGTCCCGAATGCCGGAAATCTCGTTAACTTTCACGGGATTTTTATGCGTTTTTTATATTTATGTCTCCAGTTCTCTTTAGTAGTTTCCTTTGTATGCAACTTTTTTATGAAAAAAATGTATAATTTAGTTTACCAATATGTCTATGGTAATTCATCATAATGAAATCGAGTTTTTTTCGCGTCTTGGACAGGGTGTGGCATATATGTTCGCTGCTTAAACTAAAAAAGTACCTTTCTTCTATTTTTTTTAAATACGTTCAAATTTTATTCGAACAGATTAATTATTATTTAATTTTGAAGTAAAATATCACCATATTTACGTATGTCCAAAAGTTAAGTCTACAACACTACGTTCTTATCTATTTTTAAGTTTTTGGAATAGCAAAATAAATAATGCGTTAAAATACTTACAAATTCCAAGAATACTCTACATTTTTTACGCCTGACACAAAATGCGGCAAAGAATTCATTACCCTGCAAATCCTTGACCAACACATGATTTATTATGATATAATTCTAGGGAAGATACTTTTTAACGCCTAGAGGTATCAGTCTGTAATTATACGTTCCAAGCAACGGTTCTAGCTTCGAAGTAAAGTAGCACCTAAGTCTATAATTACCCAATCCAAGTGACGGTTATATTTCGCTCTGTTTGTAGTGATTTCTCATGTACCTGGAGAACTTCAAGAGAATCAGCTGATCTTCCACTCCACCCAGACATAAAAAGTGCACAAAATAGGAAAAGTTCTTCCGATGATCTACCAACAAATGTTATGGGTACATTCGCCAATGATACGGCAATTCTCTTTTGCAATATTTTGCAATGATTGAAAATATAGAGGATCAAAGCAAATGAAACAAATTCCAGACTCTCCAGTTAAATCGACAGCAACTTCAGTATATTAAAAGTGCAAAATATTTGAACCTTCGATAGGAATTCTAAATCTGACATTAAATGATGATAATAATAAACATGTTAGATTTAAAAAGTGTCAACTATTCTCTGACAGCAATTTTACTTCAAAGTGCACTTCAGAAAACCGTCACTCGTGCGACAAAAATAACGTACATTAAAAAAACCCTTTAAGTGCCCCCTATAAAATATTTCTTTATCTAGAAAAAAATCACTTCAATCTGACTGAGTAAAATATTTCGTTAATTTCAAAATGTCTTGTTTGTCAAAATTTCAGTGTAAAATGTTATAAACATATAAATAAAATAATTCATTGCAATTAAAGGACTAGAATGTAACAAGTAAGTATTTTTATGCCATATCTCTTTCTAAATAAAAACGTGTATAAATCTTTAAATATAACTTACCTACCTCCATACAGAGGATGTAATACAGATACTATAAAGTGGTGATTTTTTGTGATGGTGATTTAAAACATATATTTTAGGAAGAAATAGGACACAGAAAGCAAAAGTACAGAAAAAATGGTTCCTTTTATTAAAACAAACATACTTTTAAGTAGCAGTGAGGAAAGCTTCATAGAAGAAGACGAAGATACCGAACAAGAAACATTTCCTTCAAGACAATCACTACCACCACACCAGTCATCACAGCCACCTACCTTGGTACAAATTGCTGCAGGTCCAGGAATTTCCCAGTACAAAAGTACTGAAAGCATTATCGAAAATGAACAAGCAACAACTAAAAATGTTTCAACTAACACTGATATTGACGTGGCATGTGGTACTGATGAATTGACAGATGAAGATGAAGAGTTGTAGGTAAAAAAACCAAACCCCCAACCAAGATGAAAACTTTCTGCATATAACAAAAACCACAAAGAACAAATAGTATTTCTACTGGTCCAGATATTTTCGGAAATAGTTTTTAAGGATATTGAAAAATATATCTGAAACAACACTGATTTTGATTTGGTAGGAGTCACAGTTCAATTAACAGTTAATAGAATAATATCAAAGAAAAACTAAATCCAGAACTCAAGCAAGTGAGATTTTAGAACCACATAAGTACTTACCTCATCACCACCAAGCATCAAGATCAGTAGTTTTTGTTATTACCGATATGCCAGAAACAAAATTGGTTATTGAACAATACATTTTGGTGTTTACCTGAATAAATCTACTGCTTTAGAAACATTTCAAATGATAATAAACAAGAGTATAAATTTGATATTCACGGAAACTTAAACTAACAGTTTTTATTATCAATTAATGTAAAATACCTACATTTTAAATAAAATTTTAATAGTACCGTTTTTTTAAAAGCTTTAAGAAATCATTGCACGGAAAATTCCGTGCAAATATACCTAATTAAAAATATTAAATAACTGAAACTCATAGATATGCTACAGGTCCTATATAAGGGAGATTATTTTTTACCCCAAAACTGTAAATCTATACATTTTTTTAATTATTGGAAGAATCTTCCATAAATTGAAGACGAGTTTGCTGATTACATAAAAATTTTAAACATCAGATGCTGATACATAGGAAATATTTTTTAAAATGAAGACAAGTAAGAGCAATAAACTTGCAAATACTAGTGATTGCCCTGGTCCTTAAAATAAAATTATTCTTGAAAGAAGAAGAAGAAGAAATAAAAAATAACCAAAAATAAAACTACCTATAATGTAAAAATTATTTAGGAGGAATATTTTCTTTGTTGATTCTATATTTTGATTTATTAAAAAATTGTATTGAGTGATAAAAAGAAAAAACAAGAATTTACATTTTGAGTTTTTCATACCAAAAAGCAGAATTTTTTTTTTTAAAATGATAAATTTTCTTGTTTATTATCTTGTATAAAAAAATTTCAAGTACTTTTAAAAGATCTTGGAAGGATATATGTGACAATTTGTATAATTTTATTGAAAATATTAATCGTATAACAACATAAACTATAAGTGAGGTTAGGAAGAAAACACACACTACTCACATATGGCTAACCCTACTTTAAATAAACTATAAGTTTTTGATGTGTTCTTTAAGTAACATTTTAAAATTATTAAGAGTGGTACATTTTTTTATAGATACAGGTAATTGAGGAAGGCTTTGAAAAACAGTGAGTTCATTGTGCTTTTATAAACAGTTCTAGTGATATAAATGTCATTTAAACTTCTGGTCTTATACGAATGAATATCTTTGTTGAAAGAAATGAATTCCTGAAAATATTCAGGTGATAAACCATTTACTACTTTGAAAATCAAAATCATGGTGAAATAGAATAGTCTATCTTCGGTAAAAGAAGCCAAATATTGTAGAGATGGAAAAAAATTTAGAGGAATTACTAGAAGTACAGAAAGGACTCACAGACCAAGAAGTAGACGATAAGGAGAATAACGTGGAATGCACTAATACTAGAATACCTAAATGATGAAATGTTGAACGCATGAAGAATGCGTTTGAGGGAAAAGTCTTCAGAAGACAGAAAAAAATCCGAAGTTTTCTAAAAGAAACTCCGCTTATTTTATATTTCCAATTAATATATGCTCCATATAAAAAATTATTTTTATTACTATGATTATTTATCAGCAAGTTAAATATTTAAGTATTTCATGAAGATTAATCTTTTAGTTTTATATTTGTAACTCTACTTCTGAGCATTCCTGTATTATTAGGAAAAAGAAGAAGATAAAATAAGATTCAACGTAAAATAATTCCAAATGGCAAATGCTGTCAAAGGAGGCAAGAGTGCTACAAAACTACCACAAGCCTTAGGAAAAAAAGGTGGCGGCGGTCGTGCTGATCTAAAGAATCTTGAAGAAACTTCCTCCACGGCATAGAACTGGTTCGCAGAGTAATGCAGTAAAATCTGAAGATGACTGTAAAGAACAAAAAGGAGTAAGTAGGACATCAGAATGGAACCTTAACCAGAAGAAAAATATTTACAAATTAAATGAATTATACAAAATATTCAACTTAAAATAAATGTTTAGAAATAACTGATTTTTTTTGTTATTATTTCAAAAATTTACAAAGCAAACAATTATTTAAAATATAGTTTAAATCTGAGAGACCCTGTATAATTGATTTTCTATTATTAAATAAATAATTTTATTATTTGGGAAAATGGAAAAATCGCATAATATTTTATTTATACATCAGTGTTTATTTTTATGTTCTATTAATTTTTTTTTTATTCTTGCATTAAATGATTTCAAATCATTTACCATTTCGTTATTGTAGATTTCATGTCATCTTAATAGATCAATCATTTTATATAAATATTTACTATACAGTTTCGGTAAAATTATTTTTGCGTCCAGGATCTGGAGGTGCATCTGCAGGAACAGAAACAAGTCCATATAAACAAAAATAAAAGCAATGAAGAACTAAATAAATCATTTTTATGTTCATATAATAAAAATATTAACAAGTAAGCTTCTACTTTTTACTATTTGATATATTCTTTTCTGAAACTTTAAACTTGTACATCGTACGTGGTTCTGGTATAAAAACGCGCTCCACTTGAACCATTTTCCTCAGGATCCTCGAACTAACGATATGTTAAAATAAAAGGTGAGGCGTGAACGATGCATCTGCATCTTTGCCAAATGCACTCTAAAAAAGAGAAGTGAAAGAGGAAGAAAAATCAGGAAAGAAGTGGATGCCATGTGGTCGTTTCGGTTTTATGTTAGCAGGTTTCTTAATCCGTTGGTTAGCTTTTATTAAAAGGTAACGATTTAAAAATTAGTTCAGGTTCATTATTTAAATGTAGGCTACCTAAAAATCGCGCTTTAAGAGTAAACGAAATTATTTAAACCTCGAGTAAATATACTTTTTCTCTCGTTCCCTAGGCTATAATTTAATAAGCTAAACCTCTAGGATGAGAGGATGACAGCTAAATGCTAGTTTCTACATTTCACTGTCATCTTCTATCAAAGGACAAAATACATTTACGAATATAAGTCACTCAAAGGGATTCCTTTGATTTAAAGACAGTCTAGTAGGAGTTTGCTTGCGGAAAAGATCAGAGGGTATACTTAAGGTACAAATAAAAAACATTATCATTATTTATTCATTTTGTTTAATTTATACACTTTAATAAATGTACACGGCACTGTACTACCCCTATGTGCGACGCCCCTTCAGTTTAGGTAAAATGCTTTAGAGGAAAGCCAAAAAAAGTATTACAATCGCTACCCATTCAAGAAACTGCACAAGATGAAGTGTCCTATATGTTTTGGCAGTGCCAATGTATTTAGATCAAGCGGACTGGGAAAAGTGCCAGCTTGGTAAAAAGCCCTTTAAAAGCACTTCTGTGTCGAGTCGCCCGAGTAAAATGTTTGCGGAAGGGAAAAAAAAGCGTAGTAGGCTGGTGTTTCCGCAGAAGGGATGTGTGACAACTGAGTTCTTTACGAATTAAAAAGTTTATGGTTGTCTTTCCCTCGTCCCACTTGATGAAAGAGGTCAATATACTTAAACTCATCGATCAATCAAAATTAAGAGGTTATCAAGGGGATTATAAATAGGTTTTTTGATACTGGTTATCAAGAGGCACTTTATTTTAGTTTAATGTTAAATATGGCATTTTGTCGTCAAATACATCGAGTAAAATCTTTTCAAAATTTGCTTTTTAATAAATGAAAAGCAATATTCAACAAACGGCAACCGTGAACCAGATGTAATCTCTTTACTTGCGGAACAGCGTGAAATTAGTTTCGGCGAATCCATTAAGGAAGTCGCCGCGTATAAACCCACCAGACAAACAAAAGTTTGACATAGAATTCCCCATAGACGCACACCTATACATTACTGACTCTAGCCAATTTCTATAATGGCCACAAATTCTTGGTTTATGTTTGCAATACCATGTAACTACTAAAATAGCGCTAGGTATTTATCAAAAATTATATACGTATAATATATACACGGATATTTACATTTTTTATGGAATTATGGTGAAAACTTGTGTAAAAATTCGAAAAAAATGTGAAAATACAGAAAATTAAATAGAATAACCAAATAACCATTTTTATCGAAAGTAGGTACATATGAAATTGTCAATTCAAAAAATGCAGATATCTAGTATTCTAAATACTAGTTTTTTGCCATTTTTTTTACAAGAAAACTCTAAAAACCTAAAAATTCGTACAAAACATGAAAAAATTGATAAAGATACCAGACAAATTGTTGGAAAAGTCAGAAAAATGGTGTCAAATTGTATTTGAAACACTGCTTCATAATTTTACGTTTACCACAAATTTTTCATTAAATTAACTGCCGAAAGATTAATTTTAAGCAATTTAGACGGTTCTACCTAACCTAACAATATTTATGCTTATTCCACAGGCCGTCTGAACCCTTCCGAAATAATTATGATTGATTATATCCAGATTGATACTGATCTCAGCGTTAATTCCTGTTGAAATTTGGAGATTTATTGGTTGAAAATCGTGTGGACAGCTCGATACACACATCAGCCAACAGATTTACTAATGGACATGGACATTTCGGTGAAGCTATAGCTCTAGCTATGACAGGCCGTTATTCTTAATCATATTACGTCATTCGACTGATTGACTCACGCCTGTACTTTCTACCGATAAAATGATGAGGTGTGATCGATTGATTTGAAACATATTTAGAGCTTAGAATAACGGTTTATGTTCGCTACCAAAGTATTTTTCGCATATCATTCCTAAAAATCAGACCACACACAACACGATTTTGTAGTTTTTCACTATCTAGACACCTTTGACTTTGACGTTTCACATAAATTTTTATTAAACGTCAGTGTAAATCAAAGTCAGGAATCCAGAGAACTAAACTGTAAAATAATAATAAGTTCTGATTCTGAATAATTGTGATTGTGTAAATTAGTGAAAATGAATATTAACTAAGACAGTGATGATGAATTTACCAGACTTGCAAGAAGAAGCTAGAAATGTTTCTCTAAATGTTTTACCTACAAAGTCAAGACAATGCACAACGGTACGAAAAGTAGGTACTATGAATTAATATTTAACAACTGGAAATAATATATAATAAATAAATTGGCGTATGTTGCAAGTCAGATGGAGTGAAATAGGGTTCTTTTTTATCGTGTATTTATTCATCAAATATGGAAAACAGCGCTTTGTGAACAAAATGTATCTGTTTTAAATTGCGAAAGAAAATTGAAAAACAAGTATTTGCTTAACAAAAGTGTGGCAACTAGCTAAATATCTGTCAAATAATTTAGAGCAGGAAACAATAACCAAAATTGGTATATAATTCAGTTTTTTTTGCAAGCAGCAATAGATTTTTTGTTAAAACGCCAAATTTATTATTGGACAAACTTCCAAAAAGATTACGTTGAGGTATGGAGCCGAAACATACAAAAAATTGTTCGTATAACGGGACAACTTTTCAATAGTTTTTACTTTATATGTATAAAGAAGTAGAATTAATATATTTAATTTAAAAATGGTAAAATTGAAAACATTAAATTTTCATTTAAGTCTTTAATATATTTATTTAAAGTTGGTACAGGTGCAGTGGCGTAACTAGAGTTGGTGGTTACTCCGCCACCAGTCAACTACTCCAACTTCAAAAAAAGATTTCTCAATTAAATAAATAGGTTATAATTTTTTATGTTATTTTGGAACTTATACATGTTATTTTGGTTATTTTTGAAAAGGCAATCAAGAAATAGCTCGTAAATACAAGTAAGTCTATTTATTGGTTACAATAACTTACTACCCTTAATAAACAATAAATTAAGACTATGAAACAAGAAAAAAAATATTCTTAAATATAAAATATATCTATAAGTAAAAAATTGCGAAAGTTCCCCACTCTACAGTCTTCAATATAACTACCGGTATCATTATCAGTGTCTTTTCTGAGGTTTATTTTTATAATAAAAAACGCGCGGAATAAAAAACTCGCGGAATAAAAAACACACGGAATAAAAAACGCGCGGAATAAAAAACACCTGAATAAAAAACGCTCGGAATAAAAAACGCCTGAATAAAAAACGCGCGGATTAAAAAACGGGCGGAATAAAAAACGCGCTGAATAAAAAACGCATGGAATAAAAAACGCCCGGAATAAAAAACGCGTAAAGTAAAAAACATGAAGAAACATGATTAAATCAATTGAAATCTTTTATTAGGCCGATCAAATGTATTAAAATTTTTATTTTACTACAAATAAGCATTGAAGACTGAGGTAAAAATAAAATTTCTACCTCTTAACCTGTACTACTTCCACAAATTAAATTACTGCACTCCTTTCTTCTCTAAACTATAGCCTAGTAAACACCGCACTTCACTTGACCGTGGAAACGCACAATCTTTGAAAAAGTTTGAACAGGGCAGCACAAGTGTAGCGAGAAGAACTGACTGACTGCATTACGTTTTGGTTTGTCATTTTACTGTATCCCAAAATAATAACTTTGAAAAAGCAAAATCTTTCAAATTTTTATTTTTTTAAAATACATTTTTTTGTTAATTTCTTCTAAGCAATGGGGGGGTTACATCCCCAATAACCCCCCCTCGTTACGCCCATGTACAGGGGCGATGTTTGGAGTAAAATTTATAGGTAATATTCAGATGTATGGAAATTTAAAAAGAGTTTTTTAATATGGTACAGTTTCGTGATTTAATTTTTTAAAGTTTTTAGTTACAAATTCGACTTAAATTTTTCTCAATATTATCATGCATGAAAAATGACAAAATATCTTCTGTGAATGACGCCTTTTGTAAGTATAATATTCATATATAAAACCTTTGAAACTCTTTATTTTCTTTCAATAAATTATTTAAATACGGTACTATTTTTTTTACTAATTTTTATACCATATATTTTAAACCAACAGAAGATATTTTGTCATGTTTATACCCATAGAACCTTTCCAAATAAAATAACAACCACACACTTCATAACCTAAGCATCTTCTCCACAATTAATTCTAGATCTTGCTAGTGTAAATTTAGTACGAAGTTTTCGCACCAATTACTGGATTACAAATTTGTGTCCCAATTGCAAAAGTGATAAAAGCCCTTATCCTTATCGAAATTCAGGCCTTCCCGAAACTCCCCAAAGTATGATTGAAGTATATTTCTATGTCTGGAGGAATAACCTCTCCCTAATCCACTATCTCCAATTAGGGGAATTTACCCCATAACAGTGGCTGAGCTTCAAGAGGGTAAAGGTCTTGCTCGGTATGTTGACGACTTTAAATAGGTGTAAAATTCAAAGGAGTATCACGGTTTATTTTAACGTTTTCGATAGGTGTTTATGTACAAAATAAAATATTCAGGATAGCGGGTTTGTATTTTTCTATAACTTTAACTTTTTTCTTCAAGTCTAAATCAAAAGTTTTCATCACCAAAAGCTGACTTTTAACAGCTTTAGGAAGTCTAATTTCAGCCTTACAGTTTACCCTGCAATCCAACTTTTTGACGAACCCAATTGTGCCTTTAGCATTTCTACGTACTTCAGCCCTAGTGCTTTTCATATTCTTATCTTTACTTCAACCATCAACATCCAAATTAAAATTAAGACATTTTCATAGTTGTCCCTTTTCAAAAAACAATCCCCCTACGCCACTTCCTCAATCTCCAATTAGAGACTTCCCTTAGAATTATCCCTGCGAGAGAACAAAGAAAATTCTGAGCATTTCAATTCTGAGAATAAGCAGTATGTAGACGATAGAGTGAGCAGTGGTGTCTAATCAACCTAACTAGACACTCCTTTTGACGCTATGCCGTCATTTTGCTTTCTGATAAGGGGGATTCTGTGGTTATTTAAACTTATCGTGGATTTCGCTTGTAGCTCGGAAACGGGGAAATAATCATTAGAAAATATTACTAGTGTTAGATGTCACACCGAAAACAAAAGATTAGAGCTGTGGATCTTTATTTAATAGCTGTTACTCGTTTACGTAGGTGAATAAAATAAAAAGAGGGACGTATCTTACGCTGGAATATAATTAATTGGGAAATAAATCGATGTAAAACTTTCCGTAGAATCCAAATTTTTACACGATTTGAACATAACAGCTGATGGCTATTTTTCGTGGCACTGATGTTTTATGACGCATTAGCTTTAAAGTTGTTTGAAAACCCGGAAAAACCTCACCACCGACATGATGGACTGTCACAATAATTTAAATATGACATATGTGTACCGGAAAATGATGCATTATTATATTTAGGTTAACTTCAACTTTATTAGGGGTACATAAACGTTTTATTTTTGAGCAATAATAAAAAGGTCTCCACATAATCCTTGACTGAAGAAAACTAAATCGGAATTATCGAAATAATCCCCCACAAGGTATTCACGATAAAACATTTAATCACGCTAACATCCGCCGACAACATTTTATCAAATTAAATTGACGTATAAAAAGAATAAAAGCAACTCTGAGAACGTTTTGGAGATGCTCCAAAGACGAGATGAGCCCTATAAGGAGGTTTATTTTCATTTATTTTTCCCGTTATTTTTGCGACAACATATTGTACCCATTCATAACGGTAGAGTGGGCACATCGCAGAAAAATTATTACCTAGATGATTCCGATTTTTGATTGTTGCTTTGTGGTTGAAATTTTTAGGAAATGGGCTTTTTATTGGGAAATCTGATTTACTCGACGAGTACGTCTGAAAGGACATGAAAGGTTTTTTGATGTAATATTTTTATCATTGCAACTATTATGTGTAGACCAGGCCCATTGTTTTTTAAACAAAAAAATTCTTAGCAATATGTTGATGTTCGGAAAATTTAGGGTAAATTTTAAGTAAATTAAGAAAAATACGGAAGAATACAGGGTGTGTCACGTAGATGGCCCATTAGCCATATATAGAGAAGTATAGATATTTGAAAGTTGAAAATTGGGTTACGGGGCTTTGTCAGTACGATCTATTCAATGAAAATATTTTCAACTTCCCGACATCAACTTTGTAATTTCAAATGACAAAATGCTAACCTATGTTTCAATGTTACATTACTAATAATATCTACTCTAAATACTTAACTTATAATTAACCCACTTAACCCACGTATTTATAGATTTGTTCAATATTAAGTACTCCTCGCAATTTGTACCTGCATCTATTAAAATATAACTATTTTTAGCATTATTATTTTCAACTTCGAAAAGTAACATTAATTTTGCACATTTAACGATTTCACTAATACCAATTCTCCTTTCTTAAAAGTAACTTTTTTTTTTCTTTTTTTTTATGCGACTCACATACCTTCTGCAGATCTTTTTAATTTTCCTGTCACGTCTTCAAAATTCTCAATATATTTAATTTTATTTGTTAAAATTTTAATAAATATTGTTGAATGGAATTTCCTGATATTGCCATCAAATTTTATGTTTTCTTCATTTCCTCCTTGGTATGTTGTTGTGTGAATAAAATCTGTTTTCCCATATTTTGTCTTCTCATCCTTTCCATGTCATTTTTGAGATATTTGTAAATGTCATCTAATTTTTGTCTTCACTTCTTTCTTCTTCTTCATTTTCTCTTCTATCCATTCTTAATTTATTAATTTCTTTCTCAAGCAATTTTATTTTCCTGTTTACTTCTTCTTGGTCTTCTCCATGACTTGTTCTTTCTTCATTTTCCATTATTCCTGTGTTGTACATTTCACACAATTCTTCTATCTTCTTGATTTTCTCTTCTATTTTTCTTCTGCTTATATTAAATTCTCTCTCCGTTTCATCTCTATTTTCTTGTAGTTCTCTCTTCATTTCTTCTTCTAAACTTGTAATTTCTCTTCCTTTTATAATCACTTTTCTTTTAATATTTTCTATCTCTTGTTTTGTTTCTTTTTCAATTTCTTCTTTAGTTTTTCTTATATTTATTTCTGTATTTCTTTGTACTTCTTTTTGAATATTTGCTTGCTTGTTCCCTTGCTTCTATTTTCCTGTTCACAGTGGCATTTAAATTGTCAATTTTATTTTTTTCTCATTTATGGCTTCTTGTATTTTTCTCGTTTTTCCTTTTGTTCATTCATCTTTTCTTATAATTTATTTTCCATATTATGATTTTGTTCTTCTATTTTATTATTCGTCCTCCGATACAATGCTTCAATGAATCTCATCAACTTTTCATCTCTATTTTCCATTCCATTATCTTCTTGAATTTTAAGTTCTTTCAGAGATTTTATGCTCTCCATTTTATTTATTTATTATTAAAATTATGAAATTTTATTATTTTTTATTTGTATTTAAGAGTTTTACTTTATAAATTTTATTTAATAAAATTTTTAGTAACCATGTACTGATATTTATTTAAGTGTACTAATAATTAATTCATTTAAATTAAAAATTATTTACAACCAATTTAAATTAATACCTATTATTTGCAGCCAATTTAATTTAGAGCCATTTTACTTTATCAGCCCCACGTTGGGCGCCAAATGTGTGACAAATTAATTATTTTATGTATGTTTTAATAAAATTCTAATTGAATTTAATCTCATGGTCAAAAAAAAAAGTTCATAAAAATTTGTGATCAATTACGGGATCAATTTGTGAGTTACAAAAAAAAGGAATAGTTTTTTATTGACGTTGATTGAAAAATTTCGGAAGAGAAAGAAAATGAATTTAAGGAAATCAAATTTTAAACAAAATACTTAGAAAGTTTAATTTGTAAATGATAAATATGATAAGATGTATTAAAAATAATAAAATGGTGAGGTATTCAAAATAATAAATCAAATTGAAGAAAGAACTGGATGATACTGATAGATGAAGAAAGAAGAGGATACGAGTATAATTAATTTGTCACAATATATAAAGTTTTTAGATCACATTCCATCAAATGCAGATACCAACATTTAAACCAGCAGAATATATTGGCTAAAACCAGCACAAACATAGAAGGCTGCTAATTTAGAAGACAGAAGAATAAAAACCTACTATTTATAAAAAAAATTAGCCCTGCTCTCTGTTTTTTAATTGTAATATGCGAATAAATTATTTTCATTCGGTCTTTTGAAATCATACTCTCTTATCAAACTTGACCAACCTCTGCCAATAACTATTATTGCTGACAATAAAAGGGTCTTATAAAAAAGGCCTGGGCAAAAGTCGACAAAGTTCCGCTTCTCGGACTTAAAGGGCATATTTTTTCTTTTATTCGGCACCCGTCTGGACTTTTAAGAAGGAAAAGTGCCAAGAGATCACCATATTTATTGATCGAATATAAAAGGCGGGATTTTCTATATAAATAAAATGTTAACCCACTATTTATTATCGGCATTGAAATACCGATCGATTTACGGGAAGAATATGTAAAAATAAAAAAGTATTGATATATGGAACTGGAAGTTTTCGTTGAAAATAAATAAAAACATACATAAAATGGTTGATCATAAATTATGGCGAGAGCGCAATTTTTAAATTTTCACGCAGTTTTCAAGTTTTGGTGAGAGCGCGGTTTTCGAATTTTGGTGAGAGCGCTTCAAATATTTTGGTGAGAACTCTATTAATACCAGGGTTTAACGATGAATTTAAAACCAAAAAAGCGGTCTACAATTTTTGGTAAAGGTTGTTGTTTTTAATATTAAAAGACAAGAGATTTAAATTCATTCATTGGAACTAGGTTTCGAGATATAATCCTATCAGCAGGCTGCGTATTCTAAAGCCCCTCCCACTTCCCATCATCCGCTGGCAAATTTAATGAAAGTCGGTCATAAAGACTGAGAAAATGACTGAGAAATTTGAAATTTCGATTGAGTTCGACAGAAACATGTTGAGAAAGACTAAGGAATATTAAGGATTGCTAATAAGTTCAATGGCGGGACTAGAAAGGAGTAAGGAGTATCAATTAGAAAGAAAATGGGAAAAATAGGTTTTTTATTGAGTATTTCAGCAATATTATTAAGTCAATAAATAAAAAATAGGCGTTTCGAAGTAGACAGATCTCTTATATAGATAACCAAGCGTGAAAAGCAGTACGTTAAAATTATAAGAAACAAAATCTAATTTGGCTAAGATTTGAACTCGCTGCAGATCATCTGTCAAGAAAAGAAGTTTTAAAAAATATAAGAATTAGAAATTTTTAGTTCTAGGTAAGAAATAATTAAGAATTTTAAATTTGTTGAAAATGTTTTCGAAAGCTTTCCAACAGTTCCTTTATTTTACAACATTCTAAATAGTCTTACCTTTCAATCGTCCTTAATTTTCTCTAATTTATTATAAAACAAAATCAAAAAATATAATTGAGTGACACCAATGAACGTGCCTTGGAACTGTGTCATTAAAGATAGTGATCAAGAAAGGGATGTGAACAGAGACATATATATGTCAATGAAAAGCGCGAAAGGATCCTAAAGGATAATGGGGATTGGAAAATTATGGATGGAAATGCGCCTGGAGAAGCCTCATTTTAATCGCAAATACACTAAGAGATCCATACATTGCCGAGTAAACATTTATTAGGGAAATAAAAGGATTATATGTATAATATAGCCTGAAATTTTGATACGAGGTGGAATAGTGGAAGAAGACCTGAAGAAAGGACGAGCTATAATGGAAAGAAAACGAAATATAGAAAAATTTGAAAAAATATAAGCGAGAAAGAATACAAACTATGAACACCCTGTTTAAATGGACCTAGAAAGCTTCAAAAGCGGCGGAACAACCCTTTGGGTGTACATATTTTTTTGCTATTTTAAACTTCATTAATTTGAACGGGAATATAATAAAAATTAACGGATTTACCATAAACGGCTTTATTTAGAGGAAAAACCTATTACTGCATTCGAGCTGATTAACTTCGGCAGATTTCTCCCTCCGGAAAAATGCGATTTTTCCGTATAAAGACGTAATTTGGAGAATCGAATGTAGTGTAATCCTCGAATAAGATGATAACGTGATTATACACGGTTTGGAAAGTTTTCCATTATCCAAAATGTTGTTTCCATTCGGGGAAACTGAATAGGAAATGCATTCCATTATTTCCTATTTCCTCTTGGGGAGCGGTAGGGTTGGTGGGAAGAGAGAGGGGGGAGTCTGAGAGCGATAGGGATTACTTAGATATATCTAGTAGAAATGCAAGTTTGCTATTTATAATTTTGATGAGATTGTTATTTGGCTTAATGCAAATACATATTCTGATTTTAATTTGTTGTATTTGACTTGTCAATTATCGGGTTTTGGTTTTTTTTTTCGAGAATTCTACAGGTTTTCTTTCCTGATTCATTTCCTTGTAACAGAATAATTTTATGCATATTATGTAACAAACATTTTTAATTTGAAGTTTATATTTTTTACAATATTATTGTTCAAGAAAAAATTCCTACTTATGGTTAACACAATAGTTGTGTAATTTTTAGTATTACAGTCTTTTTAAATAAACAGTCGTATACAGAATGTTGTCTATTTATCGTTTTACCAATTTTTTTTTTCGTAGTCCCCAATTTAAAAAAATGGGTAAAAAATAAAACTTCACTTAGATGACCATGACTTCAAATCTAGATGTATTTTTTAATGCTGAACAACTTTTCTAAATAATATTTCCCGAAATTTTTCAAAATAAAGGTACTTTACTCTTGTCTCAAATTCAAATTTTTGAAGGCTCCTCGTATATTACGAGTGTTTTACTATATTTTCTTAGTGCATGTTTAGTTTTAGGGGATGCACAAACTTTTATCAAGAATAACTTTTTGTCGAGAAACCCTTAATAAAAAAGTTTCCCATATGGTGCGTACTTTCGTGATGACACTGTATATCTACGTTTTGGCCGACTCCGGCACATTTTTTCATTAGAGGCGACACTCAAAATGTCTGAACACAGTATTTTTATTGTAATCTGAACATCCATACGAATTATTTGAAACAAAAAAGAACCGAGCTGCTATGAGTCACTTAGGTCATATTTTTGACATTTTTTTAAATACACTCAGGCCAAACGATACACGCAAAATGTCTGAAAACGCAAATTTAAGTGATGAAATGACAATATCTATGTACATTTTCAATATCAGAAGGGCTGTTATACGACAGTTGACCAATTTTTTTTACACAGCAGAAATGGCCCCCCGCGAAGATGCTACACTTCTGGAAGTTACTACTCACTAGTCGGCTCTAGGGTCATCTAATCTATCGATTTTACACGGTTTTAGCCGGGGTGCTATGAAACATGGTTTTGGTTGCCATCTCTCTAACTATTTGGGATCTCCAAAAAAAATTAATTAAAGTTCCTCTTGATTTCGCTAAGACTTCGATATGTGAATATAACCAAAATTAAGGATAATCTTAAAATCCGGTTACTTCATTTACTGTACTGGAAATAAACATAATATCACCTTTCGTTAATTTAGTTGCAGTGAAAGTCGGAAACTGGCGCTCTAATTCAAAACAAACGACTTAAGTTCCGTTAGGATGAAGAGATGTGAGGAAAATTTCCACAGAGCCTACTATGCGCTTATTCGGGGGGTCATAAATCTCCCTTTGAAATCTGACCTCTTAATTAAAAGGGCAATTTGATTATGTTGAGGAGATTTAGGGATATTGTTTTAAAGGCCCAAGGGCTAAACAAAGCTTTGGGTAAATTTACAAAAGAAAAAAGAAAATTAACAAAGTTGGGCTAATAATGAAAAAAAAATGGATTGATGTCTGGACGGTTAAATAAAGTGTAGGAAAGATAAAACTTTGCAAAACTGAAATGATGTCCACTAGAATATTGTCTTTAAAATTGTTTAAAATTGTCTTCTACCTTCATCCTGGTTGCCCCCCTAGGAGCAACCCTCAAGAGCCAAGTGGCTTGTGCGAGTTAGCAAATGACGGGGCCTTACCTTTTAACGAGCGATTTCCCAAATTATAACCAATCAATATCTACTTTGAGTTTTCCTCTTAAATACCCGGGTAGCGTAAAACAATGTATTCATTCCTATTGTAAATTTCTTGATAAATTATCATTTCCTATAAACATAAGCTTAACCAAAGCAGGCGAATATTATTATAAATGATGATATATTTTGAGTTTTCGGTGGATCGCCGAACGACCAAATTGGGATATATATTCCAGATTCAACCCGCTGTTGGCACACAATGGCCGACAAAATAAAGGATTAAAAGGGCATTAGTGGTGCTCGTTTCGTTTTAGGTGCTAAGCTACAAACCATGTAGGAAATTAAAACGAACACATATTTGAATAAGAGATAATGGCATTGAAAATAATAATTATACGAAAATATATGTGCAAGGAAATATAGTTGTTAAAATAAGGAATAATACGAATGTATAGTTTTTTAGGAGAGCACAAATCATTCGGAAAACCTAAAAATAAAATTTAACAAATGGTCAGGCCTGAGGTCCACAATTTAAAATTATTTTGAAGTATAAGTACTAAGTGTTGTTCGGTTATACATTTTTTTAGAATCCCACTGTATAATTTTTAATTTAAATTTCTAAATTTTGACTCGAGTAAGTCCTACTCATAGTATACAAAATGATGGGAAATTGTTGAATTTGGTAAAGATGGAGTCTAACTTACCTTGCGATAGTCGGGTGTTTATTTTTGTTATATTTGGATCAACAACCTAAGCTGATTAGGTATAAATAGATAGCCAAAAACGGTACTAAATCCAGTTATAGATAAGATCAGTAACGTTAATGTACTGAATCTACCTTACCTTCATTTATGTTAACCCATTTTGCAGATAGTTGCAATACACAGAGGCGTACACTGGAGAATAAAAAAGAATTCATTTAATCAAATACTATTAAACGAGCAAGGTTTATATGTGTGTATGTATGTGTGTCCGGAGGATCTTAAAATCCACTCGTCAGAATTCAATGAAACTTTCAGGGTAGACTAATTCCTATCTAAATCGGCAAAAAATGCAGGTCTCATGTCTGTGATCGATCTTCCGAGATATTTATAAGAAAAGTTAAGCTTTTAGTTTATTTCCTAGCAACGGCAGATAACACAAAGATAATATAACCTGTTTCTATAGTAATTTTTTTATTATATATTTTGTTATGTCATTTTGAAAACGACTTTCATTCAAGAAAGTCGAAACATTAATTAAGGCCCCCTTTTTCTTTAAAATAAGTGATATTATTTCCATTAGAAGAGAAACTGATAAATATTAGTTTAATTTGTCAGTTTTTGGCATTGTCAAAAGTAGTTAATTGTCAATCATCGATGCGATGGAAATCATTTCATATTTTTTGCGAGTGGTGTTCCAGAGCAACGTTCAGTAACGTAGTCGCGATACATATAATGTAATAATAACAGTGGCCGCCAAAAAAGTTGGTGGAGTGATAATGGAAAATCGTCATAAGAAAATACCCTATTTTTGTAAATATCAACGTCAAGGTTTGACTTTATTTAATTTTTGGCGTTTCAATCTGAAAGAATTCAATTTTAAATTTGCCGCTTTTTACAACATAGAAGATTCCATAATAACATAAACGTTAAGAATATGGGACCGGCTGGGATTTTCATGAAATTTTCACAGATGCTATAAAACATGATAAATTAATATAGCAATAGAAATTTTTGCGCGGAAAAATATTTTTCACATATTTTTTTGACAAAATATATGTTGGGATACTCACTCCCAAGACAAACAAATTCAGTGCGTTGCAACGATTATTTAACATATTTTTCCAATACAAACGCATACATAACTTTTCTACAAATGCCCATGTAGCAATTTATAATCAGAATAAACCTGAAAAGTATAAAAAAAGGAAAAATGTTCATTTGACGGACAAATAATTTGCTTGTCAAATGACAGCCATCTCATAAATTCAAAATTGAAAATACAACGTTGAGTAACACTGTTAAAATGGACACTTGTCAAAATGTGCTAAAAATATGTGTAATAGTTTTGGTTTTAATCATCTTTTTCCGAGTTATCGGACACGGTGGCCTAGTTGGTAAGGCGTCTGCCAATTCAGCTTGGTCAGTGTTCGGAGAGTATGTTCGAATCCTGCCGCATTCAAGTGGAATTAAAGTTAGATAAGACTTTGGCAAGTGCAAAAAGGTATTTGTGTCATTCTCGCCGGACAGGCCGGATGAGATCGGATATCTCGTGAAATTGATTGGGGTTGGTGACACAATTACACACTTGTTAGTCGGTAGATCACCTGCATGACAAAGGCATAGTCCTGGGTTTAAGGTGATTGAGGACCGTGGTTCGGAGCCCACGATAAGCTGTAGGTCCCGTCCAGTTTAGGCCATTAGGTCAGAAAAGAGACGTTAAAATTAACAAACAACAACAATCTTTTTCCGAGTTAAATATTCGTATGTCTATATATGCTAGACTTAATATTGAAACTCGGTTTGTTAAATTTAATAAATTTTCGGGCAAATATCGTTTTGGCGAAGAACATCGTGACTTTTTTTTAAATGAAATATGTAAATGTTTCTTATCGTTATACAAAATGCATGGTAGAATCAAAAAATGTTGTAGGTCCTGATATTTATACTTTTAACCTAGCCATAGCTTGGACAAACTACGAACATTGATAGGTATGTGTACAGGGCACTCTCAACTAAATCGACAACTTATTATAATAGTATTATAGACGACCCAGTTTATCTAATATGTGGGCTAAAGAACGAGAGAGTCAAACATATTTTTGCACTATACATCTTTAGTAGGCGACTATGTTTGTTGACAGACCTTTCGCAACAACTGCTAAACTTGGGTAGATGACCTAAGGAAAATATATCTGGAGACAAGTAAAATAGGTATGGGAAGCAAAAACAGTTTGAAAAAATAGAAATAAAAAGCGTAAAAGTGTAATTGGAGAGAAAAGGAAAACGTGACAAGAAGTGGGCGTTTTAGGAAGAAATGGGAAAGAAATAGCTTATTTCCAGATCTGGAAAGCCGAAACGTCAATTAAAAAAACTTTTTTAACAACTAAGTGGTTTTAATCCAGTGGAAAGAGAGAGAAATTAAAATAAAACCACTATGAGCTTCCGAAATGAATTAGAAATAGCTTACATTTGTAGAGAAAAGGATCCGTTTTGAAAATCCGATTTTATCCAAATTGAAAATAGTGACCATGAATATTAAGATTCAGAAGATCTGACATATGGTCTCACTGTTTTAAAACTAACAGATGTACATCTTTCATATTTAAATACGATACGTCAAAAAGATATAGAATTGATTTTCTGATGACCACGTTTTATTTTCTTGACTGATTTTAAAGTTATTTGGTGAAAAAATCGAAGTTTATATTTGTGTTTAAAGAAAAGTATTGTTTTATATATTTCTTTTTTTATTTGACACTTCTAAAAGTATCCAATAAATAAGTAAATAAAAATCCAAAACTACTTTTGGTCCGCCTATGGTGCCTTTGAACTCGGCGACAGGAATAAACAGTTCCCAGGATAACACAGTTCTCGTAATGGCAATAAATAGGTAGCCATTATATTTAGAAATTATTCACGTGAATATTACCCTGTGGTGGAGTTTTGATGATATATTCTAGTACCTTCCGAAATGCGAGAAAATTTATTGCGACCACCCAACAACTTAACGTAAAGTGTAGATATTCACTTTTAATTAGCCTATATAATATAACTAACTGATATTTAGAGTTAAATCGGCACCTCGTTCGGTGGAATAAAAACAGTGAACTGTAATAAGAGAGGAAGATCTAAAACTTTAAAACACTTTAAGATCAACTCCGAAACTCGGAAAGTAGTAATCGATGCACCCCAAAGGTCACAATCTAATGGCGTTGCCAATTTTCAGTGACTATTTCCAAACTTTAACCTGTTAACGACCCATCCAAACACTCCAACTCCAGTTTGCGACGTCTTTAAATCTAATTACACCCAATATGGCATCCCAAAACTTCCGGGAGGGGGCGTTGCAATTTCTTAAGAGGAAAAGGAATATAATTAAGCTTGCTTTCACTCTTTCAATCCTGTACTATACTGCCCTCATAAGCAAGAGTGCGGCATCTACAAAAAATGCAAAATTGACTTTTTGGTAACCATTGGACTCCACTGATATCAGATTCAACAATTACACAGAAAATAAGCCGTATCTGCCCAGTGAATAAGAATTATGAAATAAAATACTACCATTGAACATGAACATTTGATTTTGTGTTGGCCCATAACTCGTAATCACCAAATCAGTAGATGCCGCACTCTTGCTTATAAGGGCAGTATATGTGATCAATCTAGCGTATCAAACATACCGACAGCTAAAGTTCTAGCAGGCTATGCCCGCTCATCTCCTTTAGTCCACCGGGATAGTCAGATTTTGATGTTAGTGTTCCAAGACAACAACAAAATTTAGTCCCTAGCTTGCTTTGACTCATTAAAAAATATAAACTTAACCATCCCTAACTTCAGCAACCTTATGCTTGGTACTAGTCAATATGTTGGACTTTAAGCCACCTGCTAGAGTATTCCCACAGAAATGCTTATCCGGACCAGGTATTTTTATTTTTCTGGTGGGCTTTAAAATTCCTTATTAGAGCCTGACAGCTTAGAAAAAAGTTATGTAAAAAATGTAACTTTTATAAAGATGATAAGGATTCCATTATAAAACCGCGTATTTTTTTATGAAAGTGCGAATACTCTTAACCATAGTTACGGAAATTCAGTTTTGGGAAACTTCCTTAGAGAGCTCACAGTTAGCTGAAACAGGATGTCTTCACGCCGTTAAAGTTGTACGTGAATTCTTTAATGACCTTTAATGAGGGTTTCTTGTAATAGAAATATCCTAAAGAAGTTATATTTTATCTTGTTTGCTTTTTCTTTTAATGTAATGAGGTAAATAAGGAATAGAGTACATGAAAAGTACAGTTGGTGTTTTTTAAAAAGAGATATAAACCTTACGTAATGTTGGAGATTCTTTTTTAAATACCGAACATATTTTAAATTAACTTTGCTACAGTCAAAGAAAACAGAGCAATTTTGTTAATGTTTGCCTGTTATGTTATCCTAAAGAGTCAGAAGTGCTGTCACGTTGCCACTTAAATTAAAAATAAATTGAATATTGGTCTATTTTTTACCATTTTGTAATATTAGTCCCATAAAAAAAATCGCTGAACTACTTGAATCTACATGACGCGTGGTCTTCCTCGTAAATTTCTTCTTTTCACAAACTCGTTTGGCCTTCATTAAATCAGTCTAACTGCCAACAAAATTTTTAGTGGATATTTTTCTTTATACTGAGGATTCATAAAATATACCTACACCACTGATTCGTTGCCAACCGCTTTTATGTGGTTTTTAAACAATCAATCAGCTGGTGTATAGTAATGGAGGATCTTTTAAACATTTTGTTAAAATTGCATGTCTACCTAACGAATCACGGCAAACTGCAACAAATCATTCTTCATATTAAATCAAATTTTATTTTACAATTTGACATTTTAATTGGACAGATACCAATCAATCTGTACGTCATATTTTATTATCGAAATATCTGGAAAATTTTATGATCAAAAACATATTTTGGCAAATCATTTTTATTACAAATTATCACATTATATTGAAAAGTTTAAAAAAAATATTTTAAACTTTTTGAATTTGCCGCGTTACTGAAAAATGAATAGCAGTTAATTATTGGTTAATTAAAAAAAATTAAATGATAATAATATCTCAGACAAACTTAAACTTAAATAATGAAATTCTCTAAGTCTTGGAAAGTAGGCAACACTGTATTCTCCGCAACTCCCTGAAATGCACCGAGATTGACATTATTAACCACTTGTGCCCTTTAGCGCCGTATAAGAGGAATATATTCTGAAACTGAAATTTATCTTGTAATTCATGTAATTTTATAGCCATCTCGCATTGCAAAACGTTTCTTTTTAAAACTAGTTAAACGTTATTTTTTAAATATATGTATATAAAAGTTGTTCTTGTTTGAAAATTTCATCACGAGATAATATTCCTGCGACAAATAACATGTTGTAGTATACCGCATAATTTTCACCACCGTATTTATAGAAATAATAAAGAATCAAAGGAAAACGTTGTTTTTTGTCGATTAGCACGATTTTTCTGTTTCAGATTCTTCCAAAGCCGTAATCAGGAATTGGTGATAAAACGTAAGTCAACTATAAATTATGTATTTAATTAAATAGGAATTTTCTGAGCTGTAAATGGAGTTTTTTGAATAAAAAAAAATTATTTTTACTATCAGGATTTTAAGACAGGTTTGATCACGCGGCAATTTGAGACTTTATAATTTTGTTTAATTTTTAGGTGAAGAATTAATGATTTTTATTATTAGCACAGTTGTCAGAGAGTTTGACCTCGAACAAAATGTGATATCGATGAAACTTGGCATTTGAGTACTTAAATGGGTGTAGAAAACGATAAAAAAATCATTGCTGCTCTAAAGTGTATGCTAACTTCACAATCTCGAAAATAAAATCGAAAATTTGGTTTTTCCATTATATCTCGAAAAAAACTAAAAATTTCGAAAAACTAATAGCACCACGTGAAAGAGCGGAAAATTTTACTAAAAATTATATTATAAGTTATTTTATAATAAAACTTGTATTACTATAAAAAATTATTAAAAATAAGAAAGTAAATTCAAAAGCTGTATGCGCGCCGAGCCGTTGAATACAAAAATTCAGGCGAGGCGTTCGGAAAATCTAAAGTATCTTTGTCTAAAATTTACGCAAAGAAAAAAAGAAAGCATTTCAGAGAGGAGACTCTAAGCTTTCTCAGGAAGCCATTAGTTTTTAATTTTTCTTTGGTTTCTCATAGAAAATTTGACCGGAAGTTATAATTTCTAAAATTCTCAATGATTTTAATTAAACTGAAGATGTCTATTAATAGAGGCATAACAAAAAAATCCTTGTACACTTATCATCATTATACTTTTACTTTTGATTTAAATATAATTAAAATGATGAACCTTATCATTTTTTTTACAACATTCACTCGACGCAATTCAAAATAGTGTTTATATAAATCAGAAATTAAATTTTTTTTAAATAAAGTTAAAAATAATTTAGAACTTGATTTATATAAATAATAAACACTTTTTTGAAAATAAAAATTGCGTCGAATGAATGTTGTAAAAAAAATGATAAGGTTCATCATTTTAATTATATTTAAATCAAAAGTAAAAGTATAATGATGATAAATCTACAAGGATTTTTTTTTGTTATGCCTCTATTAAAAGATATCTTTAGTTTTATAAAAATCAGTGAGAATTTTAGAAATTTATCAACATTATACTTTAAGTTTTGATGTAAAAATAATTAAAATTATGAGCATTGTCTCTGTTTAATTTTAAATGCTTTAAATGTTTTAAAATGCTTTCTTTTTTTTGCGTACATTTTAAGCAAAGGTACTTTAGTTTTTCCGAACGCCTCGCCTGAATATTTGTATTCAACGACTCGGCGCGTAGAGTTTTCGAATTTGCTTTCTTATTTTGAATCATTTTTTATAGTAAGTAATACAATTTTTTTAAGTAACTTATAATATAATTTTTAGTAAAATTGTCCGCTCTTTCACGTGGTGCTATTAGTTTTACGAAATTTTTATTTTTTCTTTTCGAGATATAATAGAAAAACCAAATTTTCGATTTTATTTTCGAAATTGTGAAGTTAGCATACACTTTATAGCAGCAAAGATTTTTTTATCGTTTTCTACACCCTTTTAAGCACTTAAATGCCAAGTTTCATCGATATCACATTTTGTGCGAGCTTTTGGTCAATATCCTTCACTGGCAACTGGGCTATATATCTATACTTATTTGTCATATAGTGATTCAGAATTTTATGTAAATTATTTTTTCTCTATATTTTAAACAGTGTTAAAAAGGAATTCTCGATTTCAGGTAAATATTTGTATTAATGTATTTTATCAAAAAGAAAAGAAATAAAACTCTGTGGAGTCAGTTGACTTATTCTAACTTATTTAAAATATCAAAACTTATAGAAATCGTACATTATAAAATCAGCGTTGCCAGACTTACATGTCAGATTTCAGATGAGATTCGAAAATGTGAGTCGAATTATATTTTGGAAGTACTTTGTAAATCATCGTATTTTGTGACGTGTAATATTCATTATTTTTTATTTGAGGTGTTTATATTTTTATTCCTTGTGCAGTTTATTCATCCTTTCTTAAAATGTCTCACATTAGATTCTTCTATCTTCAATAATAATCATTTGTATATCATTAATATGCAATATTACATAAGTAATACAAAAACGAAACAAATTATAGTAGTTTTGAAGTCCATTTAACATAAAAATAGAGGTAATATTTCAATATCAAACTCGGAGGGTTATTCTTAAAATATTAATTTCAGTCATCATCCTGCTACCTACAAAATCAATTGCACTAATGAGCATGTAATTTCATAACAATTAACGATTTTAATGACCCTATCAAAAACTATTAGTTTCTTAAAATTATATACAGATATGTCTAATATATAATTAAAAATGAATTAAAATTTTTGATCAATAGAAACAGTGAAAATAAAATATTTAATATACGAGGTTTGTACAAAAAAAGGTGACATTTTGCATTTGGAGTTTGTTTTTGAGAGATATGAAGGTTAGCCGTGTATTGATGTGGTTGGCGATTTTTTGGTATCGTAAAAAATGAATCAAAGAATCTGTATTAAATTTAACATTTAACATAAATTTCAAAGAAATATTTTACTGACCGCCACTCCTATTTTAAGGAGGAAAAATTCAGTCCATTTAAAAGAAACGATGTTGTCGAGTATTGAAAAACAACCCAACCAGTAGGACTTAACTAGGTTAGTAAGATATATTACAAAACTCTAAAAATACGAGAATAGGGACCCCACTTGGCCCTTTCTCATGTATTTTTCAGTACCTTCTCGTTTGGCCAACAATCACATCTCACATCTTGAACTTTTTACCGTATTCTATTCAAATTTTTCGTTAGTCTGCAGGGCTGACTCTAGAGTTGACAATGTAATAAAGTGAAATTGTTTGAAATAAATATTCTTAAATAAATATTTAAATACTGGATACGTCGGTCGGCAGTATCAGTTATTTCACCCCGGAGAATAACTTCATTGTTCGTAAGTGACATTTGAATAATTTAAAATCAACTAAGTTCTCTATAAAGTTACGTGACGGTGTAAGTAATAATGTTTTTTGAAATATTTTACAATAATAATTTATATCAAATCGAATAATACTTTGGTTAGGCCCACAAAAATATATTAATAAAATAAAACGTTAAGAAACAATAGTTGTTTTTCTCATAATATACTTTTTCAAAACGGTATTTTTTGACCAATTTTAGACATTTTGTTCGTTTTTTAGGACAATCATCCACACTATTATGAAAATTTTGTACAGCTAATATAAGTTAGAAAACCAATCCTCTTTTCGACAGTTTTTCTTCAAAGGTTATTATTCTAGTCTTTAAAATTTGTTTCAAATTATTAAACGAGACCAACTTTACCGTTTTTGGTGATTTTTTGAACGGTAAACTTTGCGCCCCTCTAGAAAAAATAATAAATAAGAAAAAATTATATTTGACTCAATTTTTTATTTTTTCGTCTATTCAAGCTATATTGAAAATATCCAATAGTGTTTTATGGTCCATTAATGGGTGAGTGTCAAAATCGACAATTTTCAGAGGTTTGTATATTGACAATTACTGAACCTAGACATACCAGTTTAGAATTAACCGCCTTTCACGTATAAAAATTATTATCTATATTCCAAATATATATAAACCATCGATCGATCGATTCGTTGCACTTCTTCTTTAATATTCTCCTCTAAAGGTCGCATACAAATTGAACTTTTTTATCAATAATTTCCGGTTTTCCCTATACTACTGTACTCAAACGTTTCAAAAATAAACTGGAAGCGACCCTGTGTACTCTATTCAAATTTTTGGACGAGTAGCGCCCCTTTCTCAAAGTTTCCAGGTAAGAAAGTAGAAACGGAAAAGGATGTTGCATATAAAAAAGTCATTTACATAGCAGAGCGAGAATAAAAAATGCCAAAGGAAATTTTGAAACAATATCTAAGACCGTAATGGCCACTTGAAGAGTTGATTCATGGTGAAAATTGCGAAGAAAATGGTCTACGAAATTTCATAAAGTTAAAGAGATAGTTAAATATACATATATAGGGAGATACACCAGGGCCAAACCGATTTTAAATACCCGAATCCTTGAAAAATTCTGAGCAGTATTTGGTACAAAAACAAAAAATAATTATTTTACTTTGAAGCAATTACAACTTATTTAAAACACAAAAAAGAACGTTTTCACAAAATTTCATAAAAAAATATTTTTACGGGAGATAAAAATTAAAAACTGTTTTTAGCGTTTTTCACGATAATTTTAATGTTATGTTGAAAAGTCACTAATACAAAAGTTTTAGATTTTTTAATTATTAACAACTTTTATGTTAGACTTTCGATAGCATGCATATTTCAGCCACAAATCGAAATTATTAATTGGGACAATCAGTACACTAAGAATTCATTATTTTTATTTTTCAAAAAACTTGTCAGTATCTTATAAAAATAAAAGGCTTATTTATTTAAATTTTAGAAACAGAAAATTTTTTCTACAAAACAATTACTAACATGCAATATAAGAGTTTTGTAGCCTTCAGTACAAGATAATGATTTTAATATTTAAATAAGCGGCTATCCTTCTGCAGGTCTAGTTCAAGTTCTTCACAAATTTTAAATACCTAAACACATTATCATTAAAATAAACATTATGATTAAACGCGATCGACGATGTCGGCAAGTAGGAGTAACCAGAGCAATTTTTTTTAAATGTTTTTCTAAATACTTATTTTATAATTTTTTATTCTTAAAACAGTAGGGATTGTAAATTGTTGTCTTTTGACAAGCCTCCAACTTTTCAATATCTTTTTTATTTGTTGATAAAAAACATTATAATTGATCGAGAAGTTTGTAACGTTGTAATTATAAGTTGATAACGTTTCTCATTCCTTTTTTAAATATACATTAACGTTCACACTATAAGGCTTTGAATCAACGGTGACTCCAAGCGGGAGTGGGGCAGTAGGGCAATTGCCGTCTCCAAAAAAGTCCGGCAATGAGAGGATATTTCTCAACAAACCCAAAATATTAAACTTTTATATATACATGGTGTCCCAGAAGTACTTTTGGAAAATTCAGGGATGAATAGAAGTGGTAAAAATAACATTATTGCTTCATATAACTTTTTTCCCATTTTTTATTTATAACTTTCGTACCATAACCTCAAATTCAACCAAACTTTGGTAGGTTATAAATAAAATTAGTGTGCTTACATTAGTTATTTAAGTTTGTCACAAAATCTTTTAGGAAGTCAGGAACGGACTATGCCCAAAGGTTAACACCTCATAATTTTTAGACAAGCAGTGACACTGAACTGTAAATAACATTAATGGATTCCTTAGATATTTTTATAACATAAAGATACTCTTACTTCATGTCGATTAAGTTAACGGTTTAGGAGATTTTTTAACTTTAATGCGGTAAAGCAGAGTAAATTCCTAAATTCGTTTCGAGTAAACTGTGCCATTTTAATTATGAAAATGTACTAAAACAGAAAATTCGATAGAAAAATATTTCGCCACTACAAAATAGCAAATTAACTGACAGATGTTGGATGTCAAATGAATCCACAGCACACTATAAAATGAAATCAAATAATGACGCACTTTATAAAATGGTGGATGCGCTTTACCGCATTAAAGTTAAAAAATCTCCTAAGGAATCCAATAATGTTATTTACAGTTCGGTGTCACTAATTGTCTAAAAATTATGAGGTGTTAACCTTTGGGCATAGTCCGTTCCTGACTTCCTAAAAGATTTTGTGACAAACTTAAATGACTAATTTAAGCATACTAATGCGATTTGTAACCTACCAAAGTTTGGTTGAATTTGAGGTTATGGTACGAAAGTTATAAATAAAAAATGATTTTCAATTTTTAAATTTAGAGGCCCATATCTCGGAAACGGAGGTCCGTAGGGAAAAAAGTTATATGAAGCAATAACGTTATTTTTACCACTTCTATTCTTCCCTGAATTTTCCAAAGGAACCCTGTATAACCCTAACTGCCGACGACGTTGCCCCGTCCCCCAAATCTCTGGGCTGGAGCCGCCTGAATAGTATATTCCAACAGAGTAACAGACTGTACTTTCTCTACGGCCACAGAAAGTAGGAATTGAATATAGTAAAATGAATCTCTCAACATTGTGTAGTATTTTTATATTCAAGCTTTGATTTTTGCGGTATCGGCATATTTTTTTATTTCTGGAGGAGTATATTCAAATTCTACATCTGAATCGTATGATTTTTGATAAATTAAAAGTTTTTACAAACCAATATTAAGACCATGTTAACTAATACTAATGCTGACAGTTAATTTGACATTTGAGTAAGAAAAAATACATAACAGACAAGTATTTCAGAATTTTCTTTCAACCTCAAGAGCGACAATGTTTCTTTTCTGTTATTATACGTGGTTTCAGAAAATAATTTCTAGTGCCTGATGATGACCAATCTGTATGGTAGTTATCAAATTTTAAATAAATGTTGATTTGTATTGGTACCCTTCAGAAATAAAATTAACTACGCCCTTCTCCCCTACAACTAAATATCTCGACACTATTTGGAGTTAAATAGCTTTATTTTCTCGTAAATATTTAAGGAAATGTTTGTTTGTATATATGTTTAAGTAAGGTATTCTGTAATAACCTTAAAAATTTAAGGAAGTAAATAAACTAACAAATCATCAAATTCCGAGATCACAATGGTTCAAGGTTGCTCTGATAATGAGGGAATCAAAGTTTTAGTTTAAATTAATGAGTTTTTAGTAGGTACATATGACAGTAATAATTTTTTTGTAATTAAAATTGAATTAGATTTGAATTAATGTGGAAATAAAAAGTAAATTGTTGAAAATACAAAACATTTAAGTTTCGTGAGTGTTTCGGTGCAGTTTGAAAAAATATTAAGGTAATTATTTGTTGATAAATATTTATTATTAGCCGATGGTCAATGCTCCTTTAAATTTTGGTAAATAAATATTTGACGATTGGTAATTTTAAAAAACCACGAGTTAAACAGAAAAAATATATATATAAAAAAAGGTAAAACAAGTCCCATGTTATTCTACATGAAATGACAAAATATTATTAACTTTCAAAAATAAGCCATACATATTTTTACCTCTACCTTGACCTACGTAATTGGAACTGTCTGAGGTGGTATGCACCTCGAAGTTTTTGTTGCTTAGTTACCCCACCTGGTATTTTCACATTCCAATTTCCAACTCCAAAAATATTGCAAGAACCATCCCCTATTGTGATTTCTCTGTAATTATAACACAGATATCCGCATTATAGAATGGAGAAATCATTACTGACTTTCATAACTTTTCATATGCATAAATGGCGTTTTCAATGAACATATTCGAATTTTACCTAATCCAATTTGATATTACACAAAATTCAGTAAAAATAAGAAAAATTATACGATTTTTATTGGTTAAAATTATCGAAAAAAATTTAATAATCTAAGAATAAAGATAACTTGAATGTATAATAAAGTGGGAAATACATCCGCTTTCGGTTTTGTTCACTCAGCACTGCCTCATCATCGACCTTATTAGGAATAGTGGAGTGAAATTAGAATTTTATATGGATGTAAGAGCTAAGTCAATTTTTTTTAATTTATTCGCATCCTTACCTCAAAAAACGAATTCGCGCACAATATTTTTTTACTGAATTAGCAATAAATAACCAAAGAATCCTCGAATTTTCTTAAAAATTGGAGTCGGGAAGACATGGTAAAAATTTTAAAAAAAGTGTATTTGTCCAGCCAAAATCGGCATTTTTCGAAAAAAAATTAACTTTGTTGCCATTTTTGGAAAAACAATAGTAGAGAAAAAATGACTTAAAAATAAAGATCTTGTGTGCACTTTTGTCTAAGAAAATCCAACATTTTATTTCTATCTTTAAAGTGGCCAATTTAGGGAATAATAAAAAAAAATCCATTTTCATTTTTTTCCAATTTTTTTATGTTTATCGCCATATTTATGCTTGATTCTCTTAGATTCTCAGTCCAAAAAATGTTTAAAAATTATTTATAACCTCAAAAACTAAAAGTCTAATAAATAACGGAAAAATTGCCAGATTTTATTAAAAATGGGAGAAAAAGTAGATTTTAATGAAGGGAAGACGTGACTTAAATTTTTAAATCTAAATTGCCATTGTTGTCCCACAATGGTCATTCTTTATAAAAATTTAGTTTGCCACCATTTTCTGCTAAATCATCGCATAGTTAATTTTTTTTTTATTAAATTAAATTAAATTAAATTAAATTAAATGAAACAGTTTGTTTCTTTATTTAATTTGTCCATTTTATGTAATTTTTCGACTTCTGAAGATTTTAATTGACTATTCAAAGAGAACAAGTTTTGATACCATCATTTTTCTCTCCACTTTTTTTTCTAATACTGTCCAGTCCACTTTTTTTTAATGTTTGTAATTTTTGACCAGGCAAAATAAAATCTTTGCAAAATATGCAATTTTTATTATCTATACTTTGTTCTGTGTTTGAGGCCATTATTACCAAAATGACCTGAAAAATATTAAAAATTTAATTTAAAATTGTAATATAGAAATTGTCTTTTTAAATAGTAAATGAACAAATACCATGATGTGAGTAATTTTCAAGAAGTAATTTTTTGAGAAAAAAATAAGCAATTCAATAAATTAAAATAAAGTTCAAAAACAATGCAATTTTTGCATTTTATTTTGTAAACTTTTATTTAGTTTTTGAGGTTATAAATAATAAACCTAACCCATTTTACACAGGATTACCGACTGAGTTTTAAATCTTAAAAAGATCGCCGAATTGTTCATAATAAAATTTGAGACTTTATATTGATTCGTTCCCTCACAAAAATCTAACTTTAGAACCTGAAATATTTTTTTAATTTTTTTAAACATTTTTTGAACTGAAATACAGTTTTTCTAAGAGAATCAAGCATAAATATCGCGATAAACATAATTGGAAAAAAATGAAAATCGATTTTTTTTATTACCTATTATTTCCATAATTGGGCACTTTAAATAAAGAAATAAAATGTTGGATTTTCTTATTCAATTTTTTTCGAAAAATGCCGATTTTGGCTGGACAAATACATATTTTTTTTTGAATGCATAAAAATACATATTTTCTCCAATTTTTAAGAAAATTCGAGGATTCTTTGGTTATTTATTGCCAATTCAGTAAAAAAAATATTGTGCGCGAATTCGTTTTTTGAGGTTAGGATGCATTTTTAGAAAAACCCCACTATACGGATCGATACTCTACTTCATCACGGTCATTTTAATTTTTTTTTTATTTTTCCACGACTCTTAGAGCCGGAGATATTTAAAAAATAGTGAAGCAATCCACTCGAAAAATACCAAAAATGCCGTTTTTGGCACATATCTCGCGAAGCTACAGCCCAAATTTATTGACAAATTTTTTACACAAAGATGTATAAAATCGAAAAAATTAAAAAATTTGACTTAGCTCTTACATCCATTTTCAGATTATTTTATATAGGTACTATAACTTTTAATTATTATCTTAAATCATTTTTATAGTCTCAACAGAGAAAGAGAGAAGAAATGAAAATGTCTCAACCGTGTAAATAATTAATTGTTGGTAAAACAAGTAAAACGAGTGCAACTGAACTATATTGGATGCAGCGTGTGATGCGTAAATATTTTAGTTTCAAACAGATAATGATCCGGTGAATATGCAGCGTAAAGTGATCAAGACCGTTTACGTTGTTGGGCTAGTGCCGTTAATAATAGTTGCAGCTGTCAAAGTATGTACTACTTTCCAAGGGTATAATCTTTTGAACTTCATTGGGAAGAACTGTTATGAAAATCCGGTCGTCAAACAAAATATAGTAAGTATAAATCAAAAAAAAAATCAGACCCTTGGGTGTGAATTTTAATTATTTTATTGATTCAATTTTAACGAGTGTATATAACAAATAAGCGGACAACAAAAGCTATTAACACATTTTCTTTTAATTTAAAAGTATTTTTTCTCCAGGTATTTTTTTCATTATAGGAATTATCATACATTTTTAAAACATCTTTTTTCTATAAACGTCAGTAAAAGTATAATTTTTAACGCATGCTGTCAGTGTCTAAAATGCCATTTTATGATACTGGTGTTAAAAGTAAATCACTTTTAGCACTAGTGCTAAAAGTGACGTTAATTTGGACTTTTAATGGTGTTTGTAGAAAAAATAGTGTATGATATACGTGCTAAAAGTAATTTTATTTTGTTTGAAGGGATGGAACACTCCGCCTTCGGCGTCGTGTTCCAAACTTCCCTTCTCACAAAATAAAATATCACTTTTAGCACTTATATCATAAATAACTATTATGTATTTACTTTTATTTTGAAAAAAAATTCGAGGTAATCAAACTATGGTAATCTCTCAAAAAAAATTCAAATCGCACAAATTAAACATTCTCCAATAAACCCAGATAGTGTAGACTTTGGCGCTCCCCAGGGAACACTTCCTGGGCCAATATCAATTACAATTTATATAAAACGATTATTCAAACAAGTTTGGTGAAATAAAACATGATTTGGGAAAGTCAAAATATTAGTTTAATGAAATTTACCTGACGATATAATAATAAAACTAGTCTAAATTTAAATCAAGTAATTTTAAAAACTGAACAAGAATTTGTAAAAATAGAATAAATGAACGATACTGTACTTGTTTTTCTATTTGTAAATCATCTAAAAATTATTTATAGTGCACTTATTACGCACTAAAATATCTCAACCTAGTAAACATATATGGACTTGATACTTCGGTTATCACAAACAAGGACGTTTAATATCCCTAATTAAAAATGTCAATCCGGATCTGCATCGATAAAAAATGTAAATCAGTCATATGGATTTTATAAAATTTACTGCATTGTATATATTACATAAATAAGTAAGATTTTCTTATTAGACCAAACAGGAAATATTGCATCAAAACCTGAAAGTGACCTAACGCACGAATGTTGTGAAATATCCTTATAAACGAATGGAAGAAAATTATTTTATAGTACAAACTGCGAGATAAAAGTTTAAATTTGAAATGTTGTAAATTATTACAATGAAGTATTTTAAGGTGCACCTGATATATTGTTTTTTAGCTTCATCCTGGTTGTTCTTAGAAGGACTCTCAGATAGCAATAGGTTTGAACGTTTTAAGGAATTATAATTTATTTAGAACGATTATAAAATAATCTTCACATCATTTTCTTTTTAATCAATCGTTATGTGTTATCGAAGTTCCTCAAAGATCAGCTTGGGGACTGATCCTTTCTATATTCTAAGTAATACATTATTTTTTAAAATTAATACTGTCGATTTTTTATTGTGGGTCCACATATTCTTCAAAGTGCTTCAAAAAAAATCTTCTGACGATCAATTCCCACATATTTATGCGGAAATAACGATTTTAGGATATGTAATTTTTCAAACATGTTTGCCATTTTTACACTTTTTCATTCTATTTTCTTATAATTAAAAAAAATAGAAGTTGTCCCAAAAAAAATATAACTTTATGCTACACCATCACGTAATGTCGAGCTTTCCCTATTATTTATAAGAATAACTTTTCTCCTATCTCCTAATATAACGAAGATATCGAACTTTGTCAGAGGTTTTAGGCACCCTATATAGTGATTCTGGGACAGTCTCAACCCCACTTTGTTAATTTTATTTTCTTGAAGATTTTTTTGTCAAAAATAAACCGTTGTCATAAGTGATATAAATTAATTCAATCTATATCAAAAATTTACTGAATTAATTAATCAACAATTAAAGTTCAGTTATTTCCTTTTACTGTTTTAGATATATACAGGGTGTTTGGTAGAGGGTTAACCAAACGAAAAAGGTAACCTATTTTTTTATTTTAGATCAAATTCCTAATTTTGAAGAGAAAAAAATCTAAAAAACATTCATAACTGACAATCGGTAAAAAAAATTTTACTGTCGCAAATCTTCTCTAAACGGCACTATCCACCTACCATATCCGTTTGGCTAATCCTCTACCAAACACCAAATCTTAAAAACATATAAAAAAGTATAAAAAATAGAAAAGTATAAAAAGTATAAAATATATGAAAAGTACAAAAACTATACAAGGAACATTTAAAAGTCTAAAATACATAAGTAGCCCAGTTGTCAGAGAGTTTGACCTCGCACTAATTGTGATGTCGATGAAACTTGGCACTTAAGTACTACAAAGGATGTAGAAAACGATAAAAAAATCTTTGCTGCTCTAAAGTGTATGCTAACTTTCCAATTTCGAAAGTAAAATCGAAAATTTGGTTTTTCCATAATATCTCGAAAAAAAAAATTTCGAAAAACTAATAGCATCACATTAAAGAGCGGAAATTTTTACTAAAAATTATATTATAATTTATTTAAAAAAAAATTGTATTACTTTAAAAAAATTATTAAAAATAAGAAAGCAAATTCGAAAACTCTACGCGCTACGAGCCGTTGAATACAAATATTCAGGCGAGGTGTTCGGAAAAACTAAAGTATCTTTGCCTAAAATGTACGCAAAGAAAAAAAAGAAAGCATTTTAAAGAGGAGACTCTAAGCTTTCTCAGAAAGCCATTAGTTTTTAATTTTTTTTTTGTTTTCTCATAGAAAATTTGACCGGAGGTTATAATTTCTAAAATTCTCACTGATTTCTATATATATAATATAATTAAAATGATGAACATTATCTCTGTTTAATAAAACTTATGTTTTAAAATTAACATTTTCTTTACAACATTCATTCGACGCAATTTTTGTTTTCAAAATAGTGTTTATATAAATCAGAAATTAATTTTTTTTTTAAAGTTAAAAATAATTTAGAAATTGATTTATATAAATAAATAAACACTATTTTGAAAATAAAAATTGCGTCGAATGAATGTTTTAAAAAAATGATCATTCTAAAACATGTTTTATTAAAGAGAGATAATGTTCATCATTTTAATTATATTTAAATCAAAAGTAAAAGTATAATGATGATAAATCTACAAGGATTTATTTTTGTTATGCTTCTATTAATCCATATCTTCAGTTTTATAAAAATCAGTGAGAATTTTAGAAATTATAACTTCCGGTCAAATTTTCTATGAGAAAATAAAAAAAAATTAAAAACTAATGGCTTTCTGAGAAAGATTAGAATCTCCTCTTTAAAATGCTATCTTTTTTTCCTTGCGTATATTTTAGGCAAAGATACTTTAGTTTTTCCGAACGCCTCGCCTGAATATTTGTATTGTTTTCGAATTTGCTTTCTTATTTTTAATAATTTTTTTATAGTAATACAATTTTTTTTAAATAACTTATAATATAATTTTTAGTAAAATTTTCCGCTCTTTTTTTGAGATATAATGGAAAAACCAAATTTTCGATTTTATTTCCGAAATTGTGAAGTTAGCATACATTTTAGAGCAGCAAAGATTATTTATCGTTTTCTACACCCTTTCAAGTACTTAAGTGCCAAGTTTCATCGATATCACATTTTGTGTGAGCTTTTGGTCAATATCCTTCTCTGGCAACTGGGCTAAAAAGGAAATCCAGTTTAAAGTAGGTAGAAATACCTTGCTTTCCACTGCAAGGTATCAGAGTATAAGAATTACTTATCTAGCAATTAGGTTCAAACATATTTTTTCAATAAATAATCTAAATGGTTTTTTCTGTATAGATTAAATGTTTTGTTGTCAAATTTTTTGAATATTTTACTACTGTTAAAGTTTAAGTTCAAAATCGTGTAGGAATATATGAATATTCTCATAATACAAAGGTTAAGTTCACTGTTAAAACAATTATAATACCTCACTATCGTTAACTATTATAAAATCTTAATTACATTTTATTGAATGGAAAACGAGTTACGTGACTAAATTTTTGACAACTTTGTTGCAATTCAAGTTGAGGTTCAATGTCGCAAATAAAATTCTCATAATGCAAAGGTTAAGTTCATCGTTAAAATAATCGTTAAAACTGCAATTGTCGAAATACCGTAAAACAGGTGCAGCCAGTTGTAAAAGTATAGTGGCCCACTGATTAACTAACATTTTTTGGATAATTGCGTAGAGTACAGTATGTCCATAATTCTAAAAGTAATTAATAAAAAAATAATAAAAAAAGTTATAGTAATTGAGAAAGATTTTCATTTTCTTTATTTTAATGTTATAGTAATTGTAAACGTTATTACGATTAATAAATTACTAATATCCTGTCCTAAATAAGTAAATTGTTGAAACTGGTTGTATCTACTTTTTATCAATAAAACATTAAATTTACATTTCGTTTAGATAGGCAGATTACCAAATATAAACGAAGAATTAATTACATATAATTTTGTTTTAAAAAGTTTGTATTGAAAAAACTAAGATTTAAGAGAAATGTGTTAATTGTTTTTGATAGCATAATGAGTATAATTAAGTTTTAACCTAAAATTTTGACCTCCTAAAAAAACAAAAGTGCCTATAAACTATTACAAACTTCAATTTTATTTTAAGACTGAAATTATACAAAGTTGGCCGGGTTTCACCGCCGAAGAACATTACATAACATCTGAAGATGGCTATAAATTATTGGTCGAAAGGTCGTATTCAAAAATCACCCAAAAAACCCCCCTAATCATTGTACATGGCATAGCCATGAGTGCATTGGGGTGGGTAAATAGAGGAAATATATCTCTGGGTAAGTTGTCCAATGTTTTTAGAAGACTAAAGAAAAATTTCGCGCTAAAGGTCCTTAAATAACTATATTTATTTTTAGCTAGATTATTAGGTGATTTAGGATACGATGTTTGGATGTTAAATTATAGAGGCACGTGGTATAGTAAAGGTCATGTAAATCTAACAACACGCGATAAAAATTATTGGAAATATACGTAAGTAACAACATTTAATTAAGATTAAATTATTCATTTAAATAGTCAATTTAATGATGATTTTTGCATTTATAGTAAACACGACTACAGTGTAAAATAACATAAAAAGTTTCATAATTATAGTTTACCTTAATATAATTTTTTTGAGTTTACATAGAACATATAATTTAACCTTGTTAATTAATAAAATGTCAATAAATCAAAAAAATAGTATTAGTTCCAATGTTTTGATAAATTACTCATTACAGTATCTTAGTTTATTTTATTTGTAAATAATTAAATTGTTTAAAAGGTCTGTTTATTTTCATTTTTATATTTACTTTTTCTAAAACAGCGATTTGTTTATACCCCCCGCGAAGATGCTACACTTCTGGAAGTTGGTTGTCATCTCTCTTACTATTAGGAATGATTGAATCAGTAAAAATTAACTAAAATTCATTCAGAATCGACTGATTTGAAATTATTCAATTATTTCAATTTTTTCCGACTTACATCGATGTAATATCTGAAAATAAGGAATTTAATTTATCAGTTTTATACTTTTTTTTTGTTTCGTCTCGTAGTTTATTTAAAAAAGTGTTCCTAAAATTGGATTTTTAAACTTTCAGTATCGATGAAATGGGCATTTACGACGTCCGTTCGACCATAAAACTAGTAAACCAAAAAACAAAACAAAAACCTATTTACATAGGTTACTCTATGGGTACTACGGGATTTTTTATTTACTCTGTAACTCATCCCGAAGAAGCTAAAAAGAATGTTAAAGCTATGATAGGCTTAGCACCAGTGACTAATTTTAAAGATACAAAATCTATAGCTAAGTACTCCTTGTTTTGGTGGCCCTTATTAAAAGTAAGAAACATTCTCATTGTTTTTGTGTCATTTAATTTTATTTATTTATTTATTTATTTAGAAAGATAGTTTCACTATGCAAATTATTAATTAATGATTTTTAAGTACCAAGTTTTAAAATGATTCTTATATTATAGAATTTTATATATACGTTTTGGAATGGAGAAATTTTACCTGGTTATTCCGTACTGCTGCATCCCTTGGTACGATTTTCTGGTGGGATGTATTTAATACAGTACTTTGCGAATCTGATTTTCGGCGATGATTTTGATCAAATGGATGCAGTAAGTGAAAATTATTAATAAAAATCAATCAATTTTTACAAAAAAAATATATAAATGTAAAAATTCTCTTTAGTGCACCACAATTTTTATTTTTTTTTTGTAAATAAAAAATTGGCAAAATTGTCCAAAAAATATTGGATATTCAAATTATATTCCAAATTAAAAGGATTTCTATAAAAAAAATGTTTTCTTTGTTTTTCACTTTGTCAGCTGTTATTTTTACTTAGATTTTTTTTGTAGATTTTCCAAATTTTTCTCGAAAAATACAATTTTTGTCCTTTAGATCCATCAAAAAATTGTTTTCTTTGGTTTTCACTTTGTCCGCTGTTATTTTTACTTAATTTAAAGCTTTGTGCCAAATTTCAATTTTCTTAGATTTTTTATGTAGGTTTTTTCCAAATTTTTCTCGATAAAATACAGTTTTTGTCCTTTAGATCCATAAAAAACAAAATTTTCTGTGGTTTTTACTTTGTCGGCTGTTATATTTATTTAATTTATAACTCTGTCCCAAATTTCAATTTTCTTCATTTTTTTTTGTAGATTTTTTCCAAATTTTTCTCGAAAAAAATACATTTTTGTCCTTTAGATCTATCAAAAAAAAATTTCTTTGGTTTTCACTTTGTCAGCTGTTATTGCTACTTATTGTACTGCTGATTGAAAGATTTAAATTTTCTCACATTTTTTTGTAGATTTTTTCCAAATTTTTCTAAAAAAAATACAGTTTTTGTCCTTAAAATCCATTAAAAAGTTTTCCTTTGTTCTTTCAAAATTTTTTTTTCTTTGATTATCAAAATGTTTCTTAATTTACTCCTCTGTGCCAAATTTCAACTTCCTTATATATATTTTGTAAATTTTTCTAAAAAAACCGTTTTATCCTTAACATCCTTATTACATCCATCTAGATTAATACACTAAAAAACGAAGGACAATATCCCCGTATATCTTCATATGTTCCTGCAAAGGATAGAGCTGTAATTTTATTGTCAACAAAAGATATTACCGGAGAAATTGAGCTTAAGGACAAAAAACTAGCGTTCATTTTAGACAAATGTCAAATATAATAACCCAAATGATTACAGAAAGGTGGCTCAGCTTTATTCTTTTAAGCAGACAATCTCAGATAACTCACCAACAAGAAACTGATATTTCCAATTTCAAAAAAATTTAAAACAATACAGACCTAATATTGCTTTAAATTCAACAGGCATTAAAACAAAAAAGGTCCCTTTTAAGGACCCTTTTTTATATATGTGGTTCACATAAGAAAAATAAAACAAAAAATAATTCTTAATTACCAATGATTAAATTGTTACTTTCTATTCAGTGAATTCTGTTTATTTTTGTTTGTTCTTTATAATATTTATAGATGACCTATCCACAATTCGCTACCCAACTAATTGACACAGCAGCTGTTGAGGTATACTCACATTACCTCCAGATTTACGAAACAGAACGTTTTAGAAAGTTCGACTATGGCAAGGAACAAAATTTAAAGGCATACGGAACACCAACCCCTCCTGTGTACGATTTATCAAAACTCCAAATACCTACAGCCATGATAGTTTCTGAAAATGACTGGCTAGCTACCATTACGGTAATTTTTTTAATGCCATTAGATTTTTTTAACGCATAAGAATCGTTGTAAGAAGTAGCAAAAAAAATTTTACCAGTCAAAATATTGTTTATTTTTTAATTTAATATAAGGTTCCTCCTTAACATTTTTTATAAAAAAAATGTGCAGTCTTATTAAAAAATCCATACTTGACAGTTTATTTATTGCATTTGATGAAGCCTCCCTTCTCTACACTATAATATCAAAAATTTGGTGTATTATTATTCATTTGTTGTTTTTTATTTTTCTATTTATTTGTTTATTTTAGGGTGCAAAACATACCTACTCGCAGTTACAGCCACCTGTGCGATGCGGTTTTCACATTGTTCCTTTTAAAAAGTGGAATCATATTGATTTTCTTATAGCCAAAGATTTACCTCAATATCTATATAAATATCTATTTAATAAAATTAAAGAAATGGATGAGGGAATATGTAATCAATCGTAGATAGTATAATTTAATAGACTGAATAAATCAAAAAAACATGTTTGTTTTATTTTACCCTGTAAGTATTCAGAAAATCCACGTTTCTAAATGTCAATGGAATCCTAAAGGAAGTGATGTCAAGAAAACTGGAAACACGTTTACTTTGAGCGATATGATGGAGTGGTTGGTATAACCCTTGTCTGTTTTTATAGACAATGGTTCAACTAGCATTTAGTCTGTAATAGGAAGATCTACTAAATTACATTTAATTTAAAAAATTACGCGAATATTAGATTATTTTTATCTAAATTCAAATGGTCTATTCGAATTAAAAAATTGTCCCAAATCTTCTCATGTTGATGTGACTAGAATGCGTAAAAATGTCTATTTTATAATTATGTCTCTCAAAGTTTGGTCCTATTTATTTTATATGCTTCAACTTTAATTTTGTAACTTTTTCTCCTACCTCATTAATTCCGCCCCCTGTATACGTTTTTCTTGAGCTGGATTATTAGATTCAAAATCATAGAATCGAATTTGGCATTTCGATGAAAATATATAATTTTTGGTTGTATTTACACAGAATTGAACATTTTTTTATTTCATTCTCTTTGCCAGGACCAACGGATCAAAAATGGCCGCCTTTCACATGTCTGGAATAAGGACGAGCCAGTTACAAATATCTAGCGCCACCTAGACACGGACAATTGTACTTTTAAACCATCGATTGCGGAAAAGGGAATTTCCTTTTGGAGGAAAAGAAAGTGAAAAGCATCGTTCGGCGCTGCATGGAGCAGATGTCGCGAACTGTTTTGGAATGTTTTCATTTATTTAATAATTTGGACAAATTCTTAATTCAACTAAATTCTAGTTTTTGTTATTTCCAATGTTTCGGCCACAAATTTTAGCTTCTCCTAACTATAACATTGAAATTTATTGTAAGTAGTATACCTAATCAAATAACGTTATCTAATTAATTTAAGTTTTAATTTTAAATTCAGCTTTTCACTGTTTGTTAAATCCCAATTTTAACAGTACTCAAACATTGTAGCCGAAACCTTTGTTATTAAGTTGGTTCGATCTTTTACCAATTATTTTTGGGAACGCCAACTAAATACAAATTTTACTGGTCGATAATTTTTCTATTCCTTATCAACTTTGCCTTTCAACTTAGGTACTGCTAGATACCTGCATTCTCTAAGTGTTTCCAGTTATTTCTGCTTATTTTACTTCATCTAGTTTTTTTCCTCTTTCTGGGCCCAGCTGATCTAAGATCTCCGATATCGCTGAAGCCTGAAGAACAGTTCAGCTCCTTTTTTGAACAAGATCTTCCTTAGGATTTTCCATATTTTTGCCCTGACACAGTTTACCAGTGTTGCAAGGGTCTATCTAGTTAGTAGTCACATTATCTTGTCTAGGTCTCCACTACATTATTCTCTTAGCCCAGCTATTGTCGGCCATTCGGATTACTTGATCTACTCAACTCCATTTAAGATGTGTAATTAGCAGGAGTAATGTTTTATTCCTTATTGTACAGGTATTGGATATCTTCAGTTTTATAAAAATCAGTGAGAATTTTAGAAATTATAACTTTCGGTCAAATTTTCTATGAGAAAACAAAAAAAAATAAAAACTAATGGCTTGCTGAGAAAGCTTAGAGCCTCTTCTTTAAAATACTTTCTTTCTTTTTTCTTTGCGTATATTTTAGGCAAAAATACTTGAGTTTTTCCGAAAAAATTATTAAAAATAAGAAAGCAAATATAAAAATCAGTGAGAATTTTAGAAATTATAACTTCCGGTCAAATTGGCAATGAGAAAACAACAAAAAAAATTAAAAACTAATGGCTTCCTGAGAAAACTTTCTCTCTTTAAAATCCTTTCTTTCTTTTTTTGACGTACATTTTAGGCAAAGGTACTTTAGTTTTTCCGAACGCCTCGCATGAATATTTGTATTCAACGGCTCGGCGCGCGTATAGTTTTCCAATTTGCTGTCTTATTTTTAATAATTTTTTATAGTAATACAAAATTTTTTTTAAAAAATAACTTATAATATAATTTTTAGTAAAATTTTCCGCTCTTTCACGTGGTGCTATGAGGTTTTCTTTTTTTTTTTTTCGAGATAATGGAAAAGCCAAATTTTCGATTTTATTTTCGAAATTGTGAAGTTAGCATATACTTTAGAGCAGCGAAGATTTTTTTATCGTTGTCTACACCAATTCAAGTACTTAAATGCCAAGTTTCAATCGATATCACATTTTGTGCGAGGTCAAACTCTCTGACAACTGGGCTATAATGGTAGTTGAATCCAGCCTCACAGTCCGTGGATGACTAATATTTTACCTGATTTTCATTATTTTGATTATTTTTTTTGTCTAGTTTTGTATTGAAAAAGAACCACCAGAAGAAGATTTTCTAATAGATAAAAACTGCATCAATTATGGGTCAAATCCATAATTCACGTGTGTGTTTAATTATCAAAAATAAATAGTCAATGTTGTATAAAAATATTTCTTCTTTGTGACACCCCCCCAGTAAAAAAAATAACCCTAGGTACGGCCTCGTTCTTTTGACCCGATTTGCCGTTCGTGATTCCGTCGCTTTTCTCAACAGCGATCAAAAGATCGATGCGTGACGTCACAAAGCACTCGCGACAACACAGGGACTCATTCAGGAAAAATAAATAGCTACTTGAGATAATGAGATTTTTCACTCGGTGAAATAAGATCTGGGAATACACAGCAAAAAAAGAGTAATTTGTTTAAAACGAGAGATTATTCATGAAATTGGATGGAAAAAATAAGTAAACCGGAGATTTCTATAAGGGAGTTGTGAAATTCAAGATAGTTTTGATAACTAAATAGTTTCCACAAAAATATGCATCTAGATACATAGAAAGTCTATTAAAAACCATTAAGGTTTGTGCCCAAATTCAAGGTTGGACAGACCTGCAAAACTTGAAAATAAATAGATCGAGATAATTTCATTAAGTGGACTTTTTTCGCTTTCCCTCTTATCTAGACGCTTAGAGATGTTTTAAGATATAAGTTTTAATACATATGCCGACATTTCATTAACCCTTAATTTCATTATAACAGGTAACTTAAATTATCCCTTTGGTCTTCGTCCCTCGCGTTCAATTTCCCTTACTAATAAGTGAACATTATTTCGTAACCCTCATGGATAATAAACAATAGAATATGATAAGCAACGCTCAAAAAGACATCATGCGGCGCGGCTCGCAAGTTAACAGTTATCTTTGTTTACCTTAACAATTATGTTTGTTTACCTTAACAGTTATGTTTGTTTACCCAAGGCGACATCATGGTTAACAGTTATGTTTGTTTACCTAAAATCCCGTTAGAGCGGCGCTCGCGTCAAGCGAAATTGACATGGGCAGGCGTATATGACATAAATAACAGTCACAAGTTGTCAAAATTTTCATGTAAACTTACTTCCTTTTACCATTTTATCATCATTGATACTGATTCAAGAAACAATTACCATTCAACATTTACTAAAAGTGAGTTTCATTTTAATTTAGGAATATATGATATAATTTTTATGCAATATTTACCGAACTATTTCATATGTACATTTTTATAATTTATAGAAACAATTTAAAGAAATAAAGAATTCATCAACTTCCATTTTCTGAATTATAAAAATTAACCCACAACCACAAAATGTCTACAGAAGATCCTTTACCATCTCCGAGTAAGAAAATAAAGAGAAAAAAGAAAACAAGTCGTTGTAAAAGTATAGTTGATTTGTTGAACTCGCTACCAATAGTAATTACACCTACAAAAAATATTCGTTCCTCTAAAAGTACAGAAAAAAGTGATGTAGATTCAACTCCTAGTATAAAACCTGTCGAACCAGTTGGAAAAAATGTTGGTGTAGGTCCAAATCATCCCCTACAGAATAGTAAGTATACCTGTATCTACAAAAATATCAATTCTACAACTACATACCCAATATTTAATATTCCAAAGAGAATAAGCTGTAGAACAACTATTCACTTTTTCTGCGTCTTTTGCTGTTTATTATATTGTAATTTATAAAGATATAAAACAAACATTAGAGTTTTTACAAGTTTTTGGAATTATTTTCATCCTTTCATAGTTTATAATTTAGTATTATTTTTCTCTTAGACTGTGAATCCCTTTCATTACTTCCATGGAGAAAGTGCTGCCAAAAACCAGTAAAGACACAATTCCAACAGTTTAGTTCGGAACCTTTAGGCAAATTCATGGAAGAGTGTCCCCTGTTACTTCACAAAAAATCTCCAAAGCAGTCATGGGCGGAGAATTTAGAAGACTGGACGGGATCATTGAGCGGGACTCATTCTGTTTTACCTACGGAACCACTTTACACATAATTCTTTTTTTTTTATAGAATAATAGTCCTTAGTGCAAAATTGTTATATATTACTTAACTAAAATTAGATATAAAAAAAATCTTAAAGTTCCATTTCCTTTTTCGGCTACCCCAAAAAAAACAAATTGTAAAAACCTACATAAGTACAAATAAAAGTTTGTAAACGTGCTGTACGCGCCTTTGCGACACATTTTCTTTTCCTCCTTTTCGCCACCAACCTCCAGTAATAATCCTCAAGGCTCCAAATAATACAGACATTCACCAGTCAACGAGGCCAAGTTTTGTTGGTCCTACTTTTCTCGTAACGGCCCATATCGGCTAGTTAATATTTGAGAAAAGCTTTTTAATGTCCCCTAATTTAATGGCGCGACGTTTCGGAAGTTTATGCCATCGTTAATGCGCCGCCTTATGCCTTATACAGCCGTTTCTTCTTCTATTTATTTTATAAGAGAAATTTACGTTTGTAGTCCTTATGCGGTATAGGGTGTATATACTGAATGAAATAAAATGAACAACACACTTCTTTTACTCTTCATTTTTGGTATAATTTGGAGTAAAAATTTCGGTTTTGGCTCGCTATCAAAGTGCCACTAAGAAGCTTGTTGGCTAGTTTGCATGTCAAACTCATAAACCCACGACTCGTCATCCGTTATGATGCGTTCCATTAATTTAGAATCTGAATGTTCAAGAATATCTTTAGCAACAAGTTTGGACTGTTCTTTTTGAATAAAATTCAGCTCCTTGAATGTGTGAGACATATCTAGATACTGAGCCATCTCTCTTAACATTGAATGACGATTTTCCATCATCATTTCCTTCACTTTGTCGATGATTTCGTCAGCCAAGAACGTTGAAGTTGACCTAAACGGTTGGATATTTTGTACAACTCCTGTTTTCCACAAAACTGACTAACCCTATGCCTTCCTCGATTCAATAGAAGATATTGTTCGATATTTATATTCATTTTAAAAATCGCACTTGAGGTTAACTAAGAAAACCAATAGTTTCAACAAAACTGATTGAAGATGGCGCTGAAACTTTACGTGACAATTAGGTACATTGGTACCAACTTTTTTATACCTTTTACGCGGGCTTTTTAAATGAGTAATTTATTTATGAAAATTATAATGATTTTATTTTTTATTTTTGGGTAAAAATTTGTCATTATTTAAAACAGAAAATGATGAATTTGTAAATCCACTTTATAATATTCGGTAGTATGAGATATAATTAAAAATATTTTTTATTTAAATGGAATTAATTCGAAACATGAAAAGTTTTATTATTTACGTACCAGAAAACCTTACGTTGAGTTTATAATTTTCTATTTTTTGATAACAGTCAGAATCTACCTTTGGCTCTAAAATTGACTGTTTATTTAAACAGTTCGCATTTCTCTATTTGTTCCACAAACAAAAATAATTTTTTCCGCAATTCAATTATACGACAAAAAGCTCGTTTAATCTGAAAATCAAAAGTACACAAAACGCGTATCGATAAATCGAACAGAAGGGCCTGAAACGAATTTTTTCCAAGTTTTCCATTATTTCCACCTTTTGTTGGCAAAATTATCTGGTGTTCGACGTGTTCCATTTGAAAATTCAAGAAAAACAAAGCAGGATCATAAAGTTGTGAACGTGGGCTGACATTTTCCGATGTTATTTGAAAATAAAGAAACTAAAAAAAGGGGAGAAAATAGGCCAGTCGACGAGCAACCAAAAAAAAATAGATTTAATAAAACAAGTAACCCAAATACCTTTGGTTTTAGAAAGGAAACCATAATATTACTTCTAGTTTCCAATCTATATTTTTGTTATCAATAGTATCTAAGGTCGTAGAAAAATTAGTACTCATAATGTATAATATGGATATCATTCTTTAATTATTATTATTATTAAGTATTATTATAATATGGGAAAATGCTTTTTTGGAAAAACTAAATATAGAATCTACTGAAGATGAAAACATTTAAATTGAATGGTTTTCTTTTATACAAAAACTTCTCTAAATTAAATTTTAGCTCGACATTAATTTGTTACATTTTCATTTTACATTTCATAATATATCAAATATAATTGTTATAAACTTGGTTCGCTCAAACGCACGTTATAAAATTTTGTAAAATGTTCAAAAACACTATTGTTTTTACATTTTACGACTAAATTTTGTAGGTTATGGATATCTTTTTTTAATTTTGTTAAGTAAAATATCTAGTTAAAGGAAAAATGTTCCCGATGTTCACAAATATGTTTCTTTTTTCATTGATTTTATTATAAGGCTTTTACTACCTAAGGTTGTGAAATAAATCACACTTGTTCCCAAGAACAAAGACAGTAAATGTCCTACACTGCACCAGCGTCCGGACTTCAACAACTACTCCTTGGGCTATATGTCCCCCCAGGTATTGAATTACGAAAGTCCAGACGTGGTTTGGCGCCCGACCAAGTCGGGGCTTTAAACCAAAAACTTTGATTTTATTATTAAAGGAACTTGCCATTCTTAGACCGGTTTCGGAATTATTGTTCCTCTTCAGTAAGAAGCAGGCTAGCTCGAATTTCTATCTCTAAAGAAATTCTGAAGATCGCTTTGAACCCACCAACTCTTAGTACAAACGGTTAAGTCGAGAAAGAGGAGGTGAGTACAACGCCATCTCTTCACTTTTATAATAAAATCAAAGCTTGCAAAACTATAGAAAACTCTAACGACGGTGGAATTTTTTGTAACCATAAAAATACCAAAAAAGGACCATGGGCGTACCAAAACTACCTAAGGTTGTGAAATAAATCACACGTCTGGACTTTCGTAATTCAATACCTGGGGGGGCATATAGCCCAAGGAGTAGTTGTTGAAGTCCAGACGCTGGTGCAGTGTAGGACATTTAATGTCTTTGTTCTTGGGAACAAGTGTGATTTATTTCACAACCTTAGGCAGTTTTGGTACGCTCATGGACCTTTTTTGGTATTTTTATGGTTACAAAAAATTCCACCGTCGTTATAAGGCTTTTTCTTGCCACAAAGAAAATTATACCTTACGAGTGATGCCTTAATACGGAGATTGCTCGGGCGCCAGTTGATTGATGTGGTATGCTCCACAACCCTTAGAAACGGCATCTTAGGGGCACAGGTTCAGGTAGCTTCAGATGGAGATACGATATTCTCCAGGGGTGTTGTCGATCTCAGACTAGTTTATTTTAACTTATTATATACTTTTTAAATACTCTGAAAAGAGGTAAGGTCTGTGATTATAAACCAGTAAATAACGTTGACACATATATTGAGCTTAACTATTTACAAATAAAAAAACAACTACGGACTATACGATAAAAATTAAATTCAAAATATTGAAAAACGATATCGGTAAGGTTTTTTGCTCGAACGGACGGCTGGAATTCGAAGACGACGCGACGGTTTAAAAGATTTTACCGGACTAGATTCTTTCTATCGCAAAACTAGAATGAATTCATTACATTATTTAAGATTTTTTTATATGTACTGTATAAAGGTTGATTTACGTCTTAATTGATTCCAGGCGATACGTAATATATGAAGTTCTTATTTTCTATTATATCATCGCTTACTTACCCAATATTTGAAATACCAACCGGGTCTGCTTACAGGTTTATTTTTTGTAATAAATTTAAATTTTCCTTACTTTTTTTTGTCCTGGCCTAAAAATGGTGTGTCGCATCGTTTGCTTTCGTTTGAAAATCCACTTCTTCGATGGTATCGTCGTGTAGTGTTGTTGGGAGACAGGAGAAGGAACATTTTGAAACGTTGTTGTTCCCGGAAAAGTGCTCAGAAAGATGACAACATGTGTTGAGATATAGATAAGGAACCATATGGCTTACACGAACCAGAGACGGAGTTTTTCGTTTTTGTGGGAAACTTTTCCTATGTAAAAGTAATAGAGAATAAAATATCTGAAATTTTTAGCACAAAAGAATAAAATATTATTACCTAAAATAAATAATACATGATACTTGTGGAAAAAACCTTTTGTATATATTGACAAAATGTTCCTATCATAGCGCAACATGAAGAGGTATTTTCCTTAAACTGATTTTCCAACCGATTTGTAGTGTTAAACAAGCAGCAGACAAATTTAACAAAGAGCAAATTACCGCGTACCAATTACCTACTTAACCTATTCCCGCATCCCAAAACAAAACAACCAACAATAAGTGACTGAACGAACACAAACACACAAATTCAAACACAACAAGGACCACTCCTTCTAAGACCTATCCTTTACCCCTACCAAATTAATTCCCTTCCCTTACAATCTATAAACTAATTAGTAGCCCGTGTTGCTACAAGACTTGCGGTTGTCCATAGTGACGTCAAATAAAATTAACGGTTTTTGTAATTAGCTTCAGTTCTTACTACTATTTCTGTTTAATTGTTTGTTTTTTGAACTGGCAGGTTCCAGTAACCATTTTAGAAAATTTGATTAAAACGATACAAATTTTTAGATTTAATCCTCAGCTAAAGTTTTAGTTGAATTAAAAAAAATAAAAAAATGTTATGTATGTTTATTATTTTTTTTATTTTTCTATATCGCAAATTGGTTTGTTATCCTAATGAGGTCTGTTTTATTAGTGTTAAAAAACAAATTTCGACTATTACAATACTTAGAAGTTTTTTCCAGAAGAGAAGAGCTTTTAACTCTTAACGCGTCACTGTTTGATGAAATGAAATGCTCACAGAAAAATGATCAACGCATGCAACATAATGACTAATACCTAATAGGTGGTCTTCACTGTTGACATATAAAACAAACAATATTGGCCCCAAAATTGACCCTTGTGGAACTCCCATATGTGTATCTAATAGATTAGAGTTAACTTCTTAAGTTTTGTTGTCTATTTTAAAGTTTAGAGATACATATTGTTGTCGGTGTTTAAGAAGGTTGAAATCAATTTTAAAGAATTGCCTCTAATTCCATATGTCTCCAGTACAAACAATAAAAATACATGATTGACGCAGTCGAATGCTCTGCTTAAATCACATAATATTGCCTCGGCTGCTTCAATATGTTCAATAATTTGATTAATAAAATGACATCATGGCTGTTAGTTGCTGTTGACTTTTCTGGGCATAATCCATGTTGATTTTTTGTGACAATTTGATATCGTTTTAAAAATGATAAAAGGCGATCTAGAAATGCATATTCGAATATCTTAGACAATCCACAGGGGACCGTCACAGGCCTGTAATTTTCCAATGACATCGAATCATTTTTTATAAATAATGGCAACACTTTACCTATAAGTAGTTTGGAAGGAAATATACCGCATTCGAATGACATGTTTACTAAATATGTCAGCGGAGTTAGGATATCCTTGAGTGATTTTTTTATAATAAAACTGGGCACCTCGTCTGCACCTGAGGATTTTTTATTTCTTATTTTTTTATTTAATAAATTTAATAATTGAAGTTCTGCAAAAATCACTTATTTATTTGACTTATTCAATCAGAACTCAGTATTTTGCTCTTTAGAAAATTTCTTGAGTAAAAAATTAGGATTCGGCATATCAAAAAACATTATTAAAAAACTATTTTTATGACACGTAGATATTGCTGAGACTAGTACAGCATATCAAAATACATAAGAAAGTAGTATTATCACGCATAGATATTGTTGATACTGAAAACAGCTGGTAGAAGGCTCAGTTTTTACCATTTAAAAACAGTTTTGACGTTTAAGATCTTTCAGAGTTGAAAATACGGATCCTTATCAAAATACATAAGAAAATATTGTGATATATATTTTCCCTTAAAATTGCGATTTAAATATTCATAAATCTTGTTGAGAAAGAGAAAGAGCTGGGAAAAGCCAGAGAAAAGGCATCTAAGCACAGTTTTTTGCTATTTAAAAAATTTCTTTAAAAATTTACAAGTAACAGCCACTGGTCTACACCATTCTAAAGATGCTCTGTCTTTTTTTAATGCTTTCAATTTTGAAGGGAAATGTACATTCGCTAATGACTTAATTATCAAAACGGTTAATAGAGTTGAAATATATTTAATAATTTTTTACAAACAATCAGCAATAAACTACAGGAAAAGATATATTTATCTTCTTTTTTTAAATAAAAATCGAACAAACATAGCTCTTTTCCTGACTCTTCTCAAATTCTCAAATATTTAAAAAGTTGCCAGCCAAGTTATCTATCGGTATCATGTTGAACCCCTCGTATTTGCTTAGCAAATAGCAATCGCTCCATATTCCATTAAGTGCTAAGAAAACATATAGTAAATCGATAGGCGAGCTTTATTGAAATTTTTATTTGTCTGTTCCCACAAGGAACTGTTGTCGGTGGTCCAATAAAAACGAAAAAAAAAGTGCCTCGGGGTTTCAGGGTTAAAATGAGAAGACGTCGGCTGGCTCAGAAGCGGCTCGTCGGGGTTCATTAGATATTTTGTATCGCCTCTATAATAAGCTAGCAAATTTGTCTGCGTGGAGTTAGGAACGCGAACAGAGGCGGTGCTTTACCTCTTTCCACTTTACTACATAAAAAATATATTTAAATATATGCCGTCTTGGTCTTAAAGAGCCCGCAATCGTTTGGTTAACTTTTGATATTTTGAAATTTTATTACCTCGTCCTCTTGTGGTTCAAAGTACGGGTGTTTTTGAATAACGACCGAGGTTTGAGTTAACATAGTCCTTGTTTCTCTTTTATTATTCCTAAGTTTGTGGATTTACCATGTCAAAACTCCAAATGTGTAGGTCAATACGGTCATATCTAAGGTCTTACTGGCATTGGTAAAGTTGCAACATTGAGTTTTAAGTTCAGAAGTACTTTCACCCTTTGCTTATGTAACTTTAACTACGACTTACTTTTAGTAGAATAGCATGCTGAAAGCCTTAAAGGAGGCGTGGAGAAATATATTCCGCTTTACCTCTTCAAAAATAATATTTTTCATAGACAGATTATTTTATTCGCAATAATATAAATAATATAATAATAGACGAGTGGCTACTGATCCGGCAGTGTTTCTAAGCCAGAAAAGCACTAACTTACAATTTGAGAATAATCGTGCAGGATGTGGTTTTCGTGTCGTTCTCAAACTTTGATTGTGTCCGTATATTTCCCGAACTTTTCCACACTCTCAGGTTGAATATGACTGTTCGAAACTAGTTTCATCTCGAATTATGTCGATATTATACTTAATAATGTCGTTTTTTACAAAAGTGTTTTCCGTCGTCCAATATAAAAGTTATCTGAGGAGAATAGAGTTTTATAATATAAAAAGTTTCTTTGTACTTACGAAAACAATTTTAAAAAACTATATTTTATTCAATAGCACATCTATCTATATTTAAAAGTGTGTTATTTAAAGAATAGTAATATCTATCTATCTGTGATGGGGGTGTCCATACACTACGACCTATAATATCTATTGTGCCCCCTACTGCTGTCCAATCGTTAAGGATGTCTCAACGATTAGGGCAGTGCCTCCAGTCCTATTGCTTTCAAAAGGTTCAGGATGTCGGTGGGCTTCAGGATAGGTAGATCTTCCTCTTCTATTTGATATTCTCCGAGGTATCGTACCCTTGGATTTTGCAGGGTAATGCATTCTGAGAGAATGTGGATAGAGGTTTCCTCCTCTTCTTCGCAGAATCTGCATTCTTCTTTGTCTACTAATCCGAGTTTCTTTAGGTCGCCTCTCAGCCGGCAGTGCCCTGTTAGGATACCCGTTAGTATTCTGAGCTTATTTTTACTTTTGCTGATGCAGTCGTCAGATCTCTTCTGGTTATAGTTTCCCAGCAGTGACTTGGCCTGCCTCATTCCTTGTATCCAGTATTAGGATCTTTTGTTATTTACTTCTTTTCCAAGTTCATCAAGTATTGTACTGGTGCTTATTCCGCAGAAGGGTTCAGGTCCCAGAAATGGTGTTTCAGCCCCTTTTTTGCGAGTACGTCTGCTATTTCATTACCCTCCACACCAGTGTGTCCCGGAACCCAGTGTTGTTCTTGCTTAGTTCGTTTAGATTCTCTAGGCACTCCCAAACCATCTTGGAGTTGATTACGTGGGAGTTCAAGGCATTAATGGCTGCTTGGCTGTCTGACATGATGATGATCTCTTGTCTGCGAAAATTTCTTTCTATGTTAAACTGGACACATTTTCCGATGGCGTATATTTCAGCTTGGAAAATGCGCGGAGATTTGCCTAAACTTTCGGAATATTTGGTTCCAGGCCCATATACTCCTATTCCTGTTCCTTCTGTTGTTCTAGAACCATCTGTGTGCCATTTAATGGCACTTTTCTTGAGTTTTGGGATGGTATCTTTGTCTTTGTCCCATTCACTTTTGTTACTTAGCTTTGTGTATTGTGTATATATAGTAATATAGAAAATTTTATTAAGAGAATATTCTTGGATTTGGAGCACAGTGACTGTATCAAATAAAGGGCCTACCAGAAATATGAAAATCTAGTCAATCACAAAACTTTTTGATTCCGAACACAAAAAAAAGTTAATCCCTATACCTGCTAACGCTGACAGTTAAACAATAGTTGGTCTAGCTCTGAGACATACGCTGAAGGTACTTTGTTCATGATTCCAATAAAAATCGTTGTTGCTCCACCGTAATCGGCATTTAAGTGTCTTATAAATTGTTTGTAATCTTTGGGGATATATATTAGATTTTGGAAAACCACGGAAATTCGATATTTCTTTACTAAAAGCACGCAAAAAGTTTATGGTTTGTATTTTAAAAGTAAAATACCAAATTTTTAAATAATTTTCTACGAAAAGGACAAGAGTTTATTTATTTATCGAATGTACATAGAAATAAAAATTTACGTACATTTAGAAGATATAAGTAAACAAGGGCATCACAGAAGCAATAACATGTATCGCTTGTACGTGATATAGCCAGGTGATATGAACTACTAATTCTAAAATATATTACAAACAGGCATCATAAAACATCATCATCAACATTATAAATAAAATTATACCCAAAGACCAGACATCTGTATAAACCTTGACCGATCTTCTTTCCAATTGAGTATTCCCTTTTTTCCAGACCTTTACTTCAGAATTTCGAGGACTCAAAAGGGTTGCCATGTGTTAATTAAGCAGGTTTTTTCTTTACCTTTGATTTTCCAAAAATATCCATTCAGGCAAGTCGTTCTCGCATATACACCTACTTGAATTTTCGTTTCAGTCTTTTTGTATTGCTCAACATAGATTTAAATTACAAAAACTTGGAGAAAATGACAGAAAATAGATGACAGAATTTAGAAAATATTTCAATTATTTCTATACATTTGCAAATTTTTACATATTTGGTTGTTTAAAATCACCTGGTATCTTTTTTAAAATATAGTTTTAATATATTTTCTTTTCCAGAATCGTCTTGAAAGCTCACTAAGGTAAGTGGACTCGTTTTTTATTTTTTTATTTTAATTTCCATCGTTTAATAATAGAAAAATCATTTAATTCACAAAATACATTTGTTGCGTTAACTTTTTAAAAATATTAACTAATAAAATATCTAACTTGTAAAAATTTTGATTATAAAGGGAGGCGTACTACTAAATTGGTACAAATTTTAAAATCGATGAGGTAAAAGTAAATGTAAAATATCATTTAAAAAAATATTCTGAACAGTGTCAGAATCGTGCATCCCTACGAAATTTGGATTTACGCCAATGGATTCCAGATTTGTCAATGGGTACACGAATCTGACAGAAAAAATGATCCAGCCAAATATTAAAACGAAGAAAAACGGTTTCCAATCTTGCACGCGGCTAGTAATTTAGGATTTTCTCCTAGTATGATTGCCTTTGCTTTTTGCAGTCTGGAAACTCTCGAATTTGCCTCCCCTTGTATTAAAAGTGAAGGGGTGGCAACTCTAGAAATGTTTCTGTGTTAGTATGGTTATTAGCATTCTTCGCTGTGTCTTGGGCCACTACACCAAAGCAGCAGGGTTTGATCATAACCTTAAAATTATGCAAATTCTGTTAGTATCATAGAGGGTAATATTTAGCACACTAGCCAAGCATCCTCGGATGTCAAAAAACTGTGAATGTTGGAGTTTGGTCTTTGCCAAAACCAAATGTTCCTGACGCCTCTGTTGGAAAGATGCCGCTTGAGAACATTTAGGCCATTCTCGCATAACTCATTTCACGCTTATTTGTGAAAATTCTCTAGTCCAAGGTTATAATAAAAAAATAAAAGCTCGTCTCGACTTCAACTACAACTTTTCACATTTTTTTTTATCAAAACGAATATTACGAAAGCCTTCAGGATAGAACGGAGGCAAATATATTGCGGAGTTGGTATGCAAAGCAGAAACATCACAGAAAGTATTAGTGAATTTCATCCAGAATTATTGAACTGCCGAAGAAGTTTTCAGACTTTTGATTACTTTTCTAAATTGTAGCTTTTTATCCACTTCCGGGGAATTTGAGGAACGGCACCGAAACTTTCACCAAATTTGAATGTTTGACCCTAAATAGAGTCGAGCGAAACTGAAAAAGTTTTTTATAAAGATGAAATTTAATAAACCAAAAGAAAGAGCGGATTTAGAAATATTTTGAGGGTGGTATAGAACAAAACAATTAATGATATTGACATCTAATTAGCCTTGGTACGTTTATCGTTAATAAAATGGTTACCATGACAATATCCGACCCAAAATTCCAAGCATATTCAATAGTTCTCGCGTATGAAAATAAAAATAGAGGACGGAGCAGGCGACGGAAGAGGATTTAATTAGTTATGGAGAAAAGGAATGAAAGAAGAAAATAGCACAAACAAATTAAGAAAAAAATACAAATTTGAGAAACTCAAAAGCGTAATAGGTAAAGAAGCAGAAATGATTAACTTGGGAATTACGAGGACATTCTAGAAAGAGATTATGTAAGATAATATATAAAGAAAGTTAGACTGTGGATGGTTGACCACTGACATGAAGATTAGGTTGCTGGGAAGGCAGGAAGTCAGAAAACTTGGCTCCGGTTTCAGCTTTTTACATCACTCTAAAAAATATTTATTATATTAAGAAACAAAAAGAGATAGTGCAAGTCTATGTAGTATATTTAAAATCGAATACTGCCAGACTCCCCGAAGGTGACCAAATTTATATAAAAAAAACTTATCACTTTTACTGAATTACCCTGTATATCTCACACTGATTCCAAAACGTTCAATTCTCAGTGTTCTGCAACTTCATACATTTTCCGAATTGTTGACAATAACGGAGAACCAGAATTTCGACTCATTTCTTTCTTAGAACAAGCGAAAACTTTCCCATTTTCAGAAACTTTTTTTTTTCTTTAACGTTGATTCGAACGATTTCCTGTCTCTATCAGCAGCTGAAATTTTCGATTTTCTACTTGTTCAACAAACAAATTCGTTTGAGTTTTAAAACGTTTCATTACATTCAGAATCTTATAATCCTAGAAAGGATCTGGGAAGTATGGGGAAAATCGGTTTCTGTCTTCGTATTTTTAAACTTAAATAAAAGAAGAAAGTTGAGTTTTTAGTCATGTCTAATCAGGAAAAAATTAGCCAACGCGCGTTTTCATGGTTGACCACTCATGTCAGCTGGAGCTGAACAGTAGAACAAATTATTTATAGTATTCATTCAAAACAAAAGTAGCTCGGCTGTCTCATCTTCTAGCCCATATGCTAGACAACCTCGTTCATATACAACACCTACTAGATTGAGATTGATTAGGTTTACAATAACATATCCACCTACCCTGCAAACAGAATTTATTTATAAACCAAATATTTATAATTGAACTTAAAAAAAACAATTTAACGTGTATCTTGTGGTATAGGACATCGATTTTTGCACTGTCTAAACTTGATTAGCCTACAGCAGAAGTTCTACAGAGGGAGATAGGACACGGAATAACTTACCTTTCCGTTTTCTGACGAGCTTTCATTTTGAATCAGTAAGCAGGAATATGAAATCGAAATTTCCCTCAAACCACATTTGTTTTTTTAAACTTGAGGGAAAGGAATAATTATTCAATTCAATAATTAATTATGGCATGTAGGGGGAACCGCGAGATGTCAAAATTATACAGTTTGTCATTAATTTATGTTAAATGATAACATAAGTAACAGTTCCACTCGAAACAATGAGTTGTGAGTGAGGATTGAATGGGTATTTTACGTTAAATAAGTTTTGAAGTAGCTAATTATGAAATTTGTATTGAATGTATGTTATTTTCTGTTTTGAATACATATAGAATGTATTGCTTTCTACGTTATAAATTATTCACTAATGATATATTGAATACTACTTTTACGTAAGGTATTGATTCTTCATTTTACTATGTTAAATATTGTTGGCAACTAACAATTGTTATTATTTACTTTAATATTAAAACATGATTACATATTTATCACCGAACAAATTGTTCGGTATTTGAATTCGATCTGTGTGTATATTGTTTATGAATTTTAAAATCCTGACTTCAGATTTTGATTGAGCATCAAAAAGTAATCTTAGGGTTTGATGTGCCCCTCCGTACCTCTTCGGGAATACCTTCAAAATGGGGTCCGAAATTTGAACATTTTGACGTTTAAAATAACATTGAATTTAAAGTAGACACATAGCGAATGACGATTTTGGTAAAAGTGAGTAGACTGTGGCTGTGTTGATTAGAATAAGAACTGTCAATCTAAAATTTTATTAATACTGTCATTACAATTTGTTCGGTCTACGGCAATGTAGTCCAATAAACGAAGGTGCCAACCCGGGCATCAGGTCTGTCCGGCACCATTTTTTTTTAATTTGCAGGTATTCATGGGTACATTCACCCCCGAAAATCTCAGCTGTCTGAAAGTGGAAGGGCGGGATAGTGGCTCACTGGTCTCAAAAATGTGTTTTTTTTCACTTATTTTCGCCGATATTTCCAAAAATATGACACTTAGAGAATTTTTGTTTGGACGAAAATGAAGATCAGTTCATTACCTACAAAAATGATCCTCATCATTTTTGTCAGAAATATGATACTTTTCGACATAACCGGCTCCAAAACGCACCCCCATTTTTAGCTCCTGTCCTGCATTTAGAGTGCACGCTCTAAAGGAATGACACTCCCAAGCGGATTACAAATTTTTCAATAAATCACATAAAAATTAATATTTTTTCATGATTCAAAGTTCAGATGAAAGAAAGAACCTGTAGCTATAATATCATTTATCTATTTCTCTGGATTATTGAAAAACCGGGCCAAAGTTTGTTTTTGCTCAATATTTTGACCCTCCTATAAACGTATTTTTTTATCAAGACTAATTTCACCGAATCCTTTTGGATAATGGGGCTTCGCAAGGTGTTAAATATATTCAGAAAGACTCATAAACAACATGTTATTTAGGGCGTTTTTTTTATTTCCGAGTTTTCAAAAATGCTCGGGTCTATCGGGAATTAATAGATAATCAAGGACCACATCATTAGAAAGCTTAGCTTATACCCTTGTCGATGGGATTTTTCTTTTTTTTTTTTCATATTTTTTAGTTTTCCGGAAAATTGAGAAAATCGACAATTTTTTTTTTTAGGATTATTTTCTTTTCGTGCTAAAATTTTTTGGGGTTAGGAATTGTACTAAATAAAAGATCACATTCTGACCTTTTCATCAATATATATATATCAAGTATTTTATTAAGTGCATGAGAAAATTTATTAATCAAGTGCAAAAAGTGAAAAAAAGTTGGTTATTATTGCCTTATCTTTTGTCTTCAGACAAAAACGGGAGGATATTCAAGTTTTGGGAGGATTTTCATATTCTCAAAATTGCGAATTTTTGAAACGGTGTTTTTGCAAAAAATATTAGTGTAGCGAAAAAAATCACAGGGACAACTTTTGTATCTAATAAACTGCTCTTCAATTTTTGTCTAAACAAAAATGCTCTAAGCGTCATATTTTGGCAGATATCGTCGAAAAACGGATTTTCGGGAACTCTACAGCCATTTTCCCACCCTGTCACAAATTCCACGTAGATGAGATTTTCGGAGGTAAATGTAAAATGACTTGATGCCCAGGTTTGGGGGTTTTGTGGCGTTAATTTACTGGACTAATGCTAGAAGAGCATTCTTAACTGGTTTTTGTCCTAAAACAGGTTTGCAGAACAATAGAGACTTATCTATAATGTTTACCAAAGCTTCAAAAATCGTTAATTATTTTCTTTAATAAAATCGTAGGACTTTGGGATGTTCTTCATTTGATTTTGATGTTTGATAAAATGTCCAATGAAAAGACTGTTGGCAGGTATTCATTTCTTTCTTTAAGCAAAATCTTACGACTTTTGTCCAAAAAAAAAACATCTGTCGACCGATAGAAAATTCCAAAAAAAAATTTTTACGAAAGTTATGGGCTTCCAAAACCAAAGTTTGTTAAATTTTCCACTGTGAAAACTTTGGCATAAGATTGTTCATTACGTTCTTTAAAAAAAATCTTATGACTTTGGAAACATTGTCATTCGATTATTACGTCTATTATTTTTTCCTAGAAAAGCTACAATAAATTTTGCCCTCCTCGAAATTGAAAACACGGCAGTCACTGCTATCAAAATTAATTGCAAAATTATACCACACAGTTAATTCCTTTGATGTTTTTTTCTTTTTATTTTTTGTTCTTTAGTTAATTGTAAAAAGGTGGTTGGAAACGCATTCGAAGCAGTTGGATTTACATACAGACCTTGAAAACGCGACGACCCTGCTTGATGGCTAATTAAAATCTCTTTACGAGATTCGCACGATTATAATTCTGCGGTTAAATGGTGTTTTGTCGTCGGATTTTATTGGTCGCCATTAAATTTTATCTGACGTGGAAGGTCTTTATGTCTCCATTCGGCTTCTGAGGTTTCATTATTGTTATTAAGACTTAATTTTACGAGCCAGTCGTAAAACTAGTTTTACCACCATCGATTTTAATTGATAATTCGAACAGGTCATTGTCGATAAGTAGCATATTTCGGAAGGTTGCTTTATATCCGGGGTGAATCGAAAAGTTCGTTGGTAAATTCTTAAGATATATTTATTCTTTTACATTCTGAAACCCAAGTATACTCTGTTTGAAAATGATTGATAGCAAAATTTTTATGACCCAGAAGATAATCCCCAATATAACATCATAAATCAGTGGCGGATAATTTCTAAAATAAAATAATAATAATAATAATAATAAATCGTCTTTATTAGAAAATTTTTAAAATGTACAAATTTTTAATGACGGAGCGAGATGGGCTACTCTTACATCTAACTCCTCATACAAAAAGGTAAATAAAAATGTAAAATGTAAAAAATTAAAATAGTAAAAAAAATATATAATACATATAAAAGTATTATTAATGAAACAGTAGAAAGAAATAAAATACATTTAGGGAAACATTTATTGATTATTGTTAATTGACTTGCTGTTGGAGTAGGAGTTTTTTTAGTTGCTGTTTGAAGCTTGTGCGAGAAGAAGTTTTTTTCAGACGAATGTCTAGTTTATTGTAAAGTTTAATGGCATTGTATGTAAAACTTCTAACAAAAACAGCAGATGTGTGTTGTGGCATTGTTAATGTAAATTGCCTACGGATATTTACATTGTGAATCTGATCGCGTGAAATTAATTTGGTTGACAAATATGGTGGATTTTGAGATTTAAGTATATTATGCACAAACGAGAGAGAAAAAATGTTTAGCATTATTTGTTCCAAAATGAAATCCTGGGTTTTCTTCCTAAAATTTTTTAAAATACCAATTTATTTCAATTCTTGGTAACTATGCAATCTCTACAGGTAGAAAATATTTACAATTCAAGATCAATTTAAGTAGCCCTCAACTCTCTTAGAAAGAATTAAAATTACTAATCGGCAGAAAGTGTTGTGCAGATTTTAAATTATTTTAGTTAAAATTTACATTTCTGTTTGTGCAGTCCTGTGATTGTAACACGCAGAATTGTTAGTTCTGTAATAATAGGCGATAAAAAGCAATATTGATCAAGTAAATTGTGCAATAAAAATGGCACAAACGTCTAATTATACTCCTGTGAAATTAAAGTGCAATTTAACCGTGCATATGAAAACTTTAGTGTTAAATGTACAGGACGCTCTTGTACATGAATATTTCAATAGTACTGTTGTTCGGAGTATAGTGTTCACATATGACCCGAGTTGGAGAAGCAACCATTTATAGACTTTTGAAGCACCGAAAGGATGGAAGTATTACAGTAGCACCTAAAACGTCAACTGGGAGAAAACCCGCTCAAATAGACGGTACTATGAAACAACTAATCCGAAGAAAAGTGCATTCATTTTATTTACAAAAAAAGATACCTACTTTGGATAAACTTTTAGTAGACATTAATGGAGACGAAACTTTGCCAAACGTTAAAAGAGACAAATTGTGGAAAAATTTACACGAATTAGACTTTGTTTGCGGAAGAACGATAGAAAATCTGCGCTTATAGAGAAAGATGAAATTATTTGTTGGAGGAGGCAATATTTAAGGGAAATTAAAAAATTAAGAAGACAAAAATATTTTTTATTTAGATGAAACATGGAGGACATTTTGTAAAAAAAAGTATGGCAAGATAAACAGGTTACAAATGTTCGTCAGGCATTTATCTACTGGCTTAAAATTTCCAAATGGTAAAGGTCCCCGTTTGATTATCACTCATATTAGATAGATAGATAGATAGCTCTTTATTAATTAGGAATCCTAATATACAAATAAAACTAGACTAAACATTACATATAAATCTAAAAGTAGCATAAATAAATAAAAACCCTTAAAATACATATACACATTTCAAATATAAAATATAAGTTTAAAATAATATAGACAAAAATAATATACATTAAAAACATCAAGTAATGGAATTAGTAAAATCTTAATTAAATTGAATTTTTAATAAAGTCCTTAAGTTTAATTTTAAAACAGTTTATTGTGGTTGATTCGCGTATAGATAATGGGAGATCATTGAATTTTTTGAAACCTTTAAAAGAATAGTTTTTTGATATGTAGTTCTTGCAATGTAGATGCTATTTGTAGATCTTGCATTATAATTATGGATATTGAAATTTAGGCGTAGATATAAGAAATATAGGGTTTTGTGATTCTTCCTCTAACGATTTTCTTAAATATCTAGTATTTAATCTCTAATTTAACCCTAAAACCTTCTTGTTTTCAAAACTATTTATCTATATCCCAAAAATTTAATATCAATTTCTGTTATTTTTGGGTCGAGTATGGACAAATAATAGCAGAATATATTCCATATGAATATATGTGAACCCGGCAATAGATGTCTCGAACATTTAACATGTCATATCTAATGCTGGAATCCACTTTATAGGCTCATAAATTCCGTGAATGCGATAGATTCCGACACGAACACTATTTTATGCAATTTCGCTCCACACTTGTAATTCCTTTGCAGGAACTCAAGTGAAGCCGATAGATTTATATTGAGGAACAATTACATTGACATAGTCAGAAAATTTCCTTTAAGGTCTGCAATTTATATTTTATGCAAATAAATGGAAATGGTAATCAAAAAGAATTTTTTTTAATAATTTATTTTTTGATTTTGGAGATTTTTGTCCTAGTACACTACTAAAGGAATTCTGAAATAAAAGTGTATTAACTAAGAGGTAATTTGATGACATAATTCCATCTTCAGATTTTCCCTTATCGAGAATGAACTTTGGGACTGGGTTTAACTTTTTGAATTATTTGAACGTTGAAGCATTTTTAACAACACTTATACTGCGAGTAAATTCCCAGATAGTTTCTAAATTGTTTCTTATATTCGCAATTATGTTCTTTTAAGTTTTTCCCATACTTTTTCTTCATGTACCCATTTTTCCTGATAATTCAGTGTGGTTCATTAAAATGTGTTTCGTATTTTTAAATTACAAGCACACTTTATTCCTCTTTCTATTATTCTAGCCAGTATTTTCCATGGTGTATTCACTAATGTTAAAACTGCATTTTTTGAAAATCCTTGCTCTATTATCTATGACTGCCGACTTTCCTAGATTTGTTACTATGGTCATATGAGAGTTTTCTTCTGAAATTTATTAGCGTTCCTTTAGTGGTTACCCATTAATTTTCGCTTTAAATATGTTTAACCATAAATATCGATCATTTCATAAACATAAAATAATATTTATTAAAATGATTCGTTCATTCATAAAACCATAACCATCCCTACAAAAACAAGCACATGTCGAATTGACTCTCACCCCCGAGGGCATCCCGTTCGCAACCTAAGGGTGCGCAAGCACGCCGGGTGCCATGGAGAGGGCGGCGCGGGCGCCGGGGCGACAGGAACGACGTCGACGTCGGTGTACGTCTCGACGCTTCTGTCAAACGTGCTGGAGTTGTAGTCAGGGCGTCGCCAGCGTATTCGCTTTACGACCCTATCACCTGGGGGAACAGGTGGACGTCATCTTCATCGGCCGACGCAGCAAAAGTGACCTACTGTAATAATTGAACTATTTTGAGGTAGATCGTTTGTTGGTTTTGGTTTTCGCGCCGCGCCGGTTACGAAAATGGGGGTGAAAATGGAAAAGGGTAAGTTTTTTGTGATATTGTATAGGTTAAGGTTGACACGCTGGATTTTTGTGGGTTTATTTCTTGGATGCTTTGTCAGCACATATTTTTGGGGTCTATAATTCATATAAAAATATTTTTGTAAGGGAGGTAATAATAATTAATAACATCCATGAAAATATTACTTTTAATTCCAAAACAAATCATTGAAAATGCCCTGTACTACCTCGTTATTTTTTAATCAAAAGTTAATGATTTGTAACAGAGAAAAATGAATTTTCGAGCTTTAAATCACTTATGGAATAAAATTATTTTTGTGTTGTGTTATTTTCTAAAAGGTACATCTAATAAATATTTGAAATATACTGGGTAATTTAAGTACAGTACAAAATAGGTGATTCCTATTAAATATATAAGGTGTACATGTACTACTGGGAGCCTATATTTGGAGGCAAAATACAGGCACTCTTTCCCAATTGTAAGCCTCAAAAGTTGAAATTTAAATATCGGTTTTTATGAAGGTTTAAGTATTTTTGGATCATATATGTGTGGTTATTTACTGATCTATAATATTGTCATGAAGTCAGGGACTATTCCTTATTGGGCCCAAAATTTTTGCAGGGATGATGGATCAAAATAGTATTCCTCAGATTTTTTCCTAACGAAAAGGTACTCTTAAACCTTCGCAGGATATTTCTTTACACCCGAATCACGTAAAAAATAATTACGTGTTTTAACATAGTTCTAGAAAAGGGATTCGATAGGATTAACGCCTGGTAAACGAGCTGATCATCTTAACCCGCCTCCCCGTACAATCCAAAAATTAGCACAAATCACTTTTAAATTGCCCTACCAGACCTAAGAGCCTGACATGACCGGAAACTCGATTTATAAAAATCCAAATCCTTCTGACCGGTCAGAATACTGTCAATAAATTGCGGACCTATGGTGGTTTCTTGTTTGGACAATACCATGTGAATTATCCTCATACAAACCGGATTCGTCAGTGAAAAGAATCATTTTAAAAATATATTACCAGTTTGTTCTTTTTGTACTAATTCGCAGTCATAGTATGCACTTTTTGTAAGTGAAAAGGATACAGAACATCTTGTCAGTTGACAGTTTTCGTACAATAATTGACGGCTGATTATTAATAATTGTTCTATTGCTGTGGTACGTACAGTTCTCTAAGATACAAAAAGTTCTTACCAAATTATCAACGTTTTCTTTAATAATAACATTGAAATTCTTTTGTAATGTCTGTTATTTCACAAAAAAATTTGAGGTTGAATTTACATTATATGGAAATTTGTATAGAATTCTTTTAATATCAAAAGTAGGGATCAGTTTTGGCTGTTCAAAACCTTAAAATTTTGGCTGTGTCTAGGTGCACGCTAACGTGTACAAAATAAAAAACTTAGGTACACGATAAAACGTCATCATTGTCCATGGCGTAGTCTTTTAGCGTGCACCTTTAATTGCATACAAATTAAACAATAAATTTATCCTTATGAAATTCATAATAATAGGTAGATATATTAATAACGATCGGACAACATTATTTATTAGTGCGTTTCCGTTTGATGCCTATGACTTGATCGGCACCTCTTGATCTAGCTTTTGTTTTAATATTTTTATTGCATAATTTTCATTTTTTAATTGAAGAGACTTGTATTGGAAACGCTTGCTAAAGGACCTCCCACCATTTAAATGATGTAAAAAACATCCGGGTCAAATGGCTGAAAATTTCGTGAAAAATTCTTCAAACCTTTCTGATTAAAGAATTTGAAGTCCGAATAAGATCCTACGACTCAATTTTTTGTTAAAAGCATCAGAAACCTTGGTAAATGGGTAAAAAACACAAATTCCTAATTTTTAATTTTTCAACTTTGGGCATCTAAAACTATGAATTTTTTCCAAAATTTGAGATGCTTATAACAAAAAAATAAGTCATAGGACATTATTCGGACTTCCTATTCTTTAATCAAAAAGGTTTGAAGAATTGTTCACGAAATTTTCAGCCAATTTGACCGGGACGTTTTTTATATTTCAAGGAATTTGTCAGAAAAAGAGCTTTTTTCCTATTTTGGCTTACAGATTTTACATTGTTGATTTCAGTGTGCTGCAACTACCAGCAAACACTCGTTGGTTTTTCAGGTACAATTGTTTTGTCCAGCTTTTGTGGCACAAGACACGAAGTGCAAAAATATGTTTACAAGGAAGTAACATTGACGTGAAAATCAAACTTTTTTTCGTTTCATATTGCCTCAAATCATTTTGAAATTCCTTAAAGGAACTAAACACCTGATTACAACGACTAATTTGAATGTCACATAAGTAAAAGTCAGCACAAACGAACATAAACGGTTGAATGTCTCAGACTCGGTAAATCGGTGCACGCTAAAAGACTACGTCATGGACAATGATGCCGTTTCCGCGTGTACCTAAGTCTTTTATTTTTTACACGTTAGCGTGCACCTAGACACAGCGTAAAATTTTATATTCGTCATTTTCATGGTTTCCCAGATATTGTTCCGTAGTAAACAAGTAGAACAAGTATAGAAAATTCAATAATGCAAACTAAATATGGTACAGACGTACTAATTGCAACATTTTTAGTCCGATTTAAATGGGGCAAACAGCATTCTATTATAGAGGGTGGGCATAATTTTTTATTACACTTTTTATAATACAATATAATTCAAATCGACCCATTAACAACGAAGGCCCATCTGGCAACGTCACTGTGTATGATTTTTGTTTATGAATTTAGTCTATACACCCTCTATAATACAATGCCGTTTAAATTGGACCAAAAAATAACGTAATTAGTACGTTTGTACCACATTGAGTTTGCAGTATTAAATTCCCTATACTTGTTCTACAACCGGCCTTATATATCTACTGTCCGTCAACCTGGTAGGTACAGGCGTCCACGTTTCATTTTACCGAAGTCGACTCGCTATCTATTGTGCCTCAAATTTTGCAGAATTCGTTAATTTGCTTCTAATTTATATAGTACCCCAACAATTAGGTTGATTCACCTAAAACGGTTGCGCTTAGTCTTAGATAAAGCCATGCATGTCGCCATGCGAAAAGTCAGCAGAAAATTACCCCCTTTCCACACTTCATTCAAGGACTCCATCATTAATTTGGCCTAAACGCGGCCATAAAAGCGGTTCACGCCGAAAATACGTGTGAAGTCTCCGTAAAAAAGACTTTCTCGTGTCAAGGGTCGAGCCCTATGAAAAAAAAAGGTGTTAATGAAGTGAACCTTTGCCCTAATGCCATCGTCAATGCCATATTGGAAGCTGGCAGTGGCGTAACGTCTAAGAAAAATGTCAAAGGTTGTGCTACTATTACGCGAGAAGTTTTATATTATAAATGAGATACATTACAAATCAAATCTTGAAGTGGACAATAAAAATTTTCAAAAAGAACTCAAAAAAATATTTATGGATAATTTAACCTTCCCAGAAAGCACTTTAATCGATAACTAAATTGCGAAAATATTATCAACTTAAAGATGGTCTTATTTTTAACTTAATCTGTTGAAGGAATTAATAGATTTTTTACCATGAAATTTTGTTCACTAGTTCCTTAAAATATCAGACATTTTACTGATTTTTGATACTCCCCTTTTAAAGCTATAAGAGGGTCTGTTTTGTAGTTACTTTATGGTCCCCTACTATTATGAACTTTCTTCCTTTATTCCACCATTATTCAGATTAGCAATAACAACTTAATTCTTACTTACATCAAGTTTTAAATACCTAGAGTGTTTCATGTCCTTGTCATCTACATGTTCTTCCGTATCACCAATACACTGAATCATTTAGAACCCGCACCAACAAGGTGAAACTTCTTTCACTGAATACTCATGTAAATCTACAAAAAATTAAGCATTAAAACACGCACCCTTAATGTTTTCCGGCTAAAAACGTTACCAACGCCACTGATGACTGTCAATTTCATATTGGAAGCATGCTTGCTCCGCCATTATCTTACGTATCTCAATTTCCATTATATCCGGAAAATGAGCTTTCCATGGTAGAGGCAAAGAGGGAAAAATTGTTATGACTGTCATTTGTATCTGGGAAAGGGCTGTAAAGAATATTCGTTTAAATTTTATTTTCATTTCGGACAAAATTATGTGATGGGGCTGTTAATTTTCATGAGAGTTCAAGTGGTTTTTAAAGGTTTAGGTAATGAGAAATCCGGAGCTTCCGTTTGTTGGATTTCATATTTAATTTCATGAGAATAATAATGGTCCGAAAGTTGTATGTTGGTTTTTAAATAAAAAAAGGGCGATCTTCTAAATTTTTTATTATGAGATAGTACGGCATACTGTAACCAAAATGGCCTGTTATCGCCGCAAGCTTTATTCAAGCATAAGTCGATAGATTTACACAAATACAATAAAATTTTCTGTGTAGCAATAAGTCGAAAATTCTGGTTACGATATGCCGTACTAAGATAAAAGTTTTAAAAAAAACAGCTGTCATCTGCATAATAAACCTGACTAGATTTAAACGCATGTTGAAGGTCTGAGGCATACACAAAAATCGGTAGAGGCCCGAGTACAAAACTGTGTGTAACACCACATAACGTTACTACCTAGTTACTTCAAACCTCTGACAGGATAGAAACTAAGATCCAGGTTAATAGTTTTTCTGGTTTGTCTTGGAAGCAGTTGGCTATTTACAACCTTCTCAGAAGTCCAGATAGGTAACAGATTGTTTATTTTACAAAGCATTGATAAATGCGAAGGTTGGATAAAGTTCAGTTTATAGCTTTCAGCCTCTTTTTATTGGTTAGTGATTACTTTTATTTTGAAACAATTTGGTAGGGGAATTTTATGCTGGTCAATATTCCAACATAATTTTGAAAATAAAGATGTGAAAATATGTGTTGTTTATTACATTTTTTTGTACCCTTGATTTCATTAAAAGATTTCGTATTCACTATTATTAATTTCAATGTGTTTTTGTTTGAATTTAAATTAAATTTATTGTCTATCCTTCCAATTTTTTTCGACAACTTCAGAATATAGTGAATGGCGGACTAGGTGGTGGGGATACAGGGACAGTACTTCCCGAGCCCTTTCAGCAGAAGGGTCATGGCTTAAAAAATGTAATAAGTAAGTAAATAAATAAATAACCGTCCAAGGGCGAGTTGAAATCACGCACCGATTGTTCTGTATATTTTATTAAATTGCTAATAATAATAAAATAATAAACAAACAAACCACTATGAGCTATACAGACATACATTTTTAATATCTGAATTACCCTTTTTCTACCCATTTGATTTTGATTGTTTTGATTTAACCTAAAGCCAAGGCGATCGTGTATGTTATCCTTAAAACCCAAAGTTTTGTATAGAAGAGACTAGAGAAATTTCCATAATAAATCAAGCTTATATAAGTAAGCCGACAGAGCTGCAATAAAAGTGGGGCCTTGATGAAAAGATCGATTATTATTTACATATTTATATATAGAACAAAGGAATAAAATCTGATAAGAGATTAAGTGTTGCCTCGTATTTTGCATAATCTCACAACAAACCATAATTTACCTAAAATGTATATTAGCAATTTCACTTTGTATACATGTATTTATACATACATATTCACCGTGATATTCTAATTACTTTTAAATATGTCAACAGAATGTGGAATGACAAAACTTCGCTATAGAATTTTCAATCATAACATGCCACTATTAGGTGTACAACTATGCTTCCTACGGTTTCCTATAGATCGTTTTAGCGGTAAGTGGTGGTCTAAATAAATAGATCATAGATTACACCACAAGGAACATTATCATAAAATTATTCTCGAATGAAAATGTCAGTTTCCAAGCCAAATTCTTGTCATTTGCAGGATTGCAGGAGCTTTTAATGTTTTGCTTCAAATGTGAAGAAATCTGCTGCTGACAAATGGCCGCAATACAACGAGAGATACGATAAATTTATTTTGCAGCATGACATTGCTTGACCTGGTGTTGCTGAAATGGGAGGTACTATAAAGCCATAATTGCAACAATGTGTACAAGAATTTTTGAGCCGTAAACGAGTATTCGAATTTCAGCTACTGTAAATGGACATGGACCGTTGTTCACCACGTTGTCACGATGAGATCGCTTTCATAGGCATAGTGGAATGATTATTTTGCAACGCATTATATTTAAGTAGTTTCATATAGGGAAATTAATACGTGAGCAATTTTAAGTAAATTTTTGCGAGATTTTTCATCACCAATTTTAAAAGTCCTTCTTGTATCTGTATCTGTAAATCTAGAAGGGTGGGTCACCCCACAGCACGTAGGCCACATTTGGCCCATTGTGCGTCCTTCTGAGGTTGAGCCTTCCTTCTAGCTCGTCAGCCAGCCTACTTGTTTAAAGTAGGCGATGACGTCGCCTGAAGGTAGCTCCCTCATGTTGGCATGTGTTAGCCACCGCTCGCCGAAAAGAAAATGTCTCATTTGTGAGAGTGTCGGGCATTCGCAAAGAATGTGTTCGACAGTCTCGTCTTCCTGTTCACATCCTCTACACAGTGGAGTGTCAGATAACCCCATCCTGTAGAGGTGTTTTCGTAGATGACAGTGGCCAGTCAGGATACCTGTGGCTGTGCGCAGGTTCTGTCTGTTCATAGTCATGTATTTTTTGGCTGTTTCGCTGTTCGGATACTGTAATAGTTCCTTGGCTAGCTTGCAACCTGTTTCGTCGTCCCATCTACCCTTAAACTTGTCAAGGGAGTGTTTCTTCAGTAGGTCAGCCACAGCTGATGCCGATAAGCTTATGAAAGTGCCAGGTCCCAAAGGTTTTTGGGAGGCTGCTTTCTTAGCTAGAGAGTCAGCTGCACGGTTGCCTTTTGATTTTCCATGACCTTTGATCCAAGCTAACGTGACCACGTTGTTGTTGCAAGCTTCGATCAGGGCCTGGTGACATTCTAGTACTAGACCTGATGTAATCCGTGGTCTATCCAGAGCTAGTAGTGCCTGTCTGCTGTCCGTGAGGATGTAAATATTGTTACCAGTAATGTTCCTACTGGTAGTCTCTTTTGCGGCGATTGAGATAGCAGTGAGCTCTGTTTGAGCTACACTGGCATTAGAACCCATTGCCCATTTTATATTGAGATTCAGGGATCTGGAATAGATTCCACAGCCTGATCCCTTATTTGTTTTAGACCCATCGGTGTAGATGCACAAGGCACCTGCTGCCAATGTAGCCTCTTGTACGTTTTTTGTTATTACCCTGTAGGGTCTGTAAAAGGCATATCTTGGTGCAATCGAATCTGTGTTGGCTTGTAGCAGTGGGACATCTCCAAGGACCTCGTGCCACAAGTTACACCTCGACTGACCAGATCCTACGTCAGGTTGTATACCTGTAGAGCGTAGCCGTGTCATGGTCATCACTACAGCCTCCTTAATAAATATATCAAGGGGGGTGAGACCAAGGATCACCTCCATTGCTCTAGTTGGTGTGGTTCTCATGCCCCCCGTTATGTTGAGGCATGCTATTCTTTGGATTTGATCCAATTTGCGTACGACTGTCCGCTGGCTAGTTTTGACTCCCCAGGCAATCGCACCGTACGTTAGCATAGGTCTTATGATTGCAGTGTAGATCCAGGCCGTAACCTTGGGTGACATTCCCCAGGTGCGGCCAATGGTTCTACGGCACTGTTCATAAGATATGTATGCTTTTTTGACTCTGTTTTCTAGGTGAGAGTTCCATGTTAACTTGCTGTCAAAGGTGACCCCCAAATATTTCACCTCTGCAGAAAAGTTCAATTTAGTATTTAGGAGCTTTGGGGCCTCGATGTTTGCAAGCTTCCTTTTATTCGTGAAAAGAACCATCTCTGTCTTTTTTGGGTTTATTGACAGTGAGTGGTCTTTGCACCACTGTTCTATGATATTGAGGGCCTCTTGCATTCTAGCACAGAGTATTCCTTCAAATCTTCCTGTTTGCAGAATCACTAGGTCGTCTGCATAAGCTATAGTGTAGAAGCTGTCATCGTTGAGGCGATTGACTAAGGTGTCTAGGACCATGTTCCACAGTAGTGGTGAGAGCACCCCTCCCTGTGGACAACCTTTTACAACCATGCCTCTTATGGTAACATCATCTACACTGATTTTTATTGCTCTCTTTGAGAGCATGTTATATATCCATCCATTTATTGTGTTGGGGATATTTTTATTAGCAAAGGCATTTGCTATTTTGGGAAAGGTGGTTTTGTCGAACGCACCTTCAATGTCTATGAATACACCCAAGGTGGACTCTTTTGAGTCCAGCGATCTTTCGATGTAACCGGCCACAAGGTGGAGGGCTGAATCAGTAGACTTTCCTGGGGTGTACGCATGTTGATTTGGATGTAGTGGGTTTTGTATTATCGCTACATCTCTTATATATCTTTCACATAGCCTCTCTAAAGTTTTCATTGAAAACGATGTGAGGCTAATCGGTCGATATGCTTTTGGAATGGAGTAATCCAATCTTCCTGGTTTTGGTATAAAGACAACCTTGACTTCTCTCCAGCTTTTTGGAATATACCTCAGTGCCAGGGAGGATCTGAGGATTCCTGCCAGGTGCGGCATTAATGCGTCCAGGCCCCACTGAAGTAGGGCTGGATAAATGCCGTCAGTTCCTGGTGATTTAAAAGGGGAGAAGCTCGAGATGGCCCACCTTAATTTGTCCTCATCGACGATCTGGTCTGCTATTCTCCAGTCATCTTCTGTGAGGTTTTGTTGCTTCTCTTCCTCCCAGATTGCCAGATTAGTGGTTCTGGAGTCAGGGAAGTGTGTTGACATTAGTAGTTCAAGACTTTCCTTGAGGTTGGCAGTTCTAGTGCCATCCTCTTTGGTTAGTGTACCGATATGGCGATAAGGGTCTTTTGAGAGAGCTTTTTGGAGTCTAGCTGCTTGAGGAAAATCTTCGATTTCCTCACAGTAGTTCTTCCAAGCTTCTCTTTGTTTTTGTCTGACGACTTTTTTGTACTCTCTGAGGTGAGACCTATATGTGTCCCAGTCCTCTTCTTGTAGAGCTCACACTGTAATTTGTGTCAAAAAGTAATGAAAAGCAACATTAAGAAAATAATCCTCACAGTTTTTTAAATTTTAATAGAAGCCCTGAAATCAGAAACTCAGATAACCCCTAAATCATCATTGTACGTGTGGGAAAATGTATAAAAATAAACCAAGATGTTAAATACAAACATAAAACCTTTGGTAGTTTTTTTTCCAAGGATTTTTTTTACTTTTATTTAAAAAACGCCGCTTACTACATTCTTTACTTTTTTCAGAGTGGAAAATATTCAGTATCGCATTAAATTAGAATATTTTCCCAGTTCCTTTGTCTGTTGTACAAAGCAGCCAATTGGGAAAAACGATTTTCTTCTCTCTGTACTCGGTTTTTCAGAACTGCTTGTTTTACAAGTGAAAACAACCGACTTTAAACTAAAGAGTTTTTGTATGTTTTTTTCTTTGAATAAAATTGTTGTTAACAACAGTAACACCATCTAAATTAGGCACGGAACAGTGAAACAGTAACAACCATTTAAAGTCTAAGACAATTAAGTAATTGAAGAAAAATCATTCTTCCTCATGCCCGAACCCCAATCAGCCTAAATCTATCAGAATAAAAGTTTCTTTATTTATATTCACGACAAATCCGAATTCAATTTTATATTTTGCTTTTAAATTTCATTTTTTCTTATATTGACTTGTGGTACCAATTTAAGTAACGACCATTTTGTTTTTAATTGCCTACTTTAGGGAATTAAGAACGATTGATGACATAACATTAATTACTTCAAAAGTGCTGATTTGAACGCCTCCAAATAAATAGTCAAACTGATCAAATTTATCAGATTCGACATCCTAAGACCGGTTTCTGCCTTTCGGCTTCGTCAGTTAGGCTTTTCGAATCCAATAAATAAAATTCCAAACTCGTACAAGTCAATAGCTATATCCGCTATAAGATAACATTTTTAGATGTGCTACCATCGATGATTAGATGGTAGCACATCTAAAAAAGTCAAACTGATAGTTTTCAATGAGCCTAAGAAATATCGAAGTAGAATTTTTTGTAGACATCTAGAAGACCAATTAGATTGCAGATTTGGGAATTCATTCTCTTGTTTCACTATTAGAGATGTAGAAGTATTTTTTGCAGGTTTAAAGTGAGAGAGCGAAAATGTTTAAGTTTCTATTCCTGTTAAATTTACATTCTTGTCTTTACCTCTTCTCCATTTCAAAACTAACGACGGTAGATCTTTACTATTTAAAAGAGATATGTGGAAAATATCTAGAAATGATTTACTTATCTCTCCCTAATTTTCTCACTTTCCACTATCTTTTACTTAAGTCTAGTCCTGATTTTGCTAAAAATAAATCTGCCCGACAAGCGCCGCTTCTTTAACGTTTCGTTTATGTATTAGAACGTTTTTGGTTTTTCAAAGTCGTGTTTTTGCAAATATTTGTCTAGTAGAGAGTATCAGCGTGGCCATTCATCTTGGTGACATGTTCTGCAAACAAAAGCCAATGCGGCTGTGCCCTTCTGCCTCTCCGGCCTCTTTTATAGGTCGCTTTCTGTTTTCCGGATAATGATTTCCATCCCTCTGATACTTTGTATCTAACACTGAATAACCCACTCCAGTCTTTTATTTTTACACGCTTTTTGACGGTTAAACAACACAATGTTATTTTATATCAGAGTATACTGAGAAAAGTGTGCTATTCCTTTATTGTAAATGTAATCGAATTTTTTTTATTTAATTAAGTCGAATTGAAAGTTGTTAGTTATAGTCCTGGACCTGCCCTAAGGTTCTGTAGGAAAGTTTGAGTATGGAGAATTTCTCTTCGGGAATGTTTAGTAGGTGTTCTAGTAAGTGTTATGGACTTGGGTGGACATCCGCCACCCCGTACATTTTCCAGTTATGACGTCATCAAAGATGGCGGCCGCCGGAACACATAAATTCTCATATTTCAGGCAATACTTGACCGATTTGCATGAAACTTAGGTCAGATCACAAAAGAGACCCTCGCCAATTTGTAATAGTATTATAGGGTTCATTTATTACAGATTTCAGAATGCTGATTCATTCAAAGCAGGCAATACTGTGTGGGTTCAAAAAAGTCGTTCTCGTTAGTGCAGACACTGATATAATGGTGTTAGCTTTGTTTCACTGGGCTACTCTTCATGAACTTGGTGTTCAAGAACTTTGGGTGCGCACTGGACTTGGTGATTCCACGCGACTTTTGTCTGTTATGCTCTTTGCTTCCAGCTACCCACGCATTATCTCGATCAGATTATACGAGTAAGTTTGGCACCAAAAAAGCTGCTCTTCAAAGTGCATCTACAGTGTACTTGGAAGACTTTGGTGTATCATCTAACTGGGATGACATAGTACAAAGCCTCAAACCAGCAGAAGAATACCTAGTGCTGTTAATTAGAAAAGGGTCATCTTGTAAGTCCTTAGACGAACTTTGATTGTGGCTGTATCATTATGCCAAGAATATAGACATTGCAGATTTGCCGCCTACAAGCAGAAGAGTTGGGGGACATTTGTTAAGATCGTATTTCTACACATACCTTCAGCGACCCTTGTGATTTTGGTTTTACAGTGTTTGATTTGGTGCCCCCAAAAACACTTGCACACATATCCCACTGATTTTGTTGTTGCTTGCAACTGTTTAATATGCGCCACATCCTCCTGCATTTGTAGGGAAAAGGAAGTTAAATGTGTCAAGTGCAAGTGTGGCAGTAAGGGATTAGAGTCAACCTGTAAAAATCCTTTTTAGACAATCATATAACCATGTTTCGGTGTTAAGTCATTTTTATGTGATATCGTGTAGTTCTAACAATTATCTATAATCTAACCATATTTCAATACAATATCTGTGTGCATTCATGATACTTATGTTTTTATTAAGTTATAAAGAATATGATATAATTAACGAAACTGTTGTTCATTTATTTATAGTAGCAGTTAAAACGCATTTCTATTCACCTTAAACATAATATTTACGACAAACTGACCTAAGTTTCATGCAAATCGGTCAAGTATTGCCTGAAATATGAGAATTTCTGTATTCCGGCGGAACCCATCTTTGATGACGTCTTAGCTGGAAAATGTGCGGAGTGGCGGATGTCCACCCAAGTTCAAAACACTTACTAGAACACCTAATAAACATTCCTTAAGAAAAATTCTCCATACTCAAATTTTCCCACAGTACCCTAGTCCAGGTCTTAGACTATTATGTGGACCTAACCAATATGTTCTTTAAAACGAATATCTACTGAGTTCTTAGTTTGTCCAACATATTTCTTCTTTCAAAGTCTGTACAACTAAATTTGTTTTCTTTTCTGTCAAATAAATATCTTGATTAAACTTTTTTACTTCGCGGCTATAACGTTTATTAAGTAAAAAGGAACTAAAAAGTAAAAACTGTTAACTATTCCTAACTCCTATTCCAAGATATCAACCTACTTATGAAAACTATTTATAACGATTCGATATTTCATAGAAAAACGTCATGAGTATGATCTATCCATATTTTGTGTGTTTTTACTATCAGATTTTCAGAATAAGTAGACAGATATTGATTTTCCTATCACGCGGTCACAGTACAAAGTAGAGAATTGTAACTAAAAATAGAGCCGCTTTATACGTCACCGCTGATGAAAAATGTATTTGTACTTTTCTGAAACGCGATTCCTTATGTTTTCAATTTTCAGGGATTTGCCTTTTCAGGAGAGTAAATAAAACATGCTCAAGTTAGAAGTCCACAAGCAAGCGTTTTGGCTGAACTTCAACGCGATAAATATACAAATTACTAGTTTGAAATTGGCTTAAATTTAGAGCGAAAGAAACTGATGTGATATATTGTGTCAATGTACTTTATTGAAGGAAATAACGAATAGTTTCAGGAACTTGCCAGCTGTCGATAATTCGCAGGCTGAAAAACTCATGAGACAATTTAAATCGTTGCTGTTATTCAGTAAATATTTTATGAAAAGATTTCATTTACAATCGTTCACATTGAAAATATTTCCATTTCTATCAGAGTATGACGTAAATGTAGATATAGATATTAGAGAAAAAGGGAATTGAAACAATATACATTAAATCAAAACGTGTTGGATGCAGGATATTTATTGTTAAGGATTTCTATAACAGAAGACCGTGTGTAGGCGAGTGGATTTTGAGGTATTTCGCTCGTTAATTAGTTCATACCTATTTGACACACTTCGATAAACAAGTGGATGAGTGGTGTGTGGCGAAAACTGGTAATGCGATTTTAAAAGTGTCTTGTTTAATATCCTTTACAAAATAGAACAATATACACGTATTTCAATGGTTACAAAGATACAGGGTGCTAAATTTTATTAAACAACCAAATTGGTGGACCTAGAAAAACGAAATATAACGAGTGGTTTCCTTTTGCGACGCAGATATAAGCTAAAATTGTGAAAGTATATAATAAGTTTGCTAACGAAAAAAAAAAATTCAGGAATGCGGATTTTCCATCGATAACGAATCTCTTGCGATTATTTTAATTTTAGTTTCAATTCAATTGATGAATTTTGATCTGAAAGTAATGAATGATTAAAAACTTTTAACTCGTATTTTTATTTCCTATTAATCCAGCAACGTACTTGTTATAAAATAATGATCTACTATTTGTTCATGTTACATGCTTTGTTAGACATAAAAAAATTAATGAAAAGGTACTGAAAATTTTCGGTAATTGATTCCATTTATTCGACTCAGAGAATGCAATATTCATTCAATGTTATAAAGCCGTTCCAGCGTAAGATACCAGCAACAGAGTGACACAATGGAAAGCTTCTTTTATAGAAAAAATTAATATATTGTAACGGTTAACTAATTTAACTAATTCAAAAAGAGAATACAAATAATTCAGACAATATAATGCCTAGCACGAAGGAATAAAATGAAACAGATAACTTATTTCTTAATATGGATAAAATCACCACTTATTACATTATGAGTAAGCACAGGACAGAATGCGATTCTAAAATAATGTTTTAAACAAGTTTAAACCATATCAATTATAAAAGAAACTAAAATTTCACAAAGGAGCTCTTTACCAACAAATGTAGGGTATTTACTTGTGTTTTAGAAAAAAACTGAATAGATAAATTCAAATTCAGATAAGTCTGCGAACATAATAACAATAAGAACATTATTATATAAAGTGCTAAGAGAAAAAGAAAATTACACGATAACCTCAAAATTTAATATCATGATACATTAACATAATTAGTTCAAATTCAAGGAAAATATTATAAATCAGAGAAGTGAAGTTAATATAAATAGGAACTGTATAAAAATCATATCAAAATTATTCTTTTCGGTTCTAGAATGATCTGTTGTTAATTAAAACTTGAAAAAATTTAATATTTTTTTCGAATTTTGTAAGAATTTATGTTAAATTCTGTCAAAAGTAAATCAATCTAGTAAGCTCTGATTTGGGCATTTATAAAAACTCTTCAGCGCTGTCAAGTGGGGCTTTTTCACATCTGCAAAACGAAAACAAATGAAAATCGAAATTGTACTTACCTTATTTCACACTTAATACAAAAGCTTTATGGTTATTTAATTTTCTGTTCCAAATAAATAAAGCCAGTAGAAGCACCGCTGAGGTTAGAAATCTCTACTCTTTGGTAGATGGCGCCCAAGGCAAATAATAGAAAGAATTACAACGAAAGGTAAGAGTGTGTACGTGTATTTAAAAATTAGTTAAAAATAAATAAAATTCAATTAAAATAGAAGAAGAAAGAGGTAAAGTCGTGGTTATTTGATCTATTAATAAAAACATAACAAAACTTACAATATAACAAAAATATAGGTGATGTTTATAAATTTAATTTATTAATTAATTAAACAAAAATAAAAAAACTTTATTATAAATTACAACGTTAACATCACAATATATTTTATTACGCCAATAATCTCAATCAAGTTTGACTCTTTTGTGTTATGTTTTAATCATTGTATTAATTAAATAGTATCTGATTAGTACTTAACAGGAGGATTTCCAATTTTAAAAGAAAGATAACAGTAGAAATATACGAAAAAAAAAGAAGAAGATCCCAGAAAATTGATAAATTCAGAAATAATAAAACAGTTAGATTTTTGAAAACGCAACATCTTGAGGAGTCTTTTCGTCAATGATACCGGAAAAGGCCTTTAAAATATAATAAATGCTCTCCATGAGTATTTGAAAGCATTCGATGAGCTTCAGCCGCACTTTTCTTCATATTTGATCGTCTATGATCTATTTATTTCGATCACTAAAGCCATCTATAGGAAAACGGCGCAAGCAAAGTTGTACACCTAATATTTTCTCATATCATGGCATTAACACCAAAATGTGGGTCACCTTGTATAGAGATTCCTAGAGAATTTCCGTGAAGAGCCGAATCAAATCCATTTAGATTAAAGGAGTAACTCAGGGAATAAAAGATGGTCGCAATTAGTGTAATTTAGGGATGAGAGGATGGGAATATGGGAGATTCGAGTTTCGAGAGAACAGGGAATGAAATACCGAGAGCAGCTATTTATTTTCAAAGAAAAAATTCCGATTCTACGGTCGTTCGTGTGCGGTCTCGAAATTACATACCCAACAGCTGAGCGGTGGTTAGACAAAAACCGCATTATTCTCCGCTATATACGCAAAAAAATAAGCTACACTGAAAAAAAATAAATAAAGCGGGAGAAAATCTGTTACGTTTCACGTACATTGTGTTTCTACTCCATATGTTTTTATTATGAATAGGAATTTAAAGAGAAGCATTAGGATTTTCTCGTTTTAATTTTCAATGGCTCAATTATACACTGCATACTTTTCGGTCTAGATTTTCTAGTATAACCAGATTATTGTATAACATTACATCCATTCATTCTGAAAACGAAAAATTAAAATTTTGTTGACAAAAGAATAATTATTTGCAAAGAATATATAAAGAAAGTACTTTATGTAGATAAAATTAGTGGGGAGCAGTCAATAGTACATAAATTAGTACGATTTCTTCGTTTTAAGTCGTGCTTTCGAAAATGTTTATTTTCTTTATCAAGACAAATAACATGAAATTCAGAAAAAATTACATACAAAAATAAACATCAGTGTTAAAATTTAAAATGACAAAATAACAATTTCTAAAAAATCAGTATACAATTGAAACATACAGTTAGATTATAAAATGTAAAAGTATGTATAAATATATAAAAAATCAATTCAAGGAGGAGTTGAGAAATTTTCTTGATGTTTTTTTAATAGATATGTATATATTGTACTGAGGTCTTTCATATCTGTTCTTTTATTCATTGATTTTTCATTGTTATTTATATGAACCATTTCAAGAAAGAGACGCCTATCTTATCTGCTCATTATCGAAAATTTTGGCATTATTATAGTCAATCACATGATCTTTATCTATTACATCTTCAGCAAGGCGACAAGATCTCACATTCCTTCTGCAGTCACTTTTATGAGAGGTTATTCTATCTTTAAGCATTCTACTTGTTTGACCAATGTATACTTCATCACAGCTGCTGCATGAGATTTCATAGATTGTATTTGACTTATTCTTGACTGGTATAGGTGTTTTCAATTTAGAATGCATTTATGAAATAGCTTTCAAATTGCTTTTAGCTATTTTAATAGTGTCTTCATTTTTGAACAAATGTATGAGTTTTGATGTCAAACCATCTATATGTGGTAAAGATTTAAAAATTGAAATTTGTTCAGTTGTTGGTGGATGGTTTGAATTTGAAACAGAGATAGAGGTACCAAATAGAATTTTATTCACTAAAGATTTGGAATATGAGTTTTCTAAAAGAATATTTTGAAGTTCTTTCAGACACTTCAGACTTTAACCACTCTGTTTTTGAGGTTATTAATTAAATTTATTTTGAATGAAAATTTAGGAACCGATTACTGTTAATTGGTTTTCTGTACCATCTAGTAATGATCTTATTGTCGTTCGTTCTTATTAGTTTTAAATCCAGGAATGGAACTATCAGTGGAATTATCAGTTTCTTTTTTAACAGTAAACTGAATATTTGGATCGAAACGGTTAAAAATATTTAAAGTTTCATCGATACAGTTTCCTGGTACAGAGAGGATAAGATCATCTACATATCTCTTGAGGAAAGGAATTTCGAATGTGATTTTATTTGTGCAATATTCTAGGAGTTCATCTAAAACGTAACTTGATATTGTTGGAGAGATATTAGAACCCATGGGAATACCGAAAATTTGTTTGTAGAATTTTTGATTGAAGACAAGGCAAGTAGAGACAAAAATGAAATCAGTTATATTCATCAACATTTGTTTTTTTAATATTGCAGAGGTTGTTAATTTTGTTCCAATTTTTGTCGATGCAGAGTTTAACTAACTCTAAAGGTAAGTTAGGGAATAGAGATACCACATCTGAACTTATAAGAAGAGTCACTAACATGATATCTGTTATAGTTGTCATATGAGTTGGTCAATATTTCAGTAATACATTTCGTTATTTTACTATTTGGGGAGTCTATTATAGAGGAAACAATTGGTCTCATTGATAAAACGAGTTTATGAATTTTTGGTAAAGTATAAAAATGTGGTGTAATTGAGTTATAGAAAGTACTTAATACCACAATGTTTATTGTGGTTTACCTTTCTTAAAGTTTGTAAAAGTGCGGTTTTCACCTTTCATTGCGTAACATTGCGAATACAAAATTAGATATGTCAAAAAATCACTAAAATTTTTATAAAGGATATAATTTACTACAAAAAAGTCATGGACTACAAGTTTGTACCTAGCATGGATTCTGAAATATTTATATTGAATGATGCAGGTTTATTACAAATGATAAGAAAATTCGTGCTCTTGTCCCTCTAACTCGAAAACGATGATAGATATAGACATGACATTCCCGACTTTTTTTTTAGCAAATTTAAGCTCTACAAAAAAGTTTTGTAACTTTTTATCATATCTGACTTATTTTTCGCAGCGTAAGTCAGAAAAATAAAAAATGTATTTTCCAAACTTTAAGACACAATATTCATTTGAATACCTCTATAATAAAGCACAACTCGAGTAGTTTATTTTGTGTTTAACAATGCCATATAACTACTTTTTTCCCCATATCATACTACCTCTAGCACCAATCGACATTTTTTATTTTCTTCTTGATATCTTATTGAAGATTATGCTCAGTTCTGAAAAATTTGATATTTGTTGTAATTTTTATCTACTAAATAATTCGTTATTGATTCATTACCAATTAATATGAACCCATATTTTCATAGTTTTGAATGTTGAATGTCCCTAAAAAAACTTCCTATTATTTTATTTAATAATGCCAAAATCAATAACTGAAAATTAAACAAAATATAAAATGTATCCATCTATTGTATCGCCGCTAATTAAAGTGAAAATTTTAAATTTGTAAAATCAATATGGTTGTAATTCAATGTTGACAGAGTTCAGAATGGAATTAACCTAAAAGCCTATACGGCCGTCGAATCCAATTGGTGTTTTAAAGTTTCAGGCTATTGAACCGACTGAAGCCGAATATAGACGTATCTAATAGAATATGGATACAGGAAGTCCCTTTTTATTCATCAAATATTTATTTATTTATTTATTCAATAAATACAATGAATGATAAGCGATAAGTGCTACTGCACTTGTTTCGCATGAAAAGCATCATAAAACATAATCATCAACATTATAAATAGAATTATACCCAAAGACCAGACATCTGTATGATCCTTGACCGATCGATCTTCTTTCCAATTATTAAGTATTCCCTTTTTTCCAGAGCATTTACTTCAGAATTTCGGGGACCCAAAAGCGTCGCCATGTGTTAATTAAGCAGGTTTTTTCTTTACCTTTGATTTTCCAAAAATATCCATTCAGGCAAGTCGTTCCCGCATATACACATACTTGAATTTTCGTTCCAGTCTTTTGGTATTACTCAACATAGATTTAAATTACAAAAATGTGTCATACTTTTATTAGTTTGACCTAAGTTTTATTATTTGATTTATTGTTTTTGTTTAAAAAGTAAAACAGAAATAATAATAATAATAGGAGTATTTATATTAAAAAAATTATTCAAAATTTCTAAGCAAGGTGCAGCACATACCCCACCATTGCAAGTATTTGATATTTATATAAATTCAGGAAATTACGACGACAGATCGCTGTCAGTCGTCACGAGTGCAGACGTCGCGCCGTCGGAACGTTCTTTTGTTCTCTTGTAAAACAAAACTATTTTTTTCTTAGCTTTCATATTGTTATTTTCAATTCTCAATTATATTCGAGTATGAGAATTACAGCAGCATAAAATACGACGCCGCTCGAGTTTTCTCGAGTGTTCAAAGTTTGGCCTGTTTAGTACGCTCGAATTAACTCGAGAACATACGTCAAGGGGTGAAATAATATATTACCAGATCCCATTGTCTATAAGAAATACACTTTTGCCTTTATTCAGATCTATAGAAGAATGCGATATAATTTCAAAAATTTTCTATGATGACACCCTGTATGTTAGAACTAACGAATTTAGTGACATGTTTGCAATAAATGTCAGTTAGTCGAATGTATGAATAAGTAAAGTATCAAATGGATTTCTCGAATAACGATTTAATTAATTCTAAATTAATCACACGGCCCATTATTCAGTTTTACAATGATGCTGAATTTTATTCCAAAAATAGAATAAAAGTTCATTAATTTTCAGATATTAGTTCATAAATAAATCATTCATCAGAACTAACCGCATATAAATGTAATTTTCGTAATGAAGAGAAGGGGGATGAAAAGTCCTTTATATCTCACAAAGTTATTTATTGGCGACCGGTTTCGACAATATTATGTCCTCATCAGGCACACCTACATGGAAAAGTTATGGGGTTAAAAAATTTAATTGTCACAAGGAATTAAGTTTGAAAAGTAAAATAAAATCGAAGTTAATGAAGTTAGACTCACCATAACTTATCCATGAAGGATTAGCTTCAGGATCTTCACAAAAAACATGTCCTGCCAATATAGGAACATGGGCATGTAGAACAAGTTAATTTGTATATTCTTGGACCAGTCTAGAATATATTCTTGGACCAGACTGGAATATACAAATGAACTTGTTCTACATGCCCATGTTCCTATATTGAGGACTTTTCGTAATTTCAAAGTACGCTTGAAAGAACACCTCAATACTAATACCTCGGGCTTCTCACATTTCGCTTCACTTCTCCTAGATACTGGACATGATTTCGATTCGAATACTGGTTTCAAGGTATTACATGCTGTGTCTAATAGATTCTTATTGGACAATTTCGAGAATTTAGAAATTTTAAAAAACATCAAATCAAACCCCACGTGCTCCCTCAATGCACAAATTAATTTCATTAGTAACCCTACTTTTTCAGCACTTATTTAAATTTCTTCTTCTTCTTCTTTTCCTCTTCTTCTTTTTCCTTCTTGTAACTAAAATATCATAATTTTCTTTTTATTGCCTAATTCGATCATTCACAATATCGGGTATTTATTCATTTTTCGATTCAATGTTTCCTGAATAATTGTGTATATTTTTGATTAAAATATTAATTTAAAAATTAAATTTTTTAAGTAAGTTCCGCAATCTACCGTTATTTCAACAAACCTTATTTGTTTGAATATATATTTATTACAGATAACTCCTGATTTCTACAGTTTGTGTTCAAAAATTTAAACTATTCACTATCTTTTTCTTTTATTAGAAAAAATTTCTTCTGATAAAAATTTCAACCATTTGTTCCTAGCTTTTCTATCTTAAATGTCTGTGTTCGTGTTTAATTGTATTTAATGTCTATTTATTAATTTTGACTGCTGGAACATATTTAAATTCAATTTGTGTTTTTATTCAAAATAATTTTAAAAAGTACCATGTTTTTTGTGAAAATCCTGACGCTAATCCTTCATGGATAACTTCGATTTTATTTTATTTTTCAAACTTAGTTGCTGTTTTGACAATTAAATTTTTTAACCCCATAACTTTTCCATCTAGGTGTGCCTGATGATGACATAATATTGTCAAAACCGGTCGCCAATAAATAACTTTGTGAGATATAAAGGACTTTTCATCCCCCTTTTCTTCATTACCTTCCACTCACATATGGCTGCCCCTAACTTAAAAAAATGTCATTTTCGTCTTTAAAATGGTTACGAGATGCTTTTTCTGGAGTGGGGGCGATACAAAAATAACATAAACTCTCTCCCGTTAAACATCGTTATGATTCATCATTAAACTACCCGATGAAACAAGAGGAAAATTGAATTTTATTTTATTTACATCCCCACTGCTTTTCTCCCTCAATTTCCAACAAGAAATAAAACTCCATTTCTTCGAAATCCAATCGACAACTCCAAACTCCATCCGACCTCTTTTAAAAATAAATAAAGACGATAAACATTAGGACAATAACTCCGTTTTAAGTATTTTCCATCAAGAAGTGCGAGTGCCTCTTCTTTGGGGCCCCTGGGGGCCCGAAGCGGGCGAAAATTCATTTCTATATTTAATTCGATGGCCTTCAACTTCCGCTACGACTCCAAGTTCTTTCTTATTTCCGGTAGTGGTGGATTTTGCCACGAAAACGCATGAGCGTTCCTAATTTTTTTTCGAGGAAGATGCAAATATTGCCAATTTATTTTGGCCATTGGTATCGCTTCTTTTATGTCTATCGACTTTCTCTGCATTACCCTTTTGCAACATCTCATGAAACTTAGTTTTTATTGATTTTATGATGCCATCCATCATTAGAATAAACAATGTTGGGTTCATTGAGTCCCCGTGTCTTAATCCATCACTTATAACTAACAGTTTGGGCTGCGAGTTTTTTTTGTAGATTCGATTGTCTCACAAACTTTTTATTACATTTTATTGTTTCTGGTTAATGTTTTTATGTTTTATTTTTTTTCTTTCGTCTTTCATTCTATTGCTTTTCGAAATTTTTTTCCATAACTTTTTTCCTGTCACTACTTTTCTTACTTTGATAATCAACTAGGTTTTATTTCCTGATTTTCTAAACCTTCCGGTCCCTTTTTGCGACTTTGACCCTAACACTGAATCGCAGCTCATGTTTTTTTCTTTTCTCTGTGAACGACTTTAAATTTATTTGGTTCGTTTTTAAAGGGAATACCGAGAACATAGTCTTTTGGACGTCCCTGCATGTCCGTTGAATTTTTTATTCGAAATACGAAGGCGAATGTCGCATTTACGGTCTCTTAATACGGTTAACGGCTGACCGATGGCTTAGGTGTTGAATTTATTGCACGATCTATGAATTTTGTGGCTTGGATAAAATTATTGCGGTAGCAGGAAGATCTTATCCACACGAGTATGACCTTCCGCAGGAAAGTTTTGTCCCTAAACGAAAAATAAACTTCGTTTTACGTTGTAGGTAAGAAATTTTAAGAAAATTGTATTTCTATTTTAAATTTTATATTTTATTTTGCTTTCTATAATAAAATGTTTGTAGTTGTTGATTATTAATGATTCACTACATATTTTTCATTCAAAATTGAAGAGATGTGACAGATTTATTCCTATAATAATATAATGATTGTACTAGAAGTAATTTGTAACGGACGTCGGCTGTGACGTACCTATAGGCTCTATCGTGCAATACATTATTTCATTTTAAGTTAAGCCGTACTCAACTATACATGTAAATTTGTATTGAAAGAAAAAAGTGCGCAGTATATTTATTAAAAACCTTTCCAGGTATTGTCTAATAATGTTGGTAATTGAAGTTTTCTAGGCGAGCCGCTCTTTTCAAGTAACTCTAACGGCAGAGGTAGAGCGACAATCAAATTAAAAGATACCTGAAAGTGCAAAATCAATTTGGAACAGATCCAAGATACCGCTGTAATCCACTTAGGAAAGAAAAAACAAAAATTCGAGACATTTCCCGCCTTCTCAATGTGAAGAATTTTCCTGGAAAGAGGCGAACAACATGAAGTAGTCCGTGAGCTAAAAAAACCAATACTGCAGTGGTTAACGTTTTAATTTTTTTAAATATATGCCCAATAGCCTTTAATGATTTGTTTTGTTTTCTATCAAACAGGATGAGCCATTAATATTCACTTAATTTCAACGCCCTCTTTCAGTTATGAGTTAGATAATGCAGGGTTTGCAAAATAAATAGCAAAACACACTAATAATGTCTTAGATATGACAGCAATGATGATGAAGGAACACATGCAGATAAAGAAGATATTAAAGATAAATATTAAAGACAAAAAACAAGGATGAGTACGAAAATAATTCTATTATAATTTGAAGATACTTCTACAGTCTAAATAGAAATAGACGTGTTGGCTTATTGACTATAAGAATAAAGAATAGTTTCTGCCGTTTTGTGTTAATGGAAAATCGATGAGTCACGTCAACTTTGACTTTTACTGGTCGTTAAACCACCACCTGTAATAAAACACCTTCATGAAGAAATATTTTCCAAGACTCACACTAAATGCCAAATTTAATCTTTTGATGCGGACAGGTATTCTTGTAAAAATAACTTTATTTAAGAAATAAAAAGTTGTGAAGTTAATAAAGGCAATCCCTAATGGAAATTGACAACACGCAAAAGAGAGGTATATACAGGGTATTTAAAAGCTCTCCGGGGGTTTTAAAAAATCATAATTATTTCAGGAGATCTGAAAGAGCATTTTCAAAGCCATTTATTGATCAATCAAACCCTAAAAAAAATTACTTGTGTCCTAATTTTCTTCATTATTCATTATAGGCCAAGCGTTGGGGGGTTTCTGCTCGCAAAAGGTCGGAGAGAAATGAAATTTGGTGGGATAGTAGGGATAGGTTCCCTTATAGTCCACCTGAGTTTGCGACCTCGGGGGGCTGCCGCTCGAGGGGTGAGGGGATGAAAACTCTGACTCGCAGCGCTTGGTGGAAAATAGCACTGTTGGGGTAGGTGCTATTGAAAAAAAGTTTAAATAAAATATGTAGAGAACAAAATTGTGCATAACTGTGGTTCTTTACATTTTTTGGCTCCGACCAATAGTTTTCGCTCCACGGTGCGCCAAAGTTGGGGGGTAGTTTGCAATTTTAACAAAATCATAATTTAATCGCGGATTAAAACAAAGATGGCTACCAAACAATTCTGTAATATTTTTTTTGCTATAAGAGTAAGGTTTTTTAAGTAAGCAGATGCCCGATTCGATACATTTGATCTTATATAATAAAAGATATGATTTTTAGAAGTTCGCCTTACATACTTCGATATGGGCATTTTTTAATTATTATGATCTACGGTTAATATTTTCTTGTTATTGTTGACCTACACTTGTTTATTTTTGTGCAAACATGATACCAGAAAATATAATTTTCAACCCGTTTCCACACCACCCTTGAGGTAGAGTTGATCGGCGCGTTTTTTTTAACATGGTATCCCTAAGAGGCCTATTCCACGGTCGATATGGATTTTACTTTGTGTCCGGCGCCATATTCGGCAAGCTCGGCGTTGTCTGTTTGGTCCTCATCGTCCTGTATTTTATGTCTGTATGTCTTCTGCGTTGTCGTCGTCTAGCACAATCTGGTCAAGAATGTTTTCGCAGGACGTCCCAGTACAGTATAAACATAAAACCTTTCTGGCATCTGCACAAGATACTCTTGAGTAAAACATCTGGAGCTGGTGCCTTTGAGATGCGTATGGCGTCTAATCCTGATGTTGTTTTTCGCCATCCATGATCTTCTGGAGGTTTCTGAACTCCCTGCCAGCTCTGGACTTGACAATAAGTTCGTAATGAATGATGATGGCACGCATCGGATGTTGGTGGCAGTGATGCGAGATTAAATGAATTTTTGGAGACGGCCCGTACGAAGTTCGTATACCGCAGAGAATCCAACGTTCTAGGGGGTAAACCGGAAGTAGGCCATTTATATAAATGTGTCACAACAAAACTTACGGTAATTTTAAACCTAACTGTGAAAACCGCATCTTATTATCTAGAACCGTTTCGAAGATATAAGCTCTTAAAAACAGTCAGACTATAATGAGACACCCTGTATAAGATCAAATGTATCAAATCGGGCATCTGCTTACTTAAAAAACCTTTCTCTTATAGCAAAAAAATATTACAGAAATGTTTTAATCCGCGATTAAATTATGACTTTGTTAAAAATTGCAAACTACCCCCCAACTTTGGCGCACCGTGGAGCGAAAACTATTGGTCGGAGCCAAAAAATGTAAAGAACCAAAGTTGTGCACAATTTTGTTCTCTACATATTTTATTTAAACTTTTTTTCAATAGCACCTACCCTAACAGTGCTATTTTCAACCAAGCGCTGCGAGTCAGAGTTTTCATCCCCTCACCCCTCGAGCGGCAGCCCAACGAGGTCGCAAACACAGGTGGACTATCAGGGAACCTATCCCTACCATCCCACCAAATTTCATTTCTCTCCGACCTTTTGCGAGCAGATCCCCTTATTTTGTACCCAACGCGTGGCCTATTATTGTACTAATGATAAATAATTTAATAGTATATCAAGCAACGCATTTCATAACAGCCATATGAAATAAGTTGCTTATAACACTTTTTATATTTTGCCATTTTATTAATTTTTTAATAAATTTATACTTTGCATATTATAGAGAAGTTTGCTTTAAAAAAAATGAGTTGGTAGCACTGTTGTAGAATTTTCAAAATTTGACAGATTTCGATCATATGTTATTACTGTTATTCGTTACTCTTCATAAACACTCTCTCTGGCGAGAATTTCTGTACTAATATATGTGACATCCTTGAGTTTTGGATCATATTAATGCATATAAAATAAAGCGATTGTTAACAGTTAAAAAACCAAAAACTAGGTAAACTTTGTCTAAAATCGAGAAAAAACACTTAAAAACACACGATTTCAATGTAAACAAAATCAACTAATGTCACATAAACAGTTTCCGGTAGTCACCGACCTGGCGCTGGCATCTTAAGCCGAGAAGCGTATTAGATACAATGACAAGACAAATGTCAATTCATGTCATTTGTTGATTCATATTACCAACCGTATAACAGAAAAAGTTGCGTACTCTAATGAAACATTAGAGTTCTCAAATGCGTATCATAATGTAAAATATTATAGATAAAAAATAATATAATATAAAAAATTATTAAGTACAATAAGTGATGTTTTTTCATTAAATAATTATTTTTTTATATTTGTTCATTCTTTTACGTTAATGTTCAGTATATTTTAATTGCATTTACCACTTATCTTGTCAAGATGGAAGACCATTAAACACTGACAATCGCCTTTGGAGATCCTTAAGACAAATTTTCGATATAAATTGATAGAGTTGTCGCGTTAAGTGCTTACTCAGAACAGCAATTAGCAGTATTGACCCAGTTAGAGATTTTTCTTTTCGTACAGGGTGTCCCAAAGGAAATATACGATTAATTCAATTGCAGAACCAAAGAAACGATTGAGGAAAATACTGAAACGTTAAACTTACTGCTTAACACATTATAATCCCCGCTCTGTATATTGATTGCATCCAAATGTAGAAGTTTTTCAACTCTGAATTATAGAGGTCATGCAAATCGATGATGGTATAGCAGAGGCTTTCGCGCTCGCCTCCAAATGTTTTATTCAGAAAGTTGGAGAGAATTGTCAACTGCAACTTCAATTCCGAGCAAAGTTGTTACCGGAACGTGCCTAGACCCCCGAAGTCCGGGAACCCGGAATCTACAAGTTGATTTGCTTTCACACCTCTCCCACCCCTACCCCTAGAGACAGATACTCTATAATAACTATACGTGATTTTATCCGTCGTGATGTATTGTCCTGGGAAACTACGGATACTTGAAGACGCCATGATGAGAGATATCACTCATTTCATAGTTTTTTTTTGTAAATTACAAATTTTCACGCGATTTTTCATCAAAATTAGTGTGTGGATTTTTTAATACATGTACATGATGTTTCAATGGTAAACTGCATTCTGGAGTTGAGTTCTTTGAGAGTCTTCCCAAAGACAAGAATACCATCAAAATATGCGATAACTCCAGATATTCCATCTAGGGTTTCGGGGGTAAATATATCTCTATGGGAAACGATTCAAAATTAAAACTGATCATTGTCCTTATTAGGCCTATTAAAAAAAACCATTAGATGACCTCTCTCCACGCATGCCAGAGGTTAGCAGTAAAGCTTCTGAGATACAGTTTCGTGGGGGGGCTCTGTTGGTTTATATTTCAAATATGTTATGTTTGAAGTGCCGTGGTTTTGTTAAGCACTATATGTTAATTTTTTGTTTTATCCTATTGACGTTTGTGCATATTGTTGTATTCGTATTCCAAAAGATTAAAACTGAATTAAACGATGTACATCTCGTTTTCACGCAATTTTACTTTTAAAATTTTAAGTTCTTTGTAGATTTTTTGGTAAACCGGTCCTGTACTTCCGGTAGGTCGTAAATTATGAGCCAAAAAAAATAGTAAAAATGGATAAATCACCCTGTACCATAGTTTAAAAGGGATCAAAACCTTTTAAACATGAGTTATCTGGAATTGTCAATATGTCCTTTATCTTCAGTTACCGTGTGCTCGTTTCTCAATGAAACACCCTGTACATTTGGTTTTTTAAACCCATTTTTATAGCTAATAATATAAAATATAAAAATACTAGTAATTTGACATTTTTTGCGAAATCGGCAAACGTCTTGTATATAACTTAGTTCGCAATAATAAAATATAATAAATGTCCACTAGTTTCATTGTGGTATACTCTCTCTACTGTTCTCTTGCTTTTAACGACCAAAATACCTTCTCTGATCGCATTAGGTGTCAGTTTGCTACACCCAATTAGCACCCAACGTATATATCACCTAACAAAACGCCACGCCACCCCACCCCAGAAATAATTAAAACTAATTACCCTGTTGAGATCAGGGAGAGGGAAAGAAAGGCCTTGGAAATTAGGGAAAATTCGTGGAAATTGTGGATCGGGTAACGACGCCACCAGACTTGATTAAAGCTCCTCTGTGACATCTTACAGATCGTGAAAAATTCATTTTGTTAGCTGTTAGATGTCCTTCTGGTTCAAACTGCGTATCCAATTGGCCACAAAATATCTGAAACTAAAATTTTATCTACTAAATATCGAACGCGCGTTGGCAGTTCAACTGGATGCTATCAAATCTATTCCTACTCCTATTTTACTTGCTGAAAGTATATCAGATTTTGAACTGACATAATGCGTCAAAACATTGCTTTGTTGGATAATAATATCTGCTAAGAAAACTTACACATAAATCTTGGCAAACAAACACATGATAATTTTTATTAAGGATCTTGTTTTATGAAATATTAAATTATTCTATCGCAGCAATGTTAAAAACTAACATCCTTAGTTACGCAGCCAATTACCTACTCTCCTACGTTTATGTGCCATCGCTAACAGTATTAAAGCTAACAGCTCAAAAAACGGTCATTATACAGCGGCTCTTGCTGATAATTTTGTGTCCTACTGTAAGTAAGTAAGTTATACAAAAGAAAATATATACATAATATTTATTAGTGAATCAACTTAAAAGGTAAAAACTTTCATTTAATTTTGTCCATGTAATTCTGGAAAGTGAATCTTTCGTGACATTTTTCGGGGCTTACGTTGCGTGTTTTCTGTCCATTAACAAGCGAATGATGGAAAATTTGGTTTGTGCTGGGTTTAATTTTGTTGTTCTTTTCTTTCACTCGGCTCTTTATTTGATGACATCATTAAGAAATGCCTTTATAATAAATTGAAAGTTGAAACTCGTAATATTTCACCCTCCAGAAAACAGAAGTACATTTCGAGAATTAAGAAAATCAAAAAGCGCCTTTTTATTTTTTTATCTCAGTGGAAAATGTATTTTAAGACGGCAAATAAAATTGCGGCATTATTTCTAATAATAATGTTTTATCTAGGTCCATCATATAAAATATGTATTGTTTATTCGTTTCCTATATAATAATGAATTCCATTTGCCAATTGCCGTTTTGCGCTATGGATAAAAATCCAATAAATAAATCAACCTTCGACCGCAAGTAAATAAATATGACTCGATACAACAAAATACAAATATTAATGGTAATGTTAATAAATAAAATTACAACCTTTTTCAATTCCTTATGTACTTATTTTATGTTCTAATTAATATTTTGTTGGTTTTAATGTTACTCATACATAAAAAAAAGTGCATCAAAAAGTGAGGGGAAAACAAAGAAGAAAAACTTGCCCAATCGATGAATTATCCTTTTTTAATGAAATAATGTTAAATACAATTTTTCATGACAATAAACCCCTCCCGAGTTATAGGAAGGGGAAGGAGGATATGGCAATTCAAAAATGGGTGTTTAAAGAAACTGGATCGTTCTAGCGTAAATATCTGGAAAAATATGACTTCCACAAAAAAAATGTATATAACATCCTAATGAGAGAGCAACATTGGAAACATTTGAAGACCATCCAGAACCGTTTAACATAAGCAGAAAAAAAGTTATGGACAAAATTAATTTTTTTCAATTTTTTTTCGCCATTTTTTTAGCGCCATCTATACTGTGGTATTTGAAAAAAATCCTTTTGGAGAAAGCCGTAACATATGTTTCTACAATTGTCCAGTAATTTTTGGTCTGTTAAAGTTGAGCTAAATTTTTGTTTTTTATAGGACTTTTTCAATTTTTGGACAATAGCGTGAAAAGTATTGATTCTTGACTTTGAGCAAATGTTCTTCCGAATAATTTCCTTTTTTTTATCTTTTGTCTGTAACGAGATGTGGCCGTTTGAAATTTCATACAATTATAATATTATTATAATTATAATTATAATTGCATTATAACCGCCAAAGTTATTTTTTCGGGTCAAATATTGAAAAAACGGTAATTCCAATGAAAAAGTTGGTCATAACATGACTTCATTTCTTGGACTATTTATGTATATACTCTTCATAGATTAAAATTCCTAAGATGCTACTCTTTTATATCGAGAAACATGTTTTTAAAAGAAAAAATCTTTCATTTCACAAAGTTGTTTATCATAGCGAGAATGCAAGCGTAGAAAAGCACACAATAAATAATACATTTCGAGATCTGTAGATTCTCTCTCAGAAAGATATGAGATCCTATTCCCCGATGATCAACTTTCATTTCCTAATTTTCTTTCGAGAACAGATTGAAACGAGAATATCCCTTATCCTCTTGAGGTTTTATGTAAAATATTTTATCTTCTTCTTGATATTACTACTTCGATAGAGAAAATAAAAATATTCAAGTCCTCCGTTATGTTTGTAAATAAGTATTAGAGTCGAGATATAAATTTTTATGTATGACGAAGGTAAATTTAAAATCTGCTATGTTTATTTAGTATGTACTCGAAAAGGATCGATATTAAATTGTGTAAATGGTTTTACATGACTGAACTACTTATATAATTAACTTACAATGTAGGTTGAGCCTTTAGACATTTTTTTACATTTACCTTAACTTTTCTAAAAAAAAGATTCTTGACGTTTTATCTTAGATGTTACTGGTTAACTATAGAAAAGTTTTTATATTTACTAGCCATTTTTTTTGTATTTGAAAGTATTATATGTATTATATATAAATAATAATCCACCCAGTGCATTAAAAAACAAGTTCAAATCCTGCAAAATTATTATCTGCTTGCGGCCTCCAAAATACATTCCTCTAATTCGTATATAAAACTAACTATCCTGTTTCTATATAAATAGTTTAAGCCGACCCTGTGCGCCTCCACTCTCAACCCAAAACTCGTTTGCACTCTCACAAAGACCTTGAGTAATTTTTCATCTAAGAATAATTCCCCTAATTAATAAATACGAGTAATTCCGTAATCATAAATAATTTGTTATTCGGGCAAAATGCGAAAAAGCGAAATATTACATCTTTCGCTGAAGCCCTCATTACATGCAAATGGCTGCTTTATATAAGATGCAACGCCCGTATTTTATCATTAAATACTAACAAAGGGGTGCTCCTGACAAGCTGAAAACACTATATAAATTAAAGGGGGGTATACAGAGTGATACAATTGGGTAAATTTCAATATCCAGCTTTTAGATCGTATGTAATTTTTTTTCGTTGTTGAGCTGTAGTCTATTAAAGAAATCGGAAATTTTCATTGCGATACACGAAAAAGCACTTTTTGGTAATTTCCCTAAAAGAATAATCCTTTGAAAGATCAACCTAAAAAAAACGCCTGGCAGTTAATGTGTTAAACATTATTATGCTAATATAAAGATCTGAGATTTACAAACAAGATGGTGCTAAAAAAAGTAATTTTTTCTTTTTACTTTTTATTCGAAAACCGGGCTCGCGCTAACACTATAATTTGATTAAACGGCGGAAAAAAGATGAAAAAGAAATTTGGGACTGTGGATAATTACTAATTACTTAACTTCGTTCTTCGATAATTTTCCTTGAGACGAAAATGGAAACTGTTTATTTTGTAATTTTTCTTTTTTAGCATTAAATTTAAATTGAAATTTTGTTTTAGTAACACTGAGTGTTTTATATTTACAAATATTTTTTTATTTAACTTTAGTGGCTCATTTGCAATCTTTGTAGGGATTTTTAAATTAAATATCAATATCTACTAGTTAAGATGCCCTACAGGCCTTAGCATATAACAAAATCAGATCAAAATTGGTCTGGAACTGTCTACAAACCCTTCTTGTTCTGGCTAACCAAAATAAGGTAACACTTAGATGGATACCAGAGCATAAAGGGATAAAGGCAACGAGGAAGCAGACACCCTGACAAGGAAAGCCGTATTCACTGGTTCTGAACCATCTTTCAAGATGAACCCATATGTAGATTATGCAATGAGGAGGATGAAACAGCCTCTCACATCATACTAGAATTCCAAGCACTCACACACTGGAGGTACAACCTTCTGGGGCCAGTAAACCCACAGGAAGACTTTCCAAAAGAAAATCTGGTAAAAAGGCTACTCAGCCTGATAAATGTAACAAACCTTTTCACTTGAACATAACGATCTAACTGACATAGTACAATAAGTCTTAAGGCTGCAGTATTGAGTCATTTATAAACCTCAGTCAGATACATCGTCATAATCAATCAATCAATCAATCAATGTCTACTAGTTTTGGTACTACACTCCGCGCTGAAATAATCCCCCCCCCCCCCGTTTTTTTGCAACTTCTTACACTACTCTGGGCATTCTCCAAATAGTTTTATTTTAGCTATCCCGAACAAACATATCGTACGCTACAAAATGCATTTTGTGTTACAATTTATTTTTCTTTATTGCGCCAAACTTTTAAGCACCGTTGAGCTAAGGCCGCCTCTGTTATTAGGCCATTCAGCAACAGACTGGGAACTTCTGCTGTGCTTCCAGACACACACACAAGCAATGTTGTATCCGGGTATGGGGGCACGTATAGGGGACTAGGGGGTCGAATACGTGCGACGCTTCGAAAATGGTACACTTTCTGGAAAGTTATAACTCGGAAAATAACTGAATTTATACGAATTTCTTCCGGAAAAGGTTAGATATTGTGGTTCCGGAGAAAATAGGTGTAGATATGATGTCTTAGATCGGAACTAGACTATTATCCGAGAAATGGACACTAAGAACACACCTTCTTTTATTAGGTTAACCGTAATATCCCGGTATAAATTTTTTTATTGTACGGGATGTCTCCAGAATATTTCATTTTTGTTGTAAAAATTTCATTTTAGCAGGGCAATAAAACATATTTATTAAATAATGAAGAAAACATAACAACCAGGGTGGTTGTAGAAGTAATGGATACTTTTAAGGATGTGACAAAACCCAAAAAGGAATTAAACAAACTCTGCGCTATAAAAGGTATTCAATTTTTGCTTTCTCTTCGCCATTTTCCGGTGCTGATATTTTGACTAATGTTTTTCACTTTTGACATTTTTCATATTTTTGAAAAGGCATCTTCAAGCAATTCAACTCTGGGTCGTGCACTGAAACTGAAAAATTCTATTATTTGACAAGTTTATACGCGTTATAAGAGATTTTTCGATAAGTATGGAGTTTTTAAAAGTATTGTATACCGATAGGGCTAATTACACTAGTGAAAGAATTTCAAATTCCAGAAAAAATACCATTTGGTATAAAGAAAATTGACACTTCATTCGTTGGGGATTTTAATCTAAATTTTTAGTGAATTTTTTCAATCCAATTCAACAAACTTGCTAATAAAGTTAAGTTAAGTTAAACTGTCAAACAATGAAGTTACCGGCATAATGCGACTCGATGGGTAAGTCAATACGGAATCATTTTTTTAAATATGACAACTCAATAAAAATATATTATTAAATGCTTTGTTTTTAAATAATTTTCATTTCTGGCGAACAACTTCATTATGTATTTATTAAAAGAACGAATTATAATCCTTACGTTTTCAATTTATAATTTTATCATTCGATCTTGAGTAAAACTGTAAATGTAAAGAACGCAAAGCATATTTCTTCTTACTTCATTTTATCATTTTTTTAAACATACATCATACATATGAGAAAAATATTTTGTCAGCCCCTAATAAATTGAAATAAACGTCATTTTGGAGCAACAGCCGAGAAAAAATTGTCCATAAAACAACGAAAATCAAATTTAAAAAGAATCTATGTCCTCAAGAGTAATAGACCTACGAGGCCCTCTATAAATAAATTCTACTGCCACAGGCGTTCACAAAATTTCTATGAGCTACCAGAAATATTTCAGTTTACTGTGTCATGCATCTTTTTTCTGTTGTAAATCTTATACTCCATGTTCAATAGACAATATTTTGTTATAGTCCAATAAACGAAGGTGCCAATACGGCATCAGGTCTGTCCGGCATCATTTTTTTTTTAATTTGCAGGTATTCATGGGTACATTCACCCCTGAAAATCTCAGCTGTCTGAAATTTGTGGAAGGGCGGGAAAATGACCACTATTTTCGCCGATATTTCCGAAAATATGACACTTAGAGAATTTTTGTTTGGACGAAAATGAAGATCAGTTCATTACCTACAAAAATGATCCTCATCATTTTTGTCAAAAATATGATACTTTTCGACATAAGCGGCTCCAAAATGCACCCCCCATTTTTAGCTCCTGCCCTGCATTTAGAGAGCACGCTCTAAAGGAACGACACTCCTAAGCGGATTACAAATTTTTCAATAAATCACGTAAAAATTAATATTTTTTCATGATTCAAAGCTCAGGTGAAAGAAGGAACCTGTAGCTATCATATCATGTTACTTTTTCCTTTTATCTATTTCTCTGGATTATTGAAAAAACCTGGTTAAAGTTTGTTTTTTCTCGATATTTTGACCCTCCTATAAATGTGTTCATAATTTTTTTTATCAAGACTAATTTCGAATCCTTTTGGATAATGGGGCCTTGCAAGGTGTTAAATATATTCAGAAAGATTCAATAAATTATTTTTGTTTATTTTCATAAACAACATGTTTTTTAGAGCGTTTTTTTTTGGATTTTCGAAGTTTTCGAAAATGCTCGGGTCTATCGGGAATTAATAGATAATCAAGGACCACATCGGTTTTCAACGCACATCTTTAGAAAAGAGATTAGCTTGTCCCCTTGTCGATGGCATTTTTCATTTTTTGGGGTTAGGAATTGTACTAAATAAAAGATCACATTCTGACCTTTTCATCAATATATATATGAAGTATTTTATTAAGCACGAGAAAAAACTCTGCCTTCAAACGTTCTCAAATTGGATTTTTTTACAATAAATTTATTAATCAAGTGCAAAAAGTGAAAAAAAGTTGGTTATTATTGCCTTATCTTTTGTCTTCAGACAAAAACGGGAGGATATTCAAGTTTTGGGAGGATTTTCAGATTCTCAAAATTGCGAATTTTTGAAATGGCGTTTTTATTAGTGTGGCGAAAAAAATCATAGATACAACTTTTTTAGCTAATGAACTGCTCTAAACAAACATGCTCTAAAGGTCATATTTCGGCAGATATCGTCGAAAAACTGATTTTCTGGAACTCTAGAGCCATTTTCCCACCCTAAATGTAAATGTACCTATGAACACCTGCAAATTAAAAAAAAAAATTTGACGGACAGGTTTGGGGTTTTTGTGGTGTTAATTTACTGGACTATTAGTAAAACCCTACAATTTTGCTTGGACGAGGAATTCAGTAAAACATTTTTTTTAAATACATTTTCCCTCATCTCCGGGACGTCAATGTGATTTAAAACCAAGACGCGTCTAGCTGGCTCCACGGAATTACCCACATCCCATGTGACGCGTGTGACCTAACCTCAAAAACCCAAAATTAAATACGAGGTCATGTGGGCATCTTGCACCGACCGAATTACGTCTCTCAACCCTTAGTAATGGCCCTATAAATTGCGCCCCTTAACAAGGCTTTCCGAGGCCATCCTGGCCTGCACTCAACCTTTATTAAAGTTGGCTGTGCTTACTCCCTACGCTCGCCGACTGCGATTTTAAGTCTGGCCGAGATAAAGGATTAAAAAGTCGGTTAGTCGAGTGTTGTTTAGATGATCCAGTGTCTCTTTAAGGAAAAGTCTAAAGGGTTGAAGTCGGGTATACTTGCTGGTTGAAAAGTTTTTTTAGTTTTTATAGGAAATAGGATTGGTGTAGAATTACTTTGTGTTTGTCGCTTAATTTATGTGTTTTTGATTAAATTAGCTTTCCAATTACCTAGTTTGTTTTTTTTTAATTTGAGGTAAATAAATTTTAATGAATTGCTTAAGCAATAAAATGTTCTATTGTCCTAATAATAAAATACAAGCTAACAAGAAATTTACAAAACCTTTCACCCCAATAATATTGTGTTTAATGAAAGGCCACTTTCCTCATTAAAAAGTTAAATAACTTGGAATTAGTTAATCACTGAACTTGAATCAGAGTTTTGGCCCTTATTCAACCTCGCGGCAAAAGTTTTTTACTTAAGTTACTTGGGAATTCAGGGCACACCGGTGAATTCTGTCGTTTTTGGAGAAAGTTTTCGATGTGAAGAACTGAATGTAAACATCAAAAAGGGCCCCGAAATGAAATTAAAAGTGTTTGTTGTTTTATTTTTTAGGTTACGCGCTCCGTGGTTCATGCAGCGTTTGCGTAAGATTCTGCTAATTATGTTGTTTTTCTGCCTTAGGTATATTTAATTCCCTACTGTCGTAAATAATTGTTTGCCTTCTATACTATTTTTCCGTCCCTCTTTTTCTACATTTTTAATCAAAATAAAACAAAAACATTACAAGAAATGTTTTCGTCCGACCTTTTATTTCAATTATTGAAAATTCATATTATTGAATAACAATTTTGAATTTACGAATATTGAAGTTTGAAATAAACTTTTACATTTTCGTGCCCTGTATTAAGCCATGTCCACAACTTCTTTCTTGTCGAGCCATAAATCGTTGGAGTTACAGTTGTTAAGACAGTTTGTGCAGAGCAGTAAGTGGCCCATATCTTCTGTAGTTACTTGATTAGATTTATTTTTACGTGTTCTAATGTGTTTCAACGTTCTGGATTTGTTCTAGGCTGCTGTGAAGCCCCCAGGCATTACTTGTGTTACTTGGTAATTCTTGGAAGGTTGTTAAGATTCTTTTACGAGATTTAAGTCGTCCAGGTCCGGTGCCAAACAAGGGATGTCAGACAACAATACCGCACCGATTACGAGAAAATTAAAAGCCGTCTAAAACATTTTTCAGCTCTGTAATGCTTCTTTCCTTGTTTACCTTTTGTTAAGTCTGAATTCTTGTTTATCACATCACGTGGTCAATTAAATCCATATTTTCGTCGACAGAAATATAGAAGAAAGAATAAAAGGAAGCCTCGAGCAGGGTGAAAATCCTTTCTTTTATGTTGAAGACGCCGAGAAAATGAGCCGTAGGTTATAGGATCAGCGGCGGCGTGAAAAGAATCGGAAATATCGAATTACGTAAAAATTCAAATAAATCGAGTTTAAATCGATCATACCGAAGTCTCTTTAGTAAGTAAGAAAAGAGAATTAATTGTATTACAAAATATTTTTTCTACTCCCATATTAGTAAATTGCATATTACCTCCTATTTGGATACTAAGTAAATATATCATAATAGTTACTGACACGTAATGACTAGCACGTAATAAAAAAAATTACACTTCAATTTTATAAATATTTGTAATTTGTCACATTAGCTTTGGAAGCGAATTAGCAAAAGTTATTTTGACAGATTAAAATTAACTCGCTGTCAGTGTAAATATACATTTATTTTGAATACAAATAACTAAAATGAGTTCATCGGATAGTGAAAATGAATTGAGTAACACAACTCAATATTATTCAGTTAGCTCCGGACACTATACTGACAACCTATTGCCAGAAAAATCAAGAGGAAGAAATGAAAGGTATACCAGCAATTTATGGACTGGCGCACAATTCATTTTTATCCCACCATTCACTGGGTACTTCTGAAAAAACCCCAAACAGGGATAAAGGTATAGTAGGTAATAAATAATAAATTTTACTATAAATTGTTCCTAAATATTGTTAAATTAATAAAAATGTTACTTGTTATTTATGCTTTTTATTTGTTGCTTTTCTACTCGCGTGTAATGAGCTTCTTACAACTCTCGTTATGTAATATACTATTATTGCTGCTTAATAGCTATATTTCTGAAGCTCTAATTAGCATAGACAAGTTCTAAAGCTAATCAAAAAAGATGTTGATGATTACACAGCTATACAAGGTGTTTCATTGGGAAATGCGCATACAGTAAGGGTAGTTGGAGGTCACCTAGGTGCTTCTAAATAACCTATATTTTATGGATCTATCAAATAACCAAGATTTATTAATTTTCCCCATTTTTTCATAACTTATGAACCACCCTATACATTTTTATAATATTTGGTACATATGTTCTTTGTCCATAGGGGCGTCGATTAACATAATAAAAAAACTCTTATTCAAGGTCCGGCCTTAAAAAAATTAATAAGTAGGTTTCAGAGTTGAAACAACACCCTGTATATCAATATTTTATAATTTTATTTACAAATTTGGGAATAGCAGAAAAAATAAGTAAGACTAAATGAATTTGGTGTTTCCCGATACAACTTTTTTACTTTTATTAACTTGAGTCAAATCTAGATGTTTCGATAACGAGGTGCACAAAATTTAAAAAAAATAAGTTTTCCTCCCCAAATGATACTTTTCCAACTTTTATCCTTTATGGATCATCAACCATTTCTTATTCTCCTAATTTCTAGATCCTAACCTTATTGCAAAATGAGAGGGCAGGTCCGTATTTGGAACAAATTATTATTATCAATGACTAACTTTTGAACACCCTGTATGCGTAAAAAAATTATCAAAAAATTATAAAAATTAGGAAAAATGCCCATTCCGAAAAAAGCATAACTTTATTTTAAACAAAAATAATGTTGCAACAAATTGTTTTAAGTTAAACGAAAAGAATTAGAGACAAAAAAATGTAAACAACGATAACAGTTGCTCAAAGTGGCCTCCATTTTGCTCAATACATTTCCGTGCTCTTAAAGTAAGATTTATAATTGACTTTCTAATCATAGCTTGGTCATTTCTGAGTTCCTCGCATGCGTCCTCAATTCTCCGTATATAGAAGGTCCTCTCTAGTGTTTACCTCAGTTGAGTAAACTTTTTATTTTAAATAACCCCAAACATGGTAATCGATTGGATTAAAATCGGGCCCCCTTGCAGGCCAGTTGTGAGGTCCTTCTCTACCTATCCAATGATTTGGGAAGTTGTCATTTAAACAAAAATAACGTCGCCTCAAATCTACATTTTAAAAGTATTAGACCAAACACTGAGCTGAGTTTTCACTCTAAGACCGTCCAATAAGTTTGAACTAAGAATATGATCTACGTGACAAGACTTCTTTACCAATTTGGTTGGCAAAGTCACGACCGTGCATAAATGCCAACAATTTTTTTCCCATTGGATTGAAAAGTATTGAAGGAATTTTAATATAATTTACTCCAAAAATTATTCAAGTTCTAACTTAGATATGAAAATGTTTCAAAGTGGGGATAATTTTACTATATTGTAAAGACTTTTCAAAATTTGATTTTCAAAATGACAACTGTATTTTTCAACACTTTGCAACCCCAAATGCAAATTGGGTTTGGAACCAATGTTTATTAATTTAAAATCACACATGTTCCCAAGAACAAGGACATTAAAAATGTCCTACACTCCACGGGCGTCTGGACTTCAACAACTACTCCTTGGACTATATGCCCCACCAGGTATTGAATTACGAAAGTCCAGACGTGGTTTGGTGCCCGACCAAGTCGGGGCTTTAACCAAAAACTTCGATTTTGTTATTAAAGGAGCTTGCCATTCTTAGACCGGTTTCGGCATTATTGTACCTCGTCAGTAAGAAGCAGGCTAGCTCGACATCATGTCTCTAAAGGATGTCTGAAAATGAATTCGACTCGCCTCGTTCTTGATAAAAGTGTTTGCGTTAGAGCAAGTGTATCACGAATGAGGAGAGCCCAACGCCATCTTCACTTTCATAACTAAATCAAAGCTTGCAAAACTATAGAAAACTACACGAAGGTGGAATTTTTTGAACCATAAAAATTCCAAAAAAGGACCATGGGCGTAACAAAACTGCCTAAGGATGTGAAATAAAATCACACATGTTCCCAAGAACAAGGACATTAAAAATGTCCTACACTGCACCAGCGTCTGTACTTCAACAACTACTTCTTGGGCTATATGCCCCACCAGGTATTGAATTTCGAAAGTCCAGACGTGGTTTGGTGCCCGACCAAGTCGGGGCTTTAAACCAAAAACTTCGATTTTGTTATTAAAGCAGCTTGCCATTCTTAGATCGGTTTCGGCATCATTGTGCCTCGTCAGTAAGAAACAGGCTAGCTCGATAAATTGTCAAAGCAAGCTTAAATTGCCTGTCATTTAACAAGTCACGTTGTAATTAATGTTTACGTATCCATTTCAAAATATAAAATGGTTAAAAACTTTGAAATTTATTCTTGCAAATAAGGATTTACTTTTCTGTGTGCATTTTTTTAGAACCGATATAAGTAGACTGTTGGGTCCACATTTTAACAATAGAGTTCTTTTCCATCAGTTTAGAGTCCCTTAATGTTCAACATTCACACCTCTTGTATACCTCATACTTATGAATTAAATTTACTCTTTAAAACAATTCAATATTTTACTTTTCCGCTGCCTCTTAGATAAAACTGTGATCTAACATTAGGCGAAAGAAAATTTGATTAAAATAAATAACTTTAGACCTCAATCTCTATATAAAGAGTCGCCCATGTGCCGCTCCTATTTCGCTTTCACAAAAAGCTAAAGCGACCCATTTTTCATGTTCGTGCATTTTTGAGCCTATTTGACGAGACACCAAGGTCTGCCGTCATATTGATTAAGGGGTTTCTTTGAAGGGTGAGGAATTTTTTTATCTTTTCTTAAACCCACTGTGGTTGATGTGAGCTGTGTTTATTAGATTATTTCCTTATTTTTTTATGGCCGGATATTTTTCTCCGAGAATTCCAAAGTAACTTTTATAAAATATTTTTTTTATATATTACAATGGAGGTACATAACATACATAAAGAAGGATAATACGTAAACAGATGATGGAATGACTGATTGTAAGTTTAGTAAAGGAGATATATAAAAAAATACTTTTTCTCCTAATATTTGAAAATATTTTGACACACCCTTTACAATACAATGCAATAACAAGTTTTTCATTAATTATTAGGATTTCCTGGTGCCTTAAGACATCTGCTGCGTGTTGAACCCGAACTCTTGCACTTTTGGTGCATCGTTAAAGCGGTGGTGGCGGCGGCGGAGACGTTAGAGGCGGCGAATGCGCTCCAAGGGAGCAATTTATCATTTGCTGCCCCCAAAGCCACCCCGCATCGTTGTAACTACGCGGGCGGTATCGGGGGCGGAACGCTGAAACAGATGATGGCAAAACAAACTATCAAAACACTTAACACATACGAATTTTTTGAAAAGAAGGTAGATTTACACAGATGCGGTTAAGAACTGACACATTTGTTGTTTGTTACACTGCCATTAATCATAAAAGCTCATTAGTGGGCGTAAGTAAATAAACCATAATATTAGAAACCTCAGTATTTGCAGGGAAGAAACTTATTGTTATGGAAATATATTCTAATAGATCAGAAAATGCTTGGTTTGCCGTAAAAACAAAATAAGTTGATATCTAAGAGAGATATCGTTCTGAGAAATCACCTTCTCAGAGTATGTAATCTAAGCTGAAATGGACCGTTCACGTCTCATTTGGCAATTTCAGCGGAAACTAGTTTCTTCAAATTTTGCAGTTAAAGTTTCTGGTGAGAATTCTCAGCTATTTTCGAGCACGAATCGTTGATGGAGTGTGTGAATCAAATATAAATTGTCTTTTTCAGATTGAAAGGTATTTCTGAGTGCATATGCCGGTTTATTTCATCTAACGATAAAGTGGGCGAGGAATTGGTCAACTTTTCGAATAGCGTTTTTTGTGGAAGAAAAATTTAATTCATGTCAAAAATATTTCTCAGGTAAATTGGTCTTTAAAAAAGGTATTACTATAGAGATAAAAATATATATCAATAAAGCCAACAAATGTAGTCGTACAAAAATAGTTTTTAAATTTTTAATAATATTACATTGTATTTTACACACAAAATGGCTCATATATGGTCCCCTAAATTTTTAGCTAAGCCTCATAGTACAGTCACTGAAGGTTTTCACCTCCGATTTTGTTGAACCTCCATCGATTTTCATGAAAATTGGTTAGTAATTAGAGGATACCTCAAGAAACAAAAGTGACATGGTGCCAACTTGCGCTTTTACCCTGGAGTGGATGCCACCCCTTCTCGGGGTTGGAAATTATTTTATTAAAACTAACCCAAACCAATTCTAAGCAGAATTTTTTATATAAAGTTATTAAAATAAATTAATACTTTTTGAGTTATTAAAGGTCAAAGATTTTTGATTTTTCGTGAAAACAATGCATGTTTTAAAGCGGTTTTTCATAAATAACTCAAAAACTATAAGTTTTTACAAAAAAGTTGTCATTACCAAAATTGAAGCTAATAAAAAATCGAATAAATTCCTTATTTGAAAAACCTTTTAATATTAATTCAAAGGTAATTGAATGTATATTTTTTTTCTTTATTCTTTATTTTAGCATAAGTAATTACCTTAAAAATTTTGACCGGTTTAGAATGCATATTTTTGAAAAAAAAATATGATTAAAAAAATCAGAATTTTTCAAATTTTCATAAATTTCATTTTCTTTTGATAATAACTCAAAAAATACTCGATATGCTTAAAAAATGATAGAGAATGAAATTTGAGTTTTTTTAAACAAAGATTTTACTTTTTTTTATTTTTGTAGGATAAAAAATAACCGAGATAGAAACGTTTAAAGCCTAAATTTTACTGCGAGAACCATGTAAACGGGGCCCTTTAACCTTTTATCTTTTAAAAAATAAGGGATTTAAAAGATTAAATTTAAATAGATGTTATAGCCCTTGAAATTACCTTTCAAATAGTTTTTGGATGAACGTTATTTCATAAAAATTATTGTAAAAAAACCAATAACATTTTTTTGGAAAACATTTTCGAGCAGAGATTTTGTATGTATGTTTTGTTGTTTGTTAATTTTAACGTCTTTTTTCTGACCTAATGGCCTAAACTGGACGGGACCTACAGCTTATCGTGGGTTCCGAACCACGGTCCTCAATCACCTTAAACCCAGGACTATGCCTTTGTCATGCAGGTGATCTACCGACTAACAAGTGTGTAATTGTGTCACCAACCCCTATCAGTTCCACGAGATATCCGATCTCATCCGGCCTGTCCGGCGTGAATGAAACTGCGTATGACACAAATACCTTTTTGCACTTGCCAAAGTCTTATCTGACTTTAATTCCACTTGAATGCGGCAGGATTCGAACCTACTCTCCGAACACTGACCAAGCTGAATTGACAGACGCCTTACCAACTAGGCCACCGTGTCCGATATTTTGTATGTATATATAGGAAAAAAGATAGATAGTAAGAAGTAGACGTGTCGATAGGTCCATGCTCTCAAAATATACATGTGTGGGTGTGTGTATGTATATTTTGAAGATAGAAAAAGTGAAAGGAATTCTGTACATCACAAATTTTCCATTATTTTTATGGGTGGAAAAGTTCGCAATAAATAAATAAAGATTTTAATACTCAGTAAATGAGATTGCAATTTAGTAATGTATTATTCAAATGATTAAAGTTTCTTGAAACCAACTTTTTCAATGATTCTGCTTTAAGGGGGTGGTTTTTAAGGGTTGAAATTTCACAGTCAACCAAAAATTATATCATAAACATTAAACAAACTGTTTGTGTAATGTTAATATACGATTTCATATTTCAGAAATATAAAAAATTATTTTTTTCATGCTTTTCGATTTAAGGGGTGGTTGCTAAAAGGGTTGAAAAATTAATTAAAATCATAAATTATGCACATAAATGTTGAAAAATATTTATTTTATTTAATTAAACGAGATTACTTACGTCAGAATGCTTAAATCTGCATATTTTACCATTTTTAACAAAAGGAGTGGATTTCACCCCTAAAATGCAAAAAGCGCAAGTCGAGCATACGTCATTTTTGAAGTTGAGGGTAAAATATACTCAATCCCAAATTTTCATGCAAATCGATGGAGGTTCACCGATATCGGAGGTAATAGTTGATTTTTACCTTCATTCACTTTAGTATCAGCGGACTCAAAAATATTCTTGAAAGTGATGCGAGGCACCCAGAAAGTTGTGGTATCATCTTTTTTCAGCAACATAAATCCTGAATTTTCAGAAAGTTAAAAATGAATTTAAAAAAATGGTGAAGGATCTTAACAAATTTTGGTGGCTGCGTTTATACTTTATTTCAAATTGTCGTATAGAGTTTGCAAATGATTTCCTAAGCTTGGATATGAAAATATCTAGAAATTTTAAAAGGTGAGAGTATACCAGGACATCAGCAGGACCTTTTCAATTTTCCAGAACCAAATATTTTAGATAAAAGCCTTTAACAGTTGTGAGGGTGAATTTTAAATTCTGGGCACGCGACAGATCTTTTCTAATTTATTTAGTTTGGGTAATTACCAGTGAATTAATTTTTATTGAGAATTTAAAAAAAAAAAGAGTAAATCATATAAAATTTGGACCTATACGTATAGAGAACATATCTTTATATATGCATATGCTCAGAAATAATATCGTACGCTTTGGTTTTTGTTTTCATAAGGCCATTTCAAGCTTTACTGCCTCTGCTGCTGCTTTTATATCCCTCGGGAGAGCACTATTCTGCAGGTATGTTCTAAATAATGCACAAAAAGCCGTATATTTAGCAGATGTATTGTTGCAAAGAGGCGATTTATCGAATGTACTTTATGTGCATTTTTTAAAGAGTTCCAAAATCACCTATTCAATGATATTATTGCATGGAGAAAGATATATCTTCGCTCAATTGCCTTTGACGAAAGTTTTAAAATTATAAACTCATACTAGATGTCATGTTTAAAGCCATCCAAAGTGGAGTTCCGAAATGGCGATAAAATGAGCGATGGCCAAGGCACCATTGGTTCACTCGGTTTAAGTCCTTCTTAAATAATAATTATTATTTTTTTTGTACGTCGGCTATTAAGACCATTAAAACTAACATCTAATCGTAACAATTTACAAAAAAAAAATTTATAGACATTTATCTTTTTTTCTGTGCAATTTATTTTTTGTGTATGTTTATATTTATCGTCTTTCCTTGATTTACAAGTACTTTTGCTTTGTTGTTTTTATTTACTTTCATTTCATATTCTCCAAGTCACTTTCTTTTCCCGCTTTATTTATTATATCTTCAACATCTTCAACATAGATATTTATCTCGTATCCTGCATATATTTTTTTCATTTTGGATGAAGATCTTTGTATCATTTTCATCTATAAAAATTTTTAAATTTCCTTCTCCTTCTCTGACACCCTCTTTGAAAAACTATGCGCGGTTTTGAATTTCTGAATAACACAATTCTTTTCTTTTTGTCATTAATTTCTCTTGGCACTTTATCTCTAAAAGTATATCCATTACTTTTCCTCCATAATTCTATACATTGTTGTTAGTCTGTCACATCCTGGTTCCTTTCAATGTTTTAGCTTTTGTTGGTCCATTTATTTTATTTCATCTATCCACCAAGCAGTTTGTTTTCTTTGGGTACTCTTCATGGTACTCACACATATTTTTTAGTTGCGTTTATTATTCATAATAAATATTCCATAGATAAATTATAATAATACTGAAATAATTGGAATTTCGAATAAAATTGTCAATTCGAACGAGATTGTGCCCTCTCTTAAATTGTTATTTATGAGGATCCAATATGGTCAGATGCTGGAAACTAATAACCTTAAGTTTTGATAACTGTGTTTGTTGATATCTGCTTTACCGTTTATATCTTCTGTATGACGTGCTTCCTAGTCTACCAATTAATTTTCTCTGATTTCAACATGGACGCAATTTAGAATTTATGTCATTCTAAGCTTTTAATATGTTTTTATGCTATTGGCTAAGAGAAATTATGCCCCTAACTGAGTCACATAACAACTAGAATTCGGACGTGACTTTTTATACGTGGGCAGTTAGGAATGATGTAATAATTTGTAAATTGGTTTAGGGACTATAATCAGTGCGGTACAGAGACAGTATTCCAAATAAATATAAAAAGGAAGCAGCAAATATTCCTGATAATTTAAAATTTAATTTCAATCATTTTTAACACACCTTATTTTTGCAATTTAAAAAAATCATCCTTATTAGCAAATTTTTTATTAGGAAATTGTCAAGAATCCTAAAGAGTAAATCAATATCAGTTAACCTAGTAAAATAGAATTTTCCGGATGGGATCAACCTTCAATTTCGACGCTGTTTGTCCGTTTATCAAAATCAAATAAACGCGATTTAAACAAAAACTTCTATTTGTTTGTGTAAATTTGTTCTCGTACTGTCTGACCTACATCTACATCGTTGAATAATACTCGTAACGAGTTCGATGTTTAAGCCTTCCCGAGTTTATTAATTCGTGTTCAGTGGGTGGAGAAAACTGCCATCGGGGGTGGTTTTCGGCTGCTTTTGTTTAAGGTCGGTTTTGTTCAAATTAGATTGGCTGATAATGGGATTATTTTGATACAGGGGGAGAATAACAATATTCGATTTACTCACTGAATTTTTCAGTAGAATAACTACTGAGTTTGGTTAATGGAAGGGATTAAGGCCACTCTGTGTCCAATATACAAGAAGGCGATAAAGCAGCTTGTGAAAATTACAAAGGGTTAGCACTTCTAACCATCATGTACAAAATTCTACCCGCTTGGAATGAGATAAAGTCTAAGAACTGAAAGGGAAATATCGGTAGGGGTTCAAATAAGGACTAGATATTCGCCAGAGGCCCATGTCATTAACCGACCACTTTATTTAGATTTTATTTAAATGAATAATAAAACCACTATATTATATTATCATGTTTTTAATTTGATGCTTCGACTTTTGGTCTACAGTCGTTTCCAAAAGAGTAAAACTTATAATCTTCAATATATTGTTATGGTTTAAAAAGTGAGACAAAATTATATATTTAAAAGAATTAAAAAAAAATATGTAAAGTGACATGTTTGTTTATCAGATGTTTTGTTTTGGAGATTAAAAATATGTCAGCTGCGACAAAAATAGAGAATATTTAAAAAGTAAAAAATCTTAGAATTTTCATTACCATTTCAATTGGCGCCGGCGCCGCAACGTCGGGCAATTAAATTAATTAATTCGTTAATTGCCTAAATTTTAATTCATAATTTCAAAAAAAAACATAACATGGATCTAAGAGAAGATAGAATATCAGAAGAACGAGTCATGCAAATGTTGATTGCAATAAATCAAAATATACAAGTAATAAACAGAAATCAAGAAAAGATAAAAAAAATATAGAGAAGTCAAGAAAAGATGGAAAAGATTATGGAAAGAAATAAGGAAGAGATAAAAACAGGTATTCGAATGGATATGATAGAATTTAAGAACGATTTGAAGACAGATGTAATGGATTTAGATGAAACTATGAAAAAAGAAATAAGAAGCGTGAGAAATAGTTTAGAAGAAACCAGACAAGATTTAAGAAAAGATACAGATGAAAAAATAGAAGAAACAAGAAAAGATAATAAAAAAGAAATGATTGCAAGAATAATAGAGGTAAAAGAATTACAGGAGCATAAAAATAAAAAAGTAATAGAAGAAATATATCAAATAAAAGAGGATGGAATGAAGAATAAGAAAAATGTTAAAAATTTAGATAAATCCTTAAAAGAAGAAAATTTAAAGAATACAATCAGGAAGAAAGAAATTAATGAAATTTCACAAATAAAATTAGCACAAATGGAAAATAAAAATTAAGAAATAAAACAACAAGAAAAGGAAAGAACCGATGTTGAGAAATAAAATTAAAAGAAATTATCACAGGTGGAAGATTAAATTAAAAAAATATTTTTGTAGGGATAATAATAATAATAATGTTTATTAGCAGATTAAAGATATGTACATAGTTGTTACAAATCCCTTAGCTTATAATTATGATGTGATAACATATCACAATCCAGTGCAAATAAACAAGGGTTCCTGCAAAGGCAGTGCCTGAGCGCAGGTGCTTTGATTTTGAATACGGTTACAATATGTTATGATAATAGTTGTGTATTGTTAAATATGCGAGTTATTTTACTTAGTAGACACCAAAATTCGGATGTAAAACAACTAGAGAACATAGAAAACAAAATTGGTAATATGGAAGATAAAATAAATAATATTAAAGAAGAAATATTAAATATGACATGATTAAAAACAAAGAAGAAATCAAAGAGGATTTGGGGAATATGATAAAAAAAGAAATTAAAGTAAAATAAACTGAGAACAAATTAAATAAAAATAATAATAATAAAAAAATTATAAAAATATCCAAATATTGGAAGGAAATTTCAATGAATGTTGAAATAGCAGAGGAAGAGAATTTAAGAATATGAAAAGAAATCAAAGGAAAATACAAGATATTAGTGGGAAAAATTAAGAAGACAAATTTTGGGAATGTTGTTATGGTTTAAAAAGCGAGACAAAATTATGGAAAGCTTATTTTAAAAGAATTTAAAAAAAATATGTAAAGGCGTGTTAAAAAAAAGGAAGTGACATGTTTGTTTATGAGATGTTTTGTTTTGGAGATTAAAAATATGTCATATGTGACAAAAATAAAGAATGTTTAAAAAGTAAAAAACTTAGAATTTTCATTACCATTTCAATATTAAATAATCCTTATGAATGGAGCTTAGAGCTAGGTAAATTGTCCATCAGGACATAGCTCATAAAAGATTGAAGAAGAGAAAAAATTTATTTTACCACAATCACCAAACTCGCAGTACTCGCACTAACCTAAAATCCCCACTCCCTTCATCACTTTCTTTACCAATAATATAGCTTTCCTCACTCAACTATACTTTTATAATTAGAAACGCCGAGAGGGTTATTGTTAGAGACGTCTGAATAGGGAATAGAGCCTGACTCCATTGCGTATAAAGCAAATTTCATCTTGTTTACATTGATCCTGAACGCGGTTCGCAGTTTAGTTTTGAACATATTCATGTTACAATTTAGCGTGTTTGCTTTGTTCGTGATTACTGGATCTGTGTGGGCCAGAGGTCTTTGTTTTCACAAAATTACAGAGACGGCTAAAAACTGTTGATAACGTAAGGAAAATAAAAAAATTAATTTAATTTTTAGGCCATAAATTTGGAACATATGTTATAAGATTTTAAAAACATGTCCATATTCCCTAAACGACATGGCAGTTCTTAATAGTTCGTTAGACTTTTCAATGACATTTCTTCTTCCTTTTCTAATATCTATCAGTTCCAGAACAATCTGATTCTATTTCTCGAGTTTGCTGTCGTATACTTACTTAGATTTCCATAAATTTCAAATTTAAATAGTTCTGTGTTGTAAAATAACTGTTATAAACTAAGTTATTGAGAATTTTGGGACTTTTGTAACGTTTCGAGTAGTGTTGGTTATCTTTTCATTCGAATTTATATTAGTTTTCAGAAAAAAAATATTTTCTCTTTCCCACTTCATATCGGATTATCCTTGGCGCCTTTTTGACTTTATGCTTCGTTGTTAGTTTTTCTTTATTGTTTTTGTCCAAGAACCTGACATATGGAAATGATGTCTAACCTAAAACTCGAAGTTATTACTGGGATTAGTAATAACTCCGAGTTTTATCACACTCAGTTGAGAAAGAACATTTTAGTGGTGGACCTGTAAGGTCCAGGAGGAATACGAATCGTCAGATCTTTATCCTGTAGCGGATTCGCCTATTCCGATTTATTCAGACCCAGTTTTATAGTTCTTGATACAAATACGATGTAGGAAAGGTCAGAGATTCCCAATTTTTTCGGTATTGTGATAAGCCAACTCTAAAATCTTTTGCTATGTATACAATTAGAGTCACAAACAATTAACAATTTTATAATCAAAATTATTAGCTTGTGTAAAATAATATTTCTTTATTTTCATGTAATTCTAGTAGAAATATGTACAGTTTGTAATAAAGAGTTATGATATTAACATGTTTGTCATCATCTTGGGTAGGTCTTATATTTATAATTGACATGAGCACAACTTTATGCGACACTAGCGGTATTAATTTGAACTGCCCGAAACGCGTAACGTTTGTTTGTATATCTGCAGTCGAACATGTATTTTGAGTTTGTGCTGTGTGTATTTTGCTGTTATTTGTTAGTTAAAAATCAAAAATGCCCAATACCTCTAGGAAATCTAAAAATCCGGAATTACACTTTAATTATTTTCCACCCAAGAAGCAACGGCACCTGTTTTCAATAATTGTACAGTTACTATTAGTAATTATTATAACAAAATGTTAAGTACCACTAAAATTGAATAATTCAAAGTTAGCTTTGAATTTCGTGTTAAAATAAAGGATTAAAAAATATAAATTTTGAGTTTATTTTGAAAAAAACATAATAGATAATAATCAAGAGAGAAACACTATTCTGTGTCTATAGGAGAAATTTTAAATATTTTCCTAAACAAAAAGTTTTGCAGCAAGTGTTTTAAGCCAAGAAAAGATTTCTTAATTTTTTATATTTTAATTTGATATTGATTAAAAAAATTCATTTTGAATCAAGGAATAGGATAGATTATACCATAAATCAATCAAAAGTAGGTTCTTAGAATTCATTTTTTATTTAAAACTGACTTTTACTTGTACTTGTACTTGCAAAGGAGACGTTTGTAGGCAGAGACCTACAATTTGGATGTTTTCCTTTGAACTGGACTTATTGCCACAAAATTAAATGATTGACGTGCAATAATACAACGACCATCAGGAGTTACATGTAAAATTTCGGATAATTTCAAGTACATCCTTACAGAAAATCTGAAAAACGTAAGATGCTAAATAAATAACCTCAATTTTAGAATAACAACCCAAAAAACAGGTTCAATTGAATCTAAACACTTACATGTACAGTATATTATAGTAATTTCCAAATCAAAAACTACAAATAATCACAAAAAGTCTTAAAACACTACAAATAAACCGTTCACTTATTATAACTTAATTCACTATTATCAAACGTTACACGTTTCGGGAACAGCTGATCGGCTAATGTGGCGCCACCATCGGTAATTATTGGTCCCAGTAGCTGCTCAACTAATTTTTATCAATTCGGCAACACCGCTTGATACATGGTTGCATAACTTCTCCAGATTTAATTCCCAGATGGTCGGTCAACGTTCAACGCACCCAATAAAAAATCCATTAAAATAATCGCCGAAAAGGGGGGAATTTCTCCGAATAAAACTGGGACATTATCAACTACTGCCGATTTTAATATATACATGTATTTCAATAACACCCTGTATAGTGATTTTGAAGTCACCCTATATATCCAATACTCCCCTGGTTGTGACGTAATGAGTTCCAAAGTATTACACTAATTAAAACACAGTTGCTCCACTCTGTAAATAATTTACGCCACTGGTATTTTGTTTAACGTTGTTTACCCATTCCCCAATGCACTGGGAATACCGGGAACGCCCCAGGACTCTCCCAACCTTGTCTATCACAATTTCCACTATCGCGGCGTCACATTCTATCGTTAGTTTCGTCAGAGCGACTCTTGAGCACGGTTCATTCAGCCGGAAAATTGATTGGAGGTTTTTCTTTTTGCTTACGTATTGTTTAAAGGAAAAATGCCCGCTTAAGGATTGCAGAGTTGCTCAAGTTTGCGGAAAAATCGGACTTTTCGTGGAGAAAACAAATCCGGGTTGCGATTTGTGAATTGAAAATTATTTATGTTTTTTATTTGACTTTAGGATAAATGTCGAAACAGTGCTATGTTGTCAAGTTTGCGGAAAAATCTGCATTCTAATTAAAATTGCTTTTGATTTCTTAATAATTTTAAAAATTTATTTAAAAAAAATGGCAATTGGTAAGTAAATTATACTGTATAAGTTTATAAAGAATTAGAACTTCCATGAAACTGTTAAACCTTCGAATGCACTTTATTTCGCATTAAATAGGAGTATTGAAAATATAAAAAAACAGAAATTACAGCAAATAGAATGAAAATAATCGTGACATTTCAAAATTGTTTTATTATAGAGGAGAAGTTTTAATTCCAATATTTTGAGATAATTAGATACTTTTGTACTTTCGCCTCATTTTTCTATAGTTACTTATCCTATAAAAAAGTGGCGAGTTTCAGAAATCTTGCCCAATATAATTTTTCATAATTTATTCAGACGTATGTCCTGTAAAGCGTTGTCGGTCTATTTTATAAACTTCTACATTAAACAAAAGTTAAAATAATTTGTAAATTTTAAATTATGAATATTTTAAAATGTAAATATGATTTTATACTACAGATAATGCGCACAGAAAGTTCGATAAATGGAATTGTCGAGAACAGAACCATAAATAATAAATATTTTTCCATTTTCAAAGTTTAAAATTATCCTAATGCACGCAATACTTGCATTTGAGTAAAATATAAAATTCATTGCTTCATTCTTAATATATACAAAAGGTTAGTTTCAAGCCATCAATTTAGCTTAAAATAAAATTCTAATAAACGCAGAAATAAATCGTTTTTAATAAAGGCACTTTATTTTACTTTACCATCAAATCATTTTGTTTTTTTTTTGTATTTGGAAACTACAATAATGGATTACTTGGTAATGGATTTCTATTTACTTGGTATTACTTGGTATTATTGAAACATTTTTTTTTTCGGTACTACAAGCAGAAACATGGATTTAAAAAATTTAAAATGGGCTTTTTTATTCCATAATCGTAACGAATTTCTTCTTCTCCATAATTATAATATGAAACTTTAGCAAGTTTTACATATGTTGATTTATACTAATGTAAATCTTTGTCGATGAAAAATTACGTGTTTTCTCTCATATTGGAAAAAAAAATTGGGGGATCAAACCCTGGCTACGTCCTTGGTCTTTTTCATTTATACTTTCCGGCAATTCTTCTTCTTTCTCCTGGGTTTATTGCAGATTCGTGCTTTTTCTGAATTCACGTTTCAAATATTTGATTAAAATCATGTAAAAATATTTACCTCAGTTTATATATATTTATAATATCACATCTTAGATGACTATGAAGGTTGGCATTTTTTGGCTCCGGGTGTCTTCTGCTTTTTTCATTAATAATTTCCCACGTTTCCTTTGTCTTATTTTCAGCTGAAAAAGTAATCTTATCAAATTGGTGTTTGTTTGAGTCACGCAATAGATTTGTATAATATTAGTCAACTGTAAAATTAGAATAATTTAGTTGTGAGCAAATGGGGCCTTCGTGCAAGAAATTAATGAAAAAACCACATAATTTTTAATTAAAAATGGGAGCTTTAAATTCTATTTCAATGGTAATTCTTTAAGTGACCAAAAAATAGGTAAAATTTGACAATTTTTTTCAGACCAATCGTTAAACATTGCTCATTTGGAAACATCCTAGTGCCTAAAGTCTGTTTTGAAATCAAAAATCGACTACATAATCAATAACTACATTAAATTTTTGGGCTGCTATACCTAAGAAAGAATGAAATAACTTGAAATTTGATGAAATGGTGCTAACTTGAACTTGAATTGTTGTTTTTTTGGGACATTTATTCACTTTGTTTGGCTATTAAAAAAATAGTTAGTATTGAAAAAGTTTATTATACGAGTAATATATTATAAGTATAAGATCCAGAGAAAAGTGTTTACATTTCAAGGCCCAAAGGTAATAGATATGTTCAACTTTTTAACACCTATTATTTTGATTTATTTATTTATTAAAGAAGATAAAACTCATCAATCGAATTTTTTCACAAATATTGTGTACGCTGAAATAATTTATTCAATGAAAAAACTTGTTAACAGTTAATCATCGTCTTGTTTTATGTTCTTAATCAGCTTAAACTAATATTTAGCAAGTACAAATACAAAATCCAAGTGTAGATGTTTAAATGCATTAACAAAAGGTCGACGAACTACACTTTTTTCGGGTAGGGTCTTATATTAAAAGCTATTTTAAGCCTTAGATAAATTCGTTAAGATTATTTAATTGGTAATTGTAAAAATCGATTAATTAAAAGTAGACTATGCCAAACATTACACTCGATACACTAAGAAATAATATTATTTAAATCAAAATATGGTATTTGGACGCAACTGTAGTTCATTTAACATAATTTTTGAAATATTATAAATAATGTGTAACGATTTGAATACGTTGAAATGTTCCGGAAAGGGTTTGGCCCTCTTTGGGTCCTTTTAAAAATGCCTAATTATGGTATGAAATGCTCTAAGGAAATCATAGATGGTGCGTTTTCTACAAGATCTTCGAACTCCATCTGGAGGTCCTGGACGTCTTGAATGATCCGTAAGTTTGGCTGAGGGAGTTTTCTCTTTGGTTTCCTGGGGGACAGCAGTTGTAATCCTCATTTCCATAACATCTTCAGAGTGTTTTTGAGTTGTATTCTTGGATGGTTCTGTTGGCGTATCTTATGCGGTACATATAAAAAAGAGAGTGTGTTGGTGGATGTTTTGTGAATTTATTTACATATATTATACTAAAAATAATTTATTTTTCCAAATTATTTCCAGTTATTTATCGAGCATGAATAGAGTTTACAAGCAGTAGCAGAAAAATAAAATAATTTATGCGGCCATCAGACATCAGACTCCATAAATAAAATATTTACGGCCATAAATGTAAAGTAAATTATCACTGATGCCCTTATGGCTGTGTTGGGGAATATGGGACAGAAAATAAAGCAATAAAATTCCAGGATAAAGTCCCAAGTTTTTTGATGAACTCGTAAAACCGGAGGAACTTGGATATTAGTTTTTTTTGAAGAGCGATCTTCATCAACTGAATGAACATATTTCCTGGAAATTTTATTACCAGAAAATTATGTTTGACATAGCAGCACTGACGACACAAACTTTTCCACTTAATAGTTGATGTCTTGAATAGTTTTATAAGGTTGAATGTTGAATTTTTGTCTGTGCATAACTATGGACAAAGATTAAAAAGACTTCTAGAAAGCCAAAAGTACGTTGAATTAATCTAATTTAAAATTTTGATGAATGCGCTATTGTATATTTCAATATATTATTAAAATATTGGCAGAGTGAGGAGATATGAAATTTTGAGGAGAATCTTTTTTTCTATGGTATACGAGTCAATCCTTCGGTGTTCCAAAGGTATAAGTATTGTACATTCAATGCCCTATTAGACGTCTGACCACGTATTGCTACATAAAAAATATTTCAATAATACGTCTGTTGTTATATAGCAAAAATAATTTAAATAAAAAGGTTCAAGTTCTCCAATTAACAAATCCGAGGTGCCGCTTTTGTAAGAACTTGAGAAATATGCCTGTGTCGGTTCTATTAGTTATGAAAAGGGTCTTAAAATATTTTTTATGATCAATAAGAACTAAATATCCCATTAGGAACGCTCTTATCGTTTATTAACCAAACAAACAGATACCTTTTAATTCCCCATATCTTTTTTCCATGCATATACCACTCTAAATCATTCAAACTTAATTAAAACGCTCATATCACTCAAAACCATCAAAATATCACATTAATTCAACACACTCAATAAGATGAAGTATGCGGGATCCCAATACACTACAAAATTACATTGTCTAAAATATTAATTTAGTCGGTCGTATTTCATTTAATAGCCCAACGAACATCTGGCAAAAGTGTTCTCCAAACAAAGCTGATATCTGTATTTCGACGAGAGCTTTTCTCAACATTAATTTAAAAGTAAATACGGAAGAGAACGTGTTAATTTGAATCTTCAAGTACTTGTATAACTCGTCTGGAGTCTCTAAAGAAAACGTTGGAGCGAAACAGCGTAGCGCAGATTCTGAATATAAAATTTAATGCCCTAATTTTATGAAAAACAGTACGATAAATAAGATATTCTGAAATTCTTGGAAGAAAAGAATAGTGTTTCAGGGTAGCTTTCCATCCAATTTATAAAAATTTTGCTTTTGTACGCTGTTATTTTTTCTACTGACATTGTGCAAGACCTCTTAGGACCTCAAAGGTATTTCTAAGGGTAAAAAATCCAATTATAATTTTATAATATAATATAATATATAATTTTATTTTTTTTTAAATTCGGAATTGTCCCGAGCAACCCTCAGAAGCTAATAGGAGGCATGTGCTAGATAGGGAAGATCGGGCCATACCACATACCACAGCACAATCGCGGCGTGAGCTACTTAACTGCGAAATCGATTCTAAAGCACGGGTCAGACTAGGCTGGTTACCAGCCGCGAATTAAAGAAGCCGCTACTCTCAGCTTGGTGTGATCACAGAACCCGCAGCTGACACCGTCAGCCGGCGAATATTTGTCAGCAGCTGGCTAAGTTGGACATGTTCAACTTTTGGTAGCAGGTAGCGCGTCACGTGATCCAGCTGATCAGCAGCGGCTGATAACCAGCCTAGTCTGACCCGTGCTTAACCTCACCAATTGAGTTTGTTTCTCTATCATCCTCCTCATCCAAAACTAAAATTAGTGTCGCCTAATGGGCTTAATAATGCGAAAGGTTGTTTTAATTTACTGAATTTTCTAAATGAGTTTTGTTGTCGTTTTAAATAGAATGTATTCTTTGGGAATTAATAAAAAGTGCATATATTCCTGATATTTTAACAACATGAATTAGAAGTAGTCAAATACACAGTCTCTTATTAGTCTAAATTTACTGTACGATATGTACACCGCCCAAATCTACCCTCAGATCAACCCTGGCTCCTAAAGGTCCGCAGAAATTCCAGTAACGACCATCGAAAGATAATTTTTAATCTGATATGCAGACGTCGACCTAAAAACGATAACACGAAAGTGACTGCCTTGTTACATAAAAATGGCCGAATTTAGGGCAATAACATATGGTTGAAGGCACATCGACCGACGTTTCATTTTATTAGGTTTTCTGGAAAAAAACACGTATGGAACTACGCATCGAGTGGGGCCGAAACGGTTATTAGCTTTTCTAAATTGCTATATCGGACAAATAACCGACGGAATGCCAGTTTTGTTGCTCTGTTGCTTTTACTGAAGACTGAAAATCAAAAAAAAAGTGCGCTTTCTTCAAAAAATTATCATTTTGCTAATTTTTTGATAAAACAGCAACAAAGTCAATATTTTCTATGATATAGGCTGGTGAAAATGAAATTCAGTTTTAACTACAGAATTAAACTAAATTTCATTGATACACACGACGCGACGTAGTCGAAAATTTCTGAAGATTATTATTTTTATTATTTTAATATTAGGAAGCTTAAATTTTGAAAGAGTAAATAAATTGGCAACACTGGCTTGGTCAAAGTCGACGCATGATTGATTGTTGGCAACACAAGTTTAGTCTTTGGGTCTTTTCAGAAGGGGCACTCAGTATCCTTGCATACTAGTGTTTCTCAAATACATACCAACATCCAGAGGATTAATTAGTACCTGCAAAAAAATCAGAAAAACAATTTATTCATACTTTTCCGTCGTTTTTAAGGCAATTATAAAAATACTCTATTATAAAATTAACATTGCCATAATTCTCTATGCTCATATTGTTAGAAACTAACTGATAAAAGTAATTGAAGTTATCAAATTTTATGAAAACAAAATAAAACGGCCGGATTGCAACTGTAAGGTAGAAAATATCAGTGTTTCCGCAAGAAGTGCCATGAATATTTTAAATCACTTTCAGAAGAGCAAATAGGATTTACATTTTATGTATCTACATACTGCAAATATTTAATTTTGATGTTTTCATATACTCGAGTAACACCTGCTGTTGAAGTTGAATATTAGTAGAGAAGGTTTGTCAAAAAATTGCGTTATTTCTTACTAGATTTTAAAAAGTGACTTGTTCTTTTCTTGAATCCATCTTTATATTCTACCAATTCATAATAAATAAAATTCAATTCTTCTTTTAGATGTCCCAGAATTGTCTAAGAATACTCCCCTGAAATGACAGTGTATCTAGAACGAATATTGCATTAAATTTTGTAGCTTCTAGACCATTAAATGCATTTTTACAACCACCATTTCTTATTCCGAAAAGTACGTACTCAAATAAAAAGTAAATATTGGGAACGAGTTCTGCAAAGTACAGAAATAGGTAGTGCTTAGACATATTTTAAGTTTTAAAATCGTTGGCAAACTTCGTTTTCGTATAAAAGTTGGTACAAAGTTCAACTTCAACCTAATTAAGAAGGCAGGTAGTTGCTGAAGTTTTTCCGTGTACATTTTTCAAGAATTTATTGCAGGTATTTTCTTGGAAAAAGAAAATTGCACCAGCGTTTCAGATGTAAAATTAAGAGCGCTGTAATAATCTGAGGTTTCCTCAATTCTTTCTTAAAGAACCAGTGCTTAAATTTTCTAAAGTTTCACAAAAATGTTTAGATTAATAAGTAAAAAGCAGACAGCAAAATGCGCACTTTCTTTCTTGCCTTTCTCGCCTGCACTTTGTTTTTTCTTATAGAAATTTTCTATCCGTTGGTTCTTCTACTCCATCATTTTGAATCTACTCGTATATCTTCACCGCTTAAAATATTGTGCCCCTCTTTATTCTCCCTAAATTGACTTTTATGGTTTTCAATTTTGTCTTCAACGTACTCTTCTTCGGTATCAGTATTTTCTTTTTAGATATTTTATAATTTTTTCTGTTTTTCAATGTTTTCTTCCATCGCTTTTATTCTAGCTTTTTTTTCTAGTATTAATCTTCATTCTTCATCAAACTGCTTCTTCTTTTTCCTTTTCTGTCACTCTCTTCTTTACTTTTCCCATCTGTATCCAGCGCCCTGTTTTATTGTTTTTCTGCTTCTTCTCTTACACCTAATTTTTGTATTTTTGTGGCCATCAAATTTTCATCTACAATTTATGCTTTTTGCTTTTGAACTTTACTTTACATCTGCACTTTCTAATCTCTTTTCAAGTATCTACTACCTTATCAATAACAATTATACTAAAATGAACAAATAAACTAACGTTACTTCTATTAAGTAAGATAAAATTTGATAATATAATACATTTAATTAGATTTAGTCTTATAACATGAGTGCAAACGTCTCGCTCCCCGTTTTTGTGAACCGTGCAACTTTTTATGGTCATGTTAAGCCCTTTACATCTAGTTACCGATATATTCTTGAACGGTATACATGAAACTTTTCGAATTTTATGAGCCAATAAAAGTTACAAAAAGATGGGAAATTCCTTTGCCTCATTCCCTCTTAACCAATTTACCGAAAATAGGTCTCAACAAGTATTTCTGTTCTTACTGAAGGGCTATATTAACGATATTGGTTTTAAAAATTGCAAAACTTAAATGTCGGAAAGTTTATGTGTCGGGGAAGTGAAGGTGTACATAAGAGATGTAATGTTAGATATTATCCTCCAGTTTACAGATCATTACTCACTCAATCAAGCAGAATTCTCATGTCTTAAGACGAATGAGAGATTGAGAAATTTTGTTGCATTTTTAAGTTTTTAAAAAGTTTGTAGTGATTTTATGTTATTTTAATAAAACGTTTTTTAAGCAGAACGATGATGAGGATATTTTACGTATTTCATATTAAATTCAGGACTTGCTTTTACGAGAATAAAACGGTACACATAAATAAAAAAACAAATTGGATTAGATGGTTTTCGAACTATCGTTCGTGACCCTTTTTATGTATTCTTACACCTAAGCGACTTAACATTGTTTTCTATAACTACAAGCTAAAAGCTCTCGCAAACAAATAAGCTTACAGCAAAAATAAACACGAACAAAAAACAAATAAAAACACAAGCAAAAGGCCAATTGTTCTAATTGCCGTGGGGCAATTTGCCGAGCGCCATTTTCCCCATCGGCTTTCTGGAAAATGGCGTAAACAGTCTCGCTCGCCTCCATTTTTAATTCCAGTTCATCCGATTAGTACATCGTAATGGATGCAAATGCACTTTCGAATGCAATCTTCTAATTGAATTGAGGTTATGTTCGGTATTTTGGTTATAACCGTAGAGAAGTTTCAAATTAAAATCATATAATAAGGTAGAAAGAGTAATAGAATTTGCTACTTGGTTAAAATAATGAATAGTATAGATTATTGTCAAAAAACAATGAAGTAAACTAGAACCATTTTGACAAGGTGCAACAAATAGAAACCGACTTTTGTTAGAGGGTTGAATTTTGCATCACGGTTATCTTACATCCAAATGTTGTCGACAAAGGCTCACCTCTTGCACAAGCATATACAAAAGCGTCGAAACCATAAAATATCAAATCGGCGTTGCCAAATCGTACTAAATATCATTCACCTTAGTTGTTGTGGGCGTTTTAAAAGTTATTACGCCGTTTTGAGTTATTTAGCTTATAATTAAAGATTTCGTTATTATTTTATAATAATAGCTAAAGATTGCGTTATTATTTTATAATAATAGCTTATAAATCATTTAAATAGGGGATACGTTTATTGTTTAATCGTTTTGCTAAAAATAATTAAGCTTTTGATCCCATTTTTATAAAAATGTTTATAATTTTATTTTTTTTATTATTTTGTACTTACTACTAGAATTTTCTACGTTCTGAATGAAAATTATGAAATAATATGGATCATGTATATCGAAACTCCCACACATATAGCTATAAATCACAATTTAGTCAAAATATAAAATAAAACAGGACACAAAATTGTCCAATAAAATGAAATGACAGCTTTTCCGCCTGATTTATTTCTATGAACTTGAATTTCATCAATAACGATCATTTCGAACGGCATGAAATCCATAAATGATTGAATTTTATATTACATATTCGATATTCGCCCAAAAAGAAAAACGACATTGACTGTGGTTAGCTTTACCGTACCGTGTAATTTCGTAGAAATAAAAATTTAGAACTGCCATTGTGCTAACAATACAAATTTAGAATAAAGAATATGAAAAAAAAGACAAAGGTGATTGATTTATTTTCTATTTTGATCACCAAACGACTTACCAGTGGTTGACTTAATTATAAAATATAAATAAGGCTCTCTTTTGTTACAGAACTGTTGAGAAATGCGGTTAAAAACCATGGATGGACCAGTGGGGGTCCGGAATGGCAATAACGACATTCTTAATTCACCAAAACGTATCAACACTTTGCAGAACAGCAATATTACAACAGCCAACTATCCAAATCCTACAGTGAACTTATCCATCTCCACTGGAAATTTCACAAATCCTACAGAAAATTTAACCAATTCGGCGTTAACGTACGGCACTGATAATAGTAATGATACCATCGATAATGTGATTACTGAGCTACAGAATACTGGGGACTTGAACATAATCAACAACGTCGTCCAAGATAAGGTAGGTCTCTTAAACAAAAACATTTTTTTTTCTTTACTATTTTCCTCAAATTCCTGTTTTATTTTCAATGAATGCAATATATTTTCTTGACTCTTTTCACTCTTATAGAAATCATTGATAGGACATTTATAGTTTTGGAGATAAATTCGTATAAACTGTCATTACAATTTAGTATTTTACCAATTTCATTGTTTTTCATTTTTCTTAGGTGCAATGGTGCCAGGCCTCATTGCAAGAGGCGCAAAAGAACGCGAACAATTGCAGAAGGAATTTGGTGAACGTCAATATCAACAACACGCTGGCCGCCACCTTCAGGCACCGCCAAAGGCAGGCGGTGGCCCCTCCGCCTCCCCCAAAGAACGCGACCAACCCGATTTGCTCACTGCAATCCACGCCGGATGCAGATGATACTTTCTTGGATTTCGAAGGTAAATTTATTTATTTCGGGATATAATTAGTGTCTACTGAAACGTTCATTCAATCACGATTGACTCATCCTGTAACATTTCTGAAAATACCTTTCTCATTCAACTTAGAGAACAACCTTCGAGGATTTACGTGACTGCTTAATACCAATTTTTTCACTCGGGAATTTTTTATTTATAAATTTTGTGTGTTCAAAAAATAAATTGTTATAGATAAAGATATGAAGAAGTAAATTATAAAATAAACATTTTTCAAAATATAGGGCAAGAAACCCTAAAACTAAATTTACCGTGCTATAAATAGCACAAGCAATCTGGGCAGGAATTTCAAAACGGAAAACTCTGTTATCATCCGATATGGTCTAGTGGCTAGGATACCTGGCTTTCACCCAGGAGGCTCGGGTTCGATTCCCGGTATCGGAATTTTTTTTGTAATGTTTTTCCAACATTTTTAATGGAGAATTATTTAAATTATTTATATCACTAGAGTTTGGTGCTCACCGGAATTTTTTTTTGTAATGTTTTTCCAATTTTTAAGCTACGTTTAAAAAAAAATTGAAAAAAAAACCTTAGAAATATATAATGGGTAACATAAAGTTCCAAATATATTATAAAGATGGGCAACAAACCCTTAAACTAAATTTACCGTGCTATAAATAGCACAAGCAATCTGTGCAGGAATTTCAAAACGGAAAACTCTGTCATCATCCGATATGGTCTAGTGGCTAGGATACCTGGCTTTCACCCAGGAGGCTCGGGTTCGATTCCCGGTATCGGAATTTTTTTTGTAATGTTTTCCCAATTTTTTTAATGACGAATTATTTAAATTTCCTGTTATGTCAACTTAAATTAAAAAATTATTATTTTCTAGTAGTTTTTCAAATAAAGTAAATTCAGAAATATAGGTTCATTTATTGGGCTAATCTATCAATAGTGTTTAGCAAAATTATATATTTTTTTCGTATATTAATAATGTGACATGATGTGAAATTTATTTTCTTTTATATCAATGATTCATGGCGGCAAGTCCACGAGCGGATTAATTTCCTGGTGGAGCCCATGTTTATTCATTTTGTAGATTTACACTTTTAAGCATCTGTAATATTTTTTTACAAACCTTGAGTAAACATTATTAGTTTATTATTATTATTATTTATCGGAATTTTCCATAATGACAAGTCATAAGCTCAGTTGGTGGTTAGTAATAATAATGGATATTTGTTTATTGTTTTAAATAAGTTGGAACTCATTTCGGAAGCTCATCGTGGTTTGCTAGTTCAATTTCTCTTTATTTCTTTGGATTAAAACCACTTATTTTTCTTAAAAAAGTTTTAATGAAATTCAAAACACAAAAAATTGTATTTACAAAATTCCATGCGAATGTAATAAATTTTATATAGGAGAAACATCTAGACCTTTTCATATTATGAACACCAATCATACATTAAAAATAAACAATTCGAAAAATCCAAAATATGTGAGCATGCATGGGATTTTGGTCACAAAATACAATGGAATTCTTCAACTAGATTATTAAAAGAGCCGAATAATTATAACCGCAAAGTTAAAGAAGCAGCATTGATATGCTTAAATAATAACGAATGTGTTTCTAATTGTTCGGTCGATATTTCAAAAATTTTACAAAAAGAGTTAATTGCAAAAAGGATACCCTCTATATCGGGATAGTAGTTTTTATCTGGTTTTTTCTTAAGATAATATTAATAAGAAAACTTCATTTATGACGAAGTATAAATTCTCTTATAATATGCAAATGCGCTATCCTTTCAACATTCGTTCCCAGAAACGTCACAAAAATATGATTGAAACAGATTTTGACATCTTCAATCTCAAAATCTTTTTTAAGTGTACTGTTGATGTCATATTTTTGCAAGATTATCAAGTGTTCTGTTTCTATAGTAAATTTATTTATTTTGTTATGTCATTTTGAAAAAGGCTTTCGATAGAGAAAGCCGAAACGTCAAATTAAAACTTTTTTAAGAAAAATAAGTGGTTTTAATCCAGCGAATTAAAGAGAAGTTGGAAATCCTTTAAGCAATTATCTTCTAAAAAATTTTCTTTTCTATTTCAACTGTGGCTAGTGGTTTACAAATACTGCAATATAAAATATAAATGATACGCAACTGAAATGTATCTGAAAACTGAGCACCAACCCCTAGTGATATAAACAATTCGCCATTATAAAATGCTGGAAAAACATTACAAAAAAAAATTCCGATACCGGGAATCGAACCCGAGCCTCCTGGGTGAAAGCCAGGTATCCTAGCCACTAGACCATATCGGATGATAACAGAGTTTTCCGTTTTGAAATTCCTGCACAGATTCCTTGTGCTATATATAGCACGGTGAATTTTGTTTAAGGTTTGTTGTCCATCTTTAATATATTTGGAACTTTATGTTGCCCATTATTTATTTCTAAGGTTTTTTTTTTTCAATTTTTTTTAAACGTAGCTTAAAAATTGCAAATAAAAACTGTCGATTATTAACGTAGTAAATCCCCGAAAAATTTTTTATTTAACTAATTTTATTCTTATTTCTTCATATCTTTTTTTACACACTATTTTTAAATTTATAAATAAAAAATTCCGATACCGGGAATCGAACCCGAGCCTCCTGGGTGAAAGCCAGGTATCCTAGCCACTAGACCATATCGGATTTTACAAAGTTTTTCTTTTTAAAATTCTACCGCATTGCTTGTGCTATTTATAGCATGGTGAATTTCGTAAATGGGTTAATCGCAGTTTCAAAAAACAATTTGTATTCGTATGATATCACTATTAGCCCAGTTACCAGAGAAGGATATTGACCAAAAGCTGGCACAAAATGTGATATCGATGAAACTTGGCATTTAAGTACACGAAATGGTGTAGAAAACGCTAAAAAAATCATTGCTGCTCTAAAGTGTATGGTAACTTCACAATTTCGAAAATAACATCGAAAATTTGGTTTTTCCATTATATCTCGAAAAAATAATAAAAATTTCGAAAAACTAATAGCACCACGTGAAAGAGCGGAAAATTTTACTAAAAATTATATTATAAGTTATTTAAAAAAAATTTGTATTACTATAAAAAATTATTCAAAATAAGAAAGCAAATTCGAAAACTCTACGCGCGCCGAGCCGTTGAATACAAATATTCAGGCGAAGCATTCGGAAAAACTAAAGTACCTTTGCCTAAAATGTACGCAGAGAAAAAAAGAAAGCATTTTAAAGAGGAGATTCTAAGCTTTCTCAGGAAGCCATTAGTTTTTAATTTTTTTTTGTTTTCTCATTGAAAATTTGACCGGAAGTTATAATTTCTAAAATTCTCACTGATTTTTATAAAACTGAAGATATCTATTAATAGAGGCATAACAAAAAAAATCCTTGTAGATTTATCATCATTATACTTTTGATTTAAATATAATTAAAATGATGAACATTATCTCTGTTTAATAAAACTTATGTTTTAAAATGATCATTTTTTTTACAACATTCATTCGACGCAATTTTTATTTTCAAAATAGTGTTCATTTATTTATATAAATCAAATTCTAAATTATTTTTAACTTTATTTAAAATAAAAATTAATTTCTGATTTATATAAATATTGTAAAAAAATGATAATTTTAAGAGCTTTTAAAAGCTTTTTATAATTCATTATTTTCAGAATATTTCTTTCAACCTCTTTTTCATATTTAAAAAAAAAAGTAATAGGTTAAAAATGTCCAGTGAAAAAATGTTGTCTATTTAGTAATTAAATAAATTATGAGAACCTCTTTTTATTATTTTAGTTATTCTGTTCTTGCTTTTCCGTATTCTTATGAATTATAATCATTATATAATAATAGTTTTATTAAATTTAAAAATAAAAAATTCCGATACCGGGAATCGAACCCGAGCCTCCTGGGTGAAAGCCAGGTATCCTAGCCACTAGACCATATCGGATGTTACAAAGTTTTTCTTTTTAAAATTTTACCAAATTGCTTGTGCTAGCACGGTAAAATTTTGTTTCTGTGTCAATTACACTATTTATTATTCTTTCTGAGCTTTTTATTTTCCATTATTTTCAGAATATTTCTTTCAACCTCTTTTTGATATTTAAAAAAAAAAGTAGATTAAAAATATCCACTGAAAAAATGCTGACTATTTAGTAATGAAATAAATTATTATGAGCAGCTCTTTTTATTATTTTAGTTATTCTGTTCTTCCTTTTCCGTATTCTTATTCAATATTGATAATAGTTTTATTAAATTTAAAAACAAAAGAATTCCGATACCGGGAATCGAACCCGAGCCTCCTGGGTGAAAGCCAGGTATCCTAGCCACTAGACCATATCGGATTACAACTAATATTTATAATAAAAAATTCTCCCACAAATTCTTGTGCTATTAATAATACAGGTCATTTAGAATATCAACCTCCATAAATAAATTAGAGGTAATAATTGAAAAAATAATTTTATCAAACGTGTAGCAAATTCCAAACTCGTCAATAGCTAAATCTATATCTATTAGTAAAACTGATAACTGAAGCTTAGAAATGAGTTTTGACAACAGTTTAACTGATATGTGGTAGCACATAGTTCGGGCAATACATATTGTATCCCCAATTCACCAGCATTAAAACGCGGCGCCTTTGATGCTACCAAAAAAACCTGACCCTTCAAACGTAAGCGGCATCGTTTGTCTCAGTCAACATGGACTGTCAGGGACTTGACTCTAATTCTATTGGTTGGATATTCAAACGAAGCGATGTGATAAAACAATGCGGCGTGTGCAGTCTATGCCTAATAGCGAATAGGATTAGTTCAAACATCATTTGCTCGGGCAGCCGACCCATTAGTCGATTACAACTTAGCGACTGTACTTGTCTCTCTGGCTGCCGAGCTATATCATAAAGTAGAACGCTCGATAGAGACTTGAAAGATGGCTGCAGTAAATCGTTTACCGAAACTATAATAATAATACGTAATTTTTATTTCCAGAAGCTCAACAGAGTTGCTCGTCTGCCGACACATCTCCTCAAGATGAAGACCGATGTTTCGACATATCGGACTCCGAATCTTCAGAAGACGGCAATCTAAGCAACCGGGGTACCGTCCAGAGGAAATCCAGGGGTATCGTCAACCCCAACTACCCTGGTTTCCAGCATTTGGCTCACACCCTCACGTCCGATGCAGAGTATACGGATGATGATCTAGATTTTGAGTCACCAGCCAGCACTGATTTATTAAGGTAAATAACCACGAATATTCAGAAATCTTATATCTTATCTTATATATACATTATTTCTAGAAACTCTTTGACTGCACAACTAGAAGCTGAAGCAAATAACAACAACAATAACGTTGAAGACATCGATACGGACTACAAAATAGACAGTGTAAATCGGTTAGACAGTGTCGAAAATATTCAAAAAGTGTTTTACGATAAACCCGTGTTCAATATTGAAGAAGACAGTGAATTTAACCGAAACAGTGACTCTTGTAGTGGCAACTCGAATCACAGTGATGAGGATAGTGATGTCCAAGTGAACTTGAATATTAGAATTGAAGAAAGGGCTTTACCTATCGAGAATATTGTAGGTTAGTAACAAAAAAAATTAATTGTATCACAAGAGCTCCCAAGTAGAGAATATCGCATAATTGTTTTTGTTTACAGGTAACTTCCGAAAAGAAGTCGAAGCTGAACTAGGAAAAGTTACGTTCCAACGAGAAGAAATCTTCGAAGATCCCTACCAACTTCCAAAAATAGAGAAAGCCATCGTCCAGGAACTGGAAGAAGCTGTTGAAAAACTACACGTCATCAAAGATCTCTCCCCCACGGCTATAAAATACAATATAGAACCAAATATTGAACAACCATTCAATAAACTAACCGACGTTAAGATTTTACCTCTCCATCAAGTGCTAGAAGATAGCGAGACTATCAGAAAATCACCATCCGTCGATATTAACGTCAAAGAAAGTTTATCTTTACAATTGAATGCACTTCCGGATTCCTCGAATGATAGAGTCAGCAGCCCCGATGACAGTCCTACTTTTGAAGAATCCACAACGCCGCCATTGAGCATTTGTTTGAAAAACTGCCAGACTGCAGTCATCAGAAAAATCTTACTGGATTCTGAAACACCATTTGTTGATTTGGATTTAATATCTGACACGACAGGTGATAACGGTAAAGCTCAGGGTCCATTTTTGAATCTGGTCGAAGAGGAAACTGGTGCACACGAAATGGATGAAAATGTCAAAATGGAGGACAGTTTGGAGATTAAAATCGAAGATGCGTTCTTATCGAATGCCAGGGAAAATATTGGCATTACAGGATTTAAGGATAACGTTTTGAGGGACTCCAATCTGAATTTTCAGGATTCCAAAATGGAGGTAAAAAATATCCCACATTACTGCCAAATATTCTTGTTATTAATACACTAATATTTTTTTAGGTGGAGAATCCTTTGAAGAAAAAAGACTCCAACCGAGAGCTAGAAGAACTGGAATGTCAGATTAAAAAAATAAAATCCGACACGCGCCTCTCCGAAAATGATGCAGAGAAATTCTGCAAAGAAGACATCACCAAGGATTTTAGAGAAAAAGATGACGACAGCTCTGTACCGAGAAAGAAAGAAAAGGTAAGTACGACCGACATCTTTTATTTATTTTTTTATTTGTTTAGTCTTCGCGCTCTATTCGAATTATCGGTTTTTATTGGTTTAGACTTCGCGCTCTGTTCAAATTACCGGACCGGTCACTGTGAGTTGTTGACTTGCAAGTGACCATGAACATGAACATAATGTTTTTCTTTAATTAATTTAATTATTTTATTTTATTTTAATTTGAGCGATTTTATTTTTATTATGTGTACAGTATTGGCGTTTATTAATTAGATTATTTAAATATGTTGGAAGTTTTCCAACACAAAAATTCGGCACATAAAGCCAAACAAAAATGTGTTTGCGATCTTCTAGTGTATGTCTACAGAGTATGTTTATGGAAGTCCATTAAGATGGTTATAGTTTTTCCATTTTGCAGAAATATAAAAACAAAATTCTCAGATGTGCCGACAAGTTGCTTTGATGTGTCGACAAATTGCTTTGTCGGCTTTGGCGGCTTGTATAAAGCGGGATCATTTTGTTCTGCAACTGAAAATAGATAAACAATACCAGAGCTGTTCCCTCATTTTTCGTGTAGGTTCTGTGTACATAACGCTCTTCGAAGGACTACTTCCTAATCCCCTAGGAGGGGATCAAACTGAGACTGTATTACAGTGGGGAATAGCGTATAGGTGACGAATAAGAGTGAGATTCCGACTTAAATTACATAAAATAATTTAAATTGGAACGTGTAGTTGTCTGACTTGTTCACTTGGGTGGTCCTCTAGGCGTTGGAGATAACTGTTGGATAGTCTAGTTATTTCTTCTTGTACATATGGCAATCCTGAATCTTCATGAAGGATTTTATTACTTATATACCATGGGGCGTTATGTATCATTCGCAATATTTTCGACTGGAGACGTTGGATTATTTGAGTGTTGGAAGGTTTGGCACAACCCCAGAGCTGGATCCCGTATGTCCAGATTGGCTTTATGATACATTTATAGAGTAGAAGCTTGTTGTTGGGTGAGTGCTGTGATTTTCGTCCAATGAGCCAGTTCATCTGCCGAAGTTTTAGATTTATTTGCAGTCTTTTGGTCATAATATGGGATTTCCATGTTAACCTCTGGTCAAGAGTTAGACCAAGATATTTGGCAACTGTACGTTATTTAGTGTAACTCTAGTAGGGCAGTTAACACTCCGATTAGTGAACGGTATTTAAGCTGATTTCGTTTGGTTCACTTTTGTTCGCCAGCGATTGGTCCAGTCTTTGAGTTCATTGAAGTGGTTTTGGAGATTTTGGGCTGCTGTTTGGGGGTTTTCGTTTGCAGCTATTATGGCAGTGTCATCCGCGAACGTCGCAGTTTTGGCATAGTTTATTGTTGGGATGTCGGCAATAAATATTAGATATAGGAGGGGCCCCAATACGCTGCCTTGGGGAACTCCAGATTTGATTTGGTGGTATTCTGATGTGGTCGTGTTAAATTTGGTTTGGAAATAACGATCTGTAAGGTAGGATTTAAGAATTAGGTAATGGGGTGTAGGAGGGGTAAGTTTAAGTTTGTATAGGAGGCCATCATGCCAAACTCTATCAAAAGCTTGCTCAATGTCTAGGATAGCAGCAGTGCATACTTTCTTTTCTTCATCGCTTCTTAATATCTCTTTTACTATTCTGTGGCTCTGTTGCACCGTAGAATGTTTTTCCCGGAACCCAAATTGATGGGTTGGTGTTATTTCGTCAATATTAGCATCTGAAGTGATTCTTTTGAGTAGAAGTCTTTCAAATAATTTAGACATAATTGGTAGCAGACTAATTGGTCGATATGAAGATATGTTATTAGGAGGTTTACCAGGTTTCTGGATTGGTATTATTTGGGCAAATTTCCAGCTAACTGGGATTTTTGTAAAGGCGGCTCTACATTCACCCGCGAAATCCCGTGAACGCGAGTGTGGATGGTTTTCACGCCCTTCATTCTTGTTCGCGGCCTGTTCCCGTTCGAAGTCGGTATTTTGTACCTGCTTCAAAGGGTTCGCGCCGTGAACCGCGAAAGGCTCTCCACACTCATGATAGTTCCATGGCTCGCAGATACATCAACTTCCAGTTCGTTCATCTCCAGTGCGTGAACAGGACTGAGATATTGCAAGTGTGGAGGGTAAATTTTTCGCGCTAGGTTCACGGCGTGCATTCTTGCCATGAATTTTGCGGCGTGAATGTAGAGCCGCCATAAAGTAGAACCAGAAATATAATGGTATAGCCGACGACCCTCATTAATACCTATTATTCGAGATGTAGTAAAGCAATAAAATTGTGTGTCTCTTAAAAGATTCCCAGGTCCGGATTAAAATATCTTCTGAAATGGTTAGTCATTTTAATGATCGTGAGCTCTCCATTATTGTTTGTCATCATATATTATATCTAAATAAATAATTCTAAATTATATTCAAGCGATTTTACTTTTCCGACGTCCACTATATCATAGAGTAAAAGTAATGTAATCGTTATTTGGCCCTAACCTAAAAATTGGAAAAAAATTTGAAAATTTTTTTTTGCTCCAAAACGCATAAAAATACGTGATTAGTGCAGAAAACACAAAAAAAAACAAAAAAAAATTTAATGCATGTACCACCCCTAACCAAAGGATTGGAAAAAATGTTGCAAAATAAGAAAATGTTGTATTTGTATTACTTTTTTTGATCGGAAAAGTTCGTTTTAGGCTAAAACCATTTATTTTAATAATTATTTTAAACCAAATTAATCATGATACCTATAGAACAGAACTTAATGGCTAGAGTGGTTGGTGTTTTATGTTCTTACAATATTTCTGGTTCTACGATTAAGGTCTTTTTCCATTTCCCATACGTTCGTGAGAATTTCGAGTTTTCTATAAACCGACTGCTTGTTAGCCGGTTTTCATGATTTGTTTATGATACAACTGAGGCTTGTTATCTTTGAGGCTTGTGATGATTTACTGTATCTCCTTCACTTCTGTTGAGTAGAAATCGGGGTTTTACATAGAGAGTAAAGTGGAAAGAGGAGTCTCTACTGAGGTTCTTCGACTGTTTACAAATTTTTGTTATTGGCCTTCTGAAAAATGAATTTTTTTCTTTTATAAAACATGCGATAATTGTTTCAGGTGGAAACGCATGTAAAGAAAAGAAGAGATTACAATCAACAAACAGGGAGTTTGATAACGTTCCCGAGAAGAGATGGTGGAGCCAGGAGCAGGGATAATTTAAATAGGAGATCTGTCCCTATTGTCAGGGAGAAAAAGAAGTCGAACGTGGAAGCTTTAGGTGAGTTAAAAATATATAATTTACTTTTAATTACAGTTCTTCTATTACCAAACTACCAAATGTCCCACTAGCTCTCTTTCCAGTGTCGTCGGCGATCAGTTATAAAAGTGCGTTAATGTTGAAACAAGTCTATGGTGGCTACTAAACATTTCGCACGAATGGCCATAAAATTTCAGTGGACGATGTACACAAACCCAAGCATGTAATTTCGGTGAACGTAATGAACCAAAAGGGGTGTGTTTAAATCGGTGTAACGCGATTCGCGCCCTTTTGAGGTAAACTCACGTACAGGATCGGATTTCGCTAGGAAATTAGGAGTTATTTTTAAAAACCATATAATTTAAATTTTTCAGTAATTTAAAATTGTTGCTTGTTTTTAACACTTTCAAGCACGTGATTTTGGGGGCGATCATCATTCTCAAAAACGGGAGATGACACGTTTTTCTCGTTTATAGCGAAAAACAAACTTTTAACCGTTTCAAGGGTGGTTTTTGGCTGTATTCGGCAATAAAAGACTTGTAACCACCGCCATCGAGTTCAGCATCCTTGAAAACGGGGGGTTACGTTAGTTTTGCCGATGGAAGACTCGAAAAGTATTTATTTTTCGAGGTTTTTTCCGACTCACAGAATGCACTAAACCGGCCGTATCCAAAACGATATTTGAATTTGAATTCTACTTTCTTTAAACTTTCTTTAAACATTCATTATTTCTATTTATTTAAAATACGAGTTTCTTTTTTCATATAAAAATATACGGAAAATTTCGTTGCTTTTATACGGTTATAGTCTGAATAAAAGAGGAGTGTAGTAAAAGTGGGGATATAACGTCACATTCCAAAGGCGTACTTTGAAAAATAAGTTTCCCATTGCTATATCCACTTTGCAAAATGAATTTTCCACCTTTTTAACATGAACATTTTCTCCAATGTTCTCGATTTACATCTGAAACTGTCTTCAAAAACAAATCTCGCACATCAGGTACCTAATTTAAATGTTGTATTGTTTCGAGAAACATAACCTTTTAATTATGACCAGATCAGTTCAATCAGATTTAAGTGGTAAGGAGGCAATCTGAGAATTTCAATTCCTTTTTCTCGGGCCATCCAGTCTATAATATATTTTTTGAATTTGTTTTTACGTTGCTTTGCTATTACGAGTAATTCTGCCTTTAAGGATTTATGACGACGGATAATATTTTTAGAATGAAGCCATTTTTAAATATATACTAATACAAAATTCCAATCAATTAAAATACATACGATACGGCTACGAATAAATAAAGACTGACATATCTGTCAAAAGAGAAGGTTTATTACAGTAAAAACCATGGAAACATGACTAAATCACAACGAAAACTTTGATTAGGCCGATCAGATGTATTAAAACTTTTCATTTTAACTACAAATAAGCATAGAAGGATGAGGTTAAAATAAAATTTCTATCTCTTTAACCTGTACTACATTCTGCAAATTAAATTACTGCACTCCTTTCTTCTTTAGACTATAGATATGTGTCCGAATTCTTTATCTTTTTAAACTTTTTTTCTGTTCTAACAAGACAACTATGCATTGAGCAAGACGCTGTTTATTAGTTCACCGATAGATGGCAATACGGTCAAGTAAAAAAATGGTTTACATGGGGATCTTTTATTCAAAAAATATATAGTATTATTAATTTTTGACCGCAAAAAGCTTTGGATTTGTAGCCAAAAATACAAGAAATTTGGAATGGAATAACTCTCAGAGTATTCCTCCCACCACAATAATAATCTGTTACACGTGAATTTAATTTTATACGGCCATTCTGACCTTACACTGGTCGCATATAAGCTCTTGATAATGACTAACGTGACAATTGTAACATTGTATGTATTTGGAAGCTCCCGGTCCCAGACCCCAGACACATTACGTACGAGGTCCTTGGGGAATACCTCAAAACGCCAGGGTAGGCGCGAGTGGTAAAACAATCAAAATAAATGTTTTACACGAGATAGAGAAGATCCATTTTACTTTGTAGGTAGTCAGTTTTCGATTTATATTTCATTGGCATTTTAACTTCATCTTTTCTGAGTTTAAAAAAAGTTTCATGTCATCAAAATATTGTGGCATTTTGATGGTAGGGTCATTTAAAATCAACGAGTGCGTTTTTTAACGTTTTGGTTTAGTTTTGACGTTTTGACATTTGACATTTTGATGCATGTTATTGACGTTTTCGTGCACGTTTTTCAATTTTAACTCATATTTTGGGTGTCCCTATCTTGAACGAGATGAGTGATCTTGGAGGCACCCATGAATTAAGTTTACTGAAAATTACAGTTACGGTTATATCAAAGCGGACGTTTATCTACCAAATTTTTTTATTCGACCGCAATTTATTTCGACCAAAATTATTCTTCGTCCAAGATGTTTTTCTTCCAAAAATTTTCTTCGTCCAAAATTTTTTTCGAGCGAAATATTTCTTAGCCTAAAAGTTTTTTCAACCAAATTTTTTTTATCACAAAATTTTTTTCCGTCCAAAATTTCTTTCGACTTCTTTTGTTATTTACTTCTTTTCCAAGTTCATCAAGTATTGTACTGGTGCTTATTCTGCAGAAGGGTTCAGGTCCCAGAAATGGTGATTCAGCTCCTTTTTTTGCGAATACGTCTGCTATTTCATTACCCTCCACTCCAGTATGTCCCGGAACCCATAGGAGGGTAACAGTGTTATTCTTGCCTAGTTCGTTTAGATTCTCTAGGCACTCCCAAACTATCTCAGAAACCCTTACTCTCACCAAATAATCAACTGAGAGACTTCGAATTACTGAACGCGCTATGGAGCGCTCTATGCTAGGTTTGATCTTGAGAGACAGGGTAACGAACAATGAAATTCGACAAAGAACTAAAGTCACAGATGTAGTGGAATGATATACAAATCTCAAATGGAGTTGGGTGGGCCACGTAGCAAGACAGGGAGATGACAGATGGACGAAGAAAATTATTGAATGGCGACCTAGACAGGATGCTTATAGAAACAGAGGATGTCGTCCAACCTGGTGGACCGACGATCTTAAGCGAGTATCAAACAACTGGATAAATGAAGTGCAAGACCGTTCCAGTGGACTCTGTAAAAAAACGTATTTTTTTAGCCTTTGGACGACAGCCTTTTTCGTATCACCTGTTTTATTTATTGGCTAATAAATCCAATAATTAATTATAGCATATTAAATGGATTCACCAAAAGTTATAAAATGTATTGTTTACCTTAAAAATTATAAAATGGAGTGTTTGTACCTAAAAATACGGTTGTATCTGCCTGTCAACTCGTTTTTATACTTCATACGCGTGTAGTGAACGCCTAGCCACCCTACCAGTTACACAATATACTCTTATTCATTTACAATTTTCAAAACTGACACTGACTAAAAAATAAATACTGCTGCGATAGATAATTTTACCAAAATTGGATCACAACGGGAAACAATGAAATGAGATTTTGAAACAAAATCTGTTATCGTCATATTTTGTGACATTTCTGGAAATGATTTGTATAAGGATAGAGCCTTTGTTTATTGTGGAAATTTATTAAATTAAATTCCTAACTCGTTTTCCTAAAATTTCTACAAATTTTAAAATAATTTTTGATGGACGATAATAAAAAGTATACAAAATACAAAACTTAAAGTGCGTTTTTTTTCACCACTCACAATGTTGTTTTTCCTCAAAGAGAGCATCTCGTAACATTTTCAAACCATCTCCTTGAATCGGATTCATCAAATTCCAATCATAACATGAATCCCTGTTTTGTTTTGGATGCCGACCAAGCCGCGTGCCATGAAGTATTCCTCTAGTTAGAGAAAATTTTGGTCCTAGTCCCAGTTTCCGTCTATTCCTATTACTGTTTGGCCTATTTGTGCCTGTCGTGTACCTGATTTGCATAATTCATTTCTTACAGGCAGTTTCGACGTATACAACATCGAGACGGCTATGCCCAAGATCGATTTAGAGGCCATTGAGAGCCATCTGAGGGCAGCCAGAGAAGAAGAAAGAAGGGTGAGTTGACTTATATTTATGAAGAAGAAGAAAAATGAATGAATAATTTCAAAACTCTAGTGAACTTTTATTAATTTTTATATTAATTTTACGTACATTAATTTCTAGTTTAAATTAATTATTATGTAGTTTTATATGTAGTTCCCCCTAGGTTAGATTTCCTGACCTGCAAAGTGACGGGTATAAGGCAATTTCTTACGAAAGTCAGATGAATTTTACGTCAACAAATCTTTTCTATTTCATGGCCATCAAGGAAAAAGAAAACTGTTTGGGTCTTCGAAACTATTAACAGTTAACATATTTCTAATTTTCAATTTGTTTTTCAAAGCCCAGGAATTTTTTATTTCAAATCTGAATATGTTTTAAACAATTTCTTTCAGAATCACTATACCAATAATCGTGTCAAAATCATGCTTGTAGAAAAAGCTCTAATAAAAATTGGGACAATCGGTATAAGCAAACGTCTTATTCATGGAATATTTTCAGTTAAACTTTTATGATCAAACCTATAAATGAGATCATGACGTAAATGAAAGCTGTATATTTTCTGTTGAATTATGTATTGAAACTTATTGACGTGTAACTATAAATAAATATTTTTCAGTGTTTTCAATACTGTAAACTTTCCTTGAATTTAATACGAAAATTGCTCAATAAATTTTAGACCAAAATAACAACTGTTAAATGTTAGTAAAATGCAGGTAATTTATCTATTTTTATTCAGCCACCAGTAGAAAATATTTAATATATGGTACAGGAAAAAAGTAAAAATGATTTATTCACACATCTAGTCAAAATAAATTATATTTAAAATGAGGAGCTTGAACCCTATTTTTTTGATATCTCAAAAAATACAGGAGGTAATAATAATAATAATAATAATAATAATAATAATAATAATAATAATAATAATAATAATAATAATAATAATAATAATAATAATAATAATAATAATAATAATAATAATAATAATAATAATAATAATAATAATAATAATAATAATAATAATAATAATAATAATAATAATAATAATAATAATAATAATAATAATAATAATAATAATAATAATAATAATAATAATAATAATAATAATAATAATAATAATAATAATAATAATAATAATAATAATAATAATAATAATAATAATAATAATAATAATAATAATAATAATAATAATAATAATAATAATAATAATAATAATAATAATAATAATAATAATAATAATAATAATAATAATAATAATAATAATAATAATAATAATAATAATAATAATAATAATAATAATAATAATAATAATAATAATAATAATAATAATAATAATAATAATAATAATAATAATAATAATAATAATAATAATAATAATAATAATAATAATAATAATAATAATAATAATAATAATAATAATAATAATAATAATAATAATAATAATAATAATAATAATAATAATAATAATAATAATAATAATAATAATAATAATAATAATAATAATAATAATAATAATAATAATAATAATAATAATAATAATAATAATAATAATAATAATAATAATAATAATAATAATAATAATAATAATAATAATAATAATAATAATAATAATAATAATAATAATAATAATAATAATAATAATAATAATAATAATAATAATAATAATAATAATAATAATAATAATAATAATAATAATAATAATAATAATAATAATAATAATAATAATAATAATAATAATAATAATAATAATAATAATAATAATAATAATAATAATAATAATAATAATAATAATAATAATAATAATAATAATAATAATAATAATAATAATAATAATAATAATAATAATAATAATAATAATAATAATAATAATAATAATAATAATAAGGGGAGTGGGTGGCTCAGTGGTAGAGCACTGGACTCATAATCCAAGGGTTGTGGGTTCGAATCCCACCGACGGCAGAAATCATTTTCTGATTTTTAATTAATTAAAAATTTAGAAATTGATTTTCATATACCAGGTGTGATTCCCCACTCGACCATTCACTGTTGGGTTCTAATTAACAGTGCTGTTCCTAAAGTGGCGCTGGGAAACAGTAACAAAGCCTACACAGAACACGAGGCTAATGACCAGAGTAGTCGATGCCGTTGACACCGAAGTAAAAAAAAAAAAAAAAAAATAATAATAATAATAATAATAAAAATAATAATAATAGAAATAAGTTAAATATTCGCTCAATACTTAACAACAACAACAAGTTGCAACTGAAGTCTCATCGAGCATCGCTGCTTATATGAAGCTTATAGAAGTTTACAGTGTTGTCTGACGGCCTAGTTCGAATATGATAATAAGTTCAGGGAATACCTGACACATTTAACTACTCGTTTATAGATGACGCCATTTACATGATTATATTATCATTATATAAAGATAATGTAATTCTTATACAATGATATTATGATTAATCAATGCACCAGAATTGTCTATATGCATCTCTGGATCACAAAATCGTTCTCACACTATCCCGATTTCACATTAAAGTGATAAACCGAGTTCATTAGCTCAACATTTGAGTAATGAAGGAGCATAATTCAATATTAAGCTCGATGCGTATGCCTCTATTCTGTATTGAACAATCAAATCAAATCAACAATCAACTAGCGCCATTACATCAGAATAGAATCAATTTAGGCAATAATAGTTCATCCATAAGTTTATTCTGCGTTCCATCAGCGCTTTAAACGGGACAAAAACAGAAGCTGTGACAGTAGCAGATATTGCGTGTGATGTGTGATATTTTTTTGTGTCCTATAAACGATGACCTACAGAACGTATGTCATTCAGGGGATTATCGGTCACTCGGGCTTTTTAAAACATAGGCGTAGATGGGATAAGGTCGCGAATCACTAATGATTCTGGATTAGACTTCCAATTGAAGTGCATTTAAAATATTCTTGCCACAGTATCTACAACGAAGGTGGAATTTTTTGAATCATAAAAATTCCAGTATCTATTTAATTTACTATAACATATTTCAACATAGTAGGCTTTGAAACTAAAATGAAAGTGTACTGCTGTCAAATAATTAATTGTTATTTAATAAAATATTAATATTTCGAGGTCCTGAACCTATGATTAAAATATTGACCATTCCTTATGAGACACCCTGTATATGTTAAAATTAAATAAATACTTAAATCTTAAATTTTTATATAATATCACTCATATTTAATATATTACAAAAGAGTTTTATTGCAGCTCTTTGTTGTTTTCCTTTCAAAAACCACATACTCTTGTTCCTAGGCAAATGTATTAACAGAGCGGATATTATAAAAATAAAGAAAACCATTGCCATTCCAAAGATATTTCGATTTTTTAAATTTTGGTAATGAATCACTCGGTATATCGCTAGTTTGTCGGGAAAGCAAAAAATATATCGTAAAGGTATTTTTCAATATCATATTAGGTAAGTAAAATGAAACTTCTCAAAGTCAGTATAGTCGAACCCACTGCTTTAAGAGAATGAAAAAAAGCTATAAAAACAGCAAAGGATACCGCCAATAGAACAAATAGTGATGCATCTGGACATTTTTGCGTAATTTAATGTCGAAAACACCGTACACTGTCCATATACATAAAAATAAAATTATATTTTGGCGATTAGGACCACTGTGCAAAGATTCAATAAACAACTTAACTGGAGATCCTAATAGGGGTAAATGTCGTAAAATTTCTATATTGTTAACTTTCTTTAATATGAATTTAGATTTTAAATAGATTTAAATAGAGGTTGACCACTCGACCTGGCCCATAGCTTCCTTTTTCTGATCTCTTGTGAGATTCACAAACGTTACTTATTAAAATTTTGTCTCACTACAAACATCCAGGGCACTTAAATGAAACATCCTTGGGATAATGAGAACAAATAATATTTTCCCCTTTACCGCACATATTTACACTTTTAGGAGTGTAAATACTTGTGGTAAAGAGGAAAGTATTATTTGCTCTCATTTACAAATATTTTTCCCGTTTACCCCACACGTATTTACACCCCAGTATCCCATTTTCCATCCTTGGGATACTCTTAGAATGTCTATTAAATTATTTAAAAACGGTTTAAAATTAAATAAAAATTGTGTAAAAAAATTTTTATTCAAGCGAATAAAGACTAACTTGACAAAATATAAATATAAAAATACAAAACAAACAGGAACCTTTAAATAAGTTTTAGGTACTCAAAAAAACACATAACAAACCCTTAAATAAGTAAATTAGAGATCTACTCAAAAATCACAGTTTATAGGAACTCAAAACAATCCTTAAATAGGTAAAAGACTCAGGCAAATGCTCAGGAATGTAGGTTGGAGCATGTGAGGTAGAGGCTTCTTCCCTTAGTTTTGGGTTCATTTTAGAACCTTCAGCTTTGTTCATGCGTTTAAATCGTTGCTGGAACTTATTTAAAGGCTTTCTTTTTTCTCGGGACTCCATCATAAAAATGAAAATATTTTTTACTTACTTAATACAAAATAAAATCACAATAACAACGATAAAAAAATGGCCGAACTACTGAACTAAATCAACTTTAATGCAATGATGCAATATTTCAGCTAAGATCACGCAATCGGCTATTGATAAATGGCGGGAGATTTTGAATAGATTTTCAATAATTTTTATTTGCATTTGAATTTTTTAACTATCAATGTATCAAATTTTACAACTGTTTAACCAGATTAAATATCAATTACCAAATATAAGTAATATGCAAAAAAATATAAAAAACGATGTTTCTAGAACATCTTAATAGAAATATTGCAGTGATGTCCCAAAAGAAACATCCCTGGTATGTCGTACTTAAGTCTGAAACATTGGGACATTCTGAGGACCTTAGCGGGACATTCTGAGGACCTTAGCGGGACATACCAGCAAGATCCCGTGTTATTAGAGAAGCCGCCAAACCCGTTCAAAGATCTGAGAATTTTGTTTCTGCTATTGAAAATGGAAAACTATAACCACACTTCCATTGTCGCCTCTTATGAGTGTAACATAACACTCCACAGTTTAGTTAAATTAAAATTTAAGACATTTTAATTAGTAACGTTTGTGAATCTCACAAGAGATCAGAAAAAGAAGATATGTTGTAGAAATTAAAATGTAAATTCATATTAAAAGTTAACCAATATAAAAATTTTACGCCATTTACTCCTATTAGAATCTCCAGTTAAGTTGGTTATTGAATCTTTGCACCGTGGTCCTAATAGCCAAAATATTATTTTATTTTTATGTATATGGACAGTGTGTTTTCGACATTAAAGTACTCAAAAATGTCCAGATGCATCACTATTTGTTCTATTGGCGGTATCCTTTGCTGTTTATATAGCTTTTTTCATTTTCATAAAGCAGTGGGTTCGACTATACCACAGAAAATGTATTAAACAATAAAACTGGCAATCTGGTATCAGATTTTGAGACTGTTAGTTATTATAAATTCTTTCTAGACCTGATGATGGCGTTACGCCGAAACTAGTTGAAAATTTTATTGTTTAATAAATTTTCTGTGGTACTGACTTTTCATTTCATAAACTTTCGCGCCACATTTGTGAAAAATAGATGACTTAATCTACTTAATTTTAGGTAAAGTTGGTACAGCCACCGTTCTAGCCGATAATGAATAAATCATCGATTTACCCACAGTTTTTACTTTGATCAACAATGAATAATGAAAAACTTATTTTAGCCCGATGTATCACTAACAAAATAAATTGATCCAATATATTTTCCAACATTGTATCATCAAAATTTTCAACCCAATTCATATTTCCAAGAACACAAACAAAATATATATCGTCTCTCCACCCATGATGTATATCATATAGCCTGTTATCTCATTTTAACTATAACAAATAGCGATGTCGCTTAAACACAGATGTTGATTCACTGTCATCTCATCCATCTCCTACACACAACTAATAAAACCGTTTTGAATAACCATGCGGTGGCGATCAGGCGATCCCAAAATAGACCTAGTGGAGCATCTCCATAGGGTCGACTAGTAGCTGGATTCCAGCACATGGTATTTCGCGGACTGATGTCATCCGATTAGTTATGTTTTAATTTTTTTTAATTCGGAAAAAATTCATCTTGTTTCCAGGAAACTTCAATTGAATTTATAAAAACTTATTTTAAAAAATGTGTATTTGTTTCAAACATTAATTATTGAAGGTGTTTTAGTGTTTGTTTTTTTAATCGTGGGTGACTTTGTGTTGTTTTATAGACTAAAAATGGATAATCATAAATATTCAAAATACAAAGTAAGTTTTAATATCGTTAAAAATACTGAATGATAAAATCATCCGCAGGGGTTGAACTGCTAATTTAGACAGAATTCCCACACAGTTCATCGGGGTTTCCCGGATTCTTCCAGAATTCTTCTTCAATTAATGTATAATCTCCAGGCTATAAGTCGAGAGTCATTTATTTGTGGTAATTTTTAAATAGCGAAAATCATTAATTTTAAATATAATAATTTTCTTGCTACAAGCGATATAAGAAAGAAAAATAAAATTAAAAAAAACTAAAAGCTGATACGTCCTTTATCTGCAATTTTTCATTCAGTAAACCATTTTTGTCGATAAAAAAACAAATTAAAAAATACGAAATTATTGAATAAATTGCATAGCACAAGATAAGAATATTTAATTTGCCTTTTATCATCAATTACTTATTTTTTTGAGGAAAGCATCAAACCTCATTGGGGGTACTTTTGAACCCATGAAAATAAAAGTCTTCAAAAGTCGGCCAAATCCACCGCTTGGCCGCGCAAAACGAGGGAAAAAATGATTGGTAAGAAAAATTTTTAAATAAAAGTTTTACTGACACAATTTCTAACACTCTAGCATTTTTAGTTTCTTCTGTGATAAAAATTGGCCGATTTATGATATTTTTGAAATTTAAACTTTTATGAAAACAAGAAAATCTCTCTACACAACTTTATAAAGAAGAGTTTTGAGGAAAAATTAATTTCCTCTTTAAATTTTTTCTTCCACGACGCATCGGTTTCCTTTTATTGACTTTTCCGAGAAATAGTCAAATAACTCCATCAAGTTTCATGCTATAAAGTCGACTTAGATTTTTGTGGGTTCAAAAGTACCTCAAATGGAACCATTGAAGCCAAGTTTAGTGTCTGGACCTACATTTTGTTCGAAATGACTTATTTTTACTGAAATATGATAAAAAAATATAGTAAGAGAAAAAACAATCAATACCTATTACCATTACCTGACCAGCTTAACATTCTTTACATATTCTTAAAGTACTTCCTTTACGAGCAAGAAAAAGTATCAAGTTCAGTCATTTTCTAAACCTTGATAACGTCTATCTAATCAGTCAGTAATTATCTCGAAAGTGATAATTTTAGAACAAATTACCGTCTCGATATCTATACACGCCTAAAATGTAAATTACGTAAAGTGTCATTATTATAAACAAATATTTTCAACAACTACAAATTAAAAAGTGATTTAATTTTTAAATATGAAGACATATTACAAACGTGTTGTCTTGGATTTCCATATAGTGTATAAAAATAAATTCAGTTTGTGTAGTAAAGAGTTTATTTTATTATAAAAATTTGGTTTTTGGTGTTAAAATGTTACAAGAGTGTTCTGAAGATGATAACGATCCTTTGTATCGAAATTTACAGAGGAGATTTTCATTGCAAGATGAGATTAAAATTAAGGTAGGAAAGATATACTTGGCAAGATGAATTTCTATGTGATAAATTGTAAAAAAATCTTGTTTATTTTTCTGATTGTTATGTAATATACTACACATGCAAGATGTTTTTATATAAAATTATCTACGTAGATAAATACCAAATTTGATTATAAATGACTATGTTTGACGATTGGCCAAAAAAACTACTGTCAAGGTAACCTTTAACTACTTCAAACTTACTGACCTATTTTAATAATAGTACATTCTGTGAGTCGGAAACCATATCTTCCCCCCGTTTTCGAGGATGCTGAACACGATGGCGGTGGTTAAAATTCTTTTGGAGGCTGAACACGATAGCAGTATCCATAATTATTTCTGACTTGATCTCACCCCTCAAACGGCCAAAAACCACCCCCAAAATGGGGGATTCGTGGATTCCACCTCTTCCACCTGCAAATTATATCTTCCGCCTCGTTTTCGAGGATGATGAACGCGATGGCGGTATCCATAATTATTTTTGACCTGACCCTACCCCTCAAACGGCCAAAAACGACCGCCAAAATGGGGGAATCGTGGATTTCGCGAGATCGCGGGTTTTAATGTTTGCTCAAAAAGAGATTTTTCAACCTTTAGAGAGTGGTTGTTGACCGTTTGGGGGATGTGGCCCAGTCGGTGTATAGTTGTAACATCATCATTGTGCTGAGCATCCTCAAAAACGGGAGATGACGCTGTTTTTCTTGTTTACAGCAAAAAAAATGTTTTTCAACCTGTAGAGGGTGATTTTTGGACGATTGGGGGTGGGACTAAGTCGAAAATCATTTTAAATACCGCCATCGTGTTCAGCATCCTCGAAAACGGGGGGGAGAGGTGGTTTGGTTGCTGTTTAAAATATTTTTCGAGGTTTTTTCCGACTCACAGAATCTATTACAAAGATTATAACCCTTAACATTTCGTGTTTCCTTTAACTTTACCATCCAAAAACTCATTTAAAAAATAGAATTAGAATGATTGCAGACAGTGAACTAGCTTTTCGTCCGATTATTGCTACAAAACAAACACACCAGACAGGTCTCCAATAAAAAATTGCGGTCTCCAATAAAAAAATTGCTCCAAAACAGAATTCCAAAAACAATTACGTAACTAAAAAGAAAATTAAAATTAAATCATGACAAAAATATTGAAATTCCATCAAAAATTGCTATAAAAAATATTGTGGCAATTTAAAATAAATATAATTAAAAATTTAAAAAAACATGTGATGAAATTAAAAAAATATACATAAAATATCACTATCTATTAAAAAAATCATTAATTTAATTTTTTTAGCTTGTTCTTTACATTTTCTACCGTTTGCTACTCCTATTTCGGGACTAAATCGCCCATTTCTGATGGTTACCACTCTGATTTTCTTAATTATTTCAATCATTTTTTTCTCTCTCCAACTCATTTAATAAACTGTCACTCGCGTTACCATGGTAACATTGCGTTATAACAAGAATAATTTGGAAACATTGTCATTGTTACGCGTCAAGTATTTGCTGCATTAATCCAGGAAAGACTGGTCAATATGACATTAATTTAATTATTAATTTCAATTATCATTCTAATTCATTATTTTCAATAAAATACCCATTAAATCCATTTGTTTGTAATTTAATCCTTCCGGGATTTTCATCAATATTTAATCTCGGGGGGATAAAAAGAGACCCTTCAGTCCCTGTCATAATGGAGTGAAGTTGTCCCGAAAATACGAAAAAAATATTTCTGGTGGATTCGTTTGGAGTATACAGGACGTTTACCTTGATCAGGGCCGGATGAAAAGGTGTGGAGGTCCTGGGGCAACAAAAGAGTGGAGGCCCCTAATTATTTTTCGAACAAGTTAAACAATTTTTCTATTTCAATAATTAATCTCTAAGCTTTTTCAAAACATAAAACTTTCTGTTTTTTTTTTTTCAATTAGAATTCGGCGTCTTTCTGTGCTTGCTATGAAAAATAGAAATTGGCATCGATTCTTCAATATATCGAACAACTATAGTCAGTTGATCGATATGAGATTCGTCGGACGTGGAGTCCACTGAAACCGAATAATACTGTTCAGAAATCTTACCTGCAGCCCCGTTTGCCCTCCCTTAGATCCGGCCCTGACCTTGATCATTTTCATATTAACTACCTTCTGAAATATCCTGTATAAATGAATAATAATAATAATAATAAGATTATTATTATATAATGAAACTCTATATCGGAAGTATGAGGGAGATGAGCTTTTGCATCACGACATTTGAAATATATAGGGTGTCCTATACACTGGTGTAATACTCAAGGTTATATGACTTGAAACAAATATTGTTTCCAAACAATTCAAAAATATCGTCATTGCTACTAGCCCAGCAAAATAATAATCATAATACTTATTATAAAAATAGCCGAAGCGTTAAAAACGAACTGTTTTTATAATACTCTACCAATCTTTATTTTATTAAATATATTTATTATTATAATGTTATTAATTGTAGATTGCAAAACACTGTTATAAATAAACGTTAAATGATTTAATTATACATGGTGGAACAACATAATTCGGCAAAACACAATGGTAATATGGTATAAATCATCGTTTCTGTTCCTGATTGGCCAAAATATAGTCTACCATACAATTCTCCTAGACATTTATTAATATTTATTTTAACTTTTCAGTTAATATATTTGTTAAAAAGTTAACAAAACATATAAATGTTAAGTGCTTTGGTTGTTTGTTAACGTTGATCCATCCTGTAGCCCATTGCAAAAAACGCACTACCTATTACAATATAATGAATATCAACGAACTCTTGATTCTGAAAGCGTGTACAATGTAGGTATATGTTTCCGCACCACATCTCCCATCATTTTCAACCTCTCTTCTGCAATAGAAATCTACAAACAACCATCAACTTTAGTTGATTTTGTTACAATTCCAAATCAAAAACAGTGCCGTTACTGTTAGGTATACTAATTATATCATAACTGTATCTTTAATCCGCTCGATATAAGTGATCTACGTGTTCAGTTAATTTTAGTGTTTTGCGTAAAAGTATAATAATGAAGATCGGTGAAAAATAAAAATATTTTTTTGACCGGGGATATATTTTGTTATAAAAGTGACGTGAAATTCTGTTGTTGGTGATTTGAGTTGCAAAATATAGTTAAATAAACTTCGCGCTGCTAATTTTGTTGGAGAATCCCATACATTTTAATTGTGATTTTTGGCGTAATTAAACATACTAACTTACCACACTGTATAAATTAAACAATTGTTATAGCTCAGTAATTCATTATTAATACCATTGTATGTGTATGTATAATCAGAAAAGTGAAATTATCATTTTTATCAGACGTTTCTGTTAAAAATGTCGACTTTAAAACGGAAAAGACATTATAAAAAAGACACTTCCTATCTGTACGACTTGTATACGCTTACATTCGACGAAAACGAAACTTTAGAGAGTCTAGATGAAACTGTAAGTAATAAATATTTCTAACATGTAAGTTAAATTATTTTTTAGACCAATTTGTATTCGTGGTACAAACAGTAGTTTTTTGACGTTCAGAGAAACCAGAAATATGCAATTTTTTAACAGGTTGTGTAAAAAAACTTTTTTAATTTCGTGGAGAAAACAAAATTTATCTGTATTTGTTTTTGCCTACTCCCTACAAATTTGCAAAAAAGTCTTATTATTTGAATAAACTCATTTTATTTTTTTGTATTTTTTGATAAAAAAAATATTTTTTGGATTAAGTAAATTGTGCTGTTATAATATACAGTGTGTCCAATTAAGTCGGCACCGTATGGAAAACTTTTTTATTGTTTGTTTTAGGAAAAAAGTTATTCTTGATAAAAAGTCATGCATGGTCTAAATCCTAAAATGCAACTATTAGATATCAAATTTTTACAGTCATATATGAGGTTTGTCAAAAAATATGAAATTTGCTAAAGAGTGAAGTACCTTTATTTTTGAAATATGAAGAAAAGTTATTAAAAAAACTTGTTTATAATGACATTTTACGTTAACGTACCGATTTTGAAGAAGATATTCCAACTTTAAGAAAATTTTCATTTTTAACATTTTTTGATACACCCTCGTAACTGACAATTTTGAATTCAACGAAAAGACAAGAATTACATTCCAATTTTTGTTAATATTGTTCGATGGTGTGGTTAGTATATCTGAAAAGTTGACAACAAATAAAAAAATCCCGTATTATTGATTTTTCAAAAAAATATATTCTTCATTATACTCAATAATCAGGAATTAAATTTGCAAAATATTTATTGGAATACAAGGAACATCAAAAAATTTTAATCCGGGCTAACTTTTTGCTTATAAACGGAAGTCTAGTATGGGTTTGTAAGGTCCCTGTGAACATTCTTAAATTTTTCAATGAATTCAAAATTGTCAGTTACGGGGGTGTATAAAAAAATATTAAAAATTAAAATTTTCTTAAAGTCGGAATATCTTATTAAAAATTGGTATGTTGACGTAAAATCTCATTATAAACAAGTTTTTTTAATAACTTTTTTTCATACTTCAAAAATAAACGTACTTTTCTCTTGAGTAAAATTCATATTTTTTGACAAACCTCGTATACGACTAAAAAAATTTGGTATCTGATGGTAGAATTTTAGGTTTTAGATCATGCACGACTTTTTATCAAGAATAACTTTTTTTCCTAAAACAAATAATAAAAAAGTTGCCGACTTAATTGGACACACTGTCTGTATAATAATAACGTTCTCATATATAAATCATTAGTGTGGCTCTTAGTATGATTATAATATAGAAAAGAAGAAGAAGTGTAGTATTTGATTCAATCGTTTTAGCTTTTCTTTACCAGATCGACAAAAAAGGCCGTAGGGGATTTACATGGCCCATTTTTGTATAGACAGCAAAAGGTGTGTTATTCCAACTCAGTTCCAACGGAACTGTTTTATTATTTTTTGAGAGAATAGTATATTCTTCAACGAGTGTAGAATGATGGCTATTATTCACGCGGATGAAGTTTCCAAAACGAGCGAGCGCAGCGAGTGAGTTTTGGAATCATCCAAGTGAATAATAGCCATTCTACACAAGTAAAAGACTATACTTTCTCCAAGACTATGTATAAAAAAAATATTTCATTGGGAATCGAACCTCGATCGCCCGCGAAAGAGTCAAGTATCTCTAACAGCTTTCGACCACATTTATTTATGAAAATTTAAAGGACATAGATATAGGTAACTCAATTTTTAGTAGAAATCTTTACATTTTTAAATGAATTTAAAACATTATTAGGAATAATAATAGAAATAACATAAATATAGGTACTTAATTTAGACTCATTCTTTTGCAAAATTTATGGTAAAGTTATTACAATTGCTTATATTTAACGTGGTTGGTATTGAATTATGATTAAAACTAGCAGTGCTAGTACTGCCAGTCTGTTCGCAGTGTTCATTTTATTTGTCATTGAATCATCCACGTAGCCCTCAGCTACGGATGTACTTTTCCAGCCACCGTGTCGTTTGAGAGCCGTAATATCGTATAATATAATAATATAATATCTCTAATTTATAGTCTTGCTTTGATCTCTCCGGTAGCAAATATACGTACATATTAAGCATACATATTAACTCTTCACTATCGCTACTGTTGTCCATTTTGTTCTCTATATATACGTAACATTATGATTATATGATTATTTTGACGTTTCAAACGACGCGCTGTCAGAAGCGATTTCCGTAGTTAGGTATTTGACGTTTTAAAAGAGACGATTTGATTTATTCATTTTAGCGTGATTTCTGATAATCATAGAATGTGATTGGTTAACGAGAGTGAATTCTTTTTCATTCTTCACTGGTGTGAAGAATTTATGTCATTATTCAGCTAAATATGTAAAAATAATTTGTGCATTATTATATAGTCGTGGAGAAAAATAATTATACTTTATATTTTTATATCTCCCCATTTTTGGAAATCTTTTACGTCACATACCTATATAAATATCGAATGCCCCCGGTAATTCAACGTTCAAAAACCTACTGGCGACACCAATCGCAGCTCCTGCGTATCAGCACCCTGACAGGTGTTCAATTCATGCTCCTTTCTCACTCATAACCGTTCATTACATCTATATTCCTCTTTCAACGAATAAGACGCCATAGCAACAGAAACAAAAACAAAACCAACCTTAACCATGTGCCAAAACAAAAGATAACGTTTTTTCCGTTTAATTTTTTAATCGGTTTTAGTTTCATGTGTTAATTGATCGATTTTAAATATTTTGTTAGTGTGTTTGTGCTTTATTTGTGAATATGTTCGATAATTGGTTGTCTACGTTAAAAAATCGAACCATTAACCTCTCGGATGCCATTAAAAATAAATCCAGAAAAATATCTAATAATATCAACTCGTTAAAGAGCGGGTTCACTAAAAATAAAACGAGTTATTACACTATAACAAGAAAAGAGGAAGACCTACACTGGGAAAACGATTACCTATCGCCTAGAGCATATTCTATGACCACTTTCAGCATGGATTTTAATGCTGTAAATGAAAATATGGAGTGGTTTCCTTATGTACCACCTTCTTATGATGAACAAAATATTGTTGATAGGTTTATTAAAGTTATTACCATAGTTGATGACAATAGTTTAGATGTAAGCTTACAATTTCATTTCTTTCATAAAAAAATTACTAGATATCAACCCTCATGAGGGTTGCTAGGTAACCAAATGACATTTAGAGGAAACAATCAAAATATTTATTTGTACATTTATTTATTTCATTTATAGTTTAATGTACAATGATTTAAAAATACAATTATATTTAACAATATCCATAAAAGCATTCTAAAAGTTTCTTTTCCATTTTCAAGAGAATTTTTAAATTATTTACCAAGTGTTATTAAACAATATGGTAATTAAGGGAGTTGTGAACTTTGTTTAGAATGTTACTAATTCAGAAATTAATAAAACACTATGTCGTATTTTTGTCTACATATTTTTTTAAAAAAATAGAAATCATATCCATATTTATTTTATACTTGCAAAGGTGCTCTGCTAGAGAAGATATTTGCATTTTTAATTATTTAATCTGTTCCAAAATAGATATACCAATATACCTATATATTTTTTATTTGCAGAGGCGCACTGATAGAGAAGAAATTAGGAGAAGGCTTGCCATGGGTACAGAAGATGATTACTATACTGACAGGCCTGGCAGAAAGCCTAGTTTGCAATCTAGGTTACAAAGTGGTGAGTTTAAAAAATATTAATTTAATAAAAAAAATTTTTTTAATTTTTAAGCCTTAGCATCCAGATTTAGTGTTTAACTATTTTCATATTTATTTCTTTGCAAAAATTAAAAAATCCGCTATGCAAATGTATTTTGATTATTTATTAAACTGCTTAACAATGAATCTAGTTTAATCTTATCCTTAGTACTTCCTGCTTACATTTTTAAACTTAAGGAATTTAAAACTATTTTGAATTTTTATCAATAATCACTTCTGATAAAGGTGTTTAAGTGACACATTAAATTTTTGTTGTTGTATTTAACTAAATGATAAGTACGTCAGAACAGTAATTTGTGAATGTAACAAGAGAGTACGTTTAAATTATTGTCTGATAAGAAAAGTAATAGTACAATTATTTTTCCAATGTAATAAAACAGTAAACATTTGAATGCTTTAAACTTTCCATCAACATTAACCAGTTATATTTATTTTTAATTATTATTTGGAGTTTTTAATTTTGTATGCATTACTTTAAGGTTGAATTATTTAGTTATTTTCCAATTTGTTTATTTAAATATTGATTTACGAATATAATTAAAAATTATAAAAATTTATGTAAAACTTATGTTTTAGTATTAAGAGATAATTTTTGCATATTTTAAAATTAAAAATGCCGTTTCTGCATTTTTCCAAAGTTAAAATGTCGATTTTTTAATTATTGTTTGAAAGATTAATTAGAATTTGAATAATATCCACAAATGGTAAAGGCATATATACCTGTCAATTCAAAAATATTCCATTGCGCTGTAAACAAGACATTTCAAATAGCCCCATAAAAGTTCAATGGCGTCTGATCCGGCGAACGTACTGGCCATTCAACAAGCTTTATCATCCAGGATACACCTGGTTCAAATTGTTGACATGATTTCATAAATCTTTCGCATTTTGTTCAATATTCAGTAGATCAATAACAATTTTCAGAATCTTAAGGTAGAAATGTCCAAGCCAGGTTATTATTATTAATTTTAATAATGTGTACTCATAAATATGTCGATCTTAAGAAGCAGAATGTTATGTCTTTGGTCAATTTAAAAAAAATGTTTTTAAATAAACAATTAAATTTTCTACAGTGATAATGCGCTAGTTTTAAGACTACCATCCATATTGGATACATTTAAAACATTTTTATTGAAAAATACACATTTTTCTTTATATAATATTGATTTATATCCTTGGCTGTATGCGGAACGGGTCAAGCTAACGAACCGGATATCTCCAGTTCAGTTCTTTTAAAGCAAATAAAAAAATGTAAGTAAACCAGTAAGGAATTTTAATTTATTAGATTCGACATCCTAAGACCGGTTTCTGTCTTTCGACTTCATCAGTTAGGCTTTTCGAATCCAATAAATAAAATTCCAAACTCGTACAAGTCAATAGCTATATCCGCTATAAGATAACATTTTTAGATGTGCTACCATCTATGGTAAGAAGAGAGTATTGACATTAAATTTTGACTGAATCTAGTCAAGATGTCACTCTCTTCTTTTTTATCCCTTTCAGAGATTAATACAAAGTGAGTAAACCAGTAAGGAATTTTAATTTATTAGATTCGACATCCTAAGACCGGTTTCTGTCTTTCGACTTCATCAGTTAGGCTTTTCGAATCCAATAAATAAAATTCCAAACTCGTACAAGTCAATAGCTATATCCGCTATAAGATAACATTTTTAGATGTGCTACCATCTATGGTAAGAAGAGAGTATTGACATTAAATTTTGACTGAATCTAGTCAAGAAGAGAGTGACATCTTGACTAGATTCAGTCAAAATTTAATGTCAATACTCTCTTCTTACCATAGATGGTAGCACATCTAAAAATGTTATCTTATAGCGGATATAGCTATTGACTTGTACGAGTTTGGAATTTTATTTATTGGATTCGAAAAGCCTAACTGATGAAGTCGAAAGACAGAAACCGGTCTTAGGATGTCGAATCTAATAAATTAAAATTCCTTACTGGTTTACTCACTTTGTATTAATCTCTGAAAGGGATAAAAAAGAAGAGAGTGACATCTTGACTAGATTCAGTCAAAATTTAATGTCAATACTCTCTTCTTACCATAGATGGTAGCACATCTAAAAAAATGTAATTATTATCGTCACAAATGCCTCTGTCGTTAAGAATAGTCGTTTTTCTTCTTTTTTTTTTAATTTTTTCACAACATAACGACCTGTTGAATACCAATGGTACTAAAATTATCTCGTTAATCATTAGTTTTTGAGATAGATAGAGGATTCGTCAACTCAAAAAATAGTTTTGAAAAATAAATTACATCTTTATAAATTTTCATAATGAAATTGTAATTTTCTCATCAAATTTTACATGCACATTTCTGAATAATCATAGTTTGAGAAAATTTTCATCTGTAGCTTCCTATTAATATATAAACATGTTAATTGATTCGCTGGATCTCTCTCCAAGTGTTAATCATTCAGTATTTATAGATGAAATTATTGAAAATAAGAGGATTTTAATATTAATAATGAAAAACACTTTTACTAAAAACGCTATAAAAATTGTATTAAAATCTTTATTATTTTAGCACCATATTTTTCTGAATTTTTTACATACTGTTACTTTTGTTTTGTAATGACTTTCACTTGCCACTTTCAAAATCAAGGAAAACAAAGTTTTACCAAGGATTAAATGATTTTCATAAACTGCCGTTTGTGTTCAAATAAATGTACAATCTTCATGTTTTATAGTAAATATGTTTTATTTTTATTGTCAGCTATTTAAATATTATATGGATTTTATGATATTTCAATTAATAAAGCATTATTTTTACTTATATTTATAATAAAAAAAATATTTAACTCTTTAAAGGAATGAACCTACAAATCTGCTTCATGAATGAATCTCTCTCTGACACCGACAGCCCTAGTTCAGACTCGGAATGTCCCATGACGAATCCCAAACATCACAAATCCAATAATAATCCAACAAATTCGCCAGCCAAAGTCGAAAAAGATCCCGTGGTACCTCCTATTAGGCCGGCAACACTATCATTGGGTCAACAACCATCTCAAATAATAAGGGAACCCCTACAAGAGATGGACTTCTTTGCAAGACAGGCTAGACTGCAAACTGAAGCCAGGATGGCTTTAGCACAGGCAAAAGAGATGGCTAGAATGCAAATGGAGGTAAGCAAAATGCAAAAATCTTCGGTTTATTGCAGAAATATCGAATTCTAAGAAATAAAAAATATTTTTTTCTTCTCCAGATTGAGAAACAAAGACAAAAGAAAAGCCCTATCACTGAAATGATTCGTAGTTCTATGGAAAAAGTCGGAATACCCTTCCCAGAAGACAAACGTCGCCTGTCACGTCAAATTTTGACAGATATGAACGTCGCGCAACTACAAGTAATTGTGAACGATCTACATACGCAGATTGAAGGCTTGAACGAAAGTCTTGTCAAATTTTTAATGGCCAGAGACGATCTGCATATGGAGCAGGACTCTATGTTGGTCGATATTGAGGATCTCGCTAGATATTTGTAAGTATATTTTGGTGGTGGCAACTTTTAGCCTGTGTTCATAGGCTATTTTATACTTACTTTTTTTTTCTAGAGAAAATTGCAAATAATGTTATTTACAGGGGCGCCAAAGAACAAGTAATTAAAGAACAAAACCTTGCGCCAACCAAAAACAACAATACTCCCCCTTCACCTGCCCCTTCTTCCCCCCTACAAACTTTGAACAGCACAGTAAAGCCTCACCTGCACAGGATAGCAAGTTTAGTGAAAAAATAACCTTTTTAGGTGGTTTAAAATCCTTCCAAGTATGTATATACCTTCACAATGGCTTGTGCAGCAAATTTGGAGTAAGAACGGAGTAATTTTAGACATTTGTATTTAAAAAAATGGTCGAATCAGGTTTTTACTGTTTAGTCATTCAAAATTTGAGTATTTGACAGATGACAGACGTGAGAAGTACACCTGATTTAATCTTTGAACAGAATTGTGTACAGAAAAATCCGAAATAACTTATTAGGCAAGGTTTCTATAGTGAAATGATTATTTTTGAGTGCCATTGGTAAAAAAAAATGTGAAGTTAGGCAGTTGAATCAAGTTTTTTTTAATCACAATTGTTTTAATAGTGAAATACAAGATTCCTACTTATTTTTAGATACAAAAACACAATACGATAATAATTTATACTCGAATTTTTTTGATATACCTAAACCTGGTTAGTTACTCTCTACTTTAATTTATTTAACAAAGAGATGATGGGATATTATTGTTGATCTGACGTTTGACAGTTGACAGGTTATGTAATTGAGATTTGACAAGTAAAATTAGAAAATGACGTTTGTGATGGTTTAAAATCCTGCCAATTGTGCATACATCACTTGTAAAGCAAAAAAAAAATGAGTGACAAAGTAATTTTGGACATGCACATTGTAATTTGTATTTAAAAAAAGTTATGTAATTAGATTTGTTAGAGTTTGGTCACTCAAAATTCGAATGTTTGTCCTGTACATTTTGTCATCCAAAAATCGTGCCAGATATGAGATATTAATATTATTCTTGAAGTGACGTTTGACAGTTGACATTTAAGATTAAATTTACATTGACATTTGAAAATAAACAATTAAAATTAGCAAATGACGTTTGATGTTGACATTGACATTTGTTGTTAGATCTATCGTATTGTGTGTGTAGCATAGTTCGTTGTATATTCTTATGGATATGTAGGTGATATTAATTTTAGTAATGTACGTTATTTATTTTTTCTACTTTTCACATATCAAGGTCGATATTTTTAATTAGGTAAAAAAACTAAAGTCGAAATTGCTATGATATTTGTACATAAAGATAATTTAGAACTCCTTTAGATGCGGAAGTTTAATAAAAGAAGACTTAATTGGAAAAAACTAAACCAGGATATCAATTTTTAATTCCAAAGTAACATGCTTTCATAACCTATTTTCAGTATTATATGACAGATTCAACAAAAAATAAAAACATTCAACTAAAACACGGATTTATTATTACTTTGTATTAAACTATAAAAGAAACTGTCAAAGCTTATCTTGATCAATAAAAAATAGCGACTAACCTCAGTTTTTATTGCAACACAAAACTTTTTGACACATGACTTACGACTTTTAAGTGTCACTTGACATTTCTATCAGAGTTGGCATTTATGAAATCTTATATTGGAGTGCTTGCAGTTTAGAAATGGTCAATTTGACTGAAAATAGATTGTGCAAGTATGATATTCTATTTATTGGATATTGTGGTGAATCCACAGTTTTAGTTCAGGCTATATACTCTATTTTTTGGAAAATACAGGGTATTTAAATATATGACATTTCGGAAGCTCATAGTGGTTTGTATTTTAATTTCTCTCTCTTTCCACTGGATTAAAACCACTTAGTTGTTAAAAAAGTTTTTTTATTGACGTTTCGGCTTTCCAGATCGAAAGCCGTTATCAAAATGACATAAAATAAATAAATTTACTAGAAACAGAACACTTGATAATCTTGCAAAAATATGACATCAACATAGTATACATAGAATAAGATTTTGAGATTGAAGATGTCAAAATCTGTTTCAATCATATTTTTTTATAAGAGAATTTATACTTCGTCATAAATGAAGTTTTCTTATTAATATTATCATAAGAAAAAACCAGATAAAAACTTATGATACTATCCCGATATAGAGGGTATCCTTTTTGCAATTAACTCTTTTTGTAAAATAGGTATCCAAATTTTTGAAATATCAACCGAACAATTAGAAACACATTCGTTATTATTTAAGCATATCAATGCTGCTTCTTTAACTTTGCGGTTATAATTATTCGGTTCTTTTAATAATCTAGTTGAAGAATTCCATTGTATTTTATGACCAAAATCCCATGCATGTTCACATATTTTAGATTTTTCGAATTGTTTATTTTTAATGTACGATTGGTGTTCATTAAGTCTAATATGAAAAGGTCTAGATGTTTCTCCTATATAAAATTTATTACATTCGCATGGAATTTTGTAAATACAATTTTTTGTGTTTTGAATTTCATTAAAAGGTTTTGTATTTACTATTAAAGATTTTAATGTATTATTAGTTTGAAAAACTGTTTTTAAATTAAATTTATTGCCAATCCTTCTAATTTTTTCGGATAATTTTGGAATATAAGGGATTTTTACTATATTTGAAAGAATTATTGGGGGGTTTAAATTTTGATCTTTAGTTTTGATGTCTCGGTAAAGTTCACGATTTATAAATTTACTTGGGTAGTTGTTCTTAATCAAGACAGATTTAACAAGTGATAATTCATTATTTAAGATATTGTCATTTGAACAAATTGTTTTTGCTCTATCGGAAAGAGATTTGACAATACCTCGTTTAACACAAATTGAGTGGTTTGAATTAAAATTTAGATATCTATTTGTATGTGTTTCTTTTCTAAAAACTGATGTATCAAAACAATTGTTGTTATTGTGTATTAGTACATCAAGAAACGGTAATTTTTTATTATTTTCAATTTCAATTGTAAATTTAATAGTAGGTTCCGAATTATTAATAGTATATAAAAATGTATCAGAAGCAGCATTGATATGCTTAAATAATAACGAATGTGTTTCTAATTGTTCGGTTGATATTTCAAAAATTTGGATACCTATTTTACAAAAAGAGTTAATTGCAAAAAGGATACCCTCTATATCGGGATAGTATCATAAGTTTTTATCTGGTTTTTTCTTATGATAATATTAATAAGAAAACTTCATTTATGACGAAGTATAAATTCTCTTATAATATGCAAATGCGCTATCCTTTCAAAAATTCGTTCCCAGAAACGTCACAAAAATATGATTGAAACAGATTTTGACATCTTCAATCTCAAAATCTTATTCTATGTATACTATGTTGATGTCATATTTTTGCAAGATTATCAAGTGTTCTGTTTCTAGTAAATTTATTTATTTTATGTCATTTTGATAACGGCTTTCGATCTGGAAAGCCGAAACGTCAATAAAAAAACTTTTTTAACAACTAAGTGGTTTTAATCCAGTGGAAAGAGAGAGAAAATATATGACAGTTAAACGTCTACCGCAAATGTGGCAAAATTGAAAACTAAATGATTTCTAAGTAATTCTAACTGTAATTCTACATTGACGCTGTCAAAAAGTATGATTTTCCAGTGCGATGTTTAAATTCATAAGTTTCAAATAAGAATTAATATATATAGACGGTTCAATAAAATGTATACGAAAATCTAAAATTTTCAAACATTTTTGTTCCATTTTATTCATCAATTTTAGTAAGTCAGGAATATATGAATCGTCCTTTCCAATAAACTTGTTCCACAAAATAATCTTTCTATAAATAAAATTGCAAACGTAAGTTAATAGAGAATTACGTGGCAAAAGAATTTGTTTTTCTTGAATCTTTCCTGTTTCTATTATATTATTTAACATTTCTTCATCTAAAAAATCATCAGCATTTGAAGGATCCGAAGGCTTTCTTCTTGTATCCCTTCTTTTCACCTTCGGTTTGCTTCGCGATTGATCAAAGTATCAGCAGTGGTGAATGGATTTGAAAGTATAGATGAGGGAAATGTAACATTTTGACATTTAACATCTAGAGTCCTAATCGAACACCGTTTTATTTAAATATTTCGTGGTAGATTTGGAAGGATTTTCTGATGTTTCCAGTTTTTCTAATCCTGTGTTGAGATTCTTGGATTTGGTTTCATTGTTCATCGTTTCTTTTTCCAAACTTAGAGCACGTTTACATCTGTTTCTGGCTTCCCATTCACGTTCCAAGAGGAGAACATTGTTGGGTTTATTTTCTTTACTATTTATTACAGGTAATTTTTTTAAATTATTTATATCCTCTTTCAACGTTTTCTTCTTCTGTACCACAACTGTTATTCTCAAATAAAGCGAATTTAAAATGGTTTTCATTTTCGACATAATTGGCAGATTTAGGTCCTACTGATAATACATTTTTCGACAGGTTCAGCATATTTGTTATTTCTTTGTTTTTTTACATTTAATTGATAAATTCAAAGGCTTTTCTTATTTTTTTGACACACTGGCCGGCCCTTTTTTTATAGCCCCTATGCTTGTTTCTGGATTGTTTGTTGTGATGTCCGCTAACGGTTTATTTCTTTTAGCACAAATTTTATTGGAATTACAATCATTTTTATTGATTTGTGCATTTTCCATAGTTTTCTGATTGGTAGACATTTTTATTCTTCAAACACATCACATCAAAATGTATATATAGAAAAAAATACGCTTCTTTCTGGATATTTTAACTTTAAACTTTAAAATTAAAAACTTATTTGATATAATAAATGGTTTTAATATCCAGAAAGAAGAGTATTTGAAGTACCAAGGTACTATGAACTATAGAAAGGAAGATATTCTTTTATTAAACTTTCATTGTTATTAGTATAAACTTGTAGAAATACTATGATTGTGTTCCCTCGGAAATACTAGTAAATATATCTTAATAAAATCAAGCAAAATATTTAAAAAATGAAACATTTTCAATTTTCTGTGCTTTTCATGATATATTCTAGTAATTGTAAGATGTTTGACAATATCAGTACCATTTTTATTCTTAATTGTAAAAATTATCCAATTTTTTCACAAAGGCTACTTTTACACCATAAAATTGACAATTGTAATTTAAAAATCTAAATAATTTCAAAACAATTGCAACTGATAGACAAAATGAATTATGTGTCAAACTTTAAACAGCTGTCAGGATTATTTTATATAAAAATATATATGGTAAAACAGCCTTTAATGAAAATGTTGATACATATTTACAAACTTTTTCTTCTACACTGTTTCTATCAATCATCAGTGGTAAGTAGACACCAATTCTGTAAAATAAAAATGACTGAGGCTTTCACTGTACATACAAATTACTAAACTAGTGTAGTTTATGTAACGTAACTTCTAAACTCTTTAAAATATATTGTTAGCTTGAAAGAACGTTCATGTTGAAGCAAAAAATATCATATTCTTATATTTTCCTTCAATCATGCTATATTCTTGCCACATTAATGAAATACAAGATTTGACAGAACTTTGACATATTTGGTTGTGATTGTTTTCTAAGAAACAAATATGTATAGTATGGAAAGAAAACAGTTACAATTAGATATAAATCATACTGTAATAATATTTATTATTTAATACTTTATTACACTGACAGATGAAAAATATCTGCTAACGTCAGTCTTCATAGGAAAACTTTATGACAAGCATTTAAGAGACATTAATGACAGCTCTATGATAAACTCTGTCTTAAGTGAAGTTTACCTTGTCACATTTTGTATTTTATTTATCTTCACAAATTTTTATAGGGGCACGAAACGGTGCTCGTTTTAAAACCATAAGAACTAGTGATATTTAGCCTAAAATCGGCACATTGAGCTAATCTAGATAAGTTAAAATTCCATGTACTAAAAATATTTCCAGCAGTCGAGAGTGAAAATCGTAACAAAAATAATTTTAGATACTTTATAGTTTCAATTTTTTGAAGTGAAAATTATTTATAAAGGTGTTTATAAAGCAAAAAATAATTTCTAATTTGTCTAAAGTTATTATTATATAAATAGTAATTTAAGATGGCGAGGGGCTGCTATCCAGGTCTTTGAGATGGTTTGGGTGGTCGGTGACATCACGGAGGATCCTGATGTTGAGTTGACTCATCTTTTTTTTTTTTTCTTATACCGCGCCACTTCTTTATCAAATTTCCTTATTTCTTTTTTCGCGGCTTCTAGTATAAGGATCGTCCTAACGTACAGTGCCTGCTTGGTCGGAGGAGCATTTGAAACATTTTGAAGTACAAGATTTTGTCTATATGTTTTTTCTAGCTTTACGTCCTCTGGGTGTCATTAGGTTAACAGTTTTCATAATGCGCTTTTCCTTTTTCTATTATCATTTCCTTTTTGCTGTGTACTTTATACGCGTTTTGCGGTTATTTTCTGATTCTGAACGCAATTTTTGTGTCTACACAAGAACTTTACAACTCGGAGAATTCACTTATTGGAGTAAATTTAGTAAAGTTATTACGAGATTAATTATTTTTAAGGAAAAAAAAACGCACGGCAACATCGCGTAGCAGTACACAACCAGTGACCACCTTAGAACGAGTCGCGCGATTCTTGCTGCTAACTTCACTTTAATCATTTAGTGTGAGTCTGTATTTGTTTTGAAATGTGAAACGTTCCAGTATTTAATCAAAATACGATAAGGGATGATATCTAAAAGGTGAGCGACATACTTTAAAAGCAAAAAAAAATGTATATTTTAAATTAAATAGTTACTTGTTTATACACAGCATGTCGAATTGTAATCATATAAAGGAAACCACTTAATATTTGTTAGTGAATATTACAAAATAGGGAAGTGGCATTCCATTTTTTATCTGCATATATATCAGAAGATAATGGTTAAATGAAATAAAAACACATCCCTGTATATTTTGATTGTATATTGCACCATATATTTACCCAATTGTTATATTTTTTCTAGACAACAAATTAACATGTGTGGACTTGCTAATTACTCCATGAAAATATAAAATTGCTACCCTTTTTCATTCATGGAGAACTAATGAACGCCTTCCCATTTTTTAACTTGTCTAGATTGGCAAATATCACTAATTGTCATCACTTTAAAATGTGCACGGTTTCTCGTCCTCATAAAACTACTCTGGTTATACATATTTAAACAAATTTTTATGATCAAATCAAACAATGGTCAGTGTGACAAATTATTTCCTTATTTTCTCCAGTACACTTACGTGCCATACACGTTTCAGTTAACCCATCCACATCACTATTTATTGTTTTATTTGCCCATTAAGACTGCACTTGTATCCAAAGAAATACTTTTAAAATTTTTCTCTTAAGGAAAAACAAACTAGTGTTGAAAAATGTTATTTATTGTAATTATAAACAAAAAACAAACTCGATAATTGTGAATACAAAAAGCTTAAATAAAAGTATCATTAAATATATTATTAGTATTTATTATTTATCTATCCTAAACTTGTAACCTGGAAATATTTACATGTCAAATTCACAGCATAGTCTTTATTTAAAAATAAATGAATATAGTTCAAAGAAAACTATTAAGAAAAAATTAGTGTTCTACTTCCTCTTGTTTTGACCGCCTCCAGCCAAAATTGTCGCTATCCTTATGAAGATATTTAGCGTATCCAGGTAGATTCCAATTGAACTGAAAAAAGAAAAGATGTGGGACCTTATTTTCAGTGTTACACTGAAATGTTACCAAGAAACTGGGTAATTTTAAGGGTACATTTTTAAATAAATAGAGACTAACATTTCAAATGTTACTTCTTATCGTCAACTAAAAGGGATGCTATTCTGATGAAGATATTCAATGTGTCCAGATAAATTTCAATTGAACTAAAACATACTCAAGGAATAAGAGAAGGAAAGTACTGCAACTTTGTTGTAATTTTCTACTGGAAACCTAGAAACTTTCATATATATGTTCGGATAGGCTTCCGAGAGAACCGCTTATCTTTTGAAGCCATCTTCAGTAGTAGACAAATTTTATATGTTAGATAATATACAGATTGATAAATTGCACATGGGTTGTCTAGCTAAATCTTGCGGCCCCAAAATGGGAGAATCGTGAATTCCGCGTCTTCTTCCGGCAAAATATATCTTCCCCCCGTTTTCGAGGATGCTGAACATGATGGGGTTATCCAAAATTATTTTCTACTTGACCCCACCCCTCTAACGGCCAAAAACCACCCCAAAATGGGGGAATCGCAGATTCTGCGTCTTCCTCAGGCAAGATATATCTTCCCCCCCGTTTTCGAAGATGCTGAACAAGATGGCGTTATTATCGACTTGACCCCACCCCACATTGCCAAGATTTAGCTAGGCAACCCATGTGAAATTTATCAATATATATTACCTAACATATAAAATTTGTCACCATTAAATAACAGATGAGGGTATATATTCCTAATAACGGATACATGTACCAAATCGTTTCCATCAGTTGAGTTTGATGTATCAATCCTCATTGGATTAATTGTTAAGATGTAAAATTAATTAATTTGAATCTTAGATGTTTTTATAACCCAAATAAAAAAATATATTTCATGCATTATTAAATATTAAAACTTCAGTTTAATATAAACTAGGCTAAAAATGTTGTGTTTACCATTCCTTTAAAAAAAATCTTATTTTTAAAATAACTTACGCATTGATAGGATCATATGGCCTAACTCCATATAGACCAGGGGTAGTTGGGTATCTTTCAGCTTGGGCAATAATTCTTTGGGTATCAAAGAGCAAGAAACCAGAGAAAAGAAGAAGACCACCATACAGACTTATTGAGTACATTCCAGCTCCTATGGCTGTTGTAGGAGGCAAGAACATTGTTCCTAAGGATGCAACAAAAACTACCCCAAGTCCCATTGCTAGTGGGCCTCCCATGTACAGAAATTTCTCACTTGGTGCACAAACCTAAAACATGAAGACCAATGCTTTAAACAGGACAAAAACTTAATAATAGTTCATTTGAAAAAATACTTACAGCTATTGTACTTAGCCCTCCAACAACTCCAGCAGTGTACCAAGCAGCTCTGATTAATAGAGGACCCCCAAGAAAACACATGGGTGCCAACACTGCTCCCATTGTTGCTGCATGTAGTAACCAGGCCATTTGCTTGGCACCAAAACCTTCTCTATACTCAAGACTTTGAGCTAAAATACCTGTACCCATTATAGCTGCCAAGCTGATAGCAAATCCCTACAACAATAAAAATATTAAAAAATTCCTCTCTAAAATAGTACAGTTGGTCTTGTTTTTGAAAAAACACTTACCATGAAACCATTTTTCATGACAATATTCATAATAACAGGAGACCTTACAGCAGCCATAGCACTAGCTGCTGTGACAGCAATGGAGCTTCCAAAGTACAGATATGTAGTTCTAATTCTATCTTTTACATATTGGGGCCACAAACTAAAATAACATATAAATAGAAAATGTTCTAAAAAACTGCACATTTCTCACTTACTGATGTTTCTCAAGGGCCCCAGGTTCCTTACTCAATCCTAGACCATAGTAAGCGAGAGCTCCTATACCAACTGCAGCACCACCTGCTAAAGCTCCTCGTCCCACATTGAAAGCTATAAGATGGAACTGACTTTATATATTCAACTTATTGACCAAAGAATAAAAATGGCAATTTTAAACATCAAACAGGTTTAATTTTTAAAATACAACCAATATGATTAGTGTACTGAGGATTTTAAAGTCTACTTGCTTAGTATTGCAAAAATAAATGTCACTAGGCAGCACATTGTAGATTTTAATCCATTCAAAATAAAACATCCTACCAAAGAAATATTATTTTATTTTAAAAAGTAGCTGCAGGGTTCTCATAATGGAAGTGAGAAAATTTTCCCTGACTTTTCCAGATTTTCCCTGACCATACACAAACTTTTTTCAGGACAAGAATCCACCTTTGATAGAGTAATACAAATAAGTAAATGAAAAATTCGTGTTCATAAAAATTTTATTTGTAATATATAAATGAAAATAATGGCATGCAATGAATGCCTAAAAAGAATTCGAATTTGTGAGACATATAACCAGTGTGCATATTTGTGGATGTGATAAATTATACCAAGATATCTTTGAATTCACAAATGAAATGTAAAAGGAAGAAAAAACCCATTGATGTATTTTTTATGTATCAGACAAGAAAAAAGTAAAAAAAATATTTTCAGATTAATCAGGAACGATGGAATCTATTTTGTGGCAAGAAACTGCAAAAAATAAATGTGTTGAGGAAGTTGATTCTGAACTTCGAAATAAATTTAATTTTTCCTCCACAAATAAAATTCATTTTTTACCATTTAAATATACCAAAAAATTAATTATTTGGTTTTCCATATACACTGGTTGAATTCCCTGACTTCTGCTGAAAAATGCAAAATTCCCTGACTTTGTCAACACTTTTTGAATTCCCTGACTTTCCCTGTTTTCCAGGACTGTGTGAACCCTGATCTATCGTGTCATGAAGCATAGGAATAAAAAGAAAATAATCTGAATTAAGTAATTATTTACCCATACGTTTGGTCCCTTCTTTTTCAGAAGTATTTGAAACAGAAATGTGTAATTTCTGTTTGTTACAATGATTTCTACTATATTGGAATGACTTTACATAAAAGTGTAATTAAAAATTTTAGTCTTACATGTATCTCCAGCTGGTTGCATAAGTCTTTCTTTAATTCCCAATTTTTGTCTTTTAGCAGTTCTGGCAGCGGCATCTTTTCCTTCTGAGAAAGTTCTGTAAATATCGAATCTCTGGGACTGTTTCAAATTTGACACTCTTTGAAGTGCAGGAGCTCTACAGAATCTAGTGACTATCAGCATAGCCATTTTCGAATGATTTAAAATTTTCTGTAAAAACTGCAAGTCTGTCTACTATCTGGAATGGGTCACTCAAACGAAATATAAAATTTAAAGGTTATATTTCTGTGAGAACTAATGATGCAATGTTTTGTAATCAAAAAAGGAGGTATTTAAAAATGTAATGACATATGTAATGAAAAATTATTTACACTTAAATTTTTTAATGACTGCGTCGCCGGTCAATTCTTGAACTTGCTGGTGATTTTCGATTATTTTCTAGAAAAATTAAGATTCCAAACAAACGTGAAGTTAGGTATGCTCCAACATACCTATGACACTTGATTAATGATTTTCAATGGCCTTGATTAAGTTATTTAGCCGGCCCACAAATTCATCTTTCCAACATAAACGTAGGTGTATTTTGATTCATCAATAAATAATAAAGCCTTTGTAAATATAGAAAAATATATAATTAATTATCACTAAAGTCATAACATATCTTCTTTAATTAGACAAGAGGAACTTTTAACGATAAAAAAATATATAAAAAATGTACTTATAATTGAATGAAAATAAGAGTCAATAAAAATTAATGAAAGGAAATAAAAAGGAAAATTATTTAGAAGATGGGACAAGTTAAACTTCGAAATAATTCTTTAAAAATAGGCTAAACTGAATTTCAGCCAATGTGAGTGGCTACCGCACTTAAAAGCGAATTCGTTTATAATTACTTTGATTTTTCCTCACCTTTTTTAAGTTTTTCATTATATTTCAATAAAAAAAAACCAATTCTTTTGTCATTGTCACTTGTCAAAATATTAAAAATGTCACTTGTCAGAAGTTTCATTCAAAATGTAACATCAACTGCGAATGTCAATATACAAATAACGTTTGTAAAAAAATTGAGAATGATCAGAAAAAAATAAATTATGACGTTTCTTAAAGTTGATTGACTTTACAAACTATTTTTTTAACATATGTACAATTTTTACTTCCAAAATTTTAAAATTGAGGACTATCAACTACTATTAAACCTAAGTGTGTGAGTTTTCATGTATTCAGGTGCAATTTCTTGAAGCCATTCAGCTTCTATTGTAGTCAGTCCTCTTAAATAGCACTTGTTTGTTTGAACAACTTCTGTAAATAGCACAAGATGGGGTTGCTGACGGTGGAGACACGAACTGGGATGGAACTGCACAGATTGCTTTTTATCCAACTAAAATAATACAATGTTAGTTGCGAAAGCCTAACTGACGAAGCCGAAAGGCAGAAACCGGTGTTAGGATATTGAATCGAATAAATTAAATTCCTAACTCGTTTGCTTATTTATGTAATACTTACAGTAACATATTGATGATCTCTAACTAGCTCAGCTACATTCATGAACAGGCCCATAATCAAACACTTCCTTAACCTATCCAAATCACCCCCACAAGATGACATCGCACCCATATCACATTTTTTGCAGACTTGCTCCAATTGCGCCCTTATTTCCCTTGCATGTAAAATATTTCTCATATTTATGAAATGATCATGACACCAAGACCTCCTGTTGTTCTGGCCAACACTGTCAAACTCCCTGAAAATGTTCAAAAAAGTGACTAGATCTCCATAGGCAGAGCAAAACTTCTGACGAACATTTTGAGCTTCAGTTTGTTTAGTTATGGGATTAATGAGGATTGATTCCCCACTCAAGAGAGAAACAACTGTGAGGGCTTCTTGAAGGCAACCATACTGTTGGGCGGCGATGAGAATTGTTGAGAACCTGTAATCATAAATGAAATACTTACATCCAATTGTATTTAAAACAAAACCTTTCAAATTTACCTTGGTTCCAAAGGAAATTTAGCCATTTTCCTTCCTAGTGATGTCAAACTAATAGAATCCACTTCATCAACTGCTCCAAGAAGTTTTAATTGCTCAAAGGCAGCTCCGATTGCCTCTCTAGGTGGTTTATCCATAAAATCAAAATAATTAGCATGAACTCCGAGGGCTAAAAGTTGTAGAGCTACAGTTGACAAGTTTGCTCTTTGAATTTCAGGTATTGTCGTTTTCCTCATTAGTTCAAATTGAGATCTAGTATAAATACGGTAACAATGTCCTTCTGAATCTCTACCTGCTCGACCGGCTCTTTGCCATGCCTGCTCATGGGAGATTTTTTGAACTTTAAGGAGTTCTAAGCCTGTCGAGGGATGAAAAGTTCTAAAATAATAGAAAAAAATAAAAATTTCTTGAAACATCTTGAATAGAAATTACTACCTTGCTTTAACCATGCCACTATCAATAACATAACGAATTCCAGGTATTGTAATGCTCGTTTCAGCAATGTTTGTACTAATCACAACTTTTCTGGTATTGGCAGGGGCAGGTAGAAAAATAGCCATTTGTTGAGTACTAGGCTGTGCAGCATACAAAGTGCAACATTTAACAGAGGGTCCTTGTACATCAGGATCTTTAGCTAGCAATCGTATTCGATGTGCACAGGCCTCAATTTCTACTTGACCGGTTAAAAAAATTAATACATCATGGCTAAAAAGAAATAAAATAGAATAAAAGTATTAAAAAAACTTATATTTCATAAACTTTTATTTACTTTGGAGGTGCTTCGCGATGTATTTTGAAGAATGTGGCGACGCAGCTAGTTTGGTAATCATCATGTGGTTTTATAGTGTAGTAAATATTAACTGGATAAGTTCTACCTTCTAAATATACAGCCTGACAATTATTGAAATATCTAGAAAAATGATCAACATCCATTGTTGCAGACATTATCAGTATCTGCAAAGAAGATTTTATTTTAAAATATGTGATAAAAAATTAAATACAAAAATGTCAGGACACAAATGTCTTCGTTTTATTTTACTTTAGTAAAAAATAATGATCCAAAACGTATTTATGAACCTAGTATAAAACAAAGAATTCACAACTAAGTTTTTCAAATCCAAAGATGGTTTTATATTTTTATAAAAACCAAAAAAATGATAAGATTATTACTTTTAAGGGAGCCAAATTCCTGTCTTCTCTAGTTTTCTGAGCTCTTTTGACAATTCCAAATAGCACATCAGTGTGAATAGTTCTTTCATGAGCTTCATCTAATATCACCACAGTATATTCCATTAAAAGTCTATCAAACATGGCCTCCCTGAGCAACATGCCATCAGTTAAAAATTTCATTTTAGTTTTATTTGATGTACAGTCTTCAAACCTTACTGAGTAACCAACTATATCACCCACTGACATCTAAAAGAATATTTTATGAATTGATCCTATAACCATAAACTATCTCATATTATTACCCCATGTCCATATTCTTGAGCCACTCTTGTAGCTACACTAACTGCAGCAACTCTTCTAGGCTGTGTAATTCCAATTTTACCATTTTCTTGCAACCTAGCTGAAAATATATATTGTGGAATCTGGGTGGTTTTACCACTGCCTGTTTCTCCTAATATTATTAAAGTTTTATGCCTTTTAATAAGATCTAAAAGCTTATTTCTCTTATCAAAGACTGGCAAGTTCCGTCTTTGATCTTGGATGCTTATTTTCGGCTTATTATTGTTTATGTGACCATTTGAAGGGTTGCGGTTTTCATCATTTAATTTAATTTTTTTGGGGCTAGAGGGTCCATTGGAATTGTTGAAGACTATCGGTATTGGTTTCATCTTCATTTGGAACTTTTGAATTCCGTTTTTGCCATTTCCTATGTTATATTTGGATTCCATCATTTTTAGGTTATGCACGTGAGAAAACTGTATTCACTCTGTTGTTTGTACATCTATTTCCAATTATTGAAAGATATCAATTTATGAACATTATTAAACGAAAATATATCAAATCCGTTACAATTAATTACGCACTTCCATTAATATTGACATCAAAATTTAATAACGTCTAATGAATTAAAAAAAACATAAATAAATAAATGACATTTGCCGAAAGCATTAACCAATGACTGATGACAGAGGTTATTCTTCATTTTCTTCGTTAACGTGTCAAGTAGTGGACATGGAGAAAAAGGTGTTCAACTAATTTAAGTAATGTAAGTAGTTAGGGATTAAGTTCTGTTTTTTGGACACAAATTAAAATCAATAAATGTCTGATTTATAGTATGTTAAGAAGTAATTAATCGCCAAATTTTGTAAAGAATTTTTAAGTTTAAACTGAAATACACTTAACTTCAATGTGTGTCGAACGCACCCTAGAACTCTTCCATTCGGGTTTGATAAATTCACTTGGAACATCCAATCACTTTTAACGAACAGTAAAGGGAAAGTAAAGTGATGTGATGATTAATTTTAAAATGGCTGCTTTGATATAAAAGTAAATATGATTTTTTTTCGGTGAATTATTTAATATTATGTTAAATGTAAAATAGTATTTGGTGATTTTTAAAGAATTTTTATTACTAAACACGTCTTCCAAAAACGTGTAATGTTTAGGTGAGTAAAAAATGAATTTCTTTACACAAAGCAGTGTTTTTGACAGGTTGGTTCCCTAAAATTTGGGAAAAATGTATTAATTATGAAATTAATTCAATAACCACCAATACGGAAGTATAAACAATGCTTATTATGTATCAACCTCTGTATTATATTGTTCGGTAACTTTTGTAATATATCTTTGTTTATATTTTCAGATATTCTATATTGTAGTTAGTACTAGTGTTACTTAATAAATTACAAAAATGGATATTATTAATGATGAAGACCGAAGGAGAAGATTGAGACTTCTTGAAGAAAGAATTAGGGATCCTCTTGGCAAAGGCAATATTGATTCTTTGCTAGATACTGTACAAGCATTGTACACTGATTGTGATCACCCAGCTATTAAGAAGTTAAAGAATGTAGAAGTTTACTTAAATAGATGTAAGTACATGATTTTTAAACAATTATTACACATAAAAGACCAACAAATTAAATTTAATTTTTATTTATTTTAATACTATTAAAGTTCCTGAACCTAAAGGATTTATAAATCAAATGTTAAATAAGAAGAGTAACAATTCAGTACCTAATGACAGTGTTGATATTATAATGATGTTTAATGTAAATAATCATTTAAATTTCATAAGATCAAAATATTTAGATGATAGACAAATTGTTCTAAATATATTGGTGTGGAGGATTGATGCAGCAAAACCATTTTTAAATTGTTTAGATTTGGTAAATTTAATGTTACTAAAATTCCATCAATTAAAATCATCATCATTCATCTGAAGATTTTTAGTTTGCTTTAAAGAATTCAAGGGATAAAAATTGCATCTGATCAAACTAAAGTACAGCAAGAATATTTTAAACAAAAACAATTATTAACAATATACCTTCTATTGTTGATAAATATGGAACATTTAAAAAAAAACCAATAAAACTTTTAATTAATATTTTCTGCTTAAATGAAATTCTAGAATGTTAAAAGCAGTTTTTAAAGTTTGTGGTCTTGTAATAGTACTGTTGGTCCTATTAGAAAGTAAATAATATAATTAAGACATGTGACTGTTGCTTTTTTAGTTTCTTTTAATTTGAAAATAAAGGAGTGTTTTTGGCTCATCTATTAAAATTTGACGTTTTTTGTTAAAATGAAGTTTTATTTTGGATTTAGTTTTGTTTAATAACAAATCTCCCTGTAATAATCATGTTTTGCTATATATCAACTAATTAAATCACATTTAATTTTATTCCAAAAAAATTACCCATACCAGAGGAGTTTAAAATTGGCAATACATCAGTTGAATAATGTAACATTAAAAATATCATAAAATTATCTTTTTATGAGTATTAAAATCTACATTATACAATATAGTTGAAAGATATCGATAAAAAATATTTCACAATTAAAAAATGTTTACATAGTTTATCAACTGTTATAAAAAATGTTTTTTGAAGTGAAATTTGAGATGAAAATCAATATTATTTGTTATTTATATTGACAAAAGTAATTCTTATAACCCCTAATGTAATTTAAACTTCCTCTTAATAATCAGAAGATAGGAATGACTGTATTTAAGTATATGTAAATAATATAATGATGACTAAAGACAAATAGAGATAAAATAAAATGACCCACAACAAGAGATATGTACCTATCTAAAAAAACTGGCTAAAATGATAGGTATTTGTTCCTTATCAATTCATACAAGAAATATTCTTGAACTTTTAAAGAAACTAAAATGCCTGTTCTATGATTGGAATTATTGATTTTTCTTCAACAGTGATGTTTGGATTTTTCATCATAACTGATTTTTAATATTACAATATTATATTTTGTATCAGTAATGTGCAGACATTTGCTTGAAACTTCCCAAACTATAGTACATGATTTTATTTATAATGAAAGTCTTAAATATTGCTAGCTATCCTGGTGTTATAATTATTATCAAATCACTTTTGGCATAGACTTGATGTTTATATGTCATCATCATATGCTTCCAAATTTTCGATTTTAGACGACGATTTCGCTAGTGATGTAATCAATCTGCGCATGAAGACTGATGACTTCGAACACATCAAAGTGATTGGCCATGGGGCATTTGGTAAAGTGCAACTTGTAAGGCACAAGTACACCAGAAAAGTTTTTGCGATGAAGAGGCTCAGCAAGGCAGACCTTATTAAACGTTCGGACTCTGCATTCTTCTGGGAAGAGAGACACATAATGGCGCATGCGCGATCCGAATGGATCGTACAGCTACATTTTGCTTTCCAGGTAAGTGCTACGTTTAAGTAGATTGCATGTCAATCTAAACTGTATTTCTTCTTGTATTATGTACAAAGGATGCCAAACACCTCTACATGGTTATGGACTACATGCCGGGAGGTGACATAGTCTACCTCATGTCAAATTATGACATACCTGAGAGTTGGGCAAAATTTTACACCATGGAAGTCGTTCTCGCTCTTGATGTTATTCACTCGATGGGGTTTGTACACCGCGATGTAAAGCCTGATAATATGCTTTTGGATAAATATGGTCACTTAAAATTGGCAGATTTTGGAACATGCATGAGAATGGATGAAAAAGGACTGGTTAGATCTAATAACGTCGTTGGGACACCTGATTATATTTCGCCAGAGGTGTTGCAAAGTCACGGAAAAGGTAAGTAAATATGAATAAATTATATAACTTGGGAAAAAATTTCTTAAAATCCTTCAAAGTTAAATAAAACATCCAACTTTGTGACTTTTTTCAGGTATTTATGGTAGGGAATGTGACTGGTGGTCAGTCGGAATTTTTGTGTATGAAATGTTAGTTGGTGAAACTCCATTTTATGCTGACAGTCTCCTTGGTACCTACAACAAAATCATGTACCACGAAAACAACCTTTCTTTCCCTGACGAAGTTGAAATATCCAATGAAGCCAAATTTTTCATACAGGCTCTTCTCTGTGATAGAAATAAACGATTGGGTAAGTTAAAAAAACAGTAGATAAGATGAAACGACCATAGTTGAAATTTTTCGTTTAGTAAAATAAAACATCTACAAATTACGATTGCTACATTTATTTACAAATATTTATCTATTTTTTCAGGACGTAATAGTGTAGATGAAATTAAGTCTCACCAGTTTTTCGTAAACAACGAAAATTGGACGTTTGAGAATTTGAGGGAAATGGCTCCACCAGTAGTTCCCGAACTGTCGGGCGACGATGATACCAGTAATTTTGAGGACTACGAAAAGGATGAAACACCTGAAGAAAATTTCCCTATACCTAATACTTTTGTAGGCAATCACTTACCATTCATAGGTAAGTTGATGCTTATGCAAATTTAATTTTCATGTAAAAGTCGTTTATTACGAATTTTATCCGCTGTTTGCTCATCAAACAAATTTTAGGTTTTACATACAACTCAGACTACCAACTTCTAACAATCGATTCAGTAGATAGCAACCCCAATAATCCAATCTCCGATAGTATCAACAGCACCATGTCAAACTCAGTCAACCAGGTCCACAAGCTAGAACTCCTCTTGGAACAAGAGAAATTAAATGTAGACACTTTAGAAGCGAAACATAGACAGTTGCTCACTCAGTTAGAGACCATAGCTCAGAGAGAATGTGATGTACGAGATGAAGTCACCAAATACGAAAAAGAACTGACAATTTTGAGGCATAATTACAAAGAGCTACAGCGAAAAGCTGAGTACGAGTCTGATTTGAAAAAAAATACAGAAAAATATCTGTCAGAATTGAAGAAACGCTTCGAAGAAGAACAGAATAAAAGAACACGGGAAATGAACAATAATCAACAACATAACGATAAGATCCAGTTGTTGGAGAAACAGGTCAATATAAACTTGAATTCTCAAGCAATAATTATATTTAATTGTGATTGTGATTTTTTTAGGTAAACGAGATGCAAGAAAAACTAAAAACCGAGACTGAAAATTGCCAAAAGTTGCGAAAGCAAGCCAACGAATTAACCATAGCTAAATCTAACTCGGAACACAAGGTTTCCGAATTTCAAACCTTGCTTCAGACGCTTCAGAGCCAAAGAGACAGTTTGCAGGCGGAAGTGGTGTCGCTGCAGGATCAGCTGACGGAAGAGAGGAATTCTAGAAGCCAGGTAAAATAATATTTTGACGTTTTTGTTCGTCTGTTGGGAAATAATAGTACATTAAAACTGTGGAAAAATATTATTGACTGAAATTTTTTCTAAATTTTGACGTGCGGTAAAATAATGAAATGAACCATCTAATTTTATGTAAGTTAAATGCAGTTTTACAAATCTTTTCAGTAAAACTATATAATATATTCTTTTTACAAAAAAGAATTGGGAGCAGAAAATGAAATACTTTTGAGCATTTATTAAAACTAAATTTGCTATACTGGAAGTCTATCAGAGATCGAGAAAGAACCATAAATCTTTGTGTAACAAATAGTTCAAAATTTTTTCAAGGTTTCTGATCAGCAAATGGTCTTAGAAAACAAACTCCAGTCTCTAAACGCCGAGATGGAGCGACTGCGTCAAAAAGAATCGAAAACGTCGACGGACAACAGCCAATTGACTGAAAAAGTTTCATCCTTGGAAAAAGAATGTGCGGGATTGGATTTAGAACTGAAAGCCATCAAAAATAGGTATCAGCAAGAAGTCAAAGCGCACGAAGAGACTGAAAGAAGTAGGGTTTTGAATAAAGAGGAGGCTAATCTTGAGGTAGTCAAAGGTAGGACTTTTAATTGTGTTATTTTAAAAATTATTTATAAAAATGTGTGTATTTATTTCATGCAGAACTTATGGATCGAATTATAAATGGTAAAAATCTTCCATTATCAGTATTTATTTCGCAGATATTACTAAATAATAAAAAAAAGCAGATTGTATTAGAAATTCTTAAGACTTAATTAAAACTTTTTATTTTGCTCTTTCAAAAAGTTGTTTTTTTTTTTGATAAACTTGTATGATACACCTACAAACTAAGACTATTTTTCAGCTTTACAAACAAAATTAAATGAAGAAAAATCAGCGCGGCAAAAGGCCGATTTGAATTCTCAGGAAAAAGAACGGCAGATTTCTATGTTGTCAGTAGATTATAGACAAATTCAACAGCGATTACAGAAGTTAGAAGGCGAATATAGACAAGAAGTAGAAAAAGTGAAGGCTCTACATAGTCAAATCGAGCAAGAACAGCAGAAGAAAACTATTTTACAGTCTGAAATGGGTCAACAAACTTCAGAATTAAACAAAGTTAAATCCAAGGAATCTCAATTGGCGCAAGAACTCAGCCATTTACAAGATATCAAGAAGACTTTAGAAGAAGAACTAGTAAGGATAAAAAGCAACTGGCAGAGGGATCAGCTACAAATGAAAGAGCTACAAGAAAATTTAGAAACTGAACAGTATTTCACCACCTTGTATAAAACTCAAACAGTTGAATTAAAGGAAGAAATCGACGAGAAGAATAGAATTAATAAGGAATTTGAGGAAGAAAGAGCGTCCTTAAAGCACCAGTGCCAATTGGCCCTAGCCAGAGCCGACTCTGAAGCTTTAGCAAGGTATGTATGAAGTTGGAGATTATGGAAATCACGTGCTAAAAATTATTATTTGTTCTGACTTCACAGTCTATTCAAATTATTCCTCGCGCTCCATTCAAATTACCGAAAACATAATAGACACATACTCAAAAACACTTAATTTTCTATTTATAGGTCTATAGCTGAAGAGACCGTAGCAGATTTGGAAAAAGAAAAAACGATGAAAGAATTAGAACTGAAGGACCTGCTGGCGAAACATAGAACCGAAATGAACAGCAAAGAAGTTGTCATAAATACGTTTAAAGATAGAGAATTAGAATTTAAAAAGGCGAACGAACAACTTCAAAAAGATAAAGATGAATTAAATAGGCAGTATAAGCAGGTGCAAGAAGAATTGGGTAGAAAGAGCGACAATACTGAAGATATAGAGAAATTGGTTAGTTGTAAATAGATAGATAATTTAAAATATGACTTATTTTCGTTTCTTTTTAGGTAATTAAGTTGAATACCGAAAGTCTTCTCAAACAACAGGCCGTCAACAAATTACATGAAATAATGTACAGAAAGGATATTAGTCACCCAGCCAAAGGTAAATCCAAAGTATCTAATGCGGATCTAAGAAGAAAAGAAAAAGATTTGAAGAAGTTGCAACAGGAACTTAGTCTCGAGAAGGAAAAATACAACCAAATGATAGGAAATTATCAAAAGAATATACAGGATTTGAGCGTAAGTACATAATAAATGTTGATACCTCGAATTTTATATAAAACAATTAATTTTAGGCTCAGTTAAGTGAAGAAATAGCGGCAAAACAGCGACTCCAAATGGAACTAGACAGCAAAGACGCAGATTTGGAACAGCTGCACTTAAAACTATCCTCCATGAATAGCGAAACAGCTTCGTTAAGTTCGGCAGACAACGAAGGTGATGAAATAGATGCTGTCTTCGAGGGTTGGCTTTCGATACCTTCAAAACAGAATGTTAGGCGACACGGTTGGAAAAAACAATATGTGGTAGTTTCTAGTAGGAAAATTATTTTTTACAATTCGGACAATGATAAGCAAAATTCGGACCCGGTGATCGTTCTAGATTTATGGTAAGTTCCGTTTCTTTAGGCTCTCGGTTCCAAACAGTAAAAACATATAATAGACCAGGGCCAAACCGATTTTAAATACTCGAATTCATAAAAAATTCTTAGCACTACGTGGATGGTCGGAAAATTTAGGGAGAATTATAAGTAAATTAAAAAAAATAAATTGGACAAATTGAAAGTGGGGATAGCTAAATATGCAATATGAGGGTTGGATATTGGTTTTTGACTATTTGTGGCTGAAATATGCATCCTATCGAAAAAAGATTTAATATAAAAGTTGTAGATAATTAAAAAATGCAAAACTTTTGTATTAATCATTTTTCAACATAACCTCAAAATTATTGAGAAAATCGTTAAAAACCGTATTTTTCGTTTTTAATTTTTATCTTCCGCAAAAATATTTTTTTTTTACGAAACCATTCTTTTATTATGTTTTAAATAAGCTGTAATTTTTTCAAAATATTTATTTTTCGATTTTATACGAATTTAAATGAAAAAAAAAAGTCTAATTTTCAATCGAAAAACTTCACTAACAAATTTTCAATTTTTTAACTTTATCAGTGCTTATTTTTTTCGTTGAAACTTCGACTTTAAGATGGTATGAAAAAAAAATTGGAAAAATATCGTGAAAAATGCAGAAAACCAAAAAAACTGTTTTCGATAGGATCCATATTTCAGCCACAAATCGTAAAAAACCAATATCTAACCCTCAATTTGTATGTTTAGCTACCCCACCCCCCTTCCGGAACTTTTAATTTGTCTAATTCATTTTTGTTAATTTACCCTAAATTTTCCGACCATCCACATACCGCTAAGAATTTTATTGTTTCAAAAATGATTGGCCCTGGTCTATAAAGTTCCTGAAACTCTTTATCATTTTTTTGTAGGGTTCTCTGGCTCCGTTAATCTTCACGGTATTGTTCGATGATAATTTTTTGCTTTTCAGTAAAGTGTTCCACGTCCGCTCAGTAACCCAAGGTGACGTCATTCGCGCCGACTCCAAAGACATCCCGCGCATCTTCCAGCTTCTCTACGCTGGCGAAGGCGAAGCCAGGAAGACAGACGAACAATCGAACGCTCTGGATGTCAGTCAATCGATGAGGAACTTCGAAGAAAAACCAGGAGTGATATCACACAAAGGTCATGAGTTCTTGAACATCTCCTATCACATACCTACGACGTGCGAGGTGTGTCAGAAACCCATGTGGCACATGTTTAGGTCACTGCCTGCGCTGGAATGTAGGAGTGAGTATTTATCTGTCGTTTTTTTCTTACTAATAATCTTTACATGAGTTAAGAGTCCTTACTCTGACCAAAATTGGTGCGCTTTTAGAGCGCTAAAGAATCTACTATTACTTAAAAATAGTGTTATCTAAAAAAAGGTAAGATAAACGCAGGAAGAATGGAGATGAAGACATCGATGGTTGACTTTGAAAGGATTTTTATAGTTTTTCACTTATTAAATATCAGTGATTTGCGGTAATTAATATTGCGTCCAATAAATACCAACAAAAAGAGTCTAATTAACGCTCTTCTACTAAACGGTATTTTGGTATAGATGAAACTGTTAATTTTTGTAGGAAATTATTTTTAGAAAGTTAATCCAATGAATTTTTTGATCGTTTTTACGCTTCATTGGGCGCTTTCAATCGATGTAGTGGCTCCATCGATTTCAATGTAAATTCATCCCCACTCCATGTCGTGTTGCCAAGTGTGAAAGCGCCCATTGACTATTACAGAAATGGCTTATGTAACTTTTTTTTTCTTACAGGGTGTAGGTTAAAAGTCCACAAAGACCACCTGGAACGAAAGGAGGATTCGGTACCTCCCTGTAAATTACACTATGACCCTTCTTATGCCAAAGAACTGCTCTTGCTCGCATCTTCGCACGACGAACAGAAACAATGGGTGTCGAGGCTCAGCAGGAAGATACAAAAGTGCGGCTTCAAGGCCAACAATTCCAATGCCATAGATTCCTCGGCGAAAATATCGCCTAGGTGAGTCTCGATAATTATATTTAGCTTCTATCTGTTTCTTCTTAGTCTTTTGCATCTTTCTTGCGCTGCGCTCTTGTACTCTGGTACTTTTTATCTCTCGATTGTAAAGCATGGAAATAGTTTAGGAAAAAAGATTTTTCGGGAAGTCATAGAATTGAAATGTAGTTAGAAATAAATGGTAAATGGCCCAAAAAGACTCAAAATATTTTGGTGTAAGCCACAAAGTTATCCATCGTTTTTAGTCTCTTTTAAAGTAACAACTATGAGCAAAACGCTTGAACAGGTCGATTTTTTAATGTATAAAAGTTTCAACCTTTGCATGATTCCCTCCACGTGACAGTGTTGCCTTAATCTTTTTAATTGAAAAGTAAATCATGTGACACCTCATTTTAAAATACTAATTTTAACGTTTATTCCATTGCACTGCATAGTGACGTTCACTTTTTAATCCGAAAAGGGCGCAAATTGAATTTATTTTCAAAAAAGTTTTTTTTTAATTATTTTTATTACATTCTTCCTCAATCTTTTCAAAATCTGCATATTTTGATTTATTTCTAACTATTTTTTAGTTTTACAATGAAAATTAAAAGGGAGTTTAAAAATGAATAATTGTTAAAAACCAAAGTTTGTATTTTTCTATCTATAACTCTACTTTGTGGGTTTCATGTTACGATAATTTTTCTTTTTTTTTTTAATAAGAAATACTGAAATTTGAAAGGACTAAATAAAGACGTCCGAACCTCGTCTCTATTTAGATCGTTTACATATCTATGTTTCTCTTTTTGTACTACACTGTAATAATTTATAGTGCCTCATAACAAATTTATATAAAAGTACTAGTAATTATGTTAAAATCTTTATTACAAAAAAGGGAAATCAGAATAAAACTAGAATGCAATGAGTTTTTACATTATATCTAACTTTTAATCTTTTACTTAGTAATCATTAGATATAATTGTTATAATGTCATCTTGCTTCAAATGAATACTTTAAAATAAAAAATTTCAATTTAAAAAGTTTTGGCGTCGCAGAGGATGAGGGTCGTCGGCTAATACTGATTTATGGCCTTACTATATTTCTGGTTCTACTTTACCTCCTGTTCTCTCGTATTTCCTCATTGGTCACAAACTTTTGAACGTTTAGATTAAATTAAATTTTAAATGTTTTTTTTAGTTAAGGTTGGCGTAATATTTACTAAGTAAAAAATTATGCGTTGGACAAAATGCAAAAATAGTGTACTCCTGTGGGTTGTTTTCATAGCTTATTCCCAGCATAGTGCATTTGAGTAGTAAAATAGAAAAACTATATTTTTTTATGGACTGTGAAATACTCTAGTATATTTTGTGATTTATTAAGTTTTATGCGCACAAAACCATGCATTTATCCGTTTTTAATCATTTACATTGTTAAATTGTATACAGGTTGTCACTTTTGATTCAAAATTTTAAATTCGCATATTATATCCGGTATGTCGGTGTTATTTTTTTAATCTAAATTATTTAGAACCTTAAAAAATGCTCTTTTACCGACACCCTGTATATTAGTTGTAGCATTATCAAAGAACTGCTTTTATTTGCTGTTTTGACTTATTTTTAAAATGGTCTTATAGATGTGACTAATACGCCATTTTATGTTTATTTTTGTATGATATTGACATATTCTATTTTATTTTTTTTCTTTCTTTCTCTACTACGAAGTATTTAGACTCATAAATAACTGTATATTTATTGTATTTTTCTTTTTTTTATGTTACCAATAAATAATAAAAATTTTGGTTTTTCTTTCACTTATTTCGCTCACCTTTTCACCTTTCATTTCTAGTAGTTGCTTATTTTTACCAGTTTTTCTGCACATCTTAGCATCTATATTGCATATTTTTCTTTAATAATATATATAATTAAAAAAAATATTTTAAGCTGAAATTGTTCAGTTCATAAGAAATGTATTGAATATACAATGGGTCTGTTTCTAAAATTGTGTACCATCTACCTTTCCCGCAAGCAAATACCGTTACTCAAATTCCTACTGGAAGCCATTTAATTCATGGGAATCCCTTTTAATCTAATCTCCTTCAAAACCATCTAAACCTCCAGGATCGAAGAACATAAATGCTAAGGCTTTAAACTGAGCTATTTAAAAACTAGCATATTCTTTGTTACTCGAGATTTAAATGGAGGAAGAAAGTATTTTCAGAAATTTAACAGGTTGTCACTCGATGGGATTCCCATGATTTAATGTCCTTTTAGTAGGAACTTGTGTAACGTTATTTGCTTGCAAAGAAGAATATTAATGGAAAGTGTTATTTAAAAAAATGTTAAGTTTAGTGTTATTTTAAAAAAAATTTGGTTTTTAGCGTTTACAGGACATACTCCATAATTGTCAGGGACCATCTCTAAAATGGCTGGCTAGTGGCTGGGCTATGTTGCATGGCTTGTTTGGAATAAGTAGAATATATAATGTAGAACTTAGTGTATATAAAAACTATTTAAAATAAAAAATGGTTCTAATACTCTTATTTATGGTGAACATTTTTCATATAAAAATAGATGTCAGTTTAATGGCTGATTTACTGCTAAGCTTATTTTAAAGTTATTCCCAAAATCCACAATTTCAATTCCAAAATGTATAAATAACTCTTACAAAATCGATTACTTTAAAAAAATCATTTTAATTTCATGATTAGCTATTCAATGGTTTGCTTTATAAATTATTTATCAAAATGTTCCAAAAAGAGCATTTTTGAAAATTTATTTATATTAATTTTATTTCGCAAATAATTTAGTATTTTTTCTTTTTTCTTCAAATCGAATAAGTGAAATTCCCAACTAGTTTGCTTAGTTAAGACCTTTAGTCAAACTTTACATAAAAGCATTCGGGTGACTAGATATTTCATAGTATCTGTCCACACACTGTGGCGTCCAAGATTCGTGATTCGCCAAGAAAAATTAGAAAGTATCCTGAATCTCCGTTTCCCCCTTTTCAATAAAGATTTCTGTAGCTTTTTCTATATTTAAAACAAATATCGCATATAAAACGGTATACAGTCATTTTAGAAAAGTCTCACAAATGCTTTTTATTTTTTAACATAATTTTTAATGTAGTTTCAGTATTACTTGAAAAACAAAATTACGCACTAAAATAAAGTTGGAGAAGACTATAAATAAAAAAAATGGAAAATAAGTTTAATTTAAAAATTTGGGTATTGGGAAAAGCTTCAGCTGTTCTTAATGGTGAACCTTAAATTTTGGCCTATGATTGAACTTCGTGTGTTGATTATAACTTGCCACTTTTGAGTTTTGCATAATTAAATATGAAGAAATTGTCTATTTTTCTGGCGGTGATATATTTACACCGTTTTTTATAACTAGATCCCCATGTTATTAAATAAATTGTTTAACCATAGCAGAAATTACTTATTTTTATTTTTTATAAAGGATTCTAGGTAAGTTTATTTTAATTTTTTTGCTATATTATGAATTTCATGCTACTAATACAGTCATTTATTTATTTCTGTGTTCTAAAATCAACTGACTAACAGATTGGTCTATTAACATATCGTTGTGACATAATTAGTTCCATTAATAAAAGATTAAATAAATAAACTCTTTTATATTAAAATGTTTTCAATTTTTGTATTAAAAACATTTTAATATAAAAGAGTGAACTACAAAAATGAATATGCCTAAATATTTTTTCTACCTATTATTTACTTTTACAGGAAACATTTCAATCATTTAATATTTTATGTTTTGACCGGTATTAATAAACTAATACTAATGTTTGCGTTTTATTAACAGGGAGTCCACTCGATCTAACATGAAGCCATACATGAACGCTCAACAACGATCAGCCACTCTGCCTGCTAACTCATCAATGAACAGCAAATGACACAGCAAAATGTTTTAAATCATTGTACTCACTTTCTATTTTCTTCACATTTTTCTTGTGTCAAGTCATCGAATATGCTTCCTCTCATCACTAATTTTTATTGATACAATCCGTGATAGCGTTTTCATCGCAAGTTTGTATCAAAATATTACAGGGATATATCACGAAAAAAAAATACCTACGGGATTGCGCAAAGTTCCTGTAAAATCAATAACCTCGATTTTATAATTCTTTCACATGAGGTAAAATTCAGATTGACATGCATTTGACCTGTATAAAGAACAAATTTGCTTTACTTCCTGCACACAGAATTCTAGATTCGACTGTATAGTCGGTCAGAAAATGTACTTCAAAACATTGGAGCATATCTATGTAAAATGGCAACATCGTAAAAATTGCTTCGGTACATTTATTCACGATATTCTCGGACTACCTGGAAATTCATGACTCACTCAGTTTACGCATTCTGACGGATGTATGTGCCGACTATAATTAGGCATATGCTGGAAGATTTGGCCAAATTAAAGTACAAGTACCAGAAATTGAATTAATTGTCAAACTAAAAGTAGACAAGGCTATCTACCTCCATCCACATCCCTTCCAAGCCTAAATCCTTCCAAATTTAAGGCCCTAAATAAAATAGGTACGAATACAAAATTTAAAAGTATAAGGGAATTATCTGCTATTACTTTCTGTTGTTAAATTTAATTGTTCACAAACTGACAAAATACGTATTTTTAAGTGACAGAGGGTGGAAAGCTTCGTCGCTAATTCATATTTGGGTAGAAGAATTTTTTAAAAATTCAAAAAGTAAAGCAAACTTTAATTTTGTACAGGAATTTAAAAAAAAGTGAATAGTCACATTTTGATAATTCAATTTTCCTCTGCCTACCATTTTTGCGCCACTGTATCTCTTATATATTGTATTATGACCTGCGGATATTGTTGAATACTTAGATAGTTTATTTTGATAAGGCACTAATAATTATACCATGGAGTAATTACTTTTTAATTTTTAATATTTATACAAGATAAATATTTACTTTGTAGCAATTTCTGATTTTAATAGTATTTAGACTATTAAAAAGTAATTACTCTATCTGCAGGATGTCCATATTATTGTCTGTGTCCGACAAATAGTTATTTAATATATAGGGTGACACAGCTTATACAATTGTAGGACTTTGTGGTAATTTTTAATATAATTTTCATAATTTCTTTTACAATCTTCAGGACAACAAGGGACAAACCCCCTATTGATTTTTCTTTCGTTCCTAGGGGAGCAACCAGGATGACGGTTAAAAAATCCCTTTCAAACAAATGCAGTAATACTTTCAGCGAAAAGACCACCCCATGTTATCATAAACAGTCCAAGAGTTTATTCTTACTTAAAAATGTAATCACATCGCTGTATCACCCTGTATTCTTGAATTGAAATTTTGAACACGTCTAAAATATGTTTATTAGAATTCAGTTAAGAAGTAAATAAATTAAATAGTGACGAATTTTAGGTCTGAAATAGGGAGTTTAGCAGATGTTTCTTAAAATGGATATTTTAATAATAGACTATTATAATAAAAAATTTAGGTAATAATAAATATAGTGAAAAAGTAAAAGATGCACAGGTATACATCACAGGCGATTAGCGATATTTTAGAAAAAATTTGATATTCTATTTAACCAGTGAAAAATCCTTGACAAGTAATTAAATGCCGTTTGGTACATGACTGTTAAAAATATTGGTGCCAATCGCCTTATGTATCTGCGCTTTTTATACATTAAGCTCATATTCTATCGGTGCTGATTATAACTGAACGTGAAACTTGTCCGTAAAAGAAATCCAATCATGTAATAAATTTTTGCTCAAAATTTTCGATCCATTTGAGAATTGTAGAACACTTATCAACGTCCCTAGATAAATAAGTAATTACAAAAAGTTTTAGAAAATGAAAGTTCAAAAATGTAGTACTTATTCTGAACAATACTTAGTCTTTTTGCCATAACTGCAAAACAACTCTTCTCCACTCTCGAAGTTTATTATTTGAATTAAGATTACATAAAACTCAAAATCAGTACCATACAACCACAATTATGAAAACCTCGCTCTTCTGGTAGCAAAATGTGAATTTTGTAGGAAAAATCAACGGGAAAAGAGTGTACCGATTCTGAAAATCAAACGACTACTCAGGATAAAAGCCCCCTACGATTGTGAACAGTTCAACAGGAGTCTGGACTGATGTAATACAATAGCTGTAGGGACGGGTAATCCGAGGAGTAGTTGCTTGATTTGTAGAATTGATGCATCATTTTCCTTTAATTTTTCAAAGGTGCGTTACTGATTTTGAGTTTTATTTAAGAAATAATTTTACTGTTATTTTTTATTATCATTATTAATTCAGTTTTGTTTCTAAACTTTTTTCTTATATTAACGATGACTATAGAAGAAAGCAATTTTGAGATTAAAAGTAATATTATTTAAAAAAAGCAATTCTGTTATGACAAAATTTGTTCTCGATTTAGGCTAACAATTAAATCTCAAGATTGACTTTCATTGGCTGCTACTTTCGTCTAATAAAAAATTTTCAATTATAATTTTTTTAAACAAATGATGTCACAATCTTAACACTCTTAATAGATAGGAAATCCTCTAGGTTTCTCGCTATTTACTTTTAAAACTGGTGTCAACTACTGTTGTTTTTACCTTTTTGTGTTATTTTGTCGATTCATTTTTGGAAAGACTAAATTTTCTGACAAACGAATGTCTGTAGGAAATGAAGTGAAATGAGAAATATAATTTAAATTCATTTAATTTGATAATGAAGTTTTTGGAATGTTGAAATTGGCTGATTTTTTTAGGTGTAATTAAATAATTCAATTTTTACCCACAGACGAAAGTAGTGATATTGAAATATTTTTAAACAACTCGACATTCCTCACTGCGTTATTCTAATGATTATTTTGTATATTTTTGTTGTTTGTTTTTAACTTGTACAGCTTATAACGTTTTAAAAAAAATGAACATTTTTATATTTTGAAATGACCCATTTCTCAAGAAATCATATTGTAGTTTTTCTTCGAAATCGGTCATAAGGGTAAAGCAGTTGTGCCTTATTTTTTTTGTAAGTAGTTATTACTTTTGTATTAACTACTTTGATAATTTGAAGTGATTATGGTGATGTAAAGTAGGAATTAAGATTATGCCTTATGTATACAAATTGTAAACCAAAATGGACGATTTTAGAATAAATTGTTCTTATTTATTAATGGTTTGTTTTATTTTTCCTTTGATCATTACCTCTGCTCTCCTTAAAAATTGAATTTTCCATGTCCTTCTGCTCGCCTGATACAAAAATTCGAATTTTGGTAGCCGAAACTGAATCGTTGAATTTTACGAATAAAAATATCTCCGAGAACTATAAAATTTAAAGCTCTTCGCTCTTCTACTCTCCTGGTAGCCGAATCTGAATTTTTGGCTAAAAATTTTTCCCCCTTGAAACGTGAATTAATTATTTTTAGACCATTTGAGCAGGAGGAAAGAGTAGAACGCATTTTTGAAATTTATAATCGTTATGATTTTCATGCATATTTTTTTCAGTGATGAAATGGATAATATTGACGTGAAATTAAACAACTTATGTATTCAATATATATATATTTTCTGTAATATACACCTTTTAACAATTATAATATAACACAATTATATTCAAATATCCATACAAATCTCTATACATGTAATATACAAGTAGTTTTATTATTTATACTTATCAAAAAAGTAGGGATAAATATTCTAAAAAAGACATAACAAATTAAAAATGCGTAAGAATCCATTTATATACAAGTATAAATAATGTTGGTTTGCTTTCACGGAAAACATGGGTGAAATTATTTTCCTTTTCAAAAAAAAAATCCTACTCTAATTTGCATTGACATTTTTACTAAAAATAAATTTCACCGAATTCCAAAAAGGAACAAAATGACAAAAAGTTTTAATTCTTTAACAGACTGAATAAATAAAAATGGCCAAACTTAACTTACAATATGACAAACAGGCGGGTTTTTCTAACATCTAAAGTTGGGCGTGACATTTTAATAATATGGCAATACAACAATTCAATGATAACTAACAATTCAATGATAACTAACAATTCGTAAACTTTTTTCAAAATTTAGAAAAGTTTAAATGTTTCTACCTCGATGGAAATAGTTTTTAAGTTTTAGATACACTATTAAAAACAAATACTGAATTTTTATGACACAATAAACTTAACAATGTCGATAATAAACTTAAAATAATTATTAACTACTTCTGAATTAATCACATTTCTAACAATCACCTGTCATATCTTTTACAATGACCAGACCATATACTGGATGGGTCTGGGAAATTTTATTCATACAGTTTACTTGAGCTATCAAATCGTGGAAAATTTTATATTTAGTTTCCACATAGTTTACATGTGTATTCTTCTATTAACCGTCACTGCCGCGTTGTGTTAGGTTCCACCCATGTGCAGGCAATGCGGCTCCCGCGTGCTCATGATTCATTTTACGGTTGTAATATTCATCTGCACACAATACTGACTGTCTACTGTGTGTCTTCACACAAACAATCTTCCTTATTGTTGCCAGATGAATATTACAACCATAAAACGAATCATGCATAGCACGCGGGATCCGCGTTGCCTAATATTTTAGCCGGCAGTCAAAGGGTTAATAGCTCAATAATAATATAGCCAGTCTATCTGTAAAGTTAAATATACAGGGGTTTGAATACGACAGTTCAACAAAAACTTTCTACGTGACATGTTCAATTTGTGTTTCTCAACCAATCGAAGAATTTCCAAACCAAATCTGAGTTTTGAGATCTCCTAAACCTCCACGCTGCCTTGTTTTTGTAGTTTCTTTTGAATATAACCAACAAATCTACTGGTGAAAGGTCGGGAGAATTTGATGACCAATGAATTAATCCATTTCGTCCAATTCAACAATCCGGAAATGGTCGGCGGGTAACCAGTTAACTCAAATGATGAGTTACCAAATGAAAAGGGCAAGTGTTTTGAAATAGTCGGATGGGACGAAATTAACCAATTCCTTGGTCAACACTTTCGTCTGACCTTACACCGCTGGCTGGAGATTTTTAAAATTATTAATGTACACAGTGTAGAAATTTAATTGTAAAAAATTGGATAATGAAGTCTGGCAAACAGTTACACCAGAACTGATAAAAATACTCATGACACTGTCTGAAAGTGGCACAATTGTTAGAAACTACAAAATTCTTCATTCAATCACACAATTTTAAGGTTTCCGTAACAGTCTGAGCAAAGTTTTTTCTGTGTTAAAAACCTACCTGTTTGTAGTAAAAAATAGTCACATGTTAAAAATATAAAAAATATCTGTGAACGATGATAATACTAACGTCGAACATTTAGTCACATCCATGGAACATTTAGTGATACACTTAAGCGTAGGTTTTCGATTCACTATGAACTGGATACAGAAAATGAATACTTTAGAACTTTATGGAACTAATTGTGCATACTTTGATATGTGAATACTTAGTAAATAATTTTCGTTACTTTAGATGTAATAGAATTGTTTCTCTAACATGAGTTTATGTTGAAATTAATTTAGAGAATGCAATATTAGTTTCAAATAATCTAACACAATTCCATACAGGCATTTGCAGCTTCGCTTAATATAAAGTATTTTTATTCAGACATTTCTGCACAGATGAATTATTATGATTCAATATTAAAACTTGTAAAAATTAGAAATTCTTGACAATTAATAAAATTCGAGTATAGATTTAAGTATATTACAAATATCGAGTAGTAAAAAAATGTTCTAAGTATTGAACAATTAATTATTACTACCCAGTAAACCGGTTGTACTTGATGAACCGTTTATTTGGGTATGCGTAATATTGCCCACCCATGTAACGAATAGAATAAATAATAAATTCAGAACATTTCTTTACCAAGCTGGGCACCAGCCTTTCTTTTTGTATAAAGGTGAATCATTACCACGTCTTTGTCTCTTATATTTGAATTCCATGTTGAAACTGTCAAATGTGGTTGTCGCTGCAAGAAGAAAGGGTTGTTATTTTAATTTATTAACATTTTGTCACTTGTTAGGTACTGACAAATATTTGTGATATGTGTGATTTATTTTAAAAGCAGTTTAGAAAAACTCCAAGCTTCAATCCTATTCGAAATCGAAACATTTTTGCTAAATTCGGTTTTAGTGTTTATTTGAGCGAATTAATCGGTGAAACTAATTTTATTTTTAGAGGAGACTTCAGACACCAAGACATTTCATATTAGATATCGATATTCTCCAGATACTATCGCTCTACCGGTTGCATTTTGGTACCGTGTTTATTGGGTACTCAGCTCTATTTTTTTACTGCAAATACCTGTATGCCTGTATCTGGTTTAAATAAAATTTGTAACCCACATCCGTATGTATTCGTGACTTTAGCCAATGGTCATTGAGCTTGCGACAAAATTCATTATAAGCACATCGGTATAAAAAGTGTAATGTAGTGTGAAAGGATAAAAACAAGAATGTTTTCATATTATTTTAACATCTTACACTGATAAGTACGGTATATGATCAATGATGCCTCCACCAATGAATTTATACTGAAAAAAAATAAATGAAGTTTAGGATGATTCTTTATAAATCTGTGTTGAGTAATTGAGTCGACTAATTTTATGCTCATATATGTCTACGTTTGTACAAATATTGCCGAAAATTTCAGCTACAATCACACAAGAGATCAGCGCTGCATTGTAAGATAGGGAAAGTCTTAAGCAAATACTCGGCAGAGAGGTATCAACTACCCAAATATTCTACATTCAATGTGAGACCGATAACTGTGACAGTACGAATGCAAATAAGTTAAATCATTCTACATTCACGGTTTTTCTGTTGTAATTTTTTTCGATTAAGACTGTTTGTAGCCTAAAATTATTATTTCTTTCAAATAAATCGCAATGCAACACTAATTAAAAGTCCAAACGATGAGGAACAGTGAACAATTTAGGCTTTAGGCTATTACTTTGACATGAATACGACAACTGAAATTTAGCATAAAACACCGTCGACTCTTCAACTGTGCACAGTTTGAAAAATGTGTTAGTAGGTGAAGAAAAACGAAAAAATTGTTAGCATTACAAATATAACTTCAAAAACTAATACGTACAACTAAAAATCTACGTTTACCTATTGAGATATATCGTGAATAAGCATAACTACATAAAACTACCAAACGGGCCATACATAGTATAACAATATTAATAAATTACATGAAAAGAAGAAAATTATTATTATAACTTCTGATAGGAATAAATGAGGTTTTTTAAAAACTATAAAGTAAATATACTAAGAGAGTTTAATGAAAGTTATCAGTCATTCCCCGAAAAAAAATAAAAAAATCTACAAAAAAATAGATATTGAAACACCACAGATGAACAGTTTTCTGTATACTAAGATTTATATTTAATCAGTCAGTTCTGTCAAGCACTATTTTAGCACCTTTATTTATAGTCTGTAAATGTTGAATTAGACGGCAGTAGTGGGTAAAACGTGTCAAAATAACAGTAGTTCATATAAAATTTTGTTCTAAATTGCACAGTTTCAGAAATATATGGCTTAAAAGGTGAGACTGTAATTGAATAGGATATAAATTAATTTTTAGAAATAAATTAGGACCTCAAACATCAAATTTACACAATCAAAAATAATTCTAAACAAAAATCGAAGTCAAAATAGTTTTAGTTTATAGTAGATTTTATACCTACTTATATATCAATAATTTGTTCAAAAAAATGCATAATTATTTTTATTTTTTAAATTTTTGTCTAGTTTAATTTGAATTCTCATATTTTCGTTCATTTTGGCACCTATTATAAATTTAACGTAAAGTTAGGATTAATATCCCCATTTCTGACCTTTAACAGATGGTATTGTAGTTCTAGTACACACCATTTGTAAAATTAACATTTATGTACCATTTCTATCAGTACTTCATAAATAGTGACTTAAAAATCAACAATTTGTTCAGAATGTGCATAAATAATTTTTTTATCAAATTTTCCCATTTTTAATGATTTTGGTACTCATTTTAATTTTCCTATATTCAAACATTTTCTTGGTTCATTTTTTTGGGTCATGATGAAACTTCTGTTAAAACTCATGAAAAACTACTTAATAAAATTAATGTTAACTGTCTGTTAAATGTCTCAATAAATTGGATGGAATAAATAGTCTGACTTTTAGGGCTGAATATTTTTGAAACGGTACGCGATTTGGGCACAAAAAATGTTATTTTGGCCCATTGTGCCTACTTTTAAGACCGAGCAATAATGCGTGTCACAATACCTTCCTTTTGATAGAAATAATTCTGTAATGAGTACATCTTTCAAAATACCATACTATGCTACGTATATACTTTAAAAATAAAATTCAATTCTACACAAAAAGTCCATGCTTTTTAAAAATAAAACTCAACGATAAGAGTTATTACCTTGATCAAAACAACTAGGATTGATTAGATTGATCAATTCGTTCTCAGTGAGTGACGTAAAACTCTGTGGAATCATTCTGTCAACGTTCTTCTTGTCATGTTGGGCCGTAGGGACGACCAAATCTTTGACGGGCATTGTCAAATTACCATAAGATCGTGAAAATGTATCTGCAGTAGTAGTAGCAGTTGGAGACGTTTGTAAATTGGCCCCTAGATCGCTGATCCTCTGTTGGGTTTCGAGTAGATCAACGGCCGCTTTTAGTAACACAACTTTTTCTGGATCTGTTGTTAATGTAATTTCTGACGATTGAGGACTCGACAATAGGGATTGTCGGGGTGGCGTGTTGCTCAGGAGAGCCTGTTCGACAGTAGTGGTCGGTTGACACATAGCTAAGTTAGGAGTGGGTGGCAGCAATGTTTCTTGCTGAAGACTACTTGTGTTTCGACACATCAGGCTTGGAGATATCTGAGAATTTAGAATCACCTCAGAAGTGAGGTTAGAGGAAGCATGAGAATTAGTAAGCTCTGTTTGGACTAGAACAGACGAGGGCAGAGTAGTTGTGTTTATGATAGGGGGAACCATAAGAGTGGGCTGAGAGTTTAACATCACATCTTGGGTAGCGATCATGATATCTGGAGGTGTTGTCGTATTGATCGGACTTAAAGAATTAGGATTGGTAGGACTTAAATGTGACTCTACAGTAGAATTAACCAAAGCATCCAGTCTATCAGTGTTAATAGGTGTTGGAATGCTTCTTTCCAAAGCATTTGCGACTGTTGTAATGGTAGATGAAGCCATAGTCTGTTCTGGTAAATGTTGTTCAGCAACATCGGCGCTTTCTGACTTGGCTACAATGTTCATAACCTCATTTTGTGTGGTACTAGACATGAAAGGTCTAGTGGAGCTAGGAAAAACCGGTTCTCTTGTATTTAAAAGACCACAACTGTCCATACCAAAATGTTTCTGATATCCGTTAGAATCAGTACTTATTATTTGCGACAACTTCTGGCTAATATCATTCTTCATCAGTAAACCGGTAGGATTAGTCAACGGTATCATACTAGGTTTAGCTTCAATTTTATTTAAATAATTTTCAACGCTTTGTGCGCTTTGAGTAGGTAACGGTTCAGAGGGATGTTCCATAATACCAAATCTTTGCAATGCAGCAATAGATGGTGCTGTGGTATTTACCAAATCTGCAACAGTAACCATAGGCATTTTCATACGTAAATCCATAACGCTTTCGACAGTAGTACTAGTCTTTTCAGTCAAAAGTGTCTGAATAGGATTGGTCGGATTTATGGCAGTGCTGCAAGTGCTGTCTTCGTGTATCGATGACATATTTGAGTTACTGCAGTCTAAAGAACTCTCACATATCGAATTCACTGTGTTCATACATACAGGGTCTTCATTTCCCACGCTAATATTTGAATTTTCGTTGATGTGGCTCATCATAGAGTTTTCATTGATCATGGACATATTGGAATCGCCGTGATGGGCATCTAGTGAGCTTTCGGATAAATGTCTGTATCTTTCTTGCTCTATAATAGAGCCCTGGCTCGTTTCATCAATATATTCTTGTTTTAACCCGTGTAACGGTGGCGAATGGGAATCGCTTGTAGAGGGAAGGTTTATAGAGGGCCGTCTCGTAGATATCGGTACCATGCTCGACTCTGGTGGCGGCATCATGTCCAGATCTTGCTCTCTCTTGCTAATGGAAACGGATGAGTGCCAAAAGTTGGTCTTGAAGAACGGAGGAGGTTGTGGTGACGGAGTAGGCTCGACCATAACTGCAAATTATGAAAAATATTGTTATTTACTAGTTCAAGCACTGTTTGATTCCTATACTAATAGCTGCCAGCTCAGCCGCTGTAAGAAAAGAGGGGGTTTTGCCACTCAAGCTATGTGGTTCTTTGTTTAACATCTCATTTGGCACTAATAATTATATTTTTTAAAATAAATGAACTACTACAATGTCGTTCATGAATTGCAAAATGGTTTCTAGGGTATGGAATTGTTTAACCTATTATGGCTAGATGACAGCATGATCCAATTGTCAATATCTCGCATAAATTTGAACGTGGAAATGTCAAAATAATGAAGATGAAAGGATATAAATGAATGAAATAACATTTTGAAAGGCGAGAAGAAATATTCTGGAACACAAAAAACTGAAATATAATAATTGTTGTAAGTGAATAAGGTATGGTTCGCAAGATCTCTAGAAAGTATTTGGATCAACATGAATGTTTAAAAGACATCTCAGAAACACGTTTTTTGCATTATGTAACACAACAGTTAGTAATGACTTTACAAAAAAGGATGATTGACATAAAAACATTTATAAATAGTGATGGGAAGCTAGAAGAGAAGTCATTTTAAAAACTTTTTCTTATACAAAAAAATTATTCTGTTGGTTGGTAATAGAGATTCCATTTAACATTATGGATTTTTTTTTATTTTACCAAGGCTTGATAGGCATGACCCACAATGTTGACGCTCGCATTCGTATCTCAGAACCATCTATTTCATGGTCATCAATCGCACCTCTCTCATCTATCCTTTCTGTAACTATTTTTATATTTTAACGGGTAAAAGGAACTGTGATAGTGTAAAAATGATTCAGTAATATCTCAGGCAAAGAATAAGACTAAGTTTCTCTGGAAGAGTAGCTCATAGTAAGAAACCTCTCTACCCATTATGATTATTTTATTGGGGTTAGTTTTACCAGCACCTTAACACACTCTTATGGGTAACCCGAAATTTAGTTGTACAAAAAATGCATCGTTATGCATTTCATTGTAAACATAATAATTGAGCTGTTCTGCAATATTTCAAAATCAGATTTTATATTCAAAAAAGTTGTATTGGTTTTAAAAAAAATTCTATCAATTTTTGAAATAGTGTAGATGCAGATCTTTTGCGTATTACTGAAATATGAAATGTTATGTTTTATATGAACAAACATAGTGTTTTCTTTTTTCTACGTTAGTGTTAATTTAAAAGTGAACATAATTTTAATAGAAAAATGAAAAATCCCAACTTAAATTTACCTTAATCTTAAATGAATTGAAAAAAAAAATTGATGCAATTAAAAATATGTTACGTTGTATTTGTTTGTTTAATGAGAATTATTTAACAATACGAACTCGATCGATGATATAGCACAGCTAACAAAAATGGTCATGCTGACACACTGTAACACACTTATAATTTTAAAGGTTCTTGCTAAACATCATGCTTTTTTAAAGATTCTTTAAATTCATTTTTTTAGTTTTTAGTGTCATATGTCAATTTGCATTAACATGTGATACTTCAAACGTCAGTTTTCATTTAACTAGCGATTAGTTAATCAAGAACCTTAAGAAATACTACCAAAAATGTAGAGAGGATCCTTAAGGACAAAAAAGGAAACCAAGGTAAAATGGGACATTAAAATCTAACACAATCACATCAGATTCAACTCGTGCATTCCCTGCGTGAACATTACGGGTCTGAATCAGGGTTGAGGTTTCGTAGTTGGCATCCCTGTAAAAAAATAAAATATTCTGCCCCGTCCCGTGACCAATGACCTAAAAGGAAATCCTGGACTTGATCGGAACCTTTAAAATTTAATTCGATGCTTAAAATTAAGTTGAAAAAGTTTTACATATATAAAAGTTAAAATTAAGTTTAAAATTAAGCCTAAGGTTGTGTGATGGTAACTAGTTAACGGTTTTTTGGGATATGTGGAAGGTAAGTGTGAACTATTGGAAATTTTCGCTTCTACAAGTTTCATTTTCAAGAGATCTCATTTAATTTTGAACAGGTAAATAAAGATTATCGATTTAAGTAAAACAAAGTATATGTTTGGCTACAAAGGTAATTGTGATTTGAATTGTCATGTCCATTACTCTGTTAATAAAATTTTACAAATTATTTACATTTACAGGTTGCAGATCCAATTTCCTAATGACCGCTGATATGATTTAAACATCAGTCGGTATAACAAGAACTATATTATTGTATGTTTGCAGTATTTTGTCTAGAAATTCTGGTTCTATTTTGATGTAAAATATTTGTGATCTTTTCTTATTTAACTGTTTTAAAAAGTTGACTCACCTGTTGAGACACATGACATGTCATAACCTTATAAAACAATAAACATTATAAATTACTATAACATAAACAAAACAATGATTATTATTTCGTCGGTTACACCAAGAAAAAAATTATTTCCAAAGAAAAATATTCATTTAGTTACGATTAGTTTTAAATACGATTTTACTAACTTTTTTCTTGATTGGGTGATGGTAAAATATATTCACAATGTTCTTCAATTTCACCACCAAGGCGAGTCTACTTCTTTTTTAAAAGCAAAATAATAACCTCTGCAGAAAATGAACTTTGCTTAGGCTTTCCTAATTGGGAAAATTTACTTTGATTTATTAAGAAACGAAATGTGTTGATAATTATTTTTGATTAATTAAGTGATACATCTGATTGTTTTTTTTCATTTCTTAATGAATAGCAATATTTTCCTATTGTGTTTATGTGTAATTGTGTAAAATTACAGGGTAGAAATAACATTTTCTGCAAAAATAAATGTTATTTATAATATCGATTAAAAAATTTGGCAATATAATTTAAATATTAAATTTCAATTCGCAAGTAAAAATATTTTTTGGCAAAAATGTTCTTTCTAATCTGAAAATGTGTGTTGCTTTTGAGAAATATTTATACTTATATAAATAAATAATCTTCTTCCAAAATTTATTTGCAAAAATGGTTGATTAGTTATTTAATACAAGCATTCAAGTGTTAATTTTTATTTTAGCCAGGCCCTAGTATATAAAAACTATATAAAAAATTTGGCTTCCGAAACAATTTTCAAATTTTTAACTATGGAAAAAAATATTAAAAAGTCAATTTACGTTTATGTTGAATATTTTGTAAATGTAAATAAATATTATGATTGAGAATACAATTAAAAAAAACCAAGTCGTATGCTATTTTGTGAATTTATTTTATATATTTTGTCATATTTTAGATTTGGAATATTTATTATAATTATTATAAAATTGTATAAAAAATATTTGTGAACTATTTTTAATTTCTTGGGCCTGGCCAAAATAATAATGTAAAACTCTGATTAAGGATATTCAACAATTTTTAACATTCTAAAATTGACGATCCAGTAGCGTTGGACTGTTAAAAATTGGCAAAATTACTTTAACCTGAGTAAACAGAAGGTGATTAATTTAAGAGTAGCTCTAGGATATTTAATTAATAAAGTAATAAATGAATGATTAAAGAACTCAATTAAAAAATGTCATGGTTTTCACCCACATGTTAATATACAATTGTTATGTTTAAAGGACAATTTAAAATTTCAACTAACTAGCCCAAATTTTTGTGAAAATGTCCAAAATATTTTTTTTTAATTTTTATTTTAAATAAGCTGATATTCACTCATAATGTTTGCAATATTTCTATGTTGACGTATCAAATAAACAAAATATAAATTGTTTGGCTTGAGTAGTTTGGTTGATTTATACAGGGTGTTTTTTTGGCAAATTTACTTCAAATGCAAACAAAGGGGCACTTTGGCCATTCCAAATAAGCGTTTTATCGATTGTGTCTGTGTTTTGTTTGAAAAGAACACACGAGATATCAACACTTTTAGAAGTTGAAACATAGCAGAAAAAATGCTAAAAAACAAATAAAACAATTTAATTGAATACTAAATATTAGGCACGCCTATGATTAAGGGCGCCTCTACCGAGGAGGCAATTAACCACTAAAATTTCCAATCAAATTGTAGTCGAAGAGTTGATCGTTACAACAAATCAAGATAAAAGTGATGTGGTAGTTTTCGATACTGTTTTTACAGAAGCTGTTTAGGAAATAATTCAAATTCATTACATGGGTTATTTGGAATAGCCTAATTGTCTTATATTTGCTGTTGACGTACTTTGAAAATATTTACTTCTCAAAAACCTTTTATAAAAATTAACTTTCTACAAGAAAATGTTTGAAGGATTGTATAGAAAGCGAGGAATAATTGACAAATATTTTGACCATTCAGTTCTTATTTTAGAAAAAAAATATCCTAGGGAATTTAAAATCACCTTAAAAGAGTATTTAAAAAAAAGTGTTGGGGCCGTGTATGTATATATGTGTGTGTGTAAAAGGATATTTGGTGTAAATAATGATGTATATCTTTGTGTGTTTTTTTAAGTACCCGTTATTCTAGAACCTGATAATAGACGCGTTCATCTGACAGTACGGCAGTCGCCTAGGCCCCACAGGCAGATAGTAGACGGCTTGCTGCGCCTCTGCGAATACATAGCCTGTATGCTGTACGAGAAAAAGTGAAAAAAGCAAAAAACGCTAGTGAGAAATTTTTTTTAAAAAACTTTTAAAACGACTTACAATTAAAATATCAAATATTTACTGCTTATGGACTACCTGTGTTGCAAAATTTTTTGACTTTTTTCAATTTAAATCATCTAAATCTAACATAAAAATTCTTTAAGGTATAATGTGAGAGGTCCTAATAACACGAAGGTACTTCAATTTAATCATTGATTAAATTACACAAACTTCAGTCTGCAATACCGCATAAACAAGAAAAATCAACTTTGATAAAATTGGAGGAAGAACCATTTTCCAATTGGGCTGAAAAATATGGCAATGAAAATATCTTTCGCATTGTATATATCATGATTAGGAATCAGTGAACTTTAAAAAAAGAAAACATTATTATTATTCTAACTGATAATGGAAACATTCCTTCCCATCAAGAAAATTTTGTGTTAAAAATATATCAGTTTTTTAGGCCATAAATAGAAATAATTATGATTGAACACTCAGAAAAGCGCAAAACTGTCACAACCGTTTCAGACATTTGATTAAGAATGTTTTAAATTGACGTGACAACAATTGAAAGGAAAAAGAAGTCAGTATTGCAAATTAAGTTATTGGTATTTGTAATATCCCTCAAATTCTTTTTCTATGTTTTAAATCTAAAATATTCACACGAAACTACTTATAAGCTATAATTTAAAAAATTCAATGTCATTTTTTAAATTTGCTAGATCTTAAAATATTAATAAAAACGAAAGGTAGAATTATATCACTATTTCGTACGAATAATAATAATAAACCATTAAAACTTATGATTCAACTGACATAAAGATACAATTAAGGTACAAATGACCTAAAACTATTTAGTTTTTTTTAAAAATGGACATCGACGTCAAAAAATTTTGCAGTACAAAATGTAAGCAAGAAAATAGAAAGACTTTGGCTTTGGCAAAGAAATTTAGAAATGTACACTGACAAAAAAGATAATTCACATACAACACAATAGTTAAATAAATTACATTTCAGTTTTAGTTTGTTTTTAAATACATGTCACAATTAGATAGATACATTTCAAATGTTTGTATACAAGACACAACATAGAAATATGTATAAAAAATAAAGAATTTCAAATAAAAATGTGAATTTTTCGTTGTAATGAAGGTTTCATCCTAGATAAAAGACAAAAATGCAAAAGATCAAATATATGTCTGCTCCAAAGCCATTACTGGAAAATTTCATAGGGCTACGTTATCATTATCATAAATAAAAAGTACACGAAGAAAAAACAAACTAAAAAAACTTAAACAATATACATCTAAAAAAGAACACAGAGATAAAAAAATCGAGAGATAAAGTAGCCCAAAATCTGGAAAAACTGCGGGGCAAATGTAACACTACAACATTCAAAAAATTGCCGTTCAACAAAACTCTCGCAAGCTCTTTGAGAAGCATGCGTTCGTTCCCTGTCAAAAACCTGTCAAACAATCTCGACCAACATCAACATTCGCACTTTAGCGTACATTTGCCACCTTATCATAAAAGAAAAATTCAGTTTAAGGTGAAAAATGTTGTAAAAACTATTTCAGTTTGTCAAATATGTTGCAAATTTATTATTTTGTATTTAGGTTAATGAAGAATTATATGAGTTAATCTGTATAAAAAATTAACATATCGGTTAGTAAGAGTGAAATACACAAATATCAGTATTATTTATATACATAAATTATCTTCCCACCTCTAAGGGAAAACATTTAAATAGTAGGGAAATCCCCGGATAACCCAACCAACGTTAATCCACGTTAAACTTAAAAACAATTTAATTAATTTTTCATTTTGGCATTAATTAACGATCTCCCCAAAAATATATGACAATTTTTTATAAATCTCGTACTGTATTTACCACTGAATATGTTTCTTTTTTATTTCAACAATTTCTATCTAAATCTATATAAAGATAAAAACATTACTCACGCCCATGATCTTGTGCAAGTTAACAATTCACAAAGAGTTTGCGGTAATTTGAATAAAAACCGATAATTTGAATAGACCGCGAAGTCGGAACAAATAAAAATTGATTTTTAGCACGTGATTTTCATCGTCTTCAAAGTCTACGAGAACGAATAGGAAGCAGCAAATGCAGGTAACCTAATTGTACAGTCCACTTTTGTTTTGACTAGTCATTAGCAAAACATTAAGGAGATTAGGTTTGGGACAGCACAATTCCCACCTAATCCCGACACGATGATTTTTATTATTTTACCATGACATATCATTGGAGGTGTGACTTGCGTTGTCATAGTTCGTTTATATATTTATCGTTTGAGCTTAATGTGAGCTGTGAGTGGGAAGTAAGTAAACTTTTACAATATATGAAGACTAAAAAATTTATGAGAATACAAGGGATCATATCCAGTATGATTTTTTTAAATTTGAATTTTAATTAACATATTTTGTTGATAATTTTTCACCTTCACTCGCGAAAAAACCATCATCAAATATTTGCGAAAGTTAATATATATATATTTTTAATTGTTTATATAAAAAAATAGTGTCAGATTCTGATTACTAAAAAATAGGATTGATAATGATTCTTTCAGCCATTCGTTCAAATATTTTCATGCACCCCACATGCTTAAAAACTATAATATTGGCTTAATTTGAAAAACACCATTTTTTTTATACAGGGAATACATGAAAAGTACAAAAAAACATATTTTTTTATTAGCTGGTTGCGTTCAATCTAATATATAATTTTATTTATTTATCATAGTAATCCTTGCTTAAAAAAATACCCTTAAAATTAAATTTTAATTTGGAGTTAAGATAAAAATTCTTGGTAGATGAAATACATCGCTAAAGAAATTTCTCATTCTTCCCTGAATTAAATCAATAGACGTGTCAATATGTCTACTACACTAGAGAATTGGCTAACGTGAATACAGAGAAAACTGGCGAAGAATTTATTTAGGGGAATACCCCCTGCGGTTTTAATGATATGAGTACAGCCAACTTTTAATTTAATTTTAAAAGTTTTTTTAAAAGAAGTTATAATTAATGATTAATAAATAAAAAATTATTCTAAATAAAATGCAACGAGCTAATTTAAACTCAAGTATAATAATTTTTCAATTTTTGTTATTTTTAATACCCAATTTTCACCATAGAAGCACAAAAATAAACAGTTAACTATTCCAAACGATTTTTTCTTTAAATATAGTCAAAGAAACGCGAAAAGCTCGCAAACGTACAATACTTGAGGTAAAAAAAATAATGAAATTCGCTTTTTATGCAATTTTGTACCCTGTACATATGAAAATAAAATTGAAGAGTTTACTTAATGGAAAAACCTCAATTCAATTGGAATAAATTGCGTTTTTTAAATGACTAAAGGACAGTGAGTGTACCTAAAATAAATATATAAACATTTTTATATATTATTTTTAGGTTAATTTTTAAATAAATATATTTACCAGTGTATAAATTCCAATAAATAGATTTTTTTACATATTTCGAAAGATAGATATCTCGAGAATATTTCAGCGCTATAAATGAGGTAGAATAAACGATTGGTGTTATAAAAATAAAAAAGTATCTAAAATCGAGAAAAGGAGATTTTCTAGTGGGTTTGACTACTTTGTCAACTATCTAGAGGCATACAGAGGAGCGAACTCAGAATTTTCAAAACGTGATGATTATTTACGCCCCCTTTTCAATATACCCGCCTCCCCTCCAATTTTAAGCCACGCCCCCTTCTGTCATCTATCAACTCTCATATGTCAGCGGTCAATTCTCATATGTCATCTGTCAAAATCGGCGAAAAGAATTTTTGTTGTGGTTTCGGTAATGAAAAATGATACGGATTCAGAAAAGAAGCTCGTAACTGCAAATCGATATCGACATATATTGATTTAAATATGATTGGGACTTTAAGGGGAAGAAATTTGGTGGTGGGAATGAAGAATCAATCGCATTATACAATTTTTGGGCGAAAATGATTGTTCCTGGAACGTGATTATTATTATTTGGGAAATTTCGAGGTTAACACTTAGAAGTAATGTTCTTTGATCCTAGAAATTGGAACAAACGCAAAAAAATGTTTCTAATTTAATTTTGAAAAACGTTTAATATCTCTTACAATTTCATTTACCGCCTTAATTGTTCTCGAAATATGCAATTTTTTCACACTAACAAGACTATTTCATTCAGCTATTGAGGTTGTTACATAAAAGACTATCGAAATGTTCTCGACCACAGATAAAGGTAGTCATTTTTTCACATTATTAAAAAAAGCATAATAATTTCTAAGTTTAATAATTTGATGTTACTTATATGGTGCAAATTAAGCCAATTTTTCATAAAAAATTTCCCAAAGTAACATAATGTAATCTTACCGCTTGGCACCCCGTTTACGGGTGTATATACAAACTGATGCGATTCTGATCTTTTACCGCTAGACTCTACACATAACCTCACCGGGACCGGTTCGGTTATGTCAGGTCTTCGATAAGGCGGAATCACACATACAAAGTGCGTCTGAAACAAAAAAAAATTGTTATTATCTATCATCTGTCAAAATCACACAATCTGTCAATTAGTATAATGTCAGTTGTCTTTAGCATCAAATAAAATTCAGTCTTCCGTCCGACCGATATAACATATTAAGAATACAATTTTTGTATATTTTTTTAAAATCTTACCTGTTGCAAATATTCTTTATCTGGAGTAACTGACTGTTCCCAGCGAACATGTCCATCTTCGTATAGTTGAAAAACAACCTTGGTATCTTTGAGGAAATTTTTTCCCAGCACGAAAAGTTCTAAACCTCCACTAGCCGGACAAGACGTTAGAGACTTTTTGCAAATTTCCGGAACTCCTGGCGGTTGAGCTAAGTAAGAAAAATATATTACTAATAACGAAAAAGATATAACTCTGAAAAACTTACTGCACACTATAGGTTGCGAACAAACTTGTAGAGTTTCCTGAGTTCCATCGTCCAAGGTAATGGTAGTTCTGAATATCATTCGGCATCTAGTAGACTTCTTTTTACTTCTATTTCCCAATTGTTCGGGAAACCTGTGTTCTACGTCGACGTTTCTCTCTTTCAGTATTCCCACGCAATCGCAGGTGGCGCTCATGTCTTTAGATGGATCTAGTTGTAATTCTATGACGCAAGTACCGTCTACTTTTTTCTCTAGGCATGGAGTTGAGTTTTTTCCGCTAACTTTGCAAGCTTGGTAAAACATGTGAGGGGATACTTTGCCTACGTCGGTGCCTATGAATACCTGTAAGAAAAGTATTTATTTAGACAGCTGAAACAAAAATTAGGCAAATGTGTTTCCATATGTTCGAAAATATGTTTTTATTGGTGTAGTCTGTAGACTAATAATAATTGATCCATTTTGAGCTGACAGTTGTTTGACAGCTTTGTATTTAAATAAAACTAAGTGTCAAAACTGTCAGTCAAAAGTGGTCAATTATGCGATTTTAATATGCAGACTTTCAGAGTATACCTCCTATAATATTTTTAATTGATGTATCTGTAGCAAAAAATAGTTGTAGGTTATGCTAAGAAGGACCGGTTTATATTAATACCCGGGCTGAAAATTTCTCCCAATCCGGGCCTGTCGTGAACTGAAAATATCAATTTCGCTATTTATAACTACAAGATTGTATAATCGTTTAGATCTTATATACTTTTACTAAACTTACTTGTAAAGTGGCAGGTTTGTAATAACCAACTAATTGAACAATGGGGAATCCATTTCCTTCTCTATCTTTTACAGCTCCCCTACTGCCTTCTGTTTGATAACGTGCTCTGTGTTGTTGTTCGGGTTGTTTAACTATTTGCAAAGATACATCCACTAAAAACAAAAAATAAAAAAAATTAATGGATATCCCGCAATTTTTTGACAAGCAATTACTCGTACATCATGTTCGTATGATATGTTTTGATTGAAATGGTTTTCATCCATGCTATTACTCAGAATTTTGACCTTCTCGGGACTTCATTGTAAAAAAAATCATTAAAACGTTGAAAACCGTACGCAAATATGCCACCATCTACCGGTAAAATTGATAAATGAAGCTTGGTAAGTTTTGACAACTTTACGTAACAACGAATTCCCAACTTGTATTGGGGGTTGCATACCCAACTCTCTTCTTCGTATCCTTTTCAGGGATTTAGTCGTTTTTCATTTAAATATAGCTTTGTATCAATTATTTATCGTTTTTAAAATTTAACTTTTTTTCTGTAAAGAACAATATCAGGTTTGGAGTAGTTCAATATTTTAAAAAATGTTTTTCAATATGTGGGAGCCTTAAATTAATTTTTATAAGTCTTTTTAGCCTAAAAAGGAAGGTCTTTTTATATATTAATACCTGAATGTAGTGGGTATGTGGGATTTTTAATTATTTAGTTATTTATTTATAGAAATGCAATAAACCGTAAAAATGTTTTGTTTGTTTGCATTTTATTGTTTATAAGAATTTTTAGAATTTTCTTAACATACCGGATCGTACCTTTTACGTTGTTTGCAATTTATGGGGTAATAATTCTTAATAATCCTGATAGTTTTGAACAAATAGTTTATTTTTTTTAATGAGCTAATAATAATAATTTGTCACACTTTTTTATTCCCTTTCTGTAAATATTTCAACATTTTCTTATATAATTATATTAGTTTCGTTTAGATGAAGATATAGGAATAAGGTATTTTCAGAAATTTAACAGGTTTAGTCACTTTCCCGCGATTTAAACGCCTTCGACTACGAATTATAATAAAGCTATTTGACTGCAGATTCAATTTTTTTTACAAAGTTTACTTACTATATCGTGATGCGTTCATCAACTGGATGGTGAGAGGGAGGGGCCCTGAAGATGGCTGTCTACTTGATAGGGGAACACATCTGGGCACCGCTCTACCCACAGTACTGCTGGAATTTGTTGACATACTGAGGGAAGGTACTGTACTTGTAGGAGCTGTTCTTATTAATCTGAAAAAAAAAACACCATACATGTTTTATGATTTTGGGTATGTTTGTGACCGTTTTCATCTAACTGCAAAAAAAATAAGGAGTTAGCAACTGATGTACTGCATATTTTATTATCATTATCGATTCACTTATTTATATTTAAAAATACGTGTGTAGGATTCCTTACAAAAAAAGTCTTTAACTAAATTTTAATACTGCTGACTTTTTTGTTTTTGTTTGTTGTTAATTACTTTTTTTTCTACACCTCAAGAACGGGAATATCAAAGAAATAGTATATTTTAGTTATACAGGATGGTCATTCTAAAGGTGCGAGTACAAACGAAAGTTAAATTCTATATTTATAATTATTTGTAGTTGATTGTTTAAAAAGTATTTATTTTTTCCTAAAAAGTAAACCATTTTATTTTTTTGTCAGTTAATGCGGCAATTCCTCGAGTTACTTATCTTGTTAAACTTGTGAAAATCACTTTCGTCCCATTCTTCAGTCATCTAAACCTCGAGGATCAAAGAACATGATTGCAAATTGTCATCTTAGTGGCGTCTGTGAGTCGGAAGGACTGGTACCAAAATTCATCAGAGTACCTCCCCCCCCCGTTTTCGAGGATGCTGAACACGATGGCGGTATCAGAATTAAAGTTTTCGATTGCTGAATACCCTAAAACGGGCAGCAGATCATTTTCCTGTAAAAACACGTCTTTCCATCCGTTTTCTAGGATGCTTAGCACAGTGGTAAAGTTGAAGATTACTTTCGACCCTCACCAACCCCTCCACAGGCCAAAACTCACCCCTGACAGGGGTGTTTTTTAATTTTTTATATCAGCAGCAAAACGTCTGTTTTCGAGGAAGCTGAACACGATGGGGGTGTTCAATATCACTTCCGACCCCCCACCAACCCATCCACAGGTCAAAATTCTCTCCCGAAAGGGTCGTTTTTTTTAATATCAGCGGCAAAACGGATGTCCCTCTGTTTTCGAGGGTGAGTTTTGGCCTATGGAGGGGTTGGTGAGGGTCGGAAGTAATCTTCAACATTCCCACCGTGCTCAGCATCCTCGAAAATGGAGGGAAAGACGTTTTTTTTTCAGCGAAATGATGCGCTGGCCGTTTAATCCCTTTTGGGGGTAGTTTTTGGCCGTTTTAGGGGGTTCAGCAATCGAAAACAGTAATTCTGATACCGCCATCGTGTTCAGCATCCTCTAAAACAGGGGAGGGGCAGGTACTCTCAATCCTGATGAATTTTGGTCTATTTTTCATGGTTTTTTCCGACTCACAGGCGCCACTATCTTCTATCAAACATTTTAAGATACATTGATTTTAAATTAAGTCCCAGCTGCGTTTCCGCACATACTCTTTAATATTTGTTATTCAAGAAATTACCTTTATTATATCTGTGTCCCAAAAGTTTGCTAACTAACGTCATTTAACGACGATTCTAATGATGTTTCAGCTTTTGATGATCCTTTCTTTAAGTATGTTTATTTTGGTTTATACGATCGGCATCGCAGCTGTGGCATAATTTAAAAATCAATGTATATATATGGCCTGTTCTTCGAGGTTTAAATGAAGGATGATTTGGAAGAGAGGATGAGAAGAAAGGTGTTTTCAGAATTGTAATAGTCGAGGAATTCGGATGATTTACAGTAAAACACAGACGGCGAATACAATTCAAGGCAGACCAAAAAGACTAAAACCCAATTCGAAACAATTCGGTGATACAACAGCAACATACAGTTACCATAGCATCCATTGAACTACAGCAACACCAAACGACTTAATGTAGCAAATAAATTATATTAGCAACAAGCAGCAACATTTAATTAGAGTACAACAACAATTAAGGTGTTAATTTAGAGATATGTAAAAGTTAGTTAGATTCCATAGCAAGCGAATTATCTGAAACAACATAGCACCAAACAAAGAAATTATTACAGCAAGTAAATTATAGAAGCAAGACGTAGTTAACAGATGTAAAAAGTTAATTAGATTCCATAGCGATTAAGTTAATTGAAGCATCGCACGTTTACCATAGCATCAAATGAACAGCAAATAAGTTATTGTAGCAACATCTAGTTAGGGTACAACAATGATTGGGTTAATTGACAGCAACGTGAAATTACATTTAAACCGGATGAAAAAGTTAGTTTCCACAGTAACTGAGTTAACAAATGATATAAGTGAGGTTAGAGAAAGCAAGCAAGTTAAATAAACATTTAACGGTTCGTACTTAAAAGTCATATTGTCATTTGTGATGTCTTGACGTAGAGTTGTTAATTTTTTTATTGTGGCCTTGAGTTTTCTTAAAATATTTAAAAGCGTGATTTGTTTTACTATCACTACTATAAATCAATATTCTGTCAATCGGTCAAAAAACCCCAATGCAAGTTGGGAATTTGTTGCTATGTAAAGTTGCCCAAACTCACTTCGAAGCTGATAGATGGTGGCACATTTGCCAATATTCTGTCGGTACAATTTTTAAAAAAATTTTTTTTTTTTGAAAAATTAGGTCACAATTAAAAAATAACCAGACTTGTTACCGGGATGCCATGAATTTTTGTCCAACCGACAACATGAAAAAAACTGTCCAATGGGAGTTCCAGAATATTAAATAGATGAAGCCCATATGAGGAAATTAATTATTATACAGGGTGTCCGCAAATAAATCGCAAAAAAATTAACTGTAGTAAATTGCGATGGGTTCTTTGTGAGGAAATGAAAAACAGTGTTTTAAATTTTTCTTTCAAAATTTCTTCAGCCAAAACAAAAACTTAAAATTATAGCTTTAGGATCAGATGTTTGAAAAAAATATAATTTATATCTTATTCTGAATAATTTAGAAATAATAGTAATTTTGAAAACTATCGTAAAATCACAGTTTTGTGAAAAAGAGCTTCGACTTGATGTGATATTTAAGGCTATTTTTCGACCCAAATAAATTTAAAAAACATTGAATTGAAGATATTTTTTTTTTCAAAAAGATTTATATTTTATTCAAATACTTATATTATAAGGCACATTACAAAATACATTCCTGTAGGTAGTCGAAAGTCATTTGCTTATTTGAGTTTTTGTTAGGGAAATTTTAAAATTAAAATTAAAAACAGTTTTCAAGCACCCCCTGTGTAGTCCTGCCAATAGCGTATTAGCCCAGTTGTCAGATACTTTGACCTCGCACAAAATGTGATATCGATGAAAATTGGCACTTAAGTACTTGAAAAGGCTGCTCTAAAGTGTAAGTAAGTTCACAAATTCGAAAACAAAATCGAAAATTCGGTTTTTTCATTACATCTCGAAAAAATAAAATAAAAATTAATAGCAACACGTGAAAGAGCGGAAAATTTTACTAAAAATTGTATTACTATAAAACATTATTAAAGATAAGAAACCAAATTCGAAAACTCTAATCGCGCCGAGCCGTTGAATACAAATATTCAGGCGAGGCGTTCGGAAAAAACTAAAGTATCTTTGCCTAAAATGTATGCAAAGAAAAAAAGAAAGCATTTTAAAGAGGAGACTCTAAAATTTCTCAGGAAGCCATTAGTTTTTAATTTTTTTTGTTTTCTCTTAGAAAATTAGACCGGAAGTTATAATTTCTAAAATTCTCACTGATTTTTATAAAAATGAAGATATATATTAATAGAGGCATAACAAAAAAACCCTTCTATATTTATCATCATTATACTTTAAGTTTTGATGTAAAAATAATTAAAATGATGAGCATTGTCTCTGTTTAATAAAACTTATGTTTTAAAATGCTTTCTTTTTTTTTTGCGTACATTTTAGGCAAAGATACTTTAGTTTTTTCAGAACGCCTCATCTGAATATTTGTATTCAACGGATATGCGCGCGGAGAGTTTTCGAATTCGTTTTCTTATTTTTAATAATTTTTTATAGTAATACAATTTTTTTTTAAATAACTAGTAAAATTTTCCGCTCTTTCTCGTGGTGCTATTAGTTTTTCGAATTTTTTTTTTTTTCGAGAAATTTTCGATTTTGTTTTTTGAAATTGTGAACTTAGCATACACTTTAGAGCACATTTTGTGCATGCTTTTGGTCAATGTCCTTCTCTGGCAACTGGGCTATATCCAGAATTAGGTCAACCTTTTTTCATTTTGAATTCGCTTCTGAGCAGTTTTATTAAAGAACCTACCGATCGATATTTTTGCAATTTATTTGCGAACACCCTGTATAATGAGTAGAAAAAGCGTTAGTAACAAAGAGAAAATGGTAGATGATGTGGAGAAAAACACCAAGACAAGGATGTTACTTACGATAAATTGTCTTTACAGGTTCGTATAGTTTCTGGAAAACAATAACCGTCATTGACGTCTTCGTGTTCCAATTTAATATCGAGTTTCGGCCTTTTTGGTTCCGCCCTCTCGCCCGTCCATGTCAGCCTTTCGCTACCGACACTCTGCTGATGGTGGTCCATGTGATGGTCGCCGAAACTGTGTCAAAAATCAAAAACAATTAGAAGTGTTATCGGATTCGTGTTATTGAATCGTGCGTCGTATTGGTTTCTAGCGTTGTTTTAAAAAAGTTAGTTATTTGAAATTTTTCTTATATAAAAATATAATCTAAATAAGAAGAGCCAATCCTGTACACTAAAATAAAATCAAATCGAACATGTCATTTGTAGACAAACAATTTATCTCGATAAAGGATCCGCCCAACGGTTTAGACCGCCAAATCGGCGCCAATAAAAAGCCAGTAATTTAAATAAACCGCTAAGTCGTAACCAATAATAAATTTAATTTTAGCACGTGGTTTCCGTCCCTTCCAAACCCATAAAATGTAAACGAAGCATGACTTTTTCGAAGCCGTGGGGGGGGGGGCAATTGCTTCTACTATCCCCCCTTGGAGAAGCCGTTGGTTTCTTGATTAATTCAAAATTGATTCTGCGTAAACCAAATTTTAATTTTTTTGATTTTTTCTCTCAAAAATGGCCCAAACCTTTTTTTTCGGTAATTTTGACATTGCCAATCGTTTCTTATACAAGATTCATTCTGCGTAAACCAAATTTTAATTTTTTTGATTTTTTTTTGTAGATTGTAGGTCCATTTATACCCTAAAAAACTTATTTTTTCTCTAAAAAATGGCCCAAATATTTTTTTTTCGGTAATTTTAACATTGCCAATCGTTTCTTATACAAGATTCATTCTGGGTAAACCAAATTTGAATTTTTTTTGTAGATTCTAGGTCCATTTATATCCAAACAAACTCACTTTTACTCTCAAAAATGGCCCAAACATTTTTTTTCGGTAATTTTGACATTGCCGATTGTTTCTTATGCAAAATTAATTCTGCGTAAACCAAATTTTAATTTTTTTGTAGAGTCTAGTTCCATTTATATCCTAACAAACTCATTTTTACTCTCAAAAATGGCCCAAACATTTTTTTATTTGTAATCTTGACATTGCCAATTGTTTCTTATGCAAACTTCATTCTGCATAAACCAAATTTTAATTTTTTTTGAATTTTTTTTTGTAGATTCTAGGTCCATTTATATCCTAAAAAAACTCACTTTTTCTCTCAAAAATGGCCCAAACATTTTTGTTTCGGTAATTTTGACATTGCCAATTGTTTCTTATGCAAAATTCATTCTGCGTAAACCAAATTTTAATTTTTTTGAATTTTTTTTTGTAGATTCTAGGTCCATTTATACCCTAAAAAACTCATTTTTTCTCTCAAAAATGGCCCAAACATTTTTTTTTCGGTAATTTTGACATTGCCAATCGTTTCTTATACAAGATTCATTCTGCGTAAACTAAATTTTAATTTTTTTGTAGATGAAAACTTCATAGGTCTCTTGAGGTTTTACTCCTTACTTTATTAAAATCTTGAGTATATAGTTCGGGGTCGGGCAATATTGCAGCATGAGTGGAAGAATTATTATTTTATACAAATTTGTTCGGAAAATTCTCCTGGACATAATGATGTAATCCGGTTGGGTATTGTTTAAACAAAGGGCAAAAAAACAATTATTTTGTAATTGTTTGCCAATTGTTTCTTATGCAAACTTCATTCTGCATAAACCAAATTTTAATTTTTTTAATTTTTTTTTGTAGATTCTAGGTCCATTTATACCTTAACAAACTCACTCTTACTCTCAAAAATGGCCTAAACACCTTTTTCGGTAATTTTGACATTTCCAATTGTTTCTTATGCGAAATTCATTCTACGTAAACCAAATTTTAATTTTTTTTGAATTTTTTTTGTAGATTCTAGGTCCAAAATGGCCCAAACATTTTTTTTTCGGTAATTTTGACATTGCCAATCATTTCTTATACAAGATTCATTCTGCGTAAACTAAATTTTTATTTTTTTGTAGATGAAAACTTTGAGGTTTTGAGGTTTTACTCCTTACTTTATTAAAATCTTGAGTATATAGTTCGGGGTCGGGCAATATTGCAGCATGAGTGGAAGAATTATTATTTTAAACAAATTTGCTCGGAAGATTCTCCTGGACATAATGACGTAATCCGGTTGGGTATTGTTTAAACAAAGGGCAAAAAAACAATTATTTTGTAAAATTTAATATGAAAAATCTTCAAGAAAGTTCCAAAGGTTATCCAAGAAGGCTCTGCGCTCTGCGATTCATATACCTGAAGAATTCGAGGTCCCAAGGACTTATATATGAAATATCAATTTAATATTACAAATAAAAAAATATTTTTTGTCATAAGTAATAGTTTTTATTTTCCAAACTTTTATTGATCTGAACACAAAAAGTTTTCTAAAACTTAAAGGAAGCTTAAACGAAATGTTAAATTTTTACATTTAGGTACTGAAAGGTGGTACCAGTGTTGATAAAAATCATTAAAGCAAATCTAAAATCAAGGCATTCTTAGTTATAATTTATTTTTTATTTCCGCGTTAAAGTACGCCGAATAGTGCAGTAACTAGCTACTTACCGCACGGTTGTAGAAAAAATATATTAAAAATTATAATTAAAATTATATAATTAAAAATATAGAACTACCATAACGAAATGTTCTTGGAACAGATAGTTTTCTCTAAACAATGGTATCAGAAAAACAAACCGTTGCCGTTGTTAATTATAGCATTTACAAATACGATAAGGAGAGAATCATTAACAGTGACTGTCAACATAAACAATGCAATTAGGTCCAGGTATAGAGTAAACGTATATATTATATTGTACGTTTGATATGCAAAACAAAACGAAATTGCTTATCAAACGATGCGATTATTTTTAGAATTATTTTTCATACTTTTGTTACCCATTCTTTGACGTTCGGGAGAAAATATTTATTTACGTATTTACGCATCGCAAATATAAATAAATTTTACTTAGAAAGATTTAATTATGTCTAAATTAGGTCGGTTTTGGAGCTTTTATAGGTTAAGGTTACTTTTTCGTTTTGTTTGAAGTGGTTTTGTGTACAACGGGCTTTATGTTATTTAACCTTTGACTTCGAACTCTTGGTCAAAATTTACTCTCTGTAATCGTTCGTGCCTAATAAATCGACTTACCCAATGCCACTATCGTTTGAATTGTCGCAAGGATCCAAGCTCCTCCTGTACGTGGATCGGACTTTGGCGGACATTTCTCTTTGCCTTAAAGGCACAGAACATGATTTACCGCTTGGTGGTCTTCCAGGTCTTCTTGTCGCCCTTGGATTAATTGTGGGAATAGTGCAAAGAGTCATCTTTGATTCATCTGTAACAAATAAAATTAAAATTAAAAGTAAACCATGTAGAAAAATGTAAAAACAATCTCTGGTCGTATTGCTTCTTAATTTTGATGCAGCTAAAGGACCCCGCACCATTTAAATGTAAAAAACTCGCGATCAAATTTTCTGAAAAGTTGGTATGTTATAAAACTCGATACTCGATGCACTGACAAAAAGTGTCCATTGGCCCAAACCAATCCTATGGCTAGTTTTCGAAGTACAGGGTGTTCAACATCGGAAATGCCACTTTCTTGTAACAGACCTGTTTTATTGGCGTTTATTGTAGAAAACATGAATTATAGATTATTTAGCATTAATATTTTATAAATAATCACCGTAGAATTTGGTTAGTTACAGGGTGGTTCGAAAATAAGTAGTATGATCTTTTTGAAGAAACCATTTTTTTATAGCAGCTTTTTACATTTAAATGGTGCGGGGTCCTTTGTCTCGATTTTATTTATAATAATCTTCAATGTTAATTTTAACGATCGTTTTCATATCTTTTCTTTATCTTTATCATCACACGAAAAATGAATGATAAATATTTGCTTTTTATTTTTATAAATTTTTTTAAATAAATTATCATCATTGTGCTAAATAATGACGTGACTGTTTACAAAACTTTATCAACTTGTACAAACAAAATTGTTACTCGATAAATGATGTTATTACTACTTCCTAAACTTTGCTACGTTTAATTTAAATAAAATGAGTAATAAACGCATAATAACTAAAGTTTAGAATTAGCTCCAGAAGTATAGATGGCAGCCATCTGTCTTTTCAGATAAAAGAAGATCTGTATTTTCTAAACATATAACTAATTTATTTAATGTTGACAAATATTTATGGTCTATTTTTATGTATGAGAGAGTAATAAAACAGCATTTCTAATGCAAAACTTAGTACGGTCATTTTAAATATTTTTACGGAATAATCTAAATATTTCCTAAAATTGTCATAAATGTACCTGAGCTAATACAAGTTTTGGGTGTTTTATTGGTCTTTTACAACCATAAGCTGTACAGAACAATAGAAAAAGGTTTGGACAGGCCAAAAGCCCTGTGTATTAAAGATAACATAGCCGTATCTTAAGATTATTTTCAATAAGTACCTATTTGCCAATTTTGTTTTATTTTAATTCCAAGAATTTCTTACAGTAATCGAATTATAAGTAGATAAATCCCTTACCAACAAATTTCACCGAAAATGCGATTGTAGGTTTTCCGTTTAGTAAGGAGGTCCAGTTGTGTATTCTTGACAGCTTACTAAATGTCGTTTAGTTGCAACATGCAAGGTGCAGTGTGCAGTCTACTGTAAATTCTAGTGTTAATGAAAAAACATTAATATTTAATTGTTTTAAATCATTTACAGACAAACATTTATGTAAAAGTGTTGATGACACAGTGGAATTAGTTAGTAGTACGCTTGGTGTTGCGAAATCTACGATTTACAGAGTTTAAATCCACCATCAGGAAAGGGGCGCAGACTGATAATAGTACACATCGGTAGTTCAAACGGTTTTGTTAAAGGTGGTTTATTGACTTTTGAATCTACTCGTACCGGTGACTACCATGAGGACATGAATGTTGATGTCTTTAAAGAGTGGTTCGAACAAATGATAGATCTTCTTCCTCAGAACTGTATAATAGTAATGGATAATGCAAGTTATCACTCGAGACTTACAGAAAAAATGCCCACAACCAAGTGGTTAAAAAAAGATTTACAGAATTGGCTAAATTCAAAGAATATTATCCATCCCGGTTCTGTGAGAGAAGAACTGTATCATTTGTGTTCCCTTCATAAAGAGAAATTAAAAAAATATGAAATTGATGAAATTGCAAAAAATCGTGGGATGACGGTGGTTAGATCACCACCATATCATTGCGAAGTAAACCCGATTGAACTGATATGGGCACAGATAAAGGGAGAAGTTTCAAGAAAAAATAATTCTTTTAAAATGGGTGATGTTAAACAGTTGTTTTTGGAGGCTGTAAATAATGTGAAGCCTGAAAACTGGGAAAAGGCAGTAAATCATACGATTAAAGAAGAAGAGAAAATGTGGAAGTTGGACAATATTACTGATGAAATGATCGAGCCACTCATTGTAAATATTAGTTGCGACAGTTCATCTTCTGATTTCGATTCTGATTTGGATTTGTAGGTAAGAAGTAGTTTTTATATTAAAATTATTATTTATGAACGTAACGTTGTTTAAAAGTCAAAGTTTAAACCCTTATACCTACATAACCCGTTTGACACAATGTTCTTAACATACCTTGTGGAAAAATAAAATATTTTAGAAAAAATTGCACTTTTTTACCTTCAGCTGTTTAGAAGTTATAAACAGGTTAATTAGGTGAAAATATAAGTGTACACCCGATATATTTATTATATTTATACAAAGGTTATTTCATACGAAAATACTCGAGGTATAACTTCACAAAATATTTTAACTGTCTACTAAAAGAAGTGGTACGCCTATGGATTACGAACGCGTTATTATTTTAATACTCTCTCATACATAAAAATAGACTATAATGTACTCGTTTTCAACGCCAATTATATATTGAAGGACATTTTTTCAAATTGTCGTTGTCAAACAAAAAAAAGTAAAATCTAATGTCAAAAGTTCTGAAGTTTGTAAAAGGAAAATAAACTTCGTAAAAACAGTAAAAAATGTTTTATCAAAAAAAAAATTCTGAAGGAAACCTATAGAAATTTGGTGCAAAAAATAAAAATAAAATCAAATATATATATAAATTTTTTTTGACTGAAATCTTTCAAATTAACACAAGTATCGTTTGGATACATCCAAATTTTTTCTGTCACTTTTGATTACATCAAAACAAAAATGGCGCTTTTTTGACAATTTTTGTTGCATTGTTTTAAATGAACACACAGTACTTTTTTTGAAATTCTGAAATATCCGTTTTTCAATTATCTAGCGATATAAATTTTTTTAAATCGGTTTAGAAATTAATATAATTATGTTTTGAATAGTTTTTACGAATTCATCCGCATTTAAAAATTTCAATTGACGTAAAAAAATGTATTGCGTAAGGAAAGTAGTATTTCTGATAAAAGTTTACTTATTTTTCAGTTTTTGCAAATTTGTACAAAGTTGAAGGTTACTTGACAGATTGTATTTAAATTTATTTTCTCTAATTGTTTCGGGTTTCTAAATAATGTTTTTCGATTGTTAATTAAAATGTTCTATCCAATCAAATTTCGTAACAATGTAGTATTACGTATTTTTGGTAGAAGTCCGTCTGCGAAAAGTAACATTTATGTTAAATGTTCTTTAAGGATATTAAAACCACTTTTTGAAATTAACAATGTTTCGACTTTGACTTTAAAGTGGTTTCCAAAAATTAATTAACATTTATGTTGTTTTTAATTGTTAAATGATTAACAATTAATTTTTATTGAATGATAGTTTAATCTATTTTCACTTCTAAGAATTTCTTTTTTCAAAGGCTGGTGCTAAAAAATTGGAAAAGTAACGTGTTAAGAAAATATAGTTTTTTTAAATCACTGGCCATTGTGTTATACACTTTTTCTTTAGTTCGATCCTATTTTCCAAAAACTTTTTTGACTCAAAATATGTGATTTATTTGCTTCAACTTCAACATTTATTTAGCGAACTGGCTGGTATACAGGGTGTCCCACGACGAACTGTATATAGTCCAACCATAAGTACTATGGACCGAGGTCATTTCGTATCTGGTATTAAAAAATGCCTTGTTGCGTTTTTGACGGATATACAAGGTGATACAGGCTAATAGAGCACTACATTTGAAAAAACATTTATTTAAAATAAAGTCGTTAGGAAATTATCACTTACTCGATTGAAAGAATGATGTTACAGGTCCTAACTTAGTCTTTTTTAACGTTTTAATTGATTTTGCAAAAACGATAGATACCATGTCACCTTGGAGGATGGCTAATGCTAAGTACTTGAGCAAAACCAATTAAAAAAAACTAAGTTAGGACATCATCCTTTCAATCGAGTAAGTGATACTTTCCCAACGATTTTATTTTAAATAAATGTATTTTCCGATATAGTGGTGTATTAGCCACAGTAGAAATACATACAATTGCACTGTTTTCAAAAGTAACAGAAAGAAAATTTGTTCAACTCGCTTTACAGGATCAATAAAAACTATAAAAATAAATAAATACGGCCCTGGAATTTCAACGGTTAATTGAATAATACTTTATGTCGGTTAAAATGAATGTTCCTTATGATTTTTGATGAAAAATGATGATGTGCTATTGATGTAGTACCGCATCAGTCATAAGAAGAATGTAAATCTATTAAAATTACACCGTTTTTCAAAGCTTTCACGTTCAAAAGTCCGGACCTGATATTAAAATTTTTTAAAAACCTATTTTATTGAGCTCAGGGAGCATACTCAGTGTGTCTGAGATTTTTACTTTTGGATATACCTACTTAACGTAGAATAATTCACATATTTTCAAATATCACCCTGGCTCGGTCCATAGTACTTATATGGTTGGACTATGTACAATTCGTCGTATACGATAACTAATAAAAGTAGTAAAACTGAGCCTTGCGGTACACCTGATGGTACATTAAATGGGATAAATTTTACGTTTTAGTTCCATAATATTAATAACTAGTGATACACTATTGATGGTATTTTTTATAATTCCTAATTATTTATGATATCGACGTGTGAAAATACCTAATTATCTATAAATAATAAAGTGAAATCTTAAATTAGTTTCTATTAAACGTTTTGAAAACAAGTCAATATAATTATGTAATGTTCTTAATGTATTCAGTTTTACGCTATTTATAGCAGTTTTCTCTTTAGATTTTAATTTTTAATTTCCTTCATACAAACCTAAATATATACAGAGTCTTATACATTTAGGCTTTACATGTTTTGGGATTACAACAATAAATAATTATTTATACGGCGCTCGTTTCATCCACAATGTTAGCATTATCAAATCACTACAGATAATTCACATTTTTTTGTTAACATTTTTTAACCAGCATTTGTTAAACAAATAAGTCTAGATAAAAAAATAATTAAAATATAACTACTAAATGACATGTTTGCATAATTTTTATTACAAATTATTCTGTAATATTGTGAAAAACACCATTTGAAATGCATAAAATTTCAGGGAACATTTAAAAGTGCGACTTGAAAGCGCGATGTTGATGTTTCAGGTGCTATTAATTGCTCATTTCATTGTTGCCATTTTTAATATTTCACGGGATTACCAAATAAATATCACTTCGAGTTTCCGAAAACAAAACTTGAAATCGACATACATTTTGGAATTACGAGTTCATATTGTAAGTTCCATAAATATAAATACAAATCATTTCAAATAAAATTTCATATAAAGTTGAGAAATTCAAATAGAATGTTTGGCAACGCTGTAACCATTTTGGCCTTCAGACTGCTTCCAGCTTCGGACTATTTTATATACTCGGCAATTTTAACATCTCAGTGATTGGCCAAAGACTTGTGAAGTATATTCCCGTTCTTTTTTCGTTGTATTTGAACGGGAGTAATTTTTCAAAAAATAACTACTTCGGCTAAAAAATCGAAAAAATATGTTTCGATGACTCGTCGCGGTATTTTTTTCCAGAAATTACACCAAATTATAAACTAACTTTTAATGCGGTTTAATGAAAATGAAAAAGTATTAAGTTTTATGGGTATTTTGAATTGAAAGAAATTTTACACTTAAACGTTTATTCCATTTTTGTATCCAAGATTAGAACATCGATAGAAAAGTGTACATACCTTACGAATAATTTGCAATAAAATTAAAACGTATAAGCCTTCTGGAACATTAACTCATACGATAATTATACATGTTTTCTAGTCTAAGCGTGCTTTTTCCCACGTGACTCCGCTACTGTGACCGAGACTACTACTAGCCATACGCAAATTATCACTATCACAAAGCAGCTTTTGTAAATCAAATGATAAAAATCCCTGACTATAATAGCTTCATTTATAGCAAGGTCAATTGGCTTTGCGGATGGTTAGAACAATTCGTACTATGTTGAGTTGGCCAACGAACGACGTAAATTTTGTCTGTATATTATATAACTGCTTCAAAATTATTTCGTCCAGGTCATACAGGACAAAAGGGAATCATTAACATGTGTGTTAGGTCAGGTTTATTTTATATTTAAAATATTATTAAAATAAACAATGCTTAGGGTGAACACTACCAGCTTTAATATTTGCTTATAAAATGGTAATTGTTGTTGTTGTATTGATTTGCTGTCTTCGGAACAGAAAACTTTGTTCTCTTCATTGATTTATTTTAGAAGTATCATAGTGAACTTACGTTTCCTCACTGGTCACATAAAATCAAAAACTTTTCACAAAATGGGATGAAATTAAAAATGATTATAGTGACATTATTTTGCCAACAAATAGGGTAAATAACGTTTTATGCCGGTTGAAATTTTGTAAAAAAAAAAAAAACACCAATACAATAGATGACATCGAACACCGCCATCTATACTCTAATAACAAAACTGTAATATCTTGAGTCTCTTCATAACAATTTGGTTTATAGATACCAAACGAGCTGTCACTTTTTAATGATGAAACACAATAATGCCGAAATAGAGTGCGAATTTTTTTTATAACCAATGTGACTGTTTCTGGAATTGAAAATTCCTTCTCTAGTGCATTTGGTTTCTTCGATATTCAATACATATTTTGGGAACTTTATTTACGCTACTCTTTTGGATATACCAGTTTTGAAAATTCCATTCTTCCATTCAACCTTGAGATAGTTCGTTGATTTTCTGCCACATTTCTTTTAATTAATGTTTCCCCCGTTTTTTTAGGCTTCTTTCAATTTTTACAAACGTAGAATTCTGAAGATATTTTATAATTCCGTTGAAGGTGTTCTTTATTAGTGCCTTGTTAATAAAATCTATAAGACCGTTATACTTTTGGGGAATATTTTAGCATAAAAATTTTCCAATAACAATCGGACAAAAGTTTTAGACATTTAAAGAAAATAGTTATTTATGGTACTAGTGTGTTATGTTGAAAATAAGTCACGCGAGAAAATTTATACCACGATGCCGTCAGGCGAGTGGTATAAATTCTCAAGTGACTTAGGAAACATAACACGCGAGTGGCATACAATGTTTTATCCAACAAGTGAAAGAAATCGTTTTTTTATCAGATAATAATTAATAAGCTTTGTGATCAAATCAAAGCTACTTGCGTCTCAGTACCCTATAAATGTCAGAATGACTTGACAGTGACTTTCTTACATTTTGGTCAAAGTAGGTTGTTTGTTTGGTTGCCACGGGCATGATACATTGTTAGCAAATGTTTAAATAAATTTTGACACTTGTCAGTTTTCCTTTCAGATAAGAGAAGCTTTTTTGAAGAAAAAAAAAGTATAGAAAATGGAGGAAACCGATGAAAATTACGTTCCTGAGGATATCCTTACGGAAGCGGAAGAAGCAGCGATGCAGATTTTGCCAGAAAAGTCCCGAGATGCTTACGACAAGGAGTTCAAAATGTTTGGGTCTTGGATGAATTCACGGAAGATAAAAGGTATCGATGAAAATGTTCTATTGGCTTATTTTTTACAATTGCAAAAAAAATTAGCCCCATCGTCTCTATGGACCAAATACTCGATGCTTCGCTCGACTATACACCTTTATAAAAAAATCGACATTTCAAAATATGGCAAACTAACGAGGTTTTCGAAAAGCAAATCATAGGGATACAAACCAAAGAAGTCCAAGACATTAGAACGACCTGAAATAGAGAAGTTTTTGAACGAAGCTCCCGACAACGAGTACCTGTTGATGAAAGTGGCTTTGATAATGAGGATTAGCGGTGCTTGTAGATGCGATGAATTGGTCAATTTGAAAATAGAAAACATTCAAGACAAAGGGAAATATTTTCACGTAGTTTTGCCAGACACTAAAACCAAGAAATCGAGAAGTTTCACCATACTTGAAGAAGGATTTCCAGTCAACCCGATCAATGTGTGTAAAAAATACATGTCTTTGAGACCAAAAAATACTACTTCTAGCAGCTTTTTTGTTTTTTTACAAAAATGGGAGGTGTACCAGCCAGTGTGTGGGAATAAATACGTTGTCGAAGAATTGCAATGTTTTTGAAATTGGAGGAACCAGCACTCTACACCGGTCACTGCCTGAGAAGGTCTTAGGCGACTCTTTTGGCCAATGCAGGTGCTAACATGACTACTTTGAAGCGTCATGGAGGATGGAAGTCCTCGACCGTAGCAGAAGGATACCTAGAAGAATCGGTGCACAACAAAATATAAATTGCAGAAAAATTATAAGTACTAATGCGTCGGCGTCTTCCAGCACTATCAGCAGCTGTACCGATATGGGAGCGTTTGGTTCCAATGAACCAAAGAATTTTACAATGACTTCAAATTCGAATAAACCGTTAGCGTTTTCTTTTAATTCAATGTGCTTGTAATAGTAATAAATAAATAGAATAGTACTTTAGATATAAACGTGAGTTATAATCACTCACTAGTGAGTTATGAATTATAACACACTAGTGAGTTTTGAATTATAACACACTAGTGTGTTATTTGATAGTTTACTTGTCTAAAATGACATTAATAATGACAGTCATAGCTGTCATGTGTTGGATAAAAGTATTTAAACATTTACTGATATTTAAACTTTAAACTTTAGTCATGGCCTGATTCTATTAATTTTGGAATACGTTAATAAGGTAAGTAAAAATGGTAAAAGCAAATGGATTACCAAGAATTAAAGAATACCTTCGCCAAATTTTGAAATGGACTGTGGTGTTATTTTGCTTATTTTTTGGTGGCTACGCGGTTCGTTCGCCATAATTGAAATTTGTTTCTCCATATTCCTGGAAAAACTATTTTTAAATCTGATCGTCTATGCTTCTAGGAGATATTTTAACGATTTCTGGGTGCTATTTTACTGTTTTCTCGTTAACTGGGTTAATAAACCTGCCAAATGTATTTGTAAGGTTATAAAAATATTGTTTACAATGTGTATGAATTTAAAAGAGGGTTACCTTGAAATTAAACATTTTTGGAGTGAAATTTGTGAGAAGTCAACCTACCATATACATTTACCACATATTTGGTCAATTATTAATAAACATTAAGGTAGGAATTTTTATCAGGGAGAAACCAAGCGATATTTTTACAAGAATTATTATGAACATTTATCGGAATTATGGCGCGGCAACAGTATCGCACTTAGGGGTTTGAAATGCCCAATGGTATTGATCTAGCCCTAACGTATGCGTACTTTCCAATAAAATAAGATTCAAAATGAACGTAAAAAATTTTCACGTAGGCTTAAATCAGGTTTGAATGTAGGACGAATGGTTTAAGTTCAATTTTTACCTTCCGATTTTATTATATTCATCTATGAATAGTTGTTTGCTAACGACTCAACTGTTATTATCACCAGATATTAAATCTGGTATACGTTTATGATTTGAGCAAATATTTGAAGGATATTCTCAGTTTGCTTTGATTGTTTAACGTTTTTATTATGCCTGGTATCCTAAGTAGAGTACGGGCATTCTAGAATTATGCAATGTAAAACGTGATTTTTTTGGCGCAGAAAACGCCATGTTTTACACTTCTTTACGTACTATATCCTGTTAAGATTTTTCATTGCCTTCCCAGAGACCAACTACCGAGTAAGAGACCAATACGGTAGTCACTAAAAATTCCTACTTGCAATGTATGACTAACTTTAAGTTTTACTTTGATAAAAAAATAAAAAAGCAGCAAAAACACTAAACTATCGTTTTTTTTTCATGTAACTTAATTAACTTAAAGTAATTAGTTAGTTAGTCTACCTTCTTCTTCTGTATCTACACCGTTACTAATTCGCACTCAAATATTATGTAAGAGGCTTTTTCCTCTTCGTATCAGACGATCTGCATGAGTTTCCCAGTATACTCGGTTGATGGAAAACCATTTGGTGATATGTTTCTGCCTTGACAATGTAACAGAGCCCGGATACTGTGTATATTTGTTACAAAATTTCAATAGAACTTTGTATATTATTTTCTTCTGCCAGAAAATAGAAAGAAGTAAATTTCATAATGATGTCCTCTCCTAGAGTGGATATGATTGTTCTTCTCTCTAGACTGACCCTTATCCATCTGAATAGGCTTGGCGGTACTTTTCTTGTTTGTGCATCAACTAGTGCGTCTGTAGTGGCATTGTTAAATGCTCCTTCTATGTCCAGGAATGTTGTCATGGTTATTTCTTTGTCCTCTATGGACTTTGAAAGCTGCCTGTTTATGTCATTCAACGCGGAGTCTGTTGATAAGCGTAGTGACGGTTACTCAGAGGGTTTTCTTTCAGTATTTCATCTCTGATGTATCTGTCTAGAAGTCTCTCCAAAGATTTTTGGAGAAATGATGTCAGACTTTGGTATCAGGTCTGACACTCTGCCCACCTTGGGTAGAACGATGACTTTCACTTTTCGCTATGACGTTGGTATGAGACTAGGGCCATGCCTATATCTCCTTCAATTTTCAACCGATTTGAATAAAATTTGGTACATAGATATGAGACAACATTTTAGATTGACAGACGTATAAAAACAAAAAGAACCGACTTTCGATTTCGCCAAAAATGTCACCAGCTTCGATTTTTTAAATGGAACACCCTATATATTTGATATTTTTTTGAGTCTATGGCTCAAATTACGTACGACAGTGTTGCCAAATTTTTTATTTTTCGATAAAAAAATTCAAATTCTCAGATTTTTTTTTCAAGAAATGATTATATTTAGGTTTTAACAAAAAGAAAATGGTACTTAATGTATTTCGTTGAATTGGTAATTAAATTCTTTATCAAATGGCAAGATGGCCCTCCGTAGGTACCATTTGAAAAAAGTGATAAAAATGAATTCAGAAAATTTAAATTCCTGCTGTAGGATTTGTGATTGATCTTATCGATGAAATGATGATTACTATGAATTACTGATATCAATTAGAGTAGATTTTGACTTGATCAAGGCCTCCTGTGCTAAAAAAAATCTTAGAATTTGAATTTTTTTATTGAAAAAAAAAAAAAAAATGGCAACACTGTCGTATGTAATTTGAGTCATAGAATCCAAAAAATATCAAATATATAGGGTGTTCCATTTTAAAAAATCGAAGTTGGTGACATTTCTGGCGAAACCGGAAGTCGGCCATTTTGTTTTTATACGTCTGTCAATCCAAAATCGTGTCTCATATCTATCTACCAAATTTTATTCAAATCGGTTGAAAAGTGAAGGAGATATAGGCATAGCCTCATTGTCACCCGGTATATCCCCATGTCACACAACCTGAGGATTTTGCGTTACGCAATTTTCTTCTCAAATAGTTTTGAAATGATTACATCAGAATCCAAAACGGGTGACTTTAATTCGTATCAAATCTATAACTATATAATGCACATTTCTTTTTTTTAACTTTACAAATCAATAATATTTACCTCATTTACCTAATAAATTACTTATTTACTAGCTTTTAATTATACTGTTTGTTGTCGCTTGACATTTTTTTCTAAAAACACGTTATATTTGCTTACATATCAACTAATTTTCAAATATTAACACAACATGTGTTTGATTTGGCTTTATTGATATTTAAATTCTGGTTTTATAATTTTCGTTTTAATGTGATATATTTCGTCACAAATTTGAGAATTACATCAGAATTTTTAATGAAGCATCAGCTTCACAATATTCGAGATTTAATATTAGACGGTTGGGTGGATGCCCTTGAAAACTCGGCTAGACCCAAATCAATTGAATAATTATCTTCTAGTTCTAATTTTGTTTTATTATTTAGAAATGAAAATTAATATTCAGGTCTTACATTAAAAAAAAGTAACTATGCAATTTTGATTCTGTTGTACTATTCTCGCGCTGAATACGTATACACAAAAAGCAAATATGGACCAAATGGTTGTCCCCAATCAAGATACGCCAAGAAAACAACACCCTCAAGATGCCACCCAAACAAGGATACAGGAAACCCAAGATAATTGGTAACTCTTAACATGATCAATAGCGGGCCACAGCCTTCTCCCAACCCCCCACCATCTAGTAGGGACATTTGTTGTGAACCATGTCACTAATAAAGTTTTATTTCAGGCCCTGAAAAGGAAAGAGTTCCTATAGTAGGGTATTTGGAAATAAAACTCCCAAAATTTATATAAAGACCAATGTAAAATTTTTAAAATAAAATATTTTAAGGTAAAAAAAGCCGCGTTAATGATGAAGTAAGTTAAACGTATTTGCATCCCTATAAAAAAATACACAGGTCGCGCCATTGGCTTTTGTCATTTGCGTACAAAACGAGGGGTCATAAAATAATAATAAAAACGTCTATTTACGTACATCAGTGATATACATTTCTATCATTATTGCCGTTTAATAACCACTCATTATAAACAAATTATTTTGTTGGTAAAATTAACTGTTTCTCGAGAAGAACACTAAAAACCGGATTTTTCGAAAAATTATTAAAAAAGTATTAACATGTAAGTAGGAAAATACCGATCACGCGAAAATATTTCAAATATCTCTCCCTATCAGCCCATTAAGGCGATGCCAAAGGTACTACTTTCAAAGTCCGGTTTCGGGCGAAAATTCCCCAGAAATCATTATTAACTAATTAAACAAATTAGGTCCCTAAGGCGCGCATGATATTTAACAAAATATCATGCCTGTAGTTTATTAACCTAGAAACTTGTTTTGAAAAATCACTTATTTGCTTCTTATCAGTCAAAATAGTCATTGTTTGCTTGGAATACCAATTTTAAAGACCGGAGTCACTTGTAATCTCCTTTACTGTAAATATTTGGATATTTTGATAAATAAAAAGGTTTTCAAAATCACTCCTTTAGAGAATGATCGATTCGTGAATTTTTTCAAGTACAACGAGAAACGTTGAGAAATCTAGAAAATACTTTTTCCTATAAATTAAAAATTTTAAAACCGTACAAGTAAAAATATAATTATCGTATTAAATAATCAAGCATACAGATAAGAAAAAAACTAATTTTGCTGACTGCAATAGAAAATACAATCGATAAAGGGTATTTAGAATGTCAAACTAGTTATTTGTGATACTTATATAAATGATATTTTGATTGGAGTTCCATTCCCGATAACACACTTTAATAAATAATATCAAATTTCGTTTTTTTGTTACAATAATAATGTTTATCTCTCTATCGTAAAGTAAATAAATAAGTTAAATTACCATAGACGAGCTTCAAAATAGTTCAGAGTTGAGACTAAATTATACTGGATATCTTACAAAAACAAGTATCGGCTGTCTAGAGACGATAAACAATTGTGACGGATTATAAATAATTTTTTTTTTTAGTTTAAATGCAACAAAACGATTGAAAATTGTGAATATATTGTGCAACAAGTATTGAAAGTCACATTGTACTGTGTCTAGAACTGCATCGAATATGTCAACAATATTCCTGAGTATTCGTAAAACTCGTAAAAAAACCGAAGGCCCAAAATTATTTTTTTGCATTGTACGTATAATGTTTACGGTGCTTCAAAGAACGCATTACATATCAACATTTGATGACATGGTCCTTCGAGCCGGATGAAAAAAAATAGTGGGTATCTGAGACATAAATGTTAGCTATTGGATCTTGGTGTACCCTATCTTATCAATTATCAACACAAAATAACACTAACAATACATTGTTCACTAACTAAAACTATAATGTATTGTAATGATGTTGAAAATATGAGGTTTTTTTTAATTAATATTCTTTATTTTTATAATTTTCATATCTGACATTTCAATACTCAAAACTATCTAATCAACATAGACAAAGGTCCCTTAACAACCATCACATTTTTTTTAATTAATTTTTTTTTATTTAAAGAAAATTAAAATAAATTCTTTAAATCATGTAACTTAACAAATTTGCCTTTTAACTCCATAATTTTTCCACGCAGGGCCTGATGATGGCGATATCTTGATCGCCGAAACCGGTCGCATCTTCAAAAAAATAACTTGTGAGATAAAAAGGACTTTATTTTCTTCCATACCTTCAATTTTTTTTTAATTCATTTAACATACACTTTCCATAATTTTGTCTCATTTTTTTTTAAACCATAACAATTTCCCCCAAATTTGTATTTATTTAATTATTTCTTTAAATAATTAATGAATACCAAATTTATTATTACTTTGTTATAGTTGCTATTATTTTTATTAACATCGTTATTATGATCAAATTTTTACTATTAATTTTACGTATGTAACTATTACTAGAATTATTCCGAAAATTATTTTGATTCTTTAATTTTATTTTCCATTTGTGGTAATTTGATTTAATTTTATGTGTTATGATTTTTGTAAATATCTTTGGGTGAAATTTGTTCACATCTCCTTCAAATTTCATTGATGGTTCACTGTTACATATTATACCTGCTCTTGGTTCCTCACTTCTGCTTGCTAATTCTTGACTGATGTCTTTTTCTACATTATTTATTCTTACTCTTATTGAATTGTTTTCTATTTTGGTCACTTCTTCTTGTACTCTGAATCCTTCCTTTATTTGGTCTTCCAATATCTTAAAATTATTTTCATTTCTATTATTAATATCTTCTTCAACTTCTTTTATATGTTTCTTGAATTCTCTTCTTGTCTTTAGGTTTTCTTCTTCAGCTATTTCCATATTTTCTTTTAGTTTGTCTTCCATGTTTTTCTCTAACAGTATTTGTTATTAGGTACACTTCTTTCTATTCTTTTCGTTTTTTGGGTGTTCTGACTTTGTTTCTTGTACTGTTATCTTCTGTTCCATTATCTCATGTCTTTTATTTATTTCTTCAAATTTGTTTTCTATGTTCTTAGCCATTTTTTCTAGACTATCTTCCATTTTCTTAGCCATATTTTCTACTATACTTTTCGTCATTTTCCCCAAATCTTCTTTGTCTTGTTGTCTTCCTTCCCCTAGTCTTCTTAATTTCATTAAGACTATCATTATTCCCATCATTCTCTTCTTCTCTCTTTTGGGTTAACTCAATTTTAGCCCCACGTTGGGCGCCATTTGTGATGATATTGAAAATATGAGGTTTTTTTTTAATTAATATTCTTTATTTTTATAATTCTCATATCTGACATTTCAATACTAAAAACTATCTAATCAACATAAACAAACATCCCCAAACAACCATCACATTTTTTTTAAAGTCCTTTTCACATAATTTTTTTTAATTCATTTAACATACACTTTCCATAATTTTGTCTCATTTTTGTTTTTGAAAACGGATGGCTGATATAGATTTGGCGTGAAAGTTTGATTTCCGTTTAAAAATAACTTTTTTTAAATTTATTTATTTAAATACATAACCTATTTAAACATTGCGGTGGTGTAGTGGTTCAGACATTTTTCTTTTTTGATACACAGCGGTAACGTTTGAATTTTTTCTGGATTTATCGCACGCTAAAAAATGGTCTCCCTCAATTTTTCTGTTTTGGCAAAATTGTGAAAAAGTCGATTTCGGGCTTAGTACAGACCTGATTATCTCAGTGTCACAAAATGTTACGTTACAGTAAAACAGGCACAGAGGACAACTAACAAAAAATGTTCACCAAAATTAAGAATCGACGTTTTTTAAATTTTGGTGAAAGAACAAAGAAAAAAACTATTTTGGATCCATCACCGAATTTTTGATAAAATCATGTGAGTTGTAAGCGAGACACCCTATATACGGCTTTTGTTTACAGCAGTAACAAGTACAAATCGATTTATATTTGTGTAATTGTGTTCCATATAAAAGGAGATCACCTCAAGGGGACCTTGGAAGGACGTTTCAAGAAAAATATAATCATTATGAACTGTATAAGCTTATGTTTGTTTGCCGAACGTGACAGGTTCGGTTTTAGGACTAAAGTTTTTTCGTATTACCTAAATGTTTTACTATTGTAGTCCTTTTAACAGTGTGACGGACGCGATATTTAATCTTTTAGAATTAGAAGACACCAGCGGTGTAGGATACAACCGCAGAGCTAACCAGTGCCTTCAATTATGACCAGTCTTTTAATATTTCAAAAGTTTTTTTTGGAGAAATATAGAAATATAATGTTAGATCGGAAATCCTGTAGTAAGAGAAGAAGAGGAGAATACCAAAGACCATATGGTAGAAAAAAATCTTAATACTATAGGAATCAGACGGGATGAAAAAGTCATAGGACAGGAAAAAATGGCTGCAGCTAGGCAAAAATATAAAAAAGAAAATAGCATCTAGAAATAGTTTCGAAGAGGCACTACTCTTGCGGGAGTAGCCACTTATCAAAAGGTCATAGCTGGAGTGCAAGGAACCTTTTCTATATTCTATCACGAAAAGCGAAAACTAATAAAAATCTAGCAAAGGACCGACACGTCCTGTCCAATTCTACCTTAACAAACCCCCATCAATTCCTTTACATACACAAAAACGATTTTATAAATATTAAACTCCTAGACATTATCAATAAAAATCAGGCAGTCACCTGTTTGTTTGAAGTTTCCTGTTACTTATCAAATTAACCGAGATAACAGTAAAATTATTATTGTATGTCTTAATTTTTATGAATGTACGATTTCGCGTCACTTTTAACGATTCTAAATAGCCCGTACGTCAAAGGTTAAGTAAACAAGAAGCACGATTTTATGCGGCACTAAAAATAAAATTCGGGTATTTTTAAACGCGGTTCTGTCAGGTCTATCGTGGAGATAAGTGCACGAAAACGGTTTAAAATTTAAATACAATCCAAAAATTTGGGAAAGGTCCGAATAAAGTGTTTACAAATTATAAAATCGATCATTTGAAAACATTGAAATTCTGCCAAGGCGTGTAAATATTTTGTGAATTCAGAATGACCCACATATTTTATTAATAGGTATTTATTCGTAAACATTTCTATAGATAGAGAAGGTAATCCCTGATTATTTTGCATTTGATATCTATGAAGGTGTATTTACTATATAATTGATACTGAACACTTTATTTGTCATTTTTATTAGTCGCGGGTACTGCATTTTTGGCTCCACAGTATTTTAAATTTTTAGCGAAAATTGGGAATAAATTTACATGTACCCCTTCAAAGTGTTAAACAACAAAGATGAAATACCTCACAGTCTGTAAACCGCGCTTCTGTTACTTAATTTTTTAATTTCTATTTCAAATAAATTTCTATTCAAGCAAATACATTTACCTAAAACCAATTCTATAGACTTAAAACTCTACTATTAAATTCCGTTAATCTCCTTAATAATTTATTGAATTCGACCACTAAATTATAGAGGTGTACACACGCGCGATTCGGTTATGCCAGGTTCAATTGTTTATCGGACTGTACTGTCTTGAGGTTATAGACGCATTCCGTCAGATGGGGCATTTGTTGCGAGGAATTTTAAAAAAATATTCCTAAATGCACATTTTTAAAGATTAAGAGCTGAAATTTGGAAGACATACTGATCATAGAGTTCTTGAGGGCTGGCTAATAGGATTGATTTTGAAAAATACAGTTTTATAGAGTATTTATTGTTATATCTTGGTATCCAAAAAAGATTCACCTTTCTGGATTGTGTGAATTAGTGAAAATGAATAGTAAATCAAACAGTGATGAAGAATTTACGAATACTCCACCAGACTTGCAAGAAGAAGCTAGCAATATTTCTCTAAATTTGTTACCTACAAAGTAAAGTGTGTTCATTATTTTAAAAAATTAATTTTTTCAATTACTTTGACCGATGTTTCCCCTTAAAAAAAAATTGCGGCAGTCTGACTAAAGGATATATAAAGATTTTAATTAAAAAAGCAGCATGTTTTTCACAAAGGTAACGATCCCACTAGTTGTTATTTGAATTTCCTGTGATATTTTCAATTTTTTAAATATTTACTTTATACTTCGCATAACAGTGCAACTCGCTGCAAATTTATCTTCTATATTTAAAACAAGTAAAATTTATGTATTTATGTATTCAGTGGCCACGGATGTAAATATCAGTATGCGTGTCGTAGTTCAGAGTTTTGTAACAGACATTATTACTGTTCTTATAAAGTTATAATGAGGAAATTCATATTGCCATAACTTTGGAAGTCGTTTTCGCTCATAAAAGATGTTTATTTTCACCTAACTTTTTTTAGGAGATTTTAAAAAGTATTTTTGCCTTTTATATAGCATTTTAAGAGCCTTAGAGATTTAAGAAATTGCAAGACAACGGGATTAGATTTAAGATTAAGCAGAACCTGCTTCCGTAATTTCATGATAAAACTAACTAACGCTTTGATTCAATTAAATATCTTAATGTTTCTCGTATACATACCAAATTTTGCTTCAAAACTTATTGGTGCTTACCTGAAAAAAAAAAGTATAATGAATAACACTTGGAAAATTTAAAAAAATAATAAAAAATATAATATATCGTTATTTTACTTTTTCCTTCTGCTACAGGGTGATAAAAAATTTTAATGACTAGAGGCTTTAGGTTATAGTTCACACACACTTACGATAAAAGCTATATCTAAGCGTGTAGGGGCGAAGGTTAATAAAAGGTATACAAACAAGACTAGACTGTGGGCTTGAATTACTAATTACATTATGGTGGCTCATGGCACAATAATTACAACTAAAATCTTAGTAATTATACTTTATATACCTTTTTATTATGCCAAATTATAGTACATTTATTCAAAATGAAAGTTTATATTAATACTGTCTGTGTAAAAATAAAAATAACACTGTTCTACTGTTGAAAAACATGCAATTTAAATTAATTGTTGATCAATAAATTGCATTGTAGTGTAACGTTTATAATTTTGTTGTTTATAATGAACAAACGTCTTAATTTTTTATAATTACTTAAAAAAACCACAAAGAATATTTATTATTTTTTAATAATTATAAGTTTTCTTAATCTTAAGAACTTTTCTATGCTTAAATCAACATATTTTTAAAATAATGATAATAATAATAATAATAATAATAATAATAGTTGTATTTTTTTTTGATTAGGTATTCAAAATTTTCTTTTGTGTGATATATTTCGAAGCAAGGTGCAGCACATAGCCCAAAATCTCTTTCAAATTGTAATTTTAGGTCCTACCCAATAATCGCTTTCAAAGAACAACACTGTGTCATCTGCAAAACTTATGATTTTACATTTTGTATCTAGAACGAAGAGATTATTCAAATATATATTAAATAATATAGGGCCCAACACTGTCCCCTGAGATACTCCATGTGAGTTTGTTCTTGGCTTGTGGTGCTGCCAATTTTAACCTTTTGTTTTCTATCGCTTAGATAGCTTTTAAATAGTTCATGTGGAATCCCTCTTATACCTATGTTGTTAAGAGTTTCTAAAAGGATACAATGGTTAACTGTGTCGAAGGCTTTGGCTAGATCTATAAACACTCCAATTGAAGGCATTGCTTTATCTAGACTGTTGTAGATTCCTTCTGTTAATAAATTAATGGCATCTTGAGTTGATTTATTTTGTATAAATCCAAATTGTAAGGGTGACAGTAATTTGTGTCTATCTAGAAACGAATTTAGTCTTCTCTGTATAACCTTCTCAAATATTTTTTCTCCTTGCTTGAAAATTGGGGTGACTATTGCTAGTTTAAAAGCTTCTGGACAATAACCTTTTTGAAGTGATTTATTTATTAATTCTGCAATAGGTGCCGCAATGTAATATCTAATTGTTTTTAGTGTTTAAGCTTTTAAACCGTCCCAGCCTGCAGTTTTTTTATTTTTTAGGGCGCTAGTAATTTCTTTGTTTTCCTGAGTATCGATCGGCAAGGTTTTTTCCAAGTATTTGATATTTCACAACTAAATCATGAAATATAAGAAACAATGGCCTTTATATAAATTCACGAAAATATCACGACGGATTGCAGTTAGTCGTCACGAGTGCAGGCGACGTGCTGCCACCTCATAGGTGCGTTCTTTTGTTATCTGGCAAAATTTCAATAAAACGATTTTGTTTTCTTAACTTTCATATTATCGATTATATTCGAGTGTGAAAATTACAGAAGCATAAAATACGAAGCCGCTCGAATTATCTCGAGTGTTCAGTTTGGGCTGTTTAGCGCGCTCGAATTAATTCGAGCGCACCCGCTAAGGGGTTAAATTTTAACCCCTTAACCCATTTAACAGTTAAAAGTTATGACAAATACGTTTTACTGATTTGATATTTTTACCAAGAACATTCAAACATTTTTTTAAATATATGCAGTATATCTAAATTGCAAATTAAACAAGAATTTAAATTTGGAATATATCTTTATACGCGTAAATATAGTTCCAGTAGTACTGTTATTTGAATAATTATAATTCTATTTTTGACTAAAAAAATTAATAACAAACGGATTAAAGATTATTTTAATAAAAATACTAAAATAAATTTAAGCTTTAAATTAATTTAGAAGGTAGAGTAAAAATAAATTGTTATTTTTATGTCTTTTTTAACTAAAAACATTGAAACAATATTTGAAAACACAAACATAAAAACACAAAAACATAAAATTTTTGACAAATTTAAATTTTAATGAATATTTTAATTCAAATTTTAGTTAAACTTGTCGGTGATTTTTAAAAGAAATCACTGAAATAATAATAAACGTCAGTTGTCATGAAATTTTGACACCTATCATTTAAGGGTTGGTACTTCCTAAAAATCGTATGGTTTTGTCAATGGTGGCAATATCTATATGTCATCCTACGAATATATTGTCCTAAGCAGAAACAATATTTTGAGATATGGGGGATATTCTTTACATATACGGTCAATGTATCTGTCAAACAGTTCAAGAATTCGGTTTGACAACTTTTAACAAAAACGATGACTATCCTAAAAAGCATCGTTTTCGCTTTCCTGATACCAGAAGATGTAGTGGAAGGCTGGTTGAATATCATGGCTGAAATAACTCTTAATTTTTTTTTAAAGTTTTACGGAATCTGGGAGATTTTCACCGAACAAATTGTTCGGTATCTGTATTCGATCTGTATGTATGTGTGTGTGTTGATTCTTTGACTTTGTGAATTTTAAAATTCTGACTTCAGATTTAGAGCATCAAAAAGTAAGCTTAGGGTTTGATGTGCCCCTCCGTGCCACTTCGGGAACTCCTCCAAAATGGGGTCCAAAATGACATTGAATTTAAAGTACGCACATAGTGAATGACTATTTTGGTAAAAGTTAGTTAGACTGTGACTGTATTGATTAGAATGAGAACTGTCAATCTAAAATTTTATTTGTTGGGTTTATGGCAATGCTAGTCAACTGGTTTTAGCTGTACGGTATCTGGGTATAAGGAATCTAGAGATATTTACATTTACATATAATTAAATCATAATTAAACGATCTCTATTTTCGAGAACAGCGATAACGTTCTAAATACAATTAACAATTTACTTTAAGCTTTAATTGTCAACAAATATACGCATTTTTTCAATGGCCTTCACCCAGATCGTCTTAACTTGACAACAAGAGGCTTCGAAACTAAATCATTTATTCCAAAATTAATAGTTTCCTTTAACGGTCAATTAATTAATCGAAGAATTTATTAATATTTGTGAATACCAGATGTCCCTCGAAGTTTTACATTTTTCGGAATGGGGGATTGGTTTTACCGACTCGATAGTATTTTTTTGACGGATTTCATTAATGTCTGCCAACCTTGATATTTCTAGTAACTCAGCAGTAAAGATTTTATCTCATTTTAAATTTTAAAAAAATTAACGAAACTTTTATAAGATGGAATCGGTCCGGATTTACAATTTTTTCAAAAACCAGTGTAATTCAGGGTCTATCGAGTTTGTAGAAATCGAATCATGGGTCGGCTACGCGACCAAATTCATTTCACGGTGCGATGAACTTATCATTGCAATCCTATTAAGGATTAGCCACAGACTTCGTACGCCACATTGTCTTATCACAGCGCTTTATTTGAATATCCAACCAATAGGATGAGTCGAATCTACGTGGACTCAAGACAAAAGATGTTTTGATAGGATCAAAGGAGCCGCATTCTAAAGCTGATAAATTGGGGATAGTGTATATCCTGTTCTTACTATACAAAGATTTTATAATTTTGATGATCAAAAGTTATGAAGATTCTTCAAAATAATTACGTAATTGAATTGTATGCCTTTAACAATTTGTTTGATAAAAAAATCGATCTCAATAAAAATTTCTAATGATTTAACAAAATATATTTAGGAAAAACCATGTTTGCACTATTCAGATTATTCATACAACGTGAGTAGAATTCAAACGGAATTTATTATATCAAAAAGTCCAATTAAAATTTACAATTGATGATATTAAATCGTATAAGAACATCAAAATATTTCCAAATTCTACATAAATTTAGGCAGTGACAAAAAAACCAATTAAATTTTAGCAAACATTTCGTCAACGTAATTTGACTTTCACCAAAATTTTAATTACCTACTATTATTATAGGGCGCCGCTGGGACGTAAACATCGAAGGAATTTTTAATTTTTAATAAAATTGTTTGCGAGTAAATTTTTTTTTCGCTTTGGCATCTTTTGTAACCAGCAATTTGAATTAATTTTAATTTTTTTTCACCCATATACAGGGTGTTTCCTAATCGAATGCCGATCATTCACGCAGAGGCGGATCCACGCTTCCATTTGGGGAAGGGCCACGGAGGTATTTTTTACTGGTTTTTTTACTACTTTAGAATTTGCTTTTAAATTATTTATAGTGGAGTGAAATTAGAATTTTATATGGATGTAAGAGCTAAGTCAAATTTTTTTAATTTTTTCGATTTTATACATAAAGAGAAGCTTGTAAAAAAATTTTCAATAAATTTGGGCTTGAGCTTCGTGAGATATGTGCCAAAAAAGGCATTTTTGGTATTTTTCGAGTGGATTGCTTCACTATTTTTTAAATATCTCCGGCTCTAAGAGTCGTGGAAAAAAAAAATTAAAATGACCGTGTTGAAGTAGAGTATCGATCCGTATAGTAGGGTTTTTTAAAAATGTATCCTAACCTCAAAAAACCAAACCAAAGAATCCTCGAATTTTCTTAAAAATTGGAGAAAATATGTATTTTTATGTCGGGAAGATATGGTAAAAATTAAAAAAAAAAAAAATGTATTTGTCCAGCCAAAATCGGTATTTTTCGAAAAAAATTGAATTGGCCGCCATTTTTATAAAAACAATAGTAGAGAAAAATTTTTTATCTTAAAAAGAAGGATTTTGTGTGTACTTTTGTCTAACAAAATCCAACATTTTATTTCCTTATTTAAAGTGCCCAATTTAGGGAATAATAAAAAAAATTCAATTTTCATTTTTTATATTAATTTATATTGATTCGTTCCCTCACAAAAATCTTACCTTAGAACCTGAAATATTTTTTTTTATTTTTTTAAAAATTTTTTGGACTGAAATATAGTTTTTCTAAGAGTATCGCAAAAATATCGCGATAAACATAAAAAAATTGGAAAAAAATGAAAATCGAATACAGGAGATTGAAAAAAACATTTTGTTGAACGTTAGAATGGCATGGCAGATAATTAAAAAAAAAAAACGTTATAAAAAATTTTTTTCAACGGACCACCATTCATGACTATGAAATATCGGAATTCAATTAGGAAACACCCTGTATAGACCAGGGCCAATCATTTTTTAAACAAAAAAATTCGGAAAATTTAGGGTAAACTATAAGTGAATTAAAAACAATCAAGATGACTGAGTAAAAGTTCCGGAAGGGGGTTGGGGGTAGGAAAATATACGTTTCGAGGGTTGGATATTGGTTTTTACGATTTGTGGCTGACATATGCATCCTATCGAAAAACGATTAATGTAATAGTTGTAGATAATTAAAAAATCTAAAACTTTTGTATTGATCATTTTTCAACATAACCTCAAAATTATCGAGAAAATCGTTAAAAACAGTTTTTTTTTTTCGTTTTTAAATTTTATCTCTAATAAAATGCATAAACGGATACTTTTCAATCAAAAAAAAAATAAAATAAACTAAAAATAATATGAATAACCTAACCTTGTTTAAGATGCATTAATATTATTATAATTAGAAAGATATTATTTTTATATTATATTCCAATGTTTAAATTGCTACATCAGTAATGTAAACAATCATTTTCTTAAAAAGCTTAACATTAACATCCTTACCTAATTATCACAGAAAAACAAACTATCACAGAAAGTACTTAAAAAATTATACATCACAGTAGACTGTACACAGTGAAAAAAATCGTATTCACATAAAGTCACAAAAAGAGTTCCAAATCAAACAAAATTACAACTTATCTAAATAACCTCGTATAACAAGTTCCAAAATAACAGTTGAGCAACGCTCGTCGCACTTTTGGCTTCAAAGTATCACAGTATACTGAGAGTACTTGAAACAAACTACTATCGCGGCGCAATTCAACAGTTTTCAAAGCGTGCCGTGAGCTATTATCATCAAGTGTGGGCGCAAGCGTTGAACGTACATGATTTTGGAAAAAAGTATTTTGATTTTTATTTTTCGTAATCGGTGACAAGTGAGGATTGAGAAAACGCGTAGGGAGGGCGTCAATGATGTTCGTGACTCCACCCTCTGTTGGTGGAGTGGCGAAGAAGGCGAACGGGAAGGAAGAGCGCGTGATTCTTCTTCTGTTTTCGTGTGGGAGCTGAGAACTTTGTTTTAAAAATTTGGAAAAGTCTTGTTTCTTACGCCGGCTTCACACAAGGGAGCCAACGTTGGCTCATGTTCGCGGTATTATTCTGTAAAAGCATCCACATATTGGATGGCAATTGGGGCAATGTCAGTTCGTTCCCGACAGAGTCAACGAAAATGCCTGACGAAGAAATTGCTGTGGGTGCGACTGCCCTAATCATAATACTGGTTCTGTTTGATAAAGCTCTAAAAATTCCAGCACCTTTTCATTATGCCATACCGTTTGAGACATTTTTAAAAACCTTAAATTATCTTCACCATACGAACAATAATTTCGTACTGAAATGAGAGCGCCCTATCAGCGCCAATGTGTGGTGAGCAACACGAATATTGGAGGCAATCCCTTTGATGTGTGGTCGGCAACACGAATATTGGGGCCGATCCCTTTGACGTGTTGTCGAAATACCAACAACAAGAGACGGCATACTTCCAACGTTGGCGCGAGTCATAAAAACAGTGGCGCTATAATTTTATTCAAAGCATTTTACAATAATAGTTATTTTATGGGCGAGGCGTAGAAAATCAAGAATATCACTCATGAAAAAGTATTGTTGGCTTACTTTGAATGCTAAGGAAAAAAAAATATCTTCTCTCTGGTCGCATTATTCGATGATAAGAAATATTTTATTAACAAGAAAAAACGTCGATGTTAGTAAGTACCTACAGCTGGTTGCATTACTAAAACGTAAATCAGAAGTTCACATAGCTAAAAAATCCAAAATTTTTACTAAACAAGATGTCACAAAGTTTTTAACGAAAGCATCAGATGATACATATCTATTTAAAAAAGTTGCTATAATAATTGGACTAAGTGGAGCATGTAGAAGAGAGGAACTGACAAATATGCTTGTTGAAAATGCGATAGATGAAGGATCCGTTTTTAGAATTGCTTTACCGAATACAAAAACAAAGGTAATGCGAGAATTTTTTGAAACATCGGGGAATATTCCAGGATTGAATATGGTAGAACTTGTTAGACATGTGAAAATATGACCTTGCAACACAAACCATCGACGTTTTTTTGTCACTTATACAAATAAGAAATGCACGAAACAACCCGTTGTAATTCACACCTTTGGTAAAATGCCAAAAGTTATTTTGAATTTACCTCACCCTGAAGAATATACCGGACATTGTTTTCGGCGATCATCTGCTTCATGTTTTGCCGCCATGGCGGATGGAAGATGGAAAAGCAATACTGTTGCTGAAGGTTACATCGAAAATTCGAAAGAGCAAAAGAAAAAAATATCAGAAGCAATTTTTGGTGCCAACAACCAAACAGGATTACAAATTTACTAAAAAGCATCAACTACTGATGTAAAAACTCTAGAATCCATTAATTAATATTGCAAATTGTAGTAATTGCTCTTTTACCATTTATAATAAATAGTTTTGTTGTACATAGTTATGCATTTTGAATAAACTTTTTTGATCTCACCATCACATGTTTTTCATATAGAATTTCATTATGGTACTTAGTACCATAAACCATAATGAATTCATTATGGGACTAAGTACCATAATGAGCTTCCTTATGTCAACAAAATTGAGTGACACAACGTTGTCATTATGACATTCCATCAGATAAACAATTTATATTTAGAAATATTATTTTACATATCATTTAAAACTTCGTTCGAGGTTAGTCATTGATTGTAACAATTTCAATTCGAAAATTTAAAGAAGCAACAGTAATTGCCACTAAACAAAATCATTCTAAATTTTATTAATTGGAAGAACCTTTTTCAAGGACCCAGCAACGCTGTCATAGTTTTTCAAGCGTCTGCGTTCGTGTGTTTTAATAATTAGGGAGCTGGTGGAAGTTTTGGTACATTTTTAACAAAATAAAATAGTGTTTATTTATTTATATAAATCAGAAACTAATTTTTTAAAATAAAGTTAAAAATACACAAATATAATGTGTAATAATTCGGAAATTGATTTATACCCAGGGGTGTGTGCATGGTCCATAACTTTTTTTCTACCCAAGCTACCGATTTGACGTTTTTTTTAAACAATAGGACCGACAATGAGGCACATTCTAAAAATATTTCTATTTATATATAGGATGTCCCAAATAAGATACACAACTAAATTCTGTTTTTTTAAATGGCAACCCCCAATTTTTGTTACATATTTAGATTCGCCATTAAATTGTCGATATAACGCACCTAGATTTCTTCGACTTATTTGCAATAGTTTTTGACTTATATCAAGTTATGTGTCAAAATAGCGTTGTGCAGAGATCCACAAAAAAATTCAGAACTTCAGAACTGTTCAAGATAACTTAATCAACTTTTTTCCAGTCGATTCCTTAAGCTTTAGCGCATCTTTCGAGATGTAGACAAACTCCGAGTCGATGTTCTATCGCCTACTACATTTTTTGAAAATGACAAATTACAAATAGCAATAACTCGACTTTTTCAAATGCATCACCCTATATTTTATTAAATCATTGGATGGCATTTTTTAAGAGCTTTTTGCTGATATAGGGTTTGTGGGGTTTATTTTGTAAAACTTGTGAGATTTATGCAAAATAAGAAATGTTTGACGGTTTATTCGAGAAAAAAAGAAATCGAGTAGGCCGCTGTCGTAAAGTTTGACAGATTCATACAATTTTGAAAAGAAAATGTTTCAACAAAATGAAATTGTAATAGAAACAGAAATACATTACAAAGTAAACAATTTTAGCAATACAGTTTGCAAGAACATGAAAGAATGATTAATAGGAAACATTATAAACATTTTTGATTTATAACAAATGCTCGTAGGTCACCATCATGTTCATCATTTCTGTTTATATTGCAATTTCATTTTGTAAGTAAACAATTTTAGTAATACTATTTACAAGAACATGAAGTAATGATTTTTGTGTGGAACATGATGGTGACCTACGAGCATTTGTTATAAATCAAAAATGTTTATAATGTTTCCTATTAATCATTCTTTCATGTTCTTGCAAATTGTATTACTAAAATTGTTTACTTTGTAATGTATTTCAGTTTCTATTACAACTTCATTTTGTTGAAACATTTTCTTTTCAAAATTGTATGAATCTGTCAAATTTTACGACAGCGGCATACTCGATTCCTTTTTTCTCGAATAAACCCTCAATCATTTCTTATTTTGCATAAATCTCGCAAGTTTTACAAAATAAACCCCATATTAAAAAGCTATTAAAAAATGCCATGTAATGATTTAATAAAATATAGGGTGATGCATTTGAAAAAGAGTTATTGCTATTTGTAATTTGTCATTTTCAAAAAATCGTAGTAGGCGATAGAACATCGACTCCGAGTTCGTCTACATCTCGAAAGATGCGCTAAACTTAAGGAATCGACTGGAAAAAAGTTGATTAAGTTATCTTGAACAGTTCTGAAGTTCCGCATTTTTTGTGGATCTCTGCACAACGCTATTTTGATTTTGACACACAAATTAACATAAGTCAAAAACTATTGCAAATAGGTAAGTCGAAGAAACCTAGGTGCGATATATCGACAATTTAATGGCGAATCTAAATATGTAACAAAAATGGGGGGTTGCCATTTAAAAAAAAACAGAACTTAGTTGTGTATCTTATTTGGGACATCCTGTATATAAATAGAAATATTTTTAGAATGTGCCTCATTGTCGGTCCTATCGTTTAAAAATACATCAAATCGGTAGCTTGGGTAGAAAATAGTTATGGAGCATGCACACACCCCAGGGTCACCCTGTATAAATAAATAAACACTATTTTGAAAATAAAAATGGCGTCGAATGAATGCTGTAAAAAAATGATTATTTTAAAACATAAGTTTTATTAAACAGAGGGCCAACTTTTCTATGAGAAAACAAAAAAAAATTAAAAACTAATGACTTCCTGAGAAAGCTTAGAGTCTCCTCTTTCGCTTTCTTTTTTTTCTTTGCGTACATTTTAGAAGAAATGCTTTTTTTGCGTACATTTTAGACAAAAATACTTTAGTTTTTTCCCGGACGCCTCGCTTGAATATTTGTATTTTTTATAATAGTACATTTTTTTTAAATAACTCTCTTTCACATGGTGCTATTAGTTTTTCGATTTTTTTTTTCAAAACTATTGTTTTCTCATCTTGAGTTCCGACTAAAATTGAAAAAGGCATAGTATTTCGGATTCCAGTTAATACGAAGTATTCTAAGATTGACATCCTATAATCCGAGACCCCATTAACTTTCCAAACGCGGGCGGCGCCTATGAGTAATGACATGATTTTATTATTTTTTTAATTCATTGTTTCTTCCAATGCAGATTTAAAATTCGACATTGGTCGATTTAGTGCCAAGTGGTCTAAAGTTAAAAGGGTTCTTCATCCACTCGTTCGTTTTGATTCGATTATTAATAAACGATTTACGATAACGTCATCTTGGCGCCAACTATACACATTTCACAACATAACAAACTACAACCCATATTCGATTTAATTACTTGTCTGACTTTATCGCAATGAACTATGACCCTTGCGTTTTAGAACAGGAATTGGTTTTGAAAATTTTAAAAAATCATTTGAATTTTTGACAGGAATAATAATGTCAAATTATGATAAATTGCGTACTTTGGATGGTGATTGTAGAAAAATTATATTGTTTCGAAAAAGCCCATTTAAAAATACCGATAAAGTATATTAGCAAGGAAATAAAATTTGAACGTAAAATTTTTTATACATTTTTAAATTTTATTTACCGTTTATTCGCTCAAGGTCAGATATATAAAAAAACTATGCTAATTTTTAAATACAAGAATTTCATGCCTCAAACGAATGATAGTAGTACGACAATATAATTACAATAATTTGTAGATTATTATACAAAAATGTCTACAAATTATGTGTCAAATATTTGGAAATAAATATTCGGCCAAAATATAAACAATATTAATACTGATAAGTATGTTGTCACGTGTAGACGTTCTTAAGACGAAATAGGTAATTTAAGAACAAAGTAACAGACAGAGAGAAATTAAGAGAAAGACGAAGAGACAGATGCTCTTTACAAAAAAGGCATCGAAATGTTAGAGCAGCTTGGAGACCATGTTGATGAATTAAGTATTTAATCAAAAAAATATTTAAAAGGTTAGAGTACTATTTACCTTAATATAATTCAAAAAGTACGATATAATTATAATACCGTTACCCCGGTATCAAAGATAAACGAGATAAGATTATTGTTAGGGGCCTATTTAAAATAAAAAAATTTCCACCAACTCCCATTAGGCCAGGAAAAACTCGGTTTGACTACGCAATTTTCTGAGCCACTATAGGACGGTGCTGTACCTAGGGACATTTTTTACAGTTTATTTGCAATAATTTTGCGATTTTGTGTGAGCTTAATTCGCGTTTAAAGCGTTATTATAATGAATTCAGACAGTGAAAATAATATTTCATGCACTCCGCCAGAATTTCGTGCAATTACTTCCGGAAAGGTCTAAGAAAAATTACAAAATTGTTTATGACTGCTTTACGGACTGGTGCCTAAAAAATGGTACCAATCCTTATTTTCTGAAGACACTTTGCTGGTAAATTTGGAATTGACCAAGAAATATAAGTCATAGATAAAGCATAGTATTTTCCTCGCATATAATGGCTATATCACACTCGCCGGCGGCTCGTTAAATAATATACTATTATTTTTAATGAAATTGAAAAATCGTAATTTTCTACGCCCTATAACTCGGGAGGGGTTTATTTTCATGAAAATTGTATTTAACATTAATTCATTAAAAAAGGATAATTTATCGTTTGCGCGAGTTTTTTTTCTTTTTTTGTTTTTCCCTCACGTTACCTTCTTCTATGTTATAGTGGAGGACGAAAAAGTAAAAGCGGTAAAAAATAAAATATAGACATTTAAGTATGTAGTGTCAAAAACACATTCCAAGAGAGAAAATGATAATTCGATCACTGCCAACTTCGTTCGAGGTATAAATCTAACGGCACTCCACTATAATGATTTAGTCACTTTATTGCCTCGGAAAAGTGATTTTCCGGGCGCCATATTGAGTTTCCACTTTTTTGACCTCAAATTCGTAATTAGCGACCCCCTAAAAACCCCTAGCCTATAAGTATTTTTAACCAGTTGAGAATCCTCTTCGAGCATTGCTATAGACCGAAGAAATTGTAATGACAGTATTAATAAAATTTTAGATTGACAGTTTTTACTCTAATCAGCACAGCCACAGTCTACTAGTCTACTCACTTTTACCAAAATCATCATTCACTGTATGTCTACTTTAAATTCAATGTCATTTTAAACTTCAAAATTTTCATATTTTGTACCCCATTATGAAGGTGTTCCCGAAGTAGTACGGAGGGGCACATCAAACCCTAAGTTTACTTTTTGACGCTTTATCAAAATCTGAAGTTAGAATTTTAAAATTCACAAAGACACACACACAGATCGAATTCAGATACCGAACAGTTTGTTCGGTGAAAATAAGCAGTCTAGTAGCTGCCACCCCCTGTGCCCCAAAAGGGGGGGCATATTACGGCAAGGGGGCAATAACCTTTCTAACTTTGATACTGGGCCAAAAATGAAGTAATTCCACAAGGTTTCACTTTGACATGGCTCAGAAAATTGCGTAACAAATGCCATTTTTCGGGTCCCATTCCTGGCCTACATTTATTATTTTTTATTTAATCATCTTTGCTATGAATAATATTGTATTGTATAATAAAAACTTGTAGTGCTAATAAATCAGTGACAAATATTTGACAACAATTTGCAGTTATATATTATAAAATATTTAATGATAAACATAATCTTTCAAATAAAATGTGTATTGTGTTTTAAAGTTTTAAAACAATCATAAAAATTAATGCTCCACTATTATGATTACCTAGCTTTATCTTAATCGTTTGTAGTTTATACTACAGGGTGCTTAAAAAATAAATCTTTTGCCTGTCTCGGTTTTATAAACATTTAAAATTATTTACTTAATTTCTACAGTTAGATGCTTTTTTTATCGCTTTCCAGCAGATTCTGTCTCAGACATTATTTTATTTTAATATAACTAATAACTTCAAAGCGCCTTTAAGTAATTTAAATTGTTTTTATATACAATTAAAAAAAGCTAATAGAAAACACTGTATAAAATCACTCTTCATCTTTATTTTTAATGTCATAATATGCTCCATTGGCCTTTTTGTAGTTGGACATAGAACAAAATCAAATTGTTCGAATAATATGTACGTACACGCTTAAAAAATCTACTATGCAACTAACCAGTTCATATAAAAGAAAATCCTATTTAAATTTAGTCCGCTTAAAGCTTTTGACCGTAATCACGAGCTTCGCAGGTGTTTACACTCATTTTCTTTACAATGGACATAGTATAGCTAGAAATTAGCTGTTTTTGTGGGAGTTCAAATTAATTTGGGAACGTGACAAAAGTGAAGTTTAGATTGTTGTGGATCTGTCACCCTCTTCTTTATCTGTCTACTATTATAAAACTTAGAGCTGTATATCTTTAGTATTTGAAACAGATGTTAAGATGTTGAAATGTAATAACGTTAAAGATCGCGTTTTAAAATAATGAAAATTTTATAATTTTCCTATTAAACTCTCATTTTGCGATAAACGTTTTAGTAACAACCGAAAATTAAAAATGATACATTCAATAAAGGTCACCAAAAACACATTTTTTACGGCATTCTTCATAAATTTTCCAATAATTTGAAATAATACGCATTTGAGCGGAATTTTTATTATCTTGTAGGATAATACCACACGCCTGTTAGTTTTTTGAAATCAAGCAAGTTATTAAAAAAAGTATCGTGTAGTACATTGAATTGGAACTGATTTACATGAGATATATTGTCAACAATTGTGCAAATTGCCTTGTTTATTAGTGTCAATTGCTATTTAAAATACAATTGGTAGTACATTCTAGATTTTCATAACAATCGGGAGCAGACTCTTTATATACCTTCATAGGATATGAACAAGAAAAAGATAAATATCATTTTATAGACTATCAGCGAAATAAAGAGTTAACCAAAAAATAAGCTTACAAAAGATAAATTCCTTCTATGCTTCTATGAGGATACATGTTGTTTCGGACAAAAATCCACTGGAAACTTAAAAAATGAAAGATGTAAAATGAATATTCCATAAAAAAATCGTACGAAAATAAAAATCAACAAACAGGTGCAATTTTCATGAAAACTTGAAATACGGAAATGTTTTTAGAAGAAAAATATGTGAAAAAGTGGAAAAAAATTAGACCATGGTGAAAAGAGGGCAAATAAATTAGTTAAGTCCCATAAGATTTTTAAAACACGTATAAAGTGGTAATTTTGTAAGAGGGTGTAAAAAAAGATGTAAAACTAGTTTTTAGAAAACAAAATGTTGATATCTTCACTAGTTTTAGACTTCTATGTCAAGTAGATTTAGATTAATAGCATTTCAAAACCCCAAAAACGCAAACTTCATTTTTGAGACCTGGCTTCCTAAGGACTAGTAAAGATATCAACATTCTGTTTTATTAAAACTACTTCTACATCCTTTCTTTACATCCTCTCCACATTTTAGACTTCTACGTCAAGTAGATTTAGATTTCAAAGACAACCATGTCAAAATCCTGAAAATGTAAATTTCAATTTTGACAACTCACTTCCTAAAAACTATAAAAGATCAACATTCTGTTTGCTAAAAACTATTTTTACATCTTTTCTTTACATACTCTCCATAGTTTAGACTTTTATGTCAACTAGATTTAGATTGAGAGTATTTCAAAGACAACCATGTCAAAATCCCAAAAATGCAAATTTAAATTTTGACAACTTACTTCCCAAAAACTAGTAAAGATTTCAACATTCTGTTTGCTAAAAACTATTTCTACATCTTTTCTTTACATCCTCTCCATATTTTAGACTTCTATGGCAAGTAGATTTAGATTGACAGCATTTCAAAGACAACCATGTCAAAACCCCAAAAACGCAATTTTCAACTTTGAGACCTCGCTTCCTAAAAACTAGGGAAGATATCAACATTCTGTTTTCTTCAAACTATTTCTACATCCTTTCTTTACATCCTCTCCATATTTTAGACTTCTATGTCAAGTACATTTAGATTGACAGCATTTCAAAGACAACCATGTCAAAACCCCAAAAATGCAAATTTCAATTTTGACAACTGACTGGGTTTTAGTTATGGATATAAATGCCCTGTATATTTCTAATAACAAAATTAACGGTAGGGAATGGTTACAAACATTTGTGGGAGTAAAATTATAATTCTTCGTAATAACTGGTGAGTCAGTGGAAAAGCCCTGGTAACAGAAGATCTTTAATAGACGTGTAATATAACATATACAAGATGATTCTCAACACATTTGAAGAAAATGTGAAATAATGTTTTATATCAGTAGTGAAATCATTTTTTCTGTGACTTTTTATTTCCAGATGAAGTTATGAAAATTGTCGTTTTCTGGACGAAGAATCATGTTGAAGATTAGTTGCTGTAAGGCCAAGAACTTTCAAGCTTTTAAATAACGAAAATTTAGGTTTAAGGCCTAAAAAATTAGCAAGCTTTTACTAGAGGCTCCAGATAATAAAACTAAAGAAATATTAGACATATTGTTAAAAGGTTAAATTCGTTTGGCGTAAATGACAAACCTTCAAAATGTGTTTTTGGCCTTACAAAAATAAATTTTCTTTATTTTGTCAACGCCACTGACTTTGTCTTTGCCAAGACCTGTTTGTTTTAGAACAATAGCGTAGCGCTTCTAATTCTGAATTTTCGTATTTCAATTTTCCCTTTATAATTTTCGAGAACAATCTAATTAAATTCCTGTAAAAATACCCTGTATAAAATTAATTCTGAATTTATATAATTATTGACGTCAGTAAATAACATTTCTTGGAAAAAGGATTCCCGGTTTCTATACCGGAAAACAATGCAATAACGCATTTTTTGCTATATTTAATTATATTAGAAACACTTAATTTTCTGCTATCCTAAAGAGTTTGCATATTACATATATAATTGTGAATAAAATAATTTTTTTTTCAAGCGTATCAAAATATGAATATTATATCTACATTTATTAAGGAGGAATCTATTATATCACGCGTAAAAATTCTTGACTTTAACACTCCATGTACAATGAAAGTGCATTTGATGTACATTGTCAAGGTGTCCCCATCTACCGCATTCCAGTGTAAACACATTATTGAGTTACCGATCGAGTCGCCTTATGCCTTCATTGTTTGACAGTTTAACTTAGCTTAACCTTATTAGCAACTTTCTTGAATTGAATCGAAAAAGTTCGCTTAAAAGAAGTCCTGATTGATAAATGTCGCAACCAGAAGAAGAGTAACAAATTGTACATTTAATTTCATTAATTCTATTCATAAAGAAAATTAAGAAAATAACATAAAACTTGTATTATTTGTTTTACAGATCAAGTTAACCTAAAATGCTTTCTAATGAAATTGTTTACGCTTGAAAAAAAATAATATAGGTATACAACACGGACGAGAAGTCATATTAATTGCTTCGGCCAGAGTCATGTGTATCGAGCCAACAGCTAAGACGAATTTTCGAGTTTTGATAGACACAGCGACAATCCATTATCATTTCCCGATAACCTTTTAATAAAATTATAAATTACAGTTCACAGGCAACCCATGAACCCGCATATTCTTTGTTGCATGGTTATGATCGTTCAACTAATTATAATTATAAATAAAACTATTTATGGATGGAGCAAAAACAAATACAAATAAAAAAATCTTGTTTTTTAATAGTAAATATATAATTACGTTAGAGAAAAAATTAATTTGAATTTTTTTTGACGTCATTCTAGGGCATTTCAAAAATTACTAACCTACCACAATATCAGTACAATAATATACAAAGTAAACTGTTGATTTGTAATTAATTTCTCTAGTTCATGGTGGTTTGTTATTTAAATGTTCTTCTTTTTGGATATTAAAACCACTTTTATAGATAAAAAATGTTATAAATAAAAAATTAAAGTTCTACTGTTGCTAATTTTAGAGAAATGATGAAACAAAGACTAGAATCTAAAATCCGCGAATATCTAAACTTCCTCCTGTCAAAACCAATAAAGATATTAAACAATGGTTTTCATCAAAACAAGATCTAGAGCAGTTAGTTAGAGAAAAGACGTGAATGTCAAAATCACGAAAATCTAAACTTCGAATTTGTTGCCTCATTTTTCAAAAACCAATTAAGATATTAAAAAGCTGTCATCAACAAAACGTTCCTACATCCCTTCTTAACATATCTTCCAAAAATTAAAGATCCAGAGCAGTTAGTTTAACAGTAGTGAAGAAACAAAGATCAGAGTATCAAAAATACGAAGCTTAACTATTACTTCACTTTATAATGGGTCTGTGACAGTTTTTGTATGAAGAAAGCCCTAAGGGTTGAAAGTATAAAATAAAAATCTCGTTAGGATAATGTACTACGTAAATTTTTAGGAAATGTTTAAAATTTTGGGATTTTTTACAATAATTTATCTCGTCAACGGAAAAATAGTTTGTGAAACTTTAATGAAAAATATCTGGTTTAAGTATTTTTCGAAAAATTCCAAAGTGCTGGGAAATTCAAGAAAGATTACTAAACTAGTTTTTTTTTAAATAAAAATAAAAGGTAAACTATAATTAATGAATTACAAAATGTAGTAATTTAACAGATTGTATAAGGTGGTATTCATAAATATAGTTAACTTTTTCTAAAAAAATATGCAATAGAAACTAACTGAAAAATTATATATCCAACTGAAACTACAGTATTCAGGAATACTACTCTGAAAATTTCACACCAACATTTTTTAACCAATAAGAAGCTTTCGTTTCAGCTCGTTACTGTAGCAACCAAAAAACTTGGCGATAGTATTTTCCTACCCAGGGGCCATATTTTCAAATTCATTACGTACACGAATCTTTGATTTTACGAATGAAATGTAATCGTCTATATTTTCAAACAAACGATCACATAACGTATACGAATATATTCGAGTACGTTACAACTATTGGATATTAACCACTCGTAGTCACACTCGAAACGGGCTTTTGACGGAATAACTGTCAATTATTTAAATATTTTGTTTGAATATGGCAGCTTTAAACGAAATCATAAATTTGGTGGCAATAAATGCTTTAGAAGAAGCAGAAATTTTGGCGGAAAGAAGAGAAAGGCATGTTAATGTTCAAAGAGTTCCTGGTTGAGCATTTAACTGATTGCTTATTTGCATCCATAAACCCTGTGCATTTTTAAAAGCAAAATTATTTGAAAAAACACCCTTATCAAGCTGGGGATTCAACTTCGTGAACTCCATTAGCCCCTTTTTCTGTTCCGGAGTCATGTTGGATCCCCTCAATAAACTAAATATTTATCTCCCATATAACAACACAACAAATTAGTCAACATAAACAAACTACTACCACCCTCAAAACTGAAATATCGCTAGGATATCTAGGGATATTTACATTTATTTACTTATTACTAGTTTCAATCCAGCGATGCCAGATCGATTTATTTTACGTCTACGGAACTTATTCGAGCCGATTCGAGTGTGGTTTCAAAATAAAGACTCGAAAATATTTTGTACACGACTATTCGTATACTTAATTTTTCGAGTGATTTTGAAAATATGGCCCCTGGGCTGTACCACAGCGATAGTATTTCTGTCAAGTGTCAAATTATAAAAATACACCGGTCTTACGAAAATCAAGGTGTTTTCTACCTACTTTAATCTGGATTTCCTTTTATGTATTTTAGACTTTTAAACGTTTCTTGTATTCTTGTAGTTTTATATTTTTTGTACTTTTTATATATTTTATACTTTTTATACTTTTCCTATTTTTCATACTTTTTATATGGTGTAACGATGCTTTGTTTTTTAAACTTAAACAGATTTAAGTCATAAATAACTCCAGACGACCGAAAAGCAATAAAAATAATGTACCCGACGAACGGTTTCACTCAATCTGGTCTACTGTTTACTTTATATAGGGAATAATATTTACTTAACTTTCTGAGCCGAAGGTAAACTGAGATTAGAAAAAGTGCATAAAATTCTCTCGTAAAGAAAAATTGGAAAATTGTTTTCTGGATATACCCACGCCCACAGTACTAATAAAAGATCTTTCTCTTTGTCTCTTTGTCGTAACAATGACAAATAAGAACACTCTCACCTAACCTTTTAAAAACAACCCCTTACAACCGCTAATACAAACATAACCTCAAATTTATTTCTATTTTCGCATCGAGTGCAAACACTATCTATCATACAGAGTTGTCATTAGAATTGGCGCTCTTCAATTGTTTACAGTAGTTAGTTCAATGCCTTCTTGACTGTCGTTATCATTATTTGTTCTGACTGGCTTCTTGATTAAGTGGCTGGTGCATATAATTGGAAATGGACGCCATTGTTAACGGCTAATTTTCTCTATGTATAAGATAAGAAGACCCTAGAATGCAGTCGATAAAAGACAAATCAAGGCTGTCGGGATTATTTTTTTATACTCGTATACGGGGTATGCTACAATTGTTTTAATTACATATAACCGTTAAAATTCGTTTTTAATCAATTGATAAAAAAAATCAAACTTGGTCGCTATTAACCGTGGATCACTTGAAATAATTACATCTTTGTCAATAACTTTATAGAGCGTTCCTGAAGAAAATCAAACTTGGCCACTATTAATTGTGGACCACTTCAAATTATTACATCTTTGTCAATAACTTGAGAGCGCTCCAAAAGACAATGAAACTTGGTAACTATTAATTGTGGATCTCTTGAAATTATTACATATTTGTCAATAACTTGAGATTTCCTAAAGAATATCAAACTCGGCCACTATTAATTGTGGATCACTTGAAATTATTACATCTTTGTCAATAACTTGATAAAACGTTCCTAAAGAAAACCAAGCTTGGCCACTATTAATTGTGGATCACTTGAAATTATTACATCTTTGTCAATAACTTGATAGAGCTTTCCTAAAGAAAATAAAACTTGTCCACTATTAATTGTGGATCACTTGAAATTATTAGCTCTTTTGTCAATTAATTGAGAGCGTTCCTAAAGAAAATAAAACTCGGCCACTATTAATTGTGGATCACTTGAAATTATCACATCTTTGTCAATAACTTGATAGAGCGTTCCTAAAGAAAATCAAACTTGTCCACTATTAATTGTGGATCACTTGAAATTATTAGATCTTTTGTCAATAAATTGAGAGCGTTCCTAAAGAAAATCAAACTCGGTCACTATTAATTGTGGATCACTTGAAATTATTACATCTTTGTCGATAACTTGATAGAGCGTTCCTAAAGAAAACCAAACTTGGCCACTATTAATTGTGGATCACTTGAAATTATTACATCTTTGTCAATAAATTGAGAGCGTTCCTAAAGAAAATCAAACTCGGTCACTATTAATTGTGGATCACTTGAAATGATTACATCTTTGTCAATAACTTGAGCGTTCCTAAAGAATATCAAACTCAGCCACTATTAATTGCCGATCACTTGAAATTATTACATCTTTGTCAATAACAAACAAAAATTATCAGACCGTTGCTTATAATATGTAAATTTCGACACCACACATTCCAAGTACCAGAAAAATAAAAAACCAATTATATCATAAAAATGTTCAGACAGCGACACTTCTCCCGTGACAGTGAATGTCGCGACATCGGTGTCGCCGAGGACGAGTTCTGTTTTCCGCAATTCTAAATTGCGAAACCAATTCTGAATTTTATAATTACATAAGTGAAGTACAGACTAAAAATGATACCGTATCTTTCATAAATTTTGGTCAATAATAATTAAATTACGTTGTTGTGGAGAAATTGAAAGCTCGAAGGTCGCGAATTATAATACCAACCTCAATACGAATCTACTTGAGACATGTACGAACATTTATTAGGTTAGGCACCTCCGTATTTTTAAATGTTAACAGATTAAATTGTTTTAAAAAAATATTGTTTGGTACTTACACGCAAGTATACACATTTTTCATAATGTATCCTATTTTTAATTCGAGATCGGTATTCGACCTTGAACTGTAAAAGTATTTACGAGACGGACGTAATAAGTTTTTTGGTACCATGACGGATTCATTGTGCAACAGAGTTCAATAAACTGCAGTGGGATTGTGGTGTCATAAAACGATGAAAAATAATCTACTTTTTAATGACAAGATTAAACTAACTATTTTTTTGTTAACGAACTTCACTGTCATTCAAAGTTAAGTCTTAAGATCTAGTACGTTTATGCCACATAAAAGGTAACGAAGATGTAGTTGCTGATGGTTTCTCGTAATTTTTAATGATATTTGTTATATGATTTTTACTGACAGTTGTCATTTTACCGCACATGCACGGTAAAGTGGTGGTTACCGTACGCAAATTACTGTGGAAACTAGCTGTTTATCTCAAGGTCGTAGCAAAATAATTTTCTGATGGTATGTTGGTTCATTTACTGGAGAGAAAAGATTTGACCTAATCAACAAGCTAGTTTTCAATTAAGTTTTTTTCACAAGTAAGTAATGTCTAACTTTTACATTGCGGTTAGATCATTTTTCACATTTATAAACTTCGATTTTCCGTCACTTAAAATGGTTTTTAATTATTATGGAGATTAAACTATACATAAATAATAAGATTTTTCCAGGTCACATACTAGTGAGTTAATTTCAAAGACTTGCATCAAAACAAAAAAACAGATACACTTTGAAGTATATTTATGTTGGCATAAATGAAAAACGGAGTGTCAAAATAAGTAATTTTGAAAGCAAACGAGCATTTAATATCTAAGTTCGTCAGTTGATCGATGGTTTCTGATTAGTTTATTTTGGATTTTCTCTGCCTTTAAAAAAACTACCAATATATCGAGAAGACAAAAATAACTATCGATTATTAATTGTTTCTTGTTGGGTCTAACTAAAGCAATGAGAAGAGAGAAGAAGAGAATATAATAGAAGGAAAAACATTTTGAAGAATTATTAACGAAACAACAGAATAAAATAAAGTAAATATGCAAGAAATCCAAGAAGAGAAGATGAAATAGATAACTCCATAAGTAAATTGAAACATAAGAATACATAAGAGAAGGGAATTATGGAAAATAATGAACATTGTAGTAAGCAACAAAAATTACCAAAAAGGCTGGAAATATGGAATGGGTGGATGTGTGGAATAAAAAGAACCATTAAATCTTTAATGGAAACATTCGCACGTGTTCGATGCATGAATTATAGTTAATCCAAACAGGTAAAAAGGGTCTGGTGTGCAAATTTTATGTAGGATTATAGGACCATTTCTTGTGGCAGGTGGTTCACACTTTTTGGTCCGCATTTCGGACCCGCTAAAAATTACAAGGCGTAAGAGTAATAGAGATGATTTTAAGAGATGTACTGTATTGTATTAGCCTTTGTGACAGTAAATGTATCATCACTGTCATTATTTTGCATTAAAATTAAAAAAAAACAGCAAACAATATCAATGAGTTATAATTTGGTCAGGTCAGGTCTGTAGCCATCAGTACCGTATTCAAATTGATCGTAGACCAATTTCCATACAATGTAAATTTACATACAATGCTATGCAAAAATTAATTACAAGAAAAAATTACTTTGTAAATAACAAATTTAACCTATGAAAAGAAATTTTACATATGAAAATGTCATTTTATGGTTAAATAATTTGTTTGTGCAAGTTCTTTAAACTTTTCCGTATTTTCTTTTCTTAGCAGTATATCCACATAGGAAAATTTAGGGTAAATTATAAGTAAATTAAGCCCACGCGAGTTTGGATTCGATTTATTCGATATGAAGGGTCAACTAACGAAGCCAAAAGGCAAAAACCGGTCCCCATCTGAAACATCTATTTGCGACGTTGCCGCATACAGAAAGCAGAATCGTTTGTGGTAATTTTAAAATTTGAGACGCAGTTATTATAAAATGATCGACCATATACAGTTTTTTTCGTTCATTTAAATGTACTGAATTAAAAAAAATATTTTAAAATCCCAAAAAAGGTTTATTATATTAGAAAAATACATATTTTAAGTTTCCTAGATTTTTTTTTACAATCTGGCCACCCTAATATTGGAAAAAAAAAGATTGAAAATCCTGACCTAACTCAATGAAAACTCCCAAGATTAAATTGAAATCAATTGATATTTTTCTGTTTCTAGAAAAAATTAATAATACATAAATAAGGTCAGGGTCATTTATTTTAAAACTACTCTATAAATCGATCTCCTTGGTTGGCGTGAAGTTCATTTAAAATAAAAACAATCCAAATAATTTTGACTCGAGACACGTTATATAAATCAGAATGATTTTATCTATAAACTACTTATATAATTCTAAAAACTGGTTCCAATGGCCTACGTACATTTTTGGCGGATCACGTTTAATTTGGAATTGGTGTAGGTTCGGAATTAATAAAGCGTGATCAGCTATTTATTATTTACTGTTTATTAGTTGTCATGCCGAACCAATGTGATGCGCGACGTCATTTAATTTTAAAATAGATTTTTTTTTTACCGACTATTTCCCTCATCTTAATTTCCACCAATCACAAACGCGCAATTTTTAATTACAAATGGTTTCTAGATGAAAAAACTGTATGACAGCTCCTGTCAGCAGTTTTGTCGAGTTTACCCGCGGCAAAACGACAGCTGTTGTCACCAAAAATTACAATACCTTTGATAACAAGCAATTATGGTCTCCTAGGACACCAGAAAACGACGCTAAACAATTTTTCTGATTTTATTGTAAATAAATTTTGTAATATTGTTTTTAAACAGTGCTAGTCAGCTTATGTAGTGAAAATGAGTCGCTTTGGAAGTAATTCTATGACTAATATTGATCTGGCGATTGAGAAAAGTGTACCGTACAATACCGTTAAAACCCATACGTCAATATGGAAACAGTTTACGGAATTCTGCAAGGCAAAGAAATACGAGCTTTTGGAAACTACAAGTTTAGAGCAACTAAACCTAATCCTGAAAGATTGGGCGTCGAATATGAAAAAAGAAAACGGTGAAAATTTCAAAGAACTATGGTCTATTTTTATGCATGAGAGAGTAATAAAACAGCATTTCTAATGCAAAACTTAGTACGGTCATTTTAAATATTTTTACGGAATAATCTAAATATTTCCTAAAATTGTCATAAATGTACCTGAGCTAATACAAGTTTTGCGTCTTTTATTGGTCTTTTATAACCATAAGCTGTACAGAACAATAGAAAAAGGTTTAGACAGGCCAAAAGCCCTGTGTATTAAAGATAACATAGCCGTATCTTAAGATTATTTTCAATAAGTACCTATTTGCCAATTTTGTTTTATTTTAATTCCAAGAATTTCTTACAGTAATCGAATTATAAGTAGATAAATCCCTTACCAACAAATTTCACCGAAAATGCGATTGTAGGTTTTCCATTTAGTAAGGAGGTCCAGTTGTGTATTCTTGACAGCTTACTAAATGTCGTTTAGTTGCAACATGCAAGGTGCAGTGTGCAGTCTATTGTGAATTCTAGTGTGATCATGGAAAATTTGGAAGTACCGCGTAAACGACAAAAAATCGGTCCTTTAACAGTTAATGAAAAAACATTAATATTTAATTGTTTTAAATCATTTACAGACAAACATTTATGTAAAAGTGTTGATGACACAGTGGAATTAGTTAGTAGTACGCTTGGTGTTGGAAAATCTACGATTTACAGAGTTGTTAAAGAAGAGAAATGTGGCGAGTTTCAAACAGCACGTAAAGCTCCAGGAAAACCAAAATTTCAAATAGAAAATCATTTGGAAGAAAGACTTCGAAGGAAAGTGCATGCGTTCTTCTTTAGAAAAGAATTTCCGACAGTAGACAAAGTTCTTGCCACGGTTCGAGATGATAAGGATTACCCTGAAATGAGTCGAAGCACACTATGGAAACTTTTAAAAGAAATAGGTTTTCTATGGAAAAAGCATTCCAGATAGTCTATTTTAATAGAAAGAAGCGATATTGTAGTATGGAGAAGAAATTACCTAAGGACTATAAAAGAAATGAGAAACCAAAGAAGAAATATATTTTATTTAGATGAAACATGGATCAACGAGGGACATACACCAAATAAATTTTGGCAAGATGAAACTGTTACAAGTCGAAGACAGGCTTTTTAAATAATTTATCTACTGGTTTAAATCCACCATCAGGAAAGGAGCGCAGACTGATAATAGTACACATCGGTAGTTCAAACGGTTTTGTTAAAGGTGGTTTATTGACTTTTGAATCTACTCGTGCCGGTGGCTACCACGAGGACATGAATGCTGATGTCTTTAAAGAGTGGTTCGAACAAATGATAGATCTTTCTCAGAACTGTATAATAGTAATGGATAATGCAAGTTATCACTCGAGACTTACAGAAAAAATGCCCACAACCAAGTGGTTAAAAAAAGATTTACAGAATTGGCTAAATTCAAAGAATATTAAGTTCCATCCCGGTTCTGTGAGAAGAGAACTGTATCATTTGTGTTCCCTTCTTAAAGAGAAATTAAAAAAATATGAAATTGCAAAAAATCGTGGGATGACGGTGGTTAGATCACCTCCATATCATTGCGAAGTAAACCCGATTGAACTGATATGGGCACAGATAAAGGGAGAAGTTTCAGGAAAAAATAATTCTTTTAAAATGAGTGATGTTAAACAGTTGTTTTTGGAGGCTGTAAATAATGTGAAGCCTGAAAACTGGGAAAAGGCAGTAAATCATACGATTAAAGAAGAAGAGAAAATGTGGAAGTTGGACAATATTACTGATGAAATGATCGAGCCACTCATTGTAAATATTGGTTGCGACAGTTCATCTTCTGATTTCGATTCTGATTTGAATTTGTAGGTAAGAAGTAGTTTTTATATTAAAATTATTATTTATGAACGTAACGTTGTTTAAAAGTCAAAGTTTAAACCCTTATACCTACATAACCCGTTTGACACAATGTTCTTAACATACCTTGTGGAAAAATAAAATATTTTAGAAAAAATTGCACTTTTTTACCTTCAGCTGCTTAGAAGTTATAAGCAGGTTAATTAGGTGAAAATATAAGTGTACACCCGATATATTTATTATATTTATACAAAGGTTATTTCATACGAAAATACTCGAGGTATAACTTCACAAAATATTTTAACTGTCTACTAAAAGAAGTGGTACGCCTATGGATTACGAACGCTTTATTATTTTAATAATCTCTCTTACATAAAAATAGACTATAGTTGTGGAAAATAATTTTTGATCCATTTAAAGATATTATCTTCAAGTCTAGTAGGGAAGCTCGTAATGCGAAACGAAGGAATTTGCAGACGCCAATAAAAGGAAATCGAGCTCTGCTTCATTAAAATTGACAGAATACTACGCAATGGTTTTATTATGGGACGAAGACACTCCGGCAGGACTCCAGCGAAAATTTTACCATATCGCTTCAGTAGAACTTGCCTGGAGAGGTGGAGAAGCAGTCATTTCATTATTTTAAAGAGGAAGTGGATAATTCTGGGATTAAAACAGGTAGATAACATAGTTACATATTTTTTAAAATAACTGATTTTCAAAAATCCTACTTTTTAGGAAGAGTCGAATATAATCCTCCCTTCAATAAAACGGCCCAGGGTGGAGAAAAAAAATGGCCGATAGTAAATGGCTGGTCCCCAACACGAAGAACCCTACCTTTTGTCTAGTCCGTCTTTTTAAAATGCTAGAATAACAACTGATAGATAGATACAAAGAACAATCAAGTGGATGGTACAAAAACACTCCAGTGGGAAAAAACGGACTTTCGAAATGGACTAAAGAAGCAGTAGAGAAGGCATGATTAAATACAAAAGAAATAAAAATAAGAAACCACCCTATGCGGTCGACAGCAGTCAGTAACCTGGCTAAAGGAAGCGGTAGGTGAACAATTAATTAAAGTTACTGGCTACAGTTCAGCCAACTCAATTAAGCCTTATTTGCAAATGGATAATGACCATTATTCCAACATCATGAACACCCTTAGAAGTGACGCCTCAGAACCTCCAGCTAAAAACAGAAGATCCTGCAGCCACTCCTCGAGCTTCTCACTCTACACCTGGACCCATCAACAACATTAATGATTTACCTACACCCAGCGTTATCAATGAGTTAACAAAGATGGCAAACAATACTCCTACTGTGTACCAAAATTACAATTTATATTTTAATTGTACCATAAATACTTAAGTTTGTAGTATTTTGTGATTAAATAAATTACCTGTTTTTCAGTTTTCAAATTGATACCTACATATTTATTATGTATGCAGAATAATCTGTTACTCATGAAATAGTCTTGTCAAATACCATTCGGGCATCTAATTTTTCCTGTCACTTTATTTGTCAACTTTAGTTTCATAGCAATTGAGTATAAGAGTTGGCAAAACTGCAAAAAATATCAATGAGTAGTCTGTCAAATTTTTGAATTTTAATACATTGTTTTGTTTACAAAAAAAAACATATAATATGAATCAGTTTGGAAATGTTTCTGAACATCACGAAAAGCTAGTTAGTAATTTAAAAGACCCAGATTCATATCAAAATGATTATACGACATATAGAGAAACCCAAGAAGAAAATATTAAAATAAATACACCAATCCAGCCAATCTATAATAATTGTGTTTTTAATAAATGTTCTTTTAATTAATTGTTCTGTTAATTATTAATTGTTTAATAAAAATATAGTTTTTGTTTTTTATTCTTATATATTCTGTCGTTAATTTATCTTATCAAAAAACACGCGAACTTTTCTTTTATGGATAAATTTCTTTTTATCTGTTTTACTGTTGACTAATTTAAATAAAAATGTAAGTGCAGTTATTAATTTATGTTTTTTTATTATTGAAAGGAATATCAAATTTAAACAAAATAAATACAAATATTTTGAAATATTATTTTGTGTTTATAAAAAATACATAAATTACCAAATATTTTTTTGGAATAGTTTACTTATCGCAAACGACTTCCTAATATTGTATAATCGAAAAGTATTCAACATAGCACAAACAACAGTGATTGCCCATTAGGCTACACATTTTGGATCTTTGTTTTGGCAAAAATTAAAAAAAAAATGCAAAATTAATAAAAATTTACAACTTTAACAATTGACTACTATGAAGTTGATGTTTATTTTTGTAGATAGCTACTAAAAATAACAAAAATACACGTTTAGTACTCTAATTATCATGGTAGATTAGAAATTTTGCATAAACATACAGTTTACGTCTGAAAGGAAATAAAAATTCTGCCGCCATAAAAATTGAACATACATGAATCAGTATCGTAGCATAAAACACAATGAAATTGAAATACTTATATTTTGCATTGCAAAATAAGATTATTTCGGTAAAGTATTGTGTAAGGACGTGTGTATTTCCTTCTTTGCCAAGTAGTTTCCAAAGTCAAGGTCGTGGTGTGTGACGTAAACGAAAAAAAAAATTATTTTCGCTACCTTAAAAAATGCATCGTAATCTCTCTAGCAATAATTGAATTATTTACAATAATTTTTTCAAGGCTACCAATGTTTTTGTTGTGAGTTTGATACTTACAAAAAAAATGGATTATTTTTATTACTTCCGACAAGAAGATTTTAAATTTCTATACATTTATAGACCAACAACTTACAGTTTATCTATTTTTAATTGCAGAACAAATACCAATAAAAAAATACGTTAAAAAAAAAGAAAAAAAGAAAGTACATCAAAAGAGAAAAATAGTAGGTAATAGAAAACAATACAATGTAAGGGAAAAGCGAATATTTGATTTACACTACGCTAAGTCTATCATAACATAAAAAAAAGAAAGTGGAAAAAGGGAAAGAAAAGGAGGGGAAAAGAAGGGAAAAAGGGGAAAATCATTAATACAACAGAGCAAAGAGTGAATTGCAGCGAAAAGAGATTAGACAAATACATCATACGAAAGAGTTTACACCAGTGCCAATTAACAAAAAAAAACCAATGTCGATCAAAGCAACTTGTCGGCACATCAAAGCAACTTGTCGGCACATTTGGTAATTTTGGAGCCGCATTTTAAAACTGATAATTGGGGATATAAGTTTATCCATTTTCAATTGCAGAAATATAAAAACAAAATTCCCCGATGTGCCGACAAGTTGCTTTGATCGGCTTTGGCGGCTTGTAGATGTGCCGATAAGTCGCTTTGTCGGCATTGGCGGTATAAAGCAGGATTATTTTATTCAAATCAAAATTCAAATCATTTATTTGTTACTTATTTGTTACTGAACAAAGACAAACATTTCCTGATGCGCAAAATGGTTTAAACAACTTCAGCCTTATCTAGTTTTTTGTCACTTTTTAATGTTATAAAACATTTTAAGTAAATTATTAAAATTCAGGGTAAAAACGACCAACATCCCAATAAACTTTTTAATAATTATTTGAATGGGAAATCCCTGTGCTGGTAGACGTTAAAGTAAATTAAAAATTACACTTTACAATTCATTTTAGGAAACTGTACAAAACATAGACCTTCAAAATAGTTTTTTCTTTAATACTTATTTCAGCGAGGTGTTTGCGTGCCAAAATTCGAACGATTTTGGGGTTTATCATTATATACGAAATTGTAGAGCTCGATGAGTAGAACAAAAATTATACCCTACAATGGAGAATTATCACAGTTTTCTTACTGATCCCTAATTCTGAAGCAGAAGACGTTTGAACAATGAACCTATAGTACTTAATCTTTGCTATTTAGTTTCCCCGGTTGCAGTCACTCCTATGTTTTGCAAAAGTGTAGCCTTTATGTAATAATAAAATTTTACCAGGTATTGATCTTTCTTGCAATTCGGACATGTTCACAGATTTGAAAAATCAAATAAACTAACTGTAAGGATATAATATTTACGATCAACCAAACAAATTTTAGAGTTAAAGGATTGTTAATCCCTGCTTGAGTCCAGTTTACCACCCACCATTATACGAAACTTTATAAACACCCTATATATGGCAACACTGTATTCCCCAGGATGACTAGCGCATTTTCTATAATTGTTTTATTGCAGTGATTTGTTTTCCAGATTACGGTATTATTAGACGTAATAACAGACCGATTTGTGATGATTTTCTGAAAAGAAAAATGCGGAAATAATTGGGGAAACCCTAAGCGCATTGTTTTGTTTTATCTAATTTGAAATGTTAATAAACTTAATATGGTATTAGTAGGTAATTATTTTTTAAATAAAATTTATTGGTCGAGCGAACAGAAAATGACTACCTTGAAAATCTATTTTTACTATTATTGACGTAAAAAATGAGTGATTGTCTCTATAGTTTAACCCTTTAATGGTCAATTTAATAGATGTTTTTATCAGATACATTATATGTATGATACTTGTTATTAAATAAAAAAACAATATTTATTTCGGAATATTTTTTATGACGTACTTTAGCATCCTAAACCTAAACAAAACGAGTATATGGAGATATTTTCTAAAAATCGCAATACGGTTAAAAATATTTTGGAATTTGGAACCGCCAAAAACAATGCCAAGGTCCATGACCACAAGGATAAAAATGTATACTAGAATTTATGACGATGGACTACTCAGTTTCCTTAATTTTTTATATTTTTTAAATTCAAACATAATCAAATATCCCTTTTTAATACCACTGGGACCTAAAATGTTATGATAATAATATTTTCTTTGTGACATGCAGAAACATGTATAGAATTTGTCAAGGAATAGATAAAAACACATAAAATTAAATAAAATAAAATTAGAACTAAGACTAAGAAACAAACCATTTGAACGTTTAGAACTCTTGCAAAGAGTAAAATAAAATCCACCCTTTAGTAGGTATTTCTTAAGACATTGCTTGAATGCTTTCAAAGTAACACATGATTTAATATTAGCCGGAAATTTATTGAACAACCTTTGCCCTGTCACAGTGGGTGATCTATATAAGAGATTACTTCTTGAAAATGGCACATGAGTGATTTTGCTGCCTTGTATTAATGTGATGAATTTATGTATTAGTAAGAATTTAAGTTACAAAATATAAAAACACATACTTTGAATATATACAGACACGGTACATAATGTTAAAATTTTATAAGTTTTAAAAAGAGAGAGACGCCATCGATACAACGAATCAATTTTTAGAGATAAACATCATTAAAACCAGTGGATGACCCACAGAAACATATCCCGTATATTAGTCGGGATTCGGCTTGTGCATATTATAACATTATCAATTGTTTCTCCGTCAAAATTAATCTCATGTTTCTAAATAAATAGCTGACTGAGTTAATTTTTGAAATAACTGTTTCACAGTGTCTTCTCCAGTCAAGACACTCGTCAATGTATAGACCTAGGAACTTTACACATAATACATTTTCCAAAACATTATTATTAATATTGACTTGAACAGTAGGCACTTGTTTTTGCCTTTTATGAAAATGTATTGACTGAGTTTTTCTGCATTTAGATGAAGTGAATTCATGCAGAACCAGTCATACAGACTAAGAAGAACTTCATTACATCTTTTTTCTAAGTAATATTTAGATTTTTTCGAAATAAGTATGGACGTATCGTCCGCATACAACGTGACACGTATAGATGGGCTAGCTCTAACGATGTCATTTACATATTTTAGAATCAATATTTGGCCCACTACTGACCCTTGAGGAACACCTACACTGATGTGAAGATGGGTGCACAAAACTCGCCAGGAGATAAGAAAGGTATTTACGAACTAAATTGCCTTACTTTAATCCCACTATTAAACTCGCCAGCAGACAAACTAGGGTCGTATAAGAGAAGTATTAAACTCGCCGGGAAAAGGATTGAAGCAAAATAATGATCGAAAGCAATCTAAAAAAATTAATTTATTTTAGAACATCTTAATCATTACATAATTAACACTAATATAATTGGACAAACATGATATTCAAACATATTTCAATACAATTATACATTATTAATATTACATAAATAACCCAAACATTTTACAAATGCGAACCAGGAAATTTCACCATTTTTACATTCTTCTACTTTTTTGTTAACTAGTTTTTGTCTTTTACGCGTTGACAAATCTTTGTTTTTAGCAGGTTCATTAAGGCTTTGAATTTTTATATATGTATCAATCTGCAAAGTTAGAAGAACATCGAAAAAAATAAAAATTTCTGTTAATGCTATCAGATAATTCAGACCACAATTCTGGATGAAATTTAGATTCGTTTGAAAGTGTCTACTAGGTAGTTACTTTTTCATTCTGAGGTTGGATGGGGAGTATTACTAAAACTTGCAATTTATGTAAAAGATTATAGATTTAGATAAAGATATTGAGGAAAATATACCTGGCTCTCTGAGGTGAGTTTATGGGTCGGATTATAGGTCAGCAGTTTGCGTCGAGGCGAGTTTAATGGTGTCATTAAGATCTCCTACCTGCTTCCTGGCGAGTTTAATGCCGCCCGTCAAGATAATCCGAACTACAGGTAGTCGCTGTTTGCTCATTTACGCCTGGAAGATTAACGTACTGGCGACGTGCGTGCAGATAAGATTTTATCCATTCCATGGCACCCATTTTATTTAATTTATTTATTAAGCGCTCTGCTGAGATCACAAAAGATCCCAACAGGGCACTCATAAAAAGGGTGGACAGCATTGTTTTCAAAATTGGGGCGACTCTACCAGTCTTTAGGGAATCCGGAAAATTACCATTTGAAAACGAAAGGTTGACAAGATAGGTCAAAGGAGATATTATAAAAAAGATAACCTTTTTTAACAAGAATGCTGGTATGTCGTTAAAGCCATAAGAACTCTTGTTTTTCATCTTGTTTTGTAGCAGTTCATATAGTTCCATTTGTGTTTAGGGATACAATAAAAACATTGTCTGCAAACAGTTTACAATGAAAAAAAGTTTATTAAATGGGATACCCTGTATATTAATAAAATTGATTGATTTTTTCCGATTTCAAAAATATGTATGGAGAAGGCATTATAACTGGTAATTATTTACTTTCTGAACAAATAGTGGATAAGCAACTACTATTCAGTTTACGGCATCTATTTATTAGCACAATGACCCGATTTTCTCAATACATACTAACAGATTTTTATTTTTGGGTAAACAAAATTTGTAGTAATTATATTTAAATTAGTATGATTGTGAATATTTAATATCGGTTCGCACAATACGTAAATAAACAAATAACTTGAAGAACGAAATTAGTGAAAAAAACATATTTTTTCAATTATTTATTTTTCATTTAGTCATTTAGTATTCACGTATTGTGCGAAACGATATTAAAAAATTAACAATCATACTAATTTAAATGTAATTACTACAAATTTTGTTTTCCCAAAAATAAAAATAACATTTATTTCGTTAATTAAATATTCATTGTTTTAATTCGAAATTAATTCACAAAGTCTTCTTCAGCTAATTAAACGCATATTTTTGGATAGAAAACGGGAATAATTAACAACGATTTCAGTGCCGTCCGCGGTAACTCTATTTTTTGCTCGTTTGGTCCTAAAATGCACAGAGTTGCTTCAAATTCATTGCCATCCTTTTTTCTTATAATAGCGACCCAATGTTAAATTTTCTAATTGACATATACCTAGCACTTTCTAAAGGAAAGACACAAAGAATAAAGCACTAAGTACGAAAGAAAGAGGTAAATACGGAGATAAAAAAGAAGAAACAAACATAAAAATACCTAGAGAGTATTCTAGAGAATCGAAAAGAAGTTATCCTTTATTTATCGATCACAGAGCGGCGTGCGGCTCAATAGAGAGAGAGAGAGAGAGTTGCCTAAAAGATGTTAATATCACACCAAATAGTACATATCAGAAGAAAGATCAAATGAGGAAAGGAATCAAATAGGGGGTGATAGCCTTAGCTGACTGCTGATACAAACTCGCGAAAATTCGAGCTATAATTTACTATGACTTTCGACGTGGTATACCTCAAGAACAGTGCATCAGTCAACTGAATTCAACTTTTGACGATGAAGCACCATCCAAAGCCACTTATATCGCTGGTACACCGAATTCAAATTTGGCCGTAGTTCCCTCACGTCCAAAATCGGTCGTTGTGCCGGAAAACATCGATGCAGTGTGAAAACTAATTGAAGAAGATCGTCATGTGACATCGAGAAATCGAAACATGTTTAAGCATTAGCATCAATAAGATTTTGCACGAAAATTTGGGTGTTGTATGTGCGCGTTGGATTCCACATTTGTTGACTGCTGCTCAGAAAAATGCTGGTGTCATTTGGTGCGTAAAATGATTAAAAAATACGTGGTGCATCCAAAGCCGTATCGTCACAGTGGATTTATGCGTATGAGCCAGAAAGAAAAGGTCAATCGGCAGTTTGGGTGTTTCAATGTGAAGAAAAGCCAACAAAAGTTACTCGTTCTCGAAGCATTAAGAAGCAAATGGTGGCGTGTTTCTTCAGGAAAACCGGCAATGCGGCAACTGTGGCTCTTGAAAATCAAAAGACCGTTAATTCGGCGTGGTATACGACCATTTGTTTTCCACAAGTTTTCAGTAAATTGAAAGAAACCAATCCAAGACGACGAATCATTTTGCATCACGACAATGGGAGCTCACATACATCACATGAAACAAGCAAGTATTTGGACAAACAAAAGATCGAATTGATGGGTCATCCGCCTTACAGCCCCGACTTGGCACCAAATTTGTTCACACTAAACTGCGTGTACAACGATTTTCATCGCCCGTAAAAGCGATTGAGTCATTCAAAAAGCATGTTTTAGAGCTATCATCTTCTATTGGACAAAGTGCTTTGAAGGGTGGTTCAATCGCAATAACAATATATTTTTTTAAATTAATTTCTTTGTTCTTTCTATTCTCAATACATAAAAAGCAACCCCCGTAGTAGGATACAAAAAACTGTAGCCCCTGAACATTGACGGCTTAATGGACACGAATGATATGGATATTAAACAGCCGATACAAGAAAGAAATAATTTTTTCGGGGTTCCACTTGAACCTTATGATACGCCACTGCAATTTGAACAGAAACCAAATATAATTAAAACAATATTTTCATATTTATTACCAAAAGCTGGTTTCTTAATGATTTTCACCTGATAATTTACGAGATAAAACGCATTCTGATGATCATTTAAATGTTTTTCAAGCAGGACGAATTAATAAGACTAAATTAGGTTGTTTACAAAAAAAAAGCAACAGTGCCTGTGCCGAATAAATCACGAATTTTAAAATAATTAAATATGTCTATATGATCTTTGTGTATAGCTACAGGAAGTTACATACTGAAATTGGTGGTCATTCCCTAAATTTGGCAAAAAATATAGTTTGACAATTTTGGTGAAATCTAACAGTAACATGAAATATGTTTCATCTATACATTATTATACCATTCAAAACAAACAAATCATTTTTATATAAATATTGTGAAAATGCTCTTTTTGTTATTCTCAAACTTTACGGTAAAGATGAAAAACATGGATTTATATGAAAATTAAATTAAATCTTCACAAAAACAATTATAGAAGTGTATGTATAGGTAAAGTGAGTCAATAAAATTATTATTCAACAAATAAATAAATAGTATTTAAACTAAAGATAAATGTTTTATTTACATATGATCCGTTGTAAACATTTTATTTAACTAATAATATCATTATTATGCAAACTATTTAATACTAGTAATGTTTAAACAACTGATCTCCAAAAGTTTTCCATACGGAAATAATATAATAATAATAATAGTAATTAATAGGGAAATAATCGACATCTAGCTCATGGTATATATACCAATTAAGTCGGCACCCTATGGAAAACTATTTTATTATTTGTTTTAGGAAAAGTCGTGCATGGTCTAAAACCTAAAATGCAACCATTAGATATCAAATTTATTTAGTCGTATACGAGGTTTGTCAAAAAATATGAATTTTTCTCAAGAGAAAAGTGCCTTTATTTTTGAAGTATGAAAAAAAAGTTATTAAAAAAACTTGTTTATAATGACATTTTACGTCAACATACCAATTTTTAACAAGATATTCCAACTTTAACAAAATTTTCTTTTTTAATATTTTTTGATACACCCCCGTAACTGACAATTTTGAATTCATTGAAAAATTTAAGAATGTTCACAAGTACCTTACAAACCCATAGTAGACCCGTTTATAAGCAAAAAGTTAGCCAAGATTAAAATTTTTTGATGTTCCTTGTATCCCACTAAATATTTTGCAAATTTAATTCCTGCTTATTGATTATAAGGTGATGCAGAATTTTTTATGAATAATATTTTTTTTTGAAAAATCAATAATAAAGGAATTTTTTATTTATTGTCAACACCATCGAACAATATTAACAAAAATTGGTATATAATTCTTGTCTTTTCGTTCCTTTTAAGCTTTTTCAATGAATTCCAAATTGAATTTTTTTATTGAAAAATAAAAAATTTGGCAACACCGTCGAATGTAATTGAGGCATAGAATCCAAAAAATATCAAATATATAGGGTGTTCAATTTAATCGAAGTTGGTGACATTTCTGGCGAAACCGGAAGTCGGCCATTTTGTTTTTATACGTCTGTCAATCCAAAATGGTGTCTCATATCTATGTACCAAATTTTATTCAAATCGGTCGAAAAGTGAAGGAGATATAGGCATGGCCCTAGTCTCATTGTCACCCGGTATAAGAAAGTTTCAAGGCTTCTAGAAAGAACCGCGTTTTAGATTGCAAAAATCTCATCTGAAACTTAGAGCATGCCACCTAACCGAATAAATTCTTACCTCTCCTGAAGATCGATTCAACAGAGAAGCCGAAACGTAGGCATTTTTGCAATCCAAAATGCGGTTTTCTTGGCAAAACTTTTGAACTAAAATGGGATATGTTTGGGACATACGTTGTATGTTTCTCCTCTCAAGTTCACTATCGAAAAGTTTTGCCAAATTTTTGATTGTGCATTGTAATTATTTCAACTGTATTTAGAGATGGGCGGCATTGTTTACTCACGAGTACAGAGCGTATGTTTTTTCACAACTTACATAAAAATGACGTAAATCGAAAACAAAACATGTTCGATGGGGCAAAATGCAACAGCGGTGTTGCCAAATTTACAAAAACTATAGCATCCAAAGAAAATTAAATTAATTTACTTGTTAGTGATGTTAACTATAGTAATCAAAGCACTTTTATCAGCAACAATTGCAATTGTTACAGAATATCACGTTTTTTGTTTATCACAACACTCGTGTAAAATGCTGGTCATTTACATAAATAAAAAAAGTCCCAGGCCTTTATGAGTTATTCTGTTCAGTTCTGATTTTCAGTTTTTATATTTCATGATAGTTTTTAGTTTAGTGAGGTCCTACTTATTTTGTTGTTCCTCATTTTCTACCGATAGAGCGCGAGCTAGCAGAAATTGTAGGCATTTCAAAAAGTGCTGCATTGACTGAAAATTTGGAGATGAGAAAGCAGTGCAATAGTGCAGTGTATATAAATATTTTGCTTTCGAAAACCGACAACGTTACATCGCACCACGATTGACCTTTGATATTATAACATACAAAACAGTCAATAAGACGAGTGCTATTTGTCTTTTGATAGGATTTTGTTTTTATAATTCAAGACAGTTAATTATCAGGGGTTTTTCAGGTCAAAGGTGCTTGGCCCCTAATACAGATCTTCTATCTTCGTCTGCCTTTCATTTCCGGAATACTAAAAATATTTTTACGCCACAATCTTTAAGGGTTACTCTTATATATTGTCTGATAATAAAGAATATTTTTATCCAGGGCGCGTAGTTGGTGTCTCCAAACATGGGCGTACTCAGGAATTTAGAATTACAGGGGAAAATAACTGTGAGAAAGTACGATAAATAGTTATTTATTTATTTATTTACAGATCATCAAGTTGTTGTGAAGGAAGATTTTTATGAACTTTGTCGTGTATCTTCTTATAAATGACGATTCAGGACATACACGTTTTGTTTCTCAATCGCTTTTAAAATACTTAATTTAATGACCTACTTAAAAAATAGATATAAAAAAACGTTTTTATTCCTTGTAATATTTTCACTATCGTTTTAATATATTATTTCTCATATTTTCTCAATAGTACAATTTCACAAAAACTTAACATCAAATTTCAAGTAAAAGTAATTAAAGCTTATTTTTATTAATCTTGCACCTGATGGAAATCGAACTATCAGCAATTTTATCTCAAACTAAATGTAGTCCACTAAATTAACCCCAAACCTGGGCATAAGTTGGTCCGGCAGGTATGCATAGGTACATTTACCTCCGAAAATCTCAACTACGTGGAATTTGTGGAAGGGTGAGAAAATGGCCCTCGAGTTCTTGAAAATCCGTTTTTTCGACGATATCTGCCGAAATATGACACTTAGAGCATTTTTGTTTAGACAAAAAATGAACAGCAGTTCATTACCTACAAAAGTTGCCCCTATGATTTTTTTCTCTACACTAATATTTTTTGCAAGAACGGCGTTTCAAAAATTCGCAATTTTGAGAATATGAAAATTCGCAAAATTATTGTGGTGAAAACGGAAAATTTGAATATCCTCCCAAAACTTGAATATCCTCCCGTTTTTGAAGACAAAAGATAAGGCAATAATAACCAACTTTGTTTCACTTTTTGCTGTTGATTAATAAATTTATTGTAAAAAAATCCAATTTGAGAAAGTTTGAAGGCAGAGTTTTTTCTCGTGCACTTAATAAAATACTTGATATATATATATTGATGAAAAGGTCAGAATGTGATCTTTTATTTAGTACAATTCCGACCCCCAAAAATTTTAGCACGAAAAGAAAATAATCCTAAAAAAAGTGTCGATTTTTCATAGGGGTGAGAATTTTCTCAATTTTCTGGAAAACCCAAAAATATGAAAAAAAAAAAAAGAAAAATGTCATCGAAAAGGACAAGCCAAGCTTTCGAAAACTCCGGAAATCAAAAAAAAAAACGCCATAAAAAAGCATGTTGTTTATCAAAATACACAAAAATAATTTACTGAATCTTTCTGAATATATTTAACACCTTGCAAAGCCCCATGATCCAAAAGGATTCGGTGAAATTAGTCTTGATAAAAAAATGTGAATAAATTTATATGACAGTCAAAATATCGAGCAAAAACAGATTTTGGCCCGGTTTTTCAATAACTCAGAGAAATAGATAAAAGGAAAAAGTAACATGATATTATAGCTACAGGTTCCTTCTTTCATCTGAACTTTGAATCATGAAAAAATATTAATCTTTACGTGATTTATTGAAAAATTTGTAATCCGCTTGGGAGTGTCATTCGTTTAGAACGTGCTCTCTAAATGCAGGACAGGAGCTAAAAATTGGTGTGCGTTTTGGAGCCGGTTATGTCGAAAAGTATCAAATTTTTGACCAAAATGATGATCTTTATTTCCGTCCAAACAAAAATTCTCTAAGTGTCATATTTTCGGAAATATCGGCGAAAATAGGCAAACAAACACATTTTTGAGACAGTTGATGGTGTGAATGTACACAGGAATACCTGCAAATTAAAAAAAAATGGTGCCGGACCAACCTGATGCCCGGGTTGATACCTTCGTTTATTGGACTAATGTCCTAAAAAATGCTTATATCTAAGATTTCACTCAATGAGTTCTTTCAGGTCTTACTGCTATTTTTTTTACTTTTATTGTCTTTAATGTGATGTAATTTTTTTTCACTCCTTTAATTGGGACTCGCTGGTTCTTTTATGCATCAAAACCTTTTAAAAGCATTAATGCTACGAGTGTACACTTACATAATTTTTGTCAAAAGCTTTAGACTGCGGTTCTTCTCGATTTTTTTCAATTTGTATACGCGCAATTATTGCTCAGCCAGAGTTGGATGTTACAGCTCCAGAATTGGTTATTAAAGCTCCAGAAATAGGTCGGTTTAAAATTAATTTATACATAACTTTTCATAAAAATACTAAGTAAACTTACCTTTTTTCGAAGAAGTCCCCTCTTTGGTTTTTTCTTTGTCAGTTGACTTTTGTTCGTCTGAAATTAAAAAAAAAAAGATAATACAAAGCAAACGTTTGAACAGAAGAGTAGTGTTAACCTACAACGTAGCTATAACCCTTAACTCACAACTCACATAAAACAAACACAGATATGTGTCAATGTATCCAGTTCCTAGCAATAATTGTAAAGTAGAACCAGAAATATAGTAAGGTCATAACTCAGTATTGGACGACGACCCTCATTATTAACTATTGTTCGAGATGTAGATAAGCAATAAAATTGTGTCTGTTAAAAGATTCCCAGGTCCGCATTAAAATGTCTTATAAAATCATTAGGCATTTTATACCTATAGAACAGAACTTAATGGCTAGAGTTGGTACGTCTCTGCGTATTATTATTTATTATAATGATATTTCTGGTTTTATTTTACTGGGGCTTTTGGAGCTAAGGGAAGGGAAGGGCATTTTCAGAAATAGTTTGTAGAAAACATCAATGAATTAAAGAAAAATATAAAGGTGAAAAATAAAAGTGAACATACTCATATTAAAAATCATTGAAAAATTTTAACAAAATTATTTATTATCAATCTAAATCAATTCTTTAAATTTCAGTTAGTAGCATTGACTGGATATCCCCTAACAACGGCCTAATAAATTCCCATTTCCCATTTGCGTTCGTTTTCCTTGCGATTCAGCTTCGGGGAAAAGTGTTTACAAAAGAAAATTAGAAAATAGTGCCTTCGATATACTTCTGACGACAATAAATTTTTCCTGAAGGTTATTTCCTAAACAAACGCAACAATCGAAATATAATGAGAGACTTTTTTTATCGCCACTTCGAGGTAAAAGAAAACACAATGATGGAGCAATTGTTTTATTTATTTTTCCATCCCTCAAAATATTATTAATTGCTGTAATTTCTCTCACATCGTTCACTTATTACTAGAATAATTAAAAATATTAAATGCAAATTGTTACTTAATCCGATAACTCATCTAACGCAGTTTTTACCTACTACTTTCAAGTTTTCCCGCTCTTTCTCTTTTTCTTTTAACCTAGGTATGGGTCCCAGCCATGGGCGGATCCCTTTAGGTCATATTTTTTAATTTAAACAAAGATTATAAGAAACCGAGATGTCCTTTTCAACCTTCGAAGGTTGAAGGCCTGGATGAGAACACCCACGAGAGAGGATAGACTTGTAGCTGTCCCTCCGCTGAGCAGTGGATATTCCATAACCTCCCGACCCCCCTCCCTGGTGGAAGACACCCCCCCACCCCTTGAAAATCGGCTGGATCCGGTCATGGTCCCAGCGATCTTAGTTGATTTTGCCATAAGGTTAATTGCTAATACTTCTTTTAATGCATCATTCCTTTTTTTGGCTTGTATTGTCATTTTGATTGAATATATTTTTCCACGTTTCTAATTTCTTTCATTAAGATTTTTCGTTAAAATATCTAGAAAATCTAAAGGACACACTGTACACCGTGCCAATATCTAATAGCTGTCTTTCGACTATCCAAATTGCAAATTACAGCAAGCAATCGAGCTGGTAATTCTTTAATTATACAAATTAAAATTAATGTAAATTCGTAATTGAATATCGGTGGTGTAAATTCGATACTTTGTTAATGAGATTATCCAGCCAACATTTAATTGCTATCATTCAATCCGTAGTGTCGAAGCTACAGCTTTATTTCCAAAACACTGATTTATGTTAATTTTATAAGCGAAATTTGCCGGTTCGCGTTTAGTGGCGTGGAGGATTATGTGTGATAAATTGGCATCACCACCGTGTCGGCGATCTTTTTTTAAAAACTATATATTATGAAATCTAGAAACCATTCGAGTTTCAACTGGTTCTATTCTCTCTATAAGTATGAATAACATAAGAATATTTTGAAAGATCTGCTTTTTGACAGCAACATTTACTTGCTCAGGCCACTAAAGTACAAAATCCGGGATTATTGTGGCTTGTGGCCAATATGTAAAATACTGGCAATAGATGAATGAGACCTAATCCAAGAGATGAAGATACAAAGTTAAAACTATCATCTGCCAGACTTATTTCTCGAAATATATTTAATAAAGTAAACACGTAACTGGTTTAATAGGGTAACTATGATTGAACCCAGCCAACAAAAACAATAAAAAACATTTGATATACATTAACATTCGCTAGTGACAATCATGTTACAAAAAAATAAAACTACTAAAATATATTATATTTATTCTGACCGTGAATGACTCAATATACTTACTTGCCAATTGGTAAACAAAATGTAAACAAGTAAAAAACCAGTTTTTTTGACATAAATAGCAAGCAGGTAATTAACGTTATTGGTCAGGAGCGTCGTTTAAAATTTTTGTAAACTTTTATTACCGACACAGTTCTTGTTGTTATAATTCAGTTGTGATACCATAATTATACGTTTCGTGATACTAAATAACTACGAACACATGTACCTACTGGATGACCCCTTTTTGAAGGTAAGCTAGCTAAAAGTTATTTATCGATAGCTGAAACATTCAAACACGGCGCGAAACCAAGTATTTAGGTGTTCAGCACAGTCACCTGATTTAACTCCATTTGTCAAATAAATTGGATTTTGTGTTTTTATTCACATAATCACATACGGGGTCTAACAATGAACTAATAGAGGTCATGGGAGACAATAAATAAATGCAAGTGATGCCACTATAAACTAGAAGACTATATTGAAATTTTATGAAAATTAATGTAAATATATAGATAGCTTGAAAATTTTATTTAAAACAACAAAGATCGACTCGTTTTTTGCAAAAGGCTTGGCCAGGGATGGCAACTCCGGCCCATTACGATGTTAAATAGGTCCGCGGAATAAATGAAATATATAAACAAAAAAGTTGTAACGAGAAACAAGTGTTTACTAGAAGGGTGAACTGTTACGCGCTAAAGATGATGATGAATGGTTCGGAATATTATTCATATATTCAGTGTTCCTTGAGATATGATAAGGCGCACAAGTGTATGACGTACTTATTCTGTGGTTACATTCTGGTCCGTAATTTTATTTCAATCAAAGATCAAGTCCGAGCTAAAAACATTCTTACTGAAAAATGCATTTTATTCGCTAGTTGAGTACACCTCGGCAGTGACATAGAAGGCCATTTTTACCTATCTTAAAAATTTTTAAATTTGTGATGTGTCTACTAGTGTATGTATTTTAATATTTTGTCCTTTAGAACGTACTTGTGATGTAATATTTGTAATATTTTGTTTTTAAACCAAACTTTTGTGATATACACATGTTGACTTGTCTCATATTATGTATATAATCTGTAGAGATCAATAAATTATCTATCTATCACAACCAATTAAAATGTATGGAAAATTGATTACTTTTAAATTTATTTCGATATCTGGAGATTATCAGATTTTACTTTTTGACGTGGGCCAATCCGCCCCTGCACAAAATAATACAGGCAATTGCGAAAATCCATTATAACCAATAAATCTGAAATGTAATCCAAAGAAGTTCTTTGATTTCAACTTTCTAATCGACAGACTCTGTCCAGTTAGATAAAACACTATAATAAAAACAAATTTCAATTTTAAACAGTAACGAAATTCAAGGTCATTGATAGATAATATTAGTTGTTTTGGATATATTCAGCAATACTATTAAAAAATGAAAATATGTCATAGTAAGTATGATAGATTTCAATTCTTAGATAAGGTAACTCCAATTGTAGACAGAGTATATATCAAAAATATGTTCAAATGAAGATAAAGAGATTGAAAATAAAAGATAACCAAATAGTAAAAACGTATAGGAACTCACCGGTAGACTTTGTAGACTTGACTTTTTGTATTTTTCTAGCTGATCCTAAGGCCTTAGATACACGTTTTAAAGGCATTTTAATAAACAGTCTTAAAACTCCGACAAGGTCACTAATGCAATAACAAAAATACTATATTTTTACATAAAAAACAATATGCGCCATTACTGAATATTTGACAGCTGATTCGTCGATGTTGTGATTGGATGATACGCATGATAAGTCACCATGTGGAGATCTTTCAATTATTCGTTATACAATATTTTTTAATGCGTAATTTTATGTCAACATTACTTATATGTTTTTACTAAATAAATCAATTAAAAAAAATATGTATCATTTCAAAATAATTTCAAACAAAATATTGCGCCGTAGGTTGTATCGCCATCTAGCCTTCAATTACAAAACCAGAATGACCTACTAAAATAATAAAACTTGTCCGGAAAAAGCTTTTAGTCCAATGTTTGTATTGAATTTCGTATTTAACGTCTGTTTGGAAAAAATATATTAATTCAATGTTATTAACAGTAGTTATAGACAAATCTACTAATGCATAAAATTAACGAAAGAAAGCCATCTTCTAAAAATATGTTGGTCAGGCCGTTCGCACCACTAATGTCAATATAGAAAATGTCAAAATTGTCAATCAATAATCTTAAACCTAAACGTCATAGATAGTCGTACTAAATAAAAACAGAAAACAGACGTCCATTAAAAAACACGAAGGTTGTCTCAAATTAGGGACAAAAAGTAGAAAAAAAGTCATTACTTAACTAACATAAGTATTAAATTCCCAGTAATATAGTATTTAAGTGGCAAAGATGTAAGTTATGAACCTAATTACATAGATTTCATTTAAAAATTCTTGTTTTTATAGCTTAAAAATGAGTGCCCCTCCGCCCCCGTGCGACTGGCAGACAACCAGAAAATTGGTGAAAGAAAGGGGCCAGTATTTATTAGAAACCGGCATATGGAGCGACTGTAGATTCATTGTTGGTACAGAGCCCAACCAGCAAGTTTTGGAAGGACACAAACTTTATCTAGCAGCGTCCAGCCCTGTTTTTGAGGCGATGTTCTTTGGAGGGATGGCCGAAAAAGATCCTATTGCCATCTTAGATGTCCAACCAGATGCCTTTAAAGCTTTACTTGAGTAAGAATTTGAGACCAATGACAATTTTGCAGTTGATTCTAAAGAATTAAAAATTTGTGGTAGAATTAACAAATAACCTCTTCTCTTACTTTAGATAATTACAGTCCTTTGTATATTTTTGAAAATAATGTAAAAATCATAATATATGAGGTCATTGACACTTCTTAGGATACATTTAAAAAATTAAGCTTCTCTAATAGCATAAAATTATTTTCAGATACATCTACACAGACAAAATAAATCTTACTTCATTTGACCAAGCTTGCGAATTGTGTTATGGCGCTAAAAAATATATGCTTCCCCACTTAGTGGAGGAATGTACAAAATATTTGTGGTCAGATTTGTACCCTAAAAATGCCTGCCGGGCTTACGAATTTGCCAAACTGTTTGAGGAGCCCATGTTAATGGATAAATGCATAAGAGTAAGTAAAATAAAAATAAACTTACCAATAATATCTGTATCTAGAATTGGTTTTATTGATCATATTGATACCCCTGACGGATTGTAATAGCAGCTCTTTAAGAGAAACTTTGATAATTTGACAAAAATAATGCGATATTCTTAACATAAATGTCTTAAAATGCAATATTCTTAAACACAATAATGATAGTATTGTTTTTTTTTCAAAAACCTTATTGATTTATTAAAATTCAAGAACTTTATGAATTGGCAATAGATTGTTTATGAGTCCAGGTGTTAATTGTATTATAGTTTATAATTTTTTTATAGATAATATGCAACCAAACTCAAGAAGTGCTTCAAGAAAGCAGTTTTGATGATGTAGAATTGACCACAATTCTGACAGTTTTTGACCAGGATGAACTGAATATAAATTCAGAGCTGGAACTATTTTCTGCTATCAGTCGTTATGCTGCAAAGCACAACCATAGTTCAGGTGCGAAAGTACCAAGACTTGATGGTATAGGTAATTGTGTTCAATTTTTATTAAGTACATTAAAGCTGAAATTGAATTCAGTTGCTGTCAAATAGAAACGTTCTATGTTTTGTGACTTATTTTTAATTTCAAGCTTTATATTTTGTACAGGGTGATTCACAATAAACCGTAAATAAATAAACGGTATCAATAGTTGACATATCGCTATCAATAGTTAACATACCGGTACCAACAGTTGACATACCGGTACCAATAGTTGACATTGGTGTCACCTATTGGTCTTGCTTGTTCAATTTCCGTTAAATTTTCATCAATGATATGTATTGTGACTGAGGGGAAGAGAATTGGAAAATGTTCATTTAAATTTATACCAATCCTAGTACCACTAGTAGGCAGTAGATTATGTAGTTATTTACAAGGATTTCCGTACAAAATCTCACACAAAAACACCAGCAAATAAACAATTTCTGAAATATTTAATTTGTATATTTTATAAACACTTTCGTCGAGAATATTAAGGAAACATGTTTTGCCCTGACATTCTTGAAAACGATCGTCGGTCGCTATATTGGATATTTTTAGTTTCTATCTTTCAAATTTGTTGTACAGCACTAGATGGCATTAGTGGTAAGCAAAATGTTGATATTGAGGAATATGAGTGAGATATTATCTTAAGAAAGACCATTTTCGCCAAAAGTGTCAACTATTTGAGGTATGTCAAAATTTGGGGCTTTTACCTTAACTATTATAACCCTATGTATGTGTGAATCACCCTGCATGTTGTACTGCATGGCAAATTATCGTTAGTTTTTTTTTTTGTAAAAACCAGAATAGGTCAAATTTATGTTGACAGAAATACCTTTTCATGACATACATATCTGTAATATCACTGCTCTTCTCTTAATACTTAAAAAATGTGTGAAAAACTTACCAGTATTTGCTAAATCACCATTGAAACTAACTGGCACTTTCTACTGGTTTTCCAGTGAACGTTTTCAAATTGAATTATATTTTGAATTTTTAGATGGTCGCCTCATGAAAATGATTACTGTTTATTAATTTTATCATATTTGTCTTACTTTTAACAGCTAATGCTACTAGCGAAGCCAACAGCACTCGTCCTACCATTAGAGACGCCATTATGAAGATACGTTTTCTTACTCTCTCCCCCCAACAATTCGCTGAAAGTCTTGGAAAGTCCGTTTTACTCACAGAATCGGAAAAATTTACAATTTTGATGAATATCTGTAGCCCAAGTTCGGCAGCCTCGATGCCAGATGGTTTCTCTACATCTACTATCCCTAGGAGGAAGAGGTTGCCTTCAGAGTCATTAGTTGTGGTAAGATACAATTTTATATTGAAAAAATGTTCTCTGAACAAAAGAATCATATTGAAGATGAAAAGGTGAAAAAAAACAAATCATTTAAGAATAATATAAAATTTATTCAATGTATTTCATTCCATTTTTGTATCTTCGTCTTTATCAAAATCATGGATTTGAATCCAGTTATTTACTTTTTCATAAGCTTCTTCTTTTGACAAGTCTTCCATTTCTTCTTCACTTTCTTCGTCACTTTCTTCCCAAATACTTACAAAGTCTTTCCCTAGCTGACTTTTAATTCGTTTACTAGAGTAAATTTTATTACATGTTTCCAAAAATTTCTTGGCGTTGCCGGTCTTTTTGTATTTTGTTAAATGTTTTTCTCGAAGTTTTTTGTTTAACGAATTCCTCACGTCGCTGATATCTTCAAAGTGTGTTAAATATAAAACAGGTTGGGGTTTCGCCAAAGTTTTTGACCATTCACAGAATGCTTCGATTGGCTTTGATTTGCTAGGTTTACTTTCGAATACTTTTTGTTTAAATATTTCACCAAAACAATTTGATGTAAAAATATTAATATCACCATCTAAATTTAACATTTTTAAACCGGTAACAGAATACGACAGCCTCTTATCTAAATGGTGTTCCATCACTAATGGAGGGTAATTTAATCTAGATTCAGTGAGGGTTTTCTTTAAACTGGGAACTTTAAATGGTAAAGAATATGGTGATCTTCCAGTAAAAAGTACCCTACTATCATAATGTTGTCCGGAAACTGTTAAATAAGTATCTGAATCTTTTAAAGTATAATCTAAATAACAGGGTGGATCACTTAATGAATGTGAATAGTGATATATATCATCAAAACATCTTAAATCAGTTTTTAAAAGATAATGCCTTGAAGCTGCTAATAATGTATTGTCTAAAGTAATAAAATTATAAAAACCATTACATTTCAATAATTTAGGTTCAAAACACATTTCTTCACTTTTGCTCCTTATATCTATTACCCTAATTTTTTTTCTATCCATAATTACAACAGTATTTTCATTTAAAAACCTAAACTGTTGAAAAGTATCTACTTCCTCACTTAAATCATTTTTAAAACTAATAATACTGTAATCTGATTCTATATCTTTTATGCTAAACTTAGAATTTGGGTAAATGAACCCCAATTTACCATCTGCAGATAATTTAGCATCTAGTAAAGGTTGTTTATGTTTTTTACTGTACCTTAAAGACAGTTTAAAATGTTTTTTTAACTTCAATATGCTTATTTGATGTTTTTCTCTTAGTACAAAGTGTAAACCATTATTAGTTTGTGTAGAATTTATGTCATAAATGGTACTTTCTGAACTGTAGTCCATTCTTATTATGTCGTTAACCACATCTTCATCACTCCGTGCATTTGTTATACATAATTTGTTATCTAAATCAGGACGAATTAAATAGTCATTATTTTTATATTGAAAATGTTCTAAAGTCCCATCAGTATAGTAATAATTATAATCACTGCTAAATGAACGATCAGGATCTTTTTCGTCGTACCAGTTAATCAAATATTGGGGTAAATTTATGTATGTATGATCATTATATTTTTCTTTTACCATGTTTTTTTTATCATAGCGTGTGTATCGTTTTCTTATGGATTCTTGTAGATTATTGTAGTTGGCTTTGTCTTTAAGTAACTTTTGTACCAAATCTTCCGAAGTTCGAAATGGTATGTGTGTAGGATAGGGTAGCTCAACATAAACCTTTGAAAATGTTCTATCAGTACCTTCAAATAGACTTTCTTCACTGAAATTAAGGAGGTGATCATGTCTGATTTCTCTTAAAGTATGTTTGTAGGGTTTGTCTGGACCTTCTGTGAAGAACATTTGTTAATAATATTTTTTGAAAGAGTTACAGTAACTTTTTATCAACTTCTTGCAAGCCCTAAACAGAGTTATATGTTATGGTTATGTATATCTTCTATTTTAGTGTTCATGTTAGTCTTTTACTTTGTGAGTTAACCAGTTATGTTTTTTATGTGACATTTACTGAAAGTGATATCAGCCAATTCTGAAACTTTAATTTGAATTAATTAAATATTTTGTGGGATTTAATTCTCAGTTAAACGTAAAAGCAGTTTTTTATCCGCCACTTTTAATAAACCTGTGTCCAACGACCTCGAAAACGATTGAGCATTGTTACATTTAGATTTTGATATTTTTTCTATAGCCCAGTTGCCAGAGAAGGATATTGACCAAAAGCTCGCACAAAATGTGATCTCGATGAAACTTGGCACTTAAGTACTTGAAAGGGCGTAGAAAACAATAAAAAATCTTTGCTGCTCTAAAGTGTATGCTAACTTCACAATTTTGAAAATAAAATCGAAAATTTGGTTTTTTCATTATATCTCGAAAAAAAAAATCGAAAAACTGAAAGATATATTAGTTTTTCCGAACCCATCGCCTGAATATTTGTATTCAACGGCTCGGCGCGCTTAGAGTTTTCGAATTTGCTTTCTTATTTTGAATAATTTTTTATAGTAACAATACAAATTATTTTTTAAAATAACTTATAATATTGTTTTTTAGTAAAATTTTCCGCTCTTTCACGTGGTGCTATTAGTTTTTCGAAATTTTTATTTTTTTTTTTCGAGATATAATGGAAACACCAAATTTTCGATTTTATTTTCGAAATTGTGAAGTTAGCATACACTTTAGAGCAGCAAAGTTTCATCGAGATCACATTTTGTGCGAGGTCAAATTCTCTGGGCTACTATGAATTTCTTAATCCAAGTGTGGTGTCCTTAGTGTATAACCAATGGTTATATTTTGTAGGCCGGAGCTTCAATGATGGACACCTCTCGAACCTCTATGATCCATTTCAATAATCCAAACTCAGAAATGTGTTCAGAGTTCTTTAAAAAGATGTACTGCAGCAGACAACCTCTTCATATCACAGAGTGCATGAATACTAGCGTCTTGGATTGTGCTGTAACTTTTACATGTGACAAAAATATTTGTGTCTTTGGCATACAGGTAAATGTGTGTAAAATTTGAAAGACTACAATACTTAGGTACTATTTATTTTCTATAGGTTCCTGCTCAAGTACCAATGGACGAGGAGAGGATACCAGTGGGTAATTTGTATCCAGAATTGTTGTATGCCCATTTGTTGGACGCCGATGGAAGTCGTTTGACTTACACACATTTTACGAGCCGAGTTAACTACAGATCGTTGATTGAAATATCGTTCAATCGCCCCGTATATATCCAGAGAAATAAAGTAAGCACCAGTTAACAAAATTATAAAATATATAGATATTTAAAATTGACAAAAATTAATTTTAAATTTCGGTTTATTATACTCAATTTTGACCTATTAACTTTACCTTCAGGCCAATTGACGCCCTATAGTAAGGGAGCGCGTTTCCCAATATTGAAGAATTCGTGGGGTTAAAATTTTTAAATTCACAATTCAACTGATTTTTAAGAAATTATACACGCTTATTCCTAAAAAATATTTATATTATAAATTACGTTAATATCGATTTTTTAGGTGTACAAGGTAGGTGTGGTTCTGAACAAAGTCGGATGCTATCCGGTAGGAACTTATCCGAGCCAATCGACGTGTAACGGGGTAGTTTTTACCTTTTCACAAAACCAGTGCGGTGATTCCGTTCGTGATGGGCTAATTCGTTCCATCGTTTTTTCTATCTCTTCTGGAAGCACAAACAGCATGATTCCGGCTCTACCGGGGGATCACACAAAGTTACAGAATTCTATTAATTTGATATAAAATAATGTTTTTCGTTTTTTCTTCGAGGGTAAATGGCTGGGTCGAATCACTAGACTGTTTCTTCCTTACATGCGGAACTGTTGTTATCTGTATTATTACTATCTGTTAGATTTCTTATATAAAGTGATTTCGTTGTCAGCGCGTTTACCGGGACTGAACATGTTAAAATCGAATTTAATAAATAAAAGGGGTTGTTTTTTAAAGAAATTAATTTTAGACTCTTATATAATTATTGGAATCGTTCGGTTTGTCGTACTTGTGATGTAAAAATATTCACAGAAGTGGATCCTCGCTCTATTCTGAATAATAACAAACCGGACGGTCTCACGGTTACTCTGAATTGCAACTTGCAAATGACCATGGGCGTGTGAAATGTTTTTATTTAATTTAATTTGTTTGATTTAATTTTTATTTTGATTAGGTAAATATGTTGGACGTTTCGGCTACCGGCGCTGGCAATGGTCATTTTATTTTTTTATAAGTTTATGATCAAATTTGCCTTACTTACACAGGATAATTATTTACCAGTTTGTAATTAGACTGGGATGAAATATTTCTTAGCTTATTTTTAAATAGGTCATCTCAAAATTAATAAAATTGGTTACTACTTAGGTACTCTCGATGGTACTGTCTCATTATATTTTACTGTTTGAAATGCCAACAGGGAACTTGCAATTTTTTTTGTTTAACGTAAAGATTTAGACGATAAATAAAAAAATTAAAAATTAAAAAATTCGTATTATTATTAATAAAAAAACGCGATGTGAAAATTATATCTTTTAAAAAAAGTCTCTCGATGCCAAAAGACACGTCACTCCTTCTCTTATTTCAAATAAACTTATTTCCAGGTTAACGCAAAACTAAAAAAAAAAAATTAGCAAAACTGTGATAAGACTAAACGAAAATAATAAATATAACGCCAATATAAATAACAATTAACTAATTTATTAATTATTAGATAATCGTTAAACATTTTTTATTATTAAAAAAATGTTTGTTGCTGCAATTGAAAATAAGCGTTTTTGAAAAAAGAGAAGAACGACCTTTGCATAAAATATTTCCCAGTGGTTTTCTCCTTAAATTTTTGTTTGTTTTGTTTGTTGAAAAAGATGTATTTATTTTTTTAGATTTTATAGATTTTATTCATATAAATCACGTACATCACATATGTATTTAATTTTTAAGTGTAATCGATGTAAATAAAAAGTTAGAAATTAGAAATTATCGTTTTATTTAACTTGTTTAAATATTGAAAATTGTAAGTTTCATTTTTTTAATTTACCACCCTGTACATTTCACATCTTTTAGATTTGGAGGGAATCACGTGCTAAAAATTAATTTTTATTTGTTCCGACTTCGCGATCTATCCAAATTATCGATTTTTATTGGTTCAGACGTCGCGTTCCGTTAAAATTACCGGAAACTGGAAATTGTGTTTGATTTTCAAATGACTATGGACGTGCGTAATGTTTTTATCTGTTCGATTTGATTTTAATTTAGTGTACAGGATTGGCTTTTAAATATTTTCGTCGTTTTCCAACAATACCATTTGATTAAAAATAAAGTGTTCTTGTTCGGATTCAATTTATTTAGGGAGGGAAATATATAAAAATTTAAAGTGTTATCAAATAATATTTTTTTACCAAGTAAATTAAATTTTGAAGGTCAATATATAGTAATTCTCTGCAAATAGTTCAGCCGGTCTAAAATAAAAATTAGTTGAAATCTATTAATCAAAGACATTTTTTTACTGAAGACTTTTGTATCGATTTTTTTAAATATTTTATTAGCAAAACGTCAAATATTTCCAAAACGGGGCGATTTAGGAAAAAAATTATTTGAACAACTATGGTTAGTTAAATCGGTTCTATTCGGGGACAACCTGCATATAAATATTACGCGCTCTACTGAAGAAATGTAAAAAGGTGGAAAAAAATATTTTTTATTTTCCTCTTTAGAGTCTTTAGTTCCACTGAAAATCTCTGCACGCTACTTTATAATCCCGATAGCGCAGCGGGTGCGTTTCCGCCTGGCGCTTAATTTGCTGCAATATAGGTCAATTTTTTGACTAAAATTGCTTCTTTTCGCTATTAATAGTCACTTTATGTTTGTTATACTTTTATCATAATTAAAAATGTTTACATTATGGTTTCTTTTTTTGAAATTTCTTGAAATAGTATTCAGAAAGCAATATTCAGTTATTGGCAAATGAATGTGACTTTTTCAAGGGTTATATCAAGCAAAAACGTGAAAGTGAAGGTGTTTCATTAAGAGGAGCAAATTATTTTTTTTCGTCAGTATTTTTTTTCAATAAAATTTGTCTTTGATTTCCCATTGAAATCTCACTAAAATAAATAACACTTAATATAAATATAAATTTATTGTAAAAACAACGTAAAAAAATTGTCTAAATTATGTCTTACTACAAGAAACCTCCATTCTAAGGTCTTATAACAATATTATAAATTTTAAAAAACTAGAAAATATCTAGGTTAATATATATTATTACGCTCTAACAAAATATATCGGGCATTTTAATTAACAAATCTATATACGGAGTGATAAAGATTCGGGTACGCTGTTAATGTAATATTTAATATAAGTACTTTAATATTTAAAATCTCAACTTAATCAATCCAGACTTTATTTTATCGCCAACGGATTTATTATTCTTGAGTTCTGGGCAATTCTTCCACAACCATATTCGACAATCTTTTTTCCAAATATAGGCCAGGTCATTTAAGGAATAAGTTCTACCACCTTGTTGCAAAATTTCTGTTTTCACTACGACGATTTCATTCGTACTTTTATCACGAGTTTCTACTTCATCTTTTATGTCAGAATAGACGTTGTTTTTCGCTGTTAGTTCGGTATTTCTGTCGTTAGTTACCTAAATAAATTAGAAATAGAAGAAGGTTATCAATAAATTGTCTAACGATTTCTGAATTGTTTATATTGTCTTTTGTATCTGGGAATATCAATAATTTACAATTTTTGCTGCTTATTCGCAATTTCAATGAACATTTTGCCCTCCACTACAGTTTGTACATATTTTTCTCTCCGTCCAAATCATTACTTTTTGTTTTCCCTATATTCCATACAATTTTTTAAACATTTTGTACCTGATTATGGATCAACAAGTCATGCAGCGCTTTTTATCAAGAATAATTTTTTTTTTGTGAAATGTAAGATACAATTGTTCTCCATTTGTATAAAACTTTTTGGGACACACTGAATAAATCATTACTGATTAATATTTAATAAACCCTATGGATGTAAAAAGAATCACGAAAACCCTAGGAATGAAACCCCCAAATGACTTTCTTAACTTACTTCATTTTCTTCTGAACTGATACTTTTAGCATCTTCCATTCCCCCTGTATATGATTTGGTATCACGTAAATTTATATGTTGGCTGAAAAGAAGTCCTAGACTTGTCGTTGAGGCAGATCTTCGAAGAGGCGCCGATTTAGTTATGAAATTTAACTTTTTTTGGGACATTATTATTGACACTGCACATCATATCTGACAGGTCTTTTTTTATATTTAAATAAATGGCAAGCTAACTTTTTCAAAATTTTATCATTTATGTATACAGAATGTCCTCAAATCAGGCTGATTTTATTGGATGTTTCATTGACATTTATTGTATGAATGAACACAAATTTAAAATTTTTACAATCATGCTACACAATTCGAATACAAAGTAATATTGTCCAAAACGATGACTTACATCGAGCAGCATCCCCCAAGCACAATACTGCGATGTGCATTCTCTTACAGAATGCGCTCGTCGCTGCACCGCACCCCTACGTACTTTGCACATTCTGAGGCTCATTCAAAAAGCTTGATGACCTAGCTGGAGTTTTTGGTGTTATTACTAATGTATGTGTTTGAATCCTGTGTTATTATTTGATTGATTCATGAGTAAAATATAAACAAATTAAAAAATATATTCATTTAATTATTAGCATAGAGTTATAGCCACTTTAAATATTACAGTAATTAACATTATTAATAAAAAAAACATTTTATTTGCTCAAAACGAAAAACATCTTAAAATTTCAAATAAATTATAAATAAATATTGTGGTAAAAGTATTGTTAGAATAAACCAGCTTTTTTCTTCATCTGTTGCTGTTTCCATTTTGGTAGTTTTTCAAAATCTATGTAAGACATTTTAAAAGTGGAAACAAAATCATCATGTGTCAAGTGCAACTGAAAAAAAATATATTTTAGCTGTCGCTCAAAGAAATAGCTATTTATTTAATAAATTTATATATAAATATGGACCAATAGGGAGGAAAGGTAACTTTACTCCTCCCAGGGATGGAAAAGTAACTTTTCTCGTCCCTAGGAAGAAAAAGTAACACTTTCAACCCTAAAAATAGGGAGAAAAAGTCAATTTTCAAAGGTGTTAGGAAAACTAAATATAGTTCCCAAATAATTTAAAAAACCAGTCAGTTACCCCAGGTGTCCCACCAGGGATTTCTACAATAGACTTGCAAATATACAAAAGGTAGATTTTGACGTTTCAATTCAATCTTAATCGAATTGAAAGATCGTTTCAAGCAAATTGAATTAAAAGTTCAATATTGGACCGCGTCCAACGTTTTTGTTCAATTCGCTTGAATTGAATTGTCCTTGAAACGTTTTCGAGCATTCATAATTGTATTCTAAATCTAAATTTGAAATTTTTGCTAATATAGTAGAGACAGGAGATATAGTATCCCCAATTATCAGCTTTCGAACATGACCCTTTAAGCGTCATCCTTTGGGTCTTCGAAAACAAACTTCACTGAAATCTAAAAGTGGACCGGACTCATCCTATTTGTTGAATATTCAAATGAAACGTTGTGATAAGACAATATAGGATCGCAAAATAAGTTCACCGCACCGTGAAATGAATTTGGTCGCGTAACCCACCTGATTACAACTTGTTGCACATGTTTTATCATTAAATTGCATCGTTAGAACCTGTTTCAACACGCATAAAATTATACTTACTTCCTTATTAAGAGGATCAACTCTAGTTGGTAATTTTTCGTTTGGCTCTTTTAAAATTTCGAGAGGATATTTCTCGTATTGATCAAATTCACTATCGTCTGTATCATGTTGCTTGGAAAATCCGTTTGTAGATCCATTTCCGTTGTGGCTGCACGTTGTCATTTCTAGTTCCTGGCGAATTTTGGAAAACGTTTTGTATTGTTTCCAGAATTTTTTGTCCCATGTAGGGAAAAATCCAGTAAAGGTGGGAGGTTCTTTTTCTTGTAGTATGTGGATTATTGCTGTGTTCATATCTCGACCTGCTGGATCTGTAAATGCAAGAAAAATCAACATTTTTTTCCGAATATTTTAAATTTTATTTATTTTGTACCTGTTTCCAAATATTCTATAGCTCTTTGTGCACTAAGCCTCTTCTCCTCTCTGCTACTAAGTCTCCCAGTCCAAATATAAATAGAGTCGTATGAGTCTAGAAGCATCACATGTTCTGGTACTAGGTCTTTCTGATTGAAGAATCTGATTTCATCGGCTAAAGCAAAGATAAATGGTTAAATAACTAAAAAAATGTTTGCCAGTTTTTTGTTTAGCTAATTTAAGTACCTCTAAATTGTCCGTTTGTTGAAAAACACCTAAAAAGTCTTGCAGGTTTTGGATCACTCTCATTTTTCACCATTTGCGTAGAGTAAACTGTTTTGCCCCCTAGTAAACTGAAAAAGTCCTCACGTTCTTTTCCTAAAAAAAATGTAAATAAAAAATCAGTGAAATATATCATGTATACAAGGTGTTTTCTAATTGATATTTCGCTTCACATACTATGATTATTACCCTTGTGTTCTGTGTAGGCTTTGTTACTGTTTCCCAGCGCCACTTTAGGAACAGCACTGTTAATTAGAACCCAACAGTGAATGGTCGAGTGAGGAATCATATAACAGTTTTCTTCTTCAGTTCTAATCAATTATATCTTCGGTAATTTTTTTATTTCACCAGGAAGTATGTTTCCTATTTTCAATATATCTTACTACAACTACAACTACAAATTTTGTTAGCAGTCTTTTTTACACTCTTTTTTAACGCCTCATATATTTTTATATTCCATTTTTATATTCTAAGATTAGGAAGAACTGGAGTGAATTAAAAAAAATATTTCCTGGGATGTATTTCGATAAGAAAATAACGAATTGGTTCTTACCTTCCAAAATAAGTTCAAAATCTTTTCCAGCAAAATTTTTAGCCATTTCTCTCTGGTCACCAGTAGAGTAACTACCAGACCAAATATACGCCTTCTTGGATCGTTTTAGAACAAAACAATAATTTGAATTAAACGAGGAGGCTTTTACACTCACTTGTAGAGCTTTAGAACTATAAGTTGTGGAACCAAATACTTGAAGTAGATACTGTAAAGGATTTTTTGTATTTTTACCAGATTCTGGAAAATTAAGATAAAAATTATTAAAATAATTTCTTATTCTGTTCATTTATTTCAAAATCTAAACCATACATTATTCTAATAAAAATTAAATTACCATCATATTCAGTTCCCCGACCCTTGAAAATGGTAAGTTTTCCCTTGAATAATTGCAGAAAATGCGCCGTTTCTCTTCCTTGGATGATCCTGGCCTGGAAACCTGTTTGGCCTAGTTCTTCATCGATTTCCGTTAATTTTATAGTGGTACTATTTATTTCTTCTTGAGTAGCATGTGAACCCTATGTAAATTTAAAAAATAATTAAACAGTGTATAAACACTGCATAAAAGCAAAGCTAGAAATGAAGGAAGACAAGGAAGTAAATGAAGATACACTAAACGCGGTAGGATAATCTCAGCGACTGGGCAACGTGTGAGACCATTAAAATGTACAGCTAGATTGATAGATGTTAACTAATAGACAAAGGCTAATGGGGAATAAAAGGAGGAAGAAACCGAATACTAGAATAAAATGGTTAAATCAAGAGCGGTTCCAGCCCAGAGATTTGGGGGGGACATATATAAAAGTTTAATATTTTGGGTTTGTTGATATAAATGGACCTAGAATCTACACAAAAAATTCAAAAAAAAATTAAAATTTGGTTTACGCAGAATGAATTTTGAATAAGAAACGATTGGCAATATCAAAATTATCGAAAAAAATTAGTTTTTTAGGATATAAATGGACCTAGAATCTACAAAAAAATTAAAAAAATTAAAATTTGTTTTACGCAGAATGAATTAAAAAAAAATGTTAGGGCCCTTTTTGAGAGAAAAAGTGAGTTTTTTAGGATATAAATGGACCTAGAATCTACAAAAAAAATCAACAAAATTAAAATTTAGTTTACGCAGAATGAATTTTGATTAAGAAACGATTGGAAATGTCAAAATTACCGAAAAAAAAAGGTTTGGACCATTTTTGAGGGGAAAAGTGAGTTTTTTAGGATATAAATGGACCTAGAATCTACAAAAAAAAATCAACAAAATTAAAATTTGCTTTACGCAGAATGAATTTTGAATAAGAAACGATTGGCAATGTCAAAATTACTGAAAAAAAATGTTTGGGGCCATTTTTGAGGAAAAAAGTAAGTTTTTTTGGATATAAATGGACCTAGAATCTACAAAAAAAATCAACAAAATTAAAATTTAGTTTACGCAGAATGAATTTTGTATAAGAAACGATTGGCAATATCAAAATTACCGAAAAAAAATGTTTGGGCCATTTTTGAGCGAAAAAGTGAGTTTTTTAGAATATAAATGGACCTAGAATCTACAAAAAAAAATCAACAAAATTAAAATTTGTTTTACGCAGAATGAATTTTGAATAAGAAGCGATTGTCAATATCAAAATTACTGGTGAGTTTTTTAGGATATAAATGGACCTAGAATCTACAAAAAAATTTAAAGAAGTTAAAATTTGGTTTTCGTCGAATGAATTTTGTATAAGAAACGATTGGTAATGTCAAAATTACCGAAAAAAATGTTTGGGCCATTTTTGAGGACAAAACTGAGTTTTTTATGTTATAAATGGACCTAGAATCTACAAAAAAATTAAAATTTAGTTTACGCAGATATGAGACATATCCCCTCATTGCCGGACTACCCTTGGAGCCGCCGTTTGGTTACAAAAATATCTACAAAATTAATAAAAATCTGCACAGAAACCATGTACCGTCACTTCAGCGCTGATCAATGTGTATATAATAATTTTTTTGCTCACCAGCCAACAATATAGTAAATGTTTTTGTTCGCTGATAGTATACGTATACAAAACGATGTAGCAATCTCCTGAGAAAAAGTATCCATGTCTCTCTTTGGGAATTTCAACAATGTGATTCTGGTTGACTCGCCATATTGTCATATTTCCGGTTCCATCATCAATCAGTTGGGTTTCTGCTGCCAAAGCTGGACGCTCTTCCATCGAATAAGCGTCATATTTTGATACCAGAATTGATGGTTTTGATCCTAAAAAAAAATTTAGATTTAGACAGCAAGAAATTGAGAGGTCTTTCATTTATCTGGAAATGATGTTTAATATATACAAATTTTTCCAGCAAGCGCTTTAATAGGAGTGGTATTATTTTAATTACCTTGCAGGAGCAAGAAGAGTGAAATATTTTACCTTTGTTTTCTGACTTCCAGTCAACGAAAAGCATCTTGAATTCTTGAGGTTCATAACCATCCACTACTCTGGTCACTTTGGTAAAAGCGGGGTATTTTTTCTTTTTAACAAATCCTCTAGCGTTCCTTAATGCTTCACATTTTTCTTTTTCGTTAACTTTACGTCCAACCCATACCCAAATTCCTTCAATTTCTTGATCAAATATGTAAACGTCCTGAAACAAGAACACTTGGTCCTACAGATTTCACTACAGAATTAATTTTAACGTACATCCTGATTTAAATCCTGTTGACAAAACGGTCCACTTTTTACCTCTGCTACCCTATATTTACCATTACTTTCAGAACACTTGTATAATCTTATAGAGGCTCTTTGGTAGTTTCCATTTACGTCGTTTTCATGGTTTTCTGGTAAAATTATCCTTTTTTCTAATGGTAAGTACTTATTAAACTCTTTTTTTAACTCATCCTGTAAAGTTTTCTCGTAACCGTCATCAACAAAGGCTAACGAGGATATTTTCAATTTATCCTTCATTTCTCCTGCAATCTAACAAAAAATACTGAATTTATACAAAACAAACAAGGCGAGATGTAGATAAGCAATAAAATTGTAAGTCCGTTAAAAGATTCCCAGGTGCTGATTAAAATACCTTATGAAATAGTTACATTATTATACCTATAGAAGAAAACTTAATGGTTAGAGTAGGTACGTCTCTGCATATTTCATTTATTTTACTTACTGTAGTGGCGTGTAATTTTTCTACCGCATCGGAAGCTCGTCCTGACCACACGAACATAAATTTTGGAGTTCTTATTAGAAAAATATCGGAGCTGTTGAAGCATTCCCAAGAAACTTTTGCCATTTCCTTCACTACTGGTATCCTTCTGCCTCTTACCCTGTATAATTTTACTGATTGGCAATTGTTTATTACTTCTGGTTTAAGGATCCTAAAAACAAAATGTTACTTATATTTAAATAAGTTTTACAGAACATATTTTAATATTAAGGCGGTAAAATGTTTTATGTATGCAATTTGCAATATTTGCCATTGATTTTCAACTGAGTAAGTGCGCCCCTGTTCGAAATTTAACGAAACGGCGGCTCAAAAAGGGGGGACAGTAGGAGCAATGAGAGGATATTTCTCAACAAACCCAAAATATTAACCCCCCCCCAAATCTCTGGGCTGGAGCCGCCCTTGATTTAACGTTAGAAACAAAATACGATGAGAATATCACAGCGCGTCATAGCTCAAAACGTGCAGTTGTTAAGGAAGCTACGCCGTTGCTAAGAGGAGGAGCAACTGGGGTATGACGCGGTGTGATATTTTCATCGTGTATGCAGTTTTTTATATTCGTAGGAAATTTTCCTTCTTATGTAAAAAACAATGTAAATTCTCGCCTGTTGTAAACTGGCTAATACGCTAGTTGCATATATATTTTTAGGGAAATAGTAGCGTTTAAGAATAATTTTACCTTATTCCGTTTTTGAAATAACTTAAAAATCTGGAACTTTCGAAACCTTCGGTTTCTCTATGTTGTGTCGAGTGACCATTTAAAAAATTGTCCAGTTCGACGGTTTTATAAGCAGCTACACCAGATTTGTCCGGATTAACTTGTGAGCCCAACCAAAAATGGACGTGGTGTTCCAAATTGCCTTTACATTCTTTTGACTGAAATAACAATAGTGATAATTTTATTTAAAAGGTTTAATAATAATACTTAATCACAATTTTAATGAACATTTTGCCCTCCACTACAGTTTGTACGTATTTTTCTCTCCGTCGAAATCATTACTTTTTGTTTTCCCTATATTCCATACAATGTTATAAAAATTTTGTACCTGATTATGCAGAGCTTTTTATCAAAGGTAATACCACACGTCCTCCAAATTTTATCGATTAAATATTTGGTTTTCACGAAAAAAAAACTGATTTTATCTCAAATCAATTTGTTTGAGTGGTTTTGCCTGAAATAAAGGCGTTTGAGTGTGGAAACCTAAAATTTAATCTATAAAATTTGAGAGTACGAGTGGTATTTTGAAAGATTTTTTTTTGTATTAAAAACAAAGAATATAGTCATTTATACAAAAGACACTTTACACACAAGTGTTCATATTTTCTTTATCAATTTCACACAGATGTATTCGCCTTTATTTTTTAAATTTAACCGGCAAATATATAAGTACAGGGCCTAATTTATTACTTGTCAATTTTAAACGGATTTATGGCTGAATGCACTTGTATGCAAGCCATAAACGAAGAGGTGAAAGGAGAACTGATTTATGCCATGGAGAGTTCCGTGTTTAGTATTAGTTTTAATGTCTATAATACGTACATTTGTAATATATTTATACATTTATAGACTGATATGGAAAGTGTTTCTTCATTTAGCTAATTTGCAGTGTTTAGGTATTCAAAAACTGATATTTAGTTTAGTGTTGAAGTGAGTTATGTAAAAGTGTTAAAGCGATTTGAAATAAACGAATAAAAACAGGTTAGTTTACAAATACATTTTGAAACTTGGGTATTAACAAAGGTTTGCAATACATTTTAGTATAATAATAATTGATAATACTAAATAAAAGTTGTTAAATGTTTATATTTGACATTTCAAAAAGGTAAACAAAGTTTAATCAAAAAACAAATACGAAGAAGCGGTTTTATCAAAGGTAATACAACGAGTCCTCCAAATTTTATCGATTAAATTTTTGGTTTTCACGAAAACGGCTTTATTTGGAAAAACCACGAAAACAAACTGATTGATAAAATCACGAGTCCGCAGGACGAGTGATTTTATCTCAAATCAGTTTGTTTGAGTGGTTTTGCCTAAAATAAAGGCGTTTGAGTATCAAGATCAAAAATTTAATCTATAAAATTTCAGAGGACGAGTCGTATTTGAAAGGATTATTTTTTGAATCATTTTGTATTAAAAACAGAGAAAGACACTTTACACTCAAAAGTTCGATATTTTCTTTTACATTTAAACGCCAAATATTACAAACGTAATATAAGTTGCCTATCTAGTAGTAGGCATTTAAGATTATTTATTAAGTGTAACGTTTAGACGTTTTGACATTATGTTAGTTTTAAACGAATTTATGGATGGAGCTGTGTTGTATTGACAATAAACGAATAAAAACAGGTTAGTTTACAAATACATTTTGAAATTTGGTTATTAACATAGATTTGCAATACATTTTAGTATAATAATAATTGATAAATGTTTACATTTGACATCTCAAATAAGGTAAACATAGTTTAATCAAAAAACAAAAACGACGAAGCGGTTTTATCAAAGGTAATACCACGAGTCCTCCAAATTTTATCGATTAAATTTTTGGTTTTCACGAAAACGGCTTTATTTGGAAAAACCACGAAAACAAACTGATTGATAAAATCACGAGTCCGCAGGACGAGTGATTTTATCTTAAATCAGTTTGTTTGAGTGGTTTTGCCTAAAATAAAGGCGTTTGAGTATGAAGATCAAAAATTTAATCTATAAAATTTTAATCTATAAAATTTGAAAGGATTATTTTTTGAATCATTTTGTATTAAAAACAGAGAACATAGTCATTTATGCAAAAGACACTTTACACACAAATATTGAAAATTTTCTTTACCAATTTAAATTGAAACCTGAGCTGTTATAGTTTTACATACAGGGCCACCAAGGCGATTTTTTGACTGGCTACCCCGCGAAACGGCGCCTTAAATAAAAGCGAAGAAGAAGAATGAAATGATGTCTTTCTTAATTTAATTAATTTTAAGTTTAGTGTTAAAGTGAGGTATCTAAAAATGTTAAATGAATGTTGAAATAAACTAATGAAAACAGGTTAGTTTACAAATACATTTTGAAATTTGGTTATTAACATAGATTTGCAATACATTTTAGTATAGTAATAATTGACAAATGTTTACATTTGACATCTCAAATAGGTAAACACAGTTTAATCAAAAAACAAAAACGACGAAGCGGTTTTATCAGTATAAAACACAATGATTGGTTAGAATCCTGAGTTGTTATTGGCTGAAACCACAAAATCTGACTGTTTTGACAGATGAAAAAAATAATCAGTATAAAACACAATGATTGGTTAGGATCCTGAGCTGTTATTGGCTGAAACCACAAAATCTGACTGTTTTGACAGATGAAAAAAATAATCAGTATAAAACTCAATGATTGGTTAGAATCGTTATTGGCTAAAACCACAAAATCTCACTGTTTTGACAGATGAAAAAAATAATCAAGAATATTTTTTTTGAGAAAAGTAAGATAAACTTTTTCTCCTTTTAAATAAAACTTTTTGGGGCACACTGTATAATTCCCTAATAGGACCTGGATTTTTGCTCCACCGAATATAAAAAAATCTTCTGGATGGTTCGCTAATTACGAGTCAAGAAAGAAACTGTCTCAGTTAGATCAATTTCCTCGAAAAGCTTTCTGGTAACTTCCTAATGCTTGTAGGTACAATTATTTTTTGATTTTTAAAAATTCATGTTCGCAAAAAAAACCTACAAATTCGCATTTAATATACTCACCACTATTTCAACACCGCATGGTTGTCCATATAAAGATGTTGCATAGATTACGTAGGCATCTGTGGAGTAAAAGGTGCCATATTGGTCTCTGGGTACGGCTACTACGTTCATATTCTGAAAAAAAAAAAATGAGAAACACATACAAGGTATGTTCAGTAATTTATGAATTATCACAAACTGTATTTCCAATAACAAATAATTAAATTTCTTACCTCGATTTTCCATATTAAAAAGTTGGTAGAATTCCTAGTGAGCTTCTTGAAAGCATGATCAACAAAATTTGGATCATAATTCGGCGAATCATCCTGTAAAAAAAGAGAAATAAAATAAATAAAAACCTCAAACATTTTAACATTTTAAATCAACGACAAATACAGAAACTTGGTTATGGTAAAACAACGCTGCCAGATCATTGAGAAAAGTTTTGTGTGTCATATCTTTTGACATTAAATATTTTTAAGAATGAGTAAACAGAGTTTAGTGATATATCGCTCAAAAATTACAACTGGGTCTTCTTCTATTAATCTCAACTTAATTTCCAAAGTTGTCCCGTGGAAAAATATCATTTTTAACTTATTCTCTCAAAAAGTTGATATAAACATTAATACTACAGTTGTTTGTGTTGATTAAACATTAAACAAATCATTCAAAATATTCGTTTCACTAAACACCAATTAAATTTCTGTATATCCTTTAAATAAATAAACCAATTACGTGACTAAACCTCCGACACAATGGAAAAATCGGTCGATGAACGTATGGATGAAGTGATTAGCATGAGCCCCAAAGAGTTAAAGGAACTAGAAAAAAATTAGACTAGCAGAGAAAATAGATATCTCAGAGATGTTTTTATAAAATTAAGAAGTTAATATAACATCTGGTTAAAAAAAATCTCAAATTCACGTGTCTTTGTTCATTATTTCGAAATGCAATTTAATTTAAACTTTAATTAAACTGCATTTATTACACCAACTAATTTTCGTAACAGTAAATTTTAATTTGAGTAGACAGGACGGCGCTGTTCGTACTGTCTCCAATTAAAAAGTTTACTTTAATTGCACTAAAAATGCCGTGATTATATGTAATAAGTATTTACACTTAATTAGACTAATTGGTCGTCTGACAGTTGGTAAAAAAATTACTTTTACTAAATCAACGTAATCACTCAATTGTTAATAGAATAAAAAATATATACGGCGTAAAAGTTGCTGAATTTTGTATTATGAGGTTCATTTGAAAAGATTCTGTAATAAATATCTAGAAATAGAAGATTAATTAAGATCCCTTTATCGCTGGAAGCAACAGCTGCGAAATACAACGCTAAAATGAAAATATTAATGACGAAAAGCCAGAAGAAAACTACAAATATCTCCGACCCCACTGTCGCATGCCCACCTTCTGAAGATCATCAGGAGTCACAAGCTCCACCAAGAAAAAACTACTTCTGATAAAAGTGAAAAGACTGATTGCGGATTTGCAGATCCTTTAACTAAGGCAGGATTTCCTATGGGCGTATTTTATGGTACAACAGTAGCTACAGATCCCGGAGACACCAACAAAGAATTTGGTTCCATCCTTGGAAACTCATTAAGACCGAGTTCCTCATCTGCTGTAACCCCTCCCCAACACCCAATACATCGTCTGCTGTGAACCCACTCTCTATTCCAAGTACCTCATCTACTGTAAACAAACTTCTCTTATCTGGTAGGCTGTCATCATTTGCTGTAAGCCTTCATGATACAGTAGGCACCATTTCCTAAAGTAAACATTACCAAATGAAAAAGCAACCGGAAAAAGGATCTTCAGCCGTTTTGACTTCAAAAGCCCATACAAAAATGATCTTCCAACAAAACTTTTTTTATATAGTATCACAGTAGCCACCCAGTGGCCATTTTGCCCTTAGGACAAAGTGGCCATTTGGTAGGGTTGAGGTAAAGTAATGTTTTCTTTTTAAGTAACTAAAATAAAGGCTAGTTATTTTTTTTGCGTATAGCTAACTAACGAAAGTATCTGATGCCAAGATGTCACATGTCTTTATCAATGTTGTCTTGTTTAAAAAAAATATATATTTCCTTCCCCTAATCTGTTAGTAAGCCTCTTACGAAAGTATTTCTTAAGTAGACATTCCAATCGTTCCCTTGGCCAATTTTTCTTGTACGATGGTGATATGATTGATCGTGAAGCAAAATCACTTTGTGTTGCTTCTTTTGATATTGTGGTCGTATTGTTGCGAGTTAAAAGTCTTTGACAAGACCTGGTATATATGTAAACTTGATTTTTTCGTTGGATTGCAATGTATTATTAATGATATCCTGTATATATAATAAAGGTTACATGACTACGTTAATTATTTAATCAGGAATCTCACTGAAGATGCAAATATTTATGTAAATCCATAAATGCTAAATAGTAGATAGAGTATAGTATTTTTCTTTTATATTGTAACTTACCATAACCAGGTGAGAAAGCCGGTAGGCCAATTATTTATTTCCGTTAATCCTTATAATTGCACATTTAAGTGCAACGAACCAGTTTCTGTTTTATTACATTTACGGGCAATAAAAGTAACGCCACGATCAATAATTAACAGATTTTTTAGCTGTAAATTCAAAATAATGAATTTTTCTATTATTTTACTCTACACTAAATTAGATATTAGATATTTTAAGATGAATCGGTTAACACTCCGATACACGACGGTGGTCTATCAGAACAAGGTTACTGCACGAAAGGCTGTTTCTTTTATAAACATAAGGCAAAAATAAAAAATTTGGTTTTTGAAATATAGTCGTCGTTGTTGCCTTGTAACTTTTAAAAATATGTACTTCCAACGATAGATCGCTGCCCAGTTGTCGACCAACTCATAACAGATCACATATTGACAGTTGTAGGTACTACAAAACTAATAAGCCACAATTGCCAGCCATTATCACCAATGTACAAAATCATCCCGTACAGTCTTCTATATTTGCTTTTGAAAAACACATTATAGCTTGGTGTCCCCTGTTCCTCGAAGAAAAATGTCCTATCTGTATCTTCCTTTCGCAGCAAGTGGTAAGCCAGAGACATTGTTGATAAAATGTTTTCTTCCTATAGCGTTTCGAGAAATACGAAACGGTGGCTGTTACTGACTTTTTATGGAATGCTAAACGTGTGCAATATCAATGTTTTTGTCATTACTGGTTCAATAATCCAGATGCAGAATGTGGCAAAAATTGGAGGATATTTGTAAGAAATTTGGAACTTGAGCTAATAGTTCAATAGCTCAATAGTTCAATAGTTCTTTATTTAGTTTAAAAAACAGTACAAGACTTTGCAAACACGTCAGAGCAGAAAAAAGAATCTACAAGATACATAAAAAACATAAAAAAAACATGTATCACATATCACAATATAAAATATTTTTTTTTTAAATAACTTACAAGAGGATATTTCTGGATTTTTGGATTATAAAAACTTTATTTAAATGGATGTGGGTAGTTGTACCTCAAACTTTCAAACCGTATCGTATGGTTGATTCAAATAATGAATAATACATAGTAATGGCTACGGGTTGGTTTACAAGTTGCCTTACTTTCCTTATAACGTATGTAGATGAGTTAAGTCTTTTGCATAGCTGAATTATGTGGTCATTCCATGTAAGTGTGTTATCTACGGATACACCTAGAGATTTTATATTTTTCTCAATTGTGGTATTTGCAAGAGAATTTCTTGTTTCAAAGACAAGTGTTTGAGTCTTATCCTCATTTAAACACACCAGGAGTTTGCTAGTTCTATAGTTTCCTGAAGGATCAGGTCTGTGCACTCACCTCTTTCTATGCTGAAATGAGGCGTCATCATACATGAAAGATTTGACCTTTTTGTGTCGAAAAAACTGAAGGTAAATCGTTTAGGTATAAAAGAAAGAGGAGAGGGCCCAGTACCGACCCTTGAGGCACTCCTCTCTCTATGACTAGTGGCTGACTTTTATCATTGTTTATCCACACCATCTGAGATCTATTTTTTTTAAAAATTCTAATATTGCGTTAGCAATACCCCGTAAATAAAAGAATAAAGGTTCCAGTGCCTCTATGTCAGGTTTACATATATATCCAATATACAATTGACAAATATAGCAAATATAGTACCAGATCCTTCTCCCAATAAAAGAGGACAGTGTAAATTTGGCAAAACAAGGAAAACTAGATATTTTTGTAAGTTTGCAGAGCTCAAGGCAAAATCATGAAGGACTAGAAACTTTATTTGTCCTGACGATCTCCAAAATAGCGAGGAATTTCCATTATGAAACTTTCTTGGCTTTGTTTTAACTACATTTCTGCAGATACTTTATTTTTTTACGTTTTAGAATTAAATTTAATTAAAAAATAATAAAGTATATTTTCACAAAATATTTCTAAAATAGGTCTCTTTTGTCTCACCCTGTATGTATCCAAGTTCATCGCCTTTATAAACGACTTAATAGTAATTTATAACGTACCGAAAAATTACTTGGTACCTTTCTAAGACAATTTTTATACCGGACACGCCATTATAAGCAGCCATAATCTCATGTTTTTCCGATAGTTTATTTGAAGTAAAATGTTTCATTGGTACAAGTTTTTTTTATTATTGTAAGGAATGTCGTTACTCAGGTGTAACAATGAATGCAGTTTAACATGGCAGGTTATCTTTTTTTTTTCAAGTACTGGATTCGATTCACGGTGTTTGCTCGGCATACGAAAAGTAATTGCATTTCACACTTTTTTTTTATTTTAAAGCTGAAGAAAAATGATCATAAAAGCAATAGACAATCTCGGAAATAAAGATATTATACATAATCGTCCTTTAATAACAGTTACAGAACCCGTGTTACCACCCAAGTTTGATAACTCCCAAAAAACAAATTTTACTTCGTTTTCAAACTATCAACTATCACTGAAATTTTTACTTCTGGGTAAATCATTCTGTATTTTTTGGGTAATGGTTACATACTTAGTTCGTTGGATCTGTCAAATGCTATTAATTGTCTATCAATCTTGAAAGAGAGTAAAACTTGTAAAATACCACCAAAAAAGAGAAGAAGAAGAAGAAGAAGAAAAAGAAGGAAGAAGAACCGATGGAAATAATCTACTGAAGAAGATCTGGCAGAACTTGGGGCTGAAGAAAAAGCATAAGAGAGAAAATTGAGAATAAATAACTAAGGTAAAGGTGACAAGTTTTGTTATTGCTTAAAAACTGAAAATTTATCGCTTAAAAATGTTTTTTTTGTTAAAATTGTAATTTTTAAAAAAATATAAATGTTAACAAATCCTTCCTTCAGGTCCTTCACAATGCAGTACACTAAAGTAATCTTCTGGGATTCTGACTTCTGATAAGTGGTTCTAGAGTTGTCATTGCCACCGCAAAAAAAACAGCCGTTAAAAAGAGTCATATTTCCTCAACTTTTTAATATTTGGTAATGAAAAAATGTTTACAAATACCTCAAAACATAAATATCAAGTGTTTTTTAATAAATATTTATTAATCCTAACAAAAACATTCGTGAAAAGTACGTAATTTTTCCGATCCCAACTGAGTATAACTCCTTAAGGTGATCGCTTTAGGTTTTGTTCAAGACAACAAGTAATATATTTTCAATCAAGTGGAGATATATTAATGAAAACACTTTAATTCAATTCGTTACTATGTGACTGGTTTGGAATAAAATATAAGCACAATTTTTTATGATGATACTACCAATAAAGACACTTTAACTCAAAAAACAAACTTTACCGCTTATCTTATTTTATAGTAATGTGGCCCACTTTTAATCTTTATTGAATACTAAAAGATTTTTATTTTGTTCCCGTTACCAGAGGTTAAAGATCAAATGTTATTAAAATTATTTTGTTAATTTGCATAAGAAGAAAACTGTTTTTTGATTTTCTGCTAGGTCCTAGTTGATATCCACGCTACTCTGTACAGCGTGTTTCAATACTAACAACGTTATTAAAAAAAATTACAAATATTTTCCAATTTTAATTGACCTCTTTTTGTCCTTTTAAGTGTCCTTAAATAAAAGGTAAATTGGATGCTAGTTTCAGCCTCATCTTCATTATTGTTTAAAATGTTATATTTTATAAAACTAAAATAATTTTCTTGTTAAAATTATAAAAAATTGCTTAGTAATTTCCCTAATATTAATTTACTATAAGTAATTATATTTTTTTGACACTGTCCTAGCTTAAAAAAATGTCAAAAAATATATATATTGTAGAGAATAGTAGTAGAATTCATAAAAAAAATTGTGCTAGTGTCTCTGAATATACGCAATTTTTTATATTTATAATTCAAATACTTTGGTAATTTACTTACTGAAATACTTTTTTTTGTTTGATATTTCTTTGGTAAATTAACTTAATACATAAAACTTGGATGTTTCTTTAAAACAATCCAAATATTCGCGTTTTGTTGTAAACAAAAAATATACGAAAAATCGATGTTTTTCAATTCCAAAAAATCCGAAAAATAATAAATATATTTCATTCCTCACCGCAACTATTAACTAAAAAGTAAAAAATATATATATATTTACATAATCCTCATGCTGCAACTCGAACACCTGCATTTTGTTCACTAACACCATCAAAAATTCATAAAAACACCGAATTCAACTAAAAACGCGAATTGAATATCTATGATCCACCAGGTACCGATCGAGCACTTCCTAGTGCTAACGAACACTCTGAAAGAGAAGAGTCAGTGAACTGAACTGGCGTGTAAGGATGGATGGCTTCGTGCGAGGAAGCAGATCTCGGACAGAAGCTCGCGATTTATTTCTTGGGGGCAAGTTGAAAGAGCACGGCCCCCATTACACTAGGTCATCGCGATGTCGAGTGGTACCCACTCGCTCCGGAAGGTTCTATTCCGGTATTCGGAGCCGGAGAATTTACGTACCTAGAAGGAGTTTAATGGCATGGATTCGTTTGTGGAATGTCGGTACAAACTTGGGTTATTTTCAGTCGACAATTTTTATTTTTTGCTGTGTTTAATAACTTCGCTTTTTTAAAACACGCTGTATAAATTACACAAAAGAAAAAAAGTGGAATGAACTTTACATGTGAGTATACTTCCCCTATGGATTTTGAGCCGCTGAATCCGAATCCGGTCTCAGAATTTCCCCCAGTTTTCCACCTAGCCTAGGGGAAATGCGTGAAATCTTAGAAATTTCAGTATCTGTGAAAGCAATTTCGATCTACGCAAAACGATGTTTTCACGTATCTCGAGTCGCTTAGTTCTAATCTTACTGTAAAATTTCCCTAGAGTACCTCAGAATTTCACTAGCCTAGGGGAAAAAGCGTTAAGCTGAGCAAAACTTGTGATTTCTGGAAGGTTCTATTTTTGCGCAAGAAAGTTTATATATTTTCGTATTTTGAGTTCCTGAATTCATATCTGACGTACAAAATGTTCCACAGTACTTAAGAATTTCCCTAGCCTAGGGAAAAAGGTAGAAAATTGTGCAAAAATCGAAGTAAGTAATTCTGTGAATTTGGTATCCTCTTGAATCTCAACTCAGAAGACGGAAAGATTTTCCGTACGAAAAAGGCCTGCATGAAACTTCGATTTTTGCACAATTTTCTACGTTAGGGAAATTCTTAAGTACTGTGGAACATTTTGAACGTCAGATATGAATTCAGGGACTCAAAATACGTAAATATATAAGCTTTCTTGCGCAAAAATAGAACCTTCTAGAAATCACAAGTTTTGCTCAGCTTAATACTTTTCCCCTAGGCTAGTGGAATTCTGAGATACTCTAGGGAAATTCTACAGTGAGATTAGAACCAAGCGACTCGAGATAAGTGAAAACATTATCGTTTTTGCGTAGATCGAATTTGCTTTCACAGATACTGAAATTTCTAAGATTTCACGCATTTTCCCTAGGCTAGGGGAAAACTGGGGGGTCCAGGGGAAATTCGGAGACCGGATTCGGATTCAGCGGCTCAAAATCCATAAGGGTAGTATACTCACATGTAAAGTTCATTACACTTTTTTCTTTTATGGGCCTGTGTTATCATTTCTACACTTCAGTCAATTATTTTTTCTTTTTCTTTGTGTATAACAGTAAGAAAAATTAAACATAATTTATTCAAATTATCAAGTGTCATGTTAAAAGAAGTAATTTGAAGGTAATTAATTTTTTTAAAACTAATGACCCAGTCCTAATGATAACTGGAGTCTCCAAAAGAACCGCTATAAGTAACGACATCCTATATTTATTTTTTCCTTTAAAAGAACATTTACTGGAATCGTTGAGCGTGTTTCCTCTATATTTAAAAAAAGACAAACAAGACACTTTAAGCCCGTTTATTGGCTTTCATCTAAATATTTTACATAACATACTTTCTTGTTAGTTGTTTATTGTAAAAAATATGGAACAGTAAAACTTTATTTGCCAGGAATTTAATTTATCTGATTCGCCATTCTAAGACCGGTTTGTGAATTTCGGTTTCGTCTTTGTATTTTTTCCTATTTTGAATAACTTTCCCTGATTTTTTTACCTACCTACGTACGATATGAAATACTAATAATTTATTATTTCACGGAAATCATAATTCTTCATCCATCCAAAATGTTGCCATGCAAGGGTTCCGTAGTCCCTATCTTTTAGGGTTTATTTTTCATTATTAGTAGATGAAAAAATTTGTACTTATTGGTAAAAATCTAATCTATGTTCTCACTTTTTCGAAATTTGCTTTGGTTCTTTACATCCAAGTCTAGAATTCTCATACTAGTGGAGGACCTTTGATTCTAGACCAGGTTGACTATTTTTTTATTGTGCTCAGAATAAAATGTTTGAATTAATTTATCTAACCAAAAGTATAAAAATCAACGTTAGATAACAAAATTAATTTGAGTAAGTATATTAAATTATTCGATTTCCCTAGATTCGTGAATTTTTAAAATTGCATTTTCGTAATACGTTCCTTCTAAAATACGATTATGTACATTTCGTCACGATTGTCGTGAAAATTTTTTTATTGACAATTTAATTCATGTATAAAAAATCCCATAAGCCGTGTGATTTTGTCATGACAGCGAAAAAAGTTTGCCCTAACTTTTCCAGCGACAATAACGGAACCTAACTTTTGAAAGCATGACAACCAGCATTGTAAACAAATTTTTGATGACGTCACAGTACATACAGTAATTCCACTTCGGCCAATTTCTGGTTGTAAGTTTTCAATGCGCATTAGCCAGGAGTTGCGACTCCTGGCTAATGCGCAAACGACGAGTTTAAGCACGACCGGCACTCCTTCCATAGTTGCCGGATTTAAAAAATTTCATCCAATCTACTGTGTAATATATTAGAAGTGTTATAAACATTTCATAAAGTAGTCTCTTATTTCATCAAATTCTGGTATTAGGAATTTTTATCATTGAGGCGTTAATCCCTATGTATGTTCCACTTATTTCATTGAAAAGTGATCATTTTTGTGACAATTCTACAATAGCATCTCGAATTATGATAATTTAACAATTCATATAAATCTATCTATGTTTTTATGAGGTGTCATGCATTCTTGGTTCTTGTTTTCTTAAAAAAATTGTATTGACTATGTACATTGTATGCAATAAATTTCTTTCTTATATATTAGGAATGTGAAATGTCAACTGAAATGGGAAAAATAAATATTTTCGTAATAATCTCATGGATTTTTTTTTAACAACGAATATAGAATGGCTGTATTAACTTTATAAACACACAATTCAACCACAATTTTGTATTTGCCATATTGAATTTTGGCAGAAACTCCATTCCCAAAAGCTCCTTTAAACCACGTTTGAATAGCATCGACCCATAATCAAAAAACTCATTTTTTGTTCATATAAAAATATATGCCAAATCTCAACTCGACTAGAAATGGTTCAAATTTGTATTAATAAACGTACAGATGAAGTTAATATAAGTGTGGCAATAAAGATAATCGTGAGATTAGAAACAATTTTTCATACTTTTCGGGCCTATATCTCAAAAAGCATTCGTGACATCCGCTTTTTGACTTCAAATTCGTGTTAAGGAGACAAAAATACGTAAGAATCACCAAACATTTTTTTTTATCTCGGGTGCATCCGATTAAATGAATTTTACCTCATTGAAAACTGCATAATTAATTTTTACTACTTTTCCATGTTTCCAACCTTATTATATAGACTGAATTTTAGCGAGCACTTTAAATTAATAATTGATATATCGAGCAGTGTATATATGAGCATTGTTAGGGATCGTGGCGGGGAGAAATGTCAATAGTGTCAATACCAGTGCGAATATAAAAAATGAAACTGCTGGACACCAATATCAAAGGTGCCGACTCTAAGTGGCACTACTGTATGCACTGTGAACTTGAGTTGTCAGAAAAGTTTTCATTTGTGGAAATGTCGCGATTTGGAGAGTCTTCGAGTGGAGAAATTGAAAAAGCCATCAATGATAATGTGCCTCGCAATACTGTGAATTCAACTACATCAATTTGGCGACAATTTGCGATGTTTTGTTTGGAAAAAAAATATGAACTCATTGCAGAAACTTCCACTGAAGAGTTAGCTTCTATTTTATGTGACTGGGCATTCAACAAGAAGAAGATTATAAAGAGAGTGCAGTCAAGACGATTTGGAACACTTCAGCAAAAATGTTACAGGAGAAGTACTTTGAAGATTATAAAAGAAGTTTTAATCCGTTCACGGACATACAGTTTAAGAAAGCGAGAAATGCACGCGACACAAAACGCAAAATTTTACAAGCAATCCCAGAAAAAAAGAAGGTGAGTTCTAATGCTCTCACAAAACGAGAAATTTTTGAAATGGTACTGTCCTGGAGTGAAGAAGAACCTGTAGGCCTCCAAAGAAAATTTTATCACATTGCTGCGTATGAATTGGCTTGGAGAGGTGGAGAAGCAGCAAATTGTAAGGTATTCTATTTTAAAATCGAGACAGACAACCGTGGAAGAGAGAGCGGAAGAGTTGCATATAACCCAGTGTTTTCGAAGACAGCACAAGGGGGAAATCAGAAGTTGGCCGACAGAAAATGGTTGGTAGCAAACACTGCAGAAGATTGTGTTTTTCCAGTAAGATTGTTTAAACAAATTATGGGAGGACGGGGAAACCATATCACATGTGAAAAGTTTTTTTAACTCCAAATCCTTTCTCGCAAAACACATATTCGAAAGGATGGTATAACAATTCTCCTATTGGGATAATCGAAATATCTAAATGGACCAAATCTTCGGCGAAAAATATTGGACTTACGAACCATTCCAATCGAGCTGCCGCCGTAACTGATTTGTCCAGGAGTGGTATAGGTGAACAAAAACTTGTCAAAATTACGGGACATAGCAACCCATTGTCATTAAAACCGTTCCTTCAGTTAGATGAAGAACATCAAAGAGAAATCATTGGTTCCATTCGTACTACCACCCAGGAAACAGTTACTACCACCGCTCAAAATACTAGCATGCAGCAAAATATTAACAAAAGACACGAAAGTTCTGAAAATCAAGCTATTTTTAATAATTGTGTTTTTAACAATTGTATTTTTCCGTTAAATTAAATAAACTAACCTGTTCTGTTCTGACTTTTTTCACTTTTTCTTTTCAAAATTCATCATTTCATTTTATAATTCTTATTGAATCTTGTCTAGATAATCTTTTTTTTAAATCCCTAACTTCCAGACAATCTTTGAGAGTTGTTCAAAAATGAGCAACCAAATGGCAAAAAAAATTAAAGGTAACTTTTTAAGACTGATAGAGCTGATCCAACGTAATTTAGGTACTGACCTATTTATTTTCACTTTTTGTTTTAAAAAATCATCTGACCCAACGTAATCTGGATCCTGACCCATTTATTTTCACTTTTTCTTTTAAAAAATCTCATCTAACCTAACTTGGGTCCTAACCTATTTATTTTCTCCATCTAACTTAACCTGTTCTGACTTTTTATACTTTTTCTTTTTAAAATTCATCTAACTTAACCTGTTCTGAACTTTTTTCACTTTTAATTTTATAATTCTTCTAACTTCACCTGACCAAAATGCTTGTAGTTTGAATCTTGTCTAGATAAACTTTTTTTAGATCCTTAACTTCCAGACAATCATTGAGAATTGTTCAAAAAGGAGCAACCAAATGGCAAAAAAAATTAAAGGTCACTTTTTAAGACTGATAGAGCAGCTGGATCGACTACGACTCGCGCTCCACGTGTTTGTAGTTCGAATTTTGTCTAGATTAGATCAATTTCTTGTTTATTTCGTTATTACCTAACTCAGACAAGCTTTACGAGTTGCTCTTACAGAAGCAACCAAAGAAGAAAAAAATCATTGAAGGTTACTTTATAAGACTGATAGAGCAGCTGGATTGTGTTCTCAATGTTTGGAGTTCGAATATTATCCACATAAACTTTTTTATTTTAAGGATATCGGGATAGTTTCATGATTTTTTTTTGATATTATTTCAAAAACTTACAGATTTTGACATCCTTAATTTCAAAATCTTTTTGTTTGTTTTAACTTGTTTTCTGGAATTATCTCGTGATCTGTTTCTATAGTAAACTATTACAATTTTTATGCCATTGTAGATTTTTAGAAACGACTTTCGAAAGAAAGTCCGAACGTGAGATAATTAAAAACATTTTTTTCTAAATATGTGGTTTTATTTATTTAATTAAAAGAATACATTTTATCTCCTTTTTTTCTCTTTAAAAATATACTTACCGAAAGCGTCGACCGTATCTCCTTCATATTTAACCAAAGTCAAATCCAAGAAACTTTCACAATCCCACAACAGCAAAAAAAACCAACACTTTTTTTAACACCAGAAAACCATATGGTACACGTACCATCGTTTGTGATCCGCCCTTGATGGGAAAGATTTAATTACGGAAAAAAATATTGATGACGGATAGGAAAAAGCGTTTAAATTAATTTTAGGAAACGGTCAAAGTTGACTTCCCGCATGGAAGGAAGTACGCCCAATGGTTCTGAATGGTGTTTTGTAAGTACCTTCGAGAGGGATGTGCTACAATTTTTTTCAGTTTTACTTTTGTTGACCTCTTCGTTCAGTCAACTAGAGAATTTGTTTTTGATTTAGATATAGATTGCGGAAAAATGTGTTTAATTTATTTCATCAAACTTTTCAAGGACCCACAGAGTTGATGGTCGTTTATCGTTACTACATGAAAATTTAAAAACTTGGAAATACGTAAATTCGTTTTAAAAATGTTTTTATTTTCTTTAGCAAGGCATTTTACAATCAAATAAAATATTTTATAAAATAAAAAAATAATACTTACATACCTCATTGCAATAGAAATTATTAGACTTATTTTAGAAGAGATATCACCATAAGAACAAATGATTTTAAATATTCTAAAACTGTTATTTGTGTAGTGACATCTCTTATAAAATATGTTTTCTATCGTAACCTCGCGTATGTAACTTTGAATTTTTCTCTCTTTTTATTGCAGAATTTCTTGGTAACGAAAATAAATATTTCCGAAAGCTCAACCAGCAACAAAGAGTTTGAAAGTATGTAGATAAATTCTCTCAAATAAATACCAGGAATTTTTTATTTATAAAAGAATTATTTGCTGTAAGTTGATATCAATGTATTTAATTGTCAAGTAAAGTTTTGGCGCAATTTGTCGATACAAGTATCTACTCATTGTTTTGATGAACACTAAACGTTAAATCTATGAATGCCACCATTGACTGCTTAAAAACGCGCCAAAATAGTGCTACCTAATAGTAAATCAATCTCTACGAACATTAATATTACGAACAACTAGCGTAGATACTTAACTCTTCGCGCCGCGCCCATAGCCCATATAAGTGCAACCACATGCAGAGATTAGGTGTTCCGATACAGTTTGTGTTTTGTGTACAGTAAAATAATAATTATTGTGCCAAATTAGTTAATTCTGGACTGGAGATCGACAAAGAAAGGAAGGTACAAAAACACTGGGGATACCGCTTGGTAAATATTACTTTGGCCCACATTATACCTATACTAAAATTATATGTCTAAGATGTTAAAATAAAAAATTGCTGTTTTTTTAACTTAAATATTTATTTTAGGTTGATATGGATTATAATGTCGTGTTCGAAAGTGGGGAATTATTTTTAAAAAATTGGGAAAAATGTTTTCCGCAAATACTGGCATTTTTGCAGAAAGGTTAAAGCTGCTACAGCCCTATTAGATAACGCCTTCAAAGAAACGTGCGACGAAAGCAAGTTCAAATTATAATATGCCAAAAAGTAGCATATTAAATTTGTATTTTTTTAGATGGAAAATATGCTTCACTTTTATATTTGGTGCCATCGACCAAATTTTGTTCCAAAAATTTATTTCGAAAGACGACCCATATAAAATTTACAATAAAGGACTCCCAGGAATCATTTTTGTTTTGCGTTAAAACCCAACAAGAGCTGGAAATTGAGAAAATCAGCAATTCAAACCTTTGTTTTATGCTTTGGAGACGACATCTCTGAAATTTCAAATATTTGCGTCTACTTTGACGAAATTCGTTTAAAATTTTTTCATATACTTAAGGCAGTTGATATATGTTTTAAAATTATTTACTTGTTCAATTTAGATTTTCCACAAGAGAGCAAAATGTTTTGGGACTTTTTGGAAAAGTGTTTTATAAACATGCTGTTCCCTTTGAAAGCCCTAGGGTACACATGATTTGTGAATCAATAACATTAGAACAATAAAAAATAACTACCTAATACATTTTTTTGTATAATCCTCTTCCAGTTGGTTGAATCTTGATTGTTCATATGGGAAATTCTAAAATATAGGTTTTGGGAAAACGCGACACATCAAATCAATAGACATAGATGAGCCAATAATGAGTAGGTAGGTATTTTAAACTTTTTAGAAATATCGTTTTGTTTTAACATTTTTGATAAAGTAATTACCAATATACGTAATTTAGCGAGGTCTGATAAATAAAACTTAATAATATTAATAACTGATGCATAACCCATGCTTTTCATTTATTGTTTTAGATGTATACATACTTTTCATTGTTTTTAAAAACATTAACCATAGATTAATATCCATCGTTCGTAACATTGATAACCGGCTATCATTGCGATCATAAATATATGCTCATATTTTATTGATTTTACGTACAAAAATCGTAACTTAGGGATTAAGAAAATTTACGTACGAACGTTTATTATATTGATTATAGCTGTCATCGGCTGAAAATGAATGTTGACGTTCATTGATTTTATGTACTTTTTTATTAATTACACGTACTTTTTTCGTTCAGTGTAATGCTTATAACAAAAAATTAAGTCATAGGATCTTATTCGGCCTTCATATTCCTTAATCAGAAAGGTTTGAAGAATTTTTCAGCCAATTTGACCGGGACGTTTTTTACATTTAAATGGTACGGGGTCCTTTTCTCATTGAAAATCTAATTCTTTTTATTTATGTTACTGTAGATGTACTTCCACATACATTTTCTAAATAATTTTTAAATCATCACTACGTTCATTTTATTAAAGACTATCATTAAAATCTTCTTTTGTTTCAATATCGTAAACGCAAAACCAACAGTACTCATGTTAAAAACAAATGTATGAGCTAAGTAAAATAATGCCCCCGACACAATAAAACAATCGGTACAATGATACAAAGAACTTCAGTTGTTTCTTAGAAATTCTCAGTTTTCACACGATTCAATTGTTACTTTATATTGTTTAAACGCGCTATTAGCACATAGTAATTGGTATTTCGTATAGTTTGAAACGTTTATAAATTATCGTTTCTCGTAAATGAAAATTTTGGAAACATCAAGTACGATTTTGTCTGAGTTGCGTTCTAAGAAACTTTTATGAAAATAGAACGTGTTAAAATTAACAATAAACTTTTGTTGTTTTAATTTTGTGATTCAACAGAAGATTTGTATCAAGTTGATTTCTATATTTTACTAAAATAAAGTATATATCAATTTTAGCAAACTTTCTTTTTGGAATTTTCTGTTTCTAACAAATTTCTTGTTATCCTGTGATAAGATTAATTAGCAAATAATTAGGAAAAATGTACTATATGTTAATTACATCTGGCAACGCCGTCAAGAGGTTATGACGCGCGCGAAATTTTAACCTATATCTATGATTACCGTTATTTTTCACCCATCTCTAATCGCTCTTTTATGTGGCTGATATCCCAGATCCCTAATGTGACTTACCAGCTAAATAGTTCCTTCCCCAGTTGAAGAAACCCCTTATTTATTGAGATAAGTTATATAAAATTGGTGTTTCGAGTAATATATTAAATTAAAAGTATTTTTTGTCATATGAAGCTATAGTAAATTAAAATTTGCTCGTTATCGTATTTAAAGTTTTGAATAAAAATACTTATTAATCATGTTTGCACATTTAATCATTAATGATAATCTGAATACTTATTTTAAATGTGGTGTAGCTCCAATTTCTAATTTCCGGAGTGCTTAAGTTATTTATAAACTAATGTCAAACTCATATGCATTTGACAGCACAAACAGTTACTGAAAGCCTACTTCTGTCTCTTTTCCCTTTACGCGAAGTTGCCAAATATAAATACTACAATAGTCAAATAACACTGAGCACACATTTGACTATTGTGGTATCGAGAATACAACCTTAAGAGGGGGGAAGTTAAAAAAAATAAATGCTAGTTCTAAAACAATATGAACTTCAATGATTACATTTTGTCTGTAGAGCCAACAGAAAATTTAACAAAAATATTCTCCTTCACAATTTTCACTATTATTGTTCCAATAATTACGCCCTAATAAGAACTCACATTCAGATAAGGTGGTCATTTAACGTGTGGGGTGATATGGAAAGCACTACTAATAGGAGAGGTCTAAAACCAACAGATCCTAATCATATCAGACAGTCAGGCTGCACCTAAACTGGTATGGGAAATGCATCGAAGAACTGAAAGACCTGGGAGTTAAATTGGCCTGGGTGCCTGGACATCAGGGTATCGGTGGTAGTAAGAAAGCTAACGAACTTGCGAAAAAGTGATTAGGAAAAATACTCGAAACAGAACAGACTCCCAGAACACCAAATTCGAGGTCCAAGGACCATAAAAAACTGGATCAGGGAAAGATATTTTGTCACTGGAAAATATGCAAGCAGAAACCTGGATAGTTTTAACAATCAAAAAAATGGAGATCAGGTTTATAAGATTCCACCAATAAAAGAGGAAATGAAAATACGATTAGAGATGCTTTTAGAAGTTTTAACATACGTATGATAACATCCCACTTCTCACTTTCCCAGCTAATATGTCAATGATTTACAAATATATCGTGTGAGTAAAAATCATTAAACAAATTATATATGTAATTTATATACAATGTACTTAATACGCAATTATAGAATACAATAGCTAAACATGTCTGATATACAATATACACACAATTTTTTTCACGCTTTTGCTATTAATTATTCTGTCTTTCCATTTGTTCTGATGGGTGATTTTAGTCTCTTCTTTATCTCAATTACTGATAGGAAAAGTATACAAGAATAACATGCGATACAATCGTAATAATTTCCGTGCTCGACACAATAATAATAAAACTGAATGGTACGAGATTTTTCACAGCTCGTAGAGTGTTAACGGATTTTTATGGATGAAGAGTTACAGTTTTATTTCGTAGGTTATGATTTAAAAAATGAATTTTTTTCTAATATGATCTTTCTATGTTAAAACCAAGTATTAAAATAAACAATTATATTTTAGTGAACTAGAAACTGCAGTTGGTTCCAAGTGAAACATTTCGAGTCATTTATAAAATAGAGATTCAAATATGAAAATGAAAAAATTGGTAAACAAGTGGCCATAAACATAAATAAAAACAAATATGAATGATAATAAACTAAAATACAGAAACAAAACGAAAATAAATGCTGCTATTTCGGGATAATCTCTATCAAAAACCCTAAAAATAATTATTGAAAACATTTCTCAGATTAAATAACTGATTAGAAACCAATTAACCGCAGCAAACTCCCACGCTAACTTCAATAATTATTATCCAATCAGCTCGTACTATTCTAACTTGAGACACTCTGTATTTTGCGCGTGTCACAGCTGCCTTGATCGATCCATTACAACTTTGCAACGTATTTGAATCCCTTCATTTCCCGACAAAAATTTTCTAATCAAGGAAAGGAAGCAGATCGGGTGCTTTAACATACTTTTAAAATATAATCAAGATTAGTTTTATATAATCAACTATTTGGAAGTGAAATTTAACAAGTAAAAGTGCTTTGGTGGTCGAATTGCTAAAGGAAAATGGTGAAACAGCTGCAAACTGTTGCTGCCATGGCATGCATGAAAAGCTTTTTGATGGTTTTTAATATCGTTTTTTGGGTAAGTTTAATAAATAATTATTTTATCTTGGCTATCCTGCCATTATTTAATGAGCATGTAGACGTCCTTTTTTCTGACAAATTATTTTCAAGAGTATTTCTAAAACCGGTGCATTATCATTTTTTTTTGAAAGCTGATTATTGAATTGTCTGGGATTTGATTTACTGGATTCGAAAGCCCAACTCACGAAGCCGAAAGGCAGAAACCAGTCTTAGGATGTCAAATCGAATAAATTAAAGTCCTAACTCGTTAACTTAGGTACTAAATATTTTCATAAATAACAACATAAATATTATTAGCAGCAAGTCCAGAAAAATTTATTTGTGCATAAACACAAATCATATCTCTCATTTCTGAATTAGAGAAATGGAATTTAGTCAACAAAATGTAACAATTAATTATTTGACAGCTGTACATTTTCATTTTAGTTTCAAAGCCTACTATGTTGAAATATGTTAAAGTAAATTAAATAGATACTGTGGCTAGAATATTTTAAATGCAAATATCTCGAAATGAGCTGAATTTATGCTATTAAAACAAGTATACCTTTTTTGTTCAAATTTACGGGGTGTATCATAAAGACTTGAAAAAGAAATAAAAAAAAGTCAGGAATAAAAAAAATTAATACTTTTCTTCATCCAGTAGAGTGTAGATAGCGCCATCTTTATCTAATCGCAAAATTGATAACACTCTTATGATTTACTAACTTAAAAATATAACCATACCAAATTTCAATGTTAAATAAAGAAAAAATTATTGCAAAACAACGAAAAATAAATTTTATCTTCAACACCCTGTATCTTAGTAGTAGATAACATTTGACCCAGAGTTATTTAGTAAAATATTAATATTTGGAGGTTCTGAACCTATGATTAAAATATTGACCATTCCTTATGAAACACCCTGTATAACGTACGTTTTTATATATAGAACTTACCTGCAAGGGCTTTAGGTTTAGATAGGGAACCAGTAGTGAACTCTGTTTTCCTTATATACCATTAAAAGTACTACATAATTTTTTTCAACTTTTCCTTTACACGTTTTTGCGATTTTGTAAATGATCCAAAGCAACTCTTTTTGTGGTTACTCGATAGATGGAAACTTTATTTATACTAGTTAATTCAGCAATTATTAGTATGATTGCATTATCAAATTGCTGGTTATTTTGTATTTGTAAGTCTTTATTATCGAATTCATACATGTCCTATCAAAACCCTCGCCCGAAACGCCAATGTGTTGTATATCGAAGCGAGCTCGTAACCGCAGAAATAAAAAAAAAGATTTATGAGTCGAAATTTCTTAGCCAGTCGAATGTCTCTCCAAGCGACGAGCTTTGTTCTAATTGGTTAATTCTGCATATTGACACTTGTCAATCAAGTCCACATAGATTTAATATAAAGAGGGATTTTGTATTGCAATTGAAAATAGTTAAACTGTAAATATGATGACAATTATAATTTTTTGGAGTCGATTTTAGATTTCAGGTTTTATTATATTGGCAATCGGAATATGGGTGGAAGTGGAACTCTACAAATATATGCAAATGAGCACCGCTTTCAGCAATACGGCTCCTTACGTACTTATTGCTACAGGATCATTAATAATCCTTGTTGGTTCATTTGCTTGTTGCTGCACTGTCAAAGGACAACCAGTTCTTCTTTATGTGGTAAGTATTTTTTTAAATATCACCAAATTTTTGCCACCAATAGCTTAAAAAAATCTGTCAATTGGAGGACCGTGTGAAATAGTAGGTATATTACATAACAAGTGTAGAAAGTGACTTATTCCACACGAGTGAACGATTAGCACGAGCCGCGTAGCGGAGAGTGCGGAAACGGAACGGGTGTGAAAATTACTTTCTAACGCGTTATGTACAATATTTTTCCTACGACTAATAATTAAAACAAATTCCAAAGATAAAAATTATTTAATAAGAAACAACAATTAAATGATTTTAATATGTTAGTACTTACTTTTAAAATTTGTGTCATTGATTTGACAGTTCCTGCCTTCTAGATAGAAATGCAAAATTCAAAACTGATATGAAATACTCATATCGTATCTGTTTTAAGTTCATATATCATCACTGCTTTAAATGTGACAGATATTGTCAACTTTTTGACGAATTTATTTATGCGATATAAGCTACTTTTGCATATAGTCGTAGGAAAAGTTAATTAAATATTCATTTCGGTTCGTATAAGCGTCGCAAAAGCGGATAAAACAGTGTTCAACAATAACTACGCTGACATGTAACAATCGTTCTACCTGCGCTACTGAGTAATTAGCTCCGCCTTTGCGCATTGGCAGCCATATTAGCGGTCTATTCTTAAGTTTGTCCGACTCCACACCAACTACCAAGAGGCGAAAGAATGTTGTTTTCGTGATAACAAATTTGTGTGCACATGCGCGATTTAACTAGTTCAACTGTCAATGTCAATCATCATTTCCTTTCTTCCGAATGTGTCGCGGTATTGCCGTTTTGCTGGCATTTGACGAAAATAAGAAATACTGCTAGGAACTAAGGTTCTTGAAATAAAATTATATGCAATAGGTATACACCAAAATAATAAACTCTTCATTTACTCAGAAATTGTAAGTTCAGTATTCAGTGTTAGTCTTGAATTACCACCATCTCTGAACTACAATAGTAAATAAACTACAAAAATTTTACTACACAAAATAAATTAAATTTTATTTAATTTTTTTTAATATACGAGTTCCCCCATACATGTACTTGCTTAAAAAAATAATAAAAATAATAATAATAAAAAGCATTATTTTTGTTAATCTATGTTTATGTTTATCATTAGTGTAGCCAACATAACCAACAAGAAAAACAAAAATATGACGTAAAAAAAAGAATTGTCAAGAAATCAGCAGAAAAATTGCGCATTTTTTGATAAAATTGCTCTCCTGAAAAATGACCTTTTTTTACAACAAAAGACCCGTTTTTTTTTCAAAACTACTGGTCCGATTACAGTCAAATATTTTTGCAAGTGGGTACATTTTACTGAGATAAAAACATTGTGCAGAGTAAATTCAAAAATAATTTTTACAACTTGAAAAAAAAATGTTTTTTAACACATTTGATTTTTTTTAAACTCTCAGCTGAAAATCTTCTACTACTAGGCCTTAAACCGCTGTAAAAAATGCATGGAATGCATGGGATTCGTTTAGCTGCACTATAATAATTCATTTTAATTTGAACGGCCCCCGTAATCTCCGTAGAAAACGTACAAGAATCTAGGTTAAATGTACACTTCCTGGTTATCTTATTACACCTCTTCCTTTCTTAAATACCATCTTCCTCGTTGTGACACACTGTAAAAACAGAACAATGAACTTTGCATAATTTTTCATTTTACGGAGGAAATAACATGTAAGACTGCAATTCAAAACCTGACATATACCTCCGAGGAACCAAAGAACAATTTGTCATTATTCGAAACCACCCATACGGAAAGATGGTTATAAGAAAATAGAATTAGAAACAGTGGCGGCGGATTTTAAAGTTATATAGATGGTTGGTAAATAATTGGTACACTACTCTTGTTCCATAATTTCTAACATTTGCTGTCAATTACGTATGATATAACTTCAGAAAACCTTCTATAACACTCTTTAAAAAACTCATACGGTAATGAGCTTATTTTCATTCGATTTCTCATAAAAGTTTGAGTCTCGTGAAATGTTTGTATCGACTGAAAAAAATTCTTGTAAACGTTAAAAGAATTTAAAAACAAAATTTCCAAGAACAAATGTTTACATGCCGTCATAAAATAATACGTAACTTTCTTTAAAAAACTCATACGGTACTGAGATTATTTTCATTCGAATTCTCATAAAATTTGAGTCTTGTGAGGTATTTGTATCAACTGAATTTTTTTTTGTAAACGTTAAAAAAATGTAAAAACAAAATTGTTAGCAATTTCCACGAACAAATAATGACATGAAGTCATAAAATAGTTCGTAACATTTTTAAAAAAAATCATACGACTATTTTTATTTGATTTATTATGAGAATCTACGTCTAGGGACAAAAAATGTTGACAAGACTTTCTTAACTTCTTAAAATTCATAGGACTTGAAAAAAAAACAAAATTATTTATAAAAATTATTCTATAAGTTTGGTATCAATTTCCTATGTTAAAATTGAACTGTCATTTTAACCCGTGCTACTCGATTATAAGTGTTTGCCGTATCCCTATGGGACATCCTGTATATTTAAATATTGAATTTTGTCACATTTTTTAATTATTATAGCTGATGTATTATTTTGATTCAATAATTGCAATTTTTATTTCTAGTATGGCGGATTTTTGGCAGTAATCTTTTTATTAGAACTAGGAGCTGGTATTTCAATTTTCGCTTACCGTGTCAAACTCACGGATGGATTCGACAAAGGACTTACGCAAGCTATGACAAATTATCGAAATGACAGCGCTCATTTGGCTCAGGACTTCGACTTGATGCAAGAAACGGTAAATATGATCTCACAATACTTAAAATGTCTTTAAATATATTTTAATCCAATACTTGAATTAGAGAGAGTTGAAGGTTGAAGTTCCCGTCCCTAATGTGAGGCCTCTAAAGTTACTTTGATCCACCGTGTATATAAATCTGAGACTTACACCTGAAAAGGCCGAAATATGGTATGGCAAGGATATTTCCAGAATATTACACGTAACATCTGTAATTTTGCAGTTGGTTCCATCTTCCGTTTTATAGAAAGCGAACAAAACTGCTCTTTTACAACTGCCTGGCATTTTTTCCTTCGGCCTTCTGCCCCTATCCCGTTTTCGCTTCCACTATTATTGTTTGTTAGGCTTTTTATTGCTTCTTTGATTTCATCGTGTGTTGGATCATTTTCAATCTCTTTTACATTTTCAATTTCTTGTTCCCATTCTTTAATTTCTTTAAAATAGTATGCCTATCCATGCAGTCTTCCTTGTAGGTTTTCAATCAGATTCTTCTCTTTGACCTTAAATAATCTGGTCCCTATATTTCCTTTTCTTTGTCTTTTATTCATTTGTATAATTCTCCTCCATCGTTTTTATTCTATTATCCATCCATCATCCATTCCTTCCTCGCTTTTTTCTTCTCTCTGAATATTTGATTCAACGTTTATCTTTAAACATTGTCGGTCGTGTTTTATTTCTTGAATCTAGCGCATTTGTACATCTTTAATTTTTGTAAATTTGATTCCAAGCCAGTGATTTTCAGCTTCCTATTTCTTTGAAGTTGTAAAAACTCTTCCTCGATATTTTTAATATGTTCCAAGATTCCAAGAAATTTAGATGCAGAACCTTCTTTGGGATGTGATAAAATAACAGCTGTTTTATTGATATTGAAAGAAAATACTCTCTGAAATACTATACGTTGTCCTATTTCAGTGACTGAAAAATTAAAATTGATCGTGTGGTTTTACGGTATTTTCTACTTTACTCAATGTATAAAATTACCATAAAGGCAATATCAAATACCGACCACATACGATCCAATGATAAAAGTAAATTGCGTGTGCAGCTCTTTCAATTTGAAAAAAATTATTGGTTAATAATCTAGGTACTGATTTTTATTGTGAAATAAAAATATCTGAACTTGCGTTAACGTTTATCCATGTTGTTTTGTCGTATTTTATAGTAGAAGGGATGGGATAATAATATATGCATTTTTCAATAAAGTTAAAAATAATTTAGAAATTGATTTATATGAATAAATAAACACTATTTTGAAAATAAAAATTGCTTCGAACGAATGTTGTAAAAAAATGGATCATTTTAAAACATCAACATCAACAAGTTTTATTAAACACAGATAATGTTCATCATTTTAATTATATTTAAATCAAAAGTAAAAGTATAATGATGATGAATCTACAAGGATTTTTTTTGTTATGCCTCTATTAATAGATGTCTTCAGTTTTATAAAAATCAGTGAGAATTTTAGAAATTATAACTTCCGGTCAAATTTTCTATGAGAAAACAAAAAAAAAGTTAAAAACTAATGACTTCCTGAGAAAGCTTAGAATCTCCTCTTTAAAATGCTTTCTCTTTTTTCTTTGCGTATATTTTAGGCAAAGATACATTAGTTTTTCCGAACGCCTCGCCTGAATATTTGCATTCAACGGCTCGGCGCGCGTAGAGCTTTCGAATTTGCTTTCTTATTTTTAATAATTTTTTATAGTAACATAAATTCTTTTTTAAAATAACTAATATTATTTTTTAGTAAAATTTTCCGCTCTTTCACGTGATGCTATTTCGAATTGCGAAATTTATTTTTTTTTCGAGATATAATGGAAAAATTAAATTTACGATTTTATTTTCGAAATTGTGAAGTTAGCATACACTTTAGAGAAGCAAATATTTTCTTATTGTTTTCTACACCCTTTCAAGTACTTAAATCCCAAGTTTCATCGATATCACATTTTGTGCGAGGTTTTGGTCTTCCCTTTGATTGGCCTAAAAACACATCTAACCTTAAAGTATATCAACATATTATATGTTTAACTTTGGTTCTGTACAGGCGGATATCCTGTAAATTTAAGTTGGATATTCGTGAACCAAGGGATTTTTGTTTAATAAATAATTATTTTTATTTTTTTAAGCAAAATATTTTTGTTTAAATAATTATTATTAGAATGGAAGTTAAAATAATTGAAAACAACCAGTTCTGTTCATCGTTTATTTTTATATGATTCCGAATTCATCAAATAAAAATTATTTTTAGCTGCAATGTTGCGGAAATCACAAACCACGTGACTGGCTAGATATGGTACCTCCACAGCCAATTCCACCGTCCTGCTGCATTGAAGAAAATTGTAACACCGACAAAGAAGACCAAATATATAAACAGGTAAAGTATTATAAGATTTCATTTCTATATATTTTAATTATTAACAGTTACAAGCCATTAGGAGCTGTAAAACTCAACACTATTTCGAAGATGAACAGCGCTCTGTCAATCATCGTCAAGTCTTGACTCAAGCGTCAAACGGATCGCTTCTCGTCCTAACTGATACGCCCTCTGGTGAAAACTGCGAAAACTGAGCTAAGGAGTAGTTTTGACATTTTGGGTTATTTCTTTAGCGTTGTTAAGTAATTTTCATAGTGTTTTTGTCTTGTTTTTACAAATAATTTTGATTTGTTGATCTTTTTTATAATGAGTAATCATTATTGTTGTGTACCTAAGTGTTTATCATGGGGAAAAAGAAACCCTGAACTAAGTTTTCATTCGATTCCCAAAGGAGGAACGTCCAAAGTTTTTTTTGAAACCAAACTTGGTAATAGAGAATTAGTAGATAGGATCACAACATTAAAAATTGGCAAGAAAGTTTCAAATACCATGACAGTGTGTTCTCTACATTTTACTGAAAGTGATTTTATTCAAAAAGGTATGGTAAAAATATTTAATTATTATTTACCACTTTGCTTTGATTTATTATTTACAGTTAGAGTAAAACAAAGAACATTAAAGCCTCATGCTATAACTTTACAAGAACACAAGAACATAAGAGGTTCTCCCCTTTTACAGTGTTAGAAATAGATAATTTCCCAGTAATTTCATGTGGATTATATTCCAATGCACTCGTTTGTAAACACAAACCATATATTTCTATCCACTCATAAGTTTCTATGGTCGTTCCCGCTAAAATAAGATGTCCTGCATTCAGGACATTTTCACCTTCAACTACAGATTTAGAATTAGCCGATCCGCCCAAATAGTTCATGTACTCTAAAATGCTTAACTTCATTTCTAAAAAATAATGGAAACAATAATTTGAGACTAAAATGTATTTGAGTAAAACTCCTGACTACTACTCACCTAAATACAACTGGAAATATCACACTTTTAAAGATATAAAATAAATGTTTATGTATAGTTTATAAAATAAAATGAATGTCACACTAAACACTAGACAAAAACAATACACAATTTACACCTAGAAATAATTCAAAAAAACAAAACTGATACCAAATAAACAACTTAAATACACATGAAATATCCCATAAGAAAGCACGAAGTAAACAAACTACTACTCCTTAGCACAGTTCCAATTTCACCGCATGAGCGCTGCAATCTTAATCCGAGTTACCTATCAATCATTGACGCGCTGTTTTAATAGTCTAGGGCCTGCTTTATACCCAGAAATATTACTACGAGCAACAACATATTAGTTTTAGTGTAATCAAACCTTAGCAACAAAATATAATTCTATACTTTTCTTGTTTTAGGGCTGCTATACGAAAATAACCGATTTTTTAAATGAAAATATTGGTATCGTTGCTGGCGCCGCTATTGGTATTGCATTCTTCCCTCTGGTTGGAGTACTTTTATCCTGTTGCCTAGCTAAAGTTGTAAACAAAGCCAAATACGAGCAAATGGCCTAAAAACACATCTAACCTTAAAGTATATCAACATTTTATGTTTAACTTTGGTTCTGTACAGGCGGATATCCAATAAATTTAAATTGGATATCCGTGAACTAAGGGATTCTTGTTTAATAAATAATTATTTTAAAATTTTTTTTTGTAAAAAATGTCTAGTGTAAGGGGCGTAGAGATATCAAAATATCAGATAAAAAATTTTCGAGATCCCTATGCAGTTTATACTTCTCATTTTTTTTAACTTTTGGTTGAGGATACTAACCTTTTTCACAATTTATCGCACGCAATGTACTTTTACGCACTAATTGTCCATTAAATACTCAAGCTTTGCCTCTGTCTATATTATCTATCATATCAATGTTTTATTAAAAAAAAACTAAATGTGATTTTTTGGTGATAATTCAGGTGAGTAACAACGAAAGATCAAATATATTTTAAACTTTCTTGACTCTCACGTTGACGGAAGGGTTTTAAGAATGTAAGCTTTAAATATTTATGTCCAATTTCTCTATAGAGTAGTCGAAATACGGCTAATTAAAGTGGTTTGCAGGAAAATTTTTGTTCGTACAAACCTCACCATTGAATCATGTTTAGGAGGATGCCATGAATGACTTTCTTTCGAAATATTTTAATTCTGGCATCATCCTATATATGATCCAATCTCCAATTTCTACGGCCAAAAATTTTCTTTTAAAAGTTATTTCAACTTCATTACTATACTATATATTTAATATATCTTGATGTTCTTATTAATCATTAGTGTATGGGCTATGCAAGTTTACCTAATACCATAATGGAAAATAAATTATCTATCAGCCTTTAATTATCCAACTTCAGACCTACCAAGACGATACGATAAAATGTCAACATCAGGGGGTTAACGGCTGATTAAAATGTGTACAAAAAAAGTTCCTTTTTAGGCAGAGTTTTGACACAATCTATATACTGATTTGAAGGAGTTATTTCTGAGTTCCTAGGAGTTTATACAAAAAATTTCCCAAGTGGTTACCCCCTGACGACCATTTAAAAACATTGAGTGTTTCAAAAAGCTTTGGAATTCAAAAAGACCTAAGATAATAACTATAAAACAAAAGCGTAAACTTGGTCCTCTAATATACACTGCTGAAAACAATTGTTGGATTTTACGTTTGTAAAAATATGTGGATTGAAATCAACATAAGACGCGAAAAAATTTTTTTTTAACTTAATAAGCCGTTTTTGTGACAACTAGTTAGACATATGAGAAAGGATTATGTCCATTGAACAACCCTTCAAGCAGCAATATTTTAAGTCGTTTAAGAATAACAGAATTAAGTAGTGTAATAAATATAATTAAAATTATCAGAGCTCATTTACTCAGCATCACAAAATATACAGTCCACTGATTGTATCGAAATAAAAAGTGTACATTTGGTATCGAGCTTGGCGAAGTTTTTTCTTAAAATGTCCGGCTTATGTTGATTTTAACTGTAATTATTAAAGGGTCATCTTGCTTGATAAATTCAATGTAAAAAAATCTCCACATACACATTAAGACCCAGTCTTGGGTCAACTGCACCCCGCAAGTGCTTAGCAAGCGAGTAAGTAGATTAATTTTTATTGTATTCTTAGAATTGTCAATTCTAAATTAAATCTGTCAATTACGAAATATCAATTTAAATCGAAAATTCGCAATTATTTGAACAGATAAAATATAAAATTTAACGTTTGAGATAAAATAACTTAAATAAGATTTAATTATGCGAATGTGAATTTTCGAATAAATTTAGTCCCATTGTATCTGTAAAAAAATTATCACGGTTACTCTATAACATGCTTCTGTAACTTCTCATAAAATTTTTTCTCGTTCCAAAATATATTTTGTAGACTCTAGTCATTTGTTACGTTTTAAAAAAAATGTTATAAATAGGCCTAAGGGTTTAAAAACAATTCAATAGGTTTTATTTTGTATGTCAAACCGATCCTTAAAGAATATTTTATTGGTGCTAAAAACGAGTGTGAGATTTTTATATTTATCAAATTGATACAGGAACATCTGGGGAATGTGATTTTATAAATTTTTGATTCAAATGGCATAAAAAATTAATTCTATTGTTAGGATTAATTTATCACATTTCTGGTTATTGTTCCTTGTAATAGTGTCCGATTTAAAATAAATGTTACGACATATATTGCACAGATTAAAATTTACACATATTATGTAGGTAAAAATCAAATTTAAAATATATTAAAAATTTTTGTGCCCATGTTATTAGTTCATGATATTTTGATGAAATAAGAAAATTATTATGAAATTACTCCAGATCTCATCTGTGTTACTGCTGAAACGAATATAAATAAGTATTAAAGACACGATATTGTTTTTATATCTCTAGTCAAAAATATCATGGACAAATTGGTACTCAAACTTGTTTCAATTATGTGGATTTCAATGAAGACTCAAAATTTACCTATTTTATAAATTGATGTATTATCTGATGTAACTTTTTTGAATATATATTATACTCGTTCTTTAATTTATTTTTCTATATCTGATTTTGAAACGTGCCATTCAAAAAATCGTCGATTAAACGAATGGAGACAAAGGAAAAATTATGCTATAAAAACTATAAAAGCTCGTCAGGAATTAGTTCAAATAGAGATTTTTTTAATGATGTAGCCTAACAAAAATCTTTAAAATCCACGTGTTTTAATTAGAATTAAAATTTTTAGATTTGGAATTTAAAAAATGTAAAAATATTGAGCTAAAAAAGCTCTAGAAGAAAGTTCATCACAATGGGTAAATTGTAAAAGCTATGGTATCTGAGTAGTTCTAATATTACATGACACTAAGTTGGCTGCAGTTGAGGACCCAGATCTTCAGGTAGCAAGGAGGCCGGTGTATGACTTCGTAGAAACCAAAACAAACGCCATACATCGAAAAACAAACGTCAGTTGTCGAAAATTAACCGTCAAATGTCAAACGTCAGAAACGGATACTAAATGTCGAAATATTGTTGGATTTCTGAAGATAAATTGGATAATAAAATGACTTATTCAAAGAACATTTTTATTCATTTGACGTTTTGACAAAAATAGAGGGTCGAAGCGTCAATGACTATAAACATTTGTTTGCATAAGTGGTATTTATTATCCAATAATAAGTATATACAAACGAGCAAGCTACTATGAACTGCAGAATTGAATTATGAATTTTTTTATATTATGTAAGATATCTTGTGAATTCTTTGGAAATTTTTATGATTTCCTGGATTATTGCGGCCTTTGGAAACTTTCTAATATTTCTTTGACTACTGAAAATTCAAGATTAATAACAAACGCCGAATTTTAGATAACATTTTAATTTACATTTTTATAAAATAACATTCTTATTTTACTGACACGTTTCTACAAATTCCAGTGGTTGATCTCCCACTGCTTTCGAACTTTCTCCACATTCAAATCTTTTGAAATCTACTACTTCTAAACTATTGTTTGCTAAAACGTCTTTCACAGTTAAACTGTCATCTAGGAGATACTCCTGATGGATAAAACACGTTTCTTCGTCTTTATTAGTCGCTGGATTGTCCATGGAACTGCCGATTTTTTTGGGGTCCATCCCCACAATGTGTTGGCAAAGTCCTAATAAAATAAGTAAATTTGTTTTTTTTAAAATAAAGTCGTACTGAACTATTAGCGTTATTGGAAAACTAATCTAAATAATAAAAGCCAATCCAAACAATTCATAGTGACCATGAGTTTCCTTTATTCTACGAGAACGAACAGAAAGCAGCCAGTCCACTTTTATCTTAGCCAACTATTAAGGCGATTAGGGCTGGAGCAGCACAATTCCCGTCTAATCCCCGACAAAGGTTTTTCAGCATGAATAAAAACTATTTGAAATGAAAGAATTATTAAAACCTTACTTACCTCTAGCAACTTCATTGGTAGCTTCACATTGTTCTGATGCTTTGTATGCTAAAATTCCTCCTAATCTTCCAAGTTGACATTTATTATTTGTAGCTCCAGAAGGATGAGCATAACCTATAAAAGGCTTTATAAACATAAAATCCACAAATATAATATACAGCTGTTTTACCTGTTAAATATATTCCAGGTCCAGCCTGTATACAAATTGCTCTCTTCAATGAGGCATTCTCTCCTACAGTTCCAATCATAAGAGCCAATCTATCTGCCAGTGATTTACCATCAATATTTGGTAAATTCTTTAACTGTTCACTGTCCAAACAAATCTACGAAAAATATAAATACGCTCCATTTTATTTCGTCTCCTCAGAATTTGAATTATAAAATAACAATTTTTTAATTAGTTTTGAAATAAAGATCTTGAAATGATACATGCAGTTGAGGTATCTTAACATCCCTAAATGACTCCAATGGACAAATTAATGCAATACGTCTGTTTATTGCATATTGTTCTGTAAATTAAGTTATTTTTTTATTTTAAGTCTTTGACATAAAAATTTCAAACTAAAGTATATTTTTTGAGCTTTATTGAATGTAAAAATTCATGAAAAATCAAATAAAAATGATCCCAACAACGTACGATTTTAAAAATCAATATAAGAAATAAAAAAACTGTGGTTGATATTTGTTACAATTAAATGTCTGATTTTATATGAGTCACATATTATGGTCTACAATCTACATGGTGTAAAAGTAAATCGTATATACAGATTCAATTTTTTGAGTACTATTGTTTGGTAAAAATGGATACATAAAGTTTTGAATTTACCTTTGTTAATTTTCCATGTACTCCCGTTTTTTTAACATAAGACAGGCAAGCATTAGCTGCGTCCTCAACAACATTTTGAAATTCTTTATTCTTAGATACAAAATCAGTTTCACAGTTCACCTCCACTAATACACCTCGATTATCTTCTACAGCTACCCCAACAAGTCCCTGGGTAGTTTGTCTACCTTGCAGTTTTGTAGCTGAAAAATGTAATATACTCATGTTAACCAATCATTCAACTACTAATGTATGGTTCTAGTTGGTTTAAAATGTTATAAATAGCAATTAAAGTCAATTAAAATAGATGACACATTCATTTGAGATTGAGTAGGATGTAGATCTTAACAAACCTTTAGACCAGCCCATTTCCTGTGCTTGCTTTTTTAACCAATCTTCAGCTTTGACCAAATCGTTGTTATGCATGTCTAAAGCTTTCTTGCAATTGGTAAATGTATATCCTGTCTTCTTTCGCAGAGTTGCGAGCAATGATTTCTCCACCGCAAAATTTGTTTTCGTAAGATATAGATGCCTAACGGAACGTACAAAAATCTGCACAATAGGAAGTTTCACCGTTGAAAAACATTCATAATATACTCACATTCATGAATTGATAACATTTTGACAGTAATGTGAAATAATAATTTAAAATGAAAATTAATGAATTGTTTCTCAACGATTGATTTTTAATTTATTATTTGTCACGTTTCTATGGTAAAGTAAATAGTTACTGAATAGTAACACAACAGTAGTGTCCCTTCAGGTGATAATTTTAATTTTACTATATATTTTAAGGAATGGGACACTAAATAGTTTTATAATTTTAGGTATGTTTACTTACCATTTTTATTTAATTGAATTTTTTTATAAATCTAACCTTATTTCTCTATTGGGTAACTTTTCCCTAAAATTTCAATTTGATACCTATGACAGTGACAGTGACATTGAGTTTGACGTATAATGTAGTTTTCAACATTGCCAAGTTTTCCAAATGGAGGTATAGGTGAAGCGAACAACTTTGTAAATTTATACACAGACGAACAATAAATGGGGACACGATTTATTGTTCGTCATTGAATATATTTTACTATTTTCTTGTTCTAATATTTCGGAATCTTTATGGCAATAATAAAATCAATATTTTTACTTAAACATATTCAAGAATAATATAATGCTTCCTAAATAACTCAATTGAGCTTAATATAGACAAGACTAATAAAAATTTAATTGTGCTTATTAGCTTATTATCTTAAACATTGATTTTGGAAAGTATTCTTCATTTTTGGTTTCTGCAAAAAAATGTTTCTATTAGTAAATTTGGCAACGTCGAGTAACTTACTGTAGAATTAGCACTCGTTATGACTAAGTTTCCTAAGGTACAATGGAAATGATTAGAAAGCCGATCGATCGTTTTTATTAATTATTTTTAAAAGATTTTACAGCAATGGCTACTAGGGATCTTGAAAGGGAACGTTTAATGAAGAAAATCGCTGAGAAAAGAGCTAAGTTAGAAGCTCGGGGTTATATTAACATTACGGCTCCTAGAGTGGCACTTCCCTCGGATTATAATATAAATGACCGTTCTATATTTTCCTTACCACCAGAATTACTTAAACCAATATTGGCTTCTAAAAATGCCAAATATAAAAGACAATTTGCTGCTGATAAGAAGAGAGGTAAATTTTTTGTTAAGAATATATGCAACATTACGCACATCACAATAAGCGGCTCTGCAAAAGGGTAGTAAGAAGCGACAAGTTAAATAAAATTTTAAATAATTTTTTAGCTGCTAGTCACCAAACTACGTTACACGCATATACTGTTTTAAGAAAACAAAGAGAAGAATACAGGAATAGATTGATAAAATTAATAGTAGCTACAGATGAAGAGCGTGAAACGGACAGTTGTAACGGAGGATTGCCGACAGCTGATGAAAAGGAAATGTTGCGTTACTATTATTATATAAAAAATGGCGTTGATACTGTACATATCGCACCTCTAGATCAAAAAGTTTTAGAAAGAGTAAGTAATCACGAAAAGATTGTATTGAAAATTGATTTTATTTAGGTATATCAGCTGAACACAGTTTGTCTTATAGGACGATTTTAACTTTGATGAATATACAAATAGTAATTTGTATGTCTTTATTTTAATTTGGTTTTTATACATAAGTGGTTTAATAATTGATCCAAAATAACTGAGAAAATTTATTAAATGATATTGAAGTTGACCCAAAAGATGTCTAATAAACTTTAATTATCAAAACATTGCTTTTATAAAATACTAGAAAAAGCTTTTACTTAATTTTGACATTATTGTAAGACCGTTGAATTGTTATTTTCCTACACACATGATTAATATAAAAAAAGATACAAACAATACGTAGTGGCGGAATTAAGAGCAAACCCTTGAAAAGTTTTAAAATAATCCTAAGCCTTTAGTTTTAGTCTGATTTTTGTGAAATTTTCAGGAAATACAAATAATTACACAAAACTTTGGATGGAGACCCCTCGATTTTTTTGTAAACCTTCGAAAAGTATTTATTTCGTTAATTTTAAATGGAAAATCACAAAAAGGAGGGTCGCGCGCCATTCTGTATTAAATCTATGAAAATTTGCTCCCATTTGTTTTAATAAATATCAAGTAGTTTTTAAATAATATGCTTTCCCACCCTTTTCTTAAATATCTTTGCATAGTGCAGCCTCATCGTTTCAGAAATTTAAAGCTGTCGAGAAACATTCCATCGGCAAGTGCAAAAAGGTATTTGTGTCATACGCAGTTTCATTCACGCCGGTAATCAGACCGGATGAGATCGGATATCTCGTGGAACTGATAGGGGTTGGTGGCACAATTACACACTTGTTAGTCGGTAGATCACCTGAAGACAAAGGCATAGTCCTGGGTTTAAGGTGATAAGGCGATAAGATGTAGGTCCCGTCCAGATTAGCCCTGGTAGCAGAAAAGAGACGTTAAAATTAATAGCAAGCAAGGCAAGTGTTCCCAGTGGCGCGCATATAAATACAATTTTATATTAGAAAATCCTCATGAAATAGAAGTGAAATTTGCTTTTCACAAGAGATCCGGATTGCTCTTAACTTCCAAGCCTTAGAACTATTAAATTGTTCGTTATTATTATCTCGAATATTTAGGACCAATTTTGTACATATCGGCTGTACATTATTCTTTAATTTATTCAATTATCTGTGGCGGATATTATTGGAAGCCTTAACAATGTATACAGGGTGAATCACGGTCCATTATGGCTAAACGGTTAATATTTTGAAACTTTTGTTTATTCATGGATATGTGGGTTGATAAAGGCTACATTTTAAAATTATTTTGAGTTATACAGGTTGTCCCAAAAAAGTGTGGCGTATCAAAGTTATATTATTTCTTATGGAAGACCCTATAGTTTGTTGCATTTATAGATTATACGTTAAAAATAAGATAAACTTTCTTAAGTATTCCCTATACTTAAGCTTTTTACTTTTCGAGATATTTTGAAATTACTAAAAATGGAAGCACTTACAAGAAAACCAATAACTTGGAAACCTATGGAATCAGCCAAATCCAATTTTAACTGAAATAACTTAGAATAATAATAATTGAAAGCTATAATGTATTTAGAGTTGTTTAAAATTATACAGGGCGCCCAAAATGGTGTGATTCTCTAATGGCATATTCAAACGACAATATCGTTCTTATTTTAAATAGGACACCCTGTATTTTATAATCCTATTATGTAGCAAATTCCATTACCTTTTAAAAATGATAAAAGTCTACTATGCCTAAATCTATTAATTTTGGAGTCATTTTTATTTTTGTTAAATTTTACATTATTTTTCCACCGTAATGCCTAAATATAACACCCTGTATTTGATCAGCTTAGACTATTGCAACATCATTTTTTGTCTAATATCTAATGATACATTTTCCAACAGTTCCCAGAAACTTTTTCTTAAAAATTGCAAAAATTTCCTCCCATTTAAATGGCCATCAAAGAAATATGGGCAAATAACTTGGTCGCCTATAATTCCACCGTATACATTAATGTTCCATCGGTTCTGATGATCTATTGTGTGGAACAAATGCTGGTTTTGAGTATCATAATAATGAAAGTTATGACGGTTAACTAATCCATTATTATGAAAAGTGGATTCATCTGTAATTTCTTCGGATCATAGTCTAAGCTGATCAAATACAGTGGTGGAAAAATAATGTAAAATTTAACAAAAATAAAAATAACTCAAAAATTAATAGATTTAGGTTTAATTTTTAAAAGGTAATGGAATTTGCTACATAATAGTATTATAAAATACAGAGTGTCCTATTTAAAATAAGAATATATGTCATTAGAGAATCGCCCCATAGTCGCCATAATTTTAAATAACTCAAAATATTAACCGTTTAGCCATAATGGACCGTCGCGTCTACCGTGACTCACCCTGTATAATTGTTCACCTATTTTTTAGATATTATTATTGATTCCCAAAAAATTAATGAAATATGGAGCTACACTCGAATTAGCCATTCAGGATGTAAAAGATGACTACATAATGTCAGCCAAAAAGGCGATTGTAGATTTCGTTCTTCAAGATTGCAATTTTATTAACGCGGTAGGAGAAGACATCACGCGTGAAACACTTGAGCTGAGGGCAATCGGTAACAAATATAGAGCATCGTTTAATTCTGCCAAATTAAAAATCGCTAGAAACTTACATGCTATTAATCCATGTGTGGTTGGAATACTAGATATATGGGAAAAAGAATTTATGTAAGTCGTCAAATAGTTAGTAAGAATGCAGGGATTAGTATTACAATAAAAAAAGATTGTCACAATTATGTACGTTGCTATTTAAAAATTGTAGCTTCAATACAGTTAATAATAAAATTTTTCAAGATTTTAAAAATAAATCCTTTCAGAAACCTTCGACTACTTAATATTAACGAATTAAAAGCTCACGAAGGTGCTTTTGAAATAGCAGAATTTAAGCGTATTACCCAGGATCAAATAAACTATACTAAAGAACTCCTAATGGGAAAATATTATTACGCCGTCACCGATATTTTCCTACAGGGTAACAAAAGAGGTCTGCTGCCCGATCCGAACAAAAAGAAAAAAATGGAATCATTTTACAATACTGTAGCCGGTATTATGATGTACCATGTGCAATGTTTGTGTGTTAATTCATTGACTGATTACGTGAACTATGTTTTAGACGTTAAGGTAAGTGTTAACATTTCATCTAACCCAAAACAATACAATATAAATACTAGATACTTTCTGGAACTTATACTTTAGATTTTAGAACTTTATCTGGGTGATATAAATATTAATTATTATCCATTTGCTCCAGACATGCACATTTCTTGCTAGAATTATCATCTATTTTGTTTACTCTCTTACCTACTACTTTCTATTTCTTCTATTGGTTTATCTATTTCTTTCTTGGTCTCTCTCTTCATTTTTTAAATTATTTTATTTATTTAATAACAAAATTAAAAAAGGCATTAAAGAATAAGAAGAAAAAACCTTCATTAAGGTATGTTATTTTATAAATACTTCGTTTTCTCCAGTCGGTTATATATATTTTGGCTCGTTCATCACATCAATATATTTGTTCATAGATTTTGAGGGTATATTTCTTTGTCTTTCTTTATTTTCGTTGTACTCAAAATATTAAATTCATTCTTCATAAAGACTTATGTAGGTATAAGTATGGGAAAAAGTAAAAAAAAATGATACAAATATATATTTATTTGCAGTATGCAAATAAGGGATTTCAAATAAAGCTGCAACTAAGAGGAAGTTCTTTAATTTTTGAACCAGGCTTTAAACAGGTTCGAGATCTTCTTCTAACTTTAATTGATACCATGATTCAGTCTGTGATGGACATACCAAGATTAGAAACAAGACTATACCAGGATTGGGAAGATCAAAATAATTGTTTAAAGGTAAAAAAAGCAGTTTTTAATTTCTCAACATTTTTATTGTGGGCTTTTAATTTTTTTTAATTGGAAAGATCCTTAAAAGTCAAATATTTATATAATTCGACATCTGTATTTTCTAAACTTAATATTTTGTTTAGTCGGAATATAATGTTTAATTACTCATAAAAAAATTGCTTTATCGGTCAGGTTTAATTTACGCATTTTCCTATGACAAACAGTTGCCTAAAAAAGTTTCTCTTTGCATTTTTGACAGACGAATCAATTCTAATCTACATTCTTTTGTTTTGGAAATTGGGTATTTCTATATATACATTTTTTTTGAGTTCATCAAATTCTAATACAATATGGAGTCTATTCAGGGTCAAGTATTAACAAGAAAGTTTATATAAAATTCGACAGTCGACGTAAAACTAAGGTTAACAATACTAAATAAATGAATATTGTTTCTTTGTATATTAATTATTTTGTTTTCTTCAACTAAATTATACATATTTTTCAAAATGTTTACTTTAAATTTCCCTGAATGTATTAGTGGCATCTGTGAGTCGGAAGGACATGGACCAAAATTTACCCGGATCGAGAGTACCTTCTCCCCCCGTTCTCGAGGATGGCGGTATCAGAATTTCTCTTTTCGCCAGCCGAACCCCCTAAAACGGCCAAAAAGGGCAGCACATCATTTCCCTGTAAAAAAACGTCTTTCTCCCTGTTTTCGAGGATGCGGAGCACGGTGGTAATGTTAAAGATTACCTGATCCCACCAACCCCTCGAAAGGCCAAAACTCACAGGGGTGTTTTTTTTTATATCAGCGGCAAAACGTCTGTTTTTGAGGATGCTGAACATGATGGTGGTGTTCAATATCCCTTCCGACCCCCACCAACCCATCCATAGGTCAAGGTGGTAGTTTTTGGCCGTTTTAGGGGGTTCGGCTGGCGAAAAGAGAAATTCTGATACCGCCATCGTCTTCAGCATCTTCGATAACGGGGGGAGAAGGTACTCTCGATCCGGGTAAATTTTGGTTAATTTTTCATGGTTTTTCCGACTCACAGACGCCACTATATCCGAAATTTTGGCAAGTAATGTCATCTAGAAACTATAACGTGACCAAAAGTGGTATCGGTTCGCCATAACGAGAGAGAAACTGTTGAATTTGTTGACGTTCAGGTTAGTATAAACAACAAACAAGCTTCGGTCTGGCATTATTTGCTTGTAGAGGAATTTGTGTTACTTGGGAAATTAGACAAACTTAGAAAGTTGAAAGTAATTTCTAACGTTTTCTCTTGGCCGAATTTATTACCCTTTTAGAAGCCATAGGATAAATAGATACGGCTGCTACAGTCCTTAGTCAGACACTGAAAAATCTGTTTACCTGACGTTTTATCGTTGCGAGACCATCCAAAGATTGGCAGTCGCCTTTAGATTTTCATTGGATAATGTATTTTAATTTTAGCCTATGATCACTAAAGAGATAGTTGACTCATATAAACAAAGGATTATAGATATGCTCGAAGACCAACGAGTAGGTCCCGAACTTCGAGTTCAAGATTTTGATGAATTTTTACCGATAATAAACGGTACTTATCAGACACATATAAACGCCTTTTTAGAGGTAAGTCGTATGTAAAAAACTACTTCATTGTTTCATTCAAAATTACTTTTACTAAATAAAAAAACCGTCGATTGAAGACTTCTGATATAACATATTTGTAATTTCACAGGAGGAACAAAGTTTGGAGAGTTTTACCGAAGAAATTCTACGGTTTGAGGAAATAGTGTGGAAAATACCTTTCTCTACTGATAGTTATATTCGATTGGGAATGTACGATATCAACAGATGCGAATTGTTGAGATCTTTGGAATCTGCTGCTCAAAATTTTGTGGATATGCTTGTAGAGAAATGCACTAAGGATTTAGGACAACTCTGCAGAACGTGAGTATACAGTCATTTATTATGGAATCACAATTTTTATGCATTAAACAATTGCTGACGCAAAAAAAAACCCCTAAACTTCATCATAAATAAAAATCAAAAGGAAACACAGAAAATTCGACAAGCATTATTTTATGAAGCCAAACATTATTCTCCACACCGGTGAACATGCTCCTAAATTTCAAGTTAAAGAGGTAAAAAAAGATGTAATTAAAAAAATGGTGGCCGCACCGGTTTGAACGAATTTATATCTGTACAAATTAGAGAAAATATACCGAATGGCTTAAATATTATTACTATGGATCGTTATCTTATTTAATTAAATAATATTAAAAATATCTCCAATTTTTGTATAATTTTTGTTCGAATACATTAGTTATTAATTTATTAGTTTAACTGAAGAATATACAGCGATTGCAGAAAAAGCTACAAGTATTCCGAAAGACACGATAACTATGCTTGATTTAATAAATTTCGTGCATATAACAGAAACGGAAACGTTCCTCAACATGGAGGACAAACTCAAAGAGTCCATGTCTTATATTTTATTTTTGGCTGACCATGCAATTTTTACTCCTGTTGAATTGAAGACTAGCAATAGCGCATTCCAGTGGTAAGATATAAATCAAGTACTATAAAAACGCAAGGAAAAATAATTGGTCGATTTTTAAGGTATTTGTACATGCCTAAAGTAATAGAAGAACACAAACAGATGGTCGAAGTCAAAACTGAAGAATTCCAAGCATTGCTCAAAGTTAAGATTGTCAAGTTTCAGGCCGAGCTTGAAGTTTACGCCAAGATTATTGGCGAAATTGAAGAATGGGGTGATATCAATCAACTGCCTAAGTACTATAAGAAATCCTTCAAGCTGGATGAAAGGTAAAGATTTCTGTACATGGTGCACGTAGTCCTTTCTTTTATTGTGTTGCTTTTATTATTTATATTAGATATATAAATTAAAGGCGCCGCAGCCACCTTAATGCCCTTTCCAAAATATATTTAAAATTGATGCAAATGAACTATGTCTGAAACGATTTGAAACATTATTTAAGTAAAATGGATTTAGGCAAAGCACGTTTCTTATGCAAAATGGGTCCCAGTCGAATTGGCTGAAAATTTACGAGATCTAATGCATATTTTTTGAGATACAGGGTGTTAAACATGTGGATGCAGGGTTGTTACTAACCGTTAGAAAATCAATAATGTGTCGATTATTTTGTTACAAAAAGTTAAGGATAATAATTACAACCTTAATAAATTTTCAGTTTTAGTTGTATTTATTTTAAATTTATTAGGAACATAAAGTAGAAAACTAAATATAATATGATCAATATTTTGTGGCTCTTGTCTATTTGTTGCATCTTGTACGGATCCTGGTCAACGGCATGATGATGCATCAATCAAAAGGGAGACTACTGCATTAAATATCGTTCTGTTAAGACATTGTAATTACGATTATGTACGAATTCTATTTGTTAATTGCTTGCATACCCCAAAAAGCATTCGATACCGACACTTCCGAGCACCAGATTTTCTTCTTCATTAAACATTTATATGTGTATAAACATTGAAATTAATAGTCACTCAAACTATTCTTGATGGCGTTAGCTTTGAATGCACCTGAAGTTACCATGTTACTTTGAGATGAAATCAGTTACTGCTAGTGTCTAGCGATGGCATTGAGGTGTTATAGTTTTACTGTTCCCTTAGTCAAAGTATATAATATATTTGAGCAAAGATCTTTGTACTTCTAAAGCTGACGCAAAGCGACACTGATGATGGAGGTAGACCTCTGAACCTACTTAAAGCTACTTTCTTACTTTAAGATGAGACCACGTGCCTATTGTCTGTATTAAGGTTTACTATTTCCTTAATGGTTCCCAGTTTTCATACAAAAAATGTAGGTCACATATATAATAATTATAGCTTTTTGTAATAATGTCACAGCCACATTTCTCATTTTATGAAGTGTATGCAAGATGAAGAAGAAGAAAATGCTCTAGATGATTATTAATGCACGTGTAAATCAGTGGCGGCTCCAACGGGTAGGCCGGGTAGGCCCGGGCCTACCCAACTTTTTTATATTTATATGTTAAATTATATGTTAAAATCCTTGTTATTTATATACGTGCAACATTTTCATGTGCGTTATAGCTACGAGTGATTAGTTGATTCCGTATGAAATAGGGTGGCAACACTGTTGTTTTGCAGTTGCCAACACTGCTTGTTTTGCAGTCTAGCAGCAGGCCAAGTCAGTGATAAAAGCTCGATGCTTGGCGGGACAGTGACAGCAGGAATATTGGAATTGGAATATTACTTCTTAACAACTAGTTTTGTTTCTCTTAGTATTATAGGCAATAAAATGTATTCTCCTAAAAAAAGATTTTTTTTTTAAATTTTCATTGTGAGATGCTCCATACTATTAAAACTTTCAGTGTGATATGCTTTTATGTTGATCAATAATTTAGAAGGATAAATTTTGCACATCTAAAATAAATATTTATAAGGCTACACAATGCACTTAACCTAATACATTCTTAGTTCTAGCAGTCTAGCTCAAAATCTGAATAGACGAACTCAGTACAGTACTCAGTAGCCCCCCGGTAGTCACAACTCCTCTTCTGTGCCTACTCAAAATATAAATCCTGGAGCCGCCCCTGGTGTAAATCTACTGCTCGAACTATCGGTATCATCGCAGGCCATCAACCAAACATTCGCTATAACCGAATTATGGGATCCGTACAAGATGTAACAAATCTTCTTCTTCGTCTGACTAGGATTGCTCCTGTTTGTCTCTCTCATTCTGTTTCTGTTGTTGTTGTCATCAGGTTTTCTTTCCATCTTTTCTTTGGTCTTCCTGTTGGTCTTTTGCAAAGGTTTATTATTTTTGCAGATATTAGCTAATCTGTCAGGTGCCATTCTATTAGCATGACTATCCCAGTCTCTTTTCCTTGCTCTTTTTACCCATTTGTTGATGCTCTGGATGTTACATTGCTCCCGTTTGCTCTTCTTTGTTTGTCTGTCTCTGAGTGTTAGACCCTTTATCGTTCTTACAGTCTTCATACGTTACTCATTATCTGGTCTGTTCTTTTGTCAGCTCGAGTTTCTGCCGCTTAGGTTAGAATCGGTCTCACAGTTGTTTTATATATTTTAATTTTGCTCTCTGTGGACATGTGTTTATTCGTCCATAGGATTTCTCTCTAATGTTTAATTTGTATATATGTTCCTAAAAAATTTAAAATAAATACAACTAAAGCTGAATATTTTTTGTGACCATGTATAATAGTAACCTCAGATCACCCAATATTAAAATCAAATGGTATTTACTTATTCTGCAAGCCTACGAGCTTTTGCATTTGAATGCGTCTGTTCAAAGAATTACATAAAAATCTTAACATTGGCTAGTAGAAAAAGAATATCCCTGTAAACGGAGTCTTAGATCTTCTTATTACAACGCGTGTCGATATTATTAAGGTTGTAATTATTATCCTTAACTTTTTGTAACAAAATAATCGACACATTATTGATTTTCTAAATCCCTGCATCCGCATGTTTAACACCCTGTATCTCAAACAATATGCGTTATATCTCGTTGGGCCCATGGAGATATTTGATCAGGACATCATAAACTACATTATACTAAATTTTCAGCCAATTCGACTGCGGGGTACTTTCTCAGAAACAATCACTGATATTTTAGAATTGAAGAAATCAATAACTACAAAACTTCTTTTCTATTTTACCCCTTCTTGTACCTCTTACTATTTAAGAGATCCCGATGTTCTTTCAGGTTAGTACGGGCAATGCAAACAATAGACCAATTCAACGAAGAAGAGGAAGCTTTCGGTTACGAACTAACTCAATACCCATTAAGAAAACAACTTTACGATAAATTGTCGCCCTTCAAAAAACTATTCGACAATTGTACAGATTTCGTGACCAAGTACAACCTTTGGATGAAGTCCAGGGTGGGGAGTTTCGATCCCGATATGATTGACAGCCAAGTTGCCAGTATCTATCGAAATGTCTACAAGCTGGAGAAGTCCTTCAGTCAGAAACCCAAAACTCAAGCCTTGGCTACTATTGTAAGTTTCCTTCATTGGGGTTATAGAGTTTATCTGCCTCAATAACTATGTTTTATTAGTTTCTTACCCGCTCTTGGTTATGTAATATCCTTGGGCTTTTAGATGACAAATTCGTAAGATTATCTCGAGGTTTCTTATCAATCTGGCCTGATAAGAAGCATTGCTTAGACATTTTGGAGAGTTTAGATTCGTATATGATATCCAGGAGCTGTAGCCCCAGACGTTAAACGAGGCCCGTGCGCGTGTGTGGGTTTGGGTGTAGTCAAGAGGGTCATTCACAAAGTTCTATAAACTAAAATTAATCTAATAAGTCTGCCAGGACTCCTTATTTCGTCTCGGAGAGTCTAAAATAGAGTTCCGAGAGAAGAGTTCCGAGAGAAAAGCGGTTAAAGAGCCCACGCTACCAGCGCGCACCTTACTTTATATAGTTTCTTCGTCTTTCTTATGATGATAATATGTTTAATATTATTTACAAACACGGTAGCCCTGTTTGACTTCAATACAAATAAAATCCTATGATTATTCATTAGGTAAGAGAACGCATAGAAGCCTTCAAAGAACATATGCCAATTATCACAACACTGGGTAATACTGGCATGAAGGATCGTCATTGGGAAAGAGTATCTGAAATTGTGGGTTTCCCCATCATCGTCAGCGATGACCTTACTTTGGAGACAATTATCGATTACGATCTCGGCGAGTACACCGATAAGTTTGAATTGATCTCCGAAGCGGCTACAAAGGTAAGATACTTTCTGACGTTTTAAATTTTATTTGCTGTTGTGTTGCCACTTCAACTTTTACATAAGTAGATACACCGGGTTGTAACTACTCCATTTTTAATTTTATTTTAATCCTGTCGAATGCATATTATACTATGTTACTGGTTTATAGATATTGTAAGAAAAAATCTTGAAAAGAAACTCGTTTTCCTCAACGTTTTCAAATATCGCACAATGATAAAATGCCTACAAAAGAGCTCGTAATTTTTGAAATCGGAAAGAACTGTTGTATTAATAATTTTATTTTCTATGCAAAAATAAAAAAATATACGTCGTTATCACTAAATATACCGCTTAGGAACTCGATAGCTGAACATCCGTTTTCAAAAAATTTGTCTTTTGAAAATATTGTTCTGATGCATATTTTTGATTTAAGGAAAACAATTTGGAAAAAAGTCTCATTAAAATGTTCAGCGAATGGGAGGAAATATTTTTCACTGTCAATGTGTACAAAGATACAGGCACTTATATCGTGTCTGCAATTGACGATATACAAGTTTTATTAGACGATCATATCGTTAAGACACAGACTATGAAGAATTCGCCATATATTAAGCCCTTCGAAACAGAAACACTGTAAGTCTTTTACTTATATATTATTATATACAGGGTGGGGCAAACTTCTGATATCGGAGGATTACATCGTTGTGGAAAGAGATAAAACTTTGAAATTTTGTGTGAGCTAGTACAGTTACTGAGTGCACATTTTAAAAATACTTTCGATTATACAGGGTGATTCAAAAACTAAGCTTATTAATTGTACTTACTAACAAATTGTAAAAAAACTTATAGGGTGATTAGATTTTTACTACGCAAGACCGGCGGTTATATTTTTGGGAGTAGGTTTAGTGACAAACTGCTTTTTAAGTCATTTCTATTTTAATATGTTACGATGGGGTGTTAACTAGACTGCGACCTAAAACATTTATTGTGCCCACTTCTGTCGCTATAAGGCGATGAGGATACTTCTCAACCACTCTTTTTCCCTAAGTAAATTCTGGATCTAAAGTTGCTGCAAGTTTGATAGATCGCCTTTTTCTACATGTCGTGTTCACTCCAGGTACAGAGCCCTTGGATTCTGTAAGACCTTACATTCCCCAAGTATGTGGATAGAGGTTACATCCTGCTTCTCACAGAATTTACACTCATCTTCTTGTACTGTTTCCTAAGGTATCCTTTGAGCCAGCAATGCCCGTAAGAATTCTCTTTATAATGTGTATTTGAAAATTAAATTTTAACACCCTGCATCGCAGAAACTAAGCCCTTAAAGGATCCAAGCTCCTGTATAACATTTTATCAATTTACAAGAGCGTTGTCGGTCGAATATCGCCTTAAGTTTCATCACTGTAATTTTTATTTGACGTATTCTACATAGGATTTTGACAACACAGATTCATAAAAAAAATTGTACAGGGATTGGGAAGCAAAACTACAGGCATTGCAAGAAATTTTGGATGAATGGTTGAAAGTCCAAGCAACCTGGATGTACTTGGAACCAATATTTTCATCTCCAGATATACAGAATCAAATGCCAGAGGAAGGTAGACGATTCAGCGCCGTAGATAAGGTATAAGCTATACATCATTCTTCGGGATCTAAAATACGATTTATCTAATCATAACATTTTTCTAGATTTGGAGAGATTTGATGAAATCCGTCTACAGTAATACGCAAGTTTTGGTGGTAGCAGAAATCGAAAAAATGGCGGATAGGTTGAAGAAGAGTAATGCTCTTTTGGATCTAATACAGAAAGGATTAAACGACTACTTGGAGCAAAAGAGATTATACTTCCCGAGGTTTTTCTTCTTGTCTAACGATGAACTGTTAGAAATCTTGTCTGAGACAAAGGATCCTAAAAGGTACGAGCTTTGATTAATTGAATTTATCGTTCCATTCATCAAAATTTCAACATCTTGAGGAGAATACATAAAAGGAGATTTTTCCACTAATGTCTGACGTGTTCAAATAATTTTAATTATTATTATTATACGATTCAAGATATTTGAGACTAACTGCTGGCCTTTTAGTAAAGGCCAGCAGTTAGTCTCAGTTAGTTAAAAGACTTTTACCTGTGAATTTTATCTAATCCTCTTAATTTATCAGTTATAATAGTAAACAAGCACATCAGGGTTGTACTATACAAATTATGTTTTTTGTTTTGCCAGTTCTGGAAAAAGTGTGAAGTCAAGTTTTAATTTATTTTGAATGTAAAAAATAAATTTTTACATACGAAAGTAGAGATATACACCACTAAATAATTTTATTAATATAACCTTGTGGTTTTGGACCTGAACTAATAATAATTTATGCAAATCTTTAACAACCACGACAAGAACTGTTCGCTGTCGTCTCAAATATCTTGACTCGTATAATATCTGCCACAATCAAACAATTATGGCATCTGGAATGGACCTAAGCATTTATTTTAATTTTAAAGTTAAAGTTTTTTCCTTGGTTTAATACTAATTATTCTATATTCTTTAGGGTACAGCCTCATCTTAAGAAATGTTTCGAAGGCATAGCAAAATTAAACTTTACCGAAGAGTTAGATGTGACCCACATGAAATCCAGTGAAGGCGAAGTTGTGCCATTAGTGGATTTAATTTCAACTTCTGCGGCAAGAGGGCAAGTTGAAAAATGGTTAGTGGAACTAGAGACAGATATGAAGAAATCTATAAAAAGCATAGTGAAGGACGCTATAGATGATTATCCAAAGAGACTTAGACATATATGGGTTCTTAGATGGCCTGGGCAAAGTATTACGGTTTGTATTTCATTCAAATAGTTTACTATTAAAGTTGTTTTTGATATTGAACAATTTTTAGAGTGTTGGTTGTACTTATTGGACAACTGAAGTCACCGTAGCCATTAGCCGCGGTGCCCAAGCACTTAAAGATTATTTGATCAAATCTAATAATCAAATTGCAAAGATCGTAGATCTGGTACGAGGATATCTTAATTTACAAAATAGAATTAGTTTGGGTAAGTTCAAATTTTAAATAAATGTATTTGCATTCGTTTTACATGAAGATGTTATTTACTTGAAATTGAAATGGTGTTTTACCGTCATTTGCCCCCCTACGAGCAATCCTCAAAAGCCAACAGGCTTGTCCGAGTTGTGCTACGTATCCAGGGCGAAACGCCTCTTCGACCTTTACGAAGTTACGGAGGTCTCTCCCCGAATACTTAGCAGTTATTACGCTTTAATACCACCACTCACTCTAAGAAATAAAACAAGAGAAGTACAAAACAAATAAGCTTTTATTGGGTCACCCTTCAAATATACATAGATTAAATATAAACTAACAATAAACTCTTACCTAAGCATACTGGGACTAGGGGCTTGTCACTATTTCCTTATTGGCTTTTCTCCTTTAGAGAACTCTCTTTGGCTTTGGCTCGGATGCCGGACTCTAATAATTTCCCAGAGGAACTTAACTTTTAACTAACCCTTGACTCTCTAGTTACAAATCAACCGACTGCCTAATTTTTCCCGCCGTGAATAGTTTTTAGGCAAAAATCGTTGACATGACAGAATCCGTAATTTCGATAGATTGCCCTACATTTTAGGCATTCTAACATCGATTTTCGGGTTTTTGCACAATAGTGAAATTTTGCAACGACCTGGTTTAATTAGATGTTTATATTTTTTGTTCTCTATTGAGTAAATAATAATAAATTTAAACTAAAATAATTTTGATAAATAAAATTCCTAAACGTTTTTTCGGAAATTAATATTTTATATATATTTGGGATTCGTGACAATATGACGGGGCCTTACTTTTTAACGTGCGATTTCCCAGCACGGATAATATTACGCCCACCACAAGCGCTTCTGCAACGACTGTAAGAATAGAGTTTCTCGCAAGTGCCGATCAGCTGCCGACTTTTTTTTAAGCTTCGTTTAGACGGCGACACCAATGTCGCGGAATTGAGTGGTGCGACACTTCATGACCCACATTTTCTATAATAGTGGTTTATATTCTGGATGTCATGAGATTGAAGTGTTATGACATCAGCCGTTCAGACTGCGACACTATTGCCGTGGCAGTGAATGTCGCGACACTGGTGTCGCCGTATGAACAAGGCTTCAAAGAAGTGAGAAGGGCGATTTTAGTTGTACTGTATGAATCTTTGTTATTCTTACATTATTTTTTATTTGTAGGTGCGTTGGTAGTATTGGATGTTCACGCTAGAGATGTACTGGCTGGTATAATTAATGAAGGTGTAAAGAATACTGACGATTTCAAGTGGTTATGTCAGTTGAGATACTACTGGGAGGTATTACTTCTAGAAATACAATTTTTATATTAATTTCGTAGTACCATTAATATCAGGTCGACATATTCGTAAGCTCAGGACCGTCTAATTTTTTTTTAAACTGCTCATTATTGTACCTATACTTTTTTAATATGTAGGAGGTGTCAACTTAAAGCTTTTAGGTTTAAAATTAGTCGTACTATCACCTCCTAAAATCCTTTAACGTACATAGGGCCGTTTCCATCGCTTGGTTTAAGTTTGCTTAAATATTTAAGTTTTCTTAAACATTGTCATCCTCAAAGTACGCACCATATAGGAAACTTTTTTATTAAGGGTTTTTCGACAAAAAGTTATTCTTGATAAAAGTTTGTGCATCCCCTAAAACTAAACAAAATATAGTAAAACACTCGTAATATACGAGGAGTCTTCAAAAATTTGATTTTGAGACAAGAGTAAAGTACCCTTAGAAAAGTTGTTCAGCATTAAAAAGTACATCTAGATTTGTCATGGCCATCTAAGTGGAGTTTTATTTTTTTATCCATTTTTTTAAAATGGGACTACGGAAAAACACATTTGCTAAAACGATAAATAGACAACTTCCTGTATACGGCGGTTTATTGGAAAAGCCTGTAATATTAGAAATTGCACAACTATTGAACTATTGTGTTAAGCACGGTCAATTTTTTTTGAAGAGTAAAATAATTTTCAAAGTTTATGGTGTAAAGTTATTTTTATTTTTTGTTAACACCGAAAATTGCTCAAAATTATTCAGTATTGTAACATGAACTTAATATTCAATAATATCAAATCATACTCATTGATTTTCTGGGGATTTTCTTTTTCAAAATAAGGGTACTTTACTCTTGTCTCAAAATCAAATTTTTGAAGGCTCCTCGTTTATTACGAGTGTTTTACTATATTTTGTTGGTGCAGCATGTTTAGTTTTAGGGGATGCACACTCTTTTGTCGTCGAAAAACCCTTAATAAACATTTTTTAGTTTTTATACAAAAGGAGTAATCACACTTAGGGACCAGTATTTTTTTGCTAGTAGCAATAATCAATGTCGAATTGTTGGGATTCTTTTCACTATTTTTTGTTTGCAGAATAACGATATGATGACAAAAATGATCAACAGTACACTACCATATGGTTATGAGTATCTAGGAAATACACCTAGACTTGTTGTAACGCCCTTGACAGATAGATGTTACAGGACACTTTTTGGAGCATTACACTTACATTTAGGTATAAAAAAATGTTTATTTGTAGTGTAAAAATTCTTGCTATCCCAGTTGAATACTGAGAAAATATATACAATTTTTCTTCTCGCATTATTTTAATGACAACTACCTTTCTATTTTTTTAAATTCAAAATAATACCCCCTTTAAATTAGAAAGAGTCATATTACTACAATCCTGTAAAATTTCAAAGTCGTAACAAAAATGGATTTGTTCTAGCGCTTTTCTAAAACTCGGTCTCTCAATCAGCTCCTAGAATGACTAATAAAAACTTCGATTTCATTAACATAGCCTCCTTCAGGAGTGATATATTCATTCCAACGTTTCTCTAACATTTCGATGTCTTTTTTGTAAAACGATTTATCTTTGGTCTTAATATAGGCTTTAGACACTTCTTCATTGGAGCCATATCTCTTTCAATGGGGCATTCGTTTTAGGTCTCCAAAAAGGCGCTCGGGACTATACCCGGAGAATACGGTGGATGGGGAAGCAATTGAAAAGACAATTCTTGCAATTTTGTTATTGTTGCGATAGACTTGTGCATTGTCTTGGTGAAAGAGGACTTTTTTTTCATTTGGGGTCGTTTTTTCACAAATTCTTCCTTCATACGCACAAATAACGCCAAATAATATTTGCTATTGATAGTTCTTCCTTCTCAAGATGAATAATATACCGAGCGTATCCCAAAATACTGAGGCCAAAACCTGATTAGCTGATATTTGCGTTTTTCGAACGCGGTACCCACTTTGAACATAACTTTTTCTTGGACAAATGTACTTGCAAAATGGTAAATACATTGCCTTTTAATTTTTTTAAGGTGTCAGATATCTCGCGCAACTACAATTTACGATCAGCCAAAACTATTAACTTTTTGCCTTTTTTATGTTTTGTGGAACTACTAGCGAATTTGGACAGCCCGAACGTTCAGCATCATCCGTGTTTGTACGGCCGCGTTTAAAATCAGCAAAACAATTCACTACCATTTGTCTTGATCAAGCAGAGTCCAAATAACACTTGTTAAGGGGGTTCATTAAAGCGTCATAAAAAATATAAATCTTTTCCAAACTTTGGCAACACAGCAAAATGCATTTACCAAAAGATATTGCCACTGAATAAATAAATCATTTATGCATTCTTAGTAGCCAGTGGCCAGTGGCGTGCAGAACATAAAAATTAGGTGACCAAAACCATCCAATGTTTTAAATAGGTACTTAATGAATTGATGTATGTTTTCTTTGATTCAACCTACAAAAATGCAAGATTTTGAATCTGTTACTCACAGAAAAACCTAGGTCTAACAATTAAAGAAATTATTTTTAATTTTTTTATTTTTATTGCACTTGTATAAAAGGTTGTTTTTAATTTTTTTAAGCAATTTTATTCATTGATAGGTACCCTTGATTTAAAATAGTAATAAATAAATTGTAACCCAAAAATAATGGAATAGAAAATGCGAGTATAAAATAAATGTGGTAAAAAAAATTATAATTATTGGAACTTCACTCAATAATCCTCAGGTGTTGTAGGGAATTGTTCCTTATTTCCAACCACTTGCTGTTCTTGGATGCACTAACTCCGGTAGAAAATAATTGAAGAAAAAAACTTTTTCGATTGAAAATTAGGCATTTTTTAATTTAAATTCGTATAAAATCGAAAAATAAATATTTTGCTCTCAAAAAATTACAGCTTACTTAAAAACACAAAAAAGAAAGTTTTTACAAAGTTTCATAAAAAAAATATTTTAGCTGAGAAAAAATTTTTATCGATTTTCTCGATAATTTTGATGTTGTATTTATTTTACATTAATTAAAATCAACGTGTTCGAGACTTTTTCCAACACTCATATTTAATAAAATATAATTCAAAAAATTTAAAAACTAATAAATTTCAAAAAAGTACTAACTTTAAAACCTTAAATAAAGTTAAAACAAAAAAGAAAAAAAGTTCTACCACGATCAATAAAACCAAAAATAATTTATGGGACGCCCCTGAAAAAGGATTAAAATTAAACTAATAGGATTGTACATTAATCTGAGACACACCAAGAAATACGGCGACGATCATGTAATTCGGGTAGAGTAGGCCTTAAACAAAGACAGCGATAAATATTGTTCTCGAAACTAGGTCGCGTAGTAATAATGACAATATGCGGCGTTTCATTTCTATCCAAGAATGTTTGAATTCTACAAACTTAAGGAAAGGTGGAATACCGGAAAGTCATTATTTTTACGATTGTGTAGGTTCATTCCATTTTTTTTAACGTAGAAGGAAATCATTGACTTTCCGGAATTACAAAAAATGAGACTTTTTTTTGTGATAAATGGTTTTCACTGAAAAAATTTCTGGGACATGAGAAAGCACAGCCAGTTTCACCAAGGTAGTGAATGCTCTTAAGCTATTGTTTCGCGTAAATGGTCTTTTCTTCATTAAAAATCAATACTTTATCAACACACGAAATTCAGACTTTTCCGTTCTTTTGAAAATTACAAAAGTAGCGCCACTAAAACCACTGTAACTCGTGAACTAAATGCCAGACTGTAATAAAATTTTGTCACGTATCATTTGAAGGTTAGTACTTCTTAAAAATAATATTTATTTGAATGACCAGACATTTCAGTTGGAAGGGGTGATGACTGGCAACATTTAATTACCACACTGTACAGTTCTTTAATATAACTCTGCAAATTTTTAGGAGGTGCTCCGGAGGGTCCTGCCGGTACTGGTAAAACAGAAACTACCAAAGATTTGGCTAAAGCAGTAGCTAAACAGTGCGTGGTGTTCAACTGTTCAGATGGTATGGACTTCATCGCCCTGGGAAAATTCTTTAAGGTTTGTTTACTTAAAATTATGAAATTTTATTTTGACAACTCTTAATAAAAGTTTCAAGTCGCCGAAATTCATTGTAATGTTATCGTCAGGTTTGTAGATCTGAAAAATATTCCACTTTGTTATTTTTTAGGGTTTAGCATCCTGTGGTGCCTGGTCATGTTTTGATGAATTCAATCGTATTGAACTTGAAGTACTATCTGTAGTAGCTCAGCAAATTTTGACCATTCAAAGAGGCATTAATTCTGGAGCAAAAAAAATGATGTTTGAAGGAACCGAAATCTCTTTGGATCCCACTTGTGCATGTTTTATTACTATGAATCCAGGTATTGAGTTATTTATATTCTAGGCCGTCTGGTTTTTGTTGTGAACAAACGCCAAAGTAACAATAATGTCAAATTATGACAGATTGCGGAAAACCTCAACTTTCCAGTTAAATTTGAATGTGCAAAAACCTACTTTGGATAGCAATCGTAGAAAAATGTATTTATTTTGAAAAAAAATACGGTTAGATGACAAAGTGGTGTAAATAAAAATTCCTAACTAATGTATGAAATTATAAAAACATGTTTTTTAAGGTTATGCTGGTAGGTCTGAGTTACCCGATAATTTGAAGGCTCTATTTAGATCTGTCGCTATGATGGTACCGGATTATGCTCTAATATCAGAAATTGAATTGTATGCTTTTGGGTTTTTGATTGCCAAACCTTTATCTGTCAAAATTGTAGCTACTTACAGATTGTGTTCGGAACAACTGTCATCGCAACATCACTATGATTATGGTAAGTAAATTTCCCAAGAGTTTTTTAACGTCGTGCTTCTTTTTTTGTTTCGTTTTGGGAATAATCACCCCGTATTTTTTTAAATCACTTGGTAAATACAGGAACTGAAGAAAGTCAAAGAAATTTTGGCATAAAACTAAAAAATGTGTTGAGAGTTGATGTTATTCTCAAAGAAAAAATCGCTTTTGTGCAACTAAGAAGTTTACCCGTAGTTATGGAGTTAGCTGAATTTATTTTAAGTTAATTAAAACTTCTCCATATAGCGGGAACAAATAATAGAATGACAAAGGTTTCCTTTATTACGTCATTTACCTTAGTAAATTTTATCCTATTTAAATTTTGAGGAAATAATTCAATATTTTGAAGTTTTTAGCCAAAGAGGAATTTAAAAAAATGTTATGCAGCTTCCGTTCTGTACATAATTTTTCTTGCAAAATTCCCAAATATTTTATTAAAAAACGAAGAGGGAAAAGATCAATTGTACCTACTCAATTTTTGTGAACTTTAAAAATATCACAGTATACAAAAACCATATATCACAGTATACAAAAACCATATACAGGGTGAACTTTTTGATATGTCCCATAATACTATTATATTGTTAAAACTGCTACTAGATTTTTTTAATTCCGAATATTTTTAACCATAGGTAATATGTAATTTCTTCTCTGGAAACCACCACACAGCTATATCACAATAAAGTTCTTTATTACAACGATTTTAATTATTGGAAAATGAGAAAAATACATTTTTGTAGGTATGAGAGCGGTAAAATCTGTTTTAAGAGCTGCAGGATCTTTGAAATTAAGATATCCAAAAGAAGATGAAGGTATTTTGGTGCTTAGATCCATCATTGATGTAAATTTAGCCAAATTTTTGGAACAGGATGTACCTTTATTCAATGCAAGTATCAAAATCAATAAACAAAGTATATTTGAGACAAACTATGGAATTATTTTTAATATGTAAACCACAATTCCAATTCGCAACTATGTTAATTTAATAAGATGGTGAATTTTTGACATTCATCTAAAAGTATTTTTATTTTATGTTTTTTATTTTGTATAAATGAGGCGGGGATGGTTATAAATAAATCAAATAAACACCAATTAATTAAAAATACTATTTTTAAAATTTTTAAAAATTTTTTAGGGTATAACTTTGGATTTATTCCCAGGACTGGTGCTTCCTGAACCAGATTACATTATTTTAAATAAGGCAGTTAGAGATGTCTGCAATTCGACTAATATTCAGTGCACAGATTTATTCTTGGAAAAAACTCAACAGTTATTTGAAATGATTAACGTAAGGCACGGGCTTATGATTGTGGGTTTACCATTTGCTGGCAAAACGACTTGTTATAGAGTACTGGCAGATGCATTGGGCCTAATCGAAGAAAGGGTAAGATATTTTTGTATCAATCCACGATAAAATAGCTGAATTGAATTGCAAAAATAGGGAACTTAAAATTTTTTGGTCATTTGCACCTGTCCGGAACAGAACAGATCCTAAAAAACTGATTCAGGGAAAGACACTTGCAACCCTGGCAAAATGTGGAAACACGGAAAATCCTAGATAGGAAAACCGTATTCCAAAAGAACAGTTCAACTGCTCTTATTGGACAAAAGTAAGCTGAGAGTGATATCAGGACTCATGATTGGTCACGCACCAGTAAAAGAGTTCCTAAACAAAATAGGACTGTATACTGGAAATCTCAAGTGCAACAAGGACCCACAGACAGAGAAACAAGTACGGTGCGAATGCGAGGTATTAGATCGCAAGAAGCAAACACTTTTGGGGCAACCAACAGTAGACCCAGAAAGTTTTAACAAATACCCAGCAAAAGAACTGTACAAACTAGTACAGGGTATAGTAACAGAATAGCAGAAAACGTAATAAGGCAGTAGGCTTCAGCGAAATCGGAGATCTTAGATCAGATGGGCCCAGAAAGGAGAAAAAACCTTTCGGTCATATGTTGCAAGGAGAAAAAGACAGTCTTCTTAGTTTCCTCGATACATGGCACTAAAACCATTGAGGGAGAGACTAACAAATGAGTGGTATAATCTGATACTCTAACAAATTATGTGCTGCATATTCTGTGTCATGTGTGACGAGCCACTGACTTCTAGCAATATTATACATTTGACGGGCATAAATGCTAGAATTCTTCCTTTTCAAGGAGTCACAAAATACACTAAGAAAAATAATGTTTTAGAAAAATGTTGCTATCGTCATAATGAAAAAAAATCTGACCGCTCGAGCTCAAATTAGACGCCTCTCTTAGGATATATCGGAATATTTTAAGATAGAAACAATACAGAATAAAGTATAGCATAAAATTAACAAGAAAGACGTAAGCACAATATGTTAAATTGATAATTTTTTACTAACTATAGTAACCAATCAAATTACTTAATTTAGAGTCATGTGTCAAATTTCATCCAATCAGCTATGGATTACAGCGATAACACCCTACATGTGGTGTTTTCAGTTTGGTGTTTTCAACAAGTCAAGTTTTTGATTAAAAATTAATTAAACGTCAAACTGACAACTCGTTTAAAAATGTTTAAATCTACAAAGTAAAAAATTATCTTATCGAATACCCCTCGGACCTTGATAAATCCTCAAAATTTTGTCATAGAGAATCCTTCAAGCGTGTTGCTTAAGGATAATAGCCCTCGGCCTTCGGCCTCGGGCTATTATCAAGCAACACGCTTACAGCATTCTCTATGACAAAATTATCTCGGTATTATCAAGGCCCTAGGGGTATTACTACTGAGAATTTTAAGTGCATATTTCTAGTAAGATGCAATTTCCCACTTACTGGTATTCTTTATAAGGTATTATATCGTCGAATTATTCATTTAATCGTTTTTAGGGCGGAATGGATGAACATCGAGCTGTATACATTATAATAAATCCTAAGTCAATCACTATGGGTCAACTATATGGTCAATTCGATCCAATATCTCATGATTGGTCGGATGGCGTTTTGGCCATTAGTTTTAGATATTTTGCTATGTCTACAACGGAAGACCGGTAAGATTTCTTTTAATAGTTAAAATTTTCTCGATTTATTGAAACCGACGATTCTCTGAAACTAAAACGTTATTTTTTTCCCTAAAGAATTTAGACAAGAAAAACTGTTGGAACCATTTTTTTTCAAATATGTCGCAGTATATTTCTTCGCGGTAATTCCAGGTAACTTTCTGATGTTATGTTAGAATCTTCTATTAGCCGATCCTGATTTCCTGCGTGCACAAGCACGAATCGTAGCGCTTTTCTGCTCGGAGACTTTAAACATCTAGAAAGTTCTTTGGCAAAAGCATCTCATGCATCGTAATAGTGTTGCCAATATTAAACCACGATTCATCTATATAAATTAAATTCATGTTTTCCTGTCCTAACCTTTCACTTCCAGAAGATACTTTACTTTCTGTATACAAAACCCATATTCTGCAGGAACGTGGATTTGCTGAAGATTGGAGGAGAGTTTTTAAGGAATAAGTCGTGCACCAGACTTCTTTATATAAATTGTTTTAGCGAAACTATATTTCTTTCTTGTTTGTAGAAAATGGTTGATGTTCGATGGCCCAGTCGACGCCGTATGGATTGAAAATATGAATACGGTGTTGGACGATAATAAAAAATTGTGTTTGATGTCTGGTGAAATTATTCAATTGGCTAACACTACCACTCTAATGTTTGAACCCATGGATTTGGATGTTGCTTCCCCTGCTACCGTAAGAGAATGTTTATTTATGTATTCAAATTGGAAAATTTTAAATACATACAGAAATTCTTCTAGGATTCGTACAGTTCGATTCAAATTCTTTGGTGAGGAATTTCTAGAAGTTGTATCATAAAAAAGTAGTGAAATACATCCACTTGATAAAAACGTTTGAAAACAAAGTTTGTAATTAAAAAACTATTTTGATTTAAAGATATAGTGCTTATATTCTTTTTAATGCCTTATTTTTTTTTATATTAAAATTGACACTTTTCTCCAGTAGTTTGGAATGGCATTAGAATATTTCAGATTTTCTATGTACAATTTATATATCTATCTGATTTTACATTGATTTTTTCGAAGTATACAGTATGTCGAACTCGTTAAAGTTTTCGAATAAAATCTTTACGTAGATTACTGAGTATAATGTAAAATATATAAAATTTTCCGTTATTTCTGAAATATCTTAAATAACTTTAAGAACGCCAGTGCCTCTTTACACATCCATAAATTCTAAGAAGTTTCCGCCAATTAATTTGAAATTTACTATATGTAATGTTAATTTAAATTATGTAAATTTTAGGTCTCGAGGGTCGGCATGATCTACATGGAACCTACTGGTTTAGGATGGGAGCCCATGTTGTTATCATGGTTAAATATACTACCGGAATTTATTAATAATGATTTTTACAAGACAATGCTGCTTAATTTATTTATAAGATTTTGCAAGCCTTTGCTGTGGTTAGTGAAAAAAGGGGGACTTAAGGTACGATCTAAAAAGTCTTTATTAAAAAAACAATTTATTTGGTCAGTGGTCATTGATCTGGTCGCTGAAAACAAAAGAAAAAACGACGCCTGATGAGCTACAAAATGATCGCTACCAATTTTCGCGTATAAGTAATTTAAAACATGAAATCTAGTACTTTTCAGAATCGCAGATGACGATCCAATCACTTTATGAACCTTGTTGGCAACAGGAGCATAATTTTAATTTACTTCGTTTCAGGAAATTAGTCCTACATCAGAACACAATCTTATCAAAGCAGCCATGAATTATTTCGATTGTTTCATGGATGATTTCCTTGATGAGAAATATCGAGAGCAAGTGACCGATTTAGACGTAAGGGCACAAATAGAAGGCACGTTCTTTTTTTCCTGTATCTGGGGACTTGGAAGTACTCTTGATTTTAATAGTAGAGAAAAATTCAGTTTAATGTTTAGGTAAGAAATGTTATCTGCACTGTATTGTTACTTAAGAGTCCGTACTGCGACCAAAATTTGTGTGCTTGTAGAGTGCTAGAAAATCTACTATTACTTCAAAACGGTGTTATTTAAAAAAAATAAGATAAACGCACAATGTTGAGAGATTGAGGTTTCATTTTACTATATTTAATTTCGACTTTCTGTGGCCTTGGAGAAAGTATCGTGGTTCCTCACGCTCGCATTCGCACGCGTTCGGAATCCTCCACTCGTGTCGAATTCTCATTCCAACCTTGTTACAGAATATACTATTTCTGATCTGTAACAACTGCGTTGTTTCTTATATTTTACGATTTAGTCTTGAAATATCAAATACTTGCAATGTTTGGCTATGTGCTGTACTTTGCTTCAAAATATATCACACAAGAAAATTTTGAATAATTTAAAAAAAAACAAATACTACTATTTTTATAAATATTTAAACTGATTATTTTCTTCATCTGTCAAAACAGTGAGATTTCGTGGTTTCAGCCAATAACAGCTCAGGATCCTAACCAATACTGGATATACTGATAAAACCGCTTCGTCGTTTTTGTTTTTTGATTAAACTATGTTTACCTTTTTTGAGATGTCAAATGTAAACATTTATCAATTATTATTATACTAAAATGTATTGCAAATCTATGTTAATACCCAAATTTCAAAATATGTTTGTAAACTAACCTGTTTTTATTCGTTTATTGTCAATACAACACAGCTCCATCCATAAATTCGTTTAAAACTAACATAATGTCAAAACGTCTAAACGTTACACTTAATAAATAATCTTAAATGCCTACTACTAGATAGGCAACTTATATTACGTTTGTAATATTTGGCGTTTAAATGTAAAAGAAAATATCGAACTTTTGAGTGTAAAGTGTCTTTCTCTGTTTTTAATACAAAATGATTCAAAAAATAATCCTTTCAAATACGACTCGTCCTCTGAAATTTTATAGAGTAAATTTTTGATCTTCATACTCAAACGCCTTTATTTTAGGCAAAACCACTCAAACAAACTGATTTGAGATAAAATCACTCGTCCTGCGGACTCGTGATTTTATCAATCAGTTTGTTTTCGTGGTTTTTCCAAATAAAGCCGTTTTCGTGAAAACCAAAAATTTAATCGATAAAATTTGGAGGACTCGTGGTATTACCTTTGATTATTTTTTTCATCTGTCAAAACAGTCATATTTTGTGTTTCAGCCAATAAGAGCTCACGGTCCTAACCAACCATTGAGTTTTATACTGATTATTTTTTTCATCTGTCAATACAGTCAGATTTTGTGGTTTCAGCCAATAACAGCTCAGGATCCTAACCAATCATTGTGTTTTATACTGATAAAACCGCTTCTTCGTATTTGTTTCTTGATTAAACTGTGTTTACCTTTTTTGAAATGTCAAATGTAAACATTTAACAATTTTTATTATACTAAAATGTATTGCAAATCTATGTTAATAACCAAATTTCAAAATGTATTTGTAAACTAACCTGTTTTTATTAGTTGATTTCAAAACGCCTTTAACATTTTTACATAACATAACACTAAACTTAAAATTAATTAAATTAAGAAAGACTTCATTTCATTCTTCTTCGCTTTTATTAACGGCGCCGTTTCGCGGGGTAGCCAGTCAAAAAATCGCCTTGGTGGCCCTGTATGTAAAACTATAACAGCTCAGGTTTCAATTTAAATTGGTAAAGAAAATTTTCAATATTTGTGTGTAAAGTGTCTTTTGCATAAATGACTATGTTCTCTGTTTTTAATACAAAATGATTCAAAAAATAATCCTTTCAAATACGACTCGTCCTCTGAAATTTTATAGATTAAATTTTTGATCTTCATACTCAAACGCCTTTATTTTAGGCAAAACCACTCAAACAAACTGATTTAAGATAAAATCACTCGTCCTGCGGACTCGTGATTTTATCAATCAGTTTGTTTTCGTGGTTTTTCCAAATAAAGCCGTTTTCGTGAAAACCAAAAATTTAATCGATAAAATTTGGAGGACTCGTGGTATTACCTTTGATAAATCCGCCTTTTATTTTTTCGATAAAACTTTGTTTACCTTTTTTGAATTGTCAAATATAAACATTTAACAACTTTTATTACTAAATTAATAAATTACTAAAACGAACCAGTTTATTCGTTTATTTCAAATCGTTTAACACACACATAACTTATTTCAACACTCAACATCAGTTTTTGAATACCTAAACACTTCAAATTAAACAGAAATCTCTTTAACTCCATAAATCCTTTTAAAACTGAAAAATGTCAAAGTCGAACCGAATTAAGCCAAACGCAATCGCGCATGCCTTGGTGGCCCTGTATTTTAATCGCTCAATATTTTTTGATGTTTCAATTTAAATTGATAAAGAAAAAATAGTGAACATTTGTGTGTAAAGTGTATTTTGCATAAATTCTCTGTATTCTCTGTTTTTACAGACAAAACGATTCAAATAATAAACTTTCCAAATACCACTCGTTCTCTCAAATTTTATAGATTAATTTTGGTCTCCATACTCAAACGCCTTTATTTCAGGCAAAACCACTCAAACAAACTGTTATGAGATAAAATCCGTTTGTTTTCGTGGTTTCTCAAAAAATAAAAATTGAATAGATCAGTAACAGAATGTTTAAATTTATTTAGTGATCTAATTGATTTTGATTTTATAAAAAATTGTGCGAATATTTCCTGAATTAATATAGTGTAATTATTCGTATTATTTAGAATGCTTTTGGAAAAAGATGTTCCTCAACAACTTTTTGAATATTTCCCAGAACAACCATACCAGGTTAATAAGCCTGAAAAACCTTATATTTTTACTATACCAGTGGCTGAGGGCGTTTTCGATTACAGATTTATTAAAGAGGTAACTTTTTTAACATTTTTCCTATCTCCTTTTTCATTTTTTTTTCATTAATTTGAATACTACGAATTCATTTTTAGCGAAATATTTTCCATGAGTAAAGTAAGGTTCTTCTTCAATACTTAAATACAAATATGCAACAATGTTTATTTACATTAAAAAATGTTTTTCTTTCAATTGCTTAATCGCCTTTTTGTAACATTGTATGGATGTATTTAAATAAATAAATTATTATAGCAGAGAAAAGTTCGAAAAAAGAAAAGATCATTTTTTTGTGTAAATAAATTGTTGCAAATTTTAACGTTATTTTTTAATCTAAACAATTTTCTAACAATATTCAATATTGTCAAAGATAAAGGTAGTTTACTTTTGAGCAAAATTCATATTTTTTTACAAACCTCGTACACGACTAAAAAAAATTTGATATTTGATGGTTGCATTTTAGATTTTAGATCTTGTTTTATCAAGAATACCTTTTTTCATAAAACAAATAATAAAAATATTTTCATATGGCGCCCACTTAGTTACGCACACTGTATATGTATAAAAATAATATCTACCTGCACTGAAGGGATTATTTAGTATATGTCCTTGTACTTAGGGTAAAGGAAAATGGAGGCGCTGGACTGAAGACTTAATCAACGCTCCAGCTATCCCTAGGGATCTTCCCGTTAATCAAATTATTGTGACTACAGTGGAAACGATCAGGAATATCGCCTTGATGCAATTGTTGATGCAACACAATAAACACATGATGATTATGGGGCCCACTGGAACCGGAAAATCTGTCTATATCACAGTAAGTGTTTTTTACACTGAACCTTATTCGTTTTCCTAAAATGGATTTTGTGAATCCATAATTTTAGTTTTTTTTTACTGATATTTCAGTATATGTTATTCTGTATGTAATCACAGCATCTTCTATTTCTCTTCGTATACATAAACCGAGATATTTAAATTTTAGATGATCTACATTAATAAGCGAGATTTGGCTGTTTTTTGATCGTAACATTTTTTTAGGACTTTTTATTGAAGAAGAATACCAAGGAGTACATACCATTGTTTATAAATTTTTCTGCACAGACTACGGCTAATCAAACCCAAAATATTATTATGGCAAAGTTAGAGAAAAGGCGTAAAGGTAAACAATCGCTAAAACAGCAATTAATTTAAATAAATCTTAGGGCTATTTCATTGTCTAGTCACTAATTATTAATACAGACTTTTTACATATAAGTTTTCCTCCACTTTAAAAATGCCCTAACTGGTAATTGTTTTAATATAAAAATTATATCGCATAAAATGTATTTTCTCCCTTCATATCAGATCAAATTGCTTTTCAGCTTTTCTTGAAGTAAAATTTTATGTAAAAAAACAACTTCTTTTTCAAATGTGCTACCATCTATCAGTAGAACTGATAAATGAAGCTTAGAAGTGAGTTAACTGACGAAGCCGAAAGTCAGAAATCGAATAAATTGTACAATAAAATTAAATTCAAAAAATATCATAGAATTTTTCTAGGAATTTTTGGTCCACCGGTATTGAAAAAATGCATAATATTTGTGGACGACGTCAATATGCCTGTCAAAGAAATTTATGGTGCACAACCACCTATCGAACTATTAAGGCAGTGGTTTGACCACGAAATGTGGTATGATCTCAAGGAAATCGTTCCAATGAAACTCATCGACCTTCAGGTAAAAAAAGAAAGTTTAAAAAACAGTGAACAGTGGAGCGCAAATAAGAAGTCAAATTAAAGAAAAGATCCTTAAATATCATATATTTACAATTAAAGAATAACACGTAATAACGGCTTTGGTTTAATTTAGCGTGTTTTTTTAAAATTTTGGTGAATTCACCTATCAAAACAAAAAATTAAAATTTTGGTGGATAAATGGCGTAACCACCAAAATTTGAAAAATTAAGGATTCATATTCTGATATTGGATTTTATTTTTATTTTATTACAATGGTAATAAAAAACTACAATTACCAAATAGCTTCGAATTATTAAAACTACTTAAATAAGGCTTCTATTTTTTTTGTCAAATTTAGTGAGTTATCAAGAAGAATATTTTGTAGGTCACCGAAAAATCCATTTGGTTGGAATCTAACTTTGGCTAACCCCCAGATAATATTTTCATTAAAAGTTTTATTTAATTTTTTCGTGCGATTCTCATACTTTCATCGATTTTTTATGTTTGTGTACACTCTTTTTTGTTATCACTACCCACGTAAAGGAAAATCATATTTAAAACCAAAAATATAAGTCATAGTTGTAATAAATTGTAAACTGGGTGATTTTTCGTTTATTGTACAACTGAAGAATAAATTTACGACATCTTTGTCAGTCTATACAGGGTGTCCCACGACGTACTGTACACAGTCCAACCATAAGTACTATGGACCGAGGCCATTTCATATCTGGTATTAAAAAATGCCTTGTTGCGTTTTTGACGGATATACAGGGTAATATTTGAAAATATGTGAATTATTCTACGTTAAGTATATCTAAAAGTAAAAATCTCAGACCAATCAAATTTGGCACACCGGGTGTGCTCCTTGAGGTCAATAAAATAGGTTTTAAAAAAATTTTAATTTCAGGTCCGGACTTAGTTTTTTTTAGATTTTTATTGGTTTTTAGAAAACAACACCCTGTAAGCCAGATCAGACATTTTTTATATTTCTCACTTTAAAGCTTAAGGATGATAATAAGCAACAGTTAAAAAAAATTGAACGCGCAACTTTTTATTTTCTGCAGAAAGAAATAAAACTTTGAAAAATAGTATATTTTTATGACTGATGCGGCACTACATTGACAGCACATCATCATTTTTCATCAAAAATCATAAAGAAAGTTCATTTTACTCGATATAAAGTATTATTCAATCAACCGTTGAAATTCCAGGGTCGTATTTATTTTTTGCAGTCTCTGTACCAGTTGGGAGTGGGAGTTTCTTTAACGTCCTGAAAACTGTGGACTTAGAAATATTCAAAATACTGGATATTCGCCGGGTACTTAGCTTCTCATTTTGATTTACCATTTCCAAAATACTCTCTTTTTGGTCTTCTGTCAGTCGCTCACCACGTTCTGTCACAAACTGTCAAAATGGACGTCAAAGCGAATTCAAAGCCTACTTGCATTTGCACAATTATCAAAAGTAATAGTTTTTTCTTTGACGTTACAGAAAGAAAATTTGTACAAATCGCTTTACAGGGTGTTGTTTTTACAGGATCAATAAAAACTTTAAAAAAATAAATACGGCCCTGGAATTTCAACGGTTGATTGAATAATACTTTATATCGAGTAAATTGAACTTTCCTTATGATTTTTGTTGAAAAATGATGATGTGCTATCAATGTAGTGCCGCATCAGTCATAAGAAGAATATGAATCCGTTAAAATTATACTATTTTTCAAAGTTTTATTTTTTTCTGCAGGAAACAAAAAGTTGCGCGTTCAATTTTTTTTAACTGTTGCTTAGTATCATCCTTAAGCTTTAAAGTGCGAAAAATAAAAATTGCCTGATCTGGCTTACAGGGTGTTGTTTTCAAAAAACCAATAAAAATCTAAAAAAAACTAAGTCCGGACCTGAAATTAAAATTTTTTTAAAACCTATTTTATTGACCTCAGGGAGCACACCCGGTGTGCCAAATTTGATTGGTCTGAGATTTGTACTTTTAGATATACTTAACGTAGAAGAATTCACATATTTTCAAATATCACCCTGTATATCCGTCAAAAACGCAACAAGACATTTTTTAATACCAGATATGAAATGGCCTCGGTCCAGTGTACTTATGGTTGGACTGTGTACAGTACGTCGTGGGACACTCTGTATAATAGAAGACGGACCTGGACAATAGATTTTATTTATAGTTCATACAAAACTTTAACCGTTGTTTGTATGAAGGTATAGTCTTTCAAATGAATTCTGGCTATTTATAGAAAACATTAAAGGTCCTTTACAAGTAAGAAATACTCACAATTTAAAAAAGTGTTTTATAGAGATCTCTACGGCCAAATTTTAAAATTATTACTTAGTTTGAAAGAAAAAAAATGGTTTCCTTGAGAATTTGAGAAACTTTAATACACTGGTGCATCAGCCTAAAAATACAGATATATTTAATACATCCAACTTATTTAATCAGAATCATTTCTCATCTCTCTTCATTTCTGTTTCTCTCGACTATAGGTCCAAAAGTCCATCTATACGATAGGTTCAACACTACAAAAGTGTTTACTTTTAGGTCCATAAGGTTGACTGACTATACCTTTTCTACAAACAACGCAAAGAAGCCTATAGTTTCTATTTTAATTAATTTTTTTTTAAATAGTTTATGTGTGCTATGGTTCCCCCGGGAGGTGGAGGTAATGTCGTTACTCCACGGTTTATGAGGCATTTTAATCACGTCTGTATCGATGAATTTCAGGATTCGGTTATGGTTAATATATTTAGTAAAATTATGTTATGGCATCTCGATACAAGGTAAGAACTTTTTTTTAATATTAAAAATGCAAAAAAACTAAATTATTGCCCTTATTAAAAGTACATATGTATGTTTTCTTTTGCAAACATATTCAGGGAGTCCCGGACTTATTTAACCACGCTATATCTCCGAGACGGTTTGGGATATTTCAGTCGGACAAAAACAATATTGTTTTGTTTCAAAAAAATTTTATTACCTCATTTAAAAATCAACCCCGAGTTACCACCCCAAAATTTTAAATAGCACCCTGAATATATTTTCCCTTATTTAGACGAAGACATTAATTCTCTACTCAAACTAATTTTCCGAGTTAAAATCTTATAAATGTTTTTTGAATTAATTTTTTAACTAAATGATCTTCTTTATGGATATTAAAACCACTTTTTTAAAGTAAACATGTTTTTAAATTTAACGTTAAATTAAAAACATTTTTAAGTTAAAAAAGTGGTTTTAATATCCATAAAGAAGAACATTTAAAATAAACCACTATGAACTACAAAAATGAATTATTTTTAAACTGTCAAATGTTTCTCTAGGGGATTCTCTAAAGAGTTCGATCCCTGCATCGAAGAAATCGTCGGTGCAACATTGGAAATATTCAAGCAGGCCAGATTAAATTTATTACCGACACCGGCAAAATCTCACTATCTCTTCAATTTAAGAGATTTCTCTAGAGTAATACAGGTAAATTAATTCAATAATGAGTGCAACATTTTTCTAACTCATTTTTACACAGGGTGTACTGTTATCTGTGCCAGAAGCGACGGAAGACTTAGTAGCAATGAAAAGACTGTGGGTACATGAGGTTCTCAGGGTCTACTATGATAGACTTGTCGATGACACTGACCGACAATGGATTTGTGGTGCAGTAGGTGATATTTGTCTTTCTCATCTAGATGAAAATATAAATTCAATGTTTAAAAGATTAAGGACTGGAAATGAACAGGTAAAACATAATTTTATTTATTTTTACAGATTATTTATATTAAAACTTGGATGATAACTTCTTTCAGTTATTTAATATCTAAATATCTGAAACAATCTACAAACCAACTACTATGAGCAACATACATAAATTAAGGATAAGTATTTAAGAACTACATGTGTTGTTGTTTAAGGAGTTCCTCAGCTTCGAGCACAGTTTTAGCTGTTGTCTGCCCCAGAGAATATTTATATAAATCGATTGGTTACGCCGGGTTACACACCGAAGATGCACAGCATGCAGCGGGATGCACACGGCATGCATCGTGTCCGTGCAGCGGCGAGGCAGATGCAAAGATCTTAGATACTGGAAATGCACGGCGATGGCCACGTAGTGTTCAAAATCTAAAAAATTTTAAACAGGGCTCTGAATAATCAGAGTACGGTACTGCCTTCACACGGCAACATCAAACAAGTCGCATAGATGCGGTGCGTCAACTATGCCCCGGACCCTCATTCTGGACGAGGTTACGTAACGACTACCAATGGCGTCCCGAGTAAGCGCAATGCGACCAATTGGACCTGACTCTGTGACGTCACTTGCGTTGCGTCAACTATGCCCCGGACACTCATTTTGGGCATTGCGAGTACCTAAATTAACGCTTTCTCACTTCGACTTCGACTTTTAAACAGATCTTACGAAAAACGTTTTGTTCATAATTTTTTACGACTTTTCTTTTAAATTAATTCATCAAGGAAGCAACAAACAACCATATCATTTGTACTAATAAAATAAGTGTACAAGTGACAATAATAAAGCAACAAATACCTCTTGAAGTCGTGTTATTTTTACAACATCATTATACAGCCATTTTAACAAAAGAGTTTGTGCGGACACAAACACCCACAATAATTCTACACGTAGTAATTTTAGTCGATTAGAAAATGTCTTCCAATGAAGTGAGCTATTGTTACTAGCTGTGACGTAGACGTAGAAGAAGGATAGGAATTCCACGACAATGCTGGGTTCACCCATACTGGATAGAAAATGGACAGACAGTAAATCAGTTTATTGTGAGAAAACAGTTGCAATTGCACGAAGATAAATTCAAAAAGTTTTATAGAGTGGAAAAAGAAACTTTTAATGATTTTTGCGCTAAAATGGAAAATTACTGCACCATTAAAGACACGAACTACTGAAGAGATGTTAGTGTGGAGGAAAGGTTATTAATATTTCTGAGTTACACTACAGCGAAATCAACTGAATTACTTGAATGCTACTTCCATTGTCTCCAAACGCGCATGCGTTCATCAAAAGACACGCGGCAGGCAGCCCGAAACACCGACTGGTTGGTTTTCGAGATGCATGCAGCAATGGCAGCGCGATGCACACAAAATGCGCCTCGCCGTTGCTTTTTCCGTGTGTAAGGTCTCATATAACTATTGGTTGGTTTTCAAGCTGCATGATGCACAGCATGCAGCGCGATGCACAAGGCATGCATCGTGTCCGTGCAGCGGCGAGGCAGATGCAAAGATCTTACATACTGGAAATGCACACTACAGCGGAATCGACTGAATTTCTTGAATGCTACTTCCATTGTATCAAAACGCGCATGCCTCCATCAAAAGACACGCGGGATGCAGCACGAAATACTGACTGGTTGGTTTTCGAGATGCATACAGCAATGCACACAAAATGCGCCTGGCCGTTGCTTTTTCAATGTGTAAGATCTCATAAAACACTTTTGGTTGGTTTTCAAGATGCGTGCATCGAGCTGCATGCTGTGCATCTTCGCTGTGTAACCCGGCTTAGTATTATCAACGGCTTTCGACGATGCTGATCTTGAAGTTTTTATGTATTATATAAATATTTTCAGTTGTTAATATTTATTTTAGATTGGAGAAACAGAATTACGTAATTTAATTTATTGTGACTTTGCTAATCCGAAAGCTGATACCAGAAATTACATAGAAGTTATGGATATGGATGAACTAACGAAAATAGTTTACGGTTATCTTGCCGAGTTTAACAATATGTCCAAGAAACCCATGAACCTTGTACTCTTTAGGTATTTGAATTAATTTTTACGTTTAAACATATATTCCATTCACAGTTTTTTGGCATCCCAGGATGCTGGAGTTGGGAATTCAATTTATTCCACATTTTCTGCCATTCGGTATCGCGAGTTGGCTCTTATTCAATAAATCAAATTAAAACACAAAACTAAAAGGCAGAAAGAAATAGATTGACTTTCCTAATTTGTTTCCTTCAGAAGAGAGTGAATCGTTAAAAAAATTTACCTGACCTGACCTGACTTTCCTAATTTGTTTCCTTCAGAAGAGAGTGAATCGTTAAAAAATTTTGCAACCCGCAATGCAAATTAAAGTCATTTATGTTTTGCTGATAGATAGCATGGTTGCCTAGTTTATCATTCAAAATACTAATTAGCGAGGAATTTTCAGATTTGCCGTTGAACATTTATCAAAAATCTGCAGAATCTTAAAACAGCCTAAAAGTCATGGACTTTGTGTAGGTGTAGGAGGATCCGGTCGTCAGTCTGTCACAAGACTCTCTGCTCACATATCTGAATATGAATTATATCAAGTTGAAATCACTCGAACCTACAGCGTTTACGAATGGCGAGAAGATGTAAAGACGATTTTAAGGAGAAGTAGCTCTTCAGAAACACCCAGTAAATAATTTTTTTTTTCATGTAACGATACAGTTGGTATTTAGGGTTAGTTGAACAAAAACCGCTTTATAAAATTTTAGTATTTAGAAAAAACCGTTCCGTAAAATTTAATTTTTGCGCGCCACACTACAATGACTTTCGTCGTCTCCAAAGCGACCGAGGCTCTGGAGAGAAGCGTGACTTTTGCCGGCATTTTTAGTCGCACATCAGCACTCATCAGTACCACATGTCATAATCAACTTTTGCATCGAAAAGCAACCGATTTTTTTTTAGCTTAGGGATTTTGATAAGTACATTCTACTATCATGGATGGGTTTGTTTTTCTGAGCAATTGCTTGCTTTAGTAATGACTAAGACTTGTAAATTTTACTGCTTGTAAATTATAAAGTAAAAATTGAACCATTCAGCGATATAACTATATATGGAGTTTGTTAAGTGTCTCATTTTATTTCAACCCTACAAAGTCTACGAGTACTAGCAGGAAGCTGCAAATACAAGGTAACCTAATTATACAGTCCATTTTTATGTTAACTAGTTATTAGTAAACTATTAAGCAGCCATTAATGCTTTGAACTCCCACGTAATCAACTCCAAGATGTGCCTAGAGAATCTAAACGAACTAGGCAAGAACAAGACTGTTACCCTCCTATGGGTTCCGGGACACACTGGAGTGAAGGGTAATGAAATAGCAGACGTACTCGCAAAAAAAGGGGCTGAAACACCATTTCTGGGACCTGAACCCTTCTGCGAAATAAGCACCAGTACAATTCTTGATGAACTTGGAAAAGAAGTAAATAACAAAAGATCCCAATACTGGATAGGAATGACACAGGCCAAGACACTACTGGAAAAATATAACCAGAAGAGATCAGACGACTGCATCAGCAAAAGTAAAAACAAGCTCAGAATACTAACGGGTATCCTAACAGGGTACTGCCGGTTGAGAGGCCACCTAAAGACACTCTGATTAGTAGAGGAAGAAGAATGCAGATTTTGCGAGGAAGAGGAGGAAACCTCTATCCAGATTCTCTCAGGATGCATTACCCTGTAAAATCCAAGGGTACGATACCTCGGATATCAAATAGAAGAGGGAGATCTACCTAACCTGAAGCCTACCGACATCCTGAACTTTTTGAAAACAATAGGACTGGAGGAACTGCTCTAATCGTTGAGACATCCTTAACGAATGGGCAGCAGATGGGGGCACAATAGATCTTATAGGTCGTAGTGTATCGACACCCCCATCAACAGAGAGATAGATAGTAAACTATTAAGGTGATTAGTGCTGGAACAGCTCAGTTCCCGTCTAATCCCCGACACACATTAAATTTTTATCATTCTTTTTAGGTGTTTTTATGTTTTCTGATACTCAAATCAAAGAAGAAGCATTCTTGGAAGATTTGAGTAATTTGATGAACTCTGGTGAAGTACCTAACATATTCACGACGGAAGAAAAGATGGAACTTTGTGAAAAAATGCGACAACTCGACAGACAAAGAGATAAATCCTTACAAACTGATGGCAGTCCACCAGCTTTGTATAATTTCTTTATACAAATTGTCAGGGAACAATTGCACTTGATTTTGACCATGTCTCCGATTGGAGATAGTTTCAGGACTAGAGTGAGAAAGTTTCCTGCGTTGGTGAATTGTTGTACAATCGATTGGTTCCAAGTGAGTAATTTGATATGATAGCATCGATAGGTGATTAGGCTAAAGGGACCTTGCAAATATTTTCCAGCACTTTGAGCTACAAAAATATCTCGGATTTTATAAATAAATTCACGAACTTAGTTTTGTATTCGCAAACGACATAGTTTAGAGTGCCAAGTTGAAGTAAAAAAATCTTAATGTTAATGAATTCGTTTCAATACTTAAATTTGAAAATTGTACAGAAGGACTGTGAAGAAATAACGGCTGAAGCACAAGAGATTTAAAATTTCGTCCACCATATATGATAAGTTAATTGAAACAAAGTCGAAAAATACAAAAAAGAAAATATTAAAACTAACACAATATCTTTTATTTTAAATGCATAAATCCTCTTTGAAAAATGTATTTTTTAATAAACATCATTTTTAGGCTTGGCCAGAAGACGCCTTACTTGCTGTAGCCACTAAATTTTTGGGAGAACTAGATCTCACTGACCATGAAAAAAAAGTGTGTATAGATATGTGCCAAGTATTTCACATATCAACGCAAGTATTGTCTGAAGAATTCTTTAGTAGACTTGGTAGACGTAACTACGTCACTCCAACTTCATATCTGGAGCTGATCAGCACCTTTAAAACATTTTTGGATAGGAAGCGAACGTAATTATTTTCGTAAAATTTTAATTTTTGTGGAAAATACAATAGTAGAACATTTTAACTAAATTATACTGTTTTTCTATTGTAAATTTACTATAAAAGATATTATTTGAACAAAAAGTTACACGATTACCAGTTAAAAATTATTTTTTCGCAATGTATAATAATAATAATAATAATATACGCCCTGCAATTCACTCCCTTACGAGTGAACCCCAGAAGCTCTGCAGCTTGTGCGGGGGAGGGACGGCTATTATTATTATTTGCCGTGGCGCTCTGGAAAATATAAATATATATTTCAATAAAACCGCTAATTGTACAATTTACAAAAAAATTGAATACCTGGGATTTTCTTAGATATTCGTAAAAGTGTAGAAAATTAGTTTTTTTTCCAAAATTCTTTCCAAAACTTCCAGTAATGCTCAGTAGAAAGTTTTCAAACCGTATGTGTGAGGCAAATCTATTGATGGAAAAATTAATGTTGTGAGCCTTGGTCGTAATGGAATATTTTCTCAAGGGTTTTGTAAACCATAAAATCTGCGTTAAATGTAGTTTTTAGCGATGATGGATGTCTGTGGTATCTACAGATAGGTCTAAATGTTTGATGGCAGACGACATTTTTCGTTCCATTGCGATTATTTTAAAGGCGTTGTCGCAGTTAAGGAGGGCGGTCATTAAGAGGATATCCTATTGTACTGACAAATTTTAATGATCTTGCTCTGCCAAGTTATGATAGATTATCTACGTTGTTGACTATACGACACTAGCCCGATATTTACATTGACCTTTTTATTACTAGAGAAATTTTGGACACCAAGACAGGATACGAAGTGGGCTTAGAGAAATTAGAAGCAGCTGGAGCAGAGGTAGCCATTATGCAATCTAGTTTGGAAGCTTTGCAACCTCAGCTGGTAATTGCAGCCCAAAACGTCCAACAGACAATGGTTACTGTTGTGAATGAACAGCAGGAGGCTGCGATAGTCGAGAAAAATATTCAAGCTGATGAAGTAGTGGCCGGCGAACAAACTAAAGGTTGGTAGAGTTCAATTATAAAAACAAAGTTCTTAGCTTGTTGTTTAACTGAAATGATAAAATGATAAAATTATATAACTGCAAAGGAGAGAGTTGTTAAGAACTTGAAACACTTTGTACGAATAGTGGTACAAAGTTTGAAACATTCATATTTTATAACAATTATTCAAAATATTTTCTTTTCGTTGAATTATTAATTATCCCACTGATATTGCCTTTAGAGAATATTTATAATAATTTGGAAGTACGGTCCTGTTAAATTCCTTTTATCTGATAATTTTTTACTAACTATAGTAACCAATCAAATTACTTAATTTAGAGTCATGTGTCAAATTTCATCCAATCAGCTATGGATTACAGCGATAACACCCTACATGTGGTGTTTTCAGTTTGGTGTTTTCAACAAGTCAAGTTTTTGATTAAAAATTAATTAAACGTCAAACTGACAACTAGTTTAAAAATGTTTAAATCTACAAAGTAAAAAATTATCTTATCGAATACCCCTCGGGCCTTGATAAATCCTCAAAATTTTGTCATAGAGAATCCTTCAAGCGTGTTGCTTAAGGATAATAGCCCTCGGCCTTCGGCCTCGGGCTATTATCAAGCAACACGCTTACAGCATTCTCTATGACAAAATTATCTCGGTATTATCAAGGCCCTAGGGGTATTACTATTGAAAATGCCACAGATGGTTATGTAAGGTTGCTAGATTTTCCTCAATACTGTTTTTATGAATAATTTTAAGAATAAGACTATTTCGAATATTGAGAGGGTGGTCCCAAAAATTGCGAAAATGCAATTTCCATAGTTTTGTTAGTGCGCATCGGAGTGTAAAGGGACAAGGTTAATTTGATGCAATCACTATATTAAAATTTTAATTTCTAGTAGGTAAGGTTTTAATTGTATGAATATTAAGACAAATGTTTGTATTTTAGCGGCGCAGGCGATTAAAGATGATTGCGATGCTAATTTGGCTGAAGCCATGCCGATTTTGGAATCGGCTTTGGAAGCCTTAAATACTTTAACACCGGCAGATATTTCTCTTGTCAAGGCAATGAAAAATCCGCCCAAAGGGGTAAAACTTGTCATGGAGGCTGTTTGTATCATAAAGGTAAGTTTTATACACCGCTGTATATCACAAACGGACATCTGAAACCTATACTAGTAACTTAACCCTTTAGGCTAGTAACACTTCTGTTTTAAAATATGCAAAGCATTTGTTTATATTAATAATTTCTCAAAAATACCAAGTTGTATCATCTTTTGAATTATTACCCATTATAAAGTGTATTGTGATACCTAGAACAGAAAAAACAATAGGACAGAGATGTTATACTTTTTTGGGACCGAAACTTTTTAACGAAATGCCGCCTGAATTGAGAAAAATCAACTCATATCCAATGTTCAAGAAGAAAATTAAGTCTTGGATACTTGCCATCTCCCTAAACACACTACAGAACTTCATATCCACAAACAGAACATGTTATAGTTTAACGGTAGTTTAACCTAAACAACTTACCATATTATTATGTTAATCAATAGTGTTAAGCAAAATTATATATATTTTTTTCCAATATGAATAATGTCTTATATGCCTTCATGATGTGAAAATGTGACATGTGAAAATTATTTTATTTTATTTCATTTCATTTTATTTTATTTTATTTTATATCCACGCGCGGATTAATTTCCTTGTGGAACCATGTTTGTTCATTTTTTATTGTAATGTTTGTAAAGTTCTGAGTTTTTTAATGAATAAATTATTATTATTATTATTATTATTTTTAACTTTAAATTGGAAACGGCATGGACCTTGGCTTCTTCTAGTACTTACCTGTTTAAATCAGTTACCTCGAGATCTTCAGTAATAGAAGATGATGGACTTAGTTATTACAGCGCGAAAAGTTCTTTAAACGTAAACGAAGAGAATCACGAATGGATTAATGAATGGCCAATCGAATGACATCATGAATTTCAACTATAGAAATGATATTGTAAGAAATCTAACGACAGGATTAAAAATTTTAAGAAATATATTAGTTTTATTTCATTCGTAAATTAACTTAATACATTCGCTTAATTTTACCTTGACCCAAATTATTAAATAAGATTTGACCAATGAAATAATATAGGATAGAATAAAGCTTCTTAACATTAATTTTTTCGCTAATCTTTTGAATTAAACTATAAAAATTACGGCTTTTAACAAAGTGGCAGATTCTTAAACTATTCACTTTTTGTCTATTAATTATCATTTTATAATGCTTTTAGGTTACAGCTTTTGTCAATAAAACCAACTTCAACCAAATTCTAAATCGATATTTTATAATTATCCATTTTTAGGAGATAAAGCCCCAGCGAGTTCCAGCACCAAGTGGTATGGGCTTGATAGACGACTATTGGGGCCCCTCATTGAAACTGTTAAACGACATCAGATTTTTGGACAGCTTAATAACTTTCGATAAAGATAATATTCCTCCAAAAGTAATGGATAAGCTCAAACATCAAATACTGAACGATGAAAACTTCGATCCTGATAAAATCAAAACGGCTTCTACTGCAGCTGAAGGTAAATTATGCCCCACCAGGTATTGAATTACGAAAGTCTTGACGTGGTTTGGTATTTTTATGGTTCAAAAAAATTCCACCTACGTATATTTATATGTAGACAAATTGTGTCTTCATCATTGTTCTTTTGCGTTTTGGCTGCAAGTTTAGTCTTTTGTTTGTTTTTAGCAGTTTTTTTAAGGAGTATATCATTAGGATTGGATACGTTCCATTTTCCCGTGTATAGGAGTGTAAAAGAGTAGGGTTTAGAGGAGATACCGACGAGTGACGCTTTTGCTGGACAAAATTGTAAAGCGTCCTCTTACAAAAAGTATTTTTCCATTGAACGTTTAGTTTTGAATTTATTTCGAGGTGGCCGGCTATGTTTAACCCTATTAATGAAACGCCCATGTCGGACATAGTCTACCTGTATTCATGGTAACAAAAAATAAAAAATGTAATGTCAATAAAAAATAAATTCATAAAAAAAAAGTTTTAGAAATCAAAATAAAATCTTCTAAAAGACGCTGTATGTGTGCGTGTGTGTGTATGTGGGTGTGTATGACATATTCATCATATAAACCATAAACGTAAAGCGGTGAACACCAACTTGCTCATAAATGCGCATATATCGAGTTCGCTCTAATCAGGTTAAACTCGCGCTAGCTCGAAATCTGTACATAGGATTGACTTGGGCCCTTGGACACTTTTGATCGGGATGGGATGACGAATAAATTTCCGAAGTTTGGGAGAAATCGACCGAAAGCGAATTTCGTATCAAAAACTGCGGGGTACTTTCCATAATTATCATTTCAGTGTTGAAATCCATGTTCAAAACTTACGAGATAAGGGGACTTTTTAAAGAAATAATGAATGGGATCCGCGTGGAAACCGTGAGCCTTGCGTTGTCTCCCACTTAAACCTGTACATCCCGGAACCGCGCAGGTCTCGAGATTCACCCGCTCATGATTCCAACAACCACTCGTCCGCGCGGGCGTGCGGGTACTGTGTGTGGTCTTGTGTCGATTTATCTAAAAAATACTGTTTTAGGAACTTTTTTAATCGTTTGGGCTCGACACTTTTTTCCGAAGGACGAGTTTGTTTTCGTAGTGCAAAACTAAATATTTATTTATAAAATTTAAAAAGCCTTTAACGACATTTACAAGCCTGTTTTACTTTTTACATAGGTTTATGCAAATGGATAATAGCCATCTCGAAATATGACAAGGTTATCAAACTTGTGGCACCTAAACAAATAGCTTTGGCTCAAGCAGAAGCGATGTTAGCCACAGCCCTGGGTGAATTGGAAGTTAAGAGGGCACAACTACGCGCAGCCAGAGAAAAAGTCGCCAATCTCGAAGCTATGTTAGAAAACGAAAAGCTGAAGCTACAAACTCTGCAGGAGGAAGTTAATTTGTGTGAACTGAAATTGCAAAGGGCCGAAGAACTCATTGGAGGCTTGGGAGGGGAAAAAGATAGATGGAGACAAATTGCATATGATTTGGGACAACAGTATTTAATTTTGACAGGTAAGAAAATTCGCCAAATCATTTGAGCAGGGCAAGTGAAGCCTTTGCACTGAGAAACTATTTAGTTGCAAAGGGTTTAGCCAGATAGACTGAAAAAATTAATTTAACCAAATTTTTGATTTCTATTGCCAACTGGTGATAGATCTAATATAGAGGTATAACCTAAATTTTATTTTTTTTGGCGCCAGATTTAAATTGGTCAGCCAAAATAATACTTGTGATTTATGCTCACAAATTTAAGGAATAAGTGTATATTATCAAAAACCCCCGGTACTTAAATTTTGTTTTTTTTGTATTTTTCCAGGAGATGTTTTGTTAGCTGCTGGAGTGGTAGCCTATTTGGGACCATTTACAATGCTATTTCGAATGCAACAAATTAAACTGTGGGTAGCTGCTTTGACAGAAGCTGGAATAATCTGCAGTCAAGATTTTCAGATGACTGACGTATTAGGAGATCCTGTAGTTATAAGGGCGTGGATTATTTTTGGTTTGCCATTTGACAGTTTTAGTATTGATAATGGTATCATTATTTCGTAAGTACCAATTGTGTATAAGTTTAGACAAATAGTTCAGTTCTGAAATAAATATTTTGTGGTAATAATTTTATGGTTCTAAAAAGGGACGTTTTTCTGTACATTGTTGGTTCTTCGGACGATAAGACTCAAGCTATAAATAAATGCTAAAAACTACTTCCTTGCTCCTGGTGCTTGTTCTCAGAAATGCTTTGGGTATTATACTTCAAGGTGGGAATATATTTGATGTTATCTCGGTCTAGTATCTTTCTTTTTCCTCTTTATTATCATTTCTACGTACTTTTGGACTTCTTGCAATGTTCTTGGGTTCACTAACTTCTTTACTGTTATGTTGTCTGAGTGGACTTGCTGAATGCGAAGAGACTAGAAACCTTCCTTGGTGTAGGTTATATGAAATCTCTTCAGATATCGTGTTCCATAAACATTTGTGTTAAATGGTGACTAAGTTTTCCATGCCTTCTAATTATCCATGGTCGAATATTTGGTATGAGTCTTTTTGTTCAATTTCCTATGGCGGCGCCCTCTTGTTCTCTACTCTAGCCATCTATCGAGTGACTTACATCTCTTATACAAATAGAGTTAGACCATCAGTCGTTTGTAATTTTAGGAATGCTAGACGATATGCGTTACTGATTGATCCACAGGGTCAGGCCAATAAATGGGTCAAAAACATGGAAAAAGTAAATAATTTAGCTGTCATCAGATTCAATCAAGCAGATTATGTAAGAATACTGGAAAATGCCATTCAGTTTGGACAACCGGTAACTCTTCCTAACAAAAATGACCAAATATTTAAAATCTGTTTTAATATTTTTAGGTCCTTTTAGAAAATATAGGTGAAGAGGTTGATCCAGTATTAGAACCGGTTTTAGGTCAGCAATTTTATAAACAGGGTGGCGCTCTGTATTTAAAACTGGGAGACACCGTGGTTGAATATAATCCTTTATTTAAGTAAGTTTAAATTTGTTGGTTCTTCTTTTTAACAAGGCGGGGATACTTTTAACCCTTGGCGGCTAGATGGATACAAAACTGTCCCACCTTTTCGATATTCGAAGATGCACGGTGGCACAATTTCCATACTGCCTCAGACAATTCAAATTACGTAGCTAATAAAGGTTAATATTTTATCTGATCAAAGGGTCAAGGAAGAAGTTCTTTCTCCCTTTTTTTTCTTCATATTTATGTGTTATTAATTTCTAGGTTATATGTTACAACTAAACTAAGAAATCCTCACTATCTGCCTGAATTAGCTGTCAAAGTAACATTAGTAAATTTTATGATTACTAGTGTAGGTTTACAGGATCAAATTTTGGGAATAACTGTAGCCAAAGAAAGACCTGACTTAGAAGCAGAAAAGAATGCTCTAATTGTACAAGGGGCAGAAAATAAAAGGTAAACTTTTTTACGACGAGTAATCTTACAAAACAAAAAATATAATAAAGCATAAAAATAATTCCCATTTGAATTTTATTGAAAATAGAAACATAGACTGAAGACTAATTTATTATTAAATACAATCAGATTATTAATGTTTTGTTTAAAAATATCAATTAGGTAATATAGGGAATGCATCTAAAAAGAAGTACTATAATCAGCTTCAAATTCAGTGTATCATGTCGCCGAAGTGTGAACAACTTTTTTTTTATAACGTTAAACATGTAAAATTTCGGCTCAAATAAGGATATTTAGGGTAAATTTTACTGCACTACTTCATCTAATGCACACATGACTCTTGTTGAGGCTTAGGACGATGATCTGCTGGATACAACAAGCAGAGGTTGGTTTAGGGCTTCCAAAATAATAATTTTAATATTGAAGATAAACAACGCTCTGGCATGGCGCACCGAAAAAGTTTTAAGATTTTATTTATTTTTATTTATTTATTCAATAAATACAATGAATGATAAGCGATAAGTTCTACTGCATTTGTTTTTTATGATCATCATCATCATCATCAACATTATAAATAGAATTCTACCCAAAGACCAGACATCTGTATGAACCTTGACCAATAATCTTTCCAATTAAGTATTCCCTTTTTCTAGAGCATTTACTTCAGAATTTCGAGGGCTCAAAAGGGTCCCCATGTGTTAATTAAGCAGGTTTTTTCTTTACCTTTGATTTTCCAAAAATATCCATTCAGGCAAGTCCTTCCCGATCAAGACTCATGGTAGACGCTAGCTGTGCTAGTGTACGACTTCTATAATTTAATCAATTATCTGAACAGTAAATATCTGAGATATCCTGTAAATGGGTACATTCCTATTTGGACAATTATTTTCTCGTAATTTTCAAACTTAAAGGATCATTTTTCTAGAGCTTTAAAAGAAATTGAAGACAAGATTCTCATGGTTCTAAGCACTTCACAAGGTAACATTTTAGAAGATGAAACAGCTGTCATAATTTTGAGTTCTTCTAAAGTTTTATCAAACGAGATTGCTGCAAAACAAGCTATAGCTGAAGTTACAGAAAAGGAAATTGACAACGCTAGATTGGAGTACACTCCAATTGCAGCACATACCACCATTTTGTTTTTTACAATAGGTTAGTAAAGAAGGCTGGAAAGTGGTGCAAAGTTTTTTATTAAAAATCACCTCAGATTATAAACACTGTATGATATATATTTTGTGATTTTAGCTGACCTGGCAAACATTGATCCCATGTATCAATATTCGTTGGTCTGGTTTATTAATTTGTTCAAATCTGCGATTGATAACACTGAAAGAGTTGAAAATGTTCAAGTGAGACTTGCAGACTTGCAAACATATTTCATGTACTCCTTATATGTTAATATCTGCCGTAGTTTATTTGAAAAAGTAAGTTATTATTTTTTTAAGTACTCACATTTGAAATATACCTTAAAATTATTTCTATAACTCATTGTTTTTACTCTTTTTTGGGCATTAAATAAACATATTAATAGTATATGGTATGCTATTTATTTCGAATTAGCTGCAGGCAAAACTTTGTACATCATAGTTGTATACTATACTTTTTCTACGACTATAACGGAATAGAAATAAGAAACAAGGATTTTTAATCCGTGTATGATTCGAGATTTGGTGGAATCAAATAGATAACTAACTCTTTGAATTGTAGAGTAAGTATGACTTTTAGAGTAATGATAATAGAAGCTTTGCTTGGCACGAAAATCTGGTCTTGAGCTTCTTAATCCCTTGCCTGGCTTGTCGTGTATATACTGGATAGACATTACTGTGGTAAATCTCATATATCTCATTAGTATGGTCGCCTAAAGCGAATCAAAAACTGGATGAACTGGATCTAAGTAAAATCCACAGAATAGCATGTCTTTATATTACAGCTGCAATAAAAAACACACCAACATCTCCAAAATCGATACAGATACAGATGCAGGTGCTGAAATACATGAAGAATATCTTAACCAGTGATAGTGTATTTAACCATATTTCAAGCATGTCATTGAGATGTACCTCTGGGAAAATATGCGGATGGCGAGATAAAGATATATTTGGTATGAGAGTTTTTGGAAAACCTCATTATCTTGAGTACGAATAATTTGACCATTTTTAATATTTTAATTTACTGATTAAAGTATCAGTAGCTTTAAAATTTTGTATTATACAAACCATACTTTAATAATGTTATTTAATTAACCAAAAAAGAAAAAGATATCCTTTGTTTTGAGTAGTGTTTTAATTAAAATTTCTTTGTTTAGGACAAGCTGCTATTTTCTCTCCTGCTTACCATAAATATGATGAGAAGTCGCGACGAGTTAAACAATGTAGAATGGATGTTTTTATTAACAGGCGGTGTAGGACTGGAAAATACAAATGTCAATCCTTCTACTTGGTTAGTTAAGAAATCTTGGGATGAACTTTGCAGGCTTAATGATATAACAGCTTTTAAGTAAGCCAAAATATACTTTTACTTTGCAATAACATTTCTATTATCATTTTTACTTCAAAATCATAGATGAGTATCTAAGATCTAATGGTGGTTTTGGGATTTTTAGTATTGTCTGGTTCTTTTTGTATATTGGGATCAATGGATTGGGGGAATTAAGGGGAGAAGTTTGACATTGAAATTGTAGTGGATCACACTTTGTTAATTTTTATATTAATCGACATTTGGCTAGCTGAAGTTTATGTGTGTCTTGCTGATTCTTATGTAAAATGACCTCCTGAATCACCCACCATTTTTTTTCATTCCTCCAACTTATGGAAAAGTGTTAAAAATAGGTAGGGGACATATTCGAAATCAGGTCAAAAAATAAATCTTAAAATTTTATCAGAGCAAGTTGGTTCAAATCGTAATATTTTAAAGTGAGGAATCTACCATACTTCTATGTATACAATTACTTAAGGACCACCCTGTATTTATTTAGCGTGATGTTATAGGAAATTATACTGTTGTTGTGCTGATATCGTAATTTATTTCTAGAGGAATAATGGAACATTTTAACGAAAATTTCGATAAATGGAAAATACTTTTTGATTCAGGAGAACCTCAAGAATGTAAATTACCTGATCCGTGGGACGAATTAAATCAAATGCAAAAATTATTGGTTTTAAGATGTTTCCGTTACGATAAAATCGTTCCTGCTATCCAAAATTTTGTTACAGGTATAAAAAAAATCAGATAAAATATTTTATTTACTAATTAGCTTAAATGTTTGAATGTCTGTTTTTCTATTTCAAATTAAAGTGCTTACGTTTTACATGTGTGATAAATTAATCTTTTCAATAAATATTTTAATATTTAGGAGACATACAATAATATTGCGATTTATTATAAATTTTCTAAACTAAGGGTTATGTGTGGTATTCGACTTAACTTTTTTGTTCTTTTTGATTATTAGTTGGTTTTATTATTTCAGCACATTTGGGAAAAAAGTACATCGAACCGCCTCCCTTTGATCTGACCTCTTCATATGCCGATTCTCACTGTTGCATTCCATTAATTTTTATTCTAACCCCTGGCTCTGATCCGACGGGAGTTCTACTAAAATTCGCGGACGACCAAGGTTTCGGTACTAACAGATTATTCGCTCTCTCTTTGGGCCAAGGCCAAGGGCCTATTGCCATGAGACTGATCGACGATGGCATCAAAAATGGTACTTGGGTCGTGCTGCAGAACTGCCATCTTGCCAAGAGCTTCATGCCTAATTTAGAAAAGGTAAAAAACCTCACTCAGGAAACAAATATATATATAATTAGATAGTATAAAACGAAGTGTCTACACTTACTGACTAAAAATACTAAATACTAAAAATACATTATTAGAAGGAATTTTATTTTTACTTTGATATGCCTATAAACTTTATTTTACTTGCGAATCTTAAACTAGTTACCTACTACCTTTACAAATTCAATTTTAGTCAGTTTTTTTATTACTTAATTTGATCGTCAAGAAAATATCTGGATGTACGTGATAAAACGATTTATTGAAATCGATATTCTTCCGTTATGTAGTTATCTACTAAGTAGACTGCAAATTCTATGACCCTTAATTATCCAACCTGCGGCGCTTCTCGACCATCTCAAAATTTGGACCCGTATTAAAACAGGTAAAACGGGATACTACTCGAGTATGCCCGAGGAGAAAGGACACTCTAGATCCTTTTTACAAAGCACATTTTTAGGATGAAAAGCTCGATTAAAAAGTCTTTCTTTTTTTTATCGGTAGACCTGTTTAAGACAAATTGATATTTTGAATTGTAGATATGTGAAAATTTGACACCAGATTCTACTCATCCGGACTTTAGATTATGGTTGACTTCCTACCCGGCTGATCATTTTCCTGTTCTGGTTCTACAAAATGGAGTAAAAATGACTAACGAACCTCCGAAGGGACTGAAAAATAACATTATCAGGTCTGTTAAAAAACAACAAAATTACTAGATATATTCTTAATGGTAGTTCTTTATATTTGTTTTTGTCAATTTCTGTTAAATCCTTTCAGATCCTATTTAAGCGACCCAGTATGTGATCCTGAATGGTTTGAATCCTGTAAACAACCGATGCCTTTCAAAAAATTGCTGTACGCTTTATGTTTCTTCCATGCTTCCATTCAAGAACGAAGAAAATTCGGACCTTTGGGATGGAATATTTCCTACGAGTTCAATGAAACTGATTTTATAATCAGTGTCATGCAATTGCAAATGTTCCTGAATCAATATGAGGTAAGAAAATTTAAAGTATGAGCCTTTTTTGAAATAGAAGTTTCATTAGCTTTCAAATAAGGTGTCATATGATATACTTCTTATTGAAGAGGTTTATCCCAGCACTAGGGGATCGATTAGCTTTTCCATAACATATTTCAAATATTATTTTATTTCCTTTCCCATCCATCTGGGCCAATGTTATGTTCTCTTTTTATGTCATCCAATAAGTCTTTAAATTTTTCCGTTTGTGTCTTCATTTCTGGTTATTCATTCTGTGCGCATGAAAATTAAATTACAGATTAGAATCTTAGACAAGGTGAATAAAGGGTTCAAATCACAATAGCTGCTTTTTGAAAAGTTTTAATAATAAAAAAATCTTGGCAAACATATTTGGCATCATCTGACAAAAAACACTTAAGCAAAGAAAGATATGGAGAATCACTTGTATGTTTCTGAAGGAATAAAAAGGATTAAAGCAAAGTAAAAAAGAGAAAAAAATTAGTAGAATCAAATCGGGTGCCCTCGGTGGTCATCCATTTTCCATTTACCAGAAAAACAGATCATAAATAATTACGCAGAGCTAACGCATATTGAAAAGTGGTTTCTTCTTTTTAAACATATTTCAGTATTGCTAAATTCTTCTTTTTCTTGTTTTCGGTTTAAAATAATGAAAACTAAGAAATACCAGGAAATTATGTATATGATGTTTTATTGGGAAAGCCGTTATCAAAAATTGACAAGGATATAAATATTTTAGGATGTTCAATACGACGCTATCCTATACCTGACAGGAGAATGTAATTATGGCGGCAGAGTGACGGACGACTGGGATCGTAGAACTTTATCCACGATTTTACAAAAATTTTATAATCCAAATATTGTCGAAAATAAGCATTTTCCTTTGGATCCCACAGGTAATTACGGCGCTTTCAATACATTTTATAGCAAATCGAGGGTTGTGCGTTATCACATATCACAAAACTGTCCCACCTTTTCGATATTTTCAGATGCACGGTGGGACAATTTCCATACCACCTCAGACAGCTTAAATTACTTAGCTTATAATAATAATAATAATAAACGTTTCTATTGCTTTAAAGTATACAATGACAATATAATAATAATAAGTCAGCAAAGGGCGAAGTTCAATTCACCGTCTGCATGAGAACAGACAATGATATTGTTCTTCTACTTAACCAAATAGTTTTATACCTAGTTTACAAAAAATAAATCGGACACGGTTCGAGTAGGTTCGAATCCTGCCGTATTCAAGTGGAATTAAAGTTGGGCAAGTTCAAAAAGGTATTTATGTCATACGCAGTTTCATTCACGACGGTATACCGGCCGGATGAGATCGGATATCTCATGGAACTGATAGGGGTTGGTGGCACATTTACACACTTGTTAGTCGGTAGATCACCACGATAAGGTCCCGCCTAGTTTAGGCCATTAGGTCAGAAAAGAGACGTTAAAATTAACAAACAACAACATACAAAAAATAAGATAAGTAAGAGAAGAAAGAAAAACAGTACATTGGATTTTTAATTAAAAATGTTCATTGTGAGATTTGTGAGACAACTATTCTAAAACTGTTATTCTACTGAAGAGTATTTAATAAAAATATTTTAAATTTAGCTTTAAAATTAGTATAATTCAGTTTTTTAAATTAATTCGGGATCCCATATCGAAAATGCGGGAAATTTGGTAAAGGTTAATAATTTATATAGGTTGCCTTGACATAACTAAATAACAAAATCGTAATATATTGTCTCTCTTGTAACTATTCATTTCACTTTCATTTGAGGCACGTTTTTTTAATGGGTTACTTTCTATGTTTTTAGGGGTGTACTACGTTCCAGAAAAACTGGACTATGACGACTACATAGCTTATACGAAGACACTACCTTTGATAAGCCATCCCGAAGTATTCGGTATGCATGAAAATGCCGATATAATGAAAGATCAACAAGAAACAGATTTGCTATTCGCTAACACACTTCTTACCCAGGTCAGTAAATATTTTTAATTTTTTAACACGTAAACCAACAATTTTCATTAATTAAGTAGATAGGATCGATAAATAAGTAATTGAACATTTTAAAATAATTGTAAAATATTAGAAATATCTAGATAATAGTCAAAACAGGCAACATTCACCGCATAGGGTTTAGGTTCGGGTAAACAAACAATTTTGAGTCGGATCCCACTCTCAGGGAGCCATTTTGTTTATATTTGATCGTGTGATGGGGGTAGCATAGTCTAGCTTCTGGTACCCTTGTACCCGTGCGTGAGTCATACTCCTTTCTTTGTACCAAGAGAAATAACTTTAGTTGGTACCTTGCGAAAAAATAAGAGAGATACCACCATCATGTATAGATATTAAAGATGTATATAAGACTTATATAAGTTTTGGAATTTATTTTTCGTAAATGTAATGGTCCATTAAAATTACCGATCTAAATCCACCAGGAATGGAAAGAGGATTTAGATTTAAATAATCTACCTTATTTTGGAATTAATTTGAGAGAAAATTAAAATATAAAAAAAAAAGGATGAAGTTGGTGAAATTCCCAAAAAAATGACATATAAAAAATATCAGAATAAACTGAAATCGATTTTAAAAAAAACCAAAGAGTTGTAACTGGGCGCGACATGATTTAACGAGGCCCTCATGTTACTAATTCGAGCACCTACATGAAAGCGATCAATATTTTCCCAAAATTTTACTGCTAAATAATTGTTGAAAAGTCACTTTTAGGCTCTTAGTTTGTCAAATATCTCACCTTGTTCGCAACCTACTGAAAGTGGATTTAATCATGTGGCTCACAAAAAAGCAGCAATGCAGTCTTCAAGCGGGTTTTAACAGCTCGTAGAATGCCAATCATCAAGATTTTTTTACGAACCAGAAAAAATGTTAGTGTCTTATGTACCAAAAAAAACTAAGAATGTAATTCTCATATCGTCTATGCAGTCTTTTGGCGATATAAATTAATCCTCGAAAAAGCCTGAAATTATAGAATTCTATAATACGGTATTTGTATCTATTTATTGTGTCACCATGAAACAAGTACTCTTATCAACCCACTGGTACATATTTTCTGTAATTCAAAGGTGCTCAAGACATATAATGTTCCTGATATGCACATAAAATATCCTTTTATTGCATAATATTAGCAAAATAAAAGTGGAGTCGAATCCGACTCCACCTAGTGCTATTCTCCAATTTTTTCACCTAGGCCGTCTAGGGTTAAAGGGGGTTTGGTACGAGAGGTATTTTCATAATTTTAACATTACTGGGCCATTCGAGCGATTTTTATAATTTGAGTTTGAGTAACGTTATTGCTGGAAAGATCTGACGGTATACTTACATTCGCGTCTTTGGAGTGTTAGATAAAACGTATGAAAAGTGAATTCGCGTCTTTTGATGTTTGAAAGGGGATTTTTTGTCAAGTTCATAATACGGTGTTAAAATATTTAACTTGTTCATTCCCTTCTTTTATCGTTTTACTGGATGTTTTCGTTTTGTTCGTGCTGCCAAAAACAGGACAGAACGGTAAGAGATTCGTTTGATGTGTGTTGGTGATTTGTAATTTAATTTTTCTTTTGATAGATATTAAACATCCATTTGAAAAATGTAAAGTTTTATACTAATATTTATTATCTATTTTTTGCCGCTCACAGGATTTATTTGAATTACGCGTAAGTACCTAATTTAAAAAACGATTTATTATTGGCTAAAAATCAATTGTTAATTATTTTTCTTCTAATATAACATATAGAATTTTCCGGTTTACTTGGATACCCATAACTTCCAAGTCCGCGGATATCCGCAGCTGATTCTTTTCGTATGATATTCTGCACTTTTCAGTGCTTCTTTCCATGTATATTAGAAAGCGGATTTCGGCGGATCTTGGTGTGAAAACTGTGTTTGAAGTGTAAAAAGGCGATTTCGCGAAACATTTACTGTGAAAACTTTCATCAAATAAGGCGTGCACACTCACAAACACTCACACACAGTCGACAATACTCACACACACTCATTCACACACACATACCCACACACACTCTCACACACAAGTGCAAATAAACAGTCACACATAGACTCACACACTAATTTACATGTCTTCACCTACACACAATGGTATTCCATCCACACAAACATACCGATTTCGGTCCCGCTTCCTTTATCACACTTTCATACACGGTCACACAAGACACACAATCACTCACACAGACGCACAATCACTCACACACACATTGTAGAACTATACTGGACCACACAGACCACACTCATATGACTTACATGTCGGCAAAGTCAGTTAGAAGCCCTATACTCGTTATTACTCTTTTATTCACAAAAAAATGCCTCTCGAGAAATAATTAATTTTTGTAATTTTTGCAATATCGGGTTCTGGTTAGGTTAGAACTAGGTTACGTGTTTTGTCAAGCTCTTCAATTTTGGTAAGAATATTTTTTTTTGGGATCAAACCCGGCTGAGATTTGTTGGAATAACCGTTTTTAAGTTCTTTAGATAGATAATTTCCCCCTCCTCTATCGCGCCTAGGTCGAACATTTCATGCAGGAATGATAGGGGGAATGACTTCATCTATTGGAAAAAAAAATTACTCGATTTCGTCTGTTTTCGACTTCACTATTCTATAAAGTTTTTTATTTTATTAAAAACAAAATATATTTTTGTTTAGCTGCTAAAAGCGACTATGGTAAGTGTATGATTTGTTAACTAGTGGCGGTTCTTGGAAACTTTAAAGAAAACTGTATTAATTTAGTAAAAAAAAATGTTTCTCTTTTTAAATGTAAGATCCCTCCTTAAGGTTGGCGAACCTGTGTCAAGAAATACCTTGTTCGTCTAATATATGATTTATGTCTGAGGGAAAATTCATAAGACCCGTATTAAAAATTTTTGATATGTACAGGATACTATGTCCAGCGGAGGTTCAGAAAAATCTCCGGATGAAATAATCATGGAAGTGGCGACGGATATTTTAAGTAAACTCCCACCCTCCTTCGATAGAGACAAGGCCATGGAGTTATTCCCCACGTTGTATAATCAAAGTATGAATACGGTATTGGTACAAGAAATGACCAGATTCAATGTATTGTTAAATAGAGTAAGAGATAGTTTGAAGAACGTGCAAAAAGCTATAAAAGGTATGCGCAACAGAAATATATTATTCTTTCTTTACTAGATGACTCTCAACACTAACTTTTAGCATTTGCCCCCAAAATCTAGGGTGGTAACATTATTTTTTTTTTACTTTTCCGCCGTCCACTATATCATAGATGAAAAGTAATGTAATCGTGCAAAAAAAGGAAAAAAAAAATTTTTTGCGTTCATTCATCGTTATTTGACGGCAAATTCTTGATAGCACGATAACTCGATTAATACGTATGCAACCGATCGGGTCGAGACAGATCCTGATTGGGGCTGTTACAAGGATGACATCTATTGATTTTGGGGCAGCTCGGGTATGTCCTACCCCTAACCTAAAAATTGGAAAAAAAAAAAAGACGTGAAAAATTTTTAGTGCATGTAAATGTTGTATTAGTTATTACTTTTTTTGAACGGAAAAGTTCGTTTTAGGCTAAAACCATTTATTTTATTTAGGCCTGATAGTAATGTCCCTACAATTGGAAGAAGTAGTTTCAAGTATGCTGATTGGAAAGATTCCTCAATTGTGGAGTGGAGTATCTTATCCTTCTTTAAAACCGCTAGGAAGTTACGTAATCGATTTTTTGAGAAGGTTATCATTTTTACAGGTAAAATCATACTTTTTTTTCGATTTACGTTATATTATACATTTTTTCAACTCCCTTTCACTGGGTTTTTATTCTTTTAATTACTACCAGCCACCCGCAAAACTGATAAATGAAGCCAAGAAGACGATTTTGCCAAGTTAACAAAGCAATAATTCCGAATTTGCATTGGGGGTTGCAAGCCTTTTAATAGTTTCCAGTCAAAGTAATAAACATACCAAAATTGACCCGGTGATTGAACTCGTAACCCTCGGTTTTAAATTCAAACCCACTAAATAGTTCAGCTGCAGCCTATTTGAGTAATATATTCAACATCAAGTCAAATAAAAGCGTGTTAGTAAATCAGAGCTGGGACGAATCCTCAAAAAAAGGATCCGAATCACGAGATGTGATATCCGTATTACTAAAAGAAAAGGATTCGAATCCATTTTTCGGATCACGAATCACGGATCATGTCAGTGTAATACCATGTAATCATTTATTATATAAGATTGTGTGATTCCTAATCATTACCGGTAAAACTAACGTAACAATTCTTTTAGCGTTGACCCCACCCCTCAAACGGCCAAAATCACCCCCGAAAGGATGAAAAATTTGTTTTTCGCTATAAACGAGAAAACCCGAGTCATCTCCCATGATGTTGGATCTTCTCCCAAGCCGACTCTAACCCCCAAACAGCCAAAAATCACCCACAAAAGCGTGAAAAAATATTTTTTCGCTATAAACAAGAAAACGGAAGATGACGCGGGTTTCTCCTTTATACAGAATTAATCAGTACAACTCACTAATGGGTTAGTTTAAATAAAAAAAAATATTTCCTTTAAAAATTGTGCTGACTTTAAAATAATTGGGTAACCGTGGTACAGATCCACAGAAAATTCATCCGATTATCCCATCACCACTTGAGTCGGCTTGTCGCGCCGGCGTATAGTAGTATGGTCTGTAAAATGATCCGAACCGAACATTGGTGATTCGAATACGAATCCTTGAGGATTTCTTCGGCGAATCCGGATCACAAAACCTTTTTTTTAAGGATTCGAATCACCGGCCTCGGATCCTCAAAGGATTCGAATCCTCCCCAGCTCTAAAGTAAATAATGTTTAAAAATTATTTTTAAATAATAATATTATAATTATAATATTCGTACGAATACTTGTTAATACCAGACAAAGCTAAACTATAAGACATCTCTCTTTCTACAGAAATGTAACAAAAATGCTTTTGGTGGGTGCAAACGTTTCGAAGAGGATCGTAAAGATGTTAAAGATGAGAGAGAATGATTAATGAAAATGTTGAAAAAATTAAGGAAACTGTTTTGACATATAAGTAACTAGTTGCAGCTAAATTTGTTCCAAAAACTATCCCCATAACCCGCTAAGATTTGAGACGATTGCTATAAATCAATTAATCTTTAATTTTGAGCTATTAAGTGGCAACCGGAGTTCTTGTGAGAAGCAAATTTCACTTCTATTTTATGAGGATTTTCTAATATAAAATTGTATTTATATGCGCGCCACTGAGAACACTTGGCCGTGGAATATTTCTCGACAGCTTTAAATATATGTAACGATGTGGCAGCACTTTACAAAGATATTTAAGAAAAAAATGGGAAACCATATTAAACTACTTGATATTTTTTAAAACAAATAGGAGCCAATTTTCATAGATTTAATGCAAAATGGCGCGGATATTTCTTTTTGTAATTTTTCATTTAAAATTAACAAAATAAATACTTTTCGAAGGTTTACATAAAAATCAAGATTTCTCCACCCTAAGTTTTATAATTATTAGTATTTCCTGAAAATTTCACAAAAATCAGACTAAACCTAAAGGTTTAAAAGGTTATTAAAATTTTTCAAGGGGTTCGGTTTGCTCTTAAATCGTATCAAATAAACTAAAATAATTCAAGATATAATATGTCAATTAGGCAACCGTTTATTCTTCTCGCGTGCCAATAACGCCTAGATATTGACATTGACATACATATACTGCAATTTTTGTAAATTCACTATTTTTATTTTTAGGATTGGATGGATCATGGAGCACCAAATACTTTTTGGTTGTCTGGTTTTTTCTTTACACAAGCTTTTTTGACGGGAGCCCAACAGAATTTTGCCAGAAAATACAGCATACCCATCGATTTATTAGCATTTGACTTTGAAGTAAGTATTTAGACGAGTGCGGAATGCAATTTACTGATTAATATTTTTACAACTATGTGTCGAAAGATTAGTTGCTAGTAGCTATGACAAAAACAATTGCGCGCGTGCCCTCTTAGCAGAAAAAATAAAAATTTTGGGAATAAATTTTGTGGAAAAATATTAACAAATGATGCTTTACAGGTATTGAAAGAAAGTACTTTTACAATTGCTCCCGATGACGGTGTGTATGTTTATGGCCTATATTTAGACGGTGCCCGATGGAACATGGAAGAACATCATTTGGACGAAAGTTTTCCTAAGGTCTTGTATGACAGAGTACCATTTGTAAGTATACTTGCTTAGAGCAACTGTAGTTTTGGTCATAACACTCATAGATACAGTATAATAAAGTATGAATATGTAATTTTTCAATCAAACCAAAGCCAAAGTAAAAATGGTGAATCAACCGACCTAATTATTAATTATTAACACTTTTAATATTTTAACTTAATCGGTGCTCATTTTCTTGGAAAAATTAGGCTTATCATTTTTAGGTGTTCAATATAACGTAACGTTATAAGGTTATGTAGTTTTAATGTCTGAAAGATAATTAAAAACAATGTTTTTATTTCAGTTGTGGATAAAACCCTTAAAAAGAGAAATACTCTCTCTTGGCCCAAGATATGTTTGTCCAGTGTACAAAACAGCTGAGAGGAGAGGCATTTTATCGACGACAGGTCACTCTACAAATTTCGTCCTCCCAATCTTTCTACCATCCACTAAACCGCAGTCCCATTGGATTATGCGCGGTGTTGCCATGCTGTGCCAGCTATCTCAGTAAATCAGAAATTTATATAATATAATAATATGCATTAATAGGATAAAATGAGTTTTATTAATAATAGATTTGACACGAAAAATTTCAAGATTTTAAGAAAATAGATGTAGGGTAAGGTGGGGTAAGTGCGACCGTGATTTTCAACAGTTGGGATTTAAATATTTTCGGGGGAGAAAAAAAAGCTACAGACGCACACACACAGAGATCGAATTCAGATACCGAACAATTTGTTCGGTGAATATATATTGAAACGAATTGTCAAGATAAACGTGAATATTGCCACGTTTATACACTACAAAATATAATTTAAAAAAGATTAGTTTATAATTCTTTCTTCTGCTGTCTATACTACGTCTACTATACGTACTATACTTCTTCTTGAATCGTCTATCGTCCTTGAAGTCTTCTTGCTTCCGTCTTCTATAATGAATATGTCTTTGAATCTTTTTCGTCTTAAAACTTCCTTAAATTTGCGGTTTGACAAACGTCAGGAACAAATGTAAACTCGTTCTCAGCTCTTTAATGTTCTTTCTCCATCCCGGACAAGCCCCCAAAAAACGTAGTTTTGTTCTCGATCGTCTTGGAGAATTATATTTCAAGGAGTATTTTAATAGTAGTTTTTTTAAAACCGGCCAGAAATTAGTACTTTCCGGTTTATTTTTAGGTCAGAAAATCTCATTTTGTCGGACCGAGCCAGAAAATTATTGTGATAGTCCGGTAAAAGCTTTTACCGGACTCATTTTTATTTACTTTCCGGCCTATCTTTAATGAAAAAATAGTAGTTTACGTAACAAGTCCCGAAAGTGTTCTTTTACTGGACGAGTGGGCAAATTGCAGGGCGAGCCGCAGGCGAGTCCTGCAAGCCTGCGAGTCCAGTAAAAGCACTTTTGGGACGTATTACGTACAATATTTTTTTTAAAACGTGCAGTGTTGTACTTAAACATCATATTATTCAGTTTACATTTTTATAACAAGAACTCTTTATTAACTAATTTAATAATAAATCAAACGTTGCTTGGGTGGCCGCCTTAACAATTTCATTTGGTATAATTTCATCTTCCATTAATTCACAATCAAATGCATCATTTTGAATATCCATTTTATAATAAATGTCACGTTTTCAACTAAACGTCAAAATATGTCAAGTTATTTTATAGTTTTAAATAATACAAAACTCGGTTACTATAGAAACCAATTGACCGCTATCTTAGACTAACTATATTATTATTTTTTTCATTAAAGATAGGCCGGAAAGTAAATAAAAATGAGTCCGGTAAAAGCTTTTACCGGACTATCACAATAATTTTCTGGTTCGGTCCGACAAAATGAGATTTTCTGACCTAAAAATAAACCGGAAAGTACTAATTTCTGGCCGGTTTTAAAAAAATAATAATATAGTTAGTCTAAGATAGCGGTCAATTGGTTTCTATAGTAACCGAGTTTTGTATTATTTAAAACTATAAAATAACTTGACATATTTTGACGTTTAGTTGAAAACGTGACATTTACTATAAAATGGATATTCAAAATGATGCATTTGATTGTGAATTAATGGAAGATGAAATTATACCAGATGAAATTGTTAAGGCGGCGACCCAAGCAATTGTTAAAATTAGTTAATAAAGAGTTCTTGTTATAAAAATGTAAACTGAATAATATGATGTTTATAGTACAACACTGCACGTTTTAAAAAAAATATTGTACGTAATACGTCCCAAAAGTGCTTTTACTGGACTCGCAGGCTTGCAGGACTCGCCTGCGGCTCGCCCTGCAATTTGCCCACTCATCCAGTAAAATACCACTTTCGGGACTTGTTACGTAAACTACTATTACGTAACAAGTCCCGAACGTGGTCTTTACTGGACGAGTGGGCAAATTGCAGGGCGAGCCGCAGGCGAGTCCTGCAAGCCTGCGAGTCCAGTAAACGCACTTTTGGGACGTATTACGTACAATATTTTTTTTAAAACGTGCAGTGTTGTACTATAAACATCATTTTTAGATGTGCTGCCATCTATGATTAGAAGAGAGTATTGACAATTATTAAAAGCAAAAAATTCCCGGTGTATTGGGGTTGCATACACAATTTGCATTGTGTGTTGCAAAGCTTTTATTTGACTGATTCTAGTCAAAATGTCACTCTCTTCTTTCGTATCCCTTTCAGAGATTAATACAAAGTTAGAAAACGAGTAAGGAATTTAATTTATCTGAAAGGGATACGAAAGAAGAGAGTGACATTTTGACTAGAATCAGTCAAATAAAAGCTTTGCAACACACAATGCAAATTGTGTACGCAACCCCAATACACCGGGAATTTTTTGCTTTTAATAATTGTCAATACTCTCTTCTAATCATAGATGGCAGCACATCTAAAAATTTTATCTTATAGCGGATATAGCTACTGACTTGTACGAGTTTGGAATTTTATTTATTGGATTCGAAAAGCCTAACTGACGAAGCCGAAAGGCAGAAACCGGTCTTAGGATGTCGAATCTGATAAATTAAATTCCTTACTCGTTTTCTAACTTTGTATTAATCTCTGAAAGGGATACGAAAGAAGAGAGTGACATTTTGACTAGAATCAGTCAAATAAAAGCTTTGCAACACAATGCAAATTGTGTATGCAACCCCAATACACCGGGAATTTTTTGCTTTTAATAATTGTCAATACTCTCTTCTAATCATAGATGGCAGCACATCTAAAAATTTTATCTTATAGCGGATATACGTACGAGTTTGGAATTTTATTTATTGGATTCGAAAAGCCTAACTGACGAAGCCGAAAGGCAGAAACCGGTCTTAGGATGTCGAATCTGATAAATTAAATTCCTTACTCGTTTTATAAACATCATATTATTCAGTTTACATTTCTATAACAAGAACTCTTTATTAACTAATTTAATAATAAATCAAACGTTGCTTGGGTGGCCGCCTTAACAATTTCATCTGGTATAATTTCATCTTCCATTAATTCACAATCAAATGCATCATTTTGAATATCCATTTTATAATAAATGTCACGTTTTCAACTAAACGTCAAAATATGTCAAGTTATTTTATAGTTTTAAATAATACAAAACTCGGTTACTATAGAAACCAATTGAACGCTATCTTAGACTAACTATATTATTATTTTTTTCATTAAAGATGGGCCGGAAAGTAAATAAAAATGAGTCCGATAAAAGCTTTTACCGGACTATCACAATAATTTTCTGGTTCGGTCCGACAAAATGAGATTTTCTGACCTAAAAATAAACCGGAAAGTACTAATTTCTGGCCGGTTTTAAAAAAAAAATCTAACCAAATTAATTTATATCAACGTCATAATCTTCTCATTATCTTTCTTTTTGTTTTACCTCGTTCCCTGGTTGCATATAGGTAATCTGCAAACGCACAAGGGATAGCCAAACGATTCGTAAATGTTCGAGTAGGATCGGCAGGAAATTTGCTTGTGTTGAGAGACAGAATGATCTTTAACGTCTGCAGGAGCGCGTTCAGGAAACACGCTCCGTCTAAAAAGAGTGTGACAAATTTACTCTTGGATCGTTCAAGAACAACAAAGCGTTCAATTTTGACATTTAGCCCCTCTCGTTCAGAAACTTGAGTCAAATTAATCAGAGTGCGCTCTTTTTTACCCAGTTTGGACTGGATAAAAAAGAGTAAACTTGACAGAACACAAAGTTCTCACAAGTCGTTTGCATATTGTTTTGTTTTTTTTTTTGTTGGAGAAAGGCGTACAATTTACAATTTATAAAACATGGTAATTCTGTTAAAAAATACTATACAGTATAAGTACTCGCAGTGCTTGAATAGGCATCCTACCCCACTAGAATAAAAATCTGATGTGTCCACATGCATTTTCTATAAAGTTATCAAATACATCGTTTGTGTTTACAATATGAATTAAAGACAGAGCCGTCGAAAGAAAATTTAGGCCCGGGCGGAATTACAGAATTTTTTTTATAGATAAAGCCAAGTAAATTAATAGCTAAACATAATATAAAAATAACTAAACAAAATATAGGATTAACACTTGTACTGGAGCAGCAATATCTGCTGTTATAATTAAAATTTACAATTTAATTGGTGTTTCTGTATGTGGAACCCAAAAGTCTATGGGTATGTGTAATTTAAGCGAGACCACTAAATTTTCTTCAAATACAAAATTTAAATGTTCCATTTCAACAAAATTGAGACCACATTTTAGTGAGTAGATCGTTTTAAGACTACATAATACTGTTTTAAAATATTTAACCTTAAAAATTATTGTATTTTGACGTTTACCCTCGTTGACATTTACTTTTGTCTTTTGTACCTGTTAAGAAATTTTGGGCAAATAATAATTACTCTAGACGAACCTGGACAAACGGTCTAAGAAAATTACTCTACTCTCGTGTAAATTCATCTGAACGCGCTCCAGTATAGTAATATAGTAATTTTCGCGAAACAAATGTAGGATGAATTTTTGAATTTACATAAGAGTAGGTCTGTTTTAGTTGCGATTATATTATGTTTATTTGTTTAAAAAATTAGAATAAGACATTTTTGTTTTTTAGTGTTCCGCGCAGTGTGATTTTGTAAGATTATTAAATTTTAAGAATATCTATTGTGCCTTATTTACATTTTACAAACAGTAATAATCTGCAGACGTACTAGCATAAACTGCAGACGTATTAGGATAAACTACGTCTACACTTTACTATTGATAGAATTAATCATAAAAAGCCGAAGAGATACACTATCCCCTGTTCGTCTACAGATTACGTATATGCTCCCTGGTTACCCTTTTTTAATATGCAGGGTGATTATTTTTCATTGCAATATGAATATTATTTCTTTAGAAATAAAAATTATAAGTTAAAACGATCAAACCAATTCGTCCAACTTATTTTGAAGGCAACATACCATGTGTATGGAAAATTTATGAGTGGCCCCATCGCACCCGAAATCTCTTTGACCACGACCACGTAAGACGAACTTCTATCCACACGTTGGCTAAAAAAAATTATCAAAAATAAAAAAAATGGACAAAAAAAATAGTATCAAATAAAAGAATTGATCAATAAAAAAATATTTGGATAAAAAAAAAATTGAACAAAACAAAATTTTATAAAAAAAATTGGTTAAAAAATTTTTGCAATTCAAGCAATCTCTCCTAGATGGAAACTCATGAAAATTATGATACAGCATTGCGAGATTTTAACGGAAAACTACAAGTCTTGGAAATAGCGCAATTATTCATAAAATGTTTGTTTAAAATACACAACTATAAAATAATTACATCAATACTTTCGTGAATATTGGACTCATAAAATTGGTTTCTTGACTGTTGATTAAAGAGTTTAAAATATTTTGCAATTAATATTATTGGATTGGACTCCTGATATATTCGACAGTAATATAACAGACTTTTACAAATAGCCTACTATTTTTATTGCGTCTAAATTTCGAGTTTATTTTATCTACATTATTTTAGGATCAATTTGTCGATACTCAATCAAAGATTATTAATGCCAAAATTATGTCGAGACAAATTGTAAAATATACGAGAAATTTAGAAGCAATAAAAATAGTAGCTAATTTGTCAAGGTCGCGTTATATTTAATAATATTATTTCTCGAGTCAAATTTGAAATTTACGGTCTGCTTCTTTATTGTTGGATACCGTCCTTCAGGTGAATATTGAGGACCAAGGTGAATAGTCGCTTTATTTTGTTTTGATTGGCTGCGTCAAATCAGTTTCCAAGCACGTGATTGGTTAAAAATTGAAAGGGAAATAATCGACAGTAATATCCCAAGACCTTGACAAATAGCCGACTATTTTTATTGCATCTAAATTTCGAGTTTATTTTAGGATCAATTAGTCGAGACTTAATTTTGGCATTAATAATCTGAATAACTCCCGAGAGCTTTAGCTCGAGGGAGTTATTCTTTGATTATTAATGCCAAAATTGTCGAGACAAATTGTAAAATATACGAGAAATTTAGTAGCAATAAAAATAGTAGCTAATTTGTCAAGGTCGCGTTATATTTAACAAGATTATTTCCCGAGTCAAAAACATTTCTGTATGTACGTATAAATACCGTCCTTCGGGTGAATATTGAGGACGATGATCAAATAGCCGACTATTTACCACCAAGGTGAATAGTCGTTTTATTTTGTTTTGATTGGCTGCGTCAAATCAGTTTCCAAGCACGCGATTGGTTAAAAATTGATATTTGACAGGCAAGGGAAATAATCAAGATTAATGTGTTATGATAGGATAATATAAAAATCCGGATTACAGAAAAGAATATTAAATATAATTATATGTTTTGATCAAAGATATTTAGGGGTAAACAGTTGCGGATCCAGAGATCCAGAGACAAGGTAAGTTATTTATTTATGATGTAAGAAAATATTAGTAAATTTCAATTTCTTTTTTAAATGTGTATTTATGAGTTGAACCGAACCTGTTTCTCATTAAAAAAATCTGTTGCGCCGCCACAAGACTTTCCCGGCAGTTATAATAAAAATTAAAAAAATTAATTTGGTGTTAAAATTTTTTACAGTCCAAATCAAATATTTGGTATCCCAAAAAAAAATTCACCTCAATCGGATCAAGCGTTTGGACGCTACGGATTGCGATTTTTTAGTATAAAAAAATTTTTTTTAGGTTAGGTTCAAAATTAAGGAATTAAAATTTCAGGATGTATTTACAATCCAGTCTTATATATTTTTTTGCGATACATAGGGCTCCTGCGCCCCCTGGTGTGGCGATTTCAACCAAAAACTAATGGGTTCAATCCCCGATCACCCGAAACCGTGCGGACGCTATCGTGGAAAAATACAGACAGACACACAAACAGACATACAGACAGACACACACGCACAGACAGACTTCCATTTGGAAATAGTTTTAATCGTCCAGAGGACCTCAAAATGCATATATCCGTCGTTATCTCAATTTTTTTTTTGACGCGTTCACAATACTTTCCCTTGGCGAGGGGCCGGGAAAGTAAAAAAACATGTTTGGGTCATACCGCAGATATGCAACACTCGGTAACACTAAAATTTTAAAATGTAGGTACCTCAAACCGGCGTACCATTTTTCTAAATTACCTTTTAAAATAACATCAAGAAAGAATTTAAATTTATGCAAAAAAAATAGCTGAACTCGTTTCCATATGGTATATATTGTTTAATGTAATGTTAAAAATAATGGGTTCGTTGATCTAGTATTTATTCCATAAAAAAAATTAAATTAATAATATAAAAAATGCAAAAAATTTTCCGGTACCGGGAATCGAACCCGAGCCTCCTGGGTGAAAGCCAGGTATCCTAGCCACTAGACCATACCGGATGATATTTAAATTTATAGAATAGTTTACTATATACAACTCACTTTTTAAATGTATAACGGGTTGCATATACAACAAGGAACCAAGAGTTAACAAAATTATTTATATTTGCTGGGATTCACCAACAGCCAGTTAGCCAAATTTGTTTTCGTGAGGAACGTACAAAAATCTGCACAATAAGAATCAATGCAAATATCACCGATGAAAACCAATGAATTATTTCTCTACGATTGATTTTTAATTTATTATTTATCACGTTTCTATGGTAAAGTAAATAGTTACTGAAAAGTAACATAACAGTAGTGTCCCTTCAGGTGATAATTTTAATTTTACTGTATATTTTAAAGGAATGGGGCACTGAATAGTTTTGTAATTTTAGGTATGTTTAGTTACAATTTTTATTTAGTTGAATTTTCTTATAAATCTAACATAATTTCTTTATTGGATAACTTTTCCGAAAATTTCAATTTGATACATATGACAGTGACATTGAGATTGACGTAGTTTTCAACATTGCCAAGTTTTCCAAATGGAGGTTTAGGTGAAGCGAACGACTGTAGATTTTTAGTTCGCCATTTATTGTTAGTATGTGTTCTGTGTTGTCATTGAACATATTTTACTATATAATGCTTCCTATACTCTAAATAAAAGAGGAGTGCTTTAAAAGTGGGGATATAACGTCACATTCCATAGGCGTACTTTTCAAAATAAAAATAAACCAATAAATAACAGGGAGGTATATATGCTGTTACTGGGATTAAACTTTTTTAATCCCTTGGCATTAAAACACTTCAGTACGTAAAATCAAAGATTAAAAAAAATAAAAAGTTCAATAACTATCTTTAAAAGTCACCGTCTTTACTATAACTACTGGTATAATTATCATTGTCTTTTTTGAGGTTTATTATTATAAGGTCTATTAAGTTTTCCATTCTATATCCACTTTCCAAAATGAATTTTCCACTTTTCTCCAGCTACATCAAACTGCCTTTCCCCATCAGGTATTTTAAATATTGTATTGTTTTGAGAAACATCACCCTTTAATTATGATCAGGATCAGTTCAATGGGATTTAACTCTGCATGGTAAGGAGGCAATCTGAATTTCAGTTCCCTTTTCTAGGACCATCTCATCTATAATATATTTTTTGAAATTGTTTTTGTTGCTTTGCTATTACGAGTAATTCTGCCTTCAAGGATTTAGGAGGACTGGTAATATTTTTAGAATGAAGCCATTTTGAATTATATATTAATACAAAATTCCGAATCAATTAAAATACATACGATACGGCTATTAATAAATAAAGTCTGACTTATCTGTCAAAAGAACAGGTTTATTACAGTAAAAACCATGGAAAATGAAGGATGAGGTAAAAAAATGTCTACCTCTTAAACCTGTACTACTTCTACAAATTAAATTACTGCACTCCTTTCTTCTCTAAACTATAAATAACTTATATAGACAAGACTACTAAAAATTTACTTATCCGAAACATTGATTTTGAAAAGTATTCTTCATTTTTGGTTTCTCTTAGTAAACTTGGCAACGTCGAGTAACTTGCTGTCGAATTTGCACTCGTTATGACCAAAGGGAACACCATCTAATAAGAGGCGAAAGTTTGATCGGTTCCTTTGATGTTGGATAGACAAATATTGAGAGGAAATACGTCACAGCATTGACACTAATACAACTTGAAAACGCTGAGAAAAGTAACATGAATTTATTCAAATTCTTACACTCCGAACTATACTAAGAAAAATAATATCGTTTAGTGTAGTCGATCTGGCCAAAAAAAACCCGTTAAACGAAGTCGCTCTTTGCGTATTTTTTTTTTAAATTTCAAAGATTGGAGGTCCCTCTTTCACGTGATCACTATATGAAAGCTAAGGGAGTTGTGGAAAGGGGTAAATTAACATGTAAAGATATGGGAAATCGGGTTTTCGCATGTAACTCGCTGGGTTTTATACGGTTCGAAACGACTTGTAGTTATAAATTAAGGGACTCGCGAAAACGCATATACTGAATTTCAACCCGTCCAAATCGGTCTAGTGGTTCTCGAGATATTTCGATTTGAAAATATAGGGATTTTCGTCACGGCAAGAACACACCTAGATCCGTGTTCGCGTTTTTTGCAGGGAAGAAAGTGACTTCGAAACTTGCTTTTTTTTCCTCCGATAGATAGTCATGACCCAAGCATTCTGTCCAAATCTCAAATCGCTAGTTTAATTTGTGGCAGAGGGGGAGGGCAAACACTGATTAATCTTTGGAAAACGGGCAAATGGCGACCGAATTTCGGATTTTGTAGATGAAGATGTAGATGGACAAGTCTTTAAAATTATACCATCAAGTAAATAGATATAGCCATGGGCATTTTTGTTCTGAAACCCCATCAGAAATGCTATGAATTTGGTGGAAATGGCTACAATTGGTAGTTTAAAGCTAAGGATATAGATTAATAAAAAAATGTATCTTTTAAATAATAAACATTGCTTTATTTGAGTTTTTCAAGCAAGTACATGAAAGAAAGTAAGAAATTTATTGCATACAACGTACATAGTAAATACATTTTTAAAGAAAAAAGAACCAAGAATGCATGACACATCGTATCAGTATAAAAATAGTATATTGTGCAACAAGTGGGGAAAGTTCCACTGAAAGTTTGTGTCACGAGCCTGAAGGGCGACTGCCGCAAATAAACGAGTGAGAAAAGTATTTTCCCCACGTATTGCACACTATACTTTTTCTACAACTGCAGATATTTAAAGAATACAAGTAATGTAACTTAATATTTATTTTTATGGTTAGCAAAACTAAAATAACATGAAAGTATCCTACCTCTTAACAGTTAAACAATTTTTTTAATTTTATTTTTGTATTTCTTCTCCATTCCGTAAATTTTTCGTATGCTAATTCAAACTTTTTTCTTGAAATTACCGGCAACAAATCTAACGTTACTTTTGTGGCTCTTTCCAATATCTCTAGCGAAGTATTATCAAAATCGTCACTACTGTCACTATCCATATTATTTATTATAAATAGGTGTGTCTTATTAAAATAATATTTAATGGAAATTGCGATTTTTATCAAAGCACGAATGAAAACTACCTTAAGAATTTAAAAAACTTCTACAGGGTGTCCCGTTGGTAAAACGGAAATACTAGGAAGGTAGAGGTCACAAAGGCGATTCTAAATAACCCATATGTAATGGGTCTATTGGCTTCCATAACCGAGTTACAGGGTGTTTTATCAATTATGCATAATTATTCATTTGGCCAGAACTTTTGAATCACTTGGTATATCTTTTCCATTTTTGGCATACAGCTTACACTTCTCACGAATAATGTACTGAAATATTGAGAGATCTGAAAATCCAGGTTCGGCTTTCACAATTTTAATATTTCCATTTTAGATTTGAATAGAGGGGAAAAAATTGAATTGAAACAAGTTATTGTTGTTATCCCGCCACCGAATCGAATGGGAAAATTTTGATATTCAAAGTAAAATTTTCATTTAATTGAGAAAAACATATTATGAAACTCATTTTTTCTTTAACAATTTCAAAAATTCACTTGGCCTCATTTACCTATTTCTTGTTTATTCGGCTTAAAATAATTTTACACTGTACCTGCAGGCCCGTACTTAGGAGAAAATATTCAATTAGGTCTTTATTTTTTAAACGCCCAGTATAAAGTAAAGCGGAACAATAAACGCTCATAGTAACTATGTAACTATCAAACATTTATTAATAATTAACGAAATTGCTAAAAATGTCCACTATTTTGTTTTATCCACTTTCTTTCACGTCTCTTTTTTTTTTTAAACTCAAAGTAAAATTTTAGAGAAAATAAAAGAGAAATTATTTTTTTTCATTTAATATTCAAAATGGATTTATTTTCAACATTTAATATTTTTATTAATTGTCCGTTTTAACACAATTTTAAGTAATATTGCTGATCCGTACTTTAAACAAAATATTAAATTGATTACTTTTCGATCACCTCGTATAATTTTATTTTAGCACAGTGGATTATACTCTATAGGGATACCTGAAATCCAAGGTGTATTCTAAAAAATAAACAATAGAGAAGAACTGCTTCAAAGAATTGAGGAAGCCTGGAACTGAGAAACAATCCATTTATTATAAGAAAATCAGTAAGAGACATCATTAAACGTGCAAGAAAGTACATAAAACAAAATGGTGGATATTTTGAGCGATTTTGTTAATTATTAATAAATATTTGTTAGTTACTATAAGCGTTTATTGTCCCGCTTTACTTTATACTGAACGTTTAAAAAATAAATACCTAATTGAATATTTCTCCCTACGTATGGGCCTCCAGGTACACCAGTACAGTGTAAAATTATTTTAAGCCGAATAAACAAGAAATAGATAAATGACGCGATGTGAATTTTTGAAATTGTTAGAGAAAAAATGAGTTTCATAATATGTTTTTTCTAAATTAAAGGAAATTTTTCTTTCAATATTAAAATTTTCCCATTCGATTCGTTGGCGGGATAACAACAACAACTTGTTTCAATTCAGTTTTTTCACCACTCTATTCAAATCTAAAATGGAAATATTAAAATTGTGATATACAGGATGTTGTTTTGATATACCTTTAAAATATTACCAACGGGACACCCTGTACAACCTGACAGTTGTGACAACTATTTAAAGCTAAACAGCAGCTTACTAAGTTTTGTCGATTTTTGTTGATTCTCCATATAAATGTATGTGGTGTGGGCAAAGTGCCGTGAGGAAAAGTATTCCCGCACGGTATAAACAATACATGGTTTTGAAATTAAGTAAGCTATGAGAAATTCGCTACTTTTCATAGCAGTTGTAGAAAAACATTAGTCTACTCAAAATGTACGTCCAAAATCGTTGTGTGTGTCCGCAGCGTAATTGCACCAAAGTTCCGGATCTGGGCTATTTTTGTGTTAAATTTACTCGACTATTTGGTTTTCCTTTTTTTGAACGAATAGACAGTGTTGACAATATGACATTACTGCAGAAACTTGAACTTGATTGCATTCACGGGATACATAATTTTAATATAGTATTCCTTACAATTTCTGAGAAAATTATTTTGGTCTATACCTATTGAATATACACTTTTTTTTTTGATAGTTAGTTCAGATATTTCCCGGCAGCATTTCTCATTTTCGGCAAATGCCAGTAATTACCCGCAAAACGGCAATACCGCGACAATCGGAATAACGGAAATGATGATTGACATTGACAGTAATACAACTTGAATCGCGCATGCGCATACACATTTGGTATCAGGAAAATCGCTTTCTTTCGCCTCTTATTAGATGGAGTACTCTGTGTTATGACTAAGTTTCCTGAGGTACAATGGAAATGATTAGAAACCCGATGGGTCGATTTTATTAATTATTTTTAAAAAGATTTTTACAGCAATGGCTAATAGGGCCAGGGAACTTGAAAGGCAACGCTTAATTAAGAAAATCACTGAGAAAAGAGCGAAGTTAGAAGCAAGCACTAACATTAGGGTTCCTAGATTGGTACTTTCCACGGATTATGATATACATGACCGTTCTTTATTTACCTTACCACCTGAATTAGTTGAACCAATATTGGCTTCTAAAAATGCCAAATATAGAAGACAATTTGCTGCTGATAAGAAGAGAGGTAAATATAATGGCAGTAAGAAGAGGCAAGTTAAATAAAATTTTAAATCATTTTTTAGCTTCTAGTACGTTACACACATATACTCTTTTAAGAAAACAAAGAGAGGAATACAGAAATAGATTGATAAAATTAATAGCAGCTACATATGAAGAGCGTGAAATGGACTTTGAGAACTTTGAAATACCGACCGCCGATGAGAAGGAAGCGTTGCGTTACTATTATTATATAAAACATGGCGCTGATACTGTACATGTCGCACCTCTAGATAAAAAATTTTTAGAAAGAGTAAGTGATAATCACAAAAAGATTACATTGAAAATGGATTATTTATATCTGAACATACAGTTTGTCTTATCGGACGATTTTAACTTTGTTAAATATACGAATAGTAATTTTAATTTGTATGTCTTTATTTTGATTTGTTTTTTTATACATCATAAGTGGTTTAATTGATCCAAAATTACTTAGAAAATTTATTAAATGATGTTGAAGTTGACTCAAAGATGTCTAATAAACTTTAATTATCAAAACATTTTTTTTTATAATACACTAGAAAAAGGTTTTACTTAATTTTGACATTAATTCTTATTTTTCTAGATACACGATTTATATAAAAAAAGTTAAAAACAATACGTTGTGGCGGAATTAACTTCCAAGCCTTAGAACTATTAAATTCTTCGTTATTATTATCTCGAATATTTAGGACCCATTTTGTACATATCGGATGTATATTTTTCTTTAATTTTTTCAGTTATCTGCGGCGGATATTATTGGAAGCCTTAACAATGTATATAATTGTTCATCTATTTTTTAGATATTATTATTGATTCCCAAAAAATTAACGAAATATGGAGCTACACTAGCATTAGCCGTTCAGGATGTAAAAGATGACTTCGTAATGTCAGTCAAAAAGGCGATTATAGATTTCATTCTTCGCGATCCCAATTCTATTAACGCGGAGGAGGACTTCACGCGTGAAAAAATTGAGCTGAAGTCAATCGGTAACAAATATAGAGCATCTTTTAATTCTGCCAAATTAAAAATCGCTAGAAACCTACACGCTATTAATCCATGTGTGGCTGGAATATTGGATATCTGGGAAAAAGAATTTATGTAAGTCGTTAAATATTTAGTAATAATGCAGGGATTAGTATTACAATAAAAAAGATCGTCACAATTATCTACGTTGCTATTTAAATAATGTAGCTTTAATACAGTTAATAATAAAAGTTTTCAAGATTTTAAAAATAAATTCTTTCAGAAACCTTCGATTACTTAACATTAATGAGTTAAAAGCTCACGAAGGTGCTTTTGAAATAGCAGAGTTTGAGCGTATTACCGTGGAACAAATAAACTATACTAAAGAACTCCTAATGGGAAAATATTATTACGCCGTCACCGATATTTTTATACAGGGTAACAAAAGAGGTCTTCTGCCCGATCCGAACAAAAAGAAAAAAATGGAATCATTTTACAATACTGTAGCCGGTATTATGATGTACCATGTGCAATGTTTGTGTGTTAATTCATTGACTGATTACACGAACTACGTTTTAGACGTTAAGGTAAGTGTTAACATTTCATCTAAACCAAAACAATAAAATGGGGCTTATAGCCTAGTAGATCCTTTCTGAAACTTGAAACTTATACTTTAGATTTTAGAACTTTATCTGAGTGATATAAATAATTGATTTGACATGCCTATTTCTTTCTAGAATTATCATCTATTATTTTGTTTACTATTACTACTTCCTATTTCTTCAGTTGGTTTAGTTTCTTGGCTTTGCTCTTCATTTTAATTATTGTATCTGGATTAGATCTGTGTGTGTGTGCGTGCGTGCGTGCGTGCGTGCGTACGTGTTTGGGCGTGTGTGTGTGTGCGTATGTGTGTGTATGGTCCAAAATATGAAAATTTTGAAGTTTGAAATGACATTGAATTTAAAGTAGACACATAGTGAATGACGATCTTGGCGAAAGTGAATAGAATGTGGCTGTGTTGATTAGAATAAAAACTGTCAATCTAAAATTGTATTAATACTTTCATTACAATTTTTTCGGTCTATGGCAATGCTGGAAGAGCTCAACTGGTTTAAATTATTTTCTTATTTTCATTATTCTCCACAAAAATAATATTGTAAATAATAACAAAATTAAAAAATCGGATGTGGCCATGCACATGACTTTACCATACTTTAACGGCCATACGGGCTCATAATCCAATTACTCGTACATATTTAAGGCAGGCCATGCCTGGCAAGAGCGTACAATTGTCTCCATGAAACAAAACACTTCTACTGCGCTTGCGCTATTACGCAACTATGTTATTCCATATTTTATTTTTAACTCGCTTATTATACAAAATTTGAAAAAAGTTTTTAAACAAAATTTATAGTAAATTTAATTTAAAATAAATTTTTTCTCTTAATATTTTTACATAAACTTAATAGAAACGATAATAATTGCGAAAATCTGAAAATTCTCAAGAGTAAACCCCCACTTCCGGTTGTCCGATTTTGCCCAAAATCTAATCAGCTCATTAGCATGTTGTACAAATGCTAAATATAAAATTTGGTTAGGAAATTTCGATCGCAGTTGGAGTTGGAGAGCGCACACAAATTTTGGTCTTAAATGACTTAGGGGGTCTCAAAACATGTAAATCCACTGAAAACTGAACTTTTTTTTTTGCGATTACAATACTTTACCTATGGTAAAGTAAAAAGATTGTATTTTGATGGATTTTTACGTTTATTTTTTCCAAGTGGGTTTCTGGTATTTTATTTTATAAATATTTCGTTTTCTCTAGATTTCGTGGGTACCTATATTTCTTTGTCTTTCTTTATTTTCGTTGCACTCAAAATGTCAAATTCATTTTTCATAGACTTATGTGGGTATAAGTATGGGAAAAAGTAAAAAAAAATTGATACAAATATATATATTTGTTTGCAGTATGCAAATAAGGGATTTCGAATAAAGCTGCAACTAAGAGGAAGTTCTTTAATTTATGAACCAGGCTTTAAAATCGTTCGAGATGTTCTTCTATCTTTAATTGATACCATGGTTGAGGCTGTAATGGACGTACCAAGATTAGAAACAAGACTATACCTGGGTTGGGAAGATGAAGATAAATGTTTAAAGGTAAAAAAGTTTTTAATTTCTCAACATTTTTATTGTGGGATTTTAATTTTTTTTAATTGGAAAGAGCCTCTAATACCAAATATTTATATAAATCGACATCTGTATGTTTCAACCAAATTATACATATTTTTTAAAATGTTCACTTTAAATTTTCTTGAATTTATGTGATAATTTCGGAACCCAATGACTTAAAAAAACTTGGACAACATTAGTAATGTCATCGAGAAACTATAACTTGACCAAAAGTGGTATCGGTCCGCAATAATGAGAGAGAAACTGTTTAAGATGTTGACGTTCAGGTTAGTATAAACAACATCGGTCTAGCATTACTTATGTATATAATCCAAAAGGATATCGCTTCTTTTATGAAAAAGGATTATGACAAGAGATTCTGTCCCAGCTGGCATATTGTTTCGTAGGTAAGAATTTTGGATTATACGCATCCCATGAAATAACTTTTTTCATGGCATTTCTGCGAAACAAGTGCAGTACTTATCGCTTACCAGTTTTATTCGTGAGATTATTATTATTATTATAATTATTATTATTTGTTTGTAGTAGAATTTATGTTGGGCGACTTTATTCTATCGAAGCTATAGGATAAATAGTTTGAGATACAGTCCTTATTCAGACACTTGATGTTGAAAAATCTGTTTATCTGACGTTTTATTGTTGCGAGACCATACAAAGATTGGCAGTCGCCTTTAGGTTTTCATTGGATAATGTAATTTAATTTTAGCCTGTGATCCCTATAGAGATAATCAACTCACATAAACAAAGGATTAAAGATATGATCGAAGATCAACGAATTGGTCCCGAACTAAGAGTTCAAGATTTTGATAAATTTTTACCGCTAATAAACGGTACTTATGAGAAACATATAAACGCCTTTATAGAGGTAAGTCGTATGTAAACAAGTAGTAACGGCACCTGCTAGAGAGCGGGAACAATACACTTCTAAACTAAACAAAACACTATTTATTAAATTTGAAAAATTTGGAAGTCGTAGAAAGCTGAAAGGACCCCGCAGTTTTTAAAGGGGAATTGGGTTTCACTCAATCTCGCTCAAACCTGTTGAAAACTATCAGTCATATCGTTCTCATTAAATGTCTCTACTATGGGCGCGATAAAAAATAATGAAAGGATTTTGAGATACCGGCCGCCGAAGGAGGAGATTTTTTAAACGTCGAAAATCTTATTTGGCCTATATTAGTGCATTCTGTGAATCGGAAAAATATACAAATATTTTAAGCACCATCTCTCCCCCCGTTTTCGAGGATGCTGAACACGATGGCGTTATCCAAAATTATTTTTGACTTGACCCCACCCCGCAAGATTTATCTTTCCCCTCGTTTTCGATGATGCTGAACGCGATGACGGAATCCAAAATTAGTTTAGACTTAACTCAACCCCTCAAACCAACAAAAACCACCCCCAAAATGGAGGAATCGCCAATTCCGCCACTTCTACCGGCAAAATATATCTTCCCCCCTGTTTTCGAGGATGCTGAACACGACGGCGGTATTTAAAATTATTTTGGACTTAGCCACACCCTCCAAACGGCCAACAACAACCCTCGACAAGGCGAAATTTTTTTTTGAGCAAACATGACAACCCTCGAAAATTTTTCACCCTGTAGAGGGTAATTTTAAATGCCCCCATCGAATTCAGCATCCTCGAAAACGAGGGGAAAAGTTATATTTTGCCGGTGGAAGTCGCGGAACCCGTAATTCCACCAGTTTGGGGGTGGCTTTTTGCCGTTTGAGGGGTGTAGTCAAGTCCAAAATAATTTTGGATACCGCCATCGCGTTCAGCATCGTCGAAAACGAGCGGGAAGATATATTTTGCCGGTGAAAGACGCGGAATCTGCGGGTAGTTGTGGGTAGTTTTTGACCGTTTGAGGGGTGGGGTCAAGTCAAAAATAATTTCAGATAACGCCATCGTGTTCATCATCATCGAAAACGAGGGGTAGGGAATATTTTACCGATGGAATATGCGGAATACTCGATTTCCCCCATTTTGGGGGTGATTTTTGGCAGTTTGGGGGGTTGGGTCACCTCCAAAAGAATTTTAACCAACGCCATCGTGTTCAGCATCCTCGAAAATGGGAGGAGAGATGGTGCTTAAAATATCCGTATATTTTTCCGACTCACAGAATGCACTAATATAGGCCAAATAAGATTTTCGACGTTTAGAAATCTCCACCTTCGGCGGCCGGTACCTCAAAATCATCTCATTACTTTTTATCGCGCCCATGGAGACATTTAATGAGAACGGTATAACTGATGCTTTTCAACAGGTTTGAGCGAGATTGGGTGAAACCCAATTCCCCTTTAAAAACTGCGGGGTCCTTCAGGTATCCTCACATTCAAGGTAACCTGAGTTCATATCCGTTGTCCGGTAGGCTTTATCGGTTCTGAAAGCTGAGCTATAAATGCGTACAGACGGACAGACAGACAGACAGACACAAGCGTTCCATAAGACTTTTCTAAACCTTAAGGTTTAGAAGTCTAAAAACTACTTTATTGTTTTATTCAAAACTACTACTAAATGAAAAAAAAAACGGCGATTGAAGACTTCTTATATAACATATTTGTAATTTTACAGAAAGAACAAAGTTTGCAGAGTTTTACCAATGAAATTATACGGTTTGAGGAAATAGTGCAGAATACACCTTTCTCTACTGATAAGTATGTTCGTTTGGGGATGTACGATATGAACAGAGGCGAATTGATGAGAGATTTTGAATTTGCTGCTCAAAATTTTGTGGATATGCTTTTACAGAAATGCGTTAAGGATTTAGGAGAACTCTGCACAGCGTGAGTATATAGTTATTTATTATCGAATCACAATTTTTATGCAGTAAAATAAAAATATAAATAAAAATCAAAAGGGAACACAGAAAATTCGACACGCAATATTTTATGAAGCAAATACCAAACATTATTCTCCACAGCGGTGAACATGCTCCTAAATTTCAAATTATTTTTAATGGTGGCTGCACCAGTTTGAACGAATGCCTGTCTGTAGAAACCTCAGAGTAATAATATACATAGAGACGTCTTTCTATCCTTGTTTTTGAAGCCAACATCTACTAGAGTAGTTAAACTATGCCGGTATTCTGCCAAGATGGCGGCCGTTTCCGGTGACGTCACTGGTCCCAGGATTTGACCTTTTGACCTTGAACTTGACCTTTCGACCTTGAACTTTTGATTTTACAACAGTCCTCTGACTAACAAAAATAGATAATACCGGTTCGGGTTTCTTTGAGTTCTGATGTAACCTGGTTTTCGTGTTCCATCGTAATTATATTATTTGTTCTCATATGATGCTTGTTGATGGCATCGTAGTTATTATTTATTGTATAATTTGTTGATTGTATAATTTTTGGAAGTTTTTGGTGATTTGAGTGCTTATTGACCGAGATATTGACTCTTTAGTGCAAAAAGCTATATTGAAGATGGTTAAAACCTGTATTGTTTCTGGATTCTCGCAATCATCTGATGTTGATGTAACATTTCATAGGTAAACAACACATAGACCATGGGGGTAACCCAGAATTTTGGATGGAATTAATATTTGATAGTCATACGAGGTTTTGATCGTGAAAATATTGTTTATAGGTTTCCCCCTTAACAATTGTTATTCAACATCAATGATTTATGTTGTATGTATTCTAATAAAAGTTTTATTTTGAAAAAGTTTTTTATTTATATATTTAATCAATTTCAGAACCATCCAGTCACTGATATTCAATATCTCTTTTTTCTTCACTGGATTAAAACCACTTATTTGTTAAAAAAGTTTTTAATTGACGTATCGGCTTTCTCTATCGAAAGCCGTTATCAAAATGGCATAACAAACTAAATAAATTTACTATAGAAACAGAACACTTGATAATCTTGCAAAAATATGACATCAACATAGTACACTTAAAATAAGATTTTGAGATTGAAGATGTCAAAATCTGTTTCAATCATATTTTTGTGACGTTTCTGGGAACGAATTTTGAAAGGATAGCGCATTTGCATATTATAAGAGAATTTATACTTCGTCATAAATGAAGTTTTCTTATTAATATTATCATAAGAAAAAACCAGATAAAAACTTATGATACTATCCCGATATAGAGGGTATCCTTTTTGCAATTAACTCTTTTTGTAAAATAGGTATCCAAATTTTTGAAATATCGACCGAACAATTAGTAACACATTCGTTACTATTTAAGCATCAATGCTGCTTCTTTGCGGTTATAATTATTCGGTTCTTTTAATAATCTAGTTGAAGACTAGAAACGTCACAAAAATATGATTGAAACAGATTTTGACATCTTCAATCTCAAAATCTTATTTTAAGTGTACTATGTTGATGTCATATTTTTGCAAGATTATCAAGTGTTCTGTTTCTATACTAAATTTATTTAGTTTGTTATGTCATTTTGATAACGGCTTTCGATAGAGAAAGCCGAGACGTCAATTAAGAACTTTTTTAACAAATAAGTGGTTTTAATCCAGTGAAGAAAAAAAGAGAAATTGAAATACAAACCACTATGAGCTTCCGAAATGAATATTCAATATATTAGGACTATACCTAATCACATAATTAGTAACTACGCTTTTCTGAATTCTTGAATAATGTCAAGAAATTGTTTGTTTGTTGCCCTTACAATATTGAATACATTTGGATTACAATAATAGACTGATATCCTTTATTTTTCTCATTTTGTAAAAATGATAATATACACCAGAAAACCCCCAGACACAATTTTCATGTAAGACCTCACTTAATTTGTCCGCGATCTTAAATTATTGAAATTTTCCGAAAAAATTCATTCTTCGACCCTGAAAACACCTTGATTTACTTTTTTTTTAATAGAATCTGACTGTAAATAACAATCATCATCTTGCATTTTGATAAAAACTTAATAATCTCGTATATTTCAGCCTTAGATACCAATTTTTAATAGAATTGGAGCGTGAATTACAAAACTCGATCGGTATTTTAAATTTTCATAAAATTTAATAATCTCCAAGCAAACAAACTAAAAATATTTTTTAATATATACCTACATTTTCTAAATTCATATTTTCCGCACATAAAAATGAAGAAATTACAACCCCAAATTCCAGAAAAATACCAGTATTATTTTGATTAGTAAGTTAGCCGACTACTATAGCTGCAGGAGAAGAGGATGAAGAGGATGAAGGCGAAACTGCTGAATAGTTGTTTGGTTAACTGCTTTATTGTAGCGATGGGTAATATAAAGTTTTAGACACAACATTCTTCGTCATTAATAGTAGCCCTACACTAATTCACGCAAAATGGGACTATTGAGTGCCGTATTGAGTTCACCGCTATATTTTGTTTTCAGTAAATATTGTTGCAAAAAACACATGAAAATTACGCTCTATTAAGTTCTATCCTCCCAGGTGTTGTATATTTTTTCAGTTTAGGACTTCGGACGTCAGGAGTAGGACCAATAGGTCTGGGACATGTGCCGTTAACCAAATAAAATCCGATTTATCAACCGAGAACCACGATTTTCTTAAAACTCGAACAAAACAAATCATTAATTTCATATTAATACATCAGCCATAAATAATACAAAATATACCGAATGGCTTAAATATTCTTACTATGGATCATTGTCTTATTTATTAATTAAATAATATTAAAAAGCATAATATATTCAAGTTCAGACTAAATCTGCGTTACAAATTACTCCAATTTTTGTATAATTTTTGTTCGAATACATTATTAATTTATTAGTTTAACTGAAGAATATACAGCGATTGCAGAAAAAGCGATAAGTATTCCGAAAGACACGATGACTATGATGGATATAATAAATTCCGTTTTTATAGCAGAAACGGAAACGTTCCTCAGAATGGAGGACGAACTCAATGATTCCATGTCTTACATTTTATTTTTGACTGACCATGTCATTTTTACTCCTGCCGAATTGAAGATTAACAGTAAACCATTCCAATGGTAAGATATAAATCAAGTACTATAAATACGGAATGAAAATTAATTGGTCGATTTTTAAGGTATTTATACATGCCTAAAGTAATAGAAGAACACAAACAGATAGTCGAAGTCAAAACTGAAGAATTCCAAGCATTGCTCAAAGTTAGGATTGCCAAGTTCGTGACCGAGCTTGATAGTTACGCCAGGGTTATTGGCGAAGTTGAAGAATGGGGTGATATCAATGAACTGCCTAAGTACTATAAGAGATCCGTCAAGCTGGATGACAGGTAAATATTTTTGTGTAGTCCAGTAAATTAACCCCAGATGAACCCCAAACCTGGGCATAAAGTCTGTCCGGCAATTTTTTTTTAATTTGCAGGTATTCATAGGTACATTTACGTCCGAAAATCTCAGCTACGTGGAATTTGTGGAAGGGTGTGAAAATAGCTCTAGAGTTCTCTTAAATCATTTTTGTTTAGACAAAAAATGAAGAGCAGTTCATTACCTACAAAAGTTGTCCCTATGATTTATTTTGCTACACTAATATTTTTTGTTGTACCCTTCCCTGACGTATATCAAAACAGCCCCGGTGTGCCTGCTTTTCCAGTCACACCGTATCACATTATAATCGTCTAGTTGAAATTCGAAGTCGTTAATATCATGAGTTTGTCTACTTTCTTTTCTATTTTACCCCGTCTTCTATCTCTTACCATATACGAGATCCCGACGTTCTTTCAGATTAGTACGGGCAATGGAAATAATAGACCAATTCAACGAAGAAGAGGAAGCTTTCGGTTACGAACTAACTCAATACCCATTAAGAAAACAACTTTACGATAAATTGTCGCCCTTCAAAAAACTATTCGACAATTGTATGGATTTCGTGACCAAGCACAAGCTTTGGATGACGTCCCAGGTGGGCACTTACGATCCCGAAGTGATTGACAGCGATATTGCCAATATCTATAGAAATATCTACAAGCTGGAGAAGACGTTCGGCGAGAAACCCAAAACTCAAGCCTTGGCTATTGATGTAAGTTTCCTTCATTGGGGTTATCTAACTCTCAGTTTCTTGATCACTCTTGGCTATGCAATATCCTTAAGGCTTAGATGACAAATTCGTATGAAGGTTTCTTATCAATCTAGCCCGACAAGAACCATTGCTTGAGCATTTTGGAAAGTTTAGATTCGTATATGATATCCTGGAGCTCTAGCTCATTAGGCTTAACCTACTGCCGGCTTGTCAGGAATAGTGCTTCCCCTTCTTAAATGCAAGGCACTCAATAGAACTAGAATTTCTCATTGCATCTGTATGGATTCTCTCTGTAAATGATGATTAACTGAATTGCCATCTCGCGACTTAATCTGATTCACTGCTACTCAAAAGAACCAGTCGGACCACCTACTACGGTTGCAGTTATTATACAGGACTAAACGTTTTATTAATAGAGTAGATTTTTTTTTATTAAATATTCATAGATGTTCCTAGTTTAAAATATTAATATATCTATAAATACTCGGAGCCCCGAGAGGAGGTTACACAAGGGGAGTTAATACGTATGTTTAATATTCGTTTACCCTGTTTGAATCAAACACAAATAAAATCCTACGATTATTCATTAGATAAGGGAACGCATAGAAGCCTTCAAAGAACATATGCCAATTATCTCAACACTGGGTAATACTGGCATGAAAGATCGTCATTGGGAAAGAGTATCTGAAATTGTGGGTTTCCCCATCGTCGTCACCGATGAGCTTACTTTGGAGGCAATTATCGAATATGATCTCGGTGAGTTCACCGAACAGTTTGAAGCGGTCTCCGAGTCGGCTACCAAGGTAAGAGATTTTTTGACGTTTAAAATTTGATTTGCCGTGGTGTTCCCTCAACGTTATCAAATAGCGCACAATGATAAAACGCTTACAAAAGAGCTCGTAATTTTTGACATTGGAAAGAACTGTTGTATTAAGAATTTTATTTTCTATTCATAACATATTCCGGAGTTCTATTTATAAAACAATGTTCATCTCTTCTCTGGTTAAAAGTAGCCTAAATGCTCCGAAATTTTTATACTAAAAAATGAAAAAAATATACGTCTTTGTCACTCAATGTATCGCTTAGGAACTCGACTGCTGCACTTTGTATTTTAAAAGTATTGTTTTGATGCTTATTTTTGATTTAAGGAAAACAATTTGGAAAAGAGTCTCCTAAAAATGTTCAGCGAATGGGACGAAATATTTTTCACTGTCAGTGTGTACAAAGATACAGGCACTTATATCGTGTCTGCAATTGACGATATACAAGTTTTATTAGACGATCATATCGTCAAGACTCAGACTATGAAGAATTCGCCATATATTAAGCCGTTCGAAAAAGAAACACTGTAAGTCTTTTACTTTATTTTTATTTGACGTATTCAACGTAGGATTTTGAACAAAACAGATTCATAAAAAAAATTGTGCAGGGCTTGGGAAGCGACACTGCAGACAGTGCAAGAAATTTTGGATGAATGGTTGAAAGTCCAAGCAACTTGGATGTACTTGGAACCAATATTTTCATCTCCAGATATACAGAATCAAATGCCAGAGGAAGGTAGACGATTCAGCGCCGTAGATAAGGTATAATCATTCTTCGGGATCTAAAATACGATTTATCTAATCATAACATTTTTCTAGATTTGGAGAGATTTGATGAAAACCGTCTACAGTGATACGAAAGTTTTGGTGGTAGCAGAAATCGAAAAAATGGCGGAGAGGTTGAAGAAGAGTAACGCTCTTTTGGATCTAATAACGAAAGGATTAAACGACTACTTGGAGAAAAAGAGATTATACTTCCCGAGGTTCTTCTTCTTGTCTAACGATGAACTGTTAGAAATCTTGTCTGAGACAAAAGATCCTAAAAGGTGCGAACTTTGATTAATTGAAAAAAATCACTTTCCACTAATATCTATTGTTTTCAAATAATTTGAGTTATTATTATACGATTCAAGAAGAAATGAATTTTATCCAATCCTATTAACTTATCAGTTGTTATAGTAATCGAAATTACCAGTCCTAAGTCTGTAAAAAGTATGAAGGCAGGTTTTAGTTTCTTTATGAATGTAAAAAATAAATATTTACATACAAAAGTAGAAATATACACCACAAATTTGAACTAAATAAACAAATGCTTAAACTTTTATTAGTAGGATACTGTGATTTTGGAACTGAACTAATTATAATTTATGCAAACCTTTAGCAACCATGACAAGAGCTATTCGAGGTCGTCTCAAATATCTTAAATCGTTTAATATCTGCCATAATCAAAATATTCCATCTGGAATGGACCTAAGCATTAATTTTAATTCGGGTTTACTACCCAGGCCGCAATGAAAGTTTTTTCATTGGTTTAATACTAATTATCCTATATTCTTTAGGGTACAGCCTCATCTTAAGAAATGTTTCGAAGGCATAGCAAAATTAAACTTTACCGAAGATTTAGATGTGACCCACATGAAATCCAGTGAAGGTGAAGTTGTGCCATTAGTGGATTTAATTTCAACTGCTTTGGCAAGAGGGCAAGTAGAAAAATGGTTAGCGGAACTAGAGTTAGATATGAAGAAATCTATAAAAAGCATAGTGAAGGACGCTTTAGATGATTATCCAAAGCGACTTAGACATATATGGGTTCTTAGATGGCCTGGGCAAAGTATTACGGTTTGTATTTCATCCAAATTGTTTACTATTAAAGTTGTTTTTGATATTAAACAATTTTTAGAGTATTAGTTGTACTTATTGGACAACTGAAGTCACAGTAGCCATTAGCCAAGGCGAGCAAGCACTTAAAGATTATTTGATCAAATGTAATAATCAAATTGCAAAGATCGTAGATCTGGTACGAGGATATCTTAATTTACAAAATAGAATTAGTTTGGGTAAGTTCAAATTTTAAATAAATGTATGTGCATTCGTTGTTATTTACTTGAAATTGAAATTGTCTTTTACCGGCATTCTGTATGTCTCCCTGAACAGGGTCCTGCATACACAAGTGGGTTCTCAGGAATTAAAAGTTCAGTCAACTTCAACGCTTTAATCTAATCCAACAAAAAACTACAATTCACCATCTATCAGTTTTCTTGTCAAAATCCCACGTCCGTCAAACAACGTCTCGCCACCTCGCTGCTCCTAACTTCGGACAGGGTTGGCCCGGCACATCCCTACGAGCAACCCTCAAAAGCCAACAGACTTCTCCGAGTTAGAAATGGGGCCTTACTTTTTAACTTGCGATATTCCGCCCACGGATAATATTACGCCTACCACAAGCGCTTCTGGAAAGTGACGAGCAGCTGCTGAGCATTTTTTAAGCCTCATTTAGACGGCGACACCAATGTCGCGGAATTTAGTGGTGCGACAACGCAAAAATGAAGGTAAAAAAATGGCAGTGCTGTGACACAATATCAAAAAGTTTTGATGCATGATACTAGACGTCATGAGATTGAAGGCTTTAAAGGAATGAGGAGGGCGATTTTAGTTGCACTGTATGAATCTTTGTTATTCTTACATTATTTTTTATTTGTAGGTGCGTTGGTAGTACTAGATGTTCACGCTAGAGATGTACTAGCTGGTTTAAATAATGAAGGTGTAAAGAATATTGACGATTTCAAGTGGTTATGTCAGTTGAGATACTACTGGGAGGTACTACTTCTAGAAATATAATTTTGCATTCATTGCAGTATTTTTTGCTTGTAGCCATAATCAATGTCGAATTGTTGGGATTGTTTTCACTTTTCTTTTTTTTGCAGGATAACAATATGATGACAAAAATGATCAACAGTACACTACCATATGGTTACGAGTATCTAGGAAATACACCTAGACTTGTTGTAACGCCTTTGACAGATAGATGTTACAGGACACTGTTTGGGGCATTACACTTACATTTAGGTATAAAACAATGTTTATATACAGTGTAAAAATTCTTGCTTTTCCACTTTCGTCCCGCTTTATTTGAATAATTTTTTAAATTCAAGGTGTGAGCGGCAACATTTAATTACCACACTGTATGGTTTTTTAATATAATACATAATTCTGCAAATTTTTAGGAGGTGCTCCGGAGGGTCCTGCCGGTACTGGTAAAACAGAAACTACCAAAGATTTGGCTAAAGCAGTAGCTAAACAATGCGTGGTGTTTAACTGTTCAGATGGTATGGACTTCATCGCCTTGGGAAAATTTTTCAAGGTTTGTTTACTTAAGATTATTTAATTTTATTTTGAAAAATAGTGTTTTTTATTTGTTATTTTTTAGGGTTTAGCATCCTGTGGTGCCTGGTCATGTTTTGATGAATTCAATCGTATTGAACTTGAAGTATTATCTGTAGTAGCTCAGCAAATTTTGACCATTCAAAGAGGCATTAATTCTGGAGCAGAAAAAATGATGTTTGAAGGAACCGAAATCACTTTGGATCCCACTTGTGCATGTTTTATTACTATGAATCCAGGTATTGAGTTATTTATATTCTAGGCCTAATCTTCGCCGTCTGGTTTTTGTTGTGAATCGATATAGTATACATTTTGTTTTGGGTTCGGCAACATTTGAATTAAAAATTCCTAACCTTTCTAAGGCGAAAAAAATAGTCATCATATATCAATGGCTATTTGTGTATTAAGATCTTTCAGCTCGAACTAATTTTTTCTACGATCACACGATATTAATAATATATAGTTTTTTTTAAGTAAATATAAAAACATGTTTTTTAAGGTTATGCTGGTAGGTCTGAGTTACCCGATAACTTGAAGGCTCTATTTAGATCTGTCGCTATGATGGTACCGGATTATGCTCTAATATCAGAAATTGAATTGTATGCTTTTGGGTTTTTGATTGCCAAACCTTTATCTGTCAAGATTGTAGCTACTTACAGGTTGTGTTCGGAACAATTGTCATCACAACATCACTATGATTATGGTAAGTAAATTTCCCAATAGTTTTTTAACGTCGTGCTTCTTTTTTTGTTTCGTTTTTGGGAATAATCACCCTGTATTCTTTTAAATCACTTGGTAAATACAGGAACTCAAGAAAGTCAAAGAAATTTTGGCATAAAACTAAAAAATGTGTTGAGAGTTGATGTTATTCTCAAAGAAAAAATCGCTTTTGTGGAACTAAGAAGTTTACCTGTCGTTAGCTGAATTTATTTTAATTTAATTTAATTTCTTACCCGGACACACCACCATACAGCTATATCACAATAAAGTTTTTTATTACAACGATTTTAGTTATTGGAAAATGAGTAAAATACATTTTTGTAGGTATGAGAGCAGTAAAATCTGTTTTAAGAGCTGCAGGATCTTTGAAATTAAGATATCCTAAAGAAGATGAAGGTATTTTGGTGCTTAGATCCATCATTGATGTAAATTTAGCCAAATTTTTGGAACAGGATGTACCTTTATTCAATGCAAGTATCAAAATCAATAAACAAAGTATATTTAGAACAAACTAATATTTTTAATAGGTAAAACCACGGGGATGGTAATAAATAAATCAAATAAACACCAATTAATTAAAAATACTATTTTTAAAATTTTTAAATCTTTTTAGGGTATAACTTCGGATTTATTCCCAGGACTGGTGCTTCCTGAACCAGATTACATTATTTTAAATAAGGCAGTTGGAGATGTCTGCAAGACGACTAATATTCAGTGCACGCATTTTTTCTTGGAAAAAACTCAACAGTTATTTGAAATGATTAATGTAAGACACGGGCTTATGATTGTGGGTTATCCATTTGCTGGTAAAACGACTTGTTATAGAGTATTGGCAGACGCATTAGCTCTAATCGAAGAAAGGGTAAGACATTTTTGTATTAATCTACACTTAAATTGCTTAATTGAATTGCAAAAATAGGGAACTCAAAATTTTTTGTTTATTTGCTTAACCTACCCGGAACAGAACAGATCATAAAAACTGGATCAGGGAAAGACACTTGCAACATTGACACAATGTGTCAGAGAATAAACAAGGAAAATCCTACATAGGAAGACCGCGTTCCAAAAGTAATCTGAGAGTGATAACAGGACTTATGACTGGTCACGCACCAGAAAAAGAGTTCCTAAACAAAATAGGACTATATACTGGATATCTCAAGTGCAACAAGGACCCAGAGCTCTGTCTCTGTTTCTCTGTAAACAAGTAATGTGCGAATGGGATCTATTAGATTGCAAGAGGCAAACACTTTTTGTGCAACCAACAGTAGACCCAGAAAGCTTTAACAAATACCCAGCAAAACAACTGTACAAACGAGTACAGGGTACAAAAATATTGGACTGGGTAGAGTACCAAAATAGCATAGAACACAAGAAGCCAGTAGGCTTCAGCGATATCGGAGATATTAGACCAGAAAGAAAAAACCTTTCGATCATATGTTGCAAAGTAAAAAAAGACTAAAACCATTGACGAAGAAACTAATAAATAAGGGTCATCAGATTATATTCTATGTCATGTGTGTCTTCTAGCGATATTAAACATTTGACAGACAGACATACTTCAATAAAAAGAATGTTTTAGAAAAATCTTCTAAGCTCAAATTAAATCCCTCTCTTAGGAGCACTATCGTCTTAAAACCAGTTTGAAATTGGGGTATACATCTCTAAGCCAATCAAGCTAGAAACAATACAGAATAAAGTATATAATATAAGGTGCAATTTTCCACTTACTAGTAGAAAAAGGTGTATACTATTTTTAAAAATCGAAATTGTTTGCAAATTCCGAAGGTCTGTTATTATGTTATTATTTATAACCTACCGATATTATCTCGTCGAGTTATTTATTTAATCGGTTTTAGGGCGGAATGGATGAACATAGAGCTGTATACATTATAATAAATCCTAAATCAATCACCATGGGTCAACTATATGGTCAGTTCGATCCAATATCCCATGACTGGTCGGATGGAGTTTTGGCCGTTAATTTTAGATATTTTGCTATGTCTACAACGGAAGACCGGTAAGATTTATTTTAATAGTTAAATTTTCTCGATTGATTGAAACGGAGGAAACTAAAACGCTTTTTATTCTAAAGAATTTAGACAAGAATGCCAGGTATCTTTCTTATGTTATGTTAGAATCTTCTATTAAACGATCCTGATTTCCTGCATAGACAGGCATCGACAAAGAGATGCTTTTGTACGAGAGTGAGGTTTTTATCTTATCTTAATAGTGGTGCCAATATTAAACCACGATTCATCTATATAAATTAAATTCATGTTTTCCCGTCCTAACCTTTCACTTCCAGAAGATACTTTACTTTCTGTATACAAAACCCATATCCTGAACTTGGATTTGCTGAAGATTGGAGGAGAGTTTTTAAGGAATAAGTCGTGCACCAGACTTCTTTATATAAATTGTCTTAGCGAAACTATATTTGTTTCTTGTTTGTAGAAAATGGTTGATGTTCGATGGTCCAGTCGACGCCGTATGGATTGAAAATATGAATACGGTGTTGGACGATAATAAAAAATTGTGTTTGATGTCTGGTGAAATTATTCAATTGGCTAACACTACCACTCTAATGTTTGAACCCATGGATTTGGATGTTGCTTCCCCTGCTACCGTAAGAGAATGTTTATTTATGTATTCAAATTGGAAAGTGTTAAATACAAATAGAAATTCTTAACGGGGATTTGTAGAGTTCAATTCAAATTCTTTGGTGAGGAATTTCTAGAATCGGTGATGATAGTTTGGTCGAATAATGCGAAGCAGTTGTATCATCAAAAAGTCGTGAAATACAATCACTTGATAAAAATGTTTGAAAACAAAATTTGTAATTAAAAAACGATTTTGATTTAAAGATATAGTTCTTATATTCTTTTTAATGCCTTAATTTTTTATTTTTATATAAAATTGCCACTTTTCTCTAGTCGTTTGGAATGGCCTTAGAATATTTCAGATTCTCCATGTAGAATTTATATATCTATCTAATTTTATATTGATTTTTTCGAAGTATACAGTAGGTCGAACTCGTTAAGGTTTTCGACTAAAATCTTTACTTAGTCTATTGTTAGCACATTAACTTAAAATATATAAAATTGCCCATTATTTCTAAAATATCCTAAATAACTTTAAGATCGCAAGCGCCTTTCTACTCATATATAAATTTTAAGAAATTTACTATATGTAATGTTAATTTAAATTATTCGAATAATATAAAACCTTTAGAAATAATACAGAAAAAATCATCAAAATAATATTCAATTTTAACCAACAATTTTCATCGAACTTGCTTTTCCAAAATTCGAAATTATTGAATATCAGACAACTATTCTACAAAACTGTCTTACTCTATTTAGTAAAAAATAATTTGATAAATAAGAATATAGAACATACTTATCCAACAAGATTTCGAGAAAATGCAAATCTAATTCTTCCTAAGTATCAAAAGTCTATTGGACAGCGATGTTTCATATATGTGGGACAAAATCTATATAATCACTTACCAAAAAATCTAAAAATGAAAATTCACATTAAAAATTTCAAAAATAAATTAACATATTGGCTTCTAACATCAATTGACAAAATACTATTAGAGATCTATTATATCTTGGCTTGAACACGCTATTATATTACATATACATCATATCGAATAATTTTACATATTTTAAGCAATTTTAATGAAAATTTCTTTGAACTTTTTTTGTATAAATTATTAATATATTATAACCCCTTACTAGTGCATTAATACGTAACTTTATATTTTCATTTAAATCATTTCATTTTATATTTTATAATTATTTCAAAATGACCAAAGTATTTTCATGTTTGGCTAAATTGAACCTAAATGACGCATGGTTAGTAAAAAAAAATCGGCCATTTTGAAATACTGTTATTTATTCTCAAAATATGCTGTATTTATATCTTATTGAATGAAATTATTATTATATTATTATTATTATTATGTAAATTTTAGGTTTCGAGGGTGGGCATGATCTACATGGAACCTATTGGTTTAGGATGGGAGCCTATGTTGTTATCATGGTTAAATATACTACCGGCATTTATTAATAATGATTTTTACAAGACAATGCTGTTTAATTTGTTTGTAAGGTTTTGCAGGCCTTTGCTGTGGTTAGTGAAAAAAGGCGGACTTAAGGTATGATCTAAAAAATCTTTATTAAAAAACAATTTATTTGGTCAGTGGTCAATGATCTGGTAGCTGAAAACAAAAGAAAAAATGGCGTATGATGAGCTACAAAATGGTCGCTACCAATTTGCGAGTATAAATAATTTAAAACATGAAATCTAGTGGTTTTGTGCAGATTCTTCTTTGATGGTCTAATCTCTAATAAAACACCAAATTACTTTATGAACCTTGTTGGCAACAAGAGCATAATTTTAATTTACTGCGTTTCAGGAAATTAGTCCTACATCAGAACACAATCTTATCAGGGCAGCCATGAATTATTTCGATTGTTTCATGGATGATTTCCGTGATGAAAAATATCGAGATCAAGTGTCCGATTTAGACGTACGGGCACAAATAGAAGGGTCGTTCTTTTTTTCCTGTATCTGGGGACTTGGAAGTACTCTTGATATTAATAGTAGAGAACAATTCAGTTTCATGTTTAGGTAAGAAATGTTATCTACAGTGGATTGTTACTTAAGACCATGGCCAAAATTTGTGTGCTTGTACTATTACTACTACTACTATTACTTCAAAACGGTGTAATTTAAAAAAATAAGATAAAGCAAATGGGGATAAAGACATGTTTTAAGTTCGTATTTTTTTTTTCATTTTTCATTGAAATTGATCTTTTTTTTTCAAAAAATGTATGCGTTAAGGGGTTAATTTTAAAAAACTTTTGATTTTATACAAAATTGTGCGAATATTTCATGAATTAATATTATGTAATTATTCGTATTATTTAGATTGCTTTTGGAAAAAGAAGTTCCTCCACAACTTGCGGTATATTTTCCAGAACTTCCGTGCCAGGTTAATAAGCCTGAAAAACATTATATTGTTATTATACCAGTGGATGAGGGCGTTTTCGATTACAGATTTATTAAAGAGGTAACTTTTTTAACACTTTTTTCATTTTTTTTTTCGTTAATTTGGATACTACGAATCGATTTTTATCCACACTTATTCTATATGTATATTTTTATTTATTTTTACGACTTTAATTGTGGAATTTTTGTTTTTGTAATCAAATTAGAAAAGTAGTCTAAATTTATGTCTATTGAATGTATCGGATGTCTGAAGGGATCATTTAGTATATGTCCTTTTACTTAGGGTAAAGGAAAATGGAAGCCCTGGACTGAAGAGTTAGACGAAGCTCCAGCTATCCCTAAGGATCTTCCTGTTAATCAAATTATTGTGACTACAGTGGAAACTATCAGGAATATCGCCTTGATGAAAATGTTGATGCAACACAATAAACACATGATGATTATGGGGCCCACTGGAACCGGAAAATCCGTCTATATCACAGTAAGTGGTTTTTACACTGAAGCTCATTCATTTTCTTAAAATGGATTTTGTGAATCCACAATTTTATTTTTTTTACTGATATTTGAGTATATATTATTTTATATGTAATCACAGCATCTTCTAATCCTCTTCGTATACATAAACAGAGATATTTAAGTTTTAGATGATCTACTAAGTAGATTCTACTTTAATAAGCGAGATTTGGCTGCTTTTTGATCCAAACATTTTTTTAGGACTTTTTATTGAAGAAGAATAAGAAGAAGTACGTACCATTGTTTATAAATTTTTCTGCGCAGACTACGGCTAATCAAACCCAAAATATTATTATGGCAAAGCTAGAGAAAAGACGTAAAGGTAAATCGCTAAAACAGAAATGAATTTAAATAGATTTTAGCGCTATTTCATTGTCTAGTCACTAATTATTAATACTGACTTTTTACATATAGGTTTTCCTCCTCCGTAAAAGAAGATAAAAATGTCCTAATAGCTAATTGTTTTAATATAGAATTGTACAATAAAATTAAATTCTAGGAGTTTTTGGTCCACCGGTATTGAAAAAATGCATAATATTTGTGGACGATGTCAATATGCCTGTCAAAGAAATTTATGGCGCACAACCACCTATCGAACTATTAAGGCAGTGGTTTGACCACGAAATGTGGTATGATCTCAAGGAAATCGTTCCAATGAAACTCATCGACCTTCAGGTAAAAAAAGAAAGTTTAAAAAATTGGTGAACAGTGGAGTGCAAATAAGAAGTCAAATTAAAGAAAATATCCTTAAATATAATATATTTACAATGAAAATACGTAAAGAATAACAAGTAGTAACGACTTTAGTTTAATTTATAGTCTGAATAAAAGAGGAGTCAAGTAAAAGTGGGGATATAACGTCACATTCCTTAGGCGTACTTACTTTGCCTGTTGAGAATGCTCTTCTAGCATTGCCATAAAGCGAACAAATTGTAATGAAAATTTCACACCAACATTTTTTAACCAATAAGAAGCTTTGGTTTCATTTCGTTACTGTAGCAACCACAAAACTTGGCGAAAGTATTTTCCTCCTGGGTACCCTGGGCGGTACTACAGCGATAGTATTTCTGTCAAGTATCAAATTATAAAGATACACCCTTCCGTTCACTGTAAAATAATACAGATAAAAAAGTTTCCCTCGTCTTCGACTCGGGATAACTTTTGAAAATTCATGCTTTCGGAAATATTTCCGATAGTAATTCAAGCTTTAGGGAGATTACTAGTGAAAGTATTATTATATTATTAACATTTTAGATTGAAAGTTCTTATTCTAATCAACACAGTCACAGGCTACTCACTTTTACCAAAATCGTCATTCACTCTGTGTACTTAAAATTCAACGTCATTTTTAAACTTCAAAATTTTCATATTTTGAACCCTATTTTGAAGATGTTCCCGAAGTGGGGCACATCAAACCCTAAGCTTACTATTTGATGCTCTATCAAAATTAGAATTTTAAAATTCATAAACACAAAGAAACATCACACACACAGAACGAATTCAGATGCCGAACAAATTTGTTCGGTAATAAACCTTATGCTTCTGACAAAATTGTTGCACTTTAAGATTGAACGAATTAAATTTACCCAATACATAACACGGGGGAATATGTTGTTAATGGGATCAAACTTTTTTTAATCTCTTGGCATTAAAACACTTCAGTACCTAAAATTAAAGATTAAAAAAATAAAAAGTTCAAGAACTATCTGTAAAAGTCACTGTCTTCACTGTAACTACTGGTATCATTGTCATTGTCTTTTCTGAGGTTTATTATTCGAGGGTCTATTAAGTTTTCCATTGCTACATCCACTTTCCAAAATAAATTTTCCACTTTCTTAGCATGATTAATTCATTTTCTCCAATGTTCTCCATTTACATCTGAAACTGCTTTCAAAAACAAATTTCGCACATCAGGAAATTTAAATGTTGTATTGTTTCGAGAAACATAACCTTTTAATTGTGACCAGATCAGTTCAATGGGATTTAACTCTGCATGGTAAGGAGGCAATCTGAGAATTTCAATTCCTTTTTCTCGGGCCATCTCAGCTATAATATATTTTTTATGTTGCTTTGCTATTACGAGTAATTCTGCCTTCAAGGATTTAGGATGATGAAGCCATTTTGAAATATATATTAATACAAAATTCCGAATAAATTAAAATACATATGATACGGCTATGAATAAATAAAGTCGGTTTAATACAGTAAAAACCAAGTAAACATGATTAAATCAAGACACAAACTTTATTAGGCCCATCAGATGTATTAAAATTTAAATATGAACTACAAATAAACATTAAAGGATGAGGTAAAAATAAAATTTCTACCTCTTAAACCAATACTACTTCTACAAATTAAATTACTGTTCTCCTTTTTTCTCTAAACTATAGCTTGATGTTTTTTAAAATTTTGGTGAATTCACATATTAACGCACTAAAAATTTTAAGTTTTTGGTGGGTAATAGGCGTAACCGCCAAAATTTGAAAAAATGTGGATTCATATTCTAATATTGGATTTTATTTTAATGAAATTTATTTTTAAATAGTTTATGGGTGCTATGGTTCCCCCGGGAGGTGGAGGTAATGTCGTTACCCCACGGTTTATGAGGCATTTTAATCACGTCTGTATCGATGAATTTCAGGATTCAGTTATGATTAATATATTTAGTAAAATTATGATATGGCATCTCGATTCAAGGTAAGAACTTTTTTTAATATTAAAAATGCAAAAAAACTAAATTATTGCCCGTATTTTTGCAGAAGACTGGGGACCAAAGCGTTGTGGGTCACACGGCATAAATTCTGTTGTATGCATAATATAAATACCTAAGTAAGCATTGCCTTATTTTAGATGAGCCTCCGTTCCCCGAAAGGGGACCCCATCGGGGCTTTGGAGAGACTGCCATATAAAATCTAACCTATCTATTTGGGGCATTGTCATCTCTCAACGGAGCTCCGCACATAGGACTTCGTAGCTAACTTCAGACCTGAACCTTAACCTAACTTTTCTGGGGCCCTGTCATCTACCCACCAAATCAACAAGTTAGCTACGAAGTCCTATGTGCTCGTCTAAAATATGGCAATCCCTACTTACCTACCGAATCTCGAATCCCAACGAATATTTTGTTTCATATTTTGCCTTCTCTAAAAACCGGCCCTGATGAAAAAATATTGGAGGGGTAAATGGTCGAGGAACGAGAAAATCCTTTATTTTTTGTTTTTTGCCAGTTACCGGAGAAACATGTCTGTTAAAGGCAAAAATTTTAATAAAAATTCATGAGTGCAGCTTTTGAGACGGTAACTCAAACTGACTGATGTTTAGGTTATACGATATCCTTTTCTTGAAGGTTTTCCTTTCAACTTATTACGACGCGTGGTCTTATGTCGTATGTAATATTTAAAAGGAATGTTTGTATTTCGCGTTTCGTTGTTTTTTATTCCTTTTACGAATATTGTTTTACATAAATGAAGAGCGCCTTTTCAAAAAGGCGTATTTTGCAAAAATTCGCATAACAGAGGTTGTGCCACACAGAAATGGATGCTTAAGGGGGTAAAACCAAAAATGTCTGTACACTAATATACAGGGGGTTACCAAATAAGTGCGAAGGTTTTTAGGTGGTAAATCCTCGTCGAACATTTCATGTAAACAAAAGCTATTAGGCCTTTCCTTGAAAATAGGGATTGCATGTTTCACCCCTTTAAAAGATCACAACAAAATTAATAAAAATATTCATAACTAAAAAGTGCCATTCGGTAAATTTATGAATATGAAATCAAAATACACCATTTTCGAGGATATTTGGTGAAAAATTTTTGTTATTCCTAATTATTGATTTTGAGATATTTGGTGTTGAATGAACCCATTTTGGGACATAAATGTGACCATAACTTCAGAACCACCTGGTATAAACCCAAGGAATTCAATCGAGTAAAAATGGGACACCCTGTATATTGGTAGTTATTTTTGGAACATAGCTTTCATTGCTGTCTACAACTTTTATTTGAAACATTTTTTCCTATCTTCAAAAGGGAAGCAGCTATCCTCCACGCACGCATCGTTGATACACCCGGTATAAAAAAATTTGTATGATATATAAATAATTTTTAAGAGCAACAACTATAATATTTTTCATTGAAGTTGTGAATGGGTGTCATACTGTCATTTTGAGTAGGTTATAAATATTTTTTTTATTTATTTTTAAACTGTCAAATGTTTCTCTAGGGGATTCTCTACCGAGTTCGATCCCTGCGTCGAACAAATCGTGGATGCAACATTGGAAATATTCAAGCAGGCCAGATTAAATTTATTACCGACACCGGCAAAATCTCACTATCTCTTCAATTTAAGAGATTGCTCTAGAGTAATACAGGTAAATTAATTCAATAAAGAGAGCAACATTTTTTCAATTCATTTTTACACAGGGTGTGCTGTTATCTGTGCCAGAAGCGACGGAAGACTTGGTAGCAATGAAAAGACTGTGGGTACATGAAGTTCTCAGGGTCTACTATGATAGACTTGTCGATGACACTGATCGACAATGGATTTGTGGTGCTCTAGGTGATATTTGTCTTTCTCATCTAGATGAAAATATAAATGCAATGTTTAAAAGATTAAGGACTGGAAATGAACAGGTAAAACATAATTTTATTTATTTTTACAAATTATTTATATTAAAACTTGGATGATAACTTCTTTCAGTTATTTAGTGATCCAAATATCTGAAAGAATCTACAAACAAGTCACTAAGAGCAACATACATAAATTAAGTATCAGTATTTAAGAACTACATGTGTTGTTGTTGTTTAAGGAGCTCCCGAGCTTCCGCAATATGTTGGGTACCTCTAAGGTATTTCGGATTTGGGCATCAGAGTTCTAGATGTTGTCCACTCCAGGGGATATTTATATAAATTGATTGGTCGTTTTAGAATAATCTTAGTTCTATCAACGGCTCTCGACGAAGCTGATCTTAAAGTTTTTATGTATTATATAAATATGTTCAGTTGTTAACATTTATTTTAGATTGGAGAAACAGAATTACGTAATTTAATTTATTGTGACTTTGCTAACCCCAAAGCTGAATTCAGAAATTATATGGAAGTGACGGATCTAGATGAACTAACGAAAATAGTTTACCGTTATCTTCAAGACTATAACAATATGTCCAAGAATCCCATGAACCTTGTACTATTTAGGTATTTGAGTAATTTTTACATTTAAATATATATTCCATTCACAATTTTGTGGCATCCCAGGATGCTGGAGTTAGGAATTCAATTTATTCCACAGTTTCTGCCATTCGGTATCGCGAGTTGGCTCTTCGAATTCAATAAATCAAATTAAAACACAAAACTAAAAGGCAGAAACAAATAGATTGACTTTCCTAATTTGTTTCTTCAGAAGAGAGTGAATCGTTAAAAAATTTTGCTGGGGGAATTTTTAGATTTGCCGTCGAACATTTATCAAAAATCTGCAGAGTCTTAAAACAACCTAGAAGTCATGGACTTTGTGTAGGTGTAGGAGGATCCGGTCGTCAGTCTATCACAAGACTCTCTGCTCACATATCTGAATATGAATTATATCAAGTTGAAATCACTCGAACCTACAGCGTTCTCGAATGGCGAGAAGATATAAAGATGATTTTAAGGAAAAGTAGCTCTTCAGAAATTCCCAGTAAATATTTTGTTTTTCATGTTTAGGGTCGATTCAACAAAAACCACTTTATAAAAGCTAAAATATTTAAAAAGCCATTCCGGAAAATTTAATTTTTGTACGCGACACTACAGCGACTTCCGTGGTCTCTAAAGCGAGCGGGGCTCTGGAAAGAAGCGTGATTTTTACCGGCATTTTTAGTAGCACAACAGCACTCATCACTACCACATGTCATAATCAACTTTTGCATCGGAAAGCAACCGATCATTTTTTAGCTCATAGCTGTTTTCATACGTACATTCTACTATCATGGCAGAGCTAATTCGTTTCATATTTGTTCGTTTTCTGAGCAATTGCTTGCTTTAGTAATGACCAAGACTTGTAAATTTTACTGTTTGAAAATTATAAAGTATTGTTGAACCATTCAGAGAAATAACTTAACATATGGAGTTTGTTAAGTGTCTCATTTCAACTCTTCAATGTCTATAAGAACTAGCAGGAAGCTACACATACAAGGTAACCTAATTAGACAGTCCACTTTTATCTTAGCTAGTTATTAATCAACTATTAAGGTGATTAGTGCTGGAACAGCTCAGTTTCCGTCTAATCCTCGAAGCACATTAAGTTTTTATCATTCTTTTTAGGTGTTTTTATGTTTTCTGATACTCAAATCAAAGAAGAAGCATTCTTAGAAGATTTGAGTAATTTGATGAACTCTGGTGAAGTACCTAACATATTCACGACGGAAGAAAAGATGGAACTTTGTGAAAAAATGCGACAACTCGACAGACAAAGAGATAAAGCTTTACAAACTGATGGCAGTCCACCAGCTTTGTATAATTTCTTTGTACAGATTGTGAGGGAACAATTGCACTTGATTTTGACCGTGTCTCCGATTGGAGATAGTTTCAGGAATAGAGTGAGAAAGTTTCCTGCGTTGGTGAATTGTTGTACAATCGATTGGTTCCAAGTGAGTAATTTGATATGTTAACATCGATAGGTCATTAGGCTAAAGGGACCTTATAAATAGTTTGCAGCACCTCGAGCTACAAAAATATCTCGGATTTTATAAATAAATTCACGAACTTGGTTTTGTATTCGCAAATGACATAGTTTAGAGTGCCAAATTGAAATAAAAAATCTTAATGTTAATGAATTTGCTTCAACACATCCATTTAAAAATTGTACAAAAGAGCTGTGAAGAAATAACGGCTGAAGCACAATTTCTGAAAAAGTTAATTGAAACTCAGGAAGAAAAAAACAAATCCAACACAATATCCTTTATTTTAACCCTTTCAGACCCGAATTATGTTCTTGGTTAGAAAAAAAAATTTTTTTGGTTTTTTGGTAGATTTGAATCAAGGTATTTATTTGTAACTTAAATAATATGGTTTATTTTTTTTAAGTATTTTCATGGAATGTCCACTGTAATGGACAGTCGGACTAAATAAAAACAACATAGTTGAAAAATTATTTATTTTCATACAAAAGACATGGGGTTTTCCCTTGCATCCAGGTTGTTTACACCTGGTGGCCTCCTTATTTTTGTCACATTCCGGTAAATGGTCAACCATATCCTTTTGAATTTCCCGAAGTAGTCTTGGCTCTAAAGTTCTTCTATTGTATCCAATTGGAGTAGGGGAATTTTCACTTCTGGGACGGCCAGGTTTTCTACTGATAGTTGCAGGTTGTCCCATTCCAATAAGAGCTTCTCCAATTTTTATTTTGAAGTGTAGGAGATCCATTGTTTCTTTTTTTTGAACGCCTACTTGCTTGATTTTTTGATCATACTCAAGCCAACTATTGGTGCAAACAAAGTCAAACGAAGAGTCCATTTTTTGGATTTTATAAACACTCTGTGATAAGACAATAGTTGATTCAACTTATCAACTCCCCCCATTCCCTTATTATATAGATTTTTACCCATGAAGTTATGAAAGCTTCTATGTCCTGTTGGCAGTAAAATAATTTTATATTGCTGAAATATTTGACACATCAAATGTAAAAAAATGTTAAATTACGTTTATTTTTACTAGTCGAAGCTGCCATGACCTTGCCTCTTGCAATTCACTATTTTACTTCTGTGTCAACGGCATCGACTACTATGGCCATTAACCTCGTGTTCTGTGTAGGCTTTGTTACTGTTTCCCAACGCCACTTTAGGAACAGCACTGTTAATTAGAACCCAATAGTGAATGGTCGAGTGAGGAATCACACCTGGTATATGAAAACAAGTTCTAAATTTTTAATTAATTAAAAATCAGAAAAAGATTTCTGCCTTTAGTGTGATTCGAACCCACAACCCTTGGATTATGAGTCCAGTGCTCTACCGCTGAGCCACCCACCCCCCTGCAATTTACTATTAATACTAAAATCATAAACCTGGCAACTTTTCTAATCTAGCCACGTATTCTACGGTGATAACAGAATAGCTAAAATAAATATAGAGGCAAAAACTTACACCAGTCCAGCAATATTGGTTGCATAAGTTTGTGTCCATTGTAATGGACGCGGGGTCTGAAAGGGTTAAATACATAAATCCTCTTTGAAAAATGTATATTTTAATAAACATAATTTTTAGGCTTGGCCAGAAGACGCCTTACTTGCTGTAGCCACTAAATTTTTGGGAGAACTAGATCTCACTGATCAAGAAAAAAAAGTGTGTATAGATATGTGCCAAGTATTTCATATAACAACGCAAGTATTGTCTGAAGAATTCTTTACTAGACTTGGTAGACGTAACTACGTCACTCCAACTTCATATCTGGAGCTGATCAACACCTTTAAAACATTTTTGACTAAGAAGCGAAAGTAATTATTTTCGTAAAATTTTAATTTTTTTGAAAAATACAATAGTAGAACATTTTAAACTAAATATACTGTTTTTTTTATTGTAAATTTACTATAAAAGATATTATTTGAACAAAAAGTTACACGATTACCAGTTAAAACTTATTACAGGAAGTCAAATTCAAAAATTAAAGCCTTGCTAATGGTTTTTTTACTCACGTGGAATTATAATCAGAATAGGTTTCGTTACATCATAGGTGATTGGACTAGAGATTAAGGAAATTAACGATTGGGAGTCAAGCCCGTGGGAAGGAGATTTGCCTGAGAATTATTTGAAAACCTCTGATATGTGTGAGGCAAATCTATAGATGGTCGTAATGGGATATTTCCTCAAGGATTTTTAAGTAAACCATAAAATCTAGTTTTTAGCATGATATCTACAGAAAGGTCTAAATGTTTGATGACAGACGACATTTGTCGTTCCATTGCGATTATTATTGTGAAGGCGGTGTCGCGGTTTAGGAGGTCGGTCATTAAAAGGATATCCTATTCTACTGACAAATTTTAATGATATTGCTCTGCCAAGTTTTGATAGCTCTTACATTATCTACGTTGTCGACTACACGACACTAGCCGGATATTTACATTCACTTTTTTATTATTAGAGAAATTATGGACAGCAAAACAGGATACGAAGTGGGGTTAGAGAAATTAGACGCAGCTGGAGCAGACGTAGCCCTTATGCAAATTAGTTTGGAAGCTTTGCAACCTCAGCTGGTAATTGCAGCCGAAAACGTCCAAAAAACAATGGTTATTGTTGAGAATGAAAAGTATGAGGCTTCGATAGTCGAGAAAAATATTCAAGCTGATGAAGTAATCGCTGGCGAGCAAACTAAAGGTTGGTAGAGTTCAATTATAGAAACAAACTTACAGCTTGTTATTTAACTACGCGTTAAAAAGATAAAATTATATAACAGCCAAAGTGGTAGTTGTTAATAACTTGAAACACTTACGAATAGTGGTACAAAGTTTGAAACATTCATATTTTATAACAGTTATTTAAAATATTTTCTTTTCTTCGAATTGTTAAATATCTCACTAATAATGCCTGCCGTCTAAACTTTAAACGACTTTAGAGAATATTTATAATAATTTGGAAGTACGGTCCTGTTAATCAAGGTTAATTTGACGCAATCACTATATTAAAATTTTAATTCCTAGTAGGTAAGGTTTTAATTGTATATTAAGACAAATGTTTGTATTTTAGCGGCGCAGGCGATTAAAGATGATTGCGATGCTAATTTGGCTGAAGCCATGCCGATTTTGGAAGCGGCCTTGGAAGCCTTAAATACTTTAACACCGGCAGATATTTCTCTTGTCAAGGCAATGAAAAATCCGCCCAGAGGAGTAAAACTTGTCATGGAGGCTGTTTGTATCATAAAGGTAAGTTTTATACACCGCGGATTTCTGAATATCACAAACGGACATCTGTAGCATATACTAAATAGGTACCAAAATTGTAAAAAAGGCATATACCGAAAGTAAGTAAATGTAAATAATATAATAAGACTATAATTTACCTGATGGATTTTTAATCCTGTTGAAAGTCCATCAAAAAATGCCCGTCTTGAGGAAGTGACAGATATTTATCTAATCGTCATATTTTGTATTAATACTCAGACGCTCTGTATATATGTAACGGTTGACTAAGTTGACTAACTAATTAAAGAGAATACAAAACTTATGTTCAAGACTTCAATCTTTGTGAAAGAATTCAACACAAAACTAACCAACAAAAGCGAATGAGACAAAGATACCATCCCAAAACTCAAGAGAAGTGCCATGAAATGGTACACAGATGGTTCTAGAACAACAGAAGGAACAGGAATGCGAGTATATGGGCCTGGAACCAAATATTCCGAAAGTTTAGGCAAATATCCGAGCATTTTCCAAGCTGGAATATACGCCATCCGAAAATGTGTCCAGTTCAACATAGAAAGAAATTTTCGCAGACAAGAGATCATCATCATGTCAGACAGCCAAGTAGCCATTAATGCCTTGAACTCCCACGTAATCAACTCCAAGATAGTTTGGGAGTGCCTAGAGAATCTAAACGAACTAGGCAAGAACAACACTGTTACCCTACTATGGGTTCCGGGACATACTGGAGTGGAGGGTAATGAAATAGCAGACGTACTCGCAAAAAAAGAAGCTGAAACACCATTTCTGGAACCCTTCTGCGGAATAAGCACCAGTACAATACTTGATGAACTTGGAAAAGAAGTAAATAAGAAAAGATCCCAATACTGGATAGGACTACAAGGAATGAGGCAGGCCAAGACACTACTGAAACTAAAGAAACTCGGATTAGTAGACAAAGAAGAATGCAGATTCTGCGAGGATGAGAAGGAAACCTCTATCCACACTCTCTCAGAAAGCATTTCCCTGCAAAATCCAAGAGTACGATACCTTGGAGAATATCAAATAGAAGAGGAAGATCTACCTAACCTGAATCCTACCGACATCCTGAACTTTTTGAAAGCTCTAATCGTTGAGTTAAAGTAATATAATCTCAGATAAGTCTGCGATCACAATAACAATGAGAACATTGTTATTTTAGATGTTTGAATAAAAAGAAATTTTAAACTTAACCTCAAACTTCAATATCATGATGTATCAATACGATTAATTTAAATTCAGGGGAAATACAATAAATCAGGAAGACAAAGTGTTGGGACTTCTAAAATCAACGAATTACTGTAAAAAAGGCAGTAATAATAAAGTTGTATAGAATTTTAGAAATCGATAATGACGAACTTAAAAAGTCTCTGTGTAAATTTAATATAAGTAGGAATTGTAAATAAATTATATCAAAATCATTTTTTTTGTCTCGGGAATGATTTGGTAATTAGAAAAAATTGTAAAAAAATTGATATTTTTTTAACTTTATAAAAAAAAATAAGTAAAACACTGTCAAATTTTTATCTAGAGAACCCTGATATGATGGTTTATAAAAACTACTTTTCGTTGTCAAGCGAGGCTTTTTGATCAAAATCTCTTGAACTGTTCACTTCGGTGCTCGTAATAAAAACAAAAGAAATTTAAAATCAAAGCAATACTGATTGAAGATAAAAATTAAAAGAAATTTTCCTGTCAAATTAAGTGAGGTTATATTTTTTGTAAATCAAGAAACTTAAAGTTGAATCAAGAGAAGAAGCCCGATATTTGTTTCATTTTTGTTCCTGTTAAACTATCCAGATCCAATTGTATCCTGCATTGATTCATCCTATTCCTGATTTTGATTCCTGGAAGATATTGCATCCATCCCATTTTGAATTGACTAGGAAAGTAACCAGAATTAGAAATAAAATCTAAGTCGTATTAAAGGTACCAATTACAATATTAAATATCGATATTTAAAAAGGTTTCAAAATAAAAAGAGGCCACAAGTATTTTATTTAATTAGGTTAGATTATATTTTAATTAATAACTAAATAATTTAGATTAGAATAAGGTAAGAGAGTAATTATAAGATTTGTATTAATTGTTGATTTTATAAATAAGAAATTTATTACGCTTACCTTATTCTGGCAAACAACTCTTATTCTCACATAAACTAAAAAGTTGACCGTTGTTTTTGTGATTATTAATAAATGTTTTCATATTTGCTGAGTCGTTATTATCGATTTTTACAATCACGCGGCCAATAGCTGAAGACTATCAATTTTTCTACTGGAAAGTAGATGGCGCCCAAAATTATCAACAACAAATAATTACATTCTGCCAGAGATTACGACAGAAGGCAATAAAAAAATCAACAGTGATTTAATAGGTTATGTACCAAAACTAAAATTCAAATAAATAAAATAACGAAACTAAACATTGAACAAAAGTAATTTTTCTCTTTTACACAAAAGATAGTACGTAACAATATGTAACAGTATTTTAGACTCATCTTATCTAAGGGGGAGCGATATAGAGGTCACCTACAAGCAGGAATGCGCTATCCATAAGGACCAGGTCGCATGACGGCTAAATTATGTGTTAGAGAAATGACTATCTGACTATCGGCAATGCAAGACAAGCGATACGACACCTGATGGACTGAATCGGAACTATAAAAAGTCAGTAGTCTTCCTTATTTACATAAGAGAACGTGCTTTGATTTTATCATTTATTTCGATATTATTAATTTATTTTGAAGTTTCAAGTATGAGTCGGTATTGTTCAGTGCCTTTTTGTAATTCCTGGGAGAAAAAAAATACTGTACTTGCGATCCATTTGTTTCCTAGACACGTGCAACGAAAGGTTAGAATTGAAGAAAAAATGGGCACACAGTCTCTAGTTGACCATCAGAAAGCTTGGATTTTGAGGTTAAAAATTGGAAAACCAGTTACCAAATTCATGAGAGTGTGTTCTCTCCATTTCACAGAAAGTGATTACTTCAATAAAGGTGAGAAGGTTCTTCAAATTAATGTTGAACTATTTTTCAGCTGAGAATGTTTCCAAAAAACGGATGTTGAAAAAGTCACACTCTCATGAATCTGGTAACTGGTTTTCCAATTTTTAACCTCAAAATCCAAGCTTTCTGATTGTCAACTAGAGACTGTCTGCCCATTTTGTCTTCAATTCTAACCTTTCGTTGCACGTACAAGTACAGTATTTTTTTTCTCCCAGGAATTACAAAAAGACACTGAATAATACCGACTCATACTTGAAATTTCAAAATAAATCAATAATATCGTAATAAATGATAAAATCAAAGCACGTTCTCTTATGTAAATAAAGACGACTACTGACTTTTTATAGTTCGATTTTTGTCCGCACTGTCGCTTCGATCTTAAAACATGATACCAATAGTCTATCCAACTTAAAGACAAGCGATATGAACTAAAGTATCTTTGCCTAAAATGTACGCAAAAAAGCATTTTAAAATGGAGACTCTGCTATTAGTTTCTTTTTTTTTTCATAGAAAATTTGACCGGAAGTTATAATTTATAGTTTCAGCGATATCACATTTTATGAGAGATTTTTGTATAAATGTGGCTCTGGCAATTGGGCTAAGTTGAAGGTGCAAAAAAATAGAAACGAGATTATATGGAAATATGATTGGTCAATAACGTAGAGCGATTGAAAAGTATTTTAGATTTGTGATGTATCGAGACCTTTAAGTAGCAAATTAAACGTCAAAATTATGAGTAATGACAATAACTCGCTTTCAGAATACGGAGTAGAAATCGACTCATTGAAAGACAAAAAATGTTGTTCAAGCACAGAAAGCAGTGTAACCTCAACACCAAGCCAGACAAGCTTATCTTCAGTAAGCCATAGTAGTTGGTTGATTAGTCTTGAAACACAAAAAATAAATACAGAGGAACTAGTTGAAATGCCTCGAAAAACTACCACAATATTTTCAAATGTAAATACAAAAACGGTGGATAGAGGTTCCGGTTCTGGTGAATTAACTGAAGATAATCCAAATTTGGACGTACGTGCAAAATTGAAAACAGTATGTACTAGTACTAGTACTTTGTTTAATTCGGTTACCTCGAGATCTTCAGAAATAGAAGATGATGCACTTAGTTATTATAGCGCGAAAAGTTCTTTAAACGTAAACGAAGAGAATCACGAATGGATCCGGAATTGGATTTATGAACGGCCAATTGACATACATCATGATTTTCAACTATAGAAATGATATTGTAAGAAAACTAACTAGAAGATTAAAAATTTAAGAAATATATTAGTTTTATTTAATTCGTAAGTTAACTTGGTACATTCGCTTAATTTTATCTTGACCCAAATGCCCTAGAAATTATTATATTATTGTATATTTTATATAAAATTACGGCTTTTAACAAAGTGGAGATTCTTAAACTATCCACTTTTTGTCTTGCAATTATCATTTTATAATGCTCTTAGGTTACAACTTTGGTCATTAAAACCAACTTCAACCAAATTCTAAATCGGTATTTTATTATTTTTAATTTTTAGGAAATAAAGCCCCAGCGAGTTCCAGCACCAAGTGGTATGGGCTTGGTAGACGACTATTGGGGCCCCTCATTGAAACTGTTAAACGACATCAGATTTTTGGACAGCTTAATAACTTTCGATAAAGATAATATTCCTCCAAAAGTAATGGATAAGCTCAAACATCAAATACTGAACGATGAAAACTTCGATCCTGATAAAATCAAAACGGCTTCTACTGCAGCTGAAGGTAAATTTTCGTTTCGTCAACTTTATTTTGGTTTGGAAAAACAAGTACCTACTTATTATTAAAGTTCTTTTTATATTTGTGTTATTTGTATTAAAAAAGACTGTTTTAGGAACTGTTCTTAAAGTGAAACATTTTTTACCGTTTGAGCTCGACACATTTTTCAGAAAGGACGAGTTTGTTTTCGTAATTTTCCAAATACAAACAAAGTTACGTGCAAAACTAAATATTTATTTATAAAATTTTAAAAGGCTTTGACGACATTTATAAACCTTTACATTTTACATAGGTTTATGCAAATGGATAATAGCCATCTCGAAATATGACAAGGTTATCAAACTTGTGGCACCTAAACAAATAGCTTTGGCTGAAGCAGAAGGGATGTTAGCCACAGCCCTAGGTGAATTGGAAGTTAAGAGGGCACAACTACGCGCAGCCAAAGATAAAGTCGCCGATCTTGAAGCTAGTTTAGAAAAGGAAAAGCTGAAGCTGCAAAATCTGCAAGACGACGTTGATATGTGTCAACTGAAACTGGAAAGAGCGGAAGAACTCATTGGGGGGTTGGGAGGGGAAAAAGAAAGATGGAGACACATTGCATATGAGTTGGGACAACAGTATTTAATTTTGACAGGTAAAAAAATGTTTCATCATTTGAGCGGTGCACGTGAATCCTTCGCACTGAGAAACTACTTAGTTGCAAAGGCTCTAGCCAGATAGAAAAGTAATTTGTCAAAATATTTGATTTCTAATGCTAGGCCGGTGATAGATATAACATAGAGGTATAACATATATTTTTAATTTTTTTGGCGCCAAATTTAAATTTGGCCAGCCAAAATAAAATTTCATACGTCTGTGATTTTTGCTCACAAATTTAAGCAATAAGTGTATATTATCAAAAACTACCCACTGGTACTCAAATTTTGTTTTTGTTTTGTATTTTTCCAGGAGATGTTTTGTTAGCTGCTGGAGTGGTAGCCTATTTGGGACCATTTACAATGCTATTTCGAATGAAACAAATTAAACAGTGGGTAACTGCTTTGACAGAAGCTGGAATAATCTGCAGTCAAGATTTTCAGATGACTGCGGTATTAGGAGATCCTGTAGTCATAAGAGCGTGGATTATTTTTGGTTTGCCATTTGACAGTTTTAGTATTGATAATGGTATCATTATTTCGTAAGTACCAATTGTGTATAAGTTTGGACAAATATTTCAGTCTTGAAATAAATATTTTATGATAATAATTTTATGGATTTAAAAAGGGACATTGTTGGTTCTTCGGACGATAAGACTCAAGATATAAATACATGCTAAAAAACTACCTCCTTGCTCCTGGTGCTTCTTCTCAGAAATGCTTTGGGTATTACTTCAAGGTGGGAGCAGATTTGAGGTTGTCTCCGTCTAGTATCGTTCTTTCCTCTTCATTATCATTTCTAAGTACGTTTGGACTTCTTGCTATGTTCTTGGGTTCACTAACTTCTTCACTGTTCTGTTGTCTGAGTGTACTTGCTGAATGACTAGAAACCTTCCTGGGTGTAGGTTATATGAAATCTCATCAGATTCCGTGTTCCGTAAGCATTTGTGTTAAATGGTGACTAAGTTTTCCATGCCTTCTACTTATCCATGGTCGAATATCTGGTATGAGTCTTTTTGGTCAATTTTCTATGGCGGCGTCCTCTTATTTTCCACTCTAGCCATATATGGAGTTAGACCATCACTCGCAAATCAGTCGTTTGTAATTTTAGGAATGCTAGACGGTATGCGTTAATGATTGATCCACAGGGTCAGGCCAATAAATGGGTCAAAAACATGGAAAAAATAAATAATTTAGCTGTCATCAGATTCAATCAAGCAGATTATGTAAGAATACTGGAAAATGCGATTCAATTTGGACAACCGGTAACTCTTCCTAACACAAATAAACAAATATTTCAAATCTGTTTTAATATTTTTAGGTCCTTTTAGAAAATATAGGTGAAGAGGTTGATCCAGCATTAGAACCGGTTTTAGGTCAGCAATTTTATAAACAGGGTGGCGCTCTGTATTTAAAACTGGGAGACTCCGTGGTTGAATATAATCCTTTATTTAAGTAAGTTCAAATTTGTTGGTTCTTCATTTTAATATTTTTAATATTTCCTTGTAAAAAACGTATTTCCCCTCGTTTACAAGGATGCTGAGTACGGTGGTGCTGTTGAAGATTACTTCCGACCATCAGCCATAACTCACCCCCAACAAGAGTGTTTTTTATTTTTTATATCAGCGGCAAAACGTCTGTCCCAAGTTTTCAAGGATGCTGAACACGATGGTGGTGTGCAATATCACTTCTAAAAAATAAAAAAACACCCCTTTCGGGAGTGGAGGGGTTGGTGAGGGTCGGAAGTAATCTTCAACAGCACCACCGGGCTAAGCATCCTCGTAAACGAGCGGAAATACATTTTTTTTACAGGAAAATAATGTGCTGCCCCTTTAACCCCTTAGGGGTAGTTTTTGGCCGTTTTAGGCGGTTCGACTGGCGAAAAGAGAAATTCTGATACCGCCATCCTCGAAAATGGGAGGGGGGGAGGTACTCTCGATCCGGGTAAATTTTTCATGGTTTTTCCGACTCACAGACGCCAGTATTATAAAGTTTAATATTTTATCTGATCTAATTAGTATAGGTTGCTTTGACATAATCAAATAACAAAAATCATGTGCTTCAAAGGGTTAAGGAAGAAGTTCTTTCTCCCTTTTTTTTCTTCATATTTATGTGTTATTAATTTCTAGGTTATATGTTACAACTAAACTAAGAAATCCTCACTATCTGCCGGAATTAGCTGTCAAAGTAACATTAGTAAACTTTATGATTACTAGTGTAGGTTTACAGGATCAAATTTTGGGAATAACTGTAGCCAAAGAGAGACCTGACTTAGAAGCAGAAAAGAATGCTCTAATTGTACAAGGGGCAGAAAATAAAAGGTACAACTTTTTTACGACGAGTAATCTTACAAAACAAAAAATATAATAAAGCATAAAAATAATTCCCATTTGAATTTAATTATTGAATTTTATTAAAAATAGAAACATAGACTAAAGACTAATTTATCAATAAATACAATCAGATTATTAATGTTTTGAACAATTATTTGGTCGTATTTATAAGGATAATTTTTCTAGAGCTTTAAAAGAAATTGAAGACAAGATTCTCATGGTTCTAAGCACTTCACAAGGTAACATTTTAGAAGATGAAACCGCTGTTATGATTTTGAGTTCTTCTAAAGTTTTATCAAACGAGATTGCTGCAAAACAAGCTATAGCTGAAGTTACAGAAAAGGAAATTGACAACGCTAGATTGGAGTACACTGCAATTTCAGCACATACCACCATTTTGTTTTTTACAATAGGTTAGTAAAGAAGGCTGGAAAGGGGTACAAATTTTTTTTAATAAAAATCACGTCAGATTATAAACAAAATGGCGTACTGTATGATATATATTTTGTGATTTTAGCTGACCTGGCAAACATTGATCCCATGTACCAATATTCGTTGGTCTGGTTTATTAATTTGTTCAAATCTGCGATTGATAACACTGAAAGAGTTGAAAATGTTCAAGTGAGACTTGCAGATTTACAAAAATATTTCATGTACTCCTTATACGTTAATATCTGCCGTAGTTTATTTGAAAAAGTAAGTTATTATTTGTTTAAGTAGGTGCTGACATTTGAAATATACCTTAAAATTATTTTTATAACTCATTGTTTTTACTCTTTTGGGCAATAAATAAACATATTAATAGTATATGGTATGCTATTTATTTCGAATTAGCTACAAGCGAGACTTGTATATCATAATTGTATACTATACTTTTTCTACGACTATAATGGAATAGAAATAAGAAAAAAGAATTTTTAATCCGTGTATGATTCGTGATTTGGTAATATTAAATAGATAACTCTGAATTCTAATTTTATTTGGACCTGGCAGATTGATCAATCTATTAGTACGAAAATCTTGTTTCGGGCTTCTTAATGACTTATCGTGTTATTTGAGTATATATTGGATACATATTACTCATATAACTCATTAGTATGGTCGCCCAAAGCGAATCAAAAACTGAAAGCACTGGATCTAAGTAAAATCCTCAGAATAGCCTTTATATTACAAGTGCCATAAAAAACACCAAAAACGGCCATGGAAACTATTCTCAAGCTACCATCACAGTGACATTGTCAGTCAGGGGCAATCATAGCAGCCTACCATCCAGACCTAAACGGTAACTCGATCCAGAATAACTACATTGGAACTAACAGCAATTCAATGAAGCACTCAGACAATTTATGATTCCGGTATGACGTGTGACGTCTCCAAAATCGATTCAGATGCAGGTGCTGAAATACTTGAAGAATATCTCAATCAGTGATAATGTATTTAACCATATTTCAAGCAGAAATCTGTCATTGAGATGTACCTCTGGGAAAATATGCGGCGGGTGGGATAGATATATTTGGTATGAGAATATAATTTGACCATTTTACTGATTTAAGTATCAGTAGCTTTAAAATTTTGTATTATAAAAACCATAGCCGTAGAAAAATATATTGTTTAATAACGTCATTTAATTAACCAAAAAAGTAAAAACATATCCTTTGTTTTGAGCAGTGTTTTAATTAAAAATTCTTTGTACAGGACAAGCTGCTATTTTCTCTCCTGCTTACCATAAATATGATGAGAAGTCGCAACGAGTTAAATAATGTAGAATGGATGTTTTTATTAACAGGCGGTGTAGGACTGGAAAATACAAATGTCAATCCTACTACTTGGTTAGTTAAGAAATCTTGGGATGAACTTTGCAGACTTAACGATATAACAGCTTTTAAGTAAGCCAAAATATACTTTTACTTTGCAATAACATTTCTATTATCATTTTTACTTCAAAATCATATATGAGTATCTCGAGTTTGCTTAAAAATGAAATAAAAATGGAAAAAAGTAAAATCACTGTACCAAATAATTAAAAAAAAAATCAGCCTAGATGTACATTTCACTGACAAATATGTTGGTTTTTTGGGGGTAGTCCGAGATATCTAGATTGTGATCTAATGGTCGTTTTGGGATTTTTAGACGCTGTATTGTCTAAATCTTTTTGTATGTGTACGTCGGGATCAATAGATTGAGGGAATTAATGGGAGAAGTTTTACATTGACATTTTAGTGGATCACACTTTGTTACTTTTTATATATATCCTATCGACATTTGGCTAGCTGAAGTTCACGATGCTGAGGCTCAAACTGAAATTATAGTTCTGCTTATGTTACTTCGCTATTGCCCTTAGACCAGTCCTCTAGATTGTTCGCCTCTAAAGTAAGGATTAATTTAAAGAACACCAACCAATCAGAACGCTTTGCCACATATTCGCAGAACAAAGATTTGGCGCGTTATTAGTCGATCAAGCTATAAACTGAATATGCTCTATATGTTTGGCTACACTGGATTTCTTAGCTATACCATATCTTGAATGAGTTAAGCGTTCTTTGCAAGGATAACTGGATTTTAGGACACGGAAAAATATTTTTCAGAATAATTTCCAGGTTGGAAGAATGTGGTATCACGCAAGGTTTTTCAGTAGAAATTTGGGTAACGTTATTTTCTTCGAGAAAAATCATTGGGTACGCTTAACAAATTAAAACAAAGGGTCAAAATTTCAAGTGAATAGATCAAAATAATCTTGGTTGCTTTAGATACTGCCTTAGTTAACGTTTTTATGTTTTTTTTTACATTTTTATTTAAATTAATTTTTGTTTTCATGCATATTTATTTAGCGTGATGTAAGGAAATTACAAAAATGTTGTGCTGACATTGTAATTTATTTCTAGAGGAATAATGGAACATTTTTACGGAAATTTCGATAAATGGAAAATACTTTTTGATTCAGGAGAACCTCAAGAATGTCCATTACCTGATCAGTGGGACAATTTAAATCGAATGCAAAAATTATTAGTTTTAAGATGTTTCCGTTACGATAAAATCGTTCCTGCTGTCCAAAATTTTGTTACAGGTATGAAAAAAAATTAGATAAAATATTTTATTTAGTAACTAGCTTAAACGTTTGCAACAATGAATGTCTGGTTTTCTATTTCAAATTAAAGTGCTTACGTTTTGCATGTGTGATAAATTAAACTTTTGAATAAATATTTTTATATTTTATTTTTGTTGAATAACAGCGATTTATTATAAATTTTCTAAATTAATTGTTATGTGTGGTATTCCACTAAACTTTTTTGTTCTTTTTGAGTATTAGTTGTTTTTATTATTTCAGCACATTTGGGAAAAAAGTACATCGAACCGCCTCCCTTTGATTTGCCCTCTTCATATGCCGATTCTCACTGTTGCATTCCTTTAATTTTTATTCTAACCCCTGGCTCTGATCCGACGGGAGTTCTACTAAAATTCGCGGACGACCAAGGTTTCGGTGCTAGCAGATTATTCGCTCTCTCTTTGGGCCAAGGTCAAGGACCTATTGCCATGAGACTTATCGACGATGGCGTCAAAAATGGTACTTGGGTCTTGCTGCAGAACTGCCATCTTGCCAAGAGCTTCATGCCTAATTTAGAAAAGGTAAAAAACCTCACTCAGAAAACAAATATATTTAATTAGATGATATAAAACGAATTGTCTACACTTACTGGCTAAAAATGCTAAATACTAAAAATACATTATCAGAAGGAATTTTATTTTTACTTTTATATACCTAAAACTTTATTTATTTTACTTACAAATCTTAAAGTAGTTACCTACTACTTTTACAAATTCAATTTTAGACAGGTTTTTTTATTACTTAATTTGGATATTTGTTGTACGTTGGAGACTGCTAGAGTTTTCAGCCGATATGTGTGGAGAAAATCTAGATTCTTTTGATATGTAGTTATCTAAGTTGAAAACCAAAAGTTCCAATTTACCAATTTAAATGTAGTTATCTACTAAGTAGTCTGTAAATTCTATAACCCTTAGTTATCCAACCTGGCGCGCTACTCGATCATCTCAAAATTTGGACCTGGATTAAAACAGGTAAACCGGGATGATACTCGAGTATGCCCGAGGAGAAAGGACTCTCGAGATCCTTTTTAAAAGGACCATATGTCTCACCAAGCACAATTTTAGGATGTTTCAATCGGTGACAAATTGATATTTTGAATTGTAGATATGTGAAAATTTGACACCAGATTCCACTCATCCGGATTTTAGATTATGGTTGACTTCCTATCCAGCTGATCATTTTCCTGTTCTGGTTCTACAAAACGGAGTAAAAATGACTAACGAACCTCCGAAGGGACTGAAAAACAACATTATCAGGTCTGTTAAAAAACAAAAAAATTACTAGATATATTTTTAATAGTTGTTATTTATATTTGTGTTTGTCAATTTTTGGTAAATGCTTTCAGATCCTATTTAAGCGACCCAGTATGTGATCCTGAATGGTTTGAATCCTGTGAACAACCGATGGCTTTCAAAAAATTGCTGTACGCTTTATGTTTCTTCCATGCTTCCATTCAAGAAAGAAGAAAATTCGGACCTTTGGGATGGAATATTCCCTACGAGTTCAATGAAACTGATTTTAAAATCAGTGTCAGGCAATTGCAAATGTTCCTGAATCAATATGAGGTACGAAAATTTAAAGTAATTGTCGCTGTGTTGTATACCTCTTGTTCATTTAAGACATCCTAAAAAAATATTTCAAAATGTTATTAGGTGGTTAAATTTGAGTATTTTGTAAGCTATGGAAATCTGCTTCCGAACAATATGAATAAAGGTTTCAAAATCAATATAACAATAGCTACTCTTTTGAAAAGTTTTAATAATAAAAAACCTTGACAAATATATTTGGCATCATCTGGCAAAAATCACACAAGCAAAGAAAGATATGGAGAATCACATGTATGTTCCTGAGGGAATAAACAAGATTAAAGCAAAGTAAAAAAGAGAAAAAATTAGAAGAATCAAATCGGGCGTCCTCGGTGGTCATCCATTTTCTATTTTCCGCATAGAGAAAAGTGGTTTCTTTTTTTTTAAATATGAATATTACTAAATTCTTCTTCTTTTTGTTTTCGGTTTAAAATATTGAAAATTAAGAAATACCAGAAAGCCGTTATCAAAAATTGACAAGGATATAAATATTTTAGGATATTCAATACGACGCTATCCTATACCTGACAGGAGAATGTAACTATGGCGGCAGAGTGACGGACGACTGGGATCGTAGAACTTTATCCACTATTTTGCATAAATTTTATAATCGAAATATTGTTGAAAATGTGCATTTTCCTTTGGATCCCACAGGTAATTACGGCGCTTTCAATATATTTTATATCACAGATTTCCCACCTTTTCAATAGTTGTAGATGCACGGTGGGACAATTTCCACACCACCTCAGACAGTTCAAATTACGTAGCTTATAAATAGTATTTTTATTTCATTACATGGTCGTAATGTATATGGAAGATTTGGATTGGCAATTGTCCCGTAACTATTCATTTCACTCTCATTTGACGCAAGTCCGAATGACGAGAAAAACCTGTACGGTACAGTCACAGATTAAAGAACTATATACAGATAGGAAGGTAAAACCACCGACATAACCTTAAACTAGACGGCTAATGCCATATGATAGAAATTGATCAATATTACGAGGATGACTGGTGTCCATAAGGCATGCGCATTGTATTTGTCATATTCACCGACATAACCTTAAAGTCTATGGTCCGACATTGGTGTACCTTAGGGAAAATGATTGGGTCTAGAACGAAAATGATGAAAACAATTTAGGATTTAGGTTGGAGTTTTCATTTACTGATTGGAAATAGTATTATTTGTGAGAACAGAATGTTTTTTATTGCAAAATAATATAGTACAGGTATAAATAGCTGTATCGTTCGAGTACGACATGCAGGGTGTCTCATTTATCAAGGGATAACATTGCTATATCAAAAACGGTAAGAGATACAAAGATGATTAAATGGGAAAAAAGTTGCCTATTTTAGAGCCCATTAGAGTTCTACAAAAACATTCATTGTATCTCTTGCCGTTACCAAGTTATACAGGGTAAACCGAAAATGTCACTTTTCGTTTTGTGCGTCTACCAGGCTTATTTCAAAAAATATTAAAAAATCGAAAAGGAAAAATTTTTTTGATTACAAATTTTAAATAAAATGCCATTATCAAATCTTATCGGCGACGTTTCGTTTCTTTAGGGCTACCCTCTACTTCATTTTTTTAAATACGGACCTGTATTTTTTTATTAAAATTTCGATAAAGCATTAAAAGACCAATTCACTGATATATCATACAATACGATGTATACGTTTCATCAATTTTAAAAATCCATCAATACGGTCCTGCTTCTATTTAATCAACACTGTATTTGTAGAACTCTAATAGGCTCTAAAATAGGCAACTTTTTTCCCATTTAATCATCTTTGTATCTCTTACCGTTTCTGATATAGCAATGTTATCCTTTGAATAATGAGACACCCTGTATAGTATCCTCAATTTATAAGCTTTAAAAGGCGCGTCTCCTTTGATACCATCAAAAAAATATGACCCTTTAAGCGTAAGTAAAAATTGCATCTAAATAACAGTATTTTTTTTTGAGTTTTTTTGTGAAAAAGTAGATTGGAATTTCAATTTTCCTTGCGGCTCCTACATAGAAATCATGCAAAAGCCTGCCCTTGTTTGAAAGCAATAATTGAAACACAAGAAAACAGAATATATATTTCAAAAATATTTCAGGATGAAGGAAGTTTGTTTTACAAAATAAAAAAGAAAATGCTCAAGGCATAAAATTATTTTATTGATTTTGAAACAATATCAGTTTGGTATAATAAATGTGTGTGAATCAAAGTTGTTGAATAGATGTATGGTATATAACAATTTTATTGTGTTTCTTATATTGACTTACTTACCTATGAAACATAACACCTTTGGGATGGTTTGTTGAACGGTTCTTATACCAAAGTACAAAACACTTTTTTACAATAAACTCACTATCGAGTATCGGTCAAACACCAAACAGAACAGTGGACGCCTATGAACAAAAAACAATCCTCGAATCGGCAAAACTCGAGAACCGAAACCCAGATGTCAAACGTACTGGTGTCCTTTGCGCATTGCGCAGAGACGTTTTCGGAATGTTCAATTGGATGAGTTTCTTGTGTGGTGGGAATATGGATATTAGCCGTCTAGTTTAAGGTTATGTCGGTGGGTAAAACCCACTTTGAAGGCTGTCAGCAGCAGTGTTGCCGAATCAAAAGTGTAAAATTAAGCAATCAGCCAAACAAAAACATTACATAATAAATTAATTAAATTATTAATATACAGTGTGTACCTAAGTTATTCTTGATAAAAAAGTCCTTCATCACTTATTAATGAAATATCAGGAATTTGTAAAATACCTTTAAATTGCAATATATAAGGCAAAATATGAATTGACAAAAAGTATAAATCATCATCAAAATCTATGTTGAGCAATACCAAAAGACTGGAACGAAAATTCAAGTAGGTGTATATGCGGGAACGACTTGCCTGAATGGATATTTTTGGAAAATCAAAGGTAAAGAAAAAACCTGCTTAATTAACACATGGCGACCCTTTTGAGTCCTCGAAATTCTGAAGTAAATGCTCTGGAAAAAAGGTTCATACAGATGTCTGGTCTTTGGTTATAATTGTATAATTCTATTTATAATGGTGATGCGAAACAAGTGCAGTAGCACTTATCGCTAATCATTTATTGTATTTATTGAATAAAGTAATAATAATAAATAATCCAAAAACCAATGCATATATATTGGAAATGTTTGTATTTTACAATTTTGATGCTTGCTTATGGATTTCCAAGTGACGCAGAACTTTTTTTCGTAATACTAATAAATATTAAATATTACCTATTTGTTAAAAAGAAGAAAAACAAAATTAATTGGCAAAAATGTCATTATGGGAGCAAATTATCGAAAAATATTAAATCCACAAAAAATTCCCACCAGAGTTAAAATTTCCACCCAAGGGAGAAATTTTCTTCTTTCTTCTTTTATGGCTTGCATACTAGTGCATTTGCCAGTTCATGAAATCATTGTATTAACAGTTTACTTTGATTCAGAACACTATGACAGCAAAAACACCATATTCACCGAGCAAATTGTTCGGTATCTGAATTCGATCGGTGTTTGTGTGTTAATTCTTTGTCTTTGTGAATTTTAAAATTCTGACTTCAGATTTTGATAGAGCATCAAAAAGTAAACTTATGGTTTGATGTGCCCCTCCGTACTACTTCGGGAACTCCTTTAAAATGGGGTCCAAAATATGAAAATTTTGAAGCCATCAAGGTCAAATTTTCTATGAGAAATCAAAAAAAATTAAAAACTAATGACTTCCTGAGAAAGCTTAATCTCCTCTTTAAAACGCTTTCTTTTTTTCTTTGCGTACATTTTAGACAAAGTTTTTCCGAACGCCTCGCCTGAATTTTTGTATTCAACGGCTCGGCGCGTGTAGAGTTTTCGAATTTGCTTTCTTATTTTTAATAATTTTTTATAGTAATACAAATTCTTTTTTAAAATAACTGATATTATTTTTTAGTAAAATTTTCCGCTCTTTCAGGTGGTGCTATTAGTTTTTTGAAATTTTTCTTTTTTCGAGATATAATGGAAAAACCAAATTTTCGATTTTATTTTCGAAATTGTGAAGTTAGCATACACTTTAGAGCAGCAAAGATTTTTTATCATTTTCTACACCCTTTCAAGTCTTTAAATGCCAAGTTTCATCTAGATCACATTTCCTTTTCTGGCAACTGGGCTATTAGCGATTGTATATGTTTTTATTTTAATTTATACTTTCGACTCTCTGGCTCCCGAGCTATATATTAAAGTAGAACACTCGATAGCGACTAAAGCGATTACGAGGACTATACAGCATTTAATTTTTAATGGGTTACTTTGTATGTTTTTAGGAATGTACTACGTTCCAGAAAAACTGGAATATGAAGAATACATAGACTATACGAGGACACTACCTTTAATAAGTCATCCCGAAGTATTCGGCATGCACGAAAATGCCGATATAATGAAAGATCAACAAGAAACAGATTTGCTATTTGCTAGCACACTTCTTACCCAGGTCAGTAAATATTTTCAATTTTTTAACACGTCAATCTACTGAAAAAAACAACAATTTTTATTAATTAAGTAGATGGGATCGATAAATAAGTAATTAAACATTTTACAATAATTGTAAATTATTAGGAATATCTAGATAACACTCTGGCAATAGTGTGCAACACTAACAAAATTCACAAGAGGTATTTTCATAATTTTAACATTACATTTGAGGGATTTTTATAATTTGAGTTTGAATAACGTTATTGCTGGAAAGATCAGAGTGTATACTTACATTCGCATCTTTTGCCTGTTAGATAAAACGTATGAAAAGTGAATTCGCGTCATTTGATGTTTGAAAGGGGATTTTTTTTTGTCAAGTTCCTAATACCGTGTTAAAATATTTAACTTGCTCATTCTCTTTTTCTATTGTTTTACTGTTTTACTGAATGTTTTCGTTTTGTTCGTGCTGCCAAAAACAGGATAGAACGGTAAGAGATTCGTTTGATGTGTATTCGTGATATATGATTTAATTTTTCTTTTGATAAATATTAAACATCAATTTGAAAAATATAAAGTTTTATACTAATATTTGTTATCTATTTTTTGCCGCCCACAGGACTTATTTGAATTACGTGTAAGTACCTAATTTAAAAAAGGATTTATTATTTGCTAAAAATCAATTATTAATTATTTTTCTTGTTTAAAATTGTTTGTCTAAACAAAAAAAATACCGTTTTAAATCCATGATAAAGGACCATAACAACTAAAAAGGAACATTTAATTTTAAAAATATAAATTATACTAGCTGGATCAGGGGTGGGTTAGTACATTCTTAATATATCTGTTTAATTTCCACTGAAATTAAAGAACTATTAATTTGCATTCATAGAAAATAAATGGCAACAACGCCACTGAGAAGCAAACATGTGCGATATTGGCAACAACACTATTGAGATAAACGAATTCAAACTTGACGACTCAAACTTCCGGTTCGTCTGAACACTTGCACCCGAATTCCAGCACGTAGGCACATTCCATCGCTAAGCAAGCTAAGGCCCACACGTGTTAGATGGGCGTTGCTAAATAATCTAAAAATATCCGAAACCGGAGCGGGTTTTCGAACAAAATTAATAATTAAAATTTAGTATGTTTTCAAGCCTCCACCGCGAGCCAACTACTCCGTCGCTAAACATGTGACGTATATTTTCACAAGTGTCCTTCTAATAAGGCATTTGTTTAGGGATATTGGATGCCCAAAAAATTCTCTGAGCGCTACTCCGGGGTTACCGAAAACTCCGTAAATAAAATGCATATTTTCATAATAGTACGGCAAATAAAATGGCTTTTAACCCTGAACTGGCTCACGTCTCCGTCAGGTGCGACGTACCGCACGTTTCCTTCTCATACGGGCTTGCTTCTAGGATATTAAATGCCCAATGTATCTCTGACAAATTCAAATAGTGTGGCTTTGATTGTTCAACTGACTACATCTCCGTTAATAATGTAACATAAAAATATTTCTTTTTACAAATGTTATAAAAATACAAATTCATTCTGAGTGGCTAATAGTGTAACATAAATCATTTTAGAGTTATTTATTGTTACCAATTAGTGTTACCAATGTAGTGTAGGAACTTCACCCAAGGAAAGGAAAGATTCTCAACAAAGATGAAGCAAAGCACCCTATTTTGTACAGACAAGATTACAAACAGTAAACCTGAAGAAGTCAATGCAAAGTTTATGAAATGTGTTATGATAATCCATATTTTAATTGTCAATTGATTTTAAAAGTTTTGTTTAGTTAATGAGAAAAGTTTTTTTGGTTTGTAGTTTTTTGCAAATTATTATATTTTTTATTTTTTCTTTCATAATTTACTGTTGTTTTATTATAATATATGCGGTAATAAGCCCAAAGCGGCGTTGATCTGTCGTGCTTATTGGAAAGTATAATTATTTTTTTTTTAAATTAAGTATAAAAAAGGACCAACCAGCACAGGTCTTCTATAAACTATATTTTTGTTTAGCTGCTAAAAGCGACTATGGTAAGTGTATGATTTGTTAACTAATGGCAGTAAAAAATCTAATGTTTTAAAAGCTGTTAATTTAGGAAAAAAAAATTGTTTCTCTTTTTAAATGTAAGAATCCTCCGCAAGGTTAGCGAACCTGTTTCAAGAAATACCTTCTTCGTCTAATACATGGTTTATGCCTGAGGGAAAACTCATAAGAGGCAAAGATGTCGCTCAAATAAAAGTTTTGCGTCTATTGCGAACATTTCTCCTAGTTGTTTAACAATGTCTGTAATTTTTATTTCTTGAATTGAATTGAAATATGCAGGATACTATGTCCAGCGGAGGTTCAGAAAAATCTCCGGATGAAATAATCATGGAAGTGGCGACGGACATTTTAAGTAAACTCCCACCCTCTTTCGATAGAGAAAGGGCAATGGAGTTGTTCCCCACGTTGTATAATCAAAGTATGAATACGGTATTGGTACAAGAAATGACCAGATTCAACGTATTGTTAAATAGAGTAAGAGATAGTTTGAAGAACGTGCAGAAAGCTATAAAAGGTATGTTTTACCGAATATTATTCTTTCTTTACTAGATGACTCTCAACACTAACTTTATATCTATCTATATAGCAGCGGTGTTGAGATAAAGTATATAGGGTGTCCAATCTAAGAAAGGGTGTTTGGTGTACCATGGTAATACGAAACACTCCCTATATATGAAAGTAATTTTAAAATGTGAAGTTTAAGACTCGAAGAGTAAACTCAAAGTCAAGGCTCGTTGTTTTTAATTATTAAGCTTATGTTTCATTTTAGATACTCTAAACTAGCATTTGCGCCAAAAATCTAGGGTTGTAACATTATTTTCTTTTTTTATTTAGGCCTGATAGTAATGTCCATACAATTGGAAGAAGTAGTTACAAGTATGCTGATTGGAAAGATTCCTCAATTGTGGTATGGCGTATCTTATCCTTCTTTAAAACCGCTTGGAAGTTACGTAATCGATTTTTTGAGAAGGTTATCATTTTTACAGGTAAAATCACACTTTTTTTTCGATTTACGTTATATTATTCTTTTTGACTACTACCAACCACTCGAAAAACTGATAAACGAAGCCAAGAAGAGCTAAGGTAATTCTAATGCCAGAATCGAATTCAACATCCCCGAAAACCCCCGTGTAACGATTTTCGAGCGATTTTTCCGAGTTTCTAGTCGTTCTTATAATGTTGCAAGTAATTATGCAATAGCAAAATGCATTTATTGCACCAGAATGCATTTTTCGAAAAATGGCATAACCACACCATATAGACTTTTTTTCCTAGGAGCTTTCTGAACACAATGCAGAAAACCGCATCTCGATATCTGCTGTCCCTAAAAATTTCTTTATTTCGGTCGATTTTGATCTAAATTTATTTTGCCACGCACTGTATGCCTTTCGTTTCACTGCAGACTTGAGATCTGTTATCGCACAAATATTTACCGATTCCGAATATTCACTGGTTATCGCGTCACGCGCACATTTGTCTGCTTCTTCGTTACCTTTTATTCCAATGTGAGAAGGTATCCACATGAAGATCACAATGTTGTTATCTTGCTTAGTTTGGTGAAGAGTATTTCTAATGTTGACAACCAATGGATCCCTAGGATACATTTGTTGGAGGCTTTGAACCGCACTAAGCGAATCAGTTAGTAGAATGTATTTCTTATTTCGTGATGTAGTGGTGAAGGTAAAAGGGCGTACAATTCAGCAGTAAAAATGCTGCTATTAATTGGTAGTTTATACTTGTAAGTAGCGCTTGGTGTAATTACTGCTGCACCCACTCTTTCGTCTGTTTTTGATCCATATGTGTATATATGAATGTAATCTGGTCACAATTAAAAGGTTATGTTTCTCAAAACAATACAATGTTTAAATTTAAATGATGTGTGAAATTTGTTTTTGAAGTCAGTTTCAGATGTAAATGGAGAACATTTGAGAAAAGTGGAAAATTCATTTTGGAAAGTGGATATAGCAGTGGAAAACTTAATAGACCCTATAATAATAAACCTCAGAAAAGACAATGATAATGACACCAGTAGTTATAGCGAAGACAGTGACTTTTAAAGATAGTTCTTGAACTTTTTATTTTTTTAATCTTTGATTTTACGTACTGAAGTATTTTAATGCCAAGAGATAAAAAAAGTTTAATCCCATTAACAACATATAATCCACCGTGTTATTTATTGGTTTATTTTTATTTTGCAAAGTACGCCTATGGAATGTGACGTTATATCCCCACTTTTATTGCACTCCTCTTTTATTCAGAGTATAGTTGCAACTAAATTTGTTCCTCCAAAAACTATCCCCCCAGCCGGCTAAGATTTGAGATGATTGCTATAAATCAATTCATCTTTAATTTTGAGTATCGTATCTCAAATAAACTAAAATAATGTCAATTAGGCAACAGTTTGTACTCCTTGTACCCCTTGATATTGACATTGACCCATAAGGCTTTTTATTTATTTGATTTTTACGTATATACAACAATTTTTGTAAATTCACTATTTTTATTTTTAGGATTGGATGAATCATGGAGCACCCAGTACTTTTTGGTTGTCTGGTTTTTTCTTCACACAAGCTTTTTTGACGGGAGCCCAACAGAATTTTGCCAGAAAATACAGCATACCCATCGATTTATTAGCATTTGACTTTGAAGTAAGTATTTAGACGAGTGCGGAATGCAAATTACTGATTAATAGTTTATTTAGTTGATATCATGAATTTTTACAACTATGTGTCGGAAGATTTGTTGCTAGTAGCTAGTAGTCCATGACAAAAACAATTGCGCGCGTGCCCTCCAAGCAGAAAAAAAAATTTTCGGAATAAATTTTGTGGAAAAATATATACAAATGATGCTTTACAGGTATTGAAAGAAAGTACTTTTACAAAGGCTCCCGATGACGGTGTGTATGTTTATGGCCTATATTTAGACGGTGCCCGATGGAACATGGAAGATCATTATTTGGACGAAAGTTTTCCTAAGGTCTTGTATGACAAAGTACCATTTGTAAGTATACATGCTTAGAGCAACTGTAGTTTTGGTCGTAACACTAATAGATACATTATAATAAAGTATCAACATTTAATTTTTCAATCAAACCAAAGCCAAAGTAAAAATGGTGAAGCAAATCAATCAACATAATTATTAATTATTAACACTTTTAATATTTTAACTTAATCGGTGCTCATTTTCTTCGTTGAAACTTCGACTTTAAGATGGTACGAAAAAATATATTGTTTGTATAGAAAAATATGAAAAAATTAGGCTTATTCGTTTTTAGATCTTCAATTTAACGTAACTTTTTAAAGTTATGTGGATTTAAGGTTTGAAAGATATTTAAAAAGAATGTTTTTATTCCAGTTGTGGATAAAACCCTTAAAAAGAGAAATACTCTCTCTTGGTCCAAGATATGTTTGTCCAGTGTACAAAACAGCTGAGAGGAGAGGCATTTTATCGACGACAGGTCACTCTACAAATTTCGTCCTCCCAATCTTTCTACCATCCATTAAACCACAATCCCATTGGATTATGCGCGGTGTTGCCATGCTGTGTCAGCTGTCGCAGTAAATGAGAATTTTATTTAATCACTAATTAATTATATAATAAAATGCATTACTAAGATAAAATGAGTTTTATTAATAACAGATTTGACCAGATAAATTTAAAGATTTCAAGAACATCGTTCCTCACTTATCGCTGGGATAAAAGTCTTCTGCAGTTGTAGCGTAAGATATAACTTTGAAAATATTTCTTTTTGATATAAAAAACAATTTAACAAAAAAAATTGGAGGAAACAATGTTAAAAAAATTGGTAAAAAAATAATTAAAAAAAAATTGATAACACCACTTTTGGTCCAACGAGTGGACGTGCCAACTGGTTTAAATTACTGATTGGAATAGTAATTTCGTTATAAATGGAAATTTATAGTATAAAAAAGCTCTTGTAATTTTATTTTTGATAAAATTATACGCCATAACCATAATATTTATTCCAGTTAAATAAGTTTTTACCATAGCAAGTCGCCGATGTTACCAAAAAGTTTGGCAAATCACAAAACAAAGTACCTACTACAATTTATCTAATTGCTGTATTTATAATCCACCACTCTAACCTAATCTGTTTGGGCGCTAGCGATTTGACCATCCCACTTGATTACATCACTGGTCGCCTAAACTAACCTAGAGTTTTATTTGTCGTGTCCGGCTCTGATATCCAAAGGCATTTCTTTTACAGTGCCTCTTAACTATTATCGTTTATTGCCCCCTAAAATAAACAAGGGAGCCTCTAAGGACCTTTAAATTATTCTATTTCCATTCCTTAGAAAGGGATTTAGATCGGGATAGTAGGTCGTGAGGGGGTGAATCGTCTTCACGAGTGTTTAACAACCAGGACAGTGTCGGTCGTTGCTGTGTTGCCAAATCTAGAATCTAAAAGTCCCTAATTTTAACTTAAGACGTGCATCAATATTTATTAATATCGTCAGTGTCCTGTACCTAGTATCTATATTTTTTGCGAATTTTATAACTCGCTAAAAAATTGCCCCCAGTATCAATCAGTTCAAACAATATCTTGTATCTAGACAATAGCAAATATTCTGTAGAAGATTTAAAATCTTCTGAAGAGGAAGAGAAAGCAACTAGTAGTGCACCAAATACTCCAAATCCCACAGCGTTATTGGAAGAAGATAGAGAAGAAATCACCCAGAATTCTACTCCTAAGAACTTGAAACTAAGAACAAGACTCCATTCAAACAAGCAAAAGCTCTAATTCTTCTTGTATATCAATATTTGTATTTCTTATTTCATTTTTCTTCCCTTTATCTACTATATAAATTATTCTTTATTAGTTAAGTCTGTTTTACGTGTATTGTTTCTTGAATGTTTATTGAATAAAACATGCTAAACTTTTTGAATGATTTAGATAATCAACATGAAACTGACACCAAAGAATTTAATAATTTCCAGGAATAAATGGATCAGGTAGAGAGGAACAAGCTGGTATGTGGGATAGGGTTAATTCATTTCAATATTCGAAGCCTAAGGAAGCATTTTGATGAATTCTTAATATATTTAGAAATGGGTAAAGAAATAACTGACATTATAGTTTTATTAGAAACGGGCAAATTGGACGTGAGTAATTTTCATATACCAAACTTCACAGCATATTCCAATAACTCTTTCATTAATAAATGCGATGGAACTGTGGTTTATTTGAAAAATAATATTACGCCCTCAACTACCATAGTAGAAATAAATGTTACCAAATTTTTGCGTATAACTTTTACTACAAATTATTTAGATACAAATAACAAAATAGGAGTAACTGCTTACTACAGACCTCCTTCAACAAACATTCAAAATTTTATAGATGATTTAGATATGTATTTGCATCAAATCGAAAAACAAGATCTAGAAATATTTCTAGGAGATATCAATATAAATATACTAAGAACAGAATGTAATCATACAACTAGATATCTAAACATATTAAATTTACACGGATTCTATTCCTACATAAATAAACCAACAAGAGTCACTTTAACTTCTAAATCAACCCTAGATCATATATTCATAAGACAACACGCTAGATTAAGAAGCCAAATTGAAATAGATTCTGCAATATTTCAAAGTGATATTACTGATCATTTTACTCCCTTCGTGTTAATTTCCTTTAAATGTGACCTTAACAAAAATGATAATGAAAATAAAAAAATATATAAAAGAATTAATTTGAAAAAAGTAAACAATTTGTTAAAAAATGAGCATTGGGGAGAGGTATATGAACAAAATGAAATTCAAGACTCATACGACATTTTCATTGATAAACTGCATAAATATATGGATAAATGCTTAGAAATTAAAACAATAAATAATAAATATAGAAAAATAAAGCCATGGATTACAGCTGCCTTGATTACCTCTATTCATAAAAGAGACATATTAAAAAAAAGATTGATTAAAAACCATACCGCAGAACTTGAAATACAGTATAAAGAATATAGAAATCAACTAAATACATTGTTAAAAAAAACAAAAAACAATTATTATAAAAGTAAACTAAACGAAGCAGCTGGAGATTACAAAAAAATATGGAATATTATTAAAGAGGTTTCAGGAGGTAAGACTGTAACACAAATTTCAAACACAAACATAATCAATGAACACGGAGTTGCTGTTAAAAATAACATTGAAAAAGCAAACTTGTTTAATAATTTTTTTACTAATTTAGGACTTAAAATGGCAAATGATATAGAAGAAACAATTCTGCCTTTTTGGAGCCAGTATCAACAGCTGAAGTAATCATCCTGATTTCAGAACTTAAAAACAATTGCTCTTCGGGACTTGATGGAATAGATACAAAATGCCTAAAAACTATACATCCACATATCGTACACCCCTTGGTTCACATTATAAACCTCTGCTTCACAAGCGGTAAAATACCATTGCAATGGAAAGAATGTCTAGTAACGCCGATTTATAAGGCAGGAGAGCATTATAAAGTTACTAACTATCGACCTATATCGGTTATAAATAACTTAGCTAAAGTTTTTGAAAAAGCGTTAAAAAAAAGGTTAGTTGAGTTCTTAGATGACCATCACATTCTTTCAAAAAATCAGTTTGGTTTTATTAAAAATGCGAGTACTGAAGATGCCATATTGAGTTTGCTAGAACCTGTGATTGGAGCCTTGGACAGTTCAAAAAAATGTACTGCAATTTTTCTGGATTTAGCTAAGGCCTTCGATACTGTTTCACATAGTAAACTTATTGATAAAATGAGCAATTACGGTATTAGAGGAATAGTATTAGACCTCTTTAAACATTATCTATCAAACAGAATACAAAGAATACAAATAGGGGAAGTATTAAGCTCCGAATCGGTGGTTAAGATAGGTGTACCTCAGGGGACCGTATTAGGTCCGGTTTTATTCCTAATATATGTAAATAGTATTTTTAACATAAAAAACTTCAAAGGAAAATTAGTTTGCTATGCTGATGACACAGCACTTATCTTTTCCGGGAACTCTTGGAATGAAGTTCAGGCTACTACAGAAACATGTCTAAAGAGTATAAAAATTTGGTTAAATTACAATTTACTTAGTTTAAATATAGGGAAAACAAAATATATAACTTTCTCTCCTACATCGACAGATCAGCCCATATTAAATCTCAAACTACATAAACCTACATGTGATGAAAATAAATGTTCCTGTCCTGTATTAGAAAAAACCACAGTGATCAAATACTTAGGAATCATGATTGACCAACATACTAGATGGAGTGAACACGTAACAAATCTCACCAAACGAATAAGAGCGCTAATGCACAAATTCTATGTTATTAGAGACATTTTATCTAGGAAAAATTTAATGATGATGTATAATTCGCTTATAGAATCTATGATTGGGTACTGTATTACTAGCTGGGGAGGTACTTTTACCACAACATTACAAAATTTACAAACCACACAAAACACACTTCTAAAAATAATACTCCACAAAAATAGACTGTTTTCAACTGAAGAACTTTATCGCGAAACAAAATTATTTAATATCAGACAGATATATTCTTATAGATGTCTCTTAAGGATGAAATTTGGAAAAAAACAGTTCTCAAAAAAAATCTCAAATACTAGAGCTGCAACTAACCTGAATTTAAATATTGATCTATTTAATAAATCGGTAACCCAAAGAAGTTTTTTTTACTATGGTCCGAAGCTTTTTAACTTGCTTCCTATAAATATAAAACAAATTTCCAAACCAGTTAAATTTAAAACTGAAGTTAAAAAACTAATTCTAAGAAACCCTGATATTTTCAAAGTCTTTTAATTAAATTTTATTATAATACAATTAGCTTTCTAGTTTTGCTCCTCTCTGCTGATGTTAACAAAAAAAAATGTAATTATTACTAGTTTTATTTATGTCGTTTACATTGTATATCTACTTTCTTTTATATGGTACCTTTGGAGGAGGACTACGACAAAACAGACACTCGTGTCTAGGTCACCCCTCCTCCGAAGAAGCTATATATATTTATTTGAATATTAATTGTAACATTATTTATGTTTAATTTAATGATGTATATAAACTTTGTGATGTAAGAATATAATTGAAATTTGAAAAATGTATGCCGTATGCTAATAAATTCTAAAATTCTAAATTAAAAAAAAAAATAAAAGAAACGTAATCTGGATGATATATCTCGTATCTAACTGTATTGTACGGTAGTTTTGAGGTTAAAGTGTGTCCTAAGTTCTTGTCGAAATTTTTAAGCAACAGTTTTTGTCTCTCCTGTAAAATTACTGTCTCTACTCAACGTGTAGATTCAAAATTTCTACCCTTTTGGGGTGAAGTTATGTGAGATTTTCGGAAAATTCCTTTATCGAATTTCAAAAATGTTCGCCCTTTTTGCACCAAGAGTTGTTAAGATATAGCAGTTTCTTTATGAAATAGTTCAAAACTCAGATCCTTAAAATACCTTTTTCTTTAATAATTAGGTATGTTAGTAAGATTTCCCTGTGCCAAAATCTAAATCTAAAATCAAAGTCAAACCTTGACGTTGATATTTATAAAAACAGGTTATTTTCTTATGACGATTTTCCATCATCATTCCACCAACGTTTTCGCCGGCCACTGCTAGACCGACATTATGTATCGGGACTACGTTACTGAACGTTGCTTTGGAATACCCCTCGCACAAAAATATGATATGATTTCCATCGATGATCGATGATTGACAATTGACTACTTTTGACAATGCCAAAAACTGACAAATTAAACTAATATTTACCAGTTTCTCTTCTAATGGAAATAAAAACACTTATTTTAAAGAAAAAGAGGGCTTTAATTGACGTTTTGACTTTCTTGAATGAAAGTCGTTTTCAAAATGACATAACAAAATATATAATAAAAAATTTACTATAGAAACAGGTTATATTATCTCTGTGTTGTCTACCGTTGCTAGGAAATAAACTAAAAGCTTAACTTTTCTTGTAAATATCTCGGAAAATTGAATTTCCACAGACATGAGGCCTGCATTTTTAGCCGTTTTAGAAAGGAATTAGTCTACCCTGAAAGTTTCATTGAATTATGACTAGTGGATTTTGAGATCCTCCGGACACACATACAAACCTTGCTCGATTAATACTATTTGACGCAACGTCTCTCGCCAAACAGACCATTCACGGGCCTTCTGCGCCACAAAAAGAGGGGATGGAGATGAATGGGTAGTGCGAAAAACAATTGACGAAATCGTTACTGTCGTTACTGTCAAACGATATCGTCAATGTAAAATTCGTAAAATTTTAAGTGTTTTCAACATCTTTCATTTTCATTTAGCGACAAAAACTAAAATATTTTTCATCATGCCATCGTCCACTCCTGGTCCAGCAGATTACAACTTTAGACCGCTCATCGGGTATAACTCCCATGGCCTTACCAAAGAAAGAGCTCCACGATATACATTACCAGGAAGAACAAGAATTCCTAAAGAAGGTCCAATTGGTCCGGGACCAGCATTCAGTCTTGAAGGATTAACACGATTTGGAAAAAAATAAGTATCTAAAGTTTTGTATTGATAAAGTAAAATAAAATATTTCAATTTATAATCATTGGGTTTATTATGCAAAAAAAAATTACTCTGAGTTATCAATATTGAATTTTTGCAGCAAATCAATTTTAAAAACCGGAACTATTGCCAATAAAGATAAATTTTGTTGATGACAGAAGTTAAAAAGGGGCGACGAGGAAAAATCGTAGAAACTTTTGCGGGCATTCCAGCTGTGAGTGGATTTTGCGATTAACCTACTTCGGCGCTTTCCACAAAATAAATTTTCCGTCTTTCCGCTTCCCGCCTGCTCCCGGTTTTTCCGGCTTCCCAGGAATAATCAAATTCAGATTCGGATTCAAACCCAACAAAATAATCACAAGCTTTTGTTGCATAGGGAACATCCCCATTTTGTACTCATTAGAAATTAGGTGGATGAAAGCGGATTGAGTTAAGTAGAGAGGGGAGCGCAGTACCGGTTTAAATATTATTGTCATGTGGCAATTGTATTTTCCAAGTAGTACCATTAAAACGTACCACTTAATTTACATAATCATGGTCCTCAATAGTAAGGATGAGAGTTAGAAATTCAATGTATTAGATCCTAAGACAGGTGTATGCCCTTTGGCTACGTCAGTTAGGCTTTCGGATCCAATAATTTAAATTCCAAACACATGTAAGGTCAACAGCTATATCAGCTAAACGATAAAATTCGCAAACGAGCTACCATCTGATTGATAAATACTAGAAAAGACTTTTGATCACTTTACAAAACAAAAATTCCCAATTTGCATTGGGGGGTTGCAAAAGTTTCTGGTCAAAGCGCTACTCTTTTTTTCGCACCCTTTTAAGATATAAAAAAAATTAACACAGTTAGATAGAAAATTTGTAGCCATTTAAAATGACGTATCACTTGCCCCACATTTGTATTAAAAAATTGAAGTGATGAAGAGAAGAAGAAAAAGTTTATTTAGTAGAATTGAATATTGATTCGTATAACTGAGCAACACATAATGACAATAAGTTGCTATATTACGTTTACCAAGGTGGTTTAACAGAAAGTAGTTAAAGCTCCAAAATAAATCTTTTATTATCTCTATTATATAGGTTTGAAAAGTGCTTTGACAAGTAATGAGTCGTTTAATTTAGATTAGGCAACATACTTTACAGTGAAGTATAAGGTATTATCTAGCTTTCCATTTGTTGACTCAATTCCTGTGTTGATTGTGTTGTACTATTCGCTGATTTGCTGAAATCTATTTCCATATGCACTATTGTTTAATATAATGTTTCGTTGATCTAGTATTTATTATTTTAAATACTTCTCTATCGCTCTTTATTTTCTCCACTTCCAAAACATGCGATTATTGGAATATGATAAAATATTTAAACATTTTAAATTTCACAATTATAAATTTTTTAAAAACCTATAAAAAAATTAAATTAATATAAAAAATGCAAAAACTTTTTCCGGTACCGGGAATCGAACCCGAGCCTCCTGGGTGAAAGCCAGGTATCCTAGCCACTAGACCATACCGGATCATACTTAAATTTTGAGAATAGTAAGTTATCAACACTTCTCTCTTTAAATGTATAACGGGTTGCATATACTTCAAGGAACCAAAGAGTTAATAAAATTATTTATATTTGCTGGGATTCACCGCATATACTTCAAGGAACCAAAGAGTTAATAAAATTATTTATATTTGCTGGGATTCACCAACATTATTTTTACAGTCCCTAGCCCGTTATTTCTATCTTAAAAGCATGTTGACTTTAAATATTTTATTATTGATATTATATATTTTCTTGGTAAATAAACATTATTATTTTTTTGTGTCAATTATAGTAATGAATTTTGTATATATAAAATTTTCAGTTCATAGTAACTTGTTCGTTTGATAAATTTGAAAAAAAAAACATATTTGAAAATAGAAGAAAAATCTATTGATTTTTCAATCAACAATTCTACTAGCAAAAATTTGGCAGATGTATTAATTTATATTCTAATGATTTAGAAAATAAAAACTTCTGGACTTCTAAAATGCAACTTGATGTCTTCTATAGTAAATCTGGCAACACCGGCTACAGATTGTTTTAAAAAATATCTCGAAGTATCCGTATCATATTTTTAAATATAATTATTCAAATTAGCCCCATAACCGTTTGCCATCGAGGAAACTAATTCCAAGAATCGGTTAAATTTTCCGGCTCTATTATAGCTCTAATTAAAAAAGCCATTTCAAACACTCCCTTTCGCTCTCTCCTTTTTGGGTACGATTTTCTCCCTTTAGAATAATAATTGGTACAGTTATGTATGCCAGGCTTGACATTTATTCAAAATCCAAAGTGATTTAAACGATTAATGACTTTTTTAAATCCAAAATATAAAATTGGCTTTATTTGGTTTATAATTTTATTTTGGATTCGTCTAAAAGTATCCAGTTTTATTAATAACTCAGTAAATTAAAAGTAAGTGCAGTGGAAATTAGCTTTTAAAGATTGGCACCACTTCACGATGTTGCCGATATGACATAGCGAAAAATCTTGATTCATCAATAAACATTCATTTGCAGGGTAGATTGTTTCGTTTGATTTGTTGTATAATGTAACAGAAACAGTAATTTTCATTAATAAATAGTTATTTTCATATAGAAAATAATATTATCACTTTATATAAAGTTTTCCGAGTTATGGGCAACCAAACTTGAAATTTAAAAATCATATTTTCTTTCCGGACTTTATGAAATGTTAAGTATTCTTAGAACTTACGAGTATGTTCGTTTAAAAGATATAAACAGATCTACAATATTGTCATAAAGCCAGGGACTGACTATTCCTAATGTTTAATGAATCCAAATGTCAACAGGCATGACAGTTCCTGTATACAAATATGAAAAATGACTTCCCCAGACTGTTTACTAACTGAAAGTTACTCTCAATCAAATTCGATAAAATAAGCCGTTTGGGTGATTTTATTATTGCATTGCATTCGCCATTTTTATAAGGACGCAAGATTAATCCAAATTAGTGGAAACTAAGCAATGTTAGCCAAATTATAAGTTAAAATACCACAAAAACGACGCCTTTAATATGAGGTGAACAATATTAATCAGTTTAAAAAAGTAAAACTAGAATTTAGAACAAACAAAAAAATTAATATAGCCCCAGCAAAAAGAGTCCATAAGATTAAAGTCTGGTGAACGTGTTGGCCATCAAAACGGGCCTTCCCTTCCAATCCATTTTTTATAGGAAAAATTATGTCTAAATAGTAGCGCACAAATAAAATGGAATGAATGGAAAATCTTATTATTATTTCCCAATATTCCTGCATAAATAATTAAATGAAACTATTTTCTTGTTTGGAAAAGGCTACGTGGATTCTACTTGTTCCACAGATGCAAATTATGTGCATTAATTATTCTTTTGTGAAAGCTTTTTCTTCAAAGAAGAGATCTGTGTTAAAAACTTATTTTTTGTTTTTGGAGAAACCAATGAGAGTAGGCGAGTCATTGCGGAATAATAATTTGCTGTCAGAGGAGTATGTACTTTTTGTAAGTGAAAAGGATACATCAGTGACTCTTTCACAATGCTATTTAGAAACATTATGTTGTGTTGATAGTTTTCGTAGACTAGTTGACGGACCATTATTAACTGCATTAAATAGGTCTTTTTTACCTTTATACAGTTCGTACCGGACCTTTGTTTCAGCTTTTTGGTACCAAACTTTCTAAAATGCCAAGATGCATTTTGTCTTTTGTCTCTTCTATCCTTAGATCAATACGCTCAAAGATTCTTCTCTCTAAATCAATAAAAGTTTCTAGCCTTCTTTTAATATAATGTGCGTTCTAAGAACTCAACGATTGCGATGACCGAGATATACAGACAGGATGACAGAAACAAGAATAACCAAAATGTTATCAATCCACAGAAACAAAGGCAGATCGAAAACTAGGTGGAAAACTGACAGAAAAACAAAAATCTGGCTGTCCCATGTTCTTATCCATCTCTTCCTCATTTAAGACACAAATATTTGTTAAAAAAGTTTTATTGATTATCAATTAATTTGTTTGAACTTACATCAACAAAAATGATATTTACATCAACAAATACGAAATGAGTTTAAAGAATTTAGAATTGAAAGTTTTGCACGGTTCATTATTTATTAATTATAAAAAACCTGTACTGAAAAGCCTCATAAAACTGTAAATATTCTAATTTCAATCTATTTATAATTACAAGCGAGATCCGCTCGGATTGCAAACAAATTATAGATTGAACTCAAACTGAACGGAGAAACGAGATGTGGAAAACTCTCGAACAGAGCGAGATGGGGCAATTAAAATAAATTTGAGGCAACAGAGAGCCAGACATGGAAGGAACAAGATGGATTGTTACATCCCTAGATGGTCTCCATGGTTACGCTCCAGGATTGTGACGTCAGTACGTGAATCCCGCCAGAAGGTGCAACACATAGGCGGCAGGTAAAGAGCGTTGAGGGATCGGGTTTGGGTAGCAGCGTTTTTAAAAATTTTGTGTAATATCTTGGCCATAATAATAATCTCTTGAAATTTATGAAGTACTACTTTAAACTTATATGCTCTAATTTTCACCACCTTTTCCGCAGTATTACTACTTGTACTCTCTATCACCATTCTGCTTTCTGTTTCTAATTTCAAATTTTTAAATCTGCTACTACCTTGTTTATTCACCTCTTTCTTGGCCTTCTTTCTTTTTTCAGTATTGGCTTTCTGATTAGGACTTTTTACTTAATCTTCATCTTCTTCTTTGGTTTTTTCCCAACCCCTCTTTATTCCTTATTCCTATTCCTATTAATATCTATCTATCCATTTTTTCTTCTTGTATAGATTCTCTCCTTTGACCTTTTGGATACGTACTTTAACTTCATGAATATCTTCAAACTTCCATTTTTTTGGATTTTCTTTTGTAGTTCTTGCCAGTATTCCCTCTTCTTCCTCATGTCTATTTTCCTCAATTGTTACACCTAGTTATAGGAGGTTTTTGTTTTTTCAAAAGTTAATTATTTAATGTCAAAGTCAAATTGGCCTATTCCTCCAAAGGTCTTTGTCTTGTTTTGTCGAATCTCTGCTTTTTGTTCTATTCTTCGTTTACGATCAATATTTTTAGATCGATGTACATCATATCTTTCACAGACCTTATATTTTTTTAATTTGTCAAATTCATTCAAAAAACTTTTCGAGGAGGGTCATGATTTCCCGAAGCCCTGCTAGCACATTCTCCTTCTAGTTCGTTAATATTTTAGTACAGATTTCCAAGAACAAAATTATTCTGGGCACGCCACTGGACAACAAGTCGTGAGTACAGTGCAGATTTGTAAAATGGAAATTAGTCACATCACGTGAAGATTTCGGCTATGTCACAGCTTTACATAATGATAAAAACCTTCCTTATACTATAAAACACTGCCATCATTTATTTTTCTGATATCGGTGGTAAACAGAAAAGTTATGGGGTAAGTTATTTTATATGCGGAAAATTTTAACGAGAACTTTTGAGTTTAGTGTCGATAAAGTTCTTATTAAATGTTAACCATTCGACCGGGAAAAGAAAAAGAGTGCCGCAAAAGCGAGAGGTAATCAAAAGAATTCTTAAATTCGGCTCTTTAGAGGTCCTGCTAGAAGTATTTTTCTTAGATTCTGGATGGTTACCATATTTTTTTTATAGTTAAACATAGTTTGGACTAAAATATCGCCTAGCAACTGCTTAATAAAAACAAGTTGGTTCAAGGAAAACCAAGCAACATTTCCCAAGTGGTTTTCCTACTGTATTTCATTCAGTTCATGTGGAACCAATTTTCCCAACTTCTGGATCTTTTCGTGTCGCATTTAATTGATCCGAGAGTTGTTGCGTTTGAGCATTATCCACATCCAACATTGCAACAATACTTTCAATTTTCAAGCTTTTTCAAGCCAAGCTTTTGAGGATTTTATTTTTTTATTTTATTATTATTATTAAGATTAGTTAAAATAAAATATCAGAGTAACAAAAGTATAGAATATTTATCGGAATTAAAATAAATCTTCAAAACAAAATTGAAATTGACTGGAATTAATTTCACTTTTAATAATTCTTAACTCAATTATTAATTTAGAAAACTCTCGTTTTATATATTTTGAATATTTTGCAAAATATATCAAAAATTAAAATTATTTATTTCTTTAAAAATTAGGAAGTTTTCATATCTTACGTTACACAGAATTGATATTTGCATGACGTTTTCTTGGATTCAAATGTACATCATACAAAATTAAAATTTCCCCTCGTAAGTGTTAGATATCGATTAGGTTAAAGTCTAGACCACGCCCACTAGTACTAAATTTTCTACCTCGCCTCTCACCGCTGGCCCTCTCACAAGCTTTGGATGATACAGATCGGAGCCTTAAATACTGACTGCTAAAAGTAGACAGTAGATAGACGGCGGCAGTTGGGCAATTGTTTATGCTGAGCACGTGACAGGGTACGTGTTCCACGGCCAACATAGCTGAATGCTTGGAAAAGCTTGAAAACCAAGCCTGTATCTGCAAAAATGAAGCCACACCAAGCTAGACTTTCCTTTTTAAAAAGCTTGACTTTCAAGCCCAAGCCAAACTTTTATATTTCAAGCCAAACTACTTGGCTTGGTGAATCTATACTTGCAAATTTTTTGATGGTCTTCCACGTTTTTCGCTTCTCACTTCAAAATGGCGACTTTTAAAAGTCTTTGACAAATGTTAACACAGGAAAAAGGCTCAAGTGACGCGTTTGACAGTAACCACATTAAAAATAAAAAAATACATGTATGTATTCTAGTCTATTACTATAAATCAAATTATCCCAATCAGTGTAGTACATTCTGATTGCTAATACAAGATAAAAACAGTTTTAAGACGATATATAATAACCCCCCACTCTGGAAATGTACAAGAAAAATTACCATCCCTCTTAATGACGGTATAAAAAAGTAACAATCTAAAAAAAGAGGTCAATCAATCTGGCATGTAACAAGGAGACAACCGGCGAAGCTTTCCTTTTGTCTCCAAGGGCATTAAGGGTTGATTTATATTCGAAATTCGAGAATTGAATAGAAGCGTAGAAGGGAGGTCGAGATCCGAATGTGTTTCCAGGATTTCAAAACGATTTAGCGTCAAATATCTGCTTTTATTCTAATATCTCATGTCTAAACGCCAATTTTTCTTTCAAGGACATTGATAAAACGCGAGCTAAAAGCTGCCTCGGATTCTGTATTGAAGGATATTTATATTTGTCTTTTTGCGTAACAACCAGTGGTTACAAAAAGCTGAATACAGTTTGGTAGTAGCAAAGGTGAGTGAATTGGAATTCGTACTTTGAGTAGCTTGCGAATTTGAAGTTTTTTTATAAAGTAAAAATTTAAGGCATTACTAATTTTTATACTAATTATCAGAATGTCAAATTTTTTAAATAAAATATACAATATTGTTCCATGTCTTACATACGGTATTTTCCATCCAGAAAACCGTCTTTCATATTCTCCTTTAGCAACTCTACACAAAAAAAATCATAATTACTAATTTTGACAATATACTTAAATAAATATTAAATAAAAATCGTTTACAGTTCAGTATCTACAGTTTATCTATTTTCAATTGCAGAACAAATGCCAATGCCGCTCAAAGCAACTTATCGCCACAGCAAAGCAACTTGTCGGCCCATCAAAGAAACTTATCTTCACATCTGGGAATTTTCTTGTTATATTTCTGCAATTATAAATGGATAAACTATACAATCAAGTGGTCTCTGGGTCGTTCCCAGGTCCAAACAATGACATTTTTAAATACATTGTCATTGCCTGGATATGATTTGTAGCGTATTTGATATTAATTACTTTGATGCTAGTTTACGCAAACATTTCAATACTGGGGGAGTTTACCCATAACTGGAAATTCATAAATTAAAAATCCTCCCAAAATATTGTTCTTTAGCCTCGAAAAAACATTTTTCTCTGTCTCCGAATAAAACATCATTCGTTTAGTAGTAGTAATTTCCGGTATTAAAAGGTAAAACCAAAAAAAAACTGAAAAACAAAACTTAATGAAACGAGCGAAATGGAGCAGCCCTCCTCTCGTATTCTTTTGTAAAAAAGTCTCAAAACTTCCACTAAACTGAAAATACTGAAATGACATAGCATTGAAATAATTGAATGCTTTGCTTTTCATTACAGCTTAAAAACGAGGAAAGCAAACTAGGAGTAGAATGGGAACGAATCCTGGATGGCCACAGGACCGGACCAAATTACATATTAATATTGACATTCAATCAAATTGAGTTGCAATAAATCAAAAACAGAATATGTTAAGTTAAAACAAATAATTTCACTATAAAAATAATGTGAAATAAAATCACAAGCTCTCAAAATGCAACATTAGAAAATTTCATACAGTGCACACTAAATTGTTATAAATTATTAAAAATAGAAAGTCTTTAGAGATTTTGTTTATAGTGAGCTAAATAATGGTATTACCTACAGATAATTAATGCAAAAAAATGGTGTTTCCATCTATTGGTTATATTTAAACGAGATCAAAAATATATTTTCTATCGAAACTATAATGGATTAAATAGCAAATAATGGCTGACAAGTGCCTGTTAGAACCAACGGCGGCTCCAATGGGGGGGCATTGCAATGACAGGATATTTCTCATATCGTAAACCAAATTTTAATTGTTTTGAATTTTTTTTGTAGATTCTAGGTCCATTTATTTCCTAAAAAACTCACTTTTTTCCCCAAAAATGGCCCAAATATTTTTTTTTGATAATTTTGACATTGCCAATCGTTTCTTATACAAAATTCATTCTCCGTAAACCAAATATAAATTTTTTTAGAATTTTTTTTGTAGATTCTAGGTCCATTTATATCCTAAAAAACTCACTTTTTCCCTAAAAAATGGCTCAAACATTTTTTTTCGATAATTTTTACATTGCTAATCGTTTCTTAGACAAAATTCATTCTGCGTAAACCAAATTTTAATTTATTTTGAATTTTTTTTGTAGATTTTAGGTCCATTTATATACCCTTGGTTAGAACTAACCTTCAACTTGTTATGGAACTCTTAACTGGCAGTGAAAACAGGTAGCTTTCATCGATCTTGGAACAATAACATTTAATAGGAACTTGTGACCATAGCGCATAGTTCTACGAATAGTTCTGGACGAATGGGATAGTTATAACTTACGAACCAAAACAAATATATTGCTTTCCCACTTGTTTATCATGTTTAATTTTGGATAAGGCATCTGTTAGTTCTTGTTTATCTGTCTTTCTTGCACTGTTATATTTGAAGCTCATTGATTTCTGCTGACATAATTTTTTGGAGTCGGTATTTGGTATTCCATGACTTTCCAGGATACTTCTACATCTTTAACCATTGCCAAATTAGTCAGTAGCTGCAAACAAAGGTTCCTCCACCATGTGAACGTCGAGGAGCTCTTTGAGTTTGTTCTAGAACTAAACCTTTGCTACGGTTTGAGTAGATCAAAAACAAATTTCTACTTTTTTTTGATAATTTCATACGACTTCAGATCACTGAAAATAAATTTTTATTACCGAATTTCATTATTTAATATAAATTTCTCAAAGTACGATCTTATATTTAGTCTTCAATAAAAAAATTGATACGCGAGTGCTTCGTTCTTGTTAATTTTATAGGTCAACAGCGGATCAACTCTCTCTCTACGTTTAGAGCCTATCCTGGAAGGAAAGAGGCAGGAGAGACTGGAAAATGGAAACTGGAATGGGTTGCCAGGACGACCAAAACGGATTTTATTTTTGCCCGGAGCACCGATCAAGGTTACCGAGACAACGCAGCGTTGCCACATTTACATGCGCTATTGCCCCTGGCGAGGGTGTGTAAATACCCACCATTTGTACATGGATGAAATGTAAAAAACAATTAACAGTGCATCTGTTTTGTTGTATACAGGATGTCCGGGAATATTAAAAATTCTTCGACGATTTCTGTCTAAAGAATATATAAATAAATAAACGCTATATTTAAAATAAAAATGGCGTCGAATGAATGCTGTAAAAAATTATTATTTTAAAACATAAGTTTTATTAAACAGAGACAATGCTCACCATTTTAATTATTTTTACATTAAAAGTTATGCCTCTATTAATACATATCTTCATTTTTATAAAAATCAGTGAGAATTTTAGAACATATTTTAGAACTTCCGGTCAAATTTTCAATGATTGAAAAAAAATTAAAAACGAATGTCTTCCTTAGAAAGCTTAGAGTCTCCTATTTAAAATGCTCTTTGCGCACATTTTAGGCAAAGATACTTTAGTTTTTTCCCGAACGCCTCGATTGAATATTTGTATTCAGCGGCTTGGCGCGTGTAGAGTTTTCGAGTTTGCTTTCTTATTTTTAATAATTTTTTATAGTAATACAATTTTTTTTTTAAATAACTTCTATTATAATTTATTCGACTTTTTTATTTTTCTAGAAATAACGCACAAACAAATTGTCGATTTTGTTTTCGCATACATTTTAGAGCAGCAAAGATTTTTTTATCGTTTCCTACAGCCAAAATAGTTCCTAAGAGCCTAGTTTCAGCTCGTAGTCTCTGACAAATTATCTGCTTTGCTATTCAATACTTTAAAGCACTTCTTATACTTTTTGCCATTATTGGCAGTACACTTGATGTTTCTAAGAAAAGTTTTTCTTAAAATTGTCTTGGATGAAGCACCATGTAACATTTTCTCTACATAAACACACAAACGGGTAATTGATGACAAGTAATTTTTCATGGAAACTTGTGTTTTTCTCATCTCGTCAGGGGGAAAAATTGCTTACGGAACAGGATGCTTCGTTTTTGTTTTTCTCCCTTCCTATTTTTATTTTTCGCTTTTTTGTATTATGAAACCTCACATTGAAGTTTATTACGTATCCAATCTATATATCATTATGACATACAGAGAGGGTTTGAATGGATTTTATACAATTTCTTTCCTAAGTTTATTAGTACCGGGATTGGGTGGAAATACGATTTTTAATTTTTCTATACCGCCCCTTTGATATTAATCCTATGTACGTCCAGAGTATGCACCCAAACATTTCGAGCTTAAAACCTTCCCTCCTCGGTCCATCCAGTCTAGACACGGGCGTTAATCGATCCAGCCATTCGGGCACATCCACACAGATATATATCATTAGGAAAATGACAACTGTACTCATTGTGGTGGTAACCATAATGGGTTTTCTTGTTCTGTAATGGTACAACAAGAACTATGTCAAATTAGCAAATGAGGTTAAGATCAAAATTTCATTTACGTGTCAACTTCTCTTGATCACATTCGCGTGCTTATAGATTTTCGCCCAACATAGAAATTGCTACTGTACGTATCTCGGAAACTTTGAATGTTGGGGAAGAAATATTACAACGAAAGTTGATCATTGTAAATTATTTTGGTGGTGACACATCCTGAATGCAATAGTCATTCTAGTTTTTAAAATAATGGTACTAAGCTTAAAAAAATAAGATGTTTCATGAAACAATACCAATAAGTATGTTGTCTAAAAAAAGAGATGGTTATATACTGCATTGGACAAAATTGTAGTAGTGTGTAGTGCATTTATAAATACGTGTCCCTCGCAAATACCATTGAATTAATTTTTTTTTCATAATTTATTTTATTTTATGAATATATAAACATCTAAGATTTACAATTTGTTTTATTTGTATTATTTCTGTATATTAAACACAATTTCAATTTGGCTAAAACAATATGAACAGCCCTGGCCTCATACTGGCTTGCAAACTTTTGTAAGCCTTGTAAAATTTATAGAAAAGAGGTTTCTATACAAGTTACGTTCGCGCTCAAATTCAAATGCTCAAATGTCAAACTGCAGATAAACAAACAAACATTACGCGTTTCGGGCAGTTCAAATTAATACCGCTAGATCGCATAAAGTAGTGTTCATGTCAATAGAAATCTAATTTCCATCAAAGACTGAAAATGCTACGTCTAGATGTCGTCCTTATCCGAAAATGTATTTCATGCTGCCTAACAATTTCTTTAGAGGAGGGTTCAGCGAAGACGTAAGGGGCGAGGATTTCGAGGTTATGTATGAAATTGACAGAGTTGATGGGTATAGAACACTCTTAAAGCAAAATTACCATATTATAGACGCGTTTTTCTTATATTTTATAATTTTTTTAGTAATGTACGTATGTAAGAATTGTACTTTATGCAAAAATACTTGATTTTTTTTATATTTAGATATAATAATAAGAGCAAAATAAAATAATGCAGATTTAGGTATAGTTTGTCAAATGCGGTTTGTTCACTTAGCAACCAAAATACATTGTCTTACAACGATTTCGTGTCAGTTCAGTGTCAGTGATATTTTCAGTCGCATTAAAAAAAACTGTTTTAAAAATGGACACTAAAGGAGGACTTCCAGAAGATGTTATAGTAATTTCACTCGTAGAAAAAATATTGTTCCCGCACGGGAAAACATAACTTTGCGCACTGATTAGGAAAACTACTATTATGATAGGGTTTCAATAAAATATTGGTCTCCCACATGTTTCCAATTTTCTGTTTCTAATCTTTCGAACATAAAACAAGCGCACTCTTGAGTCTACACTCAGAAAAGTATCGTACTGACAAAATGAAATTTATTAGATGTTAAAATAAATAATGTATTAATAATGATTTTTTTATATTTTCTTAACAAGAAAATCTCTTAATTCTTACTTTAACAAGAAATCTTATAATTTTTTCATGCCTTCTTCTTTTACATATCACATAATTTGTTAATATAAAAAAAATATGTAGTAGGTAGCCCTAAAACCAAATAGGGAAAAAGTTATTTTTATGAGTGTACATTAAATTTTTATTACTCCTAAAAATATTCTATACCATTTTTCTATAACTTCTTTTTATCGACTTTTATAAATAAGCATTCATTTCCCTTAAAATTGTTTTAAATGAGTGCAGTTAATGTGTTCCTTTATCAATAGTTTCCATCAAAGAATTCAAATTGAAATTGCTGTTTATGCGTGTTTTAATTGGAAATTGGCTTTTTTGGACAAATGGGGATATGGAGGGTACAGAGCGAACTCCCGGGGTTTGGAAGCGTAGGAAGCGTATACATAGTGATTGATTAGGAACCCAGAGAAATATAATTTAAATTTATCAATTGAATTACGTTGTACAAAATTATTCGTTTGATAAGTTAATATTAATTAACAGAAAGTGATTTTAAAGTTTGCAAAATACTGTATCGTTATTTGTTTGAAGCATAGGCGTAGATGTTTTTTTTTAACCTGGAGGTGTTGATAGTAAGCTCACTCTAAGGTGAAAAGAAAGTACCATCTAACACAGAACGCCAGACAAAAGACGTGGTTGTTGGATAGAAGAAATAACTAACCATCTTCCTCTATAAGACTAGTCAGATACCAATAAGGACCTCTGGAATTGGGCTCTGAGGATGCGCATACCATCGAATAATAAGATGATGCACACGATGTCTATTGCTACTTGGTAGTTGTCAAACTTAGCGCCACATGATTATCTATCCGTTGTGAATGATTTTGTTAAAAAGCAAAGAACGAAACAGACCCTACAAATCTCTTAATTTACAAACTCCTAATCCAACACGTGGATAGAAAACTCAAAAGTCCTGCATGAATAATGTAAGTAACTATCAATGAACGGTATTCCACTTCCAGCCTATTTACTCGCGACCCCCTAGAGGGATAAATATGGTTTTTACTTATATCAAAAAAATGATTTATATAAAACGTATTGTATATGTAAATATTACATTTCGTAGTTAAAATTACTTCAACCAGTCTGTATTTTATTTTAATGCTGAATTTTTATTAATCGGTTTAAATAATTTAAATGTAATTTAAAAGATCTGGGAAATCAAAAATTGGATGTTAAAGGCTTTCAGGACATTTTTTGAAAGTTTGTAAGGATATTCGGAAGGACACAAAACAAAAATCTTTAATCAATTTTCGTTGTGTAGCTTTTAAGTTTGATTCATTAAAACTTATACCCTATAGACAAATTGGATAGAGATATAGAACAAGGAACCAAGCACCAAATTTTAAGATTCGCGGTCTATTAGAGGAACAGACTAGTTTTTGAAGAAATAATATTAAAAAATCTCTAAAATAATGGTTTTTATTTACCTTAAAAGTTCTAAGTACCATTTTTTTTGATATTTATTACAAAGTTATTTTAAAATTATTTATCAAATTTTAAAAAAGCCGAAACTGATTTTTATTGGTTCTTTGTTCTATATCTCCATCCAATTATTACTCAACCGTTTTACAGCGATCTTGCCATTTACTTATTAGTCAAATTTTGTATATTAATAGGAAGTTGTACTGTACTATAAAACAGTGTTTGGAAGGGATTTGTAGTCCCTAACTTTTTAGGTTGATTTTTCATTTTGAGAGAATAAAAAAATAAGTACATATTGGTAAAGGCCTATTCTATGTTCAGAAGAACTCACTTTTTCAGAATTTGATTTATTTTTTTCTAAAAAAATCGCAAAATTCCATGTTTATTGATAATTTTTTCCATTTTCTTTTTTAAAGAACCAAATCAAATTTCAAAAAAGTGAGTTCGTCGTAACATAGATTAGATCTTTACCAACAAGTACAAATTTTTTCATCCACTAATAATAAAAAATAAACCTTAAAAGAGACTACGAAACCCTTGCATAACAACATTTTACATACGTATAGTGGCGCCGTAGATTTTAATATCGCAGTAAAATTAAATTACATTAATATCGATAAATTTTTAAATATACAAAATCATTTTTATTTAAGGATGTCAGTTTAAAAAAGTTCAAAATGAATAAATAGAGTTTGTGATTATCAAATACTATTAAACGAGCAAGGTTTGTATGTATGTGTGTGTGTGTGTTTGTGTGTCCAGAGGATCTCGAAATCCACTCGTCAGAATTCAATGAAATTTTCAGGGTAAACTAATTCCTATCTAAATCGGCAAAAAATGTAGGTCTCATGTCTGTGAAAATTCGATCTTCCGAGATATTTACAAGAAAAGTTATGCTTTTAGTTTTATTTCCTAGCAACGGCAGATATAATAACTTGTTTCTATAGTAATATATACTATAAAGGATAGATGAGTACTGTAAAAGTGGGGATATAACGTCACATTCCATAGGCGTACTTTGAGAAATAAGTTTCTATAATATAAATAAGGTCACAGCATATAAACTATATATATACGCACTTCGTAGATTAAATTCTGAAGTTATATTATTTACAAAAAATAAAAATAAACCTTATGCATCTGACATTTTAACATTGAACGAATTAAATTTAACCAATAAATAACAAGGAGGATTATATGTTGGGATTAAACTTTTTTTAATCTCTTGGCATTAAAAGTAACGCTTCAGTACTTACCTAAACTCAAAGATTAAAAAAAAGTTAGTTCAAGAACTATCTTTAAAAGTCACTGTTTTCACTAAAACTACTGGTATCACTATAATTGTCTTTTCTGAGGTTTATTATTATAGGTTCTATTAAATTATCCATTGATATATCCACTTTCCTAAATGAATTTTCCACATTTTTAACATGACCAATGCATTTTCCCCAATGTTCTCTATTTACATCCGAAACTGCCTTCAAAAACAAATTTCGCACATCAGGAAATTTAAATGTTTTATTGTTTTGAGAAACATAACCTTTTAATAATTGTGACCAGATCAGTTCAATGGAATTTAACTCTGCGTGGTTAGG